>OW818031.2:39376044-42267294 GCA_942486065.2 Calliphora vomitoria
ATACAGAAATCTAGCCAGTAACTGGCTGTATTTCTATACAGAAATCTAGCCAGTAACTGGCTGTATTTCTATACAGAAATCTAGCCAGTAACTGGCTGTATTTCTATACAGAAATCTAGCCAGTAACTGGCTGTATTTCTATACAGAAATCTAGCCAGTAACTGGCTGTATTTCTATACAGAAATCTAGCCAGTAACTGGCTGTATTTCTATACAGAAATCTAGCCAGTAACTGGCTGTATTTCTATACAGAAATCTAGCCAGTAACTGGCTGTATTTCTATACAGAAATCTAGCCAGTAACTGGCTGTATTTCTATACAGAAATCTAGCCAGTAACTGGCTGTATTTCTATACAGAAATCTAGCCAGTAACTGGCTGTATTTCTATACAGAAATCTAGCCAGTAACTGGCTGTATTTCTATACAGAAATCTAGCCAGTAACTGGCTGTATTTCTATACAGAAATCTAGCCAGTAACTGGCTGTATTTCTGTACAGAAATCTAGCCAGTAACTGGCTGTATTTCTGTACAGAAATCTAGCCAGTAACTGGCTGTATTTCTGTACAGAAATCTAGCCAGTAACTGGCTGTATTTCTGTACAGAAATCTAGCCAGTAACTGGCTGTATTTCTGTACAGAAATCTAGCCAGTAACTGGCTGTATTTCTATACAGAAATCTAGCCAGTAACTGGCTGTATTTCTATACAGAAATCTAGCCAGTAACTGGCTGTATTTCTATACAGAAATCTAGCCAGTAACTGGCTGTATTTCTATACAGAAATCTAGCCAGTAACTGGCTGTATTTCTATACAGAAATCTAGCCAGTAACTGGCTGTATTTCTATACAGAAATCTAGCCAGTAACTGGCTGTATTTCTATACAGAAATCTAGCCAGTAACTGGCTGTATTTCTATACAGAAATCTAGCCAGTAACTGGCTGTATTTCTATACAGAAATCTAGCCAGTAACTGGCTGTATTTCTATACAGAAATCTAGCCAGTAACTGGCTGTATTTCTATACAGAAATCTAGCCAGTAAGCTGGCTGTATCTATACAGAAATCTAGCCAGTAACTGGCTGTATTTCTATACAGAAATCTAGCCAGTAACTGGCTGTATTTCTATACAGAAATCTAGCCAGTAACTGGCTGTATTTCTATACAGAAATCTAGCCAGTAACTGGCTGTATTTCTATACAGAAATCTAGCCAGTAGCTGGCTGTATTTCTATACAGAAATCTAGCCAGTAACTGGCTGTATTTCTATACAGAAATCTAGCCAGTAACTGGCTGTATTTCTATACAGAAATCTAGCCAGTAACTGGCTGTATTTCTATACAGAAATCTAGCCAGTAACTGGCTGTATTTCTATACAGAAATCTAGCCAGTAACTGGCTGTATTTCTATACAGAAATCTAGCCAGTAACTGGCTGTATTTCTATACAGAAATCTAGCCAGTAACTGGCTGTATTTCTATACAGAAATCTAGCCAGTAACTGGCTGTATTTCTATACAGAAATCTAGCCAGTAACTGGCTGTATTTCTATACAGAAATCTAGCCAGTAACTGGCTGTATTTCTATACAGAAATCTAGCTAGTAACTGGCTGTATTTCTATACAGAAATCTAGCCAGTAACTGGCTGTATTTCTATACAGAAATCTAGCCAGTAACTGGCTGTATTTCTATACAGAAATCTAGCTAGTAACTGGCTGTATTTCTATACAGAAATCTAGCCAGTAACTGGCTGTATTTCTATACAGAAATCTAGCCAGTAACTGGCTATATTTCTATACAGAAATCTAGCCAGTAACTGGCTGTATTTCTATACAGAAATCTAGCCAGTAACTGGCTGTATTTCTATACAGAAATCTAGCCAGTAACTGGCTGTATTTCTATACAGAAATCTAGCCAGTAACTGGCTGTATTTCTATACAGAAATCTAGCCAGTAACTGGCTGTATTTCTATACAGAAATCTAGCCAGTAACTGGCTGTATTTCTATACAGAAATCTAGCCAGTAACTGGCTGTATTTCTATACAGAAATCTAGCCAGTAACTGGCTGTATTTCTATACAGAAATCTAGCCAGTAACTGGCTGTATTTCTATACAGAAATCTAGCCAGTAACTGGCTGTATTTCTATACAGAAATCTAGCCAGTAACTGGCTGTATTTCTATACAGAAATCTAGCCAGTAACTGGCTGTATTTCTATACAGAAATCTAGCCAGTAACTGGCTGTATTTCTATACAGAAATCTAGCCAGTAACTGGCTGTATTTCTATACAGAAATCTATTTCTATACAGAAATCTAGCCAGTAACTGGCTGTATTTCTATACAGAAATCTAGCCAGTAACTGGCTGTATTTCTATACAGAAATCTAGCCAGTAACTGGCTGTATTTCTATACAGAAATCTAGCCAGTAACTGGCTGTATTTCTATACAGAAATCTAGCCAGTAACTGGCTGTATTTCTATACAGAAATCTAGCCAGTAACTGGCTGTATTTCTATACAGAAATCTAGCCAGTAAGTGGCTGTATTTCTATACAGAAATCTAGCCAGTAACTGGATGTATTTCTATACAGAAATCTAGCCAGTAACTGGCTGTATTTCTATACAGAAATCTAGCCAGTAACTGGCTGTATTTCTATACAGAAATCTAGCCAGTAACTGGCTGTATTTCTATACAGAAATCTAGCCAGTAACTGGCTGTATTTCTATACAGAAATCTAGCCAGTAACTGGATGTATTTCTATACAGAAATCTAGCCAGTAACTGGCTGTATGTCAATACAGAAATCTAGCCAGTAACTGGCTGTATTTCTATACAGAAATCTAGCCAGTAACTGGCTGTATTTCTATACAGAAATCTAGCCAGTAACTGGCTGTATTTCTATACAGAAATCTAGCCAGTAACTGGCTGTATTTCTATACAGAAATCTAGCCAGTAACTGGCTGTATTTCTATACAGAAATCTAGCCAGTAACTGGCTGTATTTCTATACAGAAATCTAGCCAGTAACTGGCTGTATTTCTATACAGAAATCTAGCCAGTAACTGGCTGTATTTCTATACAGAAATCTAGCCAGTAACTGGCTGTATTTCTATACAGAAATCTAGCCAGTAACTGGCTGTATTTCTATACAGAAATCTAGCCAGTAACTGGCTGTATTTCTATACAGAAATCTAGCCAGTAACTGGCTGTATTTCTATACAGAAATCTAGCCAGTAACTGGCTGTATTTCTATACAGAAATCTAGCCAGTAACTGGCTGTATTTCTATACAGAAATCTAGCCAGTAACTGGCTGTATTTCTATACAGAAATCTAGCCAGTAACTGGCTGTATTTCTATACAGAAATCTAGCCAGTAACTGGCTGTATTTCTATACAGAAATCTAGCCAGTAACTGGCTGTATTTCTATACAGAAATCTAGCCAGTAACTGGCTGTATTTCTGTACAGAAATCTAGCCAGTAACTGGCTGTATTTCTGTACAGAAATCTAGCCAGTAACTGGCTGTATTTCTGTACAGAAATCTAGCCAGTAACTGGCTGTATTTCTGTACAGAAATCTAGCCAGTAACTGGCTGTATTTCTGTACAGAAATCTAGCCAGTAACTGGCTGTATTTCTATACAGAAATCTAGCCAGTAACTGGCTGTATTTCTATACAGAAATCTAGCCAGTAACTGGCTGTATTTCTATACAGAAATCTAGCCAGTAACTGGCTGTATTTCTATACAGAAATCTAGCCAGTAACTGGCTGTATTTCTATACAGAAATCTAGCCAGTAACTGGCTGTATTTCTATACAGAAATCTAGCCAGTAACTGGCTGTATTTCTATACAGAAATCTAGCCAGTAACTGGCTGTATTTCTATACAGAAATCTAGCCAGTAACTGGCTGTATTTCTATACAGAAATCTAGCCAGTAACTGGCTGTATTTCTATACAGAAATCTAGCCAGTAACTGGCTGTATTTCTATACAGAAATCTAGCCAGTAACTGGCTGTATTTCTATACAGAAATCTAGCCAGTAACTGGCTGTATTTCTATACAGAAATCTAGCCAGTAACTGGCTGTATTTCTATACAGAAATCTAGCTAGTAACTGGCTGTATTTCTATACAGAAATCTAGCCAGTAACTGGCTGTATTTCTATACACACCAACGATACAGAGAAGCGTCTGTCGATAAAGAGTAAGGGAGTGTAGTAGTCAATATTAACAGAAAGATAAGGTACACTTCCCAAAATGGACGCATGTCCGGTACCAGACCTCCATGATCCTACAGTGCTTAGCCTGTCCGCCGAATTTATGGCCAATAGTTTGGCCATGAGATCAGTCGGTAGAGTACGAGATGGAGTGCTTCGTTGCGCACCCGTAATCATTAGTGCAGAGATCCGCAGGGTTCTCTCAATCATCCCACAGTAGGTGGATTTACTTAGAGCCTTCCACGTACTAATGCTCCATACATTAGTATGGGCTTTACCACCATATCAAAAAGCCATTTCGCAATCCTAGGGCTTATTCCCCAGTTTTTCCCAATGGCCCTTCTGCAGGAATAAATAGCTATATTCGCCTTGGACGCTCTCGCATGATTATTCCGGCTCCAGGATAGCTTAGAGTCTAAAATAATTCCTAGATACTTAGCACTATCCGATAGCTAAAGTTCCACTCCGTTAAAGCGTGGTAGTGGGAAAGAGGGGATTTTGTACCTTCTTGAAAAAAGCACAAGCTCCGTTTTCCCAGGATTCACAACAAGTCCACCATCAGTGAAGTTTGTAGGCATAGTGATAATGTTTCAAGATGCTTCCCAGAAACAGCTACAGCCGTCTCAACAGATCTGCCCTTCATATAGGCATGCTGAGACAAAGAAAGCCGGTCAGGGTCAATCGATGAACGCAGTTGCAGATCAATTAACTTTTCCATGGTATTCAAGAGAAAGGACGATATACTAATAGGCCTAAAGTCCTTTGGTCTAGTATGAGAAGGCTTCCCTCCCTTGGAAATGGGACTCAGGAATATAAAACCAAGTTAAGCAGGCCGAATATATGCGAGTCAACCAGGGTATGACTAAATCCTCATTCCTTTGGGTGGGATGATAACTGAACTATTTAGGTATAGCGTTGTTAACTCGGTTCTTATTGAACTAGGCAATAAAGAGCTAAAAGTAGTTGCATATGCTTATATGCTTTCGACGCTATAATACGAGTGTCGATGTTGTATACTGGACTCTAAAATATCATGAAAACTGAGTGTTCAGCACAGAGTCATGAAGGAAATGATAGCTCTAAGATATTCTGTCTAAAATGGGGACTAAGTTCAACATAGTTAAATGGATGTTTATATCTATAGTACGTTCAGTTATTTCTGGAATGGTGAACTCTAACTAGGAGAAAATATGTATTAGAATCACTGGAGTTCTTCTACTGCATCTCATTCCTATTGCTCTTTACATAATAACCACTTTTTCCCGCCGTGTATCTGAATTTTGGAATCGATGTTGCCTTCAGGCGATATTATTCCACATACGGACTTTGATAGAGTGTAAATGTATTTATACCCTCTACACAGAGAATATAGATTCGTAGTTTCCAATCGAATGATTCGATGTAAATATAATTTTTCGCTTCTATCAACAGAAAGTAGTCGATAAAGAAGAATATATGTTGAATCAGCCAAACTTTTGTTACATGTTGTAAGGCAGAATCATTCGACTGACAACAAATTCGGTTGCTATTACGAATATGTTTTCTCTCTGTTGAGTGTTGCAGGGGTAATCTCAAATGAGCTGTGGCGTTGTATCTGTTGTATTCTCTGACGAACTTGGGATAAGTGTCGTCTCCCGAATGAAAACCTGTGTTTCAGGCTGAAATATTTGCTATCATGGAAACCAGCATGTTACTATATGACAGAAATATTCGTGGGAATATTGTTATTTGTGTCGTCAATCAGACGAAACTTCTGTCACTCAACTCATATACAATCGTATCCAAGCAACCAATATAATGATTCATAAAATGAAGTATATTCTATGCTTCGGTGCAGACCAAAACTCTACTGTTGTGTTTATCTTCAAAAGTCTCTGTTTGTTTAATATTTTTGTTTATAATCACAAATCATAGTCATCATTTGATATGATAAAACAATAAACGCTTTTTTATGACAATCAATTTGTTACATTTCAATAGTCAACACATGACAGAATGTTCGGTTCCACAGCCACTTGCACAAATAACTCGTTAGCTAAAATTGCAAACATGCTAAGTCCACTTATTATAAATTGGAAAGTTTTAATATTTTGTAGTTCAACTTTTGCTATAAGGTTAATACAATGCAATAATAGTGTTACAAAATGTTCTAATTCCGTTATAAATAAGTTAAAGGGCCCCTAAAGGCGCCCATATGCTTCGTTTAAAGAGTGTATATTTTGCCTAAAAATATCTAAGAACATTTTTGGTATGTCCTGGAAAATTTGTAAAAAAGGGACTTAGCTCATTTCTATTCAAAGCTAACGAACTACTCTTATGTATGTATTTATATGTATTGTTTATAAATATAACCATAATATTGTTGGTATACAGTAAATGTTTATTTGTGTGTATAAGTTATTGCTTATATCCTGTTTGTTTTTAATATGTATATATGACTAGAACTGTGGTGTCCATATCTATAATAGGATGGCCCTTAATTTGCACATTTTTGGATTTTCAATGCTCACAAGGTATAAAAGTGTTCTCCGTCATTTAAAAATCAAATGCTGATAATTTTAGCAAAATTTTTAAAATTACGGTTAGAGTTTGTACATTTTATTTTATGTTTTTATTTTTTAGGTCAAAGTAGCAATATAATCAAAATCATTTAATTAAAAAAGAAATCCAATAGAAAACATGTAAGAGTGATATATTCGGCTGTGGCGAATCCAGTGTACCCACCATCAATATGTGACAATAAAATATTTTTCTGATATAGGGTTAGGGTCAATTATGGACCTACTGTGGTTTAGAAACGTTTTTTTGAAAATAATTCGATATCACGGGAACTATTGGAACTATTCGCATGGTTAGAGCTGAGGTATTTTCGAGTTGATTTACGTTTGTTCAGCTTCCTAGCAATGGGGGCCATTGCACCTCTCAAAGATGGTAATCTCCTATCTCAATTTCATTAAAATAATCCCCAAAAATCCATTTATGATCCGATCGATCTGAAATTTAAAAGATCTACAAAAAAAAAGGCTTACATGTGTAGGTTATCTCTATTAGTTTATTTTATCAGCTATATTGGCGATAAAATTCTAAATAAAATAAACAAAACTTACTAACATTTATCACGTCCCTATAAAAAGTTACACGCATTTACTTTTTTCCCCAAAAAAGTCCAAACATATATTTTTTCTTATGTAGAAAAAAAAAATTTTTCAGGACTATATGCAATTTTTATATGATCCGAAAAGAAAACTTACTACAAATGCGTGTAGAGCTAAATTTGGATCACTTAGGCAGACATAACACCCCCCAGATATATTTAAACTTGGCCAATTTAAAACAAATTTTAGGTTTGAGTAAACAATTTAAAAAGGCAAAGCAACGATCCTCGAAATATCTCCATATTTCTATCAACCTATATGTTTCTTAAATACTTAGGGCCGTTTTCTCATTAGGTTATTATCTTTTTTCCCAAGACAAAATATGTCTCATTTGCTTCTATTCTGTCGCAAAACTAACGCGACCTCATCTGCCAATTATTTATTTATCGTACAGATAAATTCAATCAGCTGACTGCTGTTCATAGTTTTTATGTGTTTGTGTTTTTGTAAACGAAATTTAATAGATTTTATAAAAAAAGTTTAATAGAGGAATTAACATTAAGTTTTAAGAAAGGATGAACTCGAAGAACATGAGTTCCAAAGGATTTTTTTTTTATATTCGTATTTTTATTACAAAATACAAAAATATTGTGAACTAACAATAAGTTGTTCAAATCTTAAATCTAAATATTGATTTTTATTTACGTCCCACCATAGTTTGACGAAAAATGAAGTTTAATTTTTAGATACTATCATCAGCGCAGGTCTGTTGGATTCCTTCTTCTTAGTCGGATGTAGCCATTACTTCTCATTAATGTTCGTGGAAGTGGGTTAGGGTGAACTTCTAACTTTTTCAAATATGACTCCGCTTGTTTTTTTATTTCATTTTTCACCAGGAAGACACCTAGGTCCTTATGAATGTTAATATTTCTCACATACCAGGGTGCTGTTGTTATCATTCTTAATGTTTTATTTTGGAATCTTTGAATTTTATCAATATTAGCAGCTGAGGCCGTGCCCCATAATTGAATTCCATAGAAACATATGGGTTTTATTATTGAGTTGTACATCATATATATGAATGGCTAGAATAGCTTTGTCGTCAGCAAATGTTGATATGTGAGTTCAACTGTTAGTTGACATATCACAACTATGTAACAAATATAGGAAGGGACCCAGTATACTTCCTAGGAGTACGCCTGCTTCAATAGTGAACTTATGAAGTCTTCCTCTTTAAGAACGAACTTTTGATGACTTAAATAACTTTCTAGAAGCTTATGTGTATTCACTGCTAAATATTGTTTTATTTTAATTAATAATCCTTCGTGCCAAACATTGTCGAAGGCTTGCGAAACGTCGAAGAAGAGCGCAGAACAATATTTTTTTTCTTCAAATTTCTTAGATATGATATCTACCAGCCTGTGTGTTTGTTCTATGGTGTTATGTTTTTCTCGAAGTCCAAATTGATGAGTTGGAATATAATCTAAATGATTCGCTATCGGTTTTAACTTGTGTATTAAGAGTTTTTCGAATAGCTTTGATATATTTGACAATAGGCTAATGGGTCTATATGATTCTAATTTAGTGTGAGTTTTTCCCGGCTTAGGTATCATTGTAACTAAAGAAACCTTCCATCCTGGTGGATAATATTCAAGGCGTAATATAGCATTAAACATAAATAGGGTTATTCTTAATGAAATTTGTGGTAGCATCTTGTTACTGATTTTGTCAATACCAGGTGTTTTTTAAATCAACAATAACCTTGTTGATCTCTGAAATCTCAAAACGAAGTGGTTCAGCTGCAGTAATATGGGATAAAGTAGATGGTAACTCTATTATGTCGTTTAACTCATTCGGGGAAAATACGTTCTTTAGATGACTAACAAACAGGTTTCCTTTTTCAGTATCGTTTCTCGCCCAGCCTCTACTTGAATTACGTAGAGAAGGCTGCTCATAACAGATCTTATTATTTTTTTGTAGCTCGCCATAGAGAGTAATTTGAGTGAATGCTGAAAGAGTTTATCATGCCAGGCCTAACTAACTGGCAGACATGGAGGATAATGAATTTTTCAAAAGTTTCCGGCTGTCGATGGCCCCAATAATGATTTATATAAACATGTTGTCACTTGAAGGTAGGGTTCCCAACTTTTACAACTATTTTGAAAGGTATTGCCAACTGAAAATAATGTTTTTTGTCCGTTTATCGGCCTAATAAATTTATGTCGAGATTTAGTAACAGGCAGTTTATCGATACATTGAGAAAACGGGCCTTAGTTTTTTTATTATCACACTATTCCAAAAATAGTTTTTTGAACACATTTTCCTCGTTTTAGGAATTTCGGTATTTGAAAATTAAGACTGTCAAAAACTAGAATGTCATTGATTTAAGGACATTCGGATCTATATTAGTTCCAAATTTTGTTATGATATCTTTAACCGTTAAAATTTTATACTATTTCAAATTTTATATTTTGCTTCATAGAAAATCACCATATTGTAACTTTTTTAGTTTTTAAGGTAATTAATTTTACTAAAACATAAATCTACAACTCCAAGTGGTTTCACCAATATCAATTACTTATACAAAAAGTCTTCATTTTCTCCTCAGAAGTTTCACAAACATTGCCCCCTTTGAAATTTTTTTCAGTTTTTTCATATATTTTTGCCGTTTTGGCCAGATTGAAATTAGTATTGAAATTAGTATCCCAAAGAAATAATTTAAAATTAAAGAAAACAGGCTCTGAAATATTCTGATTTTTTACCCAAATTTCAAATAAAAGGTACATCCTCTAAATGTTATCCGATTTTGCTATTGGGTACTATTATTATATACTAATTTTATATTTATATATTTTTAATTGAGGTATTACCTTTTCCCATCTTTCTGGCAACATATGGATTCCAAGCCAAAAGAACAGCTCTTCTTTTGAGGCCAAGAGCGAATCAAGCCAGTATCGGATACTCTGTTACAAAGTGAAGCGTATCTCAGAGAGATCGTCCTGCATCGATCGAATAGTAGTTGGATGGGGCACAGTCTGGACTATAAAGCGGGTTAGGCAA
The DNA here is from genome assembly GCA_942486065.2 of Calliphora vomitoria. Lineage (NCBI taxonomy): Eukaryota > Metazoa > Arthropoda > Insecta > Diptera > Calliphoridae > Calliphora > Calliphora vomitoria. The sequence continues at coordinate 39,386,400 of OW818031.2, forward strand.
AACTTCGCTCTAAATACTTTTTAACAGGTATTGCAAGATGTGGCCGAGCGTTTTTATGATGGAAATATTACGGATTCATGTCTGACCGCATATTCTGGGCGCTTTTGGCTACTGCTCGCTTGAAACGAATCAGTTGAATTCGGTACAGATTGTGATGTTCTGGTCAGACTTCAGGAGCTCGTAATAAACCCTTCTTCTCCCACCAAATACATAGATTTACCATAGATGTACGCTTTTATGCTTGTTTTTTTTCAGCAATTGTTGTTGTTTTTATTTTGTAAAATACAAATCAAACTAGTCAGTCTCGTATGAGCTTTGATACAGGTAGGTTGTGTTGCGGGTTTTTGCTTGTTTTTTCAGCTATTGTTTTTGTTTTTCTCTCGGCTACAGTGAAAGAAAATAAATAAATAACTTCACGTACACATTTTATTCAACAAATACCACTTCAAACTTTTACATCCATTTCGCTCAGTGCATAGAGAGTAGCAGAGCGCAATAAATAACTCACACAATGACAAATTTACAAAGTTTGGTAGTATTAAAATGCCTATCGCTGGAGTATAGCCTCCAATTCTTGCTCTTCGAAGTTTTTTTGTTTGGCCTGGGCGATATTTGTCTTCCGTGTCTAATTCACCACTTCTGAACCGCACAAATCATCTCTCGTACGCTAAATCACGGAGAACAATGTTAGACTTTGCGAGGAATGAAAATCAAAAAACTCCAATATAAGGGTCAGCCTAATAACGACTCATACACAAGAGTGATTGTATATTTTTCTGTCTGTTTAGTTTTATAATGGGGGACAACTGGATACAGTTTTGTTCCTGGGGTCCTTTTTTGTTGCTCTTGCTTTTTGCCATTTGCTGTAGTTGTAGTTGTTGTTGTTGGTTTTATTATTAAATGATTTGTGTACAAGTGTGAAAACTTTTGACATTTTTCATTCGTTTATTATTACGATTATTATGTATGAGTGTGTATTTTTGGTTTTATATTGTTGATAATGTCCTTGTTTGCTGGAGTGTGTTTGTTTGGGTTGTTGTTAAAAACAAAAACTCTCTGAGCTAGAAATAATCATCACTGAATTAAAACTCTTCAGCCACCAATTCAATCAATATTGTTGCTATTGTCCTTGTTATTTTTCTATAAGTTGAAGTAATGTTATACACAAAAAAAAAAAATAAATAAAAAATCATCATCATCACCATAATAATAATAAAATTTCATTGATTTTTCAAATTGTTTTATGGTTAATCAATGAACTTGTGTTTTCTATTCATTATTTATGAATTTATGATGCAAACAAAACAATAAGGATTAAACCGTACGTACCCCGCTTCTAATTCATTACGCTATGGCAAATATTGAAGTGTAGATTTTGCAAAAAAGAATCACAAAGCAGTAAATCATAAAAATAAATAAAATTGTTAAGTGCAGTAGCAGGGTTGGCCATGAAACTGTATGACTAATCGTAACAAAAAGACACTTGAACTGATTTGTTAGACTAACAAGCGTCTGGTTAAACATACAATATCTATGATTACCTACTTTGCAATCAAACGGTGGAAGGGTTGTTTTACTTTTTTTATAGATTTTATATGACTTTTTTACAATTGACTTAGTTTATTACTTGTGTATCTATTTACAAATAAATATTATATTTTTAACTAGATGGAAATATTGTAACATGAAGGGGTAGTTATTTGATGTTAAATATATCTGAATATAAATTGTATTTTGTTATTGTATCATGGATTTCAAAATCTACGGCCTAACAGGGGATAGCACTACTAAAGGTACGGTCACACACGGCAAATATTTACTCAAAAAAGCGTAACCACTTTTTTTACTACAAATTTGTTTGACGTTGTTTACTCTTACAAGTGTTTTGTAAGATCAAACAGCATCAAATAAAATAAAACTGAATATTTGCTTTGAATTGTCCTAACCAAAAGGAGTTTTTGACAATAAATATAAGAATTTATATATATTTTATTTAGTGGTTACGTCTTTTTCGTCAAATATTTGCCATGTGTGACCCTACCTTAATATATTTTTGGTAGTTTATGTATCGAACAGTTTCAACTTTTTTTGGAATTATAATGTTTTATTAACTAAACAGGAAGGTTATCTAAACATTGTTTATCTGTATCGAAAAGAACATAATTTTTCAAGAGAGAAAATAAATGAAAGTTGAGCTTGAAATTATTTTATGACCGAAAGGTATAGTTCAGTCACATCTATCGGTCAGACAATATTTTTAAGTAATTTTTTTTTTTGCCTCTTGAAAAATTATGTCCTTTTCAATACAGATAAACAATGTTGACAAATTGAACTAAAGCTTCAACGGAGAACAAATTTATTGTTATCAAGGATTTAAGGAGTGAGATCGTAAAATTCTTAACAAACGTTTTTCATTAAAACTTTTAATCCAAGTATTATTTGATTTCTTTTTTTGATCAAGTTACCTTTGTAAAACATGTCAGTTATTATTTTTAATGTCAATTATATTCATTTGTTGTTAATCTGATTAAAATTTGTGACCAGAAAAAAGTGCGTACTAAAATTATTAAATATTTTCAACAAAACCCAACTTGAAAGGTCTGCCGTCAAATTGTTTCCAATGTTATTAAACAGTACAGGGAGATCTTGTCCGTTGAGAGAAAACCTTGTTCAGGAAGAAGCCAAACAAATAGAAAGGATTTTCAAAAGTGCTCCCAACACCTCCGGTAGGGAAGCAGCCCGGTTAGCTCAGTGCTCGGACTATTTGGTACGAAAAGTTAAAGCTAATGCAGGTTTAAAAACTTACAAATCTCAAAAAGTTCCTGACGGGAATAAATAACCGATTACGTTTGGCAGCTGATGGCTATGAATATCATCCAATGCGCACTGGGGCAGAATCAAAATTTTTTGGAAATACATCTGGCATTTCTAAACGGCTGGTCCGATCGGGCTAAAATTTGATATTGGCGTAGCCATGGAGAATTCGATCAATTCGAGTTTAAGTTATTAAAATGAATTATACAATTGCTCCAGGCGCGGCGCTATGGGGGATCAAATTAGGGTACCTTTGACATGTAAACTATTTAAACACGTGCCATTTTTTTGTTTCCCAACCTATTTCTAAGATTTTTATATTTTTAGAAAGCGCCCGACAAGGTCTTGAAAAAACATGCTTGCGTGTGCTATTTTTCTCTTATAATTTCCAAATTATAGGCATTTAAAAATTTATATTTTAAAATTTTGCCACACCTTGATCCGTTTTTTTTTTTAAATAGGGCCTACTTTTGAACCAAATGAACTCAAATTTTTTTTCGTTAGTTAGACAACTAAATTATCAATAATACTCAAAAGATTTCAGAGCAATATCAATTACGGATTCAAATATTAACGATTTTCAATTTAAAAATTTAAAAAATAGTAGATTTGTGCTGTTTTTTGGGCGAAAAGGTGACTTAACTCTTGTTTTATTTAAAAAAAAAAAAAACTCTTTTTAAGGACGTATAACAATTTTATGCTTTTCTGTAAAATAACTTTACGGAGTATATTTTGGTATAAAAAACTTGTTACAGTTTTAGAATATGTCGTCCCTACGCCTTTTTAAATTTGATAAATTTTTGATCAAAATTTTAACTTTGGGGCACATGTTGTAAAATCCCAAAGCTGGGATCAGAAAGTATTTTCCCAGGCAAACAAAATGTGGACCCTATGGGTAAAATAGTGAAAAATATAATTTTTGGTATTTTCGTTTCAATTTTTAGGAATTGCGGGATTCCCTTTAACCTTTTGACAATTTTTTTACACTTTGTTATTCAGAATAAAAAATTTAAAAAACGTTGTAAATTTCATTGTGTTTTGTTAATAAATAAATATTTTATTACTATAAGGAACAAGTTGATCCACAATTATTAGGAACAAGTTGATCCACATTTTTCCGAACTATTTTTATTTTTTTTTTTTGTTTAGATAAGTTAGTTTTTGGTGTTATAAAAAAAATTTCATGTCAATATCTCAATTAGATTAAAAAATATGCCACTTTAAAACTCCGTCCGTCAAAAATATTGCACTTTTCTTATATGAAAACTTTTCGGTTTTACCCCCTCTGAATCCACGCCTGGATTTACTTCATTTCTTATTTTGATGCTGATGTTCATTTTCGCTCATAATCTGAGAGTTGCGGGTTTGATTCCCAACATAAACTCTAGGTTTATCCGCACAAAAGCAAAACGCCACGCAGTTTCGTCAACTGGTATAATTAAACACATTCCAAGGTCTAAGGTTTTGATTCTCCATCATCTTATAACAAAATACTGAAAATTCTTGCAAAATAGGAAAGCGTCTAAAGGCTGCAGAATTTATTTGAAGTTTTAAGTCAAAGCTATATTTTAAAGAAAACAAATTTAAATTCAAGAAAAATTCGAATTAAAAATAGTTCTGTACATACACGCAGAAAAAAAAAAATAGTTGTGCATGTTTACTGTAACCATTTCAACATTTGTATACGTTTTTTAACAATATTATAGTCACAGTGCCTATTTATATGATTGTAGTAACAATAATATGGTTATTTTACGATTCACATGATTGTAGCAACTATATATATAGTTACAGTAAACAAGTACATGTTTGTGACAATCATTTATATGATGAAGGACTTACCATATTATGTTGTTCTGGATATCACAATCTGAAAACAACATATTATGATAAAATTATTCATCATAAAAATGGTTGTCACAAACATATACTTGTTTACAGTAACCACATATATGGTTGATACAATCATGTGAATCGTAAAATTGACAACACTTTAGTTACCGCAATCATATAAATAGTTACTGTGACAATAATATTGTTAAAAATGTTGAAACATACAACCATATTTTTTTTCTGCGTGTAGGGTAGAACTAGAGGCGCAACTGAGAGTAAGCTGGGAGTATAAATAATTACTTCTCCCATGTACAACAAAATACATTGATTGCACGTATTTTGTTGTTGCAAGACTTACGTTATTGACAACAGACATAGGTTTTTTGTCCTTCAGTAATGCTTCTATGTATATTTTATTTCATAGTTCTGTATTTCATGTGCAAAATTATAAAATTCCATGAACTACTTTAAGGAAATTCACTAAATAAAATATTTTTTATGTATGTACTTCCAAGTTTGCTCGCTTTCAACCATTACACTCGTAAATCTCTCTTGAAAATTAGTTATTGTTTAAAAAACAAATCGTTAAACGCACAAAATAATAACATTTCTATTCATGATAATAAAGACGCATGTTTGTGTTACGAATTTTATCAAAGTGCCACCCTTAAAGTCAGGGGGTAATATTAGAACTCTATAAAAAAAACCAACAAATAAGCTGATAACTTTTTTTACATTATTAACATGATAATAGTTTTTCAAACAAATCAAATAGAAAACAATTGTCGTATTTTATTTTCTGTTTGTTTTTTTTTCCTTGCGATCTATTGAAAACCATTTGAAACGCGTTTTTATGTAAGTATGGTGGCAAAGCGAATTTATTGTTAAAACTCTCTGGTTATAAATTTTATTTTAACTGAGTAATAGTTGTTGCAAAAGAAGAATAGAGTAGAATTCTATGTAGACAGAAATAAAGTATTTATTTGTTAACAATAAATGTCAAATTTTCACATGTTCCAATTGTGGTAAATACACAGAATTAATATTTTATTATATTTAAGTGTACAAAATGTATAAGGACCTTAAGGATTTCCAGAAATTAATTATTAATTCTTATAATAGATTTTCAACAAAATTTATAAAGAATCAAGCACCAAAAAATCATTACTGTATTACAATTTCAATATCTTATTACCCACCACCAAAACGATGGGGTTATATTGATTTTGCAATTCTGTTGGTCTGGATCCTGGTAAAATTCTAAAACGATCTAGCTATGTCTGTCCTCGAGGGAAGGACTTAGTGGAATGAAATTTCTGAAATGTTCTTTATTGATCTGAAATGTTTGGTTTTGAAAATAGACAAAATCGGTTCAGCATATACAGAGTTATGGACCAAAATGTAAGACAACCTCCAACAAGTTTTATATTTTTTAAAAACATTTTCTCTAAATATATTGAATAACTACCATCAAATGAAAATTTTAAGAATCCCATACAAATATCTTCACGGTATATTTCTCAATCGTACATAAATACCTAGAGAATAGCAGAACCCATGTCAAAATATATCACAAAACTATATTTTTTTTGGATCGGTTCATGTTTGACCATAGCCCCCATATAAAGTCCAATTCTGAAAATCACTTAAATAGGAATAAATCTCTTAAAATATCGCTTTAATGTTAACACTCGACATAAATAATTGTCGCATATATAAAAACCGCGGTACAAAATTTTACGAAGATCGGCTCATAATTAATCATATCTCGCATATAAGGACCACTTCTGTAAATCACTTAAATATGAATAAATGTCTTATAAAAATCGATATAAAGTTGAAATAAGACAGAAATATTCTTCATAATAAGGAGTATGATCGAAAAATTCTTAACATACATATATGTTAATAAAAACGAAACTACTAAACCTACTGTTTTAATTTTTTTTATTTGATTGAAATTAGTAAGTTCAGTAATGAAATTTTGAACCTTTTTCGGAAACCCTTCCAGTAACGTTTTTATAGTGCTTTCTGTAACTTTGCTTGTACAGGTTGTCCATCTCCGTTTAAAATCTACAACACTTTTGGACACCTTTTTTGTGCTCTTCAATTCTCTTTTAACAAGAGCTCAATATCTCTCCACTGACCTTAGCTTCGGGCCCTTTGGAGGATTTGCCTCTCTTGGTACAAATACCACATTATTGTTCTTGTATCACTCAAGGGCTTGTTTACCATAGTGGCAGGATGACAAGTCAGGCCAAAAATAAATGGACACATTATGAAGTGTTATGAATGGAAGCAGCATTTTTTTTGTAAACATTCCTTGGTGTAAATTTCGGTATTTATAGAGCCCGTTATAACAAATGATTGGCTTCTTTTGCCGCAACTACATATTGCTTGCCATACCAAGAACTTTTTGGGAAATTTTGTGTGCTTTTGGGTCCTAAACATTTCTTCAACATTCCCTCGAGCATCAGCTGCGAAAAATCTGCCAGAACATACGTTTTGTCATCCATTATTTTTTTTATAAAATTTGACTTTAATTTCCGTGCTCTGTTTTTGGCCTCTAAATTTTTAGCAGCGTTACTGACAGGAACTTTTTCAGCCTTGTATGTTTTTAAACCTGCATTGGCTTGAACTTTTCGTACCAAATAGTCCGAGCACTGAGCTAACCTGGCTGCTTTCCTACCGGATGAGTTGGGAGCTCTTTTGAAAATACTTTTTTTTTGGCTTAATAAACATCATGTGAACCATTCCTTCTGCCTGAACCAGGTTTTCTATCAACGGACAAGTTCTCCCGGTACTGTTGAATAATATTGGAAACAGTTTGACGGCAGACCTTTGATTGTTTGGCCAACCTTTTGTAGGACCAAGTTGGGTTTTGTTGAAAATATTTAATAATTTTAGTATGCACTTTTTCTGGTCACTCATTTTAATCAGATTAACAACAAATGAACATAATTAACATTAAACATAATAACTCACATGTTTTGCAAAGGTAACTTGATGAAAAAAAAATCAAATAATACTTGGGTTGAAAGTTTTAATAAAAAACATGTGTTAAGAATTTTTCGATCTCAGTCCTTGATATAAATATGTATATGTAGAAATCATTCAACTGGATTTTATGATGAGCAGTTCATAATTGCCCATAGATCCCATATAATATCCTCTTCCTAGAATAACTATAACAACCATAAAACTCTTGTAAATATCGTTATAAAGTACGGATTTTGTGACTATCGATATATAATTATACATAGATATATTCTGGAAAATACATTTCCTTCACAAAAAGTATGTGGTGGTATATTGATTTTGTCATTCCGTTTGTAACACATCGAATTATTGGTCGTAAACCCATTAAAATATATATATACTGGTTCTTTATAAAATTATAAGACGATATTGCTTTGTATGTTTGTCTGTTAAGGGGGACGATAGAGTCTAGAGCAATGGACTTAGGAGGATGAAATTTTCTAAAAATATTCTTTGTTGATCAGAAATGTTTCGTGTTGAAAATAGGTTTTGGATTAAATTATATTAAAATCTTTGGTCGGACTTGTCGTTATACATATTTTGATCCCGATAACATTTAAATGCATGAATCTAGCAAGGTGACTTACCTAATCGGATTAACCAGATAAAAGTTTTATAAAAAACGCTCGGTGCCCGTATTATATTGGTGGTGGATATATAAGATTTGGCTCAATATCTCTATTACTTGTTCTGATTCGATAGTTTCTCGGCATTTTGATATCAAGGTTTTGTAATATTTTCATTGATTTTGGTAAAAATACTGATTTTTTCCAATTTCATCTAATTATGTATAACTATTATTTTTAAAAATTCCAATCAAAAATCAAATGGAACACCCTTAAATATACGAATATATAATATACGAATATATAATATACATTGTATATATTTCGCTTTGAGTTTAGTATACAATTTAACAATGACAATAAATAAATTTATAAATACTTCTAGTCAATTCATATACACATCCTTTCATAAACTATTCTTTTGATTCTGTGTGTTTGTGTGGAATTTTATTCGATATGTGAAACACAAAAAAATATTTATAAATAAATATGTTCATAAATTAAAAATTATTTCAACCACCACTACGACAATAACTTTATTATGTTAATAGTTTTGCACAAACTACACAAAAAAAAAAAAAAAAAACAAGAAACAAGGAGAGAAAAACTAAACTGAATTTGCAATAACAAAAATGTTAATTCATTTAGTGTTTTAATGAGTTTAATACTTTTTTTTCTAAACTCAATCCCCCTGAATATGAATAAATACTGCAAAACTAACATAGACATATAGAAAAAAAACTAAAAATCAACAAAACATTAATGAGCTTATTATTTTGTTTGCAAAAGTTTTTTTTTTCTGTTTGTTAACACAATTGTGATTGTGTGCACCCTACTCGAGTTATAAGCTGCTAAGAACTATTAGAGACAATTTGGTATTAAAGTCCCTTCAATATTAAATAAAAATTTATATCTTTGATATAAGCAATCTATACTTGTGTCAGATGTTTTGTTTTCCTAATAAAGCATAACTTTCAGAACTATTTGATTTTCAAACTGAAGGACAGGCTTGTATAATACCACTCTTATTATGCCTTGTTGAAAATAGAAGACATTCTAGCTTCAATAAAGAATAAAAGACGAGGTGGGGAATTCAATGTAAAATTTAAACAAAAATCTCACAGGTTTTGCGACCCTGGTCTTTCAATAAATTCTAGTAAAATAATTATTCTTAGTATTGAGGACTATCCTCATCATTTTTTTTTATATGCAGATGCATGTATTTTATCTCGATTAGCATGTAGACTAATCCTTATTTGAATAACGCATTATGATACAAAATCGCATGGAAATAGGCTGTAAGAATTTCTCCGATAATGCATATGGGCATTTTCAGGATCCAGAACGCGACATTCGTATACCATTGTAATGAAAAATGTAAAGAAATCTTAACCATTTTAATACCCACCATCAGAAAAGAAAATACATTCTTGCTTAAATAAATAATAAAAGACGGGGAGGGGAATTCAGTGTAAAATTATCAACATACATTTAAACAATTATTAACACATGTATGCTTGAAATCTCACAGGTTTTGCGACCCTGGTCTTTCAATAAATTCTTGTAAAATATTGAGGACTATGACCATCACTTTTTTATACGCAGATGCATTTATATTATCTCGATAAGCATGTAGACTAATCTCTATTTGAATAACACATTATGATACAAAATCGCATGGAAATAGACTGTAAAAATTTCTCTGACAATGCATACGGGCATTTTCCAGATGTAATGAAAAAAATAAAGAAATCTTAACCATTTTTATACCCACCATCAGAAAATTTGTCGTAAACCCACATTAGCACAAATATATATTCTGTGTCCTCATATGAATCTAAGACGATCTAGCTCTGTCCATCCGTCTGTCTATCTATTGAAAACACGATAGAGCCTAAACGAAAGAAGCTAGGTGCCTGAACTTTTCCACAAATACTCTCTGATATTTGTTTGGTATACAAATGTCCTACCGGAGTACTGTTATAGCAGTCATATATATGTTGATTTTGCGGCAATCATGATTAAATGTTGCACGAAAAACAAATCGGGCAAGATTTGTTTCTAGTACCCATACAAGGTCTACCTTAGATAATGACTTGATTCATTCATAATTGTCTTACAATTATTAATATCGTGATGAAATTGGACACAAACATATTTTATTTGGATATTTCGCTCGATATTTTGAACAATAATGTCCGAATGTAATTTTATTTTTTAAATATAAGGAGTGATATCGAAAAATGCTTAACATACATAGTATATGATAATAAAAACGAAACCACTAAACTTACAGTTTTAATATTTTTTTATATGATTGAAATTATTATTAAAATTTACCAAAAAAATATATTTTTATAGTTTTAATTACTAGTAATGAAATTTTGAACCTTTTTCGGAAACCCTTCCATTAACGTTTCTATAGTGCTTTCTGTCACTTTGCTAGAACAGGTAGTCCATCTCCGTTTAAAATCTACCTCACTTTGGGACACCTTTTTTGTGTGCTCTTCAATTCTCTTTTAACAAGAGCCCAATATCTCTCCACTGGTCTTAGCTCTGGGCAGTTTGGAGGATTTGCCTCTCTTGGTACAAATACCACAGTGTTGTTCAACCCTTGCTTACCATAGTGACAGGATGGAAGCAGCCTTTTTTGTTAACATTCTTTGATGTAAATTTCGGTATTTATAGAGCCTTTTGTAACAAATGTTTGGCTTTTTTGCTGCAACTCCTATTGCTTGCCATACCAAGAACTTTTTGGGAAATTTTGTCTGCTTTTGGGTCCTAAACTTTTCTTCAACATTCCCTTGAGCATCAGCAACATTTTGACCCGGAAGTTGCGAAAAATCTGCCAGAACATACGTTTCGTCATCCATTATGAAGCAAGAATATTTTCTTATAAAACTTGACTTCAATTTCCGTGCTCTGCTTTTGGCCTCTAAATATTTAGTAGCATTCCTGTCAGGAACTCTTTGAGCCTTGTATGCTTTTAAACCTTCATTGGCTTTAACTTCTCGTACCAAATAGTCCGAGCACTGAGCTAACCGGGCTGCTTTCCTACCGGATGTGTTGGGAGCTCTTTTGAAAATGCTTTCTATTTTTTGGCTTAATAAACATAATGTGAACCATTCCTTCTACCTCAACCAGATTTTATATCAACGGACAAGGTCTACCGGTACTGTTTAATATCACTGGAAACAGTTTGAAGGCAGACCTTTGAATGTTTGTTCAACCTTTTTTAGGAGCAAGTTGGGTTTTGTTGAAAAAATGTAATAATTTTTTACGCACTTTTTTTTGGTCACTCATTTTTACAGATTCACAATAAATGAATATAATTGCCATCAAACATAATAACTGACAAGTTTTACAAAGGTAACTTGATAAAAAAAAAAATTCAAATAATACTTGGGTTAAAAGTTTTAATGAAAAACGTGTGTTAAGAATTTTACGATCTCACTCCTTAAGTAGTATCCTCTGAATGGAATATAAAGACCGAATTAATTTGCAGTTCCTAATGTCACCCACGATGACATGGAAATGCCCATTTATAACATAATATGGTTTCTACAATCATATGAATGATAACAGTGACCATAATATTGTCGAAATCATGTTATCATATTAAAAGACAAATCACCAGAAATCAGAAGAGGATTTCAAAGATCCAGCTGTGGATGATAATTATAAATTATTTATTCCACTTTCTCTACATACCACCTGAGCGACTTTATAAAAACTCTTTAATGAAAAGTGTGTAGCGAATGCGACTCAATTCAATATGAATTGAAAACTTTTCTTTTTTTTAATTTTATGTAACAAATCCTTTGGCATTTGTTTGCTAACAATCATTTGTACACATACACAGCTCTACATACATTCCATATGTATATTTGTAATTAAACTAAATTTAACAAAAATTATTCAGCAGTAATGTTATAAGTTCTTTTTAGGGGTAAATAAGTACGTGAGTGCATGAGTGTGTAAAAATAATATTGTTATTTAAATTTAATATAATTAGCATTTGTATAATATGAATTTGTTTTCATTGATATCGGCTCTTATTAGCGAAAATGACAAATATTTATAAATTTATTTACATACACACAATAAATATTTAGTGCGTAAATACAACTGTAATTTAATGTAAATTTAAGTTATCGAAAAACTAAAGGGGATTATATTTTTAAAGGGGGTTGTTAAATATAATATTCTAATTGTTAGCAATGCCTTTTATACTTAAATATTTTTACCGGCTGCATTTGAATTTGAGCCCAGGTTTAGCATTGTACAGCAGCTATTATTAAAAACGTTATTGTAAACTAAAAACAGTAATATTATTAGCAGGGAATTTAAAATCTAGCTAAATTTGCATAACTTTATTTTGTGTAATATGAAACATATTTATTTAATTTGATCTTAATTGCATACATATTAAACTAAAAATCATTTAATTATAACAAATTTCACGTTATACGACCTTTGTTTTGAATTTTGCAAATGTTTAGATCAGTGAACTTATAAAATTTGAATTGTCATTCAATTCCACTTCAAATATAAATACATGCGAGTATAACCAAACAATGGCACAAGCTTGTTGTACAAGTAAATTACTCAACCACTTGACCGTGAACATGTTTGAAAATGTACAAAGATTTGTATAGATTTAGACAAGAAGTCAAACTCATACAAACATATAAATTTAAAGTTTTACTAATTATACCAAAAGTAATTGCTGCTTATTGTATTTTCATGAAAGTGCCAGACATTTTTTCAGACATAAGTGCCAAAACCCAGTATTTAAACTTTAACAAATGGAAATAATTTGTATATCTTTTTGTACTATTTTTTATTATGTATTGTGTACAGTCCATGCATGAATATGTACATTTACTAGGATGGCCCTACAAAAGAGTTGTCAATAATTCAGACTTTACATTCTGGGCCATGATTTTGGTTTTTTAAGCCGACTTTATAAAGGATACTCTGTTCCAAAGTAAAGAGTATCCCAGAGAGAGCGTTCTGCATCAACAGAAACAAATAGTAGTGGGACGGAGCACGATCGGGACTATAAATCGGGTTAGGCAAAACTTCCCAACCACTTCATTCTAAATATGTTTTAAACACGTATTGCAATATGTGGCCGAGCGTTGTCATGATGGAATAAGGACTGATATTGAAAAATTCTTAACATACATTATGTTAATAAAAATGAAACCATTAAACTTTTTTTTATTTGTTTGAAATTATTACTACAATTTACAAAAAAAAAAAAATATATTTCTATTGTTCTAATCACTAGCGATGAAATTTTGAACCTTTATACTGATTTCAGTCACTTTGTTCGAACCGGTTGTCCATCTCCGTTTTAAATCTACCACACTTTGTGCTCTTCAATTTTCTTTTAGCAAGAGCCCAATATCTCTTCACTGGCCTTAGATCTGGGCAGTTTGGAGGATTTGCCTCTCTTGGTACAAATACCACATTATTATTCTTTTACCACTCAAGACCTTTCTTACCATAGTGATAGGGTGCCAAATCAGGTCAAAAATAAGTGGACACACTAAGAAGTCTAAAGAATGGAAGCATCCCAACATTAGAAACAGTTTGAGTAGGACAAATTTTAGTAATTTTAGTACGCGCTTTATTCTGGTCACTCATTTTAATCAGATTAACAACAAATGAATATAATTGACATTAAACATAATAACTGACATGCTTTACAAAGGTAACTTGACAAAAAACATCAAATAATACTTGGGTTAAAAGTTTCAATGAAAAATGTGTGTTAAGAATTTTTCGATCTCAGTCTTTTTTACAGTTTCATGTCTGGCCGCATATTCTGGTCGTTTTTTGGCCAATGCACACTTCAAATGAATCAGTTGCATTCGGTGCATATTCTCTGTGATTGTCTGATCAGACTACAGCAGGTCATAATACATAGGACTATTTTTCTAACACCAAATACAGAGAATTACCTTAGCGCCATGGATATTTGGTTTTGGTGTCGATTCGGCTGGTTTTCTTCATATACGATCTCCTCCGTTTCGGGTTATTTTTAATTTTTTATTGCAAGTAATGATTCGGTGTAAAAACGGTTTTCTTTTATAGCGTTCAAGCATAATTTTGACATGCACAATCGTCTTTCAAGGTCTCTCGGCTTCAATTCGTATATGGTACTAAATTTCCCTGCTTTTAGATGAATCCTGCTGCTCGCAAACGTTTTGAAATTGATGCCTGAGAAGCTCTCAATGATTTTGCAAGCTCTTGTTGGGTTCTACAAACATCTCTCGAACGTAGAAACCATGGAATACCTCCACCATAAGCTTTGGTGAGCAATCGGTGTACTTCGGCGGCACTTTTTTCAAAATACAAAATAAAAGCAAAACTTCTCGCATATGACGATTCGTTGGTACAAGACTCGGCATTTTCGATGCTAGAGAGAAAAAACATTGTTTACAACATAATGTTCAATAACTAAGTGAGAAAAAATTACAGATATGTACCCTTCAAAACGACATATAAGTTATTTAAAACAAAAACGGCGTTCAAAAGATACACCATCTATTGTAAATCCCGCAATTTTAAGTCATATTAAATAAGCATTTACTGAAAATAGTGGTTACGAAATTTATGGTCGTTAATGTGATTTTCAGAAGTGGACCTTCTAAGGGACCTATGACCAATTACGGACTTATCGCCATAAAATTAGGTAGCGTGATTTCTATCTGTATGTAACTTACTTGTGTTGAATTTTATTTGGATACCAACATTTCTAAGATATTTGTGCTGTTTAAAGTGATTTTTGGCCGTATATGGTATGTTATGGATCGATCCACACAAAATGTTTAAATCTGATTTCTTTTAATATATAGAACGTATTTGTGATGAAGTTTGTGTGAATACCAATAAAAATAAGATATTTATGAGAAAAAGTCCTAATTCAGAAGACATTTATAAGGAAATAATGGACCCATTTCGGCCAGTTTCAAAGGATTCGTCCAAAAGATATCGAAGTAGCTTCAAAATTGCGACCTGTACTTTGCGTACAAGTTAAAATCAACTCAGAATGTGATTCTGAGTACACGAGGGTGGGTTGATAAATCCGATACTTTTTTAATATCCCGGCTCTTAACTGAAAGGGCAACACTGCTTTTGTCAACAGGCATCTGTCAGCTGACTCTTGTTAAAATGTGAACAGGTTGCGTTATTTAGATTGTGTTTGACAGCCATTGATAGCGGACTACATCGTGACTTGAGGAAAAATTGGAAAAAATTAATTTCTTTAGCTCATTACTCATTATTTTTTTGCAGAAAAAACCCATCACTCAAATAAAGGCTAAGCTTGATAAATATTATGGGAATTCTGCACTATTCATTTCAATGTTTCATTAAAAAAGTTAAGAACTTATTGGCTCATGAAATTGCGTCCTTTTAAAGCAAAAACGATCATGAGATGAAAAACTGAAAATGTAGTTTGACTATATGAAGTGTGTACTTTCAAACGTATACGCACATTATGATGAGTTAAAAACTTTTTTGAAGAGTAAAGGTTCAAAATGTAATTTTTTGATCGAAATTTTTCCTTTCGTCTCTATAACTAAATGTCATCAAATATGGCTTCCATGCTTTTTGATTTGAACCATTTTTGATTTTTTTTAGCAAGATTTAGTTTTCATATGCTAAATTCCCAATTTTATTGATAAATTCACTGAAACTTCTTGTTGGGGGATAAGCTAGTTCCACCACGTTATAAGGAATCTTTGGGTAACAAACTCATTGTGCGATGACTTAAAGAAGGGAATTGGCGTGGCATACCTCTTATTAATATCGCAAACAGGATAATCTCTCAGGTCATCAATAAGAGGCTATCAATCTCACTCGATCCGCTTCTCCGCAATGAACAGGCTGGCCTGCAAATAATGCATTAACCATGTCAACAGTTTACGGATCATAATTAACAATCTGTTGAGTGGAGGACGCCGCTCTACTTGATATTCATCGATTTTGAGAAAGCATTCGATAAGCTTTCCCATTCTGCCATATGGAGTACGCTAGCATGCAAAGGCACCCCAACAAAAATAATTGATATTGTTAAGGCCCTATATCACAACGCACACTGTCAAATTCTTCATAATGGCTGTATTAGTGACTCATTCATAATTAAAACTGGAGTGAGACAGGGCTGTGTTCTGTCACCCCTACTTTTTAATATCGTCCTGGACAACATATTCAGAAGAGCATGGTGTGAACAGAGGGGAATAACTTGGGGATTTAACAGAAGGCCAGATGATCTCGACTATGCCGACGACATATGTCGACTATCCCACAACTTCAATGATAAGCAGGCTAAGATCAATGGAATACAAACTGAAGCACATAAGGCGGGGCTAAAAATAAATATTGCCAAAACTAAGGCAATGATAATTAATGCTTCTAACAACAGAGCAGAATCTTCAAGACTCTCTTCTGACTATCACAGGTGGTTCTGCAGACGACGTAAGAAACCGAATAAAAGCTGGTAAACATTCGTTTGGTATCTTAAACCCCATATGGCGATCAGCAAATATTTCGAAAAGAACCAAGCTAAATATATTTAATTCCTGCATAAAATCATCTCTTCTTTATGGATGCGAATCGTGGAATGCAGCGCAGAAAGATGTTACCTCGCTACAGGTCGTCATAAATAGCTGCCTGCGGAGAATTTTAAAAATATTCTGGCCAGTTACGATATCAAATGAAAGTCTATGGGTCAAATCTCCCAAAACCCCGTACATGTCGAGATCCGAAAAATAAAATGGCGCTAGCTAGGGCATACTCTACGAAAGCCCGTTGACGATGTCACAAGATAAGCTATCGAGTGGAACCCGCAAGGAAGCCGTAGAAAAGGAAGACCATCACACACCTGGCGTCGCCAAATCGAAATTGAAGCGGCCAACCAATACAAGGGCTGGAACGAGATTAAAATACTTGCATCGGACAAATCAGAATGGAATAAATTTGTTATGGCCCTATGCTCTTTATAGGAACTACGGGAACTTATATATATATACATATATGCTCATTTCACTGGTTCCTTAAAAGCTTAATATTAATTTTAATTAGAAATATCAACAGCGCTTTTTTGGATAAATATTAATGGTGTCATCCTATTATATATATATACCTATACATAATAATACTAGTATGTATTTTGTATATAGAATCCCATCATATGAACATGCTATACTCTCAAACGCAACAAGTCGGCAAGCAAAAGTTGCTACAACAAAAGGTGTATATTACATTGGACAAGGTACTTGAAAGCTTAAGTACCGTTGTATTTTTGTTAAGCTTCAACACTACACTTATTCACATACACAGAAACATCAAATCCGGTATACATACATACAAGACTTCATCGTCATTATAGTTGTATGTATTGCAAAATACAGTTTTGATCGGAATTATAGATGAATTATACTTGAAAATAATCATGAAGTTGAGGTGAAACTCCTGACATGAAAAATAAATTGAATGAATCGATTGTATACATACATGTATTTGTTAAGTTCTATCAGCAGAAAGCTAGTTGATAAAGATTAACTACAATTGAAATAACTTTTTATCACCACATCTAAAATTTTTACCAACACTGTACACCTAAAGTACTTCATTTATCATAACAAGTTTTGTTAAAGTTTTATTTTTTTTTTCTTGGCTCTCTCACAATCACATTTTGTTGCGTGTCTAAGACCTGAAACGGTAGGAGTGTGCGTGGTCTAAGTTTGTTTCCTAACAACAAACAAAAAAAAAAAAGCATATTCCAATTATACGGTCTTTATTAATATAAATAAAACCATAATTGATCGAAGAAAATCATTCAGCAAATAGTCTTCATTTATTTAACATTTCATTCAAAAATAGGAAGACTATAAACGATGGTTTGTTGAATTGCAATCAATTTCATTTAAAGCGATGGATTATTTAAAAACAGAAATAAAATAACCGTTAAAACACATTAAACATTCGTGTCTTTGTATATTTTCAGAAAATCTTCTACTTGTTAAGTCTCATAAGTGTTGCGTCTGCTGCAATTATTCCGTTTGATGGATTAAGGCAACAGAATTCCACAACGAATGCAATTAGCGAACCAGAAACAAAACTGGATACGACCATCTTGAATGATGAAGGCTATAAGTATAAAACTGTTCGTCGTTTGAAATACAGGCTGCGTAGAGATGTCAGTCAATTGGATAATGACTACTTGCCGTCTGAAGAAGCTCAAGATGAACAACAAAATAATTTTTCTGAAATTTCAAACAAATACCTTCCACCTGCTCAAGAAGCAACCACCGAAGCTGTTGATGAATTGAAATCTGTTCAGGATTCCGCAGCTTTGGGAGAAAATGGTTACGAATACAAAACTGTTCGTCGTTTGAAATACCGTCAACGTCGTGATGTCTCTGAAATTGCCAACGAATATTTGCCACCTTCCGAAGAAACCACCGAAGTTGCTGCTGAGTTGAAATCTGTTGAAGAACCTGAGGATTCCGCAGTCTTGGGAGAAAATGGTTACGAATACAAAACTGTTCGTCGTTTAAAATACCGCCAACGTCGTGATGTTTCCGAAATTGCCAACGAATATTTGCCTCCTTCCGAAGAAACCACCGAAGTTGCTGCTGAGTTGAAACCTGTTGAAGAACCTGAGGATTCCGCAGTCTTGGGAGAAAATGGTTACGAATACAAAACTGTTCGTCGTTTGAAATACCGTCAACGTCGTGATGTTTCTGAAATTGCCAACGAATACTTGCCTGCTGAAGAAGCAATCACTGAAGTTGCTGCTGAGTTGAAATCTGTTGAAGAACCTGAGGATTCCGCAGTCTTGGGAGAAAATGGTTACGAATACAAAACTGTTCGGCGTTTGAAATACCGTCAACGTCGTGATGTTTCCGAAATTGCCAACGTGTACTTGCCTCCAGCTGAAGAAGCATCTACCGAAGCAATTGCTGAATTGAAATCTATTGAGGAACCAGAAGATTCTGCAGTCTTAGGAGAAAATGGTTACGAATACAAAACTGTTCGTCGTTTAAAATACCGTCAACGTCGTGATGTTTCTGAAATTGCCAACGAATACTTGCCTGCTGAAGAAGCAACCACTGAAGTTGCTGCTGAGTTGAAATCTGTTGAAGAACCTGAGGATTCCGCAGTCTTGGGAGAAAATGGTTACGAATACAAAACTGTTCGGCGTTTGAAATACCGTCAACGTCGTGATGTTTCCGAAATTGCCAACGTGTACTTGCCTCCAGCTGAAGAAGCATCTACCGAAGCAATTGCTGAATTGAAATCTATTGAGGAACCAGAAGATTCTGCAGTCTTAGGAGAAAATGGTTACGAATACAAAACTGTTCGTCGTTTAAAATACCGTCAACGTCGTGATGTTTCTGAAATTGCCAACGAATACTTGCCTGCTGAAGAAGCAACCACTGAAGTTGCTGCTGAGTTGAAATCTGTTGAAGAACCTGAGGATTCCGCAGTCTTGGGAGAAAATGGTTACGAATACAAAACTGTTCGGCGTTTGAAATACCGTCAACGTCGTGATGTTTCTGAAATTGCCAACGAATATTTGCCTCCTTCCGAAGAAACCACCGAAGTTGCTGCTGAGTTGAAATCTGTTGAAGAACCTGAGGATTCCGCAGTCTTGGGAGAAAATGGTTACGAATACAAAACTGTTCGTCGTTTGAAATACCGTCAACGTCGTGATGTTTCCGAAATTGCCAACGAATATTTGCCTGCTGAAGAAGCATCCACTGATGTTGCTGCTGCGTTGAAATCTGTTGAAGAACCTGAGGATTCCGCAGTCTTAGGAGAAAATGGTTACGAATACAAAACTGTTCGTCGCTTGAAATACCGTCAGCGTCGTGACGTCTCTGAAATTGCCAACGAATATTTGCCTCCTTCCGAAGAAACCACCGAAGCTGTAGATGAATTGAAATTAGTTGATGAACCAGAGGATTCCGCAGTCTTGGGAGAAAATGGTTACGAATACAAAACTGTTCGCCGTTTAAAATACCGGCAACGTCGTGATGTTTCTGAAATTGCCAACGAATACTTGCCTGCTGAAGAAGCAACCACTGAAGTTTCTGCTGAGTTGAAATCTGTTGAAGAACCTGAGGATTCCGCTGTCTTGGGAGAAAATGGTTACGAATACAAAACTGTACGTCGTTTGAAATACCGTCAACGTCGTGATGTTTCTGAAATTGCCAACGAATATTTGCCTCCTTCCGAAGAAACCACCGAAGTTGCTGCTGAGTTGAAATCTGTTGAAGATCCTGAGGATTCCGCAGTCTTGGGAGAAAATGGTTACGAATACAAAACTGTTCGTCATTTGAAATACCGTCAACGTCGTGATGTTTCTGAAATTGCCAATGAATATTTGCCTCCTTCCGAAGGAACCACCGAAGCTGTAGCTGAATTGAAATCTGTAGAGGAACCTGAAGATTCCGCTGTCTTGGGAGATAATGGTTATGAGTACAAAACTGTTCGTCGTTTGAAATACCGTCATCGTCGTGATGTCTCTGAAATAGCCAACGATTATTTGCCTCCTTCCGAAGAAACAGCCACCGAAGCTGATGCTGAAGTGAAATCTGTTGAAGAACCTGAGGATTCCGCTGTCTTGGGAGAAAATGGTTACGAATACAAAACTGTTCGTCGTTTAAAATACCGCCAACGTCGTGATGTTTCCGAAATTGCCAACGAGTACTTGCCTCCAGCTGAAGAAGCATCTACCGAAGCTGTTGCTGAATTGAAATCTATTGAGGAACCCGAGGATTCTGCAGTCTTGGGAGAAAATGGTTACGAATATAAAACTGTTCGTCGCTTAAAATACCGTCAGTAGTGTACCACATATTATAGAAACATTTTAGTTTAATTCCCATTGCTTTTGTGATTGATTTGTTATTATTAATAAAGTTATTTTTTTCAAAGTTTTACAATATTAAAAATATGTTGTTTGTTGTCTAATGTTTACGTTTTATTTTGTTAAAACAATTGAGCTCTTGTAAGACCCTTTGTTTCCGACACAAACATAAAATTCAATTTCCAAATTACTTTATCTTGGAATTTTGTTTATTTAGTTTGTACATATTTTGCAACAACACATTTATTTATATGTGTATTTAACCCAGATTACTTTGAAAAACAACATGTTAGTTTTCTCAAAAAATAAAAAAAGTTGCAAAAAATAAAACAAAAAGATAAAAATGAATGAGCGAGAGTAGAAAAACAAATGCTCATAAACAACATTAAATCAAACAAGCGGAAAAATCTAATTCCAAAGAACAAATCCCTGTAGATCTTGGAAAAAATAGAAATAAAGAAACCAACTACAAAATGCTACGTTTTTCTTTAGTTAAACAAACTCATCATCGTCGTCAGCGCCCAACAATAACAACGTTGTCATCATCATCAAAGTTGTCCTCATCATTGGCTTTCAATATCAAATGAAATGACAAGCAGAAAAAAGGAAAAAGTTCTTCTTTTTTTTTATCAACTAACCAGCCAGTTATACCGACATTCAACCCATCTTTGTGTCAACCGACCCTGCAGCAAATAAATAACAACATTCGGATTTGGAATAAAGTTAAATATACTTTTTAAATTAAAATGAAGTATGGACTAAGTTCAGTGAAATTGTTGGTAGAATATTTGTGCTTATTGTGTATCAAACAACGGATCGTTAACAGAAAATCTATTGCAAAGGTGAGGCCTTCGAATAGTTATTTCAATTTAACAACAATTACAAACAACTCTATTTATAACTTAAACATTGTCAAAGTTGCTAATATATAACAAACTTTAGAGAACCTTATTTGTTTATTTGTTTAACTGATCTCAGTCCTTATGTTGGAAGATAAGAAAAACAAAGAAAGAGCAACAGAAAGCAAAACAATAACAACATCTACAACAAATGTAAAAGTCTAATCATAGTTTAACACACTACAACAAATACACATGCCACATGTCTTATAACTTCTATTAAATAGATGTTTCAATACTGTTCTTTTTGCTGTTGTTGTATTTGCTGCTCCTTCTGTGGAGGGAAAAAGGATGAGCAAAAAGGCCTGTTTCAAATAGTCATCCATACGTATAGAGTACCCTGGATTTAGAGGTTTGATTGTCAGCCGAATGTAGAATTGCTCATTTAGTCTGCCATGTCATTCAATTTAATGTATAAGCTTAAGTTGAGTCAATAATAAAAAATCCTTTGTAATCAAATAAAATCAAAAAACCACAAGTTACAAGTATGTACTTCAATCATCCTCTTCCATTTGACAAAATTTATATACAGACATATGTGTGTATGAAGTACTTGACTGACATACGAATAGCATGCGTTTGAAATAAGTTAATTATAGTTTGATCTATAAGTTTGTGTGTTCTATTTCTATGAAAAATGATAATGATTTAATTATAATTGGATTAGGTGGTCCATTGCCAGATTTACAAAGTATGTTCAAATTTAAGTAACAGTTAGCAGAAAGTATGATTTAAAAGTGTTGAATGATTGATGGACTTAAGTAATTTAAGTTTATTACTAAGTATCTATAATCATTTTTTTGTTTATTCGCAAATCTTCCTTAAAATTTAAATTTTTTTAGATGAATGCTTTAACCAGCCAATGTCACTCTACTATACGGTTTAATGTATGTATTTGTATATATGTTAAGAAATTAAAATTAACTCCATATGGAGTTGCTCATAGAGCCAATAGGTATATATACAAATGCACTAAGCTTATACACATATGATTGCATTGTTGTAATCAGTGCACAAAATTGTATTCCAGTATCTTCACTATATACAAATATTAGGCTGCTCCAAAATTATATTGGGAAAACATATAAAAATCGGAATCTTTCGAAATTACAAAAAGGTTTATAAAATGCGTAAGAGTCCTATATTCGGTTGTGACGAATCTTTGTATTCTGGAATTTCCTCGATTCTCGAGCCAGGACTATACCCGATATATTGATGTATCAATCATGTTTGTAAGTTATTTGGGGGTTTCGTTAAGTGGAATTCAACATAAGGGCGAACATGGCTATATTGATTCTGCTATCTTTAACGATCGAGAATGTATATTCGGTAGCACATTTAGAATTTTAGAGTGCAGAAATTGGCTTGAGTTAAATCACAGTATGGCTAATTGCAAAAATTTTAAAAAAGACTAAACTACATGCATAAGTTAAAATCAGTTATCAGCTGGTACTAAAGTTTGTAGCCTCCAACAACAGTCAACCCAAATTCTATATTTAATGATTTTCGGCCTTCTATATGTATCGAAATTTTGATGTCTGCCTATAGAAAGTTCTGTACAAGTAAGGTTTATATATGGAGAATAAAAAGGCACTAACAATGTTTCCCAAAGCTTCTATATAAGTACTATTTCCCTTCGTCTTCTAAACTCGGCTTAATCATATTGATCTGGATGTTATGGATACTCGTAGTCTGTCAAGTTTCTTTAAATATCACATAAGACCAGTGTTGCCAGGAGCTGGCAAAAAAAGAAGCTATATTGACTTCAAAAAAACGCCAGAAAAAGCCAAACTGCTTTAAAAAAAAGTCAAAAAAAAAAAGCTAAAATATTATAAATTAAGAATTTAGTTTTATATTTATTTTTAAATAAAAAATTTGAAAGTATGTTCATAAAATTCATAAAAATAA
This sequence comes from Calliphora vomitoria, assembly GCA_942486065.2. Lineage (NCBI taxonomy): Eukaryota > Metazoa > Arthropoda > Insecta > Diptera > Calliphoridae > Calliphora > Calliphora vomitoria. Next base: position 39,410,351 of record OW818031.2, read on the forward strand.
ATAAAATTATAAAGGTACACTTTTGCAGCAAACAAAAAATAACATTAATCATTAATAATAAATAATAAATATTCACATATACGTATGCGACCAAAAACCTCTTAAAGCAAAGGAAATAAGCTTTCTTTTGAGCAAAAAAAAAAAAAAAAAAAAAAATTAAAAAAGGGGCCCATTTTCGAAAAAAATTTAGATTTTGCAAAAAAATTTCAAAAATTGTATGTCTTGAGTTACAAAATATTTATTTTGATAGATATTCCACTCGAATCTCACTAAGCGATCAAAAACCTCTTAAAGGAATGAACCTAAGCTTTCTCTTGAGCAAAAAAAAATAAAAATTTAAAAATGGCCCATTTTGAAAAAAAGTCAAAAGAAATGTTTTTTTCCGAAAGATTGAAGAAATAGCTATGTAAACTATTTGGGACACATTTTACTAAGAACAATAGGCAATAAGTTACATGAATGAGAAAAAACACCTGCTTAGCCAAAATGTCAAATTCTGATCCCCTCCAACTCAGAAAGTTTTCGACCGATCTTGTTGAAAAATTGTGTCTGAATTACTATCTAATAGAACTAAATATCGGAAGACATCGATTTCAAAAGATGGTTCACTTGACATTAAGTGCCCCATATATATTTTTATACAGACAAATCTTAAATTTTGTTTTTTTTTTTAGTTTAAGTACTAAGCATTTACTATTTTTCACATACATAATATATTTTTTTGGTTTTACGATTTAGCGAAGAGTTTTCATATGAAAATCTTTGTCGCAATTGCTCAATTAGTTTAATTTGCCGTATTATTTTTTCAGAATCGTCACTAAAACCGTTCGTTATTTTATCTCTCATTCTTCAAATGATGCATCAAATTTTTTGCATTGTATTACAATTTGAAAACACAAACTATGGAGAAGAAATTTTAAATCAGAAAACAGCTTTGTTGGATCCGCTGAATTGCTTACTGGTTTAAAAAAAAATAGTACAGCAAATTATAATCAGTATATTAATCACTTAAATTTTTGGCTTTGAAGCATTGCTGGTTTTAACTCGAAGCACAGATTCACAATACGTTTAACGGCTATTTCAAATGACAGCCATCGAGTATCACAAGCCTTCAAGAGTTTGTGGGGCTTTTGTCCATTATATAACGATGAATATAATGCGTAATAACAATTTTGTCTTGAAAGCGAATTTGCTAGACATTTATAGCTTTCAGATATTAAATACTTTATTTCATTTTGAAACACTTGGTATTGGCAATTATTATTTGTTCTTTTAATACTGCACAATTCTTGAGTATATTGAAAAGCTAAATGAAAAACAGTAATGAGTTAAAATGAAAATGTCTCACAAATATAAATTTAGCCTTTTTATTTTCTCCTTATCCTCGAAATTTTGGTTGTAGCTTCGTGGTTTTTTCTAGCCTTTTTTATTTAAAAAAAGGCTATTATCAAATTAAAAAAAGGCTAGAAAAAAGGCACGAAGCTAAAACCAAAATTTCGAGGCTAAAGAGTAAATAAAAAGGCTAAATTTAGCCTCAAAAAGGCTAAACTGGCAACACTGCATAAGACTAATGGCATCTCAACAGTCAAGTTAACGGTTGAATCATAGGTACTGCAAATCTCTTTGTTCTACTTTATTTCTCATTTTTCAGATGACCTCATATTTCCAACCCTGTTTATCTTTTTAAAACCAAAGCTATTTTCACTGTGTGACAAAAACACAAAAGTTATTATTTAAAAGAGAAAAATTAACAGCCAGTTGTTATATAATTTACGAATTTGCTTTTTAAAAATCACAAACATTTATTTTTTCATATGTTTTATACGCCATGATCAACTCGTTATAAAATTCTTTTAATAAAGACGAAAAAAATTTTCTTTCATTATAGTGACGATTGAATGAGCTAAAAGTTTTATAAAAAGATGAGGTAACATTTGAAGTCGGTTGACATAAAACAAATTTAAATTTTAAGTTCTTAAAGGAATTATTGATATGCTTAACCTTTAATAAAATAATGACAATAACAATATTTGAAACGATTTTTCAGATTAAAATCGTATCAAATATTCTAATAAACTGGCCTTAGCTCCGGGCAGTTTGGAGGATTTGCCTCTTTTGGTACAAATCAAGGGCTTGTTTACTATAGTGACAGGATGCCAAGTCCGGCCAATATGAAGTGGACACATTAAAAAGTCTTATGAATGGAAGCATCCTCTTTTGTAAATATTCCTTGATGTAAATTTCGGTATTTAAAGTGCCCGTTGTAACAAATGATTGGCTTCTTTTGCCGCAAACTGCATATTGCTTGCCATGCCAAGAACTTTTTGGGAAATTTCGTTTGCTTTTGGGTCCTAAATTTTTCTTCAACATTCCCTCGAGCATCAGCAAAATCAAATTTTTGACCAGGAAGTTGCAAATAATCTGCCAGAACATACGTTTCGTCATCCATTATGCAGCAGGGATATTTTTTTTTTTTAAATTGACTTCAATTTCCGTGCTCTGTTTTTGCACTCTAAATTTTTAGCAGAGTTCGTGTCAGGAACTTTTTGAGCCTTGTGCGCTTCATTGACTTAAACTTTTCCGAGTACTGACCTAACCGGACTGCTTTCCTACCGGATGTATTGGGAGCTCTTTTGAAAATGCTTTCTATTTTGTTTAATATCAACGGACTAGTTCTCCCGGTTGTCCCGGTTTAATAACGTTGGAAAAAGTTTGATAGCAGACCTTTGATTGTTTGGCCAACTTTTTGTAGGACTAAGTGGGGTTTTGTTGCAAATATTTAATAATTTTAGTACAATTTTTTCTGGTCACTCATTTTAATCAGATTAACAACAAATGAATATAATTGATATTAAATATAATAACTGACATGTTTTACAAAGGTAACTTGATAATCAAAAAATACTTGGGTTAAAGTTTTAATGAAAAACGTGTATTAAGAATTTTTCGATCTCAGTCTTTATAAATGTTAATAAATGTGGAGGAACTTGTGGGGTTATCTCTATTAATTAGATTTTTATGGCAAAAAGTCGTATTTCGGGAGGAAAAAATGTATGTGTCAAATCTTATCGTAATATCTTCAAAATTGTGATCTGTTCTTTGCACGCAGGTTTACATGGACTCCCATTCAGACTAACGTATTTCGTTAAATAAACTTTAAATGTTATTCTGAGACGAGCGGTATACTTTAAAGTGTTTCAAACATCTGCACAAATTCATTATATCCTCCCAACTATCGTGGTGTAGGGTATAAAAATCGCAGGAATTCCCGGTACTGAACACATTTTTGTAATATATCCTAGGAATGGAAAAGTCCTTGAAATTAGGAATCCAAATATATATTCAAATATAAGTTAAGTCTGCATGAGATTGAGGCAGTTATAATTCATTGGGGTTTTGTGAATATAGTCGATGTTAACGCACATATTAAGTTGTATATTAACATAAGAAAACGTTGTTCCATCTGTATTTATGGGTGGTTAAGTATTCGGAAGATCTTGATGTTCTGATCATGGGAATTCAGTATGACGTACTTTGGACTAAATACCTATGTATATCCTACTGACAATGGAAAACAATTCTCTTGTATGGGTTCGAGCTTCTGTTTAAATTTTGGAATTTGTTCCAGCTGCCAGAGATTTTTACAAAATATAAATCCTTTGATAATAGTTCATCCATTAGTGGTCAATTCTACAGTTACTTCCACGACACACTCTATGGAAAATTCATTTTTTCAGCATAAATCTATCCAGTAATATTCAATTACCACAAACACTACTTCTTCTATCCTCCCTTCCCTAAGCTATTTTTCTTTTTCCATTACAATAGACTAAATAAGAAAGGCTCATCCTCTAAAACAACCAGTGATAAAGCTCTTTTCCTAAATGACAGAATCAAAGAACGTGATTAGTCGAACCACATTTCAAAACATATATAAAGGATGAATACTTGACTTAATGTTTCACATATTTTGAAGAATTGTTATTCGAATTTTCATTCATTCATTTCTATCTGGAAAAACTTCTAACATCTTGAAAAAAATGGAACGACAAGGATTTAGAAAATAATTTTTATTCCTGGATCTAACAAAAACTTTTTGGAGTACACTAATAAACATGCACTGTATCTCTATGTTAAAGGAAAAAATAAAATACGAAACAATTTAAAATCTCAATTGTTGTTGTGTAATAGATTCTATGGAAAGTTTTCGCTTCAAAGCGATAAGAAATTGTTGGTGTGTGTAATAGAAGGTGATTCAATTTGCATTTTTTAAACCAGTGAAGCAAAATGCAGACAAACAGTTTTTAGATTGTGTTACACTTAAATGGTTAATAAAAAGGTAAGAGGCTAACAATGGTACACTGGTCGAAAATTTATTTAAAAAAAATTATACATTTTGGATAAACCTAAAGGTTTAAGACCTAATTTATAGATTCCGATAGAATATTTAGTTTCCAATTAGGCCTTTAATCATCTTTATTACAATATTCAATATTGGAGAAAAAAATTTTCATATTTTATGAAATGTTAGAGGAATATAGTAAATAAAATCCAAAAGGTTATATTCTTCCCTCAAACACTTTTAAAATCATAATGAAAACAAGATAAGAGGTGAAATTCGTAATAACTATCCAAAACGCTATCCATAATCTAGTATACTTACATATCGATGACAATGAAATATTTTTCTGATAAAGGCGTTGTATGGGAAGTGGGTCAATTATGGACCGACCCACACAAAAGATGGTAGAATATAATAGAATATTTACGATCATATTAAACATAGTTATGTTCAATTTAATCACGATATTAATTATTATAAGAAAATTATGAGTGGTCTATTCATTTTCTTAGGGAAACCTTATATGGGGACTAGGGACAAATGTTGCGCGATTTTCGCCATACATTACAATATAATTTCAGAGTACTTAGAACCAACTTGTGCTCAATTTATGGCTGCTCAAACAGTATTCCGGGTGACTGTGTATGGGGCTGACTAACTCTTTTTCTTTGGTTCCTTTCATGTCTTCAAAAGATAGACAGACGGACATAGCTAGTCCATTTTGGAATCTTATGAGCACCCAACATATATATACTTCAATGGGTCTGCGATGAATATTACGATCTGTTACAAAGGAATGAACCCGAAGATCGCGTTGCGGTCAATGGATCTCGTTACCGCAGCATGATCAATAATTTGTTGTTTGAAAATGTGAATGACATTGATCCACCCGAGATGTGGTTTTAACAGAATAGTGACCGCAACCATATATTGATTTCGAGAAATGGGCCTGTCAGTTGGCCTCCAAGGTGATGTGCTTTGACACCTCTCGATTATTTCCTTGGGTCCACGTGAAGTCACTAGTTCATGCTGATAAACCAGTAACAATTGGCGCCTTGGAGGACAACATTGTTCGTGTTATTCGTGATACACGCCAATAATGCTCGAAAAAATGGGCCAAAATTGAACGTCTAGAAAGTCCTTTGTCAAGATCAGCCGCGGTGGTCATATGCCCCAAATCATTTTAAAATTGTTTGTGTCATTTTTAACAATTTCAAGTTCTATCGGGCTTAAAAAAATATCGTTTACCATGTTGGAACACGAATAATAATAAGAATTGGACAATTACTATTTAAATTTAGAACATAGAAAGTAACACAAATAATTTATTTTTAAATACATTAATAACGTTGAATATTAACTCAATTATAGTTTAAAGAAGAAAACAATATGGGAACGATCTTTCATATATCCAGAGAAAAAACAACTTATAATCAATACAAACCATAACGAAAGTCTAGTAGTGTTGAAATTATTTATTTCAATATAGAACAATATTAATTGAAAGTTGAAAATTATTGATTTATCGTATTTCATTATAATTTTTCTATTATAATCTATTATAATGAACATTATTGAATTACTGTGGTGCCTTCTTATTTTAAAGTTGCTGGTTTTCCCTTAGTGTATGCACTTAGACTTTAACATTTCATCACTAATTTCTGCTCAGTGTAACAACATTAGTTTAATGCTTATACATATGTATATATATACAAATAGCACACTACCTCCATTAAATAGTTGAACTATTTACAAAAAGAATAAAATATTCTGCTTAATTTTGTTTTTACCAAATTTAGCCAAGTTAAGATAATCTGCATTTTATATCCACAACAAGTTGATGGTACGATTATAAAATCAGCCATACATATCTACATACATAGATGGGGAATACACTTGCAAGTCTGTGGAGTATTGTAGCATAAAAAAGGATAACGATAACAAAAATTTGTTAATTTGTTTAAATATCTGCATTTTTTCTGCTCTTAATTTTAACTGCAAACTAGCATTTTTCTATTATCAAATGTTTTCTTTTCAAAGTGTTGCTGATGTGTTTCCTCGGCAAATCTATTATACAAACACAACGACTCAGACATACACTTTTACAAATACATCTATATATATATGTAAGTATGAATACATTTACTTGTATCCACACAAAGGCTTAGAAACTGAGCCATGATGTTGGTGGTGCTGCTTGCTGCCTGCTGCCTTTGCCAGCCATGATTTTATTTAACATGTTGCCAACATGCAATGTGTAGATTATGCAAAAATATTTGTTGTAATGATTAAATAGTTTGTGGGGAATAAGGGCAACAAATAAAAACACACACATACACACAAAAATAGTCTAAAGAGTATGTTTTTCAATCTGTTTTGAATCGATTAAATCTACTATTAAAAACGATTTTATGGCATCTTAAATGTACACAGATTATGGACAGAACTAAGAAGATGAACTGAAAATAAACGTGTAAACAAAAATGGAAACAAGCAACTAGTGTTGATTGTGCTGTGCTGTTGGAGTGCTATATTCCTTGGATTAAGTGGAACTCTCCAGAGAGTGTTGTAAAAAGTGTGGCAATTTGTTTGCTGCATTCAAGGTGTAAACTTTTCAAGAAAAGAATTAAATTTAAGAATTGAGTTTTAAATTGTTGGAAAATAATATTTGAGCAAATTTGAGTACCTTTCCTACTTTTTTCCATTAGATTGAAAACAGGTAAACTTGGATTCATTGCTCAAGAGTACTATATGCCAGTAACGTGGATCTTTATTAAGCCTATTTTTCACGCAAAGACGAATGTCTTACTGGCCCTACAAATAAATCTATCTTCTTCTTTCGTCGTGTTTTTATGATTTTGATTGTTTAAATTTCTTTTCTTATTTAAATTTCTAGGACATTGCGAACCTTTTGACATCTGGGGTTAACATTGTTCAAGACATCAAAGTTAAAACTCTGCAATAAAAACAAAGGTTGCTTCAATAGGAACTTCCAATATTTGACAGTTAATAGCGACCATATTGCTGAAGTTAAATCGTCGAATTTACTGTCATTTATCAATTTCGTTTTGCAAATTGTTTTATCAAAATGGATGTTCTGTTCGGGCATCGTTCCGCTTGATTCGCGAATTTTATTGTGAATCGCATTTCTGGATGAATGGGTACTTCAACAAACAAAATTGTCGAATTTGGGAAGATACCAATTCACATGAGATCTAAGAGCATCTAATGTATCACGAAAAAGTGACTATTTGGTATATATTTTGGGCTGGCTGTGTCATCGGTCCTTATTTCTTTGAGAAGGACGTTGGCCAGGCCATCAACCAACATATTTTGGCCTGAATTGAATAATATGGATACCCACGGCGCTGCGTGCCACACAGCTCATGCCATATTGGTACTTCTGCGCGGATGACTTGAGGGCATGGTCTTCTTATGTGGAGGTGCTGTAAAATGGCCATCGATATCGTGCTATTTGACACCGATCGACTTTTTCTTGTGCGGTTTTCTTGAGTTGCAAGTCTATGCAAGCGGTAAAATTTAGCAGAATTTATGCGACAGGGTCATGAAAAATAGATGCGCGACACCCAGCAAAGTTCAATGTTATATTCCATACACAATGACATCCCGTTATAAAATTCGTCTGCGAAATCAATTTTGTCAGGCACTAAAGTTAGCACATACTTTATCTGGTTCTAGTTTGGCTCAAAAAGCTGAAAGATCGGCATATTTTTTAAATACTTTATTAAATACAAAAGTAAAAATCAAAATTTTTCGGTGAAATTCCATATACACATTGAAAAGTTAGTGTTGTGAGTTTGTTGTGTATATGATAAGAACTGAGATTGAACATTTTGTAACATACATATATGTTAATAAAAGTGAAACCACTATACTTACTGTTTTGAATATTTTTTTATTTGATTGAAATTATTGTTACAATTTACAAAAAAAAAATATTATAGTTTTAATGACTAATCATGAAATTTTGAACCTATTTCGGAAACCCTTCCATTAACGTTTTTATAGTGCTTTCTGTCACTTCGCTCGAACAGGTTGTTCATCTCCGTTTAAAATCTACCACACTTTTGGACACCTTTTTTGTGCTCTTCAATTCTCGTTTAACAAGAGCCCAATATCTCTTCACTGAACTTAGCTCCAGGCAGTTTGGAGGATTTGCCTCTCTTGGTACAAATACCACATTATTGATCTTGTACCACTCAAGACCTTTCTTACCATAGTGACAGGACATAGTGACATATCAGACCAAAAATAAGCGGACACATTAAGAAGTCTTATGAACGGAAACATCCTTTTTTGTAAACATTCCTTGATGTAAATTTCGGTATTTTTAGACCCCTTTGTAACAAATGTTTGGCTTTTTTGCCGCAACTGCATATTGCTTGCCACACCAAAAACTTTTTGGGAAATTTTGTCTGCTTTTGAGCCCTAAACTTTTCTTCAGCATTCCCTCGAGCATCTGCAACATAAAAAATTTTACCCAGAAGCAGCGAAAAATGTTCCATACGTACATTTCATCATGCATTATGTAGCAGGTATATTTTTTGTATACAATTTGACTTCAATTTCCGTTCCTGTTACGAACTTTTTGAGCCTTGTATGCTTTTGAACCTGCATTGTCTTTAACTTTTCGTACCAAATAGTCCGAGCACTGAGCTAACCGGGGTGCTTTCCTACCGGATGTGTTGGGAGCTCTTTTGAAAATGCTTTCTATTTGTTTGGCTTTAGAAACATCATGTGGGCCATTCCTTCTACCTGAACCAGATTTTCTATCAACGGACAAGTTCTCCCGGTACTGTTTAATAACATTGGAATCAGTTTGATAGCAGACGTTTCATTCTTTGGCCAACTTTTTGTAGAACCAAGTTGGGTTTTGTTGAAAATATTTAATAATTTTGGTACGCACTTTTTTCTGGTCACTCATTTTAATCAGATTAACAACAAATTAACATAATTGACATTAAAAATAATAACTTGCATGTTTTAAAAAGGTAACTTGATAAAAAAAATCAAATAACACTTGGGTTAAAAATTTTAATGAAAAACGTGTGTTAAGAATTTTACGATCACACTCCTTAATAGGTATCACCATTAAAATTATCATATTTATTGGAATCGAAAAAATTTTATAAATTTGTTTGCTTGAAGTTATAGTGGGTTATCGATTGCAGATTATTTCAAGATAAAAACCGAAAATGACAAAATTTTTAACTCTAATATCATTTAAACAATAAGAGATAACAGCAGTTAACGAGATTTTTTTATTTTCCTATTCCTAAGTGCCTATGTCTATGTCTACGATTTATTCGTATATAATTTTGCAAACGGAACAATATTTTAGAAGATATAGGTTTATTATCACTATTTCTAATCGACTCCACTATACGACGGCCAGCTCTTACTTTGCCTCTTTTGATGAAGTCTTTATCACAAAAATTAATTTTAATTAAAAGTGAATTTTAATTATCATTTTTAATATTAGATTGTATAGGTATGTATATAATTTTCCAAAGTTGATTTTTGTTACAGGTTATCATTATGACTATACATTTGCTAATAAATCAATTTGTTTTTAATATAGTTTTTTAGGTTGTACACATTAATACCATTGACCATTCGTAGTCAAATAACACTAATATTTTCTGTAAATTGTTGGTTCATACTCGATTTTGGGTTATTGCCCACAAACTTGCAGTTGCATGAAAAGATGTCCTTCATCTAAATAACTAACAAACAGTTTCATTCATTCCTTGCACATTTGTTGGGGATTTTCTCATTTATTTTACCATAAAACCCACCGGTAACTAAATTGTCATTTCGATAGCCAAAGCCATAATTTATATTGAACGTTTATAAATTTAAATATGTATTTTTTTTTACTAGGTTTTATCATCAATTTACCAACAAGGTTGTAAAAAATAGTTTGCATACGTATAACAGGAAGAACAAACCTTTGCACTAAAAACTGTTTTATACAAATATGAATTCAAAAACTAATAGAAATTAATAAAGTAACTAAGAATATCGAAGGGTTTGGTGTTGTCTCCATAGCTTTTTTAGGACTTAGGATTTTTTACAACACAGTTTCTTGTCTATGTCTATCTATATGTTTGAAGCGAAATGAACATTCAAAATAAGTCACTTGTTTATAATAATGAATCAGAAATGTAATAAATTTAGCTACATTTATACCCTTCACCATTATAAGTTGGTCATTGCATTTGTAATTTATACATTTTTCATTTCCGGCCCCATAGAGCCGTTGATATAGACATGTCTGTCTGTATGTTGAAATCATCTTTTCGAAGCCCATAAAATAACTTACACACATTGTCGATATAACAATATGTTTGCTACTGTAGCGTTTAGGTTGCCAGTTAAATTCGGGAAAATCGGTTTAGAAATGCCCGAGATATAAGCAAAAAACCACGACTACCTCGAACTGATTTATATCTGGATTACTAAGTCATTAACATAGGCAACATAGATATCTATGTTTCAATGAACTTTCCAACCACGTATATAATGCCATTGAAATTTGGACCGACTATGGGTCAAAAAAAGTATACTTTGATGAAGGTTATATAAGATTCGGCACAGCCGAATAAAGCTCTCTATGGTGTTTTTTATATGATGAACTAAATTTTGTTCAGTAACTCATAAATTGTATCTAATTTTATCTATTAATAAAAATAAAAAGCCACATACTATTTGACATTTCTGATTTTACCAAATACACACAAACTTATGTACATACACATGTATCGAACAACAACAACAATTGTTGTGAATTTTTATTTTAGCTAAAAAAAAAATTGTTAAAAAGTAAAATAAAAAAATGTTTGTATTTTAACCGGAATAAATAATATCGTTCGTAAAAGGACAAAAAAATCCTGTATGTATGCATATGTATAGGAGTATAAATATATCCTTTGTTTATGGTAGTTTATGTATGTGTCAAAAAATATTTTGTTTTCAGTTATCAATTACTATCGACTACACTACTTTTTGTTGTTTTTACTTAAAATTTTGTATATTTTTTTTGTTTGTATTATTCATATAATATGCATTTTAAATTAATGAAGACAGCTGCTTTTTATTAAATAAATTGTAAAAAAATGAACATTATTTTTTTTAGGTTATAAAAGCACATAAATATTTAGTTAAATGAAAATAGGAAAGATATACGTGACAAATAAAAAAAATATTTTGAAATCAGTTAGAGATTTTATTAGAGATAATGGAAATAAACAACTATTTAAACCAGATAGAAAAGAAAATTAAATATATTCGACGTTTATTTAACGGTTGACAAAATAAGCTTGTAGTTTTATTGACAGCAGCTGTATTTTTAGAAAAATATATTTTTAATTTTTGTGTTAATAGTAAAAAAGGCTTTAAATTGAAATTTTTAAACATTGGTTAGAATATAAAGTATGAGGAATTTTATTTTACTTATGCATAAAATACACAAAATAGATAACATTTATTTTAAATTTAAAATTATGATGATGAAATAGGTAAGAATTTAAGTTATAATAATAATAAATGACTAATAATATTCAATCACCAGCGATGAGCCCTGCAAATACTTCGTAATGGGTTGCAATTTCTTAATATCGAGCCCTAACCACAAAAATAACGTAAGCGAAATTTTTCCGAAATTGATTTTTTAATGAAAATCGATAGAAATGTGTCTTGCCCATCAACACCCAAAATAATGAAAATTAAGTATTTATATATACAGAGATAACGCAAATTCAATTATATCGTAAGCGTCACTCACCTTTTTGCTTTACCGCAAAAATAACGTAAGCGACACAAATGCCAAATGGGGCAATAAATTAAAGTAAGAGTACCAGAAGTACTAGAGACAAAATCAAAAGATGTTGAAATACAATTAACGGGAAAATATATAAATTTAAGTCCCATTTATTGTCAAGCATATTTTTTTTTTTGAAGGAACAAAAACAAAGGACGGAAAATAATTTGTTTTTGTGTGCTAGTTTCGACCTTCAGAAAGTTTTGAATACGCCTTAAAAGTAGTAAAAATATTACACTGTTTTATTGAAGAAACTACGCGTATTACAATTTAGGTGTTTATGAAAGCGGGACAAGGAATGAAATGTGTTTTTTATCAGGTGAAAAAGACGGCAAACGAAGTTGTAATTGTACAGCAATGTACAAATATATCCTTATTTTAAATGAAAGGAAAACTGTGAACGTTTTAAGTTTGTATTGTGATAGCTGTGCCGGGAAAAATCACAATAAAGCCATGTTGTTTCATTAAATCATCCAAATTCATTAAATCTATTCAAATTTGCTTACTACCTGGTCATACAATTATGCCTGTTGGTTCTATTCACAGTACTATACTAAGAAACATTTACTCGAAACCGAACTGTATGGGCTCCTAGTAAGTGGCCTACAGTTATTCGAAGTGCAAGAATGAACCCTTACGGTTATGAGTTTATATCTGCACTCTGATTTTCAAACTGGAAAATGTTTTCTGATTTGATTCTTTATACAACTATGATTGCAATTAAATACGGCTATTGTGATAATAGCGAGGAAAAGACATTGATTTAAATACTTCTACGGTCCGTGGACCTCCTCCACTTACAACACAGAGTTAAAAATTTTCTCATATAAATTCAATGATTTAAAATGTCCTTGCAATAAAAATAGTATTCCTCAAAGTGTTCATTACGAGTATATTGGCCTAAAACATTCCCAAAATATTAAAGACGTCTTAAACAAAACAGATGAAGAAGATGTGCCACCTAAGCACCTACTATATTAGTTTAAAACATGTTTCTGATTTTTAAAAAAATAAATTTTTTCGAAACTTAAAATAATATATTTTCTTTATAAAGCATTTATCGTATGCGCCACTTTTTAGTCTCAGCTCATTGTAATAGTGGCGGTAAAAATAACGTAGGCGCCAAAACAAATTTGTTGCTCACAAAATTAACTTAAAAATGCATTAATCTCATATATGAGACCAGTAATAGACTACATTTTAACTTTCAAAAAAATCCTTCGCACAACTTAAAAAAAAAAAACGAAAAAGACTCTCTCCGTTAAAATTTGAATTTTGGCGCTTACGTTATTTTCGCGGTTAGGGCTCGATATCATAATTATGTATGAAAGTAATCTAATAATGACTTATTTTGTATGTGATGAAAAGGTAACTATCTCCATGAACAACAAACGGTAGTTAAAACAACTTTTAAAAAAGTTACTAAATTAATTTTTTCGTAAAAAAATAAATTATCATTAATTTCAATCTAAACGGAATTTTTGTTTAATCAGTTTACTATTAGTTAATGTAGAAACTGTTGTGAATTTTTGTACCCTTCACCATGAGAGGCTAAGTTTGTCATTCCCTTTGTAATTTCTACATTTTTCATTTGCGACCTTACAAAGTATATATACTCTGGATCGTTATAGATTTTTAAAAAATAAATCAAAAAAATTTTTTTGGCCTAAAATCTTTTTCGCTAATAAACTAAAAGAAAAAAATTAAGAAAAAAAAATTGTAATTTTGTTTAACTACAAATTTAAAAAAAAATGTATATAATTTGGTGAAGGGTATATAGATTCGAATATAGCTCTGTTACTTTACTTATGTTTACCTATATTCTATGTAATGGATCATAAAAGCTAAAAAGTCGTTCTTTTAAAGTACACACAGAAAAACAAGTAAGAAAGCAGGGTCGGTCAAGCCCGACCATATAATACCCTACACTAAGTAAATGAGCAAACACATTATTCTTTCAAAAATTCAATAATTTATATTCGTGAGTGATTTTCGGAAGTGGACCTTATATGGGAGCTATGACAAATAATGCACCAATCACCATGAAATTTGGTCATGTAATTAATGTCTATATAAAAGTTACTTGTGTTGCATTTTATGTGTATACCAACATTTTAAGGAGATTTATGCTCGTTAAAGTGATTATCGGAAGCAGGGAGCTATGACTTATTATGGACCGATCATAATAAAATTTGGTGACATGAATTTCATATATATAAAACTTATTTGCAGAAAAACTTGTGTAGGTACCTATATAAAATTAACATTTATGACCGATAAAGTCCAATTTCGGGAGGACATTTGTGTGAGGGCTAGGTGAAATAATGGACCGATTTCAGCCAGCTTCGATAGGCTTGGGCCGAAAAATTGATACATACCATATATTTAATCGACTCAGAAAGTGATTTTGAGTCGATCGATATACTTTAAGGTGGGTGTTAGACTAATATTTTAGATCGTTACAAACATCTGCACAAATCCAATATACCCTCCCCACTATGGTGGTGAGGGTATAATTATTGGTTGGAAAATTGTTGCATCTATGAAAATATTGTGTTGTACTCATAGAAAAAGTATAAATTCAATAGAATAATCATAACTGTATTGGGTGTATGACTTAAAAATGCTAAATTTTTTTTAATTTTTAGCTTTTATTTTTAAACATTTGTACAACATAAATTTATTCAAATTCTTGGCCATTATTAGCTATGACCTTTTCCCATCTTTCTGGCAACATATGGATTCCGAGTCAAAAGAACTGCTCTTCTATTGAGGCCAAGAACGAATCAACTCAATATCGCATACTCTGTTCCAAAGAGAAGCGTATCCCAGAGAGCGCGTTCTGCGTCGATCGAAACAAATAGTAGGAGCCAGGACTGGACTATATGGTGAGGAAAAACTTCCCAAGCAGTTCATTCCATATACTTTTTAACAGGTATTGCATAATGTGGCCGAGCGTTGTCATCATGGAATATTACGGTTTCATGTTTGGCTTCATATTCTGGGCATTTTCGACTAAGGCACGAATCAGTTGCGTTCGGAACAGGTTCCTTGTGATGGTCTGGCAAGATTTCAGTAGCTCATTATATATATGACCCCTTTGCTCCCACCAAATACAGAGCATTACCTTAGGCCATCGATATTTGGCTCTGGTATCGATTCGGCGGGTTGGCTGGGTTTCACGTACGATCTCTTACTCTTCGGGTTATCGCATTGGATTCACTTTTTATGGCAAGTAATGATTCGGTGCAAAAATGGTTTTCATTTATAGCGTTCAAACATTATTTCGGACATGCAAAATAGTCTCTCATGGACATGCAAAATAGTCTCTCCAATTTTCCTACTTTTCGATGAATCGCAAACGCTTTGAAATTGCTGCTTGATAATATAATATATACAATAATTTTTCATGCTCTTGTTGAGTTTAACAACAATCTTCATGCCTCCAATTTTTGGTCTTCAAACTTTTTTGGCTGGCTTGGCGATCTTTTTCTTCAGAAAAAACCATCTCCTGCACTTTGAAACCGATCGAAAACATTCACCATAAGCTTTAGTGAGCAATTGGTGTGGTTCAGCGGCACTTTTTTAAAATTAATGAAGTGAAGCAAAACTTACCACATATGACTTTTTGTTGGCACAAAATTTCGATGTTTTTAAAGCAAAAAAAACTTTGTTTTCACTATAATGTTCAATAACTAATTGAGGATAAATGACAGACATGTTACCTCCAAAATGACATATACATATGTATTTTGAAGCCATACGCCAACAATAAAATGAAGGTTCCTATAATTGCATGATTAGTTAACATAATTAATTTGCTGCTGGTAATCATTAAATTAAAACAAAAATGTTTAAAATTATTTGTGAAAAAAATTTTATAACAAAAAATTGTTTCACCAAAAATCGAGGTTGTCCTGGTGTTTTTCCTTATATCGCAGCAATTTGTGGGCCGATTTTAAATAGTAACTGAGCGTGAAGAATTCCTGATGTATTGATGTATGAATCATGCATGTAAGTTATTTGGAGTCTACGGAAAGTTGATTTCAAAATACAGACGGACAGAAGGACATACTCGACTTCGCTATCTATAACTATCCAAAATATATATACTTTGTAGGGTCGCAAATGAAAATTGTAGGGTATATATTCCCTTGCCACTCAAAGTGAAGGACATAGAATAATATATCAATAGAAGCGCTACTGAGAGGGAAAAAACCTAAGTCTGTTGTCAAAAACCTAAGTCGTGAGAATGTATTAGTACATAGTTTTGAGGATTATTTTTTTATTTTTACCAGACACACAGAGTTCTATAAAAATGTTTAAATTTTCATTTATTAAAATATCTTCTATTTTTAATGCCAAAAATTTAAACTCTGTTCTATAAATTAAATTCTACGACAAATAAACTTTAGTGTAAAAAGTTAATTAAAAATATTTGTTACATTTGTGCAAAATTAACGTATTTTAGAAACAAAAATGAGCTGCAGGGTTCAGAAAAATCATCAAATATTGCGTGGAAGTATAATAAAGTGGTTCGATCTGTATTAAGTCTGAAAATCAAAGCATAAATTTCAAGTATTTTGATGTGTTTAATTCTCTCACATGTATGTTGAATTCACATATCACAACATACGTGTGAAGAGAGTAATTATTGTTACTCTCAGCTTAATCTCAGTTGCGCCTCTAGTTGTACCCTATGGTGAAGGGTATACACAAAAAAGTTATCATAAAAGGGCGCAGTAACACTCGGACTTAGGACGCTAAGTAAGCCATTTGGGAGTAATTTACAACCATTGTTTTTTCATTCGCTATGTTAATACAGTCGATGTGAGTTTTTCAATTTTTGTATTTCAGTTCAAAATGAAAAAACTCACATTTCCTACTGCTCCTCTAACGCCCAAGAACTATCTATGTACTGCTCTTCCACCTATCATTATATTCCGGAAAGTGATAATCTGTCTTAGTTAGTTAAATTTGTAGTTTTTTGAATTTTTTGCAAATTCCCCTTGAATTTATGTACTCATAAGAATGATTGAATTGTGTGCACCCATAAAAGAAAATGATTCAAAACCAATCACTGTGGCATGCAGGTCTCGCACTTTAGCATTATAGTCCACAACAACGATTTTAATCAGAATATACAGTGTTGTCAAGTTTTGAGGTCTCTTTGCATTAACTTCAGTGGGAGTAAACTTATTGATTTGCTTGAACATAAATCAGTTTCAGATTCTATTATTTTGGAGGAATGTGATGATAAATGGATATGTTTATTTTCTTTTCAAAAGAGGTGAAACTGTAACAAAATATAAGATTTATTGAATCGTTTCCTATACATCTACTTAATCATAATCCATGGATGGTAATTTTATAACACTGCATGTTTAAAGCATAATCATTTTTCAAGCCAAAAATTGTCATCGGATGGGGAATTTTTTTATAGACGAGGGAGTCATGTCTTTTGGTGTCAATCTTTGATAACAGTTTCACAATTTAAACTCTAAGATCAAAGGATCCTACATTGTATGCAGCTGCCATTTTATTTTTGTGAACCAGCTGAATTGTTCGTTGCTGCATGTGAATAAGCTGGGGGCAAATTCTCGCACTCGTAATCGAAATAAATTTCGAACGCTTATTAGCGTTCGAGTAAAAACTCGTTTGTTATCGAGTACAATCATTATGATTTTGCATACATTTTATTCAATATCGAATAAGAGAATCCCAAAAATATAAAAAATCGCACGTTCGAATAAGTATTCGATCGTGTTCGACTGCAGTAATTAGCCCCCTGGTATTTTTCTGTAATACAGGGTCTTTCACGGTTATCAGCCTATGAAAGGGTTCCGTTGAATTTCAGCTTTACATCCTACAGGCTTTTATACATTTCATACTAAAGTGAGTGCTTTAAGAAATGTGGCTTTAAAAAATGCCAGTCTATTTGAAAAACTATAATTTGTACAAATTTTTGGTTCACATTTGTTTAGTTATCGAAATGTGTATTAACTATACAAATATTAACATTATATTCAGATATTTTAATAAACAAATATGGTTATTTCAATAATCCTGAGTGATGATGGCCAACTTAATAAATTCAACATTATACATTCATGACCCTTTTAAAGGACCTTCATATTTCCATTGAATTTTTTTTTTTGTTTGATATTTGTAAATATTTTGTATATTTTCCTTTTAAAAACTAAATACTCCCCTTATTGCTTTGGACATTGTTTATTATTTATATAGTCACAAGTTTAAGTCCCCCCTTGTGATAAACATTATTGTGATTTCCATAATATTTCAATTACTTATTAAAACGGAAAACATAATGACAATAAAAATTGTTTATAGACACATTACGAAATCTCCTTCCTAAATTGTTAATAAAATTTTTATGAAAAGAAAAAAAAAAAAATACAAATAATTCAACAAAAACTAGTGTTGACGTCATTTTTTTTTCTGTTTAAGTCTGTTTTAGTTGTGACACACGCACAGTTGCTTTCTCTGTCTGAATCATTGAATTGTTTTAACAAATTTAAAACTACAACACAATACGACAGTGACATTATTGCCATCATTGACTTTGTCGTCATCATTCAAGCAGGAAGCAATTTAATGACAAACTTCATACTCGCACCCGCTTACCCTGTAGTATGCCAAAATGCTAAACAATAAAATATTGCAAATTTTATTTTTATGTTTTGTTTTTTTTGTGTTCTCCATAAAGTTTTATGTTAAAATCGTATTGCAACATACTTATGTACGTACATACACACATTTAAAACATATTTTATAGTGACACATACATGCATACTTACATAGACACTTATGTATATCCTGCCATGTACCTAAACAAAATATACATAGATACATACATATGTATTAATGTATGCTTATTAGGGTGGCACTTTTGGGATTTTCCATGCTCCCAAGGTCTAAAATTGTTCTTCGTCAACTAAAATCCAAATGCCGAACATTTTAGTAAAATCGGCTGACGTTTAGAGGTTGAATTTTGGGGTTTTGTGTATGCGACAATAAAATAATCTTCTGATATATGGGGAAGGGTCACTTATGGACCGATCCTCACAAAAGTTGGTAGAAAGATTTAGGTAAATATGTCCAATTTCATTGTTTATGTCCAATATCATCACGATATTAATTATTATAAAACAATTAAGAAGGTTCTTAATTTTCTGAGGTGTTATACTTTACAGGATAATTTCAGAGTACTTAGAACTAATTTATGCTGAATTTCACAAAATACAAAACTCGAAACTTCAAATAAATTATAAAAGGTACAGGGTTTTCCAACAAAATTCCAAAGAACGATGAGGAATCGACAAACCTGGGTTTTTTCAACACTTTAGGCTACAGCAGCAATATTCTTAATTGTTCTTGAGCGACGTGCACGGATTTTATTCTTCATATCACTAAGTTGTCCCAACAGCTCAAATTTTTCCACCAATTTCGGGGTGATTCAAAATAACACCTCTTGTTGGAAAACACTTTATAAACGATAAATTTTGCTAAAATTTTCAGCATTTGTTGACGAAGAACAACTTTATACCTTGGGAGCATAGAAATTCATAAAAGTCCAAATTGAGAGCCTCCCTAATGCTTATAAATATAATAAATGCAAAAAAACAACTGTAGCTTGTAATTTAGTTGTGTGCAAGTGTTTGTAGAATCAAAATCAACCGCACTTTAAGGACAGAAAGAGAGCGAACGAACGAACAGTAGACTGTTAGAGTAGTAACTTACTTACCCTTGCAAAAAGCAGGAAAAAGAAATGAAAGCTTCTAAAGACGTTAATTATTATTATGGTCGTGTGTCTTGTGTCAATGTTAGATCTTGTTAAACATTAAAATACATTCAAAAAAACAAACAAACAACTGCAAATGCACACAACCACTTTCACGGACGGCAACAGGGAATAAATGAGTGTTGCACAGTGAAATTTGTTAACAAATTATGGGTTTTGTACGAGATAAGATTTGTGTTTGGAAATAAGGAAACTAAGTTGGGTGTCTGAAAGCTTACCACTACAAGAAATGGCATACTAGTAGCAAATTAGTATATTTTAAATATTATAATTAAAACTTTCTTCCACGGTGCCGGTTCTAGCAGCGATGTAGCAATCCAAACGCTCTAAAAAATTGTAAATATTGTTTTCAAATGAAATATTTTCTTAAAAGTTATATAACTATAAGTATTTGGTTAAAGAAATTGAAATTGTATTGTAAATTTCCCGATCGCCAGCATCTACTTAATAATTTGCATTTAACCGAATCTTTTGATATGATTGCTTTAAAGTTTGCATGATGTTTCGAGTATATAACAAGAAGATACTACATATATATCATCTAAATTATTAAATAAGGAAATTATAGTCAGTCAAGCCCGATCATAAAATACCCTACACCGAGTATATGAGCCAATTATGAACCTATCGCAAACAAATTTAGTAACATGAAGTCTGTGTATATTAAACATATTTGAGTTATATTTTATTTCGATATTTACACTTGTAAAATATTTGTGCATGTCAAAGTGACTATGCTACGACTAATTATGGACTGATGGTCATAACTTATGAAATTATTTTTGTTGAATTTTATTTGGTTACCAAAATAAACATTTATGACCGATAAAGTCCTATTTTGGGACAACATTTGTGTGTGGGCTAATAATGGACCGATTTTAACCAATTTCAATAAATTTTGTTCTTCGACCGAACGAAATGCATGTAGCAAATTTTGTTGAAATGGCTTAGAAGTAGCGACGTATACATTGCGCACATGGTTTACTAGGGCAATCAGTCAGACCTACAGATGGACAGACGGACATCGTTAAGTCGACTTAAGGGTGAGTCGATCGGAGTACTTAAAGGTGGACGTTAGACTAATATTATTGGGCTTTAGAGATATCAGCACAAACTCAAACAGAAACAAATTTTGTACGAAAACTTTCATTTATAAACCTTTTACAAATTTGAAAGTTTTATTCCAGCCTTGACGCCAGTGTCAAGCAATTAAATTATAGTTGTATTACAGTTTATAATAAAAGTATTCTCCAGTCAAAAGGAAATTAAAATTCAGGTCAAAGATTTTTTTTAATATTTTAAATCTTCATGTATTTTTCAAGTTTAAAATGTAATACTATTTTAATTCAAGTAAAATTCTATCAATATTTTTAATTGTTTGAATCTTTAGTTCTTTAGTGTTTATATTTGAAATAGCTTGGAACATTATTATACCCTTCACCTTCGTGAGACGGGTATATGAAAGTTTGTCATTCCGTTTGTAATTTCCACAATATAATTTCCCGACCCTATAAAGAATATATATATTCTGGACCGTCTGTCTGTCTATCCGCCTGTCTGTTGAAATCAATTTTCTGAAGATCCCAGATATCTTCGGGATCCAAATCTTCAATAATTCTGTCAGACATGCTTTCGAGAAATTTCCAATTTAAAATCAGCAAAATCCGTCCATAAATAACTGAGATATCAGCAAAAATCCGAGACAATCTCTGAAAATTTCATAAAAAAAGACAATATATTGCATGCTTTGACAAAAAAGCAACAAAACGTATGTTTGGATGTGTGTTGGCTTCATTGCTTTGCGTATTTTGTTTTTTGGTGTTTCGTTTCGTTTGGTGTTTTTGTTTTTATACAATTCACCTTCGTGAGAAGGGTATATATAAGATTGTCATTTCGTTTATAATTTCTACAATATAATCTGTTCGTCAGCAATTAAATGTAAAATTTTTAAAAGTTTTCTTGATATATTTATGATGCTATACGATGAAAGTGGACAATTAATGCATCAACAACAAAGGTGAAGGGTATATAAGATTCGGCATAGACGAATATAGCACTCTTACTTGGTTTTTATTTAGGATTAATATTGGTTAGATATAACTAAATATGCTGAAATTAAATAAAGGAAATAATTTTAATAAATTTATGATCGAGAACTAAATTTCCTCGAAATCCCACAATTTGAAATCGTTCACCACGCTAACCCATAATAGGTACAACTGTTAATATTTGCATTTTTAATTCTCATTTAACATTTAATAGAATCGAGACAAAATTTTATGATTTTCTTAAATTTCGTTTAAAAAGCATTTTCAAAATGTAAAATTTGTAATAAAATTATATTACTTTAATTGCTATTTTTTTAAACACTTAATTTTATTAAGATATATGTAAGTACTTTGACCCATTTGGTTTTTAGAGGACGGAGAATAATTTTAGACATTGAGAGCAAACAATTCTTGTCGAATTTCAACTTCATAATTTATTTAAGTGACTTTCGGAAATTGACTTAATATAGTGGCTATATGATCAAATATGGACCGATCCACGAAAGATATAGTCTTATGGATACTGTTATGTTTTTGTAGGGCGGCTATTAGAAATCATAGATTGATTCTTACAACTTTCAAAAGAGTTTGTTGTTTTATCATAGAAATGACGTTTCATGGTATTATTTGCAATATATTTAAAAACACACAAATTTTGAAAACTAACAACTTTTTTGGAGGATGTCTCACATTTTGGTCTAGAAGTCTGCTTGTGTTAGAACAATTTTTCCCAACAAAACATTTCTGATCAATAAAGAATATTTGGAAAATGTTCGTCCCTCTAGGTGCTATAGTGCATTGCTAGATTATGTTAGAATTTTGGTCTGCGAATGACAAATATGCTGAAATATCATAGAGATATCTGAAGATGTCGGCTATTTTTAATTACTTCAAAAATTCAAAATTTCCTCGATCCCACCGTACATTGTTATTTACTTGCACATACATATTTAAGAAACTGTCTAGCCTTTTGGAAAAAATGAAAAATATATATATATATTTACATACATACTACATATATACATATGTATGTATGCAAAAATGCTTATATACATATGTATATCGTCATGTACATAGAAAATATAAATACACTTTCTATACCATAGACATTTTTAGTTTATTGCTGGGTATTGGTTGTAGTGACAATACTTGTCAGGCATATTGGTCTATAAATAAATTCAAACACTTGGATACTTGAGTAGAAAATGCGGTCTAACAAAAAAGAAAACAAACACTGACTTTATAATTGTCTGGCCACAGTTTAAATATTTCCGTTTAAATTGATCGATTTGTGGGAGTAGAAAGAAGTGTTATTGAAATTTTTTCATTTATATGCATAGATTTTTATTTTTCTAATTTACCAGGAAAATTGGTTCTTGGATGTAAAGAAAAAATAATTACGCATTTTAAAGAGGCTAAAGAAATCTTTGTTTTATTTATAACATTTTTTCCTTTTTTTTCGCAATTTAATCTTGAACGATTTTTACGAGGGCGGGTCAATAAGCGGTGACTTTTTGAATTTCCCGCCACAATACTGCTCCTGTCAACAGGCATCTGTCAGTTGACTTCTATCAAAATTTAAATAAGTTGCGTGGTTTAGATTGTGTTTGACAGCCATTGATATCAGACTAATGCGTGACTTGAGGAGAAAATGGAAATAAGTGAACTTTGTGTGCTCATTAACCCTCCAATGAGTCAGTCATCCGTTACCCTTATACAAAATATAAGGTCCACTAGGACCTATTTACATTTGTATGGAATTTTATATGAAAACGTAATTGTTTTGTTTTGCTTTATTATTATTTACTAATTATACATGTATAATGAGTTTTAGAAAAAAACAGGTAACAAAAATTCGGAAAGGTTATTATGTTTTCAAGGAAAGGCACAATAAAATAATTCAAAAAAGAAACTAAAATTCAAAAAAGACATTTGTGAAGTATTTGAACAATACTACAAGCCAAAAGAACGTGCATTTACTAATGATTTCTTGAAATTTCAGTACAAGGTCCCAGCGGAGCTTTTCACACGTTCCCGTACTAAATACCTTTAAGTCTCAATAGAAACAAAACTATTGGTCGGATCGCCTTGAACTTTATTTAAACGATTCTAGATAAAATTTCCTTGAAATACATGTGGTGGCCGGGTATAGTTCACATGAACCATCAAGTAGTAATTTCAGTTTGAAAATGAAAGAGGTCTCCAATGACCTTCTCACTCAATATTTTTTGCAGAAAAAACTCAAACCAAGGCTAAGCTTGATAAGTACTATTGAAACTCTGCACCATCAACTTCAATGATAAAGAAGTAGATTACTGAATTTCGTTGTGGCACTACAAAGGCGTTCTGGACTCCCAGTTGAGGTCTCTACACCCGAAGCAATTGAAAAAATTCAAGTTATGCTATTGGCCGATCGGAGATTGAAAGTACGACAGATTGTGAAAGCCATAGGAATCTCACACGGCTCATTGAATTCAATTTTGAATGAGCACTTGGGTATAAGAAGGCTGTCTACAAGATGGGTGCCGCGTTTGCCCACAACAGGATGCAAAACATGGTGCACACATGTGAAGTTTACATGTCAAAAATCCATGAATTAAGCTACGAATTGCTCCCTTATCAGCCCTAATCTTCGATTTTAGCAATAAGTGACTATTTCTTGTTGCCAAACCTGAAGAAATGGCTGGGTGGAAGTAGATTTGACTCCAACGATGAAATTATAGGAAGGCATACAAAAATTGGATAAACGTTAAGCAAATTTTATTTTTCAAACAGAAACATTTAAAATATTAATCACAAAGAAAGCTTGACAAATAAAAAAAAATTTGTGTAAAGCTTTTGAAATTTCGCTTGTTTTAATATCTATATTGTGACTGTTTTGGAGATATAATAGACATTAGATTGGCGAGAAAATACGTTTTGAAAAATTCAAATAAAGTTCGAACTGGATTGAAGCTCGAAAAAAGTGCAAACCGGTTTCGGTGAATTTATTAAAACTAATTATATCAAACAACTATGTTAAAATTGAAAAAAACTAAAAATTCTTGCGAAAAATTGCAAAACTTCAAGTATTTTGGAGCTTACATGAAAATTTCTCATAGAGAATTGAGAGAGCCTATTGAGAGTAATAAGAAAAAAGTTATAAAAATCTTTAAAAAGGATTTTTTTTTTGATTCAGCTTACCAAATATTGATGCCTGGACAAACATTTTAAAAAATAGTCTGCTCAAAACAAACTAAACTTTTAGTCGGGAACATCGAGACCTTATTTTTGTTCCATACAAATGGCGCCACCCTAATATACATAACAACTTATAAATCAAAAAGTATTTATTAAAGTCCTATAAATAATGCTGGCCAAACATACATAATAGTAAAAGGGAAAGTGCTTGTTGAGTCTACTGATGTTAGTAATTTGCTATTTTGAAATGTACAAAAAATCATTTAACATTCTCATTATAGATTTTCTTAAATTGTATCCTCAAACACCATGTATATTTCTGGCCGCCTCTAAACCATTAATTATTTGCCAACATGTTTAAATTGAATAATTTCACTTCTTGTCTACTTTCAATTTCAATATTCCCAAATGAATATATGAGTACATACTTGTAAATGCAATAGTACATGCATATATACGTACCTATTCTACAATTATATTGAATTTCATGTAACACACAGCTAAACGTAAAATACACACACACACACAGTTATACTCTATCAAATATTTAATACATACATAATGGTTTATTAAAAATACATAATGCACACACTTCAACAACTAGATTAATACCAATGAACAAGAAGGGCGTAAACCAATTTAAATTAAGAGGCGTTACAGAAAGGAACCCCATACGGTTTCTAAATATACAGTCCACAAATGTCGCATAAATGACGAAAATGTCTATAAAACTTCCCCTTGTTGTTGGTATTTGAAAAAAAAAGAAAAGGAATTTAAACAGAAACGACAACAACAGAAACAAAAGTTGAAATGTATAAATATACATAAATGCAGATTGAAATATTTATGTTGTTAAAAGCAACAAATGAAAAAAAAAACAAACAGAAAAAGAAAGGATAATATAGAAGTCATCATAGATATACGAATATGTAGACATGATAGATACTTAGCATGAACAGCAGACACTCATGCAACAAGGCGGTTTAGTTTAAGGTAACAAATGAAGGCTTAGCCACGCTGGGGCAGAATTTAAACTTAACATAATTTGACTAATAAAGTTTCACCAAACTACTTAATATAAAAATTAAAAAGAAATTACTTAAACCTTTGAGAGGCCTTCGATTTTAAGTTGTAAATTTTGAAAATAACAAAAATTAGGTATGTATTTGTATGTATACTAGCTAACTCGGTTAGATTCGCTACCCCGATCTTAGTAAAATAAACAAAAGTATGAATGTTCAAGTCATTTTCTGAGAGGATCTTGTATCTTCGCCATTCACTACAGTATAACTTCAGGGTACTTAGAATTAATTCGTGCAAAATTTGATCATTGTCGCATAATCAACAGACAGACGGACGGTCAAAATTCGAACTAGGGTTTTGTAGGGACTCAGAATATACATACATATATATTTTTGTGGGTCTGCAATGAATACGTCGATATGTTACAAAGGAAATGACAAAATCGATATACCCACACTTTTATAATTCATCTATATATATTTAAATTGAGTAGTGAAAAGGAGGCAGTGTTGTTACCGCTTCAAGTTTCTCGAAAAAATTATTCTTATTAAGAAAAATGAGAAGTGAAATTAAATATATTAAAAACTTTAAATTTCCGAGATTTACTGGGAATTTTTTTACCTTTTTTTTTCCTTTACAAACAATTTCTTGAAGTGACCAGAAAAAAGTGCGTAAAATTATTAAATATTTTCAACAAAACCCAAATTGGTCCTACAAAAAGTTGGCCAAGCATTCAAAAGTCTGCCGTCAAACTATTTCCAATGTTATTAAACAGTACCGGTAGAACTTGTCCGTTGATAGAAAACCTGGTTCAGGTAGAAGGAATGGTCCACATGATGTTTCTACAGCCCATAAATAGAAAGCATTTTCAAGAGAGCTCCAAACACATCCGGTAGGAAAACATCCCGGAAAAGTTAAAGCTAATGCAGGTTTAAAAACATACAAGGCTCAAAAAGTTCCTGACAGGAACGCTGTTAAATATTTAGAGGCCAAAAACTGAGCACGGAAATTGAAGTTAAATTTTATAAAAAAATATTCTTGCTGCATAATGGATGACGAAACGTATGTTCTGGCAGATTTTTTGCAACTTCCTGGTCAAAAATTTTATGTTGGTTAGGACCCAAAAGCAGACAAAATTTCCCGAAAAGTTCTTTGTATGGCAAGCAATAGTTATGCAGTTGCGACAAAAGAAGCCAATCATTTGTCACAACGGGCTCTATAAATAAAGAAATCTACATCATGGAATGTTTACAAAAAAGGCTGCTTCCATTCATAAGTCTTCATAATGTGTCCACTTATTTTTGGCCTCACTCCTTACTATTTGATCGGATTCGCTCAGTAGCTACTTACTAATTTTAGTTCTTCAAGTTTCTGCTAAAAATTTATTTTATTAAGAAATGAGAAATGAAAAGGAGGCAACATATTAAAAATTTAAATTTTCGAATTTCTGATACGAATCATCTCATGAAAATTTCGAATCGAATAAAAAAAAAATCGGCCAATTCGCACCAGTCCTTCTATCGTGCTGCCATTATATACAACGCCATTTTATTTATATATATATAGATATGGAAAGTTTTAGTGATTGATATTTTATGGAAATTGTATTTGTGGTTTTGCTTATTTCATGCATTTTGACCATCTTAATGTCCGAATATAGCAAAGTGATGTTCAGCAGAGTTGTTAAGCTCAATGTCGGCTAAAAAACTCAATAAAGGAAAGCGGTATTTAAATTCATCTAATATTACATCCAGAGACAATATATATTTGTATATATATTTGTATATGAGAGAGTACCACCTTACAAGCAAAAAAAAAAAGTGAGCCGTACACCCTCTAGTATAATGCATTTGTGAAGGCCAGTTAAGATCGTAGGTATTATCGAATTACTTAGTTAGCAAAAGTTTAATGATTTCTTGCGACATTAAATTTTCTGACATTAGGGTGGTAGGAACAAAGATCTGATGGATAAATACTAGAACGGGATACTTGAGTTCAATGGCTCTTAGAACCAAACATTGGTTTTCCTCAGACAAAAACATTAATATATCACATTTTAGGATCCGACTGAAAATGGCAAAGATATAACGAAAAATGTAAAAAGGCGACGTTCGGCAAAAAAAATAAAAAAAATGTTTTATAACTGCCTTGCAGAACTACATTATATTAGGGAGTGTATCGGGAAATTTATTTTTGAGGTACGGTCTATTGTACATGTTTATTATGGTAAATGTAGTTATGTATATGATTGTGTTGACCCTGATATGTTTAAGTTACCATTCACATCATTGTAGCAATCGTATATATGATTGTAGTTAATAAATATATGTTTTTGGCAATCATGTTCATAATGCATCGTTATATCATAATATGTGTGTTGTACTCAGAGTATGAAAACCATAATCCGAGAACAACACAATATGGTGAAGTAATACATCATAAAAATGGTTGCCACAAACATATACTTAATTACAACAATCACATATATGATTGCCACAATTATGTGAAAGGTAATTTAAACATATTATGGTTACCATAATCATTTAGTCTTTCTTCAATCAGAAGAACATCATGTAACTTTTATGTCGATAAGTTGAATAATTTAAATTTTAAAAGTACAATTGAAAAGTACAAATTTACTTGTATCCTCTTAAATACAATTTGTCGGGTATAAATTTTCGAAATACTCCATTTGAGCGATATTTTTTATGACACTTTTCGTTTTGTTTATCCAAAAATACAAATACAATACAAATGGTTCTATTGGGTAAAATACTTGTTGCTCAAACGTTGTTTAGATAAGAATCATTTCCTCTCGTTTAATTAGGGTTACTTCTATTTATTAACCATAATATCAAAAATGTGAATTTTGAAGTGAGTCAAAATTATATGGTATATTATTTTAATAAAACAAAGTATCTTAATTTTTGTTTTCAATTGATAATTGTTTTATTAATAGCATTTTATCCTGCATTTTCAGCTCTTTAACAGAATTATACTGATGGTTTTCAAAATAATCTTCATAGCACATGTTCTTCAGAAAGAGTGAGTCAAAAAAAATCGTATACACACTATTTCAGCCGAGACTTATCATTGGTTCAACAAATTATAATTTTATTAATCACGTTAGCTTTTAAGAATATGTTAGATATTATCGTTTCTAAATCATTAATTTAAAACTTTTCAAAAAAATCCAATATGGACTTTAAAAAAAAAAATCTGAAGGTTCATCGTTATACTATTTTCAAATCCATTAAGCAGTATAAGGAAGACTTGAACATTGAAAAGAAACATGGACCACGAAGAAAAACAAGTTTAAGTGATATTGGTAATGCAAACGAAGTCGAACAACTCTTTCGAAGAGCACCGAATACTTCTATCAGAAAAGTTGCTCGTAAAGTTAAATGCACTGATTGTTTTGTGCGCAGAGGCAAAGCTAATGCTGAGTTATAGGCGTATACAGTTCAGAAAGTTCCAGATCGCAATTCGTTAAAGAACTAAGAAGCAAAAGAACGAGTGAAAAAATTGAAAAAATTGATGGATGATAAAACTTATATACTAGCATTAAGATCTGGTAAACCTGCCAGCGATTCCACAACAGTCAATTTATATTGCACAAGTCAGGTTTTAGTCGATGACAACCATACAATTCATGGTCCCAGAATTGTATGGTTGTCATGCTGACAAAAAAAAATATTATTCGCGATATTCTTCCAAAATGATTTGAGAACACTCCTGAAACTCCAAATTATACATTCTAGTTGAGGGAAACCATATCTTTATGGTTCTACTTAAGCTCAACCCAAACCATTAGGAATCCGCTACCGAAAATTCTCTTTGAATAATACATGGGTTCATTTTTCAAATCATATAAGAGGTCTATAAAACCATCAAGACCGTTAAAATGTATGTGCTTTAACGGCTCTGAAAACTATAATTTCGACGATTCAAACTCATTCCATCTTAAACATATTAGTGCTTCTTATAAAGTCTGAAGCCATTATGTAAGCTCTGAGAATTTCAGCCACAAAAATTGCTTTGGAATTTTCAAAAATGTTTTCTTAGTGGATCTATGCGCCGAGAGAGACGAAGCTACATTTCCTGTCTCTAGCTTTACACTTTGCATGAAAATAGCAATTTCAACAAATATGTGTTCATGATGCAGAATAAACTTAAGCTATTACTTTTAAATATAACTTGTTATTTGAGAGCAACCTGTTACGGCTAACAGACATATTTACATACAGCAAAACATTGGGCAACAATTCAAAAAAATATTGCAAATTTTTTTTGTTCGTTTTTGTGTAAATGATTAAATTTATATGTGGATGTTTTTGTATTGTATAAATTGCAATAAGAACATAAAATACTAATGACAAACCCATTATTAGTAGAAAATAAACTGGCAAAAACAAAACCGGAGATTAAGTTGCTTGTCATTTCGCAGTCACATTTTTTGTGAATTTAAGGATATTTTTTTATGTTTCGTGTTAAATAGAAGCCATAAATAAAAATGTTTACAATGAGCAAACAGACATGTAAAAATATGGAAGTAAATGTTAAATATAGAGAATTATAAATAAATCTACATGTAGCCATGTATATGTTCACTAAATAATGGACATAATGTTGATATTTGAAAATCTGTAGTCTCAATTGAAGTTAATCTTAAAATATGAAAATATGTATGTTTATTAGGATGGCTCCATTAGTATTGAGAAATTGGTAAATAGTTTTCAAAAGGAAAAAGGACGATAATCTGTGATCACATATATTTTCAACCAATAATTGATTTTTCATTTTAAAATAAACTGAAACATAAACATTTCTACAAAACGGTAAATAGTGGTGGAAATTAAAAAAGGGGCACAATCTGTGATCAGTTATATTTTCAACTAAACAACGATTTTTCACTTAAAAATGAAGACATACATATAAGTGGCTATAAGTCAATAAATAGTGTTCCAAATAAAAAAAGGACGACTATCTGTAATCACTTTTATTTCTTAATTAAAATCGATTTTTCACATAAAAATTATAGGAAACATAAATGTGGATACAAGTCGGTATATTGTGGTCCGAATGAACTGAAACATAAACGTGGCTATAAGTCAATAAATTGTAGTACAAATTAAAAAAGGAATGAGTATCTGTGATCACTTATATTTTCAGCCAAGAATCGATTTTTCATATAACAAGTAGGAGAGCTATATTCGGCTGTGCCGAATCTTATATACCATTCAGCAAATTATACTTTAAAATAAAATTAAAAAAAAAAATTTTTAATTTTTTTTTCGAAATTGTTTTTTAAAAGATTTTTCCAACTTTTTAAAAAAATGTTTTTAACTTAAATTTTTTTTTAAATTTTTTAATGAAAAAAAAATTCGGGTTAAAAAATATTTTTCCCGATTTTGACCCATTGTAGGTCCAATTTACTATAGCCTTATATACATCGTTGCAATGGACTTTGAAATATCTATCATTAGATATCCATATTGTCTATATTTATGATTTAGTAATCGAGATATAGATAAAAAAAATAGGCCAAAAATAGAGGTTGTCTCGGATTTTTGGTCATATCTCCGTTATTTATGGACGGATTATACTGATTTTAAATAGGAATCTTCTCGAAAGCTTGTCTGACAGAATTGTTGAAGATTTGGATCCCGGAGATATCTGTGGTCTTCAGAAAATTGATTTCAACAGACAGACGGACATGGCTAAATAGACTCCGCTATCTATAAGGATCCCGAATATATATACTTTATAGGGTCGGATTATTATTTTGTAGAAATTACAAACGGAATGACAAACTAGAAAAGGGTATATTTCACGAAGGTGAAGGGTATAAAAATGAACTGAAACATAAACGTGACTATAAGATGGTAAATAGTGGTCCAAATGAAAAATGAAGACAATCTTTGATCACTTATATTTTCAACCAAAAATCAGTTTTTCATATGAAAATTAAATGAAACATAAACGTGGCAACAAGTTAGTAAATAGTGATTCAAATGGAAAAAGGACTGTAATCTGTAATCTCTTATAAAGTTTATAAAGTCAATTGTAAGACAATACAATAATAATATTTACAAATGTACATAGAGATTTCATACCTGTTGCACATGTAGTCATATTTTGAGACACTGATGCTCTGCGCCCAATGAAGAAGATTTCTATTAACACTCACTTTTTCACTAATATCAGCAACCACTTTTTAATATAAAAGGCCATAAAGCTTTAATGCTTTTTTATATTTATTATACTGCAAAACATACTAATTAAGGTATGTTTTGATAAATACATTTATTTTTTTTTTCATTTCACTAGACACTAAGTGGCTGCTCCTTCTTACAACACTTAACACTTAAACACAACCGAATATCTTTATTTATCATAACGATTTCATAGAAAACACTTTATTTATCTAATTAACCATATAAAATACAGTATTTATCCGAGTTATTTTAATATTTTTCGATTTTTTCTCAAGTTTTCCACAATTTAACAAAATTCTAACTAATACAATTCAATAACACGACTAACTGAAAGAAAATGTCAAAAAGTAAAGAGAGTAAATCGCCAATTGTATGCAAATATTGTAATAGATTAATTAAAACTTTGTGTGTGTGTAGCTAAGTTCTGCGGCAGAATTAAAGGAATTTAACTTAAAGCAGCAAGATCAAGTACAAATTGTTTTGTTTACATATATACAATAATAATGAGAAGAAAAAGTAACGGCATTTTATTTAAGCAGACAAGTGTGTATGTACATATGTATGTATGAATCAATGAAAATAAACATTACATTGATTAAACTTCTAGATTTGTTTAGTATTTAATTCTAAAACTAGTAATGAAAATAAGGATTTTTGTTTATTAATATTTTTTTAATTAGAGTAATAATGAAGTAAAGTTCTTGCATGTCTCATAAACTTTTTATACAAGCATTTTTTAGGGATATTATTGCAAGTCAACGCATTTAATTTACATACCGGTTACATAGAGACAGTTCCTTTCTAGCTACCTAACCAATTACTTAAACAACTACATAAATGGTTATTTTAACATGTATTACATTGACCGCAAATACCCAGTTAAATAGACATATCATTGACCTTCCAATAACTGACTGATAGTAAACCAATCTTCCATCGACAATTCTCCGATAGATTACTTCTGGTGGGTAAAATAACTACTTTCTATAGTACAGTACAAAATAAACTTTTAGAGTGACTACACTCTAATTTACTGAGAGACACTAAAGATACTGTTTAAGTACAAATCTATTATTTTCGGTATTATTTTGCTAAGTGTAAATCCTTGTGATTTACTACTTTATTTTACACCATTGTTGGAAAACTATTTTCAACGAGTAAACCGTTAACGGTATTAAAACATTGTTTGTCACCAACTACTTAGAAATAAGTTTATGCTTCACTCGTCTTTTGGAAGCCTTATATAGCACTTCGTGCCTTATATTTGAAAAGATGTAAATCTTGATTTTTAATAAAGGAAAGAGTATTCTGCACCTCATTTTTGAATTTACCAATTTACTAATTCTTGTGTTTTTATTTTATTATTTTGGAACGGATATACGCCGAAACAGAGACAATTGACTTCACGCTAGGTTACATGGGATGTCAGTACACTTAAGCAAAAATAAAATAAACTGTATGAAAATTATACCAACACAATTTGTATAAAACCAGTTTGTACGAATTACTCACAAAAAAGTTCTAGATTACTTAGATACACTTAAGTGACAATTGACTTCTCTCTGCACTACAGATAGTACATGGAGCCAGCCAAGTGATCAGACATTAATGACAATTACTGTCTATAAGAGATACATTGACTACTTGCTCGTAATTACGAAACATGTAATATGAATTTGGTTTCCCATTAAATAGATATTTACAGTAGATCTTGGACATGATGAGGGCCTCGGGAGGGTAGAAAGAAAGTGCATTCAAATTTGCGAATTGTATAAAATACTTTAAAATTGTATTCATTGAATAATTACAGAGTAATTATAAAACAAATGAACTTGAGTCAGAATAAATTTACTTTTATGGGTTGATTATGGATGGCTACTGAACTTCAGTTGCGTTGTCAGAGAGCAACTACAAATTTCTGGTTGCCAATTTGGCAACAGAAATGATAGCTGCCAGTTGCCTTCTGTAATACCATTTAGGCAACTGACAACGCAACCGAAGTTCGGTTGCAATCCTAATATTTATGGTGATTGTAAGAATTAATGAAATTTGATTATATTTTTGAGACCAGATATGTTTAAATATTTAAACTAACAAAACCCATGTTAAAGTCAACACCAACTACACAACAAGTTTTAAAAAATAAATTTAATAGC
This sequence comes from Calliphora vomitoria, assembly GCA_942486065.2. Taxonomy (NCBI): domain Eukaryota; kingdom Metazoa; phylum Arthropoda; class Insecta; order Diptera; family Calliphoridae; genus Calliphora; species Calliphora vomitoria. Next base: position 39,444,983 of record OW818031.2, read on the forward strand.
CCCACCAATTTATTTATTGTACTAAGTAAAACTCCATATGAAAGGATTATTTATCGATTTTATATCCAATTTTCAATAAATAAATTTAAACACGTTTTAAGTGTCACAAAGTAAACACTAAAAACATTAACGCCTCCTGTTTTTTTTTTGTAAAATAAAACAAACAAAAATAAGTTGCCAAAATTAAAATTGGTACTTTTTAAAAGCAGAGCAAAAAAGCTACGAAAAAAACTGTCTGTGTAGCAGGATTAATATCAGAACAACAACAACAAAAACATTTAGTACAACATACAGTTAGTCATTTGATGCTTGTTGCTCACAACGCTTGCAGTCATTACAATACAACCATAGACGTAGACAGAAAGAAGATTTAAACTCATATTCATTAGACCTGCCTAAAAATCATAGGACTATTTTTTAACTATTATTTTAACTATAATTTAGGTTTGGTCAAAAGAGATTGTCATGACTAATTTTAGGATGCCACATTCTCTTTAAGACACTATATTAAAAGTCGCTTAAAGGTAGTCCTAGGCATCTTGGAATACCTAGTCATTATCAACAGTAGTTGAATGACACAGTCATATAATAAGAATTGAGTCCAATCTTGGCCATTGCACTTAATAGAGACAAGTGGTTGATATCTCCTGATCAAGTGCTTATAAGACACGTGTATGGTGTATACAAAAAGAGATTTGGATGCGACAGAAGTGATAGATCTCACAATTATATTTCATATACATATATTTGATACGTACGCTGTGCTGTTGCCAACAAGTAATAGACTTGAGTAGTACATGAACGAACTACTTCAATTGAACGATTCACTTGATTGAGCTACATGAACTAGTTCACATCTTTTCGCTCACTTAGTTTAATTTTTTAACTATGAAATAAAATGATTCAAATGTACCCACAATGAACGAAAATTGTATGTTGTTTTTCAAACACATGCAATCATGTTTTTTCAAGACTTAGCTTTTCCAAAAGTATAAAAATCATTGAAATCGGTTGGGAAACAAAAAAATGCCACGTGTTTAAATATTTTACATGTCGAAGGTATCCTACTTTGAGCCCCCATAGCGCCGCCCCTGGAGCATTTGTAGGGTCCATTTCAGTTACTTAAATTATAATGCCTTTTGGCTAAGTCAGCTTCAAATCTTATCCTGATCGGACCAGCTGTTTAGAAATGCCTGATTTATTTCCAAAAAATTTTTGATTCTGCTCCACTGTGCTGCAGACCAAACATCAATTGGATGAAGCTGTAGTTCACGTAGGTCGTTTAAAATCAAAAAGAGCGATTGAACTAGTTGAGCTACCTAGTGCATTTTTGAACTATGAACTTAAATGAGCGCTCATTGAATTGAACTATAAAGCACAAGTCTAACAAGCACCCATAGGTTAGGTTAGGTTTCCAGGGAGCCGCGAAGTGAAGAAGAAGTGCAGCTTACGTGGGTCCAGGCATAGGTCCCTTTGTGTTACCTGCAAGTGTAGAGGCAAAAAGAGAAGGACAGAGTAGATATGAAAAGAGAGTGAGAGAAGTGATACGAGAGAGGAGTGTAGATTATTATTTGGTCACTCCATGGAGATCCCCATATTTGGTCTGGTTATCCAATTACTGTTCCTTGCAAAGGCATTGATGCACTCAAGCCTCAAATTCGAGAGCTCAGAGAGACTAGTTAGGGAACGATGTCCCAGAAACCTTAAGCGTAGATTTTCCAATGCCAGACTGTGACAATGAAGATGAAAAATTGTCTCATCCTTCCTCCTCGTTTTGACAACTTCTACAGAAGTCGTTGTAGGGCAAGCCAAGTCTCCTCGAGTGGTTGCCAAAAGTGCAGTAACCGGTAATAACCGCCACCATACCGCTCAGTTGTGAGCGTGACAAGCCAAGAAGATATGTTGTTCGTCCACGATTCAGTCGGGGCCATATCATTCTGGTAATAGTACATGTGGGTTCACAACCCCATCTTGCCTGAGCAAGCTCATAGTAGAAGTTTCTAATGTGAAGCTTGCATTTGGATAACGGAATCCCACATAGGAAGTCTGAGTGTCCGTCAGGCAGCATGGCGCCCTTTTTCGCCAATTCATCAGCAACACAGTTGCAGGATGTCTCGCCATCCTGTTTAAGGATGCCCGGCATTCCTGGACCAAATTAGATGTTTTATATACTCCTATTAGGGATTTTATTGCGGCCTGACTCTCAGTATATATACGAATATCCCTAACTGATATCTTGTTATAACTGAGCCAGTTAGCCGGCATTTTGATGGCTGATATTTCTGCCTGGATAATGCTACATTCACTTGGAAGTCTAAAAGATAACCTAGTTCCGAATTCCTGAATGTAGACACCTACGCCAACTCGATCTCCCCTCCTAGAGCCGTCCGTATAGACTGAGAGACCCGTTGTGTCGTGCAGAGGTCCGTCCATTGCTTCCATATTATTCGGAATTGAGAAACCAAAATTTCTCACCATGAAGGGCCTAGAAATGCAATAATCGATATTTTTCGGAAGATTCCGAATGCTAGCTATTATACTGGCGTGACCATATGGAGCGTGTTTCCACGCCCCAATCGCGTTTAGCCTGAAGGCCGAATTGAATGCCATTTCTCTGATCATTAGATCCACAGGGATCCAGTTTAATAAAGCAAAGATCGAAGTTGTTGCGGTCGTTCTTAGAGCTCCTGTTATCAGGATTGTCATTCTTCTTAAAACCTTGTCGAATAGCATACAAATTGAGCCTTTATCCAGTGCCTTTCACCAGACAGAGACTCCATAGAACAGTGTTGGCTTAATGATCGCATCACATAGCCAGTTAACAAACTGGGGTTTTATACCCCATTGCGTACCTATAGCCTTCTTACAGATATACATAGCCGTTAAGGCTTTTAAACGTCCTTGAAAGGGTATTGCGTTTCCAGGATAGTTTGCTATCCAGAATGACTCCCATATGAATCGAATGTCTTGACTTTTAAACAACATTGTATCCATCCAAGTTAAAAAAAGTTATTTTAACACTTTTTCATTTCATTAAGTGGCACCACTAATTTTCATGTGTTTGGCTGGCAGTATGTAAGTATTTTAGTCAATACATATGTGTGTATATCTAATAGATAGACTCTTGCCACCTTCAACCAAAAAAAAAGTACCAAAACAAATTTCCCTTCCAAAAAAAATATAGAAAAAAACCAAAAAGAATTAAATTTCCAAATGCAACAGACATAAAATAAAAGGCATGCCACATTTATACACTCTGATTAACGGCAATCGTTCTCCGCAAAAAATGAAAGGTGTGCATAGTGGTTTGAATTATATTTTAAATAAAAAGATTTCAATAACGTATATTAAAATGGACTATAGCTAAACATATCGCATTGGTTCCTTTAAGAGAGTCAACTCAAAATTTTAAAATTTTCACTTTTAGCCAGAAATCAATGTACAGTGATCATATCTACCCACTGTTAAAATCTTACATCATTTTCTCTACTCTTTCGCCAAAAAATACAGTTGTATCCGTCATCACCTTCCATTGTACTGATTAAAAAACCCCGTTTTTTGCATCCACTAAAAATTTTTAAATTTTGAGTTGACTCTCTTTAGAAAAACCTGTGCGAAATGTAGTGTTGAGATAGTACTTATCTGATTTTAAAATATTTATTTATTGATACGTATTTTTAGAAAGCTCAACTAGAGGGAATATTATTCCAGAATTATTCTTAAAAATTTTCGATTGTGATATTGATAATCTTAGTATTTTAAACCACTTTGCATACACTTTCGTTTGTGTTTCACTAAAATGTCAGTGAAATTGTTTTCAAAGCAGAAAACACTGTGTACAATAAAAAATACACAAATCTATTTTTTTAGTTCTCAGCATGACAGCAAATTACTGTGTACAATATTATATACACAACTGGTAGTTCTAGGTAAGTACAGACATACAAACATGTATATAAAAAAATCTATACATAAAGAAATACAAATATATTTATCCATACCCAGAAGTTTTGTCCACTGTCCTCGAACAGGTGATTTGATGTACCATTTAGAATCACTACTGGTTACCGACTGTGCTACGAGGAATTTACCCAATATTGTTAAAAATGTAACAGTGATGTATGAATGCAATTACTGGTTAAATTAGTCGGTTATCACACTACCAATATAACTAGTTACTTGACTAGCTGGTTACTTTAACATGTACGTATCCAAAGAGAAAGCTAACTAATTTTTTAATCTATTTTTTTATTTTTTTTTTTTTTTAATAAAAAATTGTAATCTACTTGTGAAAAAAAATTCGTGTTAAAAAATAATTTGACCAATTGTAGGTCCGACTTAATTTAGCCTTATATACGTCGTTGGAAAAGTCTTTGAAATATCTATTATTGGATATCCATATTGTCTATATTAATGACTTAGTTGTTCAGATATAGATCAAAAATATTTAAAGATCGAGGTTGTCCTGGTTTTTCCTTATATCTCAGCCATTTGTGGGCCGATTATGTTCATTTTAAAAATCAACCTAGCCGGAAAAATATACTGATGTATGAATCATGTATGTAAGTTATTTAGAGTTTCGCACAAGTTTATAAACCCTCATTACTATGTTATACTTGCTTTTTTTCAGTAAGCTCGCTCTTTTAAAATACCGCGGTTTTTATCTTTTCATTGAATACCCTATTTTTTGGAGTTTTTCTTCAAAATTTTGGTTAATGCAGCTTAGAATGTGAAATTTTTTAGCATGAAAGTGGTCTACTGGTCTATCATATGTTTCTTTTGAGTATAATAATTCTGATGGATGTTTTGGCAAATTTGTCTGATCTAAGAAGAATATTGAAATTTTACTCTTTTAGTTTTATCTTTTGTATTCTCAAGTAGCGAATAGGGTTCCTAAGCGGCGTAAGTTTCCCGGGAATATTTTTTCTTTAATTTTTCTCAGGATTTATCTGAAATTTCTTTATAAGTTTTCTTCCTAAAGCAAAGAAGCATTACGGTTGTAATAACCGAACTACAATATTTTTTCCACAACAGAAAAATTCGGCCATTAAGTATGAATTATTTAGTTGCCAAACATTAAAATTCGATGGATATTTAAAGAAAATGATAACAATACTAGTTATTTAAGTTTGTTTATATACAATCAGATTTTAAAAATTTCGAAAAGAACTACGCATGTTTTCCAGATTTAGAATAGTCGGAATTCTTAAGTTTTTTAACAAAACACCGATTAAAACTACGAAAGTGACAACACCGGTCAAATCCTATTAATTTTAAACCCACAAAAAGGTTGGATCAACATTGTACAACCAAATATACATACTTAGTTCATAATTCTTTTAAAACGCTACACAGTGGTATAGACGGTTAGAGGACGTATTTTTGAGTTTAAGTTTTGAATTTGGCTCTCATAGGCCCTCTACGGGTACGGCTAGGGGTCCCCAATATAGGACACCTCGGGTATGTTAAATTTTTAAATCGATACTATTTCTTCGTTTGTGTTCTCACTTCAAAAAAATTACATATATAGAATCTTCTTGTCGACAATACAGAATCACTACTTCGGGACAGTTTCCTAGAACTGCTGGGATTGGTAGGATTTAGACTATTTTCATATACATAAATATATTGTAAATACACATGTATATTTATATGTATGTATGTAATGCAATGTGTACATATATATATAGTTATGTATATATAGATACATTTCTCTATATACATATGTATGTATGTACTTAGAATTAAATAAATAAAAAAGACCGCCCATAAACGGAAATATAATTCCTGTCAGTTGTGAAGGGTTTATCTTTGGCATTGAATTGTTCTAGACACTTAATGGTGGTTGGTTGTTTTTCATCTCTTTTACTTACTTACGTGACGTGACACTCGTATATTTTGCTGTTAGTGTCAACTTCTATTTAAATAGAATTGTAAATTATAAATGACGTCGTTGCAACCTTTATTTATGTTGTTTATTTTTGTATAAATTGTTGCTTGACGAATTAAAATCATTTTATGGAAATTTAAAATTGGTTCTTTTTCTTTTTTTTTCATTTTCCCAGCACTCTACAATTACGAGGTGTTGATGCTTCATGGTAATAGAATTATTTTTTGTTCATTTTGGGGTCGTTGGTGTGCTGATAAGAGGCTTTTTTCTTGGTGTTCGTGCTGTATAAAAATGGTTAATTTCATGCGTTAAATGTTTCGTTGATAAAACAGAATTTTATGCAAATATATTTGCGTGTCAATGTTGTGTGCTGTGAATATCGGTAATCCCAAGTGTTTATTGTTAGTTGACAGATGTAGTCATTAAAATTATCACAAGGTTTTTTTTTGGTTGTTTAATAAGTCACCTTAAGTATCTTGAATGGGTATTTATATCGAGAAGTAATAATTGTGTATGTTAATATACATATTTAAATATTAATTTGTATGTCAAATATATGTATGCTGATTTTTTTTTAATATTTCTATACGATTGTTTAATGATTTAACAAAACAATAGTGGTAGGTAGTATTTGTTAATAAAAATTGTAGATTGTAAAGAATATATATCATGAAATTCTTATTACTAAAAATTAGCACAACGAAAATTGTCTACAATGAATTGAACTTTTCCCGTTCTAAATTTGTTAAAACTTGAAACACAGCTTCTTTATGGTCATACAAAATTTAAAATTCGCATTGGTTTGTATTTGTATTTTATATAAGAACGGTGTCAGTCAGTCAGTCACTCAGTAATGTTACTTTTTTTAGAACCAAAAAATGCAAACATCTACAGACATGAAATTTGAACCTTTGTGGCACCAGTAGGAAGGATTTTTTTAACTCGAAGGTTTAGGGGGTAAAAACGGATAAATTTGGTAATCTTATATCATCACCACTAACAAAATTTAAAATGCTTCTATATGCAATTTAAAAGCTAGCAGACAGGTGTTTGCTACTTTTTTAAAATTTAGGGAGAAAACGGGTTTACTTTATTGCTACCCCATGTACATTCTAAACCACACGCACAGAAAAATATAGTTGTGCATGTTTACAGTAACCATTTCTACATTTTTAAAAGTTTTTTTAGCAATATGATAGTCACAGTAACTATTTATATGATTGTGGTAACCATAATATGGTTAACTTACGATTCACATGAATGTATTAATCATATATATGGTTACAGTAAACGAGTATATGTTTGTGACAACCATTTTTATGATTAAATTTACCATATTATGTTACTCTCGGCTAATTGTTATCATAATCTGAAAACAAAATATTATGATATAAAGATTCATCATAACAAAGGTCGTCACAAACATATACTTGTTTACTGTAACCATATATATGATTGATACAATCATGTGCATCCTACGTTAACCATATTATGGTTACCACAATCATGTACATAGTTACTGTGACTATAATATTGTTAAAAAACTTTTAAAAATGTCGAAATTGTTACTGTAAACATCACAACTATATTTTTTCTCTGCGTGCAATAAGTTTGGTACTTTTTCGAAATTCGAACAATAAAGGGTTTAAACTTTTATTTATTCTTGTTAATTTTTTTTATAAAAGAATGTTTTTCTATAAATTGACATAGACATAGATATTTTATTATGATTTTTATCATTTTAATGCCGAGAAAAAAGTGAATAAACATGAACACTCATATTTAATACCAAAAATCAGTTATTAGTATAAAAAAATCAAATATCTTAAACCGTTAATAACTTCGTAAATACTGTGCTTTTATGGAAAATAGGTTCAATCTGTCATCGCTCATATTTAATATCAAAAATCGATTTTAAGTATAAAAAACTCAAATATCGTATAAATAAATCCTGGTAAACAGTTTGGTGCTTTTTTAAAATTGGAATATAGATTTTAATGGTTTGAGACATGTAAATTCAAACTTGACGATTCAAATCATATGAGGACGGGTGACTTTATGAACAAAATACAGCTTTTTGGATACAAACTCATTTTATTATTTTATATACTTCATCCAACGTTTCTCCGATTTTTGAATCCCTTCCAACAAATATGACTAGACGAGGTCATCAAAATAGGTATTTGTTTGTGAGCTGATTTCATCGTTGGAGTCAAATCTCTTTCCGCCGAGCCATTTCTTCAGGTTTAGAAACAAGAAATAGTGTTGTGATGGATCCACGTTTTATACATGGTTACGAAATGGCGTAAAAACACGGTTGAAGAACGCCAAATACTCCTGCAAAGTTGTCACAAGATTGCGTTTGCGGTCGATTGTGATCAAACGCGGTACCAATCTAGCAGAAAGCTCTCTCACACTGGGTCATGTGTGATGCCTATGGTTTTCACAATATCCCTCACTTTCAATCTCCAATCAGCAAACACCATATCGTAAATTTTTTCAAATGTTTCGGGTGTAGATACCTCAATTGGCCGTCCAGAACCTTTGGCATCTTGTACAGCCACAACGAAATTCAGTAAACCACTGTTTATAACCTAGTGGAGAGGATATATTGGATAAGTGCTGTTGTTTTTAACGTGCATAAATATTGTTCTAACACCCACCTTAAGGTATAAAAATCTGGATCAATGTCCGTCCATCCGTCCGTCTGACCATGTAAATCTGGTAATCAAACTACAGGTCGCAATTTTAAAATTTGGCGCAAACTTTTATATTTCCCCAATGACTAAGGCTGTTGAAATTAGTTATTTATTTATTTTATTACTCCATTATTTCTCCTAGCCCCCATACAACTATCCTATCTGAAAATAGTTCAGCTCTCGTAAATATCTTAATTATTAACATATCCAAACCAAATTCAGCACAAACAAGTTTTATATAATCTGAACTCGTACCACTAAATTTAGTACCGATCGGTCAACAATGTTCCATAGCTCCCATCATTCTCGAAAAGGATATCATATGGTCGGGCTTGCTATTCTATTCTTACTGTCTTAGTTTTGGTTTGAGTGAGGGTTTTGTTCTAAAAAATACTTAATAAGCACACGAAATTCCCAATGGCTGTCAAACACAAACAAAATGACGCAGCTGTTCAACTGATGCCTGTTGACAGGAGCAGTGTTGCCCTCTAAGTTCAGAGTCGGAAAATTCAAAATGTTACGGTCTTATAAGGAGAGTTCTTTGTATCTATCTGTAGGTTATATATTAAATACAAATATCCTTCTAAAGTAAAAAATCATTAGCAAATACGTTATGTTGTTCGCAAAAGTAACATTTATCGTATGACATTTGGCATGTATAAACTAAATTTTATGAAAACCAAATACGAAAATTAAGGTCATACATTTTAAGATATCATTCTTTAAAGGACCCTAAGTATACAAATTATCCTTTTTTTTGACAAAAATGTTTTCTGCGTAATGCATTAGAAGAAAAAAGTTTCAAAAATAATATAAGATTAATAAAATCAGATTATATTTAAATAAATTTAATAAAAAAAAGCAAGATTTTTTTTTTTAAGATATCCTTTAACTAAAGACGATTTTTTAAGCCATATCATGATTTGATTAGAAATGGAATTCTAGAAAATCTTAAAAATCTACAATAAACAAAATCTATTTATATAAAATCTGTGTAAACAACAAACTAAAGCGAATTTCGAAATTCTGAAGAACAATAAATTTTGTATGGCCATTTAAAAATTCAGAAGAGTGTTCAAAAATTAATTTTTTATTGAAAATTTTCGTTTCGTGCCAATAAATTAATAAAATTTTCTGCCGACCAACATTCAACAACCATTTGTATCCAACCTCCGTAATGAAAAAAAATAAATGTTTGCAAGTTCCTCATAAATTTCCGTATTTAATGTTGCCAATAACTAAATATTGTTGCACATTTTGTTTGGACATAAAAAGTGGCACTTTCATTTCCTATATTTTCCTTTACCGTGTCGCACTTTAGTTAAGTGAAAATATTTCTTAGTTGCACGCAATACTCAAAGGACACGTAAGCATTTTATTGGACATCTATGCAAGTTTATTCCCCATCCCCCATGGGTATTCCACAACTATTAGTTTTCTTTGAAGTGCTTTTTTTTTCTTCAAATATGTTTTCATGTTTTTTCAAAGGTATTTTGTTGCTCTTTTCAATATGTGACAAGTGTTTGTTTAATATTAAATTTTAATAAATAAATTGTATATAATTTAAATTAAAATTTAAGGAAACATACACAAGATGTCAACGTTTCAAAGAATTTCTAACAAATTCTATAAGCCTATTCATCAATCCTTGAATAACTTGACAGTTACTAAGGTACTTTTATCCTTTTGTTTGTAATAGGCCATTCATCATATTTTTTTTTATTATTTTTCAATTTTCTTTTTCTAAATCCTTATAAATGTCAAATTTGTGTGTAATAAAAATCTAATTTTAATTTTCTGTAAACAATTTTTGCTATTTTACATATTGTATTATTTTTTTTTGTAAGCACATTGTTGTAGTTAGTTTCTTTTGTTTAGCTATTTTTATTTTTTATTTAATTTTGTATCATAAAGTTTGCAAATTTGTATCAGAGGTGTGTAAATAATTTAACATCACGGAAAGTAATGTTTAAATAGTTTCCGTGTTATTCTCAAACTATTTCTCTTTCTCATTTAGTACAATTGTTAATTTTTATTGTTAACGAAAACAACACACCAAATGGTTTATTATAGTATTTGTTTTGCTTCGCTACGATTTATGTATTAAGCAAAGTTGGTTTGTAATAGGATTGGATACTTTTAAGAGACTACAATTTTAAAAATGGTCCATTATATGGTTAATGGGCGTATGACTTAAAAATGTGAGATTTTTTTAAATTTATTTAAAATATTGGCCATTGTTAGCTATAACCTTTTCCCATCTTTCTGTCAACAAACGGATTCCGAGCCAAAAAAACTGCTCATCTTTTGAGGCCAAGTGAAGCGTATTCCAGGGGGAGCGTTCTAAATCGATCGAGACAAATGGTAGTCAGGGGGCGGGTAAAGACTGGACTATACAGCGGGTGAGGCAAAACTTCCCAACCAATTCATTCTAAATACTTTTAAACAGGTATTGCAATATGTGGCCGAGCGTTGTCATGATGGAGTATTTCGGTATCATGTATGGCCGCATATTCTTGTCATTTTACGACCAATTATGTTGCATTCGCTATAGGTTCCCTGTGATGGTCTGCCCAGATTTCAGCAGCTCATAATAGATATGACCATTTTGATCCCACAAAATACAGAATATTACCTTAGCGCCATGGAAATTTGGCTTTGGTGTCGATTCGGCTGGTTCGCCGGGTTTCACATACGATCTCTTACGCTTTATTAAAGTTTAAAGTGACATAAAATTTGAATTTGATAGACGTTTAAGCAGAAAACCACCAAGTGTATACTACTTTTATTATTTTCTAAAAATTTTATTACACAGATTATTCAAACAGAAACAACTAAGAAAGGATAGTCGGGCATGCCCTACCATATAATACCCTACACCGAGTACATGATTATAAACAGTTTTCGTTTGATATGACACATATTTGTATTGAGTTTTATTTGAATACCAACATTTTGAAGATACTTATGCTCGATAAAGTGATTTTCAGAAGTGGGCCTTATATGGAGGCTATGACTAATTATGGACCGATCATCACAAAATTTGGTAAGATGATTTTGCGTATATATAAAACATATTTGTGTATTGAGTTTTTTTTTTTTAAACTAACATCTTTCAGAGATTTATGCACTTTAATGAAATAGTGCTTATATGGGAGATATATAACATTGTGGACCGATCGGTACTAAGTTTAGTAGTACAAGCTCAGCTTATATAAAACTTATTCGTACTGAATTTGGTTAGAATATGTTTATAATTAAGATATTTATGAGAGCTTAACCATTTTCTGATCGGGCAGTTGTATGGGGGCTTGGAGAAATAATGGACTGATTCTAACCAAATTCAACAGTCATAGTTCTTGGGTTAATGTTAACGTTAGTGCCAAATTATCGTTAGTGCAATATAACGTTAGTGTTGAATTATTTTTAAAATTGCGACCTGTAATTTGATTACAAGGTTTACTTGGATGGACAGACGGACGGACGGACAGCGCTTAATGCACGTTACAAACATCAGTACTAACCCAATATACCCTCCCCACTATGGTTGTGTAAAGTATACAAATGTGTTAAATTTAAATTACAAGTTCTTTATAATTACTTCGAAATTTAACCCATTTTGTTTAGAATTTTTTGATTTTGTCTGTTTGTTCTAAAATAACAAACCTGGGAATCCCTAAAGAAATATAATTATTCCCTTCACCATTAGTGGCAAGGGTATATATAATTTTGTCATTCCGTTTGTAATTTCTACATTTTTCATTTGCGACCTTAAAAAGTATATATATTCAGGATCGTTATAGATAGCGACGTCGATACAGCCATGTCCGTCTGTATGTTGAAATCAACTTTCCGTAGCCCCCAAATAACTTACAAACAAGATTGATACAGTATATATCGGGAATTCTTCGAGCTCGGTTGCTATTTAAAATCGAGAAAATCGGCCCACAAATGGCTGAGAAATAAGGAAAAAAACCTATATTTTTGATCTATATCTCGATTACTAAGTCATAAATATAGACAATATGGATATCTAATGATAGATATTTCAAAGTCCATTGTAACGATGTATATAAGGCTGTAGTAAGTTGGACATACAATGGGTCAAAATCGGGAAAAATATGTTGTAACCCTTATGTGTGTGTCAGGGTACCCGGTACCCTTATGTGTGTAATTTAATTGCAATTTTCTATGTATGCAGCATTCCTAGGCGTTTGAAACTTTCTGAGAACTGCTAACTTTTTGTTTGTGTCTCGACTTGCGAGGGAGTGGTAAATCATTTTATATTTTACACCCTTAACAGGGTGACAGGGCACCCGGGTACCACATTCAAATTATGTGGAAAATATTACGTATACGCTCACAACACAATAAACTTAAACATTTTTTTTTGCATTTCATAATATGGAGCATTTGTATATGCATATTGCGCCATAATATATAACATCATAGGTTCTATATGTGGTACCCGGGTACCCTGTTAAAGGTATTTTTTTTCTCACACACATAAGGGTTAACCCGAATTTTTTTTAACCAAATAATTTTTTTGCCATCATTTTTTTTCAATAGTAAATTAAAAAAAAAAAATTTAAATTAAAAAAAATTTTTTTTTTAAATTTAAAAAACTTAAAAAAAAACAATTTCTAGAAAAAAAAATTTTAAAAAATTAAAAAAAGATTAATTTTAAAGTATAATTTGGTGAAGTGTATGTAAGATTCGGCACAGCCGAATATACCTCTCTTACTTGTTGTATATACTCTGGTATGTTTTAAATATGCCATGTTATTATTTTATTAGCACCGAACTAAATTTGGTTTCTGTAATTTTTTGTAAATAGTTTTCGAGAATTCTGCATGATATTTTAATTTTTATCATCTATTACAGTCTACAATACTTAAAGAGAAAATATTTGGTAATTGTTAAATAACATCTCTCTTATCACTCTAACCGGTAAGACCGGATCAAGGTTGTCTTCGATTTTGGGCCCCAGTGCTGTATTAAACATTTTTTCGCATTAAAATATTGAAAATTGTCTTTAGACAATACTTTTTTACATTTTCTTTATACCTTCTAATATATTCTGACAAGTCGTTTGTCAGCTATTATCAATCAAGTGCAAAAAGTCAACAAATTATTTCGTAAATTTAACTATTAAAAACCACATTGAGAATAAAATGAACGACTTAAAGATTTTACGGTAAGTAGATAATATTTGATATTTGAGTTTTATAATGTATTTGTAGTGATAAAAAATAAAAAGTTTGACTCAAAAACGAAATAGTGAAGTCCTTCTCAAGACGGTGTTGCCGGTTTGAGTGTACATAAATGCTCTTCCCTCTTACATTGTTGTTTTCACTTTTTGTTCATAAAACACTATTGTTGATAATGGTTATATTATGTGCATCCTTTTATTTTACTAATGTGTTAATGATGGATATTACTAAACGTCCTTATAAGAAAAATACCAATTTGGATCAAATTTCTAGAATTCATCGATTAGGGTTCTGTAGACAGCACAGATGACAGTGTTGCTGATTCCACTTATGTTCCAAAGATTAAACAACATTTCCGTTTTGCCTACCATTTTTAAATATACATTTTACATTTAAATATACATTTACATTGGAGCTAATTTAAATGCTTGGAGATACCTAGTTTTGTGCATCACATCCTGTATTTTGATAACTTTTACAAATCGAAGTCTATTGGCGAGCCAGGGGAATTTTTGGTTTGGGCACAATGAGAGGTACTAATTTTTTTTGTCATATTTCTTGTTGATCATGATATGTTTTGTGTAAGCAGCGAAATGAACAAATTGCAGAGTCGATTTTGCGTAGAATACATGACTTACATCCATGGAATCGATGTGAATACTGTATTATGGTAGGATAACAAATATGTTCGCCCGTCGTCGACATATGTAGGTATTGAACGTTTCAGAAGAGCCAATCCCGGTAATCAACAATCGAAGGTTCCTTGGTATGATTGAAACAATAAGAAATTCATCGAAATCAACTGCTCCCAAATTGTTCTAGAACACAATCATCGCATGGGTGGAGTAGATCCCATGGATGGTCTCCAGGTTCGATACCAGGTTTGAGCTAAGACTTGCAATATTATGATTAGGTTATTCTACCATTTTGTGGTCTCCACAAATGCTTTAATTTTGTAAAAATGTCTGTACGCCGATGAGGCCAATGCTTCCAACAATGTGCCCGATTAAAGAACAGTTTTTACAGCTTCCTGATTTGCGTGAGGAAATAACTATTTTACTTGTTTCCTTCAAAAATATACGGTCTGTAGGACGACTATCTGTTCCAAATCTCGGTGAGAATTTATCACTAAAGCCTAGCATATCAGGAAAAAGAGGTCCTCATCAAGTTGTGAATGTTCGGTTCGATGCTGACGATCATTTTCTTGTTTGGGTGGAGAGAAAAGCCAAAAACAAGGGGGCAATCATTGCAAGAAATGTGACACCCAAGTCGTTTGCTCCAAATGCGACCTGGCTTTATGCACGCAGAAAAAAAATATAGTTGTGCATGTTTACTGTAACCATTTCAACATTTGTGCATGTTTATGTAACCATTTCAACATTTTTAACAATATTATAGTCACAGTACCTATTTATATGATTGTGGTAACAATAATGTGGTTAATTTGTGATTCACATGATTGTATCAACCGTATATATGGTTACAATAAACATGTGTATGTTTGTGACAACCACTTATATGATAAATTATATTATCATAATATGTTGTTCTCAGATAATGATATCCATAAGCCTAGAGCAACATAATTTGTTAAGTCCTTCATCATATAAATGGTTGTCACAAACATATATTTGTTTACTGTAACCATATATATGGTTGATACAATCATGTGAAGCATAAATTAATCACATTATTGTTGCCCCATTCATATTAATAGTTACTGTGACTATAATATTGTTAAAACTGTTGAAATTGTTGCAGTAAACATGCACTACTATATTTTTTTTCTGTGTGTGTTTGTTCCTTTGTTTGTTCCTTTCTCTCAATAAAATTTATTTATATATAAAACGTACCTTTGGTGATATATTTCAAGCAAGGCGTTCGTTCAGAATGTTTTTTTCACTTGAAAAACAAAACTTACGCTTCTATCGACTAAATCTACTTGAAAGAAAATTATTGGCTTCATTGGCTAATTTTTACGGTATTTCCAGTTAGAGGGTTATTTTCCAATAGGGTATAACAAAGACCTTGGTCACCGCTGGGATTGCATACAATTGTAGTTTCCGTCTTATTCCTTATTTTAGTTGTTATTTTTTTTTGCTCGCTCGCTCGTTCCTTCTTCTATTCTATTCAATTAGTTTGAATAATTTATTACTGTTTAACTTAAAGAATATAAGAACATAGAAATAGAATTGCTACTTCTGCAATAACTGCCAGTACTATTTTCACAATGCAAGTACTCTGGTACTATACCTATTGTATTCGTGGTAAATGTATTCGAATAAAAGTACAAGAGAAAATACAGAGAAAAAAAAACCAACTATTTGTCTTGGGAAAACTGTAATGGAATCTATATATAAAGCATAATAAAAATTATACAAAAAAAACATCGTTATTTTTACTCGAAATCCTACTGATACTAAGTCTGACTACGACTACAAGGCAGAGAAAACATAACTTTGTTAAAACAACTTTAAAACAATTTGTATGATTTGTCTGGCAAGAAACAAACAACAGCATGAATTGAACATAAAATAATAACAAAAAAAAAAAAAAAATATGGAAAATTTTCCAAACACCCTTTAAGACAATTGTGCAGAATAGTTTAGTAGTAGTGCAGGAAACATTATTATAATTTATGCAATTATAGAAGTTTTTTCTGCAAAACAAACTGCTATTATTTTCCACATTTGTTTATAGAAGAGGAATATATGAAATTACGTCTAACTAGTTATTGTTGAAAGTTTAAATTAAATTTCAACAAAAATTCTTGTTGTACGGAATTGTACTTAAAAACAAAGCACAAAACTAGAAAAGATTTAGAGAATCTTTGTTATTTTTAGTTAATGCTTGCAAAGAAATGCAATTATAATGTGGAAAACTTGCATTATTAGTTTTAAAATCAAGGCCGTCATACCACATAGTAGCAAATAAGCAGAATTAAGTATGTAAAATGTTCATTTCGAAATAAAATTTATATGCTAAAGTGGTTAACTCCCAAAAATATAAAGTAGTGAACATTGTTTAAATATATGGGCTTTTCAAAGGTTTAAGCTCGATTATTTTTGAAAGCTGTTAAAATAATGTCTCGAAAATTCAATTTTAGTTTTATATGTTAACATTTTTTATATTTTTAAATTTCGAACTTAAAAATGTTGAAAAAGGAAATTAAAAATGTTCATGACTTTTGGAGAATTTTCAATGTAGTTTCAGAATATAAATTGAATTCAAAATATTCAAGGTGTTCTAAAATGAAAAATAAAAAATTAATTATTTCGAACTAAAAAATTTAAAAAAAAAATAAAAATTTTCAAGAATTTTATAAAATTTTCAATGTAATTTCGATTATAGGATTTTTAAGATAGTTATGTTCGAAATATTCCTGAGCCGATTAAATACTGTAATAAAAATATAGGATCTATCCCAAAACGGACATAAAATTGATATTTTCCGATTTGCCATATTCGATTTCAATGTAATTGTTCACAGATTTTATGTATACAATGTATTTATCAAATCATTGGCTTTTCGACTGGTCCAGAAATATTACATCTTAATTATTGAAAATAATTCAAGGTGTTCTAAAAGTGTACATTTAGAACATCTTGAGGTTAAGATGAAAATTATCCGTTTTTTTTACAAAATATTGGAACACATTCGCTTATCTCTTCAATGCAGCGCACTGTAGTTTTAAAACTTTTTATTTAAGAAACAATTGGTAGCTAAAATTGGGGCTAGTTGACGGACCACCAAAGTTGCTTATCATATTATTTTTCTTATAAAACTAATTTTCTGGCTCGTACATATTTTGTATATCGATGGCTTAATACAGAAAGGTCGTATCTCAACTTTTAGTTACTTTACAGGAGAAGGAAAAAACTGAATAAAATCTGAAAGTGAAAAATAAACAACTAAAAATTTGTAATATATCGAAATATACTTTTCGAAAAGTTGTTTGTTTTAATATAAACCAAGGAATATGCATTCAACATTAAATGAGTTAGCGCTTTTTCTTTCAAACTATTACTGAAATGAGTTCGGGTTTTTGTTATTCGTCAACATAGGAAACTGAATTTTTTAGGAAAGGTGTATTTGAGTTTTGTCTACCAGAATTTGTAAAAAACCCGATTTTGAAAAAAAAACGAGATACGACCTTTCTATATTAAGCCATTCTGAAAAAAACTAATAAAAATTGGCTCATTTTATGGTATAAGACAGGAGCGGATTCAGGTTAACCATTTGGCGGCGGGAGGGGGGGTTTGTATGTAAATTATAGGGTATATATAAGTTTGGCATTCCGTTTTTAATTTCTTCATTTTTCATTTGCAACCCCATAAAGTATATATATTCTGAATCGTTACAGATAGTGGAATCGATATAGCCATGTCCGTCTGCATGTTGAAATCAAATTTCCGTAGCCCCCAAAAAACTTAAAAACATGATTGATACATAAATATATTGGGAATATTCTCACACCTCAGTTGCTAATTAAAATCGAGAAAGTCGGCCCAACTAATGGCTAAGATATAAGGAAAAAACCGGGAATACCTAATTTGTTTACCTAATTCTGATCTATAGGATATCTAATGATAGATATTTAAAAATCCATTGCTACAATGTATATAAGGCTATAGTTAGTTGGACCTACAATGGGTCAAAATCGGGAAAAATCTTTTTTAACCCGAATTTTTTTTCACGAAAAATTTTTTTGTCAAGTATTTTTTTTCACTAATAAATTAAAAAAAAAAGTTTAAAAAATTTCGAAAAAAAAAAATTAAAAAAAAGTATAATTTGGTGAAGCGTATATAATATTCGGCACAACCGAATGTAGCTGTCTTACTTGGTTATATTAAAACTTTTCAGTTTTAAGGGAAAATTTCCTATTTGCACCCCTGGAACCGCACCTGGTATAGTTCCATCCTAAGTTCTCTCTAATCTTTGCCAATTTTGAAGAAAAATTGCCCATAGTCCATCCGAATTCAATATTTTTCGCAATTTTAAGTTAAGGCTATGTGTTCTAAAATCCCAAAGCTGCAATTCCAAAATGGGCAACAGCTTTGGATTTATTTTTGTCTTTGAGGTATTAAATATCATTCATATTATTATTTCACCACGGACCAAATGGTTGTAGTTTTTTTTGGAATTGGTATAAGCGACCCAAAAAATTTCATTGGCCATCACGTATGCCAAAAATTTCGCCAAAATTAGTTATATACCTAGTCATTAATATGCCATATAAGACTTTTACCAGCCTCGGACCAAATGTTTTTGCCAATTTGGTCCGACTCGAAATAACTCCAATTTTTGTTATTTCGTATTTTTGTTTGTTTTATTGTTGCACAAAATGTTTTAAATTTTGTGTGTGTGAGATATCATTGAATTTTTTTATTCATTTGAAAAACCTACCGAAGCTATTATGTATGATATATAACATCGTGTATATGTACGAAATGTCAAATTTTTCAAGTTTTACGTAAAGTTTTACGTCGAAACATATTTAACTCGGCATATTTATCTTCACTCACTTCGATGGTATGGGTTATGTTGACCTTAAGGCTCGATGTGGTTTGTGGCTTATTCGCATAGATCTGCGACTTAAGAAAACTCCTCAAGAAAAAGTCTAACGCAGTCAAATTGTACAATCTCGGTGGCTAATTCACATCACCCTCACATGAGGTTACCAAGTCCTCAAATCGCTCGTGCTGAATGTCCAATAAGGCCTTATGCAGTCCTGTTGAAACCACATGTTGCTGGTGTCCTTATCATCCAATTCAGTACAAAATAATTTGGTAATCATCGACTTATAGCGCTCGCCGTTGACGGGCATATTTCCAAAGAAATATGTAACGATGATGCCGCCAGCTGAAAATCCACACCAAACAGTGACTTTTTCGGAATGAATTTTACGCTCCTGGATCTCAGGTGGATTGGTATCATCCAGAAACCGGCCGAAATGGGACAACTGTCAAAATTCTAAAGTCACTATTTAAAAACCCTTTAAATACGTAGAACATTTATTTCCGATATGTTAAATAACAAACATCCTATTATACATATATAAAAATAATTAAAGTTTCTCCAAAAACCCTATTTTAGGTTAACTTTTCGTACCAACCAAAATACTTTCAAAGCCGGATATTGTAATGTTTTGCAATTTCACAGTATTACAAATTTAATCGCCTTTCCAAGGGTATCAAACACAAGTATTTAGTTTTTAAAAATGCTAATTCACAAACTTCCAAAGCATTAAAATTTCTCAAGATTTTTCCAAATAAATACAAATGGTCAATTTGTAACATTTCTTGAATATACAGCCAATTTACTTCATAATCTCAAATTTGCTTAACCATTACATAATTGCCCATAACTTAAAAAGAATACAACTAAATGATAATAATATTATTGTCTTTGAAATGGTATTATAAATGAGATTTTTTTCTTGGGTAGAAAGTTCAAAGCAATTATATCAGGAACAGTCCATATAAAATTTAGCAACAATATTTGACAATTATTGAACTCTTTCTATACTTGAGATAGGCGCTCATTGAGTTAAGGAGTTTAAGCTAAAAATAGGACCAAAACTAAATTTAATTTCAGAGCAAATGGAAAATATTGTATTCTTTCTACCGGAATAAAGTATAGGGCACCATTTTAATCCTACCTATTTTCTCCTGTCGAAAGTTTTTTTTCGATTAGCTCTAAAGGGATAACCAATCAAGAATAAAAAGCAGCAATTTGCATATTCTTGTAGTTATCTAAAAACATTACTCTTAAAAAATTGTATAAGAAAATGTATTAAAAATTTAAAATTTATGTATATATGTCACCTGTTTTCTAACACTAAAAGTATCACTTTCCAAAAGAACAAAAAAAAAAAAAAAAAAAAATTTACCATCAAATGAAAAAATAATCAAACTGTAGAGGAGTAAATGGAACAATAAAACCCTTTCTGACGTTACGGCGCTTAAGACATTAATTCCCTTTGTACTTTTACTTCGTTTCATGGTTAAAAACGAAAACAAAAACAAAAAGCAAAAAATGGAATAAGAATTTCGAATTTTTGAATATTTGAAATATTTATGAAATATATTGTTGTTGTACACTTTACTTCATTATTTATTAAAATGTATTCATGAACAATATGTTTCCCCGCAGCAAACATACAACCAACAACGGTTGTAGCAACAGCAACAGCGGCAACAAAACAAATTCATGGAATTACAATAAATATTTGTAGCTAGAGTGTAAAAGAAGATGAATACTTAAATTTGAGTATAGGGCGACAGCAACACACTGATATACAACAATAAAATATGAACAACAGGGGAATTGAAAAGCGTACGTTACGATCTCTGTTTGGGGAGTCAAATCATAAAGAGGTCCATAAAAGAAGTTACACGCACATGCACACACACACAGGCACTCACATCCATTCACAGATACAACAATGACATTTCAATAAAAATAAAGGTACAACAATACAATATTTATAAAAAAAATATATATAAAATAAACATAAAGTAACACGTGTGTTGTGTCCACAAAAATACTGCAGATAAAAAAAAGAAAATAAGAATAACAACAAAATAAATGAAATTCATACTAATCTATACACTTAACAGAGCTTTAAAGATATGTTTTCTTAAAAGCCTATCATTTAGTATATATACAGAAAATGTACGCAATTGTGTCCAAGATATAGGAAAAAAATTTAATGCCACGCCCACAAAATAGTAGTCATTGCCAATAATTGCACATGCAAACACAGTTTTGGTTATGATAACCGAAGTTGTACCTAATCGAATCATTCAGTCTTAATGACATAACGCTATGCGACAAAAAATAATACCTGGAAAGTGATACAATTTTTCTGGAAGATGCTGTCGAGTATAACAAGAATCTGTCTTTGAAATTTGCAAAACACCTATAAAATCTTGAATTACGGGTAAAAAACCAATTTTTCTTACATTAAGGTACTTATAAGCCATTAACTAAGCTGATTCTCAACCGATTTTAATTTTTAAAAGGATTTAAAAAGAAAAAACTGTGGCCTCTCCAATGGTATATACATTATTTATGTATTTTGACAAAATTTGTGTGCATTTCTTCAGCAAACATATTTTTGTTTTTATTTTTTCACCATATTCCAACTTTGAAGAAGATTTTTTTTCACAAATATTTTTCTCATATTTTTTTTCGCTAATAAATATAAAATAAAAAATGGAAACCATTTTTATACCCTACACCACCATAGTGGAGAGGGTATTATGAGTTTGTGCAGATGTTTGTAATGTTCAACAATATTAAACTAAACGATGTCCGTCCGTCCGTCCGTCTGTCCGCAAAGTACAGGTCGAAATTTTGAAGATATTTCGATAAAATTTTGTAAAAACAATTATTTCGAGCTAAGGACAAAGCCTATTAAAAATTGCTGAAATCGGTTCATTATTTCTTCTGGCCCCCATACAAATGTCGTGCCGAACTAGACTTTATCAGTCATAAATGTTGAATTCATATAGATATAGATAATAAGTGTTATATATCCGGACATTTTTAAAATTGATGATCGGTTCATAATCAGTCATAGCTCCCATATAAGGGCCACAAACAACTTTCATATAGACATAATTAACAAGACATAATTTCATGGCGATCGGTCCATAATTCGTCATAGCTCCCATATAAGGGACTCTTCCGAAAATCATTCACGAATATAAATTATTGAAATTTTAAAAGCAAAATGATTTTGCTCATTTACCTATTGCAGAGTATTATATGGTCGGGCTTTGTGTACCTAAAAATATTTAAAATTTTTGTTATACAGTATAATTTGGTTTCGGCACCGAATATAACTCTCTTACTTGTTTTTTATTTTTATCATTTAAACTCTGTTATTTTTGAAATCTCAATATTGAATAGATTACTTTAAATATCTTCACTAACCAACAATTTTATAAGTATAAATAAATACAATACAAACCTAAAATTGTATGCAAAACTACAAAAAAGAAAAAAATGTATATGTATAAGGTGCGTGTCAAAATGGTAAGGTCACATATGTATGTACTGTGGTGAACAGTTTTATTTATTTAAATTGAGAAACATTTATTTTATACAATTTCTATCTTGTTTATACATTTTCTTTTTATAACAAATATTTGTTTTGTTTCTTTATACCAAATATTCATTTATGTTAAACATTTGCTTTTTTCTTGCACACCAATTATATTGGACACAAATTTATTATCATACCTAATATTTACTTGATACATGTAGCTTACATTAACATATGATATGAATTAGGAGTAATTGTAAATATGAAATGTATATACACATGAAATAAACATCAAATGTTTATAAATATTTTAAGAGAATAATCTCACTATGAAAACAATGTACATTCGACTTTTACCAAACATTTATTGTGTATCACCTAATAATTTAAAATAAATGTTTTTAAGCATAATCATATATCTCAAAATTTTAATTTGAAATATAAGATCTAATTTTCTTAGAAAGTTTTTATAAAAAGCTAAACAATTGAATTTATAGCAAATTATTCGGTAGGTCATTATACGTTGCCACAAGTTTTTACAGATTTTGATTGATTGTCAAATATAAATTCATTGTGAATCAAATCAGAATGATTTCGCATAAAACTTCTTCTCATCAAAGTGAATTGGTAGGTGACGAAAGTTTCCACTTCCTTTTTATTTGGAGATTTTGTGGCATCTAGACGTATAAAATATACCTTAAACCTGTAAAAAGTGTTCTAGACGGAAAATAAGTTTATTTTTTCATCAACCTTATTGCTTTATGCAGGTTGATTTCCAACATTCTAACATTTTTTTGAGTGAAATATTAAATAAATTGGTAAGAACTTATTATAGAGAGAAATATGTAAGTGTTTCAATTTTTCTTCAAATATCGAAATTTTCAATTTTATTATCAGAAATTGGGCTACCACTGCATGACAAGATCAGTATTATCTGCACATGGTTTGTTTGAAAACCGAATTTCTTCTTGAAATCTAGAGCAAAGCCCTGAATTCAACTCAATAAATGTGGAAAAGTGCATGACAAGATCAGTATTATCTGCACATGGTTTGTTTGAAAACCGAATTTCTTCTTGAAATCTAGAGCAAAGCCCTGAATTCAATGCAATAAAAGTGTAAAATTCTACCTCCTAAATTGCAAGCAACGTGAGCTGTCACATAAAATATTGGTTGGAGATCAATAATATTACAATCGTGGGGACTAACCTCAAAGCGCCCACGGGACAGAAGAATCTGCCATAGGAATCTGCCATGCTGAAATTTTGTTTGCCTTTTTCACCGAATCTCCATAATTTTGCTATTTAAACTATCAAAATCATTCAATTTTATAAAGCAATTTTCAAAAAAAAAAAAATCCAAATTTGTAAAAACCAAAACCTAAAAATTATAATTTTAAAGTTTAAAGTTTTAACTTATCCATAAAATATCTAAGAGTAGGAATCAAAATACTACTGAAAAACATCAATACCTGAAAACCTAAAAAAATTTGGCAAGAATATTCTATAAATTAACTATTTGTCCTGAAACAGAAACACCAACGCATCGATAACGGAGAGGCCTCATCGTCCATCGCTGGTTAAATTGGGTGAGTGAAACTAAACATTTCTTTGCTACTTTATAGAATACTCTTGCTTACAAAATAAAACCACACAACAAATCAATGAATAAGACCCAAAAATTCTGCCAATGAATACATAAATGAAATCCACATAAAAAATCAATGTGTAGCTTTTAGTTATTTTTTTTTATGATTCATTGATGAAGTTGTGCTGTTTTGTTTTGTTTTGTTTGCTAATCTAAAAAACTTTAAGATCATTTAATTTAGTGCTCTTTGGTAAACAAACCTAGTCTTTACTAATTTAAATTAGTAAGATTTAAAAAATATGTACCATTATAAAAATTAAATGATCTTATAAAAATAATTGAGCATTACCAAATCAAAACATAATGAATTTCATTAAAACCAAAACATTTTTAGTATTATTTTCTTAATTTTTCACTTTATTCATAAAATCATAATCAAAACAAAATACAGATATTGCAAATTTTTAAATTTAAATAACTTAAAACTTAGAAAACTCAAACTACTATGTTACACATTTTATAATATAAATTTGCCTAAGAACACTTAATTTAGATTATTTGCACTATTTAAATTGTCATATTCAAATATTATCATGAATTAAAAAACTAAACAAAAGTACATATTATAAAAAAATTTCTCTAAAAAAACCCACAAATTAAACTAAGCAAAAAGAAAGATTGAAAACAAGAAGAAGCACAAGCATGCATTAATTTGCATTTCTCTTTTAACTAATTCTTAATTTTAATGCTTTTCATTACAACCCTAAACTCATGCTTGTTAAAAAACATACCTAATCGTATTATATGAAAACGTAACCGAATCCGTTTGTTACTAAAATGTTGATAATATTGTACCTTATTTTGAATTGTTAATATCGAAAACGAAAACAATTATAATAACTATATTTTAAATTATATATATATAACATAATTCATAACCTTTACACAGAAATCCATTTCTAATAATTACATTTTTCAACCTTTTCATAAACGGTTACAATTACATTAAATTTGTATGAATAGTTTTTTTTGAAGATTATAGCAAAATGTATTCCTTTATAAATCTAATCTTTGGTATTTATATTTCAATATTTTTAATTCAATTATATAGCAAAATTTTTCATTTGCGTATCGCTAAATTTTATAGCAATGTATTTAGCGCTAGAGTTAAATATTGTTTTTTGTACAATTTACAACAAATCTTTTTATTTTAAGTTTTTTTTGTAAAATTTTACATGCATTGTTTTTTTTGAAAATAAATTGAATTAAGCAACATGAATTGCTAAGAAAAGTAACTAGTTTCTATATGATGTAATTTGTTAGGATAATTTGAGTTTGGGATTCTATACTAAACTAAATAGTGCTTATAGAATCATGGCTAGGGTGGGTTATGAGGCACAAGGTTTTTCAATGTCATCAGAAAACCTAATGTTAGCAATTTGATCAATCTTTTGTTTGTTTTTATTTACCTCAAGATAGCATAGTAGGGGCTTTTATTTGATGCTATGTCTATTACCCTTTTTAAAGTAATTAATAATTTAGTAATTTCTTTGTTTTCCACGGGAGTCTTTAAATAAATTCTGTAATGCAATGAGTTAGGATAAGATGGGTCACGAACCCCCCCAACCGACTGATCGCTAGCGATTATAGGCTCCCATCGACCTTATCGAATCTTTTACTTGCCCAAATGTAGGATTGGTTTCTGTGTTTTGTATTTCGCAAAATATATGAATAAGTCCACAATTTTATTGGCACTTTTGTGTACGTGTACATTATAGTACTTTACATTATGTTTATCTAAAAATACAAATAGTATTATTAAACATGAATCCTTTGCTTTCATTTGATTACTGTTCCGTAAAAGGCAGTAAATGTTGCTCAAATCAGGTGTCAAGTGATCTTGATACGTGGCTTGTATGGTTGTCTTGCTGATAAAAATTATTTTTTTTTTTCGCGATGTTCTTACAAACCAATTTGAGAGCACTCCTTAAACCCCAAACTATTCATTGTAGGTGAAGAAAACCACATCTTTATGAGTTCACTTGAGTGGAACGCAATCCAAACCATTATAACAGATAACCCATGTTGCGCCTATCAGATTTTAGTTGATCTGAAAACATGGCTTGCAATTTCTTTCCAAAATTATTTGAAAACACTCCTAGAACTCCAAAATATTTATTCATTCTGAAGGAACCACATATTTATGGTTCCACTTGCTTCAAACATAATCCAAGAAGTTAGGAAAATTATCTATGTATAATACAGTGGTTCATTTTTAAAATCTTACCAGTAGTCTATGAACTGTTAAAATTTAAAATAGTTATGCAAACACTATTTTTATGAAATTGGTACCGAATGCCAGTTAGTTGCCGTATGCTTTTTCTCCAAAAATCCAATCGTGAGTTGCATTTTAATCGATTAATTGGAATTAATTTAGTTTATAATGTGTGCTTTAATGGCTCTGAAAACCAGAGTATGAAAACAAACAAAACATTTCGCAAGCGTTTACAAAATGTACTAAACAAATCAAGATTTTTAAATTGTATTGGACATGAGCAAAAACAAAAGAAAAACTTTTCAAGTGACAAAGAGAGAAGACGCAACAGTTGGCTTTTCACTCATCTGTATTATAAATTTACCGTTACAATCGTACATCTGAGTACAAAACAAATAGAGAAACCATTTTTTTTTTAGTTTTGTTTGTTTTACCAAACATTTGTTAAACGATTTTTCTCAGAACATTTCAATATTGTTCTTACTCTTTTCTTTTCAAGCTTTGTACGTTTGTATTAATGTACATTTTGCGCTAATTGTTTATGTTTGGTTTTTGTTTTACTCACTGCAAAGAACAAAACAAAACAAAAGCAAACGTTTCGTTTTGTTTGTTTCCGTACTCTGCTGAAAACTGTTATTTTGATTCAATTGCGATTTGAAGTCATTCTTTAAGCCTTGTGATTTTACCAACAAATGGCTTGATCGTAATTTGCGAAATCGATACGAACGACCTAATTTTCGTGCAATTTTCGTATCTCCAATTGATGTTCGGAAAGTTCTCCAATCTATTCCTCAAGTTCAGACAAATCTTTTCTCTGTCTCCTTGACTCTTAAATTAAACAAACTACCTTTTTACAATAAAAGTTTTATAAAAACAACAAATATCTTACATTTTATAGCACTGACATTATAATGTTGATGCACTTTCGAATGCACATTTTTGAAATTTCGATTTATAAATAGAACTAACAGTAACCAAACAATGATTGAGCAACAAGTATTTTCCCAATGGTATCAAGCAATACCATACGTTTCTTTGGATAAACAAAACGTAAAGTACTTGACCATATAATTTTATCATGCACGTTAAAAAGAAAGAGTATTATAACATATAAAGTACCTCTGATGGGAACTTTTAAGGGATAATAACTGGGAGTATAAAAACATTTGTACAAAAACGCACAAAGGGACTTCTTTCTAAATAAACAACAAAATAATAAAAAGAAAAAAAAAAAAAAAACTGGAAAAACGTAAAAACATTTTATACCCACTCACTCAGCGACTAATACACAAATGTTAGAAATAAATCCCCTCTATGTAATCGTTAGTAAATGGAAAGAAAATTTTTCTATACACTTTATACACATATATAAATACATATGTATGTGTAAATTTAGTTTTTTTGTTGTTTTTATTTTCATTATTGGTATTGTTTGTTGCTCTTGCTGATGCTGGTGTTGTTACAAGTTTTTAGTATGAAGCATGATGTTGGCAGTTTAATACTCAAACTACCATTAGATATGCATAGATATGACTTTATATGTAGATGTGTGTCTGTGGGTTTATACACTCATACACTAATCTATATGCATATAGGATACACATACATACATATCAAGATGCACATATACATACATATGTATGTAGTAACATACATACATACATATGTTTTATTTAACGCCACTAGCAATAGACAAATGAAAAATTCATAGACTTAAAGTTGCATGCTTGACTAGAGAGATGGTTGCAAAATGGCAAAAAAAAAAAAACAAAGTTTTAGTAGTAATAAAAAATATAGCAGCATATTGTATGCTCGTATTCGTATTATATGCTCATACGTTCATTGTATAGTAAAAGATGTTCTGTATTTACAAATATGCCGACTATCAACACTGAACCGAAACGAACAAACATTAGCAGCAACATCAGATGCAACAGCAACAGCACCAGCAGGAACAAATGTCTAACAACTAAAAATAACAGCAACAACTACAACAATTTGTATAAGGGGAGTATAAATAAAAACAACATGCGAAAATAGACACATTAAAATCAACATACGGCTAAAGTTTACTGAGTTAAGCTAAGCTAGTTTACTACTACTACAACTACAATAATAGCAGCAACAACAACTACAATTACTCGTGCTTTAGCTACGTGTTGCATCAACTATAAAACAGAGTTTTTAAACATTGCATTCATGGTATTGCAACATGTATTATATTGTTGCTATGCTGTGAGATATATGTTGGAATATTTCATTCTCCTAAGTCCGTTTCCCTTGACCCTATCGTACCTTCAGCAGACAGACGGGAATATCTACATCGTTTTAAAATGTTATAAGTATTCAATAATGTGACGTGTTACAAACGAAGTAACAAAACCATCTTTTTGGTGGAAAGTAATTTATTTTTCAGATATTGGCCTTATGCACGGACTATGTATTATTATGGATCGATAGTCACAAAATCCAGTAGTAAGATTTATGTATATTTGAAACAAATGTGTGTTACGATTTTGAATCAATATCGATATTTATGCACGCTATGACCAATTATGGGCCTATTTTCGTAGAATTGGGCATTACGATTTTTGTCAAGTGTACCCAATATGGGGCTATGATTAAATATGGACAAAATTCCGTGTTTTGATTTTTGCAATTCGATATTTATAAGACATTTATGGAGTTAATTATTTTAATCATTTTTCGAAGAATATGGACCTTATATAGGAGCTATGACAAATTTCTCATAAAATTAGGTACGCTGGTTTCTATATGAATTATTCGTGTCGAATTTCATCTTGATAATGATGATTGTAAACGATTTATGCGTCAGCCATTCGAAGAGTGGTCAACAAACTTGAAGAAACTGGGTTGCTTATGGACTGAAAGACAACGTGCCGGTCGGCCTCTTGTAAACGGGAGTGTCGGCGAAAACCAACAAACACCGTCATGCGTAAACAACTCAACTTACTCAAGAGTTCAAACCAGCTGATCATGGAAAGCGCCGGCAATTCGTTCAATGGGTAATGGACCAAAGTCAAGTCCATGCCAATATTTCGAAAAACGTCATCTTCTCTGATGAAGCGCATTTCCATCTGAAAATATAAAATTGTTAAATTTGAGGCTCAGAAAATCCTCATGCAATCCATGCGAAACAAATGCACCCACAATGTGCAACTGTTTGGTGCGGATTTTGGTCCGGCGGCGCGTTTTGGCCTTACCTTTGTGAAGATGAGGCCGAAATTGCAGCGACTGTGAACAGCATCCGTTACTGGGACATGATAACGGAGTTCTTGTATCCTCAACTGCACGGCATAGATCTGGAGGACATGTGGTTTCAGCAAGACGGCTCTACCTGCCACATCGTTCATACAACAATCAAGAAATTCTGATGTCAACTGGCCAAAAAAATTATGCAATTTAACGCCGTGCAATTTATTTCTTTGGGGTTTTGTGAAATCTTGGGTTTATGCGACTAAATCAGAAACAATTCCTGAGCTGAAATCCGAGATTCAAGGCGTCATCGGTGAGATACAGCGACATCTCTGTGAAAAATTCATGAAAGAGTAATGACCTGTCATCAGATATATGTAATATTTTTATATGTAATGTTTAGACGAAATTTTAATTATTTTTATTATATATGTGTATTCTTATTATTACAACAAACACACTAATATATAATAAAAATAATTGAAATTTCGTCTAACTTACAAATAATAAATATATGAATTTGGCTTCCCATATTCTATTTCCTAATAATAGTAAGTTAAATATATGGAATTTACAAAAGACCTTGGCAATAAAGATTGTTGATGATGCCCTTGGCAGGTATGCAGTCTTCTACTGTCAAAATATTCATTATACCCTACACCACCATAGTGGGGAGGGTATAATGGATTTGTGCAGATGTTTGTAACGCCCAAAAATATTAGTCTAACACCAACCTTAAAGTATACCGATCGACTCAGAATCACTTTCAATCTTGAAGATATTTCGATAAAATTTGGTACATAACATTTTCACTGCCCAGGGACCAAGCCTATTGAAACTGGCTGAAATCGGTTCATTATTTCACCTAGCCCCCATACAAATGTCCTCCCGAAATTGGACTTTGTGGGTCATAAATGTTTAATTTATATAGGTATCTTCACAAGTTTTTCTCCAAATAAGTTTTATATATACAAAATTCATGTCACCAAATTTTACTATGATCGGTCCATAATTAGTCATAGCTCCCATATAATGCAGCTTCCGATAATCACTTTAGCGAGCATAAATCTCTTAAAAATGTTGTTATACAAATAAAATCCAACATAAATAACTTTCATACAGTCATTAATCACACCACTTAATATCATGGTGATCGGACTATAATTGGTGATAGCTCCCATATAAGGCCCACTTCCAAAAATCGTTTACGAATATAAATTACTGAAATTTTGAAAGAAAAATGTTTTTGCTCATTTACTTAGTGTAGGGTATTATATGGTCGGGCTTGACCGATCATACTTTCGTACTTGTTTTTTATTAAAAATGGGTGGTCACGACCATCACATATGAACTTATCCTTTCCCATATGAACACATCTTTTGCAAAAGCAGCTTTGAAATCTTTAAAGATAACATAAAAGAAAACTATCGCTATAGAACTTACTTTATGGCCTTTTATAAACTAGGAAAATATAAAAAAATAGGAGCCAATGAAGCCTCATTTAAAAACTCTTTAAAAAATATGAATCAATCTATCTTGCTATTTATATATTTTGAAACGCTTCTTATATCCTTTTTAAATTTGTTTATTTCTAAAATAAAAATAAATCTCGTGAATTTGCAATTATTTGCAAAAAAATATTATATATTATATATAGATTTATTTTATAATTCGGATAATTCTTCAAGTTGAATATTTTTATGGATCAAATAAGTCACATGCGATTTTGGTTTCATTTAAAAAGGAGTTTTCGATCAAGTTAGAAAATAAACATTTTAATCTGAATTTTCACCAAAATTTAGATTTTCAAAATTTTAATAGGATTCTTGACATGTGCAAATATTCTAAATACATATATTCTAATTGCTTTAAATTACAAATTGAATATCTAAACAAAACATATTTTACAAACATGGTTTTTCTAACATACATAATCTCTTTTAATGTTACGAAACTTTTGAAAAACTTTGTATTCCAATTTTCCAAAATAACAAAATCCGTTTACACACCAAAGCCACTCGCGGCCACATATGCAGATTTTAAATATTAAAGTGCATCATCAGATATATTTACTACAAGTAGTACTGTATTGTAGGAAAAATATCGCCATAAAAAAGCAGTCGTAAAGTTCATATAAGAGTAACTCAGAAATAAACACCAATAAGGCTAATGGTAATAAAAATGTTCTCCTTATTTATGGAGGCATCGCTGAGCAATGTTTGAGAACAGTACAGCGATTTGTCACATGTTGTCCATAAGGATTTTTCTAAGAGATACAAATTTTAGGTAATAAATTGATTTTGATGTGTACTTGGAAATATTTCTGCGGGTTGTTATAAAAAGTTTACTAAATTGTCTTTATTTATAATACAACCCGATTCAAAAATCTAGTAGATTCCGGTAGAACTTCGTACTAATACTGAGCCTGAAGAATAGCTCAGTTGGTTCAAAGAATAGTTCTTGTCAGCAATTATTATAAAGTATTGAATACTTTCTCTAAAAACTAATAAAATAAACTAACAATATTTTGTCTGTGCTACGTAAATGTACAACGTACTTAATAGAAAAATTGTTGTTATCAAATGTTTCGATCTGTCTATTTTGTATACAAAAATAAAGTAAAAATCTATATTTTCACCTTATACAAAAGACTAACCAAATATATGTATAAAACTCTTGTTTTGGAGCAAACATATGGTCTCTACTTCACCAAATCCAGATGTATTCTATACGTTAGGTCTTTTAAAACGGTTCACTTTTTGGAAAAGAAGTATTATTCATTTTATTTGTTTTCTTGTTCATAAAAAAATGCTGCATACCATGCGGTACCATCCATTTTCCTACTTCTTGCTTCAACTCTTAATGTATTGATGTACATTAGAGTGCTTCAATATTTTGTGGCAAAAAAACCTGCAACTTATGGCCGTAATTTCAACAAATAATTATCGGGCTTGCTCGGTAATGCATCACTGCGCTGCATCTGATGCGCAGTACGTTCTAAAATGCTAAAATTGGCTACACTGCAAATGTCTTGAGTTCTAAAAAGCAACACTGAAATAGATCAGATGATTTGCATCAACATCGCAAACTAATAAGAGATGCGCATCAAATGCAGCACAGTGATGCATTTCCGAAAAGGCCCACCATCTATCAGTGCTTAGTTACTTATGGAGTAAAAATATTTGGTAATTTTTAACCGAAGAGAATAAAGTGTGTCCCATATATTCAGTCGGGGGCATAATAGTCTCCAGAATTCCAATTCCGGTGGCACCGATTTAAATTCACTATGAATAAATTGCTACTGAAATGCAGAATAGTTTCTTCGAAGGCTGAGCCTGGAAGAGATATGGGGAAATCAGAATAAAGAATATAGAACTAAAAGCAGCGACCTTCAATGCCACTGTGATAAACAAGTTCAGTGACTGGTTATGTAAAAAGCTACACGATTATTTTTACTCTTATGATTCATCATTATTAAATTGTGCAATATATTGACTAATGTGCCTAACTCTCCACGCAATAAATGATGTAACTAAACGGCAACCGATGAAGAGGCATAGGTCCAGACCCAACAGCCCGCCATTAAAGCCCAAAGATAGTTTGAAAGATCCCCCAAGGAGGTGACCAAATGTCATATTGACCGTGTTGTCATCCATCGGAGCAACTCAGATCATAAGTCGCCCTAACTTTGATATGTTTTATAGGAAGCTGTTGGGAGCACTCTGGAGAGTTCTTAAAACAGTTTGAGCCCCCCAATCAGTGTGATAGTATCGAGGCCAAGTTAAACTCATGGCCTGTTCATACGATCGACCTGTCATGCTTTTGGGTGGTCTATCGCTCTGTTGGCCTTAACCTGGAAGAACTCTGCGTGAACGAGATACCGCGATAACCTGAACCACTTGTTCCCGACGAACCATCCAAACCATAGGAACTCCTCCACATCGGATATCATGACAGTCATGATTGAAAAATGTCCTTGATATCGGAATCCGAAGGATCGTGAAGGATAATGGTTATAATGAATTAGGAAAGAAGTACTACGGCTTCGAGTAGATATTTCTTCGTGTTTACTAAGATAGCAGTGACCCGATTCCGGAGGATATATCTTGCGATTAGAGTACTAGCACAATTGTTCAAGAAGACAATGACATTTTAAAACTAATATGTGCGCCAAAACTTTAGAAACCTAAGAAGGCATCTCTAAAATTCAGAGCTGAATCGCATAGGCTGAAGGTATTTTATCGTGCAGATGTTTTGCAGAGAGCATTTGTTGAATCCGTTGAAGTATTGGAGTGTTTAATGTTTTCTGAAGCAGTTTAATGTACATATAATCGTAAAAGCACTCTCTCGTATTACTTTATTGTTTGCATGGATATGTTCAAGTATTGACATATGTACGTGGAATTATACATACTTATATATACCTATACATTAGGGTGGTCAATATTGTATGCAGGAAAAATGAGATGTCGATGTTCTTAAATAATACGAAAGTTTATTTTGTTTGAGAACATCATTTCTCTATATTATTGCCCAGGGTTGATTTTCTGTTGAGCTGGATCAATGGATAAAAGAGTCCTGTTTAGAGGTTTTTATGATTTTTGTGTAATATTTTTTGCAAAGGAAACATATGAAATATTAGCATCATGTGGAAGGTATTTGAGAGGAGCTAGCAACAGATCGGGAAGAACTTGATTGAATTTTGAAAAACCGTAAACTCAGTTTCGGTGATATTTTACAAGGTTTCTAATGTATTAACTTAAATTAACTATATTTAAATTATTGGGTGCATGAATTAAAAATGAGGAATTTACAATAGATGGGGTAACTTTTAAACGCGGTATTTGTTTTTAATAACTTATATGTTATTTTGAAGGGTACATATTTGTCATTTATTCTCACTTAGTTATTGAACATTATAGTGCAAGCAAAACAGTTTTTTTTTTTTTGCTTCGAAAATGTCGAATTTTGTGCCAGCAAATCGTCATATTCTGGAAGTTTTGCTTTACTTCTTTAGTTTGAAAAAGTGACTCTAAAGCACAACGATTGCCCACCAAAGCCTATGGTGAAAGTGTTTCGTCGGTTTCTATGTGCGAGAGATAGTTCGTTCGGTTCAGTAGTGATGATTTTGACAAAGATCTCTTAGACCAGCCAAAAAGTTTGAAGACCAAGAATTTGAAGATTGCTGTCAAACTCCAAAAGATTGTTGTCAAATTCAAAAAGATTTCTGTTACTCTCCATGAAGATTGTTGTCAGACTCAAGAGCTTGCCAAATCATTGGGAGTTATTCAAACAGCAATTTCTAAATGTTTGTGAGCAACAGGATTCATCCAAAGTTGAGTTGAAGCCGAAGGACTTTATGTGTCAATTTTTCATGTTCGAAATGATGCTTGAAAACCATTTTTGCACCGAATCATTACGTGCGATGAAAAATGGATTCATCGCGATAACCCGAAGCGTAAGACATCGTAAGTGAAGCCTGGCCAACAAGCCAAATCGCTACCATAGCCATGGAATCCATACTCTGTATTAAGTGGGAACAAAAGGGTCCTATTTATTATGAGCTGCTGAAATCTGATCTGGCCATCAGAGGGAACCTGTATCGAACGCAACTGATTCATTTGAAGTGAGCATTGGTCGAAAAACGCCCAGAATATGCGGCCAGACATGTTTGAAACCACATATCGCAATACCTGTTAAAAAGTATTTAGAATGTAGTGGTTGAGAAGTTTTGTCGCTCCCGCTTTATAGTCCAGACCGTACCCGTTCGACTACTGTTTGTTTGGATCGATGCAGAACGCCCTCAAAAGTCTAGCAGTTTTTTTCGGTTTGCACTTCATATGTTGCTAGAAAGATGGGAAATGGTCGTAGCTAACAATGACCAATACTTTGAATAAATTTATACTCTACAAATAATTCAAAATAAAAGTTTAAGATTTGGAAAAATCCCGCATTTTTAAGTCATGCACCCAATATATACATGTAAAATATTAAAAACATTAAAGCTTTTGCAAAAAGTTACAAAAGTTCTTTGGACTTACACTTTTGTATGACCTTGCACGTGATGCCCGTATTTCATATATTTACTTTGCGTGTAATATTGAAATTGGTTCCAAGACAAGCATTTTGAAAAAACGGTATCTTAGAATAACTAAATCATGCTTTTGTTTTAGTTGGGAACATACGCAACAATTTTCTAGATACCACCCTACTATACATATGTACTTGTACTTGCATATGTACTTACAGGAGTATATCTGTACATTAGCGTACTTATATTTATATGAAAGTAGCTTTTGAAGGATTTACTCCTTAATGCCGACAAATACTATAAAATTATTTAATGTATTTTCATTTTGCTTCTTTGCCCATTTACTGCTATTTTATTATGGTTCTCGTTGTTATTAATATTCAGTGTATATAAATATTTTCACTGAAGTCTGTGCAGACTTACACGTGTAAATATATACATATATATATATATATATATGTATATTAAGCATTAATATTGTAATACAGATTTATACTTAGTATATTTAAATATATGCTTTTATATTTGACTTATGCCCGCAATTTCAACCTGTACATATTTATCAGTGTAGTTTAAATATATTTGGTAATTTTAACCCGTATATATTGACTTGAAATATAATAAATTTAAGATATCCGTATTTGATTTTTATACACCGATGATACTTATAGTCATTTAATCGTTTTTGAAATACTTTACTGATCAAGTGTTTCAAATGGCTTAATTTATATACATATTTCTGTTTATCTAAAGTTTTCAATTTAAAATTTAGTTTCATTTATTCAGAAAACATAATGAAACCAAAAAAAAGTTAGTTCATCAACTGTGGTGTTTCTATTCATATGTGGGTTGAATTCTGCATTTTTTTTTTAGCAATAATATCTTGCTCTCATTAAATTTTGTACAATAAGCTGCTTTTTGCAAGAATTTTCTATAACAATTTGTTGTTTTTTTTGTCTACTTCTTGACCTTCCCTTAAATAAAAATTGCTGTAATTTATTTTACACAAACAAAAGGTGGTAACTGACAGTAGCTGACCAATTTATTAGATATCGTGGTGTTTTCTCGACAATAATGAAAAACGAGATTCCATAGGAAGAACAAGTATAAGTATGGTGTTTGTGTAAGTAAATAAGTAAATGAGATACAGTAAATCTCATTTACTTATACAATTTATATATTTTTTTTCAAACTTTAAAATTAAAAAGCCAATTGTAGTGGTGAGCGGAAAGAGAAAACTAAATGAAATACTTGCCATTACAAAACGTAGGTGGTGTTATTGGGAAATGTATGTGTAGCAATATGAAAGCGTAGTGTACATGCGAGGGTTATTATATATTTTTCTGAGGTAGAAAATATGTTTGCCTATTGTGGCCCTTTTCAAAAAATATTATTATTAGTACTTTACTGGGTATCTATCATAAAAATGGTTTTCACAAGGATATACTTGTTTACTGCAACCATATATACTTGTTTACTGCAACCATATATATATATTACTGATACAATATATAGTTATAAATTAACCATTTTATGGTTACCACAATCATATAAATAATAACTGCGAATATAATATTGTTAAAAAACTTGTAAAAATGTTGAAATGATTACATTAAAAATGCACAATTATCTTTTATCCCTGCTTGTACATACTCGTAAGTAGACGTGGTATGGATTCACCACATTACAGTAATTGGTTCTTTTCAAGATCTAAGATTTTGCTCATGACAATGCCATAGTTGTAAAAGAATTTTGGTCATCGTTTAGAAATGAAACTAGCACAAACTTTAAACAATCTGTGTTTCGATATACATAGGTCTAAAGAAACATTTCTGCTTGCCACGGATCTTACCATCTTTAGCAATAAAATTACCATTTAATTAAATCTCATGTATGTTTAGCTGAAACAAAAAAAATTCTTATATACAAAAAACTCCCCAATTTCATAACTAAGCTCCACGTTACACCACACAACCCTCGTACTACACCCATGATGACTGTAAATTATGACATCAGTAAAAATAAAAACAAGCAAAAAAAATAACTGAAATTCCCTGATGTGTACAAGAGAGAGAGGAGGGGAAAAAAGTACAAGCAGCACGATATGTTAAATTATTACAAGTACACAAATGGTGGAAAGGTACAGACAAGGATAAACCGGTAGACAGACACGGAAAAATGGACAAATACACCAACCAACAAATACATAAACTCACACTGAGCTACACAATATTTATAAGTCGACAGACTGAATAGACTGGAAAATACTGGCTGAGCAGTGATGATGATGGTAAGAGTATGAACAAAATGACCATGACAACATGTTGAAAATGCATGTTGTGATGTTACAGACATATAAACATGTCTCTCGTTTTTTTATCTTGTTGTTGTTGTTTGCATTCGTTTTTATAAATTTTTTACGGCAAAATGAAGTAGAGAAATGAAAGAGTATGAAAAGGCAGGATTTTAAATTATGACAGCTAAAGACACTTTAGCTGGGTGAAAACCAAAAAAATAAATAAAAGGCAGGAAGGGAAACATTCATAACAAAGGGTAGACTTTAAAAGCTTAATAAAGTAATTAAATAAATGCTTTTTAGATTGCCTAAATGATTTACTCGTAAATTTGCATGGACACGAAACGATGATCTTAATTTCACTTGGTGTTTATTTGCTAAGGATAATAAATCAGTTGTTCCAAATTGATTTAAGTTCATTTGGGTTTCGTTTTAGCAGTTTAAAGCAATTCCGTGTGTCATGTCATGGATTTAAAGTCGGGGAATTTTGATTTGAATAAAGATAAATGAAATGTCTGTATTTATTGGTAAATATTATTTGCTTATATTTAATTCAAGTATCTGATTTTTCATAAATATATGAAAGTATCTTCTTACAGGAACTTCCGAAGTTTGACAATTGTTGTTGCTATGGCCAAATTGTTGAAGCAACATTCACAGATTATACAGATATGAATCAGCTGGTTCCAGTAATATGGCAATAGAAAACAAACAAAAGAAAATGTCAAAATGGCTGTGGTTTGGAAAGAGAGACAAATATGTATCACACTCGTTGCCTATTGAAAATTGTATTTTATCTCTCGCACTGCAAACCATAACAATTGAAAATTGGTTGTATAACGTCAAAATAACCATACGGTTCGATATTAATTTTTGATAATTGTCACTTGTTTCATATCTGTAATAATCTTTGCTACATCTATCGAATTTAGTTTTGGAGTCTTTGTTTATTTTACATTTTTATCAAGTGTGTTGAATTCACATAGTACTTGTATGTGAGAAGAGAGTAACGTTGTTGTTGTACAAAAATTTAGAGCCTTTCCCATAGAATAAACGCATAGAACGGAAGGAGAGAGGAAAAAATTATCCTCTTTTCACACATACGGCTGATACAATAACAAAATACATGCAATACATTCTCATGAATTAAGTTTTTGATAACAGACTTAGGTTCTTGGCTCTCAGTTACTTGTCTAGTTGTTGTCTATGGCCTTTCCTTTTTGTTTTTCTGTGGTTCGTAGTTCTTTGAATTTGTTTGTTTATGTTTCAATGGTGAATGTGTTCCATCTGTTTCAACGTGCGAAAGATGATTTGTGCGGTTTAGAAGTGGTAATTTTGATACGAAAGACAAAGATCGCTCAGCCTGCCAAAAAAGTTTAAAGATAAATTTTGGAGGCATGACGATTATAGTCAAACTCAAAATATAAATTTTATTTTTTTCAAATTTCAAAAAAATATTTAAATTTTTGTTTTCTAAAAAATGGTTATAAATCGTACGATTCATACTAAAAATCTAAAAGTTAAAGAAATATTATAAAATTTGTTTTTATTATTTTGAATAGAAAATCATTTTAGGTGTTTATATTAGTTGATATTGTAAACAATTTCTTAAAAAAATATACCAAAATCGATCACATATATTTTTACTTTTTTTTTACTTTTCTAATTTTGGGATATAAAAATTTTATTTTTTTCAAATTTCAAAAAAAAATTTTAAATTTTTTGCTTTCCAACAAATGGCTATAAATCGTACGATTCATAATGAAAAAGAAAATTAAAAAATAATGCTTGGAAATAAAGATATGGATTTTTAAATTTTAGGAAAACAAAACTGGCGGGGAAGTTATGTGTAACTATATGAATATATACTCTAATTTATTACTAAAAATCTAAAAGTTGAGGAAATATTATAAAATTTTTTTTTATTATTTTGAATAGAAAATCATTTTAGGTGTTTATATTAGT
This sequence comes from Calliphora vomitoria, assembly GCA_942486065.2. Lineage (NCBI taxonomy): Eukaryota > Metazoa > Arthropoda > Insecta > Diptera > Calliphoridae > Calliphora > Calliphora vomitoria. The sequence goes on from OW818031.2 coordinate 39,485,207, forward strand.
TGATATTGTAAGCAATTTCTTAAAAAAATATACCAAAATCGATCAAATATATTTTTACTTTTCTAATTTTGGGAAATAAAAATTTTATTTTTTTCAAATTTCAAAAAAAAATTTTAAATTTTAGCTTTCCAAAAAATGGCTATAAATCGTACGATTCATAATGAAAAAGAAAATTAAAAAATAATGCTTGGAAATAAAGATTTAAAAATCCATATCTTTATTTCCAAGCATTATTTTTTATAAAATTTTTTTTTATTATTTTGAATAGAAAATCATTTTAGGTGTTTATATTAGTTGATATTGTAAACAATTTCTTAAAAAAATATACTAAAATCGATCAAATATATTTTTACTTTTTTTTTACTTTTCTAATTTTGGGAAATAAAAATTTAATTTTTTTCAAATTTAAAAAAAAAATTTTAAATTTTTTGCTTTCCAACAAATGGCTATAAATCGTACGATTCATAATGAAAAAGAAAATTAAAAAATTATGCTTGGAAATAAAGATATGAATTTTTAAATTTTAGGAAAACAAAACTGGCGGGGAAGTTATGTGTAACTATATGAATATACTCTAATTTATTACTAAAAATCTAAAAGTTAAGGAAATATTATAAAATTTTTTTTTATTATTTTGAATAGAAAATCATTGTAGGTGTTTATATTAGTTGATATTGTAAACAATTTCTTAAAAAAAATTTACCAAAATCGATCAAATATATTTTTACTTTTCTAATTTTGGGAAATAAAAATTTTATTTTTTTCAAATTTCAAAAAAAAATTTGAAATTTTAGGTTTCCAAAAAAATGGCTATATATCGTACGATTCATAATGAAAAAGAAAATTAAAAAATAATGCTTGGAAATAAAGATATGGATTTTTAAATTTTAGGAAAACAAAACTGGCGGGGAAGTTATGTGTAACTATATGAATATACTCTAATTTATTACTAAAAATCTAAAAGTTGAGGAAATATTATAAATTTTTTTTTTATTATTTTGAATAGAAAATCATTTTAGGTGTTTATATTAGTTGATATTGTAAGCAATTTCTTAAAAAAATATACCAAAACCGATCAAATATATTTTTAATTTTTCTTACTTTTCTAATTTTGGGAAATAAAAATTTTATTTTTTTCAAATTTCAAAAAAAAATTTTAAATTTTAGCTTTCCAAAAAATGGCTATAAATCGTACGATTCATAATGAAAAAGAAAATTAAAAAATAATGCTTGGAAATAAAGATATGGATTTTTAAATTTTAGGGAAACAAAACTGGCGGGGAAGTTATATGTAACTATATGAATATACTCTAATTTATTACTAAAAATCTAAAAGTTAAGGAAATATTATAAATTTTTTTTTATTATTTTGAATAGAAAATCATTTTAGGTGTTTATATTAGTTGATATTGTAAGCAATTTCTTAAAAAAATATACCAAAATCGATCAAAAATATTTTTACTTTTCTTACTTTTCTAATTTTGGGAAATATAAATTTTATTTTTTTCAAATTTCAAAAAAAAAAAAATTAAATTTTAGCTTTCCAAAAAATGGCTATAAACCGTACGATTCATAATGAAAAAGAAAATTAAAAAATAATGCTTGGAAATAAAGATATGGATTTTTAAATTTTAGGAAAACAAAACTGGCGGGGAAGTTATGTGTAACTATATGAATATACTCTAATTTATTACTAAAAATCTAAAAGTTGAGGAAATATTATAAAATTTTTTTTTATTATTTTGAATAGAAAATCATTTTAGGTGTTTATTTTAGTTGATATTGTAAGCAATTTCTTAAAAAAATATACCAAAATCGATCAAATATATTTTTACTTTTCTAATTTTGGGAAATAAAGATTTTATTTTTTTCAAATTTCAAAAAAAATTTTAAATTTTAGCTTTCCAAAAAATGGCTATAAATCGTACGATTCATAATGAAAAAGAAAATTAAAAAATAATGCTTGGAAATAAAGATTTAAAAATCCATATCTTTATTTCCAAGCATTATATTTTATAAAATTTTTTTTTATTATTTTGAATAGAAAATCATTTTAGGTGTTTATATTAGTTGATATTGTAAACAATTTCTTAAAAAAATATACTAAAATCGATCAAATATAACTTTACTTTTTTTTTACTTTTCTAATTTGGGAAATAAAAATTTTATTTTTTTCAAATTTCAAAAAAAAATTTTAAATTTTTTGCTTTCCAAAAAATGGCTATAAATCGTACGATTCATAATGAAAAAGAAAATTAAAAAATTATGCTTGGAAATAAAGATATGGATTTTTAAATTTTAGGAAAACAAAACTGGCGGGGAAGTTATGTGTAACTATATGAATATACTCTAATTTATTACTAAAAATCTAAAAGTTAAGGAAATATTATAAAATTTTTTTTTATTATTTTGAATAGAAAATCATTGTAGGTGTTTATATTAGTTGATATTGTAAACAATTTCTTAAAAAAAATTTACCAAAATCGATCAAATATATTTTTACTTTTTTTTTACTTTTCTAAATTTGGGAAATAAAAATTTTATTTTTTCAAATTTAAAAAAAATTTTAAATTTTAGCTTTCCAAAAAATGGCTATAAATCGTACGATTCATAATGAAAAAGAAAATTAAAAAATAATGCTTGGAAATAAAGATATTGATTTTTAAATTTTAGGAAAACAAAACTGGCGGGGAAGTTATGTGTAACTATATGAATATATACTCTAATTTATTACTAAAGATCTAAATGTAAGGAAATATTGTAAAAAATTTTATTTTTTTTTTTTTGAAAATTTGAATAAAAAATCTTTTTAGATGTTTATACAAGGTGGCGCAAAAGTAATCCTCGTATCAGAAAATGCTATACATTTTGACGATTATTGGTCAAATAAATAGTCAGCAATATTCCGCGTTCTGTAGCAGTGTAGCGGAACATTGTTTATTAACGTGTATTTCGCATGTTTTTACTACACAAATGTCAAAACAGAACTGACATTAGGGGCCTCGCAAAATTTATAGCATTTTCTGATAGGAGGATTACTTTTGCGCCACCTTGTAGTAGATGATATTGTAAGCAATTTCTTAAAAAAATATAAGAATTACAACATGTCGCATTGTTGTTAGTTATTGAACATTATAGTGTAAACAACAAAGTTTTTTTTTGCTTCGAAAATGTTGAATTTTGTGCCAATAAAGCATCATATGTGAGAAGTTTTGCTGTACTTTTTCAATTTGAAAAAAGTGCCACTGAAGCAAACCGAATGCTTACCAAGGCTTAAGGTGAATGTGATCCATCGGTTTCAACGTGCGAGAGATGGTTTGCTCGGTTCAGAAGTGGTGATTTTTACACGGAAACAAAGATCGCCCAAGCCAGCCAAACATGTTTGGAGACCAATAATTGGAAGCACTATTCCATGAAGATTGTTGTTAAACTCAACAAGAGCTTGCTAAATCATTGGCAGCAACTCTAGCAGCAAATTCAAAACGTGTGCGAGCAGCAGGATCCATCCAAAAGAAGGGAAGTTGGGTACCATACGATTTGAAGTCGAGAGACCTTGAAAGACGATGTCCTATATGATGCTTAAAAACTATAAAAGAAAGGATTATGCTCTGTATTTGGTGGGACCAAAAGGCTCCTATGTATCTATTAAAAGGTTCTAAAATCAGGCCACAAAACGCCCAGAATATGCGGCCACACATGAAACCGTAATATTCCATCATGACAACGCTAGGCCACATGTTGTAATACCTGTAGTAACTATTTAGAAAGAAGTGGTTAGGAAATTTTTCCTCACCCGCCTTACACTGCAGACCTTGCCCCGTCCGACTGCTTTTTGTTCTGGTATATGCTTCACTTTGGAAGAAAGTATCCAAATTTGGCTTAATTTGTTATTGACCTCAAAAGATAAGCTCTTCTTTTAGCTCGAAATATATATGTTGCCAGAAAGATGGGAAAAGTTCATAGCTAACTTTGAATAGATTTATATTGTACAAAATAATAAGTAAAAATTTTAAAAATCCCGCATTTTTAAGTTATACACCCTATAGTTTGTAAACATGAGTCAGTGAACAAGATTTTTTGGCTTTAAAACTTATGCTGAACTTAAACAATGAAACGCAAATATTATAATTTTTTATTATGTTTTTTTCATTCATGGCATTCGTAATACGCATATTGAAATGATATTGGACCGATTTGTACAAAAGAAGCAACGTCCTCTTTTAAAGCATTAAATACTGTTTGGGCAATTTTGTACCATGAGTACACTTAAACGGTTAAATTTACAGAATTAACACAATACTCTATATTTAGATTAGCCGCGTACATTTTCGTAAAAACACTGTTCATTTATTTACTGCTTCTGTATTCATTCTAGCTATTAATTACAATTTAATTCATATGAAAGTGGTATAAAATTTCCAGGAAAAAGTTTTATTATTTGTCTATATATAGTGTTTTTACTATTCCACAAAATTATAACAGCTCAGTGATTAGCCTTTTTTTTTAGCAAATTCAACATAAATTTAACTAATTTTACTAAAAAATACAATACTTAATGTTTCTTAGTATCTACTGTATATTACTAATTCTTCCGGCTAATATCTGTATCTGTTAAAATTCCCAAAACATTTTGTATATGATTGTGAGAATCAATTTTTCTAGCTGTTTCACTTGACTTTATTGAAATATTTTCGTATTGTAAAAGGATCCCTTAATAAATGTAAATATGTTCAAACATTCAACACAACTATAAAAAATCAGAGGCTAAAAACATAAAATTCATAACTTAATACCATAGAAAGTAATTCCACAGTAGAGTTTTGGTTTATTTTTAATTTACGCATTTTTGTTTAACTAACACTCCTTTGATTTCGTTTTTTTTTTTCTTTGTTTAATGGTCACAATCCGTCCGTTTTTACAATCATTGCAGAACAGAATTCAAACAAATATGTAGAAGGAATGTATGTGATTTGTACAGACAGTGGATGACAATGAAATGGAAAATTTCTAAAAGGAATTGGTTTAAGACACATTTCAAAAGCACTTGTTGGCATAGACATGAGAAAATTCCAGAGGTAAGTCTGTTACCATATAAGGCTAAAGCGATAGCCAGTTACTGTATTTTGTATTTGGGAAAGAATATATTTTGGTAAAATGTATCAACTTTAATAAATACAATACTCAGTCACTGGCTATCGCTTTGGCTTTATAACGAAATTATTTAGATTTTACCTCTTAGGTATGCTAGGTCTTTAACATTTATGAAAATATTGATGCTCGTTATACAGAATCTTGTCTTCAATATGTGATAATAAAATATATTTTTGATATTGGGGTTATACGGGGGGTAGAGTCAGTTATGGACCGATCCTGACAAAAGTTGGTAGACAAACTGCTACTGCCCTTTGTCAATACCAAACAAATTTTATCAACAGAGAGTATTTGTGGAAAATTTAAGCCAGTAAGCTCCTTAAGTTTTAGTCCTATCGTGTTTTCATCGTCTTAGAATTTTGTAAGAACCAAGAATATATATAATTTTGTGGCTGTGCAATGAATATTTCGACGTGTAACAAATGGAATGACAAAATCAATATAACACCGTCTTTTTGATGGTGGGCAATGACAATTTTTTATAGGGAGGAAACAAAATTGTTCGACAAGGTATCGGAACTTAACCATTCAAGCTAATTTTAATTTTACCTTAAAGAAGCTGCTATTCATAATTGGCGACAAATAAATTAAGAAATAAGCAAATTTGGTAATAATTATGCCAGAAATGATTCTTAAGCTTGCCAAGAATAATGGAGGCTCTAGCCGATATAAATGTATTTCACCTTTCGATTTTATACGCATTTTGTTAATTGTCTCTTGAAAGCGTTTCAAGTTATGAAACACTAGCCATTGTAATATTCCTTAATAAAAAGAGAATATTGTTCAATAATTTAATTAAGATTTAAAAAATTTTCCTCAGTTATAAGCTATTGTAAGCCATTATTAACAACAGATACAAAATCTAGAGAGGAACCAGGAGGAGATTTCGAGATAACAAATATTTAATAACAATTTTTTTACGCTTTATTTATTTGTTGAATCTGCCATTTATAGGCCTTACAATAAGTATTTAAATCTTATAACTAAAAACTAGATGCTCTCCAATAAGAGAGCCTTCATGGATAAATAGCACTCATCTTAGCGGAATGGTAGATCTGCTCTACGGAGCCTCGATCGGGTTTGGCTCTGCACAAGTTGTCTTGCAAGCGAATTTGGATGACTTTGTAGTTTTACAATATATATCTCACGGACTTTCTTAATCTCTTCTTTTACCAATGGCACTTGCTAGTCCCTGTAAATGTTTTCATTCTTACACACCATGGTGCTTTCGTTACGGTCCTAAGTATTTTAGATTGGAACCTCTTTATAAGATCAATACTGGCCTGCTAGCCATTCCCCATAATTAAATTCCATATGTCCAAATTGGTTTTAAAACGGTCTTATAGCGTAGACAGACGACAGCATTAATATGCATTAGCAGTCTTAATTCAAATTAACTTCTGAATTATCCCCATCCTAATGCGCATTAACTTTGATGTAAATGCTCAAAATCAAACTGAATTTATACTTAATTTAGCTTTTTGAATATACCAATACCGTTGACAATCAATCAACTTTTGGCAAATTGTTTATTATTGTGGTATAGAAACAAAAAGAGGGAAATTAATCTGTAACTCCTAAACGGTCACACATGGGCTCACCACGAGCGCGGCCAGTGGTTCCCAAAGTAGGACACCTTCGGTATGCTAAATTTTTAAAACGATAGTATTTCTTCGTTTGTGTCCCGATTTCAAACAACTTACATATATAAAATCTCCTCAACGAGCACTACAAACAGCCTCGTAGTGGCTATCAATTATATCTTACAGCTTATGAGATATTCGCATTTGAAAATTAAATTTTTAAACTTTTTAACCACCCTACTCCAGTTTTTTATAACAGCGGTTTCCCGATTTTCTACTTTTTTCCTTTATTAGACACATATATGTATAAAAAAAAAAAAAATTATAATAATTGTTGAAAAATCATGACTGACTACAAAGTTATTGCATTTGAATTTAACAAATTTTAAAAATTCAATTTTCGCTAGTTTTTTGGGAATAAAAAACTTTTTTTCTTTTTAAGTTATCTAAAAAATTTCTACGAAGATGTATAAAAATTTTATACTTTTTAGAAAGCTAACTTTACACAAAATATTTTAAATGAAAACCGATTTTAAAATTGTTGATACCGAACGGACCAGTTCCATCCAAAAAATTCCTATTTTTTATGTAAAATTTAATTTTAGGGCAAAAACTCTCAAATCGCATAGTCGATATCAAAATATAGTAACTTATGTTAGATGGCCCAATATGTTCTTAATTATTTTGTAAAAGGTTTCGATAACACCGCCCTTGGTATGGATATTATAGCCAAAAAACCAAAAAATCTAATTTTTGGGATTTTTCAAAACTTTTTGGGAACTAAGGGATTCCTGATGTCAAATTTCAAAATTTGTTTTAAATTTTGCATTTTCAATAAAAAAATCTATATAATTATAAAATTTCATTAAAAAATATTCATAATGAAAATTTGATGTCAATTCGCAAAATTTGTTTCTTCGCAAAAACTCAATAAAAAAATTTTTTTCTCATATTTTTCAAAAAAGTATTCCATGAATTTTTAAATTGTCAAATGTTATACATGTTTTTGAGAAATAGACAAAATTCCCTATCCATTGATGTATAACATGTCTACCTTATATTTTTTTATGTGGCAATTAATTAGGGAAAACTTAACATCTAGCAGAGAATTTACCGATTTGCAACAAATTTTTTCACAATTAAACAGTTGTTTACAAACAAACAGCTGTTTACTAAATGCAAAAACTGTCGTTTGTCAGGGTTAAATTTTAATTCACATTAGTGTGCTGTTAATTTAAATTAACTCTGTCGTCTGTCTACGGTATTATTATACAGGCTAACTTTAATTTTGATTGATCAGTGATTAACCAATGATAGCTAGAGGCTTTTAGCTTCATGTAAAGTCTCTTGGTTTCTATGTGACGGCGTCAAGTAAGCCGTCTATCTAGATGAATATCAAGGTAGGTGAAATAATCAGACTGCGGTATATTAACGTTGTTGAGAGTGACAGGTGGGCAATTTCTTCTCCTTAAAGCGAACTTAACGTATTTACTTTTCAGCTCATTCGTCTTAATTCGCCAGTTTTTCAACCATGTCTCCACACGGACGAGATCATTTTTTAGTTGACTAGATGCTATGAGTGGGTTTTCGTGCGAGCTAATAATGGCGGTAATGTTAGCAAATGTATAAATTGTTAATTTGTCGCACGTAGGCAAGTCAGAGGTGTAAATCAAATATAACGTAGGTCCTAGTACACTTCTTTGAGGAACGCCAGCTCTAACCTTGTATTCTCTCGTCACATAATCATTGTATTTAACTCTGAGAAGTCTATTCGATATATAAGACTCCAGTAGTTTATGAGTACATAGTGGTAGAAAAGATTTGTGAAAAGCCTGAGCAACATCTAGAAATACGGCAGAACAATAATTATTTAATTCGAAAGATTTTCTGATCTCTCCAGTTAAAGGATTCAGTGGTACCATGGTGTTCACGGAAACCAAATTGGTGTACTGGGATAATGTTTTCATCATTCAAAAGAGGTATGACCTTTTCCTGAAATATTTTCTCGAATTGCTTCGACAAACAAGGGAGTAGGCTAATAGGTCTGTAAGAAGATGGCAGGATTAAATCTTTAGCCAGTTTCGGTATCATTATTATTTGAGAAATTTTCCAATTTTTTGGACAGGTTTCAGGATCGCATTAAACAATATTATTGTCACAATAGTTAGGTTTTTAATATTTAAATGAAGAATCAAATAACTTCAGATATCTTTTAATTAATACAATTGATTAGAAAATAAGCTATGAATTTGCAAAACTATCATTTATCCTTTGACACGCCTAGAATCCCGTTTCCAAGTTTGAAATGTTTTTTCCAACAGCATAGCTACTTGTTATGAAAACTAAATACAAAAATTAAAAAACATAAATTTCATTACACCACGTTTAGACAATTAATTATAAAAACATACACTAAAAACAAAATAGATTTTTCAAATATATCATAAATTTAAATTATCTTGCGTGGCCATCATGATCCCAATCAGAATTTTGTATATTTGTTTAAATCAAGCAGCGATTTAATATGGGTATAAAAATTATACAATCTGAGTAACAGTTCTAAAGTTACTAACAGTTTTCTTTAGACTTTTTTGCAAGTAATTAATATGAACTTTGATCCTTAACTAAAACGTATTTCGAAATTCTGGGGAACTTTAAATTTTGTATTTGCATAATAAATATGCTCTAAAATTAATTTCTTTGATATAAATTTTTCCGTTCGTCTTTATATCTACTTTGCAAAGATAGAAACCAAAGCATGTATTGGAAGTGCTCCCTGTGCTTAGAAATTTGGTAACATATGACTTATCTCATTGTGCCAAGTAGTTGAATTTGAATTGTATACTAGCAGCTACAATATGCAATAAGAAGTTAGTAGTCAATTTTCATTTATTTGCCAGTCACTGTATATATGTATGTATTTATTTTACGAATGTGTATTTATGATTATTTATGTACTTCTGTGTATGTCCATTTATTTGTGTGTGTGTAAATGTGTACGTATACATGTCTGTAAGTTGATGATGAAGCTACAAAGAGATTTTTCGGTTTTATTATTTTGTTTTTGTCGAATATTTGTTTCCAAATATGTATGTATATTCAAGGTATGTTTCAACAATCATTTTATGAATTTGGTAGCCAAACCAACATAATACAAAACAAAAACATCAACATCAACAACAGAAAAAAAAAAAAAATAAAACATAGTATTCATAGATACTATGTGCATACATATGTATATTAGTCATTTATTTTTTGTTTGTTCATAGTAATATATTGGTGGGGGTATTTCATTTGAAATTCTTGTTGGTCTTACTCTATTGTTGATTGTGTTGAATGAAGGTATTACATGCATTTAATATGTGGCAACATACCAACCACCACCACCACCAACAAAATACAACAAAAACAAAAAACATGTATTTGTATTTTTGTTTTGTTTATTTTTTGGTAACAGTATCAAAGACCAGAACTAATAAATTTACACAAACAAAAATTACACAAAAAAAGTCAAATTAAATAAATTAAGAAATAACAATGTGTTGCCATATAACAATTAGTGAAATTAATTTAGAATATTGAATAAAGTTTCAAGACAATTATAGATATGGTGGTTAAACAAGTAGGGATTTTAAAAAGAAAACTGAATTTTTCTATGCTTTAAGACAACATTTAACCAAATTTGATTTTTCAAAACTATGTGATACCTGCCCTCAGAAATAGCGTTGGCTTCTGTCTGCTGAAATAAGATATAGAGTGCCAGGCTATTGTATAATGTTAGCCAATTTAGACAACGTAAATTTCATGCGCCTCCTGATCTAAATTAAATATATAGCCGGATATATTTATTACTAGCTCGACCCGGTGCGCTTCGCTACCCCTGTCGTAGTAAAAATCGGTTCAGCCATTTAATAATTATTGTTTAAGAACTAAAGGTACCAATTTTACCAGTTTGTCCCCCTGTTTATCCCTTTCTGGTAAAAGTATTGAAAAACGTTATAGCCTATTGACGCTTTCAAGTAAGGAAATATACGTTCCAAAATTCAATAAAATCGATTTAGCCATTTAGGCGTGATGCTCAAACAAACCAACAAATAAACAAACAAACTTACAAAGACATTTATATATTTATATGGATTGAAGTTCAACTAGTTTTTGAGTTAATAGATAAATAAAGCATAAACATTTTGTGTGTAAATTTTAAAATTTCTATACATTATTGAATTTGTATTAACAAGAATCTATTTACATTGGGGATTAATCACTGAAATTTTAATTCCGTTTTCTTTTTATGTTGCTTTCTTATTTAAACACATCAGGTAGTGCCTTGCAACCAAGGAATAAGAAGAAGTGAAACGCTGCCAAAGAAACCCAAATCTACTGTCAGAAAAAATCTAACTATAGGAATGTATTAGTAAAATGTTATTTTTAAGAAATAGTTTTGAAGCTAACTCTCTCTCACAAGTATGTTCACATACTGCTCTTTTATGAGAAGAGAGAGAAGTTGTTGTTGTAGAAAAAATGAGAGCCTTCCCTGCTTGTTATTCTTTGCTTGCAACCAAGGTATATTAATAAGGAGAAGTTACGAACACAGATAATTTTTAGTTATTTGTTTATGTTGTGATTGAGATTGTCAAACATCCTTTATATTTTGTGATGTCATTAAAAAAATTATTTGAAATAGAAAATATTAAAGAATTTTAAATTTTTGTTTAAACAAAGAATTTTGTAAACAAATGAAAGAAAATACATAAAGCTATAAAATCGGGTGAGTAGCAGTGAAATTTAATCCTTTAAAGACCGATGGATGACCAAAATAACTTAGTTGATTTGATGGTATGTTTTTTTGGCATTGTCAGTTATTTGACAATAAACAATTTTGTCTTTGCTGTAATTGTTGTCGAGACGCTCTCACCTGATTAATACGCATTGGTTGCAACTTCTAATATTAATTTTGGACAACTAATAACAATTCAAAAGCAAAACATAAAAAATCCCCGTCTTCTTTTCTTCACATCTAACCAACAAACAAAAAAGTTGCTGTGTAAACAGGATCATTGTTAAAAACTTACTCAAGACTCTCCTAGAGGAACAGGAACTAACGCAAAGCTTGTCACGTGACTAGTTCCAAAGTGATAGAGACCAGTTCTAGTTCACTTTATATGAAGAGGACCTGACACTTTAACATGGCGATGTCCTAAGACGGGGTAAATTCACACCTATTAAGCACTCTGTGATAGGTCACAGCACAGTTTTTGATATTTTAATACTGGTAATAAAATTTTATTAAAATATTTTTACCAGATTTGTTTAAAACTCATTGATAAAATAGTTGAAAATTTATAAATTGTACAAGTCAAGTGATATGTCCTCTATTCACATATCACGAGACTAGTTCGTTTAAAACAATTTACACAAATTTCCCCCAGGGTTGAATTTTATAAGTGAACAGTGGCGTATGATAATTATACATTTGTTACTCATATTAAATATTACGTATACGCAGTATTAGTTTCATATAAATTGGGGGTTTTCAGGAAAACGTTTAAAATGGAATACAGTCAAATCCCGGTATAACGAAAGAAAATTCCTTATATTTAGATTTCATTTTTAATTAATTAAAATCGTTGAATTTTATAAGTGAACACTGGCGTATGATAATTATAAATTGTTCACTCATATTAAATATTACGTATACGCATTATTAGTTTCATATAAATTAGGGGTTTTTAGGAAAACTCTTAAAATGGAATACAGTCAAATCCCGGTATAACGAACGAAAATTCCTTATATTGAGATTTCATTTTTAATTAAGTTTATTCGTGGGGAGTTATTTCACGGCACCGTTTATTTTATCACAGAATATTCATTATTCGTATACTTTTAATAATAATTGACATAAAAATAAATAAAAATTTTTGTATATTAATACATTTTAGCTTAATATAAATAGGAACGGATTTTATTTGCTGAACGTGCAAGTTTAACAACTGTTCATACAACTTGGGACTTATTTCATTGTGAAACAAATCCTAACGCGTAGAATGTTAATTTATAATTTTTTGTTGGGAGTTATTTCATAATGAAATAACTCATAATGAAGCAACTCCCAATGAAATTTTTGTTGGGTTTTATTTCATTTTATTTTGGGAATTAGGAGTAATTTCATTGTATTGGGAGTTATTTCATTTTTGTTAGGTTTTACTTTGGGTTATTTCTTCGCTTACTAAAATTTGTTTTCAAATGTGTTCTCCTTTGAAAGCTTCGCATACTATAAGCTGTTTGCATTCTGGGGTGCGCTAGGGTTTTCTCCTCCGGCTTCGTTCAGAAAAGTTGCTTTTTGCATTGTCGGCCTTTGTCAGGTCGCAACGATTTCTTATTCTGGTGCGAAATGAAAATCGGCTTTCTGAAATATTATAAAACCTTTCTGCAATGAAAGAAATCTTTTCTGAGCGAAGCCAGATTTCGATACACCACAGGGGAGAAAACCTTAGCAATGCAAAGAACTTTTCTGAGCGAAGCCAGTTTTTGATACAGGCCAGAGGAGAAAAGGTTAGCGACCGGCAGAATGCCGGCAATGCAAAAAGCTTTTATGAGCGAAGCCAGTTTTGATACATCCCAGAGAAGGAAACCTTTGTGCTACGCCACAAGCCGGAAATGAAAAAATGTTTAGTGGGCGAAGAATAATTCCACTTTTGTAGTTCTTTATTTCATTGGGAGTTAGATTACATAAAAAAATTGCTTCGGATTGGGAATTATTTCATTTGTCTTAGGATTTATTTCATTGGGAGCTATTTCGCTTTTTTTGGGAATAACATTTTAAAAATTATTATACCACCAATTATTGGGAGTTATTTAATTTTTCTAGGTTGAGACTTATTTCATTTTTGATGGGATTTATTTCATGGGGAGTTATTTCATTTGGGAGTTATTTCACGGTACCAAATAAACACCACTCTTTTATGATTTGTTATATTAAATTATATTTATTTTCATTTTGTAAAATTTTAACAAAATTTAATAATTTTCTATTAGGAAACTTAATTTTAATGCCGAAGTGTATATATTAGATTGTGTTGACCTTCTTCCACGAAGTTTACACATTTAATTACTACATGCCGTTACAGTTTAACAATAAATGACAAAAATGGCAATAAAACTAACTTGTGAACCTCTTGTACTTCACTGCCGGTGGAATATCGAACAAAATCATATACAATTTGTCAAGAAAATGTTTTCATAATTTTTTATTTTTTTTGCTTTATATTATCGAGGCCAGCTTACTACGATTATACGTATGTCTCTGCTACAGCAAACATGCTCATTGTTCATAGATGCAGACAATAACCAATTATCTGTAACTTAAACAATTTCAAAGACACAAAAAAACATTGTGTGTGTATTTAGTTATAATTGTATTAATAAGTTTATGCAATGTTTGAACTTATATTGATAACTGTGATAATTGTGTTCACCTGCAATTTTCCAAATAAGCTTTGATCTCAAATTTGAGTTAAATAGAGAAAATAATTTCTAAGTTAGTTAAAGTCCGTTGTAATGAAATTTGTTTGTATAATATGAATTAAGATATTCAATAATGTTTAGCATTTTTATTTTTAGTATAAAAGGTATTGTTTACAATAAAGTTATTTTTTACAAAGTTTAATGCTGTCGTTATTATGATGTTTTGATTTACTTTAAAATAGATATTTAAGTAGTCTCTAATACATAACATGTTACCACAAGTCTAAGTGCTTATTAACTTGTTGTTTTGACATAAACAAAATTTTTATAAATAACTAACTTTATTTTACTGTTCATTTAGTTTCTAAATTTATATTTTAGAAATGTTTGATATTTGTGCTTTAACTTTTGCAATGTGAGCCTCCCACGGAAAATTGCAGCTTTTTGATCATACAACGAGAGACATGCAATATGCATATCTTTGTTATTTTTTCTGTTTTATTGAATAAATCTTATAAATTTGTTTTTCGGCGAATCAGGAATTATTATATATTCAACCCGATAGGCAACAAACTGCTATTCGAATTTTCAATTGAAAAAAACTGAATTAAATTATCTCGAGAACCCCTAACGGTGGTGCTCAGAATTTATAAAATCAATATCCCGTTTTAACATTAAAACCGAACAAATTATAAATATTTGTTCTCCAAACAAAGCTTTATTTAGCTTTAGATTCAGATTTCATAAACATTAAATTGCTTTAATTATTTTGGAAAACAGTTCATAAAACAAAAACAGTTTTCAATTTTGTTAAAAGTCTTAAGCCCTAATTTTGTAAATCACGTCATAAAAATGATATTTATGTGGAAAGCGAAAACAAAATTTCAAAAATTTTTAAAATTTGATTTTGTTTTATATACAAATTCTGAACACAACAAACGCACAAAATTCGACCAAGAAGAACTAATTTTTAAAATTTTTGAAATTTTGTTTTAGCTTTCCACATAAATACCTCTTTGTTGACGTGATTTACAAAATTAGGGCCTTCATAATTTTGCTGTAGGTGTGTGTATTTTTGTTAAATAGACATAGCCCCTGCAGCAAAACCAATCACGAGCTGATTTAGTGGACACCTTAAAAGCTATCTTGCAAGAAACTATAGTTGAGCACAATCTAAGTCCAAATGTTATTTTAAATGCTGACGAAACTGGTCTCTATTGAAAAATGCTACAAGCTAAACCGATTGTTCACGCCGGAGAAAATACTGCTCCAGAAAGAACACTATCGAAGGAGAGAGTAACAGGTTTACTTTCGCTAATGCATTTTTAACAAAGAAAATTATACCTCTTCTTCTTGGAAAAGCAAAGAAACCCCGCTAATTTTGTAAGAAAGTGTATAAGTGTATAAGTTATCTTGACACAAATAAAGCGTGGATGAAATAGTTTATTGTTCAAAGTTGTTTCATCAAGCGCTGGGGACTTTACACAGTTCCTAAAAATACTGAATATATATGAAGCAAATATAATGTCTGGAAAAATTTAAAACCGAACACGTTGGCATACAATTTTACAGCCAAACAATGATGAAGCCAATGAGGAGGATGAATTAAATGCTTATTTGTTTATTTGTTTATTAAGAGGAAACTTGATTTAAAAAGAATTCTTGATATAAGGAATTAATTTAACTAATAGGTCTGACAATGCATCGTTTGTTATACCGAGATTTGCCTGTATTCCACTTTAAAATTAAAAAAAAAAACAACTTTTTCTTGAACATTGTAATGGTCGTTTATCCTGAAAATAACTTTTTTTTTTTTTTATTTGATGTTTTTTTTTTCTGATTTATGAATGTAAAACTATTTAAAACACTAGATTGTATCTCTTTTTATAGAAAATATTAATATACTTTATTAGGTTAACTAATCCTAACTAAAATAATATCCATTTCATTATTTAATGCAGAACTTCAAGTTACTCGTCATATTATCGTCTCTTAAGGGGTTAATATTTTCTGCAAATAAGTGGTAAACATTTTAAAAACATATTGTCAAAAACATATATTGTCAACACACTTTACCAGAGATTTAGCTAAACAAATAGCGTTCCAAAAATGATTAGGATGTCAATAACCACCATCGAAACTCTGGGATTGCACCATATTCTAAGTGGTGTGATAAGAGACAGACAATATTAATGAGAAATGAAAAGTATATACATACATGACTCTTACCTTAACCTCTTGTCTAGGAGACATCAAACTCTTATACTACCTTAGGTTTAAAGTTATAAATTATTCTGTTTTTTTTTTTTTTGTTCTTTTTATTAAATTTATAGATTTCTTTGTCTATTATTGCAATTATCAATCGATGATGTTTGTTTTTTTTTTTCTACGTCGGTTCAACTGAGTTTCTTTATTTACCTTTTGTTATGTTTTTCTATTACATGGTTGTAAACTTTTAAGGAATGAATGCAAAAGTAGAAATGGTTTAAGTCTGTACTGTACTGTACAATGTAATCTACATTATCTTGATCGAATAAATAAGTCGAATACAATTTTCATCGAATAAAATGCCATACATTTTTTTTTCTGCAAGTAAACTAATAAAATCGTTGATAATAAACATTAATCGAATATACGGATATACGGTTCTAATAAACTTTAATGATGAACATAATGGGATAAGGTTAACATTTTTTTTTTCAAACTGTGATCTCTCTACACTAATTTCAAGCTAGGGAATAATTGGAAATAATTGGATGCCGTACTCCAATATTTGACCATTATTGATTGAGTCACTTGATATTAGGAACATTTTTAAACTTCAAATAAAAATGAAACTGTTTTCCTTAATTATTCAAATACTTTTTATTCGAATATCAAAACCCAAAACTTTTCACATTTATTAAATTAATACCACTAATAATGTTCGGGCTTAAAAAAATTATTTTTGATTCGAATAAAATAAAAAAGTGGTTAATTTGGACACCCTATAAAAGTACAAGAAATAACAACACTTGGGTACAGAAGTTCTAGGCCTACCTTTGATTACAACACTTTTCGTTAAGTGTTTCTGATTTACAAGTATGTGTGAGCGGTAACAAAAAAACTCGGTCTAGCGGTAGCTAACGAAACTTCTGGGCGTTCTTTTCTATTACGACATTTGAGCTAGCAGTATCAACGCTAATATTGAAGAAAAAAGAAAATTTAACAAAAGAAATACAAGAATCATAAAACGTGGTATTATATATATACAAAAATTTAAAGAGAAGTCCCTGCTTCACTAAACAGCAATCTACTGGAGGCTAAGTCAACAAATTTATATAAAACAAAAGAATTTACAGGTAATCTTGCATAAACCTTAGCTTTTGACATGAAATTAAAAGAAATGTTCTTTCGATTTCTAGAATATTTATTCACATGTCCAAATTGGTATGTGAACAATACGGCACTTAACCTTATATTTGGTACTAGGTGGGTGACACCTAGATATCACGTGGGGCGAATGATATCTCTGCTTCCAACCCAGCTATAATCTATTTCGTCAGATAATCCACACATACACTTTTCGACTCATTGACCACAATTTTCATCAGCTAAAACAGCGCATTTGTCAACCTATAAATCACGTCACCTTAACTTGCATCGCCAAATCTATCTACAGCTTTTTAAAACATATATTTATTTAATTAAAAACCACACAAATTAACCTAAGACTACTTAAAACAAACTCACAAACTTAAATTATGAAATTCTAAATCTGCATTTAAACTAACCTATTTAAATCCTAACCACGATTCTTAAATCCTAACCCCAAATATATATCAGATATTGAATATGGATTAAAAACTAAAATTATTCAGTTACTCACTTTAAAATTTCTGATTAAGATTTTTGAAATATATTATTCGATAATGTGATTTATTATATGACATAATCATATCTAAATATATATCGATATAATTCCCTAAATATTTGATACCTAAAAGTAATTTACCTTTCATTCATTTCAATATTATAAAAATTTTGCTAACCATATCATTAACTTCAATATAAAAAAATGTATATATAACCTAAATATTTATAATTTTGCTAAACTTTAATTATCATAAATGAAGTCTTACACTTAATATCACAGTTTTCGTATTAATAATTTTATAAACTTATAAATTTAAAACCATAATTTAACATGAAGTAATAATTAAATTAGTAAGAAATAATGAAATCTAAAACATAAATTTGAACTACCCTATTTCTAAAATATGTATACAATTAATGAATATACTAACCCATTGGCAACATATTAAATGCAAGAATATCTTTAAACAACATTTTTACCTGTAATACCCACATCATCAAGTTCCTGATGGAGGCCTTCACCAGATACAACATATGATGCGGTAAGTTCGACACAACATTTTTTTTCTTCAAACATAAATTCTTGCATTTTAATAACTAATATCAAAGAACACAAAAACCATAGAAGCTGTTGGTAACATGATCAATACCAAAATTAAAATACGTAATGTTAAATTATAAAGTAACTTTATGACTTTAAAATAAATACCTACATCGGTACCACTAATTTTTTAAGAGAATAGTTAAAAATAATATAAAGAAATTCTTTGAATAATTAACTTTATGATTATTTTTTTTCTGTTATTACATTATTTTCTCTTTTGTTAATGAAGAGTGAGCAAATGATAATTTAACAGAACTCATTCTTATCTGTCGCCCATGATATTGGTTTTTGGTTCTCTTATATTATTTATTTTGTTTATTTGTTTTTTTTTTTGTGCCAAATTCAAGTTTAACTAAAGACATTATTAACCCTTTGATAATCGGTTATATCATTTAATTTACGAATGTAATTTTTTTCTCTTATTACTAAATTTATTATTTTATAGTATGTATTTAATATATTCTAAGTTTGATTCATTATGAACATAAGCTTCTCATTGCAAGATTTTGTAGAATTTTTGTTATGTAATAAAGCAGTTGTAAGCATTATGACTGAATAAGTGGAATTTTTAAAGGGTGTTTTTCTTTTGGCATGGTTGATGTAATAGAGTAAAACTTTTCGTTTCGTTTAGTATGGGGTTTCAAATAAATAGTAGCCATTGAAACATAGGTAGGCGAGGGTTATGAGGCGATCTCTCTTGATAACAGCTAAGAGAGATAACTTATATGAATTAGATTTTTGACATCTTTGTATTTTAATTATTTTTGTTTGTGACTAGACTGGGGCATAAATATAGTGTAGTAATCTAGTCATTTTTGGCCCTGACATCGTAAAGTAAAATAAAAAGGGAGTCTAAATAAAAAAATGTAATGAAACTGAGGATACTTAGGAAAGGACCGAACCCCCCCACACCACTGTTGCTAGCTTCTTTAAGGCTCCCGTAGTCCTATCCCTAAATCCTTTAATGAAAGGCAGTCATGCTTAGACATATGTAATTTTTTTTTAAACTTTTGGTTTAGATTCATAATGTTTAATATTTTCATCACTTCATGTATTCTATGACTGGTATGATTGAACTTCATGTTTTAGAAATTGTTTGGTTTTTGCTGTGGTACATTACATAAAATGGCGCCCAACGTGGGGCCAATAGAACTATAAGTTCTTTTTGGCTCTACAAAAGTTTCCGTTTTAATATAGTAGATTTCAATATTTGGCTTAGCTTTTAATTAACATATATTATCTCAGACTTTTTGGAGAATAATCAGTAGGATTTTGTTGGATCTTTCGACTATTTGAGTACAACATTTCGAATATGTTGACCGCTTAACACTTATTGATCTTTTCAAGAGAAAGTTTCGGAAATATATGTTACTTCTAAGTTTATGCAATATTGTTTAGGAGGTTAATTTATTCAAATTTTTTGGAAGCGAAAATGACAACCAAAACATCATTTTGGATTTCATTAATTTTGCTGCTTGCGAGTTAGTGACCAATGCATTTTTGGCGATTTTTTTGGATCAATCTAAAATTAATTAATCGAGTTATGGCTGTGAAAAGTTTGATAATAATTTTCCTTAAGAACAATATACAATAGCCCGGTTTTGATAATTTATGTCAAAAATTTAATTTTAAAATCAAGTTTTACTATTACCTTAATTGCTAATTGAAAACACCCGTGCCTTAATATCGAGTACTATTTTGAAAGAAGCTACTTCGGCATTATTTCGTAGTAGTAGCTAATTTTATATCTACTTAAAACTTTTTATAATGAAATTTGAAATTATGAATTTGATTATTTTATTTTCATTTCTAAATTGAATTTTTTTTATTGTGCAACTTTTATAGTGAGCAAACAATTGGATTATAAATTAGTACATTTTCTGTTTTCCCTAATGAAATTTGTGCTGTAATTAGGGATATTGATTTAGCACTATTTGTCATTAATTTTCTTAGTTTGAACATCCATATTATTTACATTTTTATAATTTGTCTGTAACTCTTACATGATTATTTATCACAAGCAATAATTTATTTACATAAACGTTTGCAAACTTCGCATAACTATTTAGCACTGTATTTTTCATTTACAAAACAAAATTATCTCCAGTAGTCTCCTTAAAGCTATATGTATGATACTATAAAACAAAAACATCATTATTCAAAACTTTTATTTGAAAATTTTAACAGTTTCGAAATATCAAAGTTCAAAATCTAAGTTTTGCTTCATTTCTGTAGCAATTTAATGATTTTGCTAATTGGTTTACAAATTTAAACAAAATTAATGCAACCAACATAATTTTCTACTATTTACTTGTTTCTCAGAAACAATTTTAAGATAATTTTTCTCTAAGATAATTTAATGTTTTAGAAAGATCTTGTATTTTTTTTTTTTTTTTTGTTAAATATTAACAGTTTCACGGATTCGAAACATTTCTCGTATCATACAAATTTTATGAAATCAATTGTAACATCAAAACCAAATTCTAAATTTTCAATAATAAAATTTATTTAACAGTCTCAAGGGATTTTAAGTCATCTGAAAATTTTATAGTTTTAGGAAATCATTTCAACTTCTTAATTTGGTTCTTAAGTGCACTTTAGTTACGTTATTTTTTTGTTATATTATCTAAAATATTCGTTTCTGGTGTTGGAAACTTTATTTTTTTATATTTAAAGTAATATACCAACTTATAACTAAAAGTGTACAATTCTAAATTCTCAAATAATCAGTTGTAGTGGTCAAATTTTTACGTTCTAATCAGTAAGAACGGTTGAGCATCGTTTTTAAATCAAGCTCGATATTTTATTGGCTCATTGAGTATAGTTTTTATATAGTTCAGTATTTATCTAATATCGGTTCAGAATGTCTGTCCAAGAAACAACCCCTGAAGCTAGTATACCTCCGCCACTTCCATTGGCACCACTTCAAATTGAGCCCTCCGTTTGCCATATTTGCCATGAAACTATGCTTGAAGGTGCGGATTGTCTAATAATCAATATATGCTCACACACGTTTCACAGAAGCTGTATAGAATCATCGCTGTCTTCAAATTCAGAATGTCCTGAATGTAAGCGACCCTGTCAGCTTTCGGAACTTCGAAAGTTGGTGATTTGCGCGAGATTAGCGACTGTTAGGACAACAATTAAGTCTAAACCTAGAGGTGCGTTAGCTAAGCACTACAACACGCGGAGTTCTCAAAGAAATATTTTTCCTGAAACAATTTCTCAAAATGACGAGGCTTCAAACTTTCAAGAACAGAATCAAATGATTAGTGAAGCTAACCATAACACGGCCACTGAAAACATTTCGCATTCGCCTAACCAACTTCCTAATCAAACAGCTCCAACGAACAATGCCAATAGTATTGATTACAGTGAAATAAATCGATTAATTGAAGAAAATTTGAATCGGTTGTTGCGAAATTTAAACTTTGCACCACCCACCAATACTAATATTTTGCCAGATAATAATCAGAATAATTATAGTTCTCAGAACCAAACCAATTTTTATGAACCTCAGAGGCAGCAAACTCGCCTAAACGGCAATAATCCCTACACACTGTCCCCAATCGCAATATCTAATGTAAGTAGTGGATCCATGCATGCCGACAAAATTACGTCAGTCATCCAAAACTGGAACCTGAAATTTGATGGTTCATCAACAGGTTTACACGTAGAAGAATTTTTATATAGAATAAGGTCACTTACAAAGGAAAACTTCAACGGCGATTTTAGTTTAATTTGTAAAAACCTACATATTCTGCTAATAGGAAAGGCAAGAGAATGGTACTGGCGGTACCATAAACAGGTTCACACAATACAATGGGAAGAATTTTGTGATGCAATCAGGAGTCAGTACAAAGAGTACAAGTCATCATTCGATATCAGAGAAGAAGTGAGAAATCGTAAACAGAAGGCTGGTGAAAATTTCGATTCATTTTTCGAATCAATTTTGTCCATTATGGATCGTCTTCCAACTCCCATGTCTGACATGGAGTTAATCGAAATACTTGCCAGGAATTTACGCCCTGAAATTCGACAGGACTTATTATATGTTCCAATTCATTCGATTTCACATTTACGCAAACTTGTACAAATGCGTGAGCATTTTCTAAATGAAGAATCGGTTCGTAAAAATAATCCTGTGCGAAACCAAAATATTATGCCACGTCGTTATATTGCTGATCTTGCTTCTGGAAATGAGAATGTTGTAGAAAAAGTAGACTTTGATACCACCGTTGAGGCAATTCAAAACAACGAAATTAATATAAAATGCTGGAACTGTGACGAAATCGGTCACAATTGGCAAAACTGTATTAAAGATCGAACAGTTTTTTGTTATGGCTGCGGATTAAAAAACGTCTACAAGCCTAATTGTGCACACTGCCTTTCCCGAAATGCCAATAAACCAAAAAACTTTCGACCTTCAGGACCACTGAAGGACCAAACCTAAATCCAGTGCCTATCTATACTCTCAAATGTGACAAAACTACCAACACCGAATATGACCTTTTAAAATCTGATCCTCAAAACTCTAAAGACTTAGAAAACAAACCATTTACAATACTTAAACGTTCCAATTATGATTATGATACCTTAAATTCTGAAGTTGATGTTTCTAAAATAATACGTCCAAGACTTCCATACCACCAACGTTGGGAAGTGTACCAACAAAAAAGGAATACAATTTTTAATGTTTCTGTCTTATCCAAAAATAGTCCTAGTAAACCTAAACGTTCGACTCTTCGTTTGCGTAAATTCTATAGATTGAAGAAATGTTGTCGAAAACTTTTAATTTCGGCAATAATATCAAATCCCAAGGATTTGAGATATTACGCCAAAGTAAAATTTTTGGATTTGGAAGAGTTGGGTTTGCTCGATACAGGAGCCAATATTAGCTGTATAGGATCGGAGTTAGCGTTAAAAGACTTTTCTAAATTTTCTTGCTATACGAAGTGTAAGTCTAGTGTTAAAACTGCAGATGGCAAGTTACAACAAGTTTGTGGCTGGCTTGATGTTGAAATTTTGTTTAAAACCGAGTGCAAAAGAATTCAATTGTTTGTGATACCTTCCATATCACAAAGATTGATTCTGGGGATTGACTTTTGGAAGAAGTTTGCACTGTTTCCAGATGTTGTTGGCTCTGTAGACATGATTTGTTGTAATAATGTGTCCAACATGTCCATATCTGATCTATCTGTTCCCAAAATTAAGTCTGAAAGTTTGTCCGAAAATTATTTGGTATCAAAAACTCCATTAGATGAAAATCTATATCCATTATCTGATAGCCAACGTCAACAGCTAAATGCTGTTATAAATCTCTATCCGAATTTTGAAAAACAAGGGTTGGGGAGAACCAGTCTTATTAGACACTCGATTGATGTAGGCAATGCTGCACCAATCAAGTCACGGTTCTATCCGGTTTCTCCCGCGGTTGAGAAACTGATGTTTGGTGAACTTGATCGTATGTTGGCACTAGGGGTGATTGAACCATCCACATCCCCCTGGAGTTCACCAATGCGTTTGGTTGTGAAACCAAACAAAGTCCGTTTATGCTTAGATGCACGTAAGGTTAACTCTGTAACCAAAAAGGATGCATATCCTTTACCAAACCTTGAGGGGATATTTGCAAGACTTCCACAAGCCAATCTCATCACGAAACTGGATCTGAAAGATGCCTACTGGCAGATTGCCTTAGACGAAAAATCCAAGAGTTTGACAGCATTCACAGTTCCGGGAAGGCCTCTCTACCAATTCGTAGTTATGCCTTTCGGACTGTGCAATGCTCCTCAGACAATGTGCAGACTAATGGATGAGATCATACCACCAGATCTACGGCACTGTGTCTTTGGGTATCTTGATGATCTAGTTATCGTTTCTGCAGATTTCACATCACATATGGAGATACTAATTCGTATAGCATCACAGTTTAGAAAAGCCAATTTAACGTTAAACATTTCTAAATCCAAATTTTGCGTGACAAAGGTGAATTATTTAGGATACGTGATAGGAAATGGAGGTATCTCAACTGATCTCGAAAAAGTTGCTGCAATAAACAACTGGCCCATTCCAAAAACGCTGAAGCAGGTAAGAGGTTTTCTTGGATTGGCGGGGTGGTATCGACGATTCATCGAGAATTTTTCATCAGTCGTATATCCAATAACCGAAGTTTTATCAACCAAAAAAATCTTCAAGTGGACCCAGGATGCTCAGATGGCATTTGAAAATGTGAAAAAGTTACTCACCTCAGCTCCTGTATTGACAAATCCAGACTTCAGCAAGAAATTCTTTCTTCACTGTGACGCCAGTGATTTCGGAATCGGCGCAGTTCTGGTGCAATTGGACGATAAAGGTGAAGAACGTCCAATTGCATACATGAGTAAGAAACTAAATTCAGCGCAACGAAATTACAGCGTCACGGAGAGAGAATGTCTTGCTGCAGTGGAGGCAATCAAACGATTTCGCTGTTATTTGGAAATGCAGGAGTTCGAGGTGATCACCGATCATTCAAGTCTTTTATGGCTTATGCGTCAACCAGACCTGAGCGGAAGATTGGCCAGGTGGGTTTTTAAGCTCCAAGCTTACAACTTCAGTATCAGTCATCGGAAAGGTAAAGACCATGTCGTACCGGACGCACTTTCCAGAGTTCCTACAGATGACATCGCAGCCTTAGAGATAGTCGAACCAGAGATCTGTTTAGATTCTCCACACTTTAGTGACCCTGATTACGATGATTTAAAAAAGAAGATAAATAGCAACCCTGAAAAATTCCCCGACGCAAAAATTATTGATAAATACGTTTATTACAGAACTCAACATTACAGTGGCAATGAAGTTGAAGAAGAACGCTGTTGGAAATTATGGGTACCTTATAATTTGCGAAAAGATACTATAGCAAAAGCGCACGATACGCCTCTAAAAGCACATGGTGGTATGGCCAAGACTTTGGAACTGTTAAGAAGACACTTTTTCTGGCCTGGAATGGTTCGAAATGTACGAGACTATGTACGAGATTGTGTCATTTGTAAAACAACAAAAGCTCCTAATTTTGTAATGAAACCAGCTATGAACAGTTCCACCGTATCAATTCGTCCATTCCAGCGTCTTTTTATTGATATTCTTGGTCCATATCCCCGCAGTAAATCAGGCTATATCGGTCTATTGATAGTGCTAGATCACTTAACCAAATTCCATTGGCTTTGTCCTTTGCGAAAGTTTACGTCGGCTGTAATTCTAGATTTTTTAAAAAAACAAATTTTCCACACATACGGAGTTCCTGAAACAATAATAAGCGACAATGGAAGCCAGTTTCGAGCCAACGACTTAAATGCATTTTTTACTACGTATGGCATTAAACATTTATACACTGCGTTGTACTCCCCCCAATCTAACGCCTCCGAACGCGTAAACCGGTCGTTAATTGCAGGAATTAGAGCATACCTTAAGTCTGATCACCGTTTGTGGGATGAGAAGTTAAGTGAAATCAGTTGTGCCCTCCGGAATTCTTATCACCAATCCATTAGTAGCTCACCTTTTCACGCACTATTTGGATTTGATATGATCACTCACGCGACATCCTATGAGTTATTGCGAAACCTAAATCTTTTGAACGAACCAACGGCAAGAATTTCTAGGGACGATAACCTACAGCTAATACGACAAGATATACGTAAATGTATAAAATTGGCTCAAGAAAAGAATATACATCAGTATAATCTCCGAACAAGACCTCAGAGCTTTGAAGTAGGAGAAGAAGTTTATCGTAGAAACTTTGCCCAAAGCAGTTTTGAAAAACATTTCAATGCAAAACTTTCTCCCCTATTTCTGAAAGCACGTATTAAGGAGAAAATAGGTAGTCATTATTATATCTTAGAGGACGTAGACGGGAAAATTATTGGTACCTATCACGGAAAAGATATCCGAAAATAACTCCCTTTTTCCATTCAATTTTTGTACGCACAGCTAGAAAATTGCCTGGTTTTGTAATGGTCGTTTATCCTGAAAATAACTTTTTTTTTATTTGATGTTTTTTTTTTCTGATTTATGAATGTAAAACTATTTAAAACACTAGATTGTATCTCTTTTTATAGAAAATATTAATATACTTTATTAGGTTAACTAATCCTAACTAAAATAATATCCATTTCATTATTTAATGCAGAACTTCAAGTTACTCGTCATATTATCGTCTCTTAAGGGGTTAATATTTTCTGCAAATAAGTGGTAAACATTTTAAAAACATATTGTCAAAAACATATATTGTCAACACACTTTACCAGAGATTTAGCTAAACAAATAGCGTTCCAAAAATGATTAGGATGTCAATAACCACCATCGAAACTCTGGGATTGCACCATATTCTAAGTGGTGTGATAAGAGACAGACAATATTAATGAGAAATGAAAAGTATATACATACATGACTCTTACCTTAACCTCTTGTCTAGGAGACATCAAACTCTTATACTACCTTAGGTTTAAAGTTATAAATTATTCTGTTTTTTTTTTTTTTGTTCTTTTTATTAAATTTATAGATTTCTTTGTCTATTATTGCAATTATCAATCGATGATGTTTGTTTTTTTTTTTCTACGTCGGTTCAACTGAGTTTCTTTATTTACCTTTTGTTATGTTTTTCTATTACATGGTTGTAAACTTTTAAGGAATGAATGCAAAAGTAGAAATGGTTTAAGTCTGTACTGTACTGTACAATGTAATCTACATTATCTTGATCGAATAAATAAGTCGAATACAATTTTCATCGAATAAAATGCCATACATTTTTTTTTCTGCAAGTAAACTAATAAAATCGTTGATAATAAACATTAATCGAATATACGGATATACGGTTCTAATAAACTTTAATGATGAACATAATGGGATAAGGTTAACATTTTTTTTTTCAAACTGTGATCTCTCTACACTAATTTCAAGCTAGGGAATAATTGGAAATAATTGGATGCCGTACTCCAATATTTGACCATTATTGATTGAGTCACTTGATATTAGGAACATTTTTAAACTTCAAATAAAAATGAAACTGTTTTCCTTAATTATTCAAATACTTTTTATTCGAATATCAAAACCCAAAACTTTTCACATTTATTAAATTAATACCACTAATAATGTTCGGGCTTAAAAAAATTATTTTTGATTCGAATAAAATAAAAAAGTGGTTAATTTGGACACCCTATAAAAGTACAAGAAATAACAACACTTGGGTACAGAAGTTCTAGGCCTACCTTTGATTACAACACTTTTCGTTAAGTGTTTCTGATTTACAAGTATGTGTGAGCGGTAACAAAAAAACTCGGTCTAGCGGTAGCTAACGAAACTTCTGGGCGTTCTTTTCTATTACGACATTTGAGCTAGCAGTATCAACGCTAATATTGAAGAAAAAAGAAAATTTAACAAAAGAAATACAAGAATCATAAAACGTGGTATTATATATATACAAAAATTTAAAGAGAAGTCCCTGCTTCACTAAACAGCAATCTACTGGAGGCTAAGTCAACAAATTTATATAAAACAAAAGAATTTACAGGTAATCTTGCATAAACCTTAGCTTTTGACATGAAATTAAAAGAAATGTTCTTTCGATTTCTAGAATATTTATTCACATGTCCAAATTGGTATGTGAACAATACGGCACTTAACCTTATATTTGGTACTAGGTGGGTGACACCTAGATATCACGTGGGGCGAATGATATCTCTGCTTCCAACCCAGCTATAATCTATTTCGTCAGATAATCCACACATACACTTTTCGACTCATTGACCACAATTTTCATCAGCTAAAACAGCGCATTTGTCAACCTATAAATCACGTCACCTTAACTTGCATCGCCAAATCTATCTACAGCTTTTTAAAACATATATTTATTTAATTAAAAACCACACAAATTAACCTAAGACTACTTAAAACAAACTCACAAACTTAAATTATGAAATTCTAAATCTGCATTTAAACTAACCTATTTAAATCCTAACCACGATTCTTAAATCCTAACCCCAAATATATATCAGATATTGAATATGGATTAAAAACTAAAATTATTCAGTTACTCACTTTAAAATTTCTGATTAAGATTTTTGAAATATATTATTCGATAATGTGATTTATTATATGACATAATCATATCTAAATATATATCGATATAATTCCCTAAATATTTGATACCTAAAAGTAATTTACCTTTCATTCATTTCAATATTATAAAAATTTTGCTAACCATATCATTAACTTCAATATAAAAAAATGTATATATAACCTAAATATTTATAATTTTGCTAAACTTTAATTATCATAAATGAAGTCTTACACTTAATATCACAGTTTTCGTATTAATAATTTTATAAACTTATAAATTTAAAACCATAATTTAACATGAAGTAATAATTAAATTAGTAAGAAATAATGAAATCTAAAACATAAATTTGAACTACCCTATTTCTAAAATATGTATACAATTAATGAATATACTAACCCATTGGCAACATATTAAATGCAAGAATATCTTTAAACAACATTTTTACCTGTAATACCCACATCATCAAGTTCCTGATGGAGGCCTTCACCAGATACAACATATGATGCGGTAAGTTCGACACAACATTTTTTTTCTTCAAACATAAATTCTTGCATTTTAATAACTAATATCAAAGAACACAAAAACCATAGAAGCTGTTGGTAACATGATCAATACCAAAATTAAAATACGTAATGTTAAATTATAAAGTAACTTTATGACTTTAAAATA
Source organism: Calliphora vomitoria (assembly GCA_942486065.2). Lineage (NCBI taxonomy): Eukaryota > Metazoa > Arthropoda > Insecta > Diptera > Calliphoridae > Calliphora > Calliphora vomitoria. Next base: position 39,514,623 of record OW818031.2, read on the forward strand.
AATACCTACATCGGTACCACTAATTTTTTAAGAGAATAGTTAAAAATAATATAAAGAAATTCTTTGAATAATTAACTTTATGATTATTTTTTTTCTGTTATTACATTATTTTCTCTTTTGTTAATGAAGAGTGAGCAAATGATAATTTAACAGAACTCATTCTTATCTGTCGCCCATGATATTGGTTTTTGGTTCTCTTATATTATTTATTTTGTTTATTTGTTTTTTTTTTTGTGCCAAATTCAAGTTTAACTAAAGACATTATTAACCCTTTGATAATCGGTTATATCATTTAATTTACGAATGTAATTTTTTTCTCTTATTACTAAATTTATTATTTTATAGTATGTATTTAATATATTCTAAGTTTGATTCATTATGAACATAAGCTTCTCATTGCAAGATTTTGTAGAATTTTTGTTATGTAATAAAGCAGTTGTAAGCATTATGACTGAATAAGTGGAATTTTTAAAGGGTGTTTTTCTTTTGGCATGGTTGATGTAATAGAGTAAAACTTTTCGTTTCGTTTAGTATGGGGTTTCAAATAAATAGTAGCCATTGAAACATAGGTAGGCGAGGGTTATGAGGCGATCTCTCTTGATAACAGCTAAGAGAGATAACTTATATGAATTAGATTTTTGACATCTTTGTATTTTAATTATTTTTGTTTGTGACTAGACTGGGGCATAAATATAGTGTAGTAATCTAGTCATTTTTGGCCCTGACATCGTAAAGTAAAATAAAAAGGGAGTCTAAATAAAAAAATGTAATGAAACTGAGGATACTTAGGAAAGGACCGAACCCCCCCACACCACTGTTGCTAGCTTCTTTAAGGCTCCCGTAGTCCTATCCCTAAATCCTTTAATGAAAGGCAGTCATGCTTAGACATATGTAATTTTTTTTTAAACTTTTGGTTTAGATTCATAATGTTTAATATTTTCATCACTTCATGTATTCTATGACTGGTATGATTGAACTTCATGTTTTAGAAATTGTTTGGTTTTTGCTGTGGTACATTACAACATCCTAATTTATATGAATTTATATGAATACTTATCAAAATCACTGCGTATACGTAATATTTACTATAAGTAAAAGCTGTATAATTCTCATACGCCACTGTGGTCACTGTAGGAACCGATTACATTCTAAACATTGGAATTTTAATTTTGTTTATTATTCTTCTTGTCAAAATAAATATGTTTCTATGAAAATCCGATTTTTATGATGAACAAATTTGAACGATTTCCAATAATAAAATACTCAAAATAATAGCCGATATGTTGATGCATCATTACAGTATCTGTTTCATGAGCATTAAATTTTAACCCCCGTATTTTAAAGCGTTTTTAAGCAAAGTTCTTTAAAATTATATTCATAAAGGTATTTTAGCTTGAAATACCTACATATTTTAAATGTTGTTTTAAATTTTGAAATTGGTTCGAAACTCTTTTAAACCAATTTTAAAGTATTATTTTCACAATTTATCTTAAAAACATGGAATTTTTAAGATAAATGTTCATTAAATCATTTTAAGCTATATATTAGCTAAAAGATAACAGCAAGGAGAAAAAACAACAAAGTTAAAATTAAGAAATATGATCAAAAAACAAAAGAAACTCCAGAATTTTGTTGTCAAGAAAATGTTTTTACACTCTAACTAATACAATATGAAAAAATGGGGTGCATCTTTAATTGAAGTATGATCAATATTAGGCGTGGCTACCATTTGCATCAATAGCGGCTTGCAGATAAGTCCTTTCTCCACTCTGAGCAGGAGTATCCAGTACCTTACCGCATTTGTAGAGACGACTCGTTCTTACCAAAAGATACTTATATATGGGATCATGATAACATTTTAAGTTCGGCTTCCTATCAGTATAAAATCCAAATCTATTCACTGTGTTAATTATATGACGCTTTAATATATCCAGGTATTAATTCGCATCCATGGTTTTCTCAATAAAATAAATTTCTCCAACTCCCTTACCATTCCAAAAGTTTACCAAATTTTACAATTGCAATTATGTTACGACTTTCCAATGCTTTAAAAGGTTTTCTCCATACTATTTTAGGTCCATCATTATAGAAAAGCATAATTTTGATTTCGTCGCAATATATAACGTCAACCCATTAATCGTCCGGTTTTGAAATATGCGTTACAACAAAAGAAAATCAACTTTCTGTATATTGTATTGTAAGCAGTGTTTTTTTCGAGCTACTTTGGATGAATAGTCGTTCTTTTTCAAAACTTACCGTTTCGTGAGAGACTGTCACGGTACAGTCTTCTATAAGTTCATAAGCAAACGCTTGTATGGATACCAAAGGGTTTTCGTCTACCTTTCTTCTTAAAATACGTTGTGTTCTCTCCGAAATCTTACGTAAACGGCCAGTTGGAAGCTTCAACGACAATTTATTTTCGTATTCAGCACTATTTAAAATTATGTACACTTTTTGCGTTGTTACTGAAAACGTTTTAGATAATTATTTTTCCGATCTTGTTATAATAAACTTACTGAACCACATCCATGGATCTTCTTTTGCCAGGCATTAGAAATTCTCGAAAATTTATCGTTTTAAGTAATAAAAAACAAAACTTTGATTAAATCATTATCAGTGGTTACTTGACTTAAACAAATTATATTGTGAGCGGTAAAAACTAGCGGAAATACAAACACACACAAAAAAGAAATTGAAAAAACATAGGACGTGGCATCTCTACAACTGCGATATGTTACTAGATACTCTTGCTCAGAGTCCAGATGTAAATCCAATTTATAATTTATCGACTTATTTGCGAGCCGCTATTGATGAAAATGCTGGCCACATCTAATATTGATCATCCTTCAATTAAAGATACGCCCCATTTTTTCATTATATTAGTTAGTATGTATGTAAAAAAATTTTCTTGACAACGAAATTCTGGAGTTTTTTTTTTTTGTTTTCTGATCATATTTCTTAATTTTAACTTTTGTTGTTTTTCTCCTTACTGTTATTTGTTAGTTAATATATAGCTTAAAATTAATTAATAAATATTTATCTTAAAAATTTCATTTTCTCAAGAAAAAATGTGAAAATAATACCTTGAAATAGGGTCAAACCAATTTTAAAATTCATTTATTTAAAACAACATTTAAAGTAGGTATTTTAAGCTTAAATACGTTTATGAATACAATTTTAAAGAATTTTGCTTAAAAATGACTTAAATTGTGTTTAACATTTTTATGAATACCGGGGTTAAAATTCAATGTTCATGAAACTGGTACCCTAATAATGCATCAACATATCGGCTATTATTTTGAGTATTTTACTATTGGAAATCGTTCAAATTTGTTCATCATAAAAATCGGTTTTTCATAGCAACATATTTATCATGAAGAATAATAAACAAAAATTTACAGCCTGGCCCACGATGTCGAAAGAAAACATAAACGAAAGAAAGTCAGTCACTCACTTTCATTCGAAACAGTGTCCCACTATCTTACGACTTATCGTTCGCTTTGCTTTACGTTTCAAACGTAATCCAAATATAATTGAAAATTAATCGACAATATATTGAAAGCCATTATTTGACAAAAATAAAATAATTAAGCAGTGGTTTTCTTTCGACTAAGAATATTAGTGAGCCGCAAAACAGCTGTTTGTCGTTTGAAACGACAACGTTCGACATAGTGGGCCAGGCTGTTAATTTCCAATGTTTAGAATGAAATCGGTTCCTACAGTGATCACAGTGGCGTATGAGAATTACACATCTTTTACTCATATTATACATTACGTATACGCAGTGTAAGTATTCATATAAATTAGGATTCTTCAGGAAAACGTTTTTTTTTCTAATTTTAAAGTGGAATACAGGCACATTTCGGTATAACGAACGGTATATTGTCAGGCCTATTCGTGAAATCAAAAAATTCTTTATATCGAGAATTCTTCCTAAATCAAGTTTCCTCTTATTAGATAAACAAATAAGCATTTAATTAATCCGTCTCATTGGCTTCATCATTGTTTGGCTGTAAAATTTTAAGCCATCGTGTTCGGTTTTAAATTTGTCCAGACATTATCATTGCTTCATATATATTCAGTCTTTTAAGGAGCTTTGTAATGTCCTGAGCGCATAATGAAACAAAGGTTTCTTTGAAAAAACTGTTACTCTATCCGTTGATAGTGTTCTCTCTGGAGCAGTATTTTCTCGAGGTGAATATCTGTTAGCATTTTCCAATAGAGACCAGATTCGTCCGCATTTAAAATAACATTAGGAGTTAGATTGTGCTCAACTATAATTTCCAGCAAGTATTTTTGAAGTGGTCCACTAAGTGAGCTCGTGATTGGTTTTGGTGCAACGGCCATGTCTATTTAACGATAATACACACACCTCTAGCAAAATTATTAATTATTAAAAATGTTGTTTATGTCAAAACAACAAGTTAATAAGCACTTAGATTGTGGTAACATTTTATATATTAGAGACTACATAAATATATATTTTAAAATAAATTAAAACATCATAATAACGACAACATTAAACTTCTTATTAAATAACTTTATTGTAAACAATACCTTTTATACTAAAAATAAAAATGCTAAACATTATTGAATATCTTAATTCATATTATACAAACAAATTTCATTAGACCGGACTTTAACTAACTTAGAAATTATTGTCTATATTTAACTTAAATTTGAGATCAAAGCGTATTTGGAAAATTGCAGGTGAACACAATTAGTTATCAATATAAGTTCAAACATTGCATAAACTTATTTAATACAATTATAACTAAATACACACACAATATTTTTTTGTGTCTGTGAAATTGTTAAAGTTACAGTTAATTGGTTATTGTCTGCATCTATGAACAATGAGCATGTTGGCTGTTGCAGAGACATACGTATAATCGTATTAAGCTGGCCCCGATATTATGGAGACAAAAAAGATTTTATGAACAGAATTAATTATTTTTTATTGTTTTTGCGCATACTTGCTGGAGCAAAGGTCAAATGGAAATGTTATAAGTAATTTTAAGGAAACTGTATTCAGAATTTAATTTTAAAAATCTAGGAAGATTGAAATGTTCCCGAGGATTTATTTGAATGTATTTCCTTTATAGGATCGAAAAAAATGTCCGCAAAAAAAAATACATTTCTCAACCTTTACTCTTCTGATTTTAATAATATTTGGTATTCATTGTTTTTAATGCAATAGGTTTTCTACATAAAGTAAAACATCTAATAACTTTAGAACTCTTAGTCAGACTTTGTAGTTTTTGATCTAACAAATCGTAGATTTAATTTGTTTTCTTGAAATATTGGGATATATTTGAACAAATGTATTTACGTTTTTTAAAAAACTTATGCTTATATTAATACTTAAGTGGGTTCTATTCTAATATGTTGCTCAGAAGAACATCAGAAAGATTGTAATTAATTTTGAAATTCATGTCTACTTCAAATTCAGTTTGTGGTGTTAGAAAAAGAATAAATAAAATAGATTCTAAGATTTTTATCTAGTAAGGAGTGAGATCGAAAAATATTAACATACATAAATATTAATAAAAAAGTAACCACTGAAATTATTATTACAATTTAAAAAAAATATATTATTTTTATAGTTCTAATCACTAGTGATGAATTGATGAAACTTTTCCGGAAAGGTTTTTATAGTGCTTAAGGTTTTTATAGTGCTTTCTGTCACTTTGTTCGAGAGTCCAATATCTCTCCACTGGACTTAACTCCAGGCAGTTTGGAGGATTTTCCGTCTTGGTGCAAATACCACATTATTGTTATTGTACCAATCAAGACCTTGCTTACCATAGTGACAGGTTGCCAAATTAGGCCAAAAATAGGTAGACACATTAAGAAGTCTTATGTATGGAAGCATCCTCTTTTGTAAACATTCCTTGATGTAAATATCGGTATTTATGTAGCCCTTTGTAACAAATGTTTTGCTTTTTTTGCCACAACTATACATTGCTTGCAATACCAAGAACTTTTTGGAAACATATTCTGCTTTTGGGCCCTAAACTTTTCTACAACATTCCCTTGAGCGTCAGCAATATAAAAATATTGACCCGGAAGCTGTGAACAATTTTCCATCCATTATGCAGCAGGTATATTTTTGTATAAAATTTGACTTCAATTGCCGTGCTCTGTCCTTGGCCTCCAATTTTTTTTTAGTAGAGTTCCTGTCAGGGACTTTTTGAGTCTTGTGTGTTTTTAAACCTGCATTGGTTTTGACTTTTCGAACCAAATATTCCGAGTACTGAGCTAACCGGACTGATTTTTGCAAATGCTTTATATTTACTGGCTTTAGAAACATCATGTTGATCATTCCTTCTACATGGACCAGGTTTTCTATCAACGTACAAGTTCCCCCGATACTGTTTAATAACATTGGAATCAGATTGACGGCAGAACTTTGATTGTTTGACCAACTTTATTAAGTTGGACTTTTGCGGATATACTGATGTATCAATTATGTTGATAGAAAACCTGATTCAGATAGAAGGAATGGTTCGCATGATGTTTCTAAAGCCAAAAAATATACAGAAACGCTGCTAAAAATTTAGGGGCCAAAAGCAGGTCATGGAGATTGAAGTTAAGAATTTTTCGATCTCACTACTTATAAGGATCCCGAATATATATGCAATTGAACAATTTTGAAACATATAAAGGTGACTTATTTACATTTGGAGCTATTCAAGCAACAATTTCAAAACATTAGTGAAAATTAGTTGCCATAAGAAAGTACTTGAAAGACGATTTTACATGTCCAAAATGATGTTTGAACGCTATAAAAAAGTCATTTTTGCACCGAATCATTATTCGCGATGAAAAATGGATCCATTACGACAACCCGAAGCGTAGAAAATCGTATGTGAAGTCCTACCAAAGAGAAATATCCATGGCAATAAGGTAATGCTCTATTATTAGATGCTGAAATCTGGCCAGACGATCACATGAAACCTGGGTAGAACGCAACTGATTTGTTTGAAGCGATCATTTGCCGAAAAACGATCAGAATATGCGGCCGAACATGAAACACCCACCTTGCCCCATCCGTATATTTCGATCGATGCAGAACTCTTTCTCTGGGATACATTACAAAAATCGTGAAAACGTAAAAATTACATTTTGGTTTTGTGATTCAGCTGGACATAAATCATGACAGGACAATTGTTATTAGAATAGTGAAGTAATATTTAACTTTTTATGGACAACTCGGCAACTTTCTTTTGGGGGCAACCTTATAATTGCAGATATGTTTATACATATGTACTTACAACAAACAAAGAACGTCTGCATGTATATGTTGTAAGTATGTTTGTCATAATGATGTTGTTAGTGTTTTCAAAATGTAAAATTGCAACATGAGATTGCATGTAAACAAGTATGTTGTCTGTTGCTTTTATTGTTGTTATTTGTTGCTTTTGTTATTGCCATTATGTGCACTAGTTAGTTGCAATGAATGCAATGAATTATATCAAATTTATACGTATTATCTTTCATATTTCCTATATATAAATATGTATATATATATAGAGAGAAACACAGAGACATATATACATATTTACATCTACATGAGTTTGCTAAAGTTCGTTTGTTAGATTGTGATTGGCTGGTATAGTTTTCATATTTTAAAGTGCGTATGTTTAATGTACACTGTATGTATGTATGTTTAAATGAATGAATATTGACTATAATTATACTCAAACAAACTATTAATTAATTGAAATTGTCTTTCTTCTAGTAGAAAACAATAGCAATACCAATGATAGTAAAATTAGTAAGGGCAACAATAACATAAACAGCCAGAGAAGCAGTAGAAATAGCAATGGCAATATTCAATTGTAAGAATATAGTTGCTAGCAGAAATAAAAATAACAAAATTTATAAAGTTAAAAATAGACAACAAATATTTACGCATATACACACTTTTGTAGATACGTATCCTCTAGGGAATCATTCATTATTAATTACAGGGTGTTAACGGCTTTATTTTAGTTCTGATATACTTGAAAGCTAAAAAAGTTTATAATTTAAATAAAACTGTATATTTTTGGATCTTTTTTTTTATAATTAAAAGAATTAATAATTAGGAAACAAATTTTAACCCTCTAACCCGCGAAAAAAAATCACACCCAAAATCACACACAACAGCTGACAGAACAAAACCTAAAAGTCAGAATGCATTTTGACCTTGGAGAGAAATGTTAACGAATCTGTAACTAAAGTCACTGCTAAATTTAAAAAAAGAAATATATAATTACTTTTGAGATAATTGATGTTTTCTAATGCATGCCTTAAGGCACTCTTGCGGGTTAGAAAGTTAAATTTTCTGTGGTTTGAGTTTTATCGAAGATCAAAGTTAAAATTTTGTAAAAGAAAAGTGTAAAATTGCTCAATTTTAATTGAATAAAACATTTTAACCGATTATCTAACTTTTTAAAATATTAAACTCATTGTAATTCTTATGTATCCTAGATTCTACATATTTTCTTAAAAATACTTTTCTTTTGCATACAGTAAGTATACTAACACATACAATTTTCTTTGAACATCAGATATCTCAAAAATGGTATCTTCCGTTTTCTAGAAATTTTACTCCAATCTAGTCCATTATATGGTTAACAACACATACAAAATTCAGAGTAAGACCATGAGGGGATCTCGAGATAATCTGAATTTAATTTATGTTTTAAATCATGCAATGGCTTGTGTTTAAGGAACATCTTTGCCAAATGCAAGATATTTTTTTGATATATCCTTTGTTCAGGGACGATTATCTATGTTATGTAATGTTTTGGTAAGAAAGGGAGTTCTAGAAAAAAACTTTAAAATCTACGATACATTAGCGATAATAAAATTTAACTAAGAGTTCTAAAGTAATTAACAGTTTTACTTTAGAACATTTACATACATCTATTCATTAATAAGATCTTTGAACCTAAGTGTATTCCATCAATGCCGTGGAGCCCACTTCCCTACATAACTCTCTCCCATTTCCTTTTACCTTCTTATGTATAATTTATGATTCAATAAAAATTAGCAATCTAAGAAAAATAGTTTTCTATTTAATTCACATTTCAGAGCACCATTTATATCCAGCAATGTTAAAGAGTTAAGCTAAAAAAAGCACTATTTTAAATTAGTGTATAACTTAAAAATGCGAGATGTTTTCAAATTTTTAGCGTTTATTTTGAAGCATCTGTAAAACATAAATTTACTTAAAGTATTGATCATTGTTAGCTATGACAATCATCTTTCTGGCAACATATAGATTCCGAGACTAACGATCAGATCATCTTTTAAAGGCCAAGAACGAATCAAGTCAATTTCGGATACTCTGTTTTGAAGTGAAGCAATCACTTCTTTCTAAATAGTTTTTTAAAGGTATTGTCATGATGAAATATTACGGTTTTCATGAAGGAATATTACGGTTTCAAGTCTGGCCACATATTTTGGCCAATGCTCGCTTTAAACACCTTTTGGTCCCACCAAATACACAGCATTATCTTAGCACCATGGTTGTTTAGCTTTGGTGTTGATTCGGCTGCTTGGCCGGGCTTCACAACGAACTCTTACACTTCGGGTTGTCGTAATGGTTACTTGTGTCATTGCAAGTAATGATTCGGTGCAAAAATTATTTTCTTTTATAGCGTTCAAGCAGCATTTCAGACATACGCAATTGTCTTTCAAGGTTCCTCAGCCTTAATTCGTATGGTACCCAATGTCCTAGCTTTTGGATGAATCCTGCCGTTCAAAGTCATTTTAAAATTGTTATTTGAGTAGCTCCCAATGATTGTACAAGTTGTTGTTGAGTTTGACAATAATCTTCATGAAGTAATGCCTCCAATTCTTGGTCTTCAAACTTGTTTGACTGGCCTGGGCGATCATTGTCTTCCGTGTCAAACTCACCACTTCTGAACCGCACAAACCATTTCTCGCACTTTAAAACCGATGAAACACATTTACCATAAGTTTTGGTGAGCAATCGGTGTGCTTCAGCTACTCTTTTTTTCAGATTAAAGAAATAAAGCTAATCTTTCCGGATATGACTATTCTTTGGTACAAAATTCGGCATTTTCAAAGCCATAAAAAAACTTTTTTTTACACTATAATATTCAGTAACTTAGTGAAAATAAAACCCGCTTTTAAATGATACACCATCTATTGTAAATCCGGCATTTTTAAGTCATACAGCTAATATTACAAATTTAATTGTGATTAAAACTTTAATGTGATTTTCACCATATATTTTTTCGACGAAAATTATCACTGTCTTAATAGATATGTATATTACAATTTTGTTGATTAAATTTAGTGCTCACCCTTTGCTATTATTAATATCATTACACATATATTTACTTGTAAATAAACAAAAATATCAATTTGACTTTATGTAAAGGATAGTATGTAATGTATGTAAATGAGCATAGGCTGGCCCAAAGAACAGATGTCGATGTTTCTAACTGGAAAAAAGCTTCCTCAAAGCTGCATTATAGTGCAACGAATTTACTTTTTTTAACCAGCATCCAACAATATGGTGGGTATATTGATTCTGTTATTTCTTTTATTACATATCGAAATATTGGTTGAGGAACCAAAAAGTACACCCAGAGAAAAAAAACAACTTAAAATCAATATAAACTATATTGAATCAATAAGAAATATTAACGAAGTCTAGTAATGTTACAATATTAATTTAAAGTTGAAAATTATTGATCGTATTTCAGTATGGTTTTTCTATTATAATGAACATTATTGAATTAATATAGAGCGTTCTTATTTTTAAGTAGCAGCTTTTTCCTGAGTGTATATATATATGTCCTAGGTAATCATAAGATTCTAAGACGATCTAGCTATGTCCGTTCATCTCCTCTCTGTTGAAGACACGATGGTGCCCTGAAATATTCCGCAAATGATATTTTTTGATAACCTTTGTTTGGTATTGAAAAAACGCAATATTGGTCTACTATTTCACCTAGCGTTCATACAAATCTCTCCCCTGAATACTGTGCTCTGAAGTACTCTAAAATTGTACTGTAAAGTATGGTGAATATCGGGCAATTATGATTGCTCAGGACATTGTATGGGGACTAGGGACAAATATTGCCTGATTTCAGTTGCAACAGAGTATTTACAACTCCCACATAGGGAGATCGCCTTAGAATTTTTTGAGGACCCAGAAGATATATAGTTTTGTGGCTCTGCGATGAATATGTCGATGTGTTAAAATCGGTGGGTATACATGGTGGGTATAATAGTAAAAAAAGTGCAATTGTTCTCCATAAAATTGGAATTATGTTAAAACGACAATTAAATTTAACAAATCAAAATATTATATCTGACTCTGAACATTAAGAAGTGGTTACTTAATCAGAATTATAAAATATTTTACACATAAAAACTATGATATCTAGATTTTGATATTTTACTTTTAATCAAGAAATTAAAAACTTGTAAACTTTCATTTAATTGTGAAATTTTTCTCTTGGCTCCATATAAATATGGGGCTCACCTAATGCGAACATATTTAAGTGTATTTCGTAAAAACAAAAATATTTGTAGACAAAGTTTTCATTGCTACTCGTATTGTTGGTGCGTGCGTCTTTCATTACACACTTACAAATACATATCGATCAATTAACTCAAAACTGTCACAACTTTAAATTTAAAAGTTTTACAAAGGGTACTATAAAACTATTGGATATTATTTGCTTATTATATGTGTAAGGAAATGTTTTCCCTAATTTGAATTAAACTTATTATAATATAAAATTTCAAAGTATTTCTTTTGAAACTGCATCTACTGAGTTGTGACAGTCTTCTGTTAAGTAAGCGATATGTATTTACATAAACAGTCAAATACACAAACAACAAATGATATGCATGTAGTGTACATGAAGTTTCCCCAGCAGTTAAGCAAGTAGTCAATATGTATCCCTTATAGACAGTAATTGTCAATAATATCTGTTTACTTGGCTGACTCCCATTTTACACGTATATATTCTTTGTAGTGCAGAGAGAAGTGAATTGGTTACTTTATATATCCCATGTAAACTATCTTGAAGACAATTGTCATTTAAGTATCTCTAAGTAATCAAGAGTGTTTACTCTTGAGTGTTTATTTTGTACAGCAATTTAAAAGGAAGTTATGATACGCAGCAGAAGTAATCTATTGGAGAGTTGTCGGAGGTAGGTATGTTTATCTCTTCTTCATAAATATAGAATTAACTTTTCGTTCACTCAAAGCTGATGCAGAGCTCACTCAAAATTAAGTTGACTTATTGCAACTGACTTTAGTGCGTTGACAAGGTGACCTCATCTCGATTGGTATTGAACTAATTTCTTGCTCACTCTAAGCTGATAAAGACATAAACATTAGGCAGAGTAAAATACTAAGAACAAGCTAAATCATAGTGAGTTAACTTGTGGTTAGCTGAAAAATATGAAAAGTGAGTTGGTACTAACTCATTCCCAAGACATTACATTGAAAAACAGAATAGAATTTAACAAAGAAAATGAGTTAACTCTTTAGTAACCTGTGATTGAACATGAGTTAGTTTTAAGTTAACCCTAAGTGCAACAGGGTTTACATAAATGTACAAACGTAAAACAGAAAAAAAAACATTGAAAAACAAAACAGTATTTATATCCATAAAGTAATTGCAATCAGGGAGGTAATTACATTTAGTTAAAACCATTTTTTTTAATACAAAATGAGTTAAACAACAACGATGGCAACATAAAATAAAAATAAAATTCTCTTGTTATTCTTTTTTTTTTGTTGTTGTCATTGCTGTTGCTGGATGTTTGTTTGTTGTCTTTACTGTTTGTTGTTTTTTTTTTTTTCAAATTTAATTGAAATTTATGCCATTTGGCGTCGTTATACATTATGTCGCGACATTTTGTGCTGTATGACTTTTACAACATTTTTGTGAAACTAACGTTATAAAAAAAAAATAAAATAAAACAACATACAGAAAAAACTTAAATCCTTTTATTAAAAATTATTTTTGCACCCTATTAAAGCTAGAGCATAGATTTTCATTTGATAGAACTGTTTGGAACATATAATTTTGAAAGGTTTTTGGTCAGCGGGAAGTTTTTTCTATAATATGTATGAGACTTAATTTGTGCTTGATTTTGTTACGTGGATTTTAAAATTTACCATATGTTGATTAGTTTCTGTGCCAAGAATCCATATTTTTAGAAAAAAAAATTAAAATTCAACTTTTACAATGATTTTTCTTTTAGAAAAAAACTATTTTATAAAAATTTTACAAACTTTGTTAAACGACATAAATGCAAAAGTAATGATTTTATACTTAAAACTATTCACTGCCTACATATTATAAACTCCTCTTAAATGTAGCTCATTACCAAGACACCATCAACCAAAACCTATCACTTTACCTATTTATGTGTGTTGACAACAGAAAATACCTATTGTTTTGTAACAGCAAACGAAAAAATGTACAACAGATTTATAGGATATTTACAATAAATAGATTGACTTTTATATGAAGTAGTAGTATTGTACTACAAGTACGCACATTCATACAAACAAACACATATTTACATACATGTCATACAATACATACATCGTAAATCTATTAAAACTATTTACGTATATAAGTTAAAAACAGCCTCTCTTTCTCTTGTACATGTATATTAGGGTGCTCGCAAGGTTTAAAAATGTTTTGCATCATCTAAAAATAAAAGAGGTTGCTTATTTATACGCTAGACCACCATTTGTAGGGAGGGCATTATGCGTTTGTGCTGATGTTTGTAACGCCAAAAATTATTAGTCCAACACCCACTTTAAAGTACACCGATCGACTCAAAATCACTTTCTAAGGCGATTAAAAGGGTCATAGACTAGTTATGTAAATAGTTGTGACCCTAAATGATAGGTAAAATCACTAGTTTGGCACAGTCTCCTAGAACTGATGGATATATAAAGAATAAACCAAAATGTGTATATTCCCTGTGGGACTTTTAAAAGCTCACTCAAAATCATGTAGACTTATTGCTAAACCATTTACGTATTTCTACAAAATCTGACTTCTTCTTCATAAATATAGAACTAACTTTTCGTTTACTCAAAGCTGAGCGCACTCAAAATTAAGTTGACTTATTGCTAACTCATTTACAACTGACTTTAGTTGATGCTCACTTAAACCTGCTGCTGCATACATTAACATGATATAGAGTAAAAAGCTAAGAACAATCTAACTCATAATGAGTTAACTTAGCGAAGTGAGTGAGTACTGACTCATTCTGAAGACATTACATTGTAAAACTAAATAGAATTTAACAAGGAAAATTAATTATTTAATTAGTCCAGTGTCTGACGAATCATTTTTCCATTCACTCTTGCTCTGATTAAATTTGCGTTCTTCCTTCTAGTGCCTGAAGAATCACTTTTTCATTTATTCTTGATCTGATTAAATTGGAAATCTTCTTTCTAGTCTTTGGATTTGGTCTTCTGTGTCCCATTTTTTCATTTATTCTTGCTCTGATTAAATTGGCATTCTTCCTTCTGGTCTTTGGATTTATTCTGCTGTGTCCCTCCTTCTTAATCGAATGTGACTAAATAATGAATTGTCCCTGTAATGTGTTGTGCGAGGCACTGTCCAGTCGAAAACGAATTGATGAGCCCTTGTCGAAGAACATGTGTTGCGTAAAAAAATATGGGTTTCGGGAACAAGTTCCCTAATTTCAGCAGAGCTCATACCATAGAAGTATCGGTAGATCAGTGAAACACAACCCACATTGCGAATGTTTCAGTCAATCAATAGAGCTGGATACCCTAATGCCACCGATAAGCACTTTCGCCCTATCCTGTTCGCTGTCGAGAAACTCCTAAATAGACCTAGAAGCACCGTCGCATACATGAGAGTTGTATTCCATTTTTGGTCGATTATAAGTGGTGCAAAATGTAAGGATATCAGATGGAGCGAAGTATGTCTTACACCGTTTTAGAAAACCAAGGCACTTGAATGCTTCTTTCAACACTCGAATAATGTGTTCTGTCCAGCGGACATCGCACTTAATACTCATGCCTAGAACATCAAGAGCTTCTGATTCCTTAATATTTACACCACCCATAAAAACAGATGAAGCAACATGATCTGTTCTGCGTTTGTGTGTTAACTTACAGCATTGAGCTCGACCCCATTCAGAGATTGTCACTAGATCTTGGTTAAGCGTATCATTTATGTTTTGCCACAGGCTTGGTCTGTAATTGAATGCATATGAATGGCAAATGTTGCTGTCATCAGTAAAAGAGTAGATAGGGTTGTAAGTTTGACGTAGGAGGTAGTTTATAAAGATAAGAAACAGAATAGGAGAAATAACGCAGCTTTGCTGTACCCCAGAATTGATCTCGAACTTGTTTGATGAGATTCCATCTATAACAATCCTATAGTTAGTGCGATATCTGAGAAAGCTCGATAAAAATCGAGAGAAGTTATTACCGACACCAAAAGCAATAAGTTGTACTCACATGGGTACGTGGACACTGGGACAATAAAGGCAATTGTATTGCTGATTACTTGGCGGGACTAGGAGCCTTGATGTCGGAAGGCGAGATAGATTTTCTTTGTGGTATTCCGCTGCAAGAAACGAATACATGACGCATATTACGAGCTTTCCCAAACGAAGTGGGGTAATGAAACCACCTGTACTATTACGAGGATGATTTGGCCTGCATTGGACTGTAAACGTACGTCATATCTACTTCGACTACAACGAATACGACTCAGCAATATGGTGGCGATGATCACCGGACATTGCACTTTCTGTTCTCATGTTGCAAGACTTCGGTTACCTTATCACTACTTCTGCAGAAGCTGTCAGAATGAGGAAGAGAAAGAAACTGTTCTACACTTCTTTTGTAATTGTCTGGCACTAAGCGATCTACGTGCAAGACTATAGATATAGATGCCTATATTAGGGAAAGCAGGTGGTTGATAAGACCGAACTTGCAAATTGCATTTCATGGTGATCCCGCAAATGTCCCATGATGGTCTGCGCTATTCAATTCTTAATCTTCTCCTCGTACTCCTCCCATTTCTACCAATATTCTCCTCATGCTAATTTCACACCTACTAAATCTATATAATTCCTTTTCTTCTACTTCTTTTTCTCTCTTGTCTCTGTTTTTTATTCTCTTTTCAGGTACCACAAAGGGACCCAAGTGAGATGTACCAAACGAAGATTTTGGACGGCTGTCTAATAACATAACCTAACCTAATAAGTTTTGCTGAAAGCTCATCATGCCATACTCTCTCAAACGCTTTAGAAATATCTAGAGCCACCACTTTACATTCGCCAAATCGGTGGATAAAACGAAACCATTTTTCCGATAGGATAAATGGTGTCGTAAGTCTCCCGTAGAGCGTCCTCTACGAAAGTCATACTGCCGGTCGCTGAGTAAATTGTTGAACTTTAATTATTTCACAAGATTGTAGTTAATCATACTCTCTATATTTTTGGAAAGTGCAGAACAAATTGCAATTGGTCGATAATTTTCAGGATTGTTAGCCACTCCCTTTTTAGGAATTGGAGTTACATTAGCGACCTTCCAACATACTGGAAATTTTGTCGGCACGGTATAAAGTGCAGAAAATATTAGCTAATAGATGAGCTAGCGAACACTGCTTAAAGACCAGTGCTGGTATACCAACAAGCGCAGGAGACTAATTTATGTTGAGTAACTGATAGTCTTTCGAGCCAAAAGGTTAGCTTTATTGGCGAATCAGTTTCGGCTTCGGGTTATCGTAATGGATTTATTTTCCATTACAGGTAATGATTTGGTGCAAAAATTATTATCTTTTATAGCGTATTTCAAGGTCTCTCGGCTTGAATTCGTAAGGTACCTACTTCAAAACTTTTGCTACTTGCAAAAGTTTTGAAGGTGCTGATTGAGTAGCTCCCAATGATTATGCAAGCTCTTGTTGAGTTTGGCAACAATCTTCATGGAGTATTGCCTACAATTCTTGGCCTTCAAACTTTTTTGGGTGACCTGGGTGATTTTTTCGTGTCAAAATGATCACTTCTGAACCGACAAAACATTCTCTTGTACGCTGAAGCCGATAAAACACATTCAGAATAAGTTTTGATGCACTTTTTTTGTTTTGTTGGCACGAAATTCGACATTATAGGACCTATAATTGGACATTGCTTCCATAAAAGTCCCGTTTTAAAAAAAACACTTTAACGAGCATGAATCTTTTAAAAATGTAGTATCCAAATAAAATTTAACCGAAAGAATTTTAATTGCGATCGGTGCATAATTGAACCTAGCACCTATGTTAGCACGACTTCTGAAAATTACTTTAACTATCATATAACTCTTAAAAATATTGCTATCAAAAAACAATTCTATGTACATAAGTTTTATATAGAAATAAATCACAAGACCTAATTTAAAGATATCAGACCATAATTGCTCATAGCTTCCATATAAAGCCCACTTCCAAAAATAACTCACAAAAATAAATTATTGATATTTTAAAAGACAATTATGTTTGCTCATTTACTCAGTCTAGGGTATTTTATGGCCGGGCTTGTCCGGCTATACTTTCTTACTTACTTTTGAATTTTTTTTAACATTGTATAATTTGAATCTTTTTGAAAAAAATAGCTACTTGGATACAAACACGAAACTTCATGTAAAATGTGCAACCTAAAAACATATTTTCATCATTTGGTTTTTAGATGACTGAGAATAATCAAAGACCTTGGCAGCATCGAAATTTAAAAAAGTGCAAAGAAAAGAGCCACCCTATTACATATATATAATTGTGGATATGTACACAAGTACATATTTGCACACTTTAGTTTTAGTCACTCGCCGCCATATTGACTGGAGCCCCGGTTGTTACGAAAATTAAATGCATTTCTCACGCCTCGTACAACGTACGACAAAATACTTTATGCGAGCGAACCTTTTAAATGTTATACAAATTAATGTGTGTGTATTTGTGTGTGTTTGTCAACGTGTAGTTGTGCATGTAGCTGTATTGATGTCGTCATCAACCTTATACTGAAAAATATTTGTTTT
This sequence comes from Calliphora vomitoria, assembly GCA_942486065.2. Lineage (NCBI taxonomy): Eukaryota > Metazoa > Arthropoda > Insecta > Diptera > Calliphoridae > Calliphora > Calliphora vomitoria. The sequence goes on from OW818031.2 coordinate 39,532,693, forward strand.
ATTTATGTCATTTATTTAATTGCAAAACTTTAATTGTCTGACTCCAGTCAGGTCGTATTCAATTATAATATTTCTATTTAATTAAAATGACAAAAAATTTACAAACAAAATCAACAAAAACTATGACTTCTTTTGTGTGTTTTCCTTTTTTTGTATTTTTATTTACAAACAATAAGCGATGTTTAACAATTGCATGGAGATTGCAATAATTAATTGGCGTCACTCTATTTAATTGCATTAAAAATAAGATTGTATGGAAAATGTATTTTAATTTTAGCATAATCTGTTTGATGTAAAAATTAAATATTTTAAAACTTGTATTCATACAAAATCAATTTTATTGAAATAGCAAGACATGTCGTCAACGCACTAGTTAAGCCAATGTTTTTATTTTGTTAAAAATGCAAATAAATATGTATGTATATATTCTACAGTTTTCAATATATAAAAAAAACAAAAAGTAAGAGTATTATATTCGGCAGTGCCGAATCTTGTATACTGACCATCTATATATAGTATTGGCGTTCTATGTAGACTTTAATTAGCTATGACCCGAACTATACAGAATTTGATACTGTACAACTTCTCACAGAAGTTGGTAGAAAGATTAAGGTTCATATAAAACTTGTTTATGTCCAATTTCATCACGATTTTAATTATTATAAAACAATTATTATGTATGTGGGAGTCATTTTCTGAGTGGGAACTTGTACGGGGACTAGGAACAAATGTTGCTCAATTAATCCCATACTTTACAGCAAGGGTGCCCAAGCCGTATACTCTTGGTCCCCATTTGTTTTTGTAAAAACTCTTAGGTATAGGCTGTGTGTTTCAATAATCAATAGATAGCAATATCAAATACACAAACAACTTTGTGTTGTTCTTTTTTTTGTTGTTCTTCATTGTATACACGCAAGTGCAAAGCAACAACACTTTCGTATGCTTTGCTGATGAACATTGACGACAGCGATCATCAATGTAGATTTTGTTTTTGTTTATCATATGATATCGTTTAAAAAAGTGTGTATTTTATCCCTTGTTCTTTGTATGTTTTGGTTTTTACAACAAAAAATATTGAATAAAAATTAGCTTTTCTTTAAATATTTGTATAATTTCAGAGTACTTAGAACTAATTTGTGCTATATTTTATGAGGATTGCTGCATAATGAACATATTTATGACTGCTCAAACTGTATTCCAGGGGGACATTTTTATGAGGGTTGGTGAAATCATGAAGCGATATTGCACAGTTTCAGCACCCAAAAAACCTTATAACCTGAGAGAATTTGTGGAAAACTTCAGCCAGCTATCTACATTTGTTTGGGCACATTGGCTCAGAAATTGATTTCATTGGACAAAATATTGGTAATTGTGTGCGTGACATGCTGTTATTTATTTTATTTAATTTTACAAAAAAACTAGCTGTCACGGCAAACGTAGTTCTGCCATAGCTCACACTATGTTTGAAGACTGCCACTACTATATAATACTCCAGATATGCAATAATAAATTTTTACTTCGTATGGGTATTGCCACGCCCATTGTACCTTTATAAGTCAATTGTGAATCTAAACCATCCAGGAACCCATAAAATTTCATAAAAATCCGCCCAGCCGTTAGGGAGGAGTTTAGTTACTAACACATGTACAGAAGAATTATATGAGGACTGAGATGGTAAAATTCTTAACACACGTTTTTCATTAAAACTTTTAACCCAAGTATTATTTGATTTTTTTTTTATTTGATCAATTTACCTTTGTAAAGCATGTCAGTTATAATGTTTAATGTCAATTATGTTCATTTGTTGTTAATCTGATTAAAATGAGTGACCAGAAAGTGCGTACTAAAATTATTAAATATTTTCAACAAAACCCAACTTGGTCCTATAAAAGGTTGGCCAAACAATCAAAGATCAGCTATCAAACTTTTTCCAATGTTATTAAACAGTACCGGGACAACTTGTCTGTTGATATAAAACCTGGTACAGGTAGAAGGAATGGTCCACATAATGTTTCTAGAACCAAAAAAATAGAATGCATTTTCACACCTCCGGCATGAGAGCAGCCCGGTTAGGTCAGTACTCGGAATATTTGGTACGAAAAGTTAAAGCCAATAAAGGTTTAAAAGCATACAAGGCTGAAAAAGTTTCTGAGAGGAACTCTGCTAAAAACTTAGAGGCGAAAGTCAGAGCACGGAAATTGACGTCAAATTTTATACAAAAAATATACCTGCTGCATAATGGATGACGAAATGTACGCATTTTTAGCAGCTTCTGGGTCAATTTTTTATGTCGCAGATGGGCTCTTGTTAAAAGAGAATTGAAGAGCACAAAAAAAGGTGTCCAAAAGTGTGGTACATTTTAAACGTTAATAGAAGGGTTTACGAAAAAGGTTCATAATTTCTCCTAGCCCTCATACAAATGTCGTTCCAAGATAGGATTTTATTGGGCATAAATGTTTAATTTATATAGATGTCCACATAAATTTCGATCCAAATAAATTTTATATATTTACGGAATTCATGTCACCTTATTTTATAATTATCCGTAAATAATTAGTCATAGCTCCCATATAAGGCCCGCTTCTGAAAATCACTTAAACGAGCATAGATCTCTTTAAAATAGTGGTATTCACATAAAATTCAACATTAATAGCTTTCATATGAACATAAATCACGCGACATAATTTAATGGCGATCGGTCCATAATTAGTCATAGCTCCCATATAAGACGCACTCTTCCGAAAATCATTCACGAAAATAAATTATTGAAATGTTTTTGCTCATTTATTTGTTATTATCTGCTTATAACTTTTTTTAAAAAAAAGCTGATTCAAAGACAAAAAAATCGCAATTTCATACTAAAGCCTATAAAAAATTAAATGTTCAACTTTAGCCTTAAATTTCTCTCCATCAAAAAAATATCTAAAATATCTCTATCGATTCAAATATTACAGACTTTTGGCCAAATATGAGGACCCAAAATATGGTTTGATGTATGTATTACAAACGAAATTATGGTGGGTATACAAATTAGTAAACATTTGAAAGGTAGAAGTTTATCAGAAATGCATCAGAAAACTAAATTTCTAGGTAATGTTCGGAAATGTATTTTCTACGAATAAAATAATTTATTTATTTAAGAGATTTTAGCTTGTACGTATTGTTTAAGCATCTTTAAAAATATCAACAATAACTTTTTTTGTTCTTAATACGTTTTGTTGAAAATTGCTAAAGTTTTTTTTATCTACAAAAATTGACCAACGCAAAATCTAACACAAAAGTTCTAGGGCGCCATGAATTAAATTGATTTAATTTATGTGTAGGTATATTTATTGCTTTTGTAAACAAATTTTATTACCTGGTTGTATTTAACTATTCGTATGAATGGCTAAAATTACTTTGTCTAAAATTTATATTTATTTGTTTTGATTTGATTATAGTAGATATGGAAATATTTATGTATATACTAACACGAAGTGATATTGCAAATATAAGTTATCAGCACTACTTAAAATTTTAAACAGATGGTTATAACCAGGGCTACCAAAAATAAGCCGTCGGAAGAAATTTAAAGTAAATATTTCCTTTGTATGCATCTTTTTAAATCTACTTTTTGTTTCCATTTATATTGCAAAATAAATTTACTTACAACTAAATTTGTGGTTGATTCAAATTTTGGGAACTTACCAACAAGTGGGTTCAAAACTAGAAATTTTTAGCACTCTGTGAGTTAAAAAAAAAACTATCAATGAAATTACTGTTTATATTAAAAAATTTTCATTCAAGTTGGTACTCTGTTTTTCATCGTAATTTCACCCTTGACTTGCCACTCAATAGGGTCATTTGAATATTGAAATCAATCTATAATTTCTAAATGGGTATTCTGATTATAGTAAAACGTCAAATGGCTATAAAAAAGTTATTGTTTAAAATTGAGTTTAAATTTAGACCTTTCTGTTTTTCATTCAGATTTATTCTTTTTGGTCTGACAAAATAAAATATTACATATAAGAATTTAATCGTTAGAAATAGGTGTAGGGTAACTGTAACTGTTACATTGACCCACTGTATATTTCCTCCATTTTTTGTGTATGTCTCTCATTTACATAAACAAACTTTTCTTAGTAAAACCATCAGCAAAGTAATGACAGCATTTTAAAATTAAAATATGTGCAATATATATCACTGTAGGAGATTTAAAAATAAAAAAAACATTAAAAATTGCTTAATGGTCAAACTTTGACCATTATTACATCAGTACTACTGTATACTTTAATAAATATTACTTGATAATAGAAAAACGATTCAATTAAATTGAGTTCTCTTTTCTTATTTATGTATTCAAATAAACCACAACTAAAGTGTCCATTAAAAAACATTTGCAATTTTAATAAAATATATTTTGTATTGTTGTTCCACATACAAAAGTATAAGAAGTTTTATATACACAATGCTATGGAAAATAAAGTATATAAATCTGATATTGTCATCAATTCTTAAAAGGAGAAGCGTAATAATAAAATAAAAAAAAGAAAACAATTAAATTGAGCTAAAGGAAGCAACTAATTGCTATCATTAAAAATACTTACACTTGATATGAACACACAATTAATTATGGTTGTATCGGAAATATTCATATAAAATAGTAAAGAAAACTTACACAAGTACTTGCATACGTTCACAAATATGAGAGCAGGATGAGAAGTATTTTCTTTTGTATGCTAAGAGATTGCTTTAAGTTTAATGTTGTATTAAAGATACATTTCTAAGTCGATTAAATGATGTTTGTCCGTCCGTTCGTGTGTCTGACTGGCTGGCTGGCCACTTAAACTTTGTGCGCAAAGTACAGGTCGCAATTTTGAAGTTATTTCAATCAAATTTGCGACATGCAATGAACAAGCCTATTGAAACTGGCTGAAATCGGTCCTTTATTTCACATAGCCCCCATACAAAAAGTGTTCCCGGAATAGGACTTTATTGGTCATTAATGTTTAATGTATATAGGTATCTACACAAATAAGTTTTATATATACGGAAGAAGAGACACCTAATTATATGATGATCGGTCCGTAATTAGACATAGCTCCCATATAAGGTCATAGCTCCCAAATCACTTTAACGAGCAGAAGCTCTTTCAAAAAGTTGGTAGCCACATGGAATTCAACAGAAATAAGTTTCATCAAAACTGACGCAATTTTATTTATTTTGAATTTATAATAAAAATCTGTAAAATATAGGAGGCATTTTCTTGAAAAATAAACATTACTAAACTAGAAATGATTTTTTAGGCAAAGACCTTTTAGAATACCCTCGTACTACATACCAGCGCAGAAAGTGCACTATCGTAAACAGTTGTAACATTACACAAGCATAGACTTAATAAACTGCCGGACTCTGTAATAGACACATGCAACATAGAAACGGACACAAACTTGTACGCACAACAGCAATAATCGAACATTGTTAAAGCCACAGTAATGTATGGGTATAAAATTTACAACTACACACACACACACATCGTACACAAAAACATACAATAACTTGCAACTGCATTTAAACAAAAATAAAAAGAAGTACTAAAAATTCTTAATTACATACAAATAGAGGATACTGGCCATATAACAGGCACTTAAACAATGTAGACACACACATTGGGGATATATGGACAAATGCTTGAATTGATGTTTGAGTGTTTTACATAAATGTAGGTTTGCATCTTTATTGTTTAGCAACAGAAGAAAACTATAATGTAGTTGCAAAAATAGCATAAGGTAGAAATAAAAAAGCAATTTGTTCGACTGCGAGTCTCCATATATGAAACTAAAGCAAATGGCTGATTATTGTTCTTGCCACTTTGTCATTACATTGCTGGTGCACAAAGTTTGTACACGAAATAATTGTTACAAACAGTGGAATGTTATTAAGAAACATTACAAGGACTTGTTACTAAACAATTGTTTTTTTTTTTACATATTTCGCTAAAATTAGCTAAAACCTGAAAAGGAAAAATGACAAATCATGCTTATCATCACGTGCATACATATATTGTTGCAAATATTTAAATATTGCATACAAGTCAGTTACTCACAATTTATATGACTTAATAATCGTTTTGTTTTTATCTTTTGTATGTTCCCAATAAACCAGAAAACGATATGATAGCAAAATCGATATTACCCTATGGGGGCAATTATGATATTATATAATATAATATTATTGAAAACGATATTATTATAATATAGTTTTCAACAATTTTCCTTCCAATAAAATAAATAAATAAACCACAAACATTTGAAAAAAACTTCAAACAGAAAAATAATTTAATTTAAAAATTTTCAAACAACATACAAAAGCTGACAACATATGAATGCTGCAATATTTGAAAAATGCAAACATTTACATGTACGATCTGAATAAGAGCAAAAATATGATTTGTGTATGCTATGTTTCCTTTTCTTTCACGATTTTTAGCTAAATATGTGGTATAACAGATACAAAATATATTTATTAGTATTAAATAGCATTCAGAATGAAATCTGTAGCATGACGATTTTACTATCGTTTTTATTGGAAATTATGAAAGCGAAAACGGTATCATAATTGCCTGGAAAAACAATATTATAAGGAACGGTACAATTTAGTCCGGAAAAACTATCGTTTATGACACGCAAACGATATCATATATGATAGTTTATATCATCTAGGTGATATCGTTTCGATATCATTTTAATATCGTTTGGTTTATTGGGTTGTATTTTTTCAAATGTTTGTATTTTTTTATTTATTTTATTGGAACAAAAATATTTGAAAACTCAGACTGCTCAATAACTGGTGGCAGAATAACTTTACCGTTCGAACAGCACTTTCCCGAGGATTCCTTAGGGAACTTCAAAATGCTGCAATGTAAGCAACGTTTGTTCATTGCGCCAATCAGTACGTCCTTGTGAATCCTGGTGTCACTTATTGTAATAAAATGCCGGTAACTTTAAACAGATTATTTCTCTTGATCGAGCCATTCAGGAGCGATTGGCTTTTAATCTTTTGATATTCTGTTGAGGTGTCTCTGCAGCACTCGTGATTCCGTGTCGTGATTCTCATTCTCTTCCCTTTTCTGCGGTCCTAGACGTATTTACCCTTTCGGAAACAAATTTTATTTGAATAAAACCGTTATTTTTTTTATTAAAAGTTGAGTTATTCAAAATATTTTTTTTTTAATAGATTTCGTATGAAAATTTCTTATTCATGCACCTAATATGCAAGAGTAAACTAAATTGTTTATCATCGATTGATAATATAAAAGAACTTTAATAGTACCGAACATGTGTTGGAATGTATTCCTTTCTTCGATTACAACAAATCATTCACTTCAGTGTACACCACTGTGAATTAAAATTTTTAGAATGATGTTAAGCAATGAACTGTAAATTGTCATTATTTGAACCATTGAGAAATATACATAGAGCGAAAACTCTGCTGTCAAAGACCTAACTCAGTTATCAAGACCCTAAGTGGTGAGAATGTATTAGTAAATAAAACTATGTGAAAACAAAACAACACTCGTATGTGTACTTTTTTGAGCAAAATTTTGGTTTGAGATTTTTTCTAGTTTCCGCTCTTGTTTCTCTATGGTTTGAACGTTGGGAATAAAACAAAGTATTTCTTTCTCCAATTGAAAAAAAATGTTTTGGTAAACATGTTTTTTTTTTTTGTTGAGAAAAAAATTGTTTGGACAAAATTAATTTTTTTGATCTATAATAATTGAAGAAAAGAACGATCAACAGTTCTTTGTTATTGATGTCATTTGCGGTATAGTATACAAATTTGATTTTGTAACACCATTCAGTCCACAGATCGAAAAGAAAAAATCTGACTTTACAGCGTTACCCGTAAAAATTTTATCAAAATTTGTCCGTTTTTGATTCCATACGGAACATACATACACACATCTATTTATACCCTACACCACCATAGTGGGGAGGGTATAATGGATTTGTGCAGATGTTTGTAACGCCCAAAAATATTAGTCTAACACCCACCTTAAAGTATACCGATCGACTCAGAATCACTTTTTGAGTCGATTAAACGATGTCCGTCCGTCCGTCCGTCCGTCTGGCTGGCTGGCTGGCTGGCTGGTTGGCTGGCTGGCTGTCCATGTAAAGCTTGTGCGCAGAGTACAGGTCGCAAATTTAAAGATATTTCGATAAAATTTGGTACATATCATTTTTTCTGCCCAAGGACGATCCCTATTGAAACTGGCTGAAATCGGTCCATTATTTGACCTAGCCCCCATACAAATGTCCTCCCGAAAGTGGATTTTATCCGTCACAAATGTTTAATTTATATAGGTATCTACACAAGTTTTTGTCCAAATAAGTTTTATATATAGGGAATTCATGTCACCAAATTTTATTATGATCGGTCCATAATTAGTCATAGCTCCCATAGAAGCCCTGCTTCCGATAATCACTTTAACGAGCATAAATCTCCTACAAATGTTGGTATACACATAAAATTCAACATAAATAACTTTCATATAAACATTAATCACGTGACCAAATTTCGTGGTGATCAGTCCATAATTTGTCATAGCTCCCATATAAGGCCCACTTCCGAAAATCATTCACGAACATAAATTATTGAAATTATGAAAGAAAAATGTTTTTGCTCATTTACTTAGTGTAGGGTATTATCTGGTCGGGCTTGACCGACCATACTTTCTTACTTGTTTTATATACATATTTATGGCATTAGCGGTATAATGTAAAAATTTGATTTTTACACATGACCGAATATCAAAAGACTCCCTGAAAATTTCCGGAATACTATGAGAGATTTCATAAATATGTTGATTATGCAGCAATCCTGATAAAATGTTTCACAAATTAGTTCTAAGTACTCTGAAATTATACTGTAAAGTATGGCGAAAATCGAGCAATATCTTTCCATAGTCCCCATACAAGAAAATGATTTGAACATTCATCATTTTCTTATAATAATAATTATCGTGACGAAGTATGCCGAATGGACAAGGAAGTAGATAAATATGTTTTGTATATTGTATGTTGATCCTTAACTGTAGAAAAACGTAATATATGGCCGCACTTATATCCTGTGCCGATGCTTGTAAAATCTCGTATTGAACGCCTTGTCTTCAAATTTTATATATGGAAGCCATAGACATTTCCAAATAATGTTTTGCTAAAACTTCCGTCAGTCTGGCTGGCTGACCATGTAAACTTTGTGCGCAAAGTACAGGTCGCAATTTTGAAGATATTTCGGTAAAATTTGGTACATATAACATCTTCGTCACAAGGACGATCCCTATCAGAGATGTGCATGACATTCAAATGACATATTTATTATTTTGCAAAAGTGAATACTGAGTCATTACATGATTCTCCACAGCAAATGTTTTGCTACAAAATGCATGTAATTGCTTGCATATTCTGTGAACTTCTACCATTCACAAAAGTAGCTAATCAATATGGGTGTTATGAATATACGAAGAGCTCTTTAAGTAAATATACACTTTCCTATATAAGCATGTTTGAATTAATTTAAGACTGTATTCAGGAAAATTTTTCATGCATATTTCTATTTGTTATAATACGGAAAACACCATTGTCAATATTTTTTTTATTTCGGAGTTCATTGTATCAAAATAAGATGGAATTTAGTTCTTGAACCACGCGCGAAAACTTATTTAAAACAAATCAATGCACTGATTTTGTACTATGCATTCAACTTATCATTTAGCTTTTGTGAATCATTTGAATACTTTGCATACGAATCAAGACACAGTAATCATTTTGGAGTATTTATTGCTAACGACATTTAGAAACTGATTGAGAAAATGGCATTCAATTGTGAGAGCTCAAGCACTGCAAGCAGTATAATTAGCATATGTTGATGATTGAAAACACAACTAATGCAGTGATTTCATTCATATAGAAAAAAAGGGAAATTAACTCATCTCTGATGCCTATTTAAACTAGATGATATCGTTTCATTATTTCACTTAGCCCCCATACAAATGTATTTAATTTAAATAGTTATCTACACAAAATTCACTCCAAATTAAGTTTATATTCACGGAATTTACGTGGACTAATTTTATGATGATCAGTCTATAATTAGTCATAGCTCCCATATAAAGCCCGCTACCAAAGATTGTTGTATAAGTGCCCAAAGTTTGGCACCTCTAGTGTTATCAAACACATGACAGAACGGGGTTAGCTACAACCCCATCCTCAATTCATTTTTTTGTGTCGATATTACTATTACTGTAAATATCATCTATTTAACTCACTAAATTTGAAGTAAATATAATAAGGGACTTATGGGCTTTTTATTCACACTTCTGCTAAACCTTTTTTTTTGTGTTGTATTCTTATCATTACATTAGTCCACTGTCCACAAAGCAATTTCAGATGGAACATTGAAATAGCCTGTAAAGACATTTCAGAAATGTGAAATGTGAAAAAATCATGAATCACCTTAGAAAGGACCTTTTAATGCTTTGAGAAAGATTTCATAGAATTAAACTTTTGCTGTAGTTAGAAAAATCTGCTATTTTTAATGGGGCGCTCCTAATGTAAATATATGCATACATTTATACAACATATCCGTTTATAAAAAATTTAAAAGTGTGTTCAATTTTAAAAGTGTTAATCCTTAGGGATTTTATTGATAATTTTATCATATTTACATATGTATACATATTTATACAGACATATATAGGTATACTTATACATAATATATGTACGTATGCCTGTGTTTAAATATTTAAATATACAACAAAATAATTTTCAATATTAATTTCAATATTTATTCTCTACTTTTTTTTATTATTTATGTTTACTTCAATACAAAGTATTTTATGACATTTCATTTATATATCGGACTCAACAAACAATAAACATAATTAAATATTTATGAAAACAAATGCTACATTAGTAATTTACTTTAAGCTCTATAATTATTGGTGTAATTAAAAAAGTATCTATTTAATACATTCATGCATATTTATGAGTGTGTGTGTTTGTGTGTGTATGAGTATCCATGAAATAGTATTTATTTTATAATTAACATAGAAACTAAATAAGTACTAATATTATGACTTTTGGCAGTCTTTTTATGGTCTTATTTAATTTTTGTATGGCTAATAAGGGATTATAAAACTAGGCATATGAAATAGAAATTAAATATGCGTACACGATACGAGGGTATCATGATAAATATTTGATCTAAGGGGAGATATAAAGGAATTTAGGCTAAAGTCATTGCAATTAAGTGTCACCATTTTTATATGACTAATATCAGTCAGTAGCAACCTATTTAACAGCTGTTGTGTAGTTAATTTGTTTAACGAAACATGTGTAGTTAATTTTTTGATATAATTACGAAATCAAAATTTAAAAATAATTTTACAATCAATCCTAATACTACATTTCATATAATTTCCCTATTTCAGTTTTTTTTTAATATTTTAATATTGGGTGTATGACATAAAAACGCGGGACTTTTTAAAACTAAACGTTTATTTTGAAACATTTGTACAATATAAATTTATTCAAAGTTTTGACCATTGTTAGCTATGACCTTTTCCCATCTTTCTGGCAACATATAGATTCTGAGCCAAAGGAACTGATCATCTTTTGACGCCAAGAACGAATCATGCCAATTTAGGATACTCTGTTCCAAAGTGAAACACATCGCAGAGAGAGCGTTCTGCTTCGATCAAAACAAATAGTAGTTGGACGGGGCAAGGTTTGAACTCCAAAGCGGGTGACGAATAACTTCCCAACCACTTCATTCTAAATACTTTTAATCAGGTATTGCAACATGTGACCGCGTGTCATGATGCAATATTACATGTCTGGCCGCATATTCTTTACGTTTTTCGGCCATTTTCAGTTGTGTTCAGTACATATTACCTGTGATGATGTGGCCAGATTTCAGCAGCTCATAATACATAAGAACGTTTTGGTCCCACCTAATAAAAATACCTCAGCGCCATGGATATTTGGCTTTGGTGTCGAGTCGGCTGATTGGCAGCACTCTTTTACGATTCGGGTTATCGTAGTGGATCCATTTTTCATTGCAAGTAATGATTCAGTGCAAAGCTGATTTTCTTTTATAGACATACAAAATCGTCTTTCAAGGTCTCTCAGTTTCTCTCAATTTCCATACTTTTCGATGAATTCTGTTGCTCCAAATCATTTTGAAATTGCTTAGTGAGTATCCGCCAATGACTTTACAAGCTCTTGTTGAGTTTAATAATAATCTTCATGGAGTAATGCATCCAATAATTGGTCTCCAAACATGTTTGGCTGGCTTGGCCGATCTTTGTTTCCGTGTCAAAATCACCACTTCTGAACCGAGCAAACCATCTCTCGCATGTTGAAACCGATGGATCATATTTACCTTAAGCTTTGGTAAGCCTTCGGTTTGCTTAAGGAAAAAGAAAACTTTGTTGTTTACACTATAATGTTCAATAACTGAGTGAGAATAAAATGCAGATATGCACTCTTCAAAGTGATAATAAGTTACTAAAAACAAAAGCTGCTTTCAAAGATTCGCCATCTATTGTCTATCCCCTATTTATAAGTAATACACCCAATAATTTCGTGCAGATGTCCCCCGCGGCTTCTATGAGTGGCGCGCATATCCAATTTTCCATGAAATCTGTCTGAATTTGACCGATGACATGGATTGTGTTGGCTTTGAGGGCCGCTGTAGCTTATTCGCACAGACCTGCGATTAAAGAAACCCCACACGAAAAAGGGGTTACAAATGATCTAGGTGGACAGTTCACATAACATAAACATAAGATGACCATGCCTTAAAATCGCTCATGCAGAATATTCAATGTGGCATCAGCTTTTGACATGTATTGCCGTCTAGTTAAAACTACGTGTCGCTTGTGTCCACATTGTCTAATTCAGACCAAAAGAAGTTTGTAATCAACGAAGTATACCGCTGTCAGGCGAAAATCCACACCAAAAAGCCACTTTTTCGGGTTGCATTAGACGTTCTTGGATTAACTGTGGACTGGTATCGTTCAAAATTCGACAATCTTGTCACGCAGAAATGGTCGAAGCGTTCGGAAGGTTGCCCGAACAGAACACCCATTTTGATATAACAATTTTATGATTTACACTTGTTGTTGAACGCTATATCCATCCATGGTGATTTGGCAAAACAAACTGAATAAAGGACAGCCGATTCGACAGATGCAGCTTCAACACAATAGCAGCTAGCAACTGTCAAAATGCGAAAGGCCTTATTGGAATACCCTTTAATTGGCTCATTATCTCTTATTATAAAAAATATTAATTTTGATGGATTGTATTATCTAACAAACATTAATTGTATTTATTGATTTGTTTTTGTTTGGCCTAAATTAACTGAAAAGTTAAATTTTCCATTCAATATGGTGCTAATAAGTTACCATGAACATGGTTTCAAATGTATTTAGGTACACATTTTCCACGATTAAGTAAATTCCAAGTTTCATTTAACGTCTTATAACAAAGCATTTCTCATGTATATAAGTAAATTAGAAAATTTTAAGACAAAAATCAATCATCATCATTAGTATAGACATCATTATCATCTCACTGTATTAATAAATCATTATGTAACCTCAAGTGAAATTTTAATAAAGTATTTGGGTGTAATAAGTTAGAGAGTGTGTGTTGCGGAGTTCATCTTGAAATTCCTTTTTATCCTTAGTATTGGTTAATTAACACAGTTTTGGTGTGCTATAGAAAATATGCGTGATATTAATTATTTAAAATTAACCACTTTTCCGTGTTTGCCTTATTAATAATGATTCTTGAGAATACATTTTTTTATATTGCATATATAGATGAATTATTATTGTGTTTCTATTTTTTTACGTCGAGCAGTGTAACCGCTGAAAACTCAATTAAATTCTAAATTTTGGTACTCTGCTTAAAAGCAAGAATGTGAATGAAATTACATATTTCCTTGTTGTCATTTCCGATAAATATCTTAAGCTCGAAATAAATTGAACGACATACTTTATAGACTCAATATATATACACGTACATACAAACATTAGAACAATAGCACAACAATGCGACATGTTGTAATTCTTACAACTTCGAAACAATTTTGGATGCCTTTACCGCTTTATTAGATAAAATAAATTGTTTGGGTAACAAGAAAAATCGGATTTTTGGTGAGAAGTGTATTTATTAGAGATTAACGTAATTTTCGTAATTTATTAATGGATTTGGCAGAGTTTTTTTTTTATATATTCTAGATATTATTTCGGATAGTAGTGAATCTGTATCATTTGATAATTTTTACCAACCATAACTCAAAAGTTTTTAGAGTAATTCAGTTGATTTTGAATACCTAATATTCTCGGAAGTAAACCCTATGCTATTATCCGTCATCCAAAAATCAAATGCTACAAATTTGATGCTAATCGAATGACGTTTACTCATTTTATTTGAAATTTTGTGTTTTTTGGGTCAAAATAGAAATATTTTCCAAAAAATTTAAAAATTAAATGTTGCAGAAGAAAATGCACATCAAAATAGTTTTTTGTATTTCATTTACCCATTGATGTTTGAATACTAAATATAAAAATGTTCCGACAAGGATAAACACCTTATATATTGATACCAAATTAAATCATATAGTTTCGCACATAACCGAAATTTAAAATTTTCAAAATACGGAATTTTGGGTTAGCTGATTTCAAAAAATTAGAAAAGAAAAAGTAAAAATATATTTGATAGATTTTGGTATAAATTTTTAAGAAACTGCTTACAATATCAACTAATATAAACATCTAAAAAGATTTTCTATTCAAATTTTCAAAAAATTAAGTCAAATTTTTATAATATTTCCTTAACGTTTAGATTTTTAGTAATAAATTAGAGTATATTCAAATAGTTACACATAACTTCCCCGCCAGTTTTGTTCTCCTAAAATTTAAAAATCCATATCTTTATTTCCAAGCATAATTTTTCAATCTTCTTTTTCATTATGAATCGTACGATTTATAGCCATTTTTTGGAAACCCAAAATTTAATTTTTTTTTTTTAAATTTGAAAAAAATAAAATTTTTATTTCCCAAAATTAGAAAAGTAAGAAAAATTAAAAATATATTTGATCGGTTTTGGTATATTTTTTTAAGAAATTGCTTACAATATCAACTAATATAAACAGCTAAAATGATTTTCTATTCAAAATAATAAAAAAAATGTATATAATATTTCCTTAACTTTTAGATTTTTAGTAATAAATTAGAGTACATTTATATAGTTACACATAACTTCCCCGCCAGTTTTGTTTTCCTAAAAATTAAAAATCCATATCTTTGTTTCTAAACATTATTTTTTAATTTTCTCTTTCATTATGAATCGTACGATTTATAATCATTTTTTGGAAAACTAGAATTTAATTTTTTTTTTGGAAATTTGAAAAAAATAAAATTATATTTCCCAAAATTAGAAAAGTAAGAAAAAGTAAAAATATATTTGATAGATTTTGGTATATTTTTTTAAGAAATTGTTACAATATCAACTAATATAAACATCTAAAAGGATTTTCTATTCAAATTTTTAAAATAATAAATAAAATTTTTTACAATATTTCCTTAACTTTTAGATTTTTAGTAATAAATTAAAGTATATTCATATAGTTACACACAACTTCCCCGCCAGATTTGTTTTCCTAAAATTTAAAAATCCCTATCTTTATTTTCAAGCATAATTTTTCAATTTTCTTTTTCATTATGAATCGTACGATTTATAGCCATTTTTTGGAAACCCAAAAATTAATTTTTTTTTTTTTTTAAATTTGAAAAAAATAAAATTTTTATTTCCCAAAATTAGAAAAGTAAGAAAAATTAGAAATATATTTGATCGGTTTTGGTATATTTTTTTAAGAAATTGCTTACAATATCAACTAATATAAACAGCTAAAATGATTTTCTATTCAAAATAATAAAAAAAAAAATGTATATAATATTTCCTTAACTTTTAGATTTTTAGTAATAAATTAGAGTACATTTATATAGTTACACATAACTTCCCCGCTAGTTTTGTTTTCCTAAAATTTAAAAATCCATATCTTTGTTTCTAAACATTATTTTTTAATTTTCTCTTTCATTATGAATCGTACGATTTATAATCATTTTTTGGAAAACTAGAATTTAATTTTTTTTTTGGAAATTTGAAAAAAATAAAATTATATTTCCCAAAATTAGAAAAGTAAGAAAAAGTAAAAATATATTTGATAGATTTTGGTATATGTTTTTAAGAAATTGTTTACAATATCAACTAATATAAACATCTAAAAGGATTTTCTATTCAAATTTTTAAAATAATAAATAAAATTTTTTACAATATTTCCTTAACTTTTAGATTTTTAGTAATAAATTATAGTATATTCATATAGTTACACACAACTTCCCCGCCAGATTTGTTCTCCTAAAATTTAAAAATCCATATCTTTATTTCCAAGCATAATTTTTCAATTTTCTTTTTCATTATGAATCGTACGATTTATAGCCATTTTTTGGAAAACTAAAATTTGTTATTTGTTTTGAAATTTGAAAAAAAAAATAAATTTATTTCCCAAAATTACAAAAGTAAGAAAAAGTAAAAATATATTTGATCGATTTTGGTATATTTTTTTAAGAAATTGCTTACAATACCAACTAGCATAAACATCTAAAAATATTTTCTATTCAAAATAATAAAAAATAATTGCATAACATTTCCTTAACTTTTAGATTTTTAGTAAGAAATTAGGGTATATTCATATAGTTACACACAACTTCCCCGCCAGTTTTGTTTTCCTAAAATTTAAAAATTCATATCTTTACTTCCAAGCATTATTTTTAAATTTTCTTTTTCATTATGAATCGTACGATTTGCGAATATTATTTGGAAAACAAAAATTAAATTTTTTTTTGAAATTTGAAAAAAATAGAATTTATATTTTCCAAAATTATAAAAGTAGGAAATAGTAAAAATATATTTGATAGATTTTGGTATATTTTTTAAGAAATTGCTTACAATATCAACTAATATAAACATCTAACAATATTTTCTATACAAACCAATAAAAAAAATTTTATAATATTTCCTTAACTTTTAGATTTTTAGTAATAAATTAGAGTATATTCATATAGTTACACACAACTTCCCCGCCAGTTTTGTTTTCCACAAATTTAAAAATCCATATCTTTATTTCCAAGCATTATTTTTTAATTTTCTTTTTCATTATGAATCGTACGATTTATAGCCATTTTTTGGAAAGCTAAAATTTAAACTTTTTTTGAAATTTGAAGAAAATAAAATTTTTATTTCCCAAAATTAGAGAAGTAAAAATATATTTGATCGATTTTGGTATATTTTTTTAAGAAATTGCTTACAATATCAACTAATATAAACACCTAAAATGATTTTCTATTCAAAATAATAAAAAAAAAAATTATAATATTTCCTCAACTTTTAGATTTTTAGTAATAAATTAGAGTATATTCAAATAGTTACACATAACTTCCCCGCCAGTTTTGTTCTCCTAAAATTTAAAAATCCATATCTTTATTTCCAAGCATAATTTTTCAATTTTCTTTTTCATTATGAATCGTACGATTTATAGCCATTTTTTGGAAAACTAAAATTTGTTATTTGTTTTGAAATTTGAAAAAAAAAATAAATTTATTTCCCAAAATTACAAAAGTAAGAAAAAGTAAAAATATATTTGATCGATTTTGGTATATTTTTTTAAGAAATTGCTTACAATACCAACTAGCATAAACATCTAAAAATATTTTCTATTCAAAATAATAAAAAATAATTGCATAACATTTCCTTAACTTTTAGATTTTTAGTAAGAAATTAGGGTATATTCATATAGTTACACACAACTTCCCCGCCAGTTTTGTTTTCCTAAAATTTAAAAATTCATATCTTTACTTCCAAGCATTATTTTTAAATTTTCTTTTTCATTATGAATCGTACGATTTGCGAACATTATTTGGAAAACAAAAATTAAATTTTTTTTTGAAATTTGAAAAAAATAGAATTTATATTTTCCAAAATTATAAAAGTAGGAAATAGTAAAAATATATTTGATAGATTTTGGTATATTTTTTTAGAAATTGCTTACAATATCAACTAATATAAACATCTAACAATATTTTCTATACAAAACAATAAAAAAAATTTTATAATATTTCCCTAACTTTTAGATTTTTAGTAATAAATTAGAGTATATTCATATAGTTACACACAACTTCCCCGCCAGTTTTGTTTTCCACAAATTTAAAAATCCATATCTTTACTTCCAAACATTATTTTTTAATTTTCTTTTTTATTATGAGTCGTATGAATTATAACCATTTCTTGGAAAACTAAAATTTATTTTTTTTTTTTGAAATTTGAAAAAAATAGATTTTATATTTCCCAAGATTAGAAAAGTAAGAAAAATTAAAAATATATTTGATCGATTTTGGTATATTTTTTTAAGAAATTCCTTACAATATCAACTAATATAAACATCTAAAAAGATTTTCTATTCAAATTTTCAAAATAAAAAAAAAAAAAATATATATATAATATTTCCTTAACTTTTTGATTTTTAGTAATAAATTACTGTATATTCCTACATAACTTCCCCTCCAGTTTTGTTTTTCTCAAATTTAAAAATCCATATAATTATTTTCCAGCATTATTACATCCAATTTTTGGAAAACTAAAAAATTAGTGGTTCTCGAGAAATTTAGTTTTTGTTGACAAATTTGTTAAAACAAACCCAAAATCGGAGAATATTAATCTTTTTACCTACTAACGATTCCACCTATTTGTGGATTCTTAAGTTAGCTATTTGTGTACATTCTGTTCTAGTTTTCATAGGTTGAAAAGTTTTTGTCCATTTCCAAACATTTCTAATCAACAAGGAATATTTTCAGGAAATTTTCAGCACTTCGTCCCTCAAGGCCTTATCTTCTCTTTAGCACAAAGACAGTCAGACATAGCTTCATCTTATTAAAAGCACCCAGAATATATACCAATAATTCGATGTGTTACAAACGAAATTACGAAATCAATATTCTCTCTCCCCCCCTTATTTATGGTGTAGAGTGTAATATATTTTCCTATTGTTGGCCTTATAGAGGAGCTATGTATAGTTATTTATCAATAGTCACAAAATCCAGTAGTTAGATTTATGCATACTGAAAACAAATTCGTGTTAAATTTAATATCAATATTAATATTTATGCGCATATATATTGTTCGCAGATATATATGTATTTGATGCTTATTATACCCTACACCACCCTAGTGGGTGGGTATAATTGGTTAGTGCTGATGTTTGTAACGTGCAAGAATATTAACCTAACTCCCACCTTAAAGTATACCAATATTCTCAGGATCACCGTCTGTCTGTCCGTCCATGTAAACTTTGTGATCAAACAACAGACCGCAATTTTAAAGATAATTCTACAAAATTTGGCACATACTTTTAGTTATATTGCTCCTAGGACTAATCCCCCATACAAATGTCGGATTTGCACGACTATACTTTCTTACTTGTTTTGATTCAAGTTTGTTCAATATCGATATTTACAAGAGTTTTATAAGGACTGATATCGAAAAATTCTTAACATACATAAATGTTAATCAAAATGAAACCACTAAACTTACAATTTTGAATTTTTTTATTTGATTATAATTATTATTACAAATATATAGTGGCCATTGAAGAGTATGTTAAAGTTTTCTAATTTATGTGAATGTTATTAAAAATTTGTTCAAACTATTTAATATTCAATTTCTTTTAAGACTGTTTGAACTACAGCATGTAACACTGTATGCATACTCTGGGTATTACTTAGAGTATGGTGTAATTATGTGGTATTACCGCGTATTGTTATAATATAGTGGATATTTTATATACTCGTGCTACAGTGGTTACCTAAAATTACGAATAATTTATATAAATTATAAAGTCCATAATTTATTGATTACAAAACCTTCAATGAAAACAAAAATCCCTTTTTTAGGTTCACCATTATATAAAAGCTTTATATTTTTTAGCCTTTCGCTGAAAGAATGTTTCACTAATAACCATCCATGCTGCTTCAAATAATAGGCTTTGTGTTTTTTTTTTCTTGGCCACCACTGTATTTAATATATGGCTGTTTACATAAGTGGATATGTAAATCCATACGTGTATGTGTGTTCGCGTGGTGATATGAATATGCGTGTTTATATATGTATATAAACTATAGTGTGTATTTACATATACCTACACACAGATATATACATATTTGTATGTATGCTCATGCCAGTTGATATTTTAGTAGAGTAGTAATTATGTCCCTAAGGATAATATAAACCAAACCGTCTTAACGCATAAAGCTTCAAGTTTTTGTTCTTGTTGTGGTTATATTGAATGAAAAATAAAAAAAGAAAGTCGGTACAGTATAATACACTACTAAGGAGTGAGCACAAAAAAACCTTAACCCACGTTTTTCATTAATATTTTTAACCCAAGTATGTTAGTTGTTATGTTTAATGTCAATTATGTTCATTTGTTGTTAATCTGATTAAAATTTTTCAATATTTTCAACCAAACCCAACTTAGTCCTACAAAGATTTGGGCAAACAATCAAAGGTCTGCCATCAAACTAATTCCAATGTTATTAAACAGTGTCGGGAGAACTTGTCCGTTGATAGAAAACCTGGTTAGAAGGAATGGTCCACATGATGCTTCTATAGCCAATAAATAAAAATCATTTTCAAAAGAGCTCCCAAAACATCCGGCAGGAAAGCAGTCCGGTGAGCTCAGTACTCGGACAAGGCTCAAAAAGTTCCTGACAGGAACTCTGCTAAAAATTTAGATACGAAAGATAGAGCATAGAAATTGAAATACAATTTTATACAAAAACAAGTAAGAGAGCTATATTTAGCTGTGCCGAATCTTCACCAAATAATATTAAAATTTTTTTTTTTTAATTTTTCTTTAATTTAAAAAAAAAAAATGTTTAGTTTATTAGTGATAAGAATTTGTGACAAAAAAATTTTTCTGTGAAAAAAAATTCGGGTTGAAAAATATTTTTCCCGATTTTGACCCATTGTAGGTCCAACTTACTATATCCTTATATCGTTGCAATGCAAATGAAGTATCTATCATTAGATATCCATATTTTCTATATTTATGACTCAGTAATCGAGATATAGATCAAAAATAGAGGTTGTCCCGGTTTTGTCTTTATATCTCAGCCATTTGTGGCCCGATTTTTTCGATTTTAAACCGCAACCGAGCCGGAAGAATTCACAATATATTAATATATGAATCATGTATATAAGTTATTTGGGGGCTCCGAAAATTTGATTTTACAATACAGACGGACAGACGGACAGACGGACATGGCTATCTATAACATTTCATAATATATATACTTGCCACCCATGGTGAAGGGTATAAATATACCTGCTGCGTAATGGATGACGAAACGTACGTATGGATAGTTTTTCGCTTCCGAGTCAATATTTTTATGTTGCTGATGCTTGAGGGAATGTTGTAGAAATGTTTAGGACCCAATAGCAGAAAAATTTCCCAAGAAAGTTCTTGGCATGGCAAGCGATGTATGTGGTGAAAAAAAAGCCAAACATTTGTTACAAAGTGCTCTATAAATATCGAAATTTACATCAAGGAATGTTCATAAGACTTCTTAATGTGTCCACTTATTTTTTGCCTGATTTGGCATCCTGTCACTATGGTAAGCAAGGTCTTGAGTGGTACAATAACAATAATGTGGTATTTGTACCAAGAGATAAGGCCAGTGGGGAGCTATTGGGCTCTTGGTAAAAGAGAATTGAAGAGCACAAAACGGTGTCCAAAAGTGAGATAGATTTTAAACGGAGGCGGACTACATGTTCGAACAAAGTGACAGAAAGCACTATAAAATCCTTAATGGAAGGGTTTCCGGAAAAGTTTTATAAATTCATCACTATTGATTAGAACTATAAAAATAATATTTTTTGTAAGTTGTAATAATAAATTCAAGCAAATAAAAAAATCCAAACCGTAGATTTTAGTGGTTATTTATGTTAAGATTTATTCGATCTCACTCCTTACGTGCTACTCTAAGGCAAAAACTAAACCTCAAAAAAAGTATGAATATAAATCCAGCATACATACAAAAAACTGTGTGATGCTTAGTTTTGCATATAAATATATGTACTTTAGGTATATTCCATTTTCTAGAGATTTTCCTTAACCCTGCTCAGGTTTATAACATTTTGGTAATTTTTATTTTCTTTTAGTTTTGACTACGGAACGGTTCAACACGTCAGCTTTAAACGTTAGCTAATATGGTATTTTTTATATTGTATTACTTCTACGAAATTTTAAGTTTAAAACCTTAGGTTCTGGACCAACTTGTTCATGTTTATTTTTCGTTGTATTTTTTATAAAAATTTGCACCATATGATGTACATACTAACTACTGCACTTGGATTCTGCTCACCTTTAACTTGCATCCATTGGTGCCCAAAAAGCATCAATTTCAGAAATTTATATTAACGCATTCAATCATATTTGAAATGTCAATCATATTTGGATATACAAATATTTGGCCATCGATTTGTTTTTTGTTTTGTACTAAGTAGTCAATCATTTGGTGGACAGTAACTACGCATCCTAAGACAGAAAAATGATCAAAATAGAGAAATGCTAATGCCAAATGCGTGTGATTACAAATTCAGCTTAGTTTCTATAAACTCGCAATATTTACAAAGTTATTAACGATTCAAAAAATATTTGAGTTTTTGGATATAAAATATGAGTGGAATTTGAATATTTATACCCTACACCACCATAGTGGGGAGGGTATAACGGATTTGTGCATATGTTTGTAACGCCCAAAAATATTAGTCTAACACGCACCTTAAAGTATACCGATCGACTCAGAATCACTTTCTGAGTCGATTGAACGATGTCCGTCCGTCCGTCTGGCTGACTGGTTGGCTGGCTGTCCATGTAAACCTTGTGCGCAAAGTACAGGTCGCATTTTTGAAGATATTTCGATAAAATTTGGTCCATATCATTTTATCTGGCCAAGGACGAACCCTATTGAAACTGGCTGAAATCGGTTCATTATTTCACCTAGCCCCCATACAAATGTCCTACCAAAATTAGACTTTATCGGTCATAAATGTTTAATTTATATATATATCTACACAAGTTTTTCTTTAAGTAAGTTTTATATATACAGAATTCATGTCACCAAATTTTATGATGATCGGTCCATAATTAGTCATAGCTCCAATATAGGGCCTGCTTCCGATAATCACTTTAACGATCATAAATCTCCTAAAAATGTTGGTATACACATAAAATGCAACATAAATAACTTTCATATAGACATTAATCACACTACCTAATATCATGGTGATCGGTCCATAATTGGTCATAGCTCCCATATAAGGCCCACTTCCGAAAATCGCTCACGAATATAAATTATTGAAATTTTGAAAGAAAAATGTTTTTGCTCATTTCTTAGTGTAGGGTATTATATGATCGGGCTTGACCGACCATACTTTCTTACTTGTTTTAAGTTTAAAATGTGATTTTGGACAAAAAAATATGGGTGATCACAGATTGAACTTGCTTTCCTTAAAACCTCTGTATTTACGAATTAATTAACGGTTTAAGATAATTGAGTTTTTTTATACTAAAAATCAATTTTTAGTATAAGATATGAGATATGTTGAAAATAAAATTTAAATCTACATTTTATTAAGTTAATTTGTGATCAAAAATTATAAAATCTGACCAACATATCTAGAGTTATTAAAAGTTCTACTTAAGGTATTTTACAAGCATCTAAAAACCAAACTAATTTTCGAATTTCAACATTGTGGAGAACTTTAAATTTTGTTTGACCATGGAAATCATAAATGCAAAATATTGTAGAATTCAAAAGATTAAAGTTTCAAATATTTTTTATCGCCATTTTTCGTTTCAAAAATAGTAATTAGTTAAAATAAATTTCAGTAATATTCTTAATTTCAAAGACCATTTAAGTCTGCTAACGCATAAACAGATAAATTCTATCGTATGTTGGTGTATGTGAGAATGTTTGAGTTTATTGTAAATAAATGAAGGTACATCATATTAAAACACCTTACAGCTAGTAACCCTATACAATAATAAAGAAACGAGATAAATTTCATAAATTTTTAAATATTCTTATATGAGTTTGGTACACGGAGTGGTGTATACAGCATGAGCAGAGATACCTGCTTCATACACAATCATTAAATTTTTGGTTACTATAACTACCAAAGCTACACTCTCATACATACATTAATTCATATTCATTGAATGTTTATAACTAAAAAGTATGAAAGTATGAGGTTTCATCATTTCATCATAAAACTGTAAGCATATGTGTGTATTCATGTTTGTCTAAATATTAGATATGTTTTTTTTTATTTTTTCTAAATATGTCTATACATACAAACCTTTAAGTATATATACCTTCCTTAACTATTAGTTTATTCAAAATCACACGCATACATAGATAAAATAGGCATACAGTTCACGACAATGAAAAGTTTTTGGAAAAAAAAAACACAGAATGCATTTACCATATAAAATATACTCAGCTTGTTTCTCTAAGTTTCTTTAAATTGGCTAAGGAGTTTTCAATATCGGAATACCTTTGCACTTAAACTATACATCATCATCAATGAAATATAGGGGAATAAACATATTACAAAAGAATTGCAGGAAACGAGTATTTAACTGTTTTTTGCTCGAAATCATTTTATATTTTAATGATATAAAATTTGTATATTTAAGAGCATAATTTTTTGTTGCAATAACATAAAGAAATTGCTGTATTGTAAACAATTAGTTAAAACTATTTTTTTCATACAAAATTGGTTGGCACATTTTTCCACTCATGGTGAAGGGTAAGCAAATATTTCAGAAAAGTTTGGGGCAGAATCAAAATTTTTTGGAAATAAATCTGGTGTTTCTAAAAAAAATAGTAGACATTTCCTCTTTTTTGAGCGAAAAGGTGACTTTCTTTAAGAACATATAACAATTTTATATTTTTCTGTAAGGTCACTTTGTAAAAAACATGTCCTACGCCATTCGTAATTTTACCTATTTTTTTTATAAAAATTTCAACAAAGCTGGGATCAGAAAACGGAAAGCAGGTTTAGACATTTTGATGTGTTTCCTATTTATACCCAAAGTATTTCCCCAGTCCCGAAGGAAATGAGGATCTTATGGGCAAAATTGTAAAAAAACACAATTTTTATGATTTGCGCTTCAATTTGTAAGAAATGCGGGATGCCCTTTGATCTTTTGCAAGTTTTTTACACTTCATTATTTAGAATGACAAATTTCAAAAACGTCGAAAATTTCATTGAGTTTTGTTATTAACCCTCTAACTTTTAAAACCTCCTCAAGGCAGTCTTTGATTTTTGAGCCCAAGTGCTGTATTAAACATTTTTTGGCTTTAGAATAGTGAAAACTGTCTTTAGACAACACTTTCTTACATTTTTTTATACTACCCAATTTATTCTGACAAGTCGTTTGTCAGCAATGATCAATCAAGTGCAAAAAGTCAACAAATTAGAATTGAAAATGATTTCGCAAATTTAACTGTTAAAAAATAACATTTACAATAAAATGATCGACTTCAAAATTTTATAGTAATTAGATACTATTTTATACGTAAGTTTTAAAATATATATGAAGTGAAAAAAAAAATAAAAAGTTTGATTTAAAAACGAAATAGTGAAGGCCTCCTCAAGGGGGTCTTGCTGGTTTATGTCTACAAAAATGTCCTCCACTCTTACATTGTTGTTCAACATTTGTTCATCAAACTCTATTGTTTGCGTACAAATTGTTTCTATTATGTGCATCCTTTTATTTTACTATTGTGTTAAAGATGATATTACTAAAGGTCCTTATTCGAAAAATATCAGTTTGGAGCAAATGTCTGATGATCAATTTCTCGAGTTTATCGATTCTGTAGACAGCACAGATGAAAGTATTGATAGCGATGACAGTGTTAATGATTCCACTTATGTCCCAGAAACGAAACACCATCTCCAAAAATACATGGCCAATAAGCCGCATAAAAGGGGATCTAATTATTTGTGCTTTGTGATTCACACGGTTTTGACTACCGTTTTTAAATCTACAATAGGTCCGAAGATATTATCATTTTACCTTTTATACGGACATTGGAGCTACCTTAAATGTTTGGAGATTCCTAATTTCATGCATCACATTCTGTATTTTTACAACTTTTACAAATAGAAGTGTCAAAGAAATTTATGGTTTGGGCACAATGAGAGTTACTATTGTTTTTGTCATATTTCTTGTTAATATCTACATATGCATTCATTTTATATAAACGTCGGCAGGACGTTGAGGCCAATGCTTCCAACAATGTGACCTATTAAAGAACTGCTTCTACAGCTTCCAGATTTGAGTGAGAAAATAGCTGTTGGACTTGTTTCCTTCAAAAATATTTGGTCTGTAGGACGACTATCTGTTCAAAATCTCGGTGAGCCTTTATCACTTCAGCCTGTTATATCAGGTGTTGGGAAAAGAGCTGCTCATCAAGTTGCCAATATTCGGTTCGATACTGACAATCATTTTCTTGTTTGCATATAGAGAAAGGCCAAAAAAAGGTGCAAACATTGAGAGAAATGTGACACCCATGTCGTTATATCCAAATGCCAAACATGACCGGCTGTATGCGGTCAATTCGATCAAAATTGTTTCTGGAACTACCACAATCGAAAATAATGTGTATTTTAACCTTGCTTGCTCCGTTCTCTTAATAAAATTTGTTTATACTTAACTAAAGATCGCCTACAGGCGGCCTTCACAATTTTTTACCTGTCGTTTTCTCCTAAAAATTAAAACTTGCGGTTTTATTAACTACATCTATTTGAAAAACAATTATCCGATGAGTAAAGTAAAGATTTTATTACATATTTACTGAGTTTCTAAAACTAAAATTTGTATCAATTTGTAGCATTTGTATTAATAAATTAAACTCGGGAACTCCTTGTTTACGCCAAATTTTATACCGATCGCAACAGCCGTTTAAAAATGCCAGATTTATTTCCAAACAAAATTTGATTCTGCCCCACTGTGGGCCGTCTACTTTCATTTCACGTTTGACTCAATGAGACTGAAATTGCTGGCTGCACGGTGTAATACATGGTCTTCCAATAGGGACTTCCGAAATTTAATAGTTAATAGCGACCATATAATTGAAGCTACATCTGTCGTATTGGCTTTAATTTATACATTTCGTTCTGCCGAATCGCTATGGACGGATATAGCTTTCAACAACACGTGAAAATGAAAAAATTGTTTTATAGAAATGGGTGTTCTTTTCGGTCGACGTTCCACCAGCTTCGACCATTTCTGATATAAATGGGTATGTCAACGCAAAGGATTGTCGTTGACATACCCATTCATCGTGAACGGCGAGCGCTATAGATCAATTATTACCAACTTATTTTGGTCTGAATTGGATGATATAGATACCCATAACATGTGGTTTCGCCAATTTTACGCGATGAGACCCATTTTTTTATGAACGGGTACGTCAGTAAACGAAATTGTTGAATTTGGGACGGTACCAATCCACATGAGAACAAAGAGCGTCCATTGCATCCCGAATAAACTCACTGTTTGGTATGGAGTTTGTGCTGGCAGGGTCATTGGTGTATATTTCGTCGTTGGCAGGGCAATCACCTCCAATGGCATGTGTATAGATAAATGATTACTAACTTCTTTTGTCGTGAATTGGATGACATACTATGACACCAATAACATGTGGTTTCAACACGACTGCGCAACGTGCTTCACATCTCATACCACATTTAACATTCTGCACGAGCGATTTGAGGGCATGGTCATCTGACGTGAAAGTAGTGTGAACTATCCAGATCGTGCAATTGGACCTCGTTAGACTTTTTCTTTTAGGGGTTTCTTAAGTCGCAGATCGAATAAGCCACAAACCTCAAAGCCATGACATCGATCAAATAGCTTGATCTATGAACCTCAGCGAAGCCACGACGAATATTTACAGGATGTTATATTCAGTGCTTAATGGCATCGATAGGTCTTTCAAACGAGTAAAAAATGTCGTTGTTATCTGCACACTTTATTTTATTTCAGTTGAAAGATATGGAAAATCTAATTTATCTTTCTTAATTAATCTTAGTTTATTAGGCTTTTATATACATTTTAAAAATATCTGTAATAATTACTTAGTTAAGCTTTTTCCTGCAACCCGCTGTATGTTTACATAAAGGTGGTGCTTATATATGTAAAATACCTTTTCAAATAATATATATATAAAAAAACACAAAAACTGTAGATACATGCTGTACGTATGTATGTACTTCCTATGTAACTTAGTAATTGGATTATATGCCATATTTTAACATGTTTGTTTAACACAGTCACGTTAATCTTCTGGGATTAGATTTCTACATACTTACAGACACACATAAGTATGAATAGTAGCTACACATCCCTACGAACAAGTCAAAACATACTGATATACAATCTCACTTCTATGGAAAATTACAAAGTTTTTTTTTTTTTTTTGTTCCTATTCGTTCGTTTTGTTCACCCATAAAAACAATGTATAATTGTGTAAAAGCAGACAAGTACATTTTTCATAAAGGATTCATTCGTAGGTTCGTTTTTTTTTTTTTTTTTGTTTTCATTTTTACTTCCAGTTTTTTTTTTTTTTTTTGAGCCGTTTTTAGCTGTTGATTCTTATTCATTACCCCCAACAGTACACTTATGAATATGTGTGTAGTAGGGTGGCGATTATGTTGCAAGTTTTTAATTTTTCGATCCTTTGGAGCTCCGAAATTGTTCTTCGTCGTCTTAAAACCAAGTGCTGAAAATTTGAGCAAAATGTGATAATGTTTGGAATTTGCTGATATTATTTGAACTTTTAAGTTCAAAAATTTAAATGTTGAACTAAAATTCCAATTAGAAATAGTTTTTTTTATTTTATTTACTCATGCTCTTCCATCCATAAACCAATATTTTTTTAATTAAAGTAACACTCAGGCAATTAATATGCCTATATATTGATTATGTTACTTTCTTTGAAAAGGGGATAGATTGTAGAAGGAGAGGTGGTGAAAGGAGGAGAAAGGCTTTTATTGACGACTCTGCAATTACGCGTTATGTTTGCAGGTTGCAGCGCCTTTGGTAGTGAGATGGCACATAATTTAAGCCAACAACCTTTATTTATTTATTAATTTTACTTCGGTGGCGTTTTAATGTTACCACCGAAAGAGGGCGCTGTGATAAATATTAGTTATTAGTAAACTAATAATTATTATAAACTGCTGTTGTTGATTGGCAGCGGCTGGGAATCGAACCCAGGCCGCAAATACCATATCAAGCTTAATGATCAAACGCGCTAACCAATTAAGCCACATCACCCTCGAAAATTTGCCCCATTTCTTACCAAGGCTTATGGTGAACGGCTTCAACGTGTGAGAGATGGTTTGTTTGATTCAGAAGTGGTGATTTTGACACGGAAGACAAATATCGCCCAGGCCCGCCAAAAGAGTTTGAAGACCAATAATTGAGTTGTATAACTCAACAAGAGCTTGGAAAAACATTTTGAGCTACTCACTCAGCAATTCCCAAAAAAAAAAAATTTGCACGGAATTATTACTTGTGATGAAATATGGAACCAATACGTACCCATTAGTTATAACTTGAACAAAATATAAACCATACGATTCCATACATATTTTAAGTGCCACATTTTTGCACCGATTACGATTCATAACCCGAAGCGTAAGAGATCATATTTTCCACAAACCATCCGAATCGACAAAATAATGCTCTGTATTTGGTCGGACCAAAAGAGTCCTCTCTATTATGAGCTGCTGAAATCTGGCCAGATAATCACAGTGATCCTGTACCGAATGCAAAATAATCGTTCGAAGCGTGCATTGACCGAAAAACGCCCAGAGTATACTCCAGACCACATGTTGCAATTTAGAAAGAAGTGGTTGGGAAGAAAAAAATATTTATCTTTATATACACCGTTGAAAAGGTATTTAAAATATCTGTTATTGGATATCCATATTGTCTATATTAATGACCTAGTAATAGATACAAAATTATCAAAAATCTAGGTTGTCCTGGTTTTCTCAGCCATTTTTAAGCCGATTGTCCCGATTTTAAATAGCAACCGAGCCGGGAATATTACGTATATATGGATGTATGAATCATGTATATAAGTTAGTTAGGGGATACGGAAACTTGATTTCATCATACAGACGGACATAGCTATATCGTGGGGTCGCAAATGAAAAATGTAGAAATTACAAACGGAATGACAGACATATAAATAAACTTGCCACTCATGGTGAAGGGTTTAAAATTTATATTTGTATAGCCTCCATCAACAAAGATGTCCCAAAACGAAAGGAGTTAGGCGGCTAAAAGAAATGTTACACGAATACTCTGTTGATGTGGTTTATTTGGTATTGAAAATCGGTACATGATTTCAGCTAGTCCCCTTATAAATGTGAACATTCATAATTGTCTTATAATTATTAATGTCACGATGAAATCGACATAAAAAAGTTTTATATGAAACTAAATATTTCTACGTTATTCGATTTCAGCATATGGTGTTTGATATCGGGGAGGTACAAAATAAGTGCCGCCTTAGTGTGTTTGTATGAGTAGCTAGCTGTGTATTTGTGTGCATGTGCGCGGATGTGGATGTAAATACTTTTATACTTTTGGTTTAGACTTTTCATACTCTTACATCCATATGTACGTGTTGAAATAATTAAGTTGTAAATATGCAAAAAATAATAAAACACAACAAAAAAAAAAACCATTAGAAAATAGGAGCAGAAGCTGAAAACAATGTGTGTATAAGTTTACTTAATTAGTAGTAGGTTTGTTTGTTAATAATAATAATGAGTTGATAAACAGCAACAAGTTTAATTAAATTTTATCAATTATTTACCACATCTAATAAAATTATGACTAACAGACTTGAAATATTTGTAAAGAGTGAACAGAAATTACTTGTATTTTGCATTAGGAATGTATTGTTTATAATCAGAGTCAATAGAAATAATACAAATTCTAAAGGAGTTTATCATTTTAGCGATTTAAAATAACATATTTTGTAAAATTAATATTACTACAATAAATTAAATCAAAATTTACTAAATAAGTGGTCATTACTAAATAGTTACAAACCAAATATTTGCTGAGACAAATAGGCAGAAAAAGATTATTTCGCCGCATTTAACAATATTAAAGTATGGTCTCTTATGCCCGACCATATAATACCCTACACTGAGTAAAGGAACAAAAGTATTTTTCTTTTAAAATTTCAATAATCTATGTTCGTATGGGAGATATAAGCAATTATGGACCCATCGCCGTGAGATTAGGCCGTGTGATTTATTTTTACATGTAACATATTTTTGTTAAATATATTTTGAATTCCAACAGATTTTTGCTAAACAGCCCTATTTCGTCAGGATATTTGTATGAAGCTACTTTCAATAGGTTCGTCCATGGGCTGAAAAAACTTTATGTGCCAAATTTAATCAAAATATCATCAATATTGTATCCTGTACTTTACGCACAAGTTTTACTAGCCAACCAGACGGACGGACGGATATCGTCTGCCCGACTTAGAAACTGATTCTGTGTCGATCCGTTTACATAAAGAGTTAGACCAATATTTTTGGACGTTACAAAGATCAGCACAAGTGCGTAATACCCTCCCCAATATGAAGTGTGAGGTATAAATACCGCACACATTTCTCAGAAAAATTTTCCTTGCAATATTTACCAAAACGTTGTGGGTTTGAGTTCATTCAAGTAACTACACTCAACATATGTTTTATGTTAAAACGCCATTTATATCAAATTTCCAGTTGACATATTTTTCTACAATTATTTCTAAGAATGAATATGACTTTACACAAAATCCCGGACTGTCAAGTATCCCGTTTATTTACCATTTATGTATTTGATTTTGTAATGTCTCTTGTGTAGAATTTCCCAGAACTCGATTGTATAAAATCAATTAATATTAAACTAAACAAGCAATAGATAAACGTATGTGTTTTGCTGAGCATTCTTTATCAATATTGATTTATACAATTTAATATCCTTCCCGTTTCCTTTTATACTGGCTTATGCAATGTCTAAAAAACACAATTTGTTTTTATAAACATTTTATTTTCTAAGTATTTTATTATTATTTGTATTCATATTTAAATAATAATAAACATTTGATTTCCTTTTATATTTTATTCATATATTTATACACTTTTTTTTTACTTGTTGAGAGACATTAACAGCAATAACATTTTCAATAGCAGCAAAGACAGCAGTAGCTGCGTAAAAAAATGCTTTGAATTAATTTTCTTTTTTGTTGTTGATGCGACATGTGTTGACATCAAACAACACCGCTACCAATAGAAAATATTCCATATCCTGTTCTCGTTTTAGTTGAATTTAATATGTGTACCAACGTTTTAAAGTATTCGTGTGCTGTTAGAAATGAAAACCCCTCTAGTGAATTGTGAAATTTGTAAAATCCCAACTAGGAATTACTTTTATTAAATAACTGATGACACTATGAATGATCTCTAGAATAAGAAGAAAGTAGTGCTCGACGCTAGCTCATTCATTAACTAAAAGTACTTTATGTCGTGCCGATGAACTTCCTTCATGCTGGAAAAAGAGTCGACTAACTGGGAAAATAGTCAACAAAAGTCGCAATTAATTACCAACCATATGCTTTTTACATTAAAACGGCATAATTTCAAAAAAAAAAAAAAAAAAACGAAAATAGTAGATTTTTCAAAATTTAAAAAAGTCGAAAGTTCCAAAAGTTTACTTTTAAAAATGTTGGAAATTTGACTTTAAGTATGTTTCAATTATAGAACCTAAAAATTATGGAGATTGTGGTAAACTACCATCTAGATAAGCATTTATTGACCAACAATTTACGTAGCGACTGTTAAAATGGTTTTCGTAGGGGATGCTTTACTCGACCGAAAGATGATATTATTCCATTCACTGATTTTGACATGCTTGACGATATACGTCGACGCAGGCATAAAAACAAAGCTACGACTGACTCACTTAAGACTCCAATTTCGGATAGAGATTTTTGTGAGATAATCATTAGAAATTTAAAAAATGAAATTCTGCACGATTTTCTACATTTGGAAATTAACAATGTATCCTAACTTCTGCGTGAAGTAAGTATTTCAATATGGAAAAATATTAACTTAAAGTTGAAAATTATTGATTTATCGTATTTCAGTATGGATTTTATATGGTTTTTCTATTAAAAAGAACATTCCCAGCGGGAAAAAGATGCAGTAAAGAGGCCTTCCTAAATGCCTTATTTTGCAGGCACAAGGACACCCAGCCGCATTGCAAAATCGTTTAAATTTTACACGGCGTGTCATTGCGAGCATACTCGCTGTGTTAGAGGGCTGAGAGAAGGCCTACTTAAGAAGGCATATTAGAAGGTGTTCCGTTAAAAGCCTGTAAGGAGACCTGCCGCGTAATGCCTCACAGAATGTCTACATATTAACATCTATTAAAAACCCTGAAAATTAAAGACTAATTGGAAGACTGTTGAAGCAAGAAAATATTCTAAATGAATTCAACATAAAACCTAAAGATCGTACTTTAAAATATCACGCGTGTAGTTTTTTATATACAAAACTCTTTCACGCGAACTTCACTACTTCAAATGTTATAAAATACAAAATTATTTAGAAGTTTTTACACCTTCTTCTGGTTTCATGTAACAGTTTATAATAAAGAGAGCAAAATATATAGGATTATAGAGAGACAATAATTGCAAAACCAATCATGTTTGAATATTAAATAAAGGTTTGTTAGGAGAACGTCTTCTGCGAGCAAGCAGAGTAGATTGAGTATCGCATATTTTAGAATGTGTAAACAGGTAGAGTTTTTTCCCACTGGGATTACTGAATTAATGTGACACGTTCTTGATTTTAAAGTGCAGTTGTCCCTTAGTGTAGAAGAACGAATAAAGGACATATTTCAGAGATCAATAATGATATTAACTTTGAGAATTTGGAAGACAGATCTGATGAAATTTGTACTGTACATCAAAATTTGACATGTTGGAACTGTGATAAATTGGGACAAACGTATTTTGATTGCTTAGAACCTAGATATATTTTTTGTCACGGTTGTGTGCCAAGAACATTTATAGACCAAATGGTCCCAAATGTTTTAAAAGGTTGCGAAACGGACAGAAGGATGTTCGACGGACGTTTTAAGGACATCCGATACTGTAGGACAAAGACTGAAAATTACCGACATGTCAACAATATTGACAAAGTAAACCTTTTTCACCCGTTGATGAAACCTTATCATATTTCATTAGCCGAATATAGGAAAGAGGGAGCAAGAATATTTAGTGAGGTTAAAAAAAGAAGTAGTAGTCCAAGCGTATTCTTGAATTCTATCCAAAGATAAAATTATTTAAAAATACTGTAATTTCCCCTATCATATCTTAAGAACAATATATTAAACCATATATTAACATTAAAGTTAATAATACCTTTAATATGGACCGTTACACGTTTTGGAAAAAAATAGATTGTGGTTATTAACATCTCTGAGGCATACGATAGGGTGTAAAATACAGCATTCTAATCAAAATCAATTGCTTTTGGTTTCTAAATCTCAGAGAACGCACTTTAATGTTGGTGAGATGAGATCTTATGAAATGAGTTAAAGATTTACTCATTCATATTTATTCGATTGTAGTCCGAACTTGTAAGATATGGAACAATGAGGCAAAACAAGAATGAACATGAACTATGAACAGGAACATGTAAAAGTCTCTGAATGAAGGGTCGATTTGTTCGATTTTTTATCTTCTTAGTATTTACACCACCCATATCCTTGGTGTCAGCTGCTTCAAAATCTATTTTGGAACAAATCGACATAAAATAGTTTTTCACGGAATGTGTTATGGTGAATTTACGAAACTTATTCTCGCTTTGTAGCTAGTATACAGTTTTCAAGAATTACTTATTAATTTGTGCTCGATATTCCAATGTACCACACAACACACTACATGGGTAAATTATTTCCTGAATATTTCCTATCACTTCCAATGTAGGATAGTTCAACTCGAATATCCACAAACTCTACTCCCTCCTTAATTTTTCTCATAACCTATTTTTCTAGAGACATACCTTCAGATCTGTCCTAATAAGAAAAAAAAATACGGTTAAATAATTTTATTTGGATACCAAAAATACAAAACAACTTTTAAGTAATCTCTAAAGGAAAGTGTTCAAATAAAAAATAGTTTATTAGATACTTAAAAAAGCTGGGATATTTATCTCTTTGAAACAGTAGGCTTCTCGTAGGATGCGCTTTAATACGTAGGACCTTGCTAGTATAAATAGGAAGTTTAAATTTTTCTGAAATTCGTGTGTACCAAATTTCATCGAAAGAGGAGAAACTGAGGTTCGGTAAGTCGTGGAATTTGTTTGTCTCATATGTATACTAGAGTGGGGCTCCAGCATAATTGGAAAGCATAACTCTCAAATGTTTAGCATGCATGAAGTCATCGCAAAAATTTCAATAAATGCAAATATAATTAATTTTTCAATTCAAAAACTCTTACAATAGTTGAAAAAAAGTACTTAAATATTTTAAAAAGCTTTCAAAGTTTTTGAAATAAAAAATCTGTGATATTTGCATTTTTGCTATGAGTGTCTTGAGGCTTGCTTAACCCATTTTTAACCGCCGTTGTGTTTTCGCAACACCATCTTTGAATGGATATAAAACTGGTTTTAAACCTTTGATTTGAACCATTTGGCTTTTTATCCATAGTTTAGAGTATTTACTATTCCGAACTGAATTTAAAAATGATATTCCTCCTTTGTGTCATTAAGGCAAACAAGCTTTAAAAATAGTCTAAAAATATGCGTTTTTAAAAATCAACACTTACGTTTATCGAAAAGCAATAAATGGAAATATAATCGCAACGATGGCTAATTACAAGCAAAACACTTTTTTCTTTTTTTATTCTAACCTCGATCTTTATTCGAGAGAACTTTTCCCATATTATTATGTTTTTGTTATTTCTTATTTTTCTGTTATTTTTCTGTGTTTTTTGGTGTTTTGATTTTGCATTCTGAGATAGCTACCAAATTGCTAATTTTTCAAGAAACCCCTGATAGAGAGCCCATGCAGGATATTGAGCTCAATAAACTGGAGAACCCAAATAATTTACTTCGAAGTAATTTTTTTCATCTTCGGTTTCAGTAATCAGAAGGTAAATAGGAACCATCATAACAAAGTTTGTGAAGAAATGTAAACGAGTTCGGGTAGTGGTAAAAGATGGGTTAAGGATTAGAGGGTTAAAAGGTCAAATATTTTTGAGATATTTTCAGATTTTCCGAAGAGGTCAGAGGTCGGTCATAGGTCGAGTTTTCTTCATAGCATTGTCAAAACCCACGATTTTCTTTACTTTTTAGTAATCATTTTAAAAGAAAAATGTCCAAGCTCAATTTTTGTGGCCAAAAACTAATAGTTGTTTACAAATTATTTAGAATTAATTGATCTTTCAAACTGCATTATTCGTTTTTTAAATTTTCATACAAATTTTAAAAGTTATAAGTTATTTACAAAATTTATGGATAAACTACGCAAAAACTAAAAGTTTTGCACTACCAAAACGTCATATGCAGGAAGTTTCATTTTACTTCATTAATTTAAAAAAAACAAGTGCCACTGAAGCACACCGATTGCTCACTAAAGCTTATGGTAAATGTGTTCCATCGGTTTTAACTGGTTTTGCGGCTCAGATGTGGGAAATTTTGACATGGAAGACAATGATCTCCCAGACCAACCAAAAACGTTTGAAGACCAAGAATTGGTGGTATTACTCCCTGAAGTTTTTTGTTTAACTCAATAAAAGCTTGCAAAATCATTGGGAGCTACTCAAGCAGCATATTTAAAACGTTTGCAAGCCGCAGGATTCATCCAATAGAAGGGATAGTGGTACGAATTGAAGCTGAGAGATCTTAAAGGACGATTTTGTATGTCTGAAATTATGCTTGAACGGTATAAAAGAAAACCGTTTTTGCGCTGAATCATTGTATGCGATCAAAAATGGATCAATTACGATTACCCGAAAAGCAAGAGATCGTACGTGAAGTCCTGCCAAAAAGACACTAAAGCCAAATTATCTGTATTTGGTGGAAGCAAAAGGGTCCTATCTATTATGAGCTGCTGAAATCTGACCAGACCATTACATAGAACCTGTACCAAATGCAACGAACTCATTTGAAGCGAGAATTATTAAAAAAAAAACGCCCATACATGAAACCGTAATATTCGGTCACATGTTACAATACCTGTTAAAATGTATTTAGAATGAAGTGTTTGTGAAGTTTTGCCTCACCTGCTTTATAATGGAGACCGTGCCCCATCCAGCTACTATCATTGTCGATCTTTCACAGTCATTGACTTCTATAACAAACAATTTCTAAATTTGGTAATAGAAATTGGTGGAACAAAAGTTGAACATTTTGTGAAATTTTCAAGTGGCTATTAAAATTTTTGCATTTCGCTATTTCCATGTACTATTTTACAGAAAAAAAAACAATTGGTTTTCCACCGGATGGTGCACCATGGACATTGAAGCATATAACAATATTGTTCCCCAATTCCTGCTGAAAAGTTCAGTTGAAATTGATGGTAAAAAATTTAAAAAACTCTTGTCGTTTCCATAATTATTTCATACTTTTCATCTTTACTAAACTACAACTTATAAAGATATAGACCCTGAATTCTGAAACTTTGCAGCAAAATTTCATGCAATTTTGTCAAAATCATAAACACATAAGTTATAATGTTCTGTTAAAGTCGGTTTAAAAGATTTTAAGAGAAACAGGTTTTTGTTCGTATACCAAAAAAATACGATTTTATTTTATTATTCTTTTACAATTTGAATAATAATAACAATTCTCGTATAATGCGAGTACAGCAGTTTGAGCTTTATATAAATATATAGATATATGTAATAATAACAAAAACAATAAATATGTACATATGAAAAAGTATAGATGACAACAAAAAATTTAGTTAAGAGATTTAAGCATTGCTTTGACACATGTCAATCACCGACAGACATATTTTATTTTATTATTTTTAAATTGATTTTGTTATATGCAGGCGGTTAAGTGAGTATTCATACATCAATGACTTTTATTGATTATTTTAAGGTACACATAAAATTCATAACTTTCTTTAAAAAAAAAGTGTAACTAAATTTTTTTGCGTTTTAGAAATTATTAAAAGTTTGCAGAAATTACTATAATATATATAGAATTAAACAGAGTTAATTTGGTATTTTACATCAATGACCATGTATGCGTATGATTAATATGAAATTAATAATAACAAGTATACTCCTGCAATACTAATGCAATATTGTTATTATTGGTATATATTTACTGATATTTACAAAAGAGACTTTATATGGGACTATGGTCAAATATGGGACGATTCGAAAAAAACATTGTTTTGTGATTCTTTTTTACAAGGAATATATTTATGTACTATTGAGCCATATTCCGGGAAGAAATTTATGTGGGAGTTGTGACAAATCATGAAGTGATATTCATCATAGCTTGTTCTTTTATCATAGAAACAAAATGTGTAAAATTTCAAGGATCTGCAATGTATTTTAAGAAAATTTGTAAAACATTTTAGAAACAAATTCCAACTTTTTTGAAAGTTGTCTCATTATGGTGGCTCTTTATAAACAAAAGTTGAATTTTGAATTTAGGTGAATCGGTTAGGGTTAAGATGTTCCGTAAGACCTCTGAAGTTTTGAAATACATTTACAAGAGGAAAATATTAATTTTTTTAGTTATTGTAAAAGGTTTGCCATTAAAAAATTACTTTTGCAATTTAGTTTAAAATAATAGAAATGTAAAAAAGAGAAATTAGTTAAAAAATGTTAAAAATATTTAAAATTCGTGCATCAGCCCACTAGAATAAGAAATTTAGGAAAAAAATTAACATATTTTGAGAAATATTAAAATAAAAGCTCAATTTAACTTAAAATATATCCATATTTACTTGTTTATGAGTTTATGTCCAATTCACAGGTATGACCAAAAAAATATAATTTTTTCTAACGGCATTTTGAAACTCCATTTTCAAATTTTGTTAAACAAATTTCAGAATTTTTCGATTATCACATTGGGATTTATCGAGAATATAATAGGGAATAGAACTATGAAAAAATTATGAAAATACCTCCTATACTTTTTCCGAACCTGTGATCTAAATTTTGCAATTTTCGAGAAAAGCTGATTAAGGACTGAGATCATAAAATTCTTTACACACGTTTTTCATTAAAACTTTTAACCCAAGTATTTTTTTGAACAAGTTGCCTTTGTAAAGCATGTCAGTTATTATGTTTAATGTCAATTATAATAATTTGTTGTTAATTTGATTAAAATGAGTGACCAGAAGAAAGTGCGTACTAAAATTATTAAATATTTTTAACAAAACCCAACTTGGTCCTACAAAAGTTAACCAAACAATCAAAGGTCTGCTATCAAACTGTTTCAAGTGGTATTAAACAGAACCGGGAAAACTTGTCCGTCGATAAAAAGCCTGGTTCAGGTAGAAGGAAAGGTCCACATGATGTTTCTAAAGCCAAAAAAATAGAAAGCCTTTTCAAAAGAGCTTCCAACACCTCCGGTAGGAAAGCAGCCCGGTTAGTTCAGTACTCGGACTATTTGGTACGAAAAGTTAAAGCCAATGCAGGTTTAAAAGCATAAAAGGCTCAAAAAGTTCCTGACAGGAACTCTGCTAAAAGTTTAGTATACAAAAAATATACCTGTTGCATAATGGATGACAAAATGTACTTGTGGAAAATTGTTCGTAGCTTCTGGTTAAATTTTTTTATATTGCATATGCTCAAGGAAACATTGAAGAAAAGTTTAGGGCACAAAAGCAGACAAAATTTCCTAAAAAGTTCTTGGTATGGCAAGCAATATGCAGTTGCTACAAAAAGGCCAAATATTTATTACAATGGGCTCTATACATATATACCGAAATTTACATCAAGGAATGTTTAAAAAAAAGGATGATTCCATTTATAAGACTTCTAAATGTGTCCACTTATTTTTAGCCTGATTTGGCATCTGTCACTATGGTCAGAAAGGTCATGAGTGGTACAAGAACATTAATGTGATATTTGTACCAAGAGAGGCAATTCCTGCAAACTGCCTGTAACTGAGTCCAGTGGATAGATATTGAGCTCTTGTTAAAAGATAATTGAAGAGCACAAAAAAGGTGTTAAAAAGTGTGGTAGATTTTAAACAGAGATGAACAACCTGTTCGAACAAAGTGACAGAAATCACTATAAAAACCATAATTAAAGGGTTTTCGAAAAAGGTTCAAAATTTATTCATTCATTCATAAAATTGGAAAACGATAAACCTTAAATCGTGAATGTCAAAGGTAAAACTTGGAATTTCTAATGGAAAGATAGCGAAATATTATATATTTGATAAAACTTAAGAAAAATATAACATGAAGTCTAGTATTTATAATAACAGCACAAAAAAGAATATTAACACTTAATGGCACTTGGGGTTAAAAACACCTCAAACTTTTAAAACCATAAAAAACCTTGTCAATTTCAAATTAAATTGCAAAAGTAATTTTTTAAAGGTAACATTTTTACAAAAACAGTAAAAATGGGTATATCGACAATTTCCAAAAAAGACAATTAATTTGCTCAGCGGCTACAGCGCCTAGAATCTATGGTCTACCCAAGATCCACAAAAATGGAACCCCATTGAGGCCAATAGTATCATCTATACAGGTACCATGTTACCAATTAGCCAAATATGTGGGCAACATCTTGAGACAGATTGTATCGAAAAATTACAATGTTAATAACTCTGCACAAGTTAAGGAACAGATAAGGAACGTGCAACTAGATAAAGGCGAAGTACTTGTGTCGTTTAATGTAATTTCCTTATTTACAAATATTCCTACCTATTTAGCTGTGAGGAATATAATGGACAAGTGGAATATAATAACGGAATATACAAGGATACCTAAGTCCACATTTTTACATATATTAAAATTCTGCCTAAATGACAACAACTACTTCATGTATGATGACAAAATATACAACCAAACTTTTGGAATGCCCATGGGCAACCCTCTCTCCCCCACAATAGCGGATATTATATTGGACAGCCTACTCGACAGCGTATTAACTATTTTGAGGGATATGAATATAAGAATTAAGTATATAGCTAAATATGTTGACGACATCTTGGCAATCATTAATCCTAATGACATGGATGTGATTATGTCCACATTAAACAATTACCATCCGAAAATAAAATTTACAGCGGAAACTGAAGTTGAAAACAACATACCATATCTGTTTATTAGACTACACCGGGAAAATTAGCAAATTTATTTTGATTGGTACGCCAAGGAAACAGCATCTGGCAGAATCATGAATTTCTATAGTACTCAGCCTAAAAATCAGATCATCAACACGGCTAAGAATCTGATTATTAGAGTACTTACCATCAGTGATGAAAAATACCACACCAAGAACATTAAAATTATTAACAATATTCTGGAAAAAAACAGTTTTCCCAAAAATCTAATAAGAACACTAATAACAGACATTAAAACAAAAATTAGATATGACAACAAACACATCACCACAAATTCTGACACCGAACAGAAAAAATTTTACAGTGTACAATATGTACCAAACCTAACTGACAACAAAAACATAAAAACAACAATAAAATCACGGAACATATGTTTTGCATACAAACCAAACAAAACAATAAATGCAATATTTTCTAAAATAAAAACACCGATTGACAAACAACAACAAAGTAATGTTGTGTACGAAATTCAATGCAACGGAAAAGACAACAAGAACTGTGAACTCATTTATATAGGTACAACAAAGAGAAGCTTAGAGACGAGAATGGGAGAACATAAAATGGACATAATGAGGGGAAAAGAGACAACAGCACTTGCACAACATATTTTAGAAACAGGACACTCAGCTGATTTTGAAAGTGTCAAAATATTGGACAAAGAAAACATGGAAAAGAAAAGATATACGATTGAAAGCTTGAGGATACAACAAAAAATTGACAAAACGATGAACCTGAAAGAAGACACGGCAAATATAAATACGAGTTACAGAGTTGCTATTAATTAAACGAACTGTGATATTAAACTAAGTTGTACAATTGTTGTTATATGTATGTATTTTATGTTTAATATTATATGTTTAATGTTAAATGTAACAGTAATTTAATGTGAAAGAAATCATCTACAAAAAACTGTAAGTGTTCTAAATGTTTGTTTTGAAAATATTGTTTTAACTTTAAGTTTTATTATTTAAATAGACGATCCCTTGAAAAAGTAGA
Source organism: Calliphora vomitoria (assembly GCA_942486065.2). Taxonomy (NCBI): domain Eukaryota; kingdom Metazoa; phylum Arthropoda; class Insecta; order Diptera; family Calliphoridae; genus Calliphora; species Calliphora vomitoria. The sequence continues at coordinate 39,575,292 of OW818031.2, forward strand.
CATAACATCTACGAAACGTCGGGAAATTTGTAATAAAAATATGATTTTTTATTTACATTGAAGAAGTTCAGGCCCTACTAGCTTAAGAAACTCAACAACTTTAAATAATCAAATCTGGCCAAATATAAACACTAAATAAAAATTTTATTTATTCCCCTTGTAAATGCATCTCAAAACTTTAGAGGGCTTTTCAGGATTATGTTTTATCAATCTTCATCAAACTGGGGGTGAGATTGCCAAAGATTCAACTTTTGTTTATTAAGAGCCACCCTAATGAAACAACTTCCAAAAAGGTTGAAATTTGTTTCTAAAATTTTTTGCAAATATTCTTAAAATTTATTGCAGATCCTTGGAATTTTACATATTTAGTTCCTATGATAAAAGGACAACCTATGCTGAAAATCACTTCCGGAGTATACTTGTTATTTTTAATTTCATATTAATCATACGCATACATGGTCATTGATGTATAGTTAGAAACTTTTAATAATTTCTTAAAATTTTCAGATGATGATTTTTTTACCAATTTTCACTAAACTGACAAAAATACAACTATTGTTTATTAAGGGCTATCCTATTGTCTCATATATGGCTCTAGATATCTAGGTCTGCTTCTATTTTCTCATTTTAAATACCAAACATTTCTGATTAGCAAGAACTAATTAGAGAAAATTGTATCCGCCAGTCTTTATCAGACGGCTAGCTACGGATGGGCATAGCTACATCGTTTTAGAATTTCAAAAGGACCCTAAATATATATACTTTTAAAAACTACGACAAATATTTCGATATGTTACCAACGGAATGACAAGATCATTGAACCCCCTATCTTTTTGGTGTTTGGTATAAAAATAGTTATAACTAAAAACGCAATAATAAAGATTCAATCAATATTTGCATGCTTAATTGGCCATATTTTATTAAATGATTTCCTTGTTGTACTTACTTAAGATGCTTTATATAAAATCCCATTGAAATTAAAAACATTTTATTGCATTTATTTTTTTTACATTAAATATATATTTAGGTGTAGTTTTTCCTTTGGTTTTCTTGAAAGGGGGACAGGGAAGAGGATAAAGGAGAGGAGATCTTTTATTGAATTTAATTTTAGATTTCTTTGTTATATTTTTTTATACTCGTATTCGACTGCATAAATTACATTACAATTCAGTTTTATTCCATTATTTACTTAGATTCTAGTTTTTGTGGTTTTATTTTTATTTTTATAGCATTTCATGTCTGTCTCGATTTTATTATTGGTTTTAATTTATAAATTGTTTAGTTTTATTTTGTTATAAATTTATTTGTTGTATTTACTTATTTGTATCATATTTTTCCGTACTTTTTGTTTTCTGATCTTTTTCTAATGTTTGATATACTAAATTAAATGATTTTATTCTTCTTGTGGCTCCAGGGTATTTAAGCTTTTCTTTGTTCATTTTCATCTTTTTTGCTATTTAAGTATTTTCATTTGTTTTATACTATTTATGGATTGGGAAATATTGGTTTTAATTTTCCTTATTTTTAAGAAATTATTTATTATTTATTTATTTTAAAAAAATGTTTGTTGTGGTGATGTAACATCTACTTTTGAAAAATATACATATCTATAAGTAAGTAAGTATATATATTTAATAATATTTTTGTCATTTGTTGCTTTAGTTGTTTTTCCATTTTAATATTATTTTACACTTACTATTAAAACTTATAAGAGTCTTAAACATAAACATATATTTATTACAACTATTTTATGTTTTTATTTTTATATTTATATATATATAAAAAAACATATAATGCATATACATTTATACTCGTATTTATTAAAAAAAATATCAATGTTATAGAAAAATAACATAAATTTTATTTCAATTTTTTTTTTTTATTAAACAAATGAGAAAAGTTGCGTTTTTTATTAAAGTCAATATTGTTTGTATATGAATTTTAAATTTATATATATATATATATTTTTTTTATATTTGTTTGTATTATTTTTACTATGTAATCAATATCATCAAATAAAAATATTTTATGAAATAAAGTTTTACTAATATTACATTACATTTTTTATTTAACTACTACTTAAAAATTAATTGCTTAATTTATTTATGTTCTATTTCCTTTAAATGCTACTAAATACATTCAGCAGTTTAAATTTAAATACCAAACAATTATGTTGTAATTTAAAGCATAAATTAATTTTTAAAATGTTTAATAATAATGTATGATGTTTGTAATGTAAAGCGAACACTTTTTAAAATTTCCAAATATATCTGATATTCATAATAAGAAAAAAAACGTTATTATGTAAAACGAGTAGATGCAGTTTGTAGCTAGTTTCAAAACAACGCCCCCTATTCAATAGAATAGGGGGTGTAGAGACAACAAATCTCTTGAAAATTCTTAAAATAAATAAGGATTCACAAAGTTACATTTAAACATATTTTATCAGATTCTTTAAGCACATCAAGATTAAGAAATTTATATTTAATTGATTGTTTTATTATAATTATAAGTCCAAAAGATTTTAATATAGAATTTATAAAGTAAAACTTCGATTTGTACTTTAAATTAATATTTTTGGGAATCCTTTCACATTACATGAACTCTTGACTACTTTCTGACTTTTGTCACATTTTATAAAAATACATATTTTTGTTTGATCACACTTTTAAAATATGTACATGAAATAAATTTCACATTAAATCTCAAACAATCGCTTAGCGTAGCTGTTAATTTGTTATTGTCAAATATGACAAATTTATAGCCTTTTTTATTACGTTCATTTATTCTATGCACAGTGGCATTGGTTGTAAAATAAATGCTTAGAAATTTGTGTAATTCAAACTACTAGACAGACTGAAAGATAATTAAACATTTTACTTGCAATATACCTTGATACTGACATAATGAAGCTAACCTGGAATAAATATTTACAGCAATGACCCATACAATGGGTCAACAACACTTACACGCAACATTTGTGCATGTTTACTGTAACCATTTCAAAATTTTTAACAATATTATAGTCACAGTAACTATATATATGATTGTGGTAACAATAATATGGTTAATTTACGATTCACATGATTGTATCAACCATATATATAGTTACAGTAAACAAGTATATGTTTGTGACAACCATTTTTATGATGAATAATTTGATCATAATATGTTGTTCTTAGATTATAATATCCATAAGCCGAGAGCAACATAATATGGTAAGTCCTTCATCATATAAATGGTTGCCACAAGCAAATCTTGTTTAATGTAACCATATATATGGTTGATACAATCATGTGAATCGTAAATTAACCATATCATTGTTACCATAATCATATATATAGTTACTGTGACTATAATATTGTTCAAAATGTTGTAATGGTTACAGTAAACATGCGCAACTATATTTTTTTCTGCGTGTGGAGGTGGAGGTGATATCATACACGTGGAGATGATCTCATACACGGAGACTGCAACATAACGCTGGTGGATCACAAAGAGACCTTGTGAAGACTGATTTTCTGGCAGTCACTCGCAAAGTTTAAAGTGCTCAATGTGAGCTAAATTTCCTAACATATGAAGCCGATGTCAACCTTGGCTAGATATTTTCGTATGCGGAGACTGCAACATCATGGTGTTTATAAACGATTGAAAATCTGAATTTCACTATGCGAAACCTGCAGCTATCACTGAATAAGTTATCAGCTAGATGTTTTAACAGTTAAATGAAAGAGTTAAGTTTCAACCTAGACCTCATTGTCATTCTTTCAGCGAGATACCAGAAAATTTTTATACGATGTAATCGTAAATACCATTACCTTCAAATGCCGTTACCGATATTCTCTAATAAATTTTAAATTATTAACATACACAATTTTGATTTCAATTAGACGGGGCAACAAAAACGAAAAAATGTTAGAGGCTTTTTAAACCACTACACTATTTTAATGTATTGTGGTTCAGTAGTACAAATATGGTCCAAATTTTTAAATTTTGTAAAAGTTTGTGAATTCACTTAATAGTGAATAAATTCGCAAAGAATCCATCGAATTTTACAGATGATGTCTCATATTATTGCTATTATATGTGGGTTTGCGATAAAGCAATAAACGTGAACAATTTCCGCCGTTTTCGATTTTTTATGAATTTTTTTACAACAAAAAAATTAGCCATTTTCACGTAAAAAATATATTTATACCCTACACCACCATAGTGGGGAGGGTATATTGGATTCGTGCAGATGTTTGTAACACCCAAAAATATTAGTCTAATACCCACCTTAAAGTATACCGATCGACTCAGAAACGATGTCCGTCCGTCCGTCTGGCTGGCTGGCTGGTTGTCCATGTAAACCTTGTGCGCAGAGTACAGGTCGCAATCTTGAAGATATTTCGAAAAAATTTGGTACGTGTAATTTTTTCTGCCCAAGGACCAAGCCTATTGAATCTAGCTGAAATCGGTTCATTATTTCACCTAGCCCCCATACAAATGTCCTCCCGAAATTGGACTTTATCGGTCATAAATGTTTAATTTATATAGGTATCGACACAAGTTTTTTTCCAAATAAGTTTTATATATACGAAATTCATGTCACCAAATTTTATTATGATCGGTTCATAATTGGTCATAGCTTCCATATAAGGCCTGCTTCCGATAATCACTTTAACGAGCATAAATCTCTTAAAAATGTTGCTATACACATAAAATGCAACATAAGTAACTTTCATGCAGACGTTAATCACACCACTTAATTTCATGGTGATCCGTCCATAATTGGTCATAGCTCCCATATAAGGCCCACTTCCGAAAATCGTTCACGAATAAAAATTATTGAAATTATGAAAGGAAAATGTTTTTGCTCATTTACTTAGTGTATGGTATTATATGGTCGGGCTTGACCGACCATACTTTCTTACTTGTTTTGCTTCAATTTGTTATTATAACTCCGAAAATACTAAGCGCAATATATATGTGAAAATTTGCACAAAGCATGCGAAAATATTTTCAAAATTCAATCAATCGAAGGAAGAACAATAACTAATCAATTTTATGTATATCAAACTAGAAACTAAGATTTTGTGAAAATAAGTGAACTCACTTAATTGTGAATAAATTCGAAGAGAATCAATCGATTTTTATGATCGATGTCTCATTTTGTTGCTATTGTATGTGGCTTTGTGATAAAGCAATAAACCTGAACAATTTCAGCTGTTTTCGATTTTTCATGAGTTTTTTTAAAACAAACAAATTTGCTATTTTTTTATTTATTATTACTCCGAAACTACTGATCCACTTGAAACGCAATATATAAACGGATTAAAGGTCATATAAATATCAACGTTTCTAAGTTTATCTTAATAATATCGGACCGACCCTTTTTGAGATATCATTAATTATGTGGAGAAACGTCTTACAAAGTGTATAATTTTACTTAAAAATTTGAAAAAAAATCTTTTCATATAATTGAAAAATTTGACCATTTTTGTACTTAAGTAGCCATGATACATCAAATTCAAGTAGTGGTTAGTTATGCCTTTTTTTTAACTGTGGACCTGTGTTGTATATATTATTAATTTCAATACCTCTTATTTTTAATTTTTGTAAATGTTTTTTGAAATTATCATTAAAATATCCTAACCGAAATAACAAAAATTACAGTTACCTCTATTTTGACATTACCGTTGTCTCGAATCGGATGTCAAACATGCTTAAAATACTGCTTTCAAATAAGCTCCGATTATCGACTTCAAAAGGATTTACGGTCATGGAACAGAAAGTCATACTCATGTAATTGGTGATTTTGTTATGACATATGAAGAATCATTCGAATACGTATATTACAGAGTTAGAGGGTCGTCCTAATCTCGTCAGACAGGATCTACATATGTACGAGTAGAGCACAGGAAAAGCCATTTCACAACTGAAAACGACATTCATATAAACGTCAATATAATCATTGGAGGCCGCTAACTGTCAATAATATTCTCCCGCATAATTAAGGGTAATCTAGTCATTCTGGGGTTACAATGGAGCATCAAATTTAATGCCTACTAGTCCTATCTAGAACTTGCTGTCGCCAAATTATACAAATCATGTGACCAGGGTCCCCATGATAGCACATTTGCACTGTCCAACCAAAATTCAATCGGTGCATAGATGTGGACAAACACGAACTGATCTTTGATCCTTGTTTTCTGGAAAATACAGCAGTCATTTTAGAATGTACCAATGACATACCAATGCACCTGTGAGTTTAATTCAAATGTATACCGACGTCACCAAATCACAAGGAAATTTTCGATTCGATGTATGTTCGGTGCAGTTGAGATTGAGACTTTTCTGTATAGTCATATGCACTATCAAGTGATAACAGGCAGGAATGTTCTCATCATTACTTTTAGGCGGCAACAAGATACCTACACAGCGAAAAGATTCGTAGAAGCAACCGAAGTTGTTGCCAATCGTATGATACAATTTTTCGGTTCCATCAAGAGAAAATAATCGATAAAGAAAAATTTCGGTTAAAGCAAGCAAACTTTTGTTACACCTTCTAAAATTTTGTAGCCATAACTCCAAATTTCGGCCAGTAAGGCAGAATCATTCGATTGGCAACAAATTTGGTTGTCTCTTGAGAAGATAGCGATACATTCATTGGAACATTAAATGTAATTGACTTAAAAAGCTCTTGGAAATTCGAAAAATGGAGTCATTAAATAAATATCTTGCAAACCTGGACGCAAATTCGCAATCGGACTACTAATTATGGCGAGCCACGAAAATTCTTAAAAGACCTGTCATATGTAAGCCCCCCTTGCGAAATTCAAGTGGCGATTGGGCAAGAAATGATACTGAAAAAGGGAATATGTTTGTTAATCATTTGAAGCAAGTATTTACCCCGAACACATCAAATGAAACTTTTGAGTTGCCACCCCTACGTTTTTAGATTCGAGAGATCGAAAAGGCTATTGCTGATTTAAACTACAAGAAAGCACCTGGTATTGACAAAATCAGTAACAAGATGCTTATGGAGCTACCCCGGGTAGAAATAAAAATAATTTGTTTTATTTTTAATGCTATAAGCATTACTCCTTGCATATTATCCTCCAGAATGGAAGGTTTCACTGGTTATCATGATACGTAAACCGGGAAAAGATCACACAAAAGTAAAACCAATCAGCTTATTGTCTAATATATCAAAGCTATTTGAGAAGAAACTCATGAACAAGATGTTCCCGATGTTAATTGAAAACAACTGTATTCCGAATCATCAATTTCAAAACACACATAAGCTATTGGAAAGCTATATAACTGGTCGACCATTTAGGATTAAAGAAGGAGACTTTTTAAGTAGTGCCCAACCCATTGAAGCTGGAGTCCCCCAAAGCAGTATCCTTGAACCCTTTTTATATTTGATATATTCGTCTGATATTCCAACTAACAATCGCACTAATACATCATCATTTGCTGATGCTACTGCTATTCTAAGCATTCATGGAAACCCTCAAGAAGCGTATCGTTACTTACAAGATCACATATTTGAATTAGAAAAATGGTTAAAACAATGGAAAATTTAAGACATTTCGTAGAGAATCATGCCCCCTTATTCATAGAAATTACCAAACAATAATCCAACAATCGGAAGTAAAATACCACAGAATACATTTCGATCGAATGTATGGTCAGTCAAGCGCGACCATATGATACCGTACCCTGACTAAATGAGCGTAATCATATTTCATTTAAAATTTCAATAATATGGAAATTCTAGCAAATTATAGGCCTATCACCATGATATTAAGTCGCGTGATTTATTTCTATATGAATCTTATTTTTGTTGAATTCTATGTGTATACCAACATTTTAAATAGATTTATGCTCGCTAAAGTGATTTTCGGAAATATTTATTTATTTTGGGAGAACATTTATATAGGAAGTAGGTAAAATAATGGACCGATTTTCACCAGTTTCAATAGATTTCATACTTGGGCCGAACAAATTTTCCAAATTTGATCGAAATATCTTGAAAATTGCGACTTGTACTCTGCACACAAAATTTACGTCAACAGCCAGCCAGACTGACAGACGGACATTGTTTAATTAACCCAGAAAGTTGGAGGTGTTAGAATAAAATTTTTGTGCATTACAAACATCAGCGCAAACTCATAGTACCCTCCCCACTATGGTGGTGTTGGGTATAAATAATACATACATGATAATTTTCCAATCGTTCCCACTGTGCAATATTGCAAAATCATAATTTCCCAAAACAAAAAGAAAAAATGTACACGTTTTATTTTTTCTCCAAAAAAATGCCTTTTAAACAGAAAAAAGTATTTTATAAAATAAAGACTGCTAGTGATCTGGTGTTCAGAGTCACCCTAAATGTTTATGAATTGTATTCTACTTATATACTTTGTGTTGGTTTTTTCAGCTCTTCCACCTCTATAGTCTATAGAATATTTTGTGAAAAATCCTATTATAATATTTTGTTTTCACTTCATTTTCTTTAAGCACTTACAATCTAGTTCATCATATTCAATTATTATAATGGCATTTTATCTTTCCCCTTATTATATTTTTATATTATTTATTACGTTGTTTTTGTTGATTTTTGTTTTTTTTTCTTTATCAATAATCAATTTTGTTCATACATTTTCACTTTCAGTCTTAAGCTAAAATTATTTTATTTATTTATAAATAAATTTGTTTAACACTAATTTTTTTTTATAAATGAGAAAAGGTTTTTTTTTTTAAATTTGTTGTTTAAATAGAGATTTTCTGTTTAGTTAAATTTAAATTCGGTGTTTATTTTTTTTTCTTCAATATAAAACTACAGTTTAAATTTGTCTTTATGTTTCTCTATTTTGAAAACTAGAGTAAATAGATGTGGTTTATTTTAAATATTTAATTGTCAATTTTATGTCATTAATTAATTAATTACAAAGCTCTCAGAGATACTCCTTTAAATGTTTAATTACAAAATAAATGTTTTTTTTTTTTCTTCTATAAAGTTGATTTTAATTTTAAAAAGAAAATTTTTGAATACTAAGTATTTGTTTTTTTCTTTAGTTATATACAGTTAAATTTTTATAAGAGTTTAAATATTTACATTTCACTTTGATTTTTTTTATTATTATTTTATTTAATTATGCTTAAATATTTAACACTAACCCTACGAGTTTTAAACTTCATTACAAGCATTTTTATTTTATACAAGCACTTCTTTTATATTTTGCAGCATTAAATTAATGTTATTGAATCTATATTGACATATACTTAAGTTTAATTAAATTAAATTATATGTAGTTGTAAAAAAAAGAAGTGTTTTTATTTTTTATTTTGTAATGAAATTTATAAATAATGAAACACCAGTATATCGGAGGTTTAATTTTATTTATAGAGCATTTTTTATTTTTATTTTTTGTTGTTTTCGTATAAATAATATCTTACACTACAGTGGAGAGAATAATGGTTTCTGCACAATTGGTTTTTGAAGAATTTTATCTGAAAAGAACAGTATTTTTCTTTTTAAGCCAGAATTTAATTATTTTTTTGTAGAAGCTTACTTGAATTTAAAGAAAAACTTTAAAATAATATTAGACATTTTTGTAAATAAAATGTTTCTTTTAAAGTTTCCAAAGTAACGAGGTATTATCTTAACTTATGGAATGATCTCGAATTTTATATACATACCATCAATTATATTGATCTTGTCATTCCGTCTGTGTCCTTATGAAATTTTAAGATGATCTAGTTCTGTTCATCCGTCTGTCTGTTTAAAATGCGATAGTGCCAAAATGAAGGGAGGTAGCTGGATGAAATTTTAAACAAATACTCTCTCTTGACAAGGTTTGTTTTTTATTGGAATGAAGTATTATGGGCCCATGAACCTGGACATAAACAAGTTTTATATGAATTTAAATCTTTCTACCAACTTTTGTGAGGATCTGTCCATAATTGATTCTACCACCCTAATAGCCGCTATATCAGAAAAAAATATTATTTAAAACAATTAGATAAAAGATTATCTCCTCCTTTTGATGCTTGTTGAACATTTTAATGTTAAAACTCTTGACAATGTTTTAGGACTTCTTATTCACAAAACATTTGTTTAACAAAGAAGTGAATGTGGAACTGACACGTAAATAGCAATCGTCAGGGACTTGGTAATTTGGCATGGAGTTGTCCTAGGTGGAGTTATGTTGACACTTTTGAGATACTCTGTTTCTGGTCACGGAACTAACCAAAAATAACTTATTTTGTTTCGGATTGTTTACAATAATTGATAAATTATCAAGTTTGTACCAATATTGGACAAATGAAAAGAATAAATTTACATTTCCCGCCAGTCTAAAACTGCTGTAATTTTGTAGCTATTGAATTAAACAAATGTATATCATTTAGTCAAAGTTTTCTTCTTTTACACCATTAGTGCTGCAAAGTGTTGTTAAACCAGAAAGGAAAGATAGAGATAGAAAGTGCAGCAATACACAACAAGCTTTGGTGGAAACAGTTCAAAAATTGCATACAAAACAGGTTTTGAATATTGATTTAGCTACGCCAACTGTGAAAAGATTAACAAACAAATTCAAGGACATCAGTTGGTGATGTAGATTGGAATATTGATTTAGCTACGCCAACTGTAAAAAATTAACTGAAAAATTCAGGTAGTTTGGGTCAAATGGTGATGTAAATTTGTCGTCAAAATATGAGCCGTTCAGCCATGATGGCTTCATATACGTCATAATGGCTGCAATTGCAGTGCGGAAAATCCACATGTGGTTCTCACTTTATAAATTCATTTCATTGCGACATTATATACTTTTGGCAGGAGCAATCATTGGACCATACTTCTTCGAAACGAGGCTGGTCATGCTGTGACTTTTACTGCTGCTCGATATTGCGACATGATATCACAATTCTTTCAGCCTATATTCGATAGTATTGACATAGACTACACGTGGTTCCAACAAGTTACATGACATACAGTAATGACTGTTAGAGACAATAAGAAGCTGCCCCCGAGTTCATGTAATTTAACATTACTTTTCAATGGCATTTGAAGACTAAGATCTATGCCAACAAGTCCACAACTACCTGTCTAGTGAATGAGGCAATTTAACGCTATATCAACGAATTCCAGCTACTCTTATGAAATACGGTCACGGAAAATTTTGTAAAAGAGTGAGTATGTTCCAGCAAAGCTATAGTGGTCATAATGCTATTCATTAAAAATAACAAACTAATGAAGAAAACTATGTTTTATATAATATAAAACTTTCATTAATTTTGAGACACCATTTATTAGACAATTTATTTTATTTCATAAAATAAAAATGCTTTACAAGTGTGGCAGTTTAGAACTGAACTTTAGAACTGAAAGTTTTCGACAATTTGGATAACAAAATTAGACGCGCATTGATGTCAAAATTATAATTACAATTTGTAGACGGACATACGTACACGTACACAGAGAAAAAATATAGTTGTTCATGATCACCGCAAATTTCTTGAAATTAAAAATGCCATATATTAAACTATAATTACAACGACGATAATATTGTAAATAAAATTGTAAAGTTTTTTTAATGATTGCGGTGATCATATACAACAATATTTTCTCGTGGTTTACCTAGATAATCACAGAGCTTCATACAATTCCAGGAAATATATCATGAATTCCAAAAGAATTTACAAACAAACTGACCTTGGGTCTCACGATTTTGATCATGTTCGGTAAACAAATACTCTTTAGGGTCATAAATTTTGAAAAATTCTAGATTTTATTCGCGGTTTTAATTTCGCGAAAATTAAAATAATTTTGCTTTTGCGTATCTTATGAAGCTGGTTCCGGTATTTATTGATTTAAAAGATAATTATATACTCTGTGGACTACATAATAAAAACAATATATGTAGTAAAAAACTGCATTTATTTAACACTCTTAAAGATTATTTGTAAAAATTTAAATTTTATGTGGATAAAATGCATTTTTTGAAAACAGATAATTATATTGTCTAAAGTGGGATTAACCCTTAACTGTTGAGGTGGTGGTAAATTTTACCCTCGCTTTACATTTTTTAAAAATACTCTCTTCCATTGCGCTTTATCAATTTAATTATCTTAGTATCAACACAACCAATAGCTTCCTTGATTATTACGAGACAATTGGTAACATTTTGTTCCGGACTCAGTACCTCTGTCTACAGTCGATCCCTGTTGGTCGTAAATTATGCTACATATGCCCAACTAGGCTAAAGCGAAAAACTACACACTTTTTTCTGCAATGTAGTAAGCCAATGTGTATGAAATGCAGCAAATGTATAGGCATACACTGTGCGAACACAGATTTTGATGAGTAAAAAACCTCCAAAAAGGATGACCTGTAGTTTCTACACCTGATTATTTTTTTATGGCTGTGGAATAATGTCCTTTAAGATTTCAATTATCTTTAAATTCATATTTTTGTTTAAAGTTTTTGATATATCGTTTTTGTTATACTAAAAAAAAAGTTTGTGAAGTAAAGTACATGTTTTGTATAAACAAATAAAAATATTTTTTGTTTTTTTTATTTTTTGCAATTAAAAATGTAGTAGCTTATTTTTCAAAAGCAAATAATTATAAAAAATCTATTTTTTTTTTAAATTAAGAGGGCTAAAATTTACCACTATGTCATTAACTATGTTCAAAAATTTCACCTCGACAGTTAAAGGCCAATTATCTTTCAAATGTTTCTTAAATGAATCAAATCCGATTACACACGCAGAGATAAAATATAGTTGTACATGTTTACTGTAACCAATTACAATTTTTTACAAATTGTGGAACAGTATTATGGTCACCTTAATATTTATTTGATTGCAGTAAATAAGTATATATTTGCGGCAACCATTTCTATGATGAAGGCTTTACCATACAATGTTGTTCTCGACTTATGGATATCTAATTTATGAACAACATATTTTAATATAAAGTCATTGCTGGTTCACACACGCCAAGTTTTCTTGCTCAAGTCTTGAATTTGTATATGAAAGAGGAGAAGAGTTTGGAGTAATTTTTCTCGTTTTCTTCCTCTCTCTTCTGTAAACTCAAGGCTTGCTCAAGTAAAGTTGATGTGTGTTAACCAGATCTCAGCAATGAATCACTTTTTTGCTATTCATTTGCGCTTATGAAATTATAAGTATAAGTGAGTAGCCATCATTGAAATTAAACTACTCTGACCTACTCATAATCACAATAACATTGATTTGTAAGTATGCGTAGCATTAAATATGAATCCGAGGTTGAGGTCGACATCATACTCATGCGAACTCAAATCTGTTTGATTTTAATGTTCGTATTCGAATCATACTAATTTTGCATCGTCTAAACAAATTGATTTAATTAGAGTCGAAATTAACAACATCGTTAATATTGTTAAGTATGAGTATGATGATCACCTCAAACTTTACGAGTGGATATAAGTCTCGACAACATTGTAGTAAATATGAATGCGTATAAGTACAAGAAATTTTGAGTCATGATTCAACTCATCTCACTTTTTCACAACTCATTGTTGATCTCTGGTGTGAACCAGCACTAAATACTTATATTTTATGGCGACAATCATGTGAATCTTAAGTTTACCATATTATGGTTACCACAATCATATAATTACTATGACTATAGTATTGTTAAAAGAAACGTGTAAATATATTGAAATGGTTGCAGTAAATTGGTACAACTATATTGTATATCTGGCTGCAGTTTCATAAAATACAAGTATTTAACATTACAAATCATATACATTTTCTAGATTTTTAAGAACTTTAAATAAAATCGCGAGTTTTTAAAAATTTGAAATAATAAAAATGGAAATGTTCAAAGAACTACTAAGGGTATGTAAAGGTATGTGGTCAAATCAGAACACCCAAAGGTAAACAATTGTGTTTTCTCAATTTTCTTTAGTTGAATTTCTCATATATCGTACACACAGAAAAAGGATTGGTTGGAAATCAGTTGCAACTATGAAAATTTAGTAGAATTAATCAATATTGTGTTGTAGTCATTAAAAATTTATAAATTCAACAGATTATCTTTATTTGTAAGTGAAAAATCATAATTGTAATATAATTGAGGTTCCTATAATTGTATTATTAGTTAACATAATCAATTTGCGTCTGGTAAATATTAAATTAAGGAATTCGGTAGAGAGGGCTGACGTTTTCAGTTACAATAACCAATAAATTCGGTCATAAAATCAAAAAAACACATTCGGTGATACCAACCGACAAATGATTATGTTGATTATAAAAATTATAAAATTTGTTTGACAGTTTTTGAAAAATAAATAATAAATTAAAGAAAAATTTTGTACACACACTTAAAAGTAAAATATTAATAAAAAACAGAGCGCTGTAACATTCGGTCTTAGGATGATAAGTAAGCCGGTAAGTGGATAATTTATGAAATATGAATTTAACATTTTTCACTACATTTTTTTTACAGATTTTATGGACTAAAGCAAAATTGGCCAATTTTGTATGATTTATCGGTAGACCTGCGGTAAGGTAGACTTAATCTTAATCCTTTTTCTAAACAATAAACAAAATTTACTTAATCCAACAAAAACACGTTCCTTTCCCATGTTTACCAATGATTTCTGGTGATGTGATAATCAAAATCATCCAGTTGGAGAATTCCTCACTAAAGGAGGTCGTTCATTATGCGTACTTCCAAGTGCTTCTTCATGTTTTAATGTCTGGAAGTTAAATGTGTGACAGGTTTCCAAGAGATGAAAGGACGAATATCGGTAAGGAAATAATGAATCTATCTATATAAATAAAAATCAATTGTCGTTCGTTGGTAATTGCATCAGTTGAGAACGGCTAGACCGATTTGGACAATTTTTTTACTGAAATGTTCGTCATAGTCCAACTTAGGTTTTTACGGAAAGAAAAATTTACCACGCCCACTTTTACGCCCACTTTTTTCCATTTATCTAAAATCGGAAAACGGCTGCACCGATATGGCTAATCTTTTATTTAAATGATCGTAGTAATCTAATTTAAGTTTTTACTGAAAGAAAAATTTACCACGCCCACTTTTACGCCCACTTTTTTCCATTTATCTAAAATCGGAAAACGGCTGCACCGATTTGTCAAATTCTCCTTATTTTTCGGCTTATTTGTAAGTAAAGTTTTTGCTGGGATATTCTTATGTTGTAAATAACTCATTTGTTATTACTTTTGTATTGTTTCGCGATTTGTCCGAAAATACCGTTACTTTTTTATTTACATTCCAATTTATTTGTGCAAATGTTGATTGACTGCTTATTGTCAAATTGTTGATCAAATTAATCGGTGGACGAAAAATAAAATAAGTGCAATTGTTAATTGTGAATTAAAAAAAGTTTAAAGTGTTTCTAAAAAAGTTAACTAACGGTGATAAGTTTTTTTTTGAATTAAGATTCCATTGTAAGTACATTGCAATCAATTCATTAATTGAAATAAGTTAAATCGTGTTACCTCAAACAAATTTATAGATTAACCTACTATAGACTGTGGGTTTTGAAGTTATAAACGGTTAAAAGGTAAGAGCAAAGTCAATAAATTCTATCGCATTGTAATGCCGCCAATAAGAAGGAGCAATTTAGGTCGCAGAACTCGCAATGCTTCAAATCAAGCGTATTTTCGATCTAATCAAACTGCGGAACAACTCGAAGAGCGAAATGAAATTGAACGAAATCGATTATCACAAACACGTTCTGCACGTACACAAGAAGAAAGAGAATATGCAAACGAAGTAGATATGCATCGAATGAGACACAATCGTTCTATAGAATCCAACCGAGTGATAATTAATTCAAATGTACGTGCAAGAAGAGAAACAAATGTTGCGTTAAATATTCATCGAGCTGCATTTCATTACAACAGGACAGTCGATTACAGTGCAGACCATTCCGTTGCTATTGGTTCGATGAGCGTTGTGTGCCCACATTGTAAGGCATTGAAATATAAAAATGAAACTCCTGGATTGTGTTGCGCAAGTGGCAAAGTGAAATTGACACCGTTGATTCCACCACCAGAGCCATTGCTCTCATTGGTTTCTGGAACAGGAGCTCATTCCAAGCATTTCCTAACACAAATCCAGAACTACAACAATTGTTTCCAAATGACTTCATTTGGCGCAACAAATGTGATTCGGGATAATTTCATGCCTACTTTCAAGGTAATTTCACCACTTACAGCATTTTATTTTGTTTTCTTATGTAAATTAAACATTACAGATTCAAGGTCAAATATATCATCGAACAGGTTCGCTTTTGCCAGTTCCGGGTGCTGACTATAAATTTCTGCAGATTTACTTCATGGGCAATGCTCCACAAGAAGTAGAACAGCGTTGTGCATACAACAGTTCGGTAAAAAGACCAATTGTTGAGCAACTGCAAACTTTTTTCCATCAACACAATCAATTGATTGCATTGTTCAAAACCGCACTAGACCGCATGCCCTCTGATAATCACAAAATTGTTATCAGAGCCGATAAGACTCCTACGGGAGAACACGCAAGACGTTTCAATGCACCAACAATTGATGATGTCGCCATTGTCGTCGTTGGTGAAAATTTGGAATCACGTGATATCGTTCTACATCGACGAAATAATCAGCAGCAGCGTGTGTACGAAACTCACCGATCATATGATGCGTTACAATATCCAATCATATTTTGGCAAGGTGAAGACGGTTATCATTTCTCGATCAAAATGATAAATCCGCTTACAGGTGAATATCAAATCTATATTTTTTCTATTATAAGATCAATTAATTTTATTGACGCGAAAATTAATGTACAGGCGCTGAAACAAACAAAAAAGTAAGTTCAATGAACTATTATGCATTTCGACTGATGGTTCGTGAAAATGAGGACAATCACATATTGAAATGTCGTCGTCTTTTCCACCAATATGCTGTCGATATGTATGTAAAAATAGAAACAGAAAGATTGACATTCATTAGATTGAACCAGAAAAAACTGCGTTCCGAAGAGTACATACACCTTCGAGATGCCATAAATGTGGACGGGAACGCACACAATATCGGCCGGATGACGATTTTCCCAGCAACGTACATCGGAAGTCCTCGCCATATGCATGAATATGCTCAGGATGCTATAACCTACGTTCGACACTACGGTACAGCAGATTTATTCATAACTTTCACTTGCAATCCACAGTGGATAGAAATTCGGCAAGAATTATTCCCTGGCCAATCACCCATCGATCGCCATGACGTCACCGCGAGAGTCTTCAAACAAAAATTAAAATCACTGATGGATTTCATTGTGAAGTATCGCGTGTTCGGCGAGACGCGCTGCTGGATGTATTCAGTAGAGTGGCAAAAACGCGGACTACCACACGCGCATATCCTCATTTGGTTGATTGAGAAGATAAGACCGAATGAAATCGATGATGTGATATCAGCTGAAATTCCTGATGAAGTAGAAGATCCAGGCTTGCACGAGGTTGTTACTAAAAACATGATTCATGGTCCCTGTGGATCATTAAATATCCTTTCTCCGTGTATGGTCGACGGCAAATGTTCGAAGCGTTATCCAAGGCCATTAGTAGCTGAAACAATTACCGGAAATGATGGTTACCCACTGTATCGTCGCCGTTCAATTGCTGACAATGGAAGATCAACAATGGTGAAAGTGAATCAGCAGGACATTCAAATTGATAACCGTTGGATTGTTCCGTATTCGCCACTACTCTCCAAAACATTCAAAGCACATATCAACGTCGAATCTTGCCATTCCGTGAAATCCATCAAATACATCTGCAAATATGTGACCAAAGGTAGTGACATGGCTGTGATTGGAGTTAGTGCGGAGAATTCCATCGATGAAGTCACTCAATTTCAAATGGGCCGCTATGTTAGTAGTAACGAAGCAATTTGGCGCATTTTTTCATTTAGCATTCATGAAAGACATCCTTCTGTTATTCATTTAGCCGTACATTTGGAAAATGGTCAAAGAGTGTACTTTACTGAGGAGAATGTATTACAACGAGTTGATCGACCGCCACCTACAACATTGACCAGATTTTTTGAAATGTGCAGGAACGATGAATTTGCCCGAACGTTACTATACTCCGAAATGCCAAGATATTATACTTGGAATCAATCGACAAAGAAATTTCAACGACGGAAACAAGGAAATCCTGTTCCAGGTTTCCCCAATTTATTTTCCACCAACGCATTAGGTCGTATTTACACAGTTCATCCAAGAAACGATGAGTGTTTCTATTTGCGTTTGCTATTAGTCAACGTTCGTGGCCCAACATCATTCCAAGATTTGAGAACTATAAATGGTGAATTGTGTGACACGTATAGAGAAGCATGTCAACGCTTGCGATTGTTGGAGAATGACGCTCATTGGGAATGCACCCTCGAAGATGCTGTGCTTTCATCAAATGCTCATCAAATACGAACACTGTTTTCGATA
Organism: Calliphora vomitoria; assembly: GCA_942486065.2. Taxonomy (NCBI): domain Eukaryota; kingdom Metazoa; phylum Arthropoda; class Insecta; order Diptera; family Calliphoridae; genus Calliphora; species Calliphora vomitoria. Next base: position 39,593,775 of record OW818031.2, read on the forward strand.
ATTGTTTCAACATGCTGCCCATCCAAACCGACTGATTTATGGAGCAAATACAAAGATGCCATGTGTGATGATATTTTGCATCAGGTGCGTATTAGAACATCAAATCCAAATTTGCAACTGAATGAGGAAATTTACAACGAGGCTTTGATTTTAATTGAGGACATGTGCTTGATGATGGCGAACAAGGTATTGTCTGAGTTAGGCATGGCAGCTACCAATCGACCGATGCACGACGTATTTAATCAAGAGTTGCGACGCGAAATACAATATGATTGCGATGCCTTGAAGGAATTAGTACGAACAAACGTTCCACTGTTGAATCGACAACAAAAATATGCATACGACACTCTTATGAAAGTTGTGAAAGATGGAACTGGAGGAATTTTTTTTTTTGGATGCTCCCGGAGGAACTGGAAAAACTTTTTTGATTGCGTACAAATCGGTGGATTCCGTTACTTCCCAAAATGATGTTGTCAACTATCCAACCGAGTTTTTAAACTCGCTGGAATTACCCGGATTACCGCCTCACAATCTCCAACTGAAAGTCGGATCGGTAATCATAATGTTACGAAACATAAACCAACCACGTCTTTGTAATGGCACCCGACTTGCGGTAAAAAACCTGATGAACAACGTCATCGAAGCAACAATACTTAAAGGAAAGTACAAAGGAGAAGACGTTTTGATACCACGGATCCCAATGGCTCTGACCAACATGCCATTCGATTTTAAACGATTGCAGTTTCCAGTACGGCTTGCATTCGCTATGACAATTAATAAATCTCAAGGGCAGTCATTGCGTGTTTGCGGCATTAACCTTGAAAATCCATGCTTCTCGCATGGTCAATTGTATGTCGCCTGTTCCCGTGTCGGAACACCATCAGCATTATTTATTTACGCGCCAGGCAACAAAACTAAAAATGTCGTGTATCATAAAGCATTGCAATGAAGGAAACTACGATATCACTGCAAAGCAACAGAAAAAAGTATTTCTTTATTTTAATTGGTTCCTGAACATCGATCTTTCAATCAAAATGTAAATATAACACCATATATTGTACATATTTTCAAATCAAATGTAATTTAAACACACCTCAAACCTACATAAATAAAAATTATCATTTAAAAGTACGTTGTTTGTCTCTTTTTACTATTTTTTCATAATTCAAACAGCTTCTCACAAATTCACAAATCGAACACAAACATTTTTTCTAATATATGGACAGGACAACGTCTGTCGGGTCAGCTAGTTTACAATATAATTAACCGATTTGTTACAATCATTCACTTATTTAATGATTTAATTGTTTTGTAAATTCTCTTTAGCATTATCTAATATTTCTTTCGTAAAGATCAATATCGTTATGGTACGTGGCCATTCGTCGTCAAGTCTCAGTGTTGATACGTGGTATAATCGGAATTATTTGATAATTTGTGTACCGGTGTCCACATAGATTTTCGAAATATCTATTATGTTACCAGGAGCATGTGTAGTGAATGAACTGCAGCATTCAAGTAATTCAAATGTTATCTGAATTACGACATAATCGAAAACGTATAGTAAATTATTGAACATATTTATCTATATTAATGTATGATATAAAAATTGCAATAAATAAATTATAATACATATTTAATAATAATAAAAAAAATATTTTTTCATTGGGCCAGTCTAATGTAAGTATATATAAATTGCTGGTTATTCCAACCGAATTATCTTTTAATTAACAGTTGTGATTACCATGTAAACAGTAGTCTGAATCGAATTATGAGATAGTTCATGCAACCAACAAAATTCGATTGGCGCCAAATTCGGTTGTGAATACGAATCTGTTTTCTCTGTGTATGTATATGATCATCAGGATGCGATTTTTTAAACTAAGATCTCATGCATTTAAACAAGAGTTCAGATGTAATTTAACACAGTCTAATAAAATTGTAAAATTATAGCTTTAGTAAAAGTATTTGCTTTATATTTAAAATTTTATGTAAACTGCTTGAAACATTATCTCCAACCATTGCAACATTTCAAACAAGAAATTAAATCGAAATATATTTGCAAGCCTTTGCAAATTTTAAAAATTCTATATTTGCTATATGCATTAAATTTGTAATAAATTGAATAATTTATTGTGTTTAATTTTTGCTTGCAAATGAAATCCACAAAACCAGCAGCAGCACATGACCTGCTCATTAGTGTAGTGTAGGATTTTTATTTATTGTCGGTCTTTGGCCGAGTTTGGGGTTTGTTTTACTTGTGTTTTTACTTTATTTTAATACAAATGTTTTTTTTTTTATTTTTTTCTTCATTCATGTCTTTTAAAAATCTTGTTTTGTATTTTATTCTTTTGTAATTTTTTTTAGAGTTTTATTTCACATTATATATTTTTTTTTTTTCTTCTATGTTGTTTGTGAATGTTGAAATTTGTATATTTTTTTTATATTTGCAGACTAAAACTATCTTTAGTTTATCTTACATTTAATGTAGAGAGTAGTTAGATACATAAATACATACACATGTATTTACACAGTGTTTGACCTAAAAAATATTATAGTACAAGTATATTTAAAATTATACGAATGGTTGTTTATACGAGTTTGTATGTAGTTGTATGTGTGTGTAGAATTTTATCCTGCAACTAGGATAAGTAAATGTTGTTTTTTTGTGTGTGTGTGAGTGAGTGTTAGAATCTTACTGGAAAATTCTAAAACAAACTAAAAATAAATAAAAAAAAATGTAGTAGAATAATACAACTTTAAACATGAACAATATTTTTAATGGAAAATATTACAAAAATAAAAGACATTAAACATAAGTTTTTTCCCTACTTACTAAAACTAATTTATTTATTTATGAATGTATTGTAATGTTTAATTTATTTGTATTTTTAAGTGTTGTTTTTACAAAAATATATATATATATATGTATTTGTATATTTTTAAATGCATTTATTTTAAAACTTGAATACAGATAGAATAGGGAGATTTATTGAAATTTTGTAAAATTAAGAGAATTGATTGCTTGCAGAAAGATTTTACCTGCTTTATTTTAGAAGTGTGGAATTAATTGTATATATGATCTGAATATTTGTTTTAGCTATTAACATACTTTTAAATTCATAGACTATACTATTTGGAATATTATGCAAAACTTATAAAAGATACTGTTTGAGCTAAGATATCTTTTAGATTTATAAGAATTTTTAAAGCACTTGTAATAAACCTTTTATTCTCCTTTATATTTTTCAAATATACCAGATATAAGTTAAGATACATATATGATAAGCTTTCATGTTATATTCAAGAGTGCCATATATGTATTATTTACCCTTCGCCTTTGCCATGGTACAGATCATTGGAAAGATACCTTTTATTGGTGAACAGAACATGGTATCAGAGGATAATCAATGTAGTTTTGGATTTGGCTTATAGCTTAGCGATTTATGTGCCAACTTTGGGTTTTCAATAATATATCTGATATGTTGATACCAAATGATTCTCCGCTATCTATAGGTGTTAAGAAATTATGTTTTTGAATTCAAAAGGGTTTTTAAATTCATTATATTCGAACTTTACGATTTTCGGTACGCTAAATGTGGAAAATAGTTCTCTATCATATATTAAACAAGTATCGAAATTTAAAATTTTTAAAAATTTAGTAACAACATTTAAAAAAGAAAGTCCTCATCTCACCCTCAAAAAACTTACGTTGTTTTCCATCTTGTGTTGTTTTCCACACATAATTTTTTTCTATAAGTTTTACACTAGCAACAAGGTATTTTATGTAGTCAATAATATATTTATCGAATTAGTTTATCAGCAACACATTTTATCCAAACTAGTACAATACATTTGCTGACAGAAAATACTGTAGAAAATACTGACAGAAAATACATAGAAATTACATATGTGTGGAAAACCACACAATAAGGTAAGACGTCACTTTTTAATTAGTGGTTGTAAATATAATTTTGAGGAAATTTTGATTTGGCTCATAAATTTGTTAAAATTATTTATTAAAAAGACATTTCATACACTATTTTTTAATATTTAACTTAATACAGTTTCTTTGGGTTGCTGATTTAGATTCTGTATTGTAATTTTTCGTTAAAAATTTTTTGAAAATATAAAATTTTGGGATTTGAGTTTTACATTAAATTTTATGATTTTTTTTTGGTATCAAGCTTAGAAAAAATATACATAGAGCGGAAACTAGAAAAAAAACTCAAACAAAAAAATTACTCAAAAAAGTTACACATACGAGTGTTGTTTTTTTAATATAGTTTATTTTACTATTACATTCTCACCACTTAGGTTTTTGATAACTGAGTTAGGTGTTTGACAGGAGAGTTTCCGCTCTATGTATATTTTCTCTATAATATCAAGTTTTATTATAAAAACAATGTTTGTTAATCCGTTTGCAATTTCCACATTTTTCGTTTGCGGTCCCATAAAATATATAAATTCTGGATTGTTACAGATAGCGGATTCGATATAGCCATGACCGCCTGCACGTGGAAGTCTACTTTCCGAAGCCTTCAAAAATATTACAAACTTGAATAATACATCCTCGGCTATAGTCCTGGTTCAGATGCTATTAAAAATTGCGAAATCGTGACCCAGAAATGACCAATATATAAGCAAAAACCACGAATACTTCGATTCCTAAATCATGTACACAGAGAAAACAGATTCTAGTGGCAACCGAATTTGTTGCCAATCGAATGATTTGGTTGCACACATAGAATTTTTCGGTTCTAGCAACATAAAATCAGTTAATAAGGAACAATTTCGGATAAAGTAACCAAACTTTTGTTACCCCTTCTAAAATTTTGTAGCCACAATTGTAAAATTCGGTCATCAAGGCAGATTCATTCGATTGGCAACAAATTCGGTTGCTACTACGAATCTGTTTTCTCTGTGTACATATATGGTTATCAAAAGGATTTGGATTATGACAACCAATGGTGATAAGTGTAAATATATTGGGTAGTTATTTTTAAAAAAGTTGATCGATTTCCGCCATCGAATGGCTTTATTTTATTGCCATAAATTATTTGCAGATTCTTATGAACAAATGTAGATCCATCCAAAACAATGCCCTTTAAGTAAATATAAATTGTGAGTTTTGAATTGTTATAAATTTTCTAAAAAATTTGGCTTTTTCTTCAAACATTTTTATGAAATAAATAATAATTAGAAAGATAGAATAATTGGAAAGTAGATTATGTGTGTAACATGTCCTTACCTTTTCAAATTTGTATTTTCGAAAATTTTAGTGTAAATATTTTGTATATTTGTCTGAAAATCCTTCTGGTAATTCATGCAGTAATTCAGTTTATCAGCTTTAGGTTATTCAACAAAAAACTTATTAGAAAACTAGAAATTAGTTGATTTTCTGCGGTATTTATATGTTATTTTGACCAAAATTATTTTTGAGTTTACTAATTGAAGCTAAAAACACCTTCTTAGTTGATACTCAAATGAAGGTTAGTTTGATCAAGTATTGTTTTTTTTTTGTGTGAAGACATTGTTATACCTAATAAACGATCCAGCAAAAACTTGGTAATTACTTGCAATTACTCATTAACTTACTTTTAAATCACTACTATATACCGTCTGCATTACAAAGAAGTAGTCGTATAATGACTTATTTATTATCTGTTATATAATTGCTTACTTATTAGTCACTTGCGTTAGCTTATTAAGCTTATTCAATTTTTACTGATACCGACTTCTTTGAGACCACCTATCAATGAGTTATTAAAATCATTACTTGTATATAGTGTTAGTGATACTAAAGTAATGACATATATATAAGCGGCTGTTATGATAACTTGCCTGCAATGAGTAGTGTAGTGCCAGAATTTATAATTTGAAATCATTACTTGACAATGAAAATTCTTGCTCCTAGTTCGAAGCAGATGTTAAATACCAGAAATACGTAATGAGCTATATTCCAAAAATGCTAAAACTTTAAAATATTGACACAAGATCTATTAAATATTCCAAAATTTATTTTATAAATAATGGGAAATCGATTGCAAATTGTTTCATAAAAATTGATGCTGTATTTCTGGAGAAACCTAATGTGCTGTTTTTCCATAGCAAACGAGTGCTTTGAGTGGAAGTTTTACATGTATTTTGTTTTTGTTACAATAACAAAACACATGTTAAATTTCCACTCAAAGTACTCGTTTGGATTAGAAAAACAACACATAAGTCTGTTATCAAAAACCAAACTCTTACAACAACAAAATACATGTTAGTCAATGAATTTTATTCTGGTGTCAGATATATGATTTGTTTTATTTTTGTTTGGCAAAACGGAGTATGTCCATAACTTTAAAGATTTAAAAAAATTGAAATAGATATTTTGAAAGTATTTAAGCAATATTTGGCGTAATCTGAATTTGATTATATTCCAATTTAACTCTGTCTTTTATATCTGGTTAGATATGAGAAAATATGACGGGATTCTCATGTAGCAATTCATTTTAATTGAAGTCCATACAGTTTGGAAATTATTTGTTTCTGAAACACTTCGTTTAGTACTTTTTATACCCATTATCAAAAAAGATGAGAGATTTTGCCATTCCATTTGTAACACATCGAAATACTTATCACAAAAACCAATGAAGTATATATATTCTGGGTACCTATGAAATTATAGAACGATCTAACTATATCCGTCCATCTACCTATATGTCTATCTGTCTGTTGAAAACATGGTAGGACCCAAATGAAAGTGCAAGGAAGCTAGCTGAAATTCTCCAGAAATACTCTATACTTTTCCTTATCTGTTGATAAGGTGTGATTGTTTTTGAAAATTAGCAATATCACTCCATGATTTCACCTTGCCTCCATTCAAATATTTCCAAGAAATACTGTTTGAGCAGTCATAAATATGATGATTATGCGGTAATCGTGATAAAATTTTGACTTGTAGTGAGATGTCAATATTAAAGTTGCTATTTAAAAACATCATAGGTATGTTGATTTGGGATTAATTTTTGAAAATCGTGTGGAAAATGGTTGTATTACTGTCGTATAGGTTTCAAAAAACGCTCTTTTCTCAACAAATTTATCATGAGGCAGTAAAATATTGTTTTCTTATTTTAGTGAAAAATCGTACTACAGTAGCTTTTTAAAACACTGATGTGATTAAAACTCGATTAAAAAAATTAAGAGTTATGCTAATTTTTAAGATAAGACGTTTTTCGACATTTTCGGTTTTTTTTTTTCACACGATTGCTTCCCTATTCATTTTTTTAACATATCTAGCTGACAGTATTTTACATCTGTTGGGTATAGGGTTCATAAGTAATTTCCCGGACTTAATACTAAATTAACCCAAAATCCAGTAAAGATTTTTAGAGTAAATAGCCTCATAGACTTTTAACAGCGTTTTAAAAGAATTAAGAAATAACTATATTTTGTGGGCTCAAACTTGGTCAATGTTTTGAAGTGTTTATTATAAGCAATGTAACTGTCTTGTCACACTAGTAGATTTAATCAGAATAAAATCAAGAAATTCTTTAGTTTCATTTAAAAACATAAAAACTCCGTCCATGTTCAATCTAAAAAAACATACTTAGTTCGTTGCGAAAAAGATATTTTACAGATCAGAAAGTATATAAACCAATTCAAATATAAATATGAATATCCTTAGAAAAAAAAATTCGATTATTTCAAGCATAATTAATGCTTCTTTGCCAATTGACGATCTATTGCTAGGAACGAAATAAATTTATGGATATAATAGAATCATGCGATTAGCAATAAATTCGGCGATCAAATGAAATGTTAATATTGTAACTTCGAAAAGAATATGCATAAAGAAATTCTTGAAAAATTACGAAAAAAATTTACCAACAATTTCTAAAAAATATTCCTAGGACTCTTCTGAAAATTTCTCCTTGGAAGGCACTATAGTTGGGTAGCAACCTGACTTTAACCCGCCAATAGTGCCTGTCACACGCACAAATTGTTCACTTTTTTTCAATATTCAAATTCACAAAATTTTTTAAAAACAATAACGGAGAATAAAAGAATTCGAGTTTTTAACACACCCGGTCTCACAAACATATAAGTCACCGTTGTCGGGTTAAACTACCATAATTCAGCCATTTTTCAACCGATGTGTATAAATATTTTTCCGTTTAAAAGGTAAAACTCTTGTTTTTTAAGCTAAGCAAAAAATTTTTAAATTAGTTTCACAAAAATACATTTATGAATACCACTGTTTCACTAAAACGCAGTGATCGTGAAAACCTATGAGTATTTCCGTGCTCCTTGGACTTCAATAGAATGGCAACATGAGAACACCTGCATATTTTTTTGGTCACTTGTGTATCAATGTGTTGTTCAAAAAGAGGAACATTTTTTGTGGAAATATCAAAAATCTGTATTTAGAATTATTTGTGGAGTTATACCCCTTTTATATATAATAAATTGATTTATAATGCAAGATTTAGCCAATAATTCATATTGAGCTATATGCGAGTGGCTCCATACCGTGAAATAACTTCCAAATTTACTAATTCCAAAACATGAGATATGAAATAACTACCAAAGGGTAAAATGAAATTACTCCTAATAATCGGCGGTTTCATAATTCTAAAAATATACTCCCAAAAAATGCGAAATAACTCCCAATGAAATAATTCCCAATTCGAAGCAATTTATCTATGTAATCTAACTCCCAATCAAATAAAGAACAACAAAAGTGGAATTATTATTCGCTTACCAAACATTTTTTGCATTGCTGGCCTATGGCAGGGAGCACCTGTTTGGTGTATCAAAAACTGGCTTCGCTCAGAAAAGTAGCTTCGCTCAAAAATGTAGCTTTGCCAGCCTTCGGCCGGGCGCTAAGATTTCCTCCTCTGGGGTTTATCAAAAACTGGTTTCGCTCAGAAAAGTTGTTTAGCATTGACGGCCTTCGGCCGGGCGCTAATATTACCTTCTCTGGGGTGTATCAAAAACTGGCTTCACTCAGTAATGATTTCTTTCATTGCAGAATGGTTTTATAAAATTTCAGAAAGCCGATTTTCATTTCGCACCAGAGTAAGAAATCGTTGCGACCTGACAAAGGCCGACAATGCAAAACTAATATTTTCTGAGCGAAGCCTGTTTATGTGGAGGTAACCTTTATGCCCATCCGAAGGCCGGCAATGCAAAAAGTTTTTTGGATTCCAAACTGGTATTTAATACACTTCAAAGGAGAGCACCTTTGCAAACTAATTTTAATAAGCGAAGAAATAACCTAAAGTGGAATGCTTTTTATACAATACGAAAGTTCTTTTAAAAGCAAGAGATTTCTTTCCGATTTTGTTTTACAATAACCCTCATCAAAAAAATAAATACTTTTAAAAATGATTGCTTCAATGAAAATTTGAAATCTACAATTTTACAGGAATAGGCATCTAATTTGTAAGCATTTTCAAAATTTTCTGGAGTAGAAAATAGTTTAATTGGTAGGGGATTCACACGGAATGATATTAGGTCATATTGTCATAATGTTCTAATATATTATGATAGTTTAAACTAATTTTTGATGTGTTTCGAACAAAAAATTCTAAACTAATAACACTCAATGTTTATTGTTTTGTCATAAAATAACACGTTTTTTTGTTTGAAACACAATAAAAATTTGTTTAAACTATCATAATATATTAGAACATTATGACAATATGACTTAATAGCAGAACGTGTGAATCCCCCAATTATGTTTTTGAAATGTTAAGCACTTTAAAAGTTTTTGAAAAGTTGTGTGGTTTATTTCTATACAAAAATTTAGTTTTTTTCAATATTATTTTCCCTTTATGATGCAACATTTCCTTTCTTTTACAAATTAATAATACAAAATTTGGAAAAAATTTATTTTTTAGTGTATTTAATTTTTATTATTTAATTTTTTGTTTTTTATTTTTTTAATTTTTCTTTTTCTGATGATCAGTGTATTTACAATAAAATTATGACTTATAAAATAAATTATTGGACTGCTTTGGCATTTTTATGTATAAATACAAATATAAAAATTAAAACAGAATTAAAGTCTAACCATTATTTTGCAAGCACTAAAAGCATAAAAGTTTTGATTTTATTATTATGACATAAATTATAGTATTTTATTTACTGTTACTGTGGAGATCACAGAGATCTTAATTAATGAAAAATGAAAAATAAACTATAATTAAAACCTGAATGAAGTATGTTTATTTGGTAAAAGATTTATTTGTGTAGTTTTTTTTTAGCTATATAAAAAAGCACAACACAAATTATGATGGACTTAATTAATTAATAATTTTATTAATTTTCTTTCATATGAATAAGAACACAAGGTGAATTTTGAAATTATTACTTATTTAGCTTATATTATAATATTTTTTTTCTTCTCTTTTTTTGTAGGTTTTTTTTTTATAATTTTTGTTTTTAAATATTAGTGAAAAAATGTTAATGACCCCGAAATGAATTTAATTATTTGTATGCAATAAACCCGTTGATTTTAATTTTTTTTTACTTTCTTACATTTCAAACCCTTCTTAATGTATGTATGTGTGTGTAAATGAAACTAAAAAAATATGTTTGTGAGTGTATAGTAGTTAAGGCTAAGTATACCTTCTTAGCCAACTTGAGTGCCATAGACAATGGCCAATATCAGCCATAAAATGTTGAAGGAATGTTTGCTTATTGAGCCATTTATGGAGGCTGATAACACCTGCACATTACTGCTGCGTGCATCCATAAGATCTCTGGACAGCGGCAATTCAGTGGGATCACTCAGCTCTTCATGACATGGCAGACGTTCTGGTTTCAATAAAAACAGACGCACTGGAATGGCCAAAGCTTGTGCCGTCATCAAATCTGCACCATCCAAATGATTGTGACTCTGTGCTGATGTCAGTACATCGTTATTCTGTGAGTATAAAGCATTTTGCTTCATCAATTCTAGTTCATCTTCCATTTTGACGGGATGTGTCAAAAGTACCTCAGAGTTGGCATCAAAATAATCATTGTGCAGGCCACTGTTACTGTCTGGTCCCCCAAATATGTAGTGACTTTCTACGGGCGTATGGCTGGTATCCTTGGTTGTACTGCTGGCATCCAAACTGCCAATGCCCTGGTACTGTGATAGAGCACGTTTCTTCTTCAACGAAGCTGAATTTTCTAATGCCTGCTCGTGTCCAGCATGTCCATCGTCTGTTAATTGAATTTGACCCTCAAATTTATTGTTGTTGTTGTTGTTGTTACGTCTTTGAGCTCCCTGGCGTTGTTTTGTGTGATGTTTTTTACTATTGGCTCCACTCATGAACTGGTCGCTGGTGCTTAAGGCTGCATTTATGCCACCCACATTTAATAACTGCAACACATGGTTGGGCACTGGCTCGATGAAATTGTGCAAATGTGGCTCCTGTAAATTGCACACAAATTTCTCCAACGAGTCACGCAACTGTGGATGACGTGTACGATTTTTCAATTCATACAACCATTGCAGGCGACAATCACAAATGAAATTATTATCTGAAAATAAGCCAGAAAAGCAGGAAACAAAATGAAAATAATGAAGAAATTTCCGTAAAAATTTTAAGGTTTTTTTTTAGATTTTAATAACCAATTTAGTAAAGCTCTGTCTCTCTCTCTACCTATCATTTCTAAAAATTGTTTTTTTTTAAACTCTTACTTTAAACTAAAAGGAACAAAAGAAATTTTGGAAAAAACCAGGAAAAATAAGAACGTAAAACAATTGACACTTTGACAGCAGCAAATTGCCAAATGTCCTTTCAGGTTAAATGCTTTTGACACATAAGTGTTGGTTTATTGTAAATGTTTGTTTCTATTTTTTTTTTTCTCTTTTTCATTTACAAAACTAAATTTGCAACATTGTTTTTAAAGAAAAAAAAATATCACAACAAACTGGTTGAGTTTGACAAAATAGTACGAGGTTTGCTTGATTATTAGGTGAATTAAATTAAACAAAAATTTTAATTCGTTTTGGTTTGTCTTTTATCGAGCCTCAAGGATTAAATTTTAAGGCAAATATTCTCGAAATCAGGATCATACATTAATATTTTTGATAGAATTTTTCAATTTTAAGCGAACCTCGTTTATGTTTTTACAATTATTATTCTCAACCTGTATTTTCCATTAATGTTTGCCCTTTCTTTTTGTGTTATTATTATTTTTTGCTTTTGTTCCTTTTTTTGTTTTTATAGTCATAAAATGTTATACTTTAGTTTACCCATTTGTGTATTCTTTTCATACTCGTTCAAACATACTTATATGCAACATGTTTTAGTCATGTCACTCAGTTTTGTTGCTACTCGGTTGTGAAAAGTAAAATGTATTGTTCAAGTGTCTTACTAAAATGTCTGAAATGTCTTCACATTTACAGAATCTTTTTTTTTTTTTTGTTTTGTGAAATATACTAAATATGTATACAGAAATGTTACTTTTGATTTGTTTAACAATCAACTACTACTTTATTTTTTATTATTATTTTTTTTTTTCATTTTCACAAGGTTTTTCCATTTCAGTATGTATGTAGGGTTAAAATTGAAATTTTTCGAGAAAAACTAATTAATTTAAAAATGCTAGATATGTTAAACAATAGCTTGACTTTTATACCTTTCTAAATCTGGGAAATTTTTTTAAAAAGTAAGTAAGTAATCAAAAATAAGCACAAGGTTATTTATTACTCCATGAGTTGAAGTGCTATTTAAAGGTTTTGATAAAAGAGCTTACGTTAAGTAGCTAATTACAGTAAATCTAATTTAATATTAGTATGACCTAGATTTGCTCAAACAATAATAAATCAGGGTGGTCGCTGCAACAAACGATATGTATGTCCTGACAGACTATAAAACTGTATTTATTTTTTGGCTTTGAATGCTTATCAAATAGAGACCGTTTAAGGTATATTTTAAATGAAAGCAATAAAAACTAACTTCGAAAAAGTAAAATTTAATAGTATAATTTCTATGCAATTGAATAAAATCATATTGACAATTTTACTTATTTACAATATATGGCGTAGCTTTTGAACGCGGTTCTTCTTTTCAATGTCATTTTGAAGGGTACATATCTGTCATTTATTCTAGCTTAAATACTGAACATTATAGTGTAAATAACAACGTTTCTTTTTGCTTCGAAAATGTCGATTTTTGTACCAACGAAAGATTTCAATTTGAAAAAAGGTCCGCTGAAGCACACCGTTTGTGTTCTATCGCCTTCAACATGAGAGATCTGGTTTTTACGGTTCAGAAGTGGCGATTTTGACACGGAAGACAAATATCGCTCAGGTCTGTCAAAAAACGTTGAAGATCAAGAATTGGTGACGCTACTCAATGAAGATTGTTGTAAAACTCAACAGAAGCTTGCAAAACCATTGGGAGCTACTCAAATAACAATTTCAAAACCAGCCAAATCAACACCAAAGCCAAATATCTATGGCGCTATGATAATGCTCTGTTTTTGCTGGGAGCAAAAGGGTCCTATATATTATGAGCTGCTGAAATCTGATCAGACTAGCACAGGGAACTTGTACCGAACACAAGTGATTCGTTTAACCCTAACCGTACTAACACGGGTACCCCGGTTCCCGAACGAAATTTGAAGTCAAATTTTTCTTAAACAAAATAAAATACAAATTTGAGGTTCCGAAAGTTCAGTACTCACGCAAAGGTAGCAGCGAGCCCTTATTGCCAATCGTCCAGTTTTATCTCGATTAGTTGTAACCGATGGAGCTGGAAAACTTATTTAGGGATGGTTCTATTTGTTGTAAGCTCTAGAGCGGACGTTAGCGTATCGTGTTATTTAATTATCATTGCCTGTTTTGTTCATATTAGTTGCCAACTACATGATGTAAAAATCCTCGACGAGAGCTTTGATTTTCCTGGTGATTGGATGAAGGCTGGAGTATACACAAATTACACCCACGTCAATCATGTTAAAAAACGTCAATATCCATCTATTTGTTTTGCATTGGGTGGTATGTTTAGACACCATCTGGTCAATAATATCTACTCCGTCTTTTTGTTTTTTTGTAGAGGTTGTTAAACTCCTATTTTCTCCCCTCGATTATAATACAAATGATAACAGATAAAAGTGTTTCGTTTTTGTTGAAACAATATTGTGGTTTACCTATATCGTCGGTTGGGTTTGGCCGTAGCTCTGTTGGAATATAGGATTCGTTTTGTCGAAGGGTACCGATTTATTCCTCTAACTTGTAGCTTATTGCCCAAAGGGAGTGAAGTAAAAAAATTGTCTGTTGTTACATTTATTCCTGATTTTTTGTAGAAATCCACTAGATCTAGAAGGACGTTTTCTACTACATTTACCTATCACTGACCACCACCTGGCTTGCCTGTATATATGATTCCATTCAACGAATAGTTATTGGCTGCGTTACACAACCAAAATATTTTAATTCCATACTTAGCTGGCTTTGAGAGAATATATTGAGTGAATCTGGTTCTGCATCTAAATGAAAATAATTGTCTATCTACTGTTACATTTCAATCTGGAAAATAATTTAAACGTAGATTATGCATCAACATATTCTTGATATCGGAGATTAGAGCTGCTTTGTCTGTTTGTTTGCGTTTCGATCTTGTAAACGCATTGCCGAAATGTATTACGCGTAGTATTTGCTTTACGATGCTTTGTATAAAGGATGATTCTAATTTCCTCAAAGAATTGAAGGAGGATCATTGTTGCTACTATTTATACCCATCACCAGTAAGATTCCAATATAGGCATCAAGTTCTTTCATTGAATTCAATAATTTTAGATAATAATGGACAAATAAACATACACGGGTACAGAGGTACCCTCGAGTCTACGTGTGTAAATGTTATCCATAGGGTTAGGGTTAAAGCGAGAATTGGTCGAAAAACACCCGGAGTATGCGACTAGACATGAAACCGTAATATACCATCATGACTACGTTCGGCCACATGTTGCAATACCTGTTGAAAACTATTAAGAATGAAGTGTTTGGGAAGTTTTGCTTTAGCCGCTTCGTCCGACTACTATGTATTTCGATCGATGCAAAATGCTCTCTGTGATACGCTTTAATTTTGAATAGAGTATCCGACATTGGTTTGATTCGTTCTTGATCTCAAAATATGAGCAGTTCTTTTGGCTTGGAATCTATATGTTGCCAGAACTAATGAAAAAGGTCATAGCTAATAATGGCCGATACTTTGAATTAATTTATGTTGTACAAATGTTTCAAAATAAAAGCTAAAAATCCCGCATTTTTAAGTAATACACACAATAAGTATACGATGAAAATAAACAGAAATCTCTTACTTTGTAACAATCTTTTATTCATTGAAATCTGTTCACAGCTGTACAAGTTACAAGTTGTGCAAAGTGTTCGACGTTGACATCCTGTATCTCATCATGCGTTCTAACTGAGGCGGTCACAGATGATACATCCAGTAGTTTAGAATATTCAGATTTATAACCAATTTTTCTATCGAAAACACTGTGCACTGTTCCTAATGCAAAATACATTGAACTTACATATGTGTGGAAAACCACACAAGAGGGTAAGCAAGGTAATTTTTTACATATCGCGAAATAAAAAGATATTTCTGAATAAATAAATGGTTTTTCTGTGCGTCAGGAAATGTCAACAAATTTCATGAACATCGGTTATTAATAATTTTTATAAATTTTATACATTTTTATTAATTTTGTGTGGTTCCCAAACAAGGAAGAGACGAGCGGTTATTTCTTTGTTCAATTGGTTGTTGGTATATACCTTTAACTTCAAATATTCCCATACAAATAAATCTTATGGTATTAAATCACAAAAACAACGAAATGATGTGGTATAGGACCTGGAAATATCTCATATAGTAATTCAGTTGCTTCATGGGATATTTAGCAAGGTGACACTTGCCTTGTTGAAACTAAATGTCATTTATATAAATTTAGGCTGAAATAACTCCTTTATTATGTCGCCTCACTATCGAAAAATTGCGGACCAATTATTCTTCCACACCAAATTTCCCACCAAATGTATTTGTTTTTCGATACTCAAAAGTGGGTTTTCTAAATCCCTAATAGGGCAATCAAGGTGACAAAGATTTTCTTCGCTTAAGCTGATTTTGTTCGAAATATAACCGCTAAACTTTTATTATTTTTTAATTATATGCCCCAGCTAACACTTTACTTCTCAAATGACGTTACATTCAAATCTTGACTAAATGTAAGAACCACTTTTATTTATCTACTTAAAAATTTATATTTTGCCTTAAAAGTCGCATGAATTTTCATTAGTTTTGTTTCTAAATCTGTTTTATTTCTACAACTCTAAATCTTTTGTTTCATTTCTAGCCATCACAAAACTCTATTTGTTTTACTCTTTGCAGCCATTCAAAATCAAATAATAATGTATTCTTTACAATTTCTTTTAGATTCCTTTGTATGCATATTTTTAAATTTCATTTCTCATAAAGAAACCCTTTAAATACACAATAAAATTGAAGTTGCAGTGGTTTCTTTGAAAAAAACTTTTCATAGTTTTTTTTTTGTTCTGTTTTGTGTTTATTTCTTTTTTGTTTGTTACGAGTAAAGTTAAACAATAATACACATTTTAAAAAGTTGTTAACCCACAACAATGTTGTGGTAACTGCAACAAAATAAAAGAAGAAATAAACACAATTTGGCTTTGGAAAAAGAAGCGGCATTATCCCAGCAAAATTTGTAATTCAATTGGGTTTTCAAAGCAGTAAATATTTTTAATTTTTGTTAAACACATATCGATTTTGATCAAAATTGACATAAACATCGCTTTCCCGTTGTTCCCATGAGTAATATTGTTTCTATTTGTAAAAATTCCCTAAGAAATTTTTACAAAATTGAATTTAGCATTTGTTTTATATGTATGTATATTTAATTAAGTCTATCAGATGTAATGCCTTTTATAGGGTATCTTTCAAACCATCTAACAGTATTTTTTTTTTTTAATTTCAACAATAGATTTTCAGATTTATGTTGTTTTTGCGTAAAAAAAGTACTAACGTTAAGAATTGTTTGTCTTTTAGACAATATGACTAACAATTGTTAAGCTAAGAGGGCGTATAATCATAAGTTAAATTTTTTATGTTTTTTTTTTTTTTTTTTTTTCCAGTATTATTTTGGTTAACAATGGAAGTACGAATAAGTACCTAAATATTTTACAGAAAAACAAACTATATTTTTTTCAGTATACACATTGAACATAGAGTTGTCAGCGGAAGGATAGGAGAAAAAGTTAAATTCGTTAAAATGACAAGGAAATTGGAAATTAAATATGACACTTTATAAAATCATTTGAATGCTATAAAAGAAAATCATTTTTGCACCGAAGCCCGGCCAATCAGCCGAATCGACACCAAAGCCATGGCGTTCTGTATTTGGTGTAAGCAAAAGGTAGAAACCTATTAAGAGCAGCTGAAATCTGGGCAGGCCATCACATGGAACCTGTACGCAACTGATTCGTTTTAAGCGAGCATTTTCCGAAGAACGTTCAGAATATGCAGCCAAACATGAATTGTGTCATGACAACGTTAGGACACATGTTGCAAAAGCATTTAGAAGGAAGTGGTTGGGAGGTTTTGCCTCAACCGCTTTATAGTCCACACCGTGCGCCATCCGTCTTCTATTTGTGTTCATCGATGTAGAACCCTCTCTCTGGAATACGCTTCAGCTCTTTGGGCTCGGAATCCATATGTTGCCAGAAAGATGGGAAAAGGTCATAGCATATCTGTCATTTATACTAACTTAGTTATTAAATATTATAGTGTTAACAATAAAGTTTTTTCTTGCTTCGATATTGTGGAATTTTGCACCAAAAAATGGTCATATGCGCGGTGTTTTGCTTTACTTATTTAATTTGAAAAAAAGTACCGCTGAAGTACACCGATAGCTCACAGAAGCTTATGATGAATGTGCTCCATCGGTTTTGAAGTTCAGAACCGTTTGTGCGGTTAAGAACCGTTGATTTTGTTACGAAGAAAAATATCGCCCAGACCAGCCAGAAAAGTTTGAACACCAAGAATTTCAGCAATTGCAAAACGTTTACGAGCACCAGGATTCAGCCAAAAGCAGGGAAATCGGGTACCATATAAATTGAAGCCGAGAGTCCTTGAAAGACGATTTTGCATGTCCGAAATTATGCTTGAATGCTATGAAAGAAAATCTGTTTTGCAACGAGTCATTGCTGATGATGAAACATGGATTCGTTACGATAACCAGAAGAGTAAGATATCGTATTTGAAGCCCAAATATCCAAATACGATATCACCAAAGCCAAATATCCATGGCGCTGAGGTAATTATCTGTATTTGGTGGGAGCGAAAGAGTCCTATCTATTATGAGCTGCTGAAATCTGACCACACCGTCACAGGGAACCTACACTGAATGTAACTTATTCGCTCGAAGCGAGCATTGGCCGAAAAACGCCCCGAAAATTCGATCAGACATGAAACCCTAATATCACATCACGACAACGCTCGACCACATGTTGCAATACCTGCTAAAAACTATTTATAATTAAGTGGTTGGGAAGTTTTGCTTTATAGTCCAGACCATGCCATGTCCTACTACTATTTGTTTCATTTTGCAGTACGCTCTCTCTGTGATACGCTTCACTTTGGAAAAGAGTACCCCATATTCGCTTGATTCGTGCTTCTCATCAAACGATGGGCTGTCCCTTTGGCTCAGAATACATATGTTGCCAGAAAGATGAGAAAAGTTCGTAGCGAATATTGTGTAAATTTTTAAAATCCAGCATTTTCAAGTCATACACTCAATATATGTAAACATCTATGAGTAAATGAAATCCAAAAACTATTTTCAATTGGATATTTTTAGTCATAAAGAATAGACATAGAGCGGAAACTCTCCTGTCAAAGACCTAACTCAGTTGTCAGAAACCTAAGTGGTGAGTAGAAAAAACTATGTGAAAACAAAAAAAATACTTGTGATTATTTTGAGTAATTTTTTTTTGTTTGAGTTTTTTTCTTGTTTCCGCTCGATGTTTCTCTATGTTTTTAGTCAACATTTAATTTTTTAAATTTGTTTGAAAACATTACCTATATAAAACTATAAAATATGAAACTTTAAATAAAATGAAAAACTTGAGCAAAATTTCCAACATTTACTCTTTAGATGACATTTAATTTTTTAGATGAAAATAGAAAAATTTGGAAATAAGGACCAACCAAGTGTACACCTCTCAGTAACAAATGCAAAGGTGGAAACTGTTGTATAAACCATGAATGCTATTTTTCTGATATACTATTCCTATGCTCTGTGTTTTATCATTCATGTAAAAATATAAAAATCGAAGGAAAAAACACTGTTCTCTATTCAGAACTGTTTAATAATCCAAATTACTTTTTCGGAAAAAGTTTTTTCACTATCCAACAATTTCTTTAATATGAATCCACAACTTTGGTTGTACGGCTAAGAAAAAAAAAAAAAAAACATACTAGTTAAAATCTAAATCATAGCCATTTTGTACGTTACGTTTATATATGTCTTAGTATGTGTATATATTTTACATTAAAGTATGTTTTTAGTTAGTCATTCTTGTTGTTGTCATAGTAAAAGTTGTTGCTTGTGGTTTTTATTGTGCAAAAAACAGAAAAAAAAACTCACATATAGAAAGTAACGCAAAAAAACTAGGAAAAAAAAAGGAATTACCCTAAAAAAACAACTTAAAATTTACAAGACAACTACAACAAATTAACATACACAAACATACATTTCCACACATACACTGCGCTCGCTCTCACATACATATTTTCAACACACAGACATAGTAAGTATAAACATTAACATAAAAACTATAACTACAAATGTTGGGTTTTTACGATGTTATTTTAGTTATTTATATGCACATTTATGTTTGTATTCTTTAACATTTTAACTTGACAAACATACACATATAAACGAACAGAAATGTTCTACATCTAATCATTCTACATTGATACATACAATTTTGAATACTTAATAAAGAGGCGAAATGAAAAGTTTTGAAAATTTATAAAAACATGTTTTAATTTTATGCCATACAAAGAAGCTAATTTCAACCTAACCTCGTATGTATCTGATTGTATTGCAAAATGTAAATTTTAATATAAATCCCAGCAGTTAAGCAAGTTGTCAAGGTATACCATATAGACAGTAATTTTCATTAATGTCTGATCACTTGGCTGACTATAATTTATATATTTTGGGTCATTTGACACGTATGTGCTGTTAGTAGTTCAGTTTGAAGTCAATTGGTTACTTTATACAATCCATGTAATGTAGCGTGAAGACAATTGTCACTTAAGAAATCTAGAGTGTACTCACTTTAAACGCATGTTTTTTTAAGTGCCGAGAGAAGTGAATTGGTTACTTTATACTTCCCAGGTAATATATAGTTAAGTCAGTTGTCACTTAAGTGTCTCTAAGTAATCTAGAGTGTAGTCACTTTAAACATTTATTTTGTACTGCACTATTTTGTAAGTGATGCTTACAAACTGGTTTTATACAAACTGTGTTGATATAATTATCATACAGCTTATACAGCTCATTTAACCCAGCATGAAGCCAATTGTCACTTAAGTGTCTCTAAGTAATCTAGAGTGTAGTATCTTTAAATGTTTATTTTGTACGGCACTTTAGAAAGTAGTTATTTTAACCACCAGAATTAATACTTATATTGAAGAGTTATCGAAGAAAGGATTATTTAAAAGCATCGGATATTGGACCGATTAGGAGATGTTTTTATAAGTGACTATTAAAGTCAATTACTTTTGACAAGCTATTAGACAGTCTCATTGTAATAAAAAAGGGTCAATTGATTTCCTGCTTCAGTCATGCACGTGTTAAAATAACTAGTCACGTAGCTAGTTATGTAAGTAAATGTCAATCTAAATGAAAGGTAAAATCTCTAGTTCAGGACATTCTCCTAGAACTGCTGGGGATGTTTCAAAATTGTATGTGCCTGTATTTGTATGTGTTTTTAATATATGTATGTATAAAATTCTGAGGTTTTAACTTAGGAGACATCAACAACAAGCATAAAAACAACGATCAAGCAACCAAGCAACAAAACCAACTGTATAAATAAAAAGCAACAACAATAACAACAAAATATTATCACACACATACAAACAGCCACACACAAAATTGTCATCCATAATAAAATCTCAACTCTTTTACTACATCAAAACATTATGAATTTAAATATTTATGAATTGTCTCTGAGAGTTGGCTACAAAGTAATTGTATATTAGGGTGGACCTTATTCTGGAACTTTTCCATTTTTGATGCTGCCCAGGTCTAAAATTATTTTCCAAAAATAGTCTTCGACTCTATAAATGCTAAATAAAAATAAATTTAATCATTTTGATAGTGTTGCACAAATTTGACTCCAGATAAAAAACAATATCCTAGTTATTTAAAATATATTTTAAGAAATTTGGAGGCATCTAAAAAGAGCAAAATAAAGACTGCCCTAATATATATGAGTGAGCCATAAAACAGATTGTTATATATGTGTATGTGTGTATATCTGAACATGTGTAACTGTAGTTAAGTTGTCGTATGTTTTGTAAATATATTCAAATTACCAGCAATTTTACTTAAAAGTATTTTTTTATTCTTTTTTTTTTTATATTTTTCATTTTATTTTGGTTGTTTTGCTGGTGTGTGTATATAAAAGTTAGTGGGCTACAATTTACACGCATATTACCAGAAATTAGCATTGAAATGAACAGTGTTGTGTTTTATTTAAGACTTGTATAAATATTTTTATTATTCATCTACATAAAAAAAGATTTTTTTTTTTTTTTGTTTGTCGCATAAAAAGTGTACTAAAACCATAAAATGTAAACAAAAACGAAATCAAATAAAGTTAAGTTAAAAAATAGATATAAAAACTAAATAAACTTGTTTACACCAACAACTAAAGTTGTTGTTTTAGAAAAAAATAACAAGTTTGTTTTACAAAAAATCAGATTTTAAATATGACTTTTATGAAAACGACTACTGAATATTTTGGTTAAATTTTACAGATTACTGATTCGAGTGGAAGAAGGTTATTCGTTGGTTTTTGTAAAAAAAACTGTAAAACTTAATGTGGTTTTTGGTTACTCAAACTTATGATTTAAATTATTTCAATATTCTCTAAAGCAGTTTCTATTTAAATTATCACAGGCGTATGATTATTATAAATATTTTTTGTTACACATACGTACTGTTGACTCACGTACAATATTTATCTATTGAAGATATAAATAATAAGGACTGAGATCGAAAAACATACATATATGTTAATAAAAATTAAACCACTAAACTAACAGTTTTGAATCTTTTTTTATTTGATTGAAATTATTGTTACAATTTAGAAACAAAAAAATATTTTTATAGTTCTAATCACTAATGATGAAATTTTAAACCTTTTTCGAAAACCCTTCCATTATGGTTTTTATAGTGCTTTATGTCACTTTGTTCGAACAGGTTGTCCATCTCCGTTTAAAATCTAACACACTTTTGGACACCTTTTTTTTGCTCTTCAATTCTCTTTTAACAAGAGCCCAATATCTCTCCACTCGACTCAGCTTGAGACAGTTTGGGGGAATTGCCTCTCTTGGTGCAAATACCACATTTTTGTTCTTGTACCAATCAAGACCTTTCTTACCATAGTGACAGACGCCAAATCAGCAAAAAATAAGTGCACACATTAAGAAGCCTTATGAATGGAAACATCCTATTTTGCAAAAAATCCTTGATGTAAATTTTAGTATTTATAGAGCCCTTTGTAACAAATGTTTGGCTTTTTTGACGCAACTGCATATTACTTGCCATACCAAGAACTTTTTGGGAAATATTGTCTGCTTTTGGGTCCTAAACTTTTCTTCAACATTTCCTCGAGCATCTGCAACATAAAAAATTGACCCAGAAGCTGGAAAAAATTGTCCATACATACATTTCGTCATCCATTATGCAGCAGGTTTATTTTTTGTATACAATTTGACTTCAATTTCCGTGCTCTGTCTTTGGCTTCTACATTTTTAGCAGAGTTCTTGTCAGGAACTTTTTGAGCCTTGTATGCTTTTAAACCTTCATTGGCTTTAACTTTTCGTACCAAATAGTCCGAGTACTGACCTAACCAGGCTGCTTTCCTACCGGATGTGTTGGGAACTCTTTTGAAAATGCTTTCTATCTTTTTGGCTTTAGAAACATCATGTGTACCATTCCTTCTACCTGTACCAGGTTTTATATCAACAGACAAGTCCTCCCGGTACTGTTTAGTAACATTGGAAACAGTTTTATAGCTGACCTTTGATTGTTTGGCCAACTTTTTGTAGGACCAAGTTGGATTTTGTTGAAAATATTTAATAATTTTAGTAAGTACTTATTTCTGGTCACTCATTTTAAACAGATTAACAACAAGTGAACATAATTGACATTAAATATAATAACTGACATGCTTTACAAAAGTAACTCAAACAAAAAATCAAATAATACTTGGGTTAAAAGTTTTAATGAAAAACGTGTGTTAAGAATTTTATGATCTCAGTTCTTATTAGGTTGGAAAGAAATTGACAATATTTCGATCAACAAATAGAAATATTGCTGAATCTTTCCGGTTTGAATATATTTCTCGTCACATATCAGTGAATCATAAATTTGACTAATTGAAAAATTATATTTTGGGTGTATGACTTAAAAATGCAGGATTTGTACATATATGCTTTTAAAACATTTGTATAATATAAATGTGTTCAAAGTATTGGTCATTGTTAGCTATGACCTTTTCCAATCTTTCTGGCAACATATGGATTCCGAGCCAAAAGAACCCTAACTCAAAAGTTTATTGTCAGTTGGTGATTCTGAGTCAATTGGATGGTGGGTTTACTTTGTGCCTTCAGTTACTTCTGTTTCTTTGTAACTTCATTTTATACATAAAGAGATACAAATGAAGTTAAAATACATATTTATCTTTATTATGACCAAAATCTGGGGTTTAAAAGAGAAACACATCAAATTTTACTTAAAATTAAGAGATTTTTCTTAAAGTTAAATAGTACTAAATTCTAAACTACTAAGTACTTAGCAACTTTACGCTATATAGAATGTGTGAAAATAACCTTTTCACTAAATATATTCCAGCAAAAAAAATGTTTAAATAAATATTGCTGCTTAAGTTTAACAACAATTTGTTACAGTTTTCATAAAACAACAAATCTTATTAATATTTTTACCATTCTTAGTATTTTTCCCCTCTTTTTTTTTTTTTTTTGTTTCTTTAGTTTGTATTATATATTATTTTTTTTTTTAATTTTTTTTGCTGGTAAAACTTTAACACTTATATCTTTGACAGCTGTCAAAAACAAAAATCGCTTTAAAAATTACATCCTTTTGTAGTATCGTTTTAATACACTCCATGCACTCAAACACAAAACCCCCATCACTTTTATTTATAAATACTTATTTTTCTTATATTTTTTTTTCATATAATATTATAAATATACAAAGCATGAAAAATGGGAAAAATAAAAAAAAGCTTATAAATTTTAAGTACTTTTAAGGACATTTAAAAAACTTTACTTTTTTTATTGTGTATACAACATATTTTCCTTTTCACAATTTTGTTAATGAGTTTTAAAGTTGCTACATAAATTCCAAAGTGTTTATTTGACAATATTATATTTCAATTAACAAGTTCTAATTACAATTAATAATATCTAAGGGGAAAGTGGTTAATACAAAAAAGAAATTAAAAAAATCTGACCTAAACTGTGTAAAAAAACTCCAACCTTTATTTTAACAAATGTTGAAAAATTAAATATTTTCTTTCTTATAATTTAAGAACTCTAGACTGTAGAATCTTAAATTCTTATGAAATATTACTTTAAAAATAATTTGTTTACATGTAAAGAAAAATCTTAGCAAGTAAAATTCTAACATTTATTAATTTTCCTAGAAAATATCTTTATTATTCTTGTATATTCCTTTTTATAAATAAATATGCCTTTAATAAACTATGTTATTTAGTTAGTTTTGCTTTTAAACAACTTCAATAGAAGTTAGTTCCTTGTTATTTACTAAACAAATTTATTTCCTTTAAAACGAAACCCAACATTCACTTAAGCATTAGTTATTGTATCGTTTTGTTATTCTTATAAAGATACTACTCGTTTTGTTCCTGACCATTCCCTTTACTAACCTATACAGTTTAGATTGAATTGATACTCATATTACTTATGGTCTATACGAGTACAATATATACTATATTCACCCACCACTCACAAACAATAGTTAAAGTATCCTTGCTGTGTGTTAAATTGTAAACTGTAATGTAAGGTTGGCTGTAACTAGGAGCATTCTATAGACATACGATGCCTTAAAACTCATTTATTACATTTTATGTTTATTGATGTAACCTTTTAATGCTGTGAAGCAAAAAATAAGCAATAAAATTCCTTGTTATTATTATTCTTATAAACTTTATTTACAATAATAACAAAAAAAAAAAAAACATTTGCAAACTTTTTAAAGGCAGAGTGGCTAGTATGGCAGGGGGTGTTGATTGTTGCTAAAGCAACAATAACAATTTTAGCAAAACAAAAGATAAGAATTGTGAAGACCTAAAGGAACAACTAGAAGTGTATTAGATTGTAGTTATAAGTGATGTTAAAACTATTGCTTTTCTTCATTTGATTTCAAACTCTGAATAAGAGCTTAAATGGAAAATTATCACTTTCATTACAGAAATGATCAGTTTCATAATTACTTCTACCTTAGTGTTCTTCAGTTTATACTTTCATTCTCCAATTAGTACTGTCGTTGGTGATTTCTACTCACAGCTATTACTTTAGCAGCAAGATTCGTGAAGCAATTAAGGAACTATAACAAAAGTTCTTATTGCCGTTTCCATGCTATGCTTATCTATTTCCACATACGTAATAATTTTAAAAATCTTAAGAATTCACCTTATTATTCTGTTAAAGTTTTCACCTAAGTAATTGTGCAGATTGAAAATATGTAGTGAACAAGTTGTTGCTCAATATTTGGTTAGAAAAATTTCATTATGAGTTTGTCTAAAATTTCTGTTGAAAATATCATTAAATAACCGAAGGCGTATGGATATCTCTAATACATATTAAATAAATCATACGACATGGTGTACAAACAAAGAGTATGGAGATAACTAGCGAAAGTTCAAAAATTAAAAACGCGATTTTTAAATAAAAAACAAGTAAGAAAGTATGGTCGGTAAAGCCCGACCATATAATACCATATACACTAAGTAAATGAGCAAAAACATTTTTCTTTCAAAATTTCAATAATTTATATTCGTGAGTGATTTTTGGAAGTGGGCCTTATATGGGAGCTATGACAAATCATTGACCGATCACCATGAAATTTGGTCATGTGTTTAATGTCTATATGAGAGTTATTTATGTTGCATTTTATGCGTCTACCAACATTTTTATGAGATTTATGCTCGTTAAAGTGATTATCGAAAGCAGGCCTTATATGGGAGCTATGACTAATTATGGACCGATCATAATAAAATTTGGTGACATGAATTTTGTATATATAAAACTTATTTTGAGAAAAACTTGTATAGATACTTATATAAATTAAACATTTATGACCGATTAAGTCCAATTTCGGGTGGACATTTGTATGGGGGCTAGGTGAAACCATACATTAATTTCAGACAGTTTCAACAAGCTTGGTCCTTGGACCGAAAAAATTATATGTAACGAATTTTATCGAATTATCTTCAAAATTACGACCTGTACTCTGCGCACAAGGTTTACATGGACAGACAGACGGACGGACAGGTGGACGGGTGGACGGACGGACAGACATAAATTAATCGTGATTCTGAGTCGATCGGTTTTTGGGCGTTACAAACATCCGCACATATCCAATATACCGTCCCCACTATAGTGGTGTAGGGTATAGTTACATCAATGGATAGGTAAGACCTTTCTCTATGTATTTCCTTCATAAGGAATTTTCTACACTAGTTTCTTGTAGATAAATGTGAGGAAAATCACTGATTCAATTTAATTCATTAACAAATCTATTAAAGAAATTTCTAATGCAAATTTATAACTGTACAAAAAGCATAATTTAATCATTTTTGTTATATAAAATTTGGAACTTAAAAGTGAAAAAAGTTTAAAGCCCTGAAAAGAGCTGCTTGTATTTGTTATATAGCTTAATTGGACAATTGTATTCTGGTTTAAATTGTTACTCGAAGATGCCAATTAAGCATTAGTTCTCTTAAACATATGGAGTGAGACCTTAACATACATATATGTTAATAAAAACGAAACCAATAAACTTACAGTATTAATTTTTTTTATTTGATTGAAATTATTATTACAATTTACAAAAAAAAAAAACATATTTTTATAGTTTTAATCACTAGTGATACATTTTTGGAAACTCTTTCATTAACGTTTTTATAGTGCTTTCTGTCACTTTGCTCGAACAGGTAGTCCATCTCTGTTTAAAATCTACCACACTTTTATACACCTTTTTTGTGCTCTTCAATTCTCTTTTAACAATAGCCCAATTACTCTCCACTGGCATTAGCTTCGGGCACTTTGGAGGATTTGCCTCTCTTGGTACAAATACCACATTATTGTTCTTGTACCAATCATAGGCGTGTTTACCATAGTGACAGGATGCCAAGTCAGGCCAAAAATAATTGGACACATTATGAAGTCTTATGAATGCAAGTAGTCTTTTTTGTAAACATTCCTTGATGTAAATTTTGGTATTTATAGAGCCCGTTGTAACAAATGATTGGCTTCTTTTGCCGCAACTGCATATTGCTTGCCATACCAAAAACTTTTTGGGAAATTTTGTCTGCATTTGGGTCCTAAACTTTTCTTCAACATTCCCTCGAGCATCAGCAACATAAAATTTTTGGGCAGGAAGTAGCGAAAAATCTGGCAGAACATACGTTTCGTCAACCATTATGCAGCTAGAATATTTCTTTATAAAACTTGACTTCAATTTCCGTGCTCTGTTGTTGGCCTCTAAATTTTTGGCAGCGTTTCTGTCAGGAACTTTTTGAGCCTTGCATGTTTTTAAAGCTGCATTGGCTTTAAGTTTTCGTACCAAATTGTCCGAGCACTGAGCTAACCGGGCTGCTTTCCTACCGGATGTGTTGGGAGCTCTTTTGAAAATGCTTTCTATTTTTTTGGCTTTAGAAACATCATGTGTACCATTCCTTCTACCTGAACCAGGTTTTCTATTAACGGACAAGTTCTCCCGGTACTGTTTAATAACATTGGAAACAGTTTGATGGCAGACCTTTGAATGCTTGGCCAACTTTTTGTAGGACCAAGTTGGGTTTTGTTGAAAATATTTAATAATTTAAGTACGCACTTTTTTCTGGTCGCTCGTTTTAATCAGATTAATAACAAATTAATATAATTTACATTAAACATAATAACTTACAAAGGTAACTTGATCAAACAAAAAAAAAAAAAAGTAAATAATACTTGGGTTAAAAGTTTTAATGAAAAACGTGTGTTAAGAATTTTACGCACTCACTCCTTATTTCAGTCTCTGTTCGAATTTTTATATCATAAAGTTGAATAGTTGAAATAGCAATCTGAGCTATTGGCAATTGCTGCAAATAATAATATACTGAAATTTATCACACCATAGTTTGCAAGTGACATTTATAATTCTTTAAGTATTTAAAAAAAGGAGCCAGAACGTAAAAATTTGTTGGAATGAATTATTGCAGGATATATTATTGTATGAGATATACTATTTTCTCGATCTCAGTCCCTATGTATACTCTATTGCTTCCAGTAAAATCTTACATAAATCAGTAAAATATATTGTATACACATAAATATCTATCTCAGATTATTTAGTATTAAATTTAGATCTCTAAAAACTATTTTTATTCACTAACTTCAACCAATAATTTTCGAACAACAATTGACATTATTAGCCCTTATTGTATAACATTCAAAGAAAGAAAATAGCAGCTAGAATTTTACAACTTAGAAGTAAAAACATTTGGTTTTTATGACATTTTTTCATGTGACTTTAATTTAGATTGTTAGTTTATTTTTCTGTTTTTAAACAGAAAACAAAAAATCTATTAAATTATTCTTACAAAACTAAAACAAATTCAAGAATACATATGTTTGTGTATCAAGCTAGAAGTAGTTATGTTTGTAAAAGCTATAAATACCAAATGTACTATGTATTTGTAAACTCCCATAAACAAACACACATCGATTTAATGTTTTCTTATAGGAATTGTTGTTTTTATTTCTATATATTTTTTTTTGTTGTTTTTGCTTAAATTTATAGTGCAGAACACTATTAGAAACTCATTTAAATGTCGAACAAATGATTGATCCCATAAAATGGACAAATGACTAAAGAACATGAAATGACATATATAAAACAACATTTACTACTACCACTACTACTATTTCAAATACATATACATATACCTATTCTAACATAAATATATGTAAAAACATAAAAACCTACAAGTTAAATAAAATGACTTTCATTTGTTTAAGTAAAATCTAAAGATTACAAACAATATTTTCAATAAAATAGAAATGTAGATATGTAATAGAGTGGCCCTTATTTTTTGGATTTTCTATAATATCAATGTATTGAACCAAAAATGCAAAATCGCGTGATATTTAGAGGCTTGCACATTTTATTTGGACTTTCGAAATTTGGACCCTCTAAACTTTTAACGATTTTGCTCAAATTTTCAGCTTGATGGAGAACAATTTTAGTAAAAGGTCTAAAATTGTTCCCCATCAAGCTGAAAATTTGAGCAAAATCGTTAAAAGTTTAGAGGGTGCATAGAGGATACCAAATTTCGAAAGCATTTAAAATCCAATAATTATAAGTCCACCCTAATATACATATATACGTGTGTGTACATTAAATAACAAAATCTAGAAAGAGAGCGAACATTAATGTTTCAAAATACTTTATAAAATTTATATTTCCTTTCTTCTCTTTGGTCCATAAAGACTACAAGTGATGTATTTCTAAAGTTGTTTATTTACAAACAACATAACAAGAAAAAAAATCTATTGTAGAAACCTAGTCCAAGTTAATACTTTAGCATTTATAAATATGTATTATTATTCTTGTATTTTCTCTCTTATTTTATTTTCTAATTTATGTAGACACACTCTAACTTAGGCACACTTGTAAATATTTATCCTTAACCACTTGATTTGCAATTTTCTGGTTAAAATATATATGTATATATCAGTAACTGTATTTATAAGAAAAATTTAATTTTAAATTTATTTAAGTCTATAGACAGAGAAAATGTTGTAGTAGTTGTTGTTGTAGCTGTGGTACTCGTAAGTAGTCAGTCATGTTATATTTAGCTACACTTGATTACATTTCAATACCATAATATAAACAACAATAACAACAGTAATAATAAACAATCCCTCCTACAACACTTGTTAATTTATTTTCTTTCCTTGTTTCAGTATTTCCTTGTTGGTAGTATTTTAATAAGATTTTTTTTTTTTGTTCTTTCAAGCTGTTTAGGAAAATTTGTATTTAAACAACTTGAGTTGTTAAGTGATGCCATAAATTATTTAAACAAGGTTACATATATATTAAGAAAAAATAATATCTATTGTCCAAAATGTTTTAATTGTTTCTCAAATTTCATTTCAAAACTTCAAAAGAGTTAACTTTAATGTAACTCTACATTAGAAGATTATGTGCCAGAATAACGAGAATTATCTCAATTTCGTTATAAATCATGAGACGATGCTGAAATATCATTATACCCGATATGAAGTGTGGAAAGACAGATAGTTTTGATATTGATGAAAAGAGAATTTTCTCTATATTACAAATATATTCAATTTTTAACCAAAAAATCATTACATTCTTAAAAAATTAGAAACACATTTTTTTATTGCGTGTTCTGTGCAGTATTGGTGTGGTGCCAGGCTCTGGATAATGCTATTCACCGGAAGGCCGTTGAACCAGTTCTAAGGACTATCGCGATACTGCTTACAGGCGCTATACGGTCGACCTCCTCTAGAGCACTTTTTACTATTCTTAACTGGTTACCAGTTGATTTGATGGTGATACAAATGGCTCTCAACTCTGCCGTGAGACTAAATGCTGGTTGTTTGTGGTCTGGTAAGGACCTTGGACACTCTAGGCTACTGAATTACTATGGGTATATACATGGTAATGTCGATTAATGCATCGCAAAACTTTTTTTCGATAGGCATTTCCATATTATGATCCTGAATAGGGATTTATGGCAACGCGGACTCTTCTCCCCTGCTGACGTCATACGGATATACACTGATGACTCCACAATGGGTAACAGGGTCGGTGGAGGTTTCTATAGAATCCTACTTTAGGCTACCTAACTTCTGTACTGTTCTTCAGGCGGAAATTACTGCCATTAAACGTGCATCCAACTGGCTGAAGTATTTTCGAATATCTGGTGCTATATGTATATTTACTGACAGGAAGGCTGCCGTTAACGGAATAGCGGGTGTCTTTACGACATCTAGGTTAACCGAGGAATGCCATATATCCCTAAATGAGACAGCGAGACATTCTAGAATAACGCTAATATGGGTCCCTGGACACGATGGAAATCAGGGTAATTGTATAGCAGATGATTTGGCCAAAAGGGGTGCGATGATGAGCGAGGAGGCGATCGACCCCTTTTCTGGTATTTCCCTTTTTAAATGCAAGATGGCTGTTCAGCAGAAACAATATGAGACTGCACAAAACAGGTGGACTAATGAACCTTCCTTTGCTACAGCGAGGTCGACTTGGCCCCTATATGATGCAAGCAAGACGAGTCTACTTATAGATTACCGTCATGAGCAAATAAAACTAATTGTCTTCTTTATTACAGGACACTTTTTAATCGGGACACATGCTAGAAGAATGGGCCTACGGTACAATGATTACTGTAGAAGCTGCCATAATGAAGAAGAGGAAGAGACTGTGTATCATCTTTTCTGCCAATGTCCGGTCGTGACAAACCTGAGGCAACGTATCCTCGGATCTCCATTCCTATCATGTTTGGACGAGCTATCGAGGATGAATCTGAGACGAATCTATTCCTTCATTCGGGAATCTGGTTGGTTTAATTTGGAGTCAACGGATCTACTGTAAATACCCTGATGACTACCCCTTGTGAATCACAATGGGATCAGATTTGAATGGACCCAAGTGAGCTGCTTGAATCTAACCCAACCATGACTTAAAAATGCGGGATTGTGCATATTTTTAGCTTTTATTTCATGTTTTCGTATTTATACCTATCGTTTATTAAACATACATACAAATTTTCTTTTCATTACGTCTCATTTTTCTTCCGTAAAAATATGCCAAATTATATTAAAAATTAAAAAAATATTTTTTAAAGAAATCTAATAAAAACCACCAGCATTTTTTACTATAGTCAAGTTGATTTTATCGCTTAGGTATAAAAAACTTAAAAACAAATCATCTTATAAAATTTTAATACAGAATATCGTGAAATTTTAGCTTTTTTCTTTTGTGCTTTGAATGATCTTCTCGTTTTATAAGACAATAGTGATTTCCTAGCATAGTTGTGTCGCAATGGCCTTGAAATCATTTATCGTGGAAACTCTCACCCTGCTCATCACTGACCACACCCAGATTAGATGCCAAAAAAGATAAATGGGAATGAAGAATGGCAATTTTCAATGACATTCTGCAACCCAAGTTTTCGTAAGCTTTAGACGTGTCCTCAACTAGCTGTTCTACATTTTCGGCTCTGTTGTTTCCTAAAAACCCTTTTATAATTGCTTTCTGTGGTAACCTGGTATCAATTTCCTCGTTACAAGTTTTTCATCAGAAATATTCCTTCTTTGATTTTGTCATCACTTAAATTGAAAAATGCTGTCTTTAAACATAAAAAGCCATCTACCTCTTTAATCATAGTCTTGACCGAAATTTTCATCAAACCATGTTTTATGTGCAATGGTGGTAAAATGACGTATTTATGATATATCAATGGTACACAGAGAAAACAGATTCGTAGTAGCAACCGAATTTGTTGCTAATCGAATGATTCGGTTGCACACATAGAATTTTTCGGTTCTATCAACAGAAAGTCAGTTAATAAAGAAGAATTTTGTTTAAAGCCACCAAACTTTTGGTAGCCACAACTGTAAAATTCGGTAACTAAGGTAGAATCATTTAATTGGCAACAAATTCGGTTGCTATCACGAATCTGTTTTCTCTGTGTATAAGTTTATTTCACATTCGATTTTCCGCAAATAAACTCTACCCTTTCTGGCCATACTTTTGGTGCATTTAAGCAGTTGCGACGATCACTTAGTCCAGTATTCATATTGGATTTTTAAATAAATGTGTACAGTGATGTGGACGTCATCAAAAAGGAACGATTACTAATCAAAACATACACAGAGAAAACAGATTCGTGATAACAACCGAATTTGTTGCCAATCGAATGATTCTACATAAGTAACCGAATTTTACAGTTGTGGCTACCAAATTTTAGAAGGGGTAACAAATGTTTAGTTGCTTCAACCGATATTCTTCTTTAGCAACTGGCTTTCTGTTGATAGAACCGAAAAATTCTATGTGTGCAACCGAATCATTCGATTTTCAACAAATTCGGTTGCTATCACGAAATCTGTTAGGGTAGTAAAAATATTAATTGACATGTACCTAAAAAACTAGACGTGATGGATACCACTTATTGTTGGAACAATTAATCAATGACTCATTACCTATTCATTCCAGGTAACAATTAAGAGAGTACTAAATTCGTGTACCGCAGCGTTATTAATCCCCTTTTACAATGCAGAAATTGAAAGCCAGTCTCTGTCTAACTTACATCAATACATCCGTTATAGGTCAGTTGTTGCTTTTTAAATTCGAGATATAAGCAAAACTTGTTTTTAATACTTATCTCAAAGTGTATCTGAAAAAGTTTCGTCACAACCGAATATAGCATTCTCCCTTTTTTTGCTCTTACTCTTTTATTTTATTAAAAGTCTCTATTGCTACTAAAATTGCTGACAAATTTCAATAAGATAAAATATTACCTTAAAAAAGTTTGGCGTTAATCTATATAAATATATAAATGTCTTTGTAAGTTTGTTTGTTTATTTGTTTGTTTGTTTGAGCATCACTCCTAAACGGCTCAATCGATTTTATTGAAATTTGGATCGTAGATAGATCCTTACATGGAAGCGTCAATAGGCTATACCTTTTTTCAATACTTGGACCAGAAACCGGGGAAAACCGGTAAAATTGGTACCTTTAGTTCTTAAACAATAAATACTAAACGGCCGAAACGATTTCATTGAAAATTCCAACATAGACTACGACAGGGGTAGCGAAGCGCACCGGGTCAAGCTAGTATACTATATTTGATAATGTAGTTAGTCAGTTCCATTGGACTAAGATAATAAATTCTGCAATTTAAAAAATGGACTTTGAACTTCAGCATCTAAAAATTTCATAAAAAGTGGACTTGGCACATTTGCTTACTATTTATTTATTTATATGGTTCCAAGGTGGATCAAAGAACCATAACAAAGTTTTTCCATTGAGATCATTACCGTGCTATCAGCTTCATTTTGGTCAAGGACTTTCCAGTTAAGTTTGTTTCAGTCTCGATTTGTCTCCTCCAGATGTCAGCGGGTCTGCCTCTTCTTCTACTGACTTGGGGTTCCATTCAATTGCCATCTTTGCTGCATTGTCGTTTATAATTGATGATATGGATACGTATTGGTGTTTCACCTGCTCTTTCCCACAGGACTCTGTTTGAGATAACATTCGGCCAAAAATATCTTGAGCAGTTTTCGTAACAAGCGTTTAATGAATACCTGCCTATTATGCTAATGATATATCTTTCATTTGATCGAATTTAACTACAATATAAAGAAAAATTGTGAAGCTTCGTTTCTACTAGTATGTTTTTGTGAAAATTTTGGGGTTACATGAATCCATCCACATTGCAGGATATTAATATTTTAAATCAATCTTTGCAATATTAACTATGATTATTGTATTTAACTATTAATATTTACTTGTTCATTTATTTCATATAGATATTTTTTAATAAATAACTTTTGAGATAACCCAGCAACTCGTTGTTTTCCAATACTCAGTGGTTAAATGCACAATAGCCAATGAAAAATTCAATGAAATTTTTCGCGTTAGAAATAAATTTTAAATAATCAATTTCTCCTAACAACCAAAAATTAAAAACAACTGGACTGAAAAAATCTCTAAGAATATAGCAAATAATTTTGAAGAAATTTTAAAAACTTTACTGTGTTCTTAATATTAAAGTATAAACTTTAACAAATATTTTTGTAACAATACGTTTGCAAATAAAAGCAAACAAAAAAAAAATTTAAAAAAAAAATTCTGTTTTCATTATATCCGTTATTGAGCATTTACATTTTCGAAATTGAAAAAGCAAGTAAAATAAAACAGATCAAGAGGTAAGGATGTGTGCATGTGTTTAATATTCATATAACTAGTTTTAAAAGCATATGTGCAAAAAAAAACACACACTCACACTCTTACGCACACATACACAATGAGAGAATTCAATTTCCGTTCGGATATACATGTGAAAACACATACAAGCACACAAACACACGTACACATTGACAGGCCTAGCATATGTGCTGGTGTAATGATATACGAATATTGCCATCAGACTAACTAATATATTTGTTCATGTAAATATGTTTTTACGAATAGTACTTATGCATGTGTTCAGCTATTTTCGAAATTTTATCATATAGTTTTCATACTTCTTTCTCTCTTTTTGCTTTAGTTATTAACATTAATGTCACAAATTCTTAAATTTATTTAAATGGAGTGGGTTTTTTTGTTGCCGATTTTGTTTCTATTTTCCTTTTTATTAATATCTTTAATAAGCCACATGTTTTTTTCTTCTGTTTTTTGGTCTATACTATCTGGTTTTTCCTGTGAGCTGTTTGACGCTGTTAAATTTCCACATCAATAATTTGGGTAAACCAGAAATCATAAGGACTTTGTGATTTAATCTTAAAAACATCCAAGGATTACAAATTAAACACATACCACACATACACACACACGCATAGTTACAACTACTAACACATTTTCTTATGTTTTATGTGTACATCCCAGCAGTCAGCCAACCAAACATCATAGAACATAATAGAAGTACTCCACCAACCTACCAACCAACCAACCACTCAACCAACAAACACTCAAACATCATTATATTTATTTTGTTGTATTTTCAGGTTTTAATGTGTGCTTGTCTATGTATATGTATCTGTAGAGTTTATGTGTATTCTATACGAGTTCATATAAAAACTTTTTGTTGTATAAAATTAAAAAAAAAAAGAAAGCAAAAAAATAGACGAAAGTAAAACTAATCAGTAGGCTTTAGGTTGCTCAACGAACGCGAACGAATATTGATGAGAATTTATTAACCAAAAATCCTGAGAGCTTACGGTTGATATTTTTGTGCGTACATTGATTAGGGTGATTCTTAAATTTTAAATTATTAAACAAAATGTTGATGAATTTGTAAGCAAACTAATTCAAAGTCAGGTTTTCACTTTTTTACTGATTTAGTTAAGTGTATGGGTGAAATAACAAAAATGTGACCCTTAAATATCTAAATGGTTGAACATAATATTGATATATTTTTTTTTTACATTGAAAAAACATCAAATTTGCGATTTTTTAAACTGTGTGATAATAAAATACCTGGAAGGTGATACTATTTTTCTGGTAGGTGTTGTCGAGTAAGTATAACAAGAATAATTTTTGGAAATTTGCCAAACACTCGAGTTATGGTTAATAAATTAGGTTTATGTACCTTTATGCAGTTAGTAAATTATATGAATATCAACTAATATTATGCTTCTCAGCGGATTAAGAAAGAAGAAACTAAGGACTTTCGTATGGTTTATAGGCTACTTAAGTAACCTGAAGATCTACTTATGTGTTTTTCTCAAGAAAACATGTATATTTTTTTTAAATTTATTTATTGGGTATATGACTTAAAAATTCTGGATATTTTCAATTTTCTAGCTTTTATTTTGAAACATTTGTACAATAAAAATTTATTCAAAGCATTGGCCATTGTTAGCTATGACCTTTTCCCATCTTTCAGGCATCATATGGCTTATGTGCCAACAGAACTGCTTATATTTTAAGGCGAAGAATGAATCAAGCCAAACTAAAGCGTATCCCAGAGAGAGAGAGGGAGTTCTGCGTCGATTGAAACAAGTGGTGGTCGGACGAGGCACGGTCTGAACTATAAAGCGGATGAAGAAAAACTTCCAAACCATTTCATTCTAAATACTTTTTAACATGTATTGCAAGACGAGCGTTTTCATGGTTGAATATTCTGAGCATTTTTCGGCCAATCCTCGCTACAAACGAATCAGTTGCGTTTGGTACAGGTTCGTTGTGATGATGTGACCAGATTTCAGCAGCTCATAATAGAAAGGACAATTTTATTCGCACCAAATACAGAGCATTACCTAAGCACCATGGATATTTGGATTTGGTGATGCCCGGGCATCACTTTGTGTTATCGTACTGCAGCCAATTATTCGGTGCAAAAACTATTTTAAGCATCATTTCGGACATCTAAAATCGTCTTTTAAGGTCTGTCGGCTTCAATTCGCATGATATGCAATTTCACTGTGTTTGGATGAATCCTGCTCTTCGCAAACCTCTTGATATTGCTGCGTGAGCAGCTGTCAATGATTTAGCATGCTCTTGTAGAAATTGACAATAATCTTCATGTAGTACTGCATCCAATTCTTGATCTTCGAACTTTTTTGGCTGGCCTAAACCGCACAAATAATCTCTCGCACATTGAAGCCGATCAAACACATTCACCATAAGCTTCAGTGAGCAAGAGGTTTGCTTTAACGTCACTTTTTTCAAATGAAAGAGGTAAAGCAAAACTTCCCGCATATGACGTATAATTGTCACAAAATTCGACATTCTGAGGCAATATAAAATTTGTTGCTAACAGTATTTATAATGTTCGGTAACTAAAACTAAACTAAACCTTCAAAATGAAAAGAAACGCCATCTATTGTAAATCGCGCATTTTTAAGTCATACACCCAATATATTTATTCATGCGTAAATTTAAAATCAGTTAATATTCAGTGGCTTAACTTAAAAGCCGGACAGAAACGGGTAATAATAATTTTGAGTGAATACTCAAGATTTTTTCATCAAACTAAAAAAAATTTATTAAGGCAATTCATTTATTTATTTTTGGCAAATAAAAACCTTAACAAACTTGCAAAAAAAAAAAACAATTCTAAGAGAAACAAGAATAAAATCATAATAAATTAAAAAGTTAGATCAAATTAAAAAATTGTCCGAAACTTTAGTCTATTTTCAAAATAAGCACTTAAATTCTCTTATGTCTGGAGACTGGGGGGAGTTTCCATAACATGGGAACAATTATACAGCAGCCGTGTGTTATGCGATTTATGCTATGGATACAAAAACTAGCTGACCAGGTTCTGTGGCGGACATACAGCCCCAAACCATGACACTTCCAGAGCTGTGCTTTATAGTAGGACGAAAATTACAAGCATTTACTTCTTTATTCGGCTTTCTCCAAACGTACGCCTGTCCATCTGACCGGAAAATGTTAAATTTGCTTTCTTCTGTAAAAAACACATTACTCCAGTACGAAAAGTCATGATTTCTATATTCAGAAGCAAACTTCAATCTCTATCCAATTTACGTCATTTACAAATGGTTTTTTTATGAGCAACTCTACCATGTAAATTGTATTTACTAGGGCATTTAATCGATTAACCGATTAATTTTGGTCGATTAACTGTTCGAATAATTTAAAAATGCTGATTTTCAATTAACAGTTAAACCCATTAATTTGTGTCGATTTACCGAAATTTCTTTTTTTTGCACTTTAACATATTTTTTGTATTTATTATTCCGTTTTAATTTTAATACAAATGTTAAAGTAAAATATTTTTACAAACATCCAAGAAACATGTTTAGTGAGTAAGTATATCAACTGATATATTTAATTTACATGTATTTGTCGGAGGACGACATGATAATAGACGAAACTGGAGACATTACTGAAACGAGACTTTTATCAGAACTTAACAAAACTATTAAGTAGAAGTATAAAAAAACTCACTGGTACTATGGAGGATTTTATATGCTTAGAAAAAATTGAAAAAAGCTGAGATATTGGATATTCTTTATCATGCATTATTTTCGATTTCTCCAACATCTACAATTAGCGAGAGAATTTTTCAAGAAGATCTCACTAAAATCCTAAAAACACTCACACGTGTATATAAAACAAGTAAGAGTGCTATATTCGGCTATGCCGAATCTTATCTACCCTTCACATTTGTTGTGGATGTACTAATTGCCCACTTGCAGCATATAGCATCCTAAATATATCAATAAAACTTTACATTTTACTTTTAATTGCTTGCAAACAGATTATATTGTAGAAGTTACAAACGAAATGACAATCTTATATATACCCCTCTCATGAAGGTGAAGGGTATAAAAACAACATTGCCAAACGAAACGAAACACCAAAAAAATAAAACAAAATACGCAAAGCAATAAAACCAACACAAATGCAAACATACATTTTGTTGCTTTTTTTGCCAAAGCAAGCAATAAGTTGTTTCTTTTTTATGAAATTTTCAGAGGTCGTCTCGGATTTTGCTCATATCTCCGTTATTAATGACAGATTTTGCTGATTTCAAACAGGAAACTTCTCGAAAGTATGTCTGACAGAT
Organism: Calliphora vomitoria; assembly: GCA_942486065.2. Classification (NCBI taxonomy): domain Eukaryota; kingdom Metazoa; phylum Arthropoda; class Insecta; order Diptera; family Calliphoridae; genus Calliphora; species Calliphora vomitoria. Next base: position 39,633,646 of record OW818031.2, read on the forward strand.
TTATTGAAGTTTTGGATCCCGAAGATATCTGGGGTCTTCAGAAAATTTATTTCAACAGACACACAGACGGACATAGCTTAATCGACTCCGCTATCTATAAGGATCCAGAATATATATACTTTACACGATCGGAAAATAATTATTGTGGATGTTACAAACGAAATGATAAACTTATATTTACCTTTCTGACGAAGGTGAAGGGTAAAAAGATTTCAAATACCATATTTTTTTGCTACTATTAATTTTGCGGTTGTGGTTGATTTTGTTTCTTTTTTATGTTTTTGTTCTTTTATTAATAAAATACTTAAATAAGTACACAAAATTCTTGGTTTTATTTTCAATTTAAAATTAAAATAGAAATAATTCGGTTAATCGAATACTTTAAAATTAACCGATTAAATCTAAACCCCGGTTAATTATTTGCTCGATTAACCGATTAAACCAGAACCCTGATTAATTGAATACCCTACTATTTACGCAATACATTTCGGATAGTTTCATGGATGACACTTATTTATAAGCTTTCAGACAACAATTTTGTTAATTTGATTAATTTTGATTTAAATGTATCTGATACTTTTGAATTCTGTTATATTCTTTTTAAATGAGAACCTAAACATTTAAAAATATTCACCCTTTACTGAGGTACAGTTCTATTATACCTACAACATTTTTTTGAAGATACTTTTGTACACATAATTGTTTCTTAACGAAAAAAACTGATGTTCAAAGTTTTCTATATGTATGTATGTGAAATATGTTGAGGTTTTATCAACCAAGAATTAATGTTCATAAAACAGAGATAAAACCGAAAACAAAAACTTAAAAGCAAGACGCAAGACACATCTAAAACGTTGCTCTAAAACAGCTTTTAGAAAATTTATATTGAATTGTTTAAAGTTATTTTTCTATACATTTGTAGTCGAACAACAGTGCCATATACTAACTACGTGCGATAAGTGTGATTAACCCTATAAAAGAGGTAACCGAATCAAATTAAACCAAATAAACCTACATCTGAATAAGTCTTTAGTTGTTTAAAAAACTGAAATTAATCAATGGACTTACAATAAAAGGCAGATTAGGAGAAGTAGAAACTCCAAGAGAAAATTGTTATAAATTACAAAGGTTGCCAATGGAAAATGAATCAAATATACTTAAGTGGAAATACGGGATTTTATATCCCAGATTGGAGATTCCAAAATTGGAAATGTTGCGAAAAACTTTAAAGTTAAACATTCCAGTTCTTAGGTTAGAATCGAATAAAGCTACATTCATTTATAAAATCAAGCTATTGCCTCTGAATATTTAAATTTAGTTGCACGTCTACATGTATGCTTAAACTAGTTCCCAAAGGATTAAAAATATCGTATGGTTGTTTTATTGAAAATCTCTATACACCACAGTCTTTCATTTAAAATCCATAAAGTGTTAATATTAGATGTTTTATATATAGTACATGTCTGTTGCATATACATTCATACATATATAAAGGTACATACATATGTGTGTGAGTTTATGTGTAAATGCTTTCAAAAGATATAATGAAAACCCATTTAGTGGCTTAAATATGTATCTGCTTGAGTGCGTATAGCAAAAAGCAAAAATAAGTTTAAATATATTTTGTTATGCTGTTTTTAGTACTTAACTTTTACCTACACACACACTATGTCTTCTCCTCTAACCCCTCTCCTCTTCTAAAAGTCTTTCTTCAACCAGTCTCAACTTTTTTTTTTTAAATATACTACTTTATACTGCGTCTTCTTCAACTTGTGCTATATTCATTCATGTTCAGTTTCTACTTGTTTTTTGTTTTTTTTTTTTTATTTAACTTCTTATTTAAGATACAACAAGACAAGACAAGGCAAGACAAGTTGTTAAGAGTTTTCATAATCTAACACAAAGCTAAACATTCTTAATTTTAAGAACTCTCATAGACAACAACAAATACGTGTATTCAAAAAACAAAACGAAAAAAAAAAAAACTGTAGAAAGAAAAATTAACTTGTTTATTTATATTGTGGTTAAGCATGAACTTTTATTATAATCATCTGTATCGTCAACGCCAAACCGCATAATACAACAAAAACAACAGCTACATAAAATGTCTCAAGTACAAGCATAGCATTGATAGAATAATATGTATGAGCTTTAGTGTAGTTGTGTTAGTAGATCCTGGCATTATGCTATTGTTTTCTTAGACACTAACACACAGCTACTATATAGTATCTGCATATTTATAAAAGTATCTGTATGTATGCCTATATATATATATATATGTATATTGTATTTGAATAATTATGTTTATGTATGTTTGTGTGTCATCAGAAAAGTGATGATGAAAATAATATAAATGTGTTTTAGAATTGAGTAAATAACTTCAAACACATTAACTCTGTTTAATGATAATCATCAATTCTTAACACACACTCAACCACACAAATGCTCACTAATCTAGTCATTTAAGGACTGTGATTAGTTAAACAATTGCATGAGCAAATTAACTAATTTGTTACACATTGAAAGACGTACTTCCGTTTACTTGTCTCTTTGTGAGTTTAAGTCATGCTAGAGAGTAAACTAAAGTTTCGCTGACTTCATAAACGCATTTTGCAAAGCAATACTACAATGCATAGTGTTCACAAACACAATAGATTTCGTTTAGGCAATGTCGCAAGTTCATTATTGCATGAAAGTGTTTTTCAATGCGTAAAATTTATCAAATTTGGGCATTGTTTTTATTTATGAGTCTTTATTATTTTGTGTGACTTCTTTATACTATTATCTTGGCAGCAAAAAATATATTTTTTGGTATAAATTATGGATTTATTTTACGTAAATTTAGAAATTCTTAAATTCAAAACAACTAAACATTTATGCGTTCTAAATGTTAAAATGTCGTTGCATATTTTGACAAAGTTGTGTTGCCATAAAGTATTGCTTTGCCTTGTAAACCAATTTATTTGCAGTGTTATATTGCAAACTGTGTTTATGAAGTCAGCCTTTCTTTATCATTAAAAACTTATTACGGGAACACAAAAGCACAAAGTAGATATGAAAAATGAGAAGGGGACAGTCAAGATTTGGTTAAGATTGAAGAGTGAGAGAAGAGATACGAGAGAGAAAGAGAAAGGAGAGGAGATTAATTATTTGGTCACTCCATGGAGATGCCCATATTTGGTCTGGTTAGCCAATTATATATTCCTTACAAAGGCATTAAGCAATCAAGCCTCAAATTCGAGAGCTCATAGAGAGTAGTTAGGGAACGATGTCCCAGAAACCTTTAGCGTAGATTTTCCAATGCCGGACAGTGAAAAATTTTCTCATCCTCCTGCAGAAGTCGTTGTAGGGCAAGACAGGTCTCCTCGCGTGGTTGCCAAAAGTGCAGTGACCGGTAACGACCACCACCACACCGCTCAATTGTGAGCGTGTCAAGCCAAGAAAATATGTTGTTCGTCCGCGATTCAGTCGGGGCCATATTATTCCGGTAGTAGTACTTGTGGGTTCACAACCTCATCTTGTCTGAGCAAGCTCATATTAGAAGTTACTAATGTGAAGCTTGCATAGCAGAACCCTTTTTGTTGTAAGGGTTCTGCTATTGTTAAAGCACTGTGCTGGGTAAAAAGACTATTCGTTAATGCGGCTGGAGCTAGCAATGACGTTCTTTTTGTCAAGGTGATCGGATGGAAGGACCACCTGCGTGATGTTGAAAGTTTTTTGCTGAAATAATTTTTATTAATTTCGCCACCAATTTCTGTTAAATAAAGAAACTTTAAAAACAACAGTTCAAGTCTGCATGAGACAATTATAGTAGGGAATGTAAGAATGTTTATTGTTAGTGTTTTGTTTAAGCTTTGATATGTTTACAAATAAAACTTGAGTGTCTGAAATTCTCATTCACTCTATGGTGAATGGTCTGTCTATATAACAACATAAGATAAGACGAATCTGTTCATGCAAAACTTCCAAAAGAGAATTTCAAAATGATACAGACTGTGATAAAATTATTTCAACACGAAGCATATCGATGCAAGTGATCACCTACTTCTTTGCAAAACGATCACCTACGGTTTCGAAAAGCCCATCAATGATTTGTGAGATCAATGTATTTTATTGCCTAAAGAGGCGGATAATAATTTAGTTTTAATGACAGAGTTTTTGTTGTACTTCACAACAAATCTGTTTTCCTGGTGAAGAAATAATAGTCCCATAAATTCCAGATACGGAAATTTGTATCTGGAATTTTTAGGGAACTAAAAGAAAAATTTATACGTTTTACAACTTTTTGGGAATTACGTTGAAAATGTTGTAGCATCAGATTTGACATTGACCATTTCCGTGTTGAGTATGCCTTTAGACACATCACCAACTAAGTGAAGACAGTTTGGCATTAAAATCATTTTCCTCAAAATTTATATTTAGAGGTAACCTCACACGAAATAGAAAAGATACATTGAAAATTTGTACTAATCACTTTTCAGAGTTTGTTGTATATTAAAGCCAAAAATTACTGGCCTCAGTCCTTAAACACTCACAAATTCACTTCATACTCTTAAACAAAGCCATAGTTTTAGCAACAAACATTAAAAATCTACCAGGCAATACTACTAAGTATGAGACGAGTTGAATGAGTAGAAAGGAAATATGTCGCGCATCAAATATTATGGAAATTAAATTCAATGACAGTTGAATGAAGACTGAATGAATTATTTATGTACGTAGGAAAGTATGGATGTCTGTATATGGTTTGTCTTGGTGTGCGTGGCATTAGTGTGACAGATAGTTGTCTTAGCGATGATGATGAAAATGAACAAAAAAAAAAAAAATAACAAAATGACTGACTCAACGATTGAATGCATGAATATATAATTTATTGTCTATTTTTATCGGAGAAAAACAATGGGTGTAGATAATGGCTGTTTTTAATATATTGCAGACTGTAAAAATAACGTAAATACTTGTAACAAAGTTAGCTAATTTAGTTACCGAGTTTATGTTGTAGGTTAAGGGCGTTTTATTATAATAAATATTCAGTTAGTTATTTGTTTCATAAGTACAAAAATTGGGTATAATTACATAAAAAATAATATAAGTAATAATATGTGTGATTAGTAAAATGTATATGAATGAAACATAAATCGCTGTTATTATTACGAGAGTTTTTTATACTCTGGTCACCGAAATTTATAATTCAACTTTTTGATAAAATTTTTTTATATATATAAAAAAAATCATATGTTTCACATACTTTTTTACATTAAAAAATTTGTTTATAAATTTTCCCTCTCTATAAATATTTAGCATAACTAAAATTCGTTTTCAAGTTTCTCACCAACCTTTCAAATTTATTGTTTAAATTTCTATACTGATAATACTCAAGAATGTTCTCCACCCACTATGTCTTCATTTAAATTAAGAAATTTTTATTTATTCCCGCCACAACACAAATACTTAATTGTGTCATCAATATTGACAATGATTAGATTATTTTAAAACGCGTAATATTTCTTCTTTGAAGGCATAGTTTGAGTAATGAAATGAAAAGACGTTTATAAATAGCTGGGATATATTTCCTGTTTTAAATTACAAAAATACATTAAAATAAACAAAACAGCAATCAGTTAATGATGAAACAAGTAAAAAACTTAAATAAGGCTATGACGAATCATAAATTCCCTACGTTTAAAACTGGAATTTTACAAATCACGCTCGTCCACATGGTGGCTATTCGCATACACAGTATATAAAATACAACAGTAGCAATCATAACTACAACAATATTAATGCTTCTACACATTAAACTCTTACACACATTACAACAACCACTTAACAACCGTTGAACAACTATGTTACATTTTTTTTTCAATTCAAGATTTGTCAATTCGAGATGGTCTCATACTTTGTTTTATAACTTTTTTTATACTTAACCGATTTAGCTGATTTTTAATTAGAAACTACTTATAGTAATGATAAGTATTTTGAATGAATAACAATAAATTTCGTTTAGCAGTTTGGTCGTGAGCATGTTTTATACACACAAATTTCGTATTTAAATTTTAAACCAAATTTATAAATAATTCTTAAGATCTGGTATTTTTTAACAATTTCGAACACATTATTAAATTAAGCTTTAACTTTTATTAATATTCCTGCAGAAAAATTAAGCCACAAAATAAGATTTTTCTTTAACATCTATTTAATTTTTTAAATCTCTCAATTCTCCCTTTTTAACATCTTAATGTCTGGCATGAGTCTATGTTTAACATTTATTTTTCATTTTTAACTCAAATTTATCTTCAAAAGTCTTACAATCCAATATTGAAGATATCAAAAACGATTTGTTTTTCCTTTTTTTATTTATTTTTTCTTATTTCAATAAAGATGATTTCATTTAAACATTTCCACATGATTGCTTACGTGAATGAATGCATTAAGGCAAGAAGATTTGAAGTTTGATAAAAAAAAAAATAATAAAATCATGTTTACAATAACAAAATGATATTTTAATAAAGGTTGGTAATGAGCAGACGCTGCTAGGTTGGGGGTGGAAATAAGTAATATTTAAACAAATTCTGGATTTGAAAAAATAATGAGAGTTTAAGGAAATTGTTAAATTTTGAATTCAGCTATCTTTTATTTTTATTGTTTGTAACAATATGTTATTGAAGTAGTGAAAATTGTTATAGGAATGTTTTGATTGATGTCGTGATTGTCGAAAAACAAGTACATCCTCAACGTGCCATTGTTTGCTGTAGATTTAAGACCAAATTTTGCCTGCTTTATTGAAAATGGTCATAGAATATTTCGACAACAGAGCCAGCAATGTGCTATTTCAAACATAATCCTATCCTGTGTACTTTACTACGTAAAGAAAAAATAGATGGTCAATTTACAAGGCCTCTTATCACTCAGCGGCTCGGCTTAACCTACTCTTAAGCATTCGGCGTTGGTCTCTGCTGTTTCGTTACGATAACATAATAAACATAGCTTAGAAAGTAGTATTATTTTAGGACATTTATTGCTTGAGAAGCAATAAAAACCATTGTGAAATATTAATACATGATAACAGATCTTATGAATTGTCCAAATGTATATTTAACATAAAGCTTGCGTAAGTTTTGAACAACCTTTAGATCTGAGACCTATATAAAGAACACATAAATATTGTCAATTGTTCCCCTCCACTTACAGTGTTAAATTAACAGGTCACCAACAGAACCAGACGGCACAGTAAAATATTATTCTGATGTAGGCGTTATATGGGGGGTAGAGTCAATTATGGACCAATCCTCACAAAAGTTGGTAGAAGGATTCAGATTCATATAAAACTTGTTTATGTTCAATTTCATTACGTTTTTAATTACTATAAGACAATTATGAATGTTAAAGTAATTTTCTGATGGGGACTTTGTAGGAGGACTAGGCACAAATGCTGCGCAACTTTTATCAGGATATTCGCACGCAGAGAAAAAATATAGTTGTGCGTGTTTAAAGCAACCATTTCAACATCTTTAAAAGTTTTTTAACAATATAATAGTCACAGTAACTATTTACATGATTGTGGTAACCATAATGTGGTTAACCTACGATTCACATGATTGTATCAATCATATATATATATAAGTTCCCGTAGTTCCTATAAGGAGCATAGGGCCATAACAAATTTATTCCATTCTGATTTGTCCGATGCAAGTGTTTTTATCTCGTTCCAGCCCATGTGTTGGTTGGCCGCTTCAATTTCGTTTTGGCGATGCCAGGTGTGTGATGGTCTTCCTTTTCTAGGGCTTCCTTACTGGTTCCTCTTTATAGCTTGTCTTGTGACATCGTCAACGGACTATCGTAGAGTATGCCCTAGCCAGCGTCATTTTCTTTTTCGGATCTCGACATGTACGAGGTTTTGGGAGGTTTGGACCCATATTCTATCATTTGATATAGTAACTGGCCAGAATATTTTAAAAATTCTCCGTAGGCAGCGATTTATGAAGACCTGTAACGAGTTAACATCCTTCTGTGCTGCATTCCACGATTCACATTCATAAAGAAGAGATGATTTTATGCAGGAATTAAATATATTTTGCTTGGTTCTTTTCGAAATATGTGCTGATCGTCATATGGGGTTTAAAATACCAAACGAATGTTTACGAGATTTTATTCGGTTTCTTACGTCGTGTGGAGAATCCCCTGTGATAGTCAGAAGACTTCCTAGATAGCAGAACGTTGTTACGTCTTCAAGATTCTTTTCGTCTATTGTGACTGCTCTGTTGATAGAAGCATTAGATTTCATTGCCTTATTTTTGGCAATATTTATTTTTAGCCCAGCCTTAGCTGCTTCGGTTTGTACTGCACTGATCTCAGCCTGCATATCATTGAAGTTGTGGGATAGTAGACATATGTTGTCGGCATAGTCGAGATCTTCTAGCCTTCTGTTAAATCTCCAAGTTATTCCCCTCTGTTCACACAAGGCTCTTCTCAATATGTTTTCCAGCACGATATTAAAAAGTAGGGGCGACAGAATACAGCCCTGTCTCACTCCAGTTTTAATTCTGAATGTGTCCCTAATACAGAAATTATGAGGAATTCGACAGTCTGCGTTGTGATATAGGGCCTTAAAAATATAAATTATTATCATATATATGGTTACAGTAAATAAGTATATGTTTGTGACAACCATTTTTATGATGTAATACTTCACCATATTATGTTGCTCTCGACTAGTTGATATCATAATCCGAGAACAACATAAAGATTTATCATAACAATGAGTGTCACAAACATATGCATGTTTACTGTAACCATATATATGATTTATACAATCATGTGAATCTTCAGTTAACCATATAATGGTTACCATATCCATATAAATAGTTACTGTGACTATAATATTGTCAAACAATATTCCAGGGAACATTTGTATGGGGGCTAGTTGAAATGAGGAACCGATAGCAAACCTAAGCAACAGATAGTATTTGCGGAAAATTTCAGCCAGCTGGCTCCTCTCGTTTAGGCCCTAACGGCCGGATGAACGGAAATAGCTAGATCGTCGTAGAATCTTATTATAATGGGTTTGTTACAAATATTTTTATGTGATACAAGGTGGCGCAAAAGTAATCCTCCTATCAGAAAATGCTATAAATTTTGCGATTGGCCCCTAATGTCTGACATTTGTGTAGTAAACACATGCGAAATACACGCTAATAAACAATGTTACGCTACACTGCTCCAGAACGCGGAATATTGCTGACTATTTATTTGACCAATAATCGGCAAAATTTATAGCATTTTCTGATAGGAGGATTACTTTTGCGCCACCTTGTACAAACGGAATGATGGTAAGTAGAAATAAGAAAATAGATAAAATATAATTTTTTCAGTAATGAATTTTGTAATTAAATATTTAAGTTTTTCTTCTTTTAAGAGTGTTTGGATTAAAATAATACTGGAGTAGAGGCAAGCAAATATTTAAAATTTGAATTTGGTTTTAACTTTTTTTATTAATGGCTCCTAAAACTATTTAGGATACTTTTTATGCATAAGACTATTTAAGAGTCACACAACTACTTTGTTCTTAACTCATAAAAACAAATCAAAAAATTAGAGTTAATCTATTTGGCAAAATAGCCATCGTTATATTCATATAACTTTATTTCTACGACTGAATGGTCACATAAAGAGGGCGTAAAATATTAATAAAAATATAAATAACAACAAATACTCTAATAAATGATTTGATTTTCTTATTTCAAGCAAGCCAGAAGAAAAATAAAATAAATAAATAAATACACATACACATGCACACACAACTAGAAAAGATTTGGTTACAAAATACAAGAAAAAAAAGAAACCAAATCAAAATCACAAAATCAAAATATTTATATGTCTGTCTATTGGTCTTTATAAATGTATAAATGTATTTTACGTGTGTATATATATTAATGTTCATTCATATGTATAAGAAGTATAAATACATTTATTCCCATTTGTATCCCCCAGCGTCATATTAACTGGTAAATGTTAAATCGTTTGTAAGTTACTTTTATTTTCTTCTTGTATAAATACTACTGTTGCTCTCATGTAATGCTACTTTTACATTTTTTTTATTTTTTCTATTACATATTTCTTGTAAATTGTGATACTCATCATCAAGTATGAATACGTTTCATCAGCATTTAGGCATAAAAAAGCTTAGTGGGTGGTTTAGTCTAGCGCTGGGGTAAACAAGTTTTTAGTGGGGATGGAGTGGTTTGTAATTTCTGATTTTATTGAATTCAATATCAAATGATTTGTTATCACATTGAATTGGCAAAAGGGGGAGGTAGAGTATTTTTGAGCAAAAAAAAAACCCTGAATTGGGGTGTTCTATGGCTTGATTTTTCTACATATTAAGAAATTGTTCACTTGTTTGTTATGTTTGCTGAAATAAAAGGGGATTTGTATTACAATTTAATTTTCCTATATCTGAGTAATGTATTTTTTTTTTCTACTTTTTCTTGAGCATGAAAATCTTTTTGATGTTTTTGTAACGGAAGACTTAAGCGCATAATTTTATTTATTACAAAAAAAAAAACGAAATTTACTAAGAAAGTGTTTGTAATTGTTTGTTGATTGAAAATTGAAAGGAAGAAAAGTAAACGAAAAAATAAATAAATAAACATTATTTACTCGTAAGTACTGTACTGCAGCCATCCATACTATATGTAGTTTATTTATACATTTTTATTTTATCCTACGTACTTACGTTTTTTTTTTTTTTTTCTTTCACCCAGTTTTTTTATTCAATTTTCTTTCGTTTTGCGTAATTTTCTCAATGAAAATGTCATTATGTAAACGGGAAATTTATGTTGCAGATTCTGTGTGGCATGTGAATGCATGTATTACATTTACATTTATAAATATTTAGTATCAGGGGGGAGTTTTATGAAACAAATTTCGTAAAGTTTTCTGTTTGTTATTGAACAAATCGTTGGTTTTCTTTTTTTAAAGGAGCATATGTGTGTAACTATTAAGAGTTTCCTTCATTGCTTTATTGAATAACGAGTTTATGGTAAAATTTAATTTAAAATTTTTCGATTTAAAAATTTAAGAAATTTTAAATTAAGAAATGTTATAAAAACAAACTGTTTTCTTTTGATCTAAGCGACAAGTGAAATACAATATAAATTAGATCTAATCTAAAGATTTGAATTTGCCACCATATGTTCAGCAAGGTTTTTCTAACCAAAAAAAAAAAAATAATTAAATTGACAGCTGTTAGTTTAAGGTTAGCAAAACTGTAGCATTGTATGTTTCAATTTTTCGAGCAAAATCATACTGAACGATGAAGAACATTTTAACTCAACGGCTTTGTTAATCATCAAAATTGTCGCAGTTGAATCACCACAACCAGCGAGACTTACATTTTATGCTAGAGACATCATTGGAGCATACTACTTCGAAAATGAGGCTGATGACTTTGATTGATGTTCCATATCACGACCTGATAACTTAAATTTTCAGATATTTGACCGAATTATGTGGGATTCATCCATAAGCAGGAAAAAATGTGGAATTTGCTGTAGATGACGTATCTTTTGAACGCGGTTTTTGTTCTTAATAGCTTATATTTCATTTTGAAGGATACTTATCTTGCAGTGTAAACAACAAGGTTTTTTTTCTTTCAAAAGTGTCGAATTTTGTGACAATAAAGCATCACATCGAGAATTTTTCCTTTAGTTCTATAATGTAAAAAGAAAGAGCTGCTGAAGCACACCGATCGCTCATCATAGCTTATGGTGAATGTGTTCCATCGGTTTCAATGCGCGAGAGATGGTTTGTTCAGTTCACAAGTGGTGATTTTTACACGGAAGACAAAGATCGCCCGGCCAGCCAAAAAAAAGTTTGAAGACCAAGAATTGGAGGCAATTCTCCATTAAGATTGTTGTCAAACTCAACAAGAGCTTGTAAATTTATTGGGAACTACTCAAGCAGCAATTTCGAAAAGTTTTCGAGCACCAGAATTCATCCAAATGTAGAAAAATATGAATTGAAGCCCAGAGACCTTAAAAGACCATTTCCTATATCCGAAATGATGTTTGGATGCTACAAAAGAATATTCTTTTTGCACTAATTGCGATGAAAAATGAATCCATTACGAAAAACCGAAGCTTAAGAGATCGTACATGAAGCTAGGCCATCCCGCCGAATCGACTACAAAGCCAAATATCCATGGCGCTAAGTTAATGCTCTATACTTGATAGTAGCAAAAGGGTACTATCTGTTATGAGCTGCTGACCAGACCATCACATAGAACCTTTACCGAATGCAACTGATTCGTTTGAAGCGAGCACGAAACTGTACTATTCTTTCATGACAGAGCTCGGCCACATGTGACAATACCTGTTAAAAACTATTTGGAATGAATTTGTTGAGTTTTGCCTTAACTTCCTTATAGTCCACACCTTGCTCTGTCCGAATACTATTTGTTTTGATAGATACAGAACCCTCTCTCTGGGATACGCTTCAATTTGGAACATAGTATCCGATGTTGGCTTGATTCGTTCTTGGTCTCAAAAGATGAGCAGTTCTTTTGGCTTGGTATACATATGTTGCCAGAAATATGGGAAAAGTTCATAGCTATCAATGGTCAATACCTTGATATTGTACAAATGTTTCAAAACAAAAGCAAACAAATTTTAAAAAATTCCGCAGTTTTAAGTCATGCAACCAATACAGTTCTCAACATTCATTATCCACATCTTTCCTTATTGAGTGAGTGAGTTAATGTTAACAAATAACGCCTATGCATGGCGAGAGTTCTTATATCACATATAAAACTTCATTACATTTCCATGTATTCTTTTTAATTGTTAAAGTAACATTTAGCTTAATCTATAATAAAAACTACATCATTACTTATAAATTATTTTCCTAAAATATTAAATTTAAAAAAGAATTTAAATTTCTTATGTCTTCACACACTGCTATACACACTCATGCAAACCTCTCTAAAGACCTTTTTACAACATTTTAAAACATTTTCCCTTTATTTTTAATTTTCTGGATCTTACCCAGGGATTTGTTAAAATCAATTCTTTAAAATCAAGTAAATTTAGACAACCTCAACTCAAACACACTCTTATTTTTTTTCTACGAACTTATAAAACTTGGGCATAAATTTGTTTGTTAAACCGTCACAGGAGACCAAAAAGCTTATTAACCAAATACAGCAGTAGCAGCAGTAACACAACAACAACAACAAAATATATTTTTGAAAAGGCTAAAATTACAAGAAACCCCAAAAAAAAAAAAAAGAATGGTCTCTTGTTCAGCAGTTTATAGTTTGTGTATGACTTTCAGAAAATGCCTTCAGCTATAATGTTCATTTACACAATCACACTCACGTTTACTATTACTCTTTTAATTTTCGTTGTTGTTTCTTTTTTTTTTCTTTTCTTTTTTCTGCTCTTGTTTGAAACTTGTGATAACAATGTAAGGTAACAAAGTCAATTTGACTTTTCTTAAATGTTTTTTTTTTTTTTTGTTCTCTCCCTCTCTCTAACATTTTATTTTTAAACAATCAAACACTATGGCTTTTGTTGCTATAAAATGTTGCAGCAATGCGGAAAAATAAACCATTTGATATATTTTTTTTTTCCATTCATGGATGTATAACTTAGGAAGAGTGTGTGAGTGTGTGTATAAATACATTTTCTGCCAGAAAAGTCTCAATTTTGTATGGATGCCTGGGCTAACAAGTACCTACTTACTAACTAACTATATATTTATACTTGTTAGAAAACAAACAAGTCAGTTGAGCGAAAACAAAGCAAGTGAAAAAAATCTTAAAATAAAAATTTTCCTAATAGAAAGTTTAAAGACCCAAACAAGGAGATGGCAGAATATGAATTATTTTCTTCAAAAAAGGGAGAAGAAGGAGTAATTTTGCAAATGTCAGTAATGCAAAATATAGGGGAAATTGAGGACACCATATATTAGCTTTGTTCTTTTTCAATTGTCAAAAAAATAATGAAATGGTAAAAAAAAAAAATATTCAAAAACCAACTTTTACGAAAAAAAGAGGGATTTTTTTAAATTTTGTAGCTTTTGTTTTATAACATTTGTACAACAGAAATTTATTTAAAGTATTGGCCATTGTTAGCTGCGACCATTTCCCATATTTCTGGCAACATATGGGTTACGAGCCAAAAGAACTGCTCAAGAATTTCGGATACTCTGAAGCGTATCCCAGAGAGAGCGTTCTGCATCGATTGACACAAAGAGTAATCGGAGGGGGCAAGTTGCGTACTATAAGGCGGGTGAGGTGAAACTTCCCAACCACTTCATTATAATTAGTTTTTTTTTACAGGTATTGCAACATGTGGCCGAGCGCTGTCATGATGTTTTTCGGCCAATGCTCTCTTCAAACGAATCAGTTGCGATCATTAAAGGTTTCTATGATGGTGTGGTCAGATTACAGAAGCTGATAATAAATACAACCTTTTTGCTCCCACGAAATACAGAGCATTACCATTGCGCCATGGATATTTGGCTTTGGCGTAGATTCGGCTGGTTGGCCGCGCTTCACATACGATTTCTTACGCTTTAGGTAAAAGTTACAGGTCTCTCGGTATCAATTCGTATGGTACCCAACTTCACTGCTTTTTGATGAATCCAGCTGCTCAGAAACGTTTTGAAATTGCTGCTTGAGTAGCTGGCCGGGGTGATCTTTGCCTTCCGTGTCAAAATCACTACTTCTATACGAAACAAATGCTTCATTTTAGTAATATTTGTCTTAAATATAAGCCAAGGTGGTAAATCGTTAATAGTCGTTAAAAAGGAATCCAAGGTGACTTGCATGCTTGCCTGGCATCTAGGTTCCCTGTTAATACTTCCAGCAACCTTGATATATCCCTTCTACTACGAATTATCAGTTGCATAGTTCGTTTTTCGTTGAAAGGGGGCCGCAATAACTTGGCAAATCAAAATTTGTCTAAGTTGCGTCATCTTTTCTCAGCCTTTGTAAGGAAGAGTCTGATGATAATACTTATAATAGTCCCAGCGGAAGTGCTACTGAAACCATATGGGAGATATCCAAAGCAGATCCCATTCTGGCTAAATCGTCTGCATGTTAATTGTAATAGTAGTCTCTATGAGCAGGGACCCAAACTAAAGTAATTCCAGATAGACGATTTAGCCTTGACAGAGTATTCTTACATTGCCTGACTAATGAATATGAAGTTGTACAGGCATTCAATGAGAGAAGTGTCGCCTGGCTGTCGACAAAAATACCAATACTGCCGCGAGTATTATGGTTTGCAAAAATGACAGCTTGAAAAACACTGCACTCATTCCGTTTGAGATATATATCTCAAGTTCGTAACAGAATACACCAGAATACAGAATAACAGATTACTCTCACTCCCGGGAGTGACCTATCAAAATCTGTATATGAAATAATATAGTCCGAAGGTTGGTTTAGGATCAGAGGCAGTATATTCAAAATAAATGACTGTAATAAAATTGTCATAATTGACCCCTTAATCAAAATTTAGTACTTGTTGTTTCCTTATTGATACTATTTCAAATATTTGTTATATATTTTTTTTAAATTTTATGCAAATCACATAAAAGTTCTATTAATCCTTTTCACACTATGCATAAAAGTACATGCATAAATAAACAATCCTTTAGAATATAATGTAACCTCCAAAACCACTTAAAATATGTTGCAAACCGTATGTCATATACACTATATCTATCCTATTTCCTGCGAAAACCAACAAGTGTTATAAATACAAAAAGAACCTTTATGGAAAAAACGAAAAAAATAAACAAGAGAAAATAATAAAAGAAACCCAAACTCATTATAAAAATATGAGCATAAATAGTCACTATACGCTCATAACTAAAAGTAAACAGTTAGTAACTGACAAAAAATAAAGGACACTAACAAAAAAATATATATATGAAAAAAAAAAAAATAAAGAAAAACATTGTTCGCACAAAAAAAAAAAAAAATATTATAGAATGTATATAAAAACAAACTAGTGACTTAATTTGCATATATAACACTCTAGAGGAATAATAAAACAACACACATACATCCAAACATATACTAAAATATCCTTGTGCGTGTAAAAGTGTAGATGTGTGTTTGGGGGAATAGAAAAACAAAACAACGGCCGAAATGATAAAATTCTCTAAAGGACCACCATGTTTTATATCTCATAGTTAGCATAGCCACACTCCACACACACACATTATACGCCACACACTCTCTAGAGTTTATTTTAAACAAACTAACTATCAGCAACAACAACAGCAACACCAACAACTAAAATACAAAAATTTAACAAAAATGAAAATACATTGTTTAGGTATATAAATTATTTTGTTTAAAGGACATTCATACATTTAATACACCAACACTCTAACACTCTAGCATACACTTGCATAAAACCCTAACACGCAGTTAGATATAAAATACTCAAGCAAGGACTCGTGTTTTATACATTTTTTGGCCAAATTTATATATATGTATTTGTTATTCTGTATAAGTGTGTATGTGTGTGTGTATGTTAAAAACCACTATATAGTAGAACAAATTTATAACGAAAATTAAAAATAAACTAGGCCATCTGTTGGGGATGTTGTTGCTGTTTCCTGCTAACAAACAATTTTTGTTAATGGCTTTAGAAATAAAAAATAAAAAACAACAACACCAAATTGGAAAATTACTCATCTATACGTGGGTTAATAAATAATTTATTAAAATACAATAATGGCTTTATTCTGGTTTTAATATATAAACTTATATAAAAAAGAAAAACAGAACAGAACACACATATTTAAAATTCCCAGTAATATTTATAAAATACTTAGGACCTACACAACTTGTGTGGTAGGATTTAAAATGCAAAATTAACAAAGCTTTTAATAAACACAACAATGCCATACAACTTTTTTGTGAAGACGAATATTATTAATAAAAGATTATTGTTTACTTGAAAGGTGTGAGAAGTTCCACTCAATTATCTGGTTCCTATACAAAATGACACGCATTAAAATTCTTAACATATTTTTTTATGTTATTTCCCAAAACGTCTTCAAACTATTTCTCTTATAGAAGAAATATTTATGCGGGTTCGTATATACTTTGTATATGTTTCTGAAAGAAAACTTAACGTAAACACGGGTTAAATAAAAACTGCCTCGTTTAAGGCAACAGAGCCGTCTCAGCCATATCCAAACTTGGCCAATTTTGAAGAAAACTTTCATGTTTATCTAAAAATTTCTAAAACCATAAACTCAAGATTATAATCTATAAATTATTTTTGAAAGGCCCTAAATTTTGCATAAATTTATCAAGACTTAATAAGATATCAATCACATGGTTAATAATGGCAAAGAAAGAAGCGTTTTTAATGAAAAATCTAAATTTTTGGAACATATTTTCTCAATTTTAGGAATTGTGGTATTAAAATCCAGATAATGGCAAAACTTATCAATCCGTTGATTAAAATTCCCTTTTATCTATATATGTTCAAAATTGTATTACGATACCTTAATCTGTTCCAATTTTACACTAATTCGAATTTAAAATTTTTCTTTTTGAAAATTTTTTAAAACAAATTTTTGTGGTAACTGTTATTCTAGAAATTGATAGGATACATTTGTACACCCTTCACCATGAGCGGCAAGGGTATAAGTTTGGCATTCCATTTGTGATTTCTACATATTTCATTTCTATGTACATCGTTATAGATAGTGGAGTTAACATAGCCATGTCCGTCTATACGTCTGTATGTTGAAATCAACTGTCCGTATCCCTCAAATAACTTACTTGCATGATTCATACAGAAATGTATTCGCTATAGACCCGATTCGGTTGCTATTAAAAATCGAGAAAATTGGTCGACAATTGGCTGAGATATAAGCAAAGAACCACGACTACCTCGATGTTTCACCTATTTTTTTATATACAATATATCTGTATTATTTTTCATTAATATAGACAATATGGATATCCAACGATAGATATTTTAAAGACCTTTCAAAAGATTTATATAACGCCATAATAATTCGGAACTAAAATGGAAAAAATTAATTTAAACCTGAATTTATTTTTTCACCAAAAAAAATTTTAATTTTTTTTCACCAAAAAATATTTTTAATCTTTATCTTAAACAGCCGAATATAGCTCTCTTACTAGTATTCTATACAATTTTATTTATTTAGTCCTATGGTTTTCAATAATACCAAATACTTCTACATGGTGCTTATGTCTACTCTTCAGGAGACTCATATACCTTTCCTTCTCTTCTTTTCACTAAGATATCTCCAATCATTAACGAGCTACCGAATTATTTCATAAATAAAAACTTTTTAAACCACTGTGCATTGTTATTTACTTAATCTTTTTTGGCAAATCATACCAAGTTAAGTCTTAAATTAACTGAATGCTTTTTAGTCATTAAACATTTGTTGCTAGGAATAGTTTCTAGGGAGTTCTATGAATTGCTATCATTTTAATTTCATTTAAAGAGAAGCTGTATTTCTAAGAATTTTTAACATTTTCAACTTTAAACTTTTGCCTGCAATGAAAAAAGATATTAACCAAAATAGCTTTAGTATGCTTAAGTATCGGTGTATACAGCTACAAGGTGGGTCAAAAAGTATGTGCCTTTTTGATTGAATCACAGGTTTTTTAATAAAAAAAATTAATTTATTTTTCAACGTTGCCTCCTTAGAGCTCTTTACACTTTGCTTAACATTTCTCCAATTTTTGTATCCTTTCCATAAGATAAGATTTGTTAAGGTCATCAAAATAGTTATTTTTGTGAGATGATTTCATCAATGGAGTCAAATCTCTTTCTATCGAGACATTCAGGTTTAAAAACAAGAAATAGTCACTCGGGACTAAATCGGGAGAATGAGATGGAAGAGGGCGGAACATAGTGGTCCGAATACTCAATCTAACCGGAAAAAAGTCATAACTAGCTTTTGAAAAGCCGTAACGACATGAAACTTAGTATGTTTATAGATTTCATCAATATAAACAATCCGAGGGAAAAAACTGTTTTTTTGTGCATGAATGTGTGTTTTTGTATGTAAATGTTTTCTTTGCAGTTTTGTTTGAAGCCTATAGACGGCGAAACGGCTGAACCGATTTTCCTGAAATTTTCACACCGTCTTTCTGTATGTGTGGAAGAAATTAAAGGCTACCTTTCATTAAAAAATTTGAAGTGGGCGAAATGCCACGCTAACCTTAAAAATAAAAATACAGCTCCTTGCTTTGAATGGACATGTTAAACTCTAAATAAAATAAAAATCGTTGAGGCAAAAAGTGGCAGCTAATTTTTTAAACATTAGAAAGCTACATATATATATATAGATGACGACGACATAAAAACTAAACCTTAACTCTGTTAAATTACCATATGAAATTCTAATAGAATTTGAACATTGAAAAAATATTTCTCATTTAAAACACACATGTACACATAATTGCATCTTTTTTCTAAACAAAACATATTTTCAGAAAAATTTAAACACTTATTTTTACTCTTACCGTTGTTATATTAATTACACCAACAATTTATTTTTTTATTGTTCTTATTATTCTTTGACGACAATTTCACTTGCACAGTTAAATGTCACTTGAGATATACATTTTTTAACAATGAAGCAATTACTTGTTTTTGAAGCAATGTATCAATGCTAGTGTAGCTATTTAAAGAAAAAACCATATGCCGTCATGTACTATGGACACATTACTATACAAAATATTTGCTTTTAAAACATTAAAAAAAAATTATTTTTTCCGGCTAGATTGAGCATTTGGACCACTGTGCGGAAGAAGGAGCATTTCGTAGCCTAATTCATGTGAACCCTTTTGTGCATCCGATTGTGAGAAAACGGGGCAGCCATCTTGCGGAAAGCTTGATTATTCCAAATTTAAAACTACTGTGAGATGCCTACGGCATCATCTTGCACTTTTTTATCTCTGATCGGCCAACACCATATCGTGAATTATGCAATTGTGCGAAATTTGATGGTGCAGAGTTCCCATTTATCAAGCTTAGCCTTTATTTGATTGATTTTTTTTTTCGCTTAAAAATGAGCAGAAGAAGTTCACTTTTTACCAATTTCTCCTCAAGTCACGGGGTAGTCTGCTATCTATGGCTATTAAACATAAAGTAAATGACGCAGCTTTTTCAAATTTTGACAGTAGTCAACTGACAGATGCCTGGGGATAGGAACAGTTTCAGTACAATAGGGCGTTTGTGTAAAAAAAAAAATTAATATTTGTTGTTAAATTCTACAACATTTTTGATTTTCCTCATATAAATATCTAAATGTTGCTTATAACAATTTTTGCAAAAACAAAAAGAAAAACTTAACAATTTTCTGCCATTCAACATCAATTAATTTTATAATTCAGCTTTCAGCTTTCATATTAATTTATAAATTTCAGTTATTATCAAATAATTTATGTAATTAAAACATTTAATAAATTAATAGACCAGTAGTTATTGTATACAAATTGAATAATTGAAATTTCTTAATAAATGGAACATAATTAATAATTACACTTTGCAAGGAGTAAGTATATATATGACAATACATATTTAACACAAGCTTGCATCTCAATTAGTACATAAAATTATTAAATTATAAAATAATCAGCATTTTTATGTGCACAAGTCTTAAGAAAATTCTAAAGCATACATAATTTATAACCAATTTAACCACAAAATAACTATTGGAAACTATGTATTTCTTGAGAATACATACTAAGTTTATATAAATCTAATCTTATAATGAAATATGCATGTATGTATGTTCTATATTAAATTTCATAAAACAATTCAGATTAGATTGCAAAATTTATGTCAATAAAATTTTAAGTCATAAAACCAAACGTAAAATAAACCTAATTAATACTCAGGCCATATGTCAAGTTAGAGTTAAAAGAAGACTAAAATTATTAATGCTAAATAATAATTTTCTTACTTATGTATGAAATTTTATGCATTGTCCTGCCATAAATTGTTTAATATTTCATTATGCAAACCATTTGCTACTTTTAACCAATTCAATGTACTGGTATGTATTTAACCTGTAGTTTTGTTATACATATTTGTTCTTGTTTTGTATATTGATGCAATTGATGGTTTGATAATAAAATTTTCACACTTCAAAATTTCATACATTCTATTGAAATTGTATTCTGTGTTAGTTCAGTTCAGTTCCATTTTACAACATTTCATTACACTTCACTTCACATCACATCATGCATTCACTCAGTCAGTCACTCATTTGCTTAATTCATTATTTTATGACAGTATTTGTTTGTAAAATGACACAACCTTAACGTGTGTACTTGTCATATGACACCTAATTGTTTATGTTGGTTGTAAGTAAGTAAGTATTTTGTGCATGTTTCAGTTTTTCAATACATATTATTGTAAAAATTTCTAATTATTTAGAAATTTTACAACAATTTTATATGTTTGTTAAACTGTCAATTTATCATTTTTATTTTGGTTACGTACATCAGCCATGTGTGTGACAAATATGTTTAAACATGTTTATTATTTTAATGTTAGAATTATAATAAACATTGTGGTTTAGTTCAACATGCATTTTAGAAGTTTGTTAGTTAATTTTTTTAAAGCTGCTTTTAGTATTAAGCATTTTTCTTTTTAAACAAAACCATAAATTTTTACCTTGACAAAACCACATAAAACATAAGGCTGTTAAGTATTTTTAGCCACATATTATTAATGTGGTATCAAATTATAGATACTGCTATTATTTTGTTTAAAAAAAACTTAAAATAAAACTTTTTATACTAAATCCAAGCAGAAGGATATCAGCTAGTGCTTTGTGTTTAAGCAATAATATTGTGCATGTATATATAGTAAATTTTAACATCAACTCATCTCCAAAAATACTTATATCCCAGTAAATGCTCTACTTTCGATTTTAAAAGCAATCTTCACTAATAAGTATTTTTGTTTATTATTTCAGCCAACTAAAAAATAAATTTAGAAAAGAAGCTATGGATTTAAATTATGTTCACTAATGCTTACTGTAATCATTCATATGACTGCTGTATCCATACTATGCTTAAATCATAACTGTTAGTCTTCGCTTTTCCATTGGTGTAAAACCACTGATCTTGAGGCACAATTTTTTCAGAACAAAAACACAAGCATATTTTTTAAATAATACTTTGCCATTCTCTCCTATATGAAAACAATTAACAGAGCTATATACGGCTGCACAATGTGTACCTGCCGCAAAGGCTTAAACCGACAGAGAACCAAGCCCAACGACCAGTACATCACGAATGCTACTGCCTCAATACGTTTCCTGAGCACAAACGCCAGTTGGTATCTGCTACTTTCAATGGCTCTGTTGAGTCAGCAACAGCACCTAGTAAGATACATTTGGTAATAAATTAAATTCTTACCAGGAATGAGGTCCGTGCACCTCGGAGCCTCGGTTTCGCTCCATATTTCCCCTTGAGGCATAACATCAAGGAGTGGAGCTCACCAAGATGCTTATCCATGCCCCAAGGGGGGAATACGGCTGCATAGTGGGGCTCGCCGCTCGGCTAGGTCTTGAAAAAATATGCCGTGCTATTTATCTCTACTAATTTCCGAGTTATAAGCATTTCAAAATTGAAATTTTCAAATTTTGCCATACCTTGGTCCGCTTTTTTAAAAATAAAGGGCGTAATCTTGAACCGAATAGACTCAAATTTTTTTCATTATTTAGATAACTAAACTACCAATAATATGCAAAAAATTTCAGAGCAATATCAATTACAGATCCGAAAACAAATGATTTTCAATTTAAAAATTTGTAGATTTTTGCTGTTTTTTGGGCGAAAAGGTGACTTAATTCTTTTTTTATTAAAATAAAACTTTCTTTCAGAGCATATAACAGTTTTATATATTTCTGTAAGATATCTTTACGGAGAATATTTTGGTATAAAAAACATGTCATATTTTTCGAATATGTCGCCCCTACGCTCTTCGGAATTTGACCTATTTTTTTTATCAAAATTTTAACTTTGAACCACATGTTCTAAAATACCAAAGCTGGGATCAGAAAATGGAAAACAGCTTTTGAAACATGTTTTGATTTATTGTTAAGTCCTTATAAACCTTCCGTTAAATATTCAACATTTTCGATTTGACCTGCACGATTGCTTGACATACAATTAAAAGTCGAAATTATTCCCCAGTCTAAGGGCTGCAACAAAATAACTTGCACATTCACATGTAGCAAGTACTGTGGATGTCCAGGAGCGTTGTCAATTGCTAGAGGAACTTTAAATGGCAGTCTCTTTTTGTGTGAATACTGCATCTGGGACAAATATATTATGAAACCCGTCACTAAAAATAACGGCTGTAACCAACCAATGCCTTCTTATTGGCCATGCAATAATCGGACAAGTTGTTCATATTTAATCCTTTAAATTACTTGTTAACAACCAATGGCTTCATATACGATAATTTGCAACTTTGTATCCACTTGCACTTTTTTAGCTTTTTATAGAAAAGTTCGCTGTGGCATTATATTCCAAAAGAGTCCCGATTCATATGCATTGAAGATATCATTAGTGCCTTTTCCATATTTTCAATTGTAATGTCCCGAACGTATGAAATTGTACTCAGGCTCGTTTTGGTTTGAGCTGCTACATTATGCTCCTGATTATGTTTTTAATTTTTTCTTATGGATAACTATTTTTGATAATTTTGCAGGATATACGATTTTTTCAGAAAGGCATCTATCGTGTAAATCGAGGGATAGGTGTACTTTGTTGGGTTCCAAATCAAAAATGTAGAAATTACAAACGGAAATTACCTCAATATACCTTCCATATTGTTATTGTACAGAAAATAACATTTTCAAAAATTTAAAAAAAAAAAAAATGTTTAATAGGTAAATTAAGCTTTAATTTTATTACCACAAATAAGTACTAGCTAAAAATCTGTACCAATATTTGGTCACTCTAATTTATATTTGATCTCTGAGATATAAACTGTGAGTACAGATATCAAACTATTAAAATAAACTCTTGTAACTTTTAAAGTAAATATTCAGCTTTAAAATAACCATAACTTTAAGAGACGAAAGTGTAGTAACCTATGTGTACCCGATATGTTTTTCATTTAAAAATTCGGTATCAACGATTCTTCAAAATTTGTGATTTTCCTCATGTATATTATTGTGGTGATCATATATATATTTGTTAAAATCATTTCCATGATACATGCGTGTTTATGACATTTGTATGTACAATCTATATATAATAATGATATATTTTCTAAACTAAAACTGGATTACTTAAGACATTCGCTTAGTAAGCAAATGTGCTAAGTCCAAATTAAGTAAAAAGTGGATTGAGAAAAATGTGCTAAGTCGCAAAGCAGGACTGCTACCAAAGGAATGAGAAATATAGTTTTATAGTTGCCAACAAACACAATAATAGATGTTACGTAGATTCAAATCTCAACTCTGCTAAAATTTTTTTAATTTCACTCCTACTAAATCTATATAATTCCTTTTCTTCTACTTCTCTCTGTTTTCATTCTCTTTTCAGGTACCACAAAAAGAACGATTATTGGACCCAAGTGAGCTGTACCAAACGAAGGTTTTGGACGGCTGCCTTATAACCTAACCTAACTATTTTTCCTTGCATGTCCATATTAATAAGTATTAGGTTCAAATTAAGAAACATTCAATTTCTTTGCATCATATTTCATATGGTAACGGAATATGTTTGCTGGGATATGTACCAGCAAAATAATTGTGGGACAAAACCCTCAACCTCGTATGCATGACCGTGTTGTCAACAATTAAACTAAAATAATGTGGACTATGTTTTGTATTTCATACCTTCTAACAAAATGTGTACAATGGCAATTCATACATACATACATTTAGTTTACCTGATGCAATTTGTGACACATGTGACAACATTCCCATATATACATATATAAATCATACAAACATATGAACATACCTAGAACACAAACATACATATATTAGGAGGCACCATTTGGTATGGAACCGAAAAAAGAGTTACATATGTATTGTTCTTTAGAAGTGTTCATAATTAGTATTGTGCCAGTTTCATTCCACCTACACAGAGAAAACAAATTCGTGAAAGCAATCGAATTTGTTGCCAATCGAATAATTCTAACTTAGTGACCGATTTTTACATTTGTGGCTACAAAATTTTGGAAAGTTCGGGTGTTTTAACCGTAATATTTCTTTATCAACTGACTTTCTGTTGATAGAACCGAAAAATTCTATGTGTGCAACCAAATCATTCAATTGGCAACTAGTTTGCTATCCTGAATCTGTTTTCTCTATGAAGAGCTTGTCAATTCGAAAAATTTAGTTAAATATTTAATTAAATCAAACTTTGTGAAATGAGAAAATTTTTGTGGATAATAACTCTTACTTACATCCATACAAAAATTGATACATGAAAAATCAGAAAATCGTTTAAAGAATTTTTGTATGCAAGTAAATTTGAGCCTTCTGAAATAAATTATGAAAAGATCATAAATACCGTAAAAAAATAATTTTCGTGTGTTTAATCAGCATTTTTTTAAAATCATTTACACATATTTATAATCATTTACTTTAGTTGAGAACCTTGACATGCTTTTTTGGGCCACTACTACTGCTAGTTCTTCTACATTTTAACAACCTCCAAATAGAAAAAGCTGAAGAAAAGAAAACAACATGTTACTATCTCCCCATTATTTTTATTGTTGTCTGCTGGTGTACACTACAGTAAATTCTGTGTTACTGTTGCTAGTTTATATAAAATTTGCATTATTTTGAATATTTGAGCTCAAGGAAAGAAAGAGAGGAAATGAAAATGATATGACTAAAACCAACAATTAAAATCAGGACTCTACTATGGGTAGATTTTCATTGAGGTATATGCAGGAAAAACAGTTTTGTTGTTATTTTATAATACCAGGATATTGCTAACCCTTTTATAACTGGGGTCAAAATTGTCTAAGACTTATACAGTAAAAATTATCAAATGTATACAGTTTATTCACTAATATAAATATTTGTACTCGATTGAACCGTGGCTATTACAAAATTTAAATCTTTAATATATTGGGTTTATGACTTAAAAATGGGAGATTTTTTAAATTTTTAGCTAGTATTTTCAAACATTTGTTAAAAGCCTTGTTAGCTATGACCTTTCCCATCTTTCTGGCAACATATGGATTCCGGGCCCAATTAGCAGCTCATCTTTTGTTCTAAAGATCCAAGTTCTGCATCGATCGAAACAAATAATAGTCGGACTGGGTAAGCTCTGAACTATAAAGTAGGAGAAGCGAAACTTCACATCCACTTATTTGTAAGTAGTTTTTAACAGGTATTGCAATATGGGGCCGAGCAATGTCATTATGAAATATTACGGTTTCATGTCTGACCGTATATTCTGGGCGTTTTTCGGTCAAAACTCTCTTCAAACCAATATGCTGCGTTCCCTGTGATGGTCTAGCCAGATTTCATTAGCTCATGATAGATTGTACCCTTTTGGTGGCGTTAAATATAAAGCATTACCTTAACGCCATGGATATTCGGCTTTGTTGTCGATTCGGCTGTCTGGCGGGACTTCACAGACGATCTCTTATGCTTCGGGTTATCATAATGGATCAATTTTTCATCGCAACTAGTGATTCGGTGCAAAAATTATTTTCTTTTATAGCGTTCAAGCAGCATTTCAGATATAAAAAATGGTATTTCAAAGACTCCCGGCTTCAATTCCTATGATTCCCAATTTTACTGCTTTTGGATAAATCCTGCTGCTAGCATAAGTTTTGAAATTGCTGATTGAGTAGTTCTTGTTGAGGTAGGGTCAAAAATGGCAAATATTTGACGAAAAAGACGTAACCACTTTGTTTAGCACGTATTTATTTGTCGTTGTTTACTCTTACAAATGTTTTCTAAGATCGAACAGGATCAAGTAAAATAAAACAAAATATTTGTTTTGAATTGTTTAAGTAAAAGGAAATTTTTAAATAAATAATAGCATTCCGTCAAATATTTGTCATCTGTGACCCTACCTTTAGTCTTCAAATTTTTTTGACTGGCCTGGGAGATCTTTGTCAAAATCACCACTTTGAACAAACTATTTGCACGTTGAAACCGTGCTCACCATAAGCTTCGGTGAGCAATAGATATGCTTCAGCGTCACTTTTTTGGAAATCAAAGAAGTAAAGTAAAACTTCCTACATATGACGTTGGCATACAATTCGACATTCTCGAAGCAATAAAAACATTGTTGCTTACACTATAATGTTCAATATGTTCTATTGTAAATCCCGCATTTTTAATTATGATTTGTTACAAACATTATAATTAGCATTAGTTTTACTGATCCTTGCTTAGAAGTGTAAACTGCAGTCGGCTTAGACCTTTTCCATGTTGCTACACGACTACTCGTTTCAACAATATTTTTATTTAGATACCATTTGCCATCATACATATCACTGGTCATATGTCCTTTGGTTATTTTAATAATACTAGTATAGTTTAGAATTTAACGTTTGCTCGATTTTTGTTCTCTAGTTTGTTGCAGTTTTTTTTTTTCTTTTTTTGTATAAAACAATAAAAATACAAAAACTCAAAACTCATGTTGAATACACACGAATAAATGACTGTGTTGCAGGTACACATGTCCGTCATTCATTTTTTTTTTTTTTTTTTTTTTTTTTTTTTTGGTTGTTGTACGTTTTTTGTTGTTTTATGTTCCCAGGTTTGTTACTTCTAACAAAAAAATGTAGACCGTCTAACTTTTTTGTTGCTGTTCATATGACATTCTTTTTTTGGAATATTTGTTAGAGTTAACAAAATAAGCAAAGAGTGTGGTCGTTAATAGTTTGTTCGATTTATTTCCATTTGTAGTTTTAAACGTCCATTTTTTGGTGTATAACGAAATGCAGACCACTAAATCTTTGCGTTCATATATATATTCAATGCAACATTCCTACATTTATTCATTCACTCATTCATTTGTTGGTCTGTAAAAGTATGTGTGTAAAACAATGTTGAAATATCTGTTATTTTTGGTTATTTGGTTATTCCATTTGCTGCTTTTAGGACACGTTTTCATGAATGGTTTGCATAGAAGTCGCGCCTTTGGCTTTATATGTTTTATTATATGGGTAGCAGTTGTTTGGTCAGTTGCCGCCAACACAAGTGTTGCCCTCACAAAAATTAAAAATGATATTGTTGCGTATATGAATGAGAATGTCTCTGTATGTGCCACTGTGTCCAGTCATCTATCTATCATCAATTGTTCTATATTCGGCAATTATATTTTTATTATCACAGTGAGACAACTAAATATAGATAGAGAAAATAACGTCTCTAAACAAATATTTATGTTCTACTATTTGGTTGCCATAAATGACTTTATTGATTTAATATGAAGCTTTTTTTGTATTGTTTTGTGACAAAACTGAATTTCTATTTAAATGAACATATTGGTGGGTATATGTGTGTTTTATGTACATAAATAAAATTGATTTTATTTTAGTAGGAATAATACTGTGCAACTTCTATATGGGAAAAAATATTTTTTAATATTAAAATTTTTGTTCGCGTAAAATTTCAAGGAAATTCGACTTGTTTTACAATTTTATTTAATTTTTAACTCGTAATTGTAACACAAATGAAAAGCTATAATTATAATAATATCATTTTGCATAAAATCTCATGCAAATTTGTTTTATTTTGGTAAATTTCCTGGAAATCTTGCAAAAATTTCAATTAAAATTATTATTAATTTAACTAAAATTTTGCTTACTATTGCCTGTATTTTACATTTAATTGTAAATAATGTGGGTTTGTTTTAAGCAGGTGAAATTTCATTAAATTGCATTAAAAGTTATTGTATTTCAAACTTTCTGGTGAACATATTTTTGCATATTTATGATAATGGCAATGATCCCCGGATATTTTAAAACGTTCTCAAAATTATGGTATTATTCAAAACAAGTGAAAGTGCCATGTTCCAACTTTAAAATACATATTGAAAACAATTTTTGGTGAAAAGAAGCAAAAAAAATGTTGGTGAGAAAATTGTTTTTTTTTATTTTTTTAAATTGTTGAACAATTTTTTTTGGTTAAAAATTTTGTTCAAATAAATTTTGGTGAAAAGAAAAATTTTTTAATAAAATTGTTTTTTCTAATATCTCAACCATTTATGAGCTATTTTTCTCTATTGTAAATAGCTACTTAAGTTGGACTATTACGGATTTATTTTTGTATTAATCATCTAGAAAGGTTACTTGAGGTCTTTGGAAAGTTGATTTCAACAGACAGCTACACATATGCATAGCTATGTCGACTCCGATATCTATAACGATACAGAATATATCAAGTTTATGGGGTCGCAAATGAAAAATGTATAAATTTCAAACGTTATAATAAACTTAAATATACCCTTGCCCATCATGGTGAAGGGTATAAAAAAATATTTTTTGCTAAAAAAAAAATTCGTGATAATAAAAAATGTTGGTGAAAAAAAAAAACAATTTGGTGAAAAATAAGGAAAAAAGGTAGTCGTGGTTTTTTGATTATTTTCTGGGCCGATTTTCTCGATTTTAAATAGTCACCGAACCAGGACTACACCTCATATTTTGATGTATCAATTATGTTTATAGGTAATTTGGGAGTTTTGGAAAGTTAATTGTAACAGATATACAAATATGGCTACAATGACTCTTATGGGGTCGCAAAGGCAATGACAGACTTTTATACATATCTCTAACACTGATGATGATGAGTATAAAAGGGAGAAAATATGATGGTTGAACATGTTTAAATGCATATTCGTCCGAAAATGTTATTTTTCTACAAAACTGAATTTAAGCAATCTAAGTTCAAATGATGTGTGAATGTCATATACGTTCGAACAATTCGTACTAATTTTATGAAACTTTGTGGTGCTCTGATATCTACATATATATAAAATATATTTTTGCTTTTATTCATATTTATATACATAATTGTATACATTCGTTAAAAAGGTTAATTTGTTGATTTTAAAGGTTAAATGTTCACAGTCTAGAAATACATTAATACGGATCTTCTTGTTGACTACACAATACCTGATCCAGGTTTAATGACGAATACACCGAATTTTATTCATACAGTAAATTTATTTATTTACAGTCTTTATTCTTTTTAGAATATTTTCATATTTAAGTAGATTTTAAATATCGTTTTACCAACTTAGACCACGGAACTTATAAAATATTCGATTGTTTTGGTTCTGAAAAGTGTTACATATTTAAACAGTTTGACATAAAACAAAGCAGCAATCACAATTTCTTTTTATTTATTTTTTTTTTGCATTTTCTTAAGTTATGCGAAAAAATAGTAATAAATAAGTTGGTTATTATCATATCAAAATTTTAAACTATAGTTTTAAATTTTGATTTATTGCAAAATCTTAATTTTTCATCTCTGATTTTCATACTTGTATTAATTATAGGACACGAAACGTATACTTAATATTGAACTTGAAGTTTAACATCATATTAAGTATACACCACCAATTACTTGCATAACACATGCATTCATAATAATTGTGTAGCATACTTTTTGGTGTTTATTTTAAATACACCATAAACGTATGATTAATATGTAACTAATGTTGAAATAAATATTAAGTATAAACAAATCTATGGGAAAAACTCAAATTTTTTCATGTTTTTGAGTAATGTTTAATTAAAATCCATTGTACAGTGTAAAAGCTAAGCAATAAATATTACATATTAAAGTAAAGGAAATTATGTCCTCTTTTCCAAAATGTATAAAATTGTTAATAATAAAAAAAAATTTTAAGAAAAATTTTAATAAAAAAAAGATTTTAAGAAAAATTAATAATGTGTTATGCATTTTATACATTTTTATGTTACAACTGTCATTAATGACTTACTTTAGCTTACGAATAGCTAGATGATGTATTTATAATTGCAATTTTTTATTTTTTTTGCTGTTATTTTTTAAAACAAATCTTACTCTTTGCATTTGATCAATAAAAGTAGCCAAATCTTTTTCGGGAGTGGGTGCTCCTATTATCGTACGGTATGTGGTTAAATTAAACTATGACATTTGTAACATATTCTCCAATATGGTTTGTACCGTCTGTGTCAACGACAGTAAAGTACGTTCCGAAACAGCAATGACATCAATTGCCTTGGTGACTTTTGGGAATTGTTTTATATCGGAAATTTCTGTTGTGTTAACGAATGCATCCAATTACAACGATATATACCCTACATCGAGTACATCGTTTTAAAACTTATATAGGAGCTATGACAAATTATGGACCGATCATTATAAAATTTCGTGACATGATTTGCGTATATATCATACTTATTTGTGTTGAATTTTATTTGAATGTTAGCATATTTCAGAGATTTATTCTCATTAATGAAATTTTCGAGAGAGGTCCTTACAAGGGAGCTATGACAAATTATAAACCGATCGGTACTAAATTTGGTAGTGCAAGTTTAGCTAATATAAAACTTATTTGTGTTGAATTTGGTTTAATTAAGATATTTATGAGAGCTTAACTATTTTCAGCAGACTTTGTTCTTGGAGCAAAAGAAAAGTTTTTGCAAAATGTTGTCTAATTATCTTTGAAATTGCGAGCTATAGTTTGATTACAAGTATTACATGGAAGGACGGATGGACATTGCTTAATCTAATCAGAAAGTTATCCTGAGCAAATTGGTATTTCCCAAATATGATTGTGTAGGGTAGAAAAAAGTTCTAAAGATTATATGTAGGTTTTCTTGCATACTAGATAATTTTTTTTTTTTTTTTTTTTTTTTTTTAAAGAGAAGTAACACTCAGGCAATTAATATGCCTATATGTAATTGTGTTACTTTCTTTGGAAAGGGATAGATTGTAGAAGGAAAGGTGGTGAAAGGAGGAGAAAGGCTTTTTATTGACAACTCTGCAATTGCGCGTTATGCTTGTTATTAGTGCAGGTTGCAGCGCCTCTGGTGGTGAGATGGCGCATAATTCAAGCCAACAAACCTTTATTTATTTATTTTACTTCTGTGGCGTTTTAGTGTTATACCTGTGTATAATTGCCGACTTCCTTATCAGTATAATTTCATAAATACAATTAACTAGTTCAAAATATTAAACATGACTGACTTAGTTCATTCTTAATGATATTTTAAATTGATGTACACAAATCTAATGCTCATAAAAAGAGTTTAATATAAATTTGTTTAACTTTTAACTTACTTATGGCTGCAGCTTCAAATCATTTAATTTTTTTTTACTCTTAATAAGTTTAATTTTCTATTTTTCTTAATATTTAGCAATTTCTAACATAACACTGTCAGAAACATCAGACATTTTGATATAATTTCAATTATATAAATGTCTTATATACGTTTACAGCGTACATACATACATACATACATACATACATACATACATACATACATACATACATACATATGTAAAATTATATACTTAGGTACATATTTTTACAATTGTTGTAAGTATAGTATGATGATAGTGGTAATAAATATTTAATGCTAGTGGTGTGTACTTAAACCATACATACATAAAACTTTTGCAATGAATGATACTAATGGAAATCCTTAACATCTTTCATATAAATACATTTACACATATATATTTATGTCATAATATGTGTATATAATACATACTATTTTTATATATTATATACTATGAACAAATGTAGTGCAAATGAATTAAATGTTGAATATGTCATGAGACAAAACTTAATGTCAGTTATCAGTAGTTGAGTTTTCTTCTTTCAGATTATTTTTTATTAAAAGAAATTTTATGCTTTAGATTTTATTATATTTTTTCTTGTTACAAAACGAAAAAAAAAAAAACAAAATTTTATATTTTAATTTTTTCTTTGTCAGTTTACAGTCACTTAAATTTAAATGATATGAACAAATTGAAGCTGTATATGAAACTGTTTGTTAAACATAATATACTGCCCAGTTCTACTTAAGCTCTAAATTAAACCTGACCTTAAAAAAATTTTATAATCGGTGCCCATATCCGAAATCTTTTTTATGTTGTAAAGTTTTGTGAAATCTAAAGTTCTCAGTTTGGTCTACGACATGCACTAGGTTTGTTTAGTAGTGTAAAATTGGTTTAGTAAAACTAAATATAGAAAAAAAAAACATGGTTGTGATATGATCACATATATATTTTTGTTAAAATAACAAGACTACAAGATATTCCACAATATTTTGGTTCTCATGAATATACTTAACTGCCTCAATCATACTAAGTTACAGTTATCATTGATTTGACTACTGTAAAGTAGATTATTGTTCTAGAAATCTCAACAAAACTGGATGTAGCATTGAATCATCCTTAAACCAATGTTATCTCCTAAAAAGTGTGTTGCATATTCGAAAGATTATTCTTAAACATGAGCCATTGCACGATTTAAATCATATATAAAATTCAGAATGTAATATATTGGGTTTATAACTTAAAAATGCGAGATACACAATAGATGGCTTATGTTTTGAACGCTGTTTTTGTTTTTAATAACATATGTGTCCTTTTGAATGGTATATTTCTGCAATTTATTCTCACTTTTGAACATTATAGTGCAAAGAACAAAGTTTTATTTTACTTCGAAAATGTTAAATTTTGTGTCAACTAATCGTTATATGCAGGAAGTTTTGCTTTACTTTTTAATTGGAAAAAAATGTTACTGAAGCAAACCGATTGCTGAGCAAAGCTTATGGTGAATATGTTCCATCGATTTCAACGTGGGAGAGATGGTCTGTGTGTTTCAGAAGTTGTGATTTCGACACGGAAGAGAAAAGATCGCCCACGTCAGTCAAAAAAGTTTGGAAGACCTAGAATTGGAGGCATTACTCCATGAATATTGTTGTCAAACTGAACAAGAGCTCGCAAAATCATTGGCAGCTACTCAAGCAGCAACTTCAAAATGTTTGCGAGCAGCAATATTCATTGAAATGCATTGAATTTGGGTACCATACGAATTTAAGTCGAGCGAACTTGAATGACGATTTTGCATGTCGGAAATGATGTTTGAACGCTACATGTTGAAACCCCTGTTCAAAAAATTAAGAAGGATGTGGTTGGGAAGTTTTGCCTCACCCGCTTTGTAGTGCAGACCATGCTCCGTCTGACAACTATTTGTTTCAATCGATGCAGAACGCTCTATCTGAGATAAGCTTCACTTTGCAACAGAGTTTTCGAAATTGGCTTGATTCGTGCTTTGGTTTCAAAAGATGAGCAGTTCCTTTGGCTCGGAATCCGTTTGTTGCCAGAAAAATGGGAAAGTTCATGGGCAACACTTTGAATAAATTTATAATGTACAAATGCACAGTGGGGCAGAATCAACATTTTTTAACAAAAAATCTGGCATTTCTTAACGGCAGGTCCACGGAGTATCCGAGTTTAAGTTATTAAAATCGGCCTTGCAAGTGCTCCAAGGGCGTCGCTTGTTTCCCATCCGCTTTCAAAGATTTTTACACATTGGAATACCGATAACATCAGCCGTTTAGAAATGCTGGATTTATTTTAAAAAATGACCCACTGTGAAATGTTTTAAAATAAAACCTAAAAGTTTGAAAAAATCCCGCATATTGAAGTCATACACCCAATATAAAAAAATGTGTTTCCATTTGGGTTTATACTATTAGAACTCATTATTAAATGTTTACATAACTTATTCTTAGACAAATCCTTGAAAGTTTTGTTTTACTGCTGAAAACCATATTTATCAGAAAGATGACATTTTGTATGAAGAAGGTTTGCTCTAATTTCATGTTCGTAATGTATGTAGTTTGTTTTCATAAATATTATATAATATGTATAGTGTTGGGAAAAATATTTAAAAAATTGGAAATGTTATTCTAAGGAGGTCATAAGATAAAGATTACTTTTGCCAACTACAAATTAATCGCTGTGTTGATGATGTTTCTCTTTGGGTGTTTTGAGTAGTAGTTAATAACTCTACCCGTAGTTGTTGGTTTCAGATACCAATCTAATTTTAGCCAGGATTTCCACCTAATAACTACTGTATCCAGATATGTTATCCCTCTCTTCTTTCATAGCAAAACAGTGCTGAAAATTATATAATTTTACCTATTATACTTTTCTACTTTATACAAACAACTCATAAACATATTTCGTCCACATTTTCGGTATCTCGTCAAGTCCTTGAATATAGTGGCCTAAGTTTCTTGTGTTCAAAAGAAAATAATTTTTAGTAAAATCTAATGAAACTATGGTACAAAGGTTATATAGAATTGAAACTAATAGATTTTACATCATTTGTACATAAAATTTGAATACTGAACCCAAATAAAAGGCAAACAAACGCGCATTTAAATTGTTTTAACAACCTCAAATTGGGTATAACCACAAAGAATGTGTGTACAAAGTTTTAACAAATTTGGAACAGATAAGGCCCTCAAGGCCTTATCTTTTCTAATTCTCCTGATATAGCCTTAATTAACTAATATATTAACACATAATCATGTTAAAAATGGTTGAGATTATATCGGAACTGTGGTCTTACTTTGGGTGTAGGTTTTCACTTCAACCTAGTTAAGAAAATCAAGTATTATTTTAAATTGTAACTCGACATTAGTTGATTATACAGCAAACT
This sequence comes from Calliphora vomitoria, assembly GCA_942486065.2. NCBI lineage: Eukaryota > Metazoa > Arthropoda > Insecta > Diptera > Calliphoridae > Calliphora > Calliphora vomitoria. The sequence goes on from OW818031.2 coordinate 39,669,359, forward strand.
TAATAAAAAGAAAAAAAGTCAATACAACAAAAGCATCAGTTTAAAGTTGCATACGTCTATAAAATATTTATAAATTGTATTTATAACACTTTATCAAATGCAGTCAAAAATATATATTAAATAAAAGAATTTCAAGAAAAATTTTAAAACAAAAATAAAATATTATTCAGCATACAAAATATTTTTATTTGGTGTTTTTTTTTTTTTTTTTTGTACTTGTATTTACTTATAAGTGTATGAGTATGTGTATGAGTGAGTATTAGTAATTTATTTTTTATTGGTACTTGTTGCTAAGAGCCATTGGCAGCAGACATTCAATGTTAACCATCTGTAGTCGTAGTCGTACTCGTACTCGTACACTAGTGTTTAAATGTCACAAAATATTGTTGGTAGATTTTTTTCATACAATATATATACAAATATATTTTCATTTTCATCTCTTTCATTTCACATTTCATTGTATAGTTCAAGTACAATCACTGGCACTTGTACATACATACAAACAAACATTCAAACATATAAAGCTATGTACTGAACACATACCATAACACTTTGACAGATTCTCACACTCCTACATACTTGCACTCATGTACAATATTATATTATATATGGTCACAACAATTCATTTCAATTTATCAATAAAATAGTTTTGTAGTCTTTATGTGACCAATAAAGCCAGTAACGGAAGCTGAAGAAGATGAATACAGAAGCTACGAGCAAGCAGTCGGCAACACACTGTTACAAAACACTTGAACATCTGAACTATATGATGGGTGACTGTGTTGTTCGTGTCTTTGCTAGCTACCATGATGTGATGTGTGATGTGATGGGAGGGCATGACAAAAGGGATACAATGTCTCATATCATCATCAATCATTTTATGTTCCGCAAAGCTCCTGGGTAAAATAGTGAATGTAACAATTATGTCAGTTTATGATTATTGTCTATGTAAACGTCAATTACTTCTTTTATTTTTGTTCATCTTTCTCTGTGCTTTTTTGTGGTTATATATTGTAGTTTGTATGTTGTATGTGTTTGTTTTTTTTGCTTCTTGCAAATTGCTGCGGGAATAGTAAAATCCTTTACTTATTTTTTTTTTTCTGCTTGTATTAAAAAATAAATGGAAGACATGGGCTGTTGTTGTGTGTCAGGGTTGGAATGTGTTTGAAATTTTATATCTTTTAATTTGGTTTTTAATTAAAATTTTAGAATCAACATACAGTAGTTGAAATGTTGTAATAATAAAAGCTATTTGATATTTGAAAATTTATTGCAAATATTTGTAGTGTTGCTAATAATAAAGTATAAGAAACTTTTCTGAACAAATATTTTGTTTGCAACTAAAACCTTTAAAAATCTTAATTATAATCTGTTAAATTATAATTATACTAGTTAGATATTAATTTTCTGATTTATTTAAAAGATATCTCCAATTTCAATAATTAAATTTACTAAAAAAAATTAATTAAAAATTTAAATTTCTGTAAAATTTATTATCATTTTTATTAAATCTAAAGAAAAATTAATTTAAATAACATTATTTTTAGTTATCCTCATTAAATACATTAAACCGCATCAACACGAAGTCTGGTTACATTTTAACTTATAGTTATACTGTCGGTTAAACTAATTTTTATATGAGAACTATCAATATATCTTTAAAATATTGTGATAATGGTGGTAAGAATATTAATAAATGTTTTACTAGTCGTATTATTATTATGAGTTTACTAATATTAAGCATACGTACTGTAGCTCCAGTAAACCCCAGCTTATTAAAATTAAGCATACGCACTGTAGGCCCGCTTAACATGTTTGCTAAATAAAATCTTATTAATATGTAAGTATTTTCAAAATTTTAGGTGGGATTTAAAAAAACTGCAAATGGAAATTATAGAGCAAGACAGAAATTGTAGCACCCCAAGTTAAAGTACAGCGTGTCAAAGTCGATAAACACGGCTGTACCAATATCAGGCCCTTTGTTTTTTTTTTACAAATTAAGAATGATTTGGCTGACCGTTAATTTATTTAAAACCTAGTAGTAGTTAAGTAACGAGCTTTTAAAAACATGTAATTCAAAACATATTAAAGACTTTTGAAATTTTAATTTTATTAACTAAATGAACAATTTCTTTGAATTCTCAAAACAATTTTAAAATTTACAGTTATATCACTATTATTAAACGAATGGTGGAATATGAGAGTAGAAAAGGAGTACCACAGCACTTGTTTTTGAAGTTTTATTAAAATGTAAACATTTCTTAAAAATTAAATGCTATTTTAACCTATTACCTAAATTTTATTCCAAATATGTTCATTATCTCAAAATCTGTTCACCTGAGCGAGAAATACATAATATTAATGACAATTCAAAGTTCAATGGTAATTGAGGAAGAAAATGAAGGTGTGACTATTGTACTAATGAAAAGATTATTAGAATTTGTTTTAATAATTAATTTTATTTATTTAACCAGAGCTAGTGATTTCTAGCTCAATGGATCTTCATAGAAACTTTTTGTCTTATAATTATGCTGACTAACCTATTTTCTATTTACTAATGTTTACTTGTGTAGCTGGTAGCATCGTGTGTATGTTCATTGGCCTTGAGTACTTTTGGTGACACTCAATCACCGTTCTGCAAAACAAGTGTGGCCTTGAACATTGCAATGTGCAACAAATATTTAAACGTTATTTGATACTTAAGTTATTTTCTTGTGCTTTGGCAATTTCGACTGTATTTTACACTACGATATTAGTCACGCTTCACTAACTCTATCATACATTCGGATACGCATAGGTATTAATATAGCTGCCATCTTTTTGAACAAACCTATTAATGATTATTAGTGGCTTTTTAGGGGATTGGAGAGACAGTTGCATGATAAAAGGATATTACGCCAGGTTCTAAAATGAACATCGTTGTCTGGGATCTTTTCTTATACACTTAGGGTTAAAATCACATTCTTTATCTTCCATGCATTGGGTAATGTGTTTTAGACTGAAAAGCTCTATGCGACAGACTATGGAATATTTTATTAGCCACTTAGGACAAAGTTATCACATGTCAAATTTTCAAAAAATCACAAATTTTACTAAAAATACATCTTTTTTTTTTATAAATCCAACAAATTTACAAAAAAAATTTTACAAAAAAAAAAAAAAAAAATTTTAAAAAGTATTTTGAAAAACAATACATTTTCCAAAAAATTTGCAAATTTATAAATTTTTAAAAATAATTGATAATCGTTAATTATACAAATTAAATAGAAAATATATGTCGCAATCCTGTGAATTTTCCCAACCTATTTATTAAAAAATAATAAAAATATGTTGTTGTATGTAAATATGAGAGAAGGAATGTTAACAGTTATTATGATCAACTACAATCGAAAATGTTTGTCGCTCCAAAGCAAACAAAAACTACAAAAACTAATAAAGGTCACTTCAAACCATGTAAATAAAAATTCTTTCATTAATATTATTTTTAGTAATTTATTTTTTAACACAAATTATAAATCACAATTTAGGTAAACTGATTATGTTGACGAGTTAGTTTCGGTCTATTTTTAAAAACAATTTATTCTACACCCAGAGAAAAAATATAGTTGCACATGTAACCATAACCATTTTAAAATTTTTAAAAGTTTTTTTACAATAGTATACTCACTGTAATTATATAAATGATACTATGGTTAGTATGTTTAAAGTACCACTCACATGATTATAGCAATCATATTAGCATTCATATGATTATGATTATAGCAATCATAATAGCATTCACGAAAAACAGTTTCGAAAAATGTACGGCAATTCTGTGAAAGTTTTTTAACACCGGCCATCAACAAGATATATCCTAAACATTTCGCCAATTTTTTAAATGCTATTGTCTAATTTTTCACTAATGACTAAAAAAACTGAAAAAAAAATTGGTAATAATTTGTTTCACTTTTATACCAACATTTTGATATATAGTGTTAAGTTCCACTAGACGTATGATTATTTTTTTTATTTTTAATAAGTATACGCACTGAGATGTTATAAATATCAATGAATTTTCTATACTTTTACTATTATAAGAGAAAATGTAAACTTGAGGAAAATATAAATAGACGTTATATTGTTGGCACACAAGTTGAACTACAGGCTGTCTTAGTTGGGCACACCGATTGTGAAAGAAATATCAAAAATATGGGGTATATTTTGTACAAAGAACCCTCTTGGCTGACCATTTTCTTATTTAACGAGCTAGAGTACCGTATTCGGATTTGTCAAAGCTTATATACCCATCACCATAGTATACTTTAAGATAAACATTAAAAATTATTTTTGGTTAAGAAAAAAAATTTTTGAAAGTTTTTTATGACCGTCCATTAACTAGATACCCTAAACATTACGACAATCTTTCAAACTTTTCTTTGACTAATGACTAAAAAAAAGTGAAAAAATTTGAAAATGTTGGTTTCACTAACATTTTGATACATAGTGTTAAGTTCCACTAACGTATGATTATTTTTTTTATTTTTAATAATAAGTATACGCACTGTGTAAGCAGTGGCTATGATTTGGATATAAGATGTTATAAATATCAATGTATTTTCTATACTTCTAAACCGATTGAAAAAAACTACAAACAAAAATTATAAGGTAAATATAAATAGATGTTATTTTGTTGGCACACTAGTTGAACTACAGGCTGTCTAAGTTCAGCTCAGCGATTGTGAAAGAAATATCCAAAAAATGGGGTATATTTTGTACAAAGGACCCTTTTGGCTGACCATTTTCTTATTTAACGACCAAGAGCGCCGTATTCGGCTTTGTCGAGTCTTATATACCCTTCACCAAAGTAAACTTTCTCATAAAAATTAAAAATTATTTTTGGTTAAAGAAAAAAAATTTGGTTAACAAATTGGTAAACAAATTTTTGGTTACGAAAAAGAAATTTGATGAAAAAAAAAAAAAAAAAATGATAAACAATATTTTTGTTAAAAAAAAGATGGTTAAAAAAAATTTTCTTTAAAAATCGAAATATTCGTTCGTTTTTGCTTATATCACACCATTTGTGGCCCGATTTTAAATAGCAACTTAAGATGGACTATAGCGTATATATTGATGTATGTAAGTTATTTAGGGCTTTGGAAAGTTGATTTTAACACAGACGAATAGACGGACATGCCTATATTAACTCTGCTATATACAATAGAGTTCCTTTTGTGACCAGGTCTCTTCATTGTTTTTTGGGTATCAATATAATGTCGTCATTTTTTGGAAAATGTTCACTCCTTTTGTGGTTCAACACACCTAAAGACACGAATTTTGAGCTCATTTTTCTGTAGAGCAAAAATGGTTGAATATATTGCAAATATGATTTCACCAGCCGATTCTGCAGCAAAAATTAATGCTATTGACGTTTTTTAAATCATTAATAAAAGTTCCAAAACCACAAAAAACCTTCAACAAAATGGTGATACCCGTAAATCAAATTTTTGAAATAAACTCTAATTTACATATATACTTTATGTGGTCGCAAATGAAAAATGTAGAAATAACAAACTTATATATATCCTTGCACTCATGGTGAAAGCTAAAATGAAAGCTCTCTTAAATATGTTAATTAGAATTATACAATTTTACTATACAACTTTACTTAGTAATCAATTTTTAAAATTGTATATTATAAGACGTTATTAGCTATAAGAAACACAATATTTTTCAAATCCTTTTAAATTCATATAAATTTTTCTTTAAATCCTTAATAATTTAATTGTCCTGCTTCCTTTTACTTTACCTCTATTTCTTAGTATTTTATTATAAAAGAACCATGTAACACATGTACTTTAGATAATAACTCTACACTTTGGGGACTCTAATTACACAGGTGATTATCTATTTTTAATGTGTTTCATTTTAATGACCATTTACCTCACCATTTACACAATACTTCCGTTTTATATCCAAACATATTTAGTATTTCTTTTCTTCCTTTTTAGCTATTCTATTTCCATTCTTCTTTTTTTTATAATTTTCATTATAAATAAGTAAGTAAAACAATTAAAGACAAAAAAACTATATATATATAATAAACTATATTTCGGAGTTCATACTAACCCACAATACTGATATATTTACAGTCAACAATTATAATGGCTTGTAATTATTTAAATAAACATGACACCATTAATGGTTTTTGTATGCATAAATAGTAGTAATATTCAATATAACAGTGACACGAAAAATATTAGAAATTTTTATATTATTTGACATTGGTTTATTTTTAAGGGTGTTGTTCAATAATTAAGCATGATTTGTTTTGAAAACCAATTAAATGTGGAAACCAAAAACAGATATATAAAGGGTATTTCATTAAGCTCTTACTATTTTGAAATTTAAATAAAAGAAAGTGAGTCTGAGATATCATCTAAATGGTTTATTCGTTTGAAAGACCTAAAGAAGTCATAATGCACAAATGTTTGCTGGGTGGCGCGCATCCGAAACTTAAAATTTTCCATAACTCTGGCGCACAAATCAGGCTGAATTTGACAGATGGCATGGATTTTGGTGGCTTTGAAGTTCGCATATATCTGCTATTTAAGAAAACCGCACAAGAAAATGTCTAACGGGGTCAAATCGCATGATCTGGGTGGCTAGTTCACATCACCTTCATGTGAGATGATCATGCCCTCAAATCGCTGGTGGAGAGTGTCCAATGTGCCATGAGCTGTGTGGCACGTAGCGCTGTTCTATTGAAACCACATGTCGTTGGTGTTCATATCATCCAACTCAGGCCAAAAGAAGATGGCAACCATCGACGTATAGCGCTCTTCGTTGACGCTGGCCAACAACGTTCTCAAATAAATATAGAACCATGATGACGCTACACCAAACATAGACTTTTTCGGAATACATTGGATGCTCTTGAATCTCATGAGGATTATAATTGTCCAAATTTGACCGTTTTGTCTATTGACGTACCCATTTGTCGAGAAATGGCACTCACCGTAAAATAGGAGAAGCGTGCGGAACATTGCCCGAACAGAACATCCACTTTTTCTAAAACAATTTACACGTGCTGCTTAGCGCTATATTCATCCATGATGATTTGACAAAATAAACTGAATAAACGACAGACGCTACCAACTGTCAAGGTAGGGAAATCCATATTGGAACACCCTTTATTTATACAAGAGTTCTTTTATTTACTAAAAAAAAGTAATAAAGGTCCTTTCCCAACATCACATAATGTAAGTACTTATATGTAATTTTATTTATGATATAATTCTAAAGTACTTGTTTCATCATCATTTAAGTACTTATATTTAGTGTTCTACTTATTAAAATATATTTACTTATACAAGTGCTAATTTCCATAACTTTGCAAAAAAACATATATAGAGAAAACACCGGAAATGTACAGTTGAACTATGACTATCTAAATTATTTTTAATGACAAAACATTTTACTTGTTGTACATATAAAATTATAAACTGCAAAGCACCAACATTACAGAAAATATAATTCCTCACTTCCTGCGAAAGCTTACTGAGTTGGCTGTGTGTATGTATGTATATGTAAATATAGGTATGTCTGATATTTGTATGTATGCAAGAGGAAGCATGATTTTAGCATCAAGTTTAGCTGGACAAGAGTAACAAAACAACAACAACAACAAAGATACATGTTTGTATATGTTCATTAAGAATGCAAGTCACTATTAGATAGACAACACCAGTTTCTAGAGATAAAATTTAAAAATATTTTCATCTATATTCCGAGTACCCAACGAACAGTGGGATATAAGAATACAAAAAAAAAAAAAAACACAAAACTTGGGTTTGAAAAGATATAATCACAATAATAGATAAAAAAAATTTACTTTGGTGAAAGCTACACATAGAAGATATGGCACAGACATTTAGCTCTCTTACTTGTTTTATTTTATTTATTATAAATTTTAGTTTAGTTTGCCTCCCCAAAAATCCTATATTATTTTACAAATATCCTTTCCTAATAATCTTATAGTTACTATTTTACAAATATTAAAATTTTCAAATGATTTTTAATATTTTAACACCCACTGTAACTTTTCAATCACAGTTTATTTAAAATGAAATAGTTGTCCTCTTCACTTTCATACAACAGCTAAAGAATACTTAAATTGTATATTTATTTAAAAAAATATATTGACATTTTGTTCAATGATAACATAGTTTATTTTCTACTTTTTTCCAGTTTTACTAATTATAACAGAATATTTAAATAGCAATTGACACATTCTGTTATTTATTATGTACAAGGACAAATATATTTGTACCAAATAGATCAGTACACTTATAGATATATCTATATTTATAGAGAGTACAGAGCTCCTAATTGAAAAAAAAAAATAGTTATTCAACTATGCAAAAGGATAACATCATTTTTTTTTTTTTTTTTTGTAACACAACTTACCATTTACCAATAGCTCACTACTACTATTGACCAAATTATCCATAATTGGTTGAAAGGTATAAAATGTCAATGTTTCCAATTTATTCATTTGCACGTTGAGTGAGAGTAGAGCCGGTGTTCCACGTAACAGGCCATTATCGATTTTTTTCAATAGATTGTTGCGTAAATTTAAAGTTTTTAAATTATTCAAGCCATCCAAAGCACGCTCCGAAATACGCTGGAAAAAAAAAGAAAATAAATACAATTACAGTTGGATAAACACCAATATTTAAATACATATATAAATTTTTGTAAATAAATGTATTCAGTTTTTTGTTATTTTTTCTTTTCATTATTAATTAATGAGTGTAATAATGTATGCAGAAATTTATGTAAATTGCTTAAAATCATGTAAATATATAATTAAATTTTATAGATTTTATTACCTTACAAAACAAGACATTAAAAAAAAACAAAACTAAAAAAACAATATTGAGAACAACAGTTATACAGGAGGAAATATGTTCATATGTGTGTGTTAATATCTACAAATAAATACACATGTGTATAAAACTTAACACACCTGCTTAAAACTCCCATAATTTGATATATGTATGCATATGTATGTTTGAGTAAAATAACATTTTTGTTACACCTTTTTCAGTCTCTTTTTACTTAAACAAATGTTAATGTGTGGTCAGTTTTTTTTAGGGTTAGCAGAACATTCAGAACAGAAAACAATTCCTGGTTTTTCAGAAATTTTTTTTGAAGGATTAACCAGTTATATTATCAAATTGCCCTAAGATTTTTGACTATTACTTACAAAATACATATTCCAATTTTTATATTCAGTTTAGGGCATACCCTTTTACTCATTTAAATAAATTTACATGTTTATTGACAATATGCAATTCATACATACCTATTATTTATGTATGTATATGTTTGCTACTTATAAGCTGTATAATTATATGAAATGTCCTTTATATTTAACGACACTGTGTCACATTATTTTAACACCTTTTCAATAAATATTTTCTTTTTAGTTTCATTTTATACTCAATTAAACTCTCCTCTAATTTACAAAACTATTTTTTTTTTTTTGCTAATTTTATTATTATGCTTTATTAAGTAAAGAAACAAAGTCAAAGGTTTGGTGTTGTCTTGTGAAATTCTTAATTAATTTCTAATTATTTTTTAATATGCATAATAATGTGTATTATAGGCATTTTTTAAACATCTTGCTCTTTAGCTGAAGACTAATTATAGAAAAGCATGCATTTTTAATTAGTTAGTGGGAAAATTTCTTAAAATACATTATATTAAGAAAGAAATTTAATCAAGTAATATTTAATTAATCACATAGTGATACAAATCTTTTTGAAAAACCAAGTAAGAATTTGTGGTCGGTCAAGGCCGATACGCTACACTAATGGCGTTTTCTTTGCTGGCATAAATGGTTCCTTTATTCTGCCTTTTACCCTTCTTTGTGTTTTTTTCTGAAAAGAATGTAGTTTGGTAAGTGTTTTATGTATTCTTTCAAACAATGTTGCCCTAAAACACTGTAAATATGCTACATGTTTCACCCTCAATTTTATCAAAGGGTTAGAAAGGCAGCACTTATTAAACAGCTTTTCTAGTTATTGTTTTTGAAGATAGTTTGTTTTCATGAAATAGTTTTTGTATTTTTGGATTAAAAGTGTTAATTAAAACTGAGTATTTAGAAGCAACATAAAAGAAAATTTCATAAATGGCAATGATTTTTGTTCTATTGTGATCATTAAAAATGTAACACATTACGTTTTTACCTGTTAGAAACGGGGTTTATTTCCTTTTAAAGAAACCTGATACTTTCGATTGCAAAAAAAAACAGTTTAGTAGTTTAAAATTGCAACAAATCTTTATATATTAAAATGTACAACAACAACTAAATACCCAGCAGTTCTAGGAGACAGTCCCGAACTAGTGATTTTACTCATCATTTAGGGTGGGAACTAGTTACTTCAATAGCTGCGTGACTAGTTATATTAACACGTGTATGTCCTAAGCAAGAGGTCAATTGACCCTCATTGACTACAATGAGATCTAATCTAATAACTGGTACAAAGTAGTCAACGCATTGGATTCTCATACTGGTTAAATAACGTCAGTTACTTTACTAGCTACATAACTGGTAAATTGATCACCTAAATAACTAGTTATTTTAACATGTACGGGTGCTAATTGAACTATGTTACATGGCATATCAGTATACCTAAGCAAAAATAAAAATTAAACGTATGAGAATTATATCTACACAATTTGTATAAAAGCAGTTTGAACGAATTACTCACAAAACGTTCACTTTAAACATTGTAGATTACTTAGATACACTTAAGTGATAATTGTCTTCACGCTAGATTACCTGGGATGTATAAAGTAACCAATTGTCATATCTCTGCACTACAAGGAGCACATACATGTCAAATGACCAAAATATATACATTGGAGTCGATTACGATTACTGTCTATAAGGGATTACTGTCTATAAGAGATACATTGACTACTTGCTTAACTGCTGGGTAGTCACTATGTGTTTTTAATGCACAAATTTAAATGTACAAAACAGTTGATGTTAACTCTAACAGCGCCTATGATAAACTCACTGACTACTGCAACCGCAGTCACTATTTATACATCCGAGTAGCCTAGATTGTCAAAACTCGTATGTTCGAATTCTAGAGCTTTCGATTTTAATGTTAGTAGCTTAAACGTTTAGTGTTGCCATACTTACAAACAATGCTAATAACCACATGCTATCAATATTTTTGATAAGTAGAAGCTTTTACTGATGAACATGATCAATGTTGCAGGCAGTCGTTACAGACCATAAAATTCAAATCGCTATTGCACATTCGTAACAATATGTTGGCAACATTTTGTGTCAGAAGAGAAAATGCCATAAGTAACTGAGAAAAAACCGTTTTCTCTTAAAATATTAATAATTTTTTGCGTGTGTTATTTTCCAAAATTTAATAAATACCCTATTTGTTTGGTCTTCCATTACTTGTGAACAATGATCCATAAAGTGACTTATTCACCCAGGTTTTTGAAAACGACAAAGTGATCATAAACACACATATTTAAGTAATGTTTCAAAATGTCGAATTATCCAAATCTCTTGAAAATAAAAGTCCATATACAATACAAATAAAAAGTTGTCAGGAATATTTCTTCTGTGTATATTAAAAAGGAGCTTTGTTTAAAATATATTTTTTGGATAGACGACCTTAGTAAAAGGCAAGTGTTTCCCCAAAAGTAAAGCTTCACTTAAAGATGGTAAATGTACATAACCATTACTTGGGAGTAATATAATTCTCCTCTATGCTTAACCTTATTAAAGACTCCTACAGAAAAGCAAGCAGCATTCCATATAACCAGAAGATAAAATCCGAATGCCGGCTACACAGACTATAATTAGTAAGCGAAGCCACTGTACGTTATAACGAGAGGAAAGAAATTTTGTGATTGGCTTCTATCACACCAAATTTTTACTAAGTGAGACGATATTCGACATAAATATTAAAAACCTTCACCAATCGATTTTCTTGCTTTCTTGCCTCAAATGCAATCAAGCACTCAAAACATAATAGATCATTTGAAGTAGCATTCAATGATTTATATTTATTACAAGCAAGTTAACTGCCCCGGCTTCAATCGGTAGCTTCAAGTTTTTTCCAAAAAAAGTCTCTTATTAAGAAAAATGAGAAGTTAAAAGTTTTAATTTCCGAATTTTTAAAAGTTTTCTCTTTACAAACCATCTCCTAAAAATTTCGAATCGAATAAAAAAAATCAGTCAAATCGCTCCAGCCATTCTCACATGATGTCATAGCATACACGGACCATTTAATTTTTCTACAGGGTTTTCCAACAAGAGGTGTTATTTTGGTATTCAAAGAAAAATGGCATTTTTTGAGATAAATGATCGGATGTTTATTTCATAATGAAGAGCAAGGTATGCCGTTTCATGCCGCCTCAAGAGTTCTATCTTTGAGGTGTTGAATCGACGCTGGGCTGTTGGCGTAGACCTTATCTTTCACGTGGCCCCAAAGAAAGAAGTCGCAAGGTGTTAATTCACAAGATCTCGGTGGCCAATTGTGATCACCTCTTCGAGAGATAACACGGTGTGGAAACTTTTCCCGTAAAAGAGCAACGGTTTCGTTGCTTGTGTGGCACGTAGCGCCGTCTTGTAGAAAGTAAACGTTGTCCAGATCAATATCCTCCATCTCCGACGTATCTTGTGGACAAGCCTGGGTTTTCTTTAACACTTTGGGCTACAGCAGCAATATTCTCCGTTGTTCTTGAGCGACGTGGACGGATTTTGTTCTTCACATCACTACTTGTCCCAACAGCCCAAATTTTTCCACCAATTTCTGTATTGCGGTCCGACAAGGTGCTTCACAACGACCCAAAAATGCTTTAGTTTTGCGAACTGTGACTGCAAGATCTTCGCCATTTTTATAGTGAATTTTAATAATTTCAATGCGTTGTTGAAGCGTGTATCGTTCCATTTGTAGTAATGCAGGAGTTTCTACTTGTCAAATGTCAAGGAATAAGAGCTTCAAAAGTGGCAGCTACCGAAATACCGGCTGATTCAAAATAACACCCCTTAATATATAGAAAAGCCCTTAATATATAGAAGAACTATAGTGAAAAAAGTCCCAAATATGCTCCCAAGGGTAAATCGTATAGTTTTGTTTTTCCTGTTCTTAAGAATATCCGCAAAAGTTAAATAAAATAATTCCTTTTAAATTGCATAAGATTCTAAATACTTAACCGATATTAATGTTGGTTTCTTAAAGCATATAATTTAATATGAGCACTCATTCCTAAAACAAAAAATGGCAAAAAAAACTCCTTAGAACTATGTAAAATGATATAATAAAGTATAATTTTATGTGTCATTATAAAATCTCAAGAAACACAATTTGTATACTTTGATCACAAACAGCACTTAACAGCAAAACCAAAGTCACACAATATGCCCCCTAAAAATGCGTATAAATTGAACTAAAACACATTATCTATGTTTTTACACCAATTAAATTTTCCATATGCTTGACTATTACACATGAATAGTAGATAGATTCATTTTACCATATACGTATATTCATTCATACACATGAAAGCAAAAACAATAACTTTTTTGGCATATTAATATTTTCCTTAACGTTAAGCACATTTAATTTAATCAAAAGAATAAGAAAATATGAAAAAGAACAAAATGACTGAAACAAAACATCAAGAAAACTCTAACAACAGAGGGGAGAAAATGTTAAAAAAAAAATAATAATAATAATAAAAACAAACACTAATACGGTTACTTCCGCACAATAAAATTTCCAAACTATGTGATGTTGTTACTAAACAGGAAAAATATTAAAAACAGATAACAATCATTGTCATCATCATGGTGGTGCTCTTCATATTCCAGCTCCAATCATCAGCATCGACAGCATCATCATCGTTATTAAAGTCAATAGAAAACAATATCCTTTAAAAATACAAACACGTTCTCCTACACACACACACACTCACATACATGATATAAATGTATATGTATGAGTGTTCAAAAAACAATACCTTTTTTTTGGCTCAAAAACAACAACCAAAATAGAATTGCCAAATAAAAGGCAACATAAATGTAAACAAAACAAATTTTTGTTGTTTCTATTTTTTTTGAAATCATATTCCGGCTTCTACACACATGAATACGCATTATGTGAAATAACCAAAAAAAAAAAGCCTCACAAAACTCTAGCCATTATGTTAAAATTCTGTTTTCATTTTTGCCTGGTTATGACTTTTTTTGTTCAGTTTATTTTTTTTGCACTTATCATCATGCAAAAGCATATTAAATGACAAGGAAAAAAATTGAAAAATAAGTACTGAAATAGAAAAAATAAATAAATATACGCATAAAGCAAAAAAAAACTTCTTTTGACGCCAAAAACAAAAGCAAAATGCGCCTTAAGTGTTTTATACGCCTGAGCCGAATCCCACGTGCCTCTCCATCCATAAATATCTTATAACCACTGCCATTCTGTGATAAATAAAGTATTTAAAACTGTAATATTTGTAGACTTGTAAAATTATTTGCTAAGATTTGAAAATTTTTTTTCTTTTTTTTATAATAAATTTACATTTCTGCAACGTCATCATATTCAAAAAAATTAATTTTTCAGGAGTCGAACTTTTATTTTTTAAACCGATATATTGTGTTTAATGTTTTAAGGAAAATACAAATAACTTTTCTAGATAACTTAGCAATGTTGAACACACAAACTACAATGCACAACTAAAATAATACTGCTACAAATTTGTAATAGCGTTTTGAATTCAGCATTCAAACACGTCCATCAGTAGAAGCTTCTACTTATCAACAATGTTGATAACATGCGGTTATTAGCATTGTTTATAAGTATGGTAACACTAAGTGTTTGGGCTGCTGGCATTGACATCGAAAGCTCTAGAATTCGAACATACATGGTGCGTATATAAATAGTGGCAGAGGTTGCAGTCGTGACTGGAGTTGATCATAGGCGCTGTAAGAGTTAACATCAATTGTCTTCTACATTTAAGTTTGTACATTATAAAGCGTGTGTGCATTTTTGCGAATTGATAAACTTGTATAAAGACACTGAGTACCTATTTCAACTGTTGTTGTTGTGCATTTTAAATAAATAAGGAGTTGTTACAATTCTAAACTACTTTTATTTGCAATCAAAAGTATCCGGTTTATTTAAAGGAAATAAACCCCCGTTTTAAAAGGTAAAAACGTAAAACGTACGTTATTGCCAGTAATAGAAAATAGGTCATGAAATTAGGACAAAATGCTTCTATGGCGATTCTGCTGTAATTTTAGAAGCTAATTCACATGAATTTGTCAGTTATTAAAAGAACTTGTTTACTATGCAATAGAGCTATTAACTTGAAATTTGGGATTTTTAAATTATGACGTTGTTGCAGCAAATGATAGATATAATTTACATCGCTGTTGTTTCCTATAATATATTTAAATGTAATTGTATTCCTTTAATTCTTTCAAGTATTCGTTAATTCTCTTACATAACCGCATCTACGAAGCGCTTTTTTCCATGCACATGAAACAATGCTTTTTTCCTTAAGTTATTCGAAAAATGTGTAATTTTATTATGTCAAATGAACCGTCGTACAAGTTAAAACAAATGTTGTTAAATAACCAAAACTATTCAATATATTTATTTCAATATAATAGCAACAAATAAGGTATTGTGTATACTTAAATGAAAATAGTATCAGGAATATCAATCGCAGTTTTTTTCCGAAACTGAATTTAATTCTTGACCATTGCAACAAAAGAAGTCTAACTGGGCAACAACTGGAATGTTTTTCACTGGTTTCCTTTTTTTTTTTTGTCTTAATTATATAACGAGGAATGCTTTTCAATCTGATCAGATATATTTTTATCAGGTATATTTTTCACCATTTATGTGTTTATGTAAGAAAAAATAATTTTAAAATTTTTAAATTTCACACTTACGATGTCGCATGTGACCGACTTTATATAAGTACCAAGATCATAAATCTTCTTACTTTTGAGTAAAGTTTTTTATTTTAATTATATAACAAATCTCTGTGCTCAATATATTGAATGCATCAACCACTAATGCGGTTTGAAACAGTACTGCCAGAATTTGTAATTTAGTGCTTTATTTGGATCAATGTTTCCACGTTTGTATAGATAAATTTTAACAAATTGTAGCTATTTATTTGATCTTAATTCACATTTATTCTTTTCATATGAAAACTCATAAGAAATACTCGTTTAAAATGTCGTTATAATATTTGAAATTTAAAAAAACTGTTATGCAGTTGAACAAAATGCTAAAATTTTACGATTTTCAGTGGTCGGCTAATACTATGGCAGACAAATTACAATAAATATTCTTGTACTTAGAATTTTGCTCAAAAATTATCAGTATTTTCGACCATTGTTAGAAGTAGGGTGAATTTCTAAAGATAGTTTTTATCAAATATTATGAACCATAAATTTTTTGTAAAAATGTTTGAGCAAGAATTAAAATAATTAAGGTCTATTTATGTCAAACTTTGTTAACTTTTCATAAAATATGTATGTTTCATTCAATGAACAAAAATGATCACCGAATTAAGCAAAAATTTTTGAGAAAGGTATGGTAGTAGATCAAGTCAAATACACTTCACAATTTTCACGACTAAGCGGATTGAGATTTTGGAAAAAAGTTAGTTTTGAGTTTATAAGATATAAAATAATGTTTTTAGAAAAGATTTTTACAGCTATTGCTGAAGATATTTGCGAAAAAACAAAATAATATCAAGGTAAGGAAAGAAAATTTCAAAACTAAAACTAAAATGTGGATCTTTTCTATTATCCTATTTGCTTTATAACGAAAATTCACTTAATATCTATTCGTATTTGCAATAGGTTAAAGCTCTACAAAGCTTTGCATCAATAGGTCGTCAATTTTGACAGCCTTTATCTCTTCTTGTGTTTTAACAAGCTAATCACATCATTTTACAATCTGTTCAGTAGTTTAGAGGAGACATTTTTATTTTTTTTATCTTCCGATCGACACCACTGTAGTGATTTAAAAGGAATTAACTGGGCTTTTGAGACCACCATATGCTAGGAGACTATAAACTGAGTGTCCTTAGGGCAACAAATGAAAATATTTATAAAACCAGAAATAATTTTTTGTTCGATTTTTAATGCTATTTTTAGTATATTAGTTCACACATGCACAAATATTTTACAAGTACATATTAATATCGGATAAAAGTTAACTCAAACAATATTGTTTAGCGATCGGACCATAATTTACTCACATATTCAGTGTAGTGTATAATATAGTCGGGCTTGACCGACTATACTTTCTTACGTGCTTTTTATTTGGGGTTATCATTTATGTCTAACAAATGTTACTGCCAATACTTATGTTTTATTTATAAATAAGAGCAGTTTTTAAATACTTTCTTTTACTTAAAGACTTATTTCAAGTAAACAACATTTCAGTAACACCTACCTATAGCACTTGAAATAAATTTGTACCATTTCCTAAATATTATCCTTTAAATTCATCAAAACATTTTCATTCAAGTGTAGGGTAAAAATATGCTTCAAGAGTTACAAAATAATTTGTAAGATTTTTGTTCTTTTGTTTTGCCAAACTCCACTCACACTTTTTGAACATTGAGAAAAAAAAAAAGAACAAAAAACAAAGTAATGCGAACAAAAAGATAAACGATGTTCAGCCATATATTTATTTTGTATAAACTTTCAACACTTGAATTGAAGAATAACAACAGCAGCATTAGTAGAAGTAGTAGCAACAACTAAACAACAACAGACAAAAAAATACACAACAAAACGCCTACTACCATCAACACTCAAACGCCTCAGTAAGCTTGTCACGCAAACAGAAAAGGAAAACTCGCAACCATACGACAACTAACATACAACTGGAATAAATAACAGAAAAAAAGAGTATGTTTAGGAAAAATAATAGGTTAGGCAAGAAAATGTTGGTACTTTTCTGAGGTACCATACAAAAATGTTACGTATATTTATGTACTCAAAGCGAATTTGGACAAACATGTGGATCATGACTGTTTTTTCGAAAATAGGATCCGATTATAGTTCTAATACTTCATTTAAAAGTGACCTATTTCTTAACACGAACTTGTAATTGAGAGAAAAATTTGCTGCAGTCTTACCCTGGTGTGAGAATCCACACAAAATTCATATATTTCATACATTGAAGAAAATGTATTAACGATAACCATGAGATTTCTTGATATTTCCTGCCGCATCAATTCAGGACAAAAATTCATAATTTTACTCAAAAATATTGTTTGTTGTAAAAGTAGCGTTGCTTATCCTCTTGTGTGGTTTTCCACACATATGCAATTTCTATGCATTTTGCACTAGGAACAATCTTTAGTATCCCAATAGCCTAAAAAGTATATATTATACTACATTCCATGTCTAAACCTATCTATCGCAGCCTAAAAAGTACATTTTCATTAATTTTGCTGGTACAATCTAACGCAACCCTAACACACGACTAAAACTCTAAGAATGATGACAATATTTCTAACCAAAAGATGAGCAAAAAAAAAAAAAAAACACCAAAACAAAAAGATAACAGAAAAATAAGAAGAACAAAAAAAGCAGAAATTCCTAACACTTGAATGAAGTTTTGTAATGGTAGCGGTAGTGTAAGTCTCATATCTAAATTTTCCAACATAAGTAAGGATGAAAACATAAATACACACGCATAAACAATACACGATACATAGCCAGCCATACAATATACAAGTTAAAATCTTGACTGTCCGTATGTCTATAACAAACGCCAGTATGACTGCGTATGACAGGATATGCGACCACTTTTGCAAATATGGCAAAAAAAAAAATCCATCGAGAAAAAAATACTTGAAAAGAGATATTAAGCTTTATAGGGTTCCCTCCTACAATTTATAAGAGTTTTTCTTATTTTGTTTTCTGTGCCATATGAATGTACTTTCGTTTTTTTCACACTTTATTTTACTTTTCTTTTAGTTTTCTTTTTTTTTTTGCCCGCGTCTTTTACTTAAGCTGTACATTATGTTCGTATGTATAAATGATTTTTACAGTCAGATAGATAGACAGACCCACACATAATACCGACAGTCAGACAGACAGACAGATATTGCTAAAATACATCCTACATATGTATATTCGCACATACATACACACATAAGTATTGTAACAATATCTAACAAGGATTTATGCTTATCTGTGTATTGTCAGTGTAGGTTTCTTCTTTTGAAAGTTGTGTCATGTTGCTGCCTGTTGGTACTGGTGCTGGTGTAAGTGTGTCTGTATATATGAATCTACATGTATTTGTTAGAGTGTTATATAGTACATATTATTTTCTTTAAGTTTTTCTCTTGATGTTTATTTTTTTGCAATTTAAGCTTTGGTTGTAACTGTGTCATCTTTTACTATTTTTTGTTGCTGCCGTTGTTGCTTTCGTATTATATTTTCTGTCACTCAAGACAATGTCGTCTTGCTGTCGCACAGTAGAGTGTTTAGTGGACAAATGGCAAGTGTTGGGAAGTATCTGGTGTTCGGTATGTTAAGATAGTTTTAGTGGACGTTTTGTTTAGATAGTTCAAGTTTGAAATAAGATGAAACTGTTAAAATGAAATTAATGTTACAAAAGATTGTCCGAGCCATTTAAAATTGTTAAATTTTCTTGATTGTTACACATTTTGCTTCTGCTGTATATAACCGTCCGATATGCCTTAAAAAACTTAAAGAACTCCTTTATCCCTGTGTTCTATATAAGGTGCTAAATGGCTCCATACTCAAAATATTGGAGGTCAAAGGTCACAAAAATCTTTTTTATGGCGTATTGTAGGATACATATAGCATTCGAAAAAAAAAACAAAATAGCATTTTCACACGTAAGTTTTACTTTATCAGTAAAAATAACTCCTTAACCGAAAGTAATCTTTATTCAACAAAAAAAATATTTTAGTGGAACTCTACTAATGTTCTGAAGAAGAAAATATTATTATTTAAAAGATTTTTCTACTTTTAATAAATATGCATTTCATCCAGGTTAAACAAGTTCTAATTCCCTGGCAAGATAGTTTATTACAGAGAAGGTTCCTTCAAAATATAATTGGGTTCTTGGAGTTGGTATTGGGAATGTGTTAAAAATACGCCTTCTGGGCAAATAAAGTTATAGACTAAGAGTAATGATGAGGTGAGCATAAATAATGAATGTTTCATGAACTTTCAAATATAATATTACATCTTTTAAAACTGTAATAGGAATGAAAGATTTCCATTGCACAAATGATCTTAGTTTCTAAAGATACTGAAATAAATTTAAATTGACTCTGTGTCATTTTATTTGAGTTGTTTATAGAACAGCAAGAAAATTGATGAAATGAAGAATGTTGAGTTATTTATATGAAATATTTTCTCAGAATATCAGAAGTTCGATTGCTTCCTCTTCTAAATTTAATTTTACTCAAACATCTTTAAGAACTAAACTTCCCTGTATCACAATCAAGAATGAAACTTTAAAAAATTTAGGGTTTCCCAAGTGAAAATGTTGATACACAATGCAACACGAAAAAATATAACCATATAACCTCTTTTGAGGCCTCAGTGTCATTTTTGGAAAAAGTAATTTTCTTAGGCTCATATCTTGCAAACCGTTTGGAATTTTGATATACTCTCTGAGGCAAAGTTGTAGCTCTTGTCATAAGCAACAAAAATCTCAAAAAACCGTTCATGTCCATAAATAGCAAAGCGTTCAAAATGCAACAACTACAAAAATTATAAAAAGTAATTCATTTATGGAGTTTTTATTCATAGATCAAGCTTGACTGGTGTCATACTGTCATTTAATTTTTATTCAGTACTAGCTGACTGCCCCAGCTTCACTCGGTAGCTATTTATGTATCTCATTAAGAAAAAATGAGAAGTGAATAGGAGGCAATATATTAAAAATTAAATTTTCCATTGTCACGTGATTTATGTAGGTATCTACACAAATATTATTCCAAATAAGTTTTATATATACGGATTTCATGTCACCAAATTTGATTATGATCGGTCCATAATTAGTCATAGCTGCCATATAAGACACGCTTCCGTAAATCACTTTAACGTTCATAAATCTCATAAAAATGTTGGTATACACATATTACTAAACATAAATAACTTTCATATAGACATAAACTACGACCTAATTTCATGGTGATCGGGCAATAATTCTTCATAGCTCCCATATAAGGCTTATTTCGAAAATGACTCGCGAATACAAATTATTGAATTTTTAAAAGAAAAATGTTTTTGCTCATTTACTTAGTGTAGGGTATTATATGGTCGGGCTTGAACGACCATACTTTCTTACTTGCTTGCTTGTTAAGGAAATTTGAAGATATTTATTGGAAAATGCATGGTGATTTATTAAAAAAAAAACATATGGAAAAATCGTACGTTCGCGACCGGTAATTAAGCCAATTAAACAAAAACCAATAGAGATATTTTATTGCGCAAGTACCAAATAGAGACCTACATTAATACACTTTTAAAATAAATTAATCGCTTTTAAATATTCCGTTCCATTTCGCAGATTTTTACATTTCACTACTGTCAGCCAAAGTTGACTTATATTTTGCGTACGTTATTTACACATGTTTATAACTATCATTGTGAAAACTTAAACTCGATGAAATCCATCTTTTGCACTAAATATAGGGCTACAAAAGTGCTATCGAATCGCAAAAAAAATGCTAGGAAAAATGTTGGTTTCTATATTCTTTGTACATCGCTTTTGTTCGTACGTACGTTTTACAATACAAATTATTTAGCTGTACTACAAAAATCAGCGTTTTGTTTTTTGAGCACTTCGAGAAACATGTGGTTTTCATTCCCGACCTCCCGAGCCCAGCAGCTAATTTCGCGTTCCGGACCTGGCAACTGGCCACTTAGATCGTGAGATATCACATCTCTAGTTTTCTGCCATGAGAAGTCAAAACTCTTCGTCGTTTCAAGATTTGGAGGCCAACAGTGAACCACTCTTATCCAGTATGTGATGTGACTGAGGCTCAACTGAGCGTGTAGATCACATTCAATAAGCTCAACAGTGTGACCACTTTAAAGGAGTCCTGCCTACGTTCAATAGCAATCTGAAGACATTTTAGCAACGTTTCGCAACCGTGAAAGAAACTTGGATCCATAACAGCCAGCCAGAGACTAATGAACATTGAAAACAGTGTACTTGTAACGGTGAATAGCACCAAAGAATATGAAGTCGGATCTGATGGCCAACAATGTCATGACTACTAACATGAATATTTTGCAAATATACTCAACAGTGTGACCACTTCGAAGGAGATCTGTCTATTTTCAATAGCAATCTGAATCTGAACGTAAACATAGCTCGCTTGCACACAGGAATCACAGGAATATCTTAATAATACAAAATCCTTAATATTTAAACATGTTGCTGAATTTACATCTAGAATAAGCCGGTAAAAATAATAACAAATCTTAAAAAATATTACTTAAAACAGTAAATTTTATTAATAATTAAATAAACATTAAAACTACTCAATGTTTATTGTTTTCCCACGCTGCACTGTGCATCATTTACTAAGTTTATATTTTGCTTATTTATTTATTTGTCAAAAGGCTTATGATATCTTTTCAGTTTTCTTAAAGTTTACAAAGTTTTCTACAAAAACTCTTATTCGACACACATATCTTTAACAGTAGAACAAGAGGAGTGAAAATTGTAGAACAGTCAATTTATAACACCCTCATATGATACAAATACTCTGATCTATATCTGCATGCGAAGAAATGTCTATGTGCAAGACAATGTGTGAATTCAATATTCCAGCATGACAACATACTGTAGACTGGTGCATCTTTTAATGGAGAAAAACATAATAAGTTATAAATTCTCTTAGAATTAGTTTCATGCCATAAAGTTTAATATTTGTCGTAATTGAGTTAATTTTAAATCCGGTGTACATAGCTCGATCTTAATGTACCTGCTGGGAGGAAACAAACATTTTTGACAAGGCATCGAACCTTACCCGTTCCAAATTTATTAAATATGGTACAAAGATTCTTTGCTCAAACGTTTTAAAATTACTTTGGTATGTCTTTTAACATATGAACATGGTATAGATCTGAATAGTTGGTCGCATTTTTTGCCTGGTATCTATGAGTGCCGATCGACAGCTAGGAAATAAGTTTGTGGTCTTAAAATGTGTTTTTGTAGCAATATAAACAATTATATTTGACTTTTAATACTCAAAAATAAATTTTTTGCAGCAGTCTACTGTGTACTGTATATGTGTACAACTGTTTTGTTTGTATGTATGAAATATATGCATTTTATATGATTCAGTCATATACATATGTATATACGAACATGCATACAGGCGTAATAAATAACATAAATCTATTATAAAATGATTTGTTATTCAATATTTTGCAAAAAGAGATTAAATTTAAAGTCGTAAACATTTGCACAGATAATGTATCCTACATATGCATAAATATTGTAGCTTTAGAATCTTTTATTTCCTAGTACATATGTATATTCATATTCTACAAACATACATTTACTGACACAAACAAAATACCCATAAAATCTATAATACTTATTTATGAATCTTAAGGATTTTCTTGTTTCGCCTACTTACCTCAATTTTATTATCATCCAATTCCAATTCAGTTAAACTCCACAATTCAGCAAACACTGTGTCACCTATAAAGTTAATGTTGTTGTGTGTCAACTTCAAGACATTTAAATTGCCCAAACCCTTGAAGATTTCACTTGTCAAAACGGATATTTGATTGTGAGCCAAATTCAAATAGATCAAACGCACCAAATCGGAAAATAAACCCTCATGTAAATTGGAAATATTGTTGTTGTTCATGTTTAGACGTTCACACAGCGGTAAGTTGCGGAAAGCTTTACGATCGATTTCGAATATTTGATTGTGTTCCAAGTTCAAGTCTCTCAGGCGTATGTGATTGGCAAAGGCTTCCTGGTCTAAAGCCACTATTTGGTTATTTGTCATGACAATACGTTCCAATTGATGTAGGTTGGCAAAGGCATAGCTGCGCACGATTTCCACTTGTGAGTACTCAATGGTTATGCTGGTCAAATTCTCCAAAGGCTTTAATATATGGGTGGGTATATAGTCAAGGCGTCCATGATTTTGTATGACAAATTTTAAATCACGTAAACGTGGCTGTTGATAAAATCTAGTCCAGGTGGTATCGTTTTGTAGTAGACCATCAGAGAACACCCAGCATTCGGCCTTTTGTACAGGTACATGATTCTCATCCGGTGTACAATAGCACATGAGTTTCATATCACGGCGTCTGACACAAAAGCCAGTATCATCGATGGGGCCTTTATAGGGTAACGATGATGAAATGGCATACGCTGAGGAGGCCACCGATGAGGGTACTGATGAGCCATAGGTATTGTACTGATTGGAGGCGGTGGAGGAGGATATACGATCATTACGTCTTCTGCCTTCTTTATCACGAGATCTTGAAGCCACAGAACTTACGGATGTCAAGCAGATGAGTAAGATAAGCACAATTGGCATTGAAGCCTGTTTAGTTAAACGTGTCGTTAACATGTTTATTTAATGTTTTATTTGTTTTTTCTTTTATATATAAAAAAAAAGTTTTATAAATATGTGATTTTCAGTTAATGATTAAATTGTTTTGTCTCCTCTATACTTCTTCTGCTTGCTTCTTTTAGCAATTTTATATGGGTTATTTCTGTAATGAAAATGGAAAATAAAATATTTACATTAGTATTTTTATATTTTTTTGGGTTTGATACTGATAAGTGTAAGTGTGTGTATGTGTTTAAATGTGTGTAATTAATTAAGATTCCTGTATCTTGGTTGTTAAAATCTAAATTATTTATTACATTATTTTATTGTCATTTACATAAAATGTTGCCTCTTTTTACTACCACAGACTTAAAATAAATGACATTTTTATGGTTACCCAACATATGTTTTACTGATTTTATTTATATGCGTAAATAAAAATCTCTTGCAACTAAATTTGTGAGTTTTAAGATTGTGCAGAATGTTTGCCAATAAAATGTTTTTCCTTAGTATGCATATAAATATAAATATTTTCAAAGTAAAAATATATGTATATTAGGGTGGCCCCAATTTTATTATGCAAATATAAGTTGTCGATGTTCCCAAGCAAAATTAAAGTTTAGTTCGTTTGAGAAGACTCTTTTAAAAATGTTTGTCATGGCGTCAGTCATTAGCTGGAATAAAGGATCAATATGTCCTTTTTTACGATTTTTTATATCTCTCACAAAGGAAGCATATGAATATTTGACACCATGTAAATGAACTTTGTAAGGAACATTTAATGATGGATCTAACATTTTTGTATAACTTCAAAAATATTTTTTACAAAATATAATTGGATGTATGAATAAAAAATGCTCCATTTACAATAGACGGTGAATGTGTTTCATCAGTTTCAAAGTGCAATAGATTGTTTTTGCAGTGCAGAAGTGGTGATTTTGACTCGAAAGACAAATAACGCTCAGACCAGCCAACAAAATTTGAAGACCAAGAATTGGAGGCATTACTCCATGGGGATTGCTTTCAAACTCAACAAGAACTTGCAAAATCATTGGGAGCTAATCAAGCAACAATTTCAAAACATTTGCGAGCAGCAGAATTCATTTAAAAGCTGAGAAAGTAAAGCTGACAGACCTTGAATGACGATTTTGCATGCCCGAAATTTTATATGTCCTCTATAATAGAAAATAATATTTGCATCGAATCATTACGTGCGATAAAAAATGTATCCATTACGATAATCCGAAGCGTAAGAGATCCTCACTTACGATCTCTTACGCTTCGACATCAAAGCCAAATATCTATGGCACTAAGGTAATTCTCTGTATTTGGCGGCACCAAAAGGGTCCTATCTGTTATGAGCTTCTGAAATATGGCCAACTGATTAGTTTGAAGCGAGCATTGGCTAAAAAAACCGTCTAGAATCTGAGGTCAGACCTGAAACCTTAATATTCCATCATGACAACACACAGTGGTTTAGAAACATTTTTTTTTTTTTTGGAAATAATACAGTATCTAGGGAACAATTGGAGGTATTACTACGAAATTTCACGTGGTTGGAGCTGAGGTGTTTTTAAGTTAATTTGCATTTCTTCAGCTTCCCTGCGCTAATGAGAGCCAAGGTCCAGTTTTTTTAAAAATCGTCAAAAATCCATTTATGATCCTAATGAACGAAAATATCTCTAATAGTTCCCCAGATACCGAATTATGATACCAAAATGTTTCGGATGATATTAACATCTCATATATTTAGTTTGCGAGAAATATGAGAAAAATCATAAAAACCTTTGAGAAACGCTACCTGTGAAAAAGTCAATCTTTTATTTTAGTTGGAAACATCGACACCTTATTTTGTTTACCTACAAACGGTGCCACCCTAATACACATACATATATGATCTTAATTAATGTTGAGTTATTTAAGTATATTTTAACAAGATAATATTATATTAAGAAGAAAAAACACAAGTTGAAATCACATTTTAAATACGTATGTAGTTTAATATTCATGATACTTAATTTTTGTATATTTTGTCAACATTCTTAAAACAGTTATATTTGTTAAATTCTCCCTAAATTTAATAACTAACTTAAATAAAATGGAATAATTTTGGTAAAATCGTCAAGTGAAAACTAAAATGAATTTAGCTTCTAGAGAAAAACTAAAAATTGTAAGTAAAACATTAAAAAATATGTAAATAAAAGAAACAAGTAAAAATAAATATTCACACATCGTAGCTGGCGTAAAACACATACGCCAGCCGCGAGAAGTATGATTTATTTTATAAGCTTTCATTTAAGTTGCGCCTTAAAACATGTGAAGTTTTTGTAAGAAAACATTTTTACAAAAGCTGAAGGAGCACAACCATTACGTTACATATTGGAAAATATGATTATTTTCACTTTTGATAAAATTCTGTGAAAGAACTGTTAGTCATAATTTACATTTTTCTAAATTAGTTTTTTAAGTTTTTCCCATTTTTTTTAAAGATTTTCATTGTGACAGTTCATTATAGTAAGGGAGACAGACATTGTCTAAATATTTCTGATAATTTGTTTAACAAATTAATTATTTCTTACTTATAAAACATCTTTGCCAAATACAATATAAATAAATAAATTCTTTCAATAGCATTCTTAATTATTTTCGATAAAAACTTCCACAACACAGACTTATGAAAGTTTATGTTAAAGTTAACTTTTTATATTTGCATACATACATATTTATAAACCTACACAATCACAATATTTATGTACTTATACATAAATACAGTTATTACGTTATTTTTTCACATATATATATATATGTATTGATGTGAGTGAAATGAAGTTAAAAGTTATTTTATAAAAGAATTTATTTACTTGCTCACATATACACCAGTATATGAAATATAAAATATGTACATGTATAAATATAACTGAAGGCTATAAACAATATTCTATAGATTTATTAAAAAAATATATGAAAAATCTGTATGAATGTGTGTGTGACAGAAATATAAATACTCTTAGCGGGAAAAAATATAGGGCTTTACTTAGTAGGCCTTGTAAAATACATGTTTACACATACTCATTCAATCAGAAGATGTTCTAAGGAGTGAGATCGAACAATTCTTAACTTCAATTTCCGTGCTTTGTCTTTGGCCTCTACATTTTTAGCAGTGTTCCTGTCAGAAATTTTTAGAGCCTTGTATATTTTCAAACCTGCATTAGCTTTAACTTTTCGTACAAAATAGTCCGAGCACTGACCTAACCGGGCTGCTTTCCTACCGGATGTGTTGGGAACTCTTTCGAAAATTCATTCTATTTTGTTCGCTTTAGAAACATGATGTGGACCATTCCTTCTACCTGAACCAGATTTTCTATCCACGGACAAGTATCGGTACTATTTAATAACATTGGAAACAGTTTAACGGCAGACCTTTGAATGCTTGGCCAACTTTTTGTAGGACCAAGTTGGGTTTTAATCAGATTAACAACAAATGAATATAATTAAGACTAAACATAATAACTGACATGTTTTACAAAGGTAACTTGATCAATAAAATAAAAAAATAAAATAATACTTTACGATCTCACTCCTTAGAAGACTGAAGAGAGCCCTTTGTTTAGAGGAGGAGCGCAGAAACAGAAGATACCTCGAGAGTTTGGAGAATTTTTAACATTGGAAAGCCACAAGTAACATCAAACCACCGGTAGAGGGAAAAACTCCATTAAGAAAAGCTGACGGTAATTAGGCAAGATATGCTAAGAACAAAGCATTAGTTTTTGCCGAGCACCTGCGTTATGTATTTAAGCTTAATACACCCAATAATAACTTTGTACTGGAAAATTCTCCTGCTCATGAGACAGCGGCTGGTCATATCAGAGTAAGTCCTGAGGAAGGTATGGCATAAGGAGTTAATTCACATTCAATTAAGTATCTAATGCCACCAAGAACGCATGGATTGCTGGAGTCATACATATCAGACCTAGTTTTAAGAGTGAAATAGTACGATTATGAAATTAAGGGTGGTGTTCCAGAGGGAAGTGTTCTCGGACCAACACTTTATTTGATATAAGTATACTTCTGATTTGCCTGTGTGTGATAGACTTCCCATATCGACATTCGCATGCAGATAGCAGGTAGCTTCTTCGGAGCTGACCAATTATCTCAGACTCGTGCATATAGGGTTGAATAAGTGGAGAATACGAGTAAATGAACTCAAAATTAAACACATCATAGTTACTCTCAGAAGTTGTGACTGTCTACATATCACACTAAATAACATAAACATTTCACAGACAGATACTGTTATATATCTTGGTATTCACTTGGATAAACGACTTATTTGGCGTCGTCATTTAGAATCTAAGAGACTTCACATGAAGTTAAGAGCCTCTAGCTTTCACTGGCTAATCAATGACCAATCAAAATTAAGCCTTGATTATAAAGTCATTCTGTATAAATGTGTTTTGAACTCAATCTGGAAATATGGACGCAGAGATAAAACATGGTTGTGATAAACATAATCTAAGAGCCATAAAAATTAGGTTTTCTTTAAATGTATTGGGAACTTTTGGGCACCAACACTCACAAATGGTGAGAACAAAAGACTATTAAAAGAAAACATATTTTGTTTGCATCTTAAACGTATTATGACTAGACATTCATTTAATGGTTGTACATAATATAATATGTTTACCTGCTTAACATTATTTAGTTGTTCGAAAAATAATTATGATTCGTTGAACAATATTCATATTTATAATTGCTATGAAAATATAAACAGTAACTAAAATATTGTTGAAAATAAATTAAAACAACAATTATATGTTTACGACAACAATATATTGATACAAAGAACATAGTATAGTTATCGTAACCATTTCAAACCATGTTTTTTCTCTGCGTGCAGACACTCTCCTTATAGGCCTTCAATGAAAGACCTTGCAATATGTCTTCTTAAGTAGGCGAGTATGCAAGGATTTAGCTCCCAATGACAGGCCGTGTAAAATTGATTTGATTTTGCTATGAGGCTGGCTGTCCTTGTATCTACAAAATAAGGCCTTTTTAATGCATATTTGTCCTGCTGGGCTTTTGTGTATAAATACAGGTGAAAAAGCGTGAGTGTATGTTTTATTATTTTAATTTGATGTACTTTTTATATTGGTACAAGGGTTCCCAATTTCTCTGATTTTCCATTCCAGGGAAAAAATTTAAAATTGTTTTTATTTCCAGAAATTCATGGGAATAACACAAAAGATACATAAAATTGTTTTTAATAACAAAGACAATTTTGTATGAACATTTTACAATATGTCTTACACTTTTATTTTTAGCTTGTGATAAAAGTTGAATTTAAATATTTGTCAGAATTATATAAATGATAAAAATACTAATATTCTGTCTTATAGTTATTCTTGAAATTAATTCTCAAATTGCGATAATGACATTTGGCCTTTAAGAAATAATTGGTCAATTTACAAGGTCTCTTATCATGTCATATTGTCATAATATCTTAATATTTCACAATGGTTTTTATTGCTCTTCAAGCAAAAAATTTCCTAAAATAATACTACTTTCAATGCTATGTTTATTGTGTTACCGTAATGAACCAGCAGAGACCAACGCCGAATGCCTAAGAGTCGGTTAAGCCGAGCCGCCGAGTCGTGATATATTAGGACATTATGAAATATGACTGATAAGAGACCTTGTGAATTGACCAAATATTTAATTAAACGTATGTCTATTTCAATACAACTGCAACGATCTACCGATTGATCATGTATATTAACATGGAATATAGAACAAATTATAACTATCTATCATTCGAAGTATTTGATTTCTAAATTATTTTAAACATACCACATTAAAAATCCTTAATCAATCGATGATTTTAAGAAATAAAATGGATTTAGTTTTTATCCAAGTTTCCTCAAAATATTGTTATACATATCTGTGGACTTTTAACAAAATAATTTAAGTGTAATTTTAAAATATTCCAGGATGCACAAAAACTGTTGAATTGATCGATATTTATTTTATTAGTTGTCCTTAAAGAACTTAAATATTTATCTCAAAGAAGTATACAAAGCTCTCAAAATTCTTTAAGGTCAAATAATAAAACAGTTATCTATCAATTCAACAAAACACTACTGAAAAATTACAATTAAGTTGTTTTGTCAAAAGTCCACAAATATTAAAGCACATTAACGAATATTACAAACGAGTCTTGGAATTACTTTTAGACATGTAATAGTATCAGAAAAGAACTATCGTATAAAATTTAACATTATTGATCTGAAAGCCACATATTTGAACTAATTTTGTGAATATATGAGATAAAAATTAACAGTTTTAGGCCCGTTTTCTCAATGTATCGACAAACTGTCTGTTACTAAATGTCGACATAAATTTATTAGGCCGATAAACTATCCGTTAACAATTTTGGCTTTCTCAATATACCGACAAAAAACATTATTTTCTGTTGGCAATACCTCTCAAAATAGATGTGAAAGGTGGGAACCCTGCCTTCAAGTGACAACATGTTTACATAAATCAGCTGTTTAATGTGGCCATCGACAGCCGGAATCTTTTGAAAAATGCATTATCTTCCATGTCTGCCAAGTAGTTAGGGCTGGCATGATAAACTCTTTCAGCATTCACTTGGAACTCATGTTATTTGAGCTCGTCCTCCATCAAATTAATGTTATTAAACTTTTTTTTATAAAATCTATTTAATTTCGTTTACAAAAACACAAACACATAAAAACTATGAACAGCAGTCAGCTGTTATTTATTTATCTGTACGATAAATAAATAATTGGCAGATGAGGTCGGGTTAGCTTTGCGATAGAATAGAAGCAAATGAGACATTGAGAAAACCAAATTTCTTTAATCTGCAGTTTTTCGTTGGGAAAAAAGAAAATCACCTAATGAGAAAACGGCCCTTAGAGGCTGTTAACTTAGATACCTAAATAATTCCGTTGTTAACCTTAAATCTCTATTTGTATTAGGCCGGAAAGATAAAAAAATTCCTAACTTTCCCCAACAAAAATTTCTCGCGAATATTCAAAAATATATTCCCAAGCAAAAACCCTAAAACTCACATGTACATATGCATGAATTTGTGTGTGAAAAAATACATGTGTATGAGTAAATTTTAAAGACTATTATAAATATGTATGAATGTGAATATTTCTCAAACACTGAACTCAAATTTCACTGTTGATGACAATTACAATCATGTTGACAACAATAATGCGTGAATGTTTTATTGACTAAATGATGGTATACAGGTACCAGCGGAATGTAATGTTAGGCTCTCACTTATCTGGCCTTCTAAAAAACTATTTACACACAATCTAAAATATTGGATACTCATTCCACTCTTACTTGTCTTCGAAATTGTTGAAGAACAACTTTTTTTACAATAAAAACTTGGATTCACATTAAAAATTTCATCACTGGATAAGAGCGAATGGATGGGTGTTCTTTTTTTGCAGATTGAGGCCTTTAGGACTGCATATACGTATACCGCTGGATGTTTATAAGCGTATGGACATGAACAAGTTGTTTAACAATATTATGGTTACTGTAATTATGTAAGTGATTGCGGCATTCATAATAAGCTTATATAGCATTTTACATGATTGTAGCAATCATATATATGATTGTAGTAAATATTCATATTCATGAAGAATCATTATTTATCGACTATTTTGTTACATCATAAAAATGGTTGCATATATATGATTGCTACAATTATGAATATGGTAACTAAAATCATACACATAATAATTACAGTGACTACAGTATTGTTAAAAATTAATATGTACAAGTGCTTATTAGAGTAATTCACTACTGAAAGCAGCGAATACCTTAATGCTATTGGTATTAATTGATGTTGAAGATATTCCTTTTCGATTATATAAACACTTTCTGCAAAATATTAAGCAGACTTTGGGATATGGTAAAAATTCGATTTATTACAGTTTTTGGAAAAATTCTGCTATTAACCTTATGTTATTAAATAGTTGTACTCAAATCTTAATAAATACCGATTTATCTGTTTAAAAATATGCATTTTGAAAATTTTAATTAACTGAGACTAACTTATGGAATCACCACAGTCAAATTATACAAATTTTATTAATAAAATAACATTTTTAACCCTTCATCGGATTTAATATTATTTTTGTGTCATTAATTCTTTGATTTTACCTCATTTCATGTGAAACTCATAACAAAAATAGCAATTTTATAAAAAGTTATGGAGTTTTTTTATTGACTTCGGGCAAAATGTGCCACTGTAAAGTGTAATTTTTTTTTGTGATATTTATTTGAATATGTATAAGCATGTATATAATGTATGTGTATAAAAATATCCATGTGTGTGTATGAGCGAAATTTAAGAATAACAATATTTCGTTACTATATGGTTTGGTAGGGAGTTGATAAGAAAAAAATATCATCATCAATCATATATGGTGGCAATTTGTTTATAATAAACTTTTTTTTTATATGCACAACCCACCACATATATGTACATAAATATATATACATACATAAGTGAATGGTTTTATTATAAAGTTAAAAAGTTTTAACGTACTTACAGATGAACATCATTTCTGTAAATATTCATATGTACACGCGAAAAAAAAAAATATAGTTGTGCATGTTTACTGTAACCATTTCAACATTTCAAGTTTTTTAACAATATTATAGTCACAGTAGCAATTTATATGATTGTGGTAACAATAATATGGTTAATTTACGATTCACATGATTGTATCAATCATTTATATGGTTACAGTAAATAAGTATATGTTTGATGAAGGATTTAACATATTATGTTGCTCTCGGCTAATTGATATCATAATCTGAGAACAACAGTTATGATAAAATTGTTCATCATAAAAATGGTTGTCACAAACATATACTTGTTTACTATCATTATATATATGGTTGATACAATCATGTAAATCGTAAATAAGCCATATTATATAAACAGTGACTATAATATTGTTAAAATGGTTACAGTAAACATGCACAAATTTTGAAATGGTTATAGTAAACATGCACAACTATATTTTTTTTCTGTGTGTATGATATATTTTGTGTACTTTCAATTTACACATACATATAAGTACTTCTGAACTTTCAATGACTTCAACATAATAACTATTATCCTTTTACTCTTAAATAACTTCTTAGGCTCTGGCTTTTTATACATTTCCTTTACATCATACATTAATGTTCTACCAAAGAAGCGTAACGAAACATATAGTAAATTAAAATATTATAAAAAATCTAAGTAAAAATTTCAGTGCTCGACTTTTTGAAATCACTTTGACGTGTTTTAAATAAGCTTTAAGGGTATTATGTGTCAATTGTTTTGAATGCACTAGACCCATGGCATGCTGCCAAATTATTTCAAATAGTTAATAATTAATAATTTAATGTTAATCCAATTGTATGACCAAACAAAAAATTATATTGGCTTAGTTCCAAGAGCTGCCACAGATTCTCTAAATGGTGTCAATTTACCCCTTTCCATACCAACGCTATGTAGAGATGGCGGATCTTTTTCATATGTATAAATTGAAATATAACCGGTGCCTACAGCAGAGTTGAATTTCCTCCTTTAATGCACTGGTGGTTGTAGGCTTTTTATCATATGTCTTTGATTTCAAATAAACTTATCAAAAGTAATCCAACGGGGTTAAATAATATGATCTAGGGACCAATTCAGTTCACCAAAGCGAGGTACTTAGAGACCAGGAAATGTCTGTAATTGAGCTGTTTAAATATCATCCAGTAACAGTTACTGCTTGTCCAGCCTCATTTTCGAATCCAATCCCCACCTAAGTATAACGATTAACAAAGCTAGCACGGTGGCAGTGTGCTTCACCGCTTAGGATGAAGCCCCAAATTTCTCACTTTTGTTCAACAAGAAAATAACTCTCAACTGCCAGCTGTCAAAATGCTTTGTATACCCTTCACCATAAGTTTGTCATTCCGTTTGTAATTCTAAATTTTTCATTTGCGACTTGATAATGTATATATATTGTGGATCGTTATATATAGCAGAGTCGTTGTAGACATGTCTGTTGAAATCAACATTTCAAATGTTGAAACATGTCCAAACAGCTTACAGATATGTTTGATATGTTATTACCATAGACATAGTTTTACCAGAAATTTTTTTTTTTTTATCAGAAAATTTTTTTACAATTGGTCAATCCACAAGGTCTCTTATCATGCCATATTTTCATAATGTCGTAATATTTCACAATGGTTTTAATAGCTTTTCAAGTTAAAAATGTTCAAAAATAATACTACATTCTATGCTTATTGTGTTATCGTAACGAACCAGCAGAGACCAACGCCTAGTGCCAAAGAGTCGGTTAAGCCGAGCCGCCGAGTCGTGATATATTAGGACATTATGACAATATGACTGATAAGATACCTTGTAAATTGACCAAATATTTTTTATACCCTTCACCATGAGTGGCAAGGGTATATATAAGTATGTCATTCCGTTTGACTCTGCTAATAGATAGCAGAGTCGATATATCCATGTCCTGTCGATTGAAATCAACTTTCCAAATCCCCTAAATAACATACAAACATGATTGATACATCAATATATCGGGAATTCTTCCAAATCGGTTGCTAATTGAAATCGAGAAGATCGGCTTACAATTTTTGTTGTAAAATTTAAAAAAAAAAAATAAATTAAAAAAAAATTTTAATTATTTATTAAAAAATTAAAAAAAAAAAAAAAAAATTTGAAAAAAATTTAAAAAAAAAATTTTTGAAACCAATTTTGAAAAAAAAAAAAAATTTAATTTTGAAAAACAATTTTAAAATAAGAATTGGTTTTATTTACCTAAAAATATTAAAATTTTTTTTTTAAGTATAATTTTGTGAAGGGTATATAAGGTTCGGCACAGCCGATTATAGCTTTACTTGTTGTTAATTTTTTTTTGTTTTAACTTTTTTTTACCAAAAGTTTTTGTTCACCAACAACAGAAAACATTTGCTTCATCCAAAAATTTTTTTTAACAAAAATTGTTTTCAATCTTAAAGTATACTTCGGTGAAGGTTATATAAGATTCGGCTATCTTACTTGAATATATGTAGCTCTTTTACTTTTTTTGTTTCACTTTACTTTACTGCTCAAATGGCAGCAATTCAAATCATGAGAGAATTTTTTGACTACAACTTCTCGGGTTCGCATTGAAGAACATCATTTGATTTTCAAATACATTTAGCTGAGACAATTATCAAGTCAGCGAAGAAAGAATACTTACATGATTTGACTTGATGCAAATCAAGTGTTTTGCCTTAAATTATATAACTGTTAGTTGCAAACAATATTCTGAAAACTTAAGTACCAATATTATGTATCTATATCATTCTTCATTCTTAAATTTTGCTACTGAAAATCACCAAAATCCGGTTCACCCATATCTCATTTATGAGCAATAAAGCACTATTCACTCTGTTAAAAAGATAAACGTTTGGAATACTATATTATAGTTTTTTTTGGCTTTGGTCAGAATAAAAGTCGGGTACAAACCAAAACCTTGAGCATTTCTATTTATCTATTATTTGGTAATATTAGTTTTAGAATATAAAACATTCGGTCCCTATTTTATTTCTTACCCCACTTCTGTAAACAGTACATTTAATTAAAGCTGATTTGTTTAAAAAAAAAAAAAATCTCACATTTTCCGAAAACCAAAATGAATTATGTTTCATATTTCTTAAATGCTAAATATTAAATAAAATTAAAATCCATTTAAGTATAATAAATTGCACACTTTACATTTTTATCTCGAGCGGTTTTAAACATGTTACTACACTCTTTTTTATACTTTATACTTTATTTAAAAACAGAAGAAATGAATCTTTCTTGTTCTTTAAGATTTATGAGACCTTTATAAGAAACACACAACAACGAAAAATATAAGGAAAAAAGGAAATATAAAAAACGCGTTTAAAATCTGTTGATTGTTAAATATTACAACTAAATTGTCCTGCTTTTTTGTAAGTTAAATCATTTTTAAATGAAAAAAGAAAACCAAAATTCACTTTGCTGGTACTACTTTTTCTTCGGAACTTTTATGATGATGTTGCTATTGCCGTTATAACGGGATACATTAAGTCAACTGCAATTTTTTAAACTTTTTTTTTTAGTTTTTTTGCCAGAGCGTACCAGCCAACCATTTAGCCAGCTAGTCAGTCATTTATTCAGTCGTTTTCGCATCCTTTGTTTTATGAACTTCGTTCACTGTCTTACGCTCGCCTGTATAATAATGAATAATAGATGGTATTTTATTACAAACGTTTTATTATTACATCGTTTTAGTATAGATTCTTTTTTTCTTTTTTTTTTTGCAAAATTTTAGTCCTTTTTTTAAATTTTGTAATATGAATTGAATGTTCGAAGGACATTAAGAACAAAAATAAATGCAAAATGTAGGTAAAAGAAAATTTTAATGGACAAAATAATTTGTAATTAAGGTATTTAAATGACGGTAAATTATGTCAGTATTTTCGTTTTAGTTAAAAAATGTAGAAGAATGTTATATAAAGCGGCCAGGTTAAGCAGAATACGAAATGTGTAATTGCAAACAATAGCATTTTTCAAAGGACAATTTTTCGTTTGTAAGAAAATAACCAAGGATAAATATCTTGAATAGGTAATGAACGCGTACAGCGTTTAAAATGTTATTTTTACAAAATAAATCGTATTTAAACGAATCAGTTTGATGATGATTATGATTATTTTGATGAAAACTTCAGTTTTGAAAAAAGGATATATGGTAAACTTTTTTGTTGCACGTTCTACATCAAAATAATTTTGTTTCTAGATAACTACTTGAAAAACGACATGTTGCAACCATTATTTAGAAAAGTTCCAGAAAAAGGATATATGACAAAATTTGTAAATAATAAATATTTTTATGAAATGTTTACAGAATTATAAAGAACACAATAAAATACGAATTGTACAAACAATTTGATAGAAATTAAAAAATTATAAAAAAATTTAAGAGAATTTTTAAAGTTTCCTTACAAAAAAAAAAATATATATATTTTATATTCTATAGAATTACAATTGCTCAACTTTTAAAATAAATGTCAATTTCACCATTTAAATATTCTATCGAGAGCGTATTTATGAGACATTATTCTCTTATTACAAAATTATTGATTTTATTGCAAATTACAAGCAAATCCTGGTATAACGAACGATATGTTGTTTTTTATTACAAATTAAAGATTTTTTTGCAAATTACAGGCAAATCCCGATATAACGAATGCTGTTTGTCGTTAAATCTAGAAATTTGTTATATCGTGATGTATTTTTCGAATAAGTTTCAAACGGTGTGGCATTAGAAGACATGACTATCATCCAAAATGTTTCCACATTTTGTAGTTTTCATTAATGGTTCTTCGATAGGTTGACTTGAGGCATTACCAAGGATTAATAAAGCTTTCACTGAAAGGGATTTCGGTTCTAAAAATAAAAAGATAATTTACAACAACATTTTGTTACAAAACTATCGTCGTTTCATTCCCTTTGAAAGAAGAAAATATTTAATCTTCTTTGTTCCACATACATTAGTGCAAACCAAAATTGTTAGTCTCTCCTTCGATAAATTTATTCCTGGAGCACTAGTTTCTCTAGCGTGAACAAACGTTTTATCTGGTATCATTTTTCAATAGATATCAGTTTTATTTGCATTGAGAATAAAATCAGGAGTTACATTGTACTCAACTATAATTGTATGCTTATTCTTTAAAAAGTTTTACACCGTAATTTTTGGAATATAGATAACGCTTGCATGAAAACCACTATTGTAATGCCTTTTTGTATTTCTATGACTCTAGATCATTGGTAGGAGCTCATATTGTTCAAGTTACGAAGATTTTCGTCAATTTACACGTACACAATCCGAATGTAAACAATAGCGCGTAAAAATACAAATATTTCATTCAGTTGCTTGATGTTGTTGTGGATATTTTATTTTTTTCCCATATATGCACTCAAATCAAATACTTCTATTTGCCTACCAATGGTCCAAATATTAAAGAAATTCTATTAACTGGAATATGTTTTCACCTCTGGTCGAGTTACCAGCAATTAGACTCCTTTTCCACAAGGATACACATCATTCTTCAGAGATCGCTGAATATTTGAGCCATTCTTCATAGATTGATACAATTATCAATATGATACAAATTTAATTGTTCATTTCGGTAAAGCGAGTACAAAATTGTAAAAACGTTCGCTATATAAGGTAGTTAATGTTAAAAATGTGTCTGCACGTTATATCTGATTTTCGTTAAAGTGAGATTCGTTATACCGAGATTAGCCTATAATTTCAAAAATTTTTTAAATCAGACTGTTTTTTTATTTTACAGCTTTAAATTTTTTAATAAAAGTGAATGTATCAATCAAGTTTTGAAAAAAGGATATATGACAAACTTCTTTGTTTGACTTTCCACAACAAAGTTTTTTAGTTACCAGAAAACTACTTGAAAAACTACATGTTGTGGCCATAATTTAAAAAAATTTCTTAAAAAGGATATATGATAAACTTTGGAAATAAAAAATATTTTCAAGAAATTTTTTGAAAATTATAAATAACACAATAAAATACAAATTGTAAAGACATTTTGATAAAAATTAAAAAGTATATAAAAAATTGGAGAGTATTTTTAATTTTCTTTACAAAAATTAATAGATGTTTTTAACTATATACAAATAGTAGTCCTATTCTTAACACAGTGTATTTAAATATGAGACAGATTCTTCACGGTTTATCAATTTTGACTTATTCTTTCAATTTATTAATCTTTTATTTACTTATTAAGCTTATCGTTTTAAGTATATTGAAATTCTAACTTAAAACTACAGTTTTTATAGTTTAGCAAAGGCTTTAATTACTACCCACAACACATTTCCAAAACTAGCCCCTGTAAATAAAACAATTCATTTTCTAGCCCGCTCCCAGTAGATTTAACCTCAAGTATTTAATACCAAAACTAACAGAGATTCTGCAAACTAATGGAATTAAATCTGTGTTAATTTTCATTTAATCCCGAACCCTTGTTAAAAATATAAATATTTTTTTTGCACAGTTTCTAAATACAAATCCTAGCTGTATTTTAAAATAATAAAGATACAAGGGTTAAATTAAAACATGCATACATTTTTTTAATACCTACAGAGAACAAAAATCAACAAAAATACTTTTTAGGGAGTTGGTTTTATTATTGTTTAATTTACATTTTATTATTATTATTTTTCTAGCTGAACAGAAAAATGTTCAATAAGTATTGCAAAGGTAAACAAAATCAACATCTATCTACACAAGCAACAACAAAAAAAAAAAAAACATTTATTTAACCATTCAGCCATTCGTTTGCTTTGAGTTGAGGGTGAAAATTTGTAGTTGAATCTATTGTTTAAAATGATTGTTGTTTAGATTTCTACTGATGTTGTTTGTGTGAGTGTGTGTCTTTGTTTTTTTTTTTTCCAAAAAGGTTATTATTTTTTAATAAATTTTTCTTCAATAGGTTATTGGCACATTGGGAATGTAAATGAAAATTAAAGCCTGCAATCAGCCTCATAGTCATAACAAAAGGTTAAAAAGATGAAACACAAAACACGATCAAAGTGTATTCGTGCCTAGTTGTTGTTTTAGACTTAAAATAAACATTGAGTTCTTATTTGATTCTTGGTTTAATTTTTCTTTTCTATTATCATTATTATTATTATTGTTATTTTGCATTCATTTGTGAGTGTCAGTAGAGAGAGTTTTACAAATTTCTATGATGTTTTGTTTCGTGATATTTTTAATGTTTTATTTAACATTATCTTTGCATAAATGTGATGAAAAAAAAAAGAAACTCACTTGAGTTGAAGTTTTATATTTATATTTATAAAACATCAAATAAGTAAGGATTTTCTAGGTATTACTTTTTATGTTATACACTTTTATGATAATTTTCAATACTCTAGCAACAGTCAATAACTGAGCTGAACAAATATTTGTTCAAAGGGGAGGCTGTATCAAACAACATTTTGTACTATAGCGTTTTTTTTTCTAACGTGGGAGTCAAATTTTTATACATGGAGAATAATTTAAATAAACGCATTATTTAGTGAAGACTGCTTGTGGAATTTTTGTCATAAAACTTTCTCTTGAAAAAAAGTGCCGCTGAAGTACACCGCTTGCTCACCAAATCTGATGGTGAATGTGTTTCATCG
Organism: Calliphora vomitoria; assembly: GCA_942486065.2. Taxonomy (NCBI): domain Eukaryota; kingdom Metazoa; phylum Arthropoda; class Insecta; order Diptera; family Calliphoridae; genus Calliphora; species Calliphora vomitoria. Next base: position 39,710,280 of record OW818031.2, read on the forward strand.
GCTTCAACGTACCAGAGATGATTTGTGCGGTACAGAAGTGGAGATTTTGACACGAAGACAAAGACTCCATGGAGATTGTTGTAAAAACCAACAAGAGCTTGTAAAATAATTGGAAGCAGCAATTTCAAAACGTTTGCAAGCATCAAGATTCATCCAAAAGCAGGGAAATTGGCTACCATACGAATTGAACAGGCCTTGAAATACGATTTTGCATGTCCGAAATAATGTTTGGACGTTATAAAAAAATAATTTTTGCACTGAATCATTACTTGCGATGAAAATGGATCCATTACGATAACCCTACCAACCAGCCAAATATCCATGGCGCTAAGCTAATGCTCTGTATTTGGTGGGACCAAAAGAGTCCTGCGCAGAGAAAACAGATTCGTGATAGCAACCGAATTTGTTGCCAATCGAAGTTGACAAAAAGAATTTCGGTTAAAGGAACCAAGCTTGGCATTAGCCGACAAACGCCTAGAATGTGGGGCCTGACATGAAACTGTAATATTCCATCATGACAACACTCGGCCACATGTTGCAATACCAATTAAAAACTATTTAGAATGAAATGGTTGGGAAGTTTTTCCTCAAACCCTTTATAGTCCAAACTATTATTTGTTTCAATCGAAGCAGAGCGATCACTGGGATACGCTTCACTTTGGAACAGAGTATCCGATATTGGCCTCAAAAGATGAGCAATTCTTTTGGCTCGGAATCTATATATTGTCAGAAAGATGAGAAAAGTTCATGGCTAACAATGTCCAATACTTTAAATAAATTTATATTGAATGAATTTGTTTTGCAGGTTCTAATATTATTGCTCAGTATACCAAACAGGCTGTTCACGGACATTATGGTTGTTAAAAAAGTCTTGTTTTTTATTTCACATATTTATATTTCGATACAAAGGTTGCATAATTCTGTTCCCATTCAACATTAAATTCTTCTGGCATTTTAAAGCTTCCGTTTTGCCACAAATTCAAACACAAACACATGCTGCCATTTCAAATAATAAACCTACTCGGGATGACTCTACTTACTACTACAACAACACAAAACAAACCTACAACAAGGTGGTCTTTATGTTATTCCTGTTGTTATAATAATTTTCTTATTGTTGGTTGGCATTGTTTATTTTTTAGTTAGTTGTGTTCAAAGTTTAGGTGCTTGTAGATCCTCTCTAGGTAGGTGTTGGTTTGAGAGGATGGAGCAAAGAAAAATAAAAAAAAATCTATAAACACAAACACATTGGAATAGTAAGTATCCTTTTTTTAATGGTACTGGGTTCCTTGTTGTATTGTTTAAAATAACGGCCTTTTTTTGTTATTTCAACTGTTGTATGACTGTGTTATTTTTGCCTTGTTTAAGTAAAATTTATAGTGTGATGTTATTATTTTTATTGACAATACGTGACGTGTTCTTATTGTTTATTTAGTTGCTTCGGTCGTTTCTTCTGTTGTTTGTTATTTGTTGGTTTTTGTCAGTCAGTCAGTTAGTTAGTCAACCAGCCAGCCACTACGGCATCCAGCTAGTGGCATTCATTGGGTATCCTTGAATTTTTAGAAAATTGTTTCTTGCTTCAGCTCTTGTTATTGGTATTGCTATTGTTACGGTTGTCTTTTTTATAACTTTCAATACCACAGCCATAACTAGTCGTACAACATACATTCACACATCTATTAACCAACATCAGTTTCATTGAAAAGTTTATGTATGCAGGTTTATTTCAGTTAGTAATGGTGTATTGCTTTCTATGACGTTGTGTAGGTGAGTTTGTATGATATCTCATAATATATATATATATATATATTTTTACTACACATTTATTCAACATATTTTTTTTATTTTTATTTTTATTATGTTTTTGTTTTTTTTTCGTAATAGGAATGTTCATTTCTTGTTGGTGGCATTTATTAGTAGGGTTTCTCGAAACAGTAAAGATATTTTAATCCTAGTATCCTAAACCTTATTATGCTTATTTACAACAAAGTACACTCATGGGCTAGGTTTAGAATTATATGTTAATAAGCAGGTTTAACATTCTAGGGTTAAAGAGGACCAATATGAATTATTTTTAAGCAGCAAAACGAAAACCAAATTGTGTTTGGAATACAATATTTTAGAACAAAATATTGTTGTCCAAAAACTTTTGAATTGTTAACCCTAACTACTTTTATGTATATAAATAATACTTTGTCAGTTGTAGTTAAATAAAAATATGTAAGTATATATATAATATAAATGTTTGCATGTATTTGTGTATAACTGATTATTTACGTATAGGTACATACATACATTTATTTGTAATATTTTTATACCCTACACCACCATAGTGGGGAGGGTATATTGGATTTGTGCAGATGTTTGTAACGCCCAAAAATATTAGTCTAGCACCCACCTTAAAGTATACCGATCGACTCAGAATCACTTTCTGAGTCGATTAAACTATGTCCGTCCGTCCGTCCGTCTGGCTGGCTGGTTGTCCATGTAAACCTTGTGCGCAGAGTACAGGTCGCAATCTTGAAGATATTTCGATAAAATTTAGTACATATCATTTTTTCTGCCCAAGGACCAAGCCTATTGAAACTGGCTGAAATCGGTCTATTATTTCACCTAGCCCTCATACAAATGTCCTCCCGAAATTGGACTTTATCGGTCATAAATGTTTAATTTACATATATAGGTATCTACACAAGTTTTTCTCCAAATAAGTTTTATATATACGAAATTCATGTCGCCAAATTTTATTATGAGCATAAATCTCTTAAAAATGTTGGTATACACATAAAATGCAACATAAACAACTTTCATACAGATATTAATTACACCACTTAATTTTATGGTGATCAGTCCATAATTGGTCATAGCTCCCATATAAAGCCCGCTTCCGATAATCACTTTAACGAGCATAAATCTCTTAAAAATGTTGGTATACACATAAAATGCAACATAAATAACTTTCATGCAGACATTAATCACACTACTTAATTTCATGGTGATCGGTCCATAATTGGTCATAGCTCCCATATAAGGCCCACTTCCGAAAATCGTTCACGAATATAAATTATTGAAATTTTGAAAGAAAAATGTTTTTGCTCATTTACTTAGTGTAGGGTATTATATGGTCGGGCTTGACCGACCATACTTTCTTACTTGTTATTATTATTTACATTTATTTACCGGTCTATTTGTATTTTTCAATTTTTATTTACCTTACAGACAGTAAATGAAATATTTTTCTGTTGAATATAGTCGTACATCAAAATACTCGTATGATAGGTTTTATACCAGTATATATTATTTAACTAATACATATTCATATACAAACATCAATTATCAAATGTACTAGCATGCATATAAGTAATATACATATACGAGTATAATAAATAACGTGTATATATTGGTTTTTGTTTTGCAAAAATATATATAATCATACAAATGTATATATTTATTAAATTATGAATACGTATCAACTATATATATACAGATATATAATCGAAGTTTGTTTTTTGCATAATTTTAAAAGTTTATTTGATAGTAGCTTAACCGATATTGCTGTCAGTCAAAATAAACAAGGTAGAATTGTATAAAACCTAGACGAATTTGTTACTACTCTACAAAGTGTTACTGATTGCATACAATTGGTCAATTCACAAGGTCTCTATTATGTCATATTGTCATAATGTCCTAAAACTTCACAATGGTTTTTATTGATTTTCAAGCAAAAGATGTCCTAAAATAATACTACTTTCTATGCTATGTTTATTGTGTTATCGTAACGAACCAGCAGATATCAGCGTAACGAACAAACGCCGAATGCCTTAGATTCGTTTAAGCCGAGCCGCCGAGTCGTGATATATTAGGACATTATAACAATATGACTGATAAAAGACCTTGTGAATTTTTCAAATATAACTAACATTTTTATAAGACTAAAACATGGCCTATATAAAAATGTTTCAATTTTCTTATCAAATTAATGTATTTTAATCCAAAAATCTAACTAACACAAGTAAGAGAGCTATATTCGGCTCTGCATAGTATTATATACCCTTCACCAAAGTTACTTTAAGATAAAGATTGAAAATATTTTTTGATGAACAAATTTTTTGCTGGAAATAAGTTAATAAAAAAGCAACAGAACAATAAAATTATACTTAAAGGAAATGTTAACTATTTTTAAGTAAAAAATTGTTTTTATTTTTTTAACCCTGCTGTTAGGTTAAGCCTATTTTGTCCAATTTTGTAATTGTTTCCTTTGTAATTTTTGAACGGTGATATATACTGAATTAGTTTTTTGGTTCACGTGGTCTTTTTATAAACCAATGCTATATACAAAACTGCAAGGATCTGACTTAAAACAGGACTGAGAAAAATAAAATATTACGAATCTTAGGTGAAGGGAATTTCGTCGAGAGCAAATAAGGCTAATTGTTTCCTTCATTACAGGACACTGTATAATTGGAACACATGCTAAAAGACTATGCCTACGGTACAATGACTACTGCAGGAGCTGTCACAATGAGGTAAAGGACTAGACGGTATCCCATCTATTCTGGCAATCCCCGGCTCTGATAAACTAGAGGGACTGCATTCTCGGAATTTCATTTCTATCATGCTTAGATGAGTTATCAAGGATGAGTCTTAGACGAATCTACTCCTTCATCAGGGAATCTGGTTGGTTTAGTCTGGAAACAATGGACATATGATAAATACCCAGCTGTTTACCCCTTGGATATCACAATGGGATCAGTTTTTTTAATAGACCATTTGGTCCATCGTATATTTTCCTCGGTTTTCTTTAATTTTTTTTACATTTATTTGAAAAGAAAAAGTATTTATTAGTTTGTTTTATATGTTTTGTGAAATAATATCAACTTCCGAATCTGAAGTATCGTAGTCACTCTCTGCATTGAGCAGTTCTTGTACTTCATCTTTGTTCAAGTTTACCATGTCGTAAGTAAAACACACAAAAAAACTGCACACAAAGTGAACCAAGCTTTTGCAAATATTTGAGCTTCTTTACAAGAAACATAGAATAGAGGAATCCCATAATTATCTATTACATATTTAATCTATGTTGATTAAAAAATAAAAAAGTGTAATCCAACACTAGTTTTTTACATTAGCAGTTTATATGGACTAAATGGTCCATTAACCCAACATTCGTTAGTTGTTTCTAACCTAACAGCAGGTTTAATTTATAAGCGAACAACATTTTAGGGCAAAATATTCTTTTTTGATTAATTTTTAAATTTTTTTTTAAATTTATTTGTGAAAAAAAATTTTTTGGGTGCCAAAAAATTCGGGATAAAAAAATATTTTTTCCGATTTTGACCAATTGTATGTCAGACTTACTTTGGCCTTATAAATGCCGTTGCAAAGGTCTTCGAAATATCCATATTGTCTATATTGATGACTTAGTAATCCAGATATAGATAAAAAATAGGTAAAAAATCGAGGTTGTCCTGCTTTTTTTCATATATTTTAGCCATTTGTGAGCCGATTGTGTCGATTTTAAATAGCAACCGGGCCAGAAGAATTCCCGATATATTGATGTATGAAGCATGATGTAAGTTATTTGGGGGGTACGGAAAGTTGATTTCAACATACAAATGGACAAACGGACTATATCGATCCATAATGGCTATCTATAACGATCCAGAATATATATACTTTGTGGGGTTGCTAATGGAAAATATAGAAATTACAAACGGAATGATAATTTTGTGTGTATATGCCCTTGCCACTCATGATGAAGGGTAGAATAATAGGGTTGAACAAAATTGTATGATAAAAAAAAAATTTTGTGATAAAAACAAAACTCGGGTTAAAAAATATTTTTGCCTATTTTAACCCAAGTTACTCAATATACGTTGCTCGAAAGGTCTATGAAATATCTTTCATTGGATATCCATATTACCTACATTAATGACTTAGTAATCCAGCTAAAGATCAAAAAGAGGTCAAATGTCGAGATAGTCATGGTTTTTTGCTATATCTCAGCCATTTTTGGGCAAATTTTCTTTATATTTATACCCTACACCACCATAGTGGGGAGGGTTATGCATTTGTGCAGATGCTTACAACGCCGAAAAATATTAGGCTAACAACCACCTTACGGTATACCGATCGACTCAGAATCACTTTCTGAGTTGATTAAACTATGTCCGTCCGTCTGGCTAGCTTTCCCTATAAACTTTGTGCGCAAAGTACAGGTCGCAATTTTAAAGGTATTTCGATAACATAACATTTAGTACATTCAATTATTTCGGCTCAAGGACGAAGCCTTTTGATAATAGCTGAAATCGGTTCATTATTTCACCTAGCCCCCATACAAACGTCGTAAGGAATTGGACTTTATACGTCATAAAGATTTAACTCATATAGGTGTCTATACAAATTTCACTCCAAATAAGTTTTACATAAACGGAAATCATGTCACCTAACTTTATGATGATCGGTCCATAATCAGTCATAGCTCCCATATAAGCGACGCTTTCGAAAATCACTTTATCGAGCATAAATCTGTGAAAAATGTTGCTATAGACATAAAATTCAACACAATTAATTTTCATATAGACATAAATAACATGACCAAATTTCAGGTCTATATTTAATCATAGCTCCCATATAAGACACTCTTCGGAAAATCATTCACAAAACTATACTATTGAAATTTTAAAAGCGAAATGATTTTGCTCATTTACTTAGTGAAGGGCTTGACCGACCTTACTTTCTTACTTGTTTTAAACTGCAATCAATCTGGGATATATTTATGTATGAATCAAATGTGTAAGTTATCTGGGGGCTACGAAAAGTTGACTTCAATATGTAGACGAATAGACGGACATGGCTATATCGATTCCGCTATCTTTATGTTTGTTTGGATTTCCTAATAGAATGTCGGTCGTTCTACTGCTGAAGAGTTTTTTCAGTTATAAAACATGTCAGTTATTATGTTTAATGTCAATTATGTTCATTTGTTGTTAATCTGAATAAAATGAGTGACCAGAAAAAAAGTGCGTGCTAAAATTATTAAATATTTTCAATAAAAACCCAACTTGGTCCTACTAATAGTTGGCCAAGCATTCATAAGACTTCATAATGTGTCCACTTATTTTTGGCCTGATTTGATACCCTGTCACTATGGTAAGAATGGTCTTGAGTGGTAAAAGAATAATAATGTGGTATTTGTAGCAAGAGATGCAAATTCTCCAGACTTCCTGGAGCTAAGGCCAGTGGAGAGATATTGGGTTCTTGTTAAAAGAGATTTGAAGAGCACAAAAAAGTTGTCGAAAAGTGTGGTAGATTTTAAACGGAGATGGGCAACCTGTTCGAACAAAGTGACATAAAGCATAATGGAAGGTTTTTATACCATAATGGAAGGGTTTTCAAAAAAGGTTCAAAATTTCATCATTAGTGATTAGAACTATAAAAATATTTTTTTTTTTTTTTGTAAATTTTAACAATAATTTCAATAAAAAAAAATCAAAACTGTGAGTTTAGTGGTTTCATTTTTATTAACATATATGTATGTTAAGAATTTTTTGATCTCAGTCCTTAAAATTCAAACTGAAATAAATTGTATGGCAACAAGTATTATATATCTGAGTGTTTCACTATGAAATATTCAAATATATTTCTGATCCTTATGAAATTCTAAGTCGATCTAGCTATGTCCGTCTGTTTTTATAATTTTTCTAAACAGATTGGTATTGAAAATTACAAAAATCATAAGCCAAAATCTGGAACAACCTTGAAAAAATGTTACGTTTTTTTTTTAAATTATATACAATGTTATTACTATTGTTGTTTATTTCTACAAATAAGCACTGAATATATGTATGTTCAAAAACAAATAATTACCTCTCCTGTGATGTAGAGTACAATAAAATTTAACAAAAATCACACAACATAAATTCTGTTAAAAATTTATTTTACTTAATTATTATTTTTTAACTTTGTTAGGCTTGTGAAATTGATATGTTGCAATTAAATAAAGTTTGCTTTAAAATTTCACAGTCATACAATAATATTGATTCTCTATTGATTATTCAAAATATCCACCGACTTCAACAGTGTTATAAACAATTGAAAACCATTATACAATTTAATTAAATAAATACATGATTAAATATACAATACAAAAAAAATATTTATTTACACAAAGTATTGAAACAATTAAATGAATGCCTACTTTCAATTTCAAAGTGCAAAAACATTCGAGACGACGACTTAAACCAATTGAAGTTAATAGCAAAAACCCAAAAGCCTTAATCTATACGGTAAATAAAGAAACCATCTAAACAATTAATTCCAAACACTTACAGTAACCATTATCAAAAGAAATATCATTAACATTGTTTTATTTAAGTTGTTAGAAAAACAATAAAAGAGTGCTAATACCTATAGATACTTACCAACATAATCTCATTTTGTTTGTTAGAAATCTTTAGATATGGGTAAGTATGTACGTTTTGGTAAGAACTTTAAAATTTAATTTCCTTTATTCTTCTGTACTCCAAACTTAGTTTTTAGGCAAATACAAAAAACCAGTTGGAAATTTGTTAAAGGGCAGGAAGCAAAGTATGGAAATTTCTTGCGCATATAATCGTATACAATTTTATAGCAAAATATAAGACGAAAATCAGCCTACACCAGAGTTTTGAGACTGAATATTGCAATATCTTTAAAGGGAAGATATTTGACAGAGAACTGGCTATAGACTGGTACGTTAGTGGTATGAACCATTCCTAGTTCTAACACTTTATATCAAAGTGATCAGTCACTTAAAAATGGCGATGTCATAGGAGGGAGTAAATTTGCGCCTCTTACACAGTCTGTGACCGGTATGTAACTAACCCAAAAGAATTTGTTTTTTTTTTTTAATAGCAGTTAGTCTGTCTTCTTTCCCACTCAATTTCCAACTGGGTATGAGTATGAATAACTTTGTACATCAATTAAAGAGTTTAATTAATACTACAAACTTTGTAAATAGTTTTAATTTAAACATTACACCACCTTCATAAGATTTGAATACAAAACACTCACTCACACTCTACGACTTTCATCTGTTTCTCATTCTGTCTGCTTTATTTCAGTTAACAAGGTGTCTCGCAACAAAGAATGTTACAAAAACAAACAAAAAAAAAAAAAACAAAATAAGTAAGAAAATTCTTTAGAAACTTATTTAGTGCTTGAAACAATGACAATTTCCTTAGACCTTTAACACACTTTCTGTCAATTCTTAATAAATATCAGTTTTACTTTCAGCCCGACTTTCTTACTGTCTCTTTTTCGGTTTGCTTGCTAGAGTGTGTGTATATGTTTACCTGTTTTACCTGTTTGTTTCTTGTCTATTTACGGTTAAAATGTTCTCGCTTAAAAAAGTTTTCTGTCAACTTATTATTTACTTTGCAACTTTCTTAGCGCTTTCTTTTCTTAGAGGAAAACACGAAAAACTTAGACAAAAGATATCAGGGTGTTGTTTGGAAGTAATACAAATACTTCTGCTAAGATTCTTATTGGGTTCATGAATGGCTAGCAATTATAATGTCAAATTCATAAGTGTGTGAAGTGACCTATAAATGTTGCAAAATAGAGGTCATATATATATTTGTGAACTTTTGCATATGGTTTTTGTACTCATGGTGATTAAGTAATTCTTTGTCTAATAAATACCAAACAAATTATATAACATCCATTTGTATGTGTTCAACGCTCTGTCGTTTCAAGTATATAATCCACATCAGGCGCGGATCCAGAGGGGGTGAAATAGAAATTTTCCTCCCAAAACCGAAAAGTTTTCATATAAAAAATAAGATGAAAAAAATAAATGTAGAACAAATTTTAATTTCCCACGCCACCCCCAAATGGATGACCTGGATCCACGCCTGATCCACATTAGTAAGATTCACCTGAAATATTTATTACTAATATAAACATTTTCATTTTGAAAATCAGCTAAATCTTTTTAGTAGAACAAAAGTTATAAACCATGTGAGACAACTTTGAAAAATGTACTATTTTATATGTGTTTAAGTTGTGTTTAAGTGTTTAAGTTATTAGCAACATACACTAAATATAATTGTATTGGTGTGTGGAAATAGTCAATAGTTTTAAACGATATTAGTGAGCCCATTACTATAAATGGCGAGCTCTACAGATTAATTATAAGCAATTTGTATGTTCATAGACGACATGTGGTTTCAGCAAAACAGCTCTACTGGCCACAGTGCTTACCTAATAATGGATATTTTGCATGAACGATATGATGCTATGATTATCTCTTGCAATCTTGAGCATCCAGATCGTGCGATGTGACTGTGCTGGAAATTTTCATCGGAAGTCGCAGAAATATGCTAATAAGCCGCAATCGATCGATGCCCTCAAAGTGGATTATGCCATTGTTTAAATTTACCCTGATCTATAGAAAAATTTGCCATAATCAGAGTCATTGCAAATTAGATAAACATCATTATAATGGCATGAAACTAAGGGAAAGGATGAGAACTACTGCTGTCAATACAACGCAGAATTTTGGTAAACATTCCTTAATTTTTAAAGAACCTTGCTTATATTCTTTATCTGCAAATAAGTTAAATTTTCAAAAAATTTATAAAAATTTAAAGCAGGTTTATATGATTTTAAGACGAATATTAAATATCTTATGGCCGTTTAACATTCAAGAAATTCTAAAGCTGCAAGTACAAATTGTATAAAAATTTGTCCATTTATAAAGATAATATACAATCTGTTTGGAAATTATACACTATTTTCCAAAAAGTGACATACAATTTTAAGAGATGTAGAGAATATGAAACTTAGAGAATGAATGTGAGTTGTTATCATCAACATAATTTTAATAAAATTTTGTTTGTTCATAAAGAAGTTCGCCATATATCCCTTTTCCTAGAATAGGTAAGTTTTTAAAAAATGGTAGATTTGTACTCAAAACATTAAGCAATGCCACCAAGGAAGTACTTTAAGTCGAGTATTAAATGTCTTTTATAAAAAATATTATTTAAAAAAGTTATAGATTTTTTAAAAATGACTAGAATTATATGAAACTAAGAGAAAGGATGTGAACTAATGCGGTCAATATAATATAATATCCTTTTTAATGTAATTAAGGTTAAATTTCTAAAAGATTATTAAGAAAAAATGATAATTAGAGACATATGCATTAGGGATATAACTATTGACATTTTTTGCAAATATGCAAATTGGCATAGCATAGTCGAATAGAGCATTAAAAAATATGAAATATTTTTTCGCGGTTGTTAAAAAAGTTCACGCACCAAACGCAATAAAGTTTTTCATTAAATATGTTCAACTATTTTGAAATACAATATATTCTATTTTAGTAATAACTGCGGACGTACTTCAAAAGATAATTTTAAATATGGGAAGTATCCCTCACACTTGCAAAAAAAGAATATAAAATTATTAACATATTTTTTCAGAGAAAAAAAAATTTGGTTTATTTTAGAAATTGGTGTTGGTGCGTGATGTTTTTGATTCCAAATGACATAAAAAAACAAGTAAGAAAGTATGGTCGGTCAAGCCCGACCTTATAATACCCTACACTAAGTAAATGAGCAAAAACATTTTTCTTTCAAAATTTCAATAATTTATATTCGTGAGTGATTTTCGGAAGTTGGCCTTATATGGGAGCTATGAAAAATTATGGACCGATCACCATGAAATTTGGTCATGTGATTAATGTCTATATGAAAGTTATTTATGTTGCATTTTATGTATATACCACCATTTTTAAGAGATTTATGCTCGTTAAAGCGATTATCGGAAGCAGACCTTATATGGGAGCTATGACTAATTATGAACCGATCATAATAAAATTTAGTGACATGAATTTGGTATATATAAAACTTATTTGGAGAAAAACTTGTGTAGATACCTATATAAATTAAACATTTATGACCGATAAAGTCCAATTTCGGGAGGACATTTGTATGGGGGCTAGGTGAAATAATGGACCGATTTCAGCCAGTTTCAATAGGCTTGGTCCTTGGGCAGAAAAAATTATATGTACCAAATTTTGTCCAAATATCTTCAAGATTGCGACCTGTACTCTGCGCACAAGGTTTACATGGACAACCAGCCAGCCAGACGGACGGACGGACGGACGGACATCGTTTAATCGACTCAGAAAGTGATTCTAAGTCGATCGGTATAATTTAAGGTGGGTGTTAGACTAATATTTTTGTGCGTTACAAACATCTGCACAAATCCAATATACCCTCCCCACTATGGTGGTGTAGGGTATAATGATTTTCATTACTTATACAACAATGGCCATCACGTGGTGGTAGGCCAAAAATTTCGTCAAAATTAGTTATATGCCTAATATGCATATGTATAAGGAAATATAAAATTTCTTATGAAAAATTATTTTCCTAAAAGTGCCATAATTTTTATTAAAACTCTTCAGATTTTATTGAAACTTAGATAATGAATGTGGATTGTTATCTTCTTTATAATGTACAAATTTGGCAATATTTTGTTCATTCATAGAAAAGCTCGTCATATATCCTTTTTTTTCTAAAATATGTAAAATTTTATAAAAGTGGTAAATTTGAGCTGAAATTCACCTTAAATCGATTATTAATTTTCTTTAATGAACATATTATAAAAAAACGTTATGAACATTTTAAAAATTACTAGAATTATATAAAGCTAATCCTTTTTCAGCAAATTAGTTAAATTTTCAAAAAATTTATAAAAATTTAAAGCAGAAATTAAAAATACACATTTTAAATGATTTTTAGACGTAAATTAAATATCTTATGGTCATTTAACATTCAAGAAATTCTAAAGCTGTAAATATAACATACAAATTGTATAAAAATTAGTCCATTTATAAAGATAATATACAATTTCTTTTGAAATTATACACATAAAGTGGCATAACATTTTAAAAGATCTAGAGAATTATTCGAAACTTAGAGAGTGAATATGAGAAATTTTGTTTATTCATAAAAAAGTTTGCTATATATCCGTTCTCCTAAAATAGGTTAACTTTTAAAAAATGGTAGATTTGTACTCAAAAAATTAAGCAATGGCACCAAGTAAGTAACCTAAGTCCGGTATTAAATGTCTTTTATAAAAAATATTATTTAAAAAAAATATGATACTAAGTTCCTAAAATAGCCATAATTTTTTAAAAAAATCTTCAGATTTTAATGAAACTTGGATAATGAATGTGGATTGTTATCTTCTACATAATGTACAAATTTGGTAACATTTTGTTCATTCAGAGAAAAGCTCGTCATATATCCTTTTTTTTTTCTAAAATATGTAAAATATTATAAAAGTGGTAAATTTGAGCTGAAATTCACCTTAAATCTAGTATTAATTTTCTTTAATGAACATATTATTAAAAAACGTTATGAACATTTTAGAAATTACCAGAATTATGTAAAACTAATAAAATAACCTAAACATTTGGTTTTTGGGATCCTCTTTATGCAATTAAGGTAAAATATCTATAAAATTATTAAATTTAAAGCGAAAATGATATTTGTAGTTATATGCAAGGGTTTTAGTCTAATATACAAATTCTTTAGAAAAGTTATGTTGCAAAAAGTGCCATAAAATTTTAAAAAATCTTTAGAATTACATGAAACTTTGATAATGAATGTGAGTTGTTATCCTTTACATAACTTATAAATTTGTTAAAACTTTCTTCATAGATAAAGCAGTTCGTTATATATCCTTTTTCATAGAATATATAAAATTTTTAAAAAAATTTATAAATTTGAGCCCAAAAATTAAATTAAGGAGGTAAGTTATTATGTTTATAAAAATATTATTTGAAAAATTTATGAAATTTTTTAAAAATAACTGGTATTATATGAAACTAAGAGAAACTATGGGAATTAAGGCGATCAACATAAAATAAATATTTGGGTTAGTCCAGTTATATAGAAGGTCCTAAAATAAGACAATTTTACAAAAACGTTGTACCAGTTTTTCATAACAAAAAATTTGGAAAATATTGTTTAAGTTTAACTTATTTCAATTAAATGATTGTAATTAAATATCACAGGTAAATACATATTTCGTTCACCAAAGTATTGAGGAATATTGTAGCTCATAACTAATAAATCTAAACCATTCCTTGATTAGAATTTAAACTTGAAATTTCGAAATTTTATCATTTACAGCATATAACACTAGACGGGATTTATTTAAAACAATTATAATTCAATGGTTATTGAACCCCATAACACTTGGCACTGTTGGCTGCCATTAGTATACAGGGCATAAACCATAGCAATTGAGACTTTTATTATTTAATTTATACTTGAGTTAGTAAATTCGTATGTAAGTACATATATTCATACACCCAGAAAAAAAATGTATATGATCACAAACAATTTTTCAGTGTATGTTCTATATGTGTCGATGGAGCATATTTTTGCATATTTTATTGATAATTCTTTGTTTGTTATTCGGTATATACCATAAAAATGCGGAATACAAAAAACGCCTAGGTCAGCTAAAAAAGTTTGAAGACCACGAATTGCAGGCATTACTCCATGAATATTGTTGTAAAATTCAACAAGCGCTTGCAAGATCATTGGTAGTTACTCAAGCAGCAATTCCAAAACGTTTGCGAGCACCAGGATTCGTTAATAACTTCTCTCGATTTACATCGAGCTTTCTCAGAGATGGTACTATACATGGGTTCTCATCAAACGAGTTCAAGATAAATTCAGGGGTACCGCAAGGATCCGTTCTTTCTCCTACTCTATTTCTTATTTTTTTAAATGACCTTCTACATCAAACTTCCAACCCTATATATTCTTTTGCAGATGACAGCAACATTTTCCATTCATATTCATTCAGTTACACACCAAGCCCGTCGGAGATTGGGGCAATGAGGCAAAATATGAATGATTCCCTCAATTGGGACCTTCTGAAAATCTCTGAATGGGGTCGTGCGAATATGGTCGATTTCAACGCTCGCAAGTCTAAGTGTTGCATGTTGACACATAAACGAACGACAGACCATGTCGCTATATCTGTATTTATGGGTGGTGTAAATATTGTGGAATAAGACAATCTTGATGTTCTGGGCATGAGAATACAATGTGATGTCCGCTGGTCTAAATACATTTTTCAAGTGTCGAAAGAAGCATTCAAGTGTCTCGGATTTCTGAAACGGTGTAGGAATTACATCACTCCATCTGATGTACTCACTATTTACACTACCTATATCCGACAGAAAATGGAATTTAACTCCCATATATGGGCCGGTGCTTCAAAGTCTATTTTGGAGCTTCTCGACCGCGAACAGGAGAGGGCGAAGGTGATTATCGGTGACAGTAGGGCATTCAACTCTATTGATTCGCAGGAGATACTACGAACCAAACACTACTCCCTCTTTCTTAACTCCCATATCCTAATTTTCCTAAATCAAACACAATGCTTTGCATGAGTAGGGGTCATCCCCTGAGTGTTGGTCCAAGAAAAAAAATACGATTTTGTATGTCGGAAATGCTGCTTGAACTCTATGAAAGAATATCAGTTTTGCACCGAATCAAGAAAAGTTAATCCATTTCGATAAAAAGCGTAAGATATCGTAGTGAAGCCCGGCCAACCAGCCGAATCGACACCAAAACTAAATATCCATGGCGCTAAGGTAATGCCCTGTATTTGGAGAGACCAAAAGAGTCATATTTATTATGAGGTACTGAAAACTGGCCAGACCATCACAGGAAACCTATACCGACTGATTCATTTGAAGTAAGAATTGGCCGAAAAAGGCGCAGAATATGCGGCCAGACAAGAAACCGTAATATTCCATCATGACAACGCTCATACACATGATGCAATACCTGAAGCTTTGCCTCACACGCCTTATAGTGCAGACCTTTTTAAGCCATTATGGTTGTCTTAATCATGTCTTAATAATTACATTGGCTATACTATTGTTAAATAACTTGTACTCATGTAAAAAAATGCCTTTGATCAATTCACAACCATGTTTTTTTCTCTGCGTGTACGTACGACAACAACTTTATTTAAAACCATTTATTTTGCATTTATTTATTTACATTCTTTAGTTTATTTTTTAATGAGGAAAAAGGTAAATATCATTGAAAAAAGAAAATGCTTACATACATAGTTCGTTAGTCTGTCGCATGAATATATGCACTATGTGTGTATTTACGGAGTATAAAGAAAAGCTTTATAAATTACAAATTACTGGTACATGCATGCAGTACAAATAACTACATGTTACACAGTAGCATTTATATACATATACACACATGCATAGACATACAAATTTGTAAATCTTAATGGGGAAGTTATCCTAACGCTCATAAATCTGTAAACATAAGGTTCTCAAATAAAAGTTTTCAATATCCTTCAGTTCTTTTACTTCCCCTTACAGTAGCTTGAAAACTTACGGGATACCACAGCGTAATACGAGTACGCTGACGGATGTTAAACTTTTATCCAACTTAAAATATATTTATTTATTTTCTTTTTCATTATGTCATGCATACTCACATGCAGCGCTAATGCTGGTGCATGTGGTAAATTGTTGCATACAACCACAAAAAAAAAATAATAATTTCGTTAACTTGAATTTGTTTCTTCGCTTTCAGATACAAACATACTAAGTACATATAAATGTAGTTCCTAGTGGTAGAAAATGGGGGGAGCCAATGGTACCCTTTACAAAAATGGACAAGTGAGCAATACTCTGATTCATATATTTTGATGTAGAACAAGTATTAACAAATATTTTTCCTTTCCAACTACAACGTATAATTTTATTTGTCGCGACATATGACGCGACGTAAAATACATATTGTATTTAAATTGGTTTTTGTTTAAAATTTTGGTATTTTCATGTCGTCTTATGTTTTAACTTTGCATATTTTATAAATATAACAATAAATGATAATAAGACATTGGAAAGTTTTCTTTTAATGGTTACTTTTTTGTTGCCTAGCAACTGTGCACCCAGCCTTCCATTTGTCTTTAATGGTATTTTACGCATTTTTCTTATATTTATTCTTAAGTGTTCAGAAATTTTAAGAAATAATTGTTGCATGCATAACTATAGCAATTTAACCAAGGGTTTGAACAAAGTAAAACAATTTAAAAGGGCTGTATATAAACTGTTTTTTTCCAAGAAATTTCATGCTTAAATTTAAGATAAATCTATGATTTAAAAATTTTTTACATAATATAATGGAAACGGTATTAAAAATTAAAACAACATTGTATAAAGCATTTTAATAAAATGGCCATAACAATTCACTTATCACTGGCGAATAGTCTTCCAGCATGGCTAGATAGCAAATGTCATTTCTGATAATTTTCATGGAAAACATCCGGTCTGATACCACCTCCTGGTAAGTTTTTCAGCATGCAATGAAGTCTCATAAACCACATGATGAATTTGCCAAACAAAGTTGTTATTAAATATTTTCTAAATATACTTCATGTGAAGTCAAAATAATTGAAAAAATATCCCTCTTTAAATGAAGATTGGAATGTTTTCATAAAAGTCAATATAAATAATCCAACAGAAAATTAAATTTTTATCCAACCTATTTGATATTCAGAGACTTTACGGAGAGCAATCTGCTATTTACATGTATACAACACGAGCGTCAACGAAACTCATTAAATTAATCAATTGAGAAACACAAAATACAATCAGAAGTAGCTTGCCAACTTTCAAAAGATAAATAAATATTCTTAATAAAGAAAACGATCGCAGCCTAGACCTTTAACTTCAAAATTTAAGGCATTTTAGGATTTGTATACCCTACAACACCATAGTGGGCAGGGTATATTGGATTTGAGCAGATGTTTGTAACGGCCAAAAATATTAGGCTAACACCCACATTAAGGAATACCGATCGACTCAGAATCACTTTTTGAGTCGATTAAACGATGTCCGTCCCTCCGTCTGGCTGGCCGGCTGTCCATGTAAACCTTGTGCGCAGAGTACAGGTCGCAATTTCAAAGATATTTCGATAAGATTTGGTACATATCAATTTTCCGACCCGAGGACCAAGCCAATTGAAACTGGCTGAAATCTGTCCATTATTTCACCTAGCCCCCATACAAATTATTGAAATTTTGAAAGAAAAATGTTTTTGGTCATTTACTTCGTGTAGGGTATTATATGGTCGGGTTTGACCGACTATACTTTGTTACTTGCTTAAAATATTTTTTCATAATTTTTAAAAAAGTTGTAGAAGCGTAGAAATGCAATATTCTTTTTATACGCCGAGCATATACTAACTAAAGGGTGATTCATCGTGAGGTTTGATTTTCAAAATGCTTTTTTTGCAGATCACGCGTGACTCAAATCAAACTGCTTTGTCATTTTTCTTCAGTATCGTTTGGCAAAACATCACGGAAAGACTCACACCACAACAGCGTCTCCAAATTGTTCAGCGATATTACAAAATACAGCCTTCTGTAAGAAATGTTTTTCGTGCGATTCGAGGTACTTACGGTTCAGTGATGAAGCAAATTTCTGGCTCAATGTATACGTTAATATACTAAATTGCCGTATTTGAGCTGATGAGCATCCCGAAGAGTACCAAGACCTACCATTAGATCCATTAAAAACAACGGTATGTTGTGATTTATGGGCTGGTAGAATCATTGGTCCATATTTCTTCAAAAAAGAGAAAAACCAGAATATTACCGTCAATGGTAACTGTTCTAGCACCATGTTAATGGACTATGTTCATCCTGAAATTCAGGCGCATGGTCTCGGTAAGCTCTGGTTTCAACAAGTCGGCGCTACAGTTCATACAACGCGTGAAACAATTACCTTGTGGAGATATGATTTTGATGAGCACTTAATTTCACGTTTTGCTACGGTAAATTTGAAACCTAGATCGTGCGATATTACAACGTTGGACTATTTTATCTGCAGATACGTAAAGCCTGAGCTCTTCAGAACTAAGCCAGTTACGATTGACGCTTTGGAAGGCAACATTACTCGTGTTATTCGCGAGATACCAGTCACTATACTCGAACGAGTCGCCCAAAATTGGACCTTCCGAAGACGTAGTCATGACCAACATTTACATGATATCATTTTCAAACAGTAAATGCCATGTATTGTTCCTTTAACCGACAATAAAAATTTGAAGTTCACTTTTAAATGTATGTATTTTATTTTACATTATAAATCAAACCTCACGATGAATTCTTTTTTAATGAAACACAGGTATTTGGATACAAATTTATTTTGGTTTTCAAAAACTCTCCTTTGAGCTCATTGCACTTTGTCCAACGTTTCTCCAATTTGTTTATCCTTTCCAAAAAACAAGATTTAACGAGATTATCATTAGAGTCAAATCTCTTTCCGTCGAGACATTTCTTCAGGCTTGGAAACACGAAAAAGTTAGTGGGGGAGCATTTCGTAGCCTTATTCATAGATTTTTGCCATGAAAACTGCACATGTGGCTACAGCTTTGTGCAACCGATTGTGAGCCAGCCATCTTATTGAATGCTTTTTCATACCCAAGTGGTCATTCTAAATTAAAACCACTCGGTCATGTGAGATGCCTATGACTTCCCCAATCTTTGGCACTTCCAATCATCCGTCGGCCAGCACCATATCGTGATTTATTTCAATTGTTTCCGGTGTAGAGATCTAAACTGGGAATACAGAACGTTCGGTATCTTTCGTGCTTGTACGGTCACAATGAAATTCAGTAAACCTCTTGTTTACCATTGGAATTGATGGTGCAGAGTTCCCATAGTATTTATCAAGCTTAGCCTTTATTTGGTTTTTTCCCCTTAATGAGCCGACGAATTTCACTTTTTTTCAATTTCTCCTAAAGTCACGAGGTAGTCTGCTATCAATGGCTGTCAAACACAAACTGACAGTTGTTGATAGGAGCAGTGTTGCCTTTCAGTTAAGAGCCGGAAAATTAAACACGTCGCGTCTTTTTGACCCATCCTCGTGTGTACATAATGAACAAATTAAAGCATTAGGGAGCGATAATAATCAGAATTATACCTTTAATAAATCAAGCTGAAATTATTAAGCAAATAGTTTGCAATTTACTTAGTTTTGAAGAATTGATGTACTTTGATCGTCACCATTGATCAAATCAAATTTGCGTCACCGTGGGCGGGTTAAAAGTAAGAGACTTCGAAAAAATGAATTACACAGATTCTTATATTATGGGAATTTTAAATTCAAGTAGCAAATTACCTGCAAACTTATACTCATAGGGCAATATACTTTATATACTTAAAATAACATCTAGATATTCCCTAATGTCTAAACATTACCTGGCAATTTACTATTCAAATACTAATTACATACATATGTAAATATCAAATCTAATTTAAACTGTTGTGTAATTAATCGACATTTATTAGTTATTACATTTAAATAAAACAATATTTAATTGAGCGTAATTAGTTGCCATTAAGTTAATTTCAAATTGTTACTTAAACATATTTTCCATATTTTACGCCACTAATCAATAGGGACAAAGAGTAAGGACAGCAGTAATTACCACGAAACACATGTTAAAATCACAACAAAATCTTTATAAGCACAAGCAGTTGGAAAGAATCAAAAACAATTATGAAATCATTGTATCAAAAACTACCACAACAACGACAACAGCAACATACAGCAACAAGAACATTTAACACTTAACGCTGATGACTCTAACTCCTAACTCCTGATGCCGCTTTACATATCAATTACAATGATTCAACCAGAGTTTGTTTGGCGTAAGAGTACTTTGATTTGTTAGAACAAGAAAACAAGACGCACAATGGGGGAATGAATTGTATTCTACTCTTTAGAGTTAACAAATACAAGGAATCAACCCTTAGATTTAAATACAACACAACACAGTTTGAAAAGACAATTATACGGGTGTTGTTCAATTAAAACTGAAGGAAAAAAAATATAGCAAGAAGCAAAAAAAAACAATAAACCGTAAAGAAAAGAACATTTTGCTTGTCTTTTGTTAAATATTTAGTAGAGTAAAGATTTTAATCTAAATTTTAGATTTAAATGAAAGGAATGTAAAAAAGGGGTGTAATGGCATTTAACGACTTTGTGCTTGTAGCTGTTGGTTTAGTTTTTTTTCTGTGTCTTTGTTTCATTTTGGTTGTCATAAACGGAAATTATTTATTAAACCCGTAAAATTTAATAGAATTTTAAATCAAGCTTAATAAGTAAATTGGGTGTCTTGTTAGCAGTAGGCTGGTGCCATCTTAAATAAACGACTACTTAGTTAAGCATTTTGCAATATCAAAATATATTCATATAATGTTTAAAATAAAAAGTTTTATGATAAATCAAGAAAATTCCTCAAAGGCCAGACTTGCTCCAAAACCATCTTCCATAAAAATCAATGTGCTTTTGATAGACCTTTCATTTGGAAATTTCTAATCCTCTGCCCAACTCACCAAAGACCAACTGTAAACCTTTATTCTAGTTGCAAACAACAATGTAAATTTTTAGGGCCACCATAATGTTCATACATATATGTTTTGATAGTATTAATGTATGTAAATACTTGGGGATTTAGTTGTTAATATACATTTTTTAGTTTTAGTATTTAATTTATAGTTTCTTTTTCTTTGGGACCCTTTAGTTTTGATTTAATAATGTAAACTATAAAATTAAATTACGAAGTCTGAGATTCAAACATAAACTTCTTGCAAAATGAAATATGTTTCTTTGCTTCTTTGAAATATTCATTTATTTATAGTAAACTACAGTCACCATTAGCATCCTGTGGAGTCAGTTGTAATAATCATATATATGATACCATGTTCATATGTAGATCTTTAAACATTTTGACGAACTCAGCACTCAGGGAACGACCTTCTAGCATTAGAGCTACGAAGAGGAAGGGATGTTTGTTGACATCCCATTTTAAAGTGACAGGATAGACATTTCGAGAAAGGTTATTCCACATGCTCCAAAATGGACGATGCTCCTGTGAATCAATTGTTGGTTATCATAACAGATATCTTACTGTCACGTAATGTAAGAAAAATAATTCTGCAGGAAAACAATGAATAAACAACAAACTGTCTCTGTAGTTTGTTGTTCGATCCACTGGCAAATCGATCATTTAGATGAGATGAATACATTACTGTCACCCTTGAATACCTCTGTAATCGTCTGTATGTGGTTGAAAAGCTCCCAAAAAGGCTTTGCAGCACCGACCCATAAATGAGAATTTTATTCCATTTTTAGTCAAATATTGATGATGGAAATTTAATAGCGCTGGTTTTAAACACAGGTACATACACATTCACACTGAAAACATCAAGTTAATATTTGTTCCATAAACTAAACCATAAGGTAAACCAAAAACAAATACAACATTTAAAAGACCCCATTTAGAAAATGTCACAACTTCGTCTCAGTATGTTAAAGTATTACATCTGGTCAATTCTGCTATATATAAATAACCTTAAAAAGTGGACATATCGCATTATTCTTCCAGTCTTATGAACTGATTTTGAAACCAATAAATAAACATGAAGAAGAGAGAACTCGGAACGTCAACCATTCCAGGCCATACAGTGGTTTAGCAAGTTAAACATTTGAAGAGAAGGCAAAACTTTTGAGTATCCTGAAGAGGAGATATAAGTACTAGTGACAATTTCCAGAATAATATTTACCATAAAAACCTAAAATTTCATGTTCTTGTGATTTTTCGTGAAGAAAAATTTAAAATTCAAATTAGTGTAAAATTCGAAAGAACTAAGAAATCGCACTCGTTCAGCAATACTTTATGAACTCAAAATGTTTGTATTTTATGTTGAACGAGCGCCATATACATATTAAAGCAACAAGTTCCACTTAAATACTTAAATTTATAAAAAAGGCAAACATATGTTCCTAAAATTTAATTTTTACTTAAAAGAGGCCGCTCTGCCGTTATCTACGGTGTGATATCTCATAAACATTTACTGTATTTAACGTATTTATGGAGCCTTTCAAAATGAACTGCTTCTCCTAATGTTCGAAGGAAAAATCGAAGATAGGTGTAATATTGGAAGAACTAACTAAATTGGCTAAATGGTCAGTCTGGAGGCAAATGAAGAACAGTTTGCTAAACAAATTATACATGATACAATTTAATTGTAAGATTGTATTATGTATGATTTTTTCAATAATATGAACTAAATTCAGATTTCTGGAAGTCTGGTGTAGTGGATATTTGGAAGAATTACAAATAGAGTAGGAAATAGAACTGAGACTTGTTATACTCCTGAATTAACCTTGAACTCGTTTGAAGAGTTCACGCTGACAAAGTTTGATATAAATCAAGAAAAGTAATTGCCTACACAAAAGCAAAATAGAAGCTATAGCTTTATAGAAAAGCTAATATGTTTTGTAATTAATTAATCAATTAAGTGTCTCTAAGTAGTCTAGAGTGTATCGACTTTAAACTTTTTTTACTGCTCTTTAGAAAGTAGTTATTTTACCCAACCGAAGTAATATATGCAGAGAAGTCGGAGGAAATATTGTTTACAATCCATCGGTTTTTACACTGTCTATGCGATGTATTTTTAACTTTCTGATGCTTAGGCATGCCTCAAAGCACTCATCACAAAAATGCCAATAAATGCAAATGTATATGATTTTTCATTTCAAAAACTCTCCTAACAGTTTCTAAAAAACGTACTAAAATATTTAAATAAGTATTGAAACCTGTTAAAAGCTCTCTTCTTTCTTATTTACTGCACTTTTTACAAACTATGTGCATTAACAACCAAAAAAATATGGGAAGTCAAGGTGTTTAATCAAACGCTGATTAAAGTGTTTTAAGGTTTCCCGATCTTGGGCAGACTAGTTTTGCTGCCTCAGTTTTTTCCTCTTATACCAAAATGTTGTTAGGTTTTTTTGCTTTGATTTGCAATTTTTTACATAAAATTTTAAGAAATGGCTGGTCGAGTGAACAAACCTTCCAAATTACCTATTTTGAGTGATAAACAATTAGAAAAGTTGTTTTCAATAAAAATTGACAAACTATACTAACTAAAATCTCAAAAGCCCCAAGGGTGCCTTAAGGCACTCATTTAGTTTTTCCCACCTGGCAGGTAAACCATTTATTGTAGAAACTTTTAAATGTTGTTTTTGAAATCAGGTGCTTAAATTTACCATAAAAAATTATTATCAACGTTTTTATGCATTTTTTTAGAAATTGGCATTAGAGAGTTAACTGACTATTTGAATTCGATTAGCGCTCGTACCCGTAAAATAACAAGTTATATTGCTGATTAAATAACTAGTTATGTAGCTAGAAAATTAACTGACACAATGTAACCGGTATCAAACAGTCTCATTGCAAGCCCCTTTTTGCTTGCAATGAGACTAAAATTATTAGTCTCGTAACTACTTATGTCACTAGTTGTCTCCCTAAGTGATAAGTAAAATCACTAGCTCGGGACATTCACCAAGAACTGCTGGGGTGCTATTGAAACTAAACGATTAAAATTTTAGCCCTAGGGCAATATTTGGTTCTCATTTAAAAAACATTCACCCATGTTTGCCTAAAAATAGTGTTTATTATAAAAATAATGTTTTTTCTTTTTAATAATTTATACATATAGAATTTCTTTCAGCATCAATTTTTAAGATAAAGTTAATATTTTTATTATAAATATTTAACCTCTATACATATTTCCTTAAAAATATTATGTATGTATCTTTAAGCATTATTTTTGACAAACAGCATCAGCATCATCATGAATCAAGTAAAAAAGTTAAAAAAGAAACCTGATGAAAAATAACAGTGTGACATCTTGTTGACATACTGTTTGAATTTATAATGGTAACTGGGGTTACTATTTTTGGAACTTTACTTTACTTTACATTTTTTTTATTTTTTTTGTTTTTTTTTTTTTTTTTTTTTTTTGTTCATACTTTTATACTGTTATTATCACTCTTTGTTGATACAAAAATGAAATGGTGTAAAAAGTAAAGAGGAAAGTAAAAACGTTGTTTTATTTATATTTTAACGTTTATATTTATTTTTTTTGTTGTTACCTTAAAGTAACCCAGTTTTTTATTTTCATTATATAAACCATCAACCTACATAATATTTTGTTATAATATGTATTTATATATTATATATATATATAGAACAAGTACAATACGGAAGATGTAGTATTTTAAGCTTGTCATCATGGTTACAACATTCAAAAGGAGATACAGAGAAAATATGGAATAAAAAAAAAAGAGATTATAAACAGCGAGCTAATAATGATAATTTTTAATGAGTTTGGAAATTATGTAGCCTTTTTAATTTGAAATTTAAATATTTAAGATTGTGATGAAAGTCAGTAAATGTGACAAAGTGTTGCCTGGTTGTCAATTATCTTCAGGAGATTTACTATACCCTACACCACCAAGGTGGAGAGGGTATTATGCATTTGTTTGTAACATTTCATTTCTGGTTATCCATGTAAAATTTTGCACAAAGTACAAGTCGCAATTCCGAAAATATTTCGAAAAAATTTGGCACATACATATATTACATTCGACCCAGAGATGAAGCCTGTAAAATTTTCACGTAGCCTCCAATAAATGTTCTCCCGAAATTGGACTTTTTTGCCCATAAATGCTTGACTTAAAAATTCAAACTTTATGATATTATAACACAAATTATTTCACAAAAAAGTCTTATATACAAATAAAGCACCCCCATTTGAGCCTATTGATTTATAATCTATCATAGATCCCATGCAAGCACCACCTCCGAAAATTACTATAACGAGCATAAATATCTTAAAAATGTCGGAATATAGAAAAAATTCATCAGAAATAAATTTAATACAGAAAGACCAACTTTTATAGCGATCGGTCTATAATTGGTCATAGCTCCCCATACAAGACCATTCCGAAAATCACTCAAGCTAATAAATTTATGAAATCTAAAGAGAAAAATATGTTGCTTCTTTACTCAGTGTAGGATATCATATAGTGTTACTTGCTTCAATATTTATTAATACTTAAATATACTTACATTTTAATAACTCTTTGAATATCAATTTCATTTATTCAAATATTGTGGAACTAAGTACTCTTAGCAATATATGACTTCATGGACATACGATTTCTAAAAATATAAAAAGAATAAAATATAGTTGTTAATATCATTTTATAAATGGAAATAAAAATAAAATTATGAAAAAAATGTATAAATTGGGAACTATAAAACTATCCCGGGATGTAAAATAAAATAAATATCCTTTATAACCCAGAAGAACTTTTTTAAACTTAGTATTATTTCAATTTACAAAAAGTATTATTTTTATAATTCTAATCAATAGTTATGAATTTATGAACGTTTTCCGGAAACCTTTCCACTACTGTTTTTATAAAGCTTTCTGTCACTTTGTTTGAACAGGTTGTCGATCTCCGTTTAAAATCTAAAACACTTTTGGACACCTCTTTGTGCTCTTCAATTCTATTTTAACAAGATCCCAATATCTCCCGCTGGCCTTAGCTCCAGGCACTTTGGAGGATTTGTCTCTCTTGGTACAAATACCACATTATTGGTCTCGTACCACTCAAGACTTTGCATACCATAGTGACGGGAAGCCAACATCAAGCCAAAAATAAGTGAACGCATTAAGAAGTCTTATGAATGGAAGCATTGATGTAAATTTCGGTATTTATAGAGCCCTTTGTTTGGCTTCATTTGCCGCAACTGCATATTATTTGCCATGCCAAAAACTTTTTGGAAAAATGTTCTACTTTTGGGTCTTAAACTTTTTTACAACATTGTCTCGAGCATTGACCCGGAAGCTGCAACAAATTTTCCATACGTACGTTTTGTCTTCCATTATGCAGCAGGTATATTTTTTGTATAAAATTTGACTTCAATTTCCGTGCTCTGTCTTTGGCCTCTAAATTTTTTGCAGAGATCCTGTCAGGAACTTTTTGAACCTTATTTCTTTTTAAACCTTCATTGGCTTTAACTTTTCGTACCAAATAGTCCGAGTACTGAGCTAACTGAACTGCTTTCCTGTCGGATGTGAGAATGCTTTCTATTTATTGGCTTTAGAAGATCATGAGGACCATTCCTTCCATATGAACCTGTTTTTCTATCAACGGACATGTTCTTTCGATACTGTTTAATAACATTGAAATCAGTTTGACGGTAGAGCTTTGATTGTTTGGCCAAATCTTGTAGGACCAAGTTGGGTTTTGTTTAAAATATTTCATATTTTTAATACGCACTTTTGTTTTGTCCCTCGTTTTAATCAGATTTACAACAAATGAACAATTGACATTAATCATAATCATAAATATATTGCCATTAAATAATCCATCCCTTTAATCTTATTAGGTTTTTTAATAACTCTCTTCATGTAAACATATTCTGTCATTAAATTCGAAGACGTAAAATTCTATCAAATTGAATAAAGTTTTGGAATTTGTGAATGTTCGAAGGAATTAATAAAATTTTTAAAATCAAATTAAATTTATCATCTTCTATATCATAGTTATATATTACTGAAGCGTTCAGCACGAATTAATTCTTTGTCTTAATTCCTTAGTACTCCAAACGTATTGAATTCATTCTTTAAGAGTACATTATATACAGAATTATTTCCTTACATCATCATTTAAATCATAGGGTAACATAGAGACGAAACGTAATTGTCAAAAAACAACTCAATTTGTAAACAAATTTACAAAGAGAAATATATATAGAGCGAGAAGAAAGAGAGATAATTTTGTAAAAAAAATTACTCTCTTTTCACACATATGGGTGATACAAAATATATAGCAATACATTTTCATGAATTAGGTTTGTGACAACAGACTTAGCTTTTGGCTCTCAGTTACCTATCTAATTATCATCTATCACTCCTAATATTAATAGAGAAAATGCTAAAAATTCAGAATACTTTCTGTTAATCTGAGAACATGAAACGCAAGGCTTCCCACAGCGATTGAAATTTGTTGTCAATCGAAATAACAAACTTTTAAAAATTTTGGTGAAATGAAGAAAAAATCGATTGACAGTTATAAAAGTTAAAAGTCACAAAGACCAAATAGGAAGTAATGCAACTCTTTTGCAAACAATCGTTACGAAAAATCTGCACTATATAGTTTGGTGAAACAGTTTAATGCATACAAAACCACTAGGGGGCGAACATAATCGGGTTTTGCACACAAAAAACACGAATGACAAGTTCATGCTAATTATTAAATGAGAAACAAAAACCGCAATAAATAGCTGGTGAGATTACAACAGTGAATAACACATCCTCTTTGTACTATCTAACTACTATAGTTTGGAAGGGTTGTGCACTATGTGCACTTCCACTCGAAGACCATTAGCGCCATTGCGATTCCCTTCAAGAGTCAGATCTAGAAAAAAGTATACCATGCCTAAATAAGGAGACTTAAAGAATAGAGAAAAGAGAAAAGAAGAAAGATTGAGTATTATAAGTAGTAAAAGAAGAAACAAAAAAGAAAAATTCAAATCTGCTTTAAGAGGGTGAAAGTGGTTACAGATTTGAATTCACCTTAGATTATCTTTTAAATTGCCAACCTATTCCTCTGATAAAACCTAGTATGTTACCCAATTTACAAGCAGCAACACTAATGCCCGTCACTTCAACATCTAGATATCTATGGAGTAAAATACCCAGCAGATAAATTTATCTAAAAGGTAACTTGACATTAATCAATATGTATGGGTAAATATTACAAAATATTTTGACTCCATAAGTAACTCAGCACTGATAGATATCTATTTGTTGAAATTACAGGTATAATTATATGACTCTGTAGTCTCGGGGAGCTGCACATAATGTGGTCTACTTCCTCCAATTCCTCTACATCCTCACACACTCTAAAAAATTCCGGTGTGCTATTATGACATTTACCTATAAAGGCTCCAATTGAACAGCGACCGGTTATCACTCCTACTCCAGTGTATTGGTTGCCTTTGGCCAAAAGGCTTTTGACGCTTGACAATTCATCCTACTATTCCAGGATTGGTTGGTGGAGTCCCGGAGTCATTCAAAGTGACTTTCTAAATATCATACACTTAAAACTCAACAAAGTAACTCTCACTTTAAATTCGTTCTTAATCAATCATTTTCATATTTAACTCATTTCTTCCAGGATACATACACACACGTACCTGCCTTTCATAAGCTTGCAAAAATTCTTCATATTCCCATAATACACTAACTAACTATGGTTGTTTTTATTGTATATGAGTTTTTCGTATCCTATGACAAAAACTAAAGCATCTGCTATTTTTGAGATAAGTTTTAGTATGTTTTTGCTCAATTCACTTTAACATTAGGTTCGTTTTTTTTTTGCTTGGCATCTGCTTTAGAAAATCTTTCTCTACTTTCTACTACCTGTCTTTTGATGCAGACTAGTAACTTTTTCCAAGTTGTTTACTTGCAACACACACCCAGCAAGCAGCAGCAGCAGCAGCATGAAAAAAAGTATTTCTTTTCTATACATATTTGTCGTTTTTCTGCTACAGTTTTCATCCAAAAAGAATTTTATTTTTCTTGTGCTAAACTTGTCGTATGAGTATTTGGTATTTGTTAACATGAAAATATTTCATATTTTTATATAGTCATACACATACTTGCTAGAACTACCCTGGGAGTCTGGGTAACAGAATATGTAAAATTATAAGTAAAAGTCAGTGTCAGTATTGTCTTTTTGTCAGTTTGGAAGAAAAATAAAGGTTTATGGGATGTATTTTGTATAAAGTCTAGGTAACGTTGAGTTGTTTGATATCCAATATGAACGAAATGCGTAAATTCATATTAATTAAGTTTCCAGAAATTTTATTTTTCTAAATTAATTGCTATTTTATTTATTTCATAATTTTTGTTAAAATTGTGGACTATTGTTTTAATTTTCAGAATCTCTAGATATCAACATATATGCTTCAATAGCAGCTTCCTTAATATTCCACCAGAACATACAAGATTCCTACTTCTTTTCTTCACATGCACATAGTATGTTAGTTGAAATGTGTTATAACACATTTTTGTATTTCTTTTTTTTTTTTTTTTGTTAATTTTTGGCACAAATATTTTCGAAATAATTTACTGTTTTCGTAGAAAAGAAATTCCATTATTTGTTGCTACTTTTACTCTATGCCACCTTCACCTTTTCTTTTCTAACTATTTTATGAAAGTGATGGCTTCTATATGTGTTTGTTTGTACACATACATACATATTTTTGTACAATATTTTTCCTGAGCAATAAAAGGATAATAAGAAACTATGCAAATTTCTTTTATATTATTGTAAAGCTTAGTGAATTTTCGAAAATTTTGTTTGCTATGTATACAGCCATGAAAATATGTTGGCTTAAGGTAAATATTATGAGCAGACAGCTTTAATTTGGCAAAATTTTAATAAATTTCAATAGAACTTAAAGTTTATAGAATGTTTTGTATACAAAAATAATGTTTTGAATGTTTGTCAAAATTTATGAATATTTTGGTGAAACTACTTACATATATTGTGTTATTTTTATTTTTTACGTTTTCTCTAAGTGTAAAAATTGTATTTGCTAGTGGGACGACTAGTGCAGTGTTTATTCGAGTATTAATTAAAATTCCAATTTTTTTTAAGTCTTTTTTAATATTACCAAATATTTGCAACATTTGTTATTGGCATATTTTACAAACATTTTATATATAAATGTTTTTTTTTGCTTAAAATTTAATAAATAAGTTACTATGTGGTTTGAATTGTGGTAAATACATAATTCGCTATTAAAACTGGGAGAATTTGTTTTAGTTTAGTACATAAATAAATGTTTGTCTGATTTTTGTTGAATAATTCAAATGCGATTTAGCCCACCAATGGTGACGCTGATAAATATTGACGCCGGTCTAACGCACTAATAATTCACTTTTTTAAAAAATTAATGCTGTTTGACAATAAAATAAAGATATTTAATAAATTTGAGCTCTTTTACTTAAATTTTACAATTCAGAAAACTTTTTAAAAACAATAGGTCACCATTGGCGGGTTAAAGATTGGCAAACGTCTAGTTCTTGAGAGGATACTGACGCCCACACACAGCTTCAAATTAATAAAATTAATCTGAATTTAATTCACTAAAATATTAACTCAGAATTAAAAATATCAGCAATTTATTCCATAAAAGCATTTCTAAAAACCCAGTTCATTAGCTTCAATCAAAGGTTTTGATTTCAACAGAATACATTCATTTTTGAATTAATTCGTAATGGAAATCATTCAACTTTTCAATGTTTCAATATTTGTTATGGAATCCATAACTTAAAAACACGTGATTTTCAATAGATGACATATCTTTTGAATGCAGTTTTTGTTATAAATATTCTCACTTAGTTATTGAACATAATAGTGTAAACACCAACGTTTTTTTAACTCGAAAATGTCGAATTTTGTGCCAAAAGAGCGTCATATGCGGCAAGTTTTGCTTTACTTCATTAATTTGTAAAAAACGTGCTGCTGAAGCATAGCGATTGATCAACAAAGCTTATGGAGAATGTGTTCTATCGGTTTCAGCATGCGAGGGTTGGCTTGTTCGGTTCAGAAATGTAGACACGGAAGACAAAGATCGCTCAGGCCAGAGAAAAAGTTTGAAAACCAAGAATTGGAGGCATTACTCCACGAAGGTTGTTGTCAAACTGAACAAGAGCCTGCAAAATCATTGGAAGTTACTCAAGCAGAAATTTCAAAACATTTTCGAGTAGAAGGTTTCATCTAAAACAGGGGTGCCCAAAAGTTCCAATACATTTAAAGAAAAACTAATTTTTATGCAATTTTTTTTGTTGCAAAAACCAAAACATACAAAGAATAAAGAAAACAAGTAAGAGAGATATATTCGGCTGGGCCGAATCTTATATACCCTTCACCAAACTATACTTCAAAATAAAAATTTTTAGGTAAACAAATTTTTTTTAGTTATTTTTTTTCATTTTTTGGAAAAAAAATATTTTTCGAATTTTTTTTAAGTTTTTATGTAAAATTTTTTTTAAATTTAAAATTTTTTTTTTTTTTTTTTTTAAATTTAAATTTATTTTTTTTTTAATATTTAGCGAAAAAAACTTTTGGTGAAAAAAAAAATCTGGTTCAAAATTTTTCCCGATTTTGACCCATTGTAGGTCCAACTTACTATGGTCTTATATACGTCGTTGCAAAGGTCTTTGAAATATCTATCATTTGATATCCATATTGTCTATATTAATGACTTAGTAATCCAGATATAGGTCAAAAAATAGGTAAAAAATCGAGGTTGTCCTGGTTTTTTCCTTATATCTCAGCAATTTGTGAACCGATTTTGCTGATTTTAAATAGCAAACTTCTCGAAAGCATGTCTGACAGAATTATTGAAGATTTGGATCCCGAAGATATCTGGGGTCTTCAGAAAATTGATTTCAGCAGACAGACGGACAGACAGACAGACAGACAGACAGACAGACAGACAGACAGACAGACAGACAGACAGACAGACAGACAAACAGACAAACAGACAGACAGACAGACAGACAGACAGACGGACAGACAGACAGACAGACAGACAGACAGACAGACAGACAGACAGACAGACAGACAGACAGACAGACAGACAGACAGACAGACAGACAGACAGACAGACAGACAGACAGACAGACAGACAGACAGACAGACAGACAGACAGACAGACAGACAGACAGACAGACAGACAGACAGACAGACAGACAGACAGACAGACAGACAGACAGACAGACAGACAGACAGACAGACAGACAGACAGACAGACAGACAGACAGACAGACAGACAGACAGACAGACAGACAGACAGACAGACAGACAGACAGACAGACAGACAGACAGACAGACAGACAGACAGACAGACAGACAGACAGACAGACAGACAGACAGACAGACAGACAGACAGACAGACAGACAGACAGACAGACAGACAGACAGACAGACAGACATACAGACAGACAGACAGACAGACAGACAGACAGACAGACAGACAGACAGACAGACAGACAGACAGACAGACAGACAGACAGACAGACAGACAGACAGACAGACAGACAGACAGACAGACAGACAGACAGACAGACAGACAGACAGACAGACAGACAGACAGACAGACAGACAGACAGACAGACAGACAGACAGACAGACAGACAGACAGACAGACAGACAGACAGACAGACAGACAGACAGACAGACAGACAGACAGACAGACAGACAGACAGACAGACAGACAGACAGACAGACAGACAGACAGACAGACAGACAGACAGACAGACAGACAGACAGACAGACAGACAGACAGACAGACAGACAGACAGACAGACAGACAGACAGACAGACAGACAGACAGACAGACAGACAGACAGACAGACAGACAGACAGACAGACAGACAGACAGACAGACAGACAGACAGACATGGCTTAATCGACTCCGCTATCTATAAGGATCCAGAATATATATACTTTATAGGGTCGGAAAATTATATTGTGGAAATTACAAACGGAATGACAAATTTATATATACCCTTCTCACGAAGGTGAAGGGTATAAAAAAAATACACAATTTTTTAAACAATCCATACGATAAACAAAAACAAAATCTACATTGATGATCGCTGTCGTCAATGTTTACCAGCAAAACATACGAAAGTGTTGTTGCTTTGCACTTGCGTGTAGAGTCTACACTGTAGACAGTGAAGATCGACAAAAAACAAACAAGACAAAGTTGTTTGTGTATTTCATATTGCTAGTGCTGAGTGTTTCATTGAGTATAGAAACACACAGCCTATAGCAAAGAGCATTTACAAAAACAAATGAGCACCAAGAGTATAGGGCTTAGGCACCATTGATCTAAAAGCAGGGAAATTGAGTACCATACGAATTGAAGCCGAGAGACCTTAAAAGACGATTTTGCATGTCCGAAATTATGTTTGAACGCTATAAAAGAAAAAAAGTTTTGTACCGAATAATTACTTGTTATGAAAAATGGATCCATTATAACAACCCCAAGCGTAAGAGATCATATGTGAAACCCGGCCAACCAGCCGAATCGACCCCAAAGCCAAATATCCATGGCGCTAAGCTAGTTCTCCATCTTTGGTGGGAGCAAAAAGTCCTATTATGAGCTGCTGAAATCTGACCAGACCATCACAGGGAACCTATTCCGATGGCAACTGCTTCGTTTGATGTGAACGTTGGCCGAAAAACGCCCAGAATATGCGGCCAGACATGAAACCGTAATATTCCATCATGACAACACTTGATCACATGTTGCAATACTTGCAATATTTAGGAAGAAGTACTTGGGAAGTTTTACCTCACTCGCTTTATAGTCCAGACCTTCACCCGTTCGACTATTAAGCTTATGATGAATGTGCTCCATTGGTTTCAACGTGCGAGAGATGGTTTGTTCGGTTCAGAATTGGCGAATTGGAGGCATTCCTCCATGAAGATTGTTGTCAAACTCAACAACAGCTTGCAAAATCATTGTAAGCTACTCAGTCAGCAATTTCGAAATGTTTGTGAAGCCCGGTCAACCAGCTAAAAGATGAGCAGTTCTTTTGGCTCAGAATCCATACAAAATATTTATTATCATTCAATTTGTAAGAAACTCATTTACAAACTGAACTGAATAAAATTGAATTGAGTGAAAAGCGAGAAAACTTGAGCAATTCAATATAATTCTCAAAAGGAATCAATTCAATATGTTTGAAATACTAAGGAATGAAGACAACGAATTACTTTTTGCCGAATGCTTTCAAGGAATTGAATTAGGAGTTAATTCTTTCGAAACTTTCAGTAAATGTTAGTTAATTGTTAAACAAACTAGCTGAGTGAGCTGTGAAAGGAGATCTGACTTAATTCTTCAATTGTGGAAATAGATTGAAAATTTATCAATGAATTTTAAACAAATTTGTTAAAAATATTTGTAATTAATTGGTATCGTATCAGTACCAGCATAATAAATTCGTTGGTTTAGTTCCGTGAGCTGTTACAGAGTGTCTAAATGGTGTAAATTTACTGTGTATCAAGCCTACGTCTTTCATATACAGTGTCCCTACCATGAGGAATCAATCACGGGACCAGTTCTGTGTTGGATTTATTGCATTTGGGAAAAAAACAATTCAAAAAACTATGACTTCCTATTATTGCTGTATATATGCAGTTTCAAGTTGAATTAATTGGTTAGAAATATCACATGTTCGAATGACCCATTAATTCGCTTATTTCGCAAATACTTCTCCTGTATCTTTGTGTTCATTTTTAGGACTATCCTATGAAATAATTGATTATTTCTATTCACAAGGAATTACAACTTACTTCCGGACTTATATGAATATATCAATGATACGTGAGGATTTTGCAATCGATTTCTCTTTGTTTGAACAGTTGTCAACTTATTCGGAAACAAAACCCTAAAACGGCTAAAAAGTGTAAACGATTCCGGTATTTTACTATCGTTTCCGCACAGTATCAACGTTTTCTGGAAAACAGGAGATTTTAAACCATCTTCAAGAAACTCTCTACACCGCGATGTAAGAAAAGGCAGACAAACAGTCACATTTTATATCAAAGTGTTGCAAATTGTGTATTCTTTTCAAAAATTCATAAAATTTTTAAAAATTAAAAAATTCATGGAATAGTTTTTCGGAAAATAAAAATGGTTTTTATCATGCGATCAAATATTTCTTTATAAACGTTTTGGAATGAAATTTTACAGTTATATAGAATTTATTAATTCAAAATACTTTAATGTTAAAAAAGTTTGAGATCTACATCTCTGCGCCTACAATGTTCAATTAACAAAAGAACTAAAGCCGAATGATCATGCACAGCGAATAGAATTCATTGAATAGGTTATGGAATATCGTCAAGTGGATGCAGATTTTTCGGTCAAAAATATCATAAGCGATAAAGCATATTTTCACCTGATGACTTTGCTTATCGTTTAAATTGTCATTCAGAAAAACAATCACAATGTGTCACTTTTTGGGTTAAAGGTATCGTTGGACCATACTTCTTCGAAAATTTGGTTGATTAAGCAGTTACTGTTACTGATGTTCCACATCACTATTGATGGTTTGAACAAGGCGGTGTCTCAAGCCATAAAGATATTTCCTGCTTGAGTACTTGATCCCCCTCTATATTTAACACCATTGAACTTGTTTGTGGGGCATTATTTGACGACTAATGTATATGCCTACAAATACCCAAGGAGGAAATTCAATTAGCATTAACGAAATTAAGCCACATTTTTGCAAAATGATTCATGATTCAATATAGAAAAATTAAACTAAAGAAATAGCTAGTATTTGCTATTTAATTCAAATCTTGCATCAATTTTGGCGACCCTTTATAAGATTAGTAATTTATTGTAAACAGTTTCATTTGATATATAAAGTTCAAAGCTAAACGAAATAAAAGCATTATTATGTAAAAGAACAAAAAGATATAAAAACATTATTGATACCAGTGGTCGTCATAAAGAGAATATGCAACATTGATTATAATAACATGACCAGCTATTGATTGTGATTTTTATTTATTCTTTAGTAAGTTTTTATGAGCTGTTGTGTTTTTTACAAGTAAATAACCGATCATGTTCTAGTAGCTATGCTTGCCTACCACTGCTTTATATTCAGGCAAGGGAATGTTTAATCCTTGTCTGAATATATAACACTTTAGAATTTTAAGCTTTATATAACTAATAACTATTTATTTCACATACATTTCCTTCATGTTCTACGCATAATAAATAACAAATTATATATGTTTTCTTTCCATTTCATTGGTGACGATGATTTCCATAATTAACCAATTATGCAAACAAATTTTACAAAAAAATATTTATTTTATTTACATTATTAACATTTAATTTAAAAAAAAAAAAAAACTTATGCATACATAGGTAAGTACTATATTGTACAAAAAACATTAAAACGGTTTATTGCTTTTTTTTAAATGATAAAAAATAAAACTAGATAAAAAGAAAAAAAAAACTACATTTTCAATTATTTAAATTAAACATTTTATGTTAATTCATTTTAGCATATTGTGTTTTTTTTTTAAACACACAGAAATACCTATTTTTTGAATGATTGCTTGATTAATATTTATTTAATTTTCTGTGTCGTTGTGAGGCTTTTCACTGTTGATGCAGCCACCCTCTGAAAATTATCTCTAATTACAAGAGCTGGACGGTTGTTATTAGCATTTCCCTAATGAGTGTTAAATTTAACATTATTATTTAAATTTAAATGGAATTTATTATGATTATAAACAAATTTTCTCTTGTTCTTGTTGGCTCATAGAAATATTTATGATGTTTACAAAAAAAATTAAATAAAACTAAACGTGAATTTGCATTACAAGCCAAAAAAAATTAAAAAAATATGCAGATATACATAATTAATTTAAATATCAGGATTTCCAAAAAAAGATACAAAACATTTACAATAAAACCTACATGAACTAAACAACCAAATTTAATTCCATTTTTTTTTGTAATTAAAACATACAAAATTACTCAAACATTTTAACAAATAATCATTTATTTGGCTTGTGTACTTTATGAATAAAAAAAAGACAAATAACGCGGCGCATTTGTGTTAATTACACTTCATCCACGACAACGTAATTATCATCATCATCACCATCCTTAAATTATAATCACCCTGAGATTAAGATAAATAAATAATTGAATTTAATAATGTTGCTTTAACATGTTCCAGATAAAATGAAATACAAATGCGTTGCAAAAAAAAAAAAAAAAAACAAAATGAAAACACAACAAATTACTTCAAACCGGCAGTAATTAGCTAAATATTACCGGTCTTTTTAGGCATTTTTATGAAATAATTAGTGTAAAACAGCAACAGGAACAGCAACAGCACAACATAAATTATGCCCATATTTTACTTAATAAATCAGCACAAATTAAAAGCTCATAAATATTTACGCCAAATATTTATTTGCCAACAAAAATAAAACAAAATAATAATAAAAACAAGAAAACAAGTTCCATCTACTTAATTACTGCTGTTAGTAATTTGGGGAATTATAGAAAGCAAAAAATTATATTGGAC
This sequence comes from Calliphora vomitoria, assembly GCA_942486065.2. NCBI lineage: Eukaryota > Metazoa > Arthropoda > Insecta > Diptera > Calliphoridae > Calliphora > Calliphora vomitoria. The sequence continues at coordinate 39,748,416 of OW818031.2, forward strand.
TTTAATCAATTGTTGTAACATAATTAGAGTTGTACATATTGGATGTGTTTAAAAAACTCATTACTTAATCGATTTAGGCAAATTTCACAATATGTTAAATAATTGTAAATTGCTTTTCATATACAATAACATTTCTTAAAATTAATAAATTTCTGTTTATTGTTTACTGTTTTTTAATTACAATTTCCTATCACAGGTGATGCTGAAATTTTACAGTTATCGAAACTTCGTTCTAATGGCCTAACTTCTCTTCAATCATCCGTCCAATTTCGCTACGGATCAAACTATAAATGTTCAACAAATTGTTTTAATCAGCCAGGATATACCCTAAAACTATGCAATGAAAAAAATTGTTTGCACATTTACCCAGGTTCACATACTTCCGAACAGATTTTTCAGGAAAGAGAATTCTGTATGGCTTACAACTCATTTTCGAAAGTTATTGGGTATACGACTTACAAATGCGTGAATTTTAAAATGTTTAGCTTTTATTTTGAACTATTTGTACAATACAAATTTATTCAAAGTATTGCCCGATGTTAGCTATTAACCTTTCCCATCTTTTTGGCAACATATGGATTCCGAGTCAAATGAACTGCTCATCTGTTGAGGCGAAGATCGAAGCGTATACCAGATAAAGCATACATCGATCAAAGCAAATAGTAGTCGGACGGGGCAAGTTGTGGACTATAAGGCAAAATGTCCCAACCGCGTTATTCTACATGATGTATTATTACGGTTTCATGTCTGGCCGCATATAATGGGCGTTTTCGGCCAATGCTCGCTCCAAACGAATAAGCTGCGTTCGGTACTGGTTCCCTGTGATGCACAGAGGGATGGCTTCATACGTTTAGAGGGATGCCTTCATACATTTTTGTGTAGAGCATTGAAATTTGGCACCGAGAATCATATGGACTAAATTCAAAAAAAAAAATAAAAAAATGAAATTTTATCAAAATCTGAAACAAAAAAGAACGCATGCTAATTGTTATTTAAATCGGTCATGTCCACAGCATACCGCCCATGCAATCCAAATCGATTTATACGCATAAAATTTGTCTATCCAAGCAAAAGTCTAGAAATTTGGTACATACATTTTCTGAAGCAAATAAAAAACGCATGCGGAGTTTCAATATAATCGGACACGCCCACCGTACATAGTTAAGAATTTTTTTGATATTTCGTTTAAAATTTATTTCATCCTGTTCCGAAAACTTCCGAGAACTAATTTTTTTTTAAAGAAACTATTTTTTTTCCATGGAAAATCAAAAATAAAAAAAATTTTAGAGGTTTATAGATTTGGGCATATCTTCTTAACGGTTTATGATATCCCCATATTTGTTTTACTTATTTAAAGAGAAATGCTATATTTTTAAAATATGTTAAAGGTAAATGGTATTATCAGGAAAATTATACATATATAAACCACTGAATTGCATGAAAATATAAGTAAGTCTTTGCTTAACACCCTTGCATGGACTTTACTTAAATTTTTTTAAAAATAAAATTTAATTTTTCTTAAAACTATAAGTGCACATATCATCTTTAAACATTTCTCCACAGAACTGCATCATTTGATTTTTGAAATTGAGTGGTCGAAAAATACGGTTTTTGACAGTAAAATCCCTCTGTGTGATAGTCAGGCCAGATTTCAGCAGCTCATAATAGATAGGTCTCTTTTGGTCCCACCTAATACAGAGCATTACCTTAGCGCCACGGATATTTGGCTGTGGTGTCGATTCGGCTGGTTGGCCAGGCGTATATACCGTCTCTTAAGCTTCGGGTTATTGTAGTGGATTAATTTTACATCACAAATAATGATTCGGTGCAAAAATTGTTTTTAAAACCATCTTTCAAGGTCTCCCAGCTTCAATTCGTATGGTACCCAAATTCCCTGCTTCTGAATGAATCCTACTACTTGCAAACATTTTGAAATTGCCAACTGAGCAGCTTGCAATGATTTTTCAAGCTCTTGTAGAGTTTTACAACAATCTTCATGGAGTAATGCCTGTAATTCTTGGTCTTCAAACTTTTTTGACTGTCCTGGGTGATCTTTGTCTTCTGTGACAAAATCACCATTTCTGAACCCCACAAGCCAACTCTCGCACGTTAAAACCGATGAAACACATTAGCTTCGGTGAGCAATCGATGTGCTTCAGTGTCAGTTTTTTTTTTTTTTCAAATTAAAGAAGTAAAACAAAACTTCCCGCATATGATGCTTTGTTGGCACAAAATTCGAAATTTTCAAAGCAAAAAAACTGTTTTGTTTAGACTATAATGTTCAATAAATAAGTAAGAATAAATGACAGATATGTACCCTTCAAAATGAAATATAAGTTATTAAAAACAAAAACCGCGTTTAACAGATACTTCATCTGTTGTAAATCCCGCATTTGTAAGTCATAAACCTAATATAATTCTAAGACGATCTAGATATGTTTGTCCGTTTGCTGTTGGCATGATAGGGCCTAGAGAAATATTCTCTGTTGAACATAAAACTTTGACATTCAAAGTGAAAAAACGGTGAAACCGAAAAAACCTTTTAGAACAACTTGTTATCCATCTAATAACCATCAAAACCGTAATTTGTATAGTAAATTGTAGCCAACCAAAAAAAAAAAAGTAAAAATGCTGAATTTGTCTGTGAAGGAAACATTTTTGATGACAAACAAAATTTGGTGAAACAAAGTTTTTAAGTGATAAAGTATTATTAGTTGGAAAAAAGTACCTGTGAGTCCCTTTTTAGATTCTAACTCAAAAAATACCATTCGAAGAACAAAAAAATACTGATAACATTTGTATACTCAATGTCATATAGATTGCTTAATGACTTTCTTTAATGAAAGTCAAAGTAATTTCCTTATTCTAGGTTCATTATTATATTAGAAAATTCAAAAAGTACTATTTAGAGAACGGAAAAATACTCCTTAGTTTGGTTTAGTTCTCTATTTTTGATATCATAATACAATTGAGAACCCTATTCTTGATTATTTCTTTACTGAGAAGCATATTAGCCAATTTTAATGTATATAAGCTAACTAATTTAATATATTAAAAAGGTACCTTTAAAAGAAAATTTTCCTTTATCCTCTTGAACACCCGCCAAGTTGGAACTTTAAATTTGTATAGCATTTTCTATATTATCAACTGATTTTGTTTCTATAACACTTAATATTTAATAAATTATCACAAAACCGAACCGAAACCGATCGGTTTTCAATTTTTTAAAACCGAAACCGCGGTTTTGAAATTCTTCGGTTTTTTGGAGACTCTACTTTGTACGGTCGCAAATGAAAAATGTAGAAATTACAAACGTAATATACACTTTTCACTCATGGTGAAGGGTATTAAAAGGAAAACAATAAAAATGTAAAATAAATTTTAGGATTAGTATGGTTCAAATGGGTTCAATGTGTTTGTCGAAAAACAAAGGGATCCACAATATATCCGATTATGATGCTGATTTTTCACTTGAGGCATTATTGAAACATAGTTCTGGTTAAGGGTCATGGAAAATTTCGCAGTAAGGCTTAATCTTGGTTTTGCTTTGTTTTATATTAAATTTAAATCATGCATAAATTTTGATACACCCTATATTTACGTTTGAAGATTATACAATATTTCTTTTAAAAATTGATAATTTTTTTTTTAATAAATAAAATAAAATTAAATATCGGAATGATTATCAGTTTTTTGTACAGTGTTATTTAAAAGCTAACTCAAAACTAGACGTAAACACATACATTTATTCATTTCTCTAAACATTTCAAAACTTCAATAATTTATTCACTCACAATTAAATTCACGCCAAATTAAAAACATCAATATTCATTAAAAACAAAATATGATTTGCATAAGAAAACAAATGCACAACTAACTACTTGAACAGGTAACTATTAAAGGATTCGTGATTATGTAAATTTTATTTGGAACATTCTCTTTATAAAAAAACATGATTACTCATGCATGCAGGCATAAATGAAACGCCTACACATTTAAACATACTAACATGTATGTATATCTGTGATTACATCATTTAAATTTCTTAGGGTTTCGCCCTCTTCTATATATTACTACTACGACTTCCACGACTACAAAATTAACGTAATTAATTTATTTATTTTTTTCTCTTTCCAGTTGATTTCTTGGAAGGTTTCTTCTCATACACGTCTTCATGCATGCTGCATTTGAAAAGAATTCTACAATTATTTCAAGTACATTTTTAAATGCATTTTTTTGTTTGGTTTGGTTAGGTTTTCTTTTCTATGCTGCCACGAGTGGTTGGGTGGTGTAAACATGTATGAGTGAGTGTTCTTGTCAGCTGAAGTTTTTTTTCACGATTTCGCGTTGGTTTTTTTTTTGTTGGTATTTGCGCTTGTAAACAATTTTAATAAAATTGTTGTGTAAAGATGTAAATATGTTGTATTTAGTATATTTATATGTATATATATTTTGTTTAATTTTATTTATGACTTTTTGTATATGTGTTTAAATGTGTGTGTTTGTTTTTTTTTTAATATATATTTTGTTTAATAATTTTTTTCCATCTTAATTATTACAAGTCATTTTAAATGACTTGTACTCATGTGCTTAGCATGTGTATTAGTAAGTAAATATAAGTAAATATGTGTGTGTGTATATTTATGAGTACGAGTGAGTGAGTGTAGTAGTTATAAGTACGTGTTGGTTGTGGTGTCATTAAAATTTCCTACTATAAGTATAAAAATATATTATAAGGGTTAACATCCGCTGTTTTTTTCATACATATTTATTATTTTTTCAGCTTTCCTTTTAATCAAGTGTATGTACACGTAGAAAAACTCTGTGAATTGTCATAGCTGTTAATTATACGGGTTGATGTAATCAGCTTAGAGCTAAATTTTACAGATTTAGTTGCATATATAAGTGATTTGATGAAGTAATATTAACTGAAATGGTTTAAAGTATAGCAGGACCAGGCATATTTTACTGGGTGGTTATTTGTAGCCCGAATAACGAGTAAAGTTTAGCTGGTTTATTAAGTTTTTGTGTAAGCTTTAGTTTTCATAAAATAGTTTTGCATTTTCCCAAAACTTGCTGCATTCAACAGTAACTAAATCCTGACTTAACTGTGGTTTTTATTATCAATTTAGTACATTCTAAACAAGAGAGAAATCTCAAAATTTCACTAACCTGTCATTACAAACAAAATCGCCTAGAACATTAAAGCCGTGGTCGGCATAAACAGAATATACGACATTGGTAAACAAATTTGTTACCATTTGAATAATTTTTATCACATTCGTGTTGTGTAGGTTAGAACTATTACCACTTTTTTGATACGCTCTCTTTTAAAAACCTCAAAATATATTCTTAAATTTGTTCTTGTCTTAAATACTTACAAATGTAAGCTATCTCTTCTTATTATCAATTTTTTTTAAACATTTCCAAAGTGACTAAAAATGCCACCCCAAGCAAAGGGATAGAATTGTCAGAAGTAAAATAAGCCAAAAGTTTACTAATATGTAACCAAACTGTATCAGTTTTACTTATACTTTAATTCTCTGTTAGTAGCTATATTCGGATGTGCCGAATCTCATATACCATTCACCAAATTATACTGTAAAAGAAATGTAAAATATTTTTAGGTAAACTAACTTTAAACATCTTTTTTTTAAATTTATTATCGAAAAATTTTTAGGGCAAACAATTTTTTTTCATATTTTTTTTTTAAATTAATTTTTGAAAAATTTAATAAAAAAAATGTCTTTTTGGTGAAAAAAACAAATTCTGGAAAAAAAAATATTTTTACCGATTTTTACCATTTAGGCTATTACAAAAGTCTTTGAAATATCTATTATTGGATATCCATATTGTGTATACTAATGACATATTAATCCAGATATTGATCAAAAGAAGGTAAAAAATCTCAGCCATTTTTGGGTTTAAATATCAACCGAGCCAGAATAATTCCCGATATATTGATGTATGAATCATGTGTGTAAGTTTTTTGAGGGCTACGCAAAGTTTATTTCAACATGCATATGGTCAGATGGCTACATCGACTTCGCTATCTATAACGATACAGAACATAAATGCTTTGTAGGGTCGCAAATGAAAAATGTAGAAATTGTAGAAATGTAGAAAAACAAAAAATCATATATGCACCTACCAGTCATCTGGCGCATGAGCCTCAGTAGGACTTATATGCACTAATATAATTTTTGTTCACAATAACCACAAAATCACAAAAAATAATAAAGTTAACACCAAAAGTACTTTCACCAAAATATTTTCGGGAATTTTAGAAAAACAATGAATCACATCTATCTGCGATCATATGCCACACTTTGAGGGAAAAAGAAATGTTGCCAGATGTGCCCTTATGATGATCCCCTTCTTACTTACATCTAAATAGACGATTACGTTCGGATGCATAGTAGTTTAGAAACACTTTATTTTGGAAATAGTTTCCTTGTGAACGCTTGGAGATATCTCAATAAAATTTTACATAGTCTCGTATTTACACGGGCTAGTAGTTTGAATGGGGGCTAGTGGCCGGCACTGCAAATTTTCTCACCCCGGACCTACAGGATTGTAAAAACTTCATCATAAATTCAATTCCTAGCCGTGTTTAGATGTTTTTGTAGAACTTTTTTTTTAATTTTTGTTTATATCACGGACCTATTTGCGGTCGAAATATTTTTAAATATAAAGGGTTTTTCAACAAGAGGTTTTGTTTTGAATCTTTGACATTTGACAAACAGAAACTACGTCATTACTAAAAATGGAACGATACACGCTTCAACAGTGCATTGAAATTATTAAAATTCACTACAAAAATTGTGAAAATCTTGCAGTCACAGTTCGCAAAACTAAAGCATTTTTGGGTTGTCGTGAAGCACCTTGCCGGACCGCAGTACAGAAGTTGGTGGACAAATTCGAGCTGTTGGGACAAGTTAGTGATGTGAAGAATATTGCTGCTGTAGCCCAAAGTGTTGAAGAAAATCCAGGTTTGTCCATTCTTTGTTGTTCTTTGGAATTGGGCATTCCCCAAACGTTATTACATCATATCTTATGGTCGGAGTTGGATGATATTGATCTGAACATAGTTTACTTTCAAGAAAGCAGCACTACGTGCCACACAAGCATCGAAACCATTGCTATTTTATGGGAAAAGTTTCCCGACCGTGTTATTTCTCGAAGAGGTGATCACAATTGGCCAACGAGATCTTGTGATTTAGCAACTTACGACTCCTTCCTTTGGGGCCACGTGGAAGATAAGGTCTACGCCAACAGCCCAGCATCGATTCAAGAACTCAAAGATAGAATTCGTGAGGCTATCGAGGACATAGGGCAGCCACTTTGCGATTTGGTTAGGGAAAATTTCACGAAAAGGATATGGTTCTGTAAGCGTGGTTGTGGTGGCCATTTGGCTGATGTTGTTATTCATTATTAACGACATACCTTCCTCTTTACTATGAAATAAACATCCGATCATCTATCTCAAAAAATTTAATTTTTCTTTGAATACCAAAATAACACCTCTTGTTGGAAAACTCTGTATGTTGCATTTTCGATAAATTTTTGTTATCTTGTTCCTATGAAACATTACACGCATCCAAATTTGGAACATCTAAAAAAGAGCATATTTTTAAGTTTTTCCCAAAAAGGTCTTTACATTTTTTCTCTTATAGAAAATAGATATTCGGGTTCTTACTAATTTGGTATTTTTTTTGTACGGAAACTTAACTTAGATGCATGTAAAATAAAAACTGACTTATTTATGGAAATAATGCCTTCAGCGTTTCCCAAACTTGCGCAATTTTGAAGAAAAATTTTAGATTTATCTGAAAGTTTCTAAATACACAAAGTTTGAAAGTTCCTTTACGTAGTTTAAATACACCAGAATTTAACAAGTGTGCAACTGTGGGGAGCCTCCTGATATCTCCTATTTCAACTATGTAAATACAACAAAACTCAAAAACACCTCAGATTGACTACGAAAATCAATGTGTCCTTGCCTACGACAACATCAAATTCATATAAAATATAATTTGATTTAAAAAAAAACGAAAATGTTACCTTTTGAATGTATAAAGGGGTCAAAGGTCATATTTGGGGTATTTAGAGGAAATACCTATATAACGTGCCAGCAAAACCGTGGAGGCAATTTGTCAATATGATATTTGATAAATAACCTTGTCCTATATTCTTTATTATACCATAAAATAATAACAATCTACACAAATGTGTTTTCTATTTAATTAAAATCTGGCACAAATTTCAAGGGACTCCTGTTATCTAAAAATGCCAGTGGATTTAATGTATAGCAGTTTTAAATCTCGTACTTTCATATCAAAACCATTCAATATGAACTATGACGAAAACTAAAAAGCTACTGATTGTAATAATTGCTTACTACTTCCTTGTGTTCATAAATTTCATTGATATTCGTATTGTGACGATACCATTGGGCCCCTAATGGCTGAGTATGTCAACCTCTGGATTATAGTTATAAGTATAACTTACAACTACTGTAATCTTCTTAAGAACACTTTGCAGCTTTGTGGAGGCCTTATGGCAGAATCAGCAACGCGTAACAAATGTATTACAGCATATCCAAAAATTATAATTTTCGATGCATTTTGTCATGGATTCTCCCTAGTCTACCTTTCAATTAAACACAGCACAGTTTAATTAAAAGTGTATGGCACTTTTAAGCGAAAGTATTTAAGTACACGTTTTTGTGTACATTTTTGTCAACTTATCAAAGAATTATACAAATAAACTGAAAATGAAAAAAAGCAACTTTAATTGCTAACAAACTTTGACAAACAATTAATTATAATAAACACTGAGAGAATTAAACTATAAAAATTCATAAATTGAATTAAACATTTTTCAAACTAAAACTTAGACTAAATATTTTCAAGAAGTACAAAGTTCAACAATATACATTAAAGCCTTAAATTTTCCGTAAACACATTGCTCTTAAAAAACCTTCAGTTACCTTAACCACACCATCACACAAATCATTTAATTAATTAACTAACTTCATTTTCCTAATACCCACCATTTTCCATACTTTTCCTGTATTTCTCTGCGTGTAGTTATGCAAACATGTGTTATAATGAACCTTCTCATTTCGCTGTTTTTTCCATCATTTTTAATGTTCATACAAACAAGCTTGTATGAATACGTGATAAAATATATGTTGCTGAGGATTTTTTGTTAGTTCGTTCATTCATTCGTTCTCTTTTAACCAAAGTGTATCATCATCACTCTCAACAGTGATATAAAATAAAAAGTTTAGTATTTTTATGACCTTCTTGTATCTCAATGTTGTTGATGCTTTGTTTGGCTGGTTTTGTTTTTTGCATTTTTCATTTTAATACTTTTTTTGTGAAACATTTTTTTTGTTATAATTTGTATTTTGTTTAAAATTTATTGCATACTACTCGAAAATTTATGAGTCATCTAATTCGTTTAAACCACAAGTGGTTAAAAACTAATTAAATTATGGCCTTAAAGTTTTAAACATTGTGCAAAGCTTTTGGGGAAACTTTAAATGTTGCAAAAGTAGAAATACAAAATTGTTGAAGCTTTAAATAAGTGAAAGAGAATTTGGTTTTTAGGATTTTCTTTGAAATATATATATATATATATATTTTTTTTTTTTGAATAAAGTAAGAAAAAAGAGAAAAACATTTCTATCATAAATGTTTTTCTCTTTTTATAATTTAAGGAACATTTTAAAAATGTGTAGACATATAAAAATAATTATATGACAGAATCATATCACTAACAACATGAAAATAGTAAGGTGTGATATATAGAGATTTGGTTAATTTTATGTTTTCTATTACCAGAAAATATAAATTTTCAAAGTATTGTGAAATTATACTGTAAAATATGGCGAAAATCGGGCAAGATTTGTCCCTACTTCCTATACAGGGTCTTGGATTGGATTTAACTCTTTGCGTATTAGTGGTCACTTTACTAACCACCTATTCTATAGTCTTTAAAACATAGTTTATTGCCATCTATTGGCATTTTGATAAACAATTACATTTTTTGAAGTAATTTTTTATGTTTTTTTGTAAAACTTTTACTTTTACTCTGGTTAGATAAATATATTAATTTGAACATAAGGTAAACCGCAGTTTTTTAAGAGACTTTCACTCATTTAATAAAAAAGCACAAATTGTTTATTGTTCATCGAATTCTTTGCTATTTCGTTTGTTTGGTCAGAAAATTTTGTCAAAATTATTAGATTTTAAAAATAAGCTACAAAAATTTGTAGCTACCACACTCCTTGAAGTGAGGTGGTTTTTTAGGTTTTGATTTATTTTTTCTTACTTTTTATAATAAACGAACCTTGAATAAAGTAATAATGCAATTGTGGCTGAAAGTGTTAAACAAGTTGTATATGAACCTAAATCTCTCTATCAACTTTTGTGAGGATCGGTTCATAATTGTCAATATCCTCCAAATAAGCCCTATATCAAAAAAAAATATTTTATTGTCACATATTGTTGGTGGGTATATAAGATTCGCCACAGTGAATATAACAATCTTACTTGTTTTCCAATTTCTTACTTTTTTTCTAATTTTCCAATTTTTACTAAACTTTTCCTTGAAAGTTTTTTTTTCGAGTGTATTACACAAAAATATATTTCTATCAGAAAAAAGGTTATTAGTATGATTAGGGTCCTTTGAAAAAGCATATTTCGAAATTCAAGTCCTTAATATTTGTATTTTGTTTTCATAATAGATAGTTTATACTGTTAGGAAAAACATGCCAAAAGTTGGAAATGGGATTCTAAGTATTTCATAAGCTAAAAAGCTAATAAAATTCTACTTAAGAAGGATAGTTTTATGAAATCATGAACCGATAGTTTCAATACAAAACAAACCCTATCAACAGAGAGTATTTGTGGAAAATTACAGCCAGCTAGCTCCTTTCGTTTGTGCCTTATCGTGTTTTTAACAGACAGACAGGCGTACGGATATAGCTAGATCGTCTTAGAATCTTGTGATAACCCAGAATATATATACGCTTTTTGGTTCTAAGACAACACAAACAGAAATAATACAAACAGAATTACAAAATCAATATATAAAAAATCCAAAAAAAATATAGTTTTTAGTTTTATGAATTTTATGTTATTAATGCCCGTAATTTCAACAAATAGATATTTATCAGTGATTACCCAGCAAAAATTTTGTGAATTTTTGGAATGGCTACTAGTTACCACATATATTATTATGTAATTATTATGACTGATTATTTTATTTACTAGAACATGTACTTATTTTTGTACTGGTTGGTAATGAACTCTTGCATTTAGCACAGCTATCTACTGTGTTTGACTGAAAAACGAGACGTCGACTGTTCTACACCCGTTGAAGCCATTCATTTTTTTTTAATTTAAGATTTAAATGGCAACGTGTTACAGTTATATTCCAGGATATTCCACAGTTATCCTGTCTCGACTTATACCTTCGTATAGGAAGCAGGTACTATTCTTCACAAATGAGTTTTGTATGGTCCTCTACCAGATTCCCTATCAAAAATAAGTTTTATGTGGTCCTCCACCAGAGTTTCTTCAATTGAGTTTTAATGGGTCTCCTCCATTGAGTTTTGAATGGTCCTCTACCAGGTTTCTCTTCACAAAATACGCAAATCAACTGTGTGTTCTCATAACCTCAAATCAAGATTATAACAAGACGAAAGCATGTGGATTAAAATAAACAACTCAAAACTGCGAAAACAGTTATGCGACGTATAAAATATTAATGCGAGATGAGACCCAAAACTCTCGAAAGCCAAACAACAAAAATCGGCCTGACCGTCCTTTAGAGATAATGACGATGACGCGCGAGTTGTTCTTCAACTCAAATCTGTTCTAAGACTGATGCCATTCATTTTTTTGCTCATGGAGCAGTGAGTTAGCAGCTTGACTATCAAACACAAGCAAATAATGTGTCGGTTCGATTCCCACACAAGGCAATACTTTTCTGTTTTTTTTTTAGCTACATATTATTGTTGTGAACAGGGACCGTAACAATTATAACATTTATAATAAAAATCACAACATAATTGTTATTTTTTGATTTTTATTTTTTTTTTTGTCAGAAATATTTGTGATACATATTTGTCAGACTATATAAATAAAAATCATAGTGTGGTAAATATGTATGACAAAAAAATAACAATTATTTCTGACAAAAAAAATAAAAATCAAAGTTTGACAAATATTTCTGACAAAAAAAATAAAAATCAAAAAATAACAATTATTTTTGACAAAAAAAATTAAAGACAAGAAATTAAAAATCATGTTAATTTATGAAAATATAGTTGAAAACGATCAAAATGGTATGCTTGACTTGACTCTCCGATATTTTCTAGTGATGGCTTTTTTCCTTTGAAATTTCAAGAATAATTATTATTTTCGGTCCCTGGTTGTGAATATAACTACTTATAACTGAGCTGAATGTAAATACATTTATAAGCAGGATCCATGAATTTTTTGAAATCTAGAACAAAAATAACTAGTTATTCAGTCAAATAATAAGTAGTTTTCAGTTTGTTATTTTGCAGTAATATTGGATACTTGCTGGCTTACTAAGTAAGTTTTTGCTGGGTAGTTACTTATGGACAAAAAATATTTAGTAATTTTTACCCGTAGATATTGATTTGAAATTAATGTAAAGTTACCTTTTATGTAAATTTATCTGCTGGGTATTTTACACCGTAGACACCTATTCGTTGAAACTACCTAAATTAACTGTTTTTGTAATGTTTTCTTTGTTTACTAAGGACTGAGATCGTAAAATTCTTAACACACGTTTCTTATTAAAACTTTTAACCCAAGTATTATTTGATTTTTTTTTTTATCAGTTACCTTTGTAAAGCATGTCAGTTATTATGTTTAATGTCAATTATGTTCATTTGTTGTTAATCTGATTAAAATGAGTGACGAGAAAAAAGTGCGTTCTAAAATTATAAACTATTTTCAACAAAACCCAACTTGGTCCTACAAAAAGTTAGTCAAACAATCAAAGGTCTGCTATCAAACTCTTTCCAATGTTATTCAATAATACCAGGAGAACTTGTCCATGGATAGAAAACCTGGTTCAAGTAGAAGGAATGGTTCATATGATGTTTATTAAGCCAAATAGAAAGCATTTTTAAAAGAGCTCCCGGTAGGAAAGCAGCCCGGTTAGCTTAGCCAAAGCAGGTTCAAAAACGTACAAATCTCAAAAAGTTTCTGAATGGAACTCTTCTAAAAATTTAGAGCACGGAAATTGAAGTCAAATTTTATAAAAAAAATATTCCTGCTGCCTGTATGTCCTAACAGATTTTACGTAGCTTCCGGGTCAAAATTTTGATGTTGCTGATGCTTGAGGAATGTTGAAAAAAAGTTTAGAACCCAAAAGCAGACAAAATTTCCCAAAAGGTTCTTGGCATGGCAAGCAATATGCAGTTGCGTCAAAATAAGCCAAACATTTGTTACAAAGAGCTCTTTAAATACCGAAATTTACATAATGGAATGTTTACAAAGGAGGATACTTCCATTCATAAGTGTGCTCAAGTGTGGTATTTGTACCAAGAGCGGCGGAGGAATTCCAAACTGCCTGGAGCTGAGTCCTGTGGAGAGATATTGGGCTCTTGTTAAATGAGAATTTAAGAGCACAAAAAAGGTGTCCAAAAGTGTGGTAGATTTTTCGAACAAATTTACATAAAGCACTATAAAAACCATAATGGAAGGGTTTTCGAAAAAGGTTCAAAATTTCATCATTAGTGATTAAATCTATAAAAATATTTTTTTTTTTTGTAAATTGTAACAATAATTTCAATCAACTAACAAAAGATTAAAAACTGTAAGTTTTTTATTAATATATATTCTACTACTATTCTCAATGTTAATACAATTCTGGAATGTTAATACAATTTTCATTTAGTGTAAGGAAATGCTTTTAAAAAAAATGTGTGATTCGTCGATATGTAAAGCAGAGTACGGAAACAAACTATACGAAACGTTTGCTTTCGTTTTGTTTTGTTATTTGTAGTGAGTAAAACAAAAACAATGAGAATGATTGTGCCATTTTATTTTGTATTGTTTTTGCTCGTGAGCGCAAAAAATACTTTAATATAAAAATACGCAGCTAGAAAAAAAAGAGTAAGAACAGCATTGAAATATTCTGAGTATAAACGTTTAACAAACGTTTGGTAATTGATTTACTCATTATAATAGAAAACAGATTAGCAAAACTATCTGTTATGTACTCAAATGTACGATTGTTACGGTAAATTAAATAATGCAGATGGGTGAATATTTTCGTTTTCTCTCTTTGTCACTTGAACATTTTTATTTTTGGTTTTGCTCATGTACAATACAATTTAAAAATCTTGATTTGTTTTGTACATTTTGCAAACGTTTGCGAAATGTTTTGTTTGTTTTCATACTCTGACGTAAAGCGAAATCAAAATTCCAATGTTTAACCCATAAATATGTTCAAGCTGTCCACAAAGGCAGGGTTTGATTAGACAAAAGTTTTCTCAGGCTTGACGAATCCTTTAATTAAGATATTTATAAAGAAGTCGTCTTATTCAGACAAATGACAATCAACATTTCAGTAAACTTATATATTTCTTTCTATATTTATATCTTCATTTGTATTGTGTTTTATTCAAACGTTTTGTTTTTATTCAATTCTTTTATCCAACCGTTTTAATCGTGTAAATTTACCGCGGTTTCCAATTCTCTGTGGTTGTGTGTATAGAGTATATTTTCCCAATAATTTTGTTAAGCTTTGTTTTTTCTTTCATTGTCTATTAGAATTTTATCATTTAGTCTAACATGAGTTTAAATCCCCTGAAAGTTTTACATGCATTTACACGTATAATGCATGGCTGCACTTTTGTATAAAAAGGGAGACATTCTAATATATCCCAGTATAAAATGTATTGAATCAACTGTTTACTTTTTAAAATGTTTGAAAATGGAATTGAAAGATATATTTAAATGCATAGAATGTTTTCATAACGATTTTGTTCCTGATCTATCCTATAATACCTTAAATGTCTTATACTATTGGTCAAAATATCAGGAAGATAAAAATAGCAGCTTGTCAATAGTGATATATTACTTTTTCACGCACTTCAGTGCTCTATTCTTAATCTATTGATTTTGTCCTGCTGACATTTAACAACAAGTAGCACTTTTAGCCGGTTTCTATGTCATATTGACCTAAAATTTGCAACTTTTTAAACTCCAATTTTGCTGGCTATTTTTTAAATATTTTGAAAACAACTTTTAAATACTTAAGTACTTTACAAAATAAAATTCTTTAAATCCTTGATAGTTTCACATATAAATACAACATCAAAAATAAACAAATACAAACAGAAAAAATACATACAACAAAAATAAAACCTGTGTATGCTGTTCCAGAGAGAAAAGGTGCTGTAGCATAAAAGGATAAAACAAATGGAGGGTGGGGAGAGGGGCAGCATACAAAATACATATAGCACATAACACAAATACTCTTTCACAGATTTTCATTCGTTATTTTTTTTTTTATTTTTTTTATATTTTATTTAAAAAGGAACAGAAGTACATTTGCACACATAAATTTTCATACTAACACACAGACACACATACACGGAGTATACATTTTGTTATATTTTTAATTTGTTTCAGAAACAGAATGACTTGCTGTCTGTTGGTTTGTGGTTTTTTGGTTGATAGGAATGATAGTTTTTTTTTATTATTATTTCTTTGCCTTTATTTTTCTTGCAATTCTTTATTTTTATTTTTTTGCTGCTTTTTTCGATTTTTATTTGAATGTTTGCTTGAAGTATTTGTGTGAGTGTATATATGTGTATGTAGGTGTACATTTAGTATTGTGGTTTAATTTCTTTTCATACTTTCGGTGCCCTATTTTCCCAAGTAGGGTATTAAAAGTTTTTTAAAACAGCGCTAGCAATCTGAGTTCAATACTGGGAAATACTAAAAGATCTAGTGTGACTATCTCCGATTTCCAGGAAATTCATTTAAATATTATAAACTTACAAAGCTATACCTTATACAGAACTTATTACGTATTTAGCTCCTGGGGATAGGAAGTAGTTCTTAGCATAACATTGACACCTTGTGGACGGACTCTTTGTGACAAGATACAAAATAATTGAAATAATCGACACAAATTTCTCTCAATTTATTTTTTCTTAGGGGTTCAAGGTCAATGTCCCAAAATTTAACATTTTATTAAGTTTTGCCGCTGGTTACACATTTTCTAAGTTTCTTGCGGGTTTTTTTTTTGTGTAATTTGAAATATATTGGAAAGAAGTTAGGATATGCTTGTTCCTCAAAACTAATCGTAAGGACTGAGATAGAAAAATTCTTAACATACATATATGTTAATAAAAATGAAACCACTAAACTTACAGTTTTTAATCTCATTATATTTGATTGAAATTATTATTACAATTTCCAAAAAAAAATATTTTTATAGTTCTAATCACTAATGATCAAATTTTGAACCTTTTTCGGAAACCCTTACATTATGGTTTTTATAGTCCTTTCTGTCACTTTGTTCGAACAGGTTTTCCACCTCCGTTTAAAATCTACTACACTTTTGGACACCTTTTTTGTGCTCTTCAATTCTCTTTTAACAAGAGGCCAATATCTCTGCACTGGCCTTAGCTCCAGGAAGTTTGGAGCCAAATACCACATTATTGTTCTTTTACCACTCAAGACCTTTCTTGCCATTGTGGTAGGGTGCCAAATCAGGCCAAAAATAAATGGACACATTAAGAAGTCTTATGAACGGAAACATCATTTTTGTAAACATTCTTTGATGTAAATTTCGGTATTTATAGAGCCCTTTGTAACAAATGTTTGGCTTTTTTGCCGCAACTGCATATTGCTTGCCATACCAAGAACTTTTTGGGAAATTTTGTCTGCTTTAGGGTTAGGGTCCTAAACTTTTCTTCAACATTCCCTCGAACATCAGCAACATAAAAAGTTTGACCCGAAAGCTGCGAAAAATCTGCCAAAACATACGTTTCGTCATCTATTATGCAGCAGGAATATTTTTTTTTTATAAAATTTGACTTCATTTTCCGTGTTCTGTTTTTGGCCTCTAAATTTTTAGCAGCGTTCCTGTCAGGAACTTTTTGAGCCTTGTATGTTTTTGAACCTGCATTGGCTTTAACTTTTCGTATCAAATAGTACGAGCACTGATCTAACCGGGCTGCTTTCCTACCGGATGTGTTGGCAGCTCTTTTGAAAACGCTTTCTATTTGTTTGGCTTAATAAACAAAATGTGAACCATTCCTTCTAGCTGAACCAGGTTTTATATCAACGGACAAGTTCTCCCGGTACTGTTGAATAATATTGGAAACAGTTTGGCGGCAGACCTTTGATTGTTTGGCCAAATTTTTGTAGGACCAAGTTGGGTTTTGTTGTAAATATTTAATAATTTTAGTACGCACTTTTTTCTCGACACTCATTTTAATCAGATTAACAACAAATGAATATAATTGACATTAAACATAATAACTGACATGCTTTACAAAGGTAACTTGATCAAAATAAAATCAAATAACACTTGAGTTAAAAGTTTTAATGAAAAACGTGTGTTAAGAATTTTTCGATCTCAGTCCTTAATAGACTCTTGCATAAACCGATTATAATTACAAATTGTTGAAAATTAACTTTCAAAATACTGAACATATTCTTGCATTTACAAAATCTACTGCTAATTACCTATATCATCAACAATGTACTTCATATCTAAATAATACTTATTATTGTCCTGCTCTATCAAGTCGACCATCATCCATTACACAAATACATACATTGTTGCAAATATATATTTAACTAAACATTTAACTAAATTAGTTACTTGTAGGTACAACAATTTAGTATTTAGTTATTCATTCACACAGAAAAGTACACAACTTTCTTCTCTATACACATTTATTTTTGTGTATATTTACTTACTTATTTATTTAAACAAGTAATCAAATTACAATCAATTGACGTTCACCTTCTTTTTTTATTTTTGTTGCTTAGTTGTGTTGTGTTCTGTCTGTTTGTCTGTCTAGCTGTGTTATTTGCCAAACTGAACTTGAGTTTTTGAGCTGATTGTTTATTGGTCTTTGTATTTTACAAATATTTGTATTTGTGCAACAATGTGTTGCATGTTCGTAGGTACGTAAGTATGTTTTATATTTGTGTGAGTGTTTAAGAATGCTTTTTATTTTAAAGTACTTAGAGTTTAACTAACAAGTCGTATTATATTACAACCAAGTAAATTTGTTGTCTGAGGTTAAGGGAAAGTTTTCTCTAAATAAAGGGGAGCACAAATATTGTCTGTGTGAAGAGCTGTTGGTATGAATAATACAAATGATTTAAAGGCAATTATTTTACTTTTATTTGGTAATTTAGGTATTTGTATTCATTAATTGATATAATAAAAATTTATTTATTTAAGTTATAAAATGTAATGTATATTAAATATATGAGCAAAAACACAATTTTGTTTAGTTTTAGTGCATTTGTTTCATGATTTTTTCCTTAGCACATCAACAGCTTTTTGTATGAACAAAAAAAGTACTGCCGCGTGTAAAATCTATTGGCATGAATTACTTTGGTGAAGGGGCCTAAATATTAAAAACACTTCATAAAAAAAATGGTAGCTATATAGATTTTGTCATTCCGTTTGTAACATATAAAAATACTTGTTGCAGACCCACATTAGTATATATATTCTGGGTCCTTATAAGTTTCTAAGCTGATCTATCTATGACTGTCCATCTGTATGTTTGTTTAAAACACGATAGAACCCAAACAAAAGGAGCTAGCTGTCTGAAATTTCACAAATACTCTCCGTTGATAAGATTTGGGGGTAGATTTCAACTAGCCCCCATACAAAGGGAATGCTGTTTGAGAAGAATATGTTGATTTTGCAACAATCCGGATACAATTTTGCACAAATTAGTTCCAACTGCTATAAGATTATACTGTAAAGTATGAAGAAAATCGGGCAATATTTGTCCATAGCCCATACAAGGTTCCTCTCAAAAAATGACTTGAACACTCATAATTGTAAGGACTGAGATTGTCAAATTCTTAACACACGTTTTTCATTAAAACTTTTAACCCAAGTATTATTTGATTTTTTTTTTTGAACAAGTTACCTTTGTAAAGCATGTCAATTATTATGTTTAATGTCAATTATGTTCACTTGTTGTTAATCTGATTAAAATGAGTGACCAAAAAAACTGCGTACTAAAATTATTAAATATTTTCAACAAAACCCAACTTGGTCCTACAAAAAGTTGACCAAACAATCAAAGGTCTGCTATCAAACTGTTTCCACTGTTATTAAACATTACCGGGAGAACTTGTCCGTTGATATGAAACCTGGTTCAGGTAGAAGGAATGGTCCATATGACGTTTTTAAAGCCAACAAAATAGAAAGCATTTTCAAAAGAGCTCCCAACACATCCGGTAGGAAAGCAGCCCGGTTAGCTCAGTACTCCGACTATTTGGTACGAAAAGTTAAAGCCAATGTAGGTTTAAAAGCATACAATGCTCAACAAGTTCCTAACAGAAACTCTGCTAAAAATTTAGAGGCCAAAGACAGAGCACGGAAATTGAAGTCAAATTGTATACAAAAAATATACCTGCTGCATAATGGATGACGAAACGTACGTATGGAAAATTTTTCACAGCTGCCGGGTCAATATTTTTATGTCGCTGATGCTCGAGGGAATGTTGAAGAAAAGTCTAGGACCCAAAAGCAGACAAAATTTCCCAAAAAGTTCTTGGTATGCCAAGCAATATGCAGTTGTGGCAAAAAGGCCAAACATTTGTTACAAAGGGATCTATAAATACCGAAATATACATCAAGGAATGTTTACTAAAAATGATGTTTCCATTCATAAGACTTCATAATGTGTCCACTTATTTTTGGCCTGATTTGGCATCTGTTACTATGGTAAGAAAGGTCTTGAGTGGTACAACAGCAATAATGTGGTATTTTTACCAAGAGAGGCAATTCCTCTAAACTGCCTGGAGCTGAGTCCAGTGGATAGATATTGGGCTCTTGTTAAAACAGAATTGAAGAGCACAAAAAAGGTGTCCAAAAGTGTGGTAGATTTTAAACGGAGATGAACAACCTGTTCGAACAAAGTGATATAAAGCACTATAAAACCCATAATGGAAAGGTTTACGAAAAACGTTCAAAATTTCATCATTAGTGATTAGAACTGTAAAAATATTTTTTATTTTTTTTTTTTGTAAATTGTAACAATAATTTCAATCAAATAAAAAGAGATTCAAAACTGTAAGTTTAGTGGTTTCGTTTTTGATAACAAATATGTATGTTAAACATTTTTCGATCTCAGTTCTTATTATAATATTTAATATAGTAATGTAATAGTGGTTTAAAAATTTACCACAGTAACGTTTATATATACGGAGATATTGTTTCTCCAAACCTCTTGTGCAGTTCTAAATTCAAAGTTGAAATTTATGATAAATAAATTAAATAAAGGAAAAATAATTCCCGTTCTTTTCAATAATTTGTTTATATTTTTCCAATTTAGGAAACTCTAACTAACCTTTAAATGACGAGGTGAAATTTTGGGACATAGTTAGTGAAATTTTATCCCTCTTAATTTTACAAAAAAAAAATTTTGAAAAAAATATTTTTTTATAATTATTTGCTTTTGAAATATAAACTACTACATTTTTAATTACAAAAAATAAAGAAAACAACAAATATTTTTGTTTGTTTAAACAAAACAGGACTGTATTCACTAACCTTTTTTTTTAGTATAACAATAACGATATATCAAAAATTTATAAAGAAAATATGAATTTAAAGAAAATCAAAAACTTAAAGGACATTTTTTCACAGCCAAATGTAAACATTTGAAGATATAAAAGAGATCATAAAAAATATTCAGATGTAGAAACTACAGGCCATCGTTTTTGGAGATGTTTTATTCATCAAAATCTATGTTCGCACAGTGTATGCATATAGGTTTGCAGCATCCCATACACATTGGCTATATTGCAGAAAAAAGTGTGTAGTTTTTCGCTTTATCCTAGTCGGGCATATATAGCATAACTTACGAGCAACAAGGATCGACTCTATCGGAAACGGGGGTAATGAGTCCGTACCCAAAATGTTACCAATTGTGCCTCGTAATAAGCAAGGAAACTTTTGGTTGTGTTGACGTTTTTCAAATGTTGTAAATTGTAATTTATGATGACCGGTCCATAATTATTCATAGCTCCGCTTTAACGAGCATAAATATCTTAAAAATTATGGTATCCACATAGAATTCAATAGGAATAAGTTTCATATAGATATCAATCACACAACCAATAGCATGGTCCATAATTGTTCATAAAATCGGTCCAGAATTGATCATAAAACTAAATACCCTCCTATTTTATTCAAGACTTTTTTACATTTCTTTAATATTTATTTTATAGGATTATTTTGTTGTTGCACTTTTTTTTTATTACATTTAATTTGAATTGAATTTTATGTACATATAAATACCTAAAAACCATAATAAATAGAAATGAGGCTTGTATACCTTTAGTTTACTATTCCAGCTTATTTTTTTTTTTTCTGATTGCATACACAAAGAATCTTTTTGTTTTTTTATTATACACTATTTGCAGTTTTTCCTTTTTTTTCTTGCTTAACCTTTAGTCTAAGAAGAAGCTTTAGTAATCTGTAACAAATTAGTTTTTATTTAGTTGTTTATTTTACGTAAAAAAAATATGGCTTTTTTATTTAATATTTTTATGAATTTCTGTTATTTGGTTGAAGTAAATTGGAAAAATGTAAGAATAAATAAATTCGTAAGAGTTTTATGTCTCTATTTGTTTGTTAGTTTCTAGGAATTTGTTTAATAAACAAATTCTTTAGAATTGCTGTTGTTTTATGAATAGTTATTATTATTTCTTAGCAAAAAGGGATATTTATTAAATAAACAAGTTTTTTTTTGTAATTTTGCAAAATGTATTTTAAATATAAAAGAAAATAAGATCAGCATACCTAATTTTCAAATACAATTTAATTTAGTATTTATGTTTACGATATGCTTTTGTTATAAGCTTTAGTAATTGAGCAGTAAATTAAATAAAAAATAATTCTGATTAAATAAAAAAAAAAAAAATACGGAAATATTTTGGAATATTTTCGTAAGTTATTGCCTATTTTTCAATAAATCTTGCCTAAATTTAACCATTTAAAATTTTCTTTGCAATCGACCGCTTTGTCACTTTAATTTCTATATATATTGAAACATTTCGAGCATGAATGATATCTAAATTTAAAGGGAATGGTTTCGATTGGTTTATTTTTGAAAGAATTTAGTCCAATATAAAGGATCTTTCGAACTTTGATAGTCGATAGCGGCCATATTGTTGAAGCTACATCGTTATGTTGACTGGCTGTCATTTATTTAGTTTGTTTTGCCACATCATCATAACGTTCGACAATACAAGCTAATTATAAAATTACTTTATTAAAATGGGTGTTCCTTTCGGGCAACTTTCCGCGGGCTTATCTCTTTTTATGGTGATGCCCATTTCTGTATGAACATAATTGTCGAATCTGTTACGATACTAATCCACATGAGAACCAAGAGCGTCCAATACATCCTGAAAAATTCACCGTTTGTTATGGATTTTTGTCCGTTTGTTATGGATTTTTGTCTGTTTCTTATAGATTCAATATGGTTTTTATTGATTTTAAGTGGTTTTTTCTCTGGATGAATTAGATGCTATTGACACCAGCGACATGTTTTTTCACCAGAAGGGCACTATGCCACATTGGACATTCCCCACAAGCGATTTGTGGGCATGGTCATCTTATGTGGAGGTGATGTGAACTGGCCACCGAAATCGTGCAATTTATCCCCATTACACTCTTTCTTGTTGGGTTTTCTTTAGTCGTAGGTCTACGCGAATAAGGCAGAAACCACAGTGGACCTCAAATTCAACATAACCCATGTCATTGGTGCAATTTTTATTACAAATGAATAAAAATGTCGATGATATCTCACACACCTTGTTTTATTTAGATTTAAAGATAGGAAGCGCTTAATGAAATACCATTTATAAGCAAAATAGCGTAAGGAATGCAAAATTTGTTCAACAATAAATTATTTTCTAATTTTTAATATTTTTCATAGATATAATAAGTAGGTTTCCGAAACAGTATTGCGACAAATTTTGGATTTTTTAAATTCATTGAATTTACATACATAAATGTCAAAGTCAAACACTTTCTACCATAGGGTACCACAGAGACGAAACGTAATTGTCAAAAAAACTAAGTCTGTTGTCAAAAACCTAACTCTAGCAACAACAAAATACGTGTTAGTCAATGTATTTTGTTGTTGTATCAGACATAAGATTTCTTGTAATTTTGTATGACAAATCGGAGAGTCTAGTCTTTATGTGTAATTATCTATGCTTTCTACTTTTTTTAATTGCATCATTCGTATTTTTTTATAGAATAAACATTTTTTAAATTTTCTCAATGATTTTTGTTTTTTATTAATTTACACTTTCCTTGTTTGGATTTCTCTATTACGTACATTATTCTACCAACAAATGTAAATCCTATAAAATTAAAAATCATCATGTATAGCTTAGTACTCTGTTCAAAATTTCGTTCGAAATGGCTACGTATTAAATACTTATTTGGAATGAAATACATGCGAAAACATTTTGCAAAAGCAGTATCCTTATTGTGGAAAACATGTGAAAAACATCTGACAACCTTATTTTACCACACGAAATAACACAAGTAGCAGTTATTTCGCGCGAAATTAAAACTAACAGCTGATCATTTGTTGCATATAAAACTTTTCGCATGAAAAAAACATAATTTTTTCGCAAATATTACAGAGTACTAGGCTTATTCGATCAAAAAACAAAACATTTTTAACCTTAAGTATTCACATTTTCACTATATTCGGTTAACACATAACCTTGGATCAGTTCCATAAGACATCGCACAAAAAGACCTTGCATTTTTAGATTTTTATTGACTTTACAGCAAATTTGAATATTTCCATTTGTATTCTTTTAAATTTTCTAGCTAAAAATAGAAAATAATGTTTTTTTTCTTATGTAAAAATTGTTTTTTATTTTAAAATTTTTCAACATTTGCTTAGATTATATAAATATGTTAACATTTCGTATTTGTTCTCATATTTTAACACTTTTACTAGAATAAAGTATATATGCAAAAAAACCATTAATTATAGACATTAAAACATATTTGACATTCTCATTCATTGGGACGAATGTCAAAAGGTAATTAATAATACCTCAAATGTCATAGTCTTACAATTTTCAATACTACTGACAACCTTGTCAATCATCATCTCTAACGAAATGTAAGAGAACATTACAGGGTGTCAACAGGTCTTTTAAATGACAGCAAATAAAAATAATATTCAAAATGCTTCAATTTACAGTTTGAGTTACAGTGTGTTTAAATATAAACAAAATCTTTTAATTTTTTTTCTTTTAATTAGGCAAACAAATTAAGTAGCCACCCACATTTTCCACACAAATAACGAATTATTTCATTATGAAGTAGCTTCTATGGTGTTTAGGCTTATATAGATCTTACTCAGAGATAGCTTTTTACATAAATATACATAGAGAAAACAGATTGGCAACCGAATTTGTTGCCAATCGAAAGATTCTACCTTAGTGACCAAATTTTACAGTTGTGGCTACACAATTTTGGAAGGAGCAACAAAAATTCTTTTTTATCAACTGAATTTTTGTTGATAGAACTGAAAAATTCTATGTGTGCAACCGAATTATTCGATTGGCAACAAATTTGTTTGCTATCGCGAATCTGTTTTGTTTTTAAAAAAATGTATTAAAAAATTCATACATTTTAATAATTTCTTCATACTTTTTGCTGTTTGAAACAACTGTAGAAAACTATTTCAATATTTATGTATTTTGCTATGTTTCAAAACAATTGAAATTTTATTTGCACAAAATGTCTTCTATTTTTTATGCCCGTAATTTCAACAAAATAAAATACTAAGCATATCAATTTGACCTAAAAGGTAACTTGACATTAATTGTAAATCAATATATATGGGTAATAAGTAATAAATATATTTACTCCATAAGTAATTATGCACTGATAGATATAATTTTGATTTAAATAATGGATATTATTCAGATACAAAATAAGCATGAAATTATTTATAAAACTAATTTCAAAACAAATAAAAATAACAAAACAAATACTGTTTCATGCTCAATTTTATAATATTTATATTCAAAATTATTAAGTTTTGGGAATAAATTTAAATGTTCAATTCATACAGTTTATTCAATATAGATATGATTTGGTTTTCTGTGTAGATTTAATTTTAAATACTTCCCCATGAAATTTAGCTGGGTTCTTGGGTTATTTCATGTTTTAACAATTGGATGTAATATTTTTATACCCTATACCACCATGGTGAGGAGGATATAATGCATTTGTACTGATAATTACAACGCCAAAAATATTTGTCTTACTCTCACCTTAAAGTATACCAATCTACTCAAAATCACTTTCTGATTTTATTAAACGATGTCCTTCCGTCCGTCTGTCTGGCTGGCTGTCCATTTAAACATTGTGTGCAAAGTACAGGTCACAATTTTGAAGATATTCGACAAAATTTGGTACATACAACTTTTTCAGCCCAAGGACGAAGCCTATTGAAACTGAGTTAAATCGCTCGATTATTTTACCTAGACCCCATACAAATGTCCCAAATAGGACTATCGGCCAGAAATGTTTAATTTATATTGGTATCTACACAAATTTCGCTCCATATATTTTTTATGTGAAATTCATGTTCCCTAATTTTATGATGATCGGTGCATAATTAGTCATAGCTCCCGCTTCCGATCACATTAACGAGCATTAATTTCATAAAAATGTTGTTATACACATAAAATTCAACAGAAATAACTTTCATATAGACATAAATAACACGATCTAATTTCATGGCGATCGTTCCATGATTAGTCATAGCTCCCATATAAGGCCCTATTCCTATTGGGTATAACATAATTATGTTTCTATCATTGCATAAAAAGTTGTTGAATGTCAGGGACATTTTTAGAAAGCATTTACAGTTTTCGGCCGGGTGCAAGGCTTTTATGGCTTAATAGGTTTCCTATGTGAAATGTTGCTTAGTAAAATGTTAGTAAATCTGAATACTATAGTATTTCAAATCATAGAAGCTGATTTAATTAAAATAACAAATTCAAACGAAAAATCATTGAAACATATCGGTAGACCGTAGAAAGAGATTTGTGAATCCAAAATATTAGGTTACTAATCGTTCACCTCTAAAAGTTTCACATTCAGAGGTATCTGTTCGGAGTTATAAAATTTAAAATGATTTATGCACTTTTTAAGAATTTTGTTAAATTTAAAAAAAAAAAAATAATTTCACTTTTTTAATAACAATCGAGATAGAGAATATCGTAAAATTCCGATAAAAAATCGTTGTAATATATAAAAATTATATTATGATAAAATTATATTTTATTTATTTCAACATATTTCACTTAAGCAAAAGCATTATTTTTAAGAATTTCCTACTTTAAATCAACATAACATTTGCTCGCAATGAGACAAATTAACAATTTTAGCATGCTTAAGTATCGGCCTATACAACTACTTCTACAAAATTTTAGATTTTCCTCATTCATATTACAGGGAAGAAAACCTTAGTGTACATGGTTAAATCCCAGAAAATTTGTGAATTTAAATAAATTATTTCTTAAATATTGAACTAATCACACTTTGGTGTAGAAAATCGTGATAGTAGTATTATTAAATATTTAAAAATTACATAAATGGGCCGTGTTTTAATTCCCATTTACAAAAATTATCACCAAATCTTAATTTTAGATTTTTTTTATATTTCTTGACATAAAACATGCAAACTATGTATGCATTTTTTTACAGGACTTCTGTTACTAATATTTGTAGAATTTTGTTACTCAGTCATATGAGAATTACGCCAAAGTGTTAAAATGTATTGGCACGACAAAAAATGTCTTAAGGTTCGGTCACACATGCCAAATATTTGACGTAAATTTTAAATTATCATGTATTCCATTTAACCTTAAGTATTCATAACTATATTGGGTAAATGCATAACCTTAGATAAATTCGATAAGACATCGTATAAAAAGACCACTTCATTTTTATTCTTTTAAATTTTTTGGAAAAATAGTTTTTTATTTAAAATTTTTCAACATGTGCTTAGATTATATATATATGTTAACATTATGTATTTGTTCTCAGATTGTAACACTTTTACGAGAATTATATATGCAAAAAGCCATTAATTATAGACATTAAAACCTATCTGATATTTGATGTAAAAGACGTAACCACTACAATATGTTTGAATTATTTTATTTATTTGAAAAACGTATCTTACACAGGATGATGCTTTTTGGTCTTACAAAACACCTGTAAGAGTAAACAACGTTAAACAAATTTGTGCTAAAACAAAGTGTTTACCCTTTATGTGACCCTATATATATGTTGTTTTCTTTTCTGGCATAAATGTCGCCTTTATTCTGCCTTTAATCCTTCAGTGTGTTCTTTTCTTAAAATACATGGAATTTGGTAAGCATATAACGTGTTCTTTTCAAATAATTAATGTCCTAAAAACCCGAAATTGTTCTATATATTTCACCCACAATTTGATCAAAGGACTAGAAAGGCACCACTGTTTAAACAGCTGTTGTTGTTATTGTTTTTGAAAAATAAATATTTTTTTTTTTTTTTTTTGTTGAAGTTCGTTTATGTTAATGAAATATTTTTTTGTATTTTTTAATAAAAGTGTTAAAAAGAAAGCAAAATATTTAGCATATTGAGAAGCTACATAAAATAAAATCGCATACATGGCAATGGTTTTTGTTGCAGATAATTCGAAACTTTTGATATTTTCGAGTTTATTTCTTTCCAGAGTCTTCTGAAGCTCACGGTAGACCTTGATTATTTGAAATATTTTTTAAAATCACGAGTTTCAGGAAAAGGTTACTTTTCAATTTCATAAAAGTAATCCTTATTTTAAAAAAATGCAGGTCAAGAGTTTCACATAGTTTTAGTTTATTTCACAAGTTTTAAAATATCAAAATTTTTGAATTTTTACATCTATCACTAACACGCAGAGAAAAAATATAGCTGTACATGTTTTCCATAACAATTTCAAAATGTTTACAAGTTTTTTAAAAATATTATGATCACTGTAATTATATATATGATTGCGGTAACAATAATATGTTTAAGTTACCATTCATATCATTGTAGAAATCATATATATGATTGTAAAACTTGTAAATATGTTTAAATGGTTATGGTAAACATATGCAACTATATTTTTTCTCTTGTAGATATCGTTATGTATATAATAGGGTATTCAATCGATTAACCGTTAATCGGTTAAACGATTAAAATTGTCGATTTTCAAATAACAAATACACCGATTAATTCGTGTCAATTAATCGAAATTTCTGAGTATGAAATTAAAGTAGAAATATACAATGCCATTAATCATGTACGTAAGTGCTGTAAACTTTTTAATAATTCAAACGAAAAACTGCAAAAATAACAGACTTACGTTAAGTAGCAAACAAATAAAGATATTCGCCATAAATTTTTCGATTATTAATATAAAACATCGCTGGTCGGTCGTCTTTGTCCAATATGATAGACAATTTCCTTCGTATATACAAATGCGTTAACCGTGCTGTAGCTGATTTTGGTTTGCTTCTATTACAAATTCAGAAGTACAAGTTTTGAAAAACTTTAAGGCCGTTGGACGTGGCCATAAAAGAGCTTAGTAAGGATTCTGCTACTTTAATTGAATTTAAGAAAATAATACAAATTTTAATTAATAATGTGATGAAGGCCAACAATTCTATTGCTAACGATTTAATTGAAAGCTTAAATTATAAAGGCTAAATTATAGACGAAATATAATTTTATTTCTCAGGAACATTCCCTTCTAGCAATAGTTTTTTGAAGTATATCACAAAAACTAAAACTAAGAAATTTGGAAATTACCTATTTTCTAGAATGTTTTATGATAAACTTTGTCCTAATGAGTCGGAGGACGACATGGTAATAGACGAAAGACAAATGATACTTTTATCAGAGCTTAACGAAACTATTAAAAATATTCAAAATCTACAAAAATCCAAAAACGCATTTAGGAGGATTTTATATGCTTAGAAAAAACTAAAAGAGAAACCGAAAAATTTGATATTCTTTATTATTATTACTTACTTTCGATTTCTTCAAGTTTTATTAAAACTAAAGTCAAAAACCGATTAAATCTAAGCCCCGATTAATTATCTGCTCGATTAACCGATTAAAACTGAAACTCGTTCAATTGAATAATCTAGTATATAAATCTTTTATGGGTTCTTTTTAAACTCGATGATGATCTAGCTGTGTCCTTTGGTTTGTCTGTGTGTTGAATTTAAAATATTTTTTTTATAGATTTTCCTATCGATATCCGGCTTTTCTACAATATTTTTTAAATTTGTATAAATTTTGCTTGTATAAGGTGGCGCAAAAGTAATCCTCCTATCAGAAAATGCTATAAATGTTGCTGATTATTGGTCAAATAAATAGTCAGCAATATTCCGCGTTCTGGAGCAGTGTAGCGTAACATTGTTTATTAACGAGTATTTCGCATGTGTTTACTACACAAATGTCAAAACAGAACTGACATTAGGGGCTAATCGCAAAATTTAGAGCATTTTCAGATAGGAGGATTACTTTTGCGCCACCTGTTATATTACATATCGAAAGCCTATATTCAAAAGCCTCTATCTTTGATTTTCAAGAAAATTACTTTTTGATGGTGAAATGTTCAGTAAAACACACCTCAAATGTGGTGTGAATTTCATTTAAAACATATTTGTTTTGCTGTTTTATTTGCACTTTTGTTATTTCTCTATCTTATACAATTAATTTTTTTTCGAATGCGAAACCCTCTATCTTTTCAAATAATTAATTTTCAAATATTTTTTTTTTTTAATAATTTCTTCTTGGAATTCATGTTTTTTTACTAATTTTTGGATGCTGAACATGAATTTTACATTTTTCAATCATTTATCAAAAATGCTGATTATGAATTGAATTACCATGAAAATATTCTACCTTTTTGTTTTTGGAAAATAAAATTTCCATTATTTGACGATAATTTACATCAATCAAACTCCAAAATAAACTTAAAAAAGCAAAAAAAAAATTTTTTTTTGTTATAACCTTTATTGTTAATTTATTTATCTTATGTCATGTTAAAAACTGACAGATGGCACAAATGAAATCAAAATAATTTAATTTTATTGCAATGCAAAACCATCCGTCTTATCATTTTCATACATACACATTGAATAGTTTGAAAAGAAAAAAACCTCTATCTATCATAAAGTCCCCAATAATGCAAAATTTTAAAAAAATTATATGTGAGATTCAGTAGTTGCTTTAAAAAAATATCGTAGAATACCAAATTTTAATAACTCTAGTAATACGCGAAAAAACAGTTTTTTGGCTCTCCTGAAAAGTTGTGTTTTTTAAGATAGAGGATTTTGAATATAGGCCCTCGATATTTATTGTGAGTATATAAACATGCCCTGTTTTGATATAAAAATTCAGCAATTTCCCCTAAAAAACAATTAAAAACTTTTATTCACCATGTTTATTAAGCAATCAATCATTTAGTTACCAAAAAAAATATGCAAATTATGAATTTTCCAAAAAAAAAAGTTTTTAGAAATTTTTATTCACTTTAAAATTTTATTTTTCTAATTTGCACTTAATCCTTTTGTAGCCACAAAAAGTATTTTAAATAGTTCATTGTAATTTTTTTAAATTTATAAAAATACAATTGTAATTACCCAAAACTAAAATTTGTTTACAATAGGTATTAAATGTAATTTACATACAAAATAATAAAAAAACTTACTTGTTTTAAAATATTTGATTTTTTTTTTTTAATTTATACACTTTTTGTCAAAATTTGTTTCATTAAATTTTTGTTTGCACTTCTTTCTTGTTTAAATTTTCATTTATGGCTTTATAAAAATATATAGATTTTTTTCCAAAGGTAATTTTAATATTAAATTTTATGTATATATATGTATGTGTGTGTAGTATGTGTTTTTTATTATTCAAACTTTTTTATACTTTTTTTTTATTTCAAGCCAAAAAACAATAAAAAGTTTACATGTACATTTTTCACTATATTATTTTCTCGTATATTATACTTTTATAAAAAATTATACACAATTTTATTTATACAGGTCAATTAAAATTGCATTATAAGCGATTAATTTTTCTTTGCTGCGTTTTTCAACAAAGCTTATTTTTATTATTTATTCTTTTTGTAAATTAAATCTTTTTTTCTTTTTTTTTGGTAAATAATCCTTGCAAATAATAAATGTTAAAAATTATTTAATTATTTTTCTCCAAAAAGCTTAAATTTTGTCATTAAGTTGAAACAGAAAAACTTGTTGCATTTTCTCTATATAACTTTTTTTTTTTTTTGTAGTTGTTTGGTTTTTACACAAGTATTTCTTTTTATTTAAGGAAATTATTTTTCATTTTATTACATATTTTTTTGTGCTTTTGCAAAAAGAAAAACCATAAAATATTTTGGTTAAAAATAATCACGTTTGTTATTGGTTTTGTTAAAAAATACCAAAAAAATACACAAGTAAGCAGTAAGTAGAATATATTTTTCTTATTTGCTTTTTTCCCAAATATCCTTTATTTGTTTCTGGTTAAATTTGCTGAAGTTTTTTTTTTAATTTTTTTTTTGTAGTTGTATTATTTAAATGAATGTTGTAAATGTTAAGAATGCCGAGCAACACGTTGTTGACACAAAGACCGCCTAACAAAGACTAATATCACAACACAACACGCCAAGTGCTACATCAAAACACGCAATACACTCACTCTTTTGTACAAATGATAATAATAGCAGCACAACTTCGTCGTCTTGTTCTTGTTTCTGGTTTCTACTACTCTACAACTGCTCAACTCGTACTTCTTTCTGTTGCTGGTTTTATATGCTACTTGCTACAACAAAACCCATACAAAATAGAGCTGTTGTTGGTGGTGTTGAAGACAATGATGATGATGATGATGACGAGGTCTATGATATCACAATAATGATGTTCCAATTGAAATATCACACATAACCCAGTGATGACACACAAAATATACAGAGTTATTTTATTGTAGGGACAACAAAACTACCTATTATACTCATATTATGCTCAAAACTCTTTAAATTTCTCTCATTTATCATTCTCACAGTCTCATACTCTATTCTAGTTTTCCCCGTTAGCTCTCTTTCGGTATTAAATATGTTTCATTTCATACAATTCCAATAAGATATTTAAATTTCATTTCATTGCATTCCTTTCAGTGATTATTTTCGGAGTTATATTTATAATCTCTTTCTCTCTATCTCAATAATAATGCTTAGCTCCTGTAATATGTTTATCTGTATACAAGGCGCATGTTTGTTTTATGTGTAATGTGTGTGTGTGCGTAAATTTAGTTATGTTGTTTAACTCTCTCGTTTTTATTCTCATTTCCCGACTGTTGATGGGTGTGTGTATGTATGGATGTTTGTAATATTTTTATATCATTTGTTTAGTGTTAATTTCGTATTTTTCCCTTTTTTCTTTTCTTGTTTTGTTTATATTACCTTGTGTTTATTGTTTACATTACAACTTCCTTTTTGTGCGTAAACTTTAAAGTGCAATGTGTTCACTTGTTGGTTTATAAATTGCTCAGCTACTGAGGTTGCAGCTGCAGGTGCTACTGCAATTGATGATACTTTAACGATTACATAGAGATGCCGGACTGGGATTTGTGTGTTTTAGATAATAAAAATTAAATATCTCAATACGTACTACTCATTTTATATTTACAAGTAAGTAATTTACCGATGGTCTTGGATTTGAATAAATTTTGTGAGTAGATGAAAGAGCGTTCGGAAGCATGAAAAATAAATTTTGAAAATTATGTAAACCCTTGTTGTGTGAAACATATTTAATTAAAATTTTTGCATTGGAAACTCCAAAACTCATGTTTTGAGAAATATCATAAAAAAAATTTTTTAAACTTTCAAAGTCCAATTTCAAATTGATTTAAAACAAGTATGAGAGCTATATTCGGCTGTTTCGAATCTTATATTCCCTTCACCAAATTATACTTTAAATTTAATATTTTTAAAAAATTTTTTTTTTTAATTTTTTTCAAATTTTTTTTAATTTTTTTTAAATTTATTAGTGAAAAAAATTTATAACAAAAAATGTTTTTTGGTGAAACATAAAAAATATTTTTTCCG
The DNA here is from genome assembly GCA_942486065.2 of Calliphora vomitoria. Taxonomy (NCBI): domain Eukaryota; kingdom Metazoa; phylum Arthropoda; class Insecta; order Diptera; family Calliphoridae; genus Calliphora; species Calliphora vomitoria. Next base: position 39,781,882 of record OW818031.2, read on the forward strand.
ATTTCGACCCATTGTAGGTCCAAATTACTATATGTATACTTTATATACATTGCTGCAATGGACTTTGAAACATCTATCATTAGATATCCACATTGTCTATATTTATGACTTTGGAATCCAGATATAGATCAAAAGTAGGCTAAAAATCGAGGTTGTCTCGGTTTTTTCCTCATATTTCAGCCACTTGTGGGCAGAATTTCTAGATTTTAAATAGCTACCAAGTCGGAAGAATTCGCGATATACTGATGTATGAATCATGTACGGAAAGTTAATTTCATCATACAGATGGACAGGCGGACATGGCTATATCGTCTCCGCTATCTAGAACGATTCAGAATATACATATATCGGAAGTGAAAAATGTAGAAATTACAAACGGCATGACAAACCTATATATACCCTTGCCACTCATGGTGAAGGGTATAAAATAATCCATATCTAAGAAACTAGATCGCGACTCTGCCTGAAAGGTGCAGAATACTTAGAATATTGATTTGTATACAAAAGAAATATAAAGTAGATTTTTCACCATGACCCATTTTTTGGAAATAATTCGGAATATCGGAGACTATTAGAGATATTATTACGACAGTCCACATGGTTGCAGCTGTGGTATTTTCGAGTAGCATGCAATATATAAAAAAAGTAAAATTTTTCAAAGGGGACAAGGTTTGTGGATCTTCTGAATAGTAACTATAGACCTTTTATATAAGTATTTGATATTATTGAAAACCTCAGTACTTCAAGATTGATCAACTGATTTTTTAAATTTTCCGCACATCATTTACCTTAAAAACCAAGAAATTTATTAAACTGTGATTTTCCATGAAGAAAATTATAAAATTTGAATTGATATAAAATTTTAATGGTTAAAGGTATCATAACAAAATTTGGGATTAATATAGATCCATGCGTCCTTAAATCAAATCCATTACATATTATGACATTTTTTATTTTCAAATACCGAAATTAATACGAGGAAAATGTAATACGAGGAAAATGTGTTTCAAAAACTTAGTTTTTTTTATAAAAGTGCCCACTCGAACGTTATTTATCATGAGCTAGTAAAAACGCTTTGCAAGTAATTCAGTAAAATATATGGCTATATAGTCATGGAGCTCTTTCGAGGATCGGTGGCCGGTTTTTTTTTAATAATTATTTAGTGAAACCTAATTTTTTTTTTTAATTTGCCAAATGTGGATAGTTCTCTGGGTGGTCTAGATTTGCTTAAGTGAGCCAAGTTTTACTTTTACCGCTTTTACATTAAGTTCTCTATCCGGATCATTTATAAATTGTATATAGTTCAGAAAAAAAATTTTTTCTGCAAAAGAAGAAATATAAGGATTTTTTTGAAATAAAAAACTTAAATAATACAGACTTTTTAAGATGTTTCAACTTTGGACGCCTGTAACTTTTTAGTGGGACGAGATAACTGTTAACAAGTTTTTTGCAAATATAGCTGATTTTTGGAAAAAATTTCGAACCTCGCTATATCTAAAAAACAAAAAAAAAAAAAAATTTGAGTAAAATTAATAAATAAACTTAAATAACTCTTCAACTAAAAAAGACAAACTACACATGCAAGCATATTTGTTTGATCTTCGCAAGGACAGTTTATATTTTAAATTTTATTTCGTTCGAACTATAAATAGATTAAGATTTCTAAAAAAAAAAAAAACGTTTCTAAGTATAGTAAGAACATTGCATAAGTAGTAATATATTAGTTTGTCATTCCGTTTGTAATTTTTACGATCTCATATTTTTGTTCCTTATAGATAGAGAAGTAGCCATATTTGTCTGTCCATTGAAAACAAATTTCCGCAACCCCCAACTTAACTTACATACATGTTTGATACTTCTAAATTCGCAACAGCCCGGGTTCAGTTGCTATTTAAATTCGGGAAAATCGGTCAACAAGTTATAAGCAAAAAACTACGACTATTTTGATTTTTGACCCAATATATTTCACCTACACTTAATTTCAATCGAAAATGTGGTTTCGAAGATGGAGATTATTTTCCATTTACTATGAAATTGGGACCAATGTTTGTGGTATATTATGGAATTCTAAACAGTTAATTAATAAAAAACAAAAACATTTTATGGATAAAGAATCCTAGAATTGCCAGAATATAAAAAAAACAAAAAAAAAAAAGAATTTTTAAATTTCTGATATGAAATATACAAAATATATTAAAGTTGAAAACTATGTTCCGTTGAATCCGAAATTTCGACATCAAATTGGTTAAATTTGGAAGCAACTGCGAAGAACCTCCATTTAAAATTGGACTAAACTATATAAAACTTTATTCCGTTGGGGATTCCCTGCTTTGAAATTTTAGATCAAACATGCTAAATCCCAAATTTCGACATAAAATTGGTTAACTTTGAAAGGACCTGTGAAGAAACCCTAGTAAGAATTGGACATATTTTTTTTTTTGTCGAAATTATATCTGAAGAAATATCCCTAAGAAAAAAATCTATAAAATTATTTTTCAGGGGCTAAGAATCGATGAAATTCAAAATGTCTGCAATATTCAACTTTAAAGTCACATACTTTTGGACTTGTGCAAAATACTGATCTGAAATTGTTTTCGTGTGATTTTCTTAATTAATGAGTTAATTTTAGTGCAATTCGGAACAAAGCATAAGAATTTTGCCCATAAAGTCCACATTTGGTAAAGGAATAAGATAAATGATTTGGAATACATCATAGTTTCTAAAACTGTTGCCCTTTTTGGGATTTTAGAACACATAGATTAAAATCAAAATTTCGGTAAAAAGGGAAACCTTTTTAGTATATTTTAGGCAGTCTATTCTATTAGCAGTTTTTCCAAAAAAATAAGAAAATTCAATATATTTATTCTCGATTTTCAAATCGATTAATTTTTGGTCTTTATTATATGAAAACAAGCATCCTTTAATAAATTTATAAAAAAAATTATTTTGGTGAGAAAAAACAAAATTTTAATAATAAAAAATTTGGTGACAAAAAAAATGTTTGTGTACAAAAAAATTTGAGTCATTTGTGGGCCGATTTTAAATTGCAATCTAAGATACTGATGCATCATGCATGCAAGTTATTTGGTGACTTCAGAAAGTTGATTTCAACATACAGACGGACATGGATATATCGACTCCGCTATCTATAACGATCCAGAATATTTATAATTTAAAAGGTCGAAAATGTAGAAATTACAAACGGAATGACATCTCATGAAGAAGGATATAAAAAACACACACATGACACTCCATTTTAATAGGCCTAATAAAAGGCTTTAATAATAGGAAAAAATCATCAATTTGTTGTCGTTTGTTCTGGACCCGTACAAACTATTGGTTTGCAATTTTCTCGTGTGATGGAAAATACCACATTTTAGTGGAATTTGGAATAAATTTGTTTCCGACATTTCAAAAAGACTGCAAAATTCGCAAGCTTTTAAAAATTGTGGGCCATGAAGATGAAATATCATGCCAATCGGATTAGTGCCGCCCCTGTGTGGTATCACATTCCATACAGTCCGTGAAATAATATAATTATCTCGCAACGGTTATCATAATTGGCCACCTAGAACGTCTGAGTTATTCCAATAGTATTTTTATCAACACTCTAATAAATTTTCCTGTAAATTTACTCCATTTATAGTAGGTAGCTTTTCTCCTACTATAATTAGGGTAAAAATAGATATTGTGTGTAAATTCAATTATTTAAGCATATTGTATGTACAAAAGTACACAAAAAATGTGTAAGTTTACTTGAATATATGTCTAAAAAATTTTTAGAAACATACCGAATTCATGTAGATTTACATTGTTTGTGTTTAAAAAAGTATATAAAGTGAGAGTAAAACTGTTCAAAATTACACGTTAAATATGTACGTATAGGTACATAAAAATTGTTTTTTTATTAAACAAAGGTCACAATTCCATATAACAACAATCCATTTTAAATGGTGTGTTATTGATATTTAACAATAACCAACAATTTAAGAATAAAACTCCAGAAAGGATACGACACTTGATGTAATCACAATCGATGACTGCCAGTCTCTTTCTTTAAATAAGCCTCTTTAAATAAGTTTGAACATCTTCTACATTTGTTTTACTCTTTAAAGGGATAATGGATCATATTCTCCATTATCATGATAATTTTTTCAAAAGGCGGTGGATATTTTTCATAATATTGCAGAGAATGATCTCTTCTCTAATACCAAGTTTGCTCAATTGCCAATTGCGTTCGCTGTAAAAATTATCATGCTTTAGAAAAAAATGGTCAAGGAACTGATTTATTGTTATATGACTTACGTTCAGATATATGTATGATTTCCGGTAGTATTCTTTTAAAGTTTTTGTTATGTTTTGAATTAATATGTAAATTAATATGTAAAAACTTTCAAAGACTTTTCAAAAAATAAAATAATAAATTTTGACAATTTCTACATTACTCGTTTAAAATAAGTACGATTACACACTTTGTGTTTAAAGTTATGTTTTAAGCACAATATATGTAATTATAAATATAACATGCTTATTATATTATAAAAATGTCTATCAATATTCAAAATACATAATTTTGAATGTATTTTTGCAATCAAAAGTATGTAATAAATCTGTATAAGCATATTGTGTCTAAATTTAAGCATTTTCTGTAATATTACGTGAAAACTTACTCACTTTAACGTAGTAATTTTGCATGCATTTTTTAGAGTGAACGTAATTCTGACATTTATGAAAGAAGATCATGGAAAATTTCGGCAAAATGTTGTGCTATTCTATACATAACCATATTTATGATTCAACCTAAAAGGAAAACGTGTGAGCAATCATACTATCCCAGATAACTGATATTGAATTGTTTCTAATATAGCAATATAAAAGGAACTCAAATATATTTTCACAGTTAAAAACTTAAAAGCAGTTTTGTGCAAATTGTTCTAAACTTATTTATTCATTACAAAATGTTTGAAAATAGTAAAGAGCCCCTGTGTCATTTGTCACCCTTGTTTACCAAATTCTACAAACTTTGGATAACGATTAATATTAAATGTTCTACAATTAGATTAAAAGTGCTATATTTTGTTTAATGTTTAACACTGAGCCTTGAAACATATTGTTATAACTTCAAGCTATTTTATAGTTTAAAAAAAGCACAAACAAATTAAGAAATTTCTGTCAAAACCGCAAATAAATTCCCTACATTAATAGCTATTCCCACCCCCCATTTACATGTATACATATCTGGCAACGCATGTGTTACTAACTCGTATTTATATTTATATTTTATTTTATTTTGTATTTTATTATTAAAACATTTTTACTCTCACTGCTGTTTGTGTACATGCATGTACGTACACAAACAGCAGTGGCAGCAGCACATTTTTCATATTTTACTTCTTCCTGTATCATTTTTGTTTGTGATTTGTTTTATTTATATATTTTTTTTTTTATAACATCCAGTTGTTCTCATATCCCTGCCTTCATGGCTCCAATTCATACGACAACGAGGAGCATTAGTAGTTGAGCGAATGAGTGTTCAGTTTTATGTTCTGCCCCTAAGAAAATGAACTGAATTTATCCTAGATTTTATTCTATGACTGTGTATGTTTTGAGGCTGCTATAAGGAAAAATAGAAAACAAACAAAAAAAACAAAACAAAACTCCATTGATTTTGTTCATATTATATTTTATATATTTTTTTTTTACCTTTTATGAGATGAATTTTATTTGTGTGCTTTTTGTATTGTTTTTGTTATTTTTCATGCGAATTGTATATAAAAACAATTTTGTTTTTATAAATTTATTTTTATATTTTTATTTATATGTATATGTGGGTTTATGCCCATGTGCATGGTTGTATGTATGTGTAGAGCTTGCAAAAGTTCTGTTTATTTGTGTATTTTTATATCCAGTGGGACAAAATGCTAGGGATTCAGTTTAAAGGCCTTCCAAAAGACCTGTTTTTTTACATAAAAAGCTACACGCGTGATTTTGAAATTTTAAGCTGAAATATGTAGCGGGTCGTTAATCATTCAAGAAGCTTGCTTAATTAGTATCAAATATGAAATTAAAATTTGCAGGACTTTCAAAATTAAAATTTTTTAATAGTTAATATTCACAAACATATTTTTATCTTATATAAATATTAAATAAAACAAGTAAGATAGCTATATTTGGCTGTGCCGAATCTTATATACCCATCACCAAATTATACTTTAAAATCAATTTTTTTAAATAATTTTTTTTTTTCGAAATTTTAAATTTGGTTTTTTTCGAAATTGTTTTTTATATTTTTTTTTTTAAATTGCAATGGACTTTGAAATATCTATCATTAGATATCCATATTGTCTATATTTATGACTTAGTAATCGAGATATACATTGAAAATAGGCCAAAAATAGAGGTTGTCCCGATTTTTTCCTTATATCGCAGCCATTTGTAAGCCGATTTTCTCGATTTTAAATAGCAACCGAGCCGGAAGAATTCCCGATATATTAATGTATGAATCATGTGTGTAAGTTATTTGGGGGCTACGGACAGTTGATTTCAACATACAGACGGACAGATGGACATGGCTGTATCGACTTCGCTATCTATAACGATGCAGCATATATATACTCTGTAAGGTCGCAAATGAAAATTGTAGAAACTACAAATGGAATGACATACTTATATATACCCTTGCCACTCATAAAAGAAAGAGCGAATTTTTTTGCAAAAAAAAAAAACGTTAATTGTGGTTTTCTGGGAATACAAACGATAATTGGGAATAGAGACTTAGAAAATATTGGCAACAGAGTTCCTTTTTATTACTCGTGTCATAAAAAGAACAAAATAAATTGTATCGTAGTAGAATATAGAGACAAAAGTAGGTGAGAGTAATTGAAAAATTATCCAGCGGTAAACGAAACGACGTACCTAGATAACAATTGATTACGTCAAGATGACATTCTAAGCGAACAATCTAATTAGTTAGAGTGTAAGCAATGCGTAATCCAACACATCATGCACTAATTATAACTTCCATTACGATTTCAGCGGATAGTCACCTTCTATTTAAATGTTAGTTTTGTTTTTATTTTTCAATATATTGTTACGTTTTAACCTTTTTAAAACGTTGGTTTACTTCCTTAAAATAAACCGGATACCTTTAATTGCAAATAAAAGCAGTTTAGTGGTTTAAAATTTGTGACAACTCTTTATTTACCTAAAATGTACAACAACAACAGTTCAAATAGTCACTCAGTGTCTTTATACATGTTTATCAAATCGCAGAAATGCACACACACTTTATAATGCACAAACTTAATTGTACAAGGCAGTTGATGTTAACTCTAACAGCGCCTATAAATTCAGCTCACTACTGCAACATCTGCTACTATTTATACACACGCCATCTTTGGGGAATCTTCTGCAATGCTCTTAACGGTCAAAACTCATATGTTCGAATTCTAGAGCTTTCGATGTTAATGTTAGCAGCTTGAACGTTTAGTGTTGCCATACTTATAAACAATGCTAATAACCGCATGCTATCAACATTGTTGATAAGTAGAAAGTTCTACTGATGGACGTGTTTATAAACATGATGAATGCTGCAGGCAGTCGTTACAGACCGTTAAATTTAAATCGCTATTGCAAATTCGTAACAATATGATAGTTATGAAAAACAAAATTAATATTTATTTATATGTTATTTCATAGTTAATCTTGTGGAGTTGTAATTGAAGTTATGTGATGGGAAAAGGTAATTTGAGTGGCGTAAAATTATAAATTAATTAAATGAAAATGGAGGGTTTTTCCTCCAGAAATTTGTATATGAAACAAAATTAGTATTCTTTCAATTATAAATGCAAATATGATTGTAATCTACATTTATTACATTCTAATTTGCAAGCCTTTATAGGCGTATCACCAAGTTTGCTTAGAACTCTACTTGTTATGTAAATTAAATAATAATGGCATTTAATTTATATTAAATTTAAGTGGGAAAATAAGCGAAAGAATCACCAATGACTGCTGCGAAATACCGCTTAGATAAGCGATTACGTAATGTGTCCCAGCTAGCATAGGCGGTTTGTTAGACGAATGTGTTTAATATACAACTCTTAAAATAATCTTCTGATGATGAAAATATATTATTTTATTTACTGTGTTGTTGAAAAATCTAACAGAATAATCAGCTCGTGAAACAGTTTTTCCCGTGCGAGGGATTATCTGAGATTAAAAATGCCCTAGTCGACGATCAAAAACGCCCAGTAGGCTGGGGTATTTTTACCGCTGGATATTTATGTTTGAGCTTATTTCCTCCATCATGAATGGCAAGAGTATAAATAAGTTTGTCATTCCGTTTATAATTCCTACATTTTTCAGTTGCGATTCCATGGTTCGTTATAGCTAGCGGATTCGATATAACCCAAATAGTCCTATTTCGATTGCTAGCAAACAACCATATCGTCGTCGAAAATCCAAAAGTACGTAACATCACTTTTTATAATTTTACAGGAGAAGCAAAAAACATCATAAAATGTAAAATATTTGAGATATAAAAACAAATTATCGAATATGGGCTTATAACACAACAACAAAACTATTTCTGAAGAAAAATATATATTTTACCAAATATTTTTGAAGTTATGTGTGTTACGTTATTTTGGATTTGTGTTTTCTGAAACAAAAGGACGTATCATCATAATTTTTTTTTAACAAAAAACATTAAATATTGTATGTATACTTAAAAATATGAGATTTTTTCAATATTATTTTGAATATAAATTTATTCATAGTATTGGCTATTGTTAGATATGACATTTTCTCATCTTTCCGGAAACATACGAATTCCGAGCCAAAAGAACTGCTCATCTTTTGAGGCCCAGAAAGAATCAAGCCAATATCGGATACTCTGATCTGAAGTGTAGCGTATCTCAGATAGAGCGTTCTGTATCAATCGAATCAAATAGTAGTCGGACGGGGAGGTTCTGGACTAAAAATACGTAGTTTTCAACAGGTATTGCATCATGTGGCCTAGCGTTGACATGATGGAATATTAAGGTTTCATGTCTGGCCGCATATTCTGCGCGTTATTCGGCCAATGCTCGCATCAAACGAATATGTTGCGTTCAGTACAGGTCCCTTGGGATGGTCTGGCCAGATTTCAGCAGCTCATAATAGATAGGACCCATTTGGTCCAACCAAATACAGAGCATTTCCTTAGCGCCAGGGTTATATGGCTTTGGTGTCGATTCGGCTGGTTGACCGGGCTTCACATACGATCTTTTACGCTTCGGGTTATCGTAATGTATCCATTTTTCACCGCAAGTAATGATTCGGTGCAAAAATGATTTTTTTTATATCGTTCAAGCACCATTTCAGACATACAAAATCGTATTTAAATGTCTCTCTGCTTCAATGCGTATGGTACCCAATTTTCTGAGCTTGACAACAATCTTCATGTAGTAATACCTCCAATTCTTGGTCTTCAAACTTTTTTGGCTGGCCTGGGCAATTTTTGACTTCCGTATCAAAGTCCCCACTTCTGAACCGAACAAACTATCTCCCGCACATTCACCATAAGCTTTGGTTAGCAATCGCTTTGTTGGCACAAATTCGACATTTTGGAATCAAAAAAAAAACTTTATTGTTTACACTATAATGTTCAATAACTAAGCGAGAATAAATGATAGATATGTATCCTTCAAAATGACATATAAAATATTAAAAACAAAAACTTCGTTCAAATGTCTGTTTTAAAATAAATGGTTCCCGATGACTCATAAGCCAATGTACGGATCATATCAACTGTCTCCAGATTTTGTATAAGTTATATTTATTTATTTTATAATGCACACTTTACCTTGTCGAATAGATGGTAAACTAAATCCACACTAATAAATTAAAAGAAAAATAAATGCCAAATATTTTGTTTTCAAGTGTGATGATACGTACTTTTGATTTATGAAAATCATGCACATGTTGATACGTAGTTTTGAATTATAGATATAAAATCGTTATTTTTGGACACAGAAGTCTAAAAATTTGTAGAGGCATGTAGTTTTACCTTATGAATCAGAATCAATAAAAAACTATAATATTATCAAAAAACTGAAATTGTTACAGTAAACATGCGCAACTATATTTTTTTAATTCTGTAATTTTAGATCATCTTCTAGGAGAAGGCAGAGTAAAATGAGTATTGGATCAATAGAATGTGTAAACATGTCTATTAGAAGGCCACCAAAGTGAAGCCCTAGTAATTTGTTACCTTGGTTTTTTATTTGTGTTTGTGACTGTATGGATTTTTGCAACAGGTTCCCATTACTTATAATGTTGTGTTGTTGTCGTTGTCGTTGTTATTGAATGACTATGTACTGATGTACTGTATGTAACGTTCTCTTACACTTATCGTTTGTACTCATGTTTTATTTCAGTTTTTTTTTTTTTTGGTTCGTTTTCGTCCTCGTAGTCGTCGTCGTCATCGTCGTTGTTGTTGTCATTAAATATTTCTCTAGTGTTTACATTTCGTTTTTCTGCTCCTTTTATTTTTATTTATTTTTATTTTTTTTGTATTATTTGTTTTGTTGTTATAATAACAATTTTTTCATGCAATTTTTTCTTGTTTGTTTGTGTATATGTCTATGCATTTGTGTATGTATGTATTTATATTTGTACATCAAAGGATGTTTTTTTTTTCTGCGTTTGTATTTTTAGTCTGTCTGCTACATACAATTCTATTAGAGTTTCAAAACAATATTAGTTGTATTTAGGTGAACCGGATTTTAGTTTAATCGTTCTCTACATGGAGATTTATATATAAAAATTAATGCTGTGTTTTGTTGAAATTAATTCTAAGATGAATTTTAAACATTCTTAATCAAGCTAGAATATTATAGTAATTTATTTTAAGAAATAATGGAAATAATCCAAAAATTTTAATCAAAAACTCAATATTTAAAATCAAAAACACGCAACTCTAATTAGGAAAATACTAATTTTTGAGAAATAATTCTTTCTTAAATTTGGTTATTTTTCATTATGAAAAAACATATAAGAAACATTACCCAATTTTATGTTTGAAGGCTTTATATGCAAGTCATTGGACATATCCCAAAAGAGAAAATCTTTCGCCCTCCCGAAGGATTAATTCAATAGGCGAAGCAAATTTTGGAGATACGTCATGATGTCTCTGACGCGTTGGAGTAGAAAACTCTTGCTCTAAGCCTAAGCACGGCTATGCAGAGATTTAAATAAATATGAAAAAAATTGTTGATTTTTCTTTAAAATATTAGGCATAAAAGCAATTCACAAAAAAAAACAAAAAATTTTAAATATTTTTTTTTGTATTGTGTTAGAACTAAGTAAAGAGGTTATGGAAGAGAGAAAAGAGGGAGTATTTATGGACAGTCAATTTGAACTTTCCTTTATTGAAGGTGATAGGACAGACTTCAGCAGGAAGTTTGTTCTACATACGGACAGGACGGTTGAAGAATTTTCCATATAATATGCGATCCACTGGTCAATCATCCACAAAGTGATGAGTTCTTGATGAAAAACATGTACTACTTAAAAATATTTGGGTGTCTGAAACAAGTTCCACAATTTCATCAAAGAACATTCCATTGTATTACCGATAAAACAGTGAAACACAACTCACATTGCGACTGTGATCTTGCCAATCAGTAGACTTCACCAATAACCACCTTCGCCCTCTCCAGTAAGCGACAGAGAAGATCCAAACTAGACTTTGAAGCACCGGCCCATACATGAGAGTTGTGTTCCATCTTTGGTCGAACAACGAGGTGTATATCGTGAGGAGATTAGATGAAGTGAAGTAATTCCTATTACGTTTCAGAAAACCGAGGCACTAGAATGCTTCTTTCGACACTTGAGATATGTGTTTTGTTCATATTGTTCATAAAGTTCACATTTTTTCCGGGAATGATCAAATTCTAATATAGTGGATTATAAACACATCATTATACCATAAATTGTTGTTCATTTAGGAATTCGATGTTAGGAATGTTAAAACACTTAATCTAAATTAAAAATTTTTATATAAAATAGTTTAAATTTGTTATAGTACAGGCAAATCCTGGTATAACGAATATCACTTTAACGAAAATCCGATATAACGTACAACCACATTTTTAACACTAACTACCTTATATATCGAACGTTTCAACAATTTTGCACTCGATTTAACGAATATTTAAAAACAAAATCAAATGAACGATAAAATTTTTAACATTGACATTATATCAAGAATTGCTCAAATAATCATCTATCTCTGTGTATTCCCTTGTGGAAAAGAAGTTTAATTGTTGATTACACGACCAGAGGTAATAACACATTCCAGTTAATAGAATTGCTTTAATATCTAAAGCCATACAAAATGGCTTTACAATGGTGGATTTTATGCAAGTGATATCAGTATTCGAAAAGAAAAGGGCGTAAAAATTATAGTTGAGCGCAATCTAGCTCCTGATGTTATTCTCAATGCAAATAAAACAGAAATCTATTGGAAAATGATACCAGATAAAATGTCTGTAGACGGTAGAGAAACTAGTGCTCTAGGAAGAAAGTTATCGAATGATAGACTAACAAATTTGGTTTGCTGGTATGAATGTGGAAACAAAGAATATTTTTCGTATTTAAAAGGCAAAGAAACGCTGCTCGTTTCGTAACAAAGTGATGTTCTAAATTATTATTTTAATGGTAGAATCATTTTAAGAACCGAAATCCTTTTCAATAAAGGCTTTATTAATCCTTGGTAATGCCTCAAGTCAAATTTGAAAAAAAATTTTGACGATAGTCACGTCCTAATGTCACACCGCAAAAAACAAATCTCGATATAACAAATTTGTCGACTTAACAAATGGACCTGACAACATATCGTTCGTTATACCGGGATTTGCCTGTACTGGAATTCGAGGAGATACCTTGCAAACAAATTTAAGATAATATTAAGTACTTTAAGAAATTTTTGGATATCATTCGGCCGAAAAAATATATAAAATTTAAGCAGTTATTTGCCTGAAACCTCTCTTGTGAGATTGACAACTTTTTTTTAATGAAATTGGTTGTCAAATGTGTCCTATATTTCGAAAAAATCAAATCCGTATAACTCCCAAACTATAAACGATATAAGATTATTAATATTGTATTAAACTACATACTTGGCATCGGACGAAACACTACAAATAAACATAAACTCCTATATTTCTCTTGTTTTTATCCCACTGGGTGACCTCCGTAGTTTTCGGGCTAACAGTATTATTAGGACTGGCAGTTTCCTTAGCTACCTTATTATAGATTATTCTGTCAGTGGCATTCGGACTGCTTGTTTGCTCAGTAGTCATCCGACGGGCCAATTATAATCACAGAAACGAAGGAGTACACGACATTGATGTGTGGTATACATCAATACCAACCATACCATGCCAGAATGAACTCTATTATCATGTCGTGATATCGAGTACCATTAACACTCACTGCTTGATCAGGCTTTTTTTTGAAAAGATCTGATCAAAGGATGCATCCAGCCCAAAATTCGCTCAAAATGGTGAAATGTTTTTGGATTTGTTTTTCGACAGTATGGAAATTTTGACGAATTATAAAGCTTTCAAGGTAAAATGTGTTTCATCGCTAAGAACGATTGTGCTCAAAATAACAGCATACAATTGTTGATGTTCAATAATCCATCCAACGAACTATTTTCGCTGTACATGATCAATAGACTTCAGTTCTTTGAACTTTGTGCACATGGTTATTGAGAGCTTTTGAAAATTCCAACTGGTTCTTTATTAACATTAGAAAATTTTAGTTTTGGGCGACCAGTGTGTTAAGCATCACCAATTTCAATGCCATTGATCTAATCTTCCAGAATTGTTCATTGTTATTCAAACTTGACGAAGCTAAATCATATTTTATACATATTTTCCGAAATGTATTCTCTAAATGGAAAGCGTTGTTCTCACGTGTTACATTGCTGTGAAACAGGTTTTTTGAGCTCTTTACAAATCCAGTGCTTGAAAATAACATATTCTAATAAATATATACCGTTTATCTTTAGGAACTCAAGAGAGTTTCTGACTCAAGACTAGGTGCAAGCAAAAGGAGTACTACATTCAACCTGTGGTGTTGAAGTAACTCAGTCTAGTTTATGATACCTACTTAATATGGTTGATGCATTTTATGTATGACCAAATATAGTACAACTGCTGCAATAGTAGTTGAATTGATCTCCCAATGACCAACTAGAGCTTAAAATTTATTAGTTGTAAAGTTCATTGCTTATTATAATGGAGTCGCGTTCTTTTAGAAACCCAGCAGGTCTTTGCATTTAATGTCTGAAAAATCCTCTTTTAACAATCCCAATGTGGAAAATTTTAATTCCTTATACAATTAATTCTGAATTACCGTTTTTCATCAAAACTTCTCTTTTACACCCAAACCCTCCAAATTATTAGCACTTCAACTTTGCTTTCTATTTAGTTTGCATAAACATTAAGATAAAACTAGTTTCGCCTTCTATATTTTTTTTTGACTCCCTTAAATGATATGCGTTTTATTTTTATAGTTGTATACTTTTGCTCTATTTTATCTTTACCTAGATTAGTTTACTTTATATAAATATACAAAAGCTGCAAAAACAGAGATGAAAAAAACGTAACAAGAAGAATTTTATCTGGTCATAAAGTTACTTTAGTCTTATCTTTGTTTTACTTCTTTTTCAGAGTTTTAGTTTTCATATTTAATCCTTACTACACTTAAATGAGAAAAAATAGCAGAAACTTCTGTTCTTTTTTTATCCTGCAAGATTCCTATAAATTCATTATCCCTTTAGTGAGCCCATTAAGAGAAAATTCTAATTAGATTCTTGTCAGTGTGTGTGTGTGTGTGTGTAGGTTTGAGTGTGATTTTGTTTTACAAACACCAAGGACCTGTGTTTAATTAGATTTTTAAGAGAGACATTTCTAGCAATGAGCTCAGACAACTAAATAGACTAAATAGTATTAGAAAATAAAGCACAACAAAAATATGCATTTAAGAGAAAGTGATTTTGAGGAAAGTGTAAAAGATAATTTAAGTCAAATAATGATGATGTTAATAAAGGTGTAAAAATTAAAAACAAAAATACGAATATAGGAAAATTTAAAAATTTGTTTCCGTAAGATTATAGTAACGCCATTTTTGAAAATTGTGTAGGGTTTATATGGGGGTTGGGTCCTCAGAAAAGTCGATAGAACGATTTAAGTTCATAAAAAACTTGTTTATATCCAATTTATTATAATAACCATTTACTAGGCATCGGCCATCAACTGTGATGGTTTTTTACTTACCGGTGTTAATATTGCACAGTAAGGGCCGTTTTCTCATTAGGTGATTATCTTTTTTCCCAACGAAAAACTGCAGATTAAAGAAAACTAACCCGACCTCATCTGACAATTATTTTTTTATCGTACAGATAAATTCAACCAGCTGACTGTTGTTCATAGTTTTTATGTGTTTATGTTTTTGTAAACGAAATTAAGGAGAATTTATAAAAAAAAAGTTTAATTGAGGAATTAACATTAATTTAATGGAGGATGAACTCGAATATGAACATTCAGAACAGGCTTAATAAGGCCTATGTGGCCATCTACTCCTGCAAAAAATGGTACTAACTGGGGCATTATGCCGAAATGTATCAATTGGATCTTCAAAGCAGTCGCTAAACCCATCTTGTTCTATGGAGTATTAGTGTGGTGGCAGGCCTTGGATAATGCTACTCACCGGAAAGTCGTTGAACGAGTTCTAAGGACTATCGCGATACTGATTACAGGCGCTATAAGGTCTACTTCCTCTAAGGTACTTTTTACTATTCTGAACTGGTTACCAGTGGATTTGATGGTGATATAAATGGCTCTCAACTCTGCTGTGAGACTAAATGCTGGTTGTTCGTGGTCTTGTAAGGACCTTGGACACTCTAGGATACTGAATTACTATGGGAACATACATGGTAATGTCGATTAATCCATCACAAAACCTTTTTTCGATAGGCTTTTCCATATTATGATCCCGAATAGGAATTTATGGCAACGCGGAATCTTTCCCCCTGCTGATGTCATACGGATATTCACTGATGGCTCTAACAGGGTCGGTGGAGGTTTCTACATTGAAAACTTTGGGATAAAATCCTTCTTTAGGCTACCTAACTTCTGTACTGCTCTTCTGGCGGAAATTTCTGCCATTAAACGTGCATCCAACTGGCTGAGGTATTGTCGAATATCTGATGATATATGTCTATTTACTGACAGCAAGGCTGCCGTTAATGGAATAGCGGATGTCCTCACGACATCTATATTAACCGAGGAATGCCGGGTATCCCTAAATGAGATAGCGATACAGTCTACTTAGGATAACGCTTATATGGGTCCCTGGACACGATGGAAATCAGGGTAATTGTATAGCAGATGAATTGGCCAAAAGGGGTGCGATGAAGGGTGAGGAGGCGATCGACCCCTTTTCTGGTATTTTCCTTGTTAAATGCAAGATGGTTCTTCAGCAGAAACTATATGACACTGCACAGAACAGGTGGGCTAATGAACCTTCCTGTGCTTTAGCGAGGTCGACTTGGCCCGTATATTATGCCAGCTGGACGAATCTACTTATAGAATTCCGTCGTGAGCAAATAAGGCTAATTGTCTCCTTTATTACAGGACACTGTTTAATCGGGACACATGCTAGAAGAATGGGCCTACGGTACAATGATTACTGTAGAAGCTGGCATGAAGAAGAGGAAGAGACTGTGTATCACCTTTTCTGCCAATGTCCGGCTCTGACAAACCTGAGGGAATGCATCCTCGGATTTGCATTCCTATCATGTTTGGACGAGCTATCACGGATGAATCTGAGACGAATCTGTTCCTTTATCCGGGAATCTGGTTGGTTTAATTTGGAGTCAGCGAAAGTACTGTAAATACCCTGATGACTACCCCTTGGGTATCACAATGGAATCAGATTTGAATGGATCCAAGTGAGCTGATTGAGGAGCGGCTGCCCATGGAACCTAACCTATCTCGAAGAACATGAGCTCCAAGTGAATGCTGAAAGAGTTTATCATGCCAGGCCTAACTAACTGGCACACATGGAGGATAATGATTTTTGCAAGTGATTCCGGCTGTTGATGGTCACATTAAACAGTTGAGTTATGTAAACATGTTGTCACTTAAAGGCATGGTTCCCAACTTTCACATCTATTTTGAGAGGTATTACCAACTGAAAATAATGTTTATTCCCGGTATATTGAGAAAACCAAAATTGTTCACGGACAACTTATCGGCCTAATGAATTTATGTCGACATTTAGTAACAGGCAGTTTGTCGATACATTGATAAAACGGGCCTAAGTATTTTAAAAAAACTTGCCCAAATTTTCCATTCCACAAACACATACAATTACAGCAACTGACTGATCTACTAAATATTTGTTTGTATATGAAACCAGCAAAGGTTTAATTTATTAAGCAACTTTAGTTTTCGTAGAAAATATATTTGTCCTTGTTGTGCACATAATGTGTTTCTGTTGTTGTAGTTTTCTTCCTTTTGATTTGTTTGTTGTATTTTCCATCATCACTTTTGTCGTCGTTGCCCAGCAGTATTTCTTTTTCAACAATTCAAATTGTCAACATTACCATGGCGATTTTTATGCTACAGGCATGTGTTTATATTAAAACGGCTGCTGCTGCTGCTGCTAGTGACTGGCTGACTGAAGGAAAGACAGACGGACAAACATACAAACAAACTGCCGGACTTAGTGTGTGCTGTGCTGATTGAGTGACAGACAAACTGCCTTGACTGTTACTATTGGTACTACTACAACTAATACTGAATGTAGCTGTTATTAGTGTCTTCAATGTTGTTGTGTTTTCTTAACAAGGAAATGTAAATAAAGATGCGGTTGATATAGAGGAACCACCAGAAGATAAACATGCACTTGAACGAAAATATATATGAATGAATAGTTTTTGAAGTATGTATATTCAATATAGTTTCTAAAAAGTCCTTTTCAAGTGGTATTCTTGGGGTTTATTTTAAATTTTAGTTATTTTTAAAATGAAGTAGTTTGTTATTTTTAAATATTATCTAAATAGTTTTAAAATCATTTAATTGATTTCTTTCAAATTGGAGATTTTAGATTAAGTTATAGTTATATTTATTAGTGATTCTAAAAGAGATAACAAAGTTTTGTTATTTTCGGCTGTACACAGGTTTTTGGATAAAAAATCATTTTATTTTTCAACATAGTCTTCTTTGTGCTCTATACACTTTGTCCAAAGTTTCTCTAATTGTTTTATCCCTTCCAAAAAATAAGATTTGTCGAGGTCGTTAAAATATGTATTATTCTGAGAGTCAAATCTCTTTCCTTCGAGCCATTTCTTCAGGTTTAGAAAGCATTTCGGAAGCCTTCTCATACCCAAGCGATCATTGAAAATTGAAGTCACAGAGCCATGTGCGACTTCCACAATCTATCGCAATTTCAATATCCGATCGGCTAACACCATATCGTGAATTTTTCAATTGCTTCGGGTGTCCAGAAAGTTCGGCATCTTTCGTTCTTGTACGGCCACAACGAAATTCCATTGAAATTGATGGTCCAGAGTTCCCATACTATTTATCAAGCTTAGCTTAGTGATGGTTTTTTCCGCAAAAAACAATGTCCACACACTCAATGGCTGTCAAACACAAACTACATGACGGAGCTTATTGAAATTTTTACAGGAGTCAACTGACGATTGCCTGTTGACAGAAGCAGTGTTGCTCTTTCAGTTAAGAGGTGGGAAATCCCAAAAGTCAAGGACTAATTGATCCGCCTCGTGGTGAAGGATTTAAAAGTAGATATCTTTATAAGGCCCACTTCAGAAAATTACTCACGAAAATAAATTATTGATACTTTAAAAGAAAACTGTTTTTCCTCGGTATAGGGTATTATATGGTCGGGCTTGGCCGAATATACTTCTTTAATTGTTTTTTATATACATACCTTTTTCTAAACATTCCAAAACACTCAGAAATCTACTGCAGCACCGATCGATGACTCTGGTCTGTAAAGATAAAAATTGTGAAAAATAACGTTAGTAAAAGTTCAGATAATATGTAAAGGATTTTAATGGAAAATTAAAATGAAAAATATTATAAAGGGTTTTCCAACAAGAGGTGTTATTTTGGTATTCAAAGCAAAATGGCATTTTTGAGATAAATGATCGGATGTTTATTTCATAATAAATAGGAAGGTAAGCCATTAATAATGAACAACAACATCAGCCAAATGGCGCTTACAGGACCATATCCTTTTCATGTAATTTTTCATAACCAAATCGCAAGGTGGCTGCCCTATGTTCTCGATAGCCTTACGAATTCTATCTTTGAGGTCTTTAATCGAATCTGGGCTGTTGGCGTAGACCATATCCTTCACGTGGCCCCTAAGGAAGAAGTCGCAAGGTGTTAAATCACAAGATCTCGGTGGCCAATTGTGATCACCTCTTCGACAGATTACACGTTCCGGAAACTTTTCCCGTAAAAGCGCAATGGTTTCGTTGCTTGTGGAGCACGTAGCGCCGTCTTGTTGAGAGTAAACGTTGTCCAGATCAATATCATCCAACTCCGACTAAAATACGGTGTAATGACGTTTGTGGAATGCCCAATTCCAAAGAACGACGAGGAATGGACAAACCTGGGTTTTCTTCAACACTTTGGGCTACAGCAGCAATATTCTCAGTTGTTCTTGAGCAACGTGCACGGGTGTTATTCTTCACATCACTAACTTGTCCCAATAGCTCGAATTTTTCCACCAATTTCTGTGTTGTTCCGACAAAGTGCTTCACAACGACCCAAAACTGCTTTAGTTTTGCGAACTGTGACTGCAAGATTTTCACAATTTTTCGAAAACCCTTTATAAATTATACTCTCTAAAACAGTTAGATTTCCAGGATATGTGCTTGTTGGGAGGAAACAACATTTGTTGATGGTTGTCACAAACATATACTTGTTTACTGTAGCCATATATAGGATTGATGCAATCATGTAAATCGTAAGTTAACCATATTATGGTTACCACAATCATGTAAATAGTTACTGTGACTATAATATTGTTAAAAAACTTTTAAAAATATGGAAATGGTTACTGTAAATATTCACAGCTATATTTTTTTTCTACTTTTGTGGCAGTTATAAATAAATGTATATACAGGTGTTGGAAATGCGGATGTTTTCTCTTTTCTGAGCTCTTATTTGAGTTTCATGGTCTTATTTTTCTCGATTTTTGTTTTAAATAATCAAAACAAAAACTCTTTTATTTAAAAAGGTCCAAAAACTATCAAATTTTAAAAAAATAGTATTAACTGAAATGTGGTTTTACCTCTCCGTAGGATGATATACATCATTCTGTAGTGATCGATGATTATTTGAGCCACTCTTGATAGATTGATATAATTGTTAATGTTAAAAATTTGATCCTTCGTTTGATTTTGTTTTATTTTTTCAACATTCGTTAAATCGAGTACAATTTTTTTAAATATATCCCTAAATGTTGATTATCTCGTGAAACCGCATGGTCCAGTTCTGAATTTTATATATGATTTAAATTAAATTAATCCTTTGAAAGTGGAAAATATGTTTTTGTGATATCCTTTATTTAATTACGATTTTCTATTGGATTTCTAGAATAAAAGCTTAAAATCTGAGATTTACTCAAAAATATGTACTTTCAATCTATATAAAAATGCAAGTTGAATTTTTGTATATCCATGGAAGAGGTGTATACCATAAATCATCCAATTCAAAAATTAATTTTTTTTATTGAAATTTTTTATTTCGTCCCATATTCTAAATATACTTTTTGAACCAATCAAACTACACCCAGACCATGATATTGCAATGTTATGTAATGCCATATTATTAAACGTTTAAATACCTCGCCGACGATACTAAACACTTTCGAATTAATACGTTTTCAAACTCCCACAGTGTAACCACTTGTTTCAATATCCTGCCCTATTCCTTTCTCTGCCATATTATGTTTTTGATAATTCTTCTTCATTTTCTTAGTTACACTCAGTCTTATTTGTTATTCCTGTTGTTATTGTTGTTATTACTCATTTTTCCAAATGATGACCATGTTCCTTTATCCCCTGTAAGTATGAATATGAAGAGAACAGCAGAGAACTGACTGAACATTTCAATTTTGTGTTGGAAAGCAACAACAAGTCTGATTGTGACAGTAAATAATTGTAATGTGTTTGTTTTGTTTTCTATTTGTTGACAGTGATAATCATCACCTTATTATTAACTATGGTTTTTGTATTGTTAGTTTCTGTTGTTTTGTTTTGTTTATCCTGACGTCTTGTTTGTCAAGGTAATGATGCCAAGATACTACTATTTACATTTAACAAGAAGATTTACATTGAATCGTTTGTATAGCAATTTGATGGCAAAGAACCTGTGAGATATAAATATTAAATAATTAATATATATTAGGAGAATTGTGTGAGAAATTACAGCAAAGGGCTAATAATAATGAAACAATTTTAGTAAGATTCCGAACGGATTTTTCAGATTATTTAGATTTTAAAAGAGCTTTAATAGTGATATGTAACTACATATGCTCTTGTTCAGTTTTTATTTTTAATAACTATTGAAAATTGTAGTGTAAACTACAAAGTTTTTTTTTGTTTTGCTTCGAAAATGTCGAATTTTGTGCCAACAAATCATCGTAAAATTCTTATATTTACATATTTATATGTAACTAGCTTGACCCGGTGCGCTTCGCTACCCCTGTCGTAGTAAAAATCGGTTCAGCCGATTAGTAATTCTTGTTTAGGAACTATAGGTACCAATTTCACCACTTTTTCCCCTGTTTATCCCTTTCTGGTTAAAGTATTGAAAAAAGTTATAGCCTATTGACGCTTCCAAGTAAGGATCTATATACGTTCCAAATTTCAATAAAATCGATTTAGCCGTTTAGGCGTGATGCTCAAACAAACCAACAAATAAACAAACAAACTTACAAAGACATTTATATATTTATATGGATTATTTGTGAAAAAAATAATTTTTATTGATTGTAAACCGTATTTTTATACCCTGCACTACCACAGTGGTTTATAGCGCCCAAAAATATTAGTATAACACCCACCTTAAAATATACCGATTACATTAAACGATGTCCGTCCGTCCGTCTGGCTGGATGTCCATGTATACTTTACACATACGGGTTTTTTATTATGAGCCGAAATAACAATATCTGTCATTTACTTTTAAAGATATTTTCATTTTAATGTTGGCTGCGGCTACGTTCTATGTGGTCCCTTATGAAGGTTAAATTTTCGAACAATATTTTTTCAGCGGGATCTCGGGAATTACGCGATTAATAATGGCTTCCAAGTATTAAATCGTAGCTGGCTTATCGAAAAGGGCTTTTGGATTCACAGAACTCCAAAGAATAAATGTAGTGGTGTGATATCACATGATCTCAATTGCTACTCACCAAAATGATGAAAACGAAAATAATTTATCCTAGAATCAATGTTTTTATACAAAATTCACAAACTTCGGTATTATTTCAGTGATGAGTAGAAAGAAAACACTCTTCCTTGTTTAATTTCCAAGAAGTCATATTTTTGAACGTAACCTCTGTACGCTTAGATTTATACCTATTATACAAATTCGATTGAATTTTCTACTTGAAAAATTTAATCGTTTTAAAACTCTGTCCCATTTTAAAAGTATGTGCTAGAAAAACAGACCTTTTTTCAATCTTTAGTTTTGAAGCACATCAATTGTTTACCAAAACTTAAGGTGAATGTGTTTTATCGCTTTCATCGTGCGAGAAATGGTTTGTTCGATTCAGAAGTGGTGATTTCGACACGGAAGACAAAGTTCGCCCAGGCCAGCCATAAAAGTTTGAAGGCCTAGAATTGGAAGCATTACTCCATGAAGATTATTGCCAAACTCAACAAGAGCTTGCAAAGTCATTGGGAGCAGCAATTTCAAAACGTTTGTGAGCAGCGGATTTCATCCACAAGCAGAGAAATTAGGTACCATACGAATTTTGCATGTCCGAAATAATGTTTTAACGCTATAAAAGAAAATCATTTTTGCACCGAATTATTTCATGCGATGAAAAATAGATCCAATACGATAACCCGAAGCGTAAGAGATCGTAAGTGAAACCCGTCCAAGTAGCCGAATCGACACCAAAGCCAAATATCTATGGCGCTAAGATAATTCTCTGTATTTGGTGGGTGCAAAAAAGTCCTATTTATTATGAGCTGCTAAAGAGCATCACATGGAACCTGTACCAAATGCAACTGATTCGTTTGGAGCGAGCATTTGCCGAAAAACGCACAGAATATAGTACCAGACATGAAGCCGTAATATTCCATCATAACAGTACTCGGCCACGTGTTACAGTATCTGTTAAAAACTATTCATAATGAAGTGATTATGTAGTTTTTCCTCACTCGCTTTTAGTCCAGATCTTGCCCCATGCGACTACTATTTGTGTGAATCGATGCAAAACGCTCTCTCTTTGAAACAGAGTATCCGAAATTGGCTTGCTTCGTTCTTGGCCTCAAAAAATGAGCAGTACTTTTGGCCCGGAATCCATATGTTGTCAGAAAGATGGGAAAAGGTCATAACTAACAACATACATTTCTTTCAATAAATCCCTCATTGTTAAGTTATACACCCAATAAAAACTTATAAGAACAATATCCGGACTTCAAAAATAAAAATGATTATTCTCTTATCATGACGTTTGTTGTATTTTAAAATTTTCTAACAAACACATTACAATACTTGCCCTTAAATTCCAAATAAATATTGTAACTGCAAAATTATATATTTATCTAAGTTTCTAAATATCATATATGTTTATGAGTTAATAAAATTATTTGATTTCATAATATGTTGCAAATATTAATATAAATCACAAGATTTTATTATAGAAGCAAATAAGTAAGTAATTTGTTGTTATTATTATTATTATATTTTTTACTTTAATTTAGTTAATTTCGTTCGACTATTCTCTGAAATAAAATACAGTTCATTGTGCAATATTTTTCATTAGTTTTATAAGGGAAAAAAAAGAAGCAAAAATTATGACTTTTATACTTATTCGAGTACATTTGGTATTGTGACACACATATAAATACAATTTTATGTCCTTTTAAAATACACATTACGAGAAATAACTCCTGCTTATAGTGGCATCTGTATCTATGGATTTAATTTTATCTATAACTCATACTGAAACATATATATGTAAGTACATTAGGGTGGCATTAGATATCAATGGCAATTGATTGAAAATTATTACTTGCACTAGATTTAATATATTTAATGGTATTTTTAGATTTGTATCCCTTTTGTCAAGAATAATATAGGAAATTTTGATATTTTTATTACAATAGTTAAGAAGCATTGTTGCATTACCCTAATGCTATATTCATTTTTATATAGAATTCATATAGAAAATACAAAATAAATGAAGAGAGTAAGAGAGGCTAGTAACAGCAAATAAATACTAAGTAGAATTGTACTTATAGATTGAAAAAAAGGTCTGTTTTTCTAGTACATACTTTTAAAATGTGACAGAGTTTTAAAACTATTAAATTTCCCAAGTAGAAAATTGTATAGAATTTATAATAGGTATAATTCTAAGCGTACAGCAGCTACGTTAAAAAATATGACTTCTTGAAAATATAACAAGGAAGAGTGTTTTCTTTTTACTCATCACCGAAATAATACCGACTTTTGAGCATTTTGTACAAAAACATTGATTCTGGGAGAAATTATTTTCATAAGCAACATAAGGTTTGTATAATTGATCTTTTTGATGAGCAATTTAGATCATGTGATATCACACCACAGCATTTTTTCTTTGGAGTTCTGTGAATT
Organism: Calliphora vomitoria; assembly: GCA_942486065.2. Taxonomy (NCBI): domain Eukaryota; kingdom Metazoa; phylum Arthropoda; class Insecta; order Diptera; family Calliphoridae; genus Calliphora; species Calliphora vomitoria. The sequence goes on from OW818031.2 coordinate 39,806,811, forward strand.
CAAAAGCCTTTTTCGATAAGCAAGCTACGATTTAATTCACGAGATACCGCTGAAAAATATTGTTCGACTATTTAATCTTCCGAATGAATCGCATTGAGCGTAGCCGCAGCCAATATTTAAATGAAAATGTCATTAAAAGTTAGTGACAGAGATTGTTATTTCGGCTCATAATAAAAACCCTGTATGTGTAAGGTATACATGGACCGCCTGCCAGACGGATGGACGGACGTCGTTTAATCTAATCGGTATAATTTAAGGTGAGTGTTAAACTAATATTTTTGGGCGCTGTAAACCACTAGGTGGTGTAGGGTATAAAAGTACGGTTTACAACCAATAAAATATATTTTGTTTCACAAATAATTACATAAGGACTGAGATCGAAAAATTCTTAACACACGTTTACCTTTGTAAAACATGTCAGTTATTATGTTTAATGTCAATTATGTTCATTTATGTTCCAAACAATCAAAGGTCTGCCGTCAAACTGTTTTCAATGTTATTAAACAGTACCGGGAGAACTTGTCCGTTGACAGAAAACCTGGATCAGGTAGAATGAATGGTCCACTTGATGTTTCTAAAGCCTATAAATAGAAAGCATTTTCAAAAGAGCTCCGAACACATCCGGTAGGAAAGCAGTCCGGTTAGCTCAGTAGTCTGACTATTTGGTACGAAAACTTGTAGCCAATGCAAGTTTAAAAACACACAAGGCTCAAAAACTTCCTAACATGAACTCTGATAAAAATTAAGAGGTCAAAGACAGAGCACGAAAATTGAAGTCAAATTGTATACAAAAAATATACTGGATGACGAAACGTATGTTCTGGCAGATTTTTCGCAGCTTCCGGGTCAATATTTTAATACTGCTGATGCTCGAGTGAATGTTGAAGAAAATTTTAGGACCCGAAAGCAGACAAGCTTTCCCGAAAAGTTCTTGGTATGGCAAGCAATATGCAGTTGCGGCAAAAAAAGCAAAACATTTGTTACAAAGGGCTCTATAAATATCGAAGTTTACATCAATGAATGTCTACAAAAAAGGATGCTTCCATTCATAAGACTTCTTAGTGTGCCCACTTATTTTTGGCCTGATTTGGTACCCTGTCACTATGGTAAGAAAGTTCTTGAGTGGTAAAAGAACAATAATGTGGTATTTGTACCAAGAGAGGCAAATTTTTCAAACTGCCTGGAGCTAAGGCCAATGGAGAGATATTGGGCTCTTGTTAAAAAAGAATTGAAGAGCACAAAAAGGGTGTCCAATCTGTTCGAACAAAGTGACACAAAGCACTATAAAAACCATAATGGAAGGGTTTCCGAAAAGGGTTCAAAATTTAATCACTAGTGATTAAAACTATAAAAATATTTTTTTTTTTTTTGGAAATTTTAATAATAATTTCAATCAAATAAAACTAAAGGTTTAGAGGTTTAATTTTTATTAACATATATGTATGTTAAGAATTTTTCGATCTCAGTCCTTAATATCAAGATTGGTGCATATTAGAGTTGTATTAAACAACATTTTTATATTACAAACAAAAATAAATGTTTAAAGTTTGTTATGATACCATTTCTCAACAATTGTATCTAGCTTTGGCATTGCTGAGCTGCATTAGAGGACAAAAAAGCCCTCTTTAAGGTATTTTAAATTAAGGGCCTTTTTGTACTGTCCCCTTCTATAGTAATAATATTAATGTCGTAGTTCTCAAATACGTTTCAATTTGAATAGCAAAAAAAAAACATTATTTTAAAGTTCTGACCGCCCCGGCTAAAATCATTGAAAGTTGATGTCATATTTTTGTATTCGTTTTACTGATTCAACTTCAATTTAGAACATTAATACACAAACACATATTTATATTAGGTCAGCCGCATAATTCATTACAAAATAATCCAAAATAATTCTAGAAAAAATTTTGTGAAATACAAATTAGTAGGTTAACAAAAAGTATTATACATCGTATGTTTTAATTAAATCGAACACAAACATTGAAAAAATTGTATTTATATAATAAAAGGTTTAAAAAGTGTTTATGATGACCTGAGCTATTTCATTGGTGAAACAATTGTACTATATAAATTTATTCAAAGTATTGGCCATTGTTTGATATGAACTTTTCCCATCTCTCTGGCAACATATGGATTCGGAGCCAAAAGAACTGCTCATCTTTTGAAGCCAAGAACGAATAAAGCCAATATCGAATACTCTGTTCCACAGTGATGCATATCCCTTTTTAACCCAAGTACTATTTGATTTTTTTTTTTTTTTTGGTTCAAGTAACCTTTCTACGTATGTCAGTTATTATGTTTAATGTCAATTATGTTCATTTGTTGTTAATCTGATTAAAATCAGTGACCAGAAAAAAGTGCGGACTATAATTATTAAATATTTTCAACAAATCACAAAACAATCAAACGTCTGCTATCAAACTTTTTCCAATGTTATTAAACAGTACCGGGAGAACTTTTCCGTTGATAGAAAACATGGTTTAGATAGAAAGAATGGTCCACATGATGTTTCTAAAGCCAAAAAATAGAAAGCATTTTCAAGAGCTCCCAACCGGTAGGAAAGCAGCCCGGTTTGCTCAGTGCTTGGACTACTTGGTACAAAAAGTTAAAGCCAATACAGGTTCAAAAACATACAAGGCTCAAAAAGTTCCTGACAGGAACGCTGCTAAAAATTTAGAGGCCAAAAACAGAGCACGGAAATTAAAGTCAAATTTTATAAAAAAAATATTCCTGCTGCATATTGTATGACGAAACGTATGTTCTGGCAGATTTTTCGCAACTTCCTGGTCAAAATTTTGATGTTGCTGATGCTCGAGGGAATGTTGAAGAAAAGTTTAGGACCCAAAAGCATATAAAATATCTCAAAAAGTTCTTGGTATGGCAAGCAATATGCAGTTGCGGCAAAAAAGCCAAACATTTGTTACAAAGGGCTCTATAAATAGCGAAATTTACATCAAGGAATGTTTACCAAAAAGGATGCTTTCATTCATAACACTTGTTAGTTTGTCCACTTATTTTTGTCCTGATTTGGCACCCTGTCACTTTGGAAGGCATGGTCTTGAGTGGTAAAAGAAAATTTTGCTCCCACCAAAGACAGATAATTACCATAGCGGCATGGATATTTGTTTTTGGTGCAAACATAATTTCGGACATACTAAATCGTCTTTCAGTGTCTCTCCTGCTTTTGAAAGAATCGTGCTGCTGGCAAACGTTTTGAAATTTCTGATTGAATAGCTGCCAATAATTTTGGAAGTTCTTGATGGGTTTTACAACAATCTTCATGGAGTAATACCTCCAATTCTTGGTCTTCAAACTTACTGATTTTCGAATTAAAGTAGTAAAGCAAAACTTGCCGCATATGACGCTTTGTTGGTACAAAATTGTTGCTCAATAACTAAGTGAGAATAAATGATAGATAAGTAGATTTCAAAATGACAATAAGTTATTAAAAACAAAAACCGCATTCAAAAGATACACAATCTTTTGTAAATCCCTCATTTATGAGTCATACACCTAATAATTTGTTATTTAATAATGTGGATTATTCTAAAAATTTAATATGTTTTTATTGAAGCTTTTTTGCTGTTATCTCTCGATATTTTCATTTACTTTGTTTATAGGAATTAAGATCGCTTGTAACACTGAAATACTTTCCGCGCGATCAACTGCAATCAATGCTTGTACGATGCGCATTCTAGGAGCTTAAATCTCCCATATAATCATATGAAGAAGTTTCCGTGATAAAGTAGAGGAGTTACCGTTCGATACTTTTGTGATACTTTCCCACTCTAGCTAACCAGAGATTTGAAATGCTTGTAGATTTTTTTCGGCATTCCCAGATGGATGTCGGAAGATTAAAATGCCTTTTTTAATTAAGCCATTATTTTTTTTTAATAATATCTTAAATCCAACATTTTAAGTTTTTATCTTCATATAAATAAGGGGCCTTACTAATATAAATTCACACATGCAGCCACATACACTTTTCTATAGAGCGGCTTATGCTGTATATGAAATGCAGAAAAGTTTGAAAAGTAATTCTCCTATTTTTGCCAGTTTTTTTTTTTTTTGTATGTGTTGCCGTTCTATTTGTAGCTTAATATATGGACCATTTGTTGTTGCTACTATTGTCGTTTTTGTTGTTATTATTGTTCTTTTTTCTACTAATGTGCTGTCAATTCTTGTTGTTCATCTTTTGTTGTTGAAGTCTGCCTCTCAGCGGCTATTTGGGATTAATGTCAAAGTGAAAGGATATTTTTTTTTTCTAAAATACGAGAATGATGTTCTTTTGTCCCTGTTTCCATTTTTTTTTCGTTTTTTTTTTTTTTTTTGTTTCTACTGTTCTTGTTATAGAGGAAAACATAAGCATTATAGAATTTCATATTTGTTCTTTATTCTATTTTTGTTTTGCTGATGCTTAAAAAAATAGTCCTTCATATCCTTGTTGGGCATATGTGTGAGTGAGTGTCAGTTTTGCGAGAGTGTGTGTGTGTGTGGATGTTTGACTGACTGTGCCTGTGCTGTCTACTGCTATTTATTCGTTCGTATGTCTCTTAGAATTAAGTTTTGCTTACATTGTTTATTATTTTTTTCTTGTGTGTGCCTTTCTTCCCCTTTTTTCATAAGTGTATTTTTTTCGTATTTTTTTTTTTTGAAAAGTAAAATAAATCTGCTGAATTTTTATATCTGGTTTTTGCAGATTTTAGCTTAAAGGTAGGATTTATTTTTATAAGCACATACATGTTCGTTCATGCACTGCACATACAACGGAAATTAGCCATAATTGGCACAATGTTGGTATATTTACTGGGTTTTAAGTACAAACACATTCTTTAATTTAATGATAAATAAACTTTTGATTTAGATAAATATGTTCATGCATACGTACGTACTTAGGAAGATTCTTATGATGAATTCATCTGCTCATTAAAATCGATTAAATATATAAGGGAAAGTATAAAGGGAAAGTTTGCAAAATGTCTGAGAAAAACTAATGAGTTTGTTAATTAAAATTGGCATAAAGAAAATTAGTTCATTAAGTTTTTTTTTTTTTATTTCAAATCTGATATATATATAAATTTTTATGCTGATTTAATACCTAGTTAGAAATTGATTTTATTATATGACTTCTTAATGTCGTGCTGGGTTCGTTGTTAACCTTTTCCTTTAAAAAATTACTTACATTTTGAAGGCACTGGATTTGTTAAAATGTCCTTAGTGGGATATCTTCTTAAATTTAAAATATAGAACATTAAGGCGTCTTTTCTATAACTGTGTACTCAATACTGCATAGCAGAAAAATGTTCCATTATAAAATAGTAAATTCTAAACAACCAATGGACAGTGGGGCAGAATTAAGATTTTTTGGAAATAAATCTGGCATAAAATTCCCCAAAAATTTATCGAAAATCACAAAAATGATATTTTTTACAATTTTGCTCATTTCCACATTTCTCTTGGGGCTGGAAAAATACTTTTGGCATATTTAGGGAACACATCAAGGTTTCCAAAGCTGCTTTCCGTTTTCTGATCCCAGCTTTGGGATTGTAGAACATGTGGCCCAAATTTGATATTCTTATAAAAAAAATACGTCAAATTCCGAAGGATGTAAGGGCGACATAATCGAAAAATAGGACATGTTTTTTATACCAAATGTTTTCCGTAAAGATACCTTACAGGTAAACGTTAAATGGTTATATGTTCTAACAGAAAGTTCTAAAATAAAGTTAAGTCACCTTTTCGCCCAAAAAACAGCAAAAATTTACTATTTTTAAATTGAAAATCTTTTATTTTTGGATCCATAATTGATATTGCCTGAAATCTTCTGCAGATTGTTGGTAATTTAGTTGTCTAACTAACAAAAAAATTAGAGTTAATTCGGTTGAAAAGAACGCTTTATATTTTTAGAAAAGCGGACCAAGGTATGGCAGATTTCTAAAATTTTAATTTTGAAATGCCTATAACTCGGAAATTTTAAGAGATAAATAGCACACTCGAGCATGCCTTTTCAAGACCTAGCCAAGCGCTTTCCAAATATATATCTTTGGAATCGGATGGGAAACAAAAAAATGGCACGTGTTTTAAAATATACATGTCGAAAGTACACTACTTTGAGCCTTCATAGAGCCGGCCGTGAATCATTTGCTACACCTATTTTAAAATCTTAAACTCGAATGTTCCTTGGTTACGTCCACATTAAATTTTATCCCGATTGAACTAGCGGTTTAGAAATACCAGATTTATTTACAATAAATTTTGATTCTACCTCACTGTGCACGGTCTCCCCCTTGGGACATGTATAAGCATCTTGGTGAGCTCCACACCTTGATGTTATGCCTCAAGGAGAAATATGGGGCGAAACCGCGGTTCCGAGGTGCACTGACCTTAATTTAATTTATTAAATTCGTAGTTCCATGGGGATTTTTTGGCTCCAGGACTTCGGTCCTGTAGGATCATTGGTGAGGTCACTTAAATAAACAATTTTCTATTTTTAAAACAGAATATCTTTTTTTAAAAAAGAGTCTCAAAAAAGTCTCAATACTTTATTATTTTAATATACAACCTCGTCCCTCAGGCAACACGATTACGTATATCTCGGCAATAAAAAAAGATCATAAGATGTACGTTTGCAAACAAGATCAAACATCAAACAACTTAGTTGACACAAAATTTTGTGTTGATATTTGTAAGCATTAATAAAATATGACGCAAAAGCTATAGTAGTTGTGACTAGCTGGCGAGGTTTATTGGGTTATTACTGGTATAACAAAAATTAAATGTTCTTTTTGCTTTCTTAAACGTAACAACTGAAAAAATGTTCTTTCGAAAGCAGCAGGAAATCTCTTTTATGCTTATTGTGAACTAAAAATTATAAATTTCTAAAATTACCTTTAATTTAATCAAATGCACGAATGCATAACACTCTATAGAAGCCTTGAATGCAAATAAAAATTATATTTATGACACCAGCTGTATTCGACCTTCAATTTGAGCAAAGAACATAAAAACGTTTATATTGATATGAAATATATGTTAGCATGCATTAAAATTTATAATAACACTAATGCTAATTAACGACTAGTACTCAATTTACTGTAAAAAGTCAGATAAAGTACTTAGAAATAAATTGTGACTAGGCCTACGGCTTAAAATTACTTGAAAATAACTCACATAAATAAATACATACATATTTATAAACTCTGCGGTATACAAAACCGGGTTAATACGCATACATAATAAACAGTAGCAAATAACTGAATTATTGGAGACACTATACATATATAAAAAAACAGTTAAAGCTAGAAAAAAAAAAAAAAAACAGAAAAATTTAAGTACTACCAGTTGTGTTGAATGAATACAAGTAGGAACACCAACGCAGCACCATACCACAACTGATGATGTTCTACCAAAAGCAAAAAAAAAAAAACAAACATTATTTGGGTATAAACTAGAGGCTTTAACATAATACTAATGTGTTTGAAAACACAGCAGGATATTTGACACCCATACGAGATGATTTATGTTTAACAACTAAAATGGCACAAGGAACAACCATATGCATGTCTGTGTGCGTATTCGTGCGTATGTATGATTCAATGTTTGGATGATTTTTTATTATTATTTATAAGGGGGAGTTTTGTACTGAGAACAACAGTAATAAAATATTCAAATAAACAATTTAGCTGACAATTCTAAGCAACAAATTTTGTCCTTAATTATGATATAGATTTATATTAATTTTGAAGCAAAGAATTTGCTTTTCTACCAAAACTTCTTTTATAAATTGCCTATAAAATTCTTAGGGAAATAAGTAGATGTTTCAAAAATATATTTCCTAAAATTTTTACATTTGTTTGTGATCTTACAATTGTTATTACTGTATCAAAATTTGTTAATTGTCTTTGATATGAAACTCCCCATACGCACATTTGTAAATATGTATATTAAGGTGGCACTTATTTTTCACAAAAGGTCCGTTATCAGTTTTCAGCATTTGGTCTTCTAAAAACCAAATGCTGGAAATTTGAGCAAAATCGGATATTTTTCAAGGTTGGCACCGTTACTGCTAAGTTACCGTTACCCTTAAAATACGCTTTTAGATCGATTAGGGTACCGCTAAGCTGCTGTTAACCCGTCATTAATCGGGTTTCTGGTTTAATCCGTTAAACGAGAAAATAATTAAACGAGTTTTAGGTTTAATCGGTTAATAATAGGTAAATTTTAAATTATTCTATTAACTGGATAATTTTAAATTTAAAATAAAACCATGAATTTTGTGTACTTATTTAAGCAATTCAAAAAAATATAAAAGTAATAGCAAACAAAATGTGAGTTTTTTATGATTTTAGTAAGATCTTCTGAAATAATCTTTTAACAAAGAATATTATTTAAAGGGTTTCCTTTTTCATGATTTTTCTTTAGTTTCAATAAAACTTGACTTGGAAAAAACTCTCTCACTGATTGTATATGTTGGAGAAATCAAAAGTAAGGCATGAGAAAGACTGTCCAATTTCTCAGTTCTTTGTTCAGTATTTTTTAAGAATATAAAATTCTCCATTATACCTTTGGAGTCCTTTTTGGATTTGGTTTGGTAAAGTTCTGATAAAAGACTCGTTTCAGTAATTTCTTCAGTTTTGTCTATTATCATGTCTTCCTCCGAATCATTAGGACAAATTCCTTAGTTTCATTTTTTGAGCTACACTCAAAAAATTTATTTCTAGAAGCGAATGTTCATGAGTTAAGAATTGCAGTTTATGTGTTTAAAACTATATTTCTATATAAAGTACAAAAAAAAAAAAAAAAGAAATTTCGGTTAATCAACACAAATAAATCGGTTTATTTGTTATTTGAAAATTGGCAATTTTAATTTATTCGTACAGTTAACCGACCAATATGAATCGGTTAACCTATTCATAACAGCTATTCTGTAAATAATTTTAAATTATTCAAACATAGATATTTTAAAATGTAAAATCTATACACCTATAACACATGATTTTATACGAAATATTTATCGAAGACCCACAAGAGTATATTCTGGGTTCTTATGAAATTCTAAGAATTTCTAGCCATGTCTGTCCGTCCGTCTGTTTGTCTGTTGAAAATATGATATGGCCCAAACGAAAAAAGCTATCTGGCTGTTATTTTTCACAAAAACTCTCTGCTGATAAGAATTGTTTAATATTAAAAATGGACAATATCTTTCCATGAAATACACAACAGTGTTCCCAGCACATAGGACTCTTTGAATTTTACCAGGAATTAAATAGTTAAAGTCATAAAATTATAGGCCTGTTTCACGATGTCGAAAGCAAAATGATTCGAACAAATTTGTATGAAAACTATTCGAAAGAATTTTAAAAACTGAGTGTTTTTCATACAAATTTTTTCGACTCATTTTTCTTTCGACATCGTGAAACAGGCCATATCATTGTTCTTGTGAGAAAACAATGGATATATCAAATATAATATCTTGAAATAAATACTTGTTTAAAGCCATAATCTCGAGAGCTTCTATCTTGCGACTTGCCTTTTAAAATCATCAATATTTTGATCATGCTGTGGGTAGCATCCAACCTTAATTTTCATCTCGTAATAACCCAGCAGTTAAACAAGTAGTAAATATATCCAGCAACTATCAATAATCTATAATAATTTGGCTGACTACAATTTATACATTTTGGGTCATTTGACACCTATGTGCTGTTTGTAACGCAAAGTGAAGTTAATTGGTTACTTTATACATCCCATATAATCTAGCGTAAAGACAATTGCCACTTATGAGACTCTAAGTAATCTATAGTGTAGTTACTTTAAATGTTATTGTGTAGAGTATTTGTCTCTAAGTAATTCAAAAGGGTTAATATATGTACGTGATACAAAATAACCAGTCACTAGTTGTCACCCTAAGTTATAAGTAAAAGCACTAGTTTAGGACGTCTCCTAGAACTGTTTGAAAATGCGGTAACAGGAGCGGTATCTGTGTATGCGAATTTACAAAATCTTTTAATAACGAAATCTCTTATAAATCGAAATTACAGTGAAAACACATATGAATGTTTTCGATACATTTAATGAATTTTTTATACTTAACCCATTAACGCCGAATGGGTAGAAAAATACCCAAAAATAGAGGAATTTTAGGAGAGCGATATCAATAATCCTTTTTTTGGACTCGATAAAGTAATATTCGGTAATAAGTGGCTCTAGAAAACGATGGAAGTGGAGGTCCCCAATGCTCTCCTTGTGTCTAGTAGTCTTGAGTGTCCTCTATCAGTAAAAAAATAACTATGTGATAAGGCCCACTTTCCTAAGCTATACGTACGATTTTGTGGATTGGGTATAAAAATACCCACTTCGGCATATGTGGGTTCTAAAACATATGAAATATGATTATAATATTTTAAGTAAAAATTTAGTTTTCTTTACAAAATCATAATAAAAAACATTTAAGGGTATGAGAATACATGACTATATAAAATATTTAGATGGCGAAATGTTGACACAACCTAACTAACCATGAAATAGTGATGCCAAACCAGTTTTTTATACTGATGGTGATTACCAAAATTATCTTATGTTGAAAAAAATGGCAGTTATGTGGCAGTCCGAAACTAGCAATCTCATCTACTTTCGGGTTACCACTAGCCACATAATTAGTTAGGTGACTTGGTATTTTAACATAGGCTTGTCCTAGGAGGAAGTCCATTGACTCTTTGGAGACAGTAACTACATTTTGTCGATTTATTACGACGGGTTAAGTAACCGCTTTCTAAAGTACAATAAAAAAAATCAAGTTTCAAATATCTCTATCTCTAGATTACTTGGGACTAGTGAAGTGACGACTGCCTCCGCTCCACTGTGCATTAGAACGAGTACATTCGGGACGAATGACCTAATACATACAAGTTAAAGTCAACCAGGTGTTTAGACAATAGTGAAAATTATTGCCTAACTGCTGGAGAGTGTTAAAACTCTTCTGTCCTTTGGGTGTGTAAATTTCAATAAAATCGATTCAGCAGTTTAGGCGTGATGCTCAAACAAACAAACAAATAAAAAAAACAAACTTACAAAGACATTTATATATTTATATAGATCAAACAAATATGAAATTTCCATTCCTCCTCAATTTGTTATTCATTTGTGAAATCTTTACCAGAACCGCTATTACGTTATTATGTAAACATGGTTTTAACAATTGTTAGAGACAAGTTGGATAGGCTTATTAGTGGTACAGAAATTCACCATAACCTCATATATTTTCTATATAATGTTTCCTAGACTTTCTCTTCATTAACAAAAAGATGATAGATATGTGGTTTCAACTTTTCACCATCTATATGATAGCTAAGTATTGATAAATCAACAACATATTCATCAAAACATTAAAAACATGCGCTTGGGCTTCATTTTTCTAAGTAGCTAATGTAAAAAAACATACATTTTAGAAGCCATATATGCCGAAGTGGGTAGAAAAATACCCAGACCTTAGTCGACAACATTTAAAGCTATTTGTATACTAAATTTGACAAAAAAAAAAAAAAAAAACTTTTTGTCCAGACAATATGTTTCCCATTGACGACAAACAATTTTATTCTTATTAAAAACATGGATAATATATAACAAAATAACAATAAAATATGCAAAAATATGCCCTAACATATCAATGCCATTTTACAGCAAAATGTGCTATTCGGATCGATAAACGATAAAACATGCATTTAAATACAAATCCGCCTTATAATAATACAAATTTTAAATATTTTTAGATAAACGAACTTATTTTTTTTCAAAATTGATTTTCAAAATTTTTTATTAATGAAATAAAATTTATAACAAACAAATTTTTTTGGTAAAAAAAATTCCGGTTGAAAAATATTTTTCCCGATTTTGACCCATTTGTACAATTGTAGGCCTTATATACATCGTTGCAATAAACTTTTAAATATCTATCATTAGATATCAATATTGTCTATATTAATGACCTAGTAATACAGATATAGATCAAAAATAGGCCAATGACAAACTTATATATACCCTTGCCACTCATGGTAAAGTAAGAATGCTATATTCGGCTTTGCAGAAGTTTAATAAAAATGCCGAATCTTGTGACAATAAAATATTTTTCTCACATACGGGTTATATGGCGGGTTGGTTGGATTATGAAGCGATCCACGCAAAAGTTTGTAGAAAGATTAAGGTTTATATAAAACATGTTTATGTCCAATTTCATCACGATATTAATTATTATAAGAAAATTATGAATGTTCAAGTCAATTTCTAAGGGTGTCCTTGTATAGGGACTAATTCATGTTTCACCATACTTTACATTATAATTTCAGAGTACTTCGATTTGACCGCTCGAACAGTATTCCGGTGGAGCATTTGACAGACATTAAAATTTTATATATTTTATATATTATATTTTCAAAAAAATTTTGAAAATATAAAATTTTGGCTTTGAGTTATGCATATTTTGGTAATAGATTATAATGGGTTATCGATGGCAGACAATTTTTATATTTGAGCTGTTTTTAATTGTATTTTTTTTAGCATTAATTTTTTATGAACACACACAACTGGAAACTTCAAATAAAATATTAATCGAATTTCTAGCTTTTTATATTATATGACGAAGAACATTTTTATGCCTTAGGAGCATCGAAAATCGTAAAAGTGAAAAATAAGGGCCACCTTAATGTATATACATATATTGTTATAACAAAAGCAACAAATAGATGTTAAGGCAACGTCATCGTCATCGTCATTTGTAGCAACAACCAGCCATATAAACAGCGAATAATCTATATGAATGCAAACCTAATAAAGTGAATATGAGTGAACGTTAACGGCAAACGATAAGAAGATACAAATCTAAAGCAGCTTGAACTAAAAACAGCTTTATATTAATATTATGTGTTTTCAGTTTTTGTCGATATTTTCTTTTTTTTTTTTATTCATAAGTATAAAAGGTTTCACTTACTTAATCAAGACTAAATGTTAAAAATGTTAGAAAGATTTATTTTCAGATTAACTAGCATAAAAGCAATGGGAAGTGAAATCAAGCCAGTATGCGAATATAAACTACTCGCACAGGACATTTTCAACAAAAGAGGAAAAAATGAAAAATTGGTAGAGGAAAGAGCAAAAAATAGATCCTTAGTGGCGCCTGGGTGGCAAATGTCAAAAACACAACATACACAAATAAATGAGAACATCAACTACCCACCACCAACAGCACCGCCGTCATAAAAAATGCTACCGTCACGACTAAAACTACAACTAGTATCAGCATGACAGGCACGATTGCTGTTGTTGTTGGTGGTGGTGCCCAATACACACACACACACACTCCCTCACACAAAAATATTATAAACAATGATAATGACATCGTAACAAATGATAGACGTAAGGGCACATGCCATGCCATGCCAAAACGAACAAATAAACAGAAACATAGAACAAGAACTACAAAAAAAAAAAAACAAAACAAAACAAAATCAACAACAATAACAGAAACTAAACAAAAAATCACTAACAACCACAGTTAGAACCAGAATAGAAACATCGCAACGGAGTGGGACCATAACAAATCAACATCCGCTTCCGGCTATATCATCATCACTACATAATTGTACTTCACTTCAATATTATGTATTATTACTGGTCTACTGTCGTTATTATTTTTATTAAAAAATATTCTACACACATTTACTATTAGTGTCTATTTTTCTTTATATTTTGTGCCGTTTTTGAAAACATTTTAATTTAAAATTTTCAAGTAAATACTATCTTTAACAGCACAATTAGGAGCCTAAATATGTTTATGGTTACGAGTAATTTAAAGAGATTTCGTGAATTTTATTGGAATTTGGTAAACTTGCGTTATGACCTTTTTGTAAGCTTCATGTCGCTCATTTTTATGGGATTTGTAAAGCATTAAAACATAATTAATGGCATTATTATTTAAATATAATATTTTAGGGTGGCCCCAAAAAAGTTTTCAATGTTCCCTCCCAACTACAATGAAAAAATGCTTAATTTTATTATAACATTTTTCAAAACTATTCTCAACGGAAAAACAAGTTACCACCAAAAATATGGGGTATAATGATTGTGTCATACCGTTTTTAACAAGTATATACAAATATATATTCTATGTCGTTATAAATTTCTAAGAAGATTAAGCCATATCCGTTCTTCTGCCTGTTGAAGGAATGTTAAAGCCTCGAGTGCAGGACGTAGGGGAATGAAATTTGTTCTCAATAATTTTTGTCGATAAGAAATTGAAAATGGTTGTCCATTGTCCATCCGTTGAATCAGATTTATGGACTAAAAAGTGAAACAACTTCCAAAAAAATGTATATGTTTTTATGATAAAATTACAAACTCTGTTGAAAATGGTAAGAATTGGTACATAATGTCTCCCAGCCCCTATACAAGTTTCTTCCCGGAATATGGATCAATGATACATAAATGCAAAAGAGAATCATAAAAAATTCAGAAAATATAAGTTTCATGTAAAAAACAAGTAAGAAAGTAGGGCGCCTCATACAGGAGCTATGACTAATTAAGGACTCAGATCGTAAAATTCTTAACACACGTTTCTCATTAAAACTTTTAACCCAAGTATTATTTTACTTTTTTTTCATTAAGTTAGCTTTGTAAAGCATGTCAGTTATCATGTTTAATGTCAGTTATGTTCATTTGTTGTTAAACTGATTAAATGAGTGCACACAAAAAAGTGCGTAATAAAATTATTAAATATTTTCAACAAACCCCAACTTGGTCCTACAAAAATTTGGCCAAACAATCAAAGGTCTGCTATCAAACAATTTCCAACAGTACCGGGAGAACTTGTGTGTTGATAGAAAACCTGGTTCAGGTCGAAGGAATGGTCCACATGATGTTTCTAAAGCCAAAAAAATAGAAAGCATTTTCAAAAGAGCTCCCAACACCTCCGGTATGAAAGCAGCCCGGTTAGGTCAGCACTCAGACTATTTGGTACAAAAAGTTAAAGCCAACGAATGTTTAAAAGTATACAAGGCTCAAAAAGTTCCTAACAGGAACTCTGCTAAAAATTTAGAGGCCAAAGACAGAGCACGGAAACTGAAGTTAAATTTTTTACAAAAAATTTACCTGCTGCATAATGGATGACGAAATGTACGTATGAAAAATGTTTCGCAGCTTCTTGGTAAAAAATGTTGCAGGTGGTCGAATGAATGTTGAAGAAAAGTTTAGGACCCAAAAGCAGAAAAAATTTCCAAAAAAGTTCTTGGTATGGCAAGCAATATGCAGTTGCGGCAAAAAAGGGCTCTATAAATACCGAAATTTACATCACGGAATGTTTAAAAGAAATCATGTCTCCATTCATAAGACTTCTTAATGTATCCACTTATTTTTGGCCTGATTTGGCATCTATCACTATGGTAAGAAAGATCTTGAGTGGTACAAGAACAATAATGTGGTATTTGTACCAAGAGATGTAATTCCTCCAAACTACCTGGAGCTGAGTCCAGTGGAGAGATATTGGGCTCTTGTTAAGAGAGAATTGAAGAGCACAAAAAAAGTGTCCAAAAGTGTGGTAGATTTTAAACGGAGATGGACAACCTGTTTGAACAAAGTGACATAAAGCACTATAACAACCATAATGGAGGGGTTTCCGAAAAAGGTTCAAATTTCATCATTAGTGATTAGAACTATAAAAATATTTTTTTTTGTAAATTGTAACATTAATCTCAATCAAATAAAATATGATTCAAAACTGTAAGTTTTGTGGTTTCATTTTTATTAACATATATGTATGTTACAAATGTTTCGATCTCAGTCCTTATGTTGCAGCAGTCTATTGTCTATCTTTAATAAAATCGTCTATCAAATTTTGATTAAAGAATTATACCGATCGCCATGAAATTGGGTTCTAAAACGATGTATCCCCGTCCTGCTGTCTGTCTGTTATGTCTTACGTATCCAAAAGTAGGTTGCATCGGTCAATAAGTCTGCGACTTTTGTATTTCCCGGCTCTTAACTTAAAGGGAAGCACTGCTCCTGTCAACAGGCAGCAATCAGTTGACTCCTGTCAAAATTTCACCAAGTCAGTTATTTTGTGTTTGACAGCCATTGATAGCAGACTACCTCGTGACTTGAGAAGAATCACTCATACCAACGCTAAGCTTGATAAATACTATGGGAGCTCTTCACCATTAATTTCAATGGTAGAAAAGTGGTTTACTGAATTTCGTTGTGACCGTACAAACACGGAAGATGCCGAATGTTCTGGACATCCAGTCGAGGTCTCTATACCCGAAACAATTGGAAAAATCACGATATGGTGCTGGCCGATCGGAAATTGAAAGTTCGAGAGGTTTTGGAAGCCATAGGCATCTCACATGGCACAGTGGTTTTAATTTTGAATGATCACATGGGTGTGAGAAAGCTTTCCCCAAGATGGCTGCTCACAATCGGCTACACAAAAATGTACACATGACAAAAGTCCATGAATTAGGCTACGAAATGCTCCCTTTTCCACACTATTCTCCGGATTTAGCACCCAGTGACTATTTCTAGTTTCCAAACCTGAAGAAATGGCTCGGCGGAAAGAGATTTGACTCCAATGATCTAATCATCTCACAAAAAACACCTATTTTGATGACCTCGACAAATCTTATTTATTGGAAGGGATACAAAAATTGGAGAAACTTTGGACAAAGTAAAAACTATGTTGAAAAATAAAATCATTTTTAATCAAAAAACCTGTGTTTCATTTAAAAAATCACGGACTTATTGATCCGCCCTCGTATTATATATATATTTTGATCCTATACATTTAAATTCATGAATCCAGCAAGGTAAAATTTAATAGAAAATACAAAACTAACCAAATTGAATGAACCAGATACATGTTTCTATACAAAATCCTCAACAATAGGTTGCCATATTATATTGGTGGTGGGTATAAAGAACATAATGTAAGAATATATGACTTTTTAATTCTACAAATCTATTATCTGAAAGTTGTGTTATCTGATCAAAAAGATGTAAAGTTATTAGAGCTTGTCACTAAAAAAATTGTTAGATTTTTAGACATTTAGATTACATAAATATATTCTGCCAAAAAACATATAAAATACCAAAATCAACGATTAATAGAGCCTAGTTTTATGCAATATTTCAAACAATTTTACAGCATGTTATCGGTTTGCGGCGAAGATTTCCATTAAATTACCTGACTTAAATACTACTTAAATATCAAAATTACACACACGTACTTAGGACAAATTTACTTAATTCCTTTACGGTTGCTAAGAAATTTAAAGATTTCTTATTATTACTGTGAAATAAAAGTAGATTTTTTTTTCTTAACCTTAAAAATAAAAACATCAAACAATAAACATTGATTTTTTATATATACAAAAAATATGTACGTATTTCAAAATTGTTCTGCCAACAATTATAAGTTTAAATAAAACCCCTAATTATTTAACATGTCAAGAAGTGTTGTTGGTGCCTTTTCTGTTCGAGACTTTCTCATATTTCTTAATTTCACCCTGAATGAGCGCGTGTTTAACTTATTAAATGTGTGTGATACACACATACACACCCGAGCGGAAACATTCCCATTCACATAAATTCATCTCTAGCAGTTCATTGTCATATGGAAGAACAACAACAACAATATAACTTAAACATAAACACAAATTTCGCCCTACAAAACAAGTGAGAATACATACTCGTACATTTTTAAATTATTTTTTTTTTTAAGGATATCTATGTATATATGGAACGATGTGTGCGGATTTTCACACAAACACTCACATACCGACAAACAGAAATGTTAACAAACATATTTAGTGTTTGATGTTTGTTGGCGAAATAAAATAAAGGAAATAAAAAACAATGAAGAGTAAGCAAAAGAAGATGATGAGAATATTTTAATTTGACTTGTACATGCATACTTGAGCGTTAGATTGTTGTAATGCTGCTGCTCTAGCTTTTTGATGTACAGTAGGGCAGATTGAAAAAAATTCGAGCACTACGAGTTTACATGTTGGAGAAAAATTTTTCGTAATTTTCCTATTTAAGATTCGATGTCGAGCAAGATATGTATTATAAATTCGTTATTGAAATTATTTGTCGGTACGTAACACATTGGTTGAAGAGTGGCCGAAATTCATTTTTTTCATTTTCGCCGATTTGGATAATTTTTTGGTAATTTGTTGTCAGATATCTGAGTATTATGATTCCGTAATATTAGGCTGATATATTTATTATTTGTTTGGACAGACGCGCTCGAAGTTCATATATGTTCGCTTGTCTAAAATGGCATGCAAATTTATTGTATATTCAATCTTTTGGTACAATCAGAGTAAACTTATCATTTGACCTTGTTTTATATTTTCGTAAATGACAATTGTCATTGATGAGATTTGCATTAAAAACAGTTGGAAAAACTGTCATATAAAAAATTTCGTAGAACAAAATATAAACAACATCAAAATTTCAATGTTCACCAACTTCAGTGGACTGCATCTTTTTAGCGCTGTGGAGCGCTGTTTAACGAAAGATGTCAAATTACAGCTTGAAGTCTCAACTAAAAGTTAAACAAATATTCAGCTGCTCCTACCTGCTCCTTTCCAAAAAAAAGAGTAAAAACTATAAATGGATAAAATAACAAAACATGAATTTTCGTTCATGCATGGTGTTGTTGCAATCTTTACTGTCAAAAATTATTACATAATGAAATATACATACTAGTCAAGAAGCTATTCTGCCAATAGTATGTCGCTATTTTTTACATTTTAATTGATTATTTGTATCAGGTGCTGTCCGAGGAAGCTCAGGAAGCGAGGAATAAAGACTATAGAACCTATAGATTACATCATTCGCATGGAATTGGACGTGTAGCCACTAATCAAGACGTAATGCATAATCTTTTATTGTCTTTAGACCCATTTATAAATTTCGCTCAAAGCTGCAAATCAAAAAAATTGGAGAACGATAATAATGTTAAAAAATGATTAAAAGACTATGCTTAAATTACTTATTCATGTTTTTTCTATGGAAGATGGGCGTAAAAGTGGGCGGTTCAGGTATATATTTCCAGGAGCCCATTCTACAATTATAATATTTATTTTATGTTATTCCACTTCTTCAATACAAGTTGTACGTCCACGCAAAAGTGGGCGGATATTTTGCAAATTCACACAAATGATTCTGAGTGTTTAAAAATGCTATTCTTTTACCACTCAATACCTTTTTTTATCATAGTGACAGGGTGCCAAGTCAGGCCAAAAATAAGTGGACACACTAAGAAGTCTTATGAATGGAAGAATCCTTTTTTGTAAACATAGCTTGATGTAAATTTCGGTATTTATAGAGCCCTTTGTAACAAATGTTTGACTTTTTTGCCGCAACTGCATATTGCTTGCAATACCAAAAAGTTTTTGGAAAATTTTGTCTGCTTTTGGATTCTAAACTTTTCTATAAGATTCCCTCGAGCATCAGCAACATCAAAATTTTTACCCGGCAGCTGCGAATATGCAGCAGCATTATTTTTTTTTTATAAAATTTGACTGCAATTTTCGTGCTCTGTTTTTGGCCTCTAAATTTTTAGCAGCGTTCCTGTCAGGAACCTTTTGAGCCTTGTATGTTTTTGAACCTGCATTGGCTTAAACTTTTCGTACCAAATAGTCCGAGCACTGAGCTAACCGGGCAGCTTTCCTACCGGATGTGTTGGGAGCTCTTTTGAAAATGCATTCTATTTTTGTGGCTTAATAAACATCATATGAACCATTCCTTCTACCTGAACTAGGTTTTATATCAACGGACAAGTTCTACCGGTACTGTTGAATAACATTGGAAACAGTTTGACGGTAGACCTCCTTTGATTGTTTGCCCAACTTTTTGTAGGACCAAGTTGGGTTTTGTTGAAAATATTTAATAATTTTAATACGCACTTTTTTTACACCACTCATTTTAATCAGATTAACAACAAATGAACATAATTGACATTAAACATAATAACTGACATGTTTTACAAAGGTAAAAAAAATCAAATAATACTTGGGTTAAAAAATTTAATGAAAAACGGTGTTAAGAATTTTTCGATCTGAGTCCTTATTTACATTTGACTTTAATTTTAACTAGCTTCCCATTTGAATTTGAAACTTGCATATTTTTCTAAACATTTTATATTTTCAATCTCCACCACTGTGCATATTTGTTTTTGTGTTTGGGTTCTGGTTGTTTTTGTTGTTGATTTTTCCTTTTTTGTTTCGAAACTTAGACACGCGTTTACAAATTTTTTTTTATGGCTTCATTTATTATTTCGATATCCTGACGTTGAAATTTTGAATGTTTATTTCGTAGTGGTTGTTGTATTGTTTATGTGTAATTTATAAATTTCATTTATGTTGTTTTTTCCAGCCAGCTTTCTCTACTGTTTGTTTGTGTTGTTGTTGTTTTTGCTCTTCTTATTGTTTATGAGTTTGTTTATATGGAAATTTTTTTATGTTGTGTTCACAAACATACATTTTTATATGATTATTATAATTTTATTTCGTCATTTTTGGATTAATACACATTTTGTTGTTATTGTCGTCAGTTTTGCTTAATAACTTTACGACCAACAAATGTATTAGTGTAAACATGAATTAATAAATAAATGAATAAATGTCATTTCATTAGTTAAACTTCCTTCATGCTCGATTAAATTATCAATGGATGTAAGGACTATTAGTTCTAGTTTGATGGAACTCTTAAACAATAAACCAAACTTTTTAAATAATATTTTATTACTCGTATATGACAGTTGTCAATTAGTTGAGCATAGATATGGAGGCAGAATTAAAATGTATTAAAATACTTATGATATAAATCCGTAATTTCTAACGGGCTGTTCAGATTGAAAATTAATTAAGTTCAAAACTACATGGCAGAGGACCCCATATTCATTCAGTTGCAGCGCTTTGGCTTTAGCATCTCAGTCTTGTAAAATGTTCAAACGCCAGCGTATTCATATCACTTCAAAATTTTAATAAAAAATTTGTATGTAAATAATTTTCCAAAAAAATAAGATAAAACTAGTTTTTCCTTATTTTAGCAAAACTCTTCCATGGCTTTTTTAATTATTAAAAATTGTATACATTTGTGAAAAGAAGACATAATTTCCTACACTTTCATGTAAAGTTAATATGTATATCGTATACATTAGCCAAATTTATGGAAATCAGCAACATACAGGAATATGCTGGATCGTTTTGTAATATATTTTTTGTCACTGCCGACTGCTGATGTTAGAGTTCAGCTAAGGGTTTTTCAACAATAACTTTGTTTTCTAAAAAAAAAATAAAAAAAAAAAAAAAATTTAGATGAAGATAATTCTAATTTGTACTAACGAAGAGAAATGTTCGGGAATTATGAATGAAAAATGATATCTGGCAAATGTCCACCAAGAATGGTCTATTTCGTTAATCACATCACGGACACATTGAGCATGCAAAGGCTTCTCAATAATCGCTCTAGGATTTGTAGAAACCCAAATGCGGGAATTGTGCTTGTTGACATAACCTGACAAGTGAAAATGGGCTTCGTTGTTCCTGAATGAATTGAGCGAATCTACAGCAATTGTCATAGTGGATTTTAATTATTTTAAGTTCCATCTACCTTATGATGAACTCCATTGATTCAGAGATTAGCCTGTCTTGATGTCTCTTGGTTTAATTTACATATGAGTCTCCACAAACTGAAATTGCCTGCATGAGAAAAGGGTTATTGGAAATTTATTTATGTTAGGACAATGTTCAGGGAATCCACGTGATTGTCGAAAAACAAATGTATCCATAACGTGTCACAGTTTGGTGCAAATTTCAGCATGTGCAACCATACAATTATTGCACGAGACATTCCCTAGTTGTGAACTCAGAATCGGCCCCCTAGAACGTATAATTTAACACCATTGGATATAGTTTTATGTGGTCATTGGGAGTGAAGGGATAATGCCAGAATTCCTACAACCACCCGAGTATAATATCCTGCAAGGCTTTTATGGAAATGTACAAAAATTATATAGAAATGTACAGAGAATGCCGTGGAGGACATTTGGAACCCAATCTGGTGAAAGACGCTGGTGAATTTTAGAGATACTTAGGTAAGTAATAGATATAAGTGGATCTAAATGAAAGCGGAAACATTCTGATAGCATTCCATCAAATTGGTCACATATAACAGAGTTTGTTCTACATAAACTAGATGGTATTGATGTGGTTGATATCTGAATTCAACAAGACGTTGCCACATGCCATACAGCACATGAACTTCTGCCAACTCCTAATGAATATTCAAGCCGTTATCGACAAGGTTTACCCAAGTCTTACAACAAACTACAAAAATACGGATTGGCTGTGTTAACATGCAATTTTGGCACCAACAAACTATGATGTTAACAAGCTCAATAAGCAAATACAATTGAAACTGCCTGGCGAAACAATAATTTTGAATTCATTGAAACCAGCCGGACTGCCACCACATTTATTAACATTGAAGGTTGGATCACCAACTTTGTCCGACACTGTATATTAAAATCGAGATCAAGAAACAGATGTTTTCTAAGGGCCAGCAACGCGGACCGGGTTCAGCTAGTTTCATAATAAACAAGAATATATGAAATTAAAAATGAAAAACAACATCAGCCAAATGGCCGCCACGACCACGCTTACAGGACCATATCCTTTTCATGAAATTTTCCATAACCAAATCGCAAAGTGGCTGCCCTATGTCCTCGATAGCCCCACGAATTCTATCTTTGAGGTCTTGAATCGACGCTGGGCTGTTGGCGTAGACCTTATTTTGCACGTGGCCCCAAAGGAAGAAGACGTAAGGTGTTAAATCACAAAATCTCGCTGGCCAATTTTGATCAGCTCTTCGAGAGATAACACGGTCCGGAAGCTTTTCCCGTAAATGAGCAATGGTTTTGTTGCTTTTGTGGCACGTAGCGCCGTCTTGTTGAAAGTAAACGTTGTCCAGATTAATATCATCTATTGCCGACCATAAGATACGGTGTAATTACGTTTGTGGAATGCCCAATTCCAAAGAACGACGAGGAATGGACAAACCTGGGTTTTGTTCAACACTTTGGATTACAGCAGCAATATTCTCTGTTGTTCTTGAGCGCCGTGCACGGGTTTTATTCTTCATATTACTAACTTGTCCCAACAGCTCGAATTTTTCAACCAATTTCTGTATTGCGGTCCGACAAGGTGCTTCACGACGACCCAAAAATGCTTTAGTTTTACGAACTGTGACTGCAAGATTTTCATCATTTTTGTAGTGAATTTTAATAATTTCAATGCGTTGTTTTGTCAAATGTGACAGCTACCGAAATATCGGGTGATTCTTGTTGGAAAACCCTTTCCATCGTTGCAATGGACGTTGAGATATCCATAATTAGATATCAATATTGTCTATATTAATGACTTAGTAATCCAAATATAAATCAAAAATAGGCCAAAAATAGAGGCTGTCCCGGTTTTTTTCCTTACACCTCTGCCATTTGTGAGCCGATTTTCTCGATTATAAATAGCAACCGAGCCGGAATTCCCGATATATTGATGTATCAATCATGTTTGTAAGTTATTCGGGGGCTACGGAAAGTTTATTTCAACATACAGACGGACATGGCTTTACCGACTTCCACGATCCAGAATATATATACTTTGTGGGTTCGCAAATGCAAAATGTAGAAATTACAAACGGAATGACAAACTTATATACACCCTTGCCACTAATTGTGAAGGGTATAAAAATACAAATAGTTTAAATATAACTTTACCATAAACAAGATTTTCCTTGAGATCTTTTAATTTTTTTAGTTAGTTATTTCATAATAATTTAACAAAATAATGGTTTCAAATTAAAGATAAAAACCAAATCATCATCATACTATTCAATTGCTAATTAAGCAACAGGTATTTAAGAGTGATGTTTCCCCCTCAAAGAAGAAGAAAAAAAGAAACTAGAACAAAAAGTATAAAACCGCATTTTATATAATCACAACACTTTAAGTTAAAAAGTAAGAACGTAGAATATTTAGAACACGAAGAATAAGAATTTTAACTGTTGCACAGTTGAACATTAAAAGCTTTCTGTAGTAGTTTTTCTTTGGGTAGCTTTTAGCAAATTGTTGGCTTTTTTTCTGCCATTTGTAGTTTTCCTTTTTTTTTTTTTTTTTTTGCTGTTTTCACCAATACTCTAACATACATTAAAAGAAAAATCGTTAAGAAGCATTTGGCGTTGCAAAGTCATTAAGTATAATTGACGTTATGGCATGATTACCAAATACGAGTACAAGCACATAAATACTTGTATACTCATAGCAAGAAAAGTACAAAAAAAAAATAAAAATACACTGAGAACTATACACAAGAAACTATAACTTCAAAGTGTGTAGTGTACGAGTATTACATACAGCCATATATAGGTTTTTTATACTAACTATTCTATAATAAACCACCTTCATTCACAACAACTTACTGCAGTATTTTGAACACTACTTTAGTACAGGTTTAGTGTTTTCTGTTTCGTTGCATTTTTTTCGAAAAACTTCTTTATTTTTTTGTATATGTGCCAACAACTTGTACACAAAACATACAACATGTGTCGATATTTATACCATTAACAGGGACGTAGCTAACTTGGCACATACATACCTTTTGATAATATTTAAAAACAATTGTGTAATTTTCTAAGCCAGAAAAATGTCAATATATGTATAACTTTACTTTAAACAGAAATCAGTTAAATTTATTTACACCAAAAAACCATTCTTAATCTGTCCACTTTCAAACAAACTACGTTACTGTTTTAAACCAACCATCTCTATATATTTTGCCTTTACTGTAGCCATTCTCATTTTCCAGAATCGTTTTGCATTATTTATGATCGAGTAAGTTGTATTAATCTTCAGTTTTGTACTGCACAAAGTAAAATAAATGATGCTGTGCAGCTTTCTATACTGCTGTTCGTTTAAAAAAAAAAAAAATACAACAAATAAGAGAAAACAAAATTAAAAAAAAAAACAACTATATTAACAAGACGATGAAAAATAACTACAACAGAAACAACAAATAGGAAAATCATTGAAATAGGCTGCATTAAGTAGAAACTAAGAAACTTTCTACGCAATCACCATACAGTGGGACTTATAGCAAATAAAGTGGTCATAACTACATAAATATTTCTAAAATATTGATTTAGTTTGAAAACAATATTCCTTGAAATTGAAATATTTTTTAGAATTTGTTTAAATATGGAACGAATTTTAAAAAATTTTAATAGAGGGTTTTGCAACAAAAGGTGTTATTTTGAATCACACGGTATTTCGGTAACTGTCACTTTCAAAGATTTTATTCTTTGACATTTACCAAGTAGAAACTACGCCATTACTAAAAATGGAACGATATACGCTTCAACAACGCATTGAAATTATTAAAAGTCACTTCAAAAATGGTGAAAATCTTGCAGTCACAGCACCTTGTCGGACCGCAATACAGAAATTGGTCGAAAAATTCGAGCTGTTGAGACAAGTTAGTGATGTGAACAATAAAACCCGTGCACGCCGCTCAAGAACAACTGAGAATATTACTGCTGTAGGCCAAAGTGTTGCAGAAAACCCAGGTTTGGTTCTTGTCGTTCTTTGGAATTGGGCATTCCACAAACGTCATTACACCGTATCTTATGGCCGGAGTTGGATGATATTGATCTGGACAACGTGTACTTTCAACAAGACGGCGCTACGTGCAACACAAGCAAATAAACCATTGCTCTTTTACGGGAAAAGTTTCCGGAACGTATTATCTCTGGAAGACGTGATCACAATTGGCCACCGAGATCTTGTGATTTAACACCTTGCAGCGAAATTGGGTACCATACGAACTGAAGCCGAGAGACCTTGAAATACGATTTTGCATGTTCGAAATGATGCTTGATTGCTATAAAAGATAATTACTTTTGCACTGAATCATCACTTGCGATCAAAAATGGATCCACTACAATAACCCGAAGCGTAAGAGATCGTATGGATCCACTACAATAACCCGAAGCGTAAGAGATCGTATGTGAAGCCCGGACAACCATCCGAATCGACACCAAATTCAAATATCCATGACGTTAACGTAACTATCTGTATTTGGTGGGAGCAAAGGGGTCCTATCTAAGTTGCTGGCCAGACCATTACAGGGAACCCGTAACGAACACAACTTACGAACTCGTAATATTCCATCATGACAACGCTCGGCCACATATTGCAATACCTTTTAAAAGTATTATGAAGTGGTTGAAAGTTTCACCACATCCCCTTTATAGTCCAAACTTTGCCCTCTCCCACTACTATTTGTTTCGATCGATGCAGAATGCTCTCTCTGGGATACGCTTCACTTTGGAACAGAGTATCTGAAATTGGCTGGATTCGTTCTTAGCCTCCAAAGATGAGTTCTTTTGGCTTGGAATCCATATGCAGCCAGAAAGATGGGAGAAGTTCATAGCTAACAATGGCTAATACCTTGAATTAATTGATACTTATTTTACAAATGTTTCAAAATAAAAGCTAAAAACTTGAAAAAATTCCGCATTTTTAAGATAATTGGTCATACTTCCGAAAATAACTTTAACGAGCATAAATCTCTTAAAAATTTTGGTGTGCAAATAAAATTTAACTAAAAGAAGTCTCATATAGAAAGAAGTTTTATGCAGAAATCACTCGACCTCATTTAATGGCCATCGGTCCATAATTGAACACAGCTCTCATATAAGGTCCACTTTTGAAAATGACTTTAGGAAACATAAAACCCTTAAAAGTTTATATAGAAATAAATCAAGTGACCTTATATCATGGCAATCGATCTATAAGTGGTTATAGTTCCCACTATAGATGAATATACATAGATCGGAAACTCTGCTGTCAAAGAACCTAAGTGTTGAGAATGTATTATAATTGTAATATACTAGTATTACATATTGTGGTATAAATATGTAATACTTATACCACATATACATATATTGTGGTATAAATATGTAATAAGTCCTTATTTTAATTCGCAAATTGAGCAAAATGAAAACGCCAAAAATTTTAAAAAATATCGATAGCAGTATTGGGTAAATTAATTGTTCTTATTGCCATTTATTTCTTTTCCTAGTGTACTCTCTCAATACTTAAAAAACAACATACTAATTTCTCTATGGTGCAATTAAAGTTGGTTTCTTATTGGTTTTATATTTTCTCTTTTTAAAAAGAAAAATAAAAAAGTATCATTATTTTTAAATGTTTGCAGGAGTGTGTGTATGTTTTGGGTTTTTCCTAAACTAAAATGTATGAATACGTTTTATATACCCTACACCAACGTCTTAAAATACTAATCTATACTAGTATCACTTTCTGAGTCAATTAAACGATGTCCGTCTGTCTGGCCATGCAAACTTTGTGCGCATAGTACAGGTCCATTATTACATGTAGTACAAATGTTCTCCCGAAATCATAAATGTCTGATTTGTATAGGTATCCACACAAATTTTGCCACAAATAAGTTTTATATTAAAAAAATCACACCTAAAAAATTAGTGTGGATCGATGAATAATATAACATAGTTCCTATATCAGGCCTACTTCCGAAAGTATCTTTTAAACGGCATAAATGTCTTAAAAATATTGGTATCCAAATCATTTTTAAATACAAATAAGTTTCATATAGAAAGAAAGCCGTTACCTAATTCCAGGGCTATCGGTCCATAATTAGTGATAGCTCCGGAACAAAAATAACACTTTCAAAAATCACTCACGAATAGTGTCTATAAACCGGTTTACCGAATAACCGGGTTTTCTTTGAAATATTGGTTTTTTCGAACCGGTTAATTTAAAATGTTGTTCGGTTCACCGGTTTATATCACTCGGTTAACCGGGTTTTAATATTAAGGACTGAAATGAGTAAATCTCATGTTTTGGTGATTTTTTTATATTCATTGCACTTATACACAATATATCAAACATTTGATCTGATTTGAAACCTAAATGAAAATTCTCATTTTCAATTTTTCTTTTCCAAATTACTGTTGACAATGTTGTAGTGGGTAAAATAACTTTTTTTTCAAGTGCAGTACAAAATAAACGATTAAAGTGACTACAATTGAGGACACTAAAATGACAATTGTCTTCACGCTAGATTACATAGGATATATAATGTAACCAATTGACCTCTCTCTGCTCTACAAAGAGTCAGCCAAGTGATCAGACATTATTGATAATTGCTGTCTATAAGGGATACATTGACTACTTGCTTAACTGTTGGGTTGTTTCAGACATAGTACATACATACGTATGTCTGTATTCACATAAATAATTTAATATTACATGTGCATGGTGAAACAGAATAAATAACAAGATGTTTTATTTTACAAAGTATTTCTACCTATAGACACACAAATGCACAAGGACTATTTGCCAGTTAATGTAGGTAGTTTAATTACCGAAATAAAAACATATGTACACACTTATATACAAGAGACAGACATACGCTTTCTTCCTTTATTTTTTAATTTCTTAATTTGTGCAAGTAATATCGATTTTAAGAGCTAAAGTAGCAATACAATTAAGCAAATCCAGATATAAGAATTAAGCTTGTATGCTGCAGTTATTTTAAAATTAAGTTAATTTAAAATCACCTATTATTTTTTGTTATGTATCTAAATTTATGTTATATTTGTAGTTATTAACAGTTCTACAGCTGTCATGAAAGTTGTTTAATAGTTTTATACTGATGTCTTATTAAAAAGGGTTTCTTGTTAATGATTTTCCAAATAAATTATGTAATTATACCCCTATCTGCAATACTAGACTTAAATTATGTATTTAGCTCTACTTTATATAGGTTTCATGTCTCTAGATCGTTACATTACTTTGTCAAAAACGGGTAGTTAGCGATCACCATCTATTTAAACTCATTAATGTAGTCTTTACTCTTCTCCACCATTAAATTTGTGCAGTAAAAATTTAAACACAATTTTTTAATTTAAATACAAACATTAATAAAGTATAACAATTATAACGACCACGGTCATTTGCCTTTCTTTAATAAATTTTAATATATTGTATTTATTTATGTGAGAGAGAATGAGCGTGCACATAAATTAATTTACGCTGCAAGTGAAGAAAGAAATATAAAAAATGGATCTTACAGCGACCATAATAAATAAGGAAATAAAAATGCAAATATAAACACAATTTTTTGTAACCAAACATAAGTATGTAATGAAGAAATAAGTAATTATATACTATTTACAAACAGTGGGTGGCATAAATAAAATAATTGAAAGAAACTGTCCACCTTCTTGATCTTCTTTTGTATATGCTAGAGGCCAAAACATCGTTTTTACATGAAAAATTATTCTGTAGCGGATTTTTTTAGTTCAAATGATATTAGCATGGACCAGAGAGTAATGGAATAAACGTCCTAAAGCTGTCAGACATGATGTCGCCTCTAGTGTAGTTTCTCTACATTATTTCATCACTGTTTTTAATCTTCATTCGATTGAAATTCATTTATATGCTTTTACAGATGGGTTTTTCTACTTTTTTGTAATTGTATCTCTTTACTGGTTATGTTTTTCTGTTATTTTTTTTTTTGTATAATATCTTCTACAGTGTCATATATTTATTGCCAACAAACGGATGAAATAAATTAAAAAGATTTCCTACTTCTTTTGCGTTCTCATCCTTGTTTTTGCAATTAAAGTAAGTAAGTAAAAATAACTTTACTCTTTGCAAAAAGACTTTAACAAGAAATGCATTCAATTATTTAAAAGAAAAAGCGGTCCACATTGCAAAAGTATGAGCATATATTTGTGTTTTTATGGTAGTACATATTTATACATTTACATAAGGGTGGCCTCGATAAAAGTACATGTTCCCAATTTAAATTATTCCTTATTTAAATCTGGCCAAAGTGCAAACGTGATAAGTTCCTTTTCACACATTTTACAGGAGACTCAAAAAACGTTGCACAATGAAATCTTTTGTCTTAAATATTTCTGAAATCTACACAGAGAAAATAGATTTGTTTGTTGCCAATTTTGGTTGAAGCAACCAAACTTTTATTATTTCTTCCAAAATTTTGTAGCCACTACTGAAAAATTCGGTTACTAAGGTAGAATCTTTCGGAACAAATTCGGTTGCTATCACAAATCTGTTTTCTCTGTGTATTTGTGCAAATATACTACTCAGTTTAGAAGAAGTGACGTCTTATAAGTAATTTTTATCGTATTAATTTTTTTATATGACATAAAGCTTTCGTTGTCACTAAATATGATCTCCATAGACAATGGTGCAGCGTTTTTGAAACACATTTTGTTTAATTGTTGTTAAGTTTTCCTAATTAATTAGTCACGTAAAAACCACTAAGTAAACATGTTTTACAACAATGGATAGAGGATTTTGTCTATTTTTCAAAAATATATAAAGCTTTTGACAATTCAAAAATTCATGGAATACTTTTTAGTAAAATATGACAAAAAATTATTTTTATTAAGTTTTTGCGAAGATAAACATTTTTTAAATTGAATAGTTTTTAATGCAGTTTTACAGTTATATAGACTTTTCTATTTAAAATGCAAAAATAAAAACAAATTTTAAAATATGTGTTTAGAAATCCCGCAATTTATAAAAAAGTTTCGAAAAATCCCAAAAGTGGAATTACTATACTTTTGAATCGACTACCTTATTTGAGAATTTTCGCCCTAAAATAGAATTTTACATAAAAAATAGGCGTTTTTCGAATGGACCTGGTCCCCTCGGTACCAAAACTTTAACATTTTTTTCATTTAAAATATTTGGCATAAAGCTAGCTTTTCAACTTAAAAAGAAACGAAATACTTTTTTGCCAAAAAACTGGCAAAAAATTACCTTTTTTTAATTTTCTTTGAATTCTAATACATATAACATTGGAGCTAGTCATGATTTTGAAACAATTCTTTCTTTTATTTGATATATACATTTGTTATTAGTCTAATAAAAAAATAATGGAGAAAATAAAGAAATATTGGAGCCAGTTGTTAACAAAAAACTGGAGTAGTGTGGGTAAACATTTTGAAAATTTAATTCTTAAATGCGAATATCTCCTAAGCTGTAAGAAATATGCATTGCTCGACAAGGATATTCTTTATAAGTATTTTTTTCTGAAATAGGAGCACAAACGAGGAAATCAAACTGAACATTCCCGAGGTGTCTGTGCCCATGATGGCCCAATGAGGTCCAAATTCATCCCTGCGCATGTGAAATTTCATTCAACCGCTTAGAAGTTACAGAAGGCTGTACAGTGGTATAGAAAAAAAAGGAATTTTTCAGGTATGTTAACGAATGTGTGAATAAGTTTGTTAATATTTCGAAAGGCGAAGTTACATTTATACAAATCACTTTCCTTCAACTTGAAATTTTTTTGGACAATTTAACTATCAGCTGGGATATGTTTATTTTTACGAAAGAACGAACAAAGTTATATTCGTGAGCAATATATCATGAAGAAATCAGATGCTTTCTGCCAAACAGCAAACCCTCTGTAGAAAAAAAACATATTTCTTAATTAAAGGACGTGTTATATAATACATTTTTTTTTTACAATATTATTGTACATAAAAAATAGTTTTGTAAGAAAAAGTACCAAAAAGAGGGAGTAATTTGATCCCTTATACGATTTTAGAAGGAATACAATTTCATTTAAATTTAATTTCTGGAATATGGGATACACAAAAAAGTACCAAAACTCGGTTATTGGCCGCTTTATACCCTTATATGTACAAAAAGTACCAATTTTTTACATCAATTTAGACTAAGTTGGATTTTTGGTGCTAAAGCTAGTTCCGGAGATTTAGAGATACCAATTTAACTGGTTTAACCCATTATTATCCCCTTAAAATTCGAATTTCTAAAAATTACTTTTTAGTGGATCTTCACACAGGGATAGGTGCCTATATATAAATGTTCAAAAGTTCTAAATTCGGAAAAAATTTTATATGGGAAAATTCGAAAATTTGCTTCATGGATGGACCGAACAGACCTAATGCAGTGTTTACGGAGTCTTAAACTTTTTGAAAATGTTTGGTGTTGAATTTTATGTGTATACAAAAGTTTTTAGGAAATTTATACTCGTTAAAGTGATTTTCGGAAGCTGCTCTAATATAGGAGCTATGACTAATTATGGACCGATGACAGGAATTCCGTATACATAAAACTTATTTGGAGCAAAACTTATGTAGATACCTATGTAAGGAGTGAGATCGAAAAATTCTTAACTTCAATTTCCGTGCTCTGTTTTTGGCCTCTAAATTTTTAACAGCGTTCTTGTCAGGAACTTTTAGAGCCTTGTATTTTTTTAAACCTGCATTAGATTTTACTTTTCGTACTAAATAGTCCGAGTACTGACCTAACCGGGCTGCTTTCCTACCGGATGTGTTGGGAGCTCTTTTGAAAATGCTTTTTATTTTTTGGCTTTAGAAACATCATGTGGAACATTCCTTCTACCTGAACCAGGTTTTCTATCAACGGACAAGTTTTCCCGGTACTGTTTAATAACATTGGAAACAGTTTGACGGCAGACCTTTGATTGTTTGACCAACTTTTTGTAGGACCAAGTTCGGTTTTGTTGAAAATATATAATAATTTTAGTACGCACTTTTTTCTGGTCACTCATTTTAATCAGATCAACAACAAATGAATAAAATTGACATTAAACATAATAACCGAGATGTTTTACATAGGTAACTTGATAAAAATAAAAAAAATCAAATAATACTTGGGTTAAAATTTTTAATGAAAAACGTGTGTTAAGAATTTTACGATCTCATTCCTTAAATAAACATATTTATATAGGTATTTATTTATTTATGAGGATATTTGTCAGCCAGTTTCAATAGGCTTGGTCCTATAAGAACCAAATTTCATAGACATATCTTAAAAATTGCGACCTGTACTTTGCGTACAAAGTTTACATGGACAGCCAGCCAGACGGACATCATTTAATCGACTCAGAAAGTGATTTGATCGGTATCATCATTTAATCGACTCAGAAAGTGATTTGCGTCGATCGGTATACCTTAAGCTGGGTGTTAGACTAATATTTTTGGGCCTTAAAAACATCTGCACAAATCCAATATACCCTTTCCACTATAGTGGTGAAGAATATAATAAGTATTTGCCTTAAGATAAAATATAAAATCTATAAAGTCTATTATAAGAGTCACCCTAATGTGCATTTGTATATAAGTAATATCAAGTGTTGTTGTTATATTCTTGTTAATCTTACTTTATTGACTACTTACACTTTAATTGCACTTAATCCGTTTTTATTTTTAATATCCTCACATGCACACTAACCCATAGACACTTATCCATACATACCTACTTATACCTATACATCCATACATTCCTGCATTCATTCATTCCAATGCATACATCCATATATGCATCCTTTTCAACAGTTAAAGATTGTCATAAGCCTGTATACAATATGGTCTACTTAACAGGGATTTTAAATGGATAAAAACACATGAAAATAGTATAAAATTTAAAATATTTATACGTAATGCAAAGAAAAAAAAAAGATGAAAAATAAGCTAAATGTAAAGAAATTCATTTAGTATAAATGCGTTCGTACATAATTTTAAGACAATTTAAAATTTCTTACAGAAGTAAATTGCAAATACTTTAACAGGTATGTATAGAAAGGTATGTACTCGTATATAAGAACGTGTTAAATACCTATATTAACAGCTTTTACAAAAGCCTGGCAAAATTGTTTTGGTAATTAATTTTCGTAAGAAATGTATTTATAAAATGTTCTTTATATACAGACAAAAGGATGTAAAAATGGAATGAACTGCCCGGCAGTTAAGCAAGTAGTCAATGTATCGCTTACAGTAATTTTCACTAATGACTGAGTGTGCTCTTTGTAGTGCAGAGAGAAGTCCATTGGTTACTTTATACATCCCATGTAATCTAGCGTGAAGTTAATTATCACTTTAATGTCTCTAAGTATTCTAGAGTGTAGTCCCTTTAGACGTTTATTTTGTACTACACTTATAGCAACCGAATTTGTTGCCAATCGAATGATTATAACTAAGTGACCGAATTTAACAAACAATATTTTTTGCTTCAACCGAAATTCGTCTTCATCAACTGAGTTTCTGTTGATAGAACCGAAAAATTCTAGGTGTGCAACCGAATCATTTGATTGGCAACAAATTCGGTTGCTACTACGAATCTGTTTTCTCTTTGTAGTTATTTTACCCCAAAAGATGTAATCTTTTGAAGAGAATTTTTATACTAAGTTTAACTTTGTTACAGCAACTGATAGTAAGATTAAGTTTTATTTTTTGATTTTAGGGGAATTACTAACAGTTTTCAAACTTAGGAAAAGCTACTAAATTCATTTCTAATCCATGAACATAAACTTTAGAATAAATTCAACAATTATGTTGCCATATTAATTGAAATTGTTTTTTAAGTATACAAAACTCTAGTTACTATTATACCATAAAAAATAATTATTCAAATGTATATTATTTTACTGCCTAAAATAGCTATTAAACATTTATTCAGTAATAATATATAAGTGTTTGTCCAAAATAGTTCTTAAAAGACAATTACCATTATTATAAGACACTTTGTGTACAATTGTAACACTTAGAAATAGAAAAACAATTTTATATTCCTAGTTACGTTCCTCTTTTTCCATAACAATCAAACTACCTTTATTTTATCAAGTATATTTTCTATTATAATTTATCAAATACACCTGTTTCTTATGTCTCCAGCAACGCCTCTAAATCAATAACTTGAAAATCTAACAATGACTACTCGAAAGTGTGAGTGTATGTTGGCATATGTAAGAGTACATACATATGAATATATTGTCAGTACAATAAATTAATAAATTTCTAAGAAAAAATTGTATACGAATTTAATAAGCCGTAGTAATAAAATAAAAACAATAACGCCCCTTACTTACTGCCTCATACTTTAATACACAATAAAATATTTAGTGACATGTCTACGACTACAAATAGATTTATGGGAAAATTGTGGGGAGTGTGTTTAAGAATTTAAGGGAATTGATATAACCCAGCAAAAAAATATATATAAATAGGCAGAATTCTTACACTTTCATTATTCGCACATAAGTATTCTTATTCTTTCATTATTCGTACACAAGTAAAAAAGACAATGCTCGAAAAAATAGAATTTTGTTCTAATACATTTCTATTCATTACTAAAAGTCGATGACCTGGCATAGACCTTTTATCATGACATATTGTCATAATGTTCTCGGTTTAACCGACTCTTAGGCGTTCGGCGCAGGTTTTTGCTGGTTGGTTACGATAACACAATAAACATAGCATGCGGAGTAGTATTAGTTTAGTTTAGACATTTTTACTTGAAAGGCAATAACAACATTTTCAAACCATTGTGTAATATTAGGACATTATGACAATGTGGCATGATAGGAGACCTTGTAAATTGACCAAATGTATTTTGTTGTTGTGTCTGCCAAAAAATTTAGGAGAGAGTAAACATTTTTAATACATTTGACTCTCAGATGCGTCTATAGTTTTATTCTAGGTTCTAAACGTTATCCGGTTTTGCTCAAGTTTTTAGTATTTGATTTTCAGATCACGGACAAAAATTTTAAAAATCTAAAAACTGCAAAATATGGACCTACCTAAACCATGTATGAATTTTTTGTAGATATTGGGTTTCATTTTATTTTATACAATGCAACGACAAATTTGTATGGACAAAATTCAAGCTTAAAACCCTTTTCCCATTATGCTCCGTTTTATAAAATGAGGCCTATTTTTTATATACATCAGCTATCCCAATAAACATCGAAGCAAGCCCATGAACTTTTTTCAACAAATTCTTAAATATATAGTGTACTAGAATAACCCTGCCCGCGATGCTGGACAATACAATAATATATTGAGTGTATGGCTTAAAAATGCGGGATTTTTTCAAACTTGTATCTTTTATTTTGAAACATTTGAACTATATAATTTTATTCAAAGTATTGGCCATTGTTAGCTATGGCCTTTTCCCATTTTTCTGGCAAAATATGGATTCCGAAACAAATGAAATTTACATCTTTTGAGGCCACGAACGAATAAAGCCAATATAAGATACTCTGTTATAAAGTGAAGCGCATCCCAGAGAGAGCGTTCTGCATCGATCGAAACAAATAGTAGTCGGACGGGGCTCTATCTGGACTATAAAGCGGGTGAGAAAAACTTCCCAACCACTTCATTCTAAATACTTCTAAATACTTCTATTCAAATACATGTGTCCGAACGTTGTCATGA
The DNA here is from genome assembly GCA_942486065.2 of Calliphora vomitoria. Taxonomy (NCBI): domain Eukaryota; kingdom Metazoa; phylum Arthropoda; class Insecta; order Diptera; family Calliphoridae; genus Calliphora; species Calliphora vomitoria. The sequence goes on from OW818031.2 coordinate 39,843,201, forward strand.
TGGAATATTACGGTTTCATATCTGGCAGTATATTTTGAACATTTTTCGTCCAATGCTCACTTCAAACTAATCAGTTGCGTTCGGTACAAGTTCCCTGTGATAGCCTGGCCAGATTTCAGCAGCTCGTAATAGATAGGACACTTTTGATCAAACCAAATACAGAGCGTTACCTTAGCGCCATGGATATTTGGCTTTGTTGTCGATTCGGCTGATTGGCTGGGCTTCACATACGATATCTTACGCTTCGGGTTATTATAGTGGATCCATTTTTCATTGCAAGCAATGATTCGGTGCAAAAATGATTTTCTTTTATAACGTTTAAGCATCACTTCGGAAATGCAAAATCGTCTTTCAAGGTCTCTCGGCTTATATTCGTATGCTACCCTATTTTCCTTTCTTGATTATTGCTGCTGCACGCAAATCTTTTGAAATTGCTGATTGAGTAGATTAGGTTAGGTTCACAGGCAACCGCATAGTGGAGACACTAAAGAGAGACCAGCTCTCTTGAGTCCAGGCGATATATATTCCTTAGATAGATAGAAATGAAAAGAGAAGGGGATAGTCAGATGTAAAAGAGAGGAGAGGAGATTATTAGGTACCAGTCGATTGATGAGTATTAGGTCTCTCCGTGGAGGTTCCTGTATCTGGCCTGATTAGCAAATTGGTGTTCCTGATAAAGGCATTGATGTACTCGAGCTTCATATCCGAAAGCTCAGAAAGACTATTTAATGCGGAACAATGACAGAGAGAATGAAAAATAGTCTCATCCTCTTCTTCAGGACAGGCGTCTTATAACCGCCACTGTATTTCTAAATTGTGAGAGTATGAGGTCAAGAAGATAAGTTGTCCGCCCTCGGTTTAGTCGGGGACATATCATTTTGGTTATAGTTCATTTGGGTTCGCAGCCCCATCTTGTCTGAGCGAGCTTATGCTTGTAGCTTGCAATTAGATAACGAAATCCCGCATAGAATGTCTATGTCTCCGTCAGGCAACATGGCACCTCTTTTCGCCAAAGCATCAGCAATACAGATGCCCTTAATATCTCCGTCTCCACATGAGTACGACTGTTGAATGTCTCGCCGTCCTGTTCCCTGCATTCCTGCACTAAGAATATGTTGTATACACACCTCTCAGAGATTTTATTGCAGCCTGACTATCTGTATATATACGAATAATCCTGTGTGATATCTTCTTATAACGGAGCCAGTTAGCCGCCCTATGAATTTCCGATATTTCAGGTAGTTTCGAATTCTTGAATATAGACACCTACGCCAACTCGATCTTCTTTCCTAGAGCCATCCGTATAAACTGAGAGACTTCATGTGTTTTGTAAAAGTCCGTCCATTTGTTCCGTGTTGTACGGAATTGTGAAACCGAAGTTGCTCGATAGGAAGAGCTTAGGGATGTAGTATTTAATATTATCTGGAATAATCTGTATACTTTCCGTTATACTGGCGTGACCGCATGGAGCATATTTCGATGCACCAATCGCATTTAGTCTAAAGGCCGTAGTGAATGCCATTTTTCTGGCTATTAGATCCACAGGGATCCAGTTCAATATACTTAGTAAAGAACGACTTCCTTGCAGTCGCTCTTAGTGATCAATGGGAATTATTGGGATACTTGGCATTAAAAGATCTTCGCAATCGAATTTCCTATTTAAAATTGTTGCTTCAATTAATTACACAATTCATTCTATTTGACGTTGTCGACATCGTCGTCAATATTGAGTCAAAAAATGGTATATATTTCGCCGATAAGAGTTGGTAACTTTTGACAGCATTTTGTGCATTAACCCGACTTATTAAAGTATAAAATTCTGTCAATAGTAAAGATTTGTTATCGATATCGACAAAACATATACAATTTTTTGATTTAATATTGACGACGACGTCGACAACGCCAAATAGAGTAAGGGTGATTAAAAGTTTGACCGCAAATCCTGTTTTTAATACATATATCGATAACATGGAACAAACACACCACTACAAAAGTGTGAGTATAACGCATATGCGTAGCCCCCAAATAACTTACATACATGATATATCGGGAATTCTTCCGGGTCGGTTGCTATTTAAAAGCGGGACAATCGACCCACAAATGGCTGAGACATAAGGAAAAAACAGGACAAACTTGATTTTTTATCTAAGTATATCTGGATTACAAAGGCATTAATATAGAGAATATGGATATCCAATAATAGATATTTTAAAGGCTTTTGCAATGGCGTATATAAGGCCAAAGTATGTCGGACATACAATGGGTCAAAATCAAGAAAAATATTTTGTATCCCAAATTATTCTTTCACAAAAATATTTTTTGTTATAAAATTTGTTTTACTAATAATTTAAAAAAATATAAAAGAAAATTAAAAAAGATTTAAAAAAAAATCAAAATAAAATATCTTCTTTTTTGTCCTAAATTTCGATTTCGACTTTAAGAATTTTTTTTTATGTAAAAACCGATTGTTCGAAAGTCTATTTATATTGGTAGTATACTAGCCTGGAAGTTGTGTTTTAATTCCTGTCACAGTCTCTGGTCTATTTCATTACAACGAGCTTCATCGTCGTCTTCGTAACTATGCTATGTAAATTAAGTAACAATATAATTTTTAATTGTATTGTAATCAAAAATAATTAAAAACATTTCGTTGGGTTAAGTATTTTCTATTGTCAAAATATGTTTGCGTATGTGTTATATTAAGGTGTCGACAAACTATTATTAAGGAATGAAAAATTAATAAATATAAATTACTATGATTGTGTATTTATGTAAGTAAGTATATGTATGAGTACAACATACATGAAAATATTGTAATCAAATTTGAATTATTTTGAGGTGAAACACTATAAAAATCTATACATATACATATGTAGGTATTTGGCTATCGTGTAAGAAAACTAAAGTGGTTATAATTGTAGCAATTACTTACGATTTAGTTGAGTTAAGAAAACATTAAATTGTTTTAGTTGTTTTATTGTATAAAAAACTTACTTTATTTAGACTAAATTAATATAAGAAATAGTTATTAAGATAAAGAAATTCTACTAAATTGTCACATTTTGTATTGAATGGCAATCACTGGCTAGATTTTCCTAAAAGCCACACAGCCTGAAAAGTGAGTTAACACTTTTAAGATCAAGAAAATTATTATAGTCCGACTTAAATGTTTTTTTTCAGAACCAATTCTATTATTCAGCCCAATCTCCAACAAATCAAAACTTTCAAGTTTTAATCGATGAATAGATTTTGGGATTTTCGTTATCTTAAAAAAAAATCATACAATTTGTGGTGTTTATTCACTTTTGAGACTGTATAATGAAAAAATCATATTTAGTTGTATCATCGCCAAACATTTAGTTAAATCTCAATGGATCAATTTTGCTGATTTTCAACTGATACGGATATATTGATACCAAATTTCGATCCGTGTGATATCGGAAGACAGCTATCGTTATATTAACTACTCAAACTATAAATATCTAGAGCCATAAATGAATACTGCAGAAATTTCAAACAGAATAATTATCTTATACATGTGTAGTACTCATGGTGAAATGGTCTAAATTATTAACCCTGATAGCAATACAGGTGGCTACAAATAATATTAAAACCCCAAGGAATTTCCAACTGCGCCAATTTGTTGTAGTTATGTATGAAATTAACACCACACACTGATCACTGAGAAAACACTCACTTTATATCAGCTTAGAACCACTTTAAAATCCCTTTTGCTTTAAAATTCTACGTACCATTTACCAACGTTTTGGATAAAATGCAACCCTCTGATGTTGTTTGTTTTTATTTATTTTATTTTAGAAAATAAATCCTTTTGAAGCCGCTTTTTTAAAAATATATATTTTATTGCGTGTATTTTTTTTTGGTATTTTTTGTTTGCCATCATAGAATACACATAAATTCTGTTTTATTTCCTATTAAAAACTAAACAAATATATAAATCATTTTAAATGGGGAAAAAATAATATTTAATATTGAAACTCACTAACATTGACAAACACATGTTCATACTTTGTGTGTGTGTATGTGTGTTAAAATATGTCGCTGTGTCTATGGAAGTATTTAACAGAAAAAAATCTACAACTATTTTTTGGTTTATAACAGAGAGAAAATGCGGTTAAAAGCAGTTTAATCAGTAAACCTGTCTTTGATTTATTTATGTTTAAATAAAATAAAAATAACACAACAAAGCTCTCGTACCAACACACTCGACACAATAGCCCAGCGGAAAAAAGCTAGGTCTTCACTCTGTAGGCCTTCTGAAATACCTGTTTACACATTTTAAATGATGCTATATTCATTCTATTCTGCCTTCTCGCAGAAGATGTTTAAGGGCTTTGTTCCTCTTACTAAAAAATTCATACACATTCAAAAAAGAATTTTATAATAAGGTCTTTATTTAAAATTCAAACATGATTGGTTTTGCAATTATTCCTATATGTTGTCCCTCTAAAATAAAATGTATTTTATTATCTTTATTATAAAACGTTATATTAAAAAAATTTACCATTTGAAGGTTGTGAACTAATCGTGAAGTACTTTTTAAATTTATAATAAAGCTCGCGCTGTAAATAGGGTTTTATGGGATCTCAACGTAAATAAGTCTCCTCTCTTCGACGTAAGCTAACCTTTTCAGCACTTCATACCGTATCGGCGTATTTCCTGTGTGTTGGAAGGTTGCTAATGTAACGCGGATTCGTAAAATGAAAGAGTCTAACAATCCTGAATATAATCGCCCAATAGCAATTTACTCTGCACTTTCCAAAGATTTGGAGAGTATGGTTAACTACCATCTTGTGAGATATTTAGAGTACAACAATTTACTCAGCGACTGGCAGTATGGCTTTCGTAGATGACGCTCTACGAGAGACTTGCTAACCTATCGAAAAAATGGTGTCGTTTCATACACCGTTTTGGCGAAAGAAAAGTGGTGGCAGTGCTCTTCGACGTTAGCTCGCCTATTAGCTAACCTTTTCAGCACTTCATACCATGCAGGCGTATTTCCTACTTGTTGGAAGGTTGCTAATGTAACGCCAATTCCTAGAAAAGGAGAGGATAACAATCCTGAAAATTATCGCACAATAGCAATTTGTTCTGCACTTTCCAAAGTTATGGAGAGTATGCTTAACTACCATTTTGTCCAACAATTTAGAGTCCAACAATTTACTTAGCGACCGGCTTTCGTAGAGGACGCTCTACGGGGGACTGCTTGTCTTCCTATCGGAAACACGATGTCGTTCCATACACCGTTTTGGGGAAAGAAAAGTGCTGGCTCTAAATATTTCTAAAGCGTTTGATAGAGTATGGCATAGTGCGCTTTTATCAAAACTTATTGCTTTTGATGTCGGTATTAACTTCTCTCGATTTATATCGATCTTTCTCAGAAATCATACTATACAAGTTGTTATAAATGGGTTCTCATCAAACGAGTTCAAGATAAATTCAGGGGTACCACAAGGGTCCGTTCTTTCTCCTACTCTATTATTTATTTTTCTAAATGACCTTCTACGTCAAACTTCCAACCCTATCTATTCTATTGCAGATGACAGCAACATTTGCCATTCATATTCATTCAGTTACAGACCAAGCCTGTCAGAGATTGGGGCAAAGAGGCAAATCATGAATGATTCCCTTAGTCGGGACCTTCTGACAATCTCTGAATGGGGTCGCTTTCAACGCTCGCAAGACTCAGTGTTGCATGTTGACACATAAACGAACGACAGACCATGTCTTCTGTCTGACCATGCTTCATCTGTATTTATGGATGGTGTAAATATTGTGCAATCAGATACTCTTGATGTTCTGGGCATGTAAATACAATGTGATGTCCGTTGGTCTAAACACATTTTTGAAGTGTCGAAAGAAGAATTCAAGTGTCTCGGATTTCTGAAACGGTGTAGGAATTACTTCACTCCATCTGATCTACTCAATATTTACACCACCTAAATCCGATCGAAAATGGAATATTACTCCCATGTATGGGCCGGGTACAGGAGAGGCCGAAGGTGATTATTGGTGACAGTAGGGTATTCAACTCTATTGATTCGCTGGAGCACCGTCGAAATGGGAACTGCGTTTCACTGTTCTATCGGTACTACAATGGAATGTTTTTTGATGAAATTAGGGAACTTGTTCCTGATATCCTCAGATTTTTACGTAATATACGTTTTGCATCAGGAACACATCCCTTTGTGGTCCTCCAACAGAAGCTTCGGAAGGCCTTGGCTCCTAGTGACACTAAGGCCCTCATTTTGTAAATGACGTCACCAAAGTGATATTTATATGGAAAGCAGAAACAAAATTTTAAGAATTTGTTTTTGTTTTGTATACAAAAATTTTAAATTATGAAAGGCAAATCAATGCCTGAATCTTGGTGTGTTTGTTTTGTTCGGAATTTGTGTATAAAACGAAAGCAAATTTTTAAAATGTTGTTTTTGCTTTCCACATAAATATCACTTTGGTGACGTGATTTACAAAATAAGGGTCTAAGTGTAAAATTGAAACGTTTTTGTATTTTTTTATTTCCCCGTGTCTGCAAAATAAGGCCTTTATTAAGGTCTCTTTACTGCACCTTTTTTCCCGCTGGCAGTTTATATATATTGTACAATTTGTTTGTTTATGTGTTTGTTGGTCTCTTTCAGCTCGAGGGCAAAAATAACATTGAAAATAAAACTAAATTTTATCGTTTTTTTTTTTTTTTTTGCACTGGCTCTACATAGAGAGTTTATAGCTTGGATCGTATATTGCAATTTTTAAATCGTTTCTAAGGCAATAAAGTATGTATTTGGGGGAGTTATGTTTTCAATAAAGTGGTTTTATAATTCAAATTATTTAGGGTATTGATTTGAGTTGAGGGAAATGGTAGTTTTAATACTACTTACTATTCTGATATATGTTTCTAATACTTCTAATTTATTCACAAATTGACAAAAGAAGTATAAATTAAAAATTAATTTGGCCTATTTCATTCACTCACATTTTAGTGACTACTACTACTTATGCAATAGTAGTGAAATGGCAAAATTTTGCATTTTAACTCATTACTTGGAAATAAAAGTTTTTTTCTAGAAATAATTACTTATTTGAAATATGAAAATTTTATCATAAAGGTGAAGAATTTCTTGAATGTCTTCACAGGTCCTAGAGCATCAGTCTTATCATTAAAATACGGCATCGCCAAATATTTTTTTTCATTCACCAATCAAAGATAACCCCTAGTCACGAAACTAGGAAATTAGGTTATGGAAGAGAGGAAAGAGAAGGGCATTCGGGCTTGTCTACATCAAAAGCGATAGGAGACAAAACTACAGTAATTTTTAAGAACGAATGTTGGGCGCACCACTGAACAATCGACCGCAAACAGATGAGTTCTTGAAAGACATATATTACCTAAATAATTGCGGGTAGCGAGACACTTTTTTATCGGTAGAATAGGTGGTGTAAATATTAAGCAGTATCCGAAACTGAAGCATTTGAATCTTTTTTTTTAAATTTGAAAAATGTGTTTAGTACAGCAGACATTAATTACACTGTATTCTAATTCCTAATTCAAAACAGACTAAGCAACATGATGTATCGAGCACATATATATATCAAAATATAACTATTCGGTATGAAGTTCTGATTAGTTTAGCTAATGAACGAGGTAGCATCAAAGATCAATGCTTTCAGAATAGGCGGCACTTCTTTCACTGAAGGCCTACACAACCTCATCTTTATTCGTCAGGTAATGAAAGAACTCTCTGTCAAGGCTAGGTCGTCTATCTCACATTACTTTGGTTTGTGTCCCTGCGCACAGAGACCACTATGGCAATGAACAGGCAGGCGAACAAGCCAGAATGGAATCTGCCTTAGATATCTCCAATGCAGTCTCAGTAGCAATTCCACTGGGGATTATTAAATGTATTATCTTCAGACACTTTCTTACATAGGCTGAGAATAGATGGCGTAATTTAGACACATGTAGGGTGGCCAAGTTAACATTTTTACATTTTTAACGAAAAATGTACTATGCAACTGATAACCCGGAATAGAAGGGATATATCAAGGTTGATGGCAATATTAACGGGACACTGAACGTCAGGCAAGCATGCGAATCGTCTGGGACTCCCCTTTAATGACCATTGTCGTAGCTGTAAGGATAGGGAAAAAGAGAAAACGATTTTCCACCTTCTCTGCGAATGCCCAGCCCTGAGTGTAAAGAGGCATAAATTCATGGGCAACTACACATTGACCGACCTTGTTGAGGTAGACGGGTCTAAACTAAACGACCTACTGAGATATCTCACGGCTACAGGTTGGGTCTAGCAAACTCAACTTTTAACGATGTACACCACATTACACCTGAAGAGTGGTGTGGTCTTGTCAAAACGAGGTCCCTTCTACTTGATTGTTCGCATGCAATGAACTACCACGTAAACCAACCAACCAAGAACGCAATTTTGTTATTCAGTTTTGTTGAATGTTTGATAAAAATATTTGTCTTTATTATTTACTTGTTTTTTCACGATTAAGAATAATATATTTAATATCAAAACTAAAATATCAATGGACGAAATATTTGATTATACTGCTATGTATCTCCTGATTTTGACCTGATCTTTTAAAACTTAAGTTTAAGTTTATTGGAAATTTGGTGTGTTATTTTTACGTACCTACAGTGTCATCATTACTTTTTGGAAAGTGAGAACTGCTTAAGAATAATTCAGCCAAAAGTTTATCTTAAACATCCTAGTCAGTAAATGTTTGAAATGTTAGAAGAGTTACGGAATTCATGAACTAAAAATTTCACGTCTGATTTATCCAAGATTTTTGTCTGGAAGATTTATTTAATAGAATGAAAGCCCAGAATTATGTTTCCAACTATTTTTGCCATAACATTGATATTATTGTCCAAAAAAATAAATTTACAATTGAAGTAACGAAAGAAACCATTTGGCTCATAACAACGAGCTTTTATGTAGATAAAATCTGTCCTGTAAACTGTCTGTGAGACGTTGTAAAGTTCGGAGTGTGAAAATGAGGTGGAACTGAATCAGTAATCCGAATTGTCAAGATATTGACTTAATATCAGCTCAGAGCTTTTATGTCTGTAAACTGTCCGTGAAACGTTGTAAAGTTCGAAGTTTGAAAATGAGGTGAAACTGAATCAGAAATCCGAATTGTCAAGATATTGTCTTTATATCAGCCCAGGGTAAAGAACGCTAACGTAGACAAAATCTGAACGTTTCGCAGTTTTCAATGAAACGTTTTAAAAATCGAAGATAGAAAATGAGGCAGAATTGCATAAGAAATCCGAATTATCTACAGGTCTAAAAAATTGTCGTCATTGCTCCTCAACTTTAAAAATTGACGTTGAATAATTTTGTCGTTGCGAAGAGTGGTTGTGCATCTTGAATAATTAAAAAAAAAAACATTTTGCTGTTGTAAAACTTGATAGCGAAGCCAAGGGTGTTTTGAACATTAAAATCAAAACAATTTCACTGCTCAGAATCTCAAGAATCTTCAATATAGAATCGGAAACGACATTGTAGGTTCACTGGACCTATAGAATGAAACTCGAAGTGGAATTTTTGTGACTCAGTCATCACAAGAGAACAAAAGTCCAAATCGATCGCTTATTTGATTAGTACGAATATCAACCCAAAAAATACCATCATTTTTGGGTTGATGTACCATCTGAATTACTTAGAAGTATTTTGGTAATGTCTGATATATAAGTAATTGTTTTGAAAATTCAGAATTAAATATCTAATCCAAATGGATTTAAAATATTTTTTCTTCATTGAATCTGTTTTTTTTATTTTTTACAAAATAAATGAAGAAAAATTTGTTGAAGACAATTTGTAACAGATTTAAGTAACTTTTTTAAGTTTCTATATAGTAATGACTTATGTAAATCACTATTTGTAAACGTTTGCGGTAAGTAATTGCTACCAATAACATCTTCTTGTTAAAATTATGAGATAAAGTGCAAATATATAAGTGTAGGCATTTCAATTCATTACTTTGTAATGTAAGTTTTTGCTGGGAATGTTAATTTGCCGTCATTTGTTTAGTAAAGTGGGGTTCACAGAATCCAAATATGGTTACCGAAATAAAAATGCCTCCAGAAAGTGCCACTATTTGCTGTGAAGCAATTCGATTGCTCCATGAAACATATCCTGCTCATGTAGTCTCTCGTTTCGATGACTAGAACTATAAAAGAAACTAAATTTAGATTTTTCTTAAAGTGTATGATCCTTTTTTTCTGTTTGTCCTAAATTTCGTTTTGGTCTATTTGTTAAAGGCAAACGTTAACAAAATTTGTTCAAAGCTACAAAGCCCATAATAAAAAACGCAAAGCAAATACAAACATACAACACATACATACAAATAAAAAACAACAATATTATGACCTTAGAATATGTTTCATATTTAGACATTTCAATTCACATACACCGCCAGCTTCCTTTCCCCCTGGCCGCATTTACACTTATGACTTGTACACAAAAATACGAAAAAAAAACATGAAACTACTAAAATCAGACAAAAAAAATAAGTTTAAACGAAATGCTATAGATGTGTTTCAGTTTTTTTTTTTGGTGTTTTGGTATGTGAGGAAATGTAGAGATTTATATTCTTTCCTTATTTCTACTATTTTTTTATTTTATTTTTGTTGTGGGGGCTAACAAAAATGCCTTTGATTTATTGGCATCCTTATTTTACATTTTCACTAAACAACAAAAACACAGATTGAAAATATTTTAGTGATGTTGTGACATGTAACACCCACACTTATTTTAACACACTCTTCGATTACCAGTAATATATTTGTATGTATAGGTATGTATGAGTGTGTTTTAGTTTTTGGTCCTGTAGATAAAGATGCCACCTTCAAAACGACCACTAAGATTGTATATGTGCTCAATGGGATAGGTTTGGTTGTTTGTTTTTAGTGTGTAATATCAAGTTAACGCATGTCTGTGCATGCCAGCTAAGTGTATGTTTTTGTTATGTTAAAGTGGCACTTTGAAAAAGTGTCAATTCTTAGCATTAACCCAGTTTTTAGTAATACACATACACATAGTATAAATAAATATATACAAACATACATAGATACAAATACCATGTAATTCAATAACAACTTATTAAGAGAAACTCAAGAAGGCTACAGAAACATAAGTAAGAGACTGCTCAAGGATAATATGTATGTAATTGGTAAAAGATTTTCAAAGAATTTTTTAATACAAAATATGTAGTATAGTTATTTCTGCTTGAGAAATCAATAGTTTTGAAAAGGAAAATAATATAATTTTAGTATGTACCTAGGATTTGTTGCTTTTTTTATTTTGATTCAGAACCAACCCGAATTCATGCAAATACATTGTTTTTCCTGTATGCTTTATGGTACATATCTTGACCTTAATAACATTTTAAGGCCTACGTTTTACGGTTTTATGATAGTTTTGTCATATATATATATCAGATTTTACATTTTTTGTTTAAATTTTTCTGATTTTATATTTATTTAAAATCTTGTTTTTATCAATTAAAACCTGTTTTCTATGCGAATTTTTCACACCGGCTTTGGTACCGTCAATGGATACAAAAATCTATAAAATACCCCTTTTTGGGAATTTTGAAAGATTTTTAGCCATTATTGAGACTAGTGGAAAATATAACATACAGCAGAAGTGAAAACCATTCACGAAAGTCCCGACACTTTTGTATTACATAAGAGTTTTCTTATTCACTATGTATGTCTATGAAAAATATTAATTAATTTTAAAAGGAAATCAATTTACTTAATTAAAAAAAAAAAAACACAAAAACTAAATTTAAAAATTATTTTATGCAATATACTAATTTTAAAACAAAAGTCAGTGTGAACATTTTTGTACCTTGTTTCAAAAATAGAATGATTTTAAAACTAATATTTTGTATGGCCACCGCCAGATTTATTTACAGCTTTGATTCTTTCTGGCATACTAACGGGTTTTCCAACAAGAGGTGTTATTTTGGTATTCAAAGAAAAATGAAATTTTTTTAGATAAATGATCGGAAGTTTATTTCATAATAAAATGAAAAACAACCAAATGGCCACCACAACCACGCTTACAGGATCATATCCTTTTCATAAAATTTTCCATAACCAAATCGCAAAGTGGCTGCACTATGTCCTTAATAGCCTCACGAATTATATCTCTGAGCTCTGGAATCGACGCTGGCCTGTTGGCGTAGACCTTATCTTTCACGTGGCCCCAAAGGAAGACGTCGCAGGGTGTTAAATCACAAGATCTCGGTGGCCAATTGTGATCACCTCTTCAAGAGATAGCACGTTCTTTAAACTTTTCCCGTAAAAGCAATGGTTTCGTTGCTATTGTGGCACTTAGTACCGTCTTGTTGAAAGTAAATGTTGTCCAGATCAATATCATACAAAATACGGTATAATGAAGTTTGTGGAATGCCCAATTCCAAGGAACGACGAGAAATGGACAAACCTGGGTTTTATTCAACACTTTGGGCTACAGCAGCAATAATCCCCCAATGCTTTAGTTTTGCGAACTGTGGCTGCAAGATTTTCACCATTTTTGTAGTGAATTTTAATAATTTCAATGCGTTGTTGAAGCCTGTTTCGTACCATTTTTAGTAATGGCGTAGCTTCTACTTGTCAAATGTCAAAGAATAAAAGCTTCAAAAGTGATAGCTACCGAAATGCCGGGTGATTCAAAATAATACCTCTTGTTGGAAAACCCTTTGTTCGTCGTGTTCTGTATACTCAACACCATTAAATTATTTTTGTGTTTAAAGAGGGTAGCGTCAATTATAGAGCGATCCTCAGAAAAGTTGGTAAAATGATTTAGGTTCATATAAAACTTGTTTGTGTCCGATTTCATCTCGATATTAATTATTATAAGACAATAATGTACGGGGACTAGGGACAAATGTTGCCCGATTTTTGTCATACTTTACAAAATAATTTCAGAGTACTTGGAACTTTATCAGGATCGCCGCATAATCCACATTTGTATGACTGCTCAAACAGTATTTCGGCGGGACATTTGTATGGGGGCTAGAAGAACTCATGGACCGCTATTGCCTATTTTCAATACCAAAAAAAACTTCGTCAACAGAGGGTATTTGTGGAAATTTCCAGCCAGCTAGCATATCAAGTTTTAAGCAGATATATATACAAACAGACGGACGCATGGACATAGATAGATCGTCTTAAAATCTTATGAGTTTGCAGAATGAACATACATATACACTCTCTGATTCCATGACCAATATTTCGATATGTAACCTTTGAAAAGTATGTCAGTTATTATGTTGAATGCCAATTATTTTCATCTGTTGTTGGATCAAGTAATCTTTGAAAAGTATATCAGTTATTATGGTTAATGTCAGTTATGTTTAACAATATGTTAAACAAGTTATGCCAAACAATCAAAGGTCTGCCGTCAAACTGTTTCCAATGTTATTAAACAGTACCGGGAGAACTTGTCCGTTGATAGAAAGCCTGGTTGGACCATTCACATGATGTTTATTAAGCCAAAAAAATAGAAAGCATTTTCAAAACAGCTCCCAACACATCCCCTTAGCTCAGTGCTCGGACTATTTGGTACGAAAAGTTAAAGCTAATGCAGGCTTAAAAATATACAAGGCTCAAAAAGTTCTTGACAGGAACGCTGCTTAAAATTTAGAGTCCAAAAACAGAGCACGGAAATTGAAGTCAAGTTTTATAAAAATATATTCTTTCTGCATAATGGATGACGAAACGTATGTTCTGGCAGATTTTTCGCAACCTCCTGGTCAAAAATTTTATGTTGCTGATGCTCGAGGGAATGTTGAAGGAAAGTTTAAAGCCCAAAAGCAGACATAATTTCCCAAAAAGTTCTTGGTATGGCAAGCAATATGCAGTTGCGGCAAAAGAAGCCAATCATTTGTTACAATGGGCTTTATAAATGCTGAAATTTACATCAAGGAATGTTTACAAAAAAGGCTGCTTCCATTCGTAAGACTTCATAATGTGTCCACTTATTTTTGGCCTGACTTGGCATTCTGTCACTATAGTAAACAAGCCCTTGGGTGGTACAAGAACAATAATGTGGTATTTGTACCAAGAGAGGCAAATCCTCCAAACTGCCTGGAGCTAAGGCCAGTGAAGAGATATTGGGCTCTAGTTTAAGGAGAATTGAAAAACACAAAAAACATGTCCAAAAGTGTGGTAGATTTGGCTACCTGTTCGAACAAGGTAACAGATATCACTATAAAAACCATAATGGAAGGGTTTCCGAAACTATAAAAATGTTTTTTTTTTCTAAGTTGTAATAATAATTTCAATTAAATAAAAAAAACCAAAACTGTAAGTTTAGTGGTTTCATTTTTATTAACATATATGTATGTTAAGAATTTTTCGATCTCAGTCCTTATGTAGCTATAGCAATGCTTTTTTAGATCTCTTCTAGTAGATATATATAAAAATCATTCTAATCGGATCGAGACCAAAAAGTTGACATAATTTTTTATTTTTCATACATGAAGCTATGAATCCATAAAATATTTTACATTTAATTCTCACTTACTGCAGTAATCATTTATATAACTATTTTATGTTACTTTTTATTAACTCACTCCTTATTTATTCCTAACAAATCAGCTTTTAAGCATGCTCCAGTTAAGTTTCTGATTGAATTCTTTCAAAACACTTTTTTTATCAATATTTTGACATTTTACTTTCAAACCATTGCCTACTAAATTGTTCTATAAAAATAAATTCCTATGTTCGCTTAACCAACAATTAAGGAAATCTGTGATCGAATACATAAACACAAAACCGCCTTTTGATTTTGCTTCTCTAATCTAAGCCTCAAAAACGAAAACGAAAACAAAAAAGTAAATTTCCCAACCCTTTAATATTCGATGAGGAAGTTTATGGCAAACTATATTTATGCTTATCGCACGTTAATCAAAAAGGGTAATAATTCTATTTAAAATAATTGAGGTATGGGCATTATATGTATGTATAACACTTGAGCTTATTGAATTCAATGTTCTTCACTGCTCACTTTCCCTTTTGTAAGAGTATTATTAATAACTCACAACTACTTACACAGCCATTCATTCATTCATTCACTCACTCATTCATTGAAAGTATAAAAAATCAAAGCTTAACTACATTCAACAGCATGGAAAGCAGCACCCTTCTTCATGTTGTTTTCTTCTTTTTTTTTTTTCTTCTTTTGTTGGTTGGTTGGTTGGTCCATATTAATATTATAGTTATAAAGATTTTCTTGTATACACTCATATAACCAAAATAAATTTTATTATCCCTGGTGTATGGCAAATGAAGGCAGCATCAGCAGCAGCAGTTTACTGCACAACAACACCCTTTACAAAGGCATAAAAAATATATTTGGGGCATTTCACGTCAAGTGAACCAACTTTTGAAATCGATGTCTTCCGATCGGGATGAAATTTGCACCAATGTTAGTTCTATTGGATAGTAATTCGGACACAATTTTTCAACAAGATCGGCCAAGAACTCTCTGAGTTATAGGAGGTCAAAATTTGACATTTTGGCCAAACAGGTGTTTTTTCTTATCCATATAACTTATTACCTATTGTTCTTAGCAAAATGTGTCCCAAATAGTTTAGATAGCTATTTATGCAATCTTCCGAAAAAAAAAATTAAAAAAAATTAATAAAATATTTTTGACTTTTTTTTTAAAAAATCAAAAACATTTTTGACTTTTTTTTCAAAATGGGCCCTTTTTATTTTTTTTTTTTATTTTTTTTAAGAAAGCTTAGGTCTTTTCCTAAGCGACCTATATGGTCGCTTAGTGGGATGCGAGTGGGATATCTATCAAAAAAAATATTTTGTAACTCAAGATATGAAATTTTTTGACTTTTTTTGCAAAATCAAAAACTTTGTTGACTTTTTTTAAAAAAATGGACCCATTTTTTAATTTTTTTTTTTTGCTCAGAAGAAAGCTTATGTGTTTTTCTTTAACACCTTTTTTGTCGCTTAGTGGGATGCGAGTGGGATATCTATCAAAAAAATGTTTTGTAACTCAAGACATAAAATTTTTTACTTTTTTTTTTTGCAAAATCAAAAACTTTTTTGACTTTTTTTCCAAAATTGGCCCTTTTTTATTTCTTTATTTTTTTCTCAAAAGAAAGCTTAGGTCTTTTCCTTTAAAACCTTTATGGTCGCTTAGTGGGATGCGAGTGGGATAACTATAAAAATAAATGTTTTGTAACTCAAGACAAAGGTTTTTAAATTTTTAGGATATGCACTATTTTGATTTTTTTCATATTTGTGTGTAAACCTTAAAAATTAAACTTACGGGGAGAAACTAGACACATTAGCCTTTCCGATGGTATGTAACAACCTAACTAAAATTTCATAGCCTCGATACTGTAATACCCATAATATGTTAACCTCAGGAATAAAAATCACTTTTTATACCCTACACCACCATAGTGGCGAGGGTATATTAAATTTTTGCAGATGTTTGTAATACCCAAAAATATTAGTCTAGCCCACCTTAAAGTATACCGATCGACTCAGAATCGCTTTCTGAGTCGACTAAACGATGTCCGTCCATCCGTCTGGCTGGCTGGTTGTCCATGTAAACCTTGTGCGCAGAGTACAGGTCGCAATTTTGAAGATATTTCGATAAAATTTGGTACATGTAATTTGTTCGGCCCAAGGACCAAGCCTATTGAAACTGGCTGAAATCGGTCCATTATTTCACCTAGCCCCCATACAAATGTCCTCCCGAAAGTGGACTTTATCGGTCACAAATGTTTAATTTATATAGGTATCTACACAAATTTTTCTCCAAATAAGTTTTATATATACGGAATTCATGTCACCAAATTTTATTATGATCCGTCCATAATTAGTCATAGGTCCCATATAATGCCTGCTCCCGATAATCACTTTAACGAGCATAAATCTCCTAAAAATGTTGGTATACACATAAAATGCAACATAAATAACTTTCATCTAGACATTAATAACACCACCTAATTTCATGATGATCGGTCCATAATTTGACATAGCTCCCATATAAGGTCCACTTCCAAAAATCGCTCACGAATATAAATTATTGCGCTGAAAACTACCTATAGGATTGAATAAAAAAGCCGCAAGATGCAAAACTCAGACAAATTTTGGGGGCGAAAAATTAATAGCGGTCGGCCTCACATTGCACCCCTCCAGTGGCTATTATCGGTCAGTTGTAGTGGTTTTTTTTTTAAGGTTTGAAATATGAAAATATGAATAAAATCAATTTAAAAACCTTTGTCTTGAATTACAAAACATTTATTTTTATAGTTATCCCACTCGCATCCCACTAAGCGACCATAAAGGTTTTAAAGGAAAAGACCTAAGCTTTCTTTTGAGAAAAAAATAAAGAAATAAAAAAGGGCCCATTTTGGAAAAAAAGTCAAAAAAGTTTTTGATTTTGCAAAAAAAAAAGTAAAAAATTTTATGTCTTGAGTTACAAAACATTTTTTTGATAGATATCCCACTCGCATCCCACTAAGCGACAAAAAAGGTGTTAAAGAAAAACACATAAGCTTTCTTCTGAGCAAAAAAAAAAAATTAAAAAATGGGTCCATTTTTTTAAAAAAAGTCAACAAAGTTTTTGATTTTGCAAAAAAAGTCAAAAAATTTCATATCTTGAGTTACAAAATATTTTTTTTGATAGATATCCCACTCGCATCCCACTAAGCGACCATATAGGTCGCTTAGGAAAAGACCTAAGCTTTCTTAAAAAAAATAAAAAAAAAAAATAAAAAGGGCCCATTTTGAAAAAAAAGTCAAAAATGTTTTTGATTTTTTAAAAAAAAAGTCAAAAATATTTTATTAATTTTTTTTAATTTTTTTTTTCGGAAGATTGCATAAATAGCTATCTAAACTATTTGGGACACATTTTGCTAAGAACAATAGGTAATAAGTTATATGGATAAGAAAAAACACCTGTTTGGCCAAAATGTCAAATTTTGACCTCCTATAACTCAGAGAGTTCTTGGCCGATCTTGTTGAAAAATTGTGTCCGAATTACTATCCAATAGAACTAACATTGGTGCAAATTTCATCCCGATCGGAAGACATCGATTTCAAAAGTTGGTTCACTTGACGTGAAATGCCCCATTTATATGTATGTAGTTCTGTATGTTAAAGGAATCAAAAGCCAAAATAAAACCATAACTTTGGAGAAATATTTTGTATGTCTCTAAAGCTGGGTAAAAAAGGGCCTTTTGTAATATTACTTACGGCTTATAGTGTTAAAGGAAAATCATAGTACATAAAAGAGGAAAAACTGAACTTTAACTCGTAAAAGGTGTTTGGGGTCAAATTGTGATGTGTCCATAAATAATAGGCTTTATTAAATTAACAAATTTTATACCTTAAATTAACAAATTTTATATCTGCAAGATATTTAAAGGAAAATCTTAATGATATTGTTCAGCAGCATCTACTATTCGAACTGGAAATACTCAGACTTAGAGTTTCATATATAACAAAATGCATGAATGAGTGAAAGTCAGTAAATCCAACTGAGACTCTAAATGTCTTAACTTAAAAATCTTGTGCAAAACCCAATTCTAATAAGTTCCTTTCTGCACATTTTCGGGTTAAAATCTTAGTAGCACCCCACCAGTTGTACTCTCCCAACACGTACTAGTTTTTGCAATTTAAATCATTTTCGCTGGCTAAGTGGTTTTCAGTTCAGCTTAACAACGTCTTGCTTGCTGCTCACAAAGACTGCCTGCTAACCTCATCATCAACACTTTTGTATAAAATAAAATTTTGAACTTTTAGCAGCAAAACTAATTTTGCTGCTTTGCTCTTATTATTTTTGGAAAAATACTAAAAAAAAATAAAGCCAAAAGTATAAAACTCTTTTTACGAAAATTTCCCAAAAAAAAAAGAAGAGCAGAACAAAAAGCAAACAAAACGTTGTTGTCAATAAATTCCATTGTGGCTCATATATAATAAACCTTTGGAGTAAAGCAGATGTGTTTTATTAAACAATTTAGTTTTTTGGCGAATAAAGCAGCAGAAGAACTAGAAGCATAAAGTGAAGAAACCAAACCAAAAATAACACATGCACATGTGATAAAGATCCCAGCAGTTAAGCAAGTAGTCAGTGTATCCTTTATAGACAGTAATCGTCACAAATGTGTTATTACTTGGCTGACTTCAATTAATATATTTTGGTCATTTTACAAGTATGTGCTCTTTGTAGTGCAGAAATAAGAAAATTGGTTACTTTATACATCCCAGGTAATCTAGCATGAAGATAATTGTCACTTAAGTGTCTCTCAGTAATCTTGAGTTTAGTCACTTTAAATAACTAGTCAAATAGCTATTGATGTAGCTAGTCTCCACCCTAAATGATGGGTAAAATTGCTAGTTCGGAACTGTCTCTGGGAACTGCTGGAATATACAGTAACATATAAGTACAAACACATATACCATACAAATATCCCAGCAAAAATTTGGTGATAAATTTCAATCCCTGCATATTAAATCTTTAAAAAAGTTTTCACTATTTTAATCTCTTATTTTATAAAACACTACAAATATTGAAACATCTTTACAAGACCACCGGATATCCGGTACGCGGGTTTATTTATTGAAAAAAAGGATATTTTGTCTTTTTTCTATTTATATAAATTGCCTTGAACATTTTGGAGACACAATTTAACTATCAGCTGGGAAATTCTGCTTTTTTCCGAAAAAACGAACAAAGTCTTATTCGTAATCAGCAATCGCGGGTAGGTATGCCCATGTAATTTACAATTTTTTATCGGGAACTACAAAAAAAAACCTTCCAAAAAAATCTATTTAAAGCTTTTATCGTATTTTCATTATTAATCACTCAGTTTTTACTAAAGTATAAATATTAGGGTGGGTCAATTTTTTCACGAAAAATCGTATAGCAGAAACGCATTCTAAGGAAAATTCTAAGAAAGTTTCCTCAAGAAACCATAGGTCTAAAATCGAATCCTATCTTGCGCATTTTGTATTTCTTCCAATGATATTTCAGTATTATTATTATTTTTTTTAATAGTTCTTTTGTTGGATAAAAGACGAAAGATAGGATTTGATTTTACACCTATGATTTCTTGAAGTAACTTTCATAGAATTTTCCGTAGATTGCGTTTCTGTTATACGAATTCTTACTTTTTGATCGTCCATAAAAATCGACCCAGCCTAATAAATATACTTGGCTGAAAAACTGAAACTAATATGTCGTATTTCGAATTCGACATTTAAAAATAAAATATTTTCAAATTAGCCGTCGAGTGCCAAAATCCATTTGAAATTGTTTGAACACAAATTTCATTTAAATTTAATTTCTGAGATACGAGATACAAAAAGTACAAAAATTGGGGTTTCGCTCGTTTTATCCCAATAAAAGTACAATCATCAAAAAGAACCACACACCTGTAAATTCAGATATAGTTGGAGATAGGATTCAGATTAGTTCCGGAGATGTAGAAATATCCATTTTACCCATTTCTCCCCTTAAAATAAGAATTTCTAAAAATCATGTGTAGATTGGATTACAAATTTTCATAAGTTTATAACTGGTAAAAATGTTTGTATGGGAAAATTCAAAAATGGATCAAATGTAGTGTTTTAGGTGTCTACAACCATCTTCATCGAATTTCCTTTTAAATGAAACCGGTTTGGCTCTCATGGGTTGGATGGTTTCAGAGTATATAGGATATATACAGGTGTTTTATATACAATTAATCGAGTTTCTGGTTTAATCGGTTAATCGAGCAAACAATAATTCGGGCTTTATATTTAATCGATTAATAATCAGTGAATTTTAAATTATTCGATTAACCGAATAATTTCTCTTTTAATTTTAAGTTGAAAATAAAACCATGAATTTTGAGTGCTTATTTAAGCATTTTAGTAATAAAAATAACAAATTCGTAAAAACAAACAAAACATAACAATTCAACAAAACAAAATAAGTAATAGCAAAAAAAAATATGGTATCTGAGATTCTTTTTTATACATATGTGAGTTTTTTTCGGATTTTAGTGAGATCTTCTGAAATAAGCTTTTAAAAAAAGAATATAATCGCACTATTTTCCTTTAAAACTATTTTTTCATTAGTTTTAATAAAACTTGACATGAAAAGAACACTTTATTACTGAATATAGATGTTGGAGAAATCAAAAGTAAGGCTTGATAAGCAATATCAAATTTCTCATATAAAACCTTAATTAAGGACTCCGATCGAAAAAGTCTTAAAATACATATATTTTAATAAAAATAAAACCACCAAACTTACAGTTTTGTTTTTATTTTTTCTTTGATTGAAATTATTGTTAGAATTTACAAAACATATTATTTCTATATAAACCTTTTCCGAAAACTCTTCCATTAAGGTTTTTATAGAGCAGGTAGTCAATTTATCACACTTTTGAACACTTTTTTGTGCTCTGACAAGATCCCAATATCTCTCTACTGGACTTATCTAAAGGCAGTTTGCAGGATTTGCCTCTCTTGGTACAAATACCACATTTTTGTTCTTGTACCACTCAAGACGTTGCTTAAAAGTTTTATGTATGGAAGCATTATATTTTGTAAATTTCGGTATTTATAGAGCCTCTTGTAGCAAATGTTTGGCTTCTTTTGCCGCAACTGCATATTGTTAGCTATGCCAAGAACTTTTCTATAACATTCCCTCGAGCATCATCAAAAATATTAGTCTAACACCCACCTTAAAGTATACCGATCGACTCAGAATCACTTTCTGAGTCGATTAAACGATGTCCGTCAGTCCGTCCGTCTGGCTGGCTGCCCATGTAAACCTTGTGCGCAGAGTACAGGTCGCATTTTTGAAGATATTTCGATAAAATTTGGTCCATATTTTTTTTTCTGCCCAAGGACGAACCCTATTGAAACTGGCTCAAATCGGTTCATTATTTCACCTAGCCCCCATACAAATGTCCTACCAAAATTGGACTTTATCGGTCATAAATGTTTGATTTATATATTTATCTACACTAGTTTTTCTCTAAATAAGTTTTATATATACAGAATTTATAATTAGTCATAGCTCCCATATAAGGCCTGCTTCCGATAATCACTTTAACGATCATAAATCTCCTAAAAATGTTGGTATACACATAAAATGCAACATAAATAACTTTCGTATAGACATTAATCACACTACCTAATTTCATGGTGATCGGTCCATAATTGGTCATAGCTCCCATATAAGGTCCACTTCCGAAAATCACTCACGAATATAAATTATTGAAATTTTGAAAGAAAAATGTTTTTGCTCATTTCTTAGTGTAGGGTACTATATGGTCGGGCTTGACCGACCATACTTTCTTACTTGTTTTTGTATAAAATTTGACTTAAATTTACTCCGTTAACGTTCATGAGTTAAGAAATAAAATTTGGTTACTTAAAACTATATTTCTATATAAAGTCAAAAAAGAAAAGAAATTTCGGTTAATCGACACAAATTAATCGGTTATATAGTATATAAAGATAGATAAATTTATTCAAAGTATTAAACATTTTTAGCTATGATCTTTTTCCATCTTTATGACAACATATGGTTTCCGAGCCAAAAGAACTGCTCATCTTTTGAGGCCAAGAACCAATGAAGCCAATATCCGATACTCTGTTTCAAAATACAATTTTAGACCTTGGGAGTATCGAAGATAATAAAAATAAATAAAAAATAAGGGCCACCATAATACACACATAAGTACGAACACATGCATCATATAAATTTCCCAGCGAGCGATTTAAGTTAAATCTAATTTCAGTCTCTGCTGTAAATCTTCAAATAAAATTCAGAAATCGCTTTTTAAACGTTAAAACAACCTAACAATTTTGGTTTGCACAGCGTTCTTTATTTAATAGCAATCCAAAATGTTGTTTGGGATTTACACAAAAAGTAAGAAATCCTTCTTATACTCTCATATTTTAGAAAACACTACTACAAATTTTGGAATTGTACTTAAAGGTTACATACATCTATACCTACATACATATATATATACTTCAATATATGTCTATGTAAATGTCTATGTCCTTGTGTATTATTTGCCTCAGCTTATACTTTATTTCTGTTTTTTTTTTTTTTTGTTTGTATTTTATTTTGAAAATCTCTTAGTTTACTTTTGGAAATCAAAACATCCTGTTTGTTGCTGTGCTGTTGTTTATTATTTACCTTTTCTTTTTCCTACTTTAAATATATAAATCGCACATTTGTGATTTACGAGAATATTGGGTATATATTGTTTCGTCTGTTGTTATTCCTGCTACTGCTACTACTACTACTACTGCTGTTGTATTTGTTTTATTGTAATTTTTGAAGGGTTGCATTAAAATTTATTAAAAACATTTTTAACATATTTTACTTAGTTATGTAGAGCATGAAAACAATAAATTTTTTAGTACTCATCTAACATGCCATAATAGATATTGAAATTTTTGTTTAAACATTAAAATCTCTGGGGTTTAGCAAGAGTTTTAACTAAATAAATTATGTACCTATATTGCTTATTTTGTGTCTCTGGGCACGCAAAGATTTCTTTCTTATTTAAAACTATAATTTTTGTTCAATACCCTTCAACATGTTAGGTAAGAATATATAAGTTAGTTATTGCGTCTCTAAATTCTACCTATCATAGTCATATACAATGAGAAGTATCAAAACGCTTAAGGGAAAGCTTATGGTAACTTAAGGCTAAAATTTCGAGTTCAATTAAATACAGTATTTTAAATACACTGTCCAACAAATGATTTTAAACTTAAATAGCCTCTTGGTCCTCAAGGACATTCGAAAATTTATGCAAGATTTTAAGTAATTAGAAATATCAGTTCTTTCTATAGATTTTTATTTTTTCCTAAGCAAAACAAAATTAAATTTTATACAAAATTTACTTATGTTCTTCCTGTTGATATAATAACCTTCCCATTCCTAAAAAAAAAAACAAAAACAGAAAGAAACCAAAACCTTCATACAAAGATTATTTTTGCACAACACATGACCATGACAAAATTTATTCCCACACTGTAAAGTTCTGATTAAAAATAGAAAGGACTTTTAGTCCTAAAAAAAATAATTATCAAAATGTAACAGTATGCCTGACAAAATAATGTTCAAATTATATTTTTAACAATTAATTTTTTTTTTTTGGAAATATTTTTTATGCCTGAAAAACTTTGAAAATTAATTTATTAATTGATGCAAAATATCTACAATAACGAAACAAACAAGTAAGAGTGTTATATTCGGCAGTGATGAATCTTGTATACTCATCATCAATATGTGATAATAAAATATTTTACTGATACAGGGGCTGTTCTTCACCGATCCTCACAAAAGTTGCTTGAAAGATTTAGTTTCATATAAAACTTGTTTATGTCCAATTTCATCACAATAATTATTAGTTATTATATGATAACTATGAATGTTCAAACCATTTTCAGAGAGTGACCATGGGACAAATGTTGCACGATGTTTACAGAATAATTTCAGAGTACTTACAACTAATTTGTGCAACATTTTAGCAGAAATCATGCATCAATACTGCCCATTTTCAACACCAAACAAACCTTATAAACAGAGAGTATTTTAGTCAGCTAGCTTCTTTCAATTGGTTCCTATCGTGTGTTCAACATACAGACAGACATACGGAAGGACATAGCTAGATTGTCTTAGAATTATTTTATAACCCAGAATATATATGCTATATATGGATCTGCCGTAAATACGTTGATGTGTTACAAAAAGAATGACAAAATCAATATACCTCCCATCTTTCCTGATGGTGGGTATAAAAAAAGCTCTGCTTTAGATATCACTTTTTTATATTTCATTTTATAAAATAAACTTTTGGCAGAGGGCTACTTTCCTGATATGAGTAGCTACAAAAGAGTATGATACTTAATATGAGGGTTGAAAAGTAAATTAAATTTTTGTACAAAAGATTCATTTCAATGGTCGTAAGATAAATAACAAGAATATTTTCAAGGTAAATAAATAGTTTTGAAAACAATTAAATAAAATTGTAGATTTGTGGGAAGGTGGTTTTAAATAAATTACACTTAAGTTTTTGTCTACTCTGAGGGCTTAATATGAATGTGAGTAAGGGATTTTTGCAGAGTATTGCGTAGTTGCATGGATTCAGAAGAATTTGTTGATGTTGCTAAAACAGCTTTGTAAGACACCATTTTTCAAAAGCTATTATTGAGAATTATAATATGGGAAGCCAAATTCATATATATTTTCTTCCGTATGTTTTTTTGTAAGTTAGACGAAATTTTTGTAGTTATTTTTATGATGTACAGGGTTTTCTAACAAGAGGTGTTATTTTGGTATTCAAAGAAAAATGAAATTTTTTGAGATAAATTATCGGATGTTTATTTCATAATAAAGAGGAAGGTATGCCGTTAATAATGAAAAAAAAAACATCAGCCAAATGGCCACCACGACCACGTTTACATGACCATATCCTTTTCATGAAATTTTCCATAACCAAATCGCAAAGTGGCTACCCTATGTCCTCGATAGCCGCACGAATTCTATCTTTGAGGTATTGAATCGACGCTGGGCTGATGGCGTAGACCTTATCTTTCACGTGGCCCCAAAGAAAGAAGTCGCAAGGTGTTAAATCACAAGATCTAGGTTGCCAATTGTGATAACCTCTACCGGAGTTAACACGTTCCGGAAACTTTTCCCGTAAAACAGCAATGGTTTCGTTGCTTGTGTGGCACGTAGCGCCGTCTTGTTGAAAGTAAACGTTGTCCAGATCAATAGCATCCAACTCCAACCATAAGAAAATGAATGTCAACCGGGATTTTTCCGTTGTCAATGTCCAGCAATTGTTTAGAAAATACTTCTTCAGATTGATCGTTCTGCAGCTCGACATGCATATTCACAGTCAAATTGAGTTTCTTGACATTTTTCACTGAATCACTGGCATTGTTGCCGAAAATCACCAGCCAACAGAATCATGATTGTTTCGTAAATCTTGCAACATTTTATCTAATGCCTCCAAAGACTTTTTATGTGCTATTGCACAGTGGGGCAGAATCAAAATTTTTTGGAAATAAATTTAGCATTTCTAAACGACTGATCCGATCGGGATAAAATTTGACACTGGCGTAGCCAAGGAGAATTCAAGTTTAAGTTATTAAAATGGACCCTACAAATGCTCCAGGCGCGGCGCTATGGGGGGTCAAAGTAGCTTGCTTAAGCTATTTATCTCTTATAATATATAAAAGCGCAATATTTTTGAAGGACTGAGATTTAAAGTGGCATATTTTTGAATTTAATTGAGATATTGACTTGAGGTTTTTTTTATAAGACCAACAACAACTTATCTAAGCCAAAAAAAAATAGGTCGGAAAATTGCGGAACAAATTGTTCCTAATATTTACAATCTTATCAAAATTTTGATATAAATTTTAGTTTTAGAAGCTCAATAAATATGTAAAATGTAATAAAATCTTTATTTATTAACAAAACTCAATGGAATTTTCAACGTTTTTAAAATTTTTCATTCTGAATAACAGAGTGTAAAAAAAATTGTCAAAAGGTTGAAGGGAATCCCGCAATTCCAAAAAATTGGAGCGAAAATCCCAAAAAATATATTTTTTACTATTTTGCCCATAGGGTCCACATTTTCTTCGGGGCTGGGAAAATACTTTGGGAATAAATAAATAAATAAATAGCAGTATTGGAAACACTGATGTGATTAGTGTTTCCAATACTGCTTTCCATTTTTTGATCCCAGCTTTGGGATTTTAGAACATGTGGCTAAAATATGAAATTTTGATAAAAAATAGGTCAAATTCCAAAAGGCGTAGGAACGACATATTCGAAAAATATGACAAGCTTTTTATACGAAAATGTTCTCCGTAAAGATATCTTACAGAAAAACATAAAACTGTTATATGCACTTAAAGAAAGTCTTTTTTAAATAAAAAAAGAGTTAAGTCACTTTTTCGCCCAAAAAACAGCACAAATCTACTATTTTTTGAATTTTTATTGAAAATCGTTTATTTTTGAATCCGTAATTGATATTGCTCTGAAATCTTTTGTTGTCTAACTAACTTTTTTAGTTGACAAAAATAGGCCTTATATTTTAAAAAAAGCGGATCAAGGTATGTCAAAATTTTAAAATTTCAATTTTGAACTCGGAAATTATAAGAGATAAATAGGACACGCAAGCATATTTTTTCAAGGCCTAGTTGAGCGCTTTCCAAAAGTGATCTTTGAAATCGGATGGGAAACAAAAAAATGGCACGTGTTAAAAATTTTACATGTCAAAGGTACCCTACTTTGACCCCCATAGCGCCGCGCCTGGATCATTTGTAGGGTCAATTTTAATAACTTTTACTCGAATACTCCTTGGCTACGCCGATGTCATATTTTATCCCGATCAGATCAGCCGTTTAGAAATGCCAGATTTATTTCCAAAAAATTTTGATTCTGCCCCACTGTGCATTATACACTCATCCCAAATGATCAGTTTGCTTTAATGCAAAAGTTTGGTCATCGCTCTGTTCTTGGAAATGTTGAATGTTGGATTTTCATGAACGTTGAACCAAACTAAAGTGAAAATTCTTTAGAACTTTAAATTGTGTATGGCCATGGAAAACTTGTATGCCAATTATTATCGAATTCAGAAGATTAAAGGTTCAAAAACTATTTTTTTTTTACAAAAATTTTGCGTATAAAAATGATTTTTATACCCACCATAAAATAAGATGTGGGGTATATTGATTTTGTCATTCCATTTGTAGAGCATCGGAATATTTATCGTACACCTAAAATATATATATTCTGGGTACTTATAAAATTCTAACACGATCTAAGTATGTCCGTCCATCTGTCTGTCCGTTGAAAACAGGATAGGTAATAGGGTGATTGATTCTTCGACATTTTTTAGAAACCAGTTTTCGGTTTTTTCGAAAAATTGCAATAAAATATTAACCCGTTTCGGTTTCGGTTATTTAATAATAACCGGTTAACCGGTTTATTTGGCAAATTATTAAAACGCCTAGAAATAAGAAGAAACAAATTGTATTTATTAAAATAATCCTACATATCGTTACCTTAATATTGAAACGCCCTAACTCGTTCGTTTTGTGAGCCCAGAATTTCGATAAATGGTCAGCTCATATACTTATCAAATTTAGTAAAAAAAAGCTCGACTTAACCCTGGTACTATTTACATAAGTAAATATCTAAATTTTAAAAAAGCTATAATTTTTCTATTTTCGGTCCGATTTGGAAATGGTTTGGAATCAGTGACTAATTTTTGATGTGCTTTGTGCGTAAAAAAAGCTCCACAAAAAAAGTGAATTCACCGTTATTTCTAGCCATTTTGTTGATTTTTATTCATAATCTGCCAGTATTTACATCTGTAAATATTTTTGTTTTATGTGCATTATTTTTCATATAATTCATTTAATTTTATTACATTTAATTGTTTCTATTATTGGGCCATGAGGTCATACCCTACTTATGCTCTAAGATTCATCCTGAACGTTCCTCGGCCACATAATTTTATAAAAGAGGCTTGTGTATATATGACGTTTCCGGCTTAGATATATGCAAGCATCCTTTGGGTTGATTTGTGTTTGGGAGGGAGATTGTGGAATTTGAGGATCACTGTGATGTCGGATAGCAAGAGGGCACCTGGGGACTTATATTCTCCTGTTATAAGGTCTCGAGTGTCGTCATTTACTCTATTACATCTCTAAAAGGCACTTGTTGACATTATGATGGTCATAAGTTCCATGCCATGAGCACTTATAGGACCGGAACCATACTCTATCACAGTTCCAGAGAATGATATAGGGACGATCCAGATATTCGACATACAGGACTATACCTCTGAGGATGTTAGGCAAGCATGCAAGTCACCTTGTTGAAACTGCAAGGATAGGGAAAAAGAGGAAACGATTTTTCACCTTCTCTGCGAATGCCCAGCCCTGAGTGTCAAAATGCACTGTTAACCAACGTTAATAAGTATTTGGGTCTAGATTTAATGACTTCAACATTTTAGCATACATTACGATGTAAATGGCACTACATCTGACGAGTGGTATGGTCTTTTCAAAACGGGATCCTTTCGACTGTATTTGATTGTTCGAGCGCAGGGAACTACCATGTAAACCAACCAAACATATCCCTGAGGATGCACATTGGGATTCCCTAATGTTAGGGTAGTGCTGAGTGCAGTACATCGGAGAAGCTTTGATGTCTGATCTCTCAATAAACTGAATAATTGGCTTCATAAGATACCTAGGCCTATTGTGGTGATGTTATGGATGGCTTCACCAGTATCCCTAACAATAATCTACATATAAATATATAAGAAATTACACGTATTTACAAATGTAAATAGTGCCAGGATTCGTAGAAAATTATTGGGTTAAACAAGGTAGGGCCCTTATATATTAAGGTAACAATATAAAAAGGCCACACTTTTTTTTGTGCTACACTTTAAAGTATGTTATTGTCCACCAATATTGATAAAACATATTAAAACTTTTTTCAAAATTCTTTCTATAAAAATATGTTTAAACATATTTTCAAATAATCTGTTAGGAAAAAAAAAGACAGTTTAAACACAGAAAAAATTATTGCTTAAATTTGTTCAATTAATTTATTTTTTGGTTTTATTTTAAACTTTAATAATATTTTTTAATTAAATTAATTATTTTTTCAATTGGTTGTAGGATTTGTTGATAAACAAAAAATTTCTGACGTTTTTAAATAAATTAATATTGGAAAAGAAAAAATTATTTTGAAGATTTAAGTCAATTATAATATAAAATTTCTTCTATTTGGACAAATTTTGAAGCGCGTAAATTCCAAATTGTGGAAAAATAGAGTTAGTCATGTTCATTTATGGATTATCTTAAGCTATTCGGTAAGTATGAACACATAATACATAAATGTGTGCTATTTTTAAGACATTCGTTTCATATTAATAAGACGGACAGCGTTATGGATGTATATGAGGAATTTGATGTCTGAAACATTTTCTATTGAGAGAAAGCTTTCGTTAGGTAAGTACGATTATATTCCTTTCTAAAATATCTTTACATTAATGAAATTTTTCTTTTATCATCCCTTAGATCATGTATTTATGGAATGCATACCCGAGCTAACTTAAAGTTTTGTGGATTTTAATGTTTGTTGCTATTCCGAGTGATCTTAGGGATAATACATCCATTTTCGGGTAAGTACTTGTTCAGATGAGAGAATCTGTTCAATCCGTTGTTGAATTTCTTTGTTTTTTGTCGACCCTAGGTCAAAATGCAACGTTCGTGAAGTAATGCCACCGAGATGACGCCATGTTTATTTGTTTAGTTACTATTTAAATTGTAAATACATACATTACATACATTACATACATTACATACATTACATACATTACATACATTACATACATTACATACATTACATACATTACATACATTACATACATTACATACATTACATACATTACATACATTACATACATTACATACATTACATACATTACATACATTACATACATTACATACATTACATACATTACATACATTACATACATTACATACATTACATACATTACATACATTACATACATTACATACATTACATACATTACATACATTACATACATTACATACATTACATACATTACATACATTACATACATTACATATATTACATACATTACATACATTACATACATTACATACATTACATACATTACATTACATACATTACATACATTACATACATTACATACATTACATTACATACATTACATACATTACATACATTACATACATTACATACATTACATACATTACATACATTACATACATTACATACATTACATTCATTACATACACTACATACATATATTCCATATAAAATAATTTATATCTTTTAAAAATATATGTAAAATATATTTAAAATAAATAAAATTTAAAAATTTGGATAAAATATTCGTATTTTTATGGGTTAGGTTACAATTAATAGATGAATTGTATTAATTAATATTTTAGTAGATTTTATGCAAAATTTGAATTACTAACTTAATTGATTCAATAAAAAATTTAATTGAAATTTTTCAATTAAACTTTTTAATTTGAATTTAATTAATAGTATCATTTTGATGATTGGAGCAAAATCAAATATTTTTTTAATTAATACAATTAATTTCGTAATTGAAATTCATTTTTAGTTTTTTCTGTGAATGCTTTGGAGTATATCGATTTGTTGCTATTGTTTTTATAAAGCCCGATATTGAAAATTATCTTTCACTCATTGTTCTTGTAGGACGTATAGTTAACAAAGCATTAAGTAAGTTGTCAAGCTTACCAGATCGCTTGTGACATTTGTTTAAATATAAAAAGTGTTCTAAAATAATTTGAGTATTTGTTTTAAAAAAGTTGTTTGGATTTTGAATATTTTTTAAAGTTTTTAGTACACCAAAACTCCCTTTTCGAAAAAACCGGCTATTCGAGGAGAAAAACCCGTTTCTTTGATATTCGAAATGTAAGCTTTTCAAAAAAACCGAAACCAACATAACCAAACAAACCGGTTATGGGTAAACAAGATTCGGTGGTGGGTAAACAAGATTCGCCACAGTTTAATTTAAACAATAATACAGGAAACCTAATTTCATCTTTAATAAATGTTAATAAGTCTAACGATAAAAAATTAATTGATTCAATTAATATACTTAATAATTACTTTGTGGTACAAAAATCCTAATTAATATGGCATGTGTTCTTTACTCATTATCCTAAAACTAATGAAATCAGTTAATAAAACAATACATACACTCATATAAATATTTGCTTACTCACATTTAGTTGCAGTCATCCATGGCTGTAATGAAAATTAAAATAAACAATTTAGTTTAATTTCATTTAATTAAGTTTTCAAAAATACTACAGACTAAATTTATATGCCCATAACTAAAAATGTCATAATATTTCTATAAACCACAGGCATTATCTAACTAGTCAAGTGGTTGCTAAATTTTTAATAAAAAATTCCTAAAAAAAAAAAAAAAATTAATTGTACCACAAAAACACGTGTGTTTTATAAATTTATGAGGTTAAAACTATTTACATATTAGAAAATATTAACAATTTACAAATTGTGGTTTTAGCATTGTTGTTGCTGTTTGCAAATCTAAATGAATTTTAGTTTTTAACGACAAAGTGAAAAAGTTATAAGCGTAGCCAAAAATCAAATCGTCAATATGTCTGGGTAAATTAAATAAAATTTAATATTTAATGACAAAAACATTCAC
This sequence comes from Calliphora vomitoria, assembly GCA_942486065.2. NCBI lineage: Eukaryota > Metazoa > Arthropoda > Insecta > Diptera > Calliphoridae > Calliphora > Calliphora vomitoria. The sequence continues at coordinate 39,875,556 of OW818031.2, forward strand.
TGCATGCAGCTAACAAGAATTTATCACTGAAAAATCATCATAGAGCAGAAAGCAGACAAAAAAAAAACAACTCAAATACTAAAGAAAACAATAAATGAAGAAAACTTTTCATATAAATAAAGTTTTTGAATTAAAACTAAGAGATACGACTAAGAGTACGTTTGTATATTGTTTTCTATTTTCTTTTGTTTTTCTAAGCAAGAAAAAGATCATCTACTACACAATGTCATCAGTATCGTGATAGTACTAAACTACAGATATGTACAATTTATATTAACTATATGTATATGTACGTCTTTCAAAATAACAGTCACAACAGTTCCAGAGAAAAACAAGTAAGAAAGTATGGTCGGTCAAGCCCGACTATATAATACCCTACACTGAGTAAATGAGCAAAAACGTATTTCTTTTAAAATTTCAATCATTTATATCCAAGAGTGATTTTCGGAAGTGGGTATTATTTGGGAGCTACAGGCAATTGTGGACCAATTGCCATGAGATTAGGCTGTGTGCTTTATTACTATATGAAATTTATTCCTGTTAAATTCTATGTAGATTCCAAAATGTTTAAGAGATTTATGCTTTGTTAAGTGAATTATGGACCGATTGCAGTGAAATTAGGGAGTTAAATTTATGTCTATATGAAAGTTATTTCTGTTGAACTCTGTATAGATACCAACATTTTTGAGATTTATGCTCGTTAAAGTGATTTTCGGAAGTGGAATGTTATGGAAGCTATGAATAACTATGGACGAATCATCATAGAATTAGGTCATATGACTTTCGTACATATAAAACTTATTTGGAGCGAAATTTGTGTAGATGCCTATATAAATTAATCATTTACGACCGATAAAGTCCCATTTCGGGAGGACACTCGTTAATTTCAATAGGCTTCATGCTTGGCCTAGAAAAATATATGTGACAAACTTGATGGAAATATCTTTCAAATTTTTCACAAGATTTACATGGACAGCCAGACGGAAGGACATTGTTTAGTCAACTCAGAGAGCGATTCTGAGTCGATCGGTATACTTTAAAGTCGGTGCTAGACTATTTCTTTTTGGCGTTATAACACAAACGTAAAATGATGATGGTGTAGGCTATAACAATTCCACTTCGTTAATTTATACGTCGTCATATACTTCAACATAAATAAATACATAGTATTTGAGTTTGTTCATCTTTTATTTTGTTTCGTTTCGTCTCATTTTGTTTTATTTATTTTAATTTAAAAAGTTTTAAAATTTAAACCCTGTTTTAGAATGTTAGTATAAGGCCAAGAGTCAATGCTCTACTTAATTAATAAAGACTTCTTCTGAAAACAGTATTTTACACAATTACTTTATATTGAAAGATGAAAAAGACATTTTGGATATATTTTTTTTTCAGTTATGTTAAGTGAAATATAAGCTTTTGTGATATAGTAAAGTACATAGCAATGTTTGTAATGGATACATTGACTTAAGTGCAGACTTGGAGGTGTATCAAGTTTTGAACCAAAAATTTAATAATTTTTATATTTGTATACTCACCATCAATAGAGATGGTACTGATTTCATCATTCCGTTTGTAAAATATCGAAATATTGGTGGTAGAACCAAAAAGTATATATACTATGGGTCCGTATAAGATATGTTTGTCCGTCTGCGGCCAAATGACCCTTTGTGCGGACATAAGTCGAAAAAACTAGTTTTTGGTTGGGGGTTTTTTGTCATTGTGTTGGTTAAAGGAATGTCCTAGGATATAAAAAATGTTCATTGTAGGGTTCCTTGCGTCACACGCCCGTCATAATTTCAGTTTGAATGAGGCCTTCACCCGAATGACACACTGCCATATGAAATATCGACTAGTAGAAAGAAGTTTCCGTTAAACTCGTGTCAAAGTTTTTGTAATCGAGCAAATTAAACGAAACAAAATGTATTCTACAGCTGAATGTAAGTACAAAAAGTAAAATTATAATCTGAATGCAAATTTAAATACATAGTAAATTGCCAGATATGAAAGGACTATTTTTTTAACAATATGGATATGATTGAGGGCTAGATCCTGTTCTTTAAGCTTTTGGAGGTAGTAAGTAAAAGCACTATGTAGCAAATAAAATAAAATTCAGCTATCCGTAGCTGCCCGTTGAATATTTGTACAAGATGCAAACATAACCGGAATTGGCGAAGATATTTTATATTATATATATATATTATCTATATATAGTGTAAACTTTGATGTCACCACTAACTGCGAAAACGGCTCGACCTATTTCCAGGTACATTGGGGATGGCCTGTATTTCCGGAGATATGGCATTTAGGTTTTCCTATCTATATATATAAAAATGGATGTTTGTATGTATGTATTTATGTTCCAAATAAACTAAAAAAAGGTTGGAGCGATTTTGATGAAATTTTTAAGCAATCTGCAGAATAACCTAACGGTGACTGGAACAATAGGCATGGGACCGCCATTACAAAGAAAATTTTAATTTCGAGAGTCTTTAAGCTTTGTCTGAATCACTTTTTTACAATGTTTGGAATATAAAGGAAATAGTATATAGTTATAGTTATGTAGCGAAGCGCACCGGGTTATGCTAGTGTATATAAAAAACGGATGGACCGATTTTGATGAAATTTTCAGGAAATCTGCGGATGGAATGGCGTTGCAAAATCAAATTTTTTACTATGCCGCTAATGACATCAAAAAAAAAAAAAATAAAAGATTATTGTATAATTTTTGATCGACCTTTTCCTCAATTCCTATATATAGTTTATTTAGTTTTCTATATACAAGCTTCCTTTATACAGTTTATTACAATAAGTATGATGACTACAGGAATCACAAGGACGTACTGATTGGCGCAATGAACAAACATTGCTTACATTGCAGCGTTTTGAAGTTATCTTAGGAATCCCCGGGAATGTGCTGTTCAAACGGTAAAGTTATTCTGCCACCAGTTGTTAAGCCGCCTGAGCTGCTTCTAAGTTACATTTCCGGCATTTCCGGCGCAAATCCTATTCCTCAGCACTTCTTTCAAAATATCCAAAAGAGCAACTCATGCTTTCAAATAATAAGAGCATGAAAAGGACAAATGTACCACAGAATTAGATCATTGTTCCCGCTTCCCAAAGATGATGCAAAGTTCCTTCAAATTTATTTCACTACAAATGAAGCTACAGAAGCCAAACGCTATTAACGAAAATGCTTGTGAATTTGCTGCAACACTCTTCTGTCGAAACATTCTCAAGCCAATAGCTGGTCGCACGCCCATTTTTCCAATTCCGTTTTTAGCCAAGAAGCGCACAATGGTACCGAAGTAAATTTCAGAAGTTTTGCGGCCTAGTGCCCAGCCCACTTGACATTTCAAAATAAAATTATCTTATTGTTTCTTCCATATATAGAAGAACACACAGTAAAAATTTCAAGAGGATCGGTCTAGTGGTTTAAGTTCCTATAAATCACAGGCAAACAAATAAATAAAAATATACAATAATACAAATATTGCATTGCAATATTTTAAGTTTGTTTATTTTTAATAAATTTTTCAATTATGTACCCTAATAATGTCAAAAAAAAAAAAAAAAACTTTTAATCTATTAGCAAATTCATTCATAAGTTTTTTCATATGCCAGGACGCCATATTAGGTCGGTCATTTTGAATTTGCTAATTCTGATAACGGATTCGTAATCAGCGACACCAACAGACCCCATATACCAATTTGTGGATTATTTTCTACATTTTTCGACTTTTAGCCGCACAAAGGGGCCTTAGGCCGCATAGTGGTCGGTCTGTATTTTGAAAACAGAATAGTTTCCAAACGAAAAGTGCTAGTTGCCTGAATTTCTACAAATACTCTCTGTTCATAAAGTTTATTTGGTATTGAAAATGGGAAATTGTTCAACCAATTTTTGTAGGTCTAGTCGAGTAGATTCCATATATATTAAAATCTTTTAAATCGGATAGCAAACAAAAATTTGGCATAATTTTTAATTTTTGATATACCCTAGGTGCACCACTTTGGGGCACTGTGGCTCGGTCCCCCATTAGTGTTATAAGCCAACATTCAAAACTTAAACGTATCAACACCTCCTCTATAGCCGTGGGAAATTTTATTAAAATCGAGCTATTCGTTTAGAAGTTACAGATTTATTTCCACTTTTTTCATTTCCCCCGCTGTGCGTTATCTTTGGAATTTTGACTGTAAAATCAGTCAGGCGTATAATGTCTGTTTATTATTAATTAGTTGTATGTTACTCATACGCAGTGTGTTATTTGACACATAATTACTAGGGTTCTATAGTTAGCAATACATAAAAAAAAAGTTTTTCCCAACTTAAAGATATTCATACCAAATTACTTCTATTCATTGGGGGATATATTCGGCTGCCTCAAACGGACATTAGGGTGGCTCTCATTTATTAGTTGTGTGAAATATAGGATGATATTTGCGACTTTGATTTTTTAACAGAATTTGAATTAGACGCCGAAGTTTTTTTAATAATATAAAAACAATTGTTTTTAATTTTGGGATACTTAGCTGGAGTAGCAATCTTTCGTTTAAGATAAAAAAATTTATCAGTACACTGAAAAAAATATAGCTGAATGATTTATATGAAAATTAAAAAATTCACAACTTTATATTTGAAATGGCACAATAAAGGCTGGAGAGTTTTACTCAAAACTTTCCACACTTCAATATCTAAAAGAACTTCAATATATAAAATTCCTTCGAACCGCTTGACAATAGAATGTTTTGTTCGAACATAAATTGAAAAAATCTGAACAAAAAATTTAAAATTTTTAGTTTTTTTGACATTTCACTATAAATATCTCAGAAACTAAGCATTGTATTGTTAAGTGGATCGGAGGAATTTTAGAAATGGTTTTAGTTTCAGTGTGTCAAGTTTCGAGCAAAACTCTTCAGCCGTTTTTGTGCCATTTTAAAAACAAACGAAGATATTTGTGTCATTTTTCACATGGTGAACCGAGCTTGATGTAGGATAGCAATGTGAATAGATCATATCATTTAAAAAATCTTTAAAAGGCTCTAAGGGCCATTGACTTTAAGTATCCCATTCTAGTATTTATCTTCCAGATCTCTGTTCCTACCAACAAATTAATATATTGAGAAACAAACAATACAAATACCGCGGTGAAAAAATCTGGCAAACAAGAAGTATGGATTTGGAGACCGAACTTAAAGAAAAGTTAAAAAACCTGCACTCTAATACGGAAAACTCACCATGGTTTCTTAATTAGCAAGTTTAGTTTTAATCCTAATTTTGTTAATAGCGACTTATTCTTCAAAATACACTGTACGTATTCATAAAATTGAATTGAAAATTGACTTTTCCACATTTCGACTTTTTTTGGACTTTTAAAATGTCCACTTTTCGAACTTTCGACTTTTATACTTTTTTTAATAGTCAAATAATTTGCACCGAATCATTACTTGCGATGAAAAATGGATACATTACGACAACCCCAAGCATAAGAGATCATACGCGAAGACCGGTCAACCAGCCGAATCGACACCAAAGCCTTATATCCATGGCGCTAAGACAATTCTCTGTATATGGTGGGAGCAAAAGGGTCCTATATATTATGAGCTGCAGAAATCTGGCCAAAAACGCCCAGAATATGTGGCGACACATAACACCGTAATATCCCAAAACGACAACGCTCGGCCACGTTATGCCATACATTTTAAAAAGTATTTAGAATGAAGTGGTTGGGAAGATTTGCCAACTACTATTTGCTTTAATCGATGCTGAACCCTCTCTCTGGGATATGCTTCATTTTGGAACAGAGTATCCGATATTGGCTTGATTTGTTGTTGGCCTCAAAAGATGAGCAGCTCTTTTGGCTCGGAAACCATATTTTTGCCAGAAAGATGGGAAATTATGTTAATTATCAATGGCCAATATTTTGAATAAATTTATATTATACAAATGTTTCAAAATAAAAGTTAAAATTTAAAAAAAAAAAAAAAACCTGCAATCCAACAGCAACGTTGTGTACTTATCTGGACACACTTGGTCAATTCACAAGGTCTCTTATCAGTCTTATTGTCATAATGTCCTAATATATCACGACTCGGCGGCTCGGCTTAACCGACTCATTGGCATTCGGTGTTAGTCTCTGCTGGTTTGTTACGATAAAACAATAAACATAGCATAGAAAGTAGCTTTGTGAAATATTAGGACATTATGACAATATGACATGATAAGAGACCTTGTGAATTGACCATTTGTATTTTGTACATATAAAATTGTATTGTTGAAACTTCTAAAATAATTCCTTTCCATGTCGGTTAACGAAAAAATCGACTTTCAAAAACGGACCAATTTTCGGTTAACCGACAACCGGTTTTTTTTAAATTGGTTTTTTATAAACACTAATAATTATGTATGAATGTATGTTGTTAGTAGTAAAAAATGTCTAATTGTTTATTACTTTACAGATTTGTTTTTCCTCAAATGTATTGTATGTGAAAATAATTGTGTATTCAGTATTTGCATATATGTACACAGAGAAAACAAATTCGTGATAGCAACCGAATTTGTTGCCAATCGAATGATTCTACAATAGTGACCGAATTTTACAGTTGTGGCTACAAAATTTTAGAAGGGGTAACAAAAGTATAGTTGCGTCAACAGAAATTCTTCTTTATCAACTGACTTTCTGTTGATATAACCGAAAAGTTCAATGTGTGCAACCGAATCATTCGATTGGCAATGAATTCGGTTGCTGCTACGTATCTGTTTTCTCTGTGTAGGCATAACATGTTACTTTGATGTCAAGTAATAACATGCCATTATACCAATATTAACCAAAAAAAATTAAAAAAAAAAATACGAATGACCTCTTTGACGTACTATTTTCTGAGTACTGCATTTATTTCTATATAAGTATGTAATATTCATATGTAATAGTTGATTTCCACTGTACGTTATTTCGTTGTTTAACTCGTATTCGACTGCATATGTAGGAGGGAAAACAAAAACCAGCCCACACATGCACAAATGAACTGCTGCACATACCATACTAATACACATGAAGAAAAAATGTAATAAAAATAAAGGTAAACCAAAGAGAACTAAGGACAGAGAGAGTGTATAAGAGGTAGAAGTAGAGAAAAAAATAATATGTACAAGATATACAAGTTTTTTATTTAAAGGCAAACTTTTATTGTTGTTTGTATTTTTCATTTATGCAAGTAGTAGTTTTTGCCAAAAACAACTGCCATATAAAAGGATCACAGCATCACGTCATCATTATCTTCATCGTCAGAGAGTTCAGGCACACATTATTATGATTATGATGTGTGCAGGTGGGTGTGCACAATGCAAGTCATTGTACAGTGACCAGATTTAAAAATAAATGTTTGTAAAATGCTGTTGAACTTTTCATGTGAATTTATACAGGTGGTAGCAATAAAAGTAAAAGTGGTAAAACAAATTGAAAATGTAACTCTATGTTTTTATAAGACATTTAGCTTATTTAATTATTTTTAGTAATGAAAGAAATTTTGTTTTCGACTTTATTAGTTAAAAAATGTTTATAATTTTCAAACGAAATTCTTGGAACATTTACAATTTTGTCATACATAATAAACAAATTTTGGGATTTGTAATAAATTCGTTTGTAGATAAATCGGTTGTTTAGAAATTCATTGATTTTATAAAAATAAGCATAAATAATGAATCAAATAATAAAAAAAAAAACAGAAAACTTTAAAAAAATCAAACAATTTTCAATTCTAATTAATGCTAAATGACGACCCATTTATACTTGGCGGATTTCAAGAAAATTTTATTTGTGGTCAGATTGTTTATTTAGTTATTAAATTTCCGGTTTTGTAGTTTTAAATTTCAAAGACATCCTTAACCATCTGATCTCAAAACTGTACAATACATACAGTTTCGACCTATATATACTTAATAGCAAAATATTAGCTCTGTTCAATAACTAAAAGTTGTTACTAGTTAGTAACAATTGTTACTGGAAAAGCGTTCATTAACTCAAAAAACTAGCAAGTAGAGAAAAAATCAAGAGTGTATAAATTTTAGAGAGTGTTCTCTCGTTGCAAACTATTACAAGTTCTATTTTGAACTCGTAATAGTTAGCAGCTTATATTTTATATGTTTTGTGTTATTGTTTATTTATTTACAATTTTATTTTTGTGGTGAAAAAAATAAAATTGAAGAAAATGAGAATATTTATACATTTTAGAAGGAAAAAATATGAAAATTGTTTGTATAAATTTGTTGTTACTGGAAAAGCGTTCACTTACTTTTTACTATTTTTGAGAATTTAAGAGAGTAATTTTGTATATTTTGATTTTATTCTCTCGTTGCAAGTATTTACTGAGAAAGTAAATGAACAAACCTATTATAATAAAATAATCAATTAAAAAAAACTTATATATATTAATTATAAAAGATTAATCAATAATCAATTTTTAATTTTATAAATGGTTTATAAAACAGAATTTTCATACAAAATTTGTTTTATAAACTTGTAATAAATTTAAAATTTAATTATGAACAATTTATAGGTTCTACTTAAAATTCGTAAATATAAGCAAATTGGTATCATTCACCAAAATATGGGAAAAAAAATATTTTTTCCCGAAAATCACTAAATTTAAATCTAAGGTACGGAAAAGCTGTAAGAGGTATTGACATAATTTTTTCATATTTTTGTTCTCTACTAAGATCTAAATAAATCCCACTGTGATGATCAAAAAATTCTGAAATTTGTTTAACAAAATTTTTAAAAATTTGAAAATGGAGATTCGAGACTGCCGTTAAATTTTTGTAACAAAGACTTAGTTATTCTTAAATATCCGATGAAAATTTGGAGTTCAAGCTGACACGGTGCGCTTCGCCACCCCAATTGGAAGAAAGAAATAGTACTATTAACTCCCTCTTTGTGAATTAATACTAATTCAGGATAATCTCTAGTTTCATATTTATTGATTAATTGTAATGAGGAATCTAGCTCGTTCGAAACACATTATTAAAATAGCAAAAGTACCATTAATAAACCCACATTGTGCATTCCCACTCAGCATCATGATTCTGGGTTCATTAGTATAGAAAATTATAAAAAAGGTACCATTGTGCATTAATACTAATTCAGGACAACATGTCTCTAGTTTCATGTTTACTGATTAATTGGAATGTGGTTTCTAGCTCATTCGAAACGTATTATTAGAATAGAAAGAGTACTATAAATACCCATATTGTGTATTCCTTCTCAGCATCATCATTCTGGGACCATTGTTGTAGAAAATGCTAAAATTCACTTTTTTTATAATTCTAACTCATAACTACTCGACATTTATGATCAGTATACTCTGGCAAATCATCAAGAGTAAATTGACGCTTCAAATTGTCCAGATTACCTTTGAAAATTAGTTAGCAATTCGGTTAATTTATAGACGACTTCGAGATTTTCCAAACTAAAATAAGTAAGAAAGTATGGTCGGTCATTTCACTGAGTAAATTAGCAAAAACGTTTTTCTTTTAAAATTTCAATCATTTCTTTTCGTTAGTGGGCCTTATATGGGAAGTGGGCCTTATATGTGAGCTATGAAAAATTATGAACAGATCGCCATGAAACTAAATTGTGTGATTTATGTCTGCGTGAGACTTATTTCTGTTGAATTATATTTGGATTTCAACATTTTTAAGAGATTTATGCTCGCTAATGTTATTTTCGGAAGTGGGCCTTATAATTATGGACAGATCATCATAAAATTAGGTGCCATGACTTTCGTATATAAACACAACTTTTTTGGAACGAAAATAATGTAGATACTTTTATAAATTAAACATTTATTGCCGAGATTCTTTTGTTTTAATATTGTACCTTCTGAATGGTACTCTTTTTTTCGCAAAATCTGTTCCACTCCATAGGTGTACAATAGGTATATAACTAATTTTGCCGAAATTTTTGGCATACCACCACGTGATGGCCAATGTTGTATAAGTAATGAAAATCATTTTTTTAGGTCATCTGGAATCAAAAACATCACGTACCAACACCAATTTCTAAGATAAACCAAACTTTTTTTCTCTGAAAAATTATATTAATAACTAGCTTGACCCGGTGCGCTTCGCTACCCCTGTCGTAGTAAAAAAAATATGTAACAATTTTATAAAAAAAATTAGGTTTTCCCCCTGTTTATCTCTTTCTGGTCCAAGTATTGAAAAAAGTTATAGCCTATTGACGCTTTCAAGGATCTATCTACGTTCCAAATTTCAATAAAATCGGTTCAGCCGTTTAGGCGTGATGCTCAAACAAACAAATAAACAAACAAACTTACAAAGACATTTATATATTTATATAGATATAGATTTCATATTTTGTTTGCAAGTGTAAAGGATACTTTCCGTATTTAAAAATTATCTTTTGAAGTATGTCCGCAATTATTATTAAAATAAAATATATTGTATTTCAAAATATTTGAAAATATTGTATGAAAAACTTTATTGCGTTTGGTGCGTGAACTTTTTTAACAACCGCGAAAAAATAATACCGTGGTTTTTCATATTTTTTAATGCTCTATTCGACTATGCTATGCCAATTTGCATATTTGCAAAAAATGTCAATAGTTATATCCCTAGTGTACAAATGTCTCGCACGATAACATGGAAATACCTATATGTAAATTCATTGTATTAATATTTCACAAATAATGGTTAATCCCTATTTGCAATACTTTTAGGATGGAATTTCTTAATAACTTTAGAATAAAAGCATTTTCCCTCATACTCCCCCCACATTGGTAATGCTGTTATACTCAAATCATTTTCAACTCATCATTCAAAGCTTGACATTTAATAAGGAGTTTAATTTCAAATTATTCTCAATTTAAGCTCAAACCACCGTGTTGGCGAGGCGAATCCACTGTGCATGGTTTTTATTTGAATGCATGTGCAGGAAAGTAAGTTGTTGTTGCCCTAGTGTTCCCTTTATATTTATGCAACTAACTAAAGTGTAGATCTGAGGTTAAACCAAAGTATCCTTGTGCACAGATAACTTTAGGTATGTTAGTTAAGTTTTCATCTTTTACTTCACTATCACTACTCACTGGCACACTCACTGTGTGTTTGAATGTATATGTGTGTTGAACTATGAATATAAAAGTGCATGATTCATTGAGTCTTGTTGTTGTTTGTTTGTTTGTTGATACAACTAAGCATATATGTACTTATATTTGAGTTTGCGGCAGACATAAACCTATATACTTACATTTGTTGGAATATATGTATAAGAACATACATATGCATGTAAATAGTATGTCGGCATATGTATCCATGTGTCTTTATCTGTATATGAGTAATAAACAGATAGGAAAACTACAAAAGCTACTCTAGGAAATTGTTTCCTTCCTTTGACAATCTCACTTCTGAACGTTTACTTGCTTGCTGGCACAGGTGTGTGCCTGTGTTTGTCACATTTTTCTCTTGTAGTTTCTCTGATTATTTTGTTTAAAGTGCAATATTTTCCTAATAATTTTTTTTTGTATTAAGTTAAATATGAATCTTTATGCAGTTGGACAAACACGTTTGTGTTTAATGTAACTTATGAAATTATTAAGTTAGGAAAAGTTTTTGGCAACAGTTTTAAAATAAACAAACATTTGTTTGGTGTACATAAGTTGTATTTAAATCCTATTTCATTTAAATTCTAGCAACATGCATTTTAAAAGTAATATTAGCGTGTAATAAAAATAAAGTTTTTTTTTCTTGGACAAATCTGTACATATGCACATGAATCTTTAGAGAAAATGGAGTAAAACTGCGTATTATCCTGTGTCGTATTTATAAGACTTTACATTTTTAAAGGAGTCAAAATATGAAATATTTTTTTTAAATATGAGTTCATATGTAAGAGTGTACCAGAATCCATATCAAATGAAAGTAAATCGTTCATACAACCATTTGAAAAACAAGTCTCAAGTGCACGGTACACGGTGCAGGGGCTTAAGCACCCTAAGGATGTGAACTAAGAACTACCCACCCCCATACCTCAATTTGGTAGTGTCTGTTCCCTTAGTTAGGGCGGCTACCAAATCCCTCTCTCTCTTCATTGTTTTGATGTCGGTACAGGACTGTGGTTTTGGTTTACCTAGACAAAATAACCGTACCTTCTAGCTTCTGTTCCCTATGTTAAGGGCAGATACATAGTACAATCTGGTTTTGTCAGTCCGAATGTTTTTGGTAGAAACGAAAATCCAGGAGGCGCCTGTCTCACATTGAGCGGCATCCTGGTCTGCGTCTGACTCCAGAGGAGCGGCAGTGTCTTTTTCTCACCTATGGTAGAGGTATAAACTACCAACCCCCTCCCCCTATGAAATGTCGGAAATGGAAGACGACCCTATATCCTTGGTCGAGGGTGCTGAAATCTCCAAGGGTAACGTGAGTACTCAGGCGGTGGCCACAGGTTAGAGTGCCACTATAGCTACTGTGACTGCGACGAATCTGACGAATACCCCGGGTCTGGTAGTCGGTGAAACTATTGGGGTAAACAAACCTAAAAGGTTTCTGACGAGACAGGAAAGATTGACTTTGGACGACATTGACGACAACCTCTCAGGTCTGAAAGGGTTAAACTTTTACGAGACTGATGAGGAGGACTTACTTATGGTGTCCTCTGAGCCGCTAAAAGCGATGAACGACGTACAAAATCCGGAGGCGCATGACCATGCAAAGGGAGACCCAGGACAGAGAAATAGGAAACAGGACACAGAACAAGACGAGCGTAAAAGGTTGGCTGGCTACAAACGCTCTCTCCGGAATATCAGAATGTTGGACTCACGAGATCTTGCGTCTTTGACCACCAGGGAAAATCGTTAGCGGCGTAAACATACCTACCACATACAGAAGTATGACGCTTTTCTAAATACTACTGATGTGGAGGTCAGGCCAGCCAAGACTACGACCGAATCAAACCAGAGCAGGCATGTGATTACATCTAAACATGTGCCTCACGCCAGCATTGGACCGAACACGATCATTGCCTCGGTGAATCCTGGCGTACGCACATCTACATCAAAGACGGCCACGTCGGGACCAAAGAGAGAGGATGACCAATGCGGCACGATGAAGTCTGCTAGCACAACAACCAAGGTTCTGTCTGCAATCTCCTCTACTGGTGGAACCGCGACGGTTGCCAAAGGTCCAGCAAGCAGGCCAAGTATTAAGCGGCAAAGGTCAGGTGTCTGAGGGTAAGCAGGTGTCTGAGGGTAAGCGGCTGAAATCATCAACTAGCTTAACATCAGCACCTAAGCTACAAGTAGCCTTAATAGAGCGTAGTCAGCCTAATGGGAAAATGACTACGGACAGATGGCTGCTTCTGGAGGAGAGGATCTCGCATGCAGTGAGGATGATTCCTTTACTGCATTCGATGAGGCCAAATGGCTAAAGGGTGTCAAGATCATCGGGTATGGTAACGAAAAGGCCCTAGGCTTTCTCAAAAACTGCATACGAGGAGTTGGCGAACTCTGGCCCAACGAATCAAAATGTAGACTCCTCCTCCTATCTTGGAGGACGATGCCACGCTAACACTTATACAGAGGACTGGACGATTGAACGAGGACGCGTGAGGGATAAAGGAGAAGGTAAGGATCTCTGGATTAAAATTGGCTCGGAATCCCTCCGACTCCTACGTTCCTCGCAAGGCGTCATGAAGTACTTTTGTGTGTCTACGACAAATATTTCGATGTCTTTCAAACGTTATGTCAAAATCAATATACCTCCATGAGTTTTCAAAAGGCATAGACGATTTACGTTTTTGTTGAATTTCAAAAAAAGTCGGAATTCGGTCGAAAGTAGAATTGATCTCAATTCTCTAAAACATCGCTGTAGTAAACATTTTAAAGACGTTTTAAGTTTCTATTATCATTCTGAATAACATTTTACTGTCACAAGGTGTATAAAGCTTTTGCATTAATGTTTATTGTTACAGTTTGTCTAAGCTATGATGTTATTACAAGCAAAGTGTCTCAATGTCTATTCAATTCTCATATAAGGAATGAGATCGTAAAATTCTTAACACACGTTTTTCATTAAAACTTTTAACTCAAGTATTATTTGATTTTTTTTTTTTTGTTTGAGTTACCTTTGTAAAACATGTCAGTTATTATGTTTAATGCCAATTATATTCATTTGTTGTTAATCTGATTAAAATGAGTGACTAGAATAAAGTGCATACTAAAATTATTAAATATTTTCAACAAAACCCAACTTGGGCCTACAAAAAGTTGGCCAAGCATTCAAAGGTCTGCCGTCAAACTGTTTCCAATGTTATTTAACAGTACCGGAAGAACTTGTCCGTTGATAGAAAACCTGGTTCAGGTAGAAGACATGGTCCACATGATGTTTGTTAAGCCAACAAAATATAAAGCATTTTCAAAAGAGCTCCCAACACGTCCGGTAGGAAAGCAGCCCGGTTAGCTCAGTGCTCGGACTATTTGGTACAAAAATTGAAACTTAATGCAGGTTTAAAAACATACAAGGCTCAAAAAGTTCCTGACAGGATCGCTGCTAAAAATGTAGAGGCCAAAAACAGAGCACGGAAATTGAAGTTAAGAATTTTTCGATCTCACTCCTTATCTAATTTTATTTGGGAATTTAGCACATTAACACTAAACCATTGCATTACCTTGCATCATAATATGATAATAATATGACTCTATATCATAATATGATTGCTTTTGATCATAACATGGTTCTTTGGATCATAATATGATAATTTTATATAATAGTATGATAACTATATTTGATGATAATATGATATTTTATATATATTCAAATATTCATAATATGTTTGGACTACAGTCATAAATCTTATCATATGCTGTTTTTAGATTATGTCTACCAGCACCATGCTTTTTCTCTGCATGTAGTTACAGACGTTTTAAATTTCTATTGAATTTTTAGCTCAAAACAGATTAAGATTATTCCATTTTTATAGTGGCAATAGACTTGGGTAGTTCATGAACGACCTAGTTCAATTGAACGAGTCAATTTTTTGAACTAAATGAACTAGTTCAAAACCGTTCTCAGAATTATATGGCAACTGACATCAAATTAAAAACCTAAGAAGCATTTTAGCTCTAGTATCATATTTGTTGTTTTAGTTCAGAATAGAGAGACAATTTTATTCTGTATTTACTTAATACAAGAAATTTATCACTCATTTATTGTTCTTTTATAAATAGCTAGTTCAACAAAAAGAGCGATTGAACTAGAAGAGCTACCTAGTTCATTTTTGAACTATGAACTAAAATGAGTGAACCATTAAGCACAAGTCTAAGTGGCAACGAATTAAGCAAACACAGAGTATTTACAGATTTACATACGTTTTAAGCAGTGTTGCCAGTTTAGCCTTTTTGAGGCTAAATTTAGCCTTTTTATTTACTCTTTAGCCTCGAAATTTTGGTTTTAGCTTCGTGGCTTTTTTCTAGCCTTTTTTTAATTTGAAAATAGCCTTTTTTAAATAAAAAAAGGCTAGAAAAAACAACGAAGCTAAAAACAAAATTTCGAGGATAAGGAGAAAATAAAAAGGCTAAATTTATATTTGTGAGACATTTTCATTTTAATTCATTACTGTTTTTCATTTAGCTTTTCAACATACTCAAGAATTGTTCACTATTAAAAGAACAAATAACAATTGCCAATACCAAGTATTTCAAAATGAAATATAGTATTTTATATCTGAAAGCTATAAATGTCTAGCAAATTCGCTTTCAAGACAAAATTGTTATTACACATTATATTCATCGTTATATAATGAACAAGAGCCCTACAAACTCTTGAAGGCTTGTGATACTCGATGGCTGTCATTTGAAATAGCCGTTAAACGTATTGTGAATCTGTGCTTCGAGTTAAAACCAGCAATGCTTCAAAGCCAAACATTTAAGTGATTAATATACTGATTATAATTTGGTGTATTATTTTTTTTTTTTACACCAGTAAGCAATTCAGCGGATCCAACAAAGCTGTTTTCTGATTTAAAATTTCTTCTCCATAGTTTGTGTTTTCAAATTGTAATACAATGCAAATAACTTGATACATTATCGCTTCCAATTGAAAATTGTTTAATGTTTTCGCCACATTTTTCATTCAAGTTTGAAGAATGAGAGATAAAATAACGAACGGTTTAATTAGTGACGATTCTGAAAAAAATAATACGCCAAATTAAACTAATTGAGCAATTGCGACAAAGATTTTCATATGAAAACTCTTCGCTAAATCGATTTTTTATCCGTTAATAATACACTTAAAATATTACTCGAAAAACCAAAAAAATATATTATGTATGTGAAAAATAGTAAATGCTTAGTACTTAAATTAAAAAAAAAAACAAAATTTAAGTTTTGTCTGTATGAAAATATATATGGGGCATTTAATGTGAAGTGAACCATCTTTTGAAATCGATGTCTTCCAATAGTTAGTTCTATTAGATAGTAATTCAGGCACAATTTTTCAACAAGATCGGTCGAAAACTTTCTGAGTTAGAGGGAATCAGAATTTGACGTTTTGGCCAACCAGGTGTTTTTTCTCATCCATGTAACTTATAACCTATTGTTCTTAGCAAAATGTGTCCCAAATAGTTTACATAGCTATTTCTTCAATCTTTCGGAAAAAAATATTTTTTTTTTTTTTTGACTTTTTTTGCAAAATCTAAAACTTAGTGGGATTCGAGTGGAATATCTATCAAAATAAATATTTTGTAACTCAAGACATACAGTTTTTGAATTATTTTTGCAAATCAAAATTTTTTCCAAAATGGTCCACATTTTTAATTTTTTTTTTTTTTTTTTGCTCAAAAGAAAGCTTATTTCCATTGCTTTAAGAGGTTTTTGGTCGCTTATGTTTATTTGTATATTTATTATTAATGATTAATGTTATTTTTTGTTTGCTGCTGAAGTGTACCTTTATAATTTTATTTATTTTTATGAATTTTATGAACATATTTTCTAATTTTTTATTTAAAAATAAATATAAACCTAAATTCTTAATTTATAATATTTTAGCTTTTTTTTTTTGGCTTTTTTTTAAAGCAGTTTGGCTTTTTCTGGCCTTTTTTCGAAGTCAATATAGCTTCTTTTTTTACCAGCTCCTGGCAACACTGGTTTTAAGTTTCAATCAAGATCAGTTACCGAGAGCTCTGAAATTATTCATTAAATTAGTTGAAAATTTGTTCATAAAAATAAGTAACTAAACATTTTAATACATCCCAATTAATGCTTCCAATATAATAAGATATACAAACTTGGTTAATACGCGTATAAACCACAACAAGTAAGATAACATTACATTGAAATTGTTTTTAAAAATCCATTAACATTAACATTCTTAATGTACAACAACAAGCACATAATACCCAAAACCCTATTGCTAATTACAAACATTTTCTCACACAGTACGTCCTAGAAGTTATAATTTTATTATAAACTTATTTATGGCGGTTTAAATTTGGTTTGTTAAACACTGCTATTTAATTTTCAAAAATATATTTCAATTATGTATTGTGTAAATGAACTCTACACCAGCAGGAGAAGACTCCTTGCATTATCTGTGGTGTTATATCTTAGGAAGAAGTATTAATTTATATACAAAGAATATTATCTATATACAAAATACCATAAACACCAAAAGCCATTATTACGCACACATACGAGCTCTTTAGAATAAAGATGTAAACATATAGAGTGTATCAGTGTGTTGGTTTATGTGCATTAGGGTGGCGCTTATTTGAATTTTCAATGTTGACAAGGGCTAAAATTGTTAACCGTCGTCTGAAAATCAAATTTATATTTGAGCTAAAGTATAATCTTTGCATAATTTATTTGAAATTTCGAGTTTTGGGTAAAAGTGGCAATATTCAAAAAAAAAAAAAATAATAAATGTTAAAAGATAAACCAAATTGTCTTTGTATTTCATTTAACCATAGCACAGCGGTTTAGAAAAGTTTTTATTTGGAAATAATTCGGAATCTCTGGAACTATTTGAGATACTGTTACGAAATTTCACATGGTCGAAGCTGAGGTATTTTCAATTGATTTGAAGTTGCTCAGCTTCCTAGCGCTAATGGGAGCCAGTTCGTTGCCCCTCGAAGTTGAACACCTCGGGTCTCAAATACAAAAAATACGCTTACATGTGTCTCAAATACAAAAAATACGCTTACATGTGTAGGTTATCTCTGTTAGACGAAGAGATATTTAGGTTTATTTTTTTTTTTTAATTTTGCTCTATCTTTTTATGGTTTTTAAATAAAATAAAAAAACTTGCTAAAAGTTATATTGTCTCTATAAAAAGTTAAACGCATCCAAAGTTGGAACTTGTAAAAAGTGCCGCATTTTTTAAGTAATTTCCCAAAAAGGCCTATATATTTTTTCTTTTGTAGAACAAAAATTTCTGCGGGACTACTTACAATTTTTATATGATCCGGAAAGAGAATTTAATGCAAAAGCGTGTGAAGTAAATTTTGGGCCACTTAAGCGGAAACGACACCCCCCCACTTAAGCGGAAACGATACCCCCAGACTTATCCAAACTAGAACAATTTTTAAACAAAATTTTACATTTGAATAAAAAATTCTAAAAAGGAAAAGCACCGATCCCCGAAAAGGCTTGTCTAGCCCTATATCTTCAAAATTTGTTTACTATCACACGGTAAATAACATGACAGTATGCTCTTTTCTAAAAAAAACTCAGTTTTTGGAACACATTTTCCCCGGTTTTGGAATTTCAGTATTTGAAAATAAAAAATTTTAAAAATTATAATGTCGTATACTTACACACAGAAAACAGATTCGTGATAGCAACCGAATTTGTTGCCAATCGAATGATTCTACCTTAGGGACTGAGTTTTACAGTTGTGGCTACAAAATTTTAAAAGGGGTAACAAAAGTTTGGTTGCCATGAACGAAATTCTTCTTTGTCAACTGACTTTCTGTTGAAAGAACCGGGAAATTCTATGTGTGCAACCGAATCATTCGAGTGGCAACAAATTCGGTTGCTATCACGAATCTGTTTAGTCTGTGTAAATATAATTGAGTCTATATTAGTTCCAAATTTTGTTTTGAAATCTTGAACCGTTAAAATTTTACAAAAATTCAAATTTTATATTTTCTTCATCGAAAATCACCATATTATAGTTTTTAAAGTAAATGACGTCCCAAAAATTTATAAAATTATTGAAATTTATTAAAATATCAATCTTCATGTCCTACGGCTTTCAACAATAGCAAATACTTATATAAAAAGATTTTATTTACTCCTCATTTATTTATTTATCATCTATTTTGCTTCGGGTTATCGTAATGGATTCATTTTTCATCGCAAGTAAAGATTCGGAGTAACTATTATTTTATTTGGTGGCGTTCATGCAGCATATTGGACAAGTAAAATCGTCTTTCAAGGTCTGTCGGTCCAATTTCTTTGGTTTGGATGACTCTTGCTGCTCACAAACATTTTGCATATGCAAGCTCTTGTTGAGTTTTATAACAATTTTCATGGAGTAATGCCTCCAATCTATGCTCTTCAAACTTTAATGACTGGCCTAGGCAATTTTTGTCTTCCATGTCAAAATTACCAAATCAAAATCACTTTTGAACCAAACAAACCATCTCTCGCACGTTGAAACCGATGGAACACTTTCGCCATAAGCTTTGCTGAGCAATCGGTATGCTTCAGCGACACTTTTTTCAAATTAAAGAAGTAAAGAAAAACTACCCGCATATGAAGATTTCTTGGTACAAAATTCGACATATTATTATACCCTCCAAGGTTCTGTACCCTGTCCGTCTGTATGTTGAAATCAACTTTCCGTAGCCCCTCAAAAAAATTTACAAGCATGATTCATACATCAGTATATCGGGAATTCTTCCAGCTAGGTTGGTATTTAAAATCGACACAATCGGACCACAAATGACTGAGATATAAGGAAAAAACTGGACAACCTCGATTTTTGACCTATTTTGGATTACAAAGTCATTAATTTTTTCACCAAAAAATATGTTTTTATTATAAATGTTTTTTCACAAATAAATTAAATTTTTTTTTTTTTTTAAATCAAAAGAAATATTTAAAAAAATTTGTTTGCGCTAAAATTTTTTTCGCTAATAAATTAAAAAAAAATTGTTTAGGGTAGAAGGGGGATCATTTGCCATAGGGGCACATCTGCCAACACCGAATAACTTAAAATCCGAGTAATCGATTTTGTTACATTATCAAGTTATGTGTTCGTTTATCGATTGTTTACCCTCCATGAAAGTTGGAAATTTTAATTTTACATACGACGTGAGGCAGACGTGATTAATTGTTTTTCAATACGCTGTGAAAATGTTTCATCGTGTAAATTTTGTGTGCTAACTTCTTTAGTTTTTGTGATGCAAAAAGGTATTGGTTGAAGATAGAATGTCAATAATAATGAACAATAAGTGACAATTGTCTTTTCGATCATTTAATTTGAAGTAGGAAAAAATTGTATATTAAATTTATAAACTCCCCCTGGGCACATTCACCAAATACAAAGTGATGTACAGTAAAATGTTGATAAAATATAGAAAAAATCAATCACAATTTGTTAAATTTTTTTTGGTTTTTTCACATAACTATATATATCTAGTTTATTATACTTTGTTTTGTTAATTAAGGTATAAAATAGTAAAATACGTTTTAATTTTTGTATTTTTTAGTTTTATTTTACAAATGACAAATCTGCATCATCCCATTGGCGCATTTACCCCATGGGTGGGGTCGTTTCGCCGTTTTTGGTCAGTCTAGAAATGTTAAAAAATATGTATACTAAGATGAGATAGGCAAGATTGAAATAAATGAAACAAAAGCCAACATCTAGAAATATTAAAAAATATGTACAGTAAGATGAGATAGGCAAGATTGAAATGAATGAAACAAAAGCCAACATATCTAAGTATACAAAACAAGAAAAAGATTAGGAATATGTATTGAGATCGCCTCAAAAAAAAAAGTGGCGTATGGTCCCCCTTCTACCCTACTTAAAAATATTAAATTTTTTTAAAGTATAATTTGGTGAAGGGTATATAAGATTCGGCACAGCCGAATATAGCTCTGTAATATACTTGTCTTTTTTAATATTACTACTTCGACCTAAAACTCGATAGCTAATGGAGAAAAATTTTAGACCTTGAGAGCATGGGAAATTCAAAAAGTGCAAAATAAGGGCCACACTAATATATGTAGAGACTTAAAATTATATAAAATGAGACGAGAAAATAACCAAAAAAAAATCTGTTGTTGTATCTGGTTTTTATGACTTTCACATTGTTTATTATTGTTTGAGGTTTTTCTTCACTGAAATTTTCCTTTTACTTTTTGGTTCCTGAAAAGTGTGTCCACCAAGTTTAAGAAATTTAATTTAAGTTTTCTTACAGATAATTGGATTTTATGGTAAGATTTCTGATTTTCAAAACTCCATTTTGTCATAACAAGACTAAGTACAAATTATTAGAGTTATCAATTAATAATACTTATTTCAGTTGCCGATAACTGAAATTGTATTTTTACTTCACACTAACAAAATATACAGAAATACACCACTGCCTGAATGCACAAGATTGTAAATTCCGCTTTATAATTAGATTATAAGATTGCATTCAAAACATATTATGATCATTATAAGTATTATAATATAACACATTATGATAATATTTCCTATTAATCATAATTTTATCTTATAAAACCTTACTATAAATCAATATGATATGAAGTAAACATATTATTATGAAAAGAAATCATAATATGCCCGTTGGAGTGTTTGATGAAATTATCGACTCCGAAATACAACATAAAAAAAAACAAATATTTTTGTATATAAAAACCACACCGTGAACACACTTTAAAATTTGTATTATATTTTTATAAAACAAATTTTACGATCAAGAGGGCAACGAGCTTCAATATTTATGTTATTCTGTCTGAGGATATTTGTTTATATACAATAGTCTCTGTAGATACATAAGTATGTTTGTATATGTTTCTATATACAACAAAATATACATGTATTTATAAACAAAGAAGACAGTGTTTGTATGTATACAATTTGTTTTTGTTGTTGTTGCTGTTGGACAAGTACACTCGAAGTATGTAGACAATAAACATAAAATAAAACATTTTATGCTGGTTATTGTCGTTGGCGTACTTGTTGGTTATATTTGCTGTTGTAATAAAACTGACAACTACAACAACATTATTAAACAATAGACAACCAACAAGTATAAAATGACACCGCCACCAAGCACCACAAACAACAGCATTTTTAAATAAGATTCTTTCAATACAAACATAAAAACAGAGCGTTAAACATATTTTCCCTAGACTTTAAGTTCGCCACTTGGAGCAGTCATGCTGTTGTGTACAATATTTTTGCTTTGTTTCTTTGGATTTTTGTATTTTATGAGTTGAGGTCTAATAATAATGACTCTTTTTGGTTGTCCTTTTCATCTTAATGTCACTTTAAAGGCAATAATAATTTGTTGGCCACAATTTAATTAAATTTTTCATGTGTTTTTTCGTTCTGTCTTCATCACATTTTAAATGGTGATATTGCGTTTAGATGGCTGTTAAACGCCGCACAGTGGTTTAGAAATGTTTTTTTTTCTTTTTTTGGAAATAATTCGGTATCTTGTGAACTATTGGAGCTGATATTTCGAGTTGATTTACAATTGCCAGTGGATGACCCCTCAAAGTTGGTTTTTTAAATATTAGCTATAATTTTAATAAAATTCTGAAAAAATAAAATATGTAAAGAAGGCCGTATTTTTTCCAACAAAGTCCCTATATTTTTTATTTTATAGAAACAAGTTTTTAATTATATGATCCAGCGTATAAAATAAAATGTGGGTCATTTAAGCTAACAAACACTAACTCGGCCAATTTAAAAAAAAAAAAATTGTATTTGGAACACATTTTCCCCGTGTTAGGTATTTCAGTATTTGAAAATAAAAAATGGTGGGTCAATAACTCCGGGGCTTTTTTTAATTTCCTTAAAAGACCAACACTGCTCCCGTCATCAGGCATACTGTCAAAATTTGAACAAGCTGCTTCATTTAGTTTTGATTTGAATGCCATTGATAGCAGACTTGATAAGAAATTGAAAACAAGTGAATTTCTTCTGCTCATTAAGCACTCTGCACCATCAATTTCAATGGTAAAAAATTGGTTTACTGAATTTCTTTGTGCCAGTACAAGCACGGAAGATGCCGAATGTTCTGGACGCAGCCGAAACAACTAAAAAATCGTGCTGGCCGATCGGAGATTGAAAGTGCAAGGGATTGTTGAAGTCGTAGACATCTTACATGGCTCTTACATGGCTGTTGAATTCATACACATTTTACACAGTTCAGTAGTATCAATTTTGAATGATCACTTGGGTATGAGGAAGCTTTCCGGAAGATGGCTGCCCCGTTTGCTCACAGTTGGGTGCAAAAAGGGTGCAGTTTCCATTTTGATGACCTTGAAAAATCTTATTTTTTGGAAGGAATAAACAAAAATTGGTGAAACGTTGGACAAAGTCTATAAAGCGTTTGACAAAGTCTTTATTATTTTATGTTATATAAAATAATAAAATAATGTTGTATCTAAAACCCAGAGTTTTATTAAAAAAGGCACAGACTTTTTGACCCACCCTCGTATTCTCAAAAACAAAACGTTACTAAACTACTGTGCGCCGACAGAGTTTTTAATATTATGAAACCATTGTGAGAATGTGAGTGCACAATACAAGTGAAATGTAAATTAGTGTAAAGGAATATTTTTGTTTAACAAAATTAAATTTTAAGCAACGAGGGCATTATTGTTATTAATTTTTTCTTCAGCCTATGAAGAGTTATTTAGAAATTTCACAAAAGTGTTCATACATAACTGCACGTAATTTTTAAACCGTTTTTATTTAAAACATCAAATTTTATGAATAAATCATATTTCTTTCAACAGTCATAAGTTATAAAATGCAAAAAACGTATTTCTAAGTTAAAAATATTTATTATTATTATATATTATGTTGTTGACTAAACCTCTTTCTATATTTGTGCAAATTATTTAAGATGGACGCTCTTTTGATTACGAAGTTATGAATCAAAGTATGTTATTTTGGGGCATAAGTCTCGAACTTAAATAGTGTCCAGCTTAAATTTTAAAATGTGGTCTTTGAGACATAGTATTCTGAATTTTATAACTCAACAATTGAACTTAGAACTTTTGAAAGAAATGTGATTTATTCATAAAACGTTAAAGGTCAACACGGAGCATCGAATGAACTCCAAAACTCAGATGCGATGGAGTCAAGATAAAAGCTGTTATCAGGAAATATTTAACAAATTTGCTTATTTCAGAATTCCTACATGGGTGGCAATCCGTACAATAATCCACTACGATCTATTTTACTTATATATTTTGGGTTCTTTCCTGTATATCTTAATAGAAGTACATCCAGATTACAAGGTATATACGAGTCAAAATGATATGTAAGGATTTTTCAGAATGACCGTAATATTAGAGTATCGGACGAAATGTTACCCACTTTGCTGTTGTACTGTAGTTTTGAGGTCTTAATGCCTGAAAGGAATCTGTATTCAAATTAGGCTAGGTGGCATACAAATTTCGGTCAGATGTGGTTCACCGATGGTTCCAAACACTTAATTAGAGAGCCTATATTTATGGGTTAAACTTATTAGCAGTCAATATTTCTGGTGAAGATAATATACAGTCAGAGTCAAAATTTAGTATACAACAACCATTTTCATCTATGAAGGTAAATATTTTAACTACAGAAAAAAATATCGTTACCTTAATATAGAAAGGCCCTAACCCGTGTTTTTTTGTAAGCCCAGATTTCCGTTTATTTCGATAAATGGTCCGCTCATATGTCATATTTAATCAAAAAATCTCGACTTAAAAAAAACACGAGTTAGGGCCTTTCTATATTAAGGTAACGATATATAAGTTTGAATAAACATAGAATGAAATTTGGAGTTTAGTCTTTTATTATTTTAAAAAAACATTGAAAATTAAAATTGATTTCGTGAAAAATTTATGGGAAAAAGAAAAAAGTACCTAAAAACAACACTAAAAAATTAGTATACAATTGATGGATAATGTTCTATATTATATTACCAAAATCTGAAAATAAAAAGTTAATATTTTGCTTGTCCTCCATTCAGCTTAACTACGTCCTCTAGTCACCTTTTCATGGAGTTTACAAGAGTTTCAGTTACATCTTTAGTTATTTGGCCCCTCTCTTCCGATAAAGCTGTTCGGAGTTCGTCCTTAGATGAATTGCTTCGTTTTCTAATATTCCGGTCTAAAATTTCCCACAGATTCTCTATTGCGTTAAGGTCTGGATATTGTGGAGGTGAATTTAACAGCGTATTGTATACTAAATTTTTACCCTGACTGTATGTTTATTTGATCAACAAAACCTATGTTTAAAAAAAGATAATATTCATCCGAATTTTGTCTTAAGGCTCGACTTTCTAAAACGGTACCTGCATATGTAAGAAAGTGAATTTGAATAAGTAAGAGTATTATAATCGGAGTCTTGTATACCCATCATCAACTGTGCTCAACAGAGAGTATTTGTGGAAAACTCCAGCCAGCTAACTCCGTTCGTTTGGGCTTTATTGTGTTTATAACGAACATAGCTAGATCGTCATAGAATCTTACGAGGACCAAGAATGTATATACTAATGGGGATCTGCGACAAATATTTCCATATGTTACAAACGGAATGACAAAATCATTATAACCCCCTTTCTTTTGATGGTGTCTATAAAAATACTTAGAGATTTGAACTAGTTGTTAAGCTATGTAATTGTCAGTTCAGACGATTGTAAGAAAGCATTAAAATTTCTTTGCAGACAGTTGTTAGACAATAAATTTATCTGCCAACAAAAATTGTCAGTTCACATAGTTATCCAATTGTAGTATGGCAAAAATTGCCAGATCCGTAGTTAGACATTGCCAGAACTGTCCAATCATATAAAACAAACAATTTGAAATTGTTCATCAGTGCCTTGGCTTGAATCTTTTCTTTTGAATTTTTCCAAATTGTAATTGAAAGAGGTGCGGAAATTTGCCATTTTTTATTTAATTTGTTTTTCAACTTTGTTTCACTTTTGTTTTTTAATGTTACAAATACGAACTTTTGTTTGTTTTAAATGCATAAATTTTGCACATATGAGATTAAAAAGTGTCTGACAATTATCTTACATAAATCTAACAATAGCAACGTAATGTGGTTAAACGACTGTCAAATGTCTGACAATATTATTGTCTTACAATGCAACGTACTGACAACGTTGCAAGACTAAAATTTTAAGTTCACACTGGTGTCTGACAATATTGTAAGAACTGATAGCTGTATATACATGGCCTTATATTTTGGTTAGTATTTTTTGAGAAATTAAAAAAAAAAAAAAAAGATTTTGCATTTATTTCTATGTTTGCTAAAACAAAGGTCTTAAAAAGGTGCCCAAAGATTTTAAAAAACGTTTTTACCAGAGTTCTTCACTAAAAATTCGAATTTAAAAAAGTAACAACCACGTATCTCTTTTTTTTAATTGATGATGATAAGTTTTGAATATATTTTGAATCTGTATTAGTTTAGAATATATATGAATCCCCTTAATATTATAATTTCCACAAACTCCTTCCTAGCTGGAAATGAAAATTTCAAAAACGGCATGATAAATACTCAACGAAGTTTGCAACCTACTTAAATTCATTTGGCATGAAACTAAATTTGTTTATTTTCTAGCGCAGTGTTATTTAGTAAATTCAAATTAGAGTTAATAAAAAACACATTTATTTTAAACATTTCGTCCTACAGATTAACTTTAATAATGACCCAATTATGTTATCATTAAATAACACAATACTTTTTTGTGGTTGTTGTTGATATTCTAAAACTTATTACTGTCCTTTATTGTCCTCCATACAACTCTATCTATTCTCTTTTTGCTAAATAGTTGTTTATTAAAAATAATTTTAAAATAAACCAGATCATGCCTGTTAAATTAATACGTTTATGTCATGCAAAATACAACATACAACAAAAAAAAATTAAAACTGGGTAAAAATGAAAATATATTAATGCTTCATAAATACTCCGTTCGCTCTGGTGCAGGAGTAAATACTACTCAACACACATAAATATTCTTAAATAACAAAATAATAAATAATAATGAAAAAAATTATAAGGAGAGCAAAAAAAAAATATATATATATAATAATATAATACAAGTAAAACCACAAACTATTTACAGCAACAAACGTTTATATGTGCACAGCCCGAGTTCGACACAAATACCACAATAATGCCAACCAAAATAAAGCAGTGGCATACAATCACGTACATTATTTATATGAGATCTGGCATATTTTCACCAAAACCACACACAGATACACAAATACAAATATAATACAATTTCATATCAAAACCAAAACAAAACAACACAACACACTAAATTGAGATATAGATAGAGACAATAGGACAAAAATAAAAAAAAGTATAAACAAAAACAAACAGGACACAATATTAGAACAAAATATTATTCATGGCTATAAAATCTAATGAAATTTTCTCCCAAAATAAAATAAAATAGAAACCAGCAAAACTACATCATGATACACATAAAAATCATCAAATATACTAACTGATGTAATTTAAATATTTGGAAATAGATAGATAGAGTGACTGGTATTATTGCAGACAATATATTGTAGGTTTTGTTGTTTTATAGTTTCCAATATATAGCAATAAACATGGGATGCAGAACGCGACAAAACCCAGAACTTGTTTTCGAATGCAAATTGGAATACAATTTTTTAAAGCGATATTTTTGTTTAAGCAAAATATAATAATGTTGCTTTCTGTTGATAGGAGAGTTCGTAATTTCCCGAAAGGAACTTAAAAAATCATTTCATTCCCGGAAATTTTATTATACTAAATTAAACCAAAAACCAGTAAAATTTTTGCGAATATACGAGAGTTTGAATGAAACACAAGTTTTTGATTCGAGGGCCTTACGTGCACTGTGTCATACCCATATCCAATATGGTACTCCTTTTCCTTCAATTTAAAGGTCGATTTTGGGTCAATTGCAAAGGTAATATCAGCTATACTATCCTTACTGACTCAATTCAGGACCTTCCAGAACTCAACCGTTAGGTAATCACTCTGGCCTTCAATAAGCTATAAGATCCTACTGTTATGTGTTTCATGCGCTTCTGAGAAATATTCTACGAATTTCTCAGTCTTAGCCACCTCATCTTTCGAGACAACCTTTATCGCAGCATCTTGCCAAGGCTTCAGCGTGGGAACATGTTCTTTGATCTGTTTAGCTGAATCGTTGCCTTTGCAGTTGAAAACAAGCCAGTCAGGTTTAAAAGTGCAGCCTGCAAATTGCGGTTTTATAGAGCCCTTTTTCAACTCCACAATTTTGTCTAGGACTGCTGCCTGTATAAGCAGGCCGGGGTATTACCCCCGGCAGTACAATTTGAGCCGCATCACTATACGAGGGTAGAGGAGTTTTGATTGTGTTTGTGCTTTTGGTAGGATGTATACTATCTGGGAGGTTTGGTTTTTCGGGATTTGACCAGTCTGACCTACCTCTCTTTCTGGAGATCTTAAGGTCACACAACTCGTTACGAACTTCCTTCAACGGCTTTAGGCAAATTATTCTTGCCTCCTCGATGTCCATGCCTTGCTCAATATATAGCCTAAGACGTCTTCGTGCAGCCCCACATAATTTTGGTCTATTATTTACACTCTTTATCTGTTGCTCGGTAGCAACGGTATCTGCGGATGTAGAAGGTTCCGTGTTTGACTAGAACTCGTTTTCGAATGCAAATATGCAAACTGGAATGCAATTTTTATTTTATTATAATGTTGTTTTCTGTTGATAGGAGAGTTCGTAATTTCCCGGACTTTTTCCCTTCCCAGGAGGAACTTAAAAACTCATTTCATTCCCGGGAATTTTTTTATACTAAATTAAACCAAAAACTAGTAAATTTTTTTCGAGTATACGAGAGCGGGTCTATATGTTGGCGACTTTTTGAATGAAACACAAGTTTTTGATAAAAAAATAATTTGATTTTTTAACATAGAGATCAATTACCACATGTGGGTTCAACAGAGGAAATTTTGTGGGCAGTTAGTCCTGACGAACCGCATCCATTGAATTGGGTACGTCACTCTTTTGCGTTACGGTCTTGCTGCTTGTACTAGAACAGGAAGGTTGGTAAGTTTGCAATGTAGTACACTTTATGTCCTCCTTCTAAACACTACTTGTCCTGGTCTGCTACTCACTTTTGACCTCGTGGGTGGGTCACTCGCTCCCTGGTAGAGATTCGTGGGCCTGATGTGCACCGTGTCATACCCGTAGCCAATATGGTACTCCCTTTCCTTCAATTTAAAGGCCGATTTTGGGTCAATTTCAAAGGTAATTTAAGCTATACTACTCTTACTGACACGATTCAGGACCTTCGAGAACTCAACCGTAAGGTCATCACTCTGGCCATCAATTAGCGATAAGATCCTGCTGTTAGGTGTTTCATGCGCTTCTGTGAAATATCCTACAAATTTCTCAGTCCTAGGCATCCCATCTTCCGATACAACCTTTATAGTAGCATCTTGCCAAGGTTTCAGCGTGAGAACATGTTCTTTGATATATTTAGCTGAATCGTTGCTTTGTAGTTGAAAACAAGCCAGTCAAGTTTAAAAGTGCACCGTGCAAATTCCAGTTTTGTCACTTCCAAAAAATAAGATATGTCCAGGTCATCAAAATAGGCATTTGATGAGAGAATCACCCTGAGAAATCCAGTGTTTTGACAGATGTTTGGTCTCTGACATGTTGTGGTGGATCCACGGTTACGCAACGGCATAAAAACTTATCCATATTGCTGTTGGACAAACACTCCTGAGAAGTTGTCAGATGATTGCACAAATGCAATCGATTCTCATACTCAACTGATCATTCAAAATTAAAACCACTGAGCCAGCTGAGATGCCTATTGCTTACACATTCTCCGATCGACCAACACCATATCGTGTATGGTTTAAATTTTTTGGGGTGAAGGATTCTCAACTTGGTGTTCAGAACGTTCAGCATCTTCCGCGCTTGTACGGCCACAACGAAATTCAATAAACCACTTGTTTACCATTGAAATTGATGGTACAGAGGTCCATAGTATTTATCAAGCTTATGCTTGGTTTGCGTGATGTTTTTTTTCAGCAATAAATAATACTTAACCCTCCAATGCTTAAGCATACCCATGGCCCTCATCGCAAAAATGTCAATAAATGAAAATATAACTGATTTTTCATGTCAAAAACTCATGTAACAGTTGCTAATAAACGTGCTTACATTATTTTAAAAAGCTTTCAAAGTTTTTGAAATGAAATATCAGTTATATTTGTATTTATTGGCATTTTGCGATGAGTGCCTTGAGGCATGCTTAAAATTAGAGGGTTAATGAGCACACTAAATTCACTTCCTTCCATTTTCTCCTCTAGTAGCGCGGAATTCTGATATCAATGGCAGTTAAACAGAAACTAAATGACGCAACTGGCTCAAATTTTGACAGGAGTCAACTAACAGCTTCCTGTTGACAGGAGAAGTGTTGACCTTTCATTTAAGAGGGGGGAAATTCAAGGCCAATAATGTGGAACTGCGACAAATATTTTGATGTGTTACAAACGGAATGACAAAATCAAATTACCCCCATCTTTGTGATGGTGGGTATGAAAAGTAGAAAATAAGGCCCACTATATTATGTCATCATGATATAAATAAACGAACAATAAATTCTAAAGACGAAATTATATTAAAAGTAGCTGAAAGCATAAACTTATTAAACTCTTACAGGCCAATTTTCTTATGATAACAACAAAGATTTAAGATTTATTAATCCCGATTAGTTCCAAGGGACATTTCTGTGGAAATGCCCATATATATTCTAGACTTTATGGAATTCTAAGACGATCTAGCTATGCTGATATTGCATTGTACTCTGAACAATGACGCACTGCTGAATATACTACTTCTTTCCTATGGTATTAAATATTATAAGTCCCAACGTAGTACGGCACTCACTCACAATTTCAAATAATTTAATGTCATAAAATCAGCGATTTAAATTCAAAAAATTTCCTAAAAAAATATATATTTAAATATATCTAAGCTCTATCTAAAGCACAACAGGCAAAAATTATGTGGTTTTCTCATTAAAATAAAATTAATTTAGAAAAACCAAAATAATAATCGAATTTTCAGCCATAGTATTTAAAAGGTTTCAAATAATGGAAAAAGTAAAACAAAATTAAGTTAAAATCTCTTAATAGATAGAGTAAGTAATTCCTAAGGAAACTTATCAGTTTTACTCATTTAGTTAATTATACAAAATAAATTTGAAATACATATTTATATACGTTATTTCTAAATCAGGTGCTGTAAGCAAACAATAATATTTTTATATTTAATTAATGACGTACATTAATATGTATATGTATTTAGAAAATTGCCATGTAATTGGATATTTTTACAAAGTAAATAAAGCAAAACAAACAGCAAACAAGAAGCTAATAATAAAAGTATTATTTTACAACAAATTGATGTGATTTTAAACAAATATTTTTCCTTACTTACTTTTAAATTAACCATAGAGTCCGACAGGCAGACAGCCAAACAAAAAACAAGCTTATAAAGGACTAATTCCAACAACCAACAACCACCACCTTCACACCATTTGATTTTTTGACAGAATAGTGTGTGAATATTTTTTGACATCATTGTTTAGCAAATAAGTATTTTTTTTTTTTCTCTTTGTTTTTGAATGACATGGTCTTTGAAGGATAACAAGGCAAAAACAACATAAAATTTATGAAATTATGTCTGTTTGTCATACAACAAAGTACAACAAGACAAACAAACCAACAAAATGACATGGTAGAAATATTAAATTTCAAAATCTAAATCATTTTTCACATCATGTAACTGTGTAAAGTAAAATATTATAATTTAACGCACATTTAATATGAATAAAGAAATAATAAATAAAAAATTTTAAAGAAAAATAAAAGCATGTCAAGTTATATAAATTTTTGAATATTTTTCTTACTTTTGTTTGCAATTTTGAGATGAATAAATTGCATTTCAAATAAATTATTGAGTACATTTTCGTTTTAATATAAAATAGAGTCATTTGTTAAACAAAGTGTGGTTGGTTTTTATACATAATATGTATGTGGTAATGTCCTTCATTATTTATTTATATACATTAGAGATGGCCTCTTTCTATGAAGCAATACAAATATGGCACAGTTCCTTACACAAATTAAAGATTTAAGGATTACCTCTGTATCACTATATTTTGCACTTTTTCGATATGTGAATTTCATAAGGTCTAAAATTGTATAACGTTTAAGGGGCTTTACCACGATGACATTTTACGAAACAGTTTCGGGACAATATCATATTAAATTGTGTTTCTTACAGCTTTAGCCTAACAGGAGAGCAATGTGTTATGTTTATATGAGATTTTATTATTATTATTGGTGAGGCTCTACGCAGTGCCACCCATAGGACCTTTTGTGCAGCCTTAGATTTTTCATCCTAACAGATTTAGGCTACTTATAAAGCCAAGTATACTATTTGATGAGAGATCAATTACAACAGGTTAGCTCAACTGATGACCTTTTGTGGGCAGTGTTGTCCAGTTGGTCCTGACAAACCGCACCCGTTGAATTGGATACATCACTCTTTTGCGTTGCGCGCTTGGTTCTTGTACCAGAACAGGAAGGTTGGTCTGTTTGCAATGTAGTACACTTGCTGTTCTCCTTGCTAGACACTACTTGTCCTGGTCTGCTACTCACTTTTGCCTTCGTGGGTGCGTCATTCGGTCCCTGATAGCGATTCATGGGCCTGATGTGCACTTTGCCATACCCATAGCCAATATTGTACTCTTTTTCCTTCAATTTAAAGGCCGATTTTGGGTCAATTGCAAAGGTAGTTTCAGCTATACTACTCTTACTGACACGATTCAGGACATTCCAGAACTCAACCGTCAGGTCATAACTCTGGTCTCCAATTAGCGATAAGATCCTGCTGTTAGGTGTTTCATGAGCTTCTGGTTAATATCCTATGAATTTTTCAGTCCTAGGCACCTCATCTTCCGATACAACCTTTATCGCAGCATCTTGCCAAGGTTTCAGCGTGGGAACATGTTCTTTGATCTATTTAGCTGAATCGATGCCTTTGCAGTTGAAAACAAGCCAGTCAGGTTTAAAAGTGCAGCCTGCAAATTGCGGTTTTATAGAGCCCACAATTGTGTCCAGGACAGCTTCCTGTCTAAGCTTCAACATGTCATCGGACAACATCGTATTCGGAAGATCTGATGGTATTATCACCAGCAGTAGAATTTGAGCCGCATCACTATTCGAGGTTAGAAGAGGTTTGATTTTGTTTGTGCTTTTGGTAGGATGTATACTATCTGCAGTTGCACTAGCTACTCTCTTAGGGGGTTTTGTTTTTCGGGAGTTGACCCGTCTGACCTAGCTCTCATCCTGGGGATCTTAAGGTCACGCAGCTCGTTACGAACTTCCTTCAACGGCTTTAGGCTCATTATTCTTGCCTCCTCGATGTCCATGCATTGCTCAATATATAGCCTAAGACGTCTTTGTGCAGCCCCACATAATTTTGCTCTATTATTTACACTTTTTGTCTGTTGCTCAGTAGCAACGGTATCTGCAGATGTAGGGGATTGCGTGTTTGGCATTGAATCCAGTAACGCGTCTTCTTCATCAGTTGGGATGGATAGCCTAGTTGATTCTGGACATAAGTCCCTCAACACCAAGTTATCATCCAATTCTTCCATAGGAGTATAAGGAACATGAGATCTTTCAACGGGTTCAGTTAGGTCCATAGGGACCTGTTCTGATTTGTCTAAGTTTTTTGTAGAGTTTAGTTTATTGTCCATCTGAAAAGAAATAAAATTAATGGGGAGAGAACAAAACATCATACAAGACAGCCCCTTGTTGCTGATGGGCAAAAATACAACCGGAAAATGCCCTTGTCCGGAGCTCACCATTAGGAGACACACTAAAGTAGTGCCATTCATTCTATGGACACCGTACAGATTACATCCGGAATTATGAGCTTTTATCGAGCATCCGCTCTAGATCCGCTATGTTCTGCTTTTAAACACAGAGGCACCTCGTGTAGGATGCGGCACTAATCCGCGCATAGACGGTCATTAGATTCCGAAGATTCTTAGACAATATCAACAGAATAGCTATGTTGTGCATTCCGAACCCTGCAGCAGACGCTGCTTGAATCCCTTTATTTTTTGAAACATTAACAAAAACCATTCTTCAAGCGGATTGGATTTTATTTGTTGTACCGTCCACAAGTGTGTTGTAAAGGCAGCCCCTAAAATCTGCCTTAACACGATTACGTTTTATGAACATATTTGGGACATTACAGCTTTAAAATAGCATGAGAGCAATGTGGTATGTTTATATTAAATACGGATGGCTGTCTAATAGTTTTCAAAAAAGCATTCTACAAGCGGATTGGATTTTATTTGTGTTATTGTTCTAAAAGTCGTACGTAAAATACTTTTCGTCTAAACCAGCTGTTATAGGTAGCACATTTTACTTGAAGTTTTGTGACAAATTTATTTAAAAACATGTAAGAGAGGTACATTAGTGTCTTAGCAATCCAGATATAGATCAAAAATACGTAAAATACGTTGTCCGGGTTCTTTCCTTATATCTCAACCATTTGTTGGAAGATTTTCTAGACCAAACCGGGTCTATAGCGGATATACTGATGTATGAATCATGTATATAAATTATTTGGCAGAAGGTGGTTTCAACATACAGACAGGCGGTACTTGGGACCAATTAAATTATAAAGAATATTTCGATAAAGCTGCTGAGTAGACGCAGAAATTGGCATAGCAAATAGCAAGCTTATGAAAAAGAAATTACTTGAACTAAACCTTATTCCAAACATGAAGAGGAAATATGTCGCGTGTTAAATACTGAATATAAAAAAAAAATTGCTTTAAAAATATTATGTTCCAATTCTCTGATTTCTTAATTTTTCTAGATTCAATCAAAAACAAGTTCTATTTTCTGAATCCCATGTTAATATTGGAAGCAACAATACACATAGTGCTACTACAATGCTAGGAAATGTTTCAATATTTTTTCCACATCAAATGCATACGAATGTCGCGTTCTTTATCATTTAAATGTACATACTGGAGGCTACTTTAGAAAATGGAAATCACCTATCGGCAGTTGAATGTCAATTATTTTGTGTAAATACAGGACTACGGGGGATATTTTGTAAATCATTTATTTTCAAAAAGCAGTGTTTCATTATAGAGAACAAGTTATTTAAAAAGTTAACTTCTCCTGGACTTTTTCACCTATGAAGTGAACAATCAAAATTCTAGGAATGATAGAAGGTTAATTAGAAGGCTGATTTGAGTCCCTCAAAGATTTTTCAAATGATTTAATGATTACCTCGAAAAACGTAAAAAAAAAATTACCATATTTTTATTTATACTAAGAAAAATAAAAAATCCAAACAAAATAAAATTAAAGAACAAGAATATAACCAAGATGTATAACAAAATAAAATTGCCCAAGGTTACAATAGAAAATAAAACAATTATTTTGTTGTCTATTGTTAAAATGTTGCCAAAAAACAACAAACAAAACAAAAAAAAGAAAAAGACATACAATAAACACAAAAATAACAAGAACCCTAAAAGAAAGTTAAACGTTTATATTTTGTAGCAGCTTTTTTTTTTAAATTCCTGTTGTCTAAAGCAGTTAAACGGTTGGTTGATTTTCGGTTTGACTGATATTTTTACCCATTTTTCGTTTAAATGGAAAACAAACTAAAGAAGCAGAAAAAAAAATATACACAAAATAAAATCTAATAAAAATTTAAGTGCGTTTTTGTCTCTGCTTCAAAGAAAACTTGGTTAGTTTGGACAGTGTGAGTAAAAGCGAATTAAAATTTGTGGCAAAACGTAAAAAGAGCTTTGAGAAATAATCAATGAAATTTCCTCGAATTGAAGCTTTGGTTTGGTGGTTTCTAAATACGATTACTTTTTGCAACGCAATAAAAACGTTTTTGGAATAAAATCTTTAATTGAAGTTTCTTTAAAGAATTAAATTACTACAGCTGCAATAAATTTTGTTTCATTGGCTGGTAAAGTATTTTGTCTTAAATATTTTAAATGACTGAGCTAGTATTCAAGTTTGTGATGCATAACATATTAAAAACAGGCTTTTAAACAAGTTTAGCACTCTTTAAATCGGCTGCATTGAATCTCATATACCCTTCATTTCTATAAAAATTCAAATTAGTTTCGTAAAAAAATGAGTCAAGGTCATATGATCGAAACATTTTTTTACTGGAAAAACAGATCGACACATTTTTGTATAGAAAACTGTTCGACACATTTTTCTTTACCCCCTGTCTATACCTGATAAATTTTTATCATGATAAACTTCAAAATGGTTGTCAAGATAAAAAAATATCAGGTATAGTCTTCATTTATTAGTATTATTTCTTCGTTATGACAAAATTGTTAGTGCTTTTGCTCAGACAACTTTGTCTTGACAACAAACGTCATTAATTGTTATGATAAATATTTGTCAAGTATATACATGGGGTTAGAAAACTGATCCCAACATTTTTCTACTGTAAAAACTGATCGACACATTTTTCTATAGAAAACTGATCGACACATCTTTTTATTAACTGATCGACACATTTTTCTATAGAAAACTGATCGAAACATTTTTCAATAGAAAACTGATCGAAACATTTTTCTATAGAAAACTGATCGAAAAATTTTTGTATAGAAAACTGATCAGCACAGTTTTCTATATTTTCCTTTAAAAAACTGATCGACACATGTTTCTTTAGAAAACTGATCGACACAGTTTTCTACATGATACTGATCGACACATTTTTCTATAGAAAACTGATCGACACATCTTTTTATTAACTGATCGACACATTTTTCTATAGAAAACTGATCGAAACATTTTTCAATAGAAAACTGATCGAAACATTTTTCTATAGAAAACTGATCGAAACATTTTTCTATAGAAAACTGATCGAAACATTTTTTTATTCAAAACTGATCGACACATTTTTCTATGGAAAACTGATCGACACATTTACCTATAGAAACTGATCGACACATTTTTCTGTAGAAAACTGATTTTTCTTTAGAAAACTGATCGACACAGTTTTCTACATGATACTGATCGACACATTTTTCTATAGAAAACTGATCGACACATTTTTTTATTAACTGATCGACACATTTTTCTATAGAAAACTGATCGAAACATTTTTCTATAGAAAATTGATCGAAACATTTTTCTATAGAAAACTGATCGAAACATTTTTCTATAGAAAACTGATCGAAACATTTTTTTATTCAAAACTGATCGACACATTTTTCTATGGAAAACTGATCGACACATTTATCTATAGAAAACTGATCGACACATTTTTCTTTAGAAAACTGATTTTTCTTTAGAAAGCTGATCGACACATTTTTCTTTAGAAAACTGATGGAAATAATTTCCTGATCGAGAAAATCTTCTGTTGGAAACGGATCGAGAACATGTTTTTAATTAAATATGAACCATTTTGAACGCCCAACTTTTTTCATAGTAAAACTGGGAACACACCAACAAATTACGCAAATTCATTATCTAGCCCCACAGTACACAACTTCATGTAAATTAATAATTTGCAAAGATGTTTACGTTTTTCGTTTATATTCTGTTGTTATACTTGCTTATACTTTCTCCTTTTTCACAGTATTGTTTATTTTAAATTCTATTTTTGTTTTTTTACTATCATACCAATTATGAATCCATAAAACAATGTTTTTTTTTTTGTTGTTATAAAATATTTTTTTTTTCTGGGTCTGTGTCTATTTGGAACATCGAACAAAAAAAACAGAAAAAAAAAAGAAAAACCAAAATCGACAGTTTTATCAAGGGTACAGGATTTTGTTTTCGTTTGTTTATAACAGAGCCAGGAAAAACAACAATGTCGAAGATGAAAACAATATTTTCCCAAAGGAATATTAAATACACCAAAGACAAACTGGTGGAATGAACGAACAACAATAACACAACAGAAAAAGTGGTTGACTGTTGTTATTTTTCTCGTATTTACTTATTCTGGCTCAAAAAAATGCTTCAGGCATTTTAAGTTTTTAATTTTTTTTTTTTTCCTTCTGTATACGTCTCATTACAAGGAGTAAAGTTTCCAAAAAAATATATTTTTTTCGGATATTTATTTTATATTTTGTTTTGTTTTTTTGTCTTAAAGAAGCTCTACTTGGAATTTTTAAGTAAACGAAGTTTAAAAAAGTTTTATTTTATTTTTTGTTGTTGCGTTGTTCTAGAAGACACAAACAAGAGAGAAAATAAGAAAAAAAAATTAAATAACTTTTACTTTTATAATACAAATTTAATACAGTTGAATGCTTCTGTGCTGCATTACTATGGATTTTTATTTCTCTGAAATTATAAGTAGTTCCAGGAAAATCTTCAAAACGGCAAAATAATTTTGTTAAAGTAAAGGCAAAAATGGTTTTGCTAATACAAATGTGTAACATTTTTAAAGCCAGTACATGTACATACTTATAAAGACAGATATTCCTGGGAGTTTTGTTTTAAATTCGGTTTAATCAGGATTGTGGTAAAAACCTAATTTATAAATTAAGGTATTTGACGCACGTGGAGTAATAATGAAAATTAAATTATTTAAATGGAGTGATGTGGTGGGTATCTTTGAATTTTCTATGTTAAAGTTATCACTATTTCTATTTAAAACTGATCGTCAAATTTTCTACATAAAACTTACTCAAAGAAGACAGATTTCAGCAATGATAAAAATGTTTGATAAATTTTCTATAGAAAACTTAATGATCGCTACAGTTTCCAAACGAAAGTGATCGCAAACGTTTGTATATAACACTGATAACATTGCCTATAGAAAACTGATAACGAAATTGTCTGCAGATTTTTCTGTAGACAACTGATCGCCAAATTTCGTATAGATAACTGATAGCCTCAGTTTTTTGCATATGACCGATTGTTAAAGTTTTCTTATAAAAATGCAATCGTAAAATTTGTACTCATTAGATTTTTAGAGAAAATTACTGACATCAAATACTTTCTGTAGGAATCTGGTCGCAGATAACTGATCGAAACATTTTCTAAAGAAAATGGATTCATATATTTTCTAAAGAAAACTAATGGAAACATTTCCGTAAGAAGATGCATCAACAAATTTTCTTTAGAAAATGTTCTATATAGAAAACTGATCGACAAAGTCGTTTGATCTCAAATACTTTCTGTAGAAATCTGGTTGCAGATATTTCAGTAGATAACTGATCGAAACATTTTCTAAAGAAAATTAATGGAACATTTTTCTTAAGAAAATTCGTCAACAAATTTTCTATAGAAAACTCGACAAAGTTTTCAATAGAAAACTGATCGAAAAAGTTTTCGATAGAAAA
Source organism: Calliphora vomitoria (assembly GCA_942486065.2). Taxonomy (NCBI): domain Eukaryota; kingdom Metazoa; phylum Arthropoda; class Insecta; order Diptera; family Calliphoridae; genus Calliphora; species Calliphora vomitoria. The sequence continues at coordinate 39,915,192 of OW818031.2, forward strand.
TTAATGGACAAAATTTTCTATAAAGAAAAGTGATCGACAAAGCCTTCTATATAGAAAACTGATTGACAAAGTTTTTAAATATAAAACTGATCGACAAAGTTTTTTAAATAGAAAACTCATCAACAAAGTTTTCTATATTGAAAACTGATAGAGAAAGTTTTCTATATAGAAAACTGATCGAGAAAGTTTTCTATATAGAAAACTGATCGACAAAGTTTTCTATATAGAAAACTGATCGAGAAAGTTTTCCATATAGAAAACTGATCGTCAAAGTTTTCTATATAGAAAACTGATCGACAATGTTTTCTATATAGAAAACTGATCGACTAAATTTTCTATATAGAAAACAGATCGACAAAGTTTTCTATATTGAAAACTGATCGATAAAGTTTTCTATATTGAAAACTGATCGACAAAGTTTCCTATATAGAAAACTGGTCGACAAAGTTTTCTATGTAGAAAACTGGCCGACAATGTTTTCTATATGGAAAACTGATCGACAAAATTTTCTATATAGAAAACTGATCGACAATGTTTTCTATATTGAAAACTGATCAACAAAGTTTTCTATATAGAAAACAGATCGACAAAGTTTTCTATATTGAAAACTGATCGACAAAGTTTCCTATATAGAAAACTGATCGACAAAGTTTTCTATATTGGAAACTGATCGAGAAAGTTTTCTATATAGAAAACTGATCGACAAAATTTTCTATGTAGAAAACTGGTCGACTATGTTTTCTATATGGAAAACTGATCGACAAAATTTTCTATATAGAAAACTGATCGACAATGTTTTCTATATTGAAAACTGATCGAGAAAGTTTTCTATATAGAAAACTGATCGACAAAATTTTCTATGTAGAAATCTGATCGACAAAGTTTTCTATATAGAAAACTGATCGACAAAGTTTCTATTTAGAAAACTCTAACTAATCGTCAACTTTTTTATAGATAACAGATCGACATATTTCCTGATCACCATAAAAACTAATCACTAAATTTTTTTATAGAAACTGATAGTATACTCTTCTATATAGAAAACTGATCGACAAAGTTTTTTAAATAGAAAACTGATCGACAAAGTTTTTTAAATAGAAAACTCATCAACAAAGTTTTCTATATTGAAAGCTGATCGAGAAAGTTTTCTATATAGAAAACTCATCAACAAAGTTTTCTATATTGAAAACTGATAGAGAAAGTTTTTTATATAGAAAACTGAGCAAGAAAATTTTCCATATAGAAAACTGATCGTCAAAGTTTTCTATATAGAAAACTGATCGACAAAGTTTTCTATATAGAAAACTGATCGACAAAGTTTTCTATATAGAAAACTGATCGACAATGTTTTCTATATGGAAAATTGTTCGACAAAATGTTCTATATAGAAAACTGATCGACAATGTTTTCTATATAGAAAACTGATCGACTAAATTTTCTATATAGAAAACAGATCGACAAAGTTTTCTATATTGAAAACTGATCGATAAAGTTTTCTATATTGAAAACTGATCGACAAAGTTTCCTGTATAGAAAACTGATCGACAAAGTTTTCTATGTAGAAAACTGGTCGACAAAGTTTTCTATGTAGAAAACTGGTCGACAATGTTTTCTATATGGAAAACTGATCGACAAAATTTTCTATATAGAAAACTGATCGACAATGTTTTCTATATTGAAAACTGATCGACAAAGTTTTCTATATAGAAAACTGATCGGAAAAGTTTTCGATATAGAAAACTGATCGACAAAGTTTTCTATATTGGAAACTGATCGAGAAAGTTTTCTATATAGAAAACTGATCCACAAAATTTTCTATGTAGAAAACTGTTCGACAAAGTTTTCTATGTAGAAAACTGGTCGACTATGTTTTCTATATGGAAAACTGATCGACAAAATTTTCTATATAGAAAACTGATCGACAAAATTTTCTATGTAGAAAACTGATCGACAAAGTTTTCTATATAGAAAACTGATCGACAAAGTTTCTATTTAGAAAACTCTAACTAATCGTCAACTTTTCTATAGATAACAGATCGACATATTTCCTGATCACCATAAAAATTAATCAATAAATTTTTTTATAGAAACTGATAGCATACTTTTCTATAAAACACCAATCGTTTAGGTTTCTATTTGATCACAAAGTTTTTATCAAGAACTGATCGTAAGGTGTTGTGTCTACAACTGATTGTAAGGTTTTAAATCTACAACTTATCGAATAGTTTCAATAGAAAACTTATAGCAGATTAACAGCAACACTGTTTCTATAGAAAGCAGAGTTTTCAATAGAAAATAAATTGATGAATTTTCAATAGAAAACTGATCACAGAATTTTCAGTCAAAAATGGATGAAGAAATTCAACAGAATAGAATTTCTTTTATTGTATTTATCCGAATTTATACCCTAAATTTATTGAAATATTAAGCAAAAATGCTAAAAGTATCCAAGGGTATTGTTTGAAACTGATCGAGTAGAATTGTAGCATTTAAAGTCATTACAAAAAAAAAAACCTCACGCCAACAACCATCAACAAATATTTTAGTTTATGTTGCAAACTAAAAGCAAACACCTTAAGGATTTCAGAAAAAGCTACAAAGAAAATGTCCAACATGAAATAAGTGAAAAAAAAATCTGATTAAAAATGTCGCACAATTTTCAAGAGACGATAAAAAAATAAAAGAAATATTTAGCGGTTAGTAAAACAGTTTTCTTGGTTTTTTTTTTTTAACTTATTTTGTCACTATTAACCATGTTTGGAAACTTCATCGACTTAATTTGCACTCCCTAAACGTTTCAACACTTTATTGCTTAAACAAATTTAATACTAAGAGGAGAAAAGAAAAACACATATACACACCAAATACACAAAACTAAACTAAAAAATCACAAAAATAAAATCTGGTTCAAATAAAAAAAAAAAAAAAACACTGGAAAGGAAACAAAGTACAACTACTAAACTCTTAAATAAATTCCTTGTGATAGAGAAAGAATCTTTATTCACACACCAAACTGTTGGAGGAATAAAAACACGACATCAGCCAGTGATGCGAATTATTTTGAAGCCAGCCAGTACTTTGCCAACAAATGTCGACGACGACGCCTAGTATAAATACAGTCTGCAAGTGCATCATCATATATCTCTATTTGAAGAGGAATTTGAATAATTTTCATTTTCTAGTTTCAACTACTTTTATCGTCTACTTTATTTTTTAACTGATGCTGTCTTGCATTACTTAAGACTTTTGGGAGTTTTTCATAAAAAACACACACACACACCCACACACCTAAACCTAAATACATACTTACTTTCACAGACAATCTGAAATGGAAAAGTACTTTAACGCCTTCTTCTTACACACAATGCATAAATGTCAGAGTGATATTAACTTTGTAATTGTAAACAGACGCTGGCCATCCATCGTCGACAACCAAAAAAAAAAAATAAAACCAAACTAAAAAATCATAATCCAAAGGTACGAGTATAAAATGTGTGAATGAATGATTCGAGTGGGTGGAGTGGATGGCTGAAAGCAACGAAATAATATTAAAACTTGAGACAACAATTTGTGTTCAACACTTACTATCGCTCTACACTTAAAATGTGTTAAACTGTGGAAAACAACTTCTATAAATATTTAGGTTTTGCATTATACAGGGTGTGTATTTTAGAAATGTCAAAATGTGTAGCAAAAATCTTGCTGATTTAGCAGCAGTATGAATTAGTTCAGCTTATTTTAGTGGTTTTCTCCTGTAGTTTTTATTGTATAAAAATGTTACAATAATGTAGTGGCAACACATGCAAGTGCAAGTTCGAACATCATTTAAATCTTTTTCAGAAAAACAATCCTACACTTGTCATTTCAGTACTACTCATTTTGTTACGCTAGCCTGTAGGAGCTCAAGTATCTTTAGTATAACAAATTATTATTTTTTTTAATCTCGTTAGCTTTAAACGTTTCAAAAATATGTTAGATATTATCTTTTCTAAATTATTAATTTGCAACTATTATTACAGTCAAAACGGACAGCGATTAAAACTTTTCAAAAAATCCAATATGGACTTTCTAAAAAATAGCAAAACATCTGAAGATTCATCGTCACACTGCTTCAAAAGACATAAAACATTAAAAGGAAGACTTGAACATTGAAAGAAAACCTGGATCAGAAAGAAAAAAAGGTCTAACATATATTGGTAAGGCAAAAGAAGTTGAACAACTCTTTCGAAGTACACCGAACTCTTCCAACAGAAAAGCAGTCCATAAAGTTAAATGCAGAGCCAAAGCTAATGCTGGGTTAAAGTAGTATAAAGTCCAGATCGTAATGCGGCAAAGAACTTAGAAGCAAAAGAACGATCGAAAATTTGAGTAAAAATATGTCTGTTGTTTGATGGATGATGAAACTTATGTACTTGCAGACTTTTCAAAACTTCCAGATTTTTATGTGGCTCATGGACGAGGTAGTTAGTAATCAAGAATAATACCGGACAAAGAAAGAAACAAAATTCCCCAAGAAGTTTCCTGTGTGGCAAGCCATTTGCAGTTGGTGCAAAAGAAGCCAACCATTTGTGACATCAGGCACGATAAACACATATATTATGGAGTGCCTACAAAAACGGATTTTAACTTTCTTAAAACAGCACATAGTGCCTTCATATTTCAGGACTGATTTGACATCATAATGTAAATTTTGTACCACGGAAGGAAAATCCACCCAACTGTCCAGAATTTGGCTCTTGTAAAAAAAGAATTATAGAACACAGAAAAGGTATCTAAGGACACGTCCAATTGCAAGCGTAAGTCCAAAAAGGTAGTGGAAGCACTATAACATCTTTAATTTGAGGATTTCCGGAAAAGTGGAGAAATTTATAAATACCGAGTAATATGCCAATATTTTAATCTTTAATGAATATGTGCAATATTTCAATAAATTTACGTATTTTTGAGAATTTTTAAATTGTACAGCTTAAGTTTTATTTAACTTAATACAAGCAAACGTTTTTTCTGGCTCACTCTTTAACATTTTTAGAAAATAATGTCAATAAACATGTATATTCTCAACGTGTACCCAGTTAATGTCCTGTGTAACCATAAGCTATTTAAAAAAGAATTATGATAAGTGTCGGCATAATCGGCAAATAAACTAGTGATATATAACCTTTACTTCCAACATCTCAACTGTAGTATTTTCATTACGCAATTTAGTAATTTTGTATCTAATCTCTCTGTTCTATAAACCAAAATATGATAATATATAGAGAGAGTAATAACAGCAATATCCCTGATAATATATACATATAGTTATTTTAGCAATACAAATCTATTAAACCTAATAATTTCAGTTCCTTATGAAACACCCTTTAACTATATTGTGTTACCAGTAAGGTATAAATATGAGATTTATATTTTTAAAAATATTTAATTTTTACATTTGAATAATAACTCTTAAACAAAGTTTATTTAGGTGAGTTTTATATTCTGTAAATACAAGCAAAGGTACGAAACAATTCTTAATTCAATTTTCAAAACCAAATAAAATGGATGATTTGCGTATATATGAAACATATTTGAATTTTATTTGGATACTAACATATTTCATAGATTTATGCACATTAATGCAATTTTCGAGAATGTTGCTTATATGGGAGCTATGGAACATTGTGGACCGATTGGTACTAAATTTGTAGGAGTTTAGCTTCTATAAAACTTATTTCTGCTGAATTTGGTTTGCATATGTTTATAATTAAGATATTTAAATTAATATTGGTGGATTTTGTCGAACTTTAATGATTAGTAAAGATATTAGTTAATTATTCAGGCTTGAGATCATTAAATTGTTTTCCTTGGAAAAATAATTTTTTGTTATTAAATTTTCATAATTTCAAAAACTACAGAAAAAGTTATATTTAGACACACGGCAGAATGGAATGCATTTTCGGGATAAGCCACCACCCCTCCTCAGCACTCTTTTGTGTCGATGTAAGTGTCACTTGTAAACTTCATCTATTTAACTCACCAGTTTTCAGAAATAGAAGGACTTTTATTAACAAAGCTTCTTTAATTATATTTCTGTTTTTACTAATATCGTTAAGATTTTTATTTATTTTTAACTATTTTCAGATAAGGCAGTTCTAGGGGCCAGGATAAATAATGAACCGATTCTAACCAAATCCAAAAGGCTTAATCCTTAGGGAAATATAAAAGTTTGTGCCAAATTTTGTCTTTAAAATAACAAGGTTTACATAGACGGACGGACGGAAATCGCTTAATCGTCTCAGAAAGTGATCTTCAGCAGATTGGTATACTTTAAGGTGGGTGTTAGGACAATATTTTAGCAGTTACAAGCATCAGCACTAACCCAATATACCCTCCCCTCTATGATGGTGTACAATTTAAAAAAAAAAAATCTGTTCATTGAATGAAACATTATACGGTAACATATACATTTTTCTTTTTTGGATTTGAAATTCCAAATTAAAATGTCTATAAGTATCATTAAAATTTTTCGAAATTCAAAAAATCTGTTATGTTTTAAATTAATAATAAAATAAATAATTTTGAAAAAAAATAATTTTAATATAAGAGGCTGGGTCATTAAGCCTACGACCTGAATTTCTCGGCTCTTAACTCAAAAGGCAACACTTCTCCTGTGAACAGGCATCTTTCAATTGACTTCTGTCAAAAAAAAAAATCTGCGTCATTATTTTTGTGGTTGACAGCCATTGATAGCAGACTACCTCGTTACTTGGAAAAATGTGAATTTTGTCTACTCATTATGCATTATTTGTTGCGGGAAAAAACCATCACTCACTCCAAGGATAAGATTGATAAATACTATGGGAACTCTGCACCATCAATTTCAATGGTAAAAGATTGTTGTTGTGGCCGTACACGCACGGAAGATGTCGAGCGTTCTGGATGCCCAGTTAAGGTCTACACACCAGAAAGAATTGAAAAAATTACGATATGGTGTTGGCCGATCGGAAATTGAAAATACGAGAGTTTGTGTAAGCCATAGGCATCTCGCATAGCTCAGTGGTTTCAATTTTGAATGATCACTTGGATATGAGAAAGCTTTGCGCAAAAAGTTGGCACCGATTTGAAACTGGCGGAGGAAATTTGGTTTTTATTCACAAATTTGTTAAAATTATATAAGATTTATTCTTTGGATAACTAATTTAATATTTTGCAATTTTAAATTTCTGGGATATATATTGCATGTTTCGTTCCTAATATCTCAGCTATATGTGGGCCGATTTTTTCAATCATGTTTGCATGTTAGTTGGTGGCTTCGGAAAGTGGATTTTAATAGACAGACGGAAATCGCTTTAACAGATCATATATAACTACTTACGTGATAGAATGTCACTGGGTAAGTAGTGAAGTGCCTTATATTCGAATTCTAGCTTTGTAATGTTTGTTTATTTTATTAATTATTAACATCAATAAAAATATAATTTCCATTACTTAGAAGTAGTTAAGTAATGAATGGATTATAATATACATATGAAGTAAATAGTTGTCTGAATCCAATGACAACATCACCGTGTTAAAATAAGTTACAATACCACTTAATAATGAAAATTGTCGCTGGGTGTCTTACTAACCTACCATTTAATCTTTTATTTTATCCAAACAATGTCTACAGATAATTTCTAGTTTGCTGTTGCTTGTTTGTATATTATTTTTTCGGTTTTGATCGACCACTGTCTCATCTGGAAATTCTATTAAACAACATTGTCAACGTCATCTGCACGACACAATTTGTGTTACCAAAAACTTTTTCTTTTCTTCTTGGTGTTTGTTTGTGTGTTTTTACTGCAGTTCTTTTTTTTTCATTAAACTCACAAGAAGAAAATAAACTTCTGTTAAAGGACGACTTTGAACGAGTGTGTATGTTTTACTCGTTATTTCTATTCTACTTTTGCATCATATACTTACTTACGTATATACTTTTGTTTTTGTTATTGCTGTCGGTACTTGTTGTTTATCTTGTTGAACACATTTTCATTGCAACATCTAGCAGCAGCATAACAGCAGATGCAGTCAGTAGTTGTAGAAAACTTTTATTCATTCTACTCTTTATATTGTTTTTGTTTCTGTTTTTAAAAAAAAAAAAAAAAAAACTTTACGAAAATATGAAGATTTTTGAAATTCTTGATGATTTAAAACAATAGATAAGGACATCTTTCATATGGGGTCTGTTTAGTTTAGGTTTTTTCGGGTTTTCTTAGTTTTTTTTTTTTTGTCAAGTAATCATAGTTAAGTGGTAAGTAAGTTAAACAGTATTTTGAAAATAGAATATGAATACATTGTCACCCCAAACTACGTTAAAATAATATAAGAAACTAATAAAGAAAATAGAAGAAAATTTAAAATTAGTTTAGGGTATAAATTAAAAGTTTAAATTTGTATTAATTTGTCAAGAATTCCACCAAAGGACACACAGAAAACACACGTTTTTTAGCTTGGGTCTTCCGATTTTTACCATATTCGGTAAACAACTACTCTTTGGAATACTTGGGTCATTTCTTTTTTCCACGAATTTTATTCATTTATTCACAATTATGTTTTATTTTTTAAACTAAGAAAATTTATTTGAGCTGTAACTTTGAATACTCGTATTTCATGAAACTTAGACCTATCTAACTTTAAGCTTATTATTATTTATTAAAAATATTTTTTTAACTCATTATCGGTCACTACTAGAATCCGACGGAGTTTATTAAATTCCTTTTAAAGGCATGGTATAAAAGCTCCAATTAAGATAAAAAAAATAAAATTGTTTGCCCCAGGGTTGCTATTTTCCTAGAATGGCTCGGTCGAAAAATCTACTATTGCCCAAAAACGATATAATTTAAGAAATATAAATATTTGCAATTAAAAAGGGAAAGTATTTTGTTTTAAGGAAAATATTAAAGTAACGCTGATTTATTTAAAATAAATATTATATAATTAAAGGTATTCATACGTTACATTTCAAAAACATTATGGTATTCATCATAAAATTTGGTGTGTAGATAAATATTGCACTTCATACATGTAAATATAATGTGCTTCTTACATAGCTTACACCGACTATGATTATTCTACGTGTTTTTTGATATGGCATGTACTTTCTCATTGAATCGGGGAAGGTTCGTGGGATATTCCAAGTTCACATTTTCAGAGTCATTATTCTTGTCGTATGTCGATAGCTGTCTTGTGACTACACAACGAAAATCAATTTGCGATAATGGTTTGTTGTTTTGAAGTTTTTCTAACACGATGTGCATATATTGGCCACTACCATTTTTTCCCTTTTATACATATGAGGTAGTTGGCCACGGCATCATCACGAAGATCAACACAACCCATGCCTTGGTTATATTCTTTTATTACTTTCGGGTATGGAAATGTTATGGTTTCCTCTGCTTGCGACAATATCTTTGACCAGTGGATCTACTGTAAAGTTATTTATTATAACATTGACAACAGAGTATTTCCTGTTGACTGTCAACTAAGTTATCAAATTCTCCTCGCTTACCTTTTTTTAAATTTTGCAACGGAACATTTTTCATTCTGTTTTCAGGTATAGTTCCAGTTGCATAAAATTGTCGCTCTCCAAAAGACACATAATATGATAAGAAGAACAAAAAATTGTGAAAGAAAACTGTAAGAAATTCCGGATCAGGTACGTTAGCAAGCAAATCTAAAACTTTTTGGGCACCAGTACATATGTTCTTACCATAAGCAGTGGCTGAATCTCTGTATAAACTACTATAAAATTAGTAGTCATAATCTGGACATATGCACCACGACTTAAACCCGAATAGCATTGGCTTTCCTTTTATAAACATCTTACATGAGTGCCAGTCAAAAAATGGAATCATCATTCATCTGTAGAAAGAACAAGACTGAAAACTCCAAACTGAATATATTTTTTATTAACAGCAGCAACAAACGGGCGAACTTTAGCAATATGATCTGTTATATCCAAATTAGTTTTATAGGTAAGATGTAAATACATTTTAATGATTTTAAATCGATTGCGGTTTTATAACTTGTTTCGACATTAATAATCCCATGTCGGGTTAGGCAGACCAATAATGATCGATATGTGGTAAAGTTAAATGAGTATGTAGACGCTATTTGACGGTTTTCGGCAATTGATCGAATTTTCTACCACCAAAAATAAGAGTTTTATGTTTTTGAATTAAATTTCTTTCTTCTCTTATAATTTAGTATTTTGTCTTCTCGGAAAAGTAATAAAAATATATAAACTTTTTATTTTTTAATTTTTATAACATTTTAGAAAAGTGACTAAAAATTTATTTTTTCTTCTTACAAGCAAAATTCTGTTTTTACTTAAAGAAAAAATATATATATTTCTCAAATATGTTAAAAAAATATAAATTGCCTGAGAACGTACATTTACAATGAGGTATAACAGTAGCTAGCATAATTAGTGACCGATATAAATGAAGATATACGGGACATTTTTCGAAAATGACCGAAGTTACCCCATTTTGTAACGACATTTTTGTAAATCGTAATTTCAAAGGCCCCTAAAGAGCATTGCCTGAGAATGTAGCTTTACAATGAGGTATAACAGTAGCTAGCATAATTAGTGCCCGATATAAATGCAAACATACGGGACATTTTTCGAAAACTGAGCCGAAATTACCCCATTTCGTAACGACTGCACATAAATCGTAATTTCAAAAGGCCCCTAAAGAGCTAGGAAGCTATATTTTCTTATAATTGGATTGCCTGAGAATGTAGCTTTACAATAAGGTATAACTTAAGTAGCTAGCGTCATTCGTGCCCGATGTAAATGCAGATATATGGGACATTTTTCGAAAAATGACGTGAAATTACACCATTTTTTAACGAATGCACATAAATCGCAATTTCAAAGGCCCCTAAAGAGCTAGGAAGCTATTTTTGGATTGCTTAAGAATGTAGCTTTACAATTAAGTAGCTAGCATAATTATTTTCGATATGTGACAAACGGATTGACAATCTTTGTTGATGGTGGGTATAAAAATAGTATGACTTTCCGTCACATAAAAAAATGCAATTAGTTTTCAAAATTTCGTTTGTAATTTCCACATTTTTCATTTGCGACCCCACAAAGTACATACATCGAGTACATATCGAGGGCCTATATTCAAAATCGTCTATCTTAAAAAAACACAACTTTTCAGGAGAGCCTAAAAACTGTTTTTTTCGCGTATTACTTGAATTATTAAAATTAGATATCTTTCATATAATTAGTTTTTAAAATTTTGCATTATTGGGGACTTTATGATAGATAGAGGGTTTTTCTTCTCAAACTATTCATTGTGTATCTATGAAAATGATAAGATAGAGGACTTTGCATTTTAATGAAATTAAATTATTTTTATTTCGTTTTTAACGTTATAATTTAAGATAACAACTAATAATACAACATAAGATAAAGAAAATTAACAATAAACAATATTAAACAAAATGTTATAGAAAATACTAGCTGACCCGGCAAACGTTGTTCTGCCATACAAATTATTTTTCATAAAAATAGGTAAATATTGATATTTGGATATTGCTCATACAAAATACTCAAATGTCAAATAAAAAATGCGTGGATGAGGGTCGGTTAATGAAAATTTGGGGTTATAGGTATTTTTAATGCCAAATAAAAAAATGCGGAAAAACGTTTTGGCAAAAAATTAAAAAAAATCTGGATAGGGACCCCCTAATGTCCTAGCGGTATGAAATATACTTTACGACCTATTCTCATAGCTCCCAAATATACATACAAAATTTCATAAAAATCGGTTCAGCCGTTTCGGAGGAGTTCAAACACAAACATTGTGACACGAGATTTTTATATATTAGATGTTTCTTTTTTATGGCTTTTTTAAGTTATTTTTGGAGTTTGATTGGTGTAAATTATCGAAAAATAATAGATGGCACTTTAAAAGTAGATACTTTTAAAAGAAAACTTCAACTTTAACCATTTATGTTTATGCCATGGACATTCTAATTTCCAAAAACAAAAAAGTAAAATAATTTCATGGTAATTCAATACAGAATCGGCATTCGCTGTTTTGATAAATGATTGAAAACTGTTAAATTCATGTTCAGCATGCAAAATTTAGTAAAGGTATGATCACACATGGCAAATATTTTTTTTAGCACAAATTTGTTTGACATTGTTCGCTCTTACAAGTGATTTGCAAGATCAAACAGCGTCAAATAAGATAATACTAGTTTATGAAATAAAAGAATTACAATAAAATATATTTTATTTAGTGGTTACGTCTTTTTGGTCAAATATTTGCCAATTGCAAAAAGAAATTATTCCAAAAAAATATTTGAAAAGTAATTATTTGAAAAGGGTTTTGCATTTCATACAAATTCATTGTATAAGATAGAGAAATAACAAAAATGCAATTAAAACAGCAAAACAAAATATTTTTGTTATGCAATTCACACCATAGATGACGGCTGTTTTACTGAACATTTTACAATCAGAAAGTAATTTTCTTGAAAATCAAAGATAGAGGGTTTTATATTGTTACGTTTTTACCTTCTAAAAACGTGGGTTTATTGCCTTTAAATAAACCGAATACTTTTGATTGCAAATAAAAAGCAGTTTCAGTAGTTTAAAATTAAAACAACTCTTTTTTTTATTTAGAATGCACAACAACAACAGAATAAAATAGTCACTCAGTGTCATTATACACGTTTATCAATTCGCAGAAATGCACACAAATCTTTACAATGTACATACACACATGTACACCACAGTTGATGTTAACTCTAACAGCGACAATGATCAACACAACTCACGATTGCAGTTTCTGCCACTATTTATACACACGCCATCTCTCGGGAATCTTCTACAATTCCCCCAACAGACAAAACTCGTATGTTCGAATTCCAGAGCCTTCGATGTCATTGCCAGCACCCCAAACATTTAGTGTTGCCATACTTACAAACAATGTCAATGATGGACGTGCCTTCAAACATGATGAATGCTGCAGGCAGTCGTTACAGACTGTTAAATTCAAATCGTCATTGCACATTCGTAACAATATATACGCCCTCGATATATATTTGGTACGAAAAGTTAAAGATAATGCAGGTTTAAAAGCATACAAGGCTCAAAAAGTTCCTAACAGGAACTCTGCTTAAAATTTAGAGCCCAAAGACAGAGCACGGAAATTGAAGTCAAATTGTATACAAAAAATACACCTGCTGCATAATGGATGACGAAATGTACGTACAGAAAATTTTTCGCAGCTTCTGGGTTAATTTTTTAATATTGCAGAAGATTGAGGGAAGGTTTAAGAAAAGTTTAGGACCCAAAAGCATACAAAATTTCCCAAAAAGTTCTTGGTATGGCAAGCAATATGCAGTTGCGACAAAAAAGCCAAACATTTGTTACAAAGGGCTCTATAAATACCGCCATTTGCATCAAGGAATGTTTACAAACACTTCTTGATGTGTCCACCTATTTTTGGCCTGATTTGACATCTGTTCTTGAGTGATACAAGAACAATAATGTGGTACAATAATGTGAGCACAAACAAGGTGTACAAAAGTGTGGTAGATTTTAAACGGAGATGGATAACGTATTCAAACAAAGTGACATAAAGCACTATAAAAACCATAATGGAAGGGTTTCCGAAAAAAAATAGTTAAAGATACACAAACATTTTTCAAAATTAAAAGAAATAAAAATGGAAATGTTACTTTATTTAAGAAACACATCACATACCCGCACGTCTCCCCCAAATAGTCCATGCCTGTGTTACGCGCTGGGTAATAATATGAATAACAAAAATTCCATTAAGTTTGAAAACAAAATAATGCATTTGTTAAATTTAAAATACCGAGTTTAAGAGGCATATAAAAAGATTTTCCGACTAGCTTATATTGGTAGATTGGTTCTTAACCCGTATTAAAGCGCATAAACATATAAATACTCTTAATGCCTATAAATACCAAAGAGTATCAAGTTACAGAAAAATAACACTGAAAAAATAAAACCAAACCATGGCGAGGTATAGTGCCATGTAGGGTAATTTAATTCCCACCCAATTGATGAACAATAAAACACCTTGACAGACAACTTACCCTAAATAATTTTAAAATCTGTCCCTAATATAGACTGACTTACTAACTTACATATTGTTACGATTTTCCTTAGCTATCCTTCCCATTTAAAAAGAAATTTATAGGTACATTTTAATAAAGCAAACAAATGAATTTATTGAATATATAAAAAAAAGAAACATAATAAAATAAACAAAATATAAACATAAACATAAACCTAATTAATGATCATTACACAAAGAGTGTTTAAATCATACTAAATTAATGACGTTTTTTTTTTTTTTTTAATGATATTATTTAAGCAATAATTATGAATAAAAAAATAAGAAGAGCAAATTAGAAAACGGACAGACGGACAAAAGAGTATGTAATATTAAAAATATATAATTACAAAAAAAATAGAGATCAGTATTTTATTACTCACAACACAATTGTTGGTGTTCCATTTTAAAGTTGTCTCGATTGAAGGGCCCAGCAAAACGAGATGACAATGATGATTTTGTTGTTGTTGGCTTTAAAAGAAATTCTCACTGTTTTTGTAATTTTAAATATACATACGTAGTTATTTTTAGAATATTAAAATAAAAAAAATAATAAAAGATATTTTGGGTTAAATTTTAAAGTCTCATCGAGAATAATTCGTACAAATGATTTTAATTTAGTTATTATTGATTTTTGATTCTAATTTAGTTATAATAATAATTTAAATTCATTGTTATATTTTCAAATGTTATTTTAAGAAATGTTTAAGTATAAATTAGAATCATTTGTACATATAAACTAGATAATGAATAATTTTACATTTTTGTTTGTTTTAGAATTAATTGATTTATAATAAGTATATAATTTATAAACAAAGGCATATACGTATATTTTATATTAAGTTTTACATTTTATAGTTTCAGTTCAAACAAAATAATATTTCAATAAATTTATATAATAAGTACTAACAGATTTTTAAGGTTTAGATTAGGTTTTAATTCATGTAGCAATTTTTAATTATAAGTATAGGTATATTTAGGAATATTAATTAAAGAACTAATATAATTCAAGTAGGTATTAGGCAATTTTATATATATGGTTCAAGTAGTAATTTTAAGAAATTTTAGTAAATAATGTATAATTAAATAAAGTGTTATATAATATCATATTTATAGTTTTAGTTTAAATAACTTGAAATTTTTAAGACTTTTTAGTTACATTTTAAAGAGCTTTAGTTAAATAAAAATATGTTTTCTATTGTAGTTTTTAAGATCATTTAGATAAGTTTTTAGGATTTTTAATTAGAACAATTTTGTAGTTTTTAAGATAATTTAATAAAGTTTAATTCAGCATTTTAATTAAAAAAAAAAAAAATGTTTTATGATGTCATGTTTTCCATGCTATTTAACCATCTCTTTCAAATCAGGGGAGGATGTTGGTTCCACACGTGGATTTTCTTGCCACGTGTGCTTAAACACAGAAAGTCCAGATTGGACTCTTTTGGAATGCGGTGTTAAAGAATTAAGACACCAAATGGGACACTTTCCTTGAAAGAAAATAACGCCATGTGTAAAAGGCTTGAAATGCACGTGAATCACAGAAACCTTACCTTTGGTTAAAATTATCAATTTATGATATTGAATACCAATAGAATGCAGAATAAACTTAATGCGTCTTAAATTTTACACAGAATTGTTTAATTTTATTTGATATAAAAAATATCAATTATTTTATAATTGTTCAATTTTTCTTTGCACTTTTTACTTAGAGCTTTTTTTTTTATTTTAAATTTATTATTCTTTGTTAGAAGTGTACACTTGTTTTCATGACAACTTTCAAAATGCTAATAACTTTGATCTGATTAAAATTTGTATTTGGTGGTGCGTATTACAAAGTGCGTAATTTAATCAGGTTTTGATTCTCATTGAGAGTAAAAAAAAAGTAATGCATTATCAATAATTGACCTGTAGCAAAAAGAAGACAGAAATATTTACATTGAAGATCAGTAAAAAAAAATGCAAACACCAAAATTATTACCATATATGGTCATAAAATTTGTCTTGAGTTGAGAGTGCAACCGAGTAAACACACAATTATACATATATATGTAAATTATTTTTTTGTGAATGCAAATGAGCTGGCAGAGAAAACATTTTTCTAGCATGCTAGAAATTGATGAAGAACTCTTATCAACATAATTCAAAACTAAATGAATACAAATATGTGTAAAACAAAAATATGATGTAATTATGTAGTGTAAAATCCAAATGTAAAATTTCTTAAACAAAATTATTCTTACAACAAAGGAAATCGCAACAAATCTGCTTCGATCTTACATTTTCTCAAAATAGGAAGACGAACAGAAAACAGATTTCATTACGTTTTAAGAAATTTGTCTCTGTAAATTTAATTTTCAAGATAGTTGGCGAATTTTTGTTATTCATCTACAAAGATAAAGTGTGGCACGACCCACGAAAGCCGGGTAATATTCGAATATAAAATTGGAGAAAAATATTAACAAAATTCGTTTCGTAATACTATGACTTGAGGTCTGAGGTTTGAAACCTGCCAATGTAAAGTCCTTTTAGATCCTCTATGTCGTACAAGTTGCTTCCAATCTTTTCGCGTATTCTACATTTTATGTACTTCGGCATAAACTTTCTGTTAATTCGCTTCGACATATTACTTAAAATGTGATTCTTTCTGAAAACAATTTGACCTTTTTGAAAATGAATTGGGCGAGATCGTAAATTGTATGCTTTTGTTGCTTTTTCATGAGCGATGTTCAAATTGTCTCGAATCTTACTTCTTACTTTCTGCAACTTATCAACATTTGGCAAAATTTGAAAATCCTCACCATTTAAACATTCTAATTTATCTAAAATTTTGTAGGCCGAGCCATGCTGTACCATATTTTGGCCAAATGCGGCATAGTATGGAGAACATCTAATTGATGAGTGATAATCACTTCTGAGAATTGACAAAATCTGCGGTATATATTTGTCCCAATCGCTATGGTCTTTATGGTCTTCTAAAAAGCATCGAATCTTTGTTATTATTTCCCTATTTGCGCGTTCAGATGCATTAGACTGAGGAGCGTAAAATCCCGTTTTTACATGAACAATTTCGTATAAATTTAGAAATTCTTTCATTTCATTAGAAACGAATTGTTTTGCATTATCACTATGTAAAAACCTGGGTACGCCGAAAGTAGGAAAAATCTCAGATTGAAAATACAAAATTACATTAGCAGATGTTGCTGCTCTGAGAGGCTTTAAAAATATGAATTTTGTTAAATGATCTAAACATATGAAAATGACAGAGTTTTTAACTTTTGTAAATGGATATGGGCCTAAGAAATCACAATAAAGTCTTTCAAAGGGTCTGTTTGTGAGAATTTGTTTGCCCATAAGTGGCCTCGATATCTGATTGGTTGACTTCATTGACTTACATTTTTCGCAATTGCTAACATATGATTTTATATCATTTGTCATTGTTGGCCAATAGTATTTTTGTCGTATTCTGGATAATGTTTTAATAAAACCACCATGGCAAGATATAACAGAATCATGGGCAGCTTTAATGATACCTTCAGATAGAGATTTCGGAATCCATAAACGCCATAGATCAGTTTCTTCGTCCTCACAACCATCTCTGAATTTAACTCGTTTGTAAACGAAATTGTCAGAGATAACTAAATCAGGCAATTTTTCTTTATTGTTTGTAACAAAATTCCTAAGATTTTCATATTCATCATTGTCAAAATCGGGTGATTCATGGTCAATTTCTAAGGGCATGTCAGGCAAGGATATTTCTTCTACATCCATTCGCGATAGACAATCTGGAACTATGTTTAAGGAGCCTTTTCTATGCTCAATTCGAAAGTCATATCGCTGTAACTTTAAGCTCCACCGCGCTAGTCGCCCACTTAAATCCTTTTGGGACATTAGCCATTTTAAGGAAGAGTGGTCGGTTATAATTCTAAATGGCAGTCCTTCAATGTAGGGTCTAAAACGGTTTACACAAACTATTGCGGCCATGCATTCAAGCTCAGTAACTGTATAGTTTCTCTGAGACTTGTTAAGTTTCTGAGAAACAAACGCAATCGGATGTTCATTGCCATTATCATCGTATTGGAAGAGAACACCACCAACTCCAACCCTTGAAGCATCGCACTGAATTATGAATTCGCGATCAAATTTTGGTTGTGCCAAAACTGGGGCTGAAGATAATGCAATTTTCAACTTTTCAAAAGACAATTTGGCATTTTCGGTTAAAGCGAATGGTTTAGTTGACTTTTTAAGGCAGTCTGTGAGAGGACCAGCTAGATCTGCAAAGTTACTTATAAAGGCCCTGTACCAATTGGCCATACCAATAAAACGGCGAACTTGTTTAGGCGTTTTAGGTACACTAAAGTTTACTATAGATTCTACTTTTTCGGGATCAACTTTTAAGGTGCCATTTCCTACAATATATCCTAAGTAGCGTATTTCCCTCTGGCAGAATTTACTTTTTCCTATATTGATTGTAAGTTTAGCAGCTTTCAAACAGTTAGCTACTTCTTTTAGCAGAGTCATGTGAGATTCGAAATCAGAACTGCATATTAGCAAGTCATCTAAATAGATGAAAACATTTTCCCGTAACCGTGAGGGTATAACCTTATCCATCAACCTGCTCATGGTTTGGGGACCATTGCATAACCCAAATGGCATATACTTGAAATGATATAAGGGCTTTCCCGGTACAACAAATGCTGTCTTTTCCTTAGAACTCTGTGTCAAACGAATTTGAAGAAATGCATCTTTTAAATCTATCCCTGTAATATAAAAACTGTCCTTTAACCTACTCAATAAGCCATTAATATGGGGTAAGGGATATGAGTCTTTCTTCGTCACTGCATTAAGTTTACGAGAATCAATGCAAAGACGAACTTTTCCGGGTTTTCTCACTAAAACCACTGGTGAACACCAGGGTGAATTTGATTCCTCGATTATTCCCATGCTTAAAAGGCGATCTATTTCTTTATAGGCTTCCTCCTGGCGAGGTGGTGACAAGGGATAATGCCTACATTTGATCGGAACAGCGTCTCCTGTATTAATATCGTGTTCTAATAGATCTGTACACCCTAATCCTACTTTCTCATATGAGGGAAACTCTAAAATTGTATTCTCCAATATCAGCTTTTGTTCAGATGTGAGATCGTGAAATTTTGTTTCACTTTTGCTGGATACTGAAGAACCAAGTTGAAAAGAAGAAACAGTGGGAATTATATCGGGTGCAAGTGCAAACTCACTCCAAAAATTTGTTCCAAAATAAGCCTCTTGGCTAAGTGATGGAACCAAATAGAACAAAATATCTTTGGTGACGTCTTTATAATGAATAGGTAATGTACAGAATCCTAATATATTTTGTTTCGCACCATTTGCGATTGACAATGCTGATCTAATTGGTTTATAAGAAATATTATTTCTTTTCAAAAACTCTAGACAATTTGTTCCCAAAACAGAAACATTTGCCCCTGAGTCGAGTAAACCTGTGATACTATCATTTAAAACTTTTACTTTGACGAAAGGACGATCATCTGAACCATGTAAAATAGTTGATTCTAACAATTTCCGATAGTATTTACGTTTCTTGAAACGTTGTCTACACTTCATTATTTTAAAAGATGGATTTTGAAAAGAGTAAAGATTCTTACAAATTGTATTCCTATACACTATTTCACTGTTAAAATTTAGAAAGGCTTCAGTCTGTGTTGAAATGTCTTTAAAGGTTGAAATGGGTTTAGGTTGTCGAAAATTATGTTTGTTTGTTGAATTGTTATTGAAATTTAAGAATTCATTGGACTCTTCTAATTTAGGTTCTAATTTGAACTCGGGGTTTTGTGGGATGGACGAAAGTCCCCGGTAGCCATTTCGCCCGCTGTCTTGTTTCCCTGAAACACGTGTCTATTTGGACATGTAGGTGTTAATACTCCTTTTTGTCCACACTTGAAACAAAAACGATCGGTAATAACTTTGTCACAATATATGTAGGAATGTCCGAGAGACAAACAATTCCAGCACTGTATGTTGGAATAGTCATATTTGCTATTCCTTTTAGAAATTTGCAGTGCTTCAATCTGTGGGTCGAATATTTCACAATTTTCCAAATCAATATCAGGAGAATCAAGTTCACTTATATTGCGAACTGGACCTACATTTGGCGCAAAAGCTTTATTATCCTTAAGGACCTTTTCAGCTTTTCGAGCAATGTCTCTAAAATCGTTAAGGGTTTTAGATTCAGAACTAAATAATAAGAATCTCAAATTAGGTTGCAAATTCCGTTTTATGATGTCAACTAATGTTGAATCTGGTAAAGGACTTTGCAATCTGGAGTTCATTGAAATGAGCGCTGTGTGAAAATCATCGTATGATTCTTTGATTTGTTGCTTACGCAACGAAATTTTTAGCAAAATATCATGTTCCGATTCTAAATAGCCGAATTCTTTAGTTAGCGCATATCGTAAAATTGGGTAAGTAACATCTCGGTTTTGTTTCATAAAGAGCCAATACCATTGCTCAGCTTTTCTTTCCAAAAGCACATGAAAGTTAGACAAAAGATGTTCATCAGAACATCGGGTGCGAGTGCTAAGTGTCTCTACTTTGAACAAAAAATCGGACACCGAACCTGTTCCATCATAGGAAATTTTCCACTTCTCTAATTTTATAACTGAATCGCTAAATGTTGCGTTAACATTAGAAGATCTATTAAAATTGTAATTTGGAGCATTTGCATAAGTGGTATTTGGTTGATTAGTAGATCGTCCCTGAGAACCTGTGCTACTCGTATTACCTATTAGTGATATGCTGTCTCGAATAGATGAAAGCTCTTTCCGAAACTCCTCTCTTGTATTATGCATGGTCTGTTCCATTAATGTTATTAAAGTATCAAAAGGTGTAGCTGCATTGGAATTAGACGCACTTGTACTTAGCCTAGGCTGAGTAATTACATCTACGTTAGAAAAACCATTAGGGTCTTGTCCTTCTAATGGAGCAAATGTTGTAGGTAATGACTGGGGGTTACTCATTATGGAAATATTTTGAAAGTCTACGTTCGTAGGCAAATTATTGCAACTTTGTGTACGTGGTACTTTTTGAGATGTTTTCTGTGTACTTTTCACAGAGGATGAGTGTACGACACGAGGTTTAGAAGTGGTTGGGTGATCTTGCAACTCAATTGAAATATTGTTACTTGAAGCAGAAGTGCTTCTACCACGACCTCTCGAATTATTATTTCCCTGAGAACGCGAGTTCATAACGTATAAATGCAAATATCTAAATTAATTAAGTATGTATTTTACAGTAACAATTATTTAAATTTCACCAATAATAAAATTTATTTAACTAAAGAAAATAATAAGTATAGAAAGAAAAAAAAAATAATATAAAATATATATTTATATAAGTAAATACGTAAATTATTAAGTGATCAGTAAATTCAATGTTTTAAGGGAAGGATAAACATAAAGAAAAAGTAACAAATAAATCAGTCAGTCTACAAAAAAAAATCTTGTACTTGATTGGTTTTTGTAAAAATATTTTTGTTATTTGCTTTCTAAACTGCTTCTTTTCAACATTTATGCTTTAAATTTAGCAAAAGGACTCGAATAGTAAAACAAAATAAAATTAAATTAATACTCAGATGCTACAAGAAACCGAAATTTAAATTCAGAATTTGGACTTCCTGAGCCAAAATTTAATTAAAATAGGTTACATGATAAACTGCATTGTTTGAGAGTATCGCTACTAGATTCAAAATTTAAATATTCTAAATGACTAGGACTTATACAATCTTAACAAATGCAATTGGTGTTATTACTTTTTTTTATACAAAGGATTTTGACATGTAAATTTTTACCATATTAGATAAATATTTTAAATTAATATTTTCAATAATTCTTTTTAATTTTTGTATCGACCATTGTTTTTCCTCAATGCCTTTTACATTGTGCCATATATGTTACGGTGGCATATGTATCAGGGCTTGCAACATTGTTGCAAATGCATTGGCTGTTTTGAAGCTAAACATGGCCTGTATCGTTGGCCATTATCGTTGGCCTTTACGTTGGGCGCCATATATGTTACGCGCTGGGTAATAATATGAATAACAAAAATTCCATTAAGTTTGAAAACAAAATAATGCATTTGTTAAATTTAAAATACCGAGTTTAAGAGGCATATAAAAAGATTTTCCGACTAGCTTATATTGGTAGATTGGTTCTTAACCCGTATTAAAGCGCATAAACATATAAATACTCTTAATGCCTATAAATACCAAAGAGTATCAAGTTACAGAAAAATAACACTGAAAAAATAAAACCAAACCATGGCGAGGTATAGTGCCATGTAGGGTAATTTAATTCCCACCCAATTGATGAACAATAAAACACCTTGACAGACAACTTACCCTAAATAATTTTAAAATCTGTCCCTAATATAGACTGACTTACTAACTTACATATTGTTACGATTTTCCTTAGCTATCCTTCCCATTTAAAAAGAAATTTATAGGTACATTTTAATAAAGCAAACAAATGAATTTATTGAATATATAAAAAAAAGAAACATAATAAAATAAACAAAATATAAACATAAACATAAACCTAATTAATGATCATTACACAAAGAGTGTTTAAATCATACTAAATTAATGACGTTTTTTTTTTTTTTTAATGATATTATTTAAGCAATAATTATGAATAAAAAAATAAGAAGAGCAAATTAGAAAACGGACAGACGGACAAAAGAGTATGTAATATTAAAAATATATAATTACAAAAAAAATAGAGATCAGTATTTTATTACTCACAACACAATTGTTGGTGTTCCATTTTAAAGTTGTCTCGATTGAAGGGCCCAGCAAAACGAGATGACAATGATGATTTTGTTGTTGTTGGCTTTAAAAGAAATTCTCACTGTTTTTGTAATTTTAAATATACATACGTAGTTATTTTTAGAATATTAAAATAAAAAAAATAATAAAAGATATTTTGGGTTAAATTTTAAAGTCTCATCGAGAATAATTCGTACAAATGATTTTAATTTAGTTATTATTGATTTTTGATTCTAATTTAGTTATAATAATAATTTAAATTCATTGTTATATTTTCAAATGTTATTTTAAGAAATGTTTAAGTATAAATTAGAATCATTTGTACATATAAACTAGATAATGAATAATTTTACATTTTTGTTTGTTTTAGAATTAATTGATTTATAATAAGTATATAATTTATAAACAAAGGCATATACGTATATTTTATATTAAGTTTTACATTTTATAGTTTCAGTTCAAACAAAATAATATTTCAATAAATTTATATAATAAGTACTAACAGATTTTTAAGGTTTAGATTAGGTTTTAATTCATGTAGCAATTTTTAATTATAAGTATAGGTATATTTAGGAATATTAATTAAAGAACTAATATAATTCAAGTAGGTATTAGGCAATTTTATATATATGGTTCAAGTAGTAATTTTAAGAAATTTTAGTAAATAATGTATAATTAAATAAAGTGTTATATAATATCATATTTATAGTTTTAGTTTAAATAACTTGAAATTTTTAAGACTTTTTAGTTACATTTTAAAGAGCTTTAGTTAAATAAAAATATGTTTTCTATTGTAGTTTTTAAGATCATTTAGATAAGTTTTTAGGATTTTTAATTAGAACAATTTTGTAGTTTTTAAGATAATTTAATAAAGTTTAATTCAGCATTTTAATTAAAAAAAAAAAAAATGTTTTATGATGTCATGTTTTCCATGCTATTTAACCATCTCTTTCAAATCAGGGGAGGATGTTGGTTCCACACGTGGATTTTCTTGCCACGTGTGCTTAAACACAGAAAGTCCAGATTGGACTCTTTTGGAATGCGGTGTTAAAGAATTAAGACACCAAATGGGACACTTTCCTTGAAAGAAAATAACGCCATGTGTAAAAGGCTTGAAATGCACGTGAATCACAGAAACCTTACCTTTGGTTAAAATTATCAATTTATGATATTGAATACCAATAGAATGCAGAATAAACTTAATGCGTCTTAAATTTTACACAGAATTGTTTAATTTTATTTGATATAAAAAATATCAATTATTTTATAATTGTTCAATTTTTCTTTGCACTTTTTACTTAGAGCTTTTTTTTTTATTTTAAATTTATTATTCTTTGTTAGAAGTGTACACTTGTTTTCATGACAACTTTCAAAATGCTAATAACTTTGATCTGATTAAAATTTGTATTTGGTGGTGCGTATTACAAAGTGCGTAATTTAATCAGGTTTTGATTCTCATTGAGAGTAAAAAAAAAGTAATGCATTATCAATAATTGACCTGTAGCAAAAAGAAGACAGAAATATTTACATTGAAGATCAGTAAAAAAAAATGCAAACACCAAAATTATTACCATATATGGTCATAAAATTTGTCTTGAGTTGAGAGTGCAACCGAGTAAACACACAATTATACATATATATGTAAATTATTTTTTTGTGAATGCAAATGAGCTGGCAGAGAAAACATTTTTCTAGCATGCTAGAAATTGATGAAGAACCCTTATCAACATAATTCAAAACTAAATGAATACAAATATGTGTAAAACAAAAATATGATGTAATTATGTAGTGTAAAATCCAAATGTAAAATTTCTTAAACAAAATTATTCTTACAACAAAGGAAATCGCAACACCTGCTCTAAAGAGAATGCTCAGAATATCTTCAAAATCGTATGTCCCAATATGTTTGTGATGTACGGTGAAATGAATGATATATTTTAATTTTAGGTTTACTGCACTCAAAGTGAAATGTAGTTAGAAACACACAACATTAGTATTATAACTCCCGCCTATTAAAATAGGTTTAAGGTAAACAAATTTTTAAATTACCAAGAAATTTCAATCCAAATTAAGAATTTATGGTGAGGGTTATAGTTAGTTTAACACTACTAAACATATGATCTCTCCCAATCTCATAAGATAAATCAATTTGAATAAATACTCACACGATTGTTTATAAACATTCACTGTAAAAAGTCATTGAACTACAGAATTCCAAAAAAAAAAAAAAAAAAAAATAGTTTATACCTCAACTCAAAAATAATTCTGACAATAATTCCTAAAATATAAACAAATTATATTTCAACTGTCAATTTGATAATTAAACACAAATCTAAAACAGACATATGTACATACATACACACTTGCAACTTCACTCAAAGTATTAAAAGGTGTAATTGAACTTTAAAGTAAATAATGCCCTGTTCTAAAGAAAATACGAAATTCAAAAAAACAATTTTAAGACAAAAGAGAAAACATCTTTCAGAAAAAGAAAAATTAAACAAAAAAACAATTAAAATACCAAAATAACTTTATAATATAAACCAAATGATAATTAGATGTGATGTTCAAAATAATAAGATGTTTTTTTTTTTTTTGTTCCAAAGAAACAAGTACATGACCTCTAGAGACACAAACAATAACACATGTTGAAGATTGTGCGTAGGGGTGGATATAAGTGGCAGTTAAATAGTGGATCTTGTCAGACAAGCCACAAAACCAAAAAAACACGAAAGAAAAACCTACCCAACACTTTATTCACGAGAATAAAAATGCTATTCATAAATGTTTTAATGAATGAATAAAGGAAATTACTCCAATTGCTGTGTTTGCTTATATATTGTGTTTTAGAGTTCATTTCGTTGGATATGCAACTGCATTGTAATTTAATGTATGTTGTTTTTTGTTGTGTGGAAGAATAACATAATCATTACATTTAAAATGGAAAAATAAGATAAATTACACTGTGCTACAGTAAAATTTTATAAGAGACTAGTGGAGGGGGGTTAAATTATACTACAAAGAATTCTAAGCTACTTTGCTCTAGAAACCTTAAGTCTAAAATGGAGTTTGACATTGCGGAAATTTAGAAATATCAAACACTTAAAAGGGTATGAAAAGAAAATCATTAAATCCTTAAAGCTTCAAAATAATACATTGGAATGCATAGTTGAAAAATATAAAAATATTTTTTAAATAAATTTCATAATAATGTATAAAGATTATTTCAATAAATAATCATAATAATTATAAACGAAACCAGCTATCATTTATTTAAATCCATTGTAACTGGTTCTTTTAAATTTTACCTAGCTAGTTGATGGGTATAATATGTAACATTTTCTATGGATATATGCAAATCCCAACCTATAATAAATTCTACAAAAAGCTAGGAAACAAAAATCAATAGGAAACATTGAACATAGGTCAAATGACAGTTTTTTCTGTGCAAAAGTGATAAAATTAAAGTGCCATTTTACTTTTGTTGTTGTTGTTTTTTAATTGGAAGTGCTTCAAAATAACTGCGCCTGTTTTTAGTTTGAGTTAAATGTCAAGCACCGTTACACACCTATGAGTCAAGGTCAATAAATGTATTTTTTTCTATAAATGTGCTTGTAATTTCAGTAGTGCTTGCTCAACTTTAAGCGCATGTTTTTCGAATTGTGTTCGTAATAATTCATTAGTAAAAAATGAAAAATAAAGAGACAAGTATGTATAAATGTGTTTAATTAAAGTTGCTTTATATTTATGTCACTATACCTGAAAATAACTAATTTTCCTGCTAACTTCAAAACTTTTCGTAGCAGGAACTTTTGACTTTTCGTAAGCCTTAAAAAATGTTGACCCCATTTTAAATCTTTAAAATTTAAAAAATTGATTAAATAATAACACTGCGTTACATTCTGGTGGAACCACTCACCGTGCTCATCTCTGACCGCACCCACATGGAAAAAAGAAAAATGAGAATAAAGGAAGAGAACTTTTCGTAGCCTTTAAACATGTCGTCAAATAGCTGTTCTATATTTTCGGCTCCGTTGTTCCCTATAAACCCTTTTATAACTGCATTCAGTGATAACCAGGCATAAAATTCCTTGTTAGTAAGCTTTTCATCGATGTGCGTATTTCTGGTCCACAAATATTCCTTCTTTGAATTTGTAATCACTTAACTTGGAAAATACTGTCTTTAAATATAAAAAGTGTTGGAAATCCAAAAAAGAACTTTATAAAATAACACTTTTCTATGTATGGATGTTTCAACGCCCATGAATCCAAATATAAAACTTACAAAAGAAATGTGTCCACAATCAGAAGAAGAAATTGAAGAAGTCAAACACTTGCCATACCAAAATCTCATTGGGTCGTTAATGTATTTAGTCGTATCTACAAGACCGGACATAGCACATGCTATAAGTGTTTTGAGTAAATTTAACACAAATTTTGGAAATGACCATTGGATCGCAGCAAAAAGGGTTCTCAGATACCTGAAAGGTATACAAAACTGGGGTATATCGTTTTCTAAATCGGAAAGAGAATTAGAAGGATTTGCTGACTCGTCGTTCTTATACAGGATACATATTCAAGTTTGCAAATGCAGCAATAAGCTGGGAATCACGAAAGCAACGAACGGTTTCATTATCAACAACGGAAGCGGAATACATGTCTATACCAGAATCATCCAAAGAAGCAATAAATTTAAAACGTTTTCTTTATCATATTTTGTCATTGCAGGTGCCAAACATGTTGACATCCGTCATCATTTCATTCGGGAAACCATTGAGAGAGGAGATATTAATATTGCATACTTAACGAAAGCTCTGTATAAACCAAAACACATCCAATGCTGTAATCTGATGGGTCTCAAACCTATTTAATTTTCAAAATACATTTTGAGAGGACATGTTGCAAATCCAAAAATGTACTTTATGAAATAACACTTTTGTAAACAAAATAGTTTTGAATCAAGTAACTTAAGGTTTGTGTTTTATATTCAAACTAACAACAACGTATTGTTTTTAATTCCCAAGAAAAAGCCATCTCCCTCTTTATTCATAGCCTTGACATAAATGTTCATCAAACAAAGTTTTATGTGCAGTGGTAGGTAAAATGACATATTTAGGATCTATCAATGGTATATGTTTCTCATTAGATTTTCCCCAAACTCTGACGTTTTTGGCTATACTCTTTGTGCATTTAAGAAGTTGCGAGAACAACTTAGTCCAGTATTCATATTGGATTTTTAAATAAATATGTACAAAGATGTAAACTTTATCGAATAGGAACGATTACTAAACAAAACAAAATAAACATTTTAACCCTAAAGTGAGGGAGTAAAAATACGTTTGGAACATTTAATCTTTGACTTATTATCTATTCATTCCAGGTAACCGGTCTTTTACGTCCACGTTTTCCATTCAGTGCAAAATCAGAATTTGGAAAAAGAAAAGAAGCCGCAGACCTTGCAACTGAGAAATCTGTTAGTACTCTTCTTGTTCGCACAGCAGCAACATCAGCTCGTAAACAAGGTGATGCCGATTTGGCCGCAGTCCTGAAATTATTGAAAGCCCAACAAGGCCATAAAAAATGCAGATTATTTGTAATTAAGGCTAAAGCCTCACCTTTTTCAGCAGATGAAGCTTTAGCTTTCCTTCTTGAACAAATTGTTTCAAAAGAGCAATATAATGCAATACGCCATGAAAACAAATTAAGAAACTGACACATATATCCACACTATAGTCAACCTGCAGCCATAAAGTATAAATGCCGACCTCAGGGTATAAAAGCAAATTCAACCTTTGTCAAAGTTTCATTGCAATCTGTAATGGAAGCGGAGAATACAGAATTTTTAAGCTCTGAATTAATATAAAGCTATGGATTTGATAGTAGCACTGGTCAAGCTAAATTTAAGCAAACATTTAAAGAGCTAAGTTCCTCAAATAGCTCTGATGCCTTTCTTTTAGCTACTACAGTTATCCCCTTAAGGTTACTGCTCTTACCGGGAAAGCCAATTTGGAACAACCGCAAACCGCAATCTGTAAGATTTGTTCGGCACATTAAGCTGGAGTACATAAAAGAAACAATTTTTTTTTCTCCATTACCCCTCTTGGTAGCATGAAGCTTCCACAAAGCACCCCCATCTTACACGATATGTAGCAGTTGTTTTCGCGTCTTCCCATGTAAGATTGGACTGCTCTACATCTTGGAATATTGTGCGTCTCCATGTGTTCTTTGGTCGACCACGGCTTCTTGAACCTTTAGGGTTCCACTCTAGAGCCATCGTTGTTATACTGTCAGTAGTCTTTCTGATAGTATGGCCGATCCACTTTCATTTCCTACGTTTTATTTGCGTTAGTTAGGTTCCTCGTTGGTGAGGTTCCAGAGATCTGTAATGCTGATGTTGTTAGGCCAGAATATTCTGCATATCCTTCTGAGGCACTTGTTAATGAATACCTGTAGTTTTTGCGTAATAGTGTTCGATACCAACCAAGTTTCACTTCCGTACAACAGAGTAGACTTTACACATGCGTTGAATATTCTAAGCTTGGTTCGTCTGGATATTTGTGAGTTTCTCCATCTTTCTAATGCCGCTCTCGCTTTATTGAGCATGTTATTTACGTCTGTTTCAGCGCCGCCATTTGTTGATACTGTACTGCCTAAATAGCAGAAGCTTTCTACGTATTCAACTGGTTGACCTTGTAGCATGATATTATCGGTGCTAACGTTGTTGATTCTCATAGCTTTGGTTTTCTTGATATTTATCTCAAGTCCAACATAGCGTGCTAGTCTTTCCAGATCATCTATCTTTGCTTGCATATTGAAGATCTTATGCGAGAGTAGACAAATATCATTCGCATAATCCAAATCCTCGAGTTGGCGTAAGAGGCTCTATGTTATTTCCCTTCTCTCTGTACAGATTTCGCTCATGATGTCATCCAGCACTATAGTGAATAGCAGAGGTGATAGGGGACATCCCTGTTTTACTCCAGCGTTTGTGTGAAATGGTTGACTTATATTCCCGTTGTGAAGAACTGATAGTTCTGCATCCTTGTACATAGCTCTGCTGATTCGAGTTATTTTCTGAACTACCCCTTTTTCATCTCAATGCTTTCCATATGACAGTTATTCTGATGGTGTCAATGGCTTTATTGAAATCTACGAACAGTAGGTATAGGGAAGTATGCAATTCTAGAGATTGTTCTATTATAATGCGCAGAGTGTTAACCTGGTCTCGCAGCTCCTGTTTGCCTGTTCATCTCGTAGAATGTTCTGCATTTGAATTTGAAGCCTTCCCTGTATTACGACTGCTAGTATCTGGTATAAGTAGAGTAATTCCTCTCCGGTTGTTGCAATCTTTCAAAGGAAACAAAATAAGTTGTTTTAAAAGAAGACCAGGAATTAAAAACAGAAATTTACGCTTTAAAATCAATTAGTGATTGAAAATCTGTTAAAGTATCATTTAAGTTATTTCTAACACTAATTGAAGGAACAGTTTTAAACATTATAACTGGAACTGGATCAAACCAGGTTTGTCCCATTTGTGCTGCTACTCCTAAGGACTTTATGAACACATTTAATTATAAAAGTGGCATATTCGATGCAAAAGAGGAAAACCTAAAGTTTGGACTTAGCCCCCTTCTTTGATGGATAAGGTTCTTTGGATTTATATTAAATTTAGGCTATAAATGCAGATAAAAAAGTGGCAGATACGAGGAGATGATAGCTATATAAAAAAGAAAGGCAGACATGACGGAAACACCGATCGTCGAGTTTTTACTGAATATGCTATTTTTTCTGAAATAACTGATGACAAAGACCTTATATTTCGATGCAAAATATTTTTGATTTGTTTATTCTGTCAGCTAAAAATCAGCAAAACGTGACAATGACTTCTACGGTCCTTAAAGAACTGCACTTCCAATGGGTTTTTTGGAGAACAAGCTGCTGAATCGCGACATAAAATATACAAAGCCGATATATTGAATCACGCCCGCAGAAACTACCGCAACAATAACCTGCTAGACATATTTAATAGAGCTGTTGATTCTTCAGATCCATTAATTTCCACAACATTTTTAAATAGGCGCTTATATAAGCGGAAACGTTCCACACTTCCACCTGAATTTATATTTTGCAGAGAACCCATGAAAGAATTTCACCTTAGCCACCAAGACGATGACATTAATGAAAGTAAAAAGGCCCTTTTTAATTTTAATTTACGAAATGAATTAGATTTAAGCAATTATTAAATGTTTTAGTTTAATTAAAATAAATGAATGAATACAATGTATTGTGTTTGCATTAATGGTTGCAAAAGGGTTAATTTTTGGTCGTTAGTGGTTTAAATACCATTTTTTTAATCGACTTATTTTAATTGTGAAATTCTTACAGGTTTTAGTTTGAATACCATAATTTTGTAGTCGTTAATAATTTTGCACAGAAAAAGTGGTTATTTAGCCTATAGTGCACTGGTGATCTTTTCAAAATTGTTGAATTTTTTGAAAAGTTAATGAATTTTAGTAAAAATGTAGATTTTCTGAAAAAATTCCGTTTTTTTTTTTTAAAAAATTTGCGAGTTTTTAAACATTTTTGATATTTTATAAAAATGGTGAATTTTATTTTAAATTGTTAATTTTTAAAAAATTTCATATTTATTATATAATTTGAAAGTTCATTTATTATAATTACTCTGTAATAATTCAAAGAATACCACTGAAAATTTATTTTTAGACAATTGCCAAATTGAAATGCCTTTTCTACCCTGCCAAGGGCGTCATCAAAAAAAACTTGAAAGAAAATATATGTGTATTTGGCTTCCCATATACATAGATGATATTTGCAGTATAGACCTTGACAATAAAAATTGTTATATTCGATTAAAATAAAACTCGAATAATTTTAACCTCATATCAAACATTTTTTTCCTGATCAATTTATTCAACAAACTTTCTCAGTTTCACATCAATGTATTTAAAATTTGATGAATTTTTTTTTAGTTTGAAATAAAATCTTCAATAATAATATTCAATCCGAATATTGTTATTATAAAACAAGTTAGAGAGATATATTCGGCTGGGCCGAATCTTATATACCCTTCACCAAACTATACTTCAAAATAAAAATTTTAAATATTTTTAGGTAAACAAAATTCATTTTTTTCCAGTTGTTTTTTTTAATTTTTTGAAAAAAAATTTTTTTTCGATTTTTTTTTTTAAATTTTTTTTTTATTTTTTTAAATTTAAAAAACTTTTTTTTTAAAATTTTAAACATTTTTTTTTAATATTTAGCCAAAAAACTTTTGGTGAAAAAAAAATTCGGGTTAAAAATTTGTTCCCGATTTTGACCCATTGTAGGTCCAACTTACTATGGTCTTATATACGTCGTTGCAAAGGTCTTTGAAATATCTATCATTAGATATCCATATTGTCTATACTAATGACTTAGTAATCCAGATATAGGTCAAAAAATAGGAAAAAAATCGAGGTTGTCCTGGTTTTTTCCTTATATCTCAGCCATTTGTGGACCGATTTTGCTGATTTTAAATAGCAAACTTCTCGAAAGCATGTCTGACAGAATTATTCAAGATTTGGATCCCGAAGATATCTGGGGTCTTCAAAAAATTGATTTCAACAGACAGACAGACAGACAGACAGACAGACAGACGGATATGGCTAAATCGACTCCGCTATCTATAAGGATCCAGAATATATATACTTTATAGGGTCGGAAAATTATATTGTGGAAATTACAAACGGAATGACAAATTTATATATACCCTTCTCACGAAGGTGAAGGGTATAATAAACATACAAAACAACAAAACACATACTTCTGTTGTTATGAAAGCATATGTGTATGTGCAGCAAACATGTGCCCTGCAGCATGCAACTGATGATGCATGCAGTAATTATTAAACATAAGTTCTGTTGTATTGCTGTGTTTTTCATGGTAAGTTGTAGTACGCATTGTACAAAAAAAAAATGTTTTTGTTTATATTTTCGTTTTTATTTTATGAGCTGCTAATATGATTTGGAGTGTTGCACATGTGGCATGTTTTTAATGTTATTTTGGTTTTACTTGTATACCCTCAGCGATATGTATGCACGTACATATATTGCATACAATTTATCATTTCATTTTATGTTAAACTGTCGGTGTGTCTATCAAGTAAATCAAGTATCAAGTAAACTTCTCATAATCGTAAATCAGATAGAGGCGAAAATGAAAAAGTTATTTTAAAATTAAATCCGCTGAAGAGAGAGACTGAAGGGAAATATCAGATATTTAATATAAAAATGCCTATGGGTAGATACTTACATAATAAGTATCATGTACACACATATGTACATAAAGTAAATACATTTTACATCAGTAAAAATGTGTGTTTAATAATTTTAAAGACAATATTTTAATTATTCAAAAATACATTTTACAGTAATAAGGTACACAAAATACTTAAAATAATAATCGCAATCGAAAAAATAAACACCTGAAAAACCACTATATTCAACATATTGTCCACTTTTGGTTGGTGTATATTTAGAATTGCCCTCAGTATAATAAGGATTATATTCATAATTGTAAAAAAATATTAAAAATACTTATATTCTTCCCTATTAAATGTTACGATGCATCATTGCCATAAGTATGCTGCACTTCTCGATTTCATTATTAAACTAGTCGTATTCAACATAGTATACCCTGTGCCACATATATTTATTATTTATTATATTCCATATAATGTGTTGTCTGTTTAATGCACTAATTTATTGTGGCACATTTTAATGTCTGCTCTACCACATCTGTTATTATTTGGAGGAAATAAATACATCTGTTTTTAGAAAATATTACACGTATTATTAAGTAACTTCTCAGATCATACATAATATACGAAACATTAAAAATTAGATAATTCATGTACAATTATGTTAAGATGCTGGGGTAGGTCAAATGTTGGAGACAAGTGGTACAAAAATTAGAAAGAGATTATGTAAATGAACCTCACCCCTACTATAGGTATCTACCATACGTTGTATATTAGGGCTTATATCTGAAGGTTTTAAACCTTAGCGATAGTGATCGCAGGAGAGTATCCCAATATTTCATATGAAAGGGCAAAGGAAGCACTTCACATATCTTATAACTAGGATAGAGATAGTTGACTGATTGTAAACCCGTCTAAGACGAAATTTGTATGTTCACAGAAAGCGGATAATTCCAAATTACTAGTGCACCGTCTTATAAAATAGAAAAAACAAATAGATTATGGACATTCTGCAGAAGATTGATAGGCTGGAAATGGGGCATAAGCCACGACGATAGTTTGGTCGACATCCTTAAAGAAAAAGGTCAATACAAAACCTCTTCAGGAAATACATAGACTGATGCAATGAAATATGAAGCAGCCGAAGCTGCAATTATATTGATGTTAATGAGATTATCGTAAAGACAATACAACCAGAAACTAAAAAATAATAAATATCCTACTAAAGGATAATATTATTGCGGAAGGATGAGGCAGAATTCAAGCTAGAAATACTGTGAAACAGTTGCTGCAAAACATTTGAGTTTGTCGATGAAAGGGGAAAGAGGAAAAGGGTACTCTGTTTTATGTACATGAAGTTTTTATTGAGTATGTCATCCACATTTATTCGTTCTGTAAAGAAATGTCAAAAACTGAAAGCAAACACTTGACTGTGGGGACACGAATGCAGTTTCAAAAAAGAATTTAAAAATGTTTCACAGTGTGGACCGGGACAAATAGTGGTAGAATAGATTGAAGTAATAAGTGTAAGGAATAACTAAGGAACCGATCTATATAAGAATGTTTCAAATATAAGTGATCGAACGGTAATGGGCACTAAGGAACGACGGTAAATTCATTTGAATTCCAGATCATACTTTTGTTTTAGGCTTGGAGTATTAAATGGTTGTTATTGTAGTTGTAACAACTCTGCTGTCGTCGAAAAAACTTCGGTTGTAACTAATTTGACAATATTTGGCCGAGTAAGACTCGGGACGTTCCGGAGTGAAGATCCAATTGTCATGGGAGTGTATTAAATTTTTGAAGAGGTTTGATAAAAAACATCATCTCATATTTTTATGGATAGTCAAGGGTTAATTAAAATCATAAAGATCGATAGTGTAAAAAAATATAAATTCAAAAAGCTTAAGGAAAGCTTAAGATAATATGGGTCCCAACCCATCTCGGCATTATTAGAAACCAGAAGCGGACAGGACGGCTTCATTTACAATCTTACCCTGGAATATACCAAACCCTTTCTTAATATTAAAAATGAACATAACTAAGGACTGACATCGTAAAATTATTAACACACGTTTTTCATTACAACTTTTAACCCAAGTATTATTTGAGTTTTTTTTTTTTTTTTTTATCAAGTTACCTTTGTAAAACATGGCAGTTATTATGTTTCATGTCAATTATGTTCATTTGTTGTTAATCTGATTAAAATGAGTGACCACAAAAAAGTGCGCACTAAAATTATTAAATATTTTCAGCAAAACCCAAATTGGTCCTACAAAAAGTTGGCCAAACAATCAAAGGTCTGCTATCCAATGTTATTAAACAGTACCGGGAGAACTTGTCCATTGATAGAAAACCTGGCTCAGATAGAAGTTTGTTTCTAAAGCCAAAAAAAGAAAGCTTTTTCAAAAGAGTTCCCAACACATCCGGTAGGAAAGCAGCCCGATTAGCTCAGTACTCGGACTATTTGGTACGAAAAGTTAAAGCCAATGCAGGTTTAAAAGAATACAAGGCTCAAAAAGTTCCTGATAGGAACGATGCTAAAAATTTAGAGGCCAAAAACAGAGCACGGAAATTGAAGTCAAATCGTATACCAAAAATATACCTGCTGCATAATGGATGACGAAATGTACGTATGGAAAGTGTTTCGCAGCTTCTGTGTAAATTTTTTTATGTTGCAGATGCTCGAGGGAATGTTAGAGAAAAGTTTAGACTCAAAAGCAGGCAAAATTTCCCAAATAGTTCTTGGTATGGCAAGCAATATGCAGTTGCGACAAAAAAGCCAAACATTTGTTACAAAGGGCTCTATGAATACCGAAATTTACATCAAGGAATGTTTACAAAAAAGGATTCATAAGACTTCTTAATTTTTGGCCTGATTTGGTATCTGTCACTATGATAAGAAAGGTCTTGAGTGGTACAATACCAATGATGTGGTATTTGTACCAAGAGAGGCAATTCCTCCAATCTGCCAGGAGCTGAGTCCAGTGGATAGATATTGGGCTATTGTTAAAAGAGAATTGAAGAGGACAAAAAAGGTGTCCAAAAGTGTGGTAGATTTTAAACGGAGATTGACAACCTGTTTGAACAAAGTGAAATAGAGTACTATAAAAACCATAATGGAAGGGTTTTCGAAAAAGGTTCAAAATTTCATCATTAGTGATTAGAACTATAAAAATAATCTTTTTTTTGTAAATTGTAACAATAAATTCAATCACACAGAAAAAATAAATTCATAATTGGGATGAATTTTGTAATAAATATTATTAATCGAACATGACTTTTTTGCCCAAACTTTTTTCATTTAGAATAAGAACATGTTCATAAATATTATAAAATTGTACATAACGAACGTTTTTACGTAAACTTAACAATATTTTATAATAAATTGCATTACAATTGTATTATCTAATGAATTATTTAAAAAATGTTTGCATGATAGCCATATTTTGGCCAATATTTTAAGATGAATTAACAACATCTGAAACTTATCATTAATCATAATAAAACATACATAAATCTTAAAGCATTTCATCCTCTTAACAAAATTGAGTAAATTTCGCGCATATTTCCCTTTTGTAGCTGAAAATCATAAAAAAATATAAAATTTTCCAAAGAAAATTTCAAACATTTTTGAACAACATATAAATATAAATGAAATTGTAATAATATTTTCCAAGCATTCTTGATTTTATTTGAAAACATAAAATATAAAAAAAATCATACTATTTAAGAAATTATTTATAAATGTTATGAATTGAAATCAATGAAATCAAATCATATATTTATGTTGATACTTTTTTCAGTGCAAATAAAAAAAGATTCAAAATTGTAAGTTTAGTGGTTTCATTTTTATTAACATATATGTATGTTAAGAATTTTTCGATCTCAGTCCTAAATAAATATTTAGGAGAGACTGCTTCACTATAATTTCTACAGTTATTTAGCACTATGTATCATTAAAAGTTTGCTTTATATTAATTATTATAGATGATTTTAAGTTAGTGTTTCAGAGAATCAAAAATGAAAAATCAAGATAAGAATTTATACCCTACACCAACATAGTTGGGACATTATTATGTGTTTGTGCTGATGTTTGTAGTTGTCAAAAATATTAGTCTAACAACCACCTACTCAGAATATCTCAGAAATATGAATCGATTTTACGATGACCCTCCGTCCGTCCGTCTAGTTGGCTGATTGGATGTCCTTGTTAAATTGGAAGCAAAGCACAGGTTACAGTTTTGAAGATATTTTGATAAAATTTGGCCTTTTTAAACTGGTAAAAATTGGTCCATTATTTCACCTAGTCCCCATAGAAATAGCCTTCAGGAATAGGACTTTTTTGGTCAGAAATATTTTATTTATTTAGGTATCTACACAAATTTCGCTCCAAATAAGTTTATATACGTGTAAATTAAATTTGTTCGAATCGATTCATAATTTACCAAGACCCATTTCTGAAAATTACTTTAACGAGAAAGAAACTTTTAAAAATGTTGGTTTCCACAAAAAATTCAACACAAATAAGTTTCATACAGAAATAAATCACACAATCTAATTTAATGATGATCGGTACATAATTGGTCATAGTTCACATATAAGGGCCACTTCCTAAAATCACTCACGATAATAAATAATTGAAATTATAAAAGTAAAATGTTTTTTTTAATCAGTGTAGGGTATTATATGACCAATTATATGTTCTTACTTGTTTTTAACTGTATAGTGTCCTAAAAACTAATATCTACACTCGTGGAAAACCTGCAACTTAAAAATAAGAACGCGTCATTATAATAAATTGTAAAAGAAAAATACGATAAATCAATAATTTTCAACTTAAAATTGATATTATTCCTAATTTAAATAAAAAATTGTCTGATGCAATATGGTTTTTATTGAATTTAAGTTGTTTTTTCTCTGGGTGTAGTAAATCACTTGGCGGGTGGTTTTCGCTTTAATAACGTATATCAAATGTCAAGTAACATATAACATCATCATTCTTCCATTCCATCAATCATCATTAAAACTTTTTGTTCCAAATATTCACTAATCTATCCCCAATGTGCAGACGAATGAAACACTTCCACTTGTTTTCATTTTAAATTAATCTAACTCTAAATCCAACCTTAACTCTTAACTTTACCAATAAGTATCGACCCAGTATTGTGACCATTACAACCTTGTTATATTTGCACATTTATTAAATTTTGTTGTATGAAATCTCAATGCATTAGTACAAATACTCGTTCGTACTAGTATCTAGTATCTAATTTCACATTATTCATGTTTCTATCTATAATTAAAAATCATTTTTAAGCAATAATAACTTATGTTTACCTGATTTGTTTGGTATTACTTGTGCTGAGTGTATGCTGTCATAATATCTTTAATGATTTTTAAAATATTAATTAGTAGAATAAACTATTACCATGACAATGTTAAGAATTGCATTATGGCAGAAAATATCTTTTCATACTAAGTACCACATGTAACCGTCGCTTTCATTGAACGACTGACCGATCCACCATACCACCACTGTATAGAATTACATATGATGGAACACTTGAATATATATATATGAATGTTTGTATAGAACAGTTTGTATTTATATAAGCTCTAAATTGATGATGTGATGACGATGTTGTTGATGATATCAATATGTTGTTGTTCTGCTACTATTTACAAAAAAAAAAAAAAACCAACAACAACAACAGCAGCAGCATAATCATCTTCTTTTCCATCAACATTATTATTATACAAATACTAATGAACAAACGTTGGCACAAATAAGTACACATGTGTATATATAGATGTGAATGAATATGGAAATGAAAGTAAATTGTGGTTCCCAGTTAAGCCAGTGTAACCCTTAGTACAATAAACTAATAATATGGATGCAGTAATTTAATACATACTTTTAGTTTGTCTACATAAATACACAACCACACACACACTTACACATACACAGAGACATGTGTAAACTTATACACATGCATTAATACCATTCATTCAGACAAGCCCATTCATATGAATGGGAATATCCAAGCAAAAAGGATGCATTGGTTGTTTGGATATGAAATACATAATTGTATACATATTCCTTGTAAAATAGACACTCATATACATACTCTCATGCTCATACATATACATACTGACATAAAATGTGGCCGGTGCATTTATAATATTGATGAAAATTTTAGCACAGTTGGTATACTTAATTATAAATATGTATGTATCTTCAGATCAAATTTCAATTTTCGTTAGAATAATAAAATGTATTGGGAGAATAATCATATAATAATCCTCACTGAGTATGAGCAAATCATTATTCTATTAAAATTTTAAATAATTTTTTTTTTTGTGTGAGTGATTTTCGTGAGTGGGAGCTATGCCCAATTTGGTTGCACGATTGCATGATGGGACTGAGGCAGGCGATTGGTCCAAACAAGGGGCATATTTTCTTTCAACAGCGGAAGGATTTATAACATCGTTACATAATGGATACATAACATGGATATGTATCTGATTTCAGTCAAAGTATCTCTTATGATATGAATTGGAATTATGCCTTACCCTGACAAAAAGCTCCAAACCAAAATATTGCCACCGACAAAATTGACTGTCTTATTTGTATACTTGTGGTCCAAGCTTTTTCGTTTCGGCCAAACTGACTCTTAAATTGTAGAGCGTCTTCTGAACTTTGACATTTGATAGAGGCCATTTTGTTGAAGCTACATTTGTCGAATTGGCTGTCATTTATTCACTTTGTTTTGCCAAATCACCTTGGACGGATATAGCGTTCAACAACACGTGCAAATAATAAAATTGCTATAGCAAAATATTTTGTTCGGGCAACGTTCCGCGCGCTTCACCCATTTTATGGAGAGACCCATTTCTGGATGAATGGGTACGTCAGCAAATAAAGTATGTAGTCGAATTTGGGACGATAGCAAGCCACATGAGATCCAAGATCGTACAATACATCCCGAAAATGTCACTGTTTGGTGTGGATTTTGGGGTGGAGGCATTATTCCAAATTTTATACGAGCAGTACGATTTGTTTTAGAAATGTTTTTGTGGGGCGATAGCTACCAAAGCCAGCCTCTCTTCCAATTTTAGATTATTAAGATAAACTCCAGGAAGGTATTTTTAGGAATTTCTTAAACTACTATTAAGGACTGAGATTGTATCAAGTTATCAAGTTACCTTTGTAAAGCATGTCAGTTATTATGTTTAATGTCAATTATGATCATTTGTTGTTAATCTGCTTAAAATGAGTGACCAAAAAAAGTGCGTGCTCAAATTATTAAATATTTTCAACAAAACCCATCTGGGTCCTACAAAAAGTTGGCCATGCAATCAAAGGTCTGCTATCAAACGTTTTCCAATGTTTTTAAATAGTACCGGGAGAACTTGTCCGTTGATATAAAACCTGGTTCAGGTAGAAGGAATGGTCCACATGATGTTTCTAAAGCCCAAAAAATAGAAAGCATTTTCCAAAGAGCTCCCAACACCTCCGGTAGTAAAGGAGCCCGGTTAGGTCAGTACTCGGACTATTTGAAGGTTTAACAGCATACAAGGCTCAAAAAGTTCCTGACAGGAACTCTGTTAAAAATTTAGAGGCTAAAGACAGAGCACGGAAATTGAAGTCAAATTTTATACAAAAAATATACCTGCTGCATAATGGATGACAAAATGTACGTATGGAAAATTTTTCGCAGCTTCTGGGTCAATTTTTTTATGTTGCAGATGCTCGAGGGAATGTTGAAGAAAAGTTTAGGACCCAAAAGCAGTAAGGTAAGGCAAGCAATATGCAGTTGCGGCAAAACAACCAAACATTTGTTACAAAGGACTCTATAAATACCGAAATTTACATCTAGTAATGTTTACAAAAAATTATGTTTCCATTCGTAAGACTTCTTAATGTGTCCACTTATTTTTGGCCTGATTTGGCATCTGTCACTATGGTAAGAAAGGTCTTGAG
This sequence comes from Calliphora vomitoria, assembly GCA_942486065.2. Taxonomy (NCBI): domain Eukaryota; kingdom Metazoa; phylum Arthropoda; class Insecta; order Diptera; family Calliphoridae; genus Calliphora; species Calliphora vomitoria. The sequence goes on from OW818031.2 coordinate 39,956,381, forward strand.
TGGTACAAGAACAATTATGTGGTATTTGTATCAAGACAGGCAATTCCTCCAAACTACCTGGAGCTGAGTGCAGTGGAGAGATATTGGGCTCTTGTTAAAAGAGAATTGAAGAGCACAAAAAAGGTGTCCAAAAGTGTACTAGATTAAAAACGGAGATGGACAACCTGTTCGAACAAAGTGACATAAAGCACTATAAAAACCATAATGGAAGGGTTTTCGAAAAAGGTTCAAAATTTCATCATTAGTGATTAGAACTATAAAAATAATTTTTTATGTAAATTGTAACAATAATTTCAATCAAATAGAAAAACATTCAAAACTGTAAGTTTAGTGGTTTCATTTTTATTAATAAATTATCTTGTCTAGGAATAGTTTTATGAGATCTTCCAGTTAAATGCTGAGGTTTTACTAGGATTTTCAATTATCTGAGATCTATGTTAATTTTATAAAAGTGTTTAATTTTAATTCGAGTGCTCAGTCTTTTATGAATGAAACACACCCATAAGCAAACTGATTTGTATACTTGGACTCTAGAATCTTTCCCCTCGTCTCGAATATGTTCTTCATCACTGCCTTTCAAATTGAATTTGGATTAATCCGAAGAAACAACGAAACGGTTTTATTTAGAAATAAGAGGTTTTTCCGCGCAGCGTCAAAGGACAGGCTCATTTGCCCTGCGGTTAACAGTTCGAGAACTAATTTCCAATGTCAGACTATGATTGGAATTTGGTTACATGATTTCTTTTTATATTGAACATAGTTGTGTTGAATTGTTTCTGTATATCAACATTTTTAAGAGTTTTATGCTCGTTTCAGTAACTTTCGGAAGTAGGCCTTACATGGGAGCTATGGTCAATTACGAATTGAAACGCTCAAGATTTTTAGGTGTGCTTTATTTCTATATATAAAAACATGTGTGGACCAAGAAAGTGATTCTCAGTCGATCGGTATACATTTAGGTGGGTGTTAGATTAATAATTTTAAGCGTTACCAACATCAATACACACTTATAATACCCTCCACTGGTCATTTAGGCTATAATTAGATGTATATTCTTTGCTATTACTAAAGACACTCTATCTAAATAAGTTAATAAAAATATTTTTAAAATATTGAACTCAAATATTTAGTACCGCAGCAGTCCTTATATTTTTTTTTTTTTTTTTTTAAAGAGAAGTAACACTAAGGCAATTAATATGCCTACTTTACTTTCTTTAAATTTAATTCCATTAAATTCTGGTCATATATTGAACCTATGATGAACTATCCTGAAATCGATAAGACATAACAAACAAATTGAGATTGTGTCCTCTGATTTTAATCACATTTAAACATTTCTATTATCAAAAAACTCGTGATTTTAATTTTTGGAAAAATTAAAAAAAATTTAGATATTATTGATATAAGATTTATTTAAAGGATAGTTATGTCCTCTTTAGAATACTTAACAAAACAAAATATTTATTTTCAAAATGCAATTTTAAAAATGTTCTCCATGTAAAATTTAACATTCTTCTATATTCTAACTATATTAATATGAACACGAAAAATTAAATTTGGAACAAATTTCTGTCATTCTTCGAATATATTAAGGATTCAAATTGAAAATAGTTAAGAAACTATATTGAGGGTCAAGGTTATTAACATAGTCGATTTTGGCTGCAGAACAAATTGGGAAAACACTTCCTTGTAATAATGGGTATACCCGAAATAGGTAGCGATAGTAGAGGATGTTCAAAATAAGCAACAGATAGACGACTACGATGTTCTAACCAGCAATTAATAAAAGGTTCAACGAGCCAGAAATGAGGAACATTATCCAGAAAATAAGTGCATGAACGGCATTTGAAGCTGGAGATTTGTTAGCAGATAGATCAGATAGAATACTTCTGAATGCATTGAATCTGATATTGAAATCAACGACTGATTTCTGCCAACAGCAATAGTGTCCAGTACTTGACCAAAGGAGTAGTTTGTGTGAATGTTTATGATTATGAAATATATTTTGTTCAAATAACAAACGATTTGTATGCAGTCGTTTATTTAGTATACGTATTTTCGGTGAACAGACGTGCGAATTTTATATACATATGTATGTCTGTATGCTCATTCAACAGGAGAGCTGATGGAATTGTAATATTTGTATTATAGTTTATTTAAACCTGCCCAAATCTACATAAACAATCGGAATGTATTTGATAATTTCGGAATAACTTAAATACGGGCTAAATATAACTTTTTATTACTATAATTATTATTTTTAATCTCCTACAACTGCTAAAGTTTTAAGCCATTATGTAGGTGTAGTTAACATAGAAATATACCAACTATCACTGCAGTAGTAGTGAAATAGAATACACATTATATGCTGACTCAAATAATACACTATTCACACACACTTACAGACACACACACACATCCATACTTGTAAAACTATGAATGTAATTGTACGAGTAAATATTCAGACTGACAGACAGACAAACTTACATAGGGTTAGATGGTAGCACATGTGGTAGATATAATGCAAAATGTTGAATATACTATAGTAGTAGTAATATATTGTGTAATATTTTAGTACTGCATATAAAAACGATTGGGGTTTTATTCAACAATATGTACAGTGTACAAATATAAACGCACAAACATCCAAACATATTCATATAGTCACATATTAACTAACATAATATACATATGTATACATATATGATTTCCTTCAATTCACTTCACATATATACCTACATATTAGAGTGCACCAAGATTGTATGGCCGAAAAAAATATCAAGGTACAGGCCGTACCCCCTGGAATTTTTTAATGGATTGTAGCATCCTTTTAATGAGGAATAAAAGAAAAAAAATTGTTAAACAATTTTAAAGTTATTTAAAATTAGTCAGTCCCACTTGGATAAGAAATGAAGGAAAAAAGTTCACATATTTTAGAAATATGCGAACTTTTACCCAGTATATATATCCAAACTTCCTTGTATATGAGTATTTGTGTTCGTAGCGTAACTTTAACCTATTTTCCCTTTTTTTTTTTTAAATTTTGTAAAAACAATTTTAAAATTTTAAGAACTTCTTTTTGGAATTTTTTGATGATATATGATGTAATCAAATTATAAACATTTATGGCCATACCTCTAAAATATTTTTTCCATACCTGGGATTTAAATTTAAATTTTTTGAATAAAAGTCGACTTTTCATAAATTGCTAAAGGTTGAAACTTCGAAATGTCGATCTTTTAAAAATCGAAAAAAGTCGAAAGTTCGAGATTTTTTATTGAAATTTGTAAAATCAAAATTTATATTTCCCAAAATTAGAAAAGTAGAAACAACATTTGTCGATTTGATAATTTCCCAAATTTGCCCAAAGTATATAAAAACTGCAGTAGCAGTATTGTACCTCATTTGGTTGAAATTTTTAATAATATTATAGATACGAAAATATATCCGGACACATTAAAAATCCATAAAATAATACCCATACCAAAAGTGAATAACTCTAATATGCTTGATCAATTTCGTCCAATATCGATATTGCCAATAATTGACAACATTTTTGAAAAAATTCTACAAAGTCAATTATCAGCGTATTTTGAAAGTAATAATTTGTTCAATGACTGTCAGTATGGCTTCCGTAAAGGATGCGGTACGGAAGAAGCAATTATTAATGTTCAAAATTGCATATGTAAAATGTTAGATGAGGGTAGTAGTGGAGTGACTGGAATTTTCTTTGACTTGTCGAAAGCATTTGATATGATTGACCACAAAATTATGATACGAAAACTACAATGTTATGGGGTTCGTGGTAATGAAATTTTGTTATTTCAGTCGTATTTAGAAAATAGAAAGCAGTTTGTGCAGGTCCATAAACATAAGAGCAGTTTAGGTCAAGTTAAGTATGGAGTACCTCAGGGAAGTGTATTGGGACCCTTGCTATTTGTTATATACATGAATGACCTCAAAAATTTACAACTAAATGGGAAAATGTTTATTTACGCGGATGACATATCTATTTTCTATCCATACAAGTATGAGACGGCTGTAAAACCCTATATAGAGCGTGATGCAGCTCTTATAATTGAGTACATGCGGATAAACAAACTTTTTATTAATCCGGGGAAAACAAAATTGATTCGATTTAGACCTCATGTCCGTTTTAATACAAATTTTAGTATATATATTGATGGTAAAGAAGTTCAGGAAATATCCTCAATGAAGTATTTGGGACTACATTTACAATCGAATCTTGCTTGGGATCAACATATAAGACATCTAAAGACTAAAATATCCCCTGTCATTGGACTATTATATAAGTTTAAATACAAATTTGACCAAAACACTAAATTTCTGATCTATCAAAGTCTAATTCAAAGCCATATAAATTATTTAGCTGTCGTTTATGCTCACAAGAATAGTGTTGAGATGCGTTCTCTGCAACGACTTCAAAATAGAGCATTAAAAGCTGTTGCAAACTTGCCAATGAGACATTCAACAAAGTCCTTGTATACTGAATTTTTTTCGTCTATTTTGCCAATATGTGGAATTTATAAGTTACAAATTCTTTTGTATGTGTACAAATGCCTTCATGACATAGGTCATCATACAACAAGTTTTGTTCGAGATCAAAATTCATATAATACTCGCAATTGTCAGCAATTGAGAGTAGCATTTTGCCGTACAGAGACAACGAAACAACGTATTGAATACTCTGGTAGTAGAGAGTTTAACAACTTACCTCTACACATTAAAACCTGTCCTACGCTTTCAAGTTTCAAAAAATTGTTAAAAGAATTTTTGATATTAAACATTGATAATATGCTGTAAACTTTTGCTTCTGATATATTTACATATATGTATTTCTGCATGTAAATTTTTATTCAAATTATCATTTTTATTTTTTTCCTACATTTGTTTTTATATAATCTTTTTTTTTTTTTTTAATGACATTTTTCTAGATTATAATTATTAATATGAATTAAATATTGCCAACTTGCCTCAACAATGCCTACTGGCGCTGAGGCACTAATATTTTTGTATAATTTTGTAATTGAATTATTTTTTAAATAAAAAAAAAAAAAAAAAAAAAAAAAATTTTGGTATATTTTTTTAAGAAATTGCTTACAACATCAACTAATATAATCATCTAAAAAGATTTTCTATTCAAATTTTCAAATAATAAAAAAAAAAAATTTATAATTTAGATTTAGATTTTAGATTTTTAGTAATAAATTAGAGTATATTCATATAGTTACACACAACTTCCCCGCCAGTTTTGTTTTCCTAAACTTTAAAAATCTATATCTTTATTTCCAAGCATTATTTTTAAATTTTCTTTTTGATTATGAATCGTACTATTTAAACCCTTTTTTGGAAAACTAAAATTAAATTTCTTTTTTAAATTTGAAAAAAATAAAATTTATATTTCCCAAAATTAAAAAAGTAAGAAAAAGTAATAATATATTTTATCGATTTTGGTATATTTTTTAAGAAATTGCTTAAAATATCAACAAATATCAAGGTTGGCAACCGAAACGAATAACGGTATCGGTAACGGTATCGGTATTAATTTTATTTTTATTTCGATATCGGTATCGGTAACGGTATTTAAATTATATCGGTATCGGTATACCGGTATAAAACTAATATATCGGTATTTATACCGGTATAAAAATTAAGTACATCAAACCTAACAAAAACTTTAAAAAAAATCGAAATATATGAAAGAGCTACAAAAAAATACAATATGTCAAAACAACAGGTACTTTGTTTTTGTTAAAAGATAATTGAATTGTCAAAGTTGCCTGTTGTTGTTTTTGCTTGAATTGACAATCCAATTATCTATACAAGTGAACAAAATACTCAGCTGTTTTTCTGAGGTCACCTGCTATAAATTCGCCTTGGTATGTAAGTAAACAACTAAGACAGAGTTGCATTAGTTGAACATCAAGCAGGGATGGACAAGGCTCAAATACTATTTTCTACTAGCAGCAAAGTTGTTAAATTATGTAATTTTAACAATTTTGCAAAATTTAATTATAATGCCGGTATGATATCAGTATTGAAACTTGTATGATACCGGTATTGATTTTCAATTGATACCGGTATAATAAAGGTATTGATACCGTTATGATAACGGTATTGTACCGGTATGATACCGGTATTAAGGGAAACGGTATTTGAATACCGGTATTTTACCGAAATAATTATTTCGGTATCGGTATCAATACCGGTACTCAATTTTAAACGGTATTTAATCGGTATCGGTATTAATAATGGTATCGGTTGCCAACCTTGACAAATATAAACATCTAAAAAGATTTCCTATTCAAATTTTCAAAACATTAAAAAAAAAAAATTATTATATTTCCTTAAGTTTTAGATTTTTAGTAATAAATTAGAGTATATTCATATAGTTATAAACAACTTCCCCGCCAGTTTTGTTTTCCTCAAGTTTAAAAATCCATATCTTTATTTCCATGCATTATTTTTTAATTTTCTTTTTCATTATGAATAGTGCGATTTACAACCATATTTTGGAAGACTAAAATTTAATTTTTTTTTTTTTGGAATTTGAAAAAATTAAAATTTATATTTCCCAAAATTAGAAAGTAAGAAAAAGTAAAAATATATTTTATCGATTTTGGTATACTTTTTTTAACAAATTGCTTACAATATCAACTATCCAAAGATTTTCTATCCGAATTTTCAAAACAATAAAAAAAATTGTATAATATTTCCTTAACTTTAAGATTTTTAGTAATAAATTAGAGTATTTTCATATAGTTACACACAACTTCCCCGCCAGTTTTGTTTTTCTCAAATTTAAAAATCCATATCTTTATTTCTAAGCACTATTTTTTTAATTTTCTTTTAGATTATGAATCGTACGATTTATAAACACTTTTTGGAAAACTAAAATTTAAGTTTTTTTTTTTTTTTGAAAAAAATAAAATTTAAATTTCCCAAAATTAGAAAAGTAAGAAAAAGTAAAAATATATAAATTGCTTACAATATAAACTAATATAAACATCGGAAAAGATTTTCTATTCAAATTTTTAAAATATTAAATAATATTTTTTTTAAATTTTTGTATAACTTTTAGATTTATAGTAATAAATTCGAGTATATTCATATAGTTTCGCACAACTTCCCCACCAGTTTTGTTTTCCTCAAATTTAAAAATCCATATCTTTATTTCTAAGCACAATTTCTAAAATTTACTTTTAGATTATGAATCGTACGATTTATAACCTTTTTTTGGAAAACTAATTTTTTTTTTTTTTTTGAAATTTGAAAAAAAAATAAAATTTATATTTCCTAAAATTAGAAAAGTAAGAAAAAGTAAAAATTTATTTGTTCGATTTCGGTATATTTTTTAAGAAATTGCTTAACTAATATAAACATCTAAAACGATTTTCTATTTAAATTCCAAAAATAATAAAAAAAAATTTATAATATTTCCTTAACTTTTAGATTTTTAGTAACAAATTAGAGTATATTCATATAGTTTCACACAACTTCCCCGCCAGTTTAGTTTTCCTAAAATTTAAAAATCCCTATCTTTACTTCCAAGCATTATTTCTTTAATTTTATTTTAGATTATGAATCGTACGATTTATAACTATTTTTTTGAGAACAAAAATTTATTTTTTTTTTTGAAATTTAAAAAAAATAAAATTTATATTTCCCAAAATTAGAAAAGTAAGAAAAAGTAAAAATATATTTTATCGATTTTGGTATATTTTTTTAAGAAATTGCTTACAATATCAACTAATATAATCATCTAAAAAGATATTCTATCCAACTTTTCAAAATAATAAAAAAAAAAATTGTATAATATCTCCTTAACTTTTAGATTTTTAGTGATAAATTAGAGTATATTCATATAGTTACAAAATATATTTGATCGATTTTGGTATATTTTTTTAAAAATTGCTTACAATATCAACAAATATAAACATCTAAAAAGATTTTCTATTCATATTTTCAAAATAATAAAAACAAATTTTTTTATAGTATTTCCTTAACTTTTAGATTTTTAATAATAAATTAGAGAACATTCGTAGTTACATACAACTTCCCCGCCAGTTTTGTTTTCTCAAATTTAAAAATCCATATCTTTATTTCCAAGCATTATTTTTTTAATTTTATTTTAGATTATGAATCGTACGATTTACAACCATTTTTTGGAAAATTAGAATTTAATTTTTTTTTTTTTGGAATTTGAAAAAAAAAAAATTATATTTCCCAAAATTAGAAAGTAAGAAAAAGTAAAAATATATTTTATCGATTTTGGTATATTTTTTTAAGAAATTGCTTACAATATCAACTATCCAAAGATTTTCTATCCAAAATAATAAAAAAAAAAATTGTATAGTATTTCCTTAACTTTTAGATTTTTAATAATAAATTAGAGTATTTTCATATAGTTACACACAACTTCCCCGCCAGTTTTGTTTTCCTCAAATTAAAAAATCCATATCTGCATTTCCAAGCATTATTTTTTTAATTTTCTTTTAGATAATGAATCGTACGATTTATAACCTTTTTTGGAAAACTAAAATTTATTTTTTTTGGAAATTTGAAAAAAAAAAAAAATTATAGTTCCTAAAATTAGAAAAATAAGAAAAAGTAAAAATATTTTTGTTCGATTTCGGTATATTTTTTTAAGAAATTGCTTACAATATCAACTTATATAATCATCTAAAAAGATATTTTATCCAAATTTTCAAAATAATAAAAAAAAAATTGTATAAAATTTCCTTAACTTTTAGATTTTAGTAATAAATTAGAGTATATTCATATAGTTGCACACAAAGAAATTGCTTACAATGTCAATTAATATAAACATCCAAAAAAATTTTCTATTAAAATTTTCAAAATAATAAATACATTTTTTTTATATATTTCCTTTTAGATTTTTGGTAATAAATTACACATAACTTCCCCGCCAGTTTTGTTTTCCTCAAATTTGAAAATCCATATCTTTATTTCCAAGCATTATTTTTTTATTTTCTTTTTAATTATGAATTGTACTTTTTATAACCATTTTTTAGAAAACTAAAATTTAATTTTTTTTTTGGAAATTTGAAAAAAATAATATCTATATTTCCCGAAATTAGAAAAGTAAGAAAAAGTAAAAATATATTTTATCGATTTTGGTATATTTTTTTAAGAAATTGCTTACAATATCAACTAGTATAAACATCTAAAAAGATTTTCTATTCAAATTTTCAAAATAATAAATTAATTTTTTTTATAATATTTCCTTAACTTTTAGATTTTTAGTAATAAATTAGAGTATATTCATATAGTTACACACAACTTCTCCGCCAGTTTTGTTTTCCTCAACTTTAAAAATCCATATCTTTATTTCCAAGCATTATTTTTTAATTTTCTTTTTCATTATGAATCGTACTATTTATAACCATTTGTTGGAAAATTAAAATAAATTTATTTATTTTTTTTTTTTTTTGAAATTAGAAAAAAATAAAATTTATATTTCCCAAAATTAGAAATGTAAAAAAAAGTAAAAATACATTTGATCGATTTTGGTATATTTTTTTTAAATTGCTTACAATATCAACTAATATGAACATCTAAATCGATTTTCTATTCAAATTTTCAAAACAATAAATAACATTTCTTTATAATATTTATTTTACTTTTAGAGTATATAGTGATAGTTTTGCTGAAAAAAGTCGAAAAGTCGAAATTGACCTTTTTGTCGGAAAAAGTCGAACAATCGATTAAGTTATCTAGAAAGTCGTATAGTTTAAAAAGTCGAATAGTCGAAAAAAAGTCGACTTTTTAGATTGTTAAAAAAATATTTAATAGCAACAGCATACTAAAACTAAATATGCTCACAAAAACAAAATTAAAAAAGCAGAATGCAATTTTGTAAACTTGTATTTTTTCTAGCGTATGCAAAAATAAACAAATTTTTATAAAATAATGGTCTTTCTACGCAAAATTCTTCAAAAATTTTTTTTATAAAAACTATTTTACTATTTTACAAATTTAAATCTAACTTGAGAAAAATAGTCCTTTCCAACATTTACAATAAAATCGCAAAAACCTAATTTAACCCCTAAATACCTAACTTTTAAAACCATGAAAAACACTGTGAATTTAAATAGAGATAACAAAACATGATTATTATTGATTGCCAACTTAAAAATTGTGTATTAGAATTTTATAGCGGATTTTTAAACAATACAATATATTTTAACTATTGGGTGTATGATTTAAAAATGCGGGACTTTTTAAAATTTTTAGCTTTTATTTTGAAACATTTGTACAATACAAATATATTTAATCGATCAAAACATATAGTCAAGAAGGTCTGGACTATAAGGCGGATGAGGCAAAATTACCCAACCACATCATTCTAAATACTTTTTAACAGGTATTGCAACATGCGGCCTTGCGTTATTATAATCGAATATTAAGGTTTAATGACAGGACGCATATTCGAGTTTTTCGGCTAACCGAATCAGTTGCATTCGGTACAGGTTGTCCGGTCAGATTTGAGCAGTTCATAATAGATAGCACGGTTTTGCTTCCACCAAATATAGAACAATCTTCATAGAGTAATGCCTCTAACTCTTAGTATTCAAACTGTTTTAGCTGGCCTAGGCGATTTCGTCTTCCTTGTCAAAATCACCATTTCAGCCGCACTTTTGGAACAGAATTCGACATTTTCGAAGCAAAAATAAAATAATGTTGTTTACACTATTGTGTTCAATAACTAAGTGAGAGTAAATGACAGATATGTACCATTAAAAATGACATATAAGTTATTAAACAAAAACAGCGTTCAAAGATACGTCATCTATTGTTAATCCCGGATTTTTAAGTCATACAGCCAGTATTTAATACACATTTATTTAATATCATAAACTCACATTTTGTAGCCCATTTAATTCTAACAAAATATTAAAATTAGCACTATTCAAAATTACAGAGTTTTTCATGCGTTTGCGTTTAATTGCAAGACCTTTAGCTATATTTTGCTCTAATATCATAAAAGTTGGCCCCCAAGTATAGTATATCGTTATTTTGGTATTATTAATTCCAAATTAGTATTCCAAAATTTGATCTGTGACTATCACGATTTAATATTTAATGTTGTCTCATTTTAGTAAAACTTTCAAAGTTTCTTAGGAACTATCTGGACATAATATTCTGAATAGGTTTTATTTATAATTAATAACAATAAGGAAATTTACGTTATTCGCCAAAAATAGGGCAAATAATTAGAGTTTTTTCCGAAATCCGCTTTATTTAAACCTCAGTTAAGGATAAAATATCTGGGCTATTGATATTTTATTTCCATATATAAAATTAATAAATCCCAGAGGGATGTTCTAAAAATTATAAAATTAGTTTAACAAAACTTAAGAAAAAAAAAAATGTAGCTGCCTTTAAAAAAATTAAACTTTTCTGGTCATAGTAGGCAATAGGTTAACGTAATCCTACAAAGACAAAAACTCATATACAAGTAAATACGGATATATTTAAAGTAAAAATATACTTTTAATTGAATATATCTTAAAAGATGTTCATTTTTTACATCATTTCTAATTCAACCAAATTTTGTATTTTATAACTTATTAGATCGATAATAACATAAAGAAAACTGATTCGTAGTTGCAACCGAATTTGTTGCAAATCAAATGATTCGGTTGCACACATAGAATTTTTCGGTTCTAGCACCATACATTCAATTAATATGAAATAATTTCGGTCAGTAAGGCAGAAGATTCGATTGTCATCAAATTCGGTTGCCACTACGAATCTGTTTTTTCTGTACACTTACACATTTCGTTTATTTTATATTCAACTGCATAAATAATTGTTTAATGGCAAAATATTTGCAAAAACCTAAAAACAAATAACATTTCCCCAATCTTCAGAGCCTTTGCGCCACCTGTTAACGTTATCTAGACATCCTAACAGAAGGTATTTTTACAATCCATAGAGCAATTTTTCACAATTTAATTTTTTTGGATCACTCTAATACACATAGACACATTAAATGAGTACGTTCTGCATACACATTTATATAATAGAATTATAAGATTTTTTTTTCTAGGAATCAGAACAATATTATAAAATTTGTATGCTACAAGTAGTTGTTTTTGTTGCTGCTATTTGCTGCAGAAATTATAATAATAAACACTTACTTACTTTCATTGATTCTGTCAGTTACATCAACTAGAAATCGAAAGCAGCGGAGTGCGGCTTATATATCCGAATGGGGCTTTTAAATGAAAAACATAAATTAATATTGATTATGGGCCTAGTTTAAAATTTACTGCTATTTTTGTCTACATTATATTATTTGCTTCAAAAGTATCAAATCATAAAATGATAATTCAAGAGAATGGAGATGTTATATTTAACATAAATGGAGGCCATTTTCAGAATGTTTAACACACTGTTATTTAAGAAGAAAGTTGGAAGATATTTTTTAACCTTTAGAATTATTACTTGTTATGGATATTAACATTTATTTCAAATACAAAACCAGCTTAGAATGCTGCTATATTAGACGTGCCGATTCATAAGCTAAACTTGCTCATAATCGGAAAAAAAATGTTCATTTGAATTTGATTAACAACATCTTGCCACCACTTCTACCAAAACATATTACTCTTAATGTCGATAACAACTTTTCTCGACTTATTTCAAGTTTTTGAAAAGAACCGTGCTGTTGTAAATGAGATCTCGTCAAACGAGTTTAAACTTTCTACAATCCTAATTAAAATGTTTGCAAATTAACTTCAATGTGGAACTTTTAACCCTAGCTATTCATTCCAGATTACAGCAAAATTAGCTATTCATATTAATTCTATTAAAGGCCTAACTTGTCCCAAATTGGGGTCAAAGGCAGAATAGGTATAATACGGTAAATAGGGAACTTATTGAAAGAAACTTCTCAATATTGTATGGTAATATACAAACGCGCGATAGGTCATGTTGCTTTATCTGGAATGGAATAAAATTCTTTTATATATTCTCATAGTTTTTCACAGTGAAGTATTTTGACAAAATACTTTATGTGGTTTGAATTCATAATGGAATAAAATTTCACCCGACTTTCAATATCAAATGGCTTAGGATTATTGAATAGAAACAATATTCCCTGAATCTTCTTTTCCATAATGTATTTTATTAGCATTAGCACAATGTACTGCACTAGTAGGACTTAGCTTTCTGTTAAATATACTTATTTACATTACAAATCCTCTGTTATTTAAAGACATAAAGGCCCGTTTTCTCAATGTATCGACAAACTGCCTGTAACTAAATGTCGAAATAAATTTATTAGGTCGATAAACTGTCTGTTAACAATTTTGGTTTTCTCAATATACAGACCAAAAATATTATTTTCAGTTGGCAATACCTCTCAAAATAGATGTGAAATTTGGGAACCCTGCCTTCAAGTGACAACATGTTTACATAAATCAGCTGTTTAATGTGGCCATCGACAGCCAGAATCTTTTGAAAATTTCATTATCCTCCATGTCTGCCAGGTAGTTAGGCCTGGCATGATGAACTCTTTCAGCATTCACTTGGGACCCATGTTCTTCGAGCTCACCCTCCATCAAATTAATGTTAATTCCTCTATTAAACATTTGTTTTTATAAAATCTATTTAATTTCGTTTACAAAAACAAAAACATATACAAACTATAAACAGCAATCAGCTGATTGAATTTATCTGTACGATAAATAAATAATTGGCAGATGAGGTCCGGTTAGTTTTGCGACAGAATAGAAGCAAATAAGACATTGAGAAAACCAAATTTCTTTAATCTGCAGTTTTTCGTTGGGTAAAAAGATAATCACCTAATGAGAAAACGGCCCAAAGAGTGTAAATGTAACATTACTCTAAGGTAAAGTAGCCAGCCTACGGTACAGCTCACATGAATCCAGTAACTGGTTCAGGTGTGTCACCATAAATACACCTGTTCTTTACAGCAATTGGAGCAACTCGCACATTTGGGACATGTCGTCTTAATAAAAAAGTGAATACGGACCCATATGCCCTAAACTTAAAGCCCTCATAAACCAGACTATAACAAAGGTGTTCTCATCTTCCTCCTCTTTATTACTTAAAGTTCTGCAAAAGTCGTTGAAGGAAGTCGAATTTTGCGAGCATTTAAATCCAGTTGCATGTAAGTCAGTTGCATCCTAGACATACGATAAGTAGATATTTCTCTCCTCTCGTTGCATATAATAGTCTTAACATCTGTGATATAATCAGCGTAAAAATTTCACCGATATTGGAAATGTTTTCATTTTTCTTACATGATGGTAATCTTTGCGCTTTCTTCATGCATAGATAGGAAGATATTTATTCTTTCAGTACAAGGGGGTTCTCATTGTAGTGTGGTTGAACCTTGCGAGCTGGTAAATGCATTGGTCGATCCTAGACAGACTGATGGTGATCTTTCAATTTTGCTCTCTCATAGAGAAACTATAAGCAGCTTTACACCGTTCAAATTTATACCGATATTAAAGGAGTTTCTAAGTTATGAGTGGTAGGATTCGATGGAGATCATCATCCATTGTACGTTCATTGAGTGGCAGATATTTCTAGCGGACACACTCTCTCATTATTTGATAGCCATAATTCATCAATTTTGTGAAATAGGCAGCCTCCCACTCTTAAGATTTATATTTATATTGAAAATGTTTCCATATGATACCAGCTTTTTTATGCTAATCAGTGGGAAAACTTATTCAAGATTACTATCTCCTTGAACCAAAGAAATGGGTACACATTTAAGTACTTATAATCCGGATATCCCAGTCCTATGTCCAATGTGTTCACCACCAACCTTTATAGCCGTATTTTAAACTTAAGGCTTCATTAGTCTTTACTTTCCGTTGCGTTCTGTTCCGTTCTGTTTTTTTCTTATGGCGTTACTTGTTCTGTGATAATATATAATTTTTCTTTTCTTTTAATACATAATTCACCTTTAAAACACATTGTTAATGCAGGGTACTTACCTCGTATTCCCATTTTCTTTGATATTTTCTAGCAGACGGCTCGTTTTTTTTCCAAATTTATATTAAACTAGCGGACCCGGTGAACTTCGCCTCGCCCCTTTTCTAAGCCTTCAGACAAACTTTATAGTAAAACTCAATTTCCCATTTTTCCAATTTTCCGATTTTGCAAAATTTTCTTCCGAAAAAACCTCCTCCTCGAAAATACGAACAACTGACAAAAAATTTTACAGAAATCGGACCAGCCGTTCTCATTTTATGAATTGCTGTACATTTTTTACACCATTTTTATATATAGATTTCAAAAAAATCAATAACTTTCAATTTTTTTCTTTATTTTAAAATCTGTCACTTACAATTACGTAGACAATTTTTGTTTTTAACAGGTTCGTCCGGAAGAGAACGGAACAGCACAGAAAAATTAACAACTTATACATTTGTTTCAAGTGCAAATGGGAAACAGCTGATTCGGAACGTAACAGAACGTAAAGACTAATTCTGCATTTAAGGACGCTGCAGACGTCATTCATAAAAACGGTTAGTCGTAAGTCCAGCAGAATTCAGTGCAACTACCACACTCATTCATCCAATTGACTGTGAATGGAAGATAAATATCTTGATTTATTCGAAATCCTTATCTGAAAATTCTTATTGATGTGTGGTATTCCACACTACTCTTATACATTCTAGAATTTGTGAAACAGAAGCTTTCTGCTCAATAGAATCTTTGAAAACAGTGGACAAATTTCAACATTACTCAAATTGAAAAAATTGCTATTCATTGACAACCTTAAAGAACGCTGGAGAAATCCACCTTTAAAAAAAATAATTGTTAATCCAGCTGAATCGAGTAGGGATCTCACTCAAATCTGTTATTTGTCATTCAACAGTCAGAAAACATGTAATAATCGTATATATATTATTCAAATAAAATGATCTATTCGGGATCATTGCTCTAAAATCCGGATTGATGTATGGTATTTCCAATTACATACAAATACTTACGTGAGTGGATAATGTTTGTCTAAATCGGGTTCGACAAAGCGAATATCCTGGCTATAAGGAAATAGTATTTGTATTGAATGTGGAATACCATACATTGATCTGAATTTTGAATCCCGAGATCAACATAATTGAAAAGTGTAGACGCGTTGTTTATATATTTACTAACTGTAGAATGTGTTCGGAAGCAACTCTTATAGTAGGGTCCTTAAATCGGCTTTTGAACCTTCGACTTTTTAGCTGAAAAATGTTTCAACACGTATTTTTTTAAGTGCAGCACGTTTTTAAATTTACTACTTCACAGTATTAAATTTAAGGGAAAAAAAGAGGAAATAATCTGCAAAAATTCCAAAACACTTGTTATCTAAGTGATGATTTTCCTCCTATTTCCTTCCTTGTTTTGTTGCTGTAGTTAGTTTTAGTTTAGGTGTCATACTTTTTCATGTTTCTCTCTCGGTCTCCCTTTTAATGCAATTAAATATTTGCCTCAATTTGTTGCATCTGTTGCATTATAAAATTACAACCTTAACATATTTACACCAACACTCATACTCATAAGTATGTATGTATTTGTACAACTATGTATGGGTGAGTGTGTATATGTACAAGACTTTCTGTTGTTGTTATGATTATATACGTTCGCTTTTATTACATGCAACAGACTCGTACCAACACGGTTGTTATACATTAAAGTTATACTTGTAGTTTTTGTTGCACGTAAGCACGTAAAGTGCAATAATTTTTTTTTTTTAGAAATTATTTTGTCGTTACTGTTGGGTTTTGCTTCATATTTTTTGTGTCTTTGTCTGGTTGTTAGATGCGATTAGAAGCTCTGCTGGTTGCCATTACATACAATTTGTTGCATATAAATATATGAGTAGGTATTTTATTTATTATTTTTTTTTGTTTTGCTAAAACTAGCACAGTGGATAATGGATGAATATTTTTATAAAAATTTGTAATTCAGTGAATTTGTTGATATATATATACTGAGACTTTGTAGTTTTATATAATGTAAAATACATGAATTAGTTGTAGTGTTTATAATTAGTTTAACAATGTATTGGCATAATTTCAATTACAACCAAGATTCATAGTAAAATGGGACATGTTGAGGCTTATTATTATTATTGATATTGTTAGGTTAGCTAATTTGATTAGTCACATACATACTAACATATACGCATATTTATTATAACGTAATATTATTTTTAATTTCAATATTTCTCCTATGTATACAATAACACACATACACACACACATGCATACACTTTGCATTCATGCAATTTTAATTGATTTAAAAAAGTTGTAAATTTCCATAAGCGGTTTAATTTTGTGACAACCTATTATTATTACCTTAATGAATTTTTGGTGTATTTGAAAAACCATAATGGGTCACAACATTGTTGGTGGCATTGTTTAGGTTTCTCTATGACAAAGAACGCATTAAAACGGATTAAATTTATTTGTTGCACGAAACTAAGCAATTGTTATTGAGAGCATATTATGAATGAAAACATATTAATTCAAAAGAAAAATTAAAACAATTATAGTCAGAAATATTCTAGTATATTAGTCCCTACTCCTAGCATGATTATATAAACCAGGTCAATTTTGAACTGATAATCATCACATTTCGCTATATTATTTACTCTTTTAAGCTATATTTTACATATTATTGGGTGTATGACTTAAAAATGCTGGATTCACAATATACGGCGTAGTTGGTGAACATTGTAGAGTAAACAACAAAGTTTTTTTTTGCTTCAAAAATCTCAAGTTTTGAACCAACAAAGCGTCGAATGCGGGAAGTTTTGCTTTACTTCTTTAATTTGAAAACAAAATTGCCGCTGAAGCACATCGATTGCTCAGCAAAGCTTATGGTGAATGTGTTCCATCGGTGTCAGCATGCGAGATATGGTTTGTGGGGTTCAGAAGTGGTGATTTTGATACGGAAGACAAATATTGGTCAGGCCAGCCAGAAATGTTTGAAGGCCAAGAAATTATTCCATGAAGATTGTTGATAAACTCAATAAGAGCTTGCAAAATCATTGGGGGCTATAGAAGCAGTAATTCTCCAACGTTTGCATGCAGCAGGATTAATCCAAAAGCAAGGAAATTTGGTACCAGACAAATTGAAAAAGAGATACATTGAAAGACGATTTTGTAGGTCTGAAATGTTTGGGATTCGTATGTGAAGCCCGTCTAACCAGCCGTATCGACACCAAAGCCAAATACCCATAAGCTGCTGAAATCTGACCAGACCATCACCGGGAACCAGTACCGAGCATTGGCCGAAAAATTCCCAGAATATGTTGCCATACATGAAACCATATTATTCCATCATGACAACGCTAGACCACATGTTGCAGAACTTGTTATAAACTACTTATTCTAGACTATGCCCGTCCGAGTACTATTTGTTTCGATCAATGCAGTATCTCCGTGTTCACACACCCAATTGAGTACGACCGTTAAATGTCTCGCCATCCTGGACCAAATTAGATGTTGTATATACTCCTGTTAGAGATTTTCTTGAGGCCTGACTGTCAGTATATATACGAATATCCCTACCTGATATCTTGTTATAACTGACTGATATTTCAGCCTGGATGTTACATTAATTTGGAAGTCTAAAATATAACCTATTTTCGAATTCCTGAATGTAGACACCTACGCCAACTCGATGTCCTTTCTTAGAGTCGTCCGTATAGACTGAGAGACCCGTTGTGTCGTGTATAGGTCCATTCATTGCTTCCGTATTATGCGGAATTGAGAAACCAACATTTCTCACCATGAAGGGCCTAGAAAAGCAGTAATCGATATTATCCGGAAAATTCCGAATGCTACCTATTATACTGGCGTGAGCATATGGAGCATGTCTCCACGCCCTAATCGCGTTTAGCCTAAAAGCCGAGGTGAATGCCATTTTTCTGGCCATTAGATCCACAGGGATCCAGTTCAGTAAAGCAAAGAGCGACTTTGCGGTCGTTCTTAGAGCTCCTGTTATCACGATGTCCAGTGCCTTCAACCAGACAGAGACCCCATAGAATAATGTCGGCTTAATGACCGCATCACATAGCCAGTTAACAAACTGGGGTTTAATACCCCATTGCGTACCTTCCTTGTGAACAGTAAAAGCTCGGGTTTGCTTGGGTTAACACTCAATCCACTGTCTGTACTCCACCGATTGCATGCATATTCCAGGCATTGTGATATCATACCCAAGTGGATCCCAGAGACTGCCACTGCGACGTCATCCACGTAGGCGACAGATTATAACCCATAAAATCCAGTTTCCTGAGTAGATAATTTATTGCCAGATTCCACAGAAGTGGAGATAAGACGCCTTCTTGAGACGTACCCCTAGTGGCCATTCTCGCGATAACTACCGTTTCCTTTTCGGAGCGAATGCTCCTGCATCGCAGAAGGTTCATGATGAACCTTACAGTTGATTGGTCTAGACCAAGATCATGTACAGCTGAAACTATGATTGTTGATTCTACATTATTGAAGGCTCCTTCTATATCCAAAAAGGCCACTAATGATAAATTACCGAATTCAAGGGATTTCTCAATATATTCCACTAAGGAGTGAAATGCTGTCTCAATAGATTTGCCATTCATGTAGGCATGTTGAGAAGGAGATAATGATCCTTGTTCTAAAGACTCTCGCATGTGGATGTCGATGATTCTTTCAAGGGTTTTCAGCAAGAATGATGATAGACTTATTGGTCTGAAATCTGTTGCTATGGTATGTGATGTTTGCAAGACAGGCATGATAAATAGCTATCAGCCAAGGAGTTACTAGATCTATATTATTTTGTAGATCACCAGGTATAATGCCATCCGGTCCTGGAGACTTATAAGAGTCAAAACTCCGAATGGCCCGTTTTATGAAATGCTCGTCAATTATAATTGACGGAGTTGTCCGGTTATTCGGTTGGGAACCACTATCCATATCTAGTGGCAAATTCCCCGGAAAATGTGTGTCCATGAGTACTTCTAGTGTCTCACGTCCATCAGTAGTCCACCTACCATCCTCTTTTTGAATATAACCTTGAACAGTTGATGTTTTCGACAGGATCTTGCGCAAGCGATTTGTCTCAGAGGAACTTTCGAAGCCACTGCAGAAATTCCTCCAGGACCTTCCGTTCGCGCTTCTAACCTGATACTTAAATTTGTTCAATATAGACTTATACGGTGACCAGTTGCCTGATCTTTTCGCCTCGTTGAAAAGTTTGAGACAACTACGCCTAGTGTTCGCTATATACATACACCCAATAAAATAAAGAAATTTGCAAAAAATATCTATTTTCCAAATTATTAGTTTGTGTTTATTAAAATTTATTTACTGTTCTTAACTAGAAAACAAACCAAACAAAATGAAATTCTAAATGTTTACATAAATTGTAAAATGATTTTAAAATTATTGCTATCATTTAAAATATTTTCTATTGTGTAACAAAAATTGAATTTAACCCTAAATTTATTTTTTTTTAAACTTTCGTATAAACTTTAATAAAACACAAGTGGCAACAGCACAATTTTGACGATAAAAATTTAATAATATTGATTTTTAATACAACATACACTTGAAATTGGTCGTAAAATACTCAAATCCTCCCAAAACACCCACAAGACGAAAGTAATTCTTCTTGAAAGCAAACAAAAAAAGGCAAGAACCATTCAACAAGAAAACAAAATTTCACACACTCTTGAAAATTTACAAACACAGCCATGCATACCTCTATGTGTGTGTGTATGTTACTTTTTAACTTAAAAAAAGTAACAAAAGAAAAAAAAACCCTCAAAAAAATATAAAGTAAAAGGAAGTGAAAACCAGAGCAAGGATAAAGGTCAGAATGTTAAATCACAATTGGCTTTCTTTTGTTAAACTTACAACATGTTCTACATATATGCACATTAGACTGGTGCAAAGAAATTAATCTATGAGTATTCACTCTAACTTGCAAACATTTTTTGGGACAATAAAATGTGTACTGTGTTTCAAAGATTTGTGTAAAAAGTTAATTTTTTAACTGAATTTTTTGCTTTTGAAAGATAACACAGTGCTACAAAAATTAACGAAAATAATATGCAAGGGTTCTCATGTAGCAATTCTGTTTCATTGGAGTCCATAGATTACGGAAATATTTATAGTTTTTCTCGATCACTTAATTTTAGTGAAATAACGGTATTCTTATAGATTCAATTTTAAACCACATAAATATGTTCTTAAGACTCTAATTTCAAAACTATTTATTCTGTACAACTAAGAAATAACTGAGTTACGGGCGTTGGAAGTCAGGATGATCTCCAACTAAAGCAAAATACTGTCAGCTATGTTTAAAAAAAGAACTCGCAAGCATTTGTATGGAAAACCCCGAAAAGTCAAAAAGCATGTTATCGCTAAAAACACAGACAGCTACTAATAAAATAAGAAAAAAATACGTTAGTGCCTCACGATCAATTGAACCGTTTATTTCAAAAACAATGAAATGCATCGATTAATACAAACAAAATTTAAAAACTACCCTCTTATTAAGGTGAAGAAAAGCCTAGAAATCCGTCTTTGGTGCAGAAAGAAGTCAAGTGACAGCTCTTGACTAGCCCTACTAAGCCTTTATCTATTTATAGAGATTTACAAATTCAAAAAACCTACTAGGTAGTATATGAAGTGTTTTATGGGAATATTTTGTAATGGCATACAACGGAAGCAGAATGCTCTCTAGAACTAGTGAATGATGACGAATAGTTATTTCAAAATAAAAATGTAAATATGAATGTAATGCTAAACTCTTCAAAAAGTTCATTTGTCATTCTATTTTTGAAGTTCCTAATGAAATTGGAATATTTCGTATGAAATTTGCAATAGTGATGGTTGTTTGTTTTATAGAAACCAGTCAAGTGCAAACTTTATTTTTTAAGTACATATATGTTAATATAGATAAATAAAATAGTTTTATGTTTATCCAACAGTTACACAAATGAATAACTTTAATAGGGAATAATAAGGGTACTCATTTAAACGCTTAAGTTTCCCGTTTGTGCAAATTTGCGCGACGTGTTTCATGAAAATTTCCATTGAAAGTGAAATCTTTTGACCAAACAATGGTAAAAGACTTTGCTTATGTTCTGGCTGTTGGTTAATATTTCTATACACAATGCCATTCAATTCAACCATTCCGTTCCAAAGTCACACAATTTTCACATGTACAAAATATTTTTATTTTATTTAATTTTTTTTTCTTATAAATAAAAGTAAACAAAAGCAGCTGATTCATCAAATGCACAACAAATTCAAGTTTGCGAGACTAAATTGTCGCTCAAACTTATCGGAGTTGTGCAAACGAATTCCCATACATTTTTTGACAGTTAATTTGCGAAAGTGTAAGATTGCACAGTTTGCTAGGCATTTAAGCGTTTACATGAGGACTCTTAATATAAATTTTGTAAAATAAATTTTTAGATTGATAGGATGTTTTCTTTGATTTACTCAAAATCAATAATCTGTTGCTTGATTGTTGTTTTTATAGGACCTTATGTCGCTTTGTTTGAACAGGTAGTGCATTTCCGTTCAAAATCTACCACACTTTTGGACACCTTTTTTTTGCTCTTCCATTCTCTTTTAACAAGAGCCTTATAGCTCTCCACTGGTCTTAGCTCCAGGCAGTTTGGAGGATTTACCAAATACCACATTATTGTTCTTGTGCCACTCAAGACCTTGCTTACCATAGTGACAGGATGCCAAATCAGGACAAAAAGAAATGGACAAATTAAGAAGTCTTATGAATGGAAGCATGCTTTTTTGTAAACATTCCTTGGCGTAAATTTCAATATTTTTAGAGCTCTTTGTACCAAATGTTTGGCTACTGTTGCCGGAACTACAAATTGCTTGCCATATCAAAAACAATATTCCCTAAAGCATCAGCAACATAAAGATATTGACCAGGGAGCTGCGAACATTTTTCAGATCATACATTTCGTCAACCATTATGCAGCAGGTATATTTTTTTTATAAAACTTGACTTTAACTTTCGTGCTCCGTTATTGGCCTTTTAAGTTTTTGAACCAGAATCACAAGAAACTTTAAACAAAATATTGACTCTCAATCACAAGCAATAAACATTAATCAAAGTCCGAATACTGACCTAACCGGACTGCTTTCCTACCGGAGAAGTTGGAAGCTCTTTTGAAAATGCTTTCTATTTTTTTGGCTTTAGAAACATCATGTGGACCATTCCTTCTACCTGAACCAGGTTTTATATCAACGGAAAAGTTCTCCCAATACTGTTTAATAACATTGGCAACAGTTTGACGGCAGACCTTTGATTGTGTGACCAACTTTTTATAGGACAAGTTGGAGTTTGTTGAAAATATTTAATAATTTTAGTACGCACTTTATTCTCGTCTTTCATTTTAATCAGATTAACAACAAATGAACATAATTGACATTAAATATAATAAATTACATAATTTTCAAAGATAAAAAAAAGAAATCAAATAATGCATGGATTAAAAGTTTTAAGGAAAAGCTTAAGTTAAGGTTTTTTCGATCACACTCCTTATATATTTTAAGCCAAAAAACAATTTTAACATAATTTTCATAACCTCGTACTTATGATTTGTTGAAGTTGTAACTATACTAATATGGGTATTTCACTACACTTATTATTAAAAATAGTACTAAAGGAAGTGATCGAGAAAAACTATAAGTATTTTCAAACTGTTTTTTGGTGTAGCAAAGGCCTGTAACTTTTTTATTATCCCTACTAATTTGCAGCAACTTAATATACCAACATACGTGTAGATTAGAGGGCCCCAAAAAGGTTCAATTCATTCTAAACTACATTATCTCAACATTTGTTGAGCTAGAGCAAAGGATTAAAATGTTCTATTTTAAGGTTTTTTTCCATATTTTAAAGAAAAAATATGATAAAGAATGGACCAACTTCGACTGACTGATTTCAAATACTTATAACTTTTTATTTTTACTGTTTTTTATTTTATTTTTGGAACCAGGATTATTAAGAACTACCGGACTTAAAAAATGTTCCAATATGGTCCAATATACCGCCGTGGTGAAGGTTTCTGGTTCCGTAGCACTATTTTCGTAAAAAAGAGACCGATGACTCTGTCAGACATAATTGCATGGTTTGTGCATCTCAGAGAGGATTTTGGGTACCCCGAATTCGACAGTTCTGTTTATTAAAACATCCATTTAAATGAAAATGTATTTCTTCGCTCATTATGAGATTGTTAGAAAAGTTTATCGTCCGGAAACATAATAAAATTAAAAACTTTGTAAAAGTTTTTACGTTGACATTATAAAATTTGATTAAATTGTTTATTACCTGCAAAAAAAAAATAAAAAATGAAAAACTGTAAAAATAAAAAAGTTATTAGCATTTCCAATCAGTCAGTAGAAGTTGGCCAAACCTGTATATTGGTTTCAAGTGAAAGGTATAAGTCCCAAAATATTCGAACCATAGAGAAATATACATTGAGCGGAAACTTTCCTGTCAAAGACCTAACTCAGTTGTCAAAAACCTATGTGCTGAGAATGTATTAGTAAAAAAAACTATGAGAAAACAAAAACAACACTCATATGTGGGACTATTTTGAGTAACATTTTTGTTTGAGTTGTTTTCTAGTTTCCTCTCTAGTTGTTTCTCTATGATTCGAACTTTTGAAATTGTTTGTTAAAAAATTTTGAGTTTTTTAAATTTGTACATAGTTTGTACATAGAGAATTCACGGAAAGCACCTTTTAAAGATCTTTCACATGATGTCAATGTTTTCTTTGCGAGGAATCATAAAAACCTTAAAATAGAATCATGTCCTTTGATCCAGCTTACCAAATATTACAGCCAGGACAAACATTTTGAGAAATGTTCTTCTCAAACACAATAAGCTTAAATTTTAGTTGAGAACATCGACATATAATAAAGCTACCCTAATATGCATACGTTTTTTCTATGTTTGTTCTCTATCGTTTATTTATTTGTTTGCTTGTGTATGTTTGTGAGTCTTGGTTACAAGATAGATTTGAAGTTGAATATGTTTGTTGATGATGACCCAATAATAAAAGTGCAACACAACACTTAGTTAAAGCCAACAAGGAAAATGTTTATGGATGGACAGCATCAGAACATTTAAATTATTTACTCTCTATTTTTCCAACAATACAAATATATATATATATATGTATATACATCAGGCTTTGTTCGACCTCCAACACTATTTACAACATCTTCTATGATGTCTTCCTTCCAAAAGCTGCATGAACGGATGAGTGAATTTTTGCATGTATGTAAGTACATGAATGTATCTCAGAATCTGAGAAAGATTGTCTGACAGCAAGAAGACCTACATATCCATATACACATAAATATTTTACTATTCAAAAAGAGAAAATATGCAAACAAAAATTGAAATATGTGAATAATGCTACAACAATAACAATAACAAAAACAACAAAAGCATTAAAAATAACAATAAAATGAAGCATAAGAAAATGAAGATGATTAAGAAGAAGAAGAAGAAATTGAAGAATAATGTAGCAAAATATTTGTTTAAGAATTTACAAAAGTTGGAGTGGCAAGAAGTAATATCTACAGCGTGGGATGTTTGTGAAGTATTTAAAAATTATTATTTTAACCACTATAGCTTCGTTGCCGGCAGTACATATGTACAAATGTTCGCCGTAAATATCACATTAAGCACTGACTTTGGTTTCCTATCGTATATACATGTTTTTAGTGTCCTAAGGTATAAAATTGTTCTTAGTCATCTAAAACCAAATTTGAGACAAACTGAAACAGAGGTTGTACATTTTATTTCTACTTTTGAGTCAAATAAGGAGTGATATCGAAAAATTCTTAACATCTATATATGTTAATAAACACGAAAACACTAAACTTACTGTTTTATTTTTTTTTATTTGATTGAAAATAATTATTATTATTTAGAAAAAAAAAAAAAAAATATTTTTATAGTTTTAATCACTAGTGATGAAATTTTGAACATTTTTCGGAAACCCTTCCATTAACGTTTTTATAGTGCTTTATGTCACTTTGCTCGAACATCTCCGTTTAAAATCTACCACACTTTTGGACATGTTTCTTGTGCTTTTCAATTTTCTTTTTACAAGAGCCCAATCTCTCCACTAGCATTAGCTCCAGGCAGTTTGGAGGATTTGTGTCTCTTGGTACAAATACCACATTATTGTTCTTGTACCACTCAAGGGATTGTTTACCATAGGACAGGATGCCAAGTCAGGCCAAAAACAAGTGGACACATTATGACTTTTTTGTAAATGGAAGCAGACTATTTTGTAAACATTCCTTTAAGTAAATTTCGGTATTTATAGAGCGTTGTAACAAATTATTGGCTTCTTTTGCCGCAACTGCATATTGCTTCCCATACCAAGAACTTTTTGGGAAATTTTGTCTGCTTTTGGATCCTAAACTTTCTTCAACATTCTCTCGAGGATCAGCAACATAGAAATTTTGACCAGGAAGTCGCGAAAAATCTGCCAGAACATATGTTTCGTCATCCATTTTACAGCAAGAATATTTTTTTATTAAACTTGACTTCAATGTCCGTGCTCTGTTTTTGGACTTTAAATTTTTAGCATCGTTCCTGTCAGGAACTTTTTGAGCCTTGTATGTTTTTAAACCTGCATTAGCTTTAACTTTTCGTACCAAATAGTCCGAGTACTGAGCTAACCGGGCTGCTTTCCTACCGAATGTGTTGGGAGCTTTTTTTGAAAATGCTTTCTATTTTTTTGGCTGTAGAAACATCATGTGGGCTATTCATTCTACCTGAACCAGGTTTTCTATCAACGGACAAGTTCTCTCGGTGCTGTTTAATAACATTGAAAACAGTTTGACGGCAGACCTTTGAATGCTTGGCCAACTTTTTGTAGGATCAAGTTGGGTTTTGTTGAAAATATTTAATAATTTTAGTACGCACTTTTTTCTGGTTACTCATTTTAATCAGATTAACAACAAATGAATATAGTTGACATTCGACATAATAACTGACATGTTTTACAAAGGTAACTTGATAAAAAGAAAAAATCAAATAATACTTCGGTTAAAAGTTTTAATGAAAAATGTGTGTTAAGAATTTTACGATCTCAGTCCTTATACAGAGATTATGTAATGAAAAATTTTGAAATTGTGCCACAGGAAAGTGGACATTTACTTAATATTGCTCTGATTTTCCTGTGGTTCACAATATCGACCCTTGCTATGATACGGATATTCATAGCTAGTATCTTTATTTGAAGTGTAAAGATATCTAGCTTAAACAGAGAAAGAATCTTAAGTGCACAGTAGCAAACTGTAAAGGAACATTTAAACTAAAGTGGTCTTTGCTTAAATGCACATGAAATCAATTTGTAATGGTACCAGGTTTATCAACTTTGAAATTTCAACATATTATGTAAACGATATTAATTTATGTATTTGCATTAAAAAACGAAAATCGAATATATTGTTGGTTAAGATATTTTCGCTGTCAGGGTTTGAAAAATCGTTGATTGTGATGGTTGATAAAATTATTTTGTATCACTGAATGATACAAACATCCGACAGACAGAGATTGTTAGCTACCTTAACATTTATTTCGACAGACATCATATTTGGCGTCTGAAAATTAAAGTGCTCTGTTAGCATTGGGTAATCAAAGAGCAATCTAAACTTTGACTTCACATACATACGGAATCTTATTATGGGGAACAACTATCGGTACTAATATTGATCTATATATAGCGTTCAAATCCAATATTCTTAGATTCATGACAAAGGTTCCATGATACATAAGAAATGAGAACATACACAAGAACTTAAAAATCCCATTCGTAAGGGAGACATATCACTCAAACTGATTCACCTAAAAGAACTGAATCAATCACATTACTAAATTTAGGCCCATTCGCTTATTAAGGCTCTTTTTATTTTGGTTTAGTATTTCAAATACTTATTGTTAGAACTAAAATAAGATTCAATAAAAAAAAATTCTTAAATATTTATATTTATAAATGCCTTACAGACATCTTCATTAACGCGTTCAAGACAAATGAAAATCATATAATCACATATAAAGGAAAGACCCTGAAGTGAAGTGATACATGCTATTGTAATATTAAATATGAAACCATTGACAACAAATGTTCACCTCATGTAAATTTTTATAAAATGTTTATTATTAAACCATTTTTAAAGAAAACCAGATTCTTTGATATTTAATAACTAGAAACGACAAAAATAAAATGACAGCTAGTTGTAAGTAGTAACCAAATTACTTCCATCACTGTTGCTTCAAAAATTTGCTAATAATAGCAAATTCCGCCTAAAAGCAAACAACATTTATTTTAAATAATAAAAAGCTTCCTGTCTTTTCATTTCCGGTTCACTTTAATAATTTAGCAAGAAAATTGTTCCGATTTGCTGCAAATGTATATGTATTAAATAAGTACCCACTCACACACACAATAATTTACTATTTAAAAATTATTATTAACATTTGTCACAAACAATTTCAGACAAATAAACAAGTATTTTATTACTTTACAACACAAATGTCACAAAACATGGTACGAGACACAAATATATGTATGTAGGAATGAGTAAAACAACAAAAGCATTTTACGTTTTTCTATTTATTTATTTTTTCAACAAGGAAATGAAAAATTTCCGCTTAATGAAAATGAAACCAAAGTCACTACAAACAAAAAAAAAAAAAAAAAAGGCATGAACACAACAAAAAATAAAACGAGAATAAAAATTATTGTACGAAAAAAAAGTGGAGTAAGTAAGAAAAAACTGTCACCAAGCTTAGTTGAACGCAAACAAAAAACAAACGAAATGAATGAACACAAGTGGGAGCCATCTGCAGGCGCCTGCAAAATTTACAACAAATTACATTTTTTGATTTGTAGACATTTCACTGCAAAAAAAAATTCTTAAAAATAAATAAAAAGTAACAAAACAGAAAAATGTAACGAAAGCCAAGTATAAAAATGTTAAAGAAGGAAGCAGAATTTAAAGTGCAACAATTTAATATTAGAAAACTAACACGAACTAATAGTGACCTATAAAATATTGCATCACGATTTTGTACTCAGTAGGTGTAGAAAAATGTGATAAATGTATTGGAACATATTAATCTAAAATCTTCTCGATGACTTAATGATTTTACCGATTTGTGAACATAAGGCTGTCTTACTTTGGACATTTTTCGATTTTAAAATGTCAGAAGGTCTACAATTGTTTTCCGAAATCTAGAAAGCCTATGCTGAAAACTTGAGCGAAATCGGTTAACGTCTAGAGGTTGTAAATTTTGTTTGAAATAAAATAATTACATTAAAATATTTGGCAAGGTTCTACCACCTAATTGCAGTGTAGGGCATTTGTGAAAAATAAAAATAAATATATATCAAACTTAAATAAAGCCGAAAGTATAAACATGCAAATAAAACGATTGGTAGAAGGAATACGGCGGCTAGTAATGGAAAGTTGGAGAATGTAGTAGCAACATCTTATTGTTGACATGCACAGTTTTGCATGCAGTGTTAACAGCTGTATATTATGGCTTTAACCCATATTTGTTTAACAAAATTGTACGACTATTCGTCGGCAAGGTGAATAAGGATAGCGTGAGGTGGTAGGTGAAGTTAGATAAATATCAAACTCGATTCATTGTTTGCTAACAGCTTCAAATGCTGATAAAACTAAGGATATTCTAAAGATATTTAAATATTAACTTTAAAAATTACTTGATAGTTTTGTTTCTCTCAGGTTTACAGTTTTTAGTTATAAATATTTAATTTAACAAGTAAGAAAGTATAGTCGGTCAAGCCCGACCACGACAACGGGTATATGATTTGGATACCAACATATTTAAGAAATCTGTACATGTTAAAATGATTTGAGGAAGTAGGCCTTGTATGGGAGCTTTGACTAATTATGCACCGATTGTCAGGATTGGTGGCATGATTTGCCTATATATGCAACTTATTCGTGTCGAATTTTATTGGGCTACTAACAAATTTCATATTTGTGTTCATTATTGAAATTTTCGAGAGTGGTGCTCATATGGGAGCTATGAAATATTGTAGACCAATCCGTACTAAAAGTGATAGTGTGAAAACAGATTATATAATTTGTATCCAATTTTGTTTGGAATCTATCTTTGAAATTGCGACCTGTAGTTCAGTGGACTTAGAAAATGATTCTAAGTGATACTTCAACGTTGTTGAGACAATATTTTTACACGTTACAAACATCTACACTAATCCAAGCACTATTGTGGTGTAGTGTATAAAAACAGCTACTTCAAATCAAATTCTAGTTGTTATCTACAATTATATTCAGCATTGTTTGTAAGCAAAACAAGCAAAACAATAAATGTTTAAACTACTGAATTTGACATCGAAAGCTCTAGAATTCGAATGTACTAGTTTTTTTTTTTTGAAATTTGAAAAAAAATAAATTTATATTTCCCAAAATTAGAAAAGTCAGAAAAAGTAAAAATATATTTGATGGATTTTTGTATATTTTTTTAAGAAACTGCTTACAATATCAACTAATATAAACATCTAAAAAGATTTTCTATTCAAATTTTCAAAATAAAAAAAAACATTTTTTTTTAGATTTTTAGTAATAAATTAGAGTATATTCATATAGTTACACACAACTTCCCCGCCAGTTTTGTTTTCCTTAAATTTAAAAATCCATATCTTTCTTTCCAAGCATTATTTTTTAATTTTCTTTTTGATTATGAATCGCCCGATTTATAACCATTTTTTGGAAAACTAAAATTTGAAATTTTTTTTGTTTGAAATATGAAAAAAAAAATAAAATTTATATTTCCCAAAATTAGAAAAGTAAGAAAAAGTAAAAATATATTTTATCGATTTTGGTATATTTTTTAAGAAATTGCTTACAATATCAGCTAATATAATCATCTAAAAAGATATTCTATCCAAATTTTCAAAATAATAAATAAATTTTGTTTTATAATATTTCCTTAACTTTTAGATTTTTAGTAATAAATTGGAGTACATTCATATAGCTGCAGACAACTTCCCCGCCAGTTTTGTTTTCCTCAAATTTAAAAATCCATAACTTTCTTTCCAAGCATTATTTCTTTAATTTTCTTTTTGATTATGAATCGTACGATTATAATAATTTTTTGGAAAACTAAAATTTAACATTTTTTTTTTTTTTTTTTTTTTGAAATTTAAAAAAATAAAATTTATATTTCCCAAAATTAGAAAAATAAGAAAAATTAAAAATATTTTTGATCGCTTTTGGTATATTTTTTTAAGAAATTGCTTACAATATCAGCTAATATAATCATCTAAAAAGATATTCTATCCAAATTTTCAAAATAATAAATAAATTTTGTTTTATAATATTTCCTTAACTTTTAGATTTTTAGTAATAAATTGGAGTACATTCATATAGCTGCAGACAACTTCCCCGCCAGTTTTGTTTTCCTCAAATTTAAAAATCCATAACTTTCTTTCCAAGCATTATTTCTTTAATTTTATTTTTGATTATGAATCGTACGATTATAATAATTTTTTGGAAAACTAAAATTTAACATTTTTTTTTTTTTTTTTTTTGAAATTTGAAAAAATAAAATTTATATTTCCCAAAATTAGAAGTATATTTTATCGCTTTTGGTATATTTTTTTAAAAAATTGCTTACAATATCAACTAATATAAACATCTAAAAAGATTTTCTATTAAAATTTTCAAAATAATAAATAAAATTGTTGCATAATATTTTCTTAACTTTTAGATTTTTGATAATAAATTAGAGTATATTTATATAGTTACACACAACTTCTCCGCCAGTTTTGTTTTCCTCAAATTTAAAAATCCATATCTTTATTTCCAAGCATTATTTTTTAATTTTCTTTTTCATTATGATTCGTACGATTTACTATTTAAAACTAAGTAAAACAGAGGAAATGTAACTTAGGTTGAGTTTTACTTCTCCTAGAAATTTGTGTGATGGAAATTAACCCATTTATGCATTTATTAAACTGATACAATAATTCTAGAAGGTATAATCATTAGGGAGAGTTTTCAATATTTACCCCTATAACGTCAAACTTTGATTTTTCACTTTTTCATATGGTTTTCGCAATATTTTATAGATTTAGCCCGTTTGTTTTGAAACAAACACAAATTTATTTGACGAAATATAATTTTTCTTTCACTGTAAATATTTTTTTCCACAAAAGTAGAAATAATTTAATTTTGTTTGTTGGCATATCATTTGAATTTTTTCATATTTTCTTTTGACGTTACAAGAATTTATTTTCTAATGAGTGTACCTTATATTGTTGTGTCATGTTTGTTACCAATATTAACCAAATTAAATTGTTTTCTTTTTTAAAAACATATTGACGTATGACTTCTAAATGCAGGTTTTTTTTTAAATTTTTGTCTTTTATATTAAAATAATAATATCATATAAATTTGTTTGGTCGTTTTTATCTATGAACTTTTCCCATCTTTTTGGGAACATATGGCTTCCAAGCCAATAGAAATGCTCAACTTTTAAGGCCAAGAACGAATCAAGTCAATTTCGTATACTCTGTCGTGAAGTGAAACGTATCCATGAGAGTGCGTTCTGTATCGATCTAAACAACTATTAGTTGGATGGGGTAAGGTCTGGACTATAAGACGAGTGGGGTATATCTTTTCACCCATTTCATTCTAAATACTTTCTAACAGGTATACCAACATGTGGCCGAGCGTTGTCATGATGAAATATGTCTGGCCGAATATTCAGGGAGATTTTCGGTCAATGCTTGCTTCAAGCTAATCAGCGGCATTCGGTACAGGTTCTCTGTGAGATAGATTTCAGCAGCTTATAAAAGATACAAAACTTTTAGCCATGGATATTTGGCTTTGGTGCCGATTCTGGTGGTTAGATGGGCTTCACATAGGATCTCTTACGCTTCGGGTTATAGTAGTGAATCAATTTTTCATCGCAAGTAATGATTCGGTGCAAAAATTATTTTTTTTATAGCGTTCAAGCAGTATTTCACACATACATACAAAATCGTCATTCAAGGTCTCTCTGCTTCAATTCGTATGATACCCAATTTTCCAGTTTTTGGGTGAATCCTGGTGCTTGCAAACGTTTTAGAATCGCTGCTTGAGTAGATCCCAATGATTTTGCGAGCTCTTGTTGAGTTTTACAACAATTTGCATGGAATAATGCATCCAGTTCTCTCTATTAAAATAGTTTTGCTGTTCAACAATATTTTAAAAAGTTTATAATCGAGTATAATTGTATGTACTTTTTTAAGCTAAATATAAATTTAAATTTTGACGACATGTGTGTAAATTTGTATTTAAAATCTCTTATTAAATTGCACCAACTTTTGTAAGAAATTTAATAACATATTGAAGATATGCATTCTAAAATATTACATTGTTTCAAGTTATTTTAAATTTATTTCAATTACCAACTCTACAATCAATATTTTCAGTTTTTGTTTTTCTTTTTCAACTCACAACTAGAAGATCCATAATAGAAAAAACATCTAGATATCGAGACAAGAAAAACATAAAAGTGAACAGTAAAACAAAACCGGAGTATCATGACAAAAACTAGGTTACCAGTATCATTCACTCATACACGAACAATGCCATTACTCGAATACATAGACGTTTTTGCAGAACGAATACAACCACTAAAAACAATTTTAGCTGCACACACTCATATACACAAATATATTCTCCCAAAAACTATCAGGACAATTTTGGTTTAATTTTAAAGAATTAAACAGAGGTGGCTTAACATATTTGAAATAGAGGGCAATTGACCAAAAGTGCCGCTCAGATGGAGGGAAAATAGTTCTGTATATTCGATTTTTGTCGAATTGGCTATCATTTATTCAGTCGGTTTGGCCAAGTAACCACGGACGGATGTAGAGTTCAATAACACGTGCAATTGATTAAATTGTTTAATCAGAATGCGCTCCGAAGCAGTTGGAAACTCTTCTTCACAAAATCATTTTGAACGATGAGCCCATTTCTGGATGAATGGGTATGTCAACAAACAAAATTGTCGAATTTGGAACGATACCAATCCACATGATATCCGAGATTGTCCAATGCTCCTCGAAAAAGTCACTGTTTTGGGCTGGCGGTTTCATCGGTCCATATTTTTTTGAGAACCATGATGATCGTCAACGACGAGCGCAATATCTCAATGATTACCAACCTCTTTTAGCCTGAATTGGAAGATATGGACATCAAGGACATGTGCCACACAGCTCATGCCGCATTAGACATTCTGTATCAGTGAATTGAGAGCATGGTCATCTCAAGTGGATTACCAGGCCATCACCGTCAACGGTCAATGGGAACCAACCTCTTTTAGCCTGAATTGGATGATATAAACATCAACGACACACAGCTCATGCCACATTGAATATTCTGCACAAGCGATTTGAGGGCATGGTCATCTCACATCAGGTGAAATAGGTATCCCTCCCCAAAAAAAACCGAAAAGTTTTCATATAAAAAATAAGAAAAATGTAGAACAAATTTTGATTTTTTCTCCTCGACATGACATTTGTCAAATCCAGCCTGATTTATGCTTCATGGAGTCACGGAAAATTGGACATTTTAAATGTGCGCTAACCAGTGAAGCCGCGGCCGATATTTGCACGATGTTATATTCCGTACATAATTACATCCATATGCCTTCCAAACGAATAAAAAATGTCTATGAGATTTAACAAACACTTTGTTTTATTTATATTTAAAGACATGAAGCGCTCAATGAAAGACTCTTTATGAGCGACGACCACTGATTTAAATACATTATTATTAGATTTCTTAATGATCAGATAAGAACGTTTCTGTTTAATTAATTAAAAGAGAATTTCTTAAAAGGCAAAGCCATTTATCCTTAAACTACAAGATTGGACACCACCGTGTGCACATGAGTGTATTCACTACAAGCCAACCATTGAACTTCGGCAAAACCATAACTAACGAAATAAAAATAGAATGGAATCATAGAGTAAAGGAAGCCAGTAACATTTCAATTTACTGTGCGATTCTCATAATTTATAAATATTGTTCAGTGTTGGTTTTTGTTATTTTCTACTCCTTTTTCCATCTCTTTTTTATTTGTTGAATTTTTCTGCTAAAAAACTAAATGTTTATATTGTATGTTTTCGCAGCAATTTACAAACAAACAAAAAAAAAAAAAGAAATATTCCCACAATATACCATACATATTTTTTGTTATTTTGTTCACAAGCTGATTCGCAATGCAATGAAATTTTTACACTGTGTTTTTTAGTTTTGTTCCACTATTATTGTCGCTGCCGTTGTTGCTGTTGTTATAGTGTTTGTTGCAAACAATATTTGTTGCTATTGCCGCTGCTTGCTGATCCATTCTACTGCTGCTGTAATTGTATGTTTGTGTTCTATTTGTTGAATGATTTATCGTTCGAATTTTGTGCAACCAAACCCAAGCAAACCAAAAACGTCTACGGTATTAGGAAACGTTGTAAAGTGAAAAAAAAATTTAACAGAAAAATAAAAATACTCTTATAAAAAGAATAGAAAACAAAAAAACAGAACATTGCTCTTTTCTTATTTTTAGTTTTTGGCGACATTCTTTACATGCCAATGATGACTAAATGGCGGGGTATGTTTTGGTTTTATCTTTGGCTTATTGGGGGTATTTTTAGTTGGTAACAGTGAACTGGAGTGGGTGAAATTTATTTGCAATATTACGTGATATTATAATATTTTTGTATGATTTTTGATCATACAAATTCTAAAATTCTTTTTTCCAAACAGTATAACATCCTAAAGCATGAACAAATTTAATTCTTTAAATACACTACAATTTCTATAACTTCCATTTAAAACAAGAATGAAAGGGAGATTTTAAAACACAAGTGGCACTTTTTTTTCACTTTAAGTTCCTCATTTTATGAAACGATAGCGTTTTAGAACGTATAACATTTTCCTATTACACAACTCACTGCTCGATCAAATAAAAGAATAGAATGCTCCAACATAAAGTAAACAAATAAGTGTGATATATTCGGATGTGCCGAATATTATGTACTCTTCACCAAAGTATATTTAAAGACAAATATTAAAAAATATTTTTGGTTAAAAAAAATGTTTGTCGAAAAAATGGTTTAAAAAATGTTTGAGTGAAAAAACTCACAATTTTTTTTGTTTCAATGAAATTTTGATTGAAAAAAACTTTGTAGGTGAAACAAATCAAGTTAGTAATTGATTTTAATTATATCTCAGCTGTTTGTGTTTAAAATTTTTTCGATTTTAAACGGAAAAAAATAAATTTGATGAAAATAGGGGAACAAATCAAGGTAGTAGTGTTTTTTTGCTAATATCTAAGCCATTTGTTGGCCGATTTTCTCGATTTTAAATAGCAACTAGATTTTCTAATTTCCCGAACTCTTCATTCCCGGGAATTTTTTAATACCAAATTAAAGCATTAATTTTTTTTTTTTTAATAAATAGTTTCAAAATAAGTATATAATAACTAAGGACTGAGATCGTAAAATTCTTAACATACATACATGTTAATAAAAAAGTAACTACCAATTCTACAATTTTGATTTTTTTATTTTACTGAAATTATTATTACAACCTACAAAACATATTATTTTTATAGTTATAAATTTATGAAGTTTTTCCGGAAACCCTTAAGGTCTTTATAGTGCTATCTGCCACTTTGTTCGAATACGTTATCCATCTTTGTTTAAAATCTACAACACTTTTGGACACCTTTTTTGTGCTCTGCAATTCTATTTTACCAAGAGCCCAATATATCTACATTGGCCTTAGTTCCAGGCAGTTTCGAGGATTTAACTCTCTTGGTAAAAATACCACATTATTGTTCTTGTACCACTCAAGGTCTTGCTTACCATAGTGACAGGATTCCAAATCAGGCCAAAAACAAGTGGACACATCAAGAAGTCTTTTGTAAACATTCCTTGATGTAAATTTCGGTATTTATAGAGCCATTTGTAAGAAATGTTTGGCTTCTTTTGCCACGACTTCATATTGCTTGCCATGCCAAGAACTCTTTTGGTAAAATGTCTGCCTAAACTTTTCTATAACATTTCCTTGAGCATTAGCGAAATAAAATATTGACCCGAATGCTGTGAAAAATTGTCCATACATACGTTTGGTCATCCATTATGAAGCAGGTATATTTTTTGTATAAAATTTGACTTCAACTTCCGTGCTCTGTCTTTGGCCTCTAAATTTTTACCAGAATTCCTGCCAGGAACTTTTTAAGCCTTGTGTGCTTTTAAACATGCATTGGCTTTAACTTTTCGTACCAAATAGTCCGAGTACTAAGCTAACCGGACTGCTTTCCTACCGGATGTGTTGGGAGCTCTTTTAAAATGCTTTCTATTTGTTTCACGCATACCTAAATTGGAGCGTAAGGCGTTTTTTACTTGTCAAAAATTCTCATGCCCATACAATTTGTATGCAGCATACCGAAATAACGCGACGGCAACGCTTTGCAATTGGAAAATCCGATTTTGACAGCGCGTTTAATAGTGAAGTTAGTTGCAAAACACAACAAATGTAAACACATACATACAAAAGGAGAAACAAATGTGCAAGAAACACATTTTTTAAACTTTAATATTTAGTTTCTTTGATAAAATTTTAGTTTATAAATCACGAAACAAAAATCAGAAACACCAATAGTGCAATGTACTTTATTTTTTAAATAATCCGGGTTGTTATATTAATTTTTTTGATAACCTTGTTTTTATTGTTTGACGTAGCGTTGGCGCTTTTATTTAGGTATGACATTTCAGCGTTAAAGCTAAGCGTAAAGAAACGTTCCGCCTTACGCTCTTATTTAGGTAGGCCAGTTTGGCTTTAGAAACAACATGTGGACCATTTCTTCTACATGAACCAGGTTTTCTATCAACAGACAAGTTCTCCTGATACTGTTTTATAACATTGGAATCAGTTTGACGGCAGACCTTTGATTGTTCGGCCAACTTTATGTAGGACCAAGTTGGGTTTTGTTGAACATATTTTATAATTTTAATACGCACATTTTTCTGGTAAGAAGTGTTAATGAAAAACGTGTGTTAAGAATTTTTCGATCTCATTCCTTAATAAGTGGATATGTTTCGGAAAAGATGAAGTGATAAATGTGAATTTACGTGTATTAAACTCTATTTATTCGACAACTTGTATTAATATTGAAAAAGAAAGAGTCGGACTACTTGATTGTAACCATAGAGAAATAACAAAAGCGGAAACTAGAAAAAAACAGAGGCAAAAATTTTACTCAAAATAATGACACATACGAGTGTTGTTTCACCTTCGTGAGAAGGGTATATATAAGTTTGTCATTCCATTTGTAATTTCCACAATATGGTTTTCCGACCCTATAAAGTACAAGGTGGGGCAAAAGTAATTCTCCTATCAGAAAATGCTATAAATTTTGCGATTGGCCCCTAATGTCAGTTCTGTTTTGACATTTGTGTAGTAAACACATGCGAAATACACGTTAATAAACAATGTTACGCTACACTGCTCCAGAACGCGGAATATTGCTGACTATTTATTTGACCAATAATCGGTCGGTGACTTTGGCACAACGTGAATTTCGTCGCAGATTTCCTGGCCGACCAACGCCTACTTGTAAAACACTGCGACGTTTAGCCGCTCGCCTCGAAGAGACTGGCACAACACGAGATGCTGCCAGGCGTGGCAGACCCCGGAGTAGCCGTTCTGCAGAGAATATTGCTGCTGTAGCCGAGGATGTCATGGAAACGCCGTCGACATCCACCAGACGACGTGCCACGCAATTGGGTATCAGTCGACGGTCTTTACAGAGAATTTTGGTACAAGATTTGAAGATGTTTCCGTACAAAGTCCAGACGGTGCATCAGCTGTTAGCTGCTGACCGCCAATCGCGTCTAACATAAGCTCAAGCCATCCTTAATCACCACCAAGAGGAAGATGATTTTTCATCAAAAATAATCATGAGTGATGAGGCCCATTTCCATCTTAGCGGGTACGTAAATAAGCAAAATTTACGCTTCTGGTCCACTGAAAATCCGCGTGTAACCCACGAAGAGCCATTACACCCGCTCAAAGTGACTGTATGCTGTGCTGTTTTCGCTGGAGGAGCCATCGGACCTTTTTTCTTCGAAGACGTCGCGGGCCTAACGGTTACTGTGAATGGTGAGCGCTACAGAGCAATGATCAACGAGTGCTTTTTGCCACAACTTGATGAATTGGGATTGGAAAACATGTGGTTCCAACAGGACGGTGCAACAGCACACACTGCACGTGCCACAATCGATATGCTGAAGGATGCATTTCCCGGGCGCCTAATCTCCCATTTTGGCGATTTGCAC
Organism: Calliphora vomitoria; assembly: GCA_942486065.2. Classification (NCBI taxonomy): domain Eukaryota; kingdom Metazoa; phylum Arthropoda; class Insecta; order Diptera; family Calliphoridae; genus Calliphora; species Calliphora vomitoria. The sequence goes on from OW818031.2 coordinate 39,995,844, forward strand.
TGGCCAGCAAGATCGCCTGATTTGACCGCTCCAGACTTCTTGTCAACAAGCCTCAGACTCTTGCAGCTCTTAAAGACAATATGCGTCAAGAATGTGAGGACCTATCGCCGGAAGTTTTGATGGAAAATGCCATAAAAAAGGCTCAAATGACAATCAACTGTGGCGGTGGCCATTTACATGACATCATATTCTCGACTTGATGTAAAAAAAAAATTAAAAGACCAAATAAAAATAATCCACAAGAAGAATCAAAGTTTTTCATTTTTTTTTTTTTTAATTACAGCCAAAAAACATCGGAAGTTTACTTTTGCGCCACCTTGTATATATATTCTGGATTCTTAGATAGATAGCGGAGTCGATGTCTGTCTACCTTTTTATTTAAAAAAAATAAATTTTTTTGAAAACAATTTTGAAAAAAATTATTATTTTTTAAATTTTGAAAAAAAAAAAATTTTTTAAACTGAAAAACAATTTTGAAAAGAAAATTATGTTTGTTTACCTAAAAATATTTAAAATTTTTATTTTAAAGTATAATTTGGTGATGGGTATATAAGATTTGGCACAGCCGAATATAGCTCTCTTACTTGTTGTTTTCACATAGTTTTTTATTATTAATACATTCTCAGCACTTTGGTTACTGACAACTGAGTTAGGTCTTTGAAAGGAGAGTTTCCGCTCTATGTATATTTCTCTATGATTGCAACTGTAAGAAAAAAACTACTACATATAAAAAAATTCCGAAAAAAAAAATACTACCGGAAATCTTCCCGATTGTGAACCCTAATAGCAACCTAAGTTAGACTATGCGGATATATTGATGTATCAATCGTGTATGAAAGTTATTTAGGTGCTTTGAAAAGTTTTCAACAGACAGACGGACATTGCGATATCGACTCCGCTATTTATAATGATCCAGAATACATGTTCATTATAGGTCGCAGATGAAAAATGTAGAAATTACAAATGGAATTACAAACTTATATATACCCTTGCAACTCATGGCGAAGACAATAAAAAGCAACATAAATATTTATAGTTTGAAATGTTTGGGAGGAAAAAAAAATTTCAGAGCTAAAAAAAAACTTAGTAATTTTTTCTCAGAGAGCAAGAAAGCTCTCATACAGCTTGGCATTCTTCTCCTTGCACATCTACATATAATTATTTTACATCCTCGTTAAACCCTCAAACACCCTTAACAAACTGCATGATTTTAACCAAAAACATATAACATTGCAACAAAATTTTATTTATAGCTACAAAAAAAGATTATATTTGTCTCTGCTCAAAAGTTGCTTATTTTTTCATTAAAATTTCTTGCTACCCCTATAAACGTACAACACTATTTGGTAACTCCTAGTTAGAATATCAAGAATCTTAAGGATTTCTTGCATTTTATAAGCAAGGAAATGACTCGCCAAGTCACGTAAAATTCTTATGCGATAGTATTTTCCACCACAACTTTTAAGGATGCTTTAGTACATAATTTTTCTTTTGCTTTTTTTTTTTGAGAAAAATAGAAGAAAAATACATAAAGAAAATAGTGGCAAAAACTTTTAAAATTAGTATGTCATCATATAGATTGAATCAAGAAATTGCAATTCTCTGTCTCTATTTTCTTGTAAAATGAGAGGGCAAGTGTGTATATATTTGAATGTATTTTTTTTTTATAACTGGCTGACTTGTTTTATTCTATATATTTTTTTCGATAGGAAAAAATGCTAAATAAATTCACGTACGAAAAACGTATTCGTTTAAATATTCCGAATACGTTTATGCATTTTCATCACCCATTTTTCACATACATACTTATACTTATATACTTATTATAGACAGCACAATGTCAAGAGTTTGGTTCAAAATTTGTTCTAAAAATATTTATAACACATTTATATTTGAGAACGTAAATATGTATGTATTTATGCAGGTGTTTGTGTATGAAAGAACATTTATTTAATTTTTACCACTGAAAATTTAGTTTTATTGTTCTTTTTTGCAGAAATCAAATTACAAATTCTGATATTGACCGATAGAAAGTAAATAGTTTTATTATCTCAATAAATTATTGCTAGAAATTGTATTATTAATAGGTCAACTAGGAAAAATTACACCTTGCATGCAACCAAAGAGGACTGTGCAACAAATGTTGCATGTTCAATATACTATCGCTATTTACTTACTCTGGATGAGGAAAATTAAGCTGAAAGAAAGAAAAACATTTTTGTAGAATTAATGATATTTAAATAAAAACTTCATTATCTTAGTTTAATATTTGCTATAGAAAAATCTTTTTTTATGATAGGTATGACAAAAATAATGTTTTTCCTTTCAAGACAGACCGATCAAACCGAAGGACATAGCTAGGCCGTCTTTAAAATTCATAAGGACCCAAAATGTGTACAATATATGTTGTGGGATCTACAACCAATAATCGATGTCTGGTTGAGGGTAAAAACCAAAAAGTAATATTTTCGTACAATAAATTATAGTCGAAGTGCGGTTGGGGCGGCTCGGAAAGTTTATTTCAACAGACATGCGGATATGACTATATCGATTCCGTTATCTATATCGACTATCGATCCAGAATATAAAGTGCAAGCTCGGTATTCGCGACTATACATTATCGCGACGTGTTAACATTCAAAATAGCAGGTTCTATAATCGCGACAGTTTATGAGAAACGGGTTCTATTTTCGCGAATTTTATCGTTTTTATTTTAATTTTATTACAATGTCTAAAACCAAAGAAAAAAAAAAAAATGGTAAATCCCCGTCATTGGGTATATTAATTTTCTTGGATGATTTTTATCATCAATTTTGTCGGTTTACCGCATTATGAAGCAAGAAAATTCATTAAAAAAGTTCGTACGTACAACAAAAAGTGGCCCTGGATTACGCTGCACCTTACAGAAAGCTGAGTATCCAAGAATGGAAAAAATGCTTTGTACGTGGTTTGTGAAACAAAGGGAAAATTATTTGTCAATACCAGCAGCGATTTTACTATCAAAAGCATGTCATTTGTATTCCAAAATTTATCAAAACAATTCAGGTTTCAATGCCAGTGAAGGATGGTAAAAGAAATCTGAGAGTCGAAATGGAATTAGATTTTTAAAAATTATGCTCGAGAAATTGTCTTCGTAACCATCAGGATTATGTTGATGAGCAAGAGTTGACTCTTCACCAAATCTACAATGCCAATGAATCCGGTTAATATTATAGGATTCATCCAAATCACACTCTTGTCACATGGAATGAGAAAACGGCTTCCGGAAGAAAAATATGTAAAAAGCGAATAACTTTTTTGCCCTGTTCAAATGCGAATGGCACAGAAAAACTGAAATTGTTGGTTGTTGGATAAGCGAAAAACCCAAGCGCCATTGAATTCTATTTCAGTAATCCTGTAATACAACTACAGTAATAACGCCAGGATGACATCATTTATATTCAACGACTGGTTTTATCACGAATTAGTAAGTTAATTTTCACCAATTAGTTCATAAGTAAACATTTTTTAGGTCCGAGAATTTTCAGCTTCAAAAGGTCTGCCGCAAAAAGCAGGTTTGCTTTTAGAAACCGTGATGTGAATCTCAGTTGAGGAACTCAAAAGTGATAACGAGTTAATTATAGCAATGAATCTACCACCCTATAGCACTGCGCTTATTCAACCGTTAGATCAAAAGGTTATCAACATGGTAAAATTAAATTATAAAAAACATCTGCTCGCCCACTTGGGACCAGAAGGGAACAAATTTGAGGCTCAAACTAAAAAACTTCAGTCTCAAAAATGCAGTCCGATAAAATATTAGTGTGCAAAAACGAATATCCTGGAACGCTTTGCTCGAATTCGATACTGAATGGATTGAAGAGGATAACATGCCCTAAAAAATAATGATAATGTAAATATGTGCATAACCACTAAACAAAATACATATATTTAGAATTCTTTTATTTATTGCAAAAACTTATTTTACTTAGGATGATTCAATACAAAGATTTAGTTTTATTTGATGCTGTTTGATCTTACAAAACACTTATAGAAAACAGGTCAAACAAATTTATGCTAAAAAGGTGGTTACGCTTTTTTGAGTAAATATTTGCCATGTGTGACCCTACCTTAAGAGATTAATAAAAAACAAATTCAATGAAGAAAAAAATATTTGAAATCAATTTGGATTAGATTTGAATTAACAAATGAATTGATTCTGAATATAGAAGGTGGCGCAAAAGTAAACTTCCGATGTTTTTTGGCTGTAATTAAAAAAAAGAATGAAAAACTTTGATTCTTCTTGTGGATTATTTTTATTTGGTCTTTTAGTTTGATTTACATGTTATGTAAATGGCCGCCGCCACAGTTGATTGTAATTTGAGTCCGTTTTATGTCACTTTCCATCACTTTGGCCAAAACTTCCGGCGATAGGTCCTCACATTCTTGACGGATATTGTCTTTAAGAGCTGCAAGAGTCTGAGGCTTGTTGACATAAACCCGCGACTTCAAAAAGCTCCAGAAAAAGAAGTCTGGAGCGGTCAAATCAGGCGATCTTGCTGGCTAGTGTAAATCGCCAAAACGGGAGGTTAGGCGCCCGGGAAATGCATCCTTCAGCATATCGGTTGTGGTACGTGCAGTGTGTGCCGTTGTACCGTCCTGTTGGAACCACATGTTTTCCAATCCTAATTCATCAAGTTGCGGCAAAAAGAACTCGTTGATCATTGCTCTGTAGCGCTCACCATTCACAGTAACCGTTTGGCCCGCGACGTCTTCGAAGAAAAAAGGTCCGATGACTCCTCCAACGAAAACAGCAAACCATACAGTGACTTTGAGTGGGTGTAATGGCTCTTCGTGGGTTACACGAGGATTTTCAGTGCCCGAGAAGCGTAAATTTTGCTTATTTACGTACCCGCTAAGATGGAAATGGGCCTCGTCACTCATCATTATTTTTGATGAAAAATCATATTCCTCTTGGTGGTGATTAAGAATGGATGTAAGACGCGATTGGCTTTGTACGGAAACATCTTCAAATCTTGTACCAAAATTCGCTGTAAAGACCGTCGACTGATACCCATTTGCGTGGCACGTCGTCTGGTCGATGTCGACGGCGAATATTTAGAAAAATTTTATTTTTTTTATAAATAAATGATTTTAGTGTTTTTTAATATGACACTTGTTATCTTAATAGCAACAGCAAACAAAACATGACAGCCAACACTTAATCTCTTAAAGTTACAAGAATTTAACAAACTCAAGAATGTCACACAGTGACCCTAATCATAAGTTTAGCCTGTGCAAACACATTATACTTAGAAGGTGCAAAATTTAAAAAAAAATATATTTCTTTTGCCACTTTTTATATTTCCTTTTAACTTTCTTTTTAACATTTAGCAAACACAACAACTTTCTTTCATATCCTTGGCCAGACACTGGTTTTTGTGGCCTGTAATTGACAATGGTGGTTTTTGATTAATGATCCGTTGCTGGTATCAATCAATGTGTCGATATATGATACTTATTTCTAAAAGCTACAAAACAGAAATTCTGAAGGATATACACTCGAATATACACTAAATAGTTAGTATATACATAAATATTTGGAACACTAAATCCATTTATCATTTGGTGAGTGGAAGAAAAGAAAAACTTCTATATTTTGTATATTTTTTTTTTACTATACAATTGTGTCTAATTGATGAGTAACTTAAACTGTTAAAATAAATTTTTATTTAGACAAAAGGACGTTCTTTATCTTGATTATTAAGGAAGAAGTTATTGTGTTAAAGATGTTAGGAGTATGGCAAGCAATTAAGAGTATTTTTTTTAATTTTAAAGCTTAAAGGAGAGCATATTTGAAATGAGAATGTATATATTTTTCGTTTGCTGAAGATAAACTAAACCTTTGAAAATGTTTTCGGAAAACTTTGCTTAAAACAGTTGTAATATTATCCCAAACAATTATAACATTAGCGAACGAATTTGTTGCTAATCAAATAATACGGTTGCACACATAAAAATTTTCCTTTCTATCATCAGAAAATCCGTTGATAACGAAGAATTTCAGTTAAAGCAACTAAACTTTTGTAAATCCTAAAATTTTGTAACCACGACTGTAAAATTCGATCACTAGGGTAAAACCATTCAATTGGCTATAAATTCGGTTGCTGCTACGAATCGGTTTTCTCTGTACATTTATCAATCAATTGGAAATAGCTAATTAACGCCAAGCTTCAAATCATATAATAAATTTTATTTGAGCAACCAATATAATTATATTATATATATATATTGTTACGTTTTTACCTTTTAAAAACGGGGGTTTATTTCGTTAAAATAAACTGGATACTTTTGATTGCAAATAAAAAATAGTTTTAGTAGTTTAAAATTGTAACAACTCTTTATTTATTTACGATGTACAACAACAACAGTTCAAATAGTCACTCAGTGTCTTTATACACGTTTATCAATTCACAGAAATAAACACACACAGTTTATAATGTACAAGTATACACTGGCAATGCAGTCGATGTTAACTCTAACAGCGACTATGATCAACTCAACTCACTACTGCAACCGCAATCACTATTTATACAAACTGCCATCTTCATTCGAGTAGTCTAGATTGATCTTAATGGTCAAAACTCGTATGTTCGAATTCTAGAGCCTTCGATGTCAATGTTAGCAACCCAAACACTCAGCGTTGCCACACTTACAAACAATGCTAATAACCGTATGCTACTGATGGACGTGTTTATAAATATGATGGATTCTGCTGGCAGTCGTTACAGACCGTTAAATTCAAATCGCCATTGCACATTCGTAATTGTCTCCCACTTAAGCCTGTTCGTCCCGAATAGGCACAGATTCACCTTTCCAGTTTGCAGCTAGTCGTTTTAGATGTTCATCCTTAATTCCCGATATCGGTCTTCCACATTTCCGCATTCTATAGACCATGTCATCCAACTTCTTAACCAACATAAGGACTGAGATTGAAAAATTTTTAACATACATATATGTTAAGTACAGTTTTGAATCTTTTAATATTTGATTGAAATTATTTTACAATTAACAAAAAAAAAAATATTTTTATAGTTCTAATCAGTAGTGATGAAATTTTGAACATTTTCGGAAACCTTTCCATTAACGTTTTTATAGTGCTTTCTGTCAGTTTGCTCGAACAGGTAGTCCATCTCCGTTTAAAATCTACCACACTTTTGAACACCTTTTTTGTGCACTTTAATTCTCGTTTAACAAGAGCTCAATATCTCTTCACTGGACTTAGCTCCAGGCAGTTTTAAGGATTTGCCTCTCTTGGTACAAATACCACATTATTGTTCTTGTACCAGTCAATACCTTGCTTTCATAGTGACAGGATGCCAAATCAGGCCAAAAGTAAGTGGACACATTAAGAAGTCGTATGAGTGGAAGCATCCTTCTTTGTAAACATCCCTTGATGTAAATTTCGGTATTTAAAGAGCCATTTGTAAGAAATGTTTGGCTTCTTTTGCTGCAACTGCATATTGCTTGTCATGCCAAGAACTTTTTGGGAAAATTTTCTGCTTTTGGGTCCTATGCTTTTCTACAACATTACCTCGAATATCAGCAATATAAAAATATTCACCCGGAAGCTACGAAAAATTTTCCATACGTACGTTTCTTCATCCATTATGCAGCAGGAATATTTTTTGTTTAAAATTTGACTTCAATTTCCGTTTGGCATCTATATTTTTAGCAGCGTTCCTATTAGGAATTTTTTGAGCCTTGTATGTTTTTAAACCTGCATTGGCTTTAACTTTTCGTACCAAATAGTCCGAGTACTGACCTAATAGGGCTGCTTTCCCACCGGAGGTTTTGGGAACTCTTTCGAAAATGCTTTCTATTTTATTGGCTTTAGAAACATCATGTGGACCATTCATTCTAGCTGAATCAGGTTTTATATCAACGGACAAGTTCTCCCGGTACTGTTTAATAACATTGAAAAATGTTTGATAGCTGACCTTTGATTGTTTGGCCAACTTTTTGTAGGACCAAGTTGGATTTTGTTGAAAATATTTGATAATTTTAGTACGCACTTTTTTCTGGTCACTCATTTTAATCAGATTAACAACAAATGAACATAATTGGCATTAAACATAATAACTAATATGTTTTACAAAGGTAACTTGACAAAAAAATTAAATAATACTTGGGTTAAAAGTTTTAATGGTTTAGTGTGTTAAGAATTTTACAATCTCATTCCTTATGTAGTCCCTTCCAGTAACTCTGTAGTTTGGAAGACAAACCTTTACCACGTTGTGATCTACAACTGGCCTTCACCCGGTCGCTGGTCATTTTAAATCGTCTCCGAATGAACTCATGCATTTCTTTGGAGAATTCAATGGCAGCATCCTTCTCATAATTTTTCACTGCCTCTGCTGAAGCACATTAACCCAACCTAGAACCCGGCCTGATGACCTTTTCACCTCGGGAAAGACCAAACACTCCAACAGGAACCATTTCGTCGTTGCACTGTTCAACGAGGGGCCCCATCGTTACACGGCCACTTTTCACATCTGCTGATTCCAACACCAACAAACCATTGTCTATACAATCCTCCTCTTCCTCACGGGCCCATACCAAATACTCTCCATCAGTGCTAGCTCTTTTTAAAAGTGGTTCTTGTAATGCTTGTTGATTCGATTCCATTTCAGCTATGTGTTTCTTTGACTGCAGCTTTATCATCAGCACGAAGTTTCTCGTTTTCTGCAAGAAGTTTCTCGTTGTTGACTCTAGAAGTGTCCTGAACTTCAACTAGAAGTTTATCGTTGTTTACTCTGGAAGTTTCTTTAACTTCAGCTAACACCTTCTCGTTGTTTACTTTAAAAAATTTCCTGAACATCGGCTTTAACTTCAGCAAGAAGTTTCTCGTTGGCTGTTTCCATTTTTTCCATCATAGCTGCGAACATTGTACTTAAATCCATGCTGCTTGTTGTTGCACGGGTAGAAACTTCTATTTCCTCTTTATACTCGAATTCGCAAGCTCTGATGTCAATATCACGACTTAAATTCATCTATCAGCCTCTTTTGTTATTCCGCTTTATTACCTGCTGTCGGTAACTGCAACTTACACAGTTCTCTTTTGAGTTGTTCTACTTTAAGCTCTTCAAACTTCATGCTTTTTATTTTGCAATCCCACTTCTGACACCATAGAGAAAATATACATAGAGCGGAAACTAGAAAAAATTCAAACAAAAAAATTACTCCAAAAATTTACACATACGGGTGTTGTTTTGGTTTTCACATAGTTTTTTATACTAATACATTCTCACCACTTAGGTTTCTGACAACTGAGTTAGGTCTTTGATAGGAGAGTTTCCCCATATGTCTATTCTCTAGGCCAATATTTTAATATTTAATACAAATTTAATGCCAAATTACCAATTAACCCACTCTCTAAAATTCATACTTATATGAACATATGAAAATACATCCATACATAAATATAAAACTTTACAGTGTGTTTTCCACGAAATGAAAGAATATCCTTTATGTATGTTTGTTTGTCTGTATAGTCGAGATGCTTGTTATTGAATATGCAAGCAAAATATAAAAATTGAAAACGGAATTAAGTGAAGCAAATGAATGGTAAAAATTGAAAGCGTTGCGATGTCCGCTGAACATCAATGAACGTAATGAAAGTTTAAATGACAGCTGAAGAAATATGGTGGTCTTCAATGACGACAGGATGCAACGATTGTTGTGGTACAAGATGAGAAAAAAAATCAACAAGATTGAAAACAATGGTTTTCATGTATTTTAAGAAGACATGTTCACAAGTTTCTTTTCTTTTTTGTGTTTTTGATTCTTTTAATTTTACAGTGCAATGGACACATTGAAATTGTCGTTTAATGGAAAAACAATTGGTGCAAAGATGAAGAGCAAAAGAAATACAATAATTACACAGCAGTATAAGGAAGTCCCAAAATTAATTATTTGGCTTTAAATTTGGTTTGACATCATTTTTCGTGTATTTAAATTTTAGTATGGGTTTTTTTTGCAGGCATTTTTCAGATTTGTTTGCCAATGCAATGTCAAACAATAATTTCTTCGTTACTTTATTCTATATTAAAATTTGAAATTCAATAAAACTAACAATTTAAATATAAAACTGAGACAAGAAAAATTAGAAAAAATATTAAAGAATTCATTAAAAATTCATTATGGTCATCAGCGAAATACTACAATCATTTAAATCCATAAATAACAATGAACTTTATATTGATGTAAATGACTAGAGAAAAAATGATTTAAAATACATGCATACAGTTGTGAGCAAAAAAAGCAACAATGAGTCCCATGAACTTCGAATATGCTTCTAAGCTGAAAGCTGCATCCTATTACTATGTTATTTTGGTTGTTATTTTTTACAAATTTAGTTACATCAGTATATATCCAAATTAGCTACTAAAATTTTTATTTTTTTGCTTAATTTAGGAAAAAGATGCTTATTCTGTGTGAGCCCAAAAAATGCAACACCTTCAAATTCAATATATTTATTAACATTTAAAAATAATTTATTATTAAATTATACCACAAACTAATATTTCATGGCAAAGCCATTATTTGCTATTACCACATTTAATCTTGAAGGCATAGAATCAACTAGAGTATCAAGACATAGTTTTTTCTATTATGTTTTAATGTTGTTTCTATTTTTTTTAAATTTTAACAGATTTCTTGGAATTGATATGGAAGGATCGTGGCGGGCATTCCAAAACTTTCACATCATTGATGCATGAAAAGTTGCTTGCTAAGCTACTTGTGTGCTGAGACTCATTGTCGTGTTGAAATATACTACTCGGGGTTATACTTTCAAGAAAATAGGGTAACATGTGTTGTTCTAGTATCGCACAGTATTTAATGGCATTTATATTTCCTTATACTTTTGTTATAGGACAAACAACATCACGGTCAATCTTATAGGAATATAATTTCTCATTCCACACCAGTATTGATCCGCCGCAATGTTTGACTGTTGGTAGTTGAAATGCAATAGCGACTCCTAGGTGGTAATTTGCGTAACTAGCAACATCTACTGCCATCTTTCGTGGATCAATTTGTATCATTTTTGTCATCTGACGGTCTTGGCGAACGGTAGGTTTTCGTGGACAACAACTTCCTGACGTTGTTGTTTTAAAGACTAAATCGTGATGCAATTCGAATTGCTAATATCGAATTGCAAATCCACTTGTATAATAACTGATCTGCTATCAGCTCATAGCTGTTTCTATTATTAAATCAATAATTTACAAAGTTTAGAATAAATGCTTATTTAAATAACCATAACATACTTACTATACCAGATATGGAGATCTCCACAGAGCGACCAATTTATAATCTCCTCTCTATTTTTCTCTTTCGAATCTCTTCCTCTTCAATCTTTAATCACATCTTGACTGTCCCCATCTCATTTTTCGTATCTATTCTGTCCCTCTTTTTCTGTCTTTCTACTTTCAGGTAACATAAAGGGACCTATTGCCTGAACCCACATGAGCTGCTCTTCTTTCTTCACTTCGAGGCTGTCTGAAAACCTAACCTAACCTACTTACTTTTACTATAGATTCATTACGTTGCATGTTCGCCCATATTATTCACTTTTTTCACTGAATTTAAAAAACTAGACCTTTCTCAAATGAAAATTAAACGTGATTATGCTAATAAGTAAATTCAGATTACAAAGAATAAAAATGCAAAGGAAGAGATACCGCTATTAGATTCGTGTTACATTCAAAGTTCATTTTTCATTTTGCTCGCAACTGTATATTGAGCATGAAAAAATAGCAACACTTCGGTCAGAAAAACAGCTTAAGTATATTTTCAGATCATAGAGCAGAAAATAACATCATGGAAGGTAGGAAAAAAAATTCGTTTGCAAAGTATTGGCACTTCACTACTTAAATAGTCGATCGGCATTTGAACTCATTATTTTAACACGGTGATGCTATTGGAGGCAACAACTTACTACAAACATTTATAAATAAGTTGCTACATTTTTATCACTAAAACTAGTTAAAAGTAATAAATTTAATAACTCATTGAATTTGCTTATGTAAATGAATATAAAGTAAGCAGTTACATCACAAATAACGACAACTTCTATGTAATGCAGATGGTATTTAGTAGTCATTGAAAAGTAAGTTATTGAGTAATTGCAAGTTATTACCAACGTTTTCCTGGGTCAGTTAAAAACAGAGCAAAATAATAACAAATTCTCTTGTAGCAAATTATGATAAGTAAGGAGTGCGTTGTTGAAAAGTTCGTAATAATTTCTGCTACGAATAACAACTTCTATGTAAAGCAGATGGAATTTAGTAGTCATTGAAAAGTAAGTTATTGAGTAATTTCAATTTATTACCAAGGTTTTGATGGGTCATTCAATAACAGAGCAAAATGTTAAAAAATTTTCTAGTAGCAAATTATTCTAGTAGCAAAAAATATGTTGTTCAAAAGTTCCTAATATGCCAGATTTATTATTCAATTGAAGTTTTGCATAGAGGGTGTGTATCAAACGATTTAGGAGATAAATCTGTCATTCAATAATGGCTTTCTGAAATTTAACACGGATGTAACAGAGGAGTATTCGAGTTTATTTTTTGATGACAGATCCCCACACCTATCTGTGTCGGTGCTCTGAAGCACATATGTACTTAAAATTTGTATCTTTAGCTATATTATTTTGTGTATGACTTACAAATGCGAGCTTTACAATAGGGTGTATCTTTTGAACGTGGTTTTAGTTTTAAATAGCTTGTATGTACTATCTGTCACTTATTTTCACTTAGTTATTGAACATTATAGTGTAAACAATATATTTTTTTGCATTGAAAATTTAGGTGTTTTTAATTTGAAAAAAAGTGCCGCTGAAGCACACCAATTACTCAACAAAGCTTGTAGTGTATGTGTTCCATCGGTTTGAACGTGCGAGAGATCAATGGAAGACAAGGATCTCCCAGGTCAGCTAAGAAAGTTTGGAGTAATTACTTCATGAAAATTGTTGTCAAACGCAACAAGAGCTTGCAATCAGCAACTTTGAAACGTTTGCAAGCAGCAGGATTCATCAAAAAATCAGGGAAATTGGATACCATACGAATTAAAGCGGAGAGACCTTGAAATACGATTTAGCATGTCCGAAATTATGCTTGAACGCTTTAAATGAAATTAATTTTTGCACCGAATCATTACTGTCGATGAAAAACGGATCCATTACAATAACCCGAATCGTAAGAGATCGTATGTGAAGCCTGAACAACCAGCCGAATCGACACCAAAGTTAAATATCCATGGTGCTAAGGTAATTATCTGTATTTGGTGGGAGCAATATATCTATTATGACCTGCTAGTACCGAATGCAACTATTTAGTTTAAACCGAGCATTGGACGACAAACGCTCAGAATATGCGGCCACACATGATACCGTAATATACCATCACGACAACTCTAGGCCACATGTTGCAATACCTGTTTAAAAGTATTTAAAATAAAGTGGTTGGAAAGTTTTGCCTCACCCTCTTTATAGTCCAGACAGTGCCCCGTCCGAACCGATGTGTTTCGGTCGATGCAGAACGCTCTTACTTTGGAACAGAGTATCCGATATTGGCTTCATCTGTTCTTGGCCTCAAAAAATGAGCAGTTCTTTTGGCTCGGAATCAATATGTTGCCAGAAACATGCGAAAAGTTCATAGCTAACAATGACCAATTCTTTGAATATATTTATATTGTACAAATGTTTCCAAATAAAAGCTAAAATTTTAAAAAATCCCGCATTTTTAAGTCACACAAGCAATAGTAAAACTATGTTCTCAGGTTTTCAGTTTTTCATTTTTAAGAAAATTTCTACAAATTTATTTAAATATTTCTATGCATTAGTTTTTGTCAACATGGATATCAAACGAAAGAGGACAATCACTAGAAATGGAAACATTTTTTATTTTTATTTTTTTGAGAATTAAATTTTTCATATGCCTGCAAATTGCCAATATATTTTTTGAAATATTTTTCTAGACTTTTGCCAGACTCAGCCAAATACCACAAGGCTGTAAAACCAAGAATGAGAAAAAAATCCCTTACCATTCATGTGATTTAGTAAAACCAGAAGTACTACGTTCAACGTCAAGTCCTAAGGCTCCATTAATTATGTCATTTAACCCATTATTGCCCAGCCGGTAATTTCACTTAGCAGCTCTTAACACAGCTCTAAATCTAATAATATATAAAAAAGTGAAATTTTTTTTCAATTACGTTTTAATTTAGTAACTTTTACAAAAACAATTTGAAGGATATATATTTTTTTTATTCATGTGTCTTTGGCAATCGTTTTCGCCAACCTCCAAAAGTGGAAACATTTTTAAAGAAGTATACAAATTATATAAAATATTAAATTGGCTAACAGTAAACTCTTTCTAAGCAATAATTTGTATAACTTTTATTACGACTAAAAAACAATTTAAATTAGTTTGACTAAAAGCTTGAAATACTATCACCTATCCTTGTGGTAATTTTATTTACCAACGGGCAGAAACGTGTAGCAAACTAGGCAACATTTATAAAATTCGTTTTCTTGAATTTATGTTCTTTACGGGCTTTCATAAATTATCAGAATGGAAACTATACTAGTCAAATAACCCATCTTTTGGCGTTAAAATTATTTCTAATGCTTTTCCAAGAAATCATGCCGATACATTCATTTATCTGACAACAACAACAAACGATTCATATAGTTTGGAGTATTTGCTCATAATTTATTTGTTGATATGGAAATGATTCCCTATTTTGGTAGGCATTCTTGTAAAATATTTACTAAAGGAAAGCCCATCCATTTTGAATTTAAGGCACGGTTCAACAGGAACCGTCAGAAGAAATAGAATCGGTGGGGCCCAAATCCCAGAGAAGATGACAAAGGGCGATAGTACATATCTTTTCGATGGGACGAATATGCCATATGCTGGAGGGACATCGCACTTGTCACTGTTTTGACAGCGTGAATTCAAAATCAACCACCAAACCCTATGATCGCGTAAAGAAAACGCATACAAATTCCTAATGCTATTGCGCAATATAACAGGTATATGGGTAGTGGATCTACATGACAATGCGTTGGCTAACTATAAAATTGCTGTACGATGCAAAAAATGGTGGTGGCCATTGTTTATAAATTAGTTTGGAAAAATGATGGTAAATGCATGGACACTGCATGTGTTGGTTTCAATAAAAGAAGGGACGAAACCATTGTCGAAACTTCTATTTAGTGAAGCTGTTGTAAATGAACTGCTGACTAGTATTACCACCCGAAAGCGAAAAGTTTTCAATATCAAGAGACCATTCATCGCAATTGCCAAGCCATAACAAAACAATTCATTGTGTTTCAAGACGTTCAGGAAATCCAAGCCGAGCATGCAATGCGCGTTTACATCAAAAATGGTTTTCTACATATTCAAAGCATATGTAATAGAATTATAAAAAAACATATTGAGCCATTTCGCAAAACGAACGTAAGCGACATGATATTAGATTTTCGTTTTTTTATGGAAATCGATAATTAAGGTCTAGTAGCACCATTCCTGAAATTTTCGGAACTAAAAGTACACATTTATTTTCTACAAGCTTAACCCGGTCTGCGTTGCTGGCTCTTAGAGAACATTTGTTTTATATTGTATCTCGATCTCGATTTTAATATACAGTGTCGGACAAAGTCGGTGATACAATGTCAATGTCAATACATGTGGTGGCAGTCCGGCTGGTTCCAATGAATTCAAAAATTTAGTAGGATAATCGACGTCTTGTGCTTCTTTCATTACTGTATCAATCGATTTGTATTTTATTGTTTCGCCCGGCAGTTTCAATTGTATTTGCTTACTGAGCTTGTTAACATCATTATTTGTTGGTGCCAAAATTGCATGTTCCCACAGCCAATCCGAATTTATGTAGTTGATTGTAAGACTTGGGAATACCTTGTCGACAACGGCTTTAATATTCATTTGCATTTGGCAGAAGTTCGGGAACGAAATCTAATTTTTGGCGGGATCAATTGGTATTTTCCCATTTCCGATTTCGAACAATTGTTTTGAGAAGGTATCGGCAGAAGGGTATTGCAGCAAATGCACATGTTCGTTCATAGCGTTCGGCTTCTGTAGCTTCATTTCTAGTGAAATAAATTTAAAGGAACTTCGCATCATCATTGGGAAGCGGGAGCAATGATCCAATTCGGTGGTACATTTGGCCTTGAACTTTAAAGGTGGGCATGAATCCGATGTCATTTGAATTTCATTAGGGATATAGTATAAAAATTTGATTTTGCCACGCCATTCCGTCCACAGACCGAAAATCAAAAATCTGACTTTACAGTGTTACTCGATAGGATTTTCTGAAGATTCCGTGAAAATTTAACCAAAACCGTTTTTGAGTTCATTCGGAACATACATACAAACATTAATTTTTATATATAGATAGATAGTATATGGCATTAGCGGTATAATGTAAAAATTTGATTTTAACACACCCCTCCGCACCAAATATCAAAAATCCGATTTTACATTGTTTCCCGCTGGGCTATTCTGAAGATTCGCTGAAAATTTCATCAAAATCGGTCCAGCCGTTTTTGATATATATAGATGGAATTAACGGTATAATATACAAATTTTATTTTGCCACAGACCAGAAATCTGACTTTACAGTGTTACCCGCGAGGCTATTCTGCAAATTCTCTGAAAATTTCATCAAAATCGGTCTAAACGTTTTTAATTTCCTTCGGAACATACATACAAACATCCATTTTTATATATATAGATATTTAAAATTAGAAAATCGGCTTTACGAATGGACCGCATGTACCTAATGTAGCAGTTTAGGTGTCTAAAACCATCCTCACAAAATTTTCTTTCCAATGATACCAGTTTGAAGGTAATCGGTTGGTATCAGAGTCTATAACGGACATAAGTAGAAACATTTTTTGTGTTTTATATGTATAGATTTATGAATTTTGTAATAGCAAGTTGTCGATTACGTCTAACTTTTCTTTTAAAATATATAAAATTTAGTTTTTGTCGGTTACGTCTTTTGTGCGAAAACGGCTCGATATAAAAGTATACAATTTTATTTTATATGGTGAATGTAAATTTATTTTCTAAAAATTTGTTAACTTTTTACTTTTCTTCTACGAAAATATGAATTTTTTTTTTTTTGACTAAATTTTTGTGTATTATTCCGAAAAGACTTAACATATCAGCCCACTGGTAAGTAAACTTACCATCTCATATCTCAAAAACCAATCGTTCGATTTTCTTCAAACTTTAATTATATCTTAGTTAGACCTAAAAACCACTACGCACAAAGTTTCATTGAAATTGGTTAACGCTTTCGGATACCGGGCAATAATGAGTTAAACACTTATTATTTCAAATACACGGTGTAAACAAATTAAAAATTTGTGATAACCCTTATTTTGTGAAATTTTTGTACATCATTATCTATTGCTATAAGTTTAAAACATACCAAATTGGTAGTTAAGAAGTTTTATTTTTATTAACCCTTTAATTTAATTTACTTTTCAAATACATTTATAATATTCAACTTAAGAATTTCCTTTTCATCATTTCACTTTCTAACTACACAAAAGTAAAACATTCTGACTGTGTACCTCGAAACGTAGAACGTTTAATTTTTCAGCAAATAAATTATTTTCTTAATTATCTCTACGTAAATTATTCAAGTTTTTTTGTTATTTGTTTTAAAGAATTCAAATTGTTCAAATGCTAAAGAACTTAGCTTAATAGTTATTTATTTATTTATTGATTTGAGTGAGTTTAAACAATTTTTTAATATCACGTTTTAATTAAATTTTTGTTTATCATAAATATTTTTCTTCGAGCTCATAAAGATATTATAAGAAAAGAAATGAAATGAAAACAGGAAAAAATGTTCTGATTTTTCTGCAGTACTTTCTATTCAATTGTTGTTTTATTTGCTTTTCATTTTTCCCATTTTTGCTTGATTTATTTTAAGTGGTCTTTTATTGGTTGAGCATGAGGAATTCTTTTTCATACATTTTTTTTGTTTTTTTTTTTGTTCTTCTACTGCTGCTTCATGATTTTTTTATTCTTTCCTTCATATTTAATATTAATTTATTACCGCACAATTGTGCCTTGTCTTACTTGTCTTGTACCGTGTTCATTCCTCCTAAATCTCCTGCAACCATTTGATGTGTAATGCGGACGGAGTTGTTATTTAAGGGGCAAAATATTCTGCTGTTGCATTGTGGCATGATTGTGGGGGTGGATGGGACAGGCACACAACACAATGGCAGATTACGTGAATTGAGTTTTCTTTTAAAGATTTTTGCTTCTGTTTTCTTTTTATTTTGTTTAAAAATTATGATTAAAATTTATACGTTTTTCCTATAAAATTTTTTTTTTATTTTTCTGTTCTTGTACTTCATTCATTTATATTGCGGTATGTCAGTATAATTTCTTTTAATTTTCTTTTTTCTTCTGCTGCTCAGCTCCATTTCCATTTTAGATACATAAAATATAGACTGATTAATGATGGCAAATGATTAATGAAAGCAAATAGTAGAAATTTTTCTTTATAAAAAAAAAAAAACATTAAACAAGTTCTTTTTTTTTTTTGATGGAAAATTGTCTTTTCTTTAACTAAACACTCATATTTTATTCAATAGTATTGTTTTTTCTTAGTTCTATTAAAAACAAATTTATTTATGAGAACCAATACCAAAACCACCATCATTTCAAGTTGTCAGCCTGAAGGAGTGTTGCAGGAGGGGAGAATATTTACAATTTGTTTAGGCATAAATGACAATATAATTGATTTTTTTTTTTTGTTCACAACCACAACCATTTAAATTAAATGATTAATAATATTTTCCCCTTTTTGAATGATGCCGCTAAATGCCGGCTACAACAATTGACAAGAAAAATGAAATCCAAATGGAGAATCTGAAAAATGATGTGAGAATTTTATCTTGCCATCGTAAAGTTTATTAATAAATTTCTTACAATACTTAGCTAAAGAGAACTTGGTTAAATTGTTAATAATTTACGAAATTATGACCTTTATAAAGATTGTAATTTAATATTTTATGGTATTTTGTAACGGCGATAAAAAGGATTTATGTGCTTTGTTTGGCTAATTGCGTTCAGGGCTTTTAAACAATAGGATAGTTAACAGAATGTAAGACTAATGCTGTGGAATAAGGCAGCAAGTTAACCTGTTCATTTTGGTAACTTACATTTTGAAATCTATTAATTTCAATAGAAAAAGTATTGATTTCAACAAAACTCTTTGCAAAGGTTTCCCAAACATTTTTGTACTTTTTTTAAGAATTTATAAACTTCGAAAAGCAAACATTTTTAAACTATTTTTTCATAGTTATCCAGGCAAAAAGTATATTTTTGGGTTTGATTTAATGTGCTAACAATATCAATATACTTTTGTAGAAAAAATGTGTTTATCATCAGAAATAATCAACGCTCTAAAAAATTCATGTAAATTTATTATAATATACTTATATAAAATACAAAAAATAGTTTTACCTATGTTTGTTATAGACTCTGAAACCATCCAACCGATTAGCTTCAAGCCGTTTTCGTTGTAAAGGAAATTTTTTGAAGATTGTTTTAGACACCTAAAATACTACATCAGGTTCATTCGGTCTATTCGTAAAGATGATTTTCAAATTTTCCCAAATTTGAACTTTTGAAAATTTGTATATCTTGAAATTTTGTATGTATTCACCAAGAAGGGATTTTTGGAAAATGGATAAAACCGGGTAAAATTGGCATCTCTATATCTCCCGAACTAATAAAGCTAGCATTAAAAGTCAAAATTAAACGAAATTTATGCAAATAACAAGCTCACTTATTGTATGGGACGAATGCGCCATGGCACACAAGAAATCTCTTGAAGCTCTTGACCGTACTCTCAAAGATTTCAGAAAAAATGACCCACCAATGGGTGGAGCTGTTTTGCTTCTTGCCAGTGATTCTAAGATTAACACCAGCCGATGAACTAAATGCATGTTTTACTGTAACCACAGAAAAAAGTAACACTTGTATTAAGTTAAATAAAACTTGAACAGTTCCACAGTGGTTTAGAAACGTTATTATTTTTTTTTTTGGACATAATTCGGTATCTCGGGAACTATTAGATACATTGTTATAAAATTCCACACGATTGTAGCTAAGGTGTTTTCGGTTAGATATGCAGTTGTCAAGCTTCATAGGAATAACGGGGGCCAATGCGTGGCTCCTCAAATTAGGTCACCATTTTGGTCTCACAGTTTTTAAAAAAATTGCAAAAAATCAGTTTATAATCCATATGAGCTGAAATATTAAATACGAATAGTCCTTGAGACGACATACAAAAAAACGCTAATATACTTTATATTGGTTATATTCTTTAGTTGAAGTGATATTTAGGTTTATTTATTTATTTTAAAAAAAATTTATCCGGAACTATATAAAACTAATAAATGGTCAGAAAAAAAAATTAATGCCAAAGCGTGTAAAGTAAAACTTAACTAAGATATGTGGACCTAGTCCCCACCAGTCCTATCCAAACTTTGCCAATTTAAAAAACAAAATTAGGCTTGAGTAAAAAATTCTAAAAATATAAAAATTTTTTTAGGAATAAAAAATGTTAAAAATTATAATGCCATTGATTTAAGGACATTTGGATATATATTTTTCTGTACGGAAAATCACCATATTACAATTTTTTAATTTTTAAGGTTAATGTCAGAAAAATTCGTAAGATTATTTCGTTTTACTAAAATATCAATCTCCAAGTCCCGAGGTTTTTACCCATATCAAATTCTTATATAAAAAGCTTATACCATAGAATAAACGCATAAAACGAAAGGAGGGAGAAATATTAATGCAAAAATTAATTTATTTTCTCTTCACAAACAACATTTTAACGTTTTTTCAAATATTCAGAAAAACAGATTGGTCGGAATTCTGTTTCTAACATTAATATTTAATAAGGTACACAGAAATTTAATTGTTAATCTTGAAAATATTTTGTAGCATTTTTGCAGAAAAAGTTGAATAAAAAAAGTGTTTACGACAACAGGGTCCGAAATTTTCAGTAGCTTCCTAAAAATCAATTCTAAGCAGTTTTGGCCACTAACACGTTTAAAAATAATTTACAGCTCCCCCGACACCCTACTTTTCACAATGACCATCTCCTGACCGGTAGTCTAGAAATGTAGGCACCATTTAAAATGTATGGAAATTCACATCACTCTTTTACTAAACTCAAATTTTTTTGAATACAGCATGTAGAACATGCCATTTAGTATTTTTGTTTACTCATTGCTTTCTTGTGCACGTTTGTGTATGCCAAAAATGAAATGATACTTGAATAAGACGATATTCGATCCGATGAGCAGATAGAAGGTGTATTGTCCGAAGAGATTATGAGGAAGATTTGGATTTCGAGGAGTAAGAGGATCCAGTTTTTGAACGGGGCCTTTCGCGCGTTAGTTTCAAAAGGCAATACCACCTGGCTTTTCAATCTACCTAATCAAGCAATTCGAATGGGTACTCATAATGTATTTCGTGGCACCGCTGTTGGCCTATCTCGTGTTACCAAAGGGCTCATGGAGCCAGCCGTATTTCATTTGATTTTCATCCCATCGATATTTGAACAAGTTTTGATTGATAAGTACTAACGCAAAAGCCGAAAGAACTTTTCAAAAGTGGAATGAACAAAACCGCACAGCAAAGGATAATGTGTGGGATAAAGTGATTGTGAAGTATAGGGGTCTGGGTATAGGGGTCTGCCGAAATCTCAGTTCAAAGAAATTTTGAATTTCATTCGGATTGATAGTTAGCGTACTAGAGCTGCTCTACTGGTTAATGATAAGGCTGCTCCAATTTCAGCATTATGGGCTCTAATGAACAAAAATCTTCGCCGGTGCTATCAACCATCGGGAGAAATAACAGTTGACGAACAACTATTTGAATAACGCGGAAGAACTAGATTTACGCTGTACATCCCATCCAAGCCTGCAAAGTATGGCATAAAAGTCTGGTTCGCATGCGATGCAATGTAATTACATCCTCTCAACATCGAAATTTATACAGGAAAGAGCTCAAATGCAAATCGTGCAACCAATGTAGGATAGAGTGTAGTGCAGAGACTGGTCTACCCTTGGGAAAACCCCGGAAGAACCATATTCTGTGACAATTTTTTCACATCATTAAATCTGGGTAGGCATTTGATGTGCAAAAATCTTCCTCTTGAAATGAAAGCAGAGCGCGAAGCCTTGCATAACAGCTCTTCATGCCAGCAATTGAACAGCGCTCTGAAAATCCAAGGGTATTAAGTAGGCCATGCTCCTACACGATCTCGTTCGGAGTCGGGGTTGAATTTCTCGTTTTATTTCTAGTTTCCTTCGTGGACGTACTATAAGGGTAGTACTAGATGGGGTTTGCTCTTATAACTTCATATTGAGCTCTGGAGTCCCCCAGGGTTCTATTCTTTCTCCTTCCCTTCTTTTAATTTTCATGAATGATTTACTAACAATCACTTCAAATCCAATCTATTCTTTCGCGGATGACAATAATATCTGTCACTCATATTCATTTTACCATAGACCAACTCTTTCTGAGATTAAACTCCCAAGAATGAATATGGTTGACTCGATAAATCTTGACCTTATAACAATCTCCAGATGGGGTGAATTGAACCGGGTTAATTTCAACGCACTCAAAACTCAGTTCTGCCTATTGACACACAAATGTCTTGAGATTTCACCACAATCAATTCTTCGTATGGGTAACGCAACTGTTGGAGTTTCAGATGACCTTATGATTCTAGGCACAAGAATACAGTGTGACGTCCGTTGGAACCGTCATATATTCGATGTTGCGAAGGATACTTATAGGTGATTGGGCTTCTTGAGACGCTGTCGGACATATTTCTCCCCTTCCGACCTTCATCGCATATACACTAGCTTCATTCGTCCGAAGATGGCATATAATTCCCACTTATGGGCAGGAGTTGCAAGGTCAAGTCTAGAGCTGCTGGACCGGGTTCAAAGGAGGGCGGATGATGAAACTGTAACCCGGTTTAATGATACTTTAGAACATCGTCGGAATGTGGGCAGCTTGTCCTTATTTTACAGATATTACCACGGGTGTTGTTCAGCAGACATAAGTAATGTCATACCTAATACTCGTACTTTCATTCGGAGCACAAGACTATCACACAGATCGCACCAATGTGCTATATACTTGAGTACCAACCGCTCGACACATTATAGGGAAAACTCTTTTTTTGGTCGAACCATACTTATGTGAAATTTACTACCTGCCAACGTATTCCCGGCGGAATATAATATTTATCAATTCAAGTCAAACGTCAACAAACACTACTCCCTCTTTCCGCCTTCTCATAACTTAATTTCCTAACATCAACATAATGCACTGCATATATAGGGGTAACCCCTGAGTGTTGGTTAGAAAAAAAAAATACATATTTGCTACAAACGTAGGCTTCCGATCGCCAATGTAAGACAACAAACCCGAGCACATAAAGGTTAAACAAAGAAAAAACCGTTTTGATTTCAATTTACAATAAGAAAACAATCTATTGGTTTTTCAGTAGTTTTCACCGAATTACTATTTTTAAACGGTTGGGTGTACCATATTGTTACGAATTTGCAGTTGCGATTTGAATTTAACGGTCTGTAACGATTGCCTGCAACATTCATCATGTTTACAAACACGTCCATAAGTAGAAGCTTCTGCTTATCAACAATGTTGATAGCATGCGGTTATTAGCATTGTTTGTAAGTATGCCAACACTAAATGTTTAAGCTGCTAACATTAACACCGAAAGCTCTAGAACTCGAACATACGAGTTTTGACCGTTAAGAACAATCTAGGCTACTCGGGTGAAGATGGCAGTGTGTATATTGTGCATTTCTGCGAATTGATAAACGTGTATAAAGACACTGAGTGACTATTTTAACTATTGTTGTTGTACATCTTAAAGAGTTGTTACAACTTTAAACTACTAAACGGCTTTTTATTTGCAATCAAAAGTATCCGGTTTATTTAAAGGAAATAAACCAACGTTTTAAAAAGATTAAAACGAAACAATATATATGCTTTACTAGGTTGTCGGTGTTTGTATGAATGTTTACTACCAAAAGATTTCAAAATGAAATCACTTTGAGCGGTATGTTAGGAAACATGTTTTGTTTACTAATACTTAAGTTATTCGTATTAGTTATAAAAACAAAATAAACATGTATTTATCTACAAGTTTAAAAATAAAATCAATAAAATCATCAATCAAATAAAATTATATTTTTATGAATAATTCCAAGCTGTTTACCACAAATTATATAAGCCTGCAAAAAATGTAGGTAATATTGTTTATGCTTTCTCATATTACAACCAAAGTTCATCAACCTTTAAACAATTTTAAGTGTAATTTACAAAATCATGTTTATATTTAATTCTGTTTAAATCAACAAGGAACACTTGCAATTTGTATACCTGATGTTAAGTATATATATGAGTTTATTTTATAAACTTTATATTACTACATTTCTTTTAAATTAGCTGAAAATTCATCTTCCATTACAAATATTAAAAAGTTAAATTGATAAACTTAAAGTAAGTTAAGTATTTTTGCTGCCAGTTTAAAGTTTTCCAAATTAATTTCTTTATAGATAAACTTTTGTACATAAGCAAGTTTATGTTACAATTTTGAATAATATTCAGCTATTTATATAAATATTTTTAACGTATGCTGCTTATTTTAACTATAAGAATATGTATCTGTCTTAACTTTTTCTTAAAGTTGCTTTAATTAAAGGAATGAAAAGTAAATGCAAATTTCAATTTCATAATTAAAATTGTAAAATATTAGAATGCCTAAAGTAAAATTTCATGTTATTTTTTATACATTCCATTAGGGTAGGAGCAAGCATAGTTAATTTGTTATTGGGTTTGTAACACAAAGTTTTTTTTTTTTTTTTTTGGGGAAAAGGAGAGTTAGACATTAAAATATGTATGTAAATATTTTTACAAACGTGTGCCTTTAACATTTTATTTTTTAATTTCGTATGAAACTCTGAATAATAGCGTTTCGTTCCTGTATTTTTGATTTGCTGAAACAAATCTCACATTATTTATATTGCTTCCAAGCGCTATATATTAAACTACGTTAATATATATTTGTGTTTCCAGGAACGAAGCAAGACCTGAACAATTTTAAATCCAGCAAGTTTTTTTTTATTTAAAAAGTTTTGTTAAATACAGGTAGTTTGAAATTTAGTTTTATTTATGAATTTTTTGTTTAACTTAAAGAAATTTAATATATCATAAAATAAAATCAGTTTTGACGGTATTCAGATTAAGGAATTCCAAATTCGTAGAAGCCGTCTTCAGAGTTTTTATTATTTTTATGAAATAAATTTGATATTTAATATTTAACACACATACAAGACTACACAGATAATATTGCCATAGTTACATGTGTTTAGTTAAAGACTTTTAACGAATTTACTCACGTTGTTGTTAAAGGAAACGAAAATGACTGATACAGTGAGGCAAAATACTTCAACGGTCTGTAATGGCTGCTTGCAACATTAATCTTGTTTATAAACATTTCCATCAGTAGGAACTTATACTGATCAATAAAGTTGATAACACGCTCTGTTATTAACTTATACTGAGATCGAAAAATTGTTAACATACATATATGATAATAAAAATTAAACTACTAAACTTACAGTTTCGAATAATTTTTTATTTGGTTCAAATTATTTTTACAGTTTACCAAAAAAAAAAAAAAATATTTTTATAGATTTAATCACTAGTGATGAAATTTTGAACCTTTTTCGGAAACCCTTCCATTATGGTTTTTATAGTGTTTTATGTCACTTTGTTGGAACAGGTTGTCCATCTTCGTTTAAAATCTACCACACTTTTGGACACCTTTTTTGTGCTCTTCAATTCCCTTTTAACAAGAGCCCAATATCTCTCCACTGGACTCAGCTCCAGGCAGTTTGGAGGAATTGCCTCTCTTGGTACAAATACCACATCACTGTTCTTGTACCATTCAAGACCTTTCTCACCATAGTGACAGATGCCAAATCAGGCCAAAAATAAGTGAACACACTAAGAAGTCTTATGAATGGAAGAACCCTGTTTCGTAAACATTCTTTGATGTAAATTTCGGTATTTGTAGATCCCTTTGTAACAAATGTTTGGCTTTTTTTGCTGCAACTGAATATTGCTTGTCATACCAAGAACTTTTTGGGAAATTTTGTGTGTTTTTGGGTCCTAAACTTTTCTTCAACATTCCCTCGAGCATCTGCAACATAAAAAAATTTAACCAGAAGCTGCGAGAAATTTTCTATGCGTACATTTCGTCATCCATTATGCAGGGTATAAAATTTGACTTCAATTTCCGTGCTCTGTTTTTGGCCTCTAAATTTTTAGCAGAGTTACTGTTAGGAACTTTTTGAGTCTTGTATGCTTTTAAGCCTGCATTGGCTTTAACTTTTCATACCAAATAGTCCGAGTACTGACCTAACCGGGCTGCTTTCCCACCGGATGTATTGGGAAATCTTTTGATAATGCTTTCTATTTTTTTGGCTTTAGAAACATCATGTGGGTCCATGTGGGTCCATGTGGGTCCTTCTACCTGAACCAGGTTTTATATCGACGGACAAGTTCTCTAGATAAGTTTAATAGCATTGGAAACAGTTTGATAGCAGAGCTTTGATTGTTTGGCCAACTTTTTGTAGGACCAATTTGGGTTTTGTTGAAAATATTTAATAATTTTAGTACGCACTTTTTTCTGATCACTCATTTTAATCAGATTAACAACAAATGAACATAATTGACATTAAACATAATAGCTGATATATTTTACAAAGGTAACTTGATAAAAAAAAACAAATAATACTTGGATTAAAAGTTTTAATAAAAAACGTGTGTTAAGCATTTTATGATCTCAGTCCTTAAGTATTGTTACGCTTTCACCATTTAGAAACGTGGTTTATTTTCTTTAAATAAACCGGATACTTTTAATTGCAAATAAAAAGCAGTTAAGTAGTTTAAAATTTGTAACAACTCTTTATTTACTTAAAATGTACAACAACAGAATTAAATAGTCGCAGAAATAAACACACACACTTTATAATGCACACTGGTAATGCGGTTGATGTCTTTACCTAACGATGCTTCAAATTAGATTCAACTCTGCACAACTGAATCTTCTGCAATGATCTTAGCGGACAAACTAGTACATTCGAATTCTAGAGCTTTCGATGTTAATGTTAGCAGCTTAAACATTTAGTGTTGCCATACATACAAACAATGCCAATAACCGCATGCTATCAACATTGTTGATAAGTAGAAGCTTCTACTGATGGACGTGTTTATAAACATGATGAATGTTGCAGGCAGTCGTTACAGACCGTTAAATTCAAATCACTATTGCAAATTAGTAACAGTATGATAATATTAACTCTAGGTGATCATTGTGAGAATAGATACTTCGGTTGAATTCCATTAGATAATTCATGAATCTACTAGAAAATGGCACTGTGTATATAAATAGTAACAGCGAATTGCAGAGCTGTTAGAGTTATTATTAACAGTATTACCATTACATTCTTGTAAATTATTAGTGTGTTTTTCAAGTGTGTGTTTTAAAAGAGTAACTATTTAAATTGTTGTGTTAATTTATACAATTCTTAAACCACTTATCGCTTTACATGCAATTAAAAGAATCCTTTTATTTAGAGGAAATAAAGCTCCTTTTTTAAAAGTTAAAAACGTAACAATATGAATCAGTCACGCAGCGCAAATTTTTTTAATCTCCTCAGATGGTCTAGTTTGATAAATTTGCTAGGTATCGATGTTTACATCGCCCGTTTATAACCATCATAGGTCAATGTTCCTTACGGGCTGGGCTACGAATTGTGATAGCGGTACCTGCAGGACACTGCTTAATTGGTGTGTATGCTTGGATACTGAACACCCCTTATAATGATTCTGTAGAAGTTGTCATGACGAAGACGAGGAGGAAACGGTTGAACATCTCCTCTGTCTTTGCCCGGCTCTATCGGAGACCCTGACTATGACAATGGCTAGTCCTTTGTGTACGCCTATTGAATATATTGAGAGTGGATGTTAGGCAGGTGGATTCGTATATTCGATAGTCATGTTGATTCGTCATCGAACCCCTTTACGACATTTGAAGGACCTGTTGAGGACCTGAACGTCGTCCTTTAGGGTATCACAAAGGGATCAATTAATGGACCCAAGTGAGCTGTGAATTGTACATGTAAGTATAATAATGTTTGGAAAAAATCTTTTTAAAAACCAAGATCATTAAATATTCTAGGCTAATAAAGCCTATGCCGTATTTTGAGAAAAAAATTTAACCTTTTTTCTGGCCTCATTTTTCGAAAAATCTTTTATATAAACTAACTTTAGTGTTGAACATGTGCACTAATGTCTATGACATGATTTAAATAAATTTTCTGTCTGTCTTAAGAAGATTTAATTTTAAATCAAAATCCTCACAGTTGGTTTCACTGTATGAGAATTTTACTTTAGATTAACAAGTTGTTGAAAAAAAAAAACGCACACACACTCCAACTTCCTACAGCAAATACTTAAAGCTTGTGTGTGTATGTAAATGAATAAGTATTTGAATATTTTTCCTGTGTAACAAAAAGCTGGAAAAAAATGGAAAGTAAATGTGTAATTCTGGGTAATCAGCGAATTTTATTTGCACTTCAAAGTCAAGTTTCAAAGAATTAGAACTGATTTAACATTAAGTAATAACTTTATCACTGTAATCAATGATAAGAAATCTTATCAATATAACAAAATCTTGGAGTAGGTATTATTGAAATTAAAATTTTTGGATTTTTGTTATTCATTTTGCTGTTTTTTCTACTCCAATAATTTTGTTCTTTTTCCATTCCAATCAGCTAAGTATAATCTGGAAACTGGTTATAAATTCTAGATGAAAATTAAAATGTATGAGTATCACAAATGATAGGTTATATTGGTAGTAATATTACGACAAAGACAAACAAATTATTTAAAATTAAAAATTAAATTAAAACTTTTTGATTGGAACAGAACACCTATCCTATAATTCTAAATGGGCATGTTAGGTAGATCACTTTTGTAGAATAAACTTATAGTCCAGCTAGTCAGAATTTTTTTTTCAGTGGGTCAAAGCCAATTCTTTTCAGATTTAATATATTCTGTATATTGCTGTCATTTAACTAACTGATTCCCATATTTGACGAATTCCAAAAAATTGTTTTAATATACATAAATTAAAAAGTAAAATTCCCAAAATTGTACTTGTCCATGAATTTCGAAGTGTTCAAAGATCCTAGGGAGAATCGTTAATATAATATTACCAAAGGATATGTTAGAAGCATAATTAAGTTAATAATTGAGGATCATGTTATTCATCGTCCATCTTAGAAGAGGTTGAAAATATATAACATCTTCCGACAGGGATGGGTAACCAACATTAAGACATATTTAATATACCCATTTTCGTCTAAAGCCGGTTATAAAGGAATACAAGACAACAACAAAAAATTTATAGAACGGGAAAAAATCTTGAAATGTTGTAGGATGTTGTTAAGAACACATTCTGTTTTTTTTCACTTTTCCTTTTTTTTTCTTCTTTGATAAGGGTAATATGCCAAAAATATAAACACATACATACATGCATAAATGTTTAAGCTAACAAGTATTTGTTTTTCATTGTATATGCGTGTATATGTATGTGTACGTATGTGTGATTGTGTGTGAATTAGAGAAAAAAACACATATGTTTATATGTTATGTTTTCATCGTATATATGTAGTAGGATGAACCTATTTTTGTGGCGTACAAAAATGATTAATATTTAGGAAAAAATTAGAACTAGTTTCATTATTTCTCTATTTTTTTTTTCCTAAAAATAGTTGTTTTAGCATTTGCTCTTTAGCAGGATTAAAATACAAACAGTAAAACATGCATGAAATTCTAAACGAACGAATTGAAAACAAACAGATGCATTCATCATTGGTTCAAGATTACGTTTGATAAAGACGAAAATAAACTTTCTATCAAATCGAATGGGTATAAAAATCATGACAAATATTTTCTGGCCTGCCTCTATTTTTTACTTTTTATTTAAATAATTTGCTAAACATGACAGAAGTTCAAATATTTTAAAGAATATGCGAAAATGTCCCATACACCATTAAAAGCGTCTTCCAAAAACCTTTCGCATGATCACAAAATTCTATATGATTCTTTTGCGAGAAATAAGTATGATAAAAACCTTAAAATATTAAATTTTGATCATTTGATCCAGCTCAAAAAATTCTGCTATCAGTACAAACATTTTAGACTTTCATTATAGCCACCACAAAAATGTGGGGGGTGTATTGATTTTATCATTCCGTTTGCATCATATCGAAATATTGGTCGTAGACGCAAAACGTATATATATTCTAGGTCCTGGTAAAATTCCAAGACGATGTCTCTGTTCCTTATTGCTCAGAAATCTTTCGTATTGAAAATAAGCCAAATCGGTAGAACCAGAGTTATAAATCAAAATGTAAGGCTACCTCCAAAAATGTTAGTATTTTTTCAAAATTTGTTTCCAATGAAATTTTGCACACATTTTTTCTCAATTATCCCTCTTGGGAGCATATGGCTTCCACAAAACATATCCATCTTACACGATTTGTTGCAGTTGTTTTCGCGTCTTCCCATGTAAGATTGCTCTGTCAAAGCTCTAGGAGTATCGTAGTTATTTTACCTTGTATCAGTTGCGTTAATCGGTTGTTGTTCCAGCTAAGTAGATGATTTGTCTGCAGTAACAGGTTCTAGGATAATGAGGCTGCCATATGTCGTTGCCTAGAAATAATGCCTTCTATGTATTTGGTGTAGAGGTAGGGAACCTTGCTAATCTTTGATTCCTACATTTTTCCCAGGGGAGGAGGCTGCCTGATATTTTACAAGATTATAACCTCTTTTCCAGGGGGGTGAAGGTCAGGGGCTTCTTGGATGGATTGTTTGGAGAGGGTTGAAGTCACTAAATTTTTAAAATACGAAAACTATGATGAACATTTTTCGTCCTGTGCCAGGGATCGAACCAGGGTTGCCTGGTTTTGTAGGCAAGCACTTTAAACACTACACGACGCCGTCGCCACATTATTCCTATGTTAAACATTTCTTCCTGGAGTATGGCAATATCGTACACAAATGGCTAGAAACAATCACTATCCACACAAATTTCATTACAAATAAGTTCCATTTCAATATAAATCCAGAGTTAGGTTTTGCTTCACTGTGTTTCACTCTTACCTATTTGCTTAACTACAACTACGAGCAAATAAACAAGCAAAGGCAAACAGCAAAAGTCAAAAAAATAAAAAAAGTACTTATAAGCTTATAGTGAATGGAGGTCTCCTCTGTACCTTATCTTTATTGATTTCGACACCCATAGCGTTATCTGGAGTGCTCTCGAATGTAAATGGATACCACTTAAACTTATCCAATTAATGAAAAGTATGTACACCGGGGCAAGCTGCCGAATTCTACATGATGGCCTGCTTAGTCGTAAGATTGAGGTTGGTACGGGCGTTCGTCAAGGGTGTGTGATGTCTCCACTGCTGTTCAATATAGTGCTGGATAGTGTGATGTACCAGGCAATGATGGGAAATCATGGGATCGTATGGGGTCTGAACGAAAGTTTGAAGCACCTCGAATATGCAGACGATATATGCCTTCTCTCTCATAGCTATACTGACATGGCCGCACAACTAGGGCGTCTCACCTACATACATATCAGAGAAAGCCGGGCTGAGAATCAATATAAAAAAGACCAAAGTTATTCGAATAAATTCTGGAAACTTGAATCCCTTTCTAATAAATAAATATTAGAAGAAGTTGAAACATTATTTTACCTCGGAGCTGTTATAAACCGAACTGGGGGATCTAGTAAAGACATTGTTAGCCGAATATAATTTTTTGGCCAGCACAGCAAAGTATGGAAATCGTCTTCAATATCACGCCGTGTTAAAATCAACATCTTCAAACTCGACACAAATATTTTCCATATGCATGATAATCGCCGCAAAACAAATTTTATAAAGATCAACCCATAATCAGTCATAGCTCCTACATCCGAAAACCACATTAATCTACATAAATGGCTAACAAATATCGTTTTACTTGTTTTAGTTACCAACATCGACACTTTAGTTTTCCTCCATAGGAACGGGGCCACCCTAATATACATACATATGATGGTATTTGTGTGAACGTGTTTGTTGTTTATAATGTATAACAAAGTAAAAATTAATTTGTTTGTTACTTGTTGTTATTATTTTTTATCTTTGTTATTGTTTTTCTTTTAACTTTTCATTTTAATTTTCCCATTTTTCGTCTTGATATTGAAATAAAACAACCAACCTTCATACAGGGGGGAGGTTAGTAGAAACAAAATAAGTTGGTTTTATGGTCTTTTAGTAAGATTACAATTGTATTTCATTTGAACACACACCTTCAGAAACACAATTATTTCCATCTCAGTGTAAAGTAGATTACTGCGTAGCAAAGGAAATTATCAGTTATTTTGCAGGACGAAATATTTTGATTTTTCTATTATGATGTTAAAGTTTTTTTTCTGTTTTTTTTTATATTTTAGATACGTGCGTAAAAACAATGGGCAGCTAAAAGCTGAATTCTGGAGAAAATTGGAAATGTAATTTTAAAGAGATTAAAAACGTTTTTCTACGCCTTCGGGGTTGGATATTCTGAGAAATTTAATCGGAAAATAATTATTGTATTTAAAGCTGGGAATGGTTAAAATATAAACTAAGTTGTTGGTATTTTAAATATATAAATTGTAACAATTGACTAATAACACTGTCCAACAGTATTTTTGGGACAGAATAGCGACCCTATAATTCTGAAACGGCATATTGAGTAAATCAGCTGCACAAAGCGGCCAAAGGCACCTTTGTCCGGCCAGAAGTCGAAAACACAAGTTTTTAGTTGGGGGATTTTGTCATTGGGTTGGATGTTTTCAAACGATTTTTAATAGCATCTGATCCTCAAATTTCCAGTTGTCGCAAATTACCTCTGAAACCACTCAAATCTTTGTCTAAACACTGCATTAATTTGCCAGGTGCTAGCACCCATAAATAATCAAAGAGAAGATGAACAACAATATTTCGACATGTAATAATTTTTCAATATATTTATTTTATTCGCTCATGTTCCATAAAAATGTATTGAACTAATATTTTGTTGGATTTTTTTTAGTATGTAACATCGCCATATTGCATTTCACCATAGAACAGTTTTTAATTTTTAATAAATTAACAAATTTAAATAATATAAAAAAAAACTTTTAATCAATTAGCAAATTTTTTTTAAGTTTTTTCATATTAGGTCGGTCATTTTGAATTTGCTAATTCTGATAACGAATTCGTAATCAGCGACACCAAAGACCCCCATATACCAACTTGTGGATAATTTTGTGCATTTTTCGACTTTTGCGGCCTTTGGTCATACGAGATGTAAAATTCTGCAGAATTAAAAAATTCGCTTTAGTTTGGTTTTTATATAGGTTTAAGGTTTATATTTTTTTAATAGATGAAAGGTATTCCAGCAAGAGTTGTTACTTTGAATCCCCCGGTATTTCAATAGCTGTCACTTTTGAAGCTTTTATTCTTTGACATTTGACAAGTAGAAACTACGCCATTACTAAAAATGGAACGATACTCGCTTCAACAACTCACTGAAGTTATTAAAATTCACTACAAAAATGGTGAAAATCTTGCAGTCACAGTTTGCAAAACTAAAGCATTTTTTGGTCGTTGTGAAGCACCTTGTCGGACCGCAGTACAGAAATTAGTGGAAAAATTCGAGATGTTTGGGACAAATTAGTGATGTAGAGAATAAAACCCTTGCATGTCGCTCAAGAACAACTGAGAATATTGCTGCTGTAGGCGAAAGTGTTGAAGAAAACCCAGGTTTGTCCATTCCTCGTCATTCTTTGGAATTGGGCATTCCACAAACGTCATTACACCGTATTTTGGATGATGTCGATCTGGACAATGTTTACATTCAACAAAACGGCGCTATGTGCCACACAACGAACAAAACCATTGCTCTTTTACGGAAAAAGTTTCCGGACCGTGTTATCTCTCGAAGAGGTGATCACAATTGGCCACCGAGTTCTTGTGATGAGTGAAAGATAAGTTCTTCGCCAACATCCCAGCGTCGATTCAATACCTCAAAGATAGAATTCGTGAGGCTATCGAGGCATAGGGTAGCCACTTGGTTATGGAAAATTTCATGAAAAAGATATGGTCCTGTAAGCGTGGTCGTGGTGGCCTGATTTGGCTGATGTTGTTTTTCATTATTTTATTATGAAATAAACATCCGATCATTTATCTCAAAAAATGCAATTTTTCTTTGAATACCAAAAAAACACATCTTGTTGGAAAACTCTGTACGCGCAAAATATCTAAAGAAAAACTGTAGATAACTCTAGAGCTGTTAGTCAGATCTGATAATTTTTGATCTCATATTAAAGATAATGAATCGTAGATTTTAAAGCTTTTTTCTAGAAATTGAATTCATATCAAAACAGGATATAGCATAAAAAATTAACATTGAACAAAGGATATCTCAAAAAGGCCATCAACTGTTAGTAACAAATTGGCTTTTATATAAAAATTAAACTGAGTGATTTTGTACCATTCTTATACAAATACAATTTGAACTATGAACCTCGATAAAAGACAAACCAATAAATTGTATGACCATAAAGAAACTGTCCCTTGTTTGAAAATGTGTGTGTACCCCTATACTAACTATCTTTGCAAGTGAAACAGCTAAATATAGGAGTTTTTCAATTATTGACTTATGTATTTAAATTTATTATTTCATATTTAAAAATTTGTCAATTATCCAAACTAAAATATTTATTGTATACTATTATCATATTTCTTTTTGTGAATAAGAAATTAAAAAACGGAAAGAGGACATAAAAAACAATTAAGTATTTCTTTATTACTTGTTTCGAATAATGAAAATGATAGACTTCCATCACATAAATTAAGTGGAAAAAATATACCAAAAAATATTTAAAAAAAACGAAAAATTAAAACAGAGAATTTTATCAAGGTTGCAACGAACAATTACACATGCTTTTTATAGGATTTACACTTGCATGTACTGATTCATGCATTCATTCACAGCCAGCATTCATTCAGTCACGTATGGTAAGAGTATATTACTCACACATACACATCTATAAACACACAGAACAACACACTCTCATACCCATATAAATAAACACATTAAATATTAAGAAAAAAATAATTTTTAAAATTCCAAAATTAAAAAAAAAAATCTAAAGGAAGAAGAGATCATAAACAGCAGTCAGTGCAAGATGAAGAAAAAAAAAAAAGTTAAATGAAAAAAACTGAAAAAAAATTATTTACGAGCTGTCAAATCCCAGTATACAACATGTGAGCTTATGGCACAACAAATATAACGACAAAAATATAAAAAAGGAAAATATATTGCAAAAGAAGAAAAAAACAAAAAAGAATTGAAGAGAAAACAAAAGTAACATACAGCAGACATGTTAATACGAATGACAAATCCAACCAAACAGATACGATATGTACGGAAAACGTACATTTGTAACAGGACTTTTAAAGTATTTTATCCTTAAGAGGATTTGGGACTCACTGTTTACTTATTTTTTTTTTAAAGAGAGGAATCACAGCTTATGATGTATTTTTATACTAGTTGTCTTGTGTGAACTCCATGTTAATGCTTTATTTTTTAATTTTTATAAAATTCTCTTTAGGCAAGGAAACCGAGACAGAACTGCTCCGGTAATTCGTTCATTGGTGTAGGGGCCAGTAATAGTTCTAATATTTTATATGACAGGACCCTGAATATGGCACTATGCGACAAGTCAAGAGCACTCGTTCTGGATTGGATATTATTTTACTGGTCTCAATATTTTATTCAAATGTAATGTTTATATATTTAAGAGACTTGTTTAAAATTCATCGACAAGTTGTCATAGTTAGACAAGTGAAGTGATCTTCCTTTTTTTACATACCATGGGACTTGTGCATTGAAAAACAAAAAAACAAATAGCAAGTTGATTTCTACGTGACACACTGTTATAGACTTCTAAATGGTTAGTCCGATTTGAATGGAATTTGACATGCGCAAGGAGGAATTGTTGTGTTGTCATAGGCCCACCAGATCGCGGCCAGGAGTGCCCAAATTAATTGTCAAAAAACTGGAGTAGGGTGGGTAAAAATATTGAACATTTTATTTTCAAATGCGAATATCTCTTAAACTATAATAGATAATTATTGGTACGACGAGGATTTTTGAAGTGTTCAATGAGGAGATTCTGTATGTCGGAACACAAACGAAGAAATAGTATCGTTTTATAAATTTAACATATCCGAGGTGTCTTATTTTGGGGACGCGTGGCTGCGCCCCTGGTAGGCCCAAGAGGTCCAAATTCAAAACTTAAACTCGACAATACTTTCTCTTTCCGCATGTAAAATTTCACTCAATGCGGACAAACCGTTTAGAAGTTACACATTTATTTCCATCTTTTTTTGTTTCTATACCATAGTGCGTAACCAATCTCGATTTCTACAACAGTGCGTATGAGTGATATACAATTCGGTGTAATAAATAAATATTACTCATACACAACGATGGTCAAATTCTCTTAATATGGATTTTTGTATACTAGGATATTCAATTAATCGGGTTTTTGGTTTAATCGGTTAATCGAGCAAATAATTAACTGGTGCTTAGATTTAATCGGTTAATTTGAAATTATTCGATTAACCGAATAATTTCAAATTTAAATTGAAAATTTATTTTATTAATAAAATGAACAAAAACATAAAAAACAATCAAAACATAACAATTCAACCAAAAAATAAATACATAATAGCAAACAAATATGAATTTTTTTTAGGATTTTAGTGAGATCTTCTTAAAAAATATTAAAAAAAAAAAACAATATGATTTAAATGTTTCCCTTTTAAACGATATTTTACTTTAGATTTAATAAAACTTCATTTGTACAAAACTCTCGCTGATTCTAGATGTTAGAGAAATCGAAAGTGAGCCATGATAAAGAATAATCAATATCTCAGTTCTTTTTTTTACTACATAGAAATGCATATAAAATCCTCCTCTTTTTGAATTTTTTTAGATTTTTAATACTTTTAATATTGTAGTTTCGTTAAGTTCTGATAAAAAACTCGTTTCAGTAATGTCTCCAGTTTTGTCTATTATTATGTAGTCCCCCGACAAATACGAGTAAATTAAAAAAAAAAAATTCAAAACTAATGTTCTAACTCAAAACTTTTTAACAAAAAATAGTTGAAAAAGGACCCATTTAAAAAAAGTCAACAAGATTTTTGATTTTGCCAAAAAAAAAATCTTAAATTGTTACAAAACATTTATTTTGATAGATATCCCACTCGAATCAAGGAAAAGATCTGAATTTTCTTTTGAGAAAAACTGTTTTTGATTTTGCAAAATAAAAGTCAAGCAGAATTTTTTTTTCGAAAGATTGAATAAATAACTATATAAACTACTAGCGGATACCCGGCGTGTGCTACTACGCTAATAATTCTTTATTAATGGAAGGGCTTTACAATAAACATTTTTCTACCATATTAATGTACATAAAAAATAGTTTTGTAAAAAAATTGGTACTTTTTTTACAAGAAGTACGTTCAAATTTCAAAAAAATGCAATAGTCCATTTGAAATTTTTTGAGAAGGACTGAAATTCCATTTAAATTTAATTTCTGGCATATGGGATATCCCCTTAAAAGTAAAAAACGTGCTACACACATTCAGAGTCTATAACGGACATAGGTAGAAACATTTGTTGTGTTTTATATATATAGATTCAAAATTTAAAAAAAATTTTGTATGGGAAAATTCGAAAATCGTCTCAACGAATGGACCGCATGTACCTAATGTAGTATTTTAGGTGAAAATTTCAGAAAATTTCCTTTCCAATGAAGCTAGTTTGGAGCTAATCGGTTGGATAGTTTCAGAGTGTATAACGGACATAGGTAGAAACATTTTTTGTGTTATATATATATAGATTTACGACAATTTTTTCTAAGAACAATAGGTTCATGGATGAGAAGAAACACCTGTTTGGCCAAAATGTTGACCCTCTCCAACTCAGAGAGTTCTTCACCGATTTTGTTGAAAAATTGTACCTAAATTACTATCCAATAGGACCTTGGTGCAAATTTCATCCCGATTGGAAGACAACAATTTCAAAACATAGTTCACATAAGTTTAAATAAGAGTATTAGTTAATGAGATTTTAAATGCAGTTTTAGTTAAAGGACAATTGCCTAATATTTTCTAAACGTCAAAAAAGATGGGGTGTATTTATTTTATTATTGGTAATAGAACCAAAAACTATTCATACTCTGGATGCTAATAAGATTCTAAGACGATCTAGCTATGTCTGTTGTCAGCTCGATAGGGGCCAAAAAAAGGAGGCAGCTGGCTGAAATTATCCACAAACACCTTCGGTTGATCAGGTTTGTTTGGCATTGAAAATGGGTAATATGGGTAGAGATTTCACCTAGCCCCATACAAATGTCCCTCCTCCTTCGTTTGAGCAGCCATAAATATGTTGATTATGCGGCAATCCTCACAAAAGTTTGCACAAATTAGTTATAAGTACTCTGAAATTATACTGTAAAGTATGGCGACAATCGGATAAGATGTGTCCAAGGTCCCTTCAGAAAATACCCCCATATAACCCTTATAAATATTTTATTGTCACTATTTGGATGAAAAGTTAGTACCGGTATTCTATAACTATATTTTCGCAGGGAAAAAGTTAGATCGGTATCAAATGTACTACAATGTGTAGTAGTTAGACGATAAATAATTCTTTTATATTCTGCATAAACGCTCAAGAGAAAGTACAATGAACAAACAACTACATTCATTCTTTTTATATTTGTAAATACATACATTCAAACATTGAGTTGATATAATACATACTGCCATAATCGCATATTATATAGTCACACTTATATACAATATATTTGTAGTTTTATTTCGCTTTTCATATTATATTTAATATTTGCTACAATTTGCAATAAATATAATTTAAGTTTGTGCTGTTTTTGGTAATAAGTTCTACCCAATGAATGCATTCGATCGAATAGAAAATGGAATGGCAAACGCTTAAACTCTTATTTTTTATATTGTTTCAGTGACAATAATTTTGTATTTACAAGTCTATTATGCAATGAATTTTGGATAGCCGGAGACTACTAATGAATTAAGACTATTACAAACCAAAAAACCTTGGAAGTTGTTCAAAGTGAGAGCCATTTACAATTCATTATAAACGCCCTCCTAAATTTGAAAAAACTAATCAATAATGAATTACTTAAAAATATTATCCAACAACAGTTTTTAATAATGATCTGGAAATTCAAATATTTCACTATTATTTAAAATTATTTGATATTAAATTAGATTTAACAGGGATGTAAATATGAAGCTAAATATACTTTTAATAATTATACTTTTTTCGAAAACTTTTTCACCAATTTATCGAACTTTCATTCTATGCAATCATTCAAATGAAGAGCCGTATATTTAAATACTCGCATAAACACATGATTTCCAATGACTCGATAATGTAAAAATCATGCATATTTCACCTAAATCGAACCACTTTATCATCACTTGAACCCGTGCTTAAACTTCTTCATTGTCATGTAATGCTTTTTATAGTTATAGCCTTCTGTTACTTTGTTCGATCAGGTAGTCCATCTCCGTTTAAAATCTACCACACTTTTGGACACCCTTTTGTGTGCTCTTCAATTATATTTTAACAAACACCCAATATCTCTCCTTATCTCCAGGCAGCTTGGAGGATTTGCTTTTCTTAGTACAAATACCACATTATTGTTCTTGAGCCACTCAAGACCTTGCTTTCCATAGCGACAGGATGCCAAATCAGACCAGAAATAAATGGACACATTAAGAAGTCTTATGAATGGAAGCATCATTTTTTGTAAACATTCTTTGATGTAAATTTCGGTATTTATAGAGACCTTTGTCACAAATGCTTGGTTTCTTTTTCCACAACCGCATATTGCTTGCCATGCCTAAACTTTTCTACAACATTCCTAAAAATATTGACCCGTAAGCTGCAAAAAATTTGCCATACGTATGTTTTGTCATTCATTATGCAGCAGGTATATTTTTTTATAAAATTTGACTTCAATTTCCATTCTCTGTCTTTGGCCTCTAAATTTTTAGCAGAGTTCCTGTCAGGAACTTTTTGAGTCTTGTATGTTTTTAGACCTTCATTGGGTTTAACTTTTCGTACCAACTAGTCCGAGTACTCAGCTAACAGGCTGCTTTCCTACCGGATGTGTTAGGATTTCTTTCGAAAATGCTTTCTATTTATTGGCTTTAGAAACAACAAGAGGACCATTCCATCTACCCAAACCAGGTTTTCTATCAACGGACAAATTCTCCCGATACTGTTTAGTAACATTGGAATCAGTTTGACTGCAGACCTTTAATTGTTTGGCCAACTTTTTGAAGGACCAAGTTGGGTTTTGTTGAAAATATTTAATAATTTTAGTACGCACTTTTTCCTCGTCATTAATTTTAATCAGATGAACAACAAATGAACATAATTAACATTAAACATAATAACTGACATACTTTTCAAAGGTAACCTGATATAAAAAAGCCAAATAATACTTGGTTCAAAGTTTTAGGGAAAAGCATGTGTTAAGGTTTTTTCGATCTTAATCCTTAGTAGTAATTGAATCTATATAACTGAATTAACATAATTCAGTGACTCCTATAACAATGTTAAAGTAAATGGTCCCTTTTTGTTTTATCTTTATCGTATTTATATCCAAATTGTTGTACATATACCTTAATTATAATCAATTTTTAAATTCATCGTAGGTTTATAAAACAAATTTTGTATGGAAATTTTGTTTTCTAGGCCTTTTAAAAATTATGAAATTTATTATGAATATGAAAACATATCTCTATAAATTAATTAAAAGTATTGAGTTTTCAGACTATTATTCAAGGTTGGCTACCGATTCATAATGGTTAGAAGGTAATGCTTATTTGGACTATTTCAAATCATACTATTTAGATATATTAGAGGTTATGGTATTAACGATTATATCGGTAACGTTGTTTTAACGGTAACGTTAATTACAGTTATTTTGGTAAAGGTAGCTGTTAGCTATAACGGTAGTAGACCTGAAAGGGTATTTTAGAAGTATCGGTACATTAGCGGTAACGGTAGCTAACCATGTTTTTAAATTAATAATGTAGTTATTGTTGCCTCATCCCAGTCATACCAATCGAACACATTTCGCATTATATAATTGTTTATATATTTTTTAATAGTATATATATGGTGAACTATATATACAGATGTAACCAAACAAAAAAAAAAAAACAACAGCAACAAAAATAATAATAATAAATAAGTAAAATAAAACTGTATAAAATTTGTAGACAGATATTAAAAATTATAACAATAGTATATGAAAACAAAAAATAAAATAATACTCAACATAAAGTAAAATAAAGAACATATTTTTAATATTAACGTATTGTATACGTTTTAATGTCAGTTCGTTTTTTTTTTTTTTTTCATTGTGTGTGTGTTTTTTTGTGTATTAAACTATAAATGAAAGAAATGAGCGAATTTTGTCTTCTTTATTTTCAGTTGGCATTAACTCTTTTGTTAACTGGCAATGAGTGAATAGACAGTGCAACATTCTACTGCAATTCAAAGTAACACTTATTTATGTTTTCAGAAAGACAATGACCATAACCCAGTAGAGAACCCGTTGGAAATTTTAGACCGGAATATTAGAAAACTAAGCATTTCATCTAAGGACGAACTCCGAAGGGCCTTAAGGAAAGAGTGGGGCCATATTACTAAAGATGTAACCGAACCTCTTGTAAACTCCATGAAAATGTGACTAGAGCTGAATGGAGGACTAAAAAAATTTTAACTTTTTATTTTCGGATTTTGGTAATATAAAATAGAGCGTTATCCATCAACTGTATACTAATTTTTGACTGATGGTTTTAGGTACTTTTTACCTTTTCCATAAATTTTACACGAAACCAATTTTAATTTTAAAAGTTTTTTTTTTATAATAATAAAAGTTCAAACATTAAATTTAATTTTAAGTTTATTCAAACTTATATACTAATTTCTTTCTCTAATTAAAATATTTAGCTTCATAGATGGAAATGTATACTAAATTTTTATTCTGACTGTATATGTATATAGATAATTCTATATATATAAGTACATACTTTTTGTGTCTACGACCAATATTTCGTTATAAAGAGGGACTTAAGCCAATTTGTAATAGATTTGAATTAAATCATTAAACATATTATTAAAACTGTTTTGTAACTGCTTTGAATTCAAGAAAACTTCCATGATTCGATTAGGAATGGAATTAAGCCTAAGACTTAATTCAAATTGTATTCATTAACAGAATAGTTAAGAGATAAAATTTAATCTGATTTTGAAATACCGAAAACGAAATAATAGCAAATATCGTTACGGCGAAGCCACCGTTAACAAAATATCTGAAATTACCGTTACCGCTAAGATGCCGTTACAGAAGTTATCAAAATTAGCGCTACCGTTACCTTTTAACCGTTTCGAATCCGAAACCAACCTTTTTATTTTCTATTTTTCAAATAAGGGGCATTTCATGTCAATTGAACACAACAACACAATCAGGCACAATTTTCAACAAGATCTCTCCCTTTCTGAGTTAAAGGGGGCAACATTTTACATTTTGGACAAGCAGGTGTTACAAAATATTTATTTTGATAGATATCCCACTCGAATCCCACTAAGTGACCAAAAACCTCCTAAGCAGTATTTTGAGCAAAAAAAATTAAAAAGGGCCTTTTTGAATAAAAAAAAGTAAACA
This sequence comes from Calliphora vomitoria, assembly GCA_942486065.2. Taxonomy (NCBI): domain Eukaryota; kingdom Metazoa; phylum Arthropoda; class Insecta; order Diptera; family Calliphoridae; genus Calliphora; species Calliphora vomitoria. The sequence goes on from OW818031.2 coordinate 40,038,963, forward strand.
AATTTTTGATTTTGCAAAAAAAGGAAAAAATAGCATGTGTTGAGTTACAAAACATTTATTTTGATAGATATCCAACTCGCATCCCACTTAGCGACCAAATAGGTCTACAAAGAAAATATCTATGCTTTTTTTTGAGAAAAAAGGGGCCATTTTGAAGAAAAGGAAAAAAAATTAAAAATTTTTTTATTTTTCTTTTAAAATCTTTTTTGAAAAGATTGAAGAATTAGCTATCTAATCTATTTGGGACATATTTTGCTAAAAACAATAGGTAATAAGTTACATGGATGAGAAAAAACTGCTTGGCCAAAATGTAAAATTTTTACCCCCTCTAACTCAGAAAATTATCGACTGATTTTGTTGAAAAATTGTGTCTAAATTACTATCCAATAGAACTAACCATGGTGCAAATTTCATCCCAATCGAAAGACATCGATTTTAAACGTTGGTTCACTTGACATGAAATGCCCCATAAATAAAACAAACCACCTACGGCGTATGAGTGATGTACAAAATAGCATACAAATAAATGTTACTCATACACACAACCAGATTAGAAAAAAGAAAATTTTAATAGATTTACAAATCGTTAAATAATGTATTTATTAACTAAGCTAGATATACGACAAGAACTGTACAAATAATTTTACGCTTTCAAGTTTAAACTAAGTTAATACAAACGAATTAACCCAACAATAATTTAACCCCATTAAACTAAATTTCTTATAGAGTTGAAAAGTTTACTCCTGAAAGAAATCTAAATAATTTAAACCATGTCTTTATTAAGCTTCTTGCTTGGATAGACATACACAGTAATAAGTAGTTACATCCACACAATCATTATAAATATAAAGTCAACCAAACTATATTTAATGTGACAAGAACGACAACGATATTTCATTAAATTCTGTCTGTATGACATAGACTTTATGAAGTAAAAGACAACATTGTTTACATACATATATACATACACATACATCCTTATTATTATATATATGCGTGAGTATCTATATGTCTTGCTATTCATGCAACTTACATAACAGCGTTAGCGAAAGCTCCGACTTTAATTCATGTTCTACTTTTGTCATCTAGTACGCCGTGTATAATAATGAATGTAATCGCTGGTATGTCATGCTTTTTTTTATTTTTAGAAAAATAAAAAATAAAATTAAATGTAAGAACAGACAAAACACATAATATAATGCTGTCTACAAGTACATATAATAAACCTGTACCTTCTTATATAAAAATTGTAATGTATTTATAAATTTAAAAGCTAGAAATAAAATAAAGCTGCAGTAAAAGCATGAGAAACCAGTTAAAATATTTAAGACATCCTGTAAAAGTACTGTGGAAAAGTTGTCTTTAAATCTTTAAGATCTACGATATGATAGACAAAATTTAGAGCACAGAAATACATTTAAATTGTTGGAGTTTTTAGACTATTTTTAGTAAAAATCGAACAAATAATTCTACTTATTAGCCAAAATGGGTTACTATTGAAAAACATATTTTTGATATAAATTCGGCAAGCGGTAAATAAAATCATATGGTCAGTTTTCGAGTTTTCAATACGGTGAAATTTAACTAGAAGTTTTAAAATCTAGTTATGGATTTAAAATCTACGGAAGCAAGCTCTTAATTGTGTATTATTTATTATCTTAATATTAAAGTATGTTATCAGGATTATGTAAGAAATTGCAAAATTTAATGCCTTTGTATTAAAGTTGGAAAAATAAGAAATATCATAGCAGTTCTAGGAGACTGTTCACAACTATTGATTTAAGCTATCATTTGGGGTGACAACTAGTGACATAACTAGCCACGTGACTGGCGATTTTAACACGTGTAAGTCCTAAGCGGGGAGTCAATTGAGCCTCTCGTATTACAATGAGACTCTCTGATAGCTCATCCAAAATAGTGAACGCATTAGATTCATATACTGGTTACATTGAGTCAGTTACTTTACTAACTACTTAACAGGTTACTTGATCAGAGACACAACTAATTAGTTTGACCTTAAAAAGACATGTCATAAACAGTCCAATAACCGTATGCTTTAAAACCTTCCTCCGACTACTCTACAAGAGATATTTCTGGTCGGTAAGATAACTATTAAGGAACAGTAAAAAATTAAAGTTAAAAGTCACTAAATTTTAGGTTACTTAGAGACAGTAAAGTGATATTTGACTTCACGCTTGATTATATGGGATGTCAGTATATTTAAGTATACGAGAATTATATTAACACAATTTTTATAAAACCAGTTTGTTCGAATTACGCACAAAAAAGAGCAGTAATGTTTAAAGTGACTACACACTTGATTACTTATAGACACTTTAATTCAAATTAGATTACCTGTGATGTATAAAGTAACCAATTGACTTCTCTCTGCACTAAAAAGAGCACATGCATGTCAAAGACCTAAAATATATAAATTGGAGTCATTCAAGTGATCAGATATTAGTGACATATCCTACTTGGTTAACTGTTGGTATGTTTCAAAATAGACTAATCCCCATTAACATGAAGTCTGGTTATGTCTTAACTAATAGTTATACTGACAGTTTTCATACAAAAATTATTTTAAACGACTGTATAACTATTAGTTAACACATAACCAGACTTCGCGTTAATGGTGGTAATATTAATAATAATATATATTGAAAACATTAAATATTTTCTTATATAAAAAATATTCTTCGATTTCGTCTAAAGCTTTTTTTAATAGTTTAATAATAATGTTTTATAAACTTAAATACAAAATATCATTTGCAAAATTTTACAGTTTCAGCAATACTTTATACACATTGGTTGTGTTCAGAAGTACTGAAAAAACACTTTTCATAAGAAGATAAGATATATTTCAATGGTTTAAAAGGTTTATCTTGAAACATAAATTTATTCAAAGTCTTGACCATTGTTAGCTATGACCACTTCCCATTTTTCTGGCAACATATGGAATCCGAACGAACCAAGACAAGACAAGCGTATCCCAGAGATAGCGTTCTACATTGGTCGAAACATATTACCAGCAACCACTTCATTATAAATACTTTTTAACAGGTATTGCACCATGTGGTCGAGCATTGTCATGACGGGCTGTTTTGATTTCTTGTCTGGCCACATATTCAGGGCATTTATTGTGCCGCCTGAGCTGCTTCTAAGTTACATTTCCGGCGCCAAACATATTTCCAAGCACTCCCTACAAAATATTCAAAAGTGCAATTCATGCTTTTAAATGACATCGACTTCATGCCCACTTTTAAAGTTCAATGGCAAATGTACCACAGAATTGGATCATTTCCCGCTTCCAAATGATGATGCGAAGTTCCCTCATATTTATTTCATTGGAAATGAAGCAACAGAAGCCGATCGCTATCAACGAACATGCGTGTGCATTTGCTGCAATACCCTTCTGCCGAAACATTCTCGAAACAATTGTTGGACAGCGGAAATGGAAAAATACCAATTGATCCCGCCACAAATTAGATTTCGTTCCCGAACTTCTGCCAAATGCAAATGAATATTCAAGCCGTTATCGACAAGGTATTCTCAAGTCTTACAACCAACTACAAAAATTCGGATTGGCTGCGGAAACGTGCAATTTTGGCTCCAACAAATTATGATTTTAACAAGCTTAATGACCACATTCAATTGAAACTGCCTGGCGAACAATGAAATAGAAATCTATTGACACAGTAATGAACGAAGAACAAGCCATCAGTTATCCTACAGAATTCATTGGAACCAGACGGAATGCCACCACATGTATTAACACTGAAGGTTGGAACACCGACTTTCTCTGACACTGACAGATGTTTTATAAGGGCCAGTAATGCGGACCGGGACCAGCTAATTGGATAATAATTATTGGTCTTCCTGTTTGTTTGGCTGGCGTGTACGATATTTATCTACAGTTCCAACATCACGACTTCTGAGCAGCAAAAACCATCTCTCGCTCCGATGGAACACATTCACCTTAGTTAGTTAGTTGGTTAGTTAGTTAGTTAGCTATTTAAGTAGTTAGTTAGTTACTGGAAAAGAAACATTTTCACCTCCAGTAACCCGTTTCTATAACTTGTTAGAAGTTTTCGAGTCGGATCATATTTAAAAATTCTAGGAGTACTGAAATGTAGGTACACAAACATTAAACGATTTACTCTTACTCGCTCTGTACTAAACAAGATGTTTAAAAATGCTTCGACTGAAAAATTTCTCACGATGTGCAGACTGCAGATACCTTTATTTATTGCAAACTGAAACAATTACTTTCAGACTCCACAACTTTGTAATATCCACAACTTTGTTTATAATGAAATAGCGCACTTTGCATATACATATAATAGAAATTTCTTTAATATTACAGATCTTTAGTAACTAATCTCTTAATATTCTGCAGAAAAATCCTAGTAAGAACCCATAAAAGCTTTATTCTAGCTCAAAATACTCGTAAATTTTTTTACTTATTTGACTTAAATTTTGTTGTCCATAATGTTGTTTAAGTAAAATTTATGTGACACTAAAACCCTAATAAGTCTATGTTTGTCAATTTCCTTTTGACAAATTCTTCTCAGCATTTCATACATAACTTGGCAGCATACATATGAGAACCTACAAAAAACGTATTAAAACACATACACCCCTATGTATGTAGTACATACTCATAAAACCCTTATGAAATAAAATAAAAAAAAACTTGCAGAAAAATGCTATAAACAACTAACATACAATAAGCCCACAAACTAACATGTTTAAGACAACGAAATTTTAAACACCCTACAAAAAGATACAGCAAAGAAAATATTTATATTCCCTAAGGTTATTTTAGGTCTTGCAGATGATTAGATTTTATGTTATACAAATAGTTAGTATCCTTGTCAATGTAATGGCAAACGTTTTGACAAACCAACAATGCTGTCCTACCATCATCATCATTATCTTTGTAGACCATAAAAATGGTTGACAGAAGCCTTTAAGATAACAACATATAAATAAACCGTCAGACAGTTAGTCAAACATACACACAAATACTCCTACAATGGTTATTGTTTTGTATTAGTAAAAGAGTATGACAAAAAATATGTGTGCGACTAAGAAAAAGAACAACATGTCTGAGGAAACGGAAGCCACATAGGAAAACCACAATTGTGCATTTAGCCAAAAAACCTTTCAAAGGACACTTTTATTCCTTCTTTAATTGTGAAATGAACACAAATAAAAAGAAATGTAGAAGAAAAAAAATAAAAAACAAAAAAGCTTTATTTTTTTGTTGTTTTCTTGTTTTCTATTTATTTTAGCTATAAACACAGGTAAATACTCCCAAATTGTTGAGCACCAAACACAAGGTTTATGTGTGTAAACATATTTGATATGCTTTAAGGATTTCTCATATTTCCAACATAGACAGACACGCACACACATAAACACCACTTAATTTGTATGCAGGTAAGTGTCCTGGTTAATATGTAAGAGTATAATAAGGCATTTTCTTTCTTATTTTTTTACAGAAAAGTGGTTAAATTTTATGATCACCAACAATTTTGTTTTCACTAAAGACATGTTTTCTGAATTTTGAGAGTAGACTTTGTGAAAACATATTGTTTCCCAGTTATTTATTGTATTTTTTCTTTCTTTACTGGAACTTGATTTTGCTAATTTTCAATAGAAAGATTCTGTATAGCATAGCTGATTTATTGATGTATTATAAAGGCTGCTTTTTTGTAGAGGTGGAGAATTTTAAATTTAAATAAAACAGAGAAAAAGTGTTTAATATTCACGGAACTTCGGGTCAAATTTTCGCACACCTTTCGCAATAAATCAGGCTTTGTCACGGCAATAACTCTTCGAATATTCACTCCCAAGTGCTCCATCGTTTCTGGTTGATCTGCATAGACTTGGAACTTTACAGAGAAAATAATCTGATGGGGCCAAATCAAATGAAGGATGTGGGCAGTCAATAGGTCAATTTCTTAAAATTATTCGTTCGTCATATGTTTCTCTCAGTAAATTATTGGTGCCGCATACTGCTGAAACTAATACCTTCCAATTGAGGCACAGTTGTCTGTAACGTTCAATGATTCCATCGGCCCATAAAGCCCACCAAAAAAGTGAGTTTTTCTGGATGTAATGGATTATCATCCATCCAAATGCGGCAGTTCTGGTTATTGACATAGATATTTAAACAAAAGTGTGTTTCAATACTGAATAAAATGTTGAAATTAAATTGTGGGTCAATAGCGATTTTTCCTTCCCATTCAACAAATATATGTCGCGAATGATGATCGTGAGGCTTCAATTCCTGTATGAAGATCCTTACGCAAAATTGTTCATGATGGACACAAGTATAATTATTGGGCAAGATGACGAATTGATACACTTGTATCAACACAAAGCTGCACACCATCAATCGCTTGTTCTGTAGTTAATAGTATACGTACTGCGAAAACAATTAATAGCTCTGATGGACAATTATGAGCACCATAAAATGCTCGTATTGCCTTATGAGTTTGTCGAATATTATTATAACTATGATTTTCAAAATAATTTTGAACAATTTGTTAACATTGTTCTGGCGTGAGTATCTTCATGATACATTGCCAAACCAAACTAACCACAAAACAACTGAGAACTGTCAAAGCAGCTGTCAAAGAAAACAGTACTGCCAATTAACAGTTCTCCGCTTCTCAAAAACTACCATTTACTTGACCGTATGTTATTGGCATTTCAACAGACAGGCCGAAGGACATCGTTAAGTGGACTCTCCACAAAGATACTTTAGAAACTTACCAATAAGGCTAAATGACTTCCTAACTAAGTAAGGATTGAGATCGAAAAAATCCTAACATACATAAATGTTAATAAAAATTTAATTATTTTTTTTAATTTAATTATTTGAAGAAATTATAAATTATAAAAAATATTATTTTTATAGTTCTATTCAATAGTGATGAATTTATGAACCTTTTACGGAAACCCTTCCATTAAGGTTTTTATAGATCTTTCTGTCACTTTGTTCGAGCAAGTTCATATCTTTTTAAAATCCCCACACTTTTGGAAACCTTTCTTTTTTGCTCTTCAATTCTCTTTTAAGAAGAGCCCAATATCTCTCTACTGGCCTTAGCTCTTTGCACTTTGGAGGATTTGCCTCTCTTGGAACAAATACCAGATTATTGTTCTTGTACCACTCAAGACCTTACTTATCATAGTGACAGGATGCCAAATCAGGTCAAAAATAAGTGGACACATCAAGAAGACTTATGAATGGAAGCATCCTCTTTTGTAAACATTCCTTGATGTAAATTTCGGTATTTATAGATCCCTTTGTAACAAATCTTTTTTTGCCACAACTGTATATTGCTTGCCAAGAACTTTTTGGGAAAATTGCCTGCTAATGGGTCCTAAACTTTTGTACAAAATTCCCTCGAACAGCAGCAACATATGAATATTAACCCAGAAGCTGCGAAAAATTCTCCATACGTACGTTTCGTTATCCATTATGCAGCAGGATTTTTGTATAAAATTTGATTTCAATTTCCGTGCTCTGACTTTTGCATCTAAATTTTTAGCAGAGTTCCTGTCCGGAACCTTTTGAGCATTGTATATTTTTAAACCTTCGTTGGTTTTATATTGAGCTAACAGGACTGCTTTCCTACCGGAAGTGTTGGGAGATCTTTTTAAAATGCTTTCTCTTCATTGGCTTCAGGAACATCATGTGGATAAGTTCTCTCGATACTCTTTAATAACATTGAAAGTAGTTTGACGGCAGACCTTTGATTGTTTGGCCAACTTTGTTGTTGTTGGAAATATTGAAACATTTTCGTTCGCAATTTTTTCTCGTCACTCATTTTAATCAGATTAACAAACATTTTTCGAATTTAAGATAGGTGTTAGACCTATAGTTTTGGACATTATAAACTTCACCACAAACGCACAATGGTGGTGTAAAATATACTTACATTACATAATAATTGATTTTTGAGGCCACTTTCGTCTGAAATTTGTAATGTTACACTACATTTTCATTTCACAAAATTCCAATGACTTTCAATTTCATTGCTCTTAGTCTATGAAATATATATGTAGCTTTAAATGATTTTAGGAAAAAAATTGTCTTAGTTATTATTTATTTTGCTAGACTAACATATTGTACAATTCACATTATTTAATAATAGAAATTAACCAAGCAAGAACACTAACTTAACAAACGTAAACATGAAGGTAATGTGGCCTAATTTTATTTGCAGTCATTAACGGAACTACAGTTAATGCGTAAATGTTGTATTAGGGTGGATCGAAAAAAGGAAAAATATGATTACAAGTAAAATAAAAGTTTACTTAATATTATGATAAGGACTAAGATCGTAAAATTTTTAACACACGCTTTTCATTAAAACTTTTAACCCAAGTATTATTTGATTTTTTTTTTATCAAGTTACCTTTGTAAATCATGTCAGTTTTTATGTTTAACGTAAACTATGTTCATTTGTTGTTAATCTAATTAAAATGAGTGACTACAAAAAAGTGCGTGCTAAAATTATTAAATATTTGCAAGAACACCCCACTTGGTCCTACAAAAAGTTGGCCAAACAATCAAAGGTCTGCTATCAAACTTTTGTTATTAAACAGTACCGGAAGAATTTGTCCGTTGATATAAAACCTGGTTCATGTGAACCATCATGATGTTTCTAAAGCCAAAAAAAAAGAAAGCATTTTCAAAAGAGCTCCCAACACCTCCGGTAGGAAAGCAGCCCGGTTAGGAGAGTGCTCGGACTATTTGGTACGAAAAGTTAAAGCCAATGAAGGGTTAAAAGCATACAAGGCTCAAAAAGTTCCTGACAGGAACTCTGCTAACAATTTAGAGGCCAAAGACAGAGCAAGGAAATTGAAGTCAAATTTTATACAAAAAATATTCTTGCTGGATAATGGAGGACGAAACGTATGTTCTGGCAGATTTTTCGCAACTTCCTGGTAAAAATTTTATGTTGCTGATGCTTGAGGGAATGTTGAAGAAAAGTTTAGGACCCAAAAGCAGACAAAATTTCCCAAAACGGATGTTAGCATTCATTCATGTTAACATTCAAAAAAGGATGTTAACATTCATAAGACTTTTTAATGTGTCCACTTATTTTTGGCCTGATTTGGCATCCTGTCACTATGGTAAGCAATATCTTGAGTGGTACAAGAACTATAATGTGGTATTTGTACCAAGAGAGGTAATTCCACCAAACTACCTGTAGCTGAGTCCAGTAGAGAGATATTGGGCTCTTATTAAAAGAGAATTGAAGAGCACAAAAAAAAGTGTCCAAAAGTGTGGAAGATTTTAAACGGAAATGGACAACCTGTTCGAACAAAGTGACATAAACCACTATAAAAACCATAATGGAAGGGTTTTCGAAAAAGGTTCAAAATTTCATCATTAGTGATTAGAACTTTAAAAATATTTTTTTTTATTAATTGTAGCAATAATTTCAATCAAATAAAAAAAGATTCAAAACTGTAGGTTTAGTAATTTCATTTTTATTAACAGATATGTATGTTAAAAATTTTTCGATCTCAATCCTTAGCTATGTCCGCCCGTTTGTCTATTGAAAACATGTAGGACCCAAACGAAAGGTGCTAGCTGACTGAAAGTTTTCACAAATACTCTCTGTTTATAAGGTTTGTTTGTTATTGAAAAAGAGCAATATCAGTACATGATTTCACCTAGCCCCCATACAAATGTAAATGTTGATTATGCAGAAATTCTTATAAAATATTGCACATATAGTTCTAAATGCTCTGAAATCATACTATTAAGTATTGCGAAAACCTAGCAACATTTGTCCCTAGTTCCCATACAAGGTCCCATTTAGATAATGACTTGAACACTCATAATTGTCTTTTAATAATCAATATCGTGATGAAATTGCACATAAACAATTTTTATTTGAATCTAAATCTTTTTATCAACTTTTGTGAGGATCGTTTCATAATTGACCCTACTCCCTAAATAACCCCTATATTAGAAACATTTTTTACTGTCAATAAATAACACTGAGTTACAAATGAAAAAAAAAAAATTGAAATCAATTTATACCAATTTATACCAATCGTTTTTTAAACATACATACAAATTTTCTTTCCATCACGTCTCATTTTTCTACCGTAAGAATGTGCCAAATTATATTAAAAATTAAAAGGCCAAAACATATTAAGAGAAGTCTAATAAAAACACCCAGAATTTGTTTAGATTAATCCAGTTTAGTTTTATCATTTAGGTATAAAAAACTCCAAAAAAAAAAAAATATTGTGAATCTTTAACTTTTTCTTTTGTGCCTTGAATGAACTTTTCGTTTTAAACGCCAACAGTAATCACCCAGTATAGTTGTGTCCCAATGGCCTAGAAATTGTTTTTCAAGCTTTTTTACATACTGGTGGAACCTCTCACCCTGCTCATCACTTACCGCATCCAAATTAGATGGAAAAAGGAAAAATTAGAATGAAGAAAGTCAATTTTCAATGACATTCTGAAACCCAACTTTTCGTAAGCGTTAAACCCCTTTATAACTGCTTTCTCTGATAACCAGCCATCAAGTTCATTGTTAAAAAGCTTATTATATATCATCAATGTCAGTATTTGCGGTCCCACAAAAATTCCTTCTTAGTTTCCTATTTAGTTTAAAAAGTTCGCCATATATCCTTTTTTAAAAGAAATTACAATTTTCCTTAAAAACTATAGGTTCAGCATGATAAATGAATGGTTTTAATTTTGTAAAAATATGAAGTTAAAAAAATTTGTTTTAAAAAATATTTTTATCATATTAGGTGTTTTAGAAAATCTTTTAAATAAAAATTATATACCACAATTTGTAGTTTGGTTAGCTGTATATATACACACGTTTTCTTCCCTATAGGTATTATGGAACAAAAGTTGGCCATATATCCTTTTTAGTGGAAAATCAGAAATTTTCCTAAAATTTATAATTAAAGCAAAATCTTTCTGTTTTAAGTTATTTGCTTTTTATATTTCTTTGTATACTTCCTGCTTTCTCAACATTCTATCTCAAATTAGCCTAAATATTTCATTAATTACTTAAACCGTAAGGAAGTTCTTAGGACTTAAAGCCATGACAAAATATTTTTGCAATGATAAATGAGTGGATTTTGTTTTGATAAAAAATGAAGTTAAAAAATTTAGTTTTAAAAAATATTTTTCTTAAATTAGTTGTTTTAGTAATTCTTTTAAATAAAACTTATATACCACAATTTGTAGTTCGATTAGCTGTATATATACAGCAATTTTCATCTCTATAGGTATTATGAGACAAAAGTTGGCCATATATCCTTTTTTGTGAAAAATCAAAAATTTTCCTAAAACTAAAAATTAAAGCCTGGAAAAGCAAAATCTTTCAGTTTTAAGTTATTTGCATTTTATATTTCTTTGTTTACTTCCTGCTTTCTTAACATTCTGTCTCAAATTAGCCTAAATATGTCATTAATTACTTAAACCGTAAGGAAGTTCTTAGGACTTAAAGCCATGACAAAATATTTTTGCAATTTATTAGACATTTAAGAAAAACAAATATACATAATTTGCAAATATGTAATTACAAAATGTCTCTTAGGAAAATGTAAAAATAGTTATCACTTAACTTGGAAAATACTGTCTTTAAATATAAAAAACCATCTCCAAGTATGTTTCACATAAGATTTTCCGCAAACAAACTCTGAACTTTCTGGCCTTAATTTTGGTGCATATAAGCAGTTGCGACGACCACTTAGTCCAGTATTCATATTGGATTTTCAAGTAAACGTATGCAAAGATATCGACGTTATCTAATCTATGACTCATTACCTATTCATTCCAGGTAACAGTTAAGAGAGTACCAAAATCGTGTAACGCAGTGTAATTTATATATAATAATATTAACATAAATTACGTCATAACTCATCAATAGTACTCATCAGTAGTACTCATCAGGGCTACGCACTGAGCTCCATTAGCGCTAGGAAGCTGAACAAACTTAAAACAGCTCTAATCACGTAACAGAATTATTTCAAAAAAAAAAAAAAAACTTTTCTAAACCCCTTTGCAAGATGGTAGTATTATAAGTTTGTGCTGATGTTTGTAACATCGAAAACAATTAGTCTATCATCCACTTTTAAGTATTCCGAACGACTCAGCATAATTTTCTGAGTCGATTAAACGATGTCCATCCATCCGTTCGTCAGGTTGGCTGGCTGGTCGTCCATGTAAACCTTGTGCGCAAAGTACAGGTCAGAATTTTGAAGATTTTTCTATCAAATACATACCTAATAAATAAATTTTATATATACTGAAATTATGTCACCAAATTTATAAGGCTCATTTCCGAAATTCCATTACGACCAAACTTTCTTACTGGTTTCTAAATGTTTCTAAATTTAAAATACCGATCCGTTATTGCGAACCCCACACTGTATGTTTTGGAATGAAAATGTCAAATTCAATGTAAACTACCTTAATATTTGTAAACATTTACCTATACATATGTAGGTATATTACACAAAACATACATCATATATTTAAATCCATAAATCTGTTTTTGTTATTTGCTAAAGGATTTTATTATTTATGTATATATTTTTCTATGCTTTGTATTTGTTTTCTTGTTTTTCTTTGTAATACTTTAATTCCTTTACCAATTATAATTCTCAGTCGTATACAATCTTAACACTTGTTAAATTTCATACTTACAACATGGAAATAATAACCACAACAAGAATATATACAAGATACAAAAAAAAAAAAAAAAAACTGTCGTAATAACAAGATCATATCTATCAAAATCACACATGCATACATAAGGAAACATTAAATTATTATCATTATTGCTGTTGTTGTTGTTATTGTAAAGTATGTAATCCATTGTAACAATTGTTATTAACACATACACACACAAACAAACACTCTAATTTTACACTTCAAATGTGAGATACATTCATATAACAAACGAAACAAAACAATACAAAACAATGAAATAAATAATAATAATAATAAACAGTTTGGTTGTGAGATGTTGCTGTGGTTGGTTACAAAAACCACATCATCGTCGTCATAATCAACATAATGCCAGTTGACAAATCATATATGACATTCTTCACACTACAATTTTGACTATATATGTACATATGTACGTACCCAGTAAACATTGTTTCATAATTCATAATTTTCTGATCTAATTCTGAGAATTTATCACAAAATAAACCGAATTGTCGAAATTATCTTCAAAGACATAGCATAATAGTCTGGAATTTGTTTAAAACATTTCTGCACATTTTCTGGAATATAAGGACTGAGATCGAAAAATTCTTAACATACATATATGTAAATAAAAAAGAAACCACTAAACTTACAGTTTTTATTTTTTCTATTTGATTGAATTTATTATTACAACTTACAATAAATATTACAATTATAGTTCTAATCAATTGTGATGAATTTATGAACTTTTTTTGGAAACCCTTCCATTATGATTTTTATAATGCTTTATGTCACTTTATTCGAACAGGTTGTTCATCTCCGTTCAAAATCTACCACACTTTTGGACACGTTTTTTGTGCTCTTAAATTTTCTTTGACCAAGGGCCCAATATCCCTCCACTGGCCTTAGCTAAAGGCAGCTTGGAGGATTTGCCTCTCTTGGTACAAATACCACATTATTGTTCTTGTACCACTCAACATATTGCTTACCATAGTGACAGGATTCCAAATCAGGCCAAAACTAAGTGGAGACTTTAAGAAGTCTTATGAATGGGAACATCCTCTTTTGTAAACATTCCTTGATGTAAATTTCGGTATTTATAGAGCCCTTTGTAACAAATGTTTGGATTTTTTGCCGCAACTGAAAATTTTGTCTGCTTTTGGGTCCTAAACTTTTCTTCAACATTTCCTCGAGCATCAGAAACATACAAATTTTGACCCGGAAGCTGCGAAATATCTGCCAGAACATACGTTTCGTCATCCATTATGCAGCAAGAATATTTTTTTTTATAAAATTTGACTTCAATATTCGTGCTTTGTCTTTGGCCTCTAAATTTTTAGCAGCGTTCCTGTCAGGAAAGTTTTGAGCCCTGTATGTTTTTAAACCTGCATTGGCTTTAACTTTTCGTACCAAATAGCCCAAGTACTGAGCTAACTGGACTGCTTGCCTACTGGATGTGTTGGGAGCTCTTTTGAAAATGCTTTCATTTATTTGCTTTAGAAACCATTCCGTCTACATGAACCAGGTTTTCTATCAACGGACAAGTTCTCCTGATACTGTTTAATAACATTGGAAACAGTTAGACGGCAGACCTTTGATTGTTTAGCCAACTTTATGTAGGATCAAGTTGGGTTTTGTTGAAAATATTTAATAATTTTAGTACGCACTTTTTTCTGTTCACTCATTTTAATCAGATTAACAACAAATGAACATAATAGACATTCAACATAATAACTGACATGATTCACAAAGGTTACTCGATCAAAAAAATAAAATCAAATAATACTTGGTTTAAAAGTTTTAATGAAAAACGTGTGATAAGAATTTTTCGATCTCAGTCGTTAGTCAAATAATTATTTGACAAGAAAATAATAAAGTTTTTCTAAGCTTCAAATTTTCTGCGAGAAGTTTTGTTTTACTTCTTTCTCTGTATTTATTGGGTACAAAAGGGTCCTATCTATTATGAGCCGCTGAAGCTGTTCCGATTACAACTGATTTGTTTGAAGCGAGCATTGGCCGAAAAACGTCCAGAATATGCGACTAGACATGAAACCGTAATATTACATCATGACAGCGCTCGGTTACATGTTGTCAAACCTATTAAAAAGTATTTATAATGAAGTCTTTGGGAAGTATTGTGTTACTTTATGTTCCAGACAGTTCCGCGTCCGATTACTAATTGTTTCGATCGATGAGGAACGCTCTCTTTTGGATACGCTTCACTTTGGAATAGAGTATCTGATATTGGCTTGATTCGTTCTTGGCCTTCTAATAGAAACGTGATAACAATAGTAAAAGTTTAATCAAACTCTTGTTTGATATCAGTCAGATATGTTTGAAATTCCTTTAGAATTTTCCTAGGAATTTACCTCAGGACTCGTACAGAATTCGCTCCGACAAGTCTGAAAAAATGTGTTTCTATCTCCACAGATAAAGAGTTACGAATTGTTGTCAACCACTTCAACAAACTTCAGTACAGACTACCTTTACTGTCTTCTAACCAAATTTGGAATAGAATATTTAGTGGGTAAGTACATTGTTTGTATGTATGTATAAGTATGTACAAAATATAAGCTGCTAAACAATAATAATAACAAAAATTTCATCAACATCATTCATTGTATTCATTTGTTATTCGAGTAATCATTTAACAACCATCATTATCACATTAAATTCAAATTTCAACAGACACTTACATATCACACTATCATGCATTCTTGTTTCCAATACAAGTGGAGCGTTTGAAATAAATTTGTATATAAAAGAAAGAAACAAATGTAAAAGTTGAATTTTTAATAAGATAATACCCTAAATCACTTTTACTAATCTTCTATATTTAATATTACAACATGTCACTAAAGTATTATGGAATTATTGAAATGAGTTTAAATAGATGTCAAGGTACAAGGGTTGTTTAATGAAAGTAAAATTCAAAGAAAACAAGTAAGAGTGTTCTATTCGGCTGTGCTAAATCTTGTATAGCCACCAACAGTATAATATGACATCGATTTTTACCACCTTAATTTAAAAATTAATCGTCGTTAAGGAGTGGTGCGTAATTACGATATTTATGTAATTTTCGGTGGTAGATCTAATATTGGGGCTTTGATCAAATATGAACCCATAATCATCTGATCTATGTAAATGTTTGCTTCGGTATCGATATTTATAAGACACAGGGTTTTCCAACAAGAGGTGTTATTTTGGTATTCAAAGAAAAATTTTTTGAGATAAATGATCGGATGTTTATTTCATAATAAAGAGGAAGGTATACCGATAATAATGAAAAACAACATCAGCCAAATGGCCACCATAACCACGCTTACAGGACCATATCCTTTTCATGCAATTTTCCATTAACAAATCGCAAAGTGGCAAACAAATGTCCTCGATAGCCTCACGAATTCTATCTTTGAGATCTTGAATCGACGTTGGCGTAGACCTTATCTTTCACGTGACCCCAAAGGAAGAAGTCGCAAGGTGTTAAATCACAAGATCTCGGTGGCCAATTGTGATCACCTCTTCGAGAGATAACACGGTCTGGAAACTTTTCCCGTAAAAGAGCAATGGTTTCGTTGTTTGTGTGGCACGTAGCGCTGTCTTGTTGAAAGTAAACGTTGTCCAGATCAATATCACCCAACTCCGACCATAAGATACGGTGTAATGACGTTTGTGGAATGCGCAATTCCAAAGAAGGACGAGGAATGGACAAACCTGGGTTTTCTTTAACACTTTGGGCTGCAGCAGCAATATTCTCAGTTGTTCTTGAGCGACGTGCTCAAATTTTTCCACCAATTTCTGTATTACGGTCCCACAAGGTGCTTCACGACAAAAAATGCTTTAGTTTTGCGAACTGTGACTGCAAGGCTTTCAGCATTTTTGTAGTGAATTTTAATAATTTCAATGCGTTGTTGAAGCGTGTATCGTTCCATTCTTAGTAATGGCGTAGTTTCTACTTGTCAAATGTCAAAGACTAAAAGCTTCAAAAGTGACAGCTACCGAAATACCGGCTGATTCAAAATAACACCTCTTGATGGAAAACCCATTTAGTTAAGCAGTGGTCCTTATTTGGGAACTATGATTTATTATGGGCCGATCTTTATTAAATTTGATACGGCTTTTTAATATGTATGATTATTTGTATTAAATTTGTTCCTGACAACGGTATTTTTAAGAGATTTATATGTATTTAAGTGATTTTTGGATGTGGACTTTTTATGGTTATATGTGGTTTATTAATCTATTCCTACAATGCATCGATCTAAAGTTTAGTTGTAGTAGGAAACACTTACGAATTTTCTTGCATATACGAGTAACTACAACTTATTACACATACATTTAAACTTACTTAACATTAAACAGAATTTTACAAATGGAAATATTTATACAGTTATTGTTACCAATGTCTTCAAATGCAATAAATAAATATAGTTTAACAATAATTTATTTGTTGCTCAATGCCTGTTGCCAACATTACTTTCAACAGAGAGACCATTAAAATTGCTCATAAAATATTTGTGTATGTGTATCTGTATCTGTTTATAGTCTCTCCTAAACATACATGTGCTGAGCATAAAACTAATTTGTTGATTAAATTAACTTTAATCTTTCGTTCTACATACACACATTCAAGTAATAAATGACCAAAAAAAAAGTTCAACTTCCTTATTTCCCATGACGATCATTTTATGTAGATTATCCTTAATAAATTCAATATAATCAAGTGTACAGTTAAAAATGTCTAATTAATTGATTTATATGCGACAGACTCTAACAGATGCTCTTTCCTTCTCCCCTCCCGCTTCAGTTGCTATAACAAAGGGGTGTTTGTTTATGTATATGCAAGTATGTTTTTGTATATGTAATTTTATATGTATGTGAGTATTCGCATGTATGTGTGTGTGTTTATTTATTAAGGATGACACCACCATCACCAACTACTAACACTAGACACCAACGACCAACAGGACTACATACCACCAAGAATTTATGTCAACAGGCAGTGATGTACTTAACCCAACAACCAACAACATAGACCAGAGCTACCAATAACAACAATAACACCAGCATGCAAAAGCTACAACAACACTGAGCATTTTTAGAATGCATAGATGGTATAGTGCAGGAAATTGAATTAAAGGACAATTATTTTAAATTGCAAAGTTATGGGAAACTTATAGATATGAAGGCATAAGTAGGCACAAACAATTTCCTGGGCTGTTCACTTCACCACAACATACCTATTTCTGTAAAAACACAGCGTTGTGTTCATTTTGAGAGATCATTTCCAGCATATTAGTTTCAGGACTAATCATTGAGTGACGAGAGCATAATATTAGATTATAGATTCGATATTTTTGAAATTTGTTGACATTTTTTTATGTTTGGATTTTTACTACGAATTTGTATGTGATCCTTATACAACAGAAAATTGCCTGATTCACCTAAAATAACTTACTGGAGTATAATAAACATATAAAATGTGTATTATTCGTATGTATCTATGTATATTAGGGTGGCTCAAAAAAAGTTCCGGATGTTCTCAACCACAATAAAATAAAAGTTTAATATTTCCTAAGATACTGTTCCTAAAAATGTTTGTACTGGCGTCAACATTTTAAATAAAATAAAAGTATTGAGCGTATGACTTAAAACTGCGGTATTTACAATAGATGGCATATCTTTTAAACGCAGTTTTTGTCTTTAACCCTCTAATGCTTAAGCATGCCTTGAGGCACTCATTGCAAAAATGAAAATAAATTAGATATATTATACTGTGAAGGGTAACTTTCGTGAGAAGAATATATATATGTTTGTCATTCCGTTTGTAATTTCCACAATATAATTTCCGACCCTATAAAGTATATATATTCTGGATCCTTATAGATAGCGGAGTCCATTAAGCCATGTCCGTCTGTCTGTTGTTTAAATATATTAAAAAAACAAATTTTTTTAAAATTTTATTTTAAAGTATAATTTGGTGAAGGGTAAGATTCGGCACAGCCGAATATAGCTCTCTAACTTGTTTTTCATTTCAAAAACTTTTGTAACAGTTTCTAAAAACGTACTTTAATATCTTAATAAGCCTTGAAACCTCTTAAAAACTTTAACAACCAAAAAAAAATATAGGAAGTCCATGTTGTGTTATCAAACGTTGATTAAAGTGTTTTAAAGTTTCCCGATTGCAATCATATTTTTTTCTTAAAAAGTAGACTTTTATTTCAGATATTGGAGTCAAGATTTATGTAAAAAACTTTAAGCTACTCTTTAGCGACGTGATTTATTGATGAGTGCCTTCAGGCACTCCTGGGCATAGCGAACTAGTTTTGCTGCCTCAGTTTTTCCCTCATATAGAAAAATTTTGTTTTGTTTTCTTTGCTTTTATTTGCAATTTTTTACATACAATTTTAAGAAATGGCTGGTCGAGTGAACAAACGATTCAAATTATCTGATTTGAGTGATGAACAATTAAAAAAGTTGTTTTCAATAAAAATTGACAAACTATACTAAATAAAACCCAACTATGTTTCATTCTCAAAAGCCCCAATGGTGCCTTAAGGCATTCATTCAGTTTTTCCTACCTGGCAGGTCGACCATTGATTGTACAAATTTTTAAATGTTGTTTTTGAAATTAGGTGCCCAAATTTACCAAAAAAAAATTACCACCAACTTTTTTAGTAATTTTTTTTAAGAAATTTGCATTATATGTCATTTTTAAGGTAACCTATCATTTATTCCACTTAGTTATTGAACATTATTTTAAAAAACTATTGGTTAATTCACAAGGTCTATTATCAGTCATATTGTCCTAATATATCACGATTCGGCAGCTCGGCTCAACCGACTCTTAGGCATTTGGCGATGGTCTCTGCTGGTTCGTTATGATAACACAATAAACATAGTATAGAAAGTGGAATTATTTTAGGACATTTTTTGCTTGAAAAGCAATAAAAACCATTGCGAAATATTAGGACATTATGACAATATGACATGATAAGAGACCATGTGAATTGACCATATGTTTTTTTTTTTTTTGGTTCGAAAATGTCGAATTTAGTTTTTTTTTGCTTTACTTTTTTAAATTGAAAAAAAATGCCGCTAAAGCACACAGATTGCTCACCAAAGCTTACGGTGAATGTGTTAAATCGGTTTCAAAGTGATGATTTGGACACGGAAGACTAAGATCACCCAGGCCAGCCAAAAAAGCTTGCATATGAAGAATTGAAGGCATTATGAAAATTGTTATAAAACTCAGCAAGAGCTAGCAAAATCATTGGGAGCTACTCAGGCAGCAATCTCAAAGCGTTTGCGAGCAGAAGCATTCATCCAAATGCAGGGAAATTGGGTTCCACACGAATTGATGCCGAGTGACCTTTGAAGACGATTTTTCATGTCCGTCAATTTTGTACCGAATCATTACTTGCAACGATAGGGAATGTAAGAAAAGATAAACTCACTATTTATTGTTAGTGTTTTGTTTAAGCTTTGATATTTCTACAAATAAAGCTTAAGTGTCTGTAATTCTCATTCACTCTATAGTTTTATTTGTATAATATCTTTAGTTTTTCTAAAGCCTTTTGGGAAAAGGTTTCCTGATGATCTGGCCTAAGCAACCAGTGAAATGCGCATAGGAACTAGCTTATCCGCCAACAATGAATTTCAGTGAATTTATCAATAATTGGTAATTTTAGTACAATTCTTACTAAAATGATACCAGCCGAATCGACACTAAAGCTAAATATTCATGGCGCTAAGGCAATTCTATGTATTTTATGGGAGCAAAAGGATTCTATCTATTATGAGCTACTGAAATCTGACCTGTATTTCACAGGGAACCTTTACTGAGCAACTGATTCATTTGAAGCGAGCAGTGGCCGAATAACGAACAGAATATGCGGTCAGACATGAAGCTCCAATATTTATGTTTGGCCACATGTTGCAGTACTTTTGAAAAGTACTTAGAATCAAGTGGTTGGGATATTGTGCCTTACCCGCTTTATAGTCCAGACCGTACTTCGTCCGACTACTATTAATTTCGATCGATGCAGAACACTTTCTCTGGGATACATTTCACTTTGTAACAGAGAATCCGATATTGGCTTAATTCGTTCTTATCCTTAAAAGCTGAGTAAGTTGTTCTTTTGGCTTGGAATCAATAAGTTGGCAGAGACATGGGAAAAGGTTATTGCTAACAATGTCCAATACTTTGAATAAATTTATATTGTACAAAAAATGTGAAAAAATCCCGCATTTTTAAGGCATACACCCAATAATTTTTGGAAAATTCTGTGATTATTATCAAATTAAATTTCAAAACTTTTTTTTAGAAATACCTATTAGCCATAGAGAGAATATACATGGAGCGGAAGACCTTCTGACCTAACTCAGTTGACAAAAATCTAAGTGGTGAGATTGTGTTAGTAAAAAAAAACTATGTGAAACTTTTTGAGTAATTTTTTTGTTTGAGTTTTTTTTTCTAGTTTCCGTTCTATGTATATTTTCTCTATGCTATTAGCCTTACAGAAACATAAAGCAGAAACTAGAAACAAACTCAAAAAAATTACTCAAAATAATCATACATACGAGTGTTGTTTTTGTTTTCACATAGTTTATTTTACTAATACATTCTCAGCATGTAGGTTTTTGACAACATAGTTAGGTCTTTGACAGGAGAGTTTCCGCTCTATGTGTATTCTCTATACTATCAGCATTAACCCTTTACTACAGGCTAATTTTTGAGCATTAAATTTTTAATGTTAAACTAATGAAAGAAAAAGTTTAACTTTTAATTTAATAGTTTAATATTATAACGTTCAATTTTATATGCGAAATTTATTTAAAAAATGTATTACTGAAGTTAAAAACACATAAATTAACAAGCCAAAGATATAATCTGAAATTAAATATTACAAAACGCTAAATTTCCCCGAAGTCCGCCACATT
Organism: Calliphora vomitoria; assembly: GCA_942486065.2. Classification (NCBI taxonomy): domain Eukaryota; kingdom Metazoa; phylum Arthropoda; class Insecta; order Diptera; family Calliphoridae; genus Calliphora; species Calliphora vomitoria. Next base: position 40,060,627 of record OW818031.2, read on the forward strand.
GAAATCGCTCCTCACGTGTAGTAGATAAAACAGTTAAAATTAGTGTTATTAAATTTATTTTTTTTTTAAATTTTGGCGTAAAAAAAAATTTTGAAAATTTTAAATTTGAGATATACGTGAAATTTCATAATTTAAGTTACAATGGATTATCAATGTCAGAAAATTTGTAATTGCATATTTTTTTACATTTTTTATTTTTTAATTTTTTAGAACATATTTGATAGAAACTTGTGCAAACCTCTAAACGTTATCCGATTTTGCTAACATTTTCTGAACTTGGTTTTTAAATCACATATAACAATTTTTGACCTTGGGAGCACCGAAATTCTAAAAAGCTCAGCATAAGGACCACCCTAGTACATAATAAACTGTGCAACACACATATTTAATCGAACTAATACAACTAGAACTGCACAATAATTGAAGAGTTTTTTCTCTTTAGTGTTTTTTTTTTTTTTCGTTTAATTAAAATAATGAAGTTGCATATGCTCGCAGTAACAACAACAGTAACACCAAGAACAATGACAATAACAGCATCAACATCGGTATGTTTATATATATATGAATATGTATGCGGCAACTTCACTCACTCACACATATGCACACACTCATGCACCACTTACTCAACAGTGTCAATTAAAAGCCTAAATACGAGCAGCAACATTTGAAAAGGGGATAGGGATAGAAGGTAAATCAAATACACACACACATGTTTGGTAGAATGTTGTATGGAATGACATTATAAAATCGAAGAGTAAAGGCTGGATTAGCCGACCGTAATGTAATGTAACCTTAACGGAACGGAACAGCTGATCGTTTCTATTGTGTGTAAAATGGTTAAAGCAGTTATAGTGAGAAAATGTAACGTAACTCTAACGTCTGAACCTGTTAAAAACAGAATTTCTTTACGTTTCTACGTGACATTTACTAACGGTGTTGTCAACTTGTTAATTAAAGTCATGTATTAAAAATACTTATTTTGCACAGAACGCTTAAAAATATTTTCAATTTTCTAAAAATGTTTTAAATATTTCAATAATAAGTATAAATACATAAACAATAAACAAAACTTTGTAATGTTATGGTAATACTTACTTATTATACAAATTAATTTATACAAGTATTTATAAAATGTATACTAATAATCGGCGAAAGTATTTAAGTTTCAAAATATTAAATTAATATTTTGTATATACAAATCAACTATACTTAGGGCCATTATTACAACTTGCCTTTATGTTCGAGATAGTAAAAGTTAACTTTAAGCAATATAAAAAGGTACCCTTAAAGTCAACTTTTGCTATTACGAACAAAAAGGCAAGTTATAATAATGGCCCTTAGTATAAAGTACAATACAATATTAATTAATTTTTAAGTTATCGGACCTTAAAAAATTAAGTTTGTATGACAAGGTAATAAATAATATTTATAATTGTCTCCTAATGGACAATGATGATGAATACATTATGTGTAAATAAATACGGTTTACCAAGCAAAGTTTAATAATCTTTTTTAAAATCGCAGAAAAAAATTATAAAATCGCTTGAACAGTATTTAAAACAATTGTGTTGATAACACCTTCAAACAGCTGTTTAAATTTTGAAAATTTCAATCAGCGACAAGCGCGAAATATTAAAGAAAAACTTAAAATTAAACAAAACGTATTAAATTAATCTTTATTAAAATGAACGACGAATAATTGATTTTATTGGTACAGGACAATGAAAGTTTATACAACAAATATAGTTCCGGCTATATTTTGTTTTGTTTGTTTATGTCAAAAACATATGACACGTTTTTAATGTTCTATAATCGCACTGAAGTCTTACGTTAAGTCAACATTACGGTTACATTACATCAACGGTCGGCTAACCCAGCCTTAAGGGAAGATAAAAATGTCATCGTTATGGTGTAAATTTATTGCATTTGCCATCTTAACTAAACTAATGGTTGACAATAATAATGAAAATACGTTGCATAAATGTAGAATGTATATACATATGCACTTGATACATTTAAAATTTAAGTCGTATGCAAGGTTGGTCAAGATTGAGCGTCAGGCTACAACTATAGTTAATTTAGATAACAACTACTTTTAACAGTTGTATAAATATATTGTTTACAGAACCATGAATTTACAAAATAAATAATAAGTAAATGTAAAATCGCGCAAAATATTGAATATGGGCAAATCTATTCTATAATAATATATTTTTTGAAATAGCTAGGGTGCAAAAGAGTACAAAAATAAATATTGACAAATAAATGTATATATATAAACTTTGCTATATTGGATAGTTTAGACCCCAGGTATAAGAGGGTTAATAATGTCCTAGAAATTTAAAACTACAAATACATACTTAATTGAGCAACCCAAAAAAGCTATTAGAAATTAAATATAAGAAAATAGGCTAAGAATAAACTTTAACAAATTTATAAACAAAATCGAAAATTTTTTTTTGTTCAATTTTTTAAATGTAAAATTTGAAGTTTTTACTTTTGCATGAAATTTTATGATTTCATTTTTTGCAAAAAGATATAATTGTTTTTTGTAAGCTAAAAATATTTTTATTTTATTTAAAACGAAACGAAAAATTTCGATAAACAAAATGAATTTTTGAACCTTCACTCTTCTGAATTCGATTATATTTGGTATACATGTTTTGCATGGCAACAGAAAATTTTAATTTCTCCAGAATTTCAAAATCCGCTTTAGTTTGGTCTTTATCCCTAGCTCTCGCACTATTTTCATATGTACAATCTGAATTTTAAAATAGCTATAATTTTTGTATTTTTGGCTCGATTTGGAAATCGTTTCTACTCAAAAATTGCCAAAAATTCACTGTTATTTCTAGCTATTTTGTTACTTTTTGTTCACTATCTGCCTCTATTTACATATGTAGATATTTATATCCTACACCACCATAGAGGGTATATTGGATTTGAACAGATGTTTTTAACGCCCACCTTAAAGTATACCGATCGACTCAGTATATTTCGATAAAATTTGGTACATACTAGGGTATTCAATTAATCGGGTTTCTGGTTTAATCGGTTAATCGAGCAAATAATTAATCGGGGTTTAGATTTAATCGGTTAATAATCGGTTAATTTTAAATTATTCGATTAACCGAATAATTTCTATTTTAATTTTAAATTGAAGATAAAACCACGAATTTTGGGTACTTAAGCATTTCAACAAAAAAATAAATAATAGGAACTTAATATGGTATTTTAGATCCTTTTTATTTATAAATGTGAGTTTTTTTAGGATTAGTGAGATATTCTGAAATAATCTTTTAAAAAAAGAATAGGAAAGGTTTCCTTTTAATCGATTTTTCTTTGGTTTTAATAAAACTTAACTTGGACAAAATTCTCTTACTGATTGTGAATGTTGGAGAAATCGAGAGTAAGGCATGAGAAATATTATCCAATTTCTCAGTTCATTGTTCAGTTTTTTTAAGCATATAAAATCCTCCATTATACAATTGGAAAATTTCCTTAAGTTCTGATAAAAGACTCGTTTCAGTAATGTCTTCAGTTTCGTCTATTATCATGTCTTTCATCAAATCATTAGGACATATTTCATCATGGAATATTCTAGGAAAATGACATTCCAAATTCCTTTATTTCAGTTTTTGATCTATATTTAAAAAACTATTGCTAGAAGGGAATGTTCATAAGATAAGTAATATAAAGTCGAAAAAAAAAAAATTTCGGTTAATCGACACAAATTAATCGGTTTATTTGTTACTTGAAAATCGGCAATTTTAAATTATTCGAACAGTTAACCGACCAAAATTAATCGGTTAACCGATTAACGGTTAATCGATTGAATACCCTAGTACATACACACCCCAAGGACCAAGCCTATTGAAACTGGCTGAAATCGGTCCATTATTTCACCTATCCCCCATACAAATGTCCTCCCACAATAGGACTTTATCACTCATAAATGTTTTATTTATATAGGTATCTACACAAGTTTTTCTCCAAATAAGTTTTATATATACGGAATTCATGTCACAAAATTTTATTATGATCGGTCCATAATTAGTCATAGCTTCCATATAAGGCCTGCTTCCGATAATCAGTTTAACGAGCATAAGTCTCCAAAAAATGTTGGTATACACATAAAATGCAACATAAATAACTTTCATATATACATTAATCACATGATCAAATTTCATGGTGATAGGTCCATAATTTGTCATAGCTCCTATATAAGGCCCACTTCCGAAAATCGCTCACGAATATACATTATTGAAATTTTGAAAGAAAAATGTTTTTGCTCATTTACTTTGTGAGAACCCAAACTTCAGGGAATTTGAATCCCACACAACATGAATTCTAAAGTGGAAAAATTGTTAATAATACTGAAATAAAAAAGAAGGCATTACTCCTTTACTGGGCAGATAATGGATGATATCCATCATACCGGGGAGGATTACATCCGCCAATATTTGGAATTGTTTAATTTCAGATTGCCGGAGGACGATGGGGTACAGGAGGTCGAACGAGCCGTACAGTCAGGGGCAGGTGGTGGGTTCAACACTGGCTGCGAAAATCAACAACAGAGAGTGTCTACAGCAGAGAGTGTCAGCAGAGAGAAGTCAATACCGATGGTGTCAGAAAAGGGGAGTCAACAGAGTGTAAGCAGAGAGGACAGAGTATATCAGAAGAGGGCAGTCACGAGAGATGATATTGCCGTATTGAAGAAGACACAAGACAAAGAAGGAAGTAGCCAAGAATACAACAAACACAATATCAACAAGCAATATAACACACACAAGCATCACATCAATTGACGATCAAACAATTGAGATGATTTTAGCAACAACCGCTGTCGGTTCGAATATTTTTGTACTGCAGTAGCTTGTTTGCTACAATAGTTGTAGAAAACAATAATAGAGTAATTAAATTGGATTTGGTACCACAGATCCTTTTATAGTGAGAACATGGCGCTGGTTTACAATCAGATAACGAGGCCGATTACATCCTACCTTACCCAAAAAAGATTTACATCCATGGAGGGAGGAGAAAAGGGCACTGGCTCAGGGCAAGAGCGGTAGATATTTTTCTTGGCAGTAGTACTCTGAAAAATTAAGGACAAGAGTAGATTCTAGGATTACATCCTGGAATTTTAATAAGAGCAGGAACTAGTAGGCAAGAATGGTAGGGTACCGGTACGTGTCACCTTCTCTATAGCCATGGTAAATTTTAATAAATCTGTTTATTCGTTTAGAATTTGCCCCACTGTGTTATGTCCGTCCGTCTGCCTGTCTTTTGAAAACAGGCTAAAATTTTACACACATACTCTCTGTTGAGCCAGGTTTGTTTGGTATTAGAAAAGAACAATATGGGTTCATGATTTCTCATAGCACCTATACAAATGTCCTATGAATATAAGTACATATACACTTTATACTTTATTGAAAAATGTGGAAATTACAAACGCTATGATAAATTTATATGTGGTAAAGAGTTTAATTAGTGGACCCCCTATTTTCAGTCACTTCTTTTCTAAAACCAACCACTAATTAATACCGAACCAGGACTATACCCGATATGTGTGTGGTGATTTTAAGTCATTTGCTTCAGAAAGTTGATTTCAACAGATCGATGGATATCACTATATCATAAAGTGCATAACTTTATGGCGTAGCAAATGAAATCTATGGAAATTATAAACAGAACAGAATGGTTAGGGCAAGCGCGGACACAGGTCAACCTTATGAGGGTGGGGGGGAAATAAATTAAAATTTATTTAAAATTGTTCTTCTATTCTTTTTATATATTAAAACTTTTTGGTTTTGGGAGGGGAAAGTTCCTGTTTTTCACACCCCTGGATCCGTGCTTAGGGTATAATTAGTAGATCCCCTGTTTTCAGTCCCTTATTTTCTAAAATCTGCCACTAATTTATATTACATTAAAAAAAGAACGCTATACTTATGTTCGTATATATATGGAATGATGATGCAGTAAATGTAAATGTTTTTTTATTTGTAAATTGGCCTGTGGTTGTTTGCTCCATTCTTTCTTTGTTTAGACGTTAAAATGGTAAAAGCTTATAAGTTGATTTAAACTGATTTCCGGTGGTAACAGCGAATTGTCTCGGTACTAGTGAGATCATGAGGACGTAGTCAATAACACCCCTGATACCACCAACAACCGCAACAACGTGAAATGCAAGATGTGCCCCAAAACATTCTTATGAACCCAGTAAATATGTGCAGTGGAAAATACAACGTTTTTTTTTTGTTGCTATTTTTCAAAAAGTATGTTTCATGTTTTCATAATTATTTCTATCCTTTTGCGTGTGTTTATTTAAGACTGTAAGTGTGTGCACAATAGACCTGCCCTTAAAAGGTAAACTTGTCGTGGTTGACTCTAATTTTATTCCTCGATAGCATAGGTTAGCTAGGGTTCGAATATCATGTCAGTTGCGGAATGAAATCCAGCCCAGATTTTACAGATTTTACAAACAAATGAAATTCTAGAAATAGTTTTAGATTCATATGGCCCATGCAAAGAGATTTTTTTGGGTCAGGTCTAGTTTACATGTACAAGTATTTGGATGAAAATGTTTGCCTGAAGGGTTTTTGTTGCCGTTATGTTTATCTTTTTTTTGTTTGTACTAGTGTGTTGGTGTGTGTATGTGTGTATGCACTTTTTGGTCTTAAATATTTTGTAACGGTTTATCCTGCTAAATGCACTAAGCCACATGCATAATTGATGCGATGATGGTCATGCCTTTAATACTTTCAATCGTAAGTATCTATGTATGTACGAATTGTAGATTGCTGTTATTGTTTGCATTCCGTGTAAATAAATTTCTATGGATGTATGTAAGTACGTTAGCCAGTAATACAAGTGTATCCTTGCAACATAAACGCAAGCATTTCAATGTATGTATTTTAACAATATCTTGTTTTAGTATCATAAATATGTATTTATATATACTTAACAACCTTTAATATACATATATAGGAGAAATCCTAAACATTGTACATTGGTGAGCTTTAGTTAGTTTTCCATTATGTACTCGAATTTCAATATATATATATAGGGACGAAACGAAAAATTTCGATAAAAATATATATTTTTGAACCTTCACTTTTCTGAATTCAATCATATTTGGACTTCTGTCGAATTATATTTGAAGAAAGTGATTATTTAAATTGTTGTGTTTTAAATAAGGTATGTACTCGTATTTTAAAAATATATGGAGGGGAGCATTTCTTTTGAAAGTTAAAACATAGGTTCATCTTCTTTGTAAGAATATATTTATGTTCACGTATTTATTGTTTTTGACATATGAATTAAAATGTTTTTTCGTTATTTTTGGAAATTACGTATGAGATTTCTTCACAGATATGTGTATAAATATAAATAATACTCGTTTAGCTTAGATATGTATATTAGGGATATAACTAATTTTGGCGAAATTTTTGCCATACCACCACGTGATGTCCAATGTTGCATAAGTAATTTTTTAGGTCATTTGGAATCAAAAACATCCCGCACCAACACCAATTTTTTTTTTTTTCAAGTTTGTATTTTTTTATTTCAAATTTATTGTTTAAATAAAAAAATTTTAATTTTAAAGTTCTTGGCGATTTACATAATGGAAGTATGATCTGCATCACTTTTATTGTACTTTTATTGCTATATGATTTAATTTCGAATCCACATACAATTTTTGCAAAGTGAAACAAACTGTGATTTGCAAATTTGTTCAACTTAATTGAAAAGTTTCTAATGGGTACGTGTTACTATTACAAATCCTTTCCACTCCAATCTTATTATTTTATTTTTTGACTATAAATTTCTTTAAAAAATTATATAAATTATTGCGTTTGTTTCGCGAAAAAATAGTTCATATTTTTTAATGCTCTATTCGACTATGCTATGCCAAGTTGCATATCTGCAAAAAATGTCAATAGTTATATCCCTAATGTTTATATGTTAAAAACAAAAATAAACAAAAAAATGCAGACACACAAATATTTTAAGCCAGACAACAAGTGCTTGTAATATCACCTTAAATAATTCCAAGATTTTAAAGAATTACGTTTTCTTAGAACTTTTCAATTAGAAGTATTAAGTGTATTTGTTTTAATAAAAAATAAATAAAATAAAAATAAATAAAATATGATACCCTATACAGAGAAGATGATTTCTTTTATAATTGATATTGGAGCTATAAATAATTATAGACATATCGTTATAAAACTTGCTAATGCGAGTTCGGCTTATAAAGGGGTTTCCAACAAGAGGTGTTTTTTTGAATCACCAGGTATTTCGGTAGCTGTCACAATTGAAGCATTTATTCTTTGACATCTGACAAGTAGAAACTACGCCATTACTAAAAATGGAACGATATACGCTTCAACAACGCATTGAAATTATTAAAATTCACTACAAAAATGGTGAAAATCTTGCAGTCACAGCACCTTGTCAGACCGCAATACAGAAATTGGTGGAAAAATTCGAGCAGCTGGGACATGTTAGTGATGTGAAGAATAAAACCCGTGCACGTCGCTCAAGAACAACTGAGAATATTGCTGCTGTAGCCCAAAGTGTTGAAGAAAACCCAGGTTTGTCCATTCCTCGTCATTCTTTGGAATTGGGCATTCCACAAACGTCATTACACCATATTTTGCATAAAGACTTGGGTCTTAAGGCTTATAAAGTTCAGTTAACACAAGAACTCAAGCCGGCCGGTCATCCTTTGGGGCCACGTAAAAGATATGGTCTACGCCAACAGCCCAGCGTCGATGCAAGACCTCAAAGATAGAATTCGTGAGGCTATCGAGAACATAGTTCAGCCACTTTGCGATTTGTTTATGGAAAATTTCATGAAAATAATATGGTCCTATAAGCGTGGTCGTGGTTGATGTTGTTTTTCATTATTAACGGCATACTTTCCTCTTTATTATGAAATAAACATCCGCTCATTTATCTCAAAAGAAGCCATTTTTCTTTGAATACCAAAATAACACCTCTTGTTGGAAATCTCTGCATAAAACATATTTGTACTGTATATATAAGGTATTTATGAGAGCTTAACTATTTTGAGATAGGGCAATCGTAGGAGAAATAATGGAACAATTCTAACCAAATTCTATAGACTTTCTCCTTGGGACAATATAAAAGCTTTTGTTGAATTATATTTGAAATTGCGACGGACGGATGGACATTGCTTTATCGACTCAGAAAGTAATCCTGAGCAGATTGGAATACTATAAGGCGGGTATTCGGACAATATTTTTGCACGTTACAAACATCAGCACTAATCCAATTTAGAGTATTTAATTTTTTAATGCTTGTGTCAATAATCACAAATATTAACAATAATATAATTACAGTTCTCTGTAACATCTCTATGGTTAGTTGCTAACAAAAATGTTCAATGCATATGCTTTTTTATATTGCAATAAATTAAAATACGGTTGTCAGATCTTACAATATTATCAGAAAAATGTTAAAAAATGTCTTAAAACCGTGACTTGTAACGTTGTTATAAAAAGCATTGTCAGTGCATTGTAAGACAATAATATAGACAGCCATCTTACAATCGTGTAAAAATTTTTTTTTAATTTTTTTTCAAAATTGTTTTTTAAAAGATTTTTCCAATTTTTAATTTTTTTTTTTTTTTGTAATTTATTAGTGAAAAAAATGTATGACAAAATAAAGTTTTTTGTCATAAAAAATTCGGGTTAAAAATATTTTTCCCAATTTTGACCCATTGTAGGTCCAACTTTGTATAGCCTTATATACATCGTTGCAATGGACTGTGAAATATCTATCATTAGATATCCATATTGTCTATATTTATGACTCAGTAATCGAGATATAGATCAAAAAATAGGCCAAAAATAGAGGTTGTCTCGGATTTTTGCTCATATCTCCGTTATTTATGGACGGATTTTGCTGATTTTAAATAGGAAACTTCTCGAAAGCATGTCTGACAGAATTATTGAGGATACTTTATAGGGTCGGAAAATTATATTGTGGAAATTACAAACGGAATAACAAATTTATATATACCCTTCTCACGAAGGAGAAGGGTATAACAAGTAAGAGTGCTAACTCGGCAATGCCGAATCTTATAAAGCCGTCACCTTTGTTGTGGATGCATTAATTATATCAAGAAAACTTTTAAAAATGTTACATTTAATTGCCGACGAACAGATTATATTGTAGAAGTTACCAACGAAATGACAATCTTATATATGTATATACCCTTCTCACGAAGGCGAACGGTATAAAAACAACAAAGCCAAACGAAACGAAACACCAAAAAAAAACAAAATACGCAAAGCAATGAAACCAACACACATCCAGTCACACGTTTTGTTGCTTTTTTGTCAAAGCATGCAATAAATTGTCTTTTTTTGATGAAATTTTCAGAGGTTCTATCGGATTTTTGCTCATATCTTCGTGATCTATGGACAGATTTTGCTGATTTTAAATAGAAAAGCATGTTCTCGAAAGCATATCTGACAGAATCATTGAAGATTTGGATCCCGAAGATATCTGGAGTCTTCAGAAAATTGATTTCAACAGACAGACGGACATGGCTTAATCGCAATTTATAAGGATCCAGAACATATATACTTTATAGGGTCGGAGATTTATATTGTGGAAATTACAAACGGAATGACAAACTTAGATATACCCTTCTCACAAAGGTGAAGGGTATAACAAAATTGAAACAAAATTGGAAATCTATTTAAATAAAAATAGCGACATTTCAATTAAATAAAACTATGTCAAAGATAGGAGCAGAGCCAAATTTGACTTGACTTTTCAAGGCCCAAGCCACAATCCTACCGCTGGTGGTAGGAAAGAATCCGTGTGTTTACAATATTATCAAACTTATCGAGGAAGTTGAAGCAAAGCGCAGTTTATGGGATGCTGGATGCGAAAAGATAAACTTCTCAAAGACGTTATATTGCAAGAGGTCGCAGATGCCATGTAGGTAAGTTAGAACGATTGCAAAGAAAAATGGCAAAGATCTGAACTGTGTGAACTGACAATTTTTGTAGGTAGATAAATTTATTGACTAACAATTGTCTGGCAACAAAACTGTAAGATTTTCTTACAATCGTCTGAACTAACCATTTAGCTTTAACAAGTTTTCATGGTCAGTACATTCCAGCACATTGCCAGATCTAACAACATTGTAAGGTATGACAACCGTCTATACACAGCTTTACAAGCCTCCTTGTTTATAGTAGTAAGCTAAATAATTTTGTGGATGTGTTTATTTAAAAAATTAAAATCCATTTAAATTTATTTTTAAAATCAAAAAAACAAAAACTCAAAACAAAAGCAATGAAAACTTAATTATTCATAAATAAAAAAATCAAAGTGTTAAGAAGGACTGAGATAGAAAAATTCTTAACATACATACATGTTAATAAAAATTAAACCACTACATTCAGAGTTTTGATTTTTTTTATTTGATTCAAATTATTATTACAATTTACAAAAAAAAAATATTTTTATAGTTGTGATCAATAATGATGAAATTTTGAACCTTTTTCTGAAACCCTTCCATTAAGGTTTTTCCTGTCACTTTGATCGAACAGGTAGTCTATCTCCGTTGAAAATCTATCACACTTTTGGACACCTTTTTTTGTGGTCTTCAATTCTCTTTTAACAAGAGCCCAATATCTCTCCACTGGACTTAGCTCCAGGCAGTTTGGAGGATTTGCCTCTCTTGGTACAAATAACACATTATTTTTTTTGTACCACTCAAGACCTTGCTTACGATAGCGACAGGCTGCCAAATCAGGCTTAAAATAAGTGGACACATAAAGAGGTCTTACCAATGGAAGCATCCTCTTTTGAAAACATTCCTTGATGTTAATTTCGATATTTGTAGAGCCCATTGTAAAAAATGTTTGGCTTCTTTTGCCGCAACTCCATATTGCTTGCCATGCCAAGAACTTTTTGGGATAATGTGCTGCTTTTGGATCCTAAACTTATATACAATATTTTCTCGAACATAAAAATATTGACCCGGTAGCTGTGAAAAATTTTCATACGTACGTTTCGTCACCCATTATGCAGCAGGTATATTTTTTTTTTTTATAAAACATGACTTAACTGTTCGTGGTCTGTTTTTGGTATTTTCCATGTCTTCTTTAAGTTGTTTAACCCATTGAAATCAATGAAAAATTCTCCTGCTCCATCAGGAGAAATGTAGAGATCAACATTAATCGATGATGTTGTTGTATCAGACATATGATTTGTTGTATTTTTGTTTGACAAATGGGAGTGTCTCGTCTCTATGTATAATTCTCTATGTACTTAATTTTCAATTTAAAATAGCAGGGATGGAAATTAGAATATTTCTTCTGTAACAAAAATAATATTCAAATAGTACTCATTCCATGCCCAGAGTACTAAAACTGAAATGTTTTTATTTTCACTAGAAAATATTTTTTACCCCAAATTTTCTATATAGAAAACTATTATATATAAAATTGTCTATATAAAAAAATGATATACATAAATATTTATATAGAAAAAATGCTATAAACTAATTTTTCTGTAGAAAAAACTGTTATACGCAAATGTTTCTATAGAAAAAATAGTTATACAAGAATTTTCTATAGAGAAAACGGTTATACATAAACTATGCTATAGAAAAATTTGTGTTTAACAAAGAAAACTGCTATACACAAATTTCTCTATAGGTATATAAACTTTTATACATACATTTTTCTATTGAAATGACTGTTATACAAACATTATTCTATACAGGAAACTGTAATACACATTTTTTTAGTCGAACACAGATTTTTCTTTAGAAAAAACTGTTATAGAGGAATATGTTTATAGTTTGTTTATAAGAGTATCAAATTGGACACAGGAGTACCACGGTACTGCCACGGTATCATTTTGTGTAACCCTGCTGCCAAGTAACAAGTATATTTATTTGACTATTTTGTCTGTCGGTACACGTTTAGCAAATGTTTAATGTATTTAGCTTTTGCAATTGCACAAGTACATTGTTATTTTAAGTTTCATGGTCTTTGGTTTAAATTCCTCTTTTTTTTTCTTCTTTGTTATTTCAAGTTGTTGCTTCTTTTATTTTTTCCTTTGTTTTTCTTGTCTTCAATCGTAGATTGTTATCATCAACTGTATAAATACAATTTTACTTTCTAGTCGAGTCTTTAGCATGCAAATTGAGTAATCATGTATAAAGGAAAAAATATTTCAAAAAAAGAAAAGCAAAAAAACAACAAACTGGAAAAGAAATCTTAAAGGGCAAATTATTGCTAAGTGGTTTGCTCTTTTGTGGTTTGGCAAATGATTGTGAAAAATTAACATAAAAGTTAATATTCAATTTGAAATTTACTTTTTTTCTGCTTTATTTCCAAAAAAAATAAAAGAATATCCTCACAAATTGAAAGATTCTCAAAATATTTAATAACTTTTTGAAATAAAATTGTCACTAGACACCAATTACTAGACATAATTAGTTTAACACAACTTCTGTCTAAACTCCAAAGTGCATTAAGAACTTTAAAATGTCTGCACATAAGCATACAACATTATCTTTAATATTAGAACAATACTTAACTATCTACCTACATACATACATTTTTATACAGATAAATATTTTGTAAAAATTGTGCATATTTTGCCAAAACCATAAAAGAATAAAATAAAAAGAAATGTTATATTTGCGAAACTTTGATTACTGCATTATGCCATAATATGCTTTTAAAAATTATAGACAATGCATAAAAGTTTTCTTGTCGTTTTCTCTATTATGGAAAAAAAAGTTTTGCGAATATATTTTCCCTTTTCTAAAAACAAAACTTTTAAATAAAGGAAAATTAAATGAATTCTTTTTTGTCGCTCTGCTGCTATGTGTATATAATATTTTCCTTTATTGTATTTTACCAAAGTTTGTTTACAAATATATATAAGTACAATAAGAAATAATTTTATAAACAAAAAAAAAAGCACACGACAACTGTGACATTATAAAAATAAAACTGCAGAAAACCATACTTTTACTGAGAAAACTAGGAGAAAAGTACGCATTTATTTAACCCCTTAAATGCAGTTGTTGGTTTCCGGCCCCAGCAGAGTCAAATGAGGACAAATGAGGAATGACTGGTTAGCTTAATACAAATCTGTTTGTATTTCTTATATAAATATTAAATAATTTCATAAATAATTCAGTTATTTAATGCATTAGCATAGCCATCACTCAAAAAATACAGCTAGGAAACAAAAAATGTTTAATACATATATGTTCTGTATTTACTTATTGAGGAGTCTTTTAATTGATGTCCTGAGATATAAACAAAGACCCACGACTAAGCCGATTTTTATTTTTTTATTTTAACGTTTATTTATTTATCGAATTTGCCTTTCTTAGGCCTAACAATAAAAATCTCTCTATAGCTCTCTGACAGGAGCGTTGATGGACGTATGGGCCACATCTTTGCGGGGTGGTAGATCGGCTCTACGAAGCCTTGAAATTGTTTGGGTTTGTACGAGAAGTCTTGCAAGCGGGTTCGCGTGATTCCGTAACTTCTTGATGTATTTATCACGGACATTCTTGAACTCATCCTTATCTAATAATGGTAGTTGTAGGTCTGTATGGATGTTCTCATTTCTTATGTGCCATGGTGCACCCGTCATATCTATTGAGCTCTCTGTATAAGAGCAATACTGGAATCACTGGCCATTCCCCACAATTGGATTCCATATGTCCATATTGGTTTTAAAACACATTTATACAGGATGACTTTATAGTCAAGGCTTAATTTTGATTGGTCATTGATTAGCCAGTGAAGGCTAGAGACTCTTAACTTCATGTGATGTCTCTTGGCTTCTATAAAACAACGTCAAGTAAGTCGTCTATCCAAGTGAATACCAGGTATGTAACAGTATACTTCTGAGACTGAATGTGATGTGTTTACTTTTTAGTTCATTTACTCGTATTCTCCAGTTATTCAACCACATCTCCACGAGTCTAAGATAATTGGCCAATTCCGTAGAAGCTACCTACGGATCTGCATGGTAGCTAAGTATTGCCGTATCATCAGCGAATGTAGATATGATATGGTATCACACACAGGCAAATCCGATTTTTGACCACAAGTTTATATGTTTGGGAAAATTAAATTAATGAAGTTCCCAGATTAGTTTTAGGCCCAAAAAACTTAAATTATCATAAATTGTCAGCGCTGGAATAATCCAAATTGGTTCATAAATGTCCAAAATAAGCCAAAATTCGATTTTTTCTTAATCTAGTGAAATTTTTCTGATTGCATTCAAAATGTAACCTTATTTCTAGTGGGCGTGGCTTTTAATTTGCAAATATTTTTAGTTATATCTAGGATACCAAATTTTGTACATAAAAGGGTATATATAGAGGAGAAGAATGGTATTTGAGGGACCTTTTCAACAATATACATGTTTTACACTACTATTGGGGATCGAAACGCATTTAATAGGGCTATTATGGAGACATACACTGATCGATATGTTTATTTATCGCAAATTGTTTAATTAGATTAAAATACAGGGAAACTCCTTCGAGTACTACTTCTCTGTAAGTCAATTCATGCACCTGCTGAAGTAGCGACGTCAAATGATTCTTTAAGACGAGGCGATCTGCGTGGGGTCATGTCATCGTTTTTCAAAATACAGTGTATGAAGCAAACAAACTTAAACGAATTACAAAATAACCTTCCTGTACAACGGAAAACACGAAACACTAAAGGTTCTGATAGTCTTGAATTTTCATGGCGGTATCCCCCTGTAGGAAGGTCAGCTCGCTGGAATTCTGCCATTAATTTCTTGCTAATGGAAATTGATGTGTAAAATTGTTGCATCTGTTGATGATGTCGCAGTAGCTGTTGCGAGGAAATACCTAACGACTCTCTCACAATGCCATTAGGACAATGGCTGTGGTCTTGGATAGTATCTTGGGCAAAAGGACCATGTAGTCTTATTGAGTTGTACAATTAACCTATTTTCCTACTTCCACGCCTTAATGGGGCGGAACTCAGGTTCATGGACTGAACAAGGTATCTGGATGTTATTCTGGAATTCAAACTGTCTTGGAAACTAAACTTCGAACCGAGGGCATCAAAGGCAGTTATTGCCACATAGGAAGGCTTTTGTTATTAATCGAAAGAACAGGGAATAGTTAGCCTTTCGACATGGTGACTGTTTATGCCAAAACTACACTTAGCGATTTTCCTCATTTCCCTGTAATTCCTATTTTTTCTCAATATATAATAATGCAGAATGCTAAGTGTTGCAGTATACTTCCATTTATCATTAAGTTCTAAATCAATGGTAAAGAGTTTTAAATACTTATTTTTCGGCGAGATACAAATCTAACTTTAAACTGTTTACTTCGTTGTATTACTCCTTATTGGTAAGAATCCATTTTCCAAACGATTGAATAAATAATTAGAAAATATCCTAATTATTCTATTCTATTTCTTTCCTTTCTTCATATTTATTTCTCCAATTATTCTGAATAACAACATCTAAAAGATTTTGTTTCGGCTCAGAGAGTTTGAACATCTCTTCCAGTTTATCCTAAAGACTTCTACTTTGATATTCGCAGATCCCAAACGAGGCACTCCATTGGATGATTTGGTTTATATGGTGCACAGCTGGCTCTGAAGTCGGTCAGGCTCAGTACTGCGAAGTGTATGTAAGCATGGACCACTGGCCATGTGACTATTTTGTGATATCATATGTTGATTTTAGATATAGATCATGTTCGAGACCTATACAAAAGTTTATTGTTTTCGGCTGAAATTCCGGCTATAAATAATGGTACACTGCCCGAGATACTTTATGGTACGCAGTGAGAATATACGGATATGTACCGACCGTACACCTGCGATTAAATCTCTCTCTACGCAACATCTATAATGGTCTATGAATGCCTGGTGTATCTTAAGGAGATGAAGTGACATTCTATCTTGGAGCTATTCGGAGTACCATATTGTAAAAATTAATGATCTTTTTGGTTTTTTTTTATTAAAAAATATTTTATTGTTGGATGTGGTTTTATTCATAATTCGTGTTGTGTTATTTATACTAATTTAATGCTGATTCAACTCTTAGCCCTTAACAATATTAGCTTATTCCTAAAGTTTTTAGTAGTTTACTTAAGGTCATTATTACAACTTGCCTTTATGTTCGTAATAGTAAAAGTTAACTTTAAAGCTACCTATTTCTATTACTTAAAGTTACCTTTTACTAATACCAACATAAAGGCAAGTTGTAATAATGGC
This sequence comes from Calliphora vomitoria, assembly GCA_942486065.2. Taxonomy (NCBI): domain Eukaryota; kingdom Metazoa; phylum Arthropoda; class Insecta; order Diptera; family Calliphoridae; genus Calliphora; species Calliphora vomitoria. Next base: position 40,077,930 of record OW818031.2, read on the forward strand.
CCTTAGTCTAGTATTAGTGTCATGGGAACTTTTGTGTTGTGCATTATCCCAGCAGTTCTAGGAGATAGTACCGAACTAGTGATTTTACCCATCATTTAGGGTGGGAACTAGTTACTTCAATAGCTACGTGACTAGTTATTTTAACACGTGCATGTCCTAAGTAGGGGTTCAATTGACCCCTTTTGACTACAATGAGAATGTCTAATAGCTGGTCCAAAGTAGTCAACACATTGGATTCACATACAGGTTAAATATCGTCAATTACCTTACCAGCTGGTAACTTGATCAGCTACATAACTGGTTATTTTAACATGTACGGATGCTAACTGATCTCAAATAGTCAGCTAAGTAAAAGACATATCATAGGCAGTCCAACAAACGATAGCTTGTAAACAATCATTTCTCCGACAACTCTCCAATGGATTGCCTCTGGTGCGTAAAATAGCTACTTTCTAAAGTGCACAACAACATAAAAATTTAATGTGACGTCACTATAGGTTACTTAGAGACACTTTAGTGACTATTGACTTCATACTATCGACTTCATCAGAATACATAAGCAAAACTAAAACTTAACTCTATGAGAATTAAATCAACACAAGTTGTATAAAACCAGTTTGAACTAATTACTCACAAAACGTTTAAAGTGCCAACACTCCAGATTACTCAGAAACACTTAAGTGATAATTGTCTGCACGCTAGATTACCTGTGATGTATAAAGTAACCAATTGTCATATCTCTGCACTACAAAGAGCACATACATGTCAAATGACCAAAATATAAAAATTGGAGTCAGCCAAGTGATATGATATTTGTGACGAATGTCTATAAGGGATACATAGACTTCTTGCTTAACTGCTGGGATGACGTATCTCGTGTGCATGTGTATATAAATTGCATATCTTCGCCACTTTACTGCAAGGCAAGTGCGGCCTTGGTAATTGCACTAAACGGCGTACGTCATTTAATCGTCGCTTGTGTTCATTTTGAAGTTACTGAACATTTCTTTTAGATTCTTGTGTTGGAAATTTAGAATACGTTTTACAACCCGATATTAGTCACTGTATCTATTAATAGTTTTACGGACGAGCTGACTAAAAGTGGTAGCTTGGTGCTTCAGTTTCATTTTGCATGTGGCTTTAAGAAACTGCTTAGACTAGAGAGTGTCCATCGAAGCTTACATAAACTTTTATGAATTTCACGGGATCGTAGTCTTTAAGAGCACTGTTTAGTCTGACAACACGCATATTTAATTCTACATTTATTTACATCTGTAGGATTTGGTTGAGGGGACATCTATGCCCGGCTCGTTCGGGGATAAGAGCCGTAACATTGGACAGTCCCTTTCTGCGTGTCCTGATGGTTCTATCGGGGGTGGCTATTAGGAAGATTGATTCGTTTATTCGTGTATCGAGTTTATTTGATATCGAACTTCATAAGGTTATGCAAGGGTCTTGATTGAAGAACTAAAACAAGACCCTTTCGGGATCACAATGGCAGCAGTTTATGAATTTGTTGAAATATATTTTTCTGATTTCTGATGCATTAGGTCAAATATGTTCTCAAAAGAACTCAATAATACAAGGATCTTTTATGTTTTATCTATGGAAAAAAATATTCCGAAGATATCTTTTAAGTAAACATGATTAAATATTGCATCAAACCAGCTGAAAATAATTAAAATGTATAAATATTTCTATGAATACTTAAAGAGTAAAACACTAAATTGGGTAGTCATAAAAACAAATCAAGTTTAATTAACTTTCTTTGAATAATGACTTCTCGGATAAAATACTAATAAATTTCATAAAATTTTCAAAACAATTGTAAATTGTTTAAGAAATTTCAATTGAATTTGCTATTAAGGATGTTATTTATTATCTTTTGTTTAATTTTCACACAGGTATGCATTTAATTCTCCCCTTTTTAATGTTCATGAAATAAAATCAAATTTGTTTTTCTCCTACTTATGTTGTTTTTTTCTTTTTTTTTGTTGTATAAAAGATTAACTAATTTGACTTTCACTGACAAATGTTGGTGTAGATTTTCCTAAAACATTTTTGTTGTTGTTGTTGCTGCTGCTGCTGCTCTTGATGTTGTTGTTGTCTTTTCATAATTTCAGTTTGCGTGTTATTTTGCTTCTATTTAAAGGTTAATGTTCATTTAACTGACTTTAGTACCAACATGGATAAAGAAGAGAGTGTAAAAGGAGAAAACATTAAATAAATACACCGTACATGACAGCACTTTGATCAAAAACGATATAAAAAATTATACCACACAAACATACACACACGCATACACTCTAACTTGCACACTAGGGTGGCCCTTATTTATCGTTACTCCCAATGTCTAAAATTGTTCTTTTGAAAATTTTAGCAAAATCGGAAAATGCTTGAAAGTTGTATATTTTGTTCGAGTTTCGAGTTTTGGGTCAAATTAAATTTAAAAACAAAAATCAAATTGAAAATAGCTTTTGTATTTCAGTTATCCACACACAGGATACAGATTCGTAATTTCAGCCGAATTTGTTGCCAATCGAATGACTCTGCCTTAGTGGCCGAATTTTACAGTTGTGGCTACAACATTTTAAAAGTGGTAACAAAAAGTAAACTTTAACAGTTGTACCTATAAGGACCATCCTATTTGAAACAGACAAACCGAATCCTCTCCTGTTTTCATACTTTATGAGTATTTGTGTGTATTTTAATACATCCTATAAAAAAACAGGACACAAGGTGTATTTGTGTAAGTACGGTTGTTTGTATGTGTGTGAGTAAGTAGATCTGCTTGTGTTTGTATTTATATGCAGGTGTTTTATTCGTTTGTGCTGCTTTGTGGGTTTTTCGAATATTGTTATACAGTTGGTATTACGCAAACACACACAAACAAGTATATGTACAATACTACAACGAGAAAGCGTAAATTACCAGGACGAGCACGTCTGGTCATTAAGCCAAATAAAAACCAAAATAAGATTTATATTTCCAAGCACGAGGTTGAAAAGTATTTTGGTTTTTTTTTATATTTTTTCGCGGGTAAGTTTCAAAGAACTTTAAAAATCTAAAAGATGTTGCTTAAAGGTTTTTAAGAAAATATCGTCGGAAGGAAGATTTGGTTCCATTTACTATATCTTATAAAGGGTCTTCTAATAGGGACCTCCGAACTTTGACTGTTGAGATCGGCCATACTGTTAAAGCTACATCTGTCGAATTGACTGTTATACAGTTCAACAATTTAAGCAAATGATAAAATTGTTATATCAAAATGGGTGTTCTGTTCGGCCAACTTTTCACGCGCATAGCCCATTTTACGGAGAGGCATTCCGATACATTTACTGTTTACTATGAATTTTGGGCTGGCGTTGTCATCGGTCCATATTTGCTAGAGATCGACGTTGACCACACCAGCACTCTCAACAATGATCGCTATAGGTCAATGATTTCCAACTTCTTTTGGCCTGAATTGGATGATATGAACACCATTGTTTCAGGATGAAGATGATGTGCACTGGCCAACGAAATCGTACGATTTTATCCCTTTAGACTTCTTCTTGTAGAGTTTTCTTAAGTCGCAGATCTATGTGAATAAGCCACAAACCACACCGGATCTCAAAGCCTACAGAACTCTACGGAATCGATTTTCTTCGGGACTGCATACAATTTTTATACGATCCGGAAAGAGAACTTAATGCAAACTCGTGTAAAGTAAAATTTGGCTGATTTAAGCGGGCACTTAAACAGATCTATCCAAACTTGTCCCATTTTGAAAGATAAATTTAGGTTTATGTAAAATATGCTAAAAACGCAAAGCATTGATCCTCGTAGAAGCTCCATATTTATATAGCTCTATTAATTACTACAATACATAAAAAGTTGTTTTACTATCACACCGTAAATAACGTCACTGTGGGCACTTTTATAAAAAAACTCATTTTTCCCGTTTTAAGAATTTCGGTATTTTAAAATAAAAAATGGCAAAAATTATAATAGCATTGATTTAACGACATACGGATCTATATGAGTTCTAAATTTTGTTTTGATATCTTTAACCACTAAAATTTTACATTAATTTTTTTAGTTTTTAATGATAAAATTATTTAGTTATATAGCATATATAACAATACCAAACTAAATCGAAATTTTGTAAAACCTTAAGGCCATGAAAAACCTGTATACCAAACTTTATTGAGCCCAGAAGTAAATATTATCGTTCCGTCTCATATAGCTCCAACGTTGACGATATCACTAAATTAAAAGGATTCGAAATAGTATAGAAAAAACAGCAAAATCATAAAACGATTCAAATCAAGTACAATTAAGATCATAAAATTTGTTTGAAGTTATCTTATAGCCAGGTTCACAACTCCTTTTTTAGTGAACTAATTTTTAATAGAAAAGTGCAAGTTTAAAAAACTTGCTTTTCTAAAACTTTCCTTTCTATGGCTTTGATACAAATAACTTTTTAGCCTGCACTCGCTAATGTTTATTTTTATTTTGTTTTGCATGAAAACTCTGTAATAAGGTGAAAGTAAAATAAGGAAAATGAAAGTTTATTTTGTTTTTTTTTTTTCAAAGGTTTTTTCTCTTTGTGTGATTATTAATTTTGTTTTTGTTGTTGCTGCTACTGCTGCTGCCTCCTTTGTATTAGATACAAAAGTTCTGGTCCGAATCTAGGAGTTTAAGTTAAAACAGCAACACCAAACGACCTGTTGGTTGTGTGGGTAAATGAAACAGGATTCAGTTATTTAAGTTAATAAAATACAAACACAAACACAAATAAACAAAAAAACACCACACCAACCAACATTCTCTCTCTCACACAGACACACACAAAGCATATCAATTTATATTTACCATGCCATAAAATATGTATGTGTGTGTCTGTAAGTCTACATGTATTTTTATGGAATAAACCATAAAAACAATTGGTAGGACACTACTTTATATCAGTTAAAGGATAATAGATAATAAAAGAGATACGAAATAAACTGAAAGAAACCCAATAAAGGAAGTCAAAGTCAGTATTTAGTCGTAGTAGAGCTTTATATATTATAAGAAATTATTGTATGTGAAATTATAATAAATTATTTTACGTTTGTTTAGCTAATTAAGTTATTTTATTACTATTAACATTAGCAATAAAAGATAAATAGTTAAGTAACATGTAAGTCGCAAAAAAACAAAATAAAATTGAAAAATTCTACCATGATGAAATAAATTAAGAGAGGTTGGCTTTGGATGAAATTTTGTTTTAATAAGAAATAAAGAAATAAGAATGTAAACAATAAATTAATATAGAAGAGTTATATTAAACCTTGTAGTAACTGAAGAAAGAACACATTATTTAAAAATATAAAGGGGGTATAACTAACTTATATCCTTAGAAATTAACAGGTACAGACATTCAATTTTTAAATTTTTACTTAAAAGTTGATTTTTATAATCCTCTGTAAATCCATACTCCTCTTTAAAGAAAATATTCACATTATTCTGACACGCACTCCTTAAAATCAAATAACTTTGATTTTTTATATAAAACATTTTTTTTTTTTTAATCTATCCTACTTTTTGTCTTAAAATCAATAAAAATGTTAATTATTATTTTCGGATAAAATATTAGTTTAGCTTTATTATAACCTTTATCATGAGTGTTAAGGGTATATATAAGTTTGTCATTCCATTTCCTCATTTTTCATTTCCTAGCTAATAAAGTGTATATATTCCGGATCGTTATATCGTTCTGTCTGTTGAAATCAACTTTCAGATGATGTCAAATAACTTATATGCATGATTGTTACATCAGTATATCCGCTATAGTCTAGCTTAGGATATTATTTTAAATCGAGAAAATCGGTCCATAAATGGCTGATATATAAGCAAAAAGCCACGACTACCTCGTTTTGTTACTGTTTTCACACACATTGTACATACAGTAAGGTAGTTATACACTTTTTACAACAAAAAAAAAATCATCAATATTTTTTTACGAAAATTTTGTTTCGCAAACTTTTTTCAAAATTTATTTTTTTACTAAATTTTTTTTTTACTAAAATTTTTTTACTAAAATTTTTTTTCATTAAATTTAAAAAAGATTATTTCACCAAAAATGTCTACAATATATTCTTAAAGTATACTTGGTTAAGTGTACATTAGATTCGACACAGACTCTTAGCACTGTTACATGTTTTTATATCATACACCTTCACATATTATTATTTTATTATTTTTATACCCTTCACCATGAGTGGCAAGGGTATATATAAGTTTGTCGTTCTGTTTGTAATTTCTACATTTTTCATTTGCGACCCCATATTCTGGATCGTAAAAGAAAGCGTCTATCCGTCTGTCGGTTGAAACCAACTTTCCAAATCCCCTAAATAACTTACAAACATGATTGCTACATCAATATATCGGGAATTCTTCCAATTCGGTTGCTATTTGAAATCGAGAAAATCGGCTCACATATGACTGAGATATAAGGAAAAAACCAGCATTACTTCTATTTTTGACCTATTTTTGATCTATATCTGGATTACTAATTCATTAATATAGACAATATGGATATCCAATAATAGATATTTCAAAGATCTTTGCAATAAGGCCAAAGTTAGTAGGACCTACAGTGGGTCAAAATCGAGAAAAAAATATTTTTTAACCCAAATTTTTTGTTGTAAAATTTGTAAATTAAAAAAAAAAATTTTTTTGCCCAACATTTATTTCGCTAACAAATTAAAAAAAATTAAATTTTTTTTTTTTAAATTTTGTTTGCCTAATAAATTATTAAACTTTTAATTTGGTGAAGGGTTTATATAAGATTCGTCACAGCCGAATATAGCTCTGTTACTTGTTGAATTTAGATTTATTATTATGCAGCATATATCGTTAATCAAATTGTGTCTTTCCTGAATTTTATTTAATTAATTTGAAAAATACAACAGAATTGAATTTAGCTTTGTTGACTTCAAATTCAAATATTGGTTGTTGTAATCAAGAAATTGTTTGTAATAAAAGACTTAATGGCAGAAAGAAGTACTCGAATACTATAACTGAATAATTGATTACAATACAAAGTAATTCGATGTTCTCTACCCAAAGCTGAGTTTCTGACATCTGAATAAAATTTTAGAAAACAAAATACACCAGAAAATAGAAAAATACATATAAATAGTTAATTCATGGTTAATGTTTTGATATATTAGAGTAAATAGGAAAGTTAAGTATGTTCAAGTTTTGTAGATACATTCTCATGTTTACAGCTTTGTGTTCTGATTAAGAATATGTTTCTTTTTTAGATGGTTTGTCATCTCCCTATGAAGGACGCTGCTTTTAGTCAGATTCCAAAACGCTTAAACAGTCGATAAATTAACGATGGACCGAGAATCTACTACTAAACCTGTCAAGCAGAATCTCTTCCAGAACAAACTATTTCTTATATGTTATATTAATGTTTTTGGAATTGTTCCTAATAATTGCATTTGATAAACCATTTGTATTTGAAGCATGTACTATGCATGTATGTTATAATAAATTTAAAAAAAGAAAAAACTGTTTTGATTTCAATTCACAATGAGAAAACAATCTATTGGTACTTTCAGTCGTTTTCACCGAATTATTTTTTTAAATGGTTGGGAGTACCATATATTCTGTAATTTCAATCGAATTCAGGAGATAGTACATGCAACCGACAGAATTTGATTGGCGACAAATTCGGTTGTGAACACGAATCTGCTTTCTATGTGTACATAACGTATGATTATTTTTTAAACAAAGGAAACTAACAAATAATAATCATACGCCACAGTACATCTTAATTATCGCTGAAAACTGAATTTTATCTGTATTGCTAATAAAGGGATTTTCATTAAGCACTTCCTATATTTGTGTTTGTGAGATGACATCAAAATTTTTTAGGCGTTTACAGAGGCCTATTGATGTCATTATTTATGGAATATAATATCGTAAAAATGTCCTACGTGACTTCGCTGAGTGCCGTGCATCCCAAATGTTCAATTTTCAATGACTCTGGCGCATAAAAAAGGCTGAATTTGATCGATTGCATGGGTTATGTTGGCTTTTAGGTCTACTGTGGTTTGAGGATAGACCTCCGACTTAAGAACACCCCACAAAAAAAGTCTAACGAGATTAAATTGCACGATCTCGGTGGCCAGCTCATCACCTCCACGAGCAATTTGAGGGTATGGTCATCCCATGGTTATAAATAAAACAAAGTGTTTGTGAGATATGACAATTTTGTATTCGTTTGAAATACCTATCGATCCCATTATATAAGGACTACACTCGTAACATCGTGCAAATGTCCGCCGCTGCTTCGTTGGGTGGCGCGCACCCAACATTTCCAATTTTCTTGACTCTGGCGCATAAATCAGCCTGAATTTGACCGATAGCATGGGTTATGAGATTTGTGTCTTATTCGCATAGACCTGTGACGTGAGATGGCCATGCCCTCAAATCGATCGTGCAGAATGTACAATGTGGCATGAGCTGTTCTGTTAAAACCACGAGACTTTGGTGTCCATATCATCCAATTCAGGACTAAAAAAGTTGGTTGTTAGTATAGCGCTGGCCGTTGACGGTGGTGGCCTGGACAATGTCGTTCTCAAAGAAATATGGATCGATGATTTCATGTGGATTTTGGTATCGTCGCAGATTCGACAATATTGTTTCTTGACGTACCCAATCATTCAGAAATGAGCCTCATTATAAATGGGCGAAGCGCACTGAACATTGCCCGAACAAAACACCTATTCCGATAAAACAATTTTATGATTGCCACTTGTTGTTGAAAACTATATCCATCCATGGTGATTTGGCCCTAGAAGTCTCTAGTGGAAGATCCTTTAGTAAACACTGGTAATACTGAAAATATTTTCACTCCAATATGTTGGTTCATAACAAAGATTTAAAATTATCAATTCTTAATTCCATTTCCAAAAAAAAATAATAAAATGTTTAATATCATATGCGAAATGAAATTACAACAAAACAGAAAACGCTATATTGTTTTCCAACGTTAAAACAAATAACATATAAAACCATTGTAGAATAGCCCATTGTATTGATTTAATGTAAGCAACAAATTTATTATATTCATGTACTTTTGTGGCAATTATGAATAAATTTATATACAGGTGTTGAAAATACCGATGTTTCCACTTTTCTGAGCTCTAATTTGAGTTTTATGGTCTTATTTTATTTTATTCTGAAATAATGCAGGAAATTTACAATGTTATTTATTCCCAAAGCGAATAAGACAAACCACAATATCGGAAAGGAATATAGACAAATCGGCCTCTCACCGCTTTTACATAAAACACTGAAATAACTGGTTTCAGTCCATATCAGAAATATCCTTACTCCAGGTAACTTTTGCAAGGCACATCACTCATACATATGTTAGCATACGTATATTTAATAATTGGGGGCCGAATTGGACAGAAACATGCTGAAGATCGGGGCCATTAATTCTATTTCTACTCCGCACAAGGAGTAATTATATAGTCATAAATTAAATCTGTTTAAGTCTCAGTAGAACAAGTCCAAAATCGCAACATATACTGATGACATTATGCTCCCTATTAAAGTAAAAAATATTCACACGATAAGTGATCTAAATGATAGAATCATTAAGATTAAAATACCGACACAAGATTACTGTTCTATGCGACTACGTGATCTTAGTCTACACTAACGATTCAAAGACAGAAAAAAAATACTTTTATTTTTCTATAAAGTATCAAATATTTATTTGATTTTTATTCATTATATTTAATGTAGCTTTTGTTTGATTTAGAATTTCTTTAGCTGAAACTTATCGTACTCCATTTGACTTTGCTGAGGGAGAATCTGAATAAGTATCAAGCTTATGTTCGTCTAAAATTAAGTGGAACTAGAATGTAGACAATTGGCAACAATATGCATTAAAGGGTTAAAATTTGATCTAAAGAAAAAGGCTTCCTGATTCCTATCATCTTGCGTAATCTTGCCTTTAACGTGATCCGAGAATTAAATTTCAAAGTGCCTAGGCTATCAACTCCTACGTAATAAGACCGATTTATTCACAGGACTAACATAAAAAAACACCTTGTCGGGTTAGTATTGGCTCCAGGTCATGGTGGTATTCGTGGAAATTAAATTGCTGATGAATAATCAACAAACGGTTCGAACTTGGATGAAACTGTGTCTTAAAGTGACATCCATATCGCATTGATTGTGATATCGAATATTATTGATTAATGGGCGATGAAAGAGACGGAACTCATTTTAGATTATACAAAAATCTCTTGCCTTCTCTAGCACAGGAAAGAACTAAGATTCCCTCTTGGCTCTTGGGAGGAATTCTATTAGGTTACTTACGGTTATATTTATTGAGCACCGTATGATTGGACATATGGCGGTACGTATGGATTACCTACGCAACAACTGTTACAGAAGACGTATGCATGAATAAGAGGACGAATCGATACACCACCTTCTATGTTACTGTACTGATAAAGATGCATCACTGACAAAACAGTCACTTAGAAGTACCGGTTGATTGTCATGGGAACCACAAGAGTTACAAAACCGTCCGTAATAAAAGGGTGATTTTTAATATTTAGAGTTCTCCGGGAAATCAAAATGTTTTTCCACGTAAATATGATAAAATCACATGAAACCATAAATGGATTACTTCAAGTCTCGAATTGCTCTCTGAAGCTCGCCAATTTTTTTGAAGCAGTTTAGTTTTAATTACCAAGATTGAAACACCCAATTCACAATCGGTGTATAGTTGTGTTGCTTTGCCTTTGTATTCAAAAATGTTGTTAAACAAATATTTTTGCTTTATATTGGTTCTACAATACAATGTCGGTTGTCAATTAAACAACTCCAATATACTTTAGATCAGATTTTAATAGACTTCTTTGGGCAAGGTAAGGTCGTATCTACATATCATGGCAAACTACAAATCTCTATACATAGCGATCTTTCGAAACACCTTTCTGAGACTGCGACTACAAGAATCGGTCCACTTTTATTGGATGTATTCAAAGTTTATTGCATTTAGGTTAGTTATGGGAAGGGAGATTCTAAATCAAGTACATATATGTCGGTTTAAATTCCTCTTACGATGTCTTTTCAAAAGGAATAGATTTGTCAAGAGGACATTATATTCCTTAACAAAGACAATCTTAGAATTTCATGAAGGTGATATTTCGAGGTCATTTTGGAGCAGCATGTTAACGTTTCGATGTCTACATTTAGCCGATTTTGTAAGTTTTTTCACTTGAATATATTAGGATATCATATGAGCGCTAAATAATTTACCACAAGAGCTTTGTGTTTGGTTTCTTTGTCTGTTCCATATGAGCTGCCAGCTAGAGATTTGGGTACCTTGTTTCTACTGCTAATTTTATTTTATTACATTGAAAAATGTCAAATGTTGGAAATGAATGGATTTTTGTACCATTGAGTAATACTACAGCTTAATAACCATTTCGTGCTGTGAATAAGCTTTTTAAGGTTTGAACATAATCGTACATTCATCAGCTTAAGATGTGATTATGAATCCTTTTGTTGTGTGTTGAAGTTTCGAAGGATAGTAATTAAACAGGTCGAGGGTCGACTTTCATTCACACATATATTTAATGATACATCTATTGATGTTGTTGGGAAGACTGGAGTTTGGCGTTGACTTCACAGAGAACTGCATGACAGAATGCGTGAAAGTTTTTTGAAAAGTCTAAAGCCTTCAAATGGTTGTTGTGTGGTGCTGATGGGATCTAATCTATCTCATCAAATCTGGTTTTACAAGAAGTCAATGTATCCCTTTTAAATAGAAAATTTTACTAATGTTTAATTAAGTAAAGCCGTTTTATATATGCTATCTTTATAATGCTGTATATAGTAACCAATTGACTGCTCAATTGGTTACTATATACATCCCAGGTAACCTAGCATAAAGTTAATTGTCATTTTAGTGTATCTAAGTAATATGGTTGCTATTTTATATATTTGTTGAAACTACACTTTAAAAAATTGTTATTTTATCTCACAGAAGTGATCTCTTGCAGCATCAATTGTCACTAAATTTCCTTTTGTAATCCGAAGTCATTGTAATTGGCTTTCTGAATCTAAATGATAGTTTGGTACAGTCACCCATAACTACTGGCTGGCGGCATGATAACTTTTTATACGCAAGTATTGATCACAGATTAGAGCGTAATTTAATTTCTCAAATATGCCTTTCATATATTTCTAATACTACCCAAATTATATTTATTTTGGAACCATATTGTAAGTCAAACAATTACATCACTTTCATTGGCTTTTACTACTCCAATTTCAATACAAATTTAATATAATTTAAATTATGCAATAAATACTCCAACATAATTGATGCTCCTCTAGCAAAACGAATAACATTACACAAATATGTAAACCTTGTCGAAATAATAAAAAAAAAAAAATTGTGTAAAGGAAAGAAATTATTTTCGATTTAAGACAAACTGATGCAAAAAAAACAAAAAACACTTTTTTATATTAAAAATCAAGAAAAGCCAAGAAAATAAAAACGTTCATGTTCTTTTCAAATACATTTATTTTTTAAATATTCTTTTTCAAGTTGTATTTCAGTTCATTTTATGTTTTGCTCTTTGTTGTTCCTAAACAGAAATACATCAAGAAAACAACATGAAAATTTGCTGCTTGAAAATTGAAGGGAAAAAATAAAGAACAAGTATAGAAATCAAGAAGAATATCTTTAGTATATAGTATGTATGTATGTATTTATATGAAAATGAACTTAAAGGATAGAAATTGTTTTTGGAAAAATATAAAAATGTTAAAACTAGAGCAAAAAAACAAAAATAAGAACTGTAGCAATCCTTAAAGATATTGAGCAAAAATGATACTTTACATTAAGTATAAATGTTGGGTAATTTTATGCAAGATTACATGCAATTCGTATCAAAAAAACATTCGTCTACAACACACTCATACATAAGTATAAATATACATACATACCTACAAATACATATATATATGTATATTGTTTTTCAAGAGAATTTTCTTATTTTTATATGTTTTTTCGTATACTTCATATAATTGCAATAGAGCCAATTGCTGTTTTTTTTTGTTTGTTGGTATTTTCAACATCACAATCAATATTGAAGTTAGAAGATGCTAAATATGCTATACATCTGAAAAATAAACAGATTGTAAAATCAGCGACCATAATAAAAGATTTTTGGATATCCCAGCAAAAATATTCATTATTGGAAAAGTCACTACATTTCTGAGAAATAACTTTAACAAAATATCCTAGGTGAAAGGGAGCTAACACAAAACTTGTCAAGTGACTAGTATCAAAGTGACAGGGACTGCTTCTTGTTCAAGCTCTTTATATGAAGGGGACCCGTCAATTTGACATGACAAAACTGAAACGAAAACCGGTTTTTTCATCTTTGTAAACTCAAACGGTTTCTTTTTCGGTTTCTTGAAAAACCGGTTTTTTCATATTTGAACATATTTTTTAAAAATCTTTAAAACAATTTGAAAAACATTGATTTGTTTTATAGAAAAGTTTAGCATTTGATAAAATTTCCCAAAATATATAAAATAATTGCATACAATGACCACTATCGTATAAATCCTCCAATTTCGTATCTGATAATTCCATTTGCTCATCATTAGTTTCCACATGAAATTCTTCTTGAAAAGATGTTTCGTATCAAGTTGAGCTACAAGTGTACCACAAATAGAAAACAGATTCATGATAGCAACCGAATTTGCTGGCAATCGAATGATTCTACCTTATTGACCGAATTTTACAATTGTGGCTACAACATTTTATAAGGGATAACAAATGTTTGGTTGCTTCCACTGAAATTCTTCTTTGTCAACTGACTTTCTGTTAATAGAACCGAACAATTCTATCTGCGCAACCGAACCATTCGATTGGCAACAAATTCTGTTGCTAACCTGAATCTGTTTTCTCTGTGCAATAGCTGAATTTCTATTTTCTATACCATTCGCATTTTAACAGGACAAAAAAGTTATTCGCTCTTTACATATTTTTCTTCCGGGAGTCGTTTTCTCATTATATGGGATAAGGGTGTGACTTGGAAGAGTTCTATAATATAAACCGGATTGGTCGGCATTGTAGATTTGGTGAAAAGTCAACTCATCAAGGTAAACCTTAAACTATTTCACAAATGGATCGATAAGATGAGGTTTCAAAGACAATATCTCGCCCATAATTTTTAAAAATCTAATTCCATGTCGACGCTCAAATTTCTTCTACCATCCTTCACTGGCGTTGAAACCTGAATTGGTTTGATAAATTTTGGAATACAAATGTCTCACATTTGATCGTCAAATCGCTGGTGATGGAATGGAACATTTTTTCGCCTTTGTGTTACAAACCACTTATAAAGCATTTCTTCCATTCTTGGGTACTTAGCTTTCTTTAAGGTGCAACGTTTCCACGGCTACTTTCTGTTGTACGTACCAACTTTTTTAATGAATTTTCTTGCTTTATAATGCGGTAAACCGACAAAATTAAAGATCAAATCATCCATTGTATTCAAAATGAAAAAAAAGATAATGGTCGCATAGTTTTGCATATTTTATTGGTAATGCATTTTATCGCAATTTTTAATAAAAACTTTTAATTTTTATCGTTTTATTTATTTGGTGTATGACTTAAAAATGTGAGGTTTTATTAAATTTTTAGATTATATTTTGAAACATTTGTACAATATACATTTATTCAAAGTATTGGCCATTGTTAGCTATGACCTTTTCCCAATCTTTCTGGCAACATATAAATTCCCAGCCACAAGAAATGCTCATCGTTTGAGGCAAAAAACAAATCAAGCCAAAATTGAATACTCTGTTCCAAAGTGAAGCCCATTCCAGAAAGAGCGTACTCCATCGATCGTTTATAACATGTGGCCAAGTGTTCACATGTCTGGCCTTACTTACTACACATTTTTCATCGTTGATTCGGTGAAAAAATTGTTTTCTTTTATAGAGCTTTGGACATGCAAAATGGTCTTCCAAGGCCTTTCGGCTTAAATTGGTATGGTATCCAAATTCCTTGCTTTTGGATTAATCCTGCTGCTTTTTGAATTTGCATTGGTTCCACCGGCCAGTGAAATACCTCGAGTTTCAGTCAAGGTACCGCCGTTTTGGAAGACGAATCCTGCGTTATGTTTCAGGCAAGTCTGTTCATTACCACTGGAATCACTTCAGATTCAACAAAATTTCATACTATAGTCGGATCCATCGAAGCTAATGTTCTATGTGAGGTAAGCGACATCATTTTGCAGCCGCAAATGCAAATCTCAAACAACGGCTACAATAACTCTTTACAGATTCACTAGAAAAACAATTAAAGAATCTGATACGTGATATTGAGTTAGGAGTTAAAAAACCATCAACACTTTTTTGCGAGATGTCCACATTATCTTCTGGTAAAGTATCAGATGAACTTCTAAAGAATTTATGGATGCAACGCTTATCAAAACAAATGCCAGCAATTTTGTCAGTAAGTAGTGAATCTTTAAGTAAATTAGCACTTATGGCGGACAAAATCGACGACACGTCAGAAACTTTGGAAGTAAATATAGAAAAGAAAACTGGTGAACTTATTAAACAAGTTGCAGTTTTATATCAAGGCCAAAGTCGTGCAAAGAGCCGTGCTCGCAGTCAACATTCACGCACAAGGGAGCAATCACAGTTATGAAAGCAAAACCCTACAGCTGGAATAATTTTAAATTTGAAATTAAAAAAGTAAATCACAAAATTTTATATTTTCGAAGCAAAACTAATTTTGTTGTTTACACTATAACGTTCATTAGAAATGACAGATATGTACCCTTCCAAATAACATATAAGTTATTAAAAACAAAAACCGCGTTCAAAAGATACGTAATCTAATGTAAATCCCGAACTTTTAAGTCATACACCCAATAGTACTATTGAATATAACCATCTTTCTGGCAACATATGGATTCTAAGCCAAAAGAACTGCTCATCGTTTGAGCAAGGAGCTTTCTGCATTGATCGAAACAAGTAGTAGTTGGACGGGGCAAGGTTTGGACTATAAATAGCGTGAGCGAAACTCCACAATCGCGTCATTATAAAAATTTTATAACAGGTAGTGCAACATGTGGTCGAGTGTTGTAATGTCTAGCCCTATATTCTAAGCGTTGATTCGTTGCAAAAATTATTTTCTTTTATACATTTTAAACATCATGAAAAATCGTCTTTCAAGGTATCTCGGCTTCTATAAGTATGGTACCCAATTTCCTTGCTTTTGGATGAATGCTGCTACTTGCAAACATTTGGAGTAGATCCTAATGATTTTGCAAGGTCTTGTTGGCAATCTTTGTTTTACCACCTCTGAACCAAAGAAACCATCTTTCGCACGTTGAAAATGATGTAATACATCCACCATAAGCATAGGTGAGAAATCGGTCTGCATTTTTTTCAAATTAAAGAAGTAAAGCAAAACTTCCCGCATATGACACTTTGTTGGGACAAAATTCGATACCTTCGAAACAAAAAAAACTTTGTTGTTTACAGTATAATGTTCAATAACAAAATGAGAATAAATAACAGATATGTATCCTTTAAAATGACATATAAGTTTTTAAAAACATAAACCGCATGCAAAAGATACGCCATCTATTGCAAATCCCAAACATTTAAGTCATTCACCCAATGTCTTATCAGGGAACTAGTTCGTTTAAAAAAATTTACAAAAATTTCTCGCAGGGCTAGTATAAATCAAAAATCACTCATTATAGAGTAATTATGTAAGTAATGAGCTTTTTTTACCAAAATTCAAGCTTTTTTTGTAGGTTGGCAAATTCAACAAAAACTTTTAAACTAAATAAGCATTAATAAGCTTTGTAATGGCTTCTACATACCATGTACATTACCCAGAAGTTATATAGTAATGCCTGGATTATAATATAATATATGTATATGTTATAATTTATTAGACAACGGATTTTGCGAATATATTATCTGCTGATGAAGATGAAAGATTTAAATAAAATTTTTTCATTGTAAAGCATCGTTCACTTAACCTATTCAAATAACTGCGGAGTGTTTGTATTTTTGATGAAATGTTTAAATAATGCTTGTGTATAATAAACTGAAACTACTATTATACTGGTCCTGAAGTGAACTGAAATTGTAAATTGTGCTTTTTGCTAAATTTTCAACCATGATGCAAATCTTGATTTTAGTATTTTTTTTTTACTTTCTCATTCGTTTTGTTCCATTTAGTGTTGAATGCTCTTCTGTTCATGCTTTAGAGTTGATGTATTTTTTTAAGCATTTCTTTATTTTTATATATAGTTTTTTTTTTCTTCTCCTTTTTTAATAAATTATAAAACTAAAAAGGGATTGTATGTATAAAATGTAATGAAAGGTTAAATCGTATAGGAGTGTGTTTGATTATAAAAAAGAAAGTACACACACAAACAGTAGAGAGCTTGAAAGGAAATGAATGAAAAAATAATATTTGTTTGTATTAACGAACGAGTGTAAATGTGAATGTAATTTTGACAAAAAAAGAAAGAAATTGGTATACAAAAAAAAAAAGAATTATTATTAAAATGAAAGAAAAATATATGTATGACTTGGCATTGCTTTAAGACATTAGCAAAAATGTAAGACAGTAGTTTGGGAATCCACTTCTGGCAGCATGTTTTATTGCAGGTTATTATTATATTCGAGAAATGAGTTTTGGCTCAATTTTAGCAGAAGAAGACAATGAATAATTATATCGAACAAAGAATAAATTAAAAAAGTTATTTTTATTTAAGAAGCTATGAAGAATGCTCACTTCAAATTCTTTCGTGAACTAATTGAAATAGAGCGAATTTTATTTCAAAATTCAAAATGAGCTAATAAAGCGCTTAATAAAAACTTTACAGGAATTGGAAAGTAGATATAGAACTTCGCGAAAACATTTTGTACAAAAGTATAATGCACTGTGATCAGTCATCGACACAAGACAGTACTGGCTACTCAAGAAGTCAATTTATCATCTTAGGCAGTAAAATTCATTAATACCCAATTACTTGACTCATTTGCACGCATGTGCTCTTCTTAATGCAAATATAAGTCAAATGGCTACTTTGCATATCCCTAGTAATGCAGCGTGATGTTTACTTTCAGTTTACTTACTTTGTACTGCACTTTAGAATGTAGTTATACCCACCAAAATGAGATCATGAGATCTTATAACGTGACGATCTGTCCATAATTGGTCATAGCTTCTATATAACATCAACTACCAAAAATCACTCACGAAAGAAAATTACTATACTTTCCTATTAATTCTGGAAGCAGACGAAAAAAAATTAAATTTTTTGTCGCGTTTTTTACTTATATATTGGAAACAACAAAACCACAAAATATACCTTTTGAACAAAATGCAATCAGCTACTTAAATGCAATCAGCAAATAGAAACCATAACAAAAATTGTTAAGACTTGTTTTTTTTAACTTCAAATGCGTACGAGTGTCACGTTCTTGACCCGTATGACTTTAAAATCTATAGTTTTAAATGTTACCATTGAGTTGTTTAAAAAAGTTTTGATTCAGAGCACATTATATATTTCTTTAAATATTCAAGATATAATATTTTAAGACTGAAAATACTATAAAGTCCAAATGGTTAGAATTTTATAAATACTTAAAATACTTGTAATAGTTGCCCTAAATTTCATTAAAATCGAAGAACTCAAATCGAAATGTTGAACCCTTTGACATGAATTCGCTCCTATACATCCCTTTAATTTGCCATAGTTTTAGTGTTTTTAAATTTTACCTGCTGTCATTATTTGTAAACGTTAGTTTTCTCAAAAGTCCAGCACTTTAAAATGCTATTTCAAAAACGAATTTTGCATTACCCAAAAAACCTTATAAATCATCAACTAAAAAATTAAATCAATTTAAATCGTATTCTAATCACTGTAGACTTAAGTTCAGCATTAAGTATGAATGGATGTGTGTTAAACAACAAAAGATGGTTTAAAAAATAAAGTAATCCTAAATGCGAGTAGTGCAATTTTACGTTTAAATTAATTTTAAATTATGCATAAACGAACAGCAAATGAATGAATGGCTGTGAGTATTTATGTCTGTGAGTCTAAAAAAGCAACCCCTGCGAGCATTTTCTATCGTAGAAGTATCTGCCTCGTTACGTCATAATGTTTAAATTCGTCCCGGATGAAATCATCTTCTGATCGCTGTAGTAACACCAGTCGAGAAGAAATGTGCAACTACAGTCATACACCTAAGGGGAAACTTTTTAATGACCTCCAGAAATAACGAATACGACTCTTCCGGATGTATCAAAAAAGTGTCAATGTATGGAATTTTTTAATTCTGTAAGAGTGGAATTGTCTTGTGAAAGTAAGCCATATTTAACTTCTGAAAGTATAGAAAAGGTAATAAAAATGATTCAGAGGAACAGAATTTCCTCACAAATTATAATTTTGTATAACATAACTATAATTAGTATCACTCTCAACTAACGTGCGATGAAATAAAAATTCCATAACAAATACACAAACAAACACCAAATTCACTAAACTGAATAACAATGTTTTAAGCTACATAGACAAATATAAATATTTCTTACTTTTATAAAATTTTATCCCTATTTTTTAGGCGATTAATCTAATATCCTGAATAATAAAATATTTGATTAATCAATAATTCGATTAATCAAATATTTTGATTATTCATATCCACAATTATTTGAATAATTTTGATTGTTGATTTGTTTTTAAATAAATATTTCCATAATAGCTGTAACAGCCAAATAGCTGCAGATTAAATCAATATTTTGACACAAATATTACTTAAATATATTAAAAATGAACCTATATAAGGACTGAGATCGAAAAATTCTTAACATACATATATGTTAATAAAAATGAAACTACTAAACTTACAGTTTGGATTTTTTTTATATTTAATTGAAATTATTATTACAATTAACAAAAAAATATAGTTCTAATCACTAGTGATGAAATTTTAAACCTTTTTCGGACACCCTTCCATTAAGGGTTTTATAGAGCTTTCAGTCACTTTGTTTGGACAAATAGTCCATCTCAGTTTAAAATCTACCACATTTTTGTACACCTTTTTTATGCTATTCAATTCTCTTTTAACTAGAGCCCAAGCTCCAAGCAGTTTGGAGAATTTGCCTCTCTTGGTACAAATACCACATTATTGTTCTTGTACAACTCAAGTCCTTGCTTACCATAGTAACAGGATGCCAAATCAGGCCAAAAATAAGTGGACACATCAAGAAGTCTTATGAATGGAAGCATCCTCTTTTGTAATCATGTCTTGATGTAAATTTCGGTATATACAGAGAATTTCTAACAAATGTTTGGCTTCTTTTGCCGCAACAGCATATTGCTTGCCATGCCAAGAACTTTTTGGGAAAACTTTCAGCTTTTGGGTTCTAAAGTTGTCTACAACATTCCCTTGAGCTTCAGCAATATAAAACTATTGATCCGAAAGCTGCGAAAAATCATCCATTATGCAGCAGGTATATTTTTTGTATAAAATTTAATTCAATTTTCGTGCTCTGTCTTTGGCCTCTACAGTTTTAGCAGAGTTCCCGTTAGGCTTTAACTTTTTATACTAAATAGTTCGAATACTGAGCTAACCGGACTGCTTCCCTACCGGAAGTGTTGGGAGCTCTTTTGAAAATGTTTTCTATTTATTGGCTATAGAAACATCATGTGGACCATTCCTTCTACATGATCTAGGTTTTCTATCAACAGACAAGTCCTCCCGATACTGTTTAATAACATTGGAATCAGTTTGACGGCAGACTTTTGATTGTTTGGCCAACTTTATGTAGGACCAAGTTGGGTTTTGTTGAAAATATTTAATAATTTAATACGCACTTTTTTCTCGTCACTTATTTTAATCAGATTAACAACAACAAATCATAATCGACATTAAACGTAATAATTGACATGCTTTATAAAGTCAACTTGATCAAACAAAAAAAAAATCAAATAACACTTGGTTTAAAAGTTTAAATTAAAAACGTGTGTTAAGAATTTTTCGATTGTGTGGACGATCAGAAAATAAAAAATTGTATAGCAGATACGCAAACTATGGAAAATTCTAAGAAAGTTTCCTCAAGAAACCATAAGTCTAAAATCACATCCTATCTTGCATTCATGATACCGTTGAATTAATAGAATTAATATGGTGAGAAAAATTCAATTGATGTTAAATAAAAAAGCCTAGCGATTTGGGAAAATATTTACACGACAGTCTGCATTCCCTGAAAATGTCATAGTTTTACATTTCGTACGATTGAGAACAAGGAAATTTTCACAAGACCATGTAAGAACATTATCTAATTCAATGTTTATGTTCCTCTCAAATGGAATCAAGTTAACAATTTGAGAGCTTGCCAATAACTGAATCAATAAACGAAATAAATATTTATATGAAACAATTATAATACGGAATTATTTCAAATTTTTAGCTTTTATGTTGAAACACATGTACAATATAAATTTATTCAAATTATTTGCCATTGTTAGCTATGAGCTTTTCCCATCTTTCTGGCAGTATATGAATTCCAAGCCAAAAGAACTGCTCATCTTTTGAGGCCAAGAACGAGTTAAGCTAATATCGTATACTCTGTTCCAAAGTGAAGCGTATTCCAGAGAGAGCATTCTGCATCGATCAACACAAATATTAGTCGGACGGGCACGGTCTGGACTATAAAGCGGGTGAGGCAAAACTTCTCAACAACTTCTCTCTAAATGATTTTCAACAGGTATTGCAACATGTGACCGAAAATTGTTATGATGGAGTATTACGGTTTCTGGCCGCATATTTTGGGCATTTTTCGGCCAATACTCGCTTCAAATGAATCATTTCCATGAAGGATGAATCTTCATGGAGTAATAACTCCAATTTTGGGTCTTCTGTTTTGGCTGGCCTGGGCGAATAACTATTTTTCTTATTCTAGCAACTTCTGGCAGTAATGGAAAACTAACAGACGGAAGATCAATGTACGATGTTAAAGTGTTTTATTCTTGGAAAATTAGCTAACATCTTTCTTTTAACTACTAAATTTGATGCAATAGTCACATTTGTCCCAAAGGCTCTTCCAAATGCTGGCAGGGTAACTTCATGTAAAAGAACACAATTCGTTTGTAAGTATGTATGTGAGACAGTTTTTTTGTTTGTTTGTCAGAGTGGCTGTGAGAGTTCACTCAAATATGTGGGAGTATATGTATGTATGCAAGTATGTATGTGTGTATGTGTACTTGTAGGAATATGTGGTTGTTATAGTTGAGTTCCGTCGTTGTTTGCTTTGAATCTTCTAAAATGCCAGCCAGGACATTGGGTATGAACTTCCTGCTTTGTAACAACTACTACTTCCACAAACAAAACAAAAACTTCGCTACTACGCGCACAACCACTACCATCGTAACCGTAACCTCGACTTTTATTCATGCTTATCAGACAATGGCATGTAAAACGTTGGAATTTTACTTAACAATTCACCTTTTGAGCGCATTGCAAGAACTCTGGTATATACTGGGGGTTTTTGACTACAATTCTCTAGAGTCGCGACCTTTAAGCAACAACAACAACAATAACAGCAAGTAAAGCAACTGTAAGTACAAAAACAATTATTGTATATATAGAGACTTATATAGACAATAATACAAATATATACTTAGCTGTGACTATACAGTTGTACATTATCAAATCATTTCAAAGACTTTGGAAAAAATAAAATTACTGGGATTTTTTTTTCTTGTTTGTTGTCTTACTTTTAATTTTAAATTGTGAAACTTTTTTTTATTATAGGTAATTTAAACGCAAGAGCAGTGATGTCAAATTAAATAGATTTTTTTTTATTTAAGAATCTTTATTTTATAAAATTGGTTTCAGTTTAAGTAGGTTGATTTTCTTTTGACACCACTTTGTAATGCTTCTTGAATAAAATAATGAAAATATATTTACATATATAAATATTTAAAAAGGGTTTATAAGTGCTTGAATATTTAATAAAACAAACATTTTTGATATCTAAAAGAAAAAAATTATTTTCTAGAAAATCATTTTAACGATAGTGCTTCCTACATTATATTATTGTAAATAAAATCGTTTAATATTTTCTTGTTTAATGATCTTTGTTTGATTTTGTTTTATACGTTTCGAAATTTTTTAATTTCTGAAAATATAAAGACATAAGTATATTTTCATAAATTTTATAAGAGACACAAAAAACGTTTTAAATCCTTTTTTTAAATATCTTGAAATCAGTCAATACAGTTTTATTAATTATTTGGTATGATAGCACAGATCAACAGTAAAAATCAAGCACTGTATAGATTAGATGCATCATGGCTACCTAGTACAAAAAGGGTAAAATTTTTCCAATTCTATGGATAGATTTTTATTTTTTAAATACATAAAAATTTAAAAAGCCTCTAAAATTTTGGGTGCCCTGTGTAATTAATCACAGTTTAGAAGAAGTACGTTGGCGACTTATAAGTCCTTTTTTTGGGAATTAGCACATTTTATATTACCTATTTTGTTTTTTTAGTGGACTTAGCTAATTTTCTTATTACACTTATTCTTTATTTTTATCGTTTAACTCTGTTATTGGATTTAAATTATCTAATGACACTTAAGTTGTTCTCAAATGGCAATAGAGTAACGTATTTGATATCAGTAGATGATAATAAATTTCAAAATAATTCTATATTTGCTTTAAAAAAAAACGTTTTTTGGTTGTAACTAAATGAATAATTTTGACAAAAAATGGACTTAGCACGTTTGCATATCACAAATTTCATAAAATTTGGTATGTTTGCTCTCTAAGCTAAGCTAACCATAACAAATAAAAGATGCAAAGATAAAGTGGTTTTCCCATTGGCTAGTTGGAGTATTCTAGTCTATTTTTCTCGGTGTTGCAGGATCGATTCATGTCAGAGAATCTGGTCTGCTTCACTATACAAATGAGCGGTGGGTGATCTCCAAGTATGACATTCATGCTGAATTTATAATAGATACTTATCTATGCATGTCGTTTATAGCTGCCATATACGAACTCCAATTCAATGGATAATGCTCGTGATCCTGTATGTTCTGCTTCGAGGATAACTCTAACTGTATGACGTTGTAGTTAGCAAGACACCTCCGATAACATCCCATGAAGAACTGCTATAAAAACATGACATAACGATCCTTCATACTTAGCATTGTGCCTTTCAATGGAATTTCTTACAATGCCAAGATTGAATCATTAATAAGACGCAAAAAAGAAAATGTTACTTTGGATCAGGATCAATAACGTCCAGAGCAAAGACGAAAATTTTGTTAAAGACAACCTTGATTTGAATGGGGCACCCTAATGTATGTATAAGTGACATACCCTATACTGCATTAAAATTAAATTGGCTGTTTTTGTTTACTCCTTGTTCTTGTAACTATAAAGATAATAGACATTTTTATGGAAGAGTTTAGTATTGTTATAAAATTCAATTCATTTAATTTTCTGTCAGTTAAAAAGTAAATGTTTGGTAATTAAATATTTTACCTAGCTCTTAATAAGTTCTCGTACACGGTTTTTTTCCTTTAAAATCGTAACGACAACAGTTTTTTTTTTTTTGAAAATATTTGTTCAATATAAAAAAAGTAAAGTAATTCAACCGACGTTGTATGCATCCAATCCATAAGACTATTGTCCACTTTAGAAATTCCAATCAGATGTTAGGTATGTATATCTCTTGTAAGCCCAAGTCATATATTTAATGTAATTAATACCTTTGACATTTTAATTTCCCTCTTCACTATATGATGCTTTCGGAGTGAGTTTCTTCGAACTCCGTTCTAGGCAGCATTAATAGCTAAGGTGTAAGTCACGGACGACCATATCTACTACGCTTCGCGACTTGGGTTTTTTATTTACCGAAATTTTTGATTTATAATTATAATGTAAATTACATATATTAAACCCAAAATTCATATAAAATGTATGTGTGTTATATGTAAATCTACATAAAGTTATTATTTAATGTCTTATTATTTACAAAATACAATGGTTTGATTGAACATTTTTAATATAAAATTTTCCATATTTTTTATAAATAACTTTTCATATAATATAAAAACCAATGTTGAAATTTACCAAATTAGTTTGATTTGTAGGTTGGAGCTCATTCACAAAATCAAGGGGATTTTCATACATAATTGGTCAACTCACAAGGTCTCTTATCATGTCATATTGTCATAATGTCCTAATATTGTACAATGGTTTTTATTGCTCTTCAAGCAAAAAATGTCCTAAAATAATACTACTTTCTATGCTATGTTCATTGTGTTATCGAAACCATTCAGCAGAGACCAACGCCGAATGACTCCGAGTGCTGAGTCCTGATATATTAGGATATTATGACAAGATGACTGATAAGAGACCTTGTGCATTGACTAAATATATCCTGCTAAACACATATCATATTTATTGGATAAGCGGCAGCAGTACATGTTCATCGGTCAATTTAGAAAAAGAAATTAACAAAATGATAACTTTGGCCCAACACAAGTCAGTTTTTTGAGATTTTTGTAACAAGATTTTGTATTTTATCAAAAGTTTTTGAAATTATCAATTGTTAAAAGAGGCTTCTGCCAAGCGGTGAGAAACTTGCTGGAAATATATACCATTTCTTCTTGTAATGGTATTTAAATGTAGATTTTTCCAGTTTTATTATCGAAACATCACTAAAGTGTCTTAATATGGTTAAATATATCCTTGTGGTATCTAAAGGAAATTTATTTGTTAGTAGGATCTAAATTTAGATGTCTCTAAAAACTCCTGTTTAAAATTCAATTAAGTTCATTTTAATTTAAATGCACTACAAATACGCCATGAATAAGTTCTAATATCTATGAAATTTTGGAAAAACGTGATCTCGATACTTTCTGTTTATGATAATATTAATTTTATGAACGACTTTTTTACTCCTAACCATAGCAATTTGAAATTTCCAAAATTTTCATTTAGCGAAGTCGATAGAGCGATGTGAGTATGGTGAAAAAATTAGCGTTCCAACTGATTTTCTCTGCATTTTGATCATTTTTAAATTCCCGACTGAATATCCTGGGAATCGGGTAGTGAAAAATTGGTAAAATTCCCAGGAAATTTCTACCGAGATAAAAACCCAAGTCGCGAAGCATAGTGGACCATTAGAGTTTCTTCGTTGCAAAAATCATATCTTTTGAACCAAGAGAGATAATAAAAAAATTTCAAAAACATGTGATAGATAATTGATTAACCTATGATATGACTGTTTGAAAGAGGTTATACGCCTTTTTCTACTTATGGATTTGCAAATATTAAATTTGTGGAAAAATAGAATAAAAAAACATTTTTTAAATTATGAATTTTTTTTCTTTCCAGAAAAAACTTACAATTTTTTTTTTAAATTATTTTTAAAATTTTTTGAAATATTCCAGAAAAGATTTTAAAAAAAATTTTTTAATTACTTTTTAATTTTTTGTTAAATATTGCTCACAATCCGTAAAACAAGGTATATCGCATGAGTTTTTACGGTTATATGCTATAAATTGCCCAACAATGCATGCAGCTCATTTTTGGAACCATGTCCTTTTTCAAAATGTTACCTCTAGCAAAAAATCGGGAAATTTTGAAAATATGTATAGTACCTTTTATTTTTCATCAAAAATGGATAACATTGAAAAAAAGCATAGTTGGTAAATATCGATTTACCTGAATAAACACAAAGCAAACAGTACAATTTGATTTTATTATTTTTTTAATAAATATATCTATAAATAGAATCAAAAAGAATGACGATGCGTTACACAGTTTTTGAGATACTGTATCTGAAAGCGAACCAAATTACCGACAAATTTTCTGTTTTTTTTTTTTTTTTGAACACTGCAAATCAGTCAACTTTGAATGGCTATATTTTCTGAATCTAAAATCTAATTGCAATAAGAGCAGCAAATTTGAAATCGTTGGAAAATTTCCTGTTGAATATTAAACATTGCAATTTTGTGGTTTTTGCAAGCTCACTTGTTCTACAGGAGCCACTGTGCGACGGTCAAAAATTATATACACAAAATTACAGACAGAAACGGTCAAAACATTTGAAATTTACAATGAAGTGGTGAATATTTCCTAACTACATGATTGTATATAACGCGTAAATGATGTAAAAATATCACTTATCAAAAACTATCAAGATGGTTTGTGTTCAGTACATTTCTAGCAGTAGGGGCAATAATAATTGTTCCAGAATTTATGAAAGTACTAGGTACAATGATTCAATAATAAGAGCATTTAAATAGGAACTTAACCCTCTAACCGGTAAGACCAATTCGAGGCGGTCTTCGATTTTTGGGCCCCAGTGCTGTATTAAACACTTGTTCGCTTCAAAACAGTAAAAATACTTTTTTACATTTTCCAATATATTCTGACAAGCCGTTTGTCATCTATGATCAATCAAGTGAAAAAAGTCATAAAATTAGCATCGAAAATTATTTCGCAAATTTAACTATTAAAAAACAACATTTAGAATAAAATGATCGACATCAAAAATTTACGTTAACCCGACAACATTTTATATTTAAGTTTTAAGTGAAAAAAATAAAAAGGCAGTCTTGCCGGTTTGCGTGTACAAAAATGTTCCTCCTCTCTTACATTGTAGTTTTCACCTTTTGTTCACAAAACTCTATTGTTTGCTTATGGTTCTATTATTTTTCCTTTTAGTTTACTATTGTATTAAAGATGGATATTACTAAACGTCCTTATACGAAAAATATCAATTTGGAGCAAATGTCTGATGAAAAATATCTCGAGTTCATCGATTCTGTAGAGTTCTGTAGACAGCACAGATGAAAGTATTGATAGCTATGACAGTGTTGCTGATTCCACTTACGTTCCAAAGACGAAACACCATTTCCGAAAATACATGCCCAATAAGCCTCATAAAAGAGGGATCAAATTGTTCGTGCTTTGTGATTCAAATGGTTTTGCCTACCGGTTCTAAGTCTACAATGGGTCCGAAGGTAATATAATTTTACCTGTTATACCGGACATTGGAGCTACCTAAAATGTTTGAAGATTCCTAATTTCATGCATCACATCCTGTATTTTGATAACTTTTACAAATCGAAGCCGCTGTTAGTCTATTTACGAGCCAGAGGAATTTATCGTTTGGGCACAATGAGAGGTACTAATTTTGTTTTATCATATATTCTGTTGATCATGATTTGCTTTTGTGTCAGCTGTGAAATGAACCAAGAGAAGAGATAATTTTGCGTAAAATACATGACCTCAATACATGTAGTCGATGTGAATACTGTATTATGGAAGGATAACAAATATGTCTTCCCGATTCAGAAGAACCAATCCTGGCGAAGAACAATCAAAGGTTCCTCGCTATGATATAAAGCAGAACAAATTCATCGAAATCAACTACCCTCAAATTATTCGAGAATACAATGATCGCATGGGTGGAGTAGATCTCATGGATGCTCTCATTTGAGCTAAGACTCGCAATATTATGATTAGGTTGTTCTGTGTTTTGTATACAAACGTCTGCAGGTCGATCAGGCCAATTCTTCGAACAATGTGTCCGATTAAAAAACTGCTTTTCAAGCTTCCAGATTTGCGGGAGGAAACAGCTGCTGGACTTGTATCCTTTAAAAATATATCATCCGTAGGATGACCATCTGTTCAAAATCTCGGTGAGCCTTTATCACTACATCCTGACATATCAGGTGTTGGGAATAGCGCTGCTTATCAAGTAGCTGATGTTCAGTTCGATGCTGACGATCATTTTCTTGTTTGTGTGGAGGTAAAAGCCAAAAAAATGCAATATTGCAAAAAAATTGACACACAAGTCGTTTGGTTTAAATGAGGTCTGTCTTTATGCGGTCAATTTGATAAAAATTGTTTCTGAAACTACCACCATCGAAAATAATGCTTATTTTTACTTTGTTTGTTCCCTTCACTCAATAAAATTTACCTTTGGTGTCAAATTACACGTAAACTGGCAAGACCGCCTACAGGCGGCCTTCACAATTTTTTACCTGTCTTTCGTTCAGAGTGATTTTTTCTCCTAAAAATTAAAACTTACGGTTCTATTGACTACATCTACTTGAAAAAAAATTATTGGCTTCATCGGATAACTTTTACGGTCTTGTTAGTAAGAGGGTTAATACGAAATCATTAATAATTAATGTTCTTTC
Source organism: Calliphora vomitoria (assembly GCA_942486065.2). Taxonomy (NCBI): domain Eukaryota; kingdom Metazoa; phylum Arthropoda; class Insecta; order Diptera; family Calliphoridae; genus Calliphora; species Calliphora vomitoria. The sequence continues at coordinate 40,107,243 of OW818031.2, forward strand.
TGAGATTTTATATTTAGACCAATAAGTCTGCAACGACTTTTTATAACACATTTCTGCCAAAATGTTAAACAAAACCTTTTGTTAAATTTATTTAAAATCCCTTGCTCTGAGGAAAAACGCTGTTTTAAAAATATGCCATAAACTTCTCACAAGATCTATAAAATTATTTAACCACCTGCAGTACAAACTCTCTGCTGTTGGTTAAAAAAAATAAAATAATAATAATCAAATATTGAAACTCACTGCATCTCACAGCTAAAATGGATTCTTTTGAAAGGAAATTCTCCTTGAAAAGAGGAATAAGTCGCATACACTTTTATATGCTCATTTTTTGTGTCATGCATCTTTTGTCACAGCGCAATTTTCAAAGAACCATTATATAAAAGCTTAATACCTTCTTTTTTTTATAGATTTTATTTTTCAGTTTTTGTTTTTTTTTTTTCAATTCTAATTTTTCTTGTACTGCTTTATGCATTTATGCATATTCTGCAAATATCAATATACACATACCCGCAATCACATAATACATACAGACATACCTTTGTACGTATATTAGGGTGGCGCCATTATTTTAATTTGTTGTATATTTTGCTCCCAAGGTCTTAAATATTTCTTAGTCATCTAAAACTTTAAATAAAATGAGCAACCTCTAAACATTAGCCGATTTTGCTAAAATTTTTAGCATATGGTTTCTAGATAACGAAGGACAATTTAAATTTTAAAATAATTGCCATCCTAATATATATATGTGTGTAAGAAGTAGATGTACACTTTTTGTAATAGGACAATGTAGGACTATGTGTATGGAAGTGTTGATATGTGTGTGTTTGTATTGTAGTTACAGACTTTAATGCATCCAGCGTGGAGATGACGTCTTTTTATACTCTCTTTTAGTTTTTGTTGTATTTGCTGTTATTGCTTCTGTATTGTTGTACAATAGATTTTATTGCATTTTATTTTGCTTTTACTCGTATCGAGCAACAACCATTACAACGGCAAACAAAAAAAAAAATTGTTAAAGAAAAACATAAAATCATATAAAGCTTTTATGCAGTAAAAAGTAAGTACTAGTGTATTACGTAGCGAACGAAGATTCAATTATACCCGCCTTCGCTATACAAAAAGCCTTTTGTGATATGATACCGCGCTCCATTTTACAACACTTTAGACACATCACATTCACACACACACATACTCACTCTCACGCTGGCAATCACTCACAGTCACTTGCAAATAGTATAGAAATTAAATTTTGTGCAAAGTTTTTTTTTGTACTGATGCATTTGTAAAGCAGTAAGTGGAAATCTTCAAAAGGTATTGATTTTGTTTTATATTAAACGGGAAAATGAATTAAAGAATTAACAAGAAAAACTGTCGCACAATGGATGGAGAAGGCTTTTCTTTTACAAAAACACAAAGTAAAATAAGTGCACGAATACTTAGAATGATGTTGTAGTTTAGTGACTCCTCCGATCTTCATACAATTTTACGCAGTCAGTATTGAGTTATTTTTGAGTTTCTTTGTATTTGCATGGGTTCGTATTTGTTCTTAAAATTGTTCTCTGAATGTAACCGATCCCGCACACTATCGTCAAGTTTATCGGACACCCATTAATGTTACACTGAAGTGTGTTCTCCCAGCAGTTAAGCAAGTAGTTAATGTATCCCTTATAGACAGTAATCGTCACAAATGTCTTATCACTTGGCTGACTACAATTTATATATTTTCTGTCATTTGACATGTATGTGCTCTTTGTAGTGCACACAGAAGACAACTGGTTACTTTCTACATCCCAGGTGATCTAGCGTGAAGACAATTGTCACTTAAGTGTCTCTAAGTAATCTGGAGTATAGTCACTTTAAACGTGTTATGTGATAATTCGTTCAAACTGGTTTTATACAAATTGTGTTGATATAATTCTCATACAGTTACTTAATATTTTGCTTAAGTATACTGTTATTCCATGTAACATAGCATGAAGTCAATAGTCACTTTAGTGTCTCTATACTGAAGTCACTTTAAACTTTTATTTTGAACTGCATTTTAGAAAGTAGCTATTTTACCCACCAGAAGCAAAGAAAAAAGTAGAAGTCGAAGAAAGATTTGTTTACAAGCTATTGTTTATTGGACTGCCTATGATATGTCTTTTAGTACCCGTGCGTGTTAAAATAACTAGCTATGTAGCTAATCAAGTTACTAATTAGGTAGCTAGAAAGGTAACTGACAAATCGTACATCGAGTTTTGTCCAACAAAAAATAATTTGGGAACTATGTGCAGTAGTATTGGATGTATGACTTAAAAATGCGGGATTCACAACAGATGGCGTAGCTTTTGAACAAGTTTTTTTGTCTTTAATAACTTAAGGAGGGAGATCGAAAAACCTTAACACACGTTTTTCCATTTATAACCCAAGTTGTACTTGAATTTTTTTTTTTTTTTTGATCAAGTTACCTTTGTAAAACATGTCAGTTAATATGTTTAATGTGAATTATATTCATTTGTTGTTAATCTGATTAAAATGAGTGGCCAGAAAATAGTGCGTACTAAAATCATTAAATATTTTCAACAAAACCCAACTTGTTCCTACAAAAAGTTGGCCAAGCAATAAAAGGTCTGCCGTAAACAGTATCGGGAGAACTTGTCCTTTGATAGAAAACCCGGTTCAGGTAGAAGGAATGGTTCAAATGATATTTCTCAACCCAATAAATAGAAAGCATTTTCAAAAGACCTCCCATCACATCCGCTAGGAAAGCAGTCCGGTTCTCTCAGTACTCGGACTATTTGGTACGAAAAGTTAAAGCCAATGTAGGTTTAAAAAAACAAGGCTAAAAAAGTTCCTGACAGATACTCTGCTAAAAATTTAGAGGCCAAAGACAGAACACGCAAATTGAAGTAACATTTTATACAAAAAATATACCTGCTGCATAATGGATGACGAAACGTACGAATGAAAATTTTTTCGCAGCTTCCGGGTTTTCCCAAAAACTTGTTGGCCTGGCAAGCAATATACATTTGTTACAAATGGCTCTATAAATACCGAAATTTACATCAAGGAATGTTTACAAAAGGAGATGCTTCTATTTAAAGGACTTCTTAATGTGTGCATTTGTTTTTGGCCTGATTTGGACATGTTGTCACTATGGTAAGCAAGGTTTTGAGTGGTACAAGAACAATAATGCGGTATTTGTACCAAGAGAGGCAAATCCTCCAAACTGTCTGGAGCTAAGGCCAGTGGAGAGATATTGGGCTCTTGTTAAAAGGAAATTGAAGAGCACGAAAAAAGGTGTTTAAGCGTGTGGCAGATTTAAAACGAAGATGAACTACTTGTTCGATCAAAATGACAGAAAACCTATGACTATAAAAACCTTAATGGAAAGGTTTCCGGAAAAGGTTCATAAATATTGATTAGAACTATAAAAATAATGTTTTGTAAGTTGTAATCATAATTTTAATCAAATAAAAAAAATCAAAACTGTAGGCTTAGTGGTTTCTTTTAATAACCTTCGCCTTCGTGAGAAGGTTATATATAACTTTGTCATTCTGTTTGTAATTTTCCGACCCTATAAAGTATATATATTCTGTATAATTATAGATAGCGGAGTCGATTAAGCCATGTTCGTCTGTCTGTCCGAACGTCTCTCTGTTGAAATCAATTTTCTGAAAGCCCCAGATATCTTCGGGATCCAAATCTTCCAATAATTCTGTCAGACATGTTTTCGAGAAGTTTCCTATTTAAAATCAACAAAATCCATTCATGATTAACGGTGATATGAGCAAAAATCTGAGACAACCTCTGCAAATTTCATAAAAAAAACAATTTATTGCAACAAAGCGTATGTTTGGATGTGTGGTGGTTTTATTGCAGAAGGATATATATAAGATTGTCGTTTCGTTTGTAACTTCTACAATATAATCTGTTCGCCAGCAATTAAATGTAAAATTTTTAAAAGTCATCTTGATATATTTAGGATATTATACGCTGAAAGTGGGCAATTAATGCATCCACAACAAAGGTGAAGGGTATAAAAGATTCGGCATAGCCGAATATAGGACTCTTACTTGTTTATCAACATTTATGTTGCGATGGGTAGTCATCTTGACGTGATGCAGAAGCTTAAGTGCGCAGATCTGTGTTGGCCATGCTGGAGGAGACAGTATAACTTGAGTTGGATGTCTCCGGTAGGGTCTACCTTGGGGCGGCTATCAGATGTTCCATTCATCCATGTTCAGCTCATTGAGAGGGGTGGTTAATGGAACTGGTCCGCTTGGTCTGTAAGTGCATACTTTGTCTGACAAACTTAAAGGTACGTATCCCTGGAAGCCCCTTCCTCTCGTAATTATATGAGTTATCAAGGATGAATCTAAGACACATCCACTCCTTCATCAGACAATCTGGTTGGTTTACTTTGGAAAAAACGGATGAAGTATAAAGTTTGCGAGCAGCACGATTCATCCAAAAACAAGGAATGGGTAGCATACGAATTGAAGAGGAGAGACCTTGAAGGACGATTTCGCATGTCAGAAATGCTGCTTGAATGATTTAAAATAAAGTAATTTTTGCACCAAAGCATTACTTGCATATCATTACATCCATTACTATAACCCGAAGCGTAGCAGATCGTACGTGAAGTCTGGCCAACCAGCTGAATCGACATCAAGGCCAAATATCCATGGTACTAATTTCAATGTTCTGTATTTGGTGCGACCAAAAGATCCTACCTATGCTGAAATCTGGCCAGACAATCACAGCAACTGATTCGTTTGAAGCGATTATTGACCGAGAATCGCCCAGAATATTTAAATTCTATTATTTTAAAAATCCCATGAACATTGAAAACTTCTAAAAGAAAACCGCTAAAATTAAATAATTTTTTATTACTCTAAGCCTCCTCTTAAAGAAGATTGACCAAAATTTGTGTCATTATAAACAAAATATATTTTGTATTTGTATCTAGTTTAACGATTGCCAGCAATAAATAAAACTGGCAATAGACAACAAAAAACACACAAATTTTTATGGCGTCCTTAAAGAGATAGTATCAACGCAAATCTTGTACATATTAATTTGTTGTTTTGTTTTCGCCTTTTGTTGGCCATCATTTCACTATAAAAAATATAAATAAATTTACAACATTAACACCTCATAAAATTCATAATTTCATTCGTTTTCACTTTTATTTTCATAAACACGCGTTTGTATTAATTTTTGTTTATTTTAGTGGAGTGTTGTTGTTTCTTGTTTTTTTTTTTGTTTTTATATTTATTGTTCTGTATAATTTTCCGTCTTATTTACATTTTAATTTCTGTTTGTTTTTCTGGTTTCAACAGGGTTTGTTTGTGTGTATGAGAGTGTGCTTTTAAATAAATAAATTTTCGGCCGTAAAAAGAGCATCAAATTTGGTAGTGGTGTTAGTGTGTTTGGTTGTTTCTATTTAAGGACTCATACTTATGCACACAGCAATAATAAATATCAAAGAGTAATAAAAAATTAATAAAGCAGCGATTAGAAATACAAAAACAACTCCCCTCCCCCCTAACACCCTTTTGATCCTTGAAAGGGAATACTGGAAAAGCAAAACGTCGTTATACTACACCCTCTTACAGTCTTACACAAACACATCCTTTGAATTTATATACTCCAATGTTTAAGGGTCTCTCTCAGTTATTTTAACATTTATTACTTTTTTTGTTTTTTTTGGTATTTCACTCACTTGTTGTTCTTTTGGTTTTAGTTTTGGTTTGCAGAAAGTAGGTTGATTCCTTTTTCTTTCATTTAGATGGTTTTGGGATTTGAAAATAATTTCAAATTCAATTTTCAGCAATGGCACGCAAAGGACCCACTTAAGACTTTGGTTTTTTTTTTCCACCTCCCCAAAATGTATATAAATACAACACATAACAGAAAAATAAATACTGTACAGTATATAAAAATTAAACCTTAAAGAGTTCTCATGTAACAAAATTGTGTGGTTTCACACACACTCTGAGACAAGGAACCTTCTCAAGTAAAATTCCTTATAAGCATTATCCTTCTTGGCAGCAGCCAGTGTCAGTGTGTGTACTCATATGTAAAGAGTAAATACTGGTTGCAAGTATGTACGAGTATGAATGAAGTTTGTAGCAAACATGTTCGAATGTGTGAACTTTGTTTGGTAGACTTTATCAATTCCTTTGTATTGTACCCGTATGTATTGGATTAGTTGGTTGGAAAATACTTTTTTCATTTTAATATCATTTAGTCTATTTTCTAGGATTTTGTTAATAAAACTTTAGAAAATCTTTTAAAAACACTTTAAAGTAAGTTTTAACTAGGGTGGCCATTTTCTAAATAGTTTTTTAAATAAAATAAACTAAGAAATTACTTTTTAAATGAAACTCTATTAAGTAGGCTTTTTGACTTTAGAAATAAATTTACATTTTCTTAGTATGAATGCAATAATATTTCAGAAAACATGGTCTTCTTTTATTTGCTTATGTGTGCATAATCACACATCCAAACGTCTGTTATAGTTTTTCCAAAAAAAAAGCTTAAACAAATTTTGGTTTAAACAAAATCTTCTCAGCCGAAAATTATTTAGATATATTTAGATTATTTAAAACTTTTTAAAAGCCATTGGCACAAGAGCATTGACCTCTTTGTCATGCCGTGTCAGCATGAGTATCAAATATGTAAAACATTTTTTATGTTTAGGATTAAAAATAGACTTTAGTTATAAGTCTATAAATATATGATAAGATACTAAAATCTAAAGGATATACTAAAGTTTAATGTTGAAATACATAATTCGAATTCTAGGCACAAGACAAAAATCTTTGAAAAAAAAAACAAAAGATATTTTAAATTTATAACAAAAATAATTACAAATATGCAAAATAAGTGATATTGCTGATATGTAAAATTCATCGAAAATGCTATTTAAGGACTAAGATCGAAAAATTCTTCACATACATATGTGTTAATAAAAATTAAACCACTAAACTTACAGTTTTGATTTCTTTTTTATTTGACAGAAATTATTGTCACAATTTACAAAAAAAAAAAAAAAATATTTTAATAGTTCTAATCACTAGTGATGCAATTTTGAACCTTTTTCGGAAACCTTTCTATTAAGGTTTTTATAGTGCTTTCTGCCACTTTGTTCGAACACGTTATCCACCTCCGTTTAATATCTACCACTCTTTTAAACACCATTTGTTTGTGCTCTTCAATTCGATTTTAACAAGAGCCCATCTCTTGGTACAAATACCACATTATTGGTCTTCTCCACTTCTGTGGAAGCTGGCCTTAAATTGCCTGCTTATGAAACTAGATTCCCAGAACTATAAGACCGTTGCCGACGTGGATGACGTTGCGGTTGCAGTTTCAGGGATTCATCTGGGCACGATATCGCAAATACTGGAAATGGCACTAGAAACATTGAATCGAAGGAGTATCGGTAGTGGTTTAAGTGTAAATCCCGGAACCGAATTGTTACTCTCGGACGATGCAAGGTACCTGGGCATCGTACTCGACAGGAAATTATCCTGGAAACTTAATACAGAGAGCAGGAGCGGCTTGTATGTCTGCAAAAACGCCATAGGTACGAGATGGAGTATTAGACCCTGAAACATGAATTGGCTAGTTGATACGGTTACTAAACCTATATTATTCTATGGGATATCTGTCTGGTGGAGGGCAATGGATAGGGCCTCAAATCGTATACTCTTTGAGAGGGTATTATAAAGCATGGCAATCCTGATAACAGGAGCATTGCGAACTACCGCGCGAAGTCGCTCTTCACTCTACTTAACTGGATTTCAGTAGATCTAATGGCCAGAAAACTGGCATTGAACACGGCTTTCAGGCTTAACGCCTGCAATGCATGGAATTACAGATCCTATGGACATGCTTGCATAAAGGAAGTATACGAAATCTTCCTGATCATATTGATTACTGCACTCCCAATCCCATCCGATATGGAAACTGTCGATGGTCTCCCTGCTGATGAGATGAGGCTATCCATCTATACGAATGGGTCTAAAAAGGGAGACAGAGTGGGCGGTGGTGTATACATCCCAGAATTTGTAATAAGATTGTCTTTTAGAGTTCCAGATGGATGTATCATTCTTCAGGATGAATTATCGGCTATTAAAAGAGCGGCCAACTGGCTCAGATATTACAGTGTATCTGGTAGGGATATCCGTATATATACTGACAATAAAGCCGCAATTAAGTTCCTGATAGGTGTTTATACAACAACGAATATGGTCCAGCAATGCCGGCCATCCTTTAATGAGATGGCGAGACATTCGACAGTTGTACTCACATGGGTACGTAGGCACAGGGCAGGATTAGGAGCCTTGCTGTTGCAAGACGAGATAGACTCCCTCTGCGGATTTCCGCTGTCAACTTGCAAGAACCGTATACATGACATATATTACGAACTTGCCCAAACGAGGTGGGGTAATAAATCCACCTGTGCTATCACGATGATGATATGGCCTGTGCTGGACTGCACACGCACGTCATATCTACTTCGACTACAACGAATACGACTCAACAATATGGTGGCGATGATCACCGGACATTGCACTTTCGGCACCCCTCTGCAAGACTTGGGTTACCTTATAACGACTTCTGTAGAAGTTGTCAGAATGAGGAAGAGGAAGCAACTATTCTACACTTCTTTTGTAATTGTCCGGCACTTGGTGATCTACGGGCCAAGTCTTTTAGGTGAGAGATCCCTTGGTACCCTCTCCGGGCTATCAGTGAAGGAACTAAGGTGTATAGACGCCTTTATTAGGAAAAGCAGGTCGTTGATAAGACCGGACTTGCGGACTCATGGCGACTCGACAACTGTCCCATGATGGTCTGCGTTACTTGACTCTAAACACCCTTTCCTCTTACTCATCCAATTTCTTTAAATTTTCTCCTCTTGCTTACTAAATCTATAGAATTCCTCTCTTCTACTTCTATTTCTCTAGTCTCTGTGTTTTCATCTTCTTTGAGGAACCACAAAGGGAACGTTTATTGGACCCAAGTGAGCTGTACAAACAAAAGTTTTGGACGGCTGCCTGAAAACCTAACCTAACCACTCAAGGCCTTGCTTACCATAGTGACAGGATGTCAAATCAAGCCATAAATAGGTTTACACATTAAGAAGTCTTATGAGCGGAAGCATCCTCTTCTGTAAACATTCCTTGATGTTAATTTCGGTATTTATAGAGTCATTTGTAAAAAATGTCGGGCTTCTTTTGCCGCAACTGCATATTGCATGCCAAGAATTCTTTGGGAAAATTTTCTCCTTTTGGATCCTAAACTTTTCTATAACATTCCTTCGAGCATCAGCAATATAAAACTATTGACACGGAAGCTGTGAAAAAATTTCCATACGTACGTTTCGTCATCGATTATGCAGCAGGTATATTTTTTTTATAAAATTTGACTTCAATTTCTGTGCTCTATCTTTGGCCTCTAAATTTTTACCAGATTTCCTGTCTGGAACTTTTTGAGCCTTGTATGTTTGCATTGGCTTTAACTTTTCGTACCAAATAGTCCAAGTACTGACTTAACCGGGTTGCTTTTCTACCGGATGTGTTGGGAACTCTTTTGAAAATGCTTTCTATTTTTTTGGCTTTAGAAAAATCATGTGGACCATTCCTTATACATGAACCAGGTTTTAGATCAACGGACAAGTTCTCCCGGTACTGTTTAATAACATTGGAATCATTTTGACAGCAGACCTTTGATTGTTCGGCCAACTTTTTGTAGGACCAAGTTGGGTTTTTTTTAAATATTTAATAATTTTAGTATGCACTTTTATCTGGTCACCCATTTTGATCAGATTAACAACAAATGAACGTAATTTACATTAAATATAATAACTGACATGTTTTACATAGGTAACTTGATCAAAGGAAAAAAAAATTAAATAATACTTGGGTTAAAAGTTTTAATAAAAAACGTGTGTTAAGAATTTTTCGATCTCAGTCCTTATAACTCTTTATCTCAAATCAATTACAAATTGAAGTATTAAATTTGATGTCACAGCACCGATTAAAAATGTGACACACTTTTCAATTACTATAAACAGAACACATATGAGGAAAATCAAAAATTTTGGAGAATTTCATTAAAAATATTTTTCAACTTTTTTTCTTTGACATCAACGTTTTGTAGTTGTTGTACGTGCCGAAGCACTTTAAACCCAAAATGGATATTTAAAAACATTTTAAAAATACTGCTTTTCCTTAAGTGAAATTAAATTTATGCCAATTCATAGAACTCTCATGGAACTACCAGTGTATTTTTTATTTTAATTTATATATTATATCTTCATTATATAACGTTGTGCAATTTGTTTGTCCATTGTTGCTCTGATTAAATTGGCATTCTTCCTTTTGGTCTTTGGAGTAGGTGTGGCTGTGTCCCTCCTTCTTAAACGTGCAGTAGATTTCGGTGGACTTAAAGCTTCTTAAATACTTTTCTTTATGTGCCTATCAACCTCAATTTACACGATTTTTTTTTTTTAATATTTCAGCAAAAATTATTTTTTTTCAGTAAATTTCTCCTGCACAATTCTCAAAAATAGTTATTTATAAAAAATGAAAACATAATAGGGAATAGCAGCTGGAACCAAAATGAGCCTGAGTACAACTTCATGCGTTCGGGACAATACAATTGAAAATGTGGAAAAACCACTAATGATCTGGAAAGAAAATCAAACTCAAAAGCGATTCCCAATTTATACCATTGCTATTAAAAATCAGCTACCATCTACGTCATCATCTGCATCATCAGAACAATTTTTATTTTCCTCAAACGCTTTTCTTACAATATTTACAAATCTATGAGTTTGATCGATATTACTGTGTTTTCTTCTACATCCAAATTGATGATTCGGAACACAATTATTTTTAAATAACCCTCTAACTGGCAACACCGTAAAAATTATCCGATGAAGCCAATAATTTTTTTTCAAGTAGATGTAGTCAATAGAGCGGTAAGTTTTAATTTTCAGGCGAAAACAACAATTCTGAACGAACGCTAGGTAAAAAATTGTGAAGGCCGTTATAGACCTTGGACATATTATTAGAAGTCCTACGAACAAACTGCTATAAATCCTCAAGGATAAATGTAAATGCCTTGGATTGAAAATATTCAAAAATGGACTGGATATGGGTTATCTTCTGACTGCGGCAAGAGATAGACCAATATTTGAAATGTTTAGTTATGTGAAATGTAATTGTATTGGTCCCCAACAATCGTATGACGAATATGTTAATAAAGAAGAAAAGTAAATTTCCGGACATGTTCGCTCTGTTATATAGTTGCGTACTAATGCTCTTTATTCGGTGTTGAAAGAATTTAAGATTTCACTGTTCTTATTCTGATCACATTAAAATATAAACGTTTCACTGGACTATTCCTAATAAGCCTTATTTAGTCGTGTTGCCGTGAAACCTTCGATAAGTATCACTGGGCGGGGTCAGATGCGAAAAGACTATCTAGAAGATGATAGAAATTATCGTTCGCTGCCATATCGGTGGCTTCCGTAAGAGTATAGAATTGAAAAATAGTGATGTTTAACGGATTTTTGCGATCTTTGACCTCTAATATATGGCACGAGGAACATTTAATTTTTGACATCAATGCTATTTTTCAATCTCTGTTATTCCGCGTTCTAATGCCCATACTTTTTGGGAACAGATTTTAATAAAAATGTATGATATTTTTTTTTATATTTACTTCATTTGCAACCACTGTGAGTTATATGCCATAAAAATAAATTCCAATTACCCAACCTTATGCCATATACGGACACATAAAAATATTCACATATTGTCTAATTGCAGGATTTAAAACTTTAAATACAAAATCAAGAACAATAGCAATTGACGACAGCAAAGCACAAAAACAATAAGGGGAACCAATGAATGAATGTAAAAACAATTATTGAATAAATATTGTTATTGATAAAACTGTCAGGACAAACAAAACAACAACAACAACAGCAAAAAAAAAATTCCACAATACAATGAAGAGGTCAAGGGTGAATCTCTGTGACAGCAATATAAACAATAGAGAATGAAAACAAGTCAACAGACCGCACAACAGACACACAGCACAGCACATTACAGACAGTTCTTTTTATAATATAGACCCTTCTCGCCTTAACGTTGTGCGATATGTAGTGTGTCTTTTCGAGGGTTGTTGTTACTTTAACCAAAGAGTAAACAGATCATATAATATTAAGATAATAATCCCTAATGCACACAGACACACACATTCATACAGCACTTGAAAATGCATGCATATAAGTATGAACATACCCAACATTTCTGGGAGACCTTTCCGAACTAATGAGTTTAGCTATTATTTAGGGTCAGCACTGGTTACATAATTAGCTGCAAGACTTTTTACAACTCCTAGTGTTCATCACAACCAGATTTCAGTTAAAAAGAGAAAATCTAATAGTCTGTTTTAACCCTATAACCGGTAAGACCACCTCAAGACGGTGTTCGATTTTTGGGCTCCAGTGCTGTATTAACCATTTTTTCGCTTCAAAATAGTAAAAACTGTTTTTAGACAACACTTTTTTAAATTTCCTTTATGCCTCTCAATATAAGGACTGAGATCGAAAAATTTTTAACATACATATATGTTAATAAAAATTAAATCACTAAACAGTTTTGAAACTTCTTTGATTTGATTGAAATTATTGTTACAATTTACAAAAAAAAAAAAATATATATTTTTAGAGATCTAATCACTAATGATGAAATTTTGAATCTTTTTCGAAAACCTTTCCATTATGGATTTTATAGTGCTTTATGTCACTTTGTTCGAACAGGTTGTTCATCTCCGTTTAAAATCTACCACACTTTTGGACACCTTTTTTGTCCTCTTCTCTTTTAACAAGAGCACAATATCTCTCCACTGGACTCAGCTCCAGGCAGTTTGGAGGAATTGCCTCTCTTGGTACAAATACCACATTATTGTTCTTGTACTACTCAATACCTTTCTTACCATAGTGACAGATTCCAAATCAGGCCAAAAACAAATGGACACATTATGAAGTCTTATGAGTGGAAACATCCTTTTTTGTAAACATTCCTTGATGTAAATATCGGTATTTATAGAGCCCTTTGCATGTTGCTTGCCAAGAACTTTTTGGGAAATTTTGTCTGCTTTTGGGTCCTGAACTCTGTTTTTGGCCTCTACATTTTTAACAACGTTCCTGTCAGGAACTTTTGGAGCCTTGTATGCTTTTAAACCTTCATTGGCTTTAAGTTTTCGTACCAAATAGCCCGAGCACTGAGCTAACCGGGCTGCTTTCCTGACGGATGTGTTGGGAGCTCTTTTGAAAATGCTTTCTATTTTTTGGACTTTAGAAACATTATGTGGACCATTCCTTTTACCTGAACCAGTTTTTCTATCCCGGTACTTTTTAATAACATTGGAAACAGTCTGACGTCAGACCTTTGAATGCTTGGCCAACTTTTTGTAGCACCAAGTTGGGTTTTGTTGAAAATATTTAATAATTTTAGTACGCACTTTTTTCTGGTCACCCATTTTAATCAGATTGACTGACATGCTTTACAAAGGTAACTTGATAAAAAAAAAGTCAAATAATACTTGGGTTCCAAGTTTTAATGAAAAACGTGTGTTAAGAATTTTACGATCTCAGTCCTTATTCTGACAATTCCATTGTCAGCTATGATCAATCAAGTGCAAAAAGTCATCAAATTAGCATCGAACATAATTTCCAAAATTTAACTATTAAATGACAACATTTTGAATAAAATGATCGACTTAAAAATTTCACGGTAATTAGATAACATTTTATATTTAAGTTTTAAAACGTATTTGAAGTGAAAAAAAATAACAAGTTTGATTTAAAAACGAAATAGCGGTTTGTGTGTACAAAAATGTCCTCCTCTCTTTCATTGTTGTTTTCACGTTTTGTTCATAAAACTCTATTATTTGTTTATGGTTATATTATCTGCATCCTTTTATTTTATTTTTGTGTTAAAGATGGATATTACTAAACGTTCTTATACGAAAAATATCAATTTGAAGCAAATGTCTGATGAACAATTTCTCGAGTTCATCGATTCTGTAGAGTTCTGTAGACAGCACAGATGAAAGTATTGATAGCGATGACAGCATTTCCGAAAATACATGCCCAATAAGCCACATAAAAGAGGGATCAAATTGTTCGTGCTTTGCGATTCAAAGGGTTTTGCCTACCAGTTTTAAATCTACAATGGGTCCGAAGGTAATATAATTTTACCTGTTATACCGGACATTGGAACTACCTTAAATGTTTGAAGATTCCTAATTTCATGCATCACATCCTGTATTTTGATAACTTTTACAAATCGAAACCGCTGTTAGTCTATTTACGAGCCAGAGGAATTTATGGTTTGGGCACAATGAGAGGTACTAATTTTGTTTTATCATATTTCTTGTTGATCATGATATGCTTTTGTGTAAGCTGTGAAATGAACCAAGAGCAGAGATGATTTTGCGTAGAATACATGAGCTCGATATATGTAGTCGATATAAATAGTGTATTATGGATGGATAACAAATATATCTTTCCGATTCAGAAGAACCAATCCTGGCGAACAACACTCAAAGGTTTCTCGGTATGATAGAAAGCTGAAGAAATTCATTGAAATTAACTGGCCTCAAATTATTCGAGAATACAATGATCGCATGAGTGGATTAGTTTCATGGACGGTCTTCAGGGTTGTTCTATATTTTGTGGGCAAGGTCTTTACAAATGCATTCTTTTTATAAAAGCGTCTGCAGGCCGATGTGGCAAATGCTTCCAACAATGAGTCCGATTAAAGAATTGCTTTACAGCTTCTAGAGTTGCGTGAGGAAATAGCTGCTGGACTTGTTGCCTTCAAAAATATACCATCTGTGCCAAATATCGGTGTGCGTTTATCAGGTGTTGGGAAAAGAGCTGCTCATCAAGTAGCTGATGTTCAGTTCGATGCTGACCATCTTTTTCTTGTTTGGGTGGAGAGAAAAGCCAAAGAAAGGTGCAACATTGCAAAAAATGTGACACGCAAGTCGTTTGTTCCAAACGAGATCTGGCTTTATGCGGTCAATTTGACAAAAATTGTTTCTGGAATTACAACCATCGAAAATAATGCGTATTTTAATTTTGTTTGTTCCTTCTCTCAATTTAATTTGGTACATACAGTGTTGGAAAAAATAATAGAAACGAAAGCATTTTTTTTCAATTTTATAAGAATTTTAGTCAAGTTTAGTTTTTTAAAAAAAAATTTATATGCAGTTTTGTTTATCAGACATACAACATAAGAAAAAACATAATCATTCCTCTTTTCATTAATATTTTAATACACTATATGACTAACAATGTAAAGAGTCAATATTTTTGCTGGAAAAAATAATAGAAACGCGTGAATGGATTCAATTTTTAGAGGCATATCCTTTTATTTTTTGTTAAAGAATTGTTTTATTTTATTATTTAGAGGCTCTACTTTTGTTTTTCATAACTTTATTGCATCTGCGACACATGGAATCAACCAATTTTTTTGAAAAATTCCTTGTCAATGGAAAACCACTCTTCCTGGTTTTTTTCCCACAATTCGTCCTTATTTTTCCGACTGATGCCCTCCAACTTCCTCTTGAGCACCCCCCAAAGGTGTTCCATTGGTGTAAGGTCCGGTGACTGTGAAGGCCATTGCATAAGAGGTACTTTGTTGACAGCAAAGCAATCCTTTGCCAATTTTGAAGAGTGGTTCGGATCACTGTCCAGCTGAAACTCCCATCTCAAGGACATCTCTTCCTCAGCAAATGGAAGAATTATGCTTTGCAATATATTTACGTAGTCTGGGGCGCATATTTTGTTCTTTATTCAAAATATTGAACAGACACCAGAAGAAGAGAAACAAGCCCATATCATGATGGATCCACCGTCGTGTTTTACGGTATTCTTGATGTATTTTGGATCATATGCCTTATTGTGTGGGTGCCTAACATAATGTTTCCCATGGGATCCAAACAAATTTATCTACTTTTTGGTCTGACCACAGCCAAAGAAGACCGTCAAACACAGCGGTGGATCCATCATGATATGGGGGTGTTTCTCTTCTTCTGGTGTCTGTTCAATATTTTGAATAAAGAACAAAATATGCGCCCCAGACTACGTAAATATATTGCAAAGCATAATTCTTCCATTAGCTGAGGAAGAGATGTCCTTGAGATGGGAGTTTCAGCTGGACAGTGATCCGAACCACTCTTCAAAATTGGCAAAGGATTGCTTTGCTGTCAACAAAGTACCTCTTATGCAATGGCCTTCACAGTCACCGGACCTTACACCAATGGAACACCTTTGGGGGGTGCTCAAGAGGAAGTTGGAGGGCATCAGTCGGAAAAATAAGGACGAATTGTGGGAAAAAAACCAGGAAGAGTGGTTTTCCATTGACAAGGAATTTTTCAAAAAAATTGGTTGATTCCATGTGTCGCAGATGCAATAAAGTTATGAAAAACAAAAGTAGAGCCTCTAAATAATAAAATAAAACAATTCTTTAACAAAAAATAAAAGGATATGCCTCTAAAAATTGAATCCATTTACGCGTTTCTATTATTTTTTCCAGCAAAAATATTGACTCTTTACATTGTTAGTCATATAGTGTATTAAAATATTAATGAAAAGAGGAATGATTATGTTTTTTCTTATGTTGTATGTCTGATAAACAAAACTGCATATAATTTTTTTTTTTAAAAAACTAAACTTGACTAAAATTCTTATAAAATTGAAAAAAAATACTTTCGTTTCTATTATTTTTTCCAACACTGTATATAAAAATTACTTTTGGTGTCATATTACACGTAAACTGGCAAGACCACCTACAGGCGGCCTTCACAATTATGTACCTGGAGTTCGTTCAGAATGATTTTTTCGCCTGAAAATTAAAACTTACGGTTCTATTGACTACATTTAAATGAAAAAAATTACTGGCTTACGGTCTTGCCAGTTAGAAGGTTAAGAAGCTCACTCATTCTCAGGCAACTCACGCATTAGCTACAAAAAGACAGTCCAATTACCTTTTTTGTTAAACAAACCACTGCTGAATATGTTTAAGGACTGAGATCGTAAAATTCTTAACACAAGTTTTTCGTTAAAACTTTTTACACAAGTATTATTTGATTTTTTTTTAATCAAGTTACCTTTGTTAAACATGTCAGTTATTATGTTTAATGTCAATTATATTCTTTTTTTGTTAATCTGGTTAAACTGAGTGACCAGAAAAAAGTTCGTACTAAAATTATTAAATATTTTCAACAAAATCCAACTTGGTCCTAAAAAAGTCAAAGGTCTGTCGTCAAACTGTTTCCAATGTTATTAATCAGTACCGGGAGAACTTATCCGTTGATAGAAAGCTTCGTTCAGGTAGAAGGAATGGTCCACATGATTTTTCTAAAGCCAAAAAAATATAAAGCATTTTAAAAAGAGCTCCCAACACCTCCGGTGGGGAAGCAGCCCGGTTAGGGCAGTACTCGGACTATTTGATACGAAAAGTTAAAGCCAATGAAGGTTTAAAAGCATACAAGGCTCAAAAAGTTCCTAACAGACACTCTGATAAAAATTTTGAGACCAAAGACAGAGCACGGAAATTGAAGTCAAATTTTATACAAAAAATATACCTTCAGATGCTCGAGGGAATGTTGAAGAAAAGTTTAGGACTCAAAATCAGACAAAATTTCCCAAAAAATTCTTGGTATGGCAAGCAATATGCAGTAGCGGCAGAAAAACCAAACCTTTGTTACAAAGGTCTCTATGAATACCGAAATTTACATCAAGGAATGTTTACAAAAGAGTATTCTTCCATTCAGAAAACTTCTTAACGTGTCTACTTATTTTTGGCCTGACTTGGCATCCTGTCACTATGGTAAACAAGCCCTTGTGTTGTACAAGAACAATAATGCGGTATTTGTATCAAGAGAGGCAATTCCTCCAAACTGCCTGGAGCTGAGTCCAGTAGATAGATATTGGCTTAGAAATTGATGAGATTGGTTGGTGGCTAATACATTATTGAATGCAGCACTAGTTCCAAGGTCTGCTGGGTACATTCTTTTTATTAGTTTCATATGTGTTCATGCAGACTGCTCCCCGTTAAATCGGATTTTATTACACAAATATATTTTTCATAAAATTATAAATATTGCTAGAATGCAATTTTGCGCAACATATTGTATTGATTATTTTTATATAAAAGATATTTAACTATTATTGACATTATTTTATATTATGTATTTGGGTGAAGCTTCCCAAGCTCAACTATTCCAAAAAGATTGTGAACACCAAGTATAAACGGGGTATATTTTATTAAATGAGACAATTTATTGGTTTATACAATGTATGTTTTAATTCCTATAAATAAACATATTAGATTTAGCAAAATTACAAAATGGTTTAATATATAAATACACACTTTTTTAGTTTGGAAACCGAGCTAACTTCTTAAAAGACCGATGTTTGGCTAACAATTAAACTTTTACTTTTACAAAAAATATGGCTACAACTCCAGATTATATTAATCTTATTTAGCGCGTGGAAATTATAATATGTTCTTATGTATTTTTTACGTGTTTATAAACATTTAACAAATTTAACGAAATTAAGTAATACGGATAATGAGTTCAAACATAATTCACAATAGTGATTAGGCAGTGGCGGTAACACTCCCTCCCAGTATGGCGAGGACTTCCCGAAGCCTTACTCCATTGGTTTCGCCACGTCTAATACCGCTAGCTTAACTGCTGGTCTTTCTAATACACCACTAGTTGTCATCACCCTTGCTTTTCTGACTTGGCCGTCTTCAGCTTTAAAAACTTCTATAATTTTTCCTCGAGGCCATACGTTTCTTGGGTTCATAGGGTCAACCACAACCACTAGGTCTCCAACTTCTAACGGCTTCGCTTTCTCATACCACTTTGTTCGACACGTCAACACTGGCAAATATTCAGCCACCCACCTTTTCCAAAACATATCAGCAAATTGTTGAGCAGATAACCACGACTGCTTAAGTACGACTCCTGTGTCGTCGTAAGTTGCTAAAGGTTTCAATCCGTTTGAATTTCCTAACAAGAAATGATTTGGCGTAAGTGCCTCCATATTCACATCAACCGGAACATATGTAAGTGGGCGAGAATTGATAATATTCTCTATTTCTGACATCATGCTTCTCAAAATCTCTTCACTTGGACACCTTTTTGTTGACATGTTATATAAAACGCTTTTAACAGATCGAACCATACGCTCCCAGGCGCCCCCCATATGAGGCGCTGAGGGTGGATTAAAGTTCCACTTTGATGTTGTTGTTGTAAAACTGCGAATTAACTCATTTCTGTTAACGTCTTGTAAAGCCTCCCTTAGCTCTCGATCGGCGCTAACAAAATTCGTGCCATTGTCACTGAAGTATTCTCGTGGAGTTCCCCTTCTGGCACAAAAATTTCTTATGGCCATAATACATGAACTTGTATTCAAAGTATTAACGATTTCGATATGTACAGCTCTTATGGTTAAACATGTAAATAGTGCACCATA
Source organism: Calliphora vomitoria (assembly GCA_942486065.2). NCBI lineage: Eukaryota > Metazoa > Arthropoda > Insecta > Diptera > Calliphoridae > Calliphora > Calliphora vomitoria. The sequence continues at coordinate 40,126,819 of OW818031.2, forward strand.
TCTTTTCTCTTTGTGACGATTAACTGTTACAAGCATTGGTCCAAAATAATCGATGCCTGTGAAGGTGAAAGGGGCTACGTAGGCAGATAATCGAGCTCGTGGCAATTTTGCCATTTGCGGTACTACAGAAACTGCTTTTTTAATTTTGCACATCTGACAACGTTTTATAACTGATTTAAATACACTTCTAAGACGAGCGATGTAAAACCGTTGACGTAATTCGTTAATTGCGGTTTCATGATGAATGTGTTGGAGTTTGTTATGATAATGCAAAATTATAAGTTCTGTGATATAACTGGTTTTTGGTAAAATTGCAGGATTTTTCATCTCCTCTGGTATATTAGCATTGTCTATTCGACCACTCAAGCGAACAACATCATCATCATCAAGGTATGGTGATAACTTGTAGATGGTACTAGATTTCGGTATCATTTTATTTCGCTGCAAAGTCCTGATTTCATCTCCAAAATATTCTTTTTGGGCCTCTTTTAACAGTACAATTTCGGCACAACGTAACTCTTCTAGGCTAAGCTCTTTACTAAATTCATTTTTTTTGGTTTTATTTTTTATAATATTACAAAATTTTATTACATACCCAATAGCTCTTAACAGTCTGTTCCATCGGGAAAAACGTTCAACGTCAACACATTTTGGTGAAATGTGCATCATATGATTTGTGTGTCTAATTTCTAGATCGGTAGATTCTAAAACAGTTTTATCAACGGGCCACATGTTTTCCGGTGACTTTAGGAAATCTGGACCACAAATCCATCTGCTTGACTCGGATAAATTGGGTATGTTTGTCCACTTTGTTGCATCATCAGCGACATTAAGCTTTCCAGAAATCCAACGCCATTCTCCTATTTCCGATAAGTCCAATATTTCGCTGACACGAACAGCTACAAATTGATGATACTTTTTATGATCTGAACGAAGCCAGCATAAAACAGTTTTCGAGTCTGACCAAAATATTTTTTTATTTATTCGAATGTCGTGATTTTCTATTAAACTTTTTGCAAAGCGTGCGCCAATTAGTGCTGCCATTAATTCCAATCTTGGTATTGAAACCACCTTCAATGGAGCGACTCGAGTTTTTGATCCGATTAGCGAAACAACTATGTTATTATTAGATGATATTCTAAGATAAGAAACTGCAGCGTATCCATTCTCACTCGCATCTACAAAAATGTGCAGGTCTACTTGTGCATTATTATAATCAGGTAGACATTGCAAATAACATCTAGGTATCTTTAAGTCCTTAATTTTTGGTAAAAGCGATAACCATTTGTTTAGCTTTTCTGCTTGTGGAGCCAATATTTGGTCATCCCATCCAAGGCCACTTCTCCATATTTCTTGCAAAGTTATCTTTAGGAACATTAAAAAATTACCTATTAATCCCAAAGGATCATACACACTCATCAGGATTTTCAAAACTTTTCGTTTTGTGGGCTCTCTATGGCCAAGAAATATATCGCTGTTTAATATTGAAGGAGAAATTTTAAAGGTTATTAAATCTTCTGACGGATTCCAGAATATACCCAACACTTTTTCTACTTCTTTATCTGCAATATTAAGACACTTATATTCGGATGTATCAGCATTTAGATTTTTCAATACGTTAGAACTATTCGAACACCAATTTCTAAGATTAAATCCTGCCAGTTTGTGAATATAATGCACATCTTCTGATAATTTAATTGCTTCTTCAACAGTATCTGTGGATATTAGGAAATCATCAACGTAATGATTATTTTTTATAGCATTGGTTGCTTTAGGAAATTTTGTTTCATATTTACCAGCATTCAAATTCTTAACGTATTGAGATATGCAAGGAGCACAAGATGCCCCAAATATTAAAACATTCATTACGTAGACTTCAGGATCTTTTAAAACATTACACCCACGCCACAGAAATCTTTGAGCATTACGATCCTCCTCCCGTATGTAAATTCGATGGAACATTTGCTCTATGTCAGCCGTTACTGCAATTTTCTTTTCACGAAATTTAAAAAGTATTGCCGGTAGGGAAGTAATTAGGTCTGGACCTTTTAAAAGCATTGAATTTAATGATACACCATGGGCTTTCGAGGCTGCGTCCCAAACAATCCTTGTTTTATTAGGTTTGTTAGTATTGAAAACGGGAAAAATGGGCAAATACCATACGTTCTTACCACTTAGTTTATAATCTGGAAGCTTTGTGATGTAATTCTTGTCTAAATATTCAGCTATTGTTTTATCAAACACCTTAAAGAGCTCATTGTTATTTTTTAAAGTCTTTTCGAGGCAAATCAATCTTTGTTTTGCCATACTGTAGCTATCAGGAAGATTTACATCATCATATCGTCATAACAAACCAGTCTCGTAGCGACCATCAGCTCTTTGTATTGTATATTTTTTTAAAAACTCCAAAGCACGTTTATCCTCTTTACCAAGAAATTGAAAATTGTCAGATATACCAGCAGTTTCGATTGCGTAGAACTGTTTTACCAAATTATTTAATTTATTATCACTGCAATTACAAATTTGAATACATGAATATTGGTTTTGATTTTTCTTGCCATTGATGTTCCCACATACAAACCAACCCAATCGAGAACAAATTGCGATAGGATCTCCATATTTTCCCTCTTTAATACGATTCGAAGTACAAATATTAATATTGTCTAATCCAATTAAAACAACAGGAACGGCGTCTTTATAACTCTCAATAGGTAGACCTTTCAAATGCGGAAATTGTTTACTTAGATTTTTGTAATTTATGCTCTGAGATGGTAATGATAATTGTTTGACAGTACGAACCTTTACAGAATGTATCTTATTGTTCGGTCCAGATATATTAATTGACAACTTTTGGGATGACTTTTCGTTTCTTTCCATATTATTTGTCCACTTCAAACATAGTGGTTCTGATTCGCCGCTTAAGTTTAATTTATCAATAATTTCTTCATCAATTAAACTAACAGATGAACCTTCATCTATAAAAGCGAATGTTTCTAACGACTTATTGTTTTTGCCACATATTTTTATCGGTATAATTTTAAATAATATTTTACTAAATAAACCACTGTGAATATTTACGTTTTGTGTTTCATTACTATTGTTTTTATTTGCATTTGACGTTTCTACCTCTTTTCTACGAATGTCTTCCACATTTTGAATGGAATGTAAGAGCGTATTATGTTTAATTTTACAATTTTCAACACCACAAATAACATTGCTTTTGCAAACACCATAATGTTTTCGCAAACACAATTTACAGAGATCGCATCTTCTTACAATATTCCACTTCTCATTTCTATCAGCAGCCAAAAATGTGTTACACTCAGAGACATTCCTACAGCTGTTACCACATACAATACAAGTTCGTTGGTTTTGTTCTGAGTGTGTATGAATGTATGCATTTTTTTTATTTCTTTGCGTGGAGTAATCTGTTACAGAAGTAACAGTGCTGTTACTCTCTAAATTTACGCTGTTAGCAGAAACGCCGACGTCATAAAGCCAATTGGCAAATTCTGACAGATTTGTTTTCTTATTTTCTTTCATCAATTTTATTTTGTACGTACCCCAGTTAAGTTGCAAATTAGGTGACAATTTATTTACTAATTCTTGTATAAGCGAAGAATTATTTAACTCATCATACATTCCACAGGCCTCTATTGTGACTTTTAAACCCTGAACTTCGACAGCAAAAGAGGTAATTGTTTCTAATTTATTGGCGTTAATTGATGGAATTAATTTTATTTTATTTTTTAAAGAATTTAATATTTTCTCTGGCTGCCCAAATAAAAGCTTTATTGTTGAAACAGCAGCTGGGACGCAATTCGGATGTATAAGAATATGTTGTACTGACTTTAAGGCGTCACCTCGAAGAGCCTTTTGAAGTCTGATCAGATTTTCAGCATCTGTCAATCCGCAGACAGATGTGGACCATTCGTACGTCGAATTAAAAAGGGGCCACTCCTCCGGATTGCCGGTGAATATAGGAAGCTCTTTTGGGACTGTTTGCCGGGAAATAATTTGCTGTTGTGTTAAATGATTTCTAGAGCTGCTGGGTATAGGATTGCCCGTAAATGATGGTAATGACATTGGGTTATGCTGTGTGTTGTTGTACATTTCGCCGGGGGCTGTATTATTAGTGCCATGGCTTACTAAATTATTTGTTAACACATTTTCTCTAAATAAAGCGTGATTATTTTGCTGTTGAATCATATTGTTGTTGATCGAGGTCGATGCTAAAATTGGTTGATTAGTTGTGTTGTAAAAGTTGTTTGAGGTTATATTATCATTTTGGGCCAATGTTGGCAAATTTGAAATAGTTTCTCCAGATAAAGCACAATTAGTTCTTTCGTTTAATGAGTTGTCGGAGTTTAACTCTGGTTGATAATTTAACCACTGATGAATTGAATTGTTATCAGGAACGGTTCCATTATCATCGCCTTGCATGTGCTGAAGTATTTCGTACTTTCTTCGAAGAAAATCTTTTTCTAATTGTTTTTCTTCCTCTAAGCGCTGTAACTCTAATTGAATTCTAGTATGTGACATTTTAGAAGAACTAGAGGCATGACTATGTTGACTGCAAACGGAGGCGGGTGATAATGGTGGTGCTTCTGCCGAACAATTTATACAGCACCACAGATCATTATAGTTAGTGATATCTGCACATTGAAGATGATACGGTAGGTGGCAATTATTGCACTTTACCATATTATCGTTTGCGGGTGGTAGGTGGCATATTTGACAATGATCTGTACTTTTAGAATTGGTGGTACTTACATTTTGAGTATTTTGTGGTTGACCCTGTAAATTAGAAGAATCCATTTTTTTGAGACTTACAAATTTTCTGCTAGTTTTGGTTGTATATTTTTGTAGCACAGCAACACAAAGACATCTGATGTCGAATTTAATCCACAATTAAAACTTTTTTCATAAAAAAGAATTAAAAATTTATTTGGGTGAAGCTTCCCAAGCTCAACTATTCCAAAAAGATTGTGAACACCAAGTATAAACGAGGTATATTTTATTAAATGAGACAATTTATTGGTTTATACAATGTATGTTTTAATTCCTATAAATAAACATATTAGATTTAGCAAAATTACAAAATGGTTTAATATATAAATACACACTTTTTTAGTTTGGAAACCGAGCTAACTTCTTAAAAGACCGATGTTTGGCTAACAATTAAACTTTTACTTTTACAAAAAATATGGCTACAACTCCAGATTATATTAATCTTATTTAGCGCGTGGAAATTATAATATGTTCTTATGTATTTTTTACGTGTTTATAAACATTTAACAAATTTAACGAAATTAAGTAATACGGATAATGAGTTCAAACATAATTCACAATAGTGATTAGGCAGTGGCGGTAACATTATGGTTTTATGGAAAATTTTGCTTCATTTACAATATGGAACTTAAATCGAATTATGACACTTTTAAACACAAATATGGTCATTGATTACATAATACTTAAACATATAGCATTTTTAAAATTTGCTCCTCTTTATTTTCTTTGATCGCTGATCATATTAAGTAAATTAACAAATAACTCTAATTGCTCCACCTGCTATTTTAGTCTGTTGTATTTTAAATTCCCATTCTATACAACGAAACGGAATAATTAAATTAAATGCAACCCAAATGACTAACATTATTGCAATACTTAAGATCAATACTCCACCACCATTTGCCATTAAGTTGATCCTTTTCAGCCTTTTGTTACAAAACAAAGGCTAGATAGTAAATACTTTACCACATCAGTAATTTGAAACCTTCTGCTTTTCGTTTTAATTTCTACCTAAGCTGCCAAATATTTCGACCAATATAATTAATGGAATGGATTAAACAATTGCATAATCGTAGACACGCACTCACACTCTCACTTATTTTTGTATTTAATAACACACTTAAAATATAAACAAACAAATAGACAAACATTCAACAAACCACCCATACAATTAAATCCCACTAATACTTAAACAAATAATGTCTGAGGTGGCTCCTGTCTAAACAAAACTATAGCATAGCATACTTCGAAGGACAATAAAGGTTTCTTTATTCACAAAATTTGTTTGTGTCTATTGTTCCTGTCTAAGCAGGGTATTAGTAAGATATTTGTTTAAGGTTTTATGCAATAAGTATGAAAGAGTGTTGTGTGAGTACGTATGAAGATAAATATATTATAAATGGAAACTACCCTGATATATTTTATTTTTGGAATTTTTGGTAAAAAAAAACAACAATTTATTTATGATATTTTAGAGTATACTATGAGGGAGAGTAATTCACAAATAAATGTTATTCAAATAATAATTTGACATATCAATCGTAATATCTCGACTAAATTTTGTTTTCCTACAGTTGTTGTAACGCGGTGCTACAACGCATGTTGGGAAAGCCATATGGAAATTCAAAAACTAGAACCTCGTTTTAGGAAAAAACAATTCTGGTCATTGGAAAAATAACACGAAAAGTTGGAATAATAATAAAAAAAATTAGTGATTCAATTACTTAAGTTCAATTATATTCACATGTTTATCTCAAAAAACGAAACAAATCAATTAAATTACATTAGCGCCATGGATATTTCCTTTTGGTGTCGATTCGACTGGTTTTCCGGGCTTAACATACGATCTCTTACGCTGTGGATGAATCCTGCTGCCCGCATATGTTTTTAAATTGCTGATGTGTAACTTCCAATGATTATACAAGCTCTTGTTGAGTTTGACAACAATCTTCATAGAGTAATTCCTCCAATTCTTGGTCTTCAAATTTTTTATGGCAGGCCAGGGCGATCTTTGTCTTCCGTGTCAAAATCACAATTTCTGAACCGAACAAACCACATCCCTTACGTTAAAACCGATGAAACACATTCACCATAAGCTTTGGTGAGCAATCGTTGTGCTTTAGCGGCAACTTTTTTTCAAATTAAAGAACTAACGCAGAACTTCCCGCATATGACGCTTTGTTGGCACAAAATTCGTTATTTTCAAAGCAAAAAAAAAACTTTGTTGTTTACACTAGAATGTTCGAAAACTAAGTGAGAATAAATGTCAGATATGTACTCTGCATAATGACATAACTATAAGTTATTAAAAACCATGTAAATTCCAATATAATACGGGCACCGATTATTGTACGCTTTGAATAATTTCACATTCCTAGAGAATAATGTATTTTTAAAATGTTGGCCTTATATAGGGGATATATATAACTATCGATCGATAATCACAAAACCCAGTAGTAAAATTTATGCATAATTGAAACAAATTTGTGAATGTGTGCTTTATATGGAGCTATAACCTATTAAGGGGCAATTATCATAAAATTTTGTACACTGATGTATATGTATCTTAAATGGGAGATATTGCGAGTTATGGGCTGATCACCACGAAAACCATGTAGAGAAATCAAGGACCTATTTTTGTTATTTTCAACATAGCTTGTCTTTTTATCAAAAAATCAATGTGTGGTAAATTTCATGATATAATCTGCATTATATGCAGCTACCTAAATAGATTGAAAATACATTTCTGATCAACAAAGAATATTTGGGGCAAATTTAATCCCCGTTCGTCCTTTTCTCCAGACCCTAACGTGCACACAACAGACTGGACCCTCAATACATAATTGATTGTTTCTACAACCAATATTTCGATATATTGTAAAGGGAGTGACAAACTCAATATTCCCCCATGTTTTTTATGGTGGGTATAAAAAGTACCATTACAAGAAAGAAGAATTTCAAAAAGTACTATAGAATAAGGAAAAAGTGACTACAGTTCCCTTTTGTGAGTTCCAATTGCACTTAGTTTAATAAGTATATAATTTCTTATGTCTGGATTCATAAATATAGAAAACTCAAAAAGAAACTTTAAGAATAAGAAAAGGTTCCCACTTTACTCAGAATCATATGCGTCAAATTTTCACATAATAGAGAATTCTATTGTAAATATAACAAGTAAGAGTGTTATATTCGGCTGTGCCGAATCTTATGTGGCAAAAACTATTTATCTGATATATGGGTAACGCCTGTTGTTAATTATGGACCGATCCTCTCAAAAGTTGCAAGAAAGGTTTGGGATGATAGAAAACTAGTTTATGTCCAATTCCATCACCATATTAATTATTATAAGACAATAATGAATGTTCAAGTCATTTTCTGAGGGAGACCTTATATGGGGACTAGGGACAAATGTTGCCCGATTTTCGCCATACTTTACAGTATAATTTCAGAGCAGTAATAGAAGAACTAGAATAATTTGTGCAAAAGGTTAGGTTTCCAGGCAGCCGCGAAATTGAAGAGATCACGTGGGTCCAAGCAATGGTCCCTTTGTGCTACCTAAAAGTAGAAAGTTAGAAAGAAAGAGGGGCAGATAGAAATGAAAAGAGAAAAGAAGAAGATTGAAAAGTTAAGAAGAAGATGTTTGAAGAAAGAGAGAAAGATGAAATTTTCAAAATTGCGTATCAATGTCTATTTATGTAAAGAAGCCCCGGAAACCGTAAGCGTAGATATCCTAATGCCGGACAGTGACAAAGAAGATGAAAAATGTTGTCATCCTCCTCCTCGTTTTGACAACTTCTGCAGACATCGTTGTAGGGCAAGCCAAGTCTCCTCGGTGGTTGCCAAAAGTTCAGTGTCCGGTAATGACCGCCACTACGTTACTCAATTGTGAGCGTGTCAAGCTTAGAAGATTTGTTGTTCGCCCACGATTCAGTCGAGGCCATATCGTTCTGGTTATAGTACATGAGGGTTCACAACCCCACATTATCTGAGCGAGCTCATAGTAGAAGTTAGTAATTTGCAGCTTGCATTTGGATAACGGAATTCCACATAGGAAATCTATGTTTCCGTCAGGTAAGATGGCGTCTTTTTTCACCAAATCATCAGCATCTTAGTTGCCTGTAGTATCTCCGTGTCCCCGTACCCACTTGAGTACGACTGCTGAATGTCTCGCCATCCTGTTTAAGGATGCCCGGCATTCCTGGACCAAATTAGATGTTGTGTATACACCTGTTAGAGATTTTATTGCGGCCTTACTGTCAGTATATATACGAATATAACTGAGCCAGTAAGCCGCCCTTTTGATGGCTGATATTTCAGCCTGAATTATGCAACATGCATTAGGAACTCTAAAAGATAACCCAATGTCGAATTCTCGAATGTAGACACCTACGCCAACTCGATCTCCCTTCATAGAACCGTCTGTATAGACTGAGAGACCCATTGTGTCAAGTAAGGGTCCCTTCATTGCTTCCGTATTATTCGGAATTGAGAAACCGAAATTTCTCGCCAAGAAGGGCCCAGAAATGCAGTAATCAATATTATCCGGAAGAGCCTGAATGCATGTTTCCACGCCACAATCGTGTTTAGCCTAAAGGCAGAGGTAAATACCATTTTTCTTGTCATTAGATCCACGGGGATCCAGTTCAATATAGTAAAGAGCGACTTTGTTGCGGACGTTCTTAGAGCTCCTGTCATCAGGATTGCAATTCTTCTCATAATTCTGTCGAATAGCATGTAAATTGTCTAATGCCTTCTACCAGACAAAAACTCCATAGAATAGTGTCGGCTTAATGACGGTATAACATGCGTATCTATCGCCTTCTTACAGACATACATAGCTTTCAAGGCTTTTGTCGTCCTTGAAAGGGTATTTAGTTTCCAGGATAGTTTACTATCCAGATTAACTCCTAAGTATTTTGCATTATCCGATAGTGTTAATTCAACGCCATTTAATCGGGGAAGCGAGAAATAGGGCATCTTGTACTTCCTTGTGAACAGTACAAGTTCGGTTTTGCTTGGGTTAACACTCAATCCACTGTCTGTACTCCACCGACTTATTACACTGAGTGCATATTCCAGGCGTTGTGATATCGTACCCAAGTGCATTCCAGAGACTGCCACTGCAATGTCAACCGCGAAGGCGACAGTTTTATAACCCATGAGATCCAATTTTCTGAGCAGACATATTTAATAATCAACATATTAATTACCGCTCACACCATTTTCAATACAAAATAAACCTTATCAGCAGAGATAATATCAGCCAGTTATCACTTTTGGTTTGAGCCCTATCGTGTTTTCAACAGACAGACAGATGGACGGACATAGCCCTATCATATTAGAATTTCATAATGATCCAAATATGGAGTAACTACGGGTACTGTGAACTATGCGTCCAATGTGGACCTGCGTCTTTTTTCAGAAACTATTGAAGGTATGTTAACACAGCTTTGTCGTACATTTTACAGTTTTTTTAAAACGACAATTGCACATGTGCTTTCATGAGTAATTGTTATGTTGGCGTTTTATTCTTGTATTGAAAAAAATATATATTTTTATAGTTTTAATCACTAGTGATGAAATTTTGAAACTTTTTCGGAAACCCTTCAATTAATGTTTTTATAGTGCTTTATGTCACTTTGCTCGAACAGGTAGTCCGTCTTCGCTTAAAATCTACCACACTTTTGGAAACCTTTTTTGTGTTCTTCAATTCTCTTTTAATAAGAGCCAAATATCTCTGCACTGGGCTTAGCTCCGGGCAGTTTGGAGGATTGGCCTCTCTTGGTACAAATACCACATTATTGTTCTTTTACTACCCTAGGGCTTGTTTACCATAGTGACAGGATGCCAAGTCACGCCAAAAATAAGTGGATACATTATGATGTCTTATGAATGGAACCAGCCTTTTTTGGAAAACATTCCTTGATGTAAATTTCGGTATTTATAGAGCCCTTTTTCAGCCTTATATGTTTTTAAACTTGCATTAGCTTTAACTTTTCGTACCAAATAGTCCGAGTACTGAGCTAACCGGGCTGCTTTCCTACCGGATGTGTTGGGAGCTCTTTTGAAAATGCTTTATATTTTGTTGTCTTAATAAACAGCATGTGAACCATTCCTTCTACCTGAACCAGATTTTCTATAAACGGACAAATTCTCCTGATACTGCTTAATAACATTGGAAACAGTTTGACGGCAGACCTTTGAATGCTTGGCCAACTTTTTGTAGGACCAAGTTGGGTTTTGTTGAAAATATTTAATAATTTTAATACGTACTTTTTTCTGGTAACTCATTTTAATCAGATTAACAACAAAAGAATATAATTGACTTTAAACATAATAACTGACATGTTTTACAAAGGTAACTTGATAAAAAAATCAAATAATACTTGGATTAAAAGTTTTAATGAAAAACGTGTGTTAGGAATTTTACAATCTCAATCCTTATATTGACAAAATCAATAAACCCCCATATTTCTTGATGGTGGGTATAAAAAGTACCATTGAGCCCACATTCTAACTTAATTTTTGTTCCACATTAATGAACATTAATGAAGCAAATTCGGAAAGTACCATTAGAGTAAAGAAAGCTATAAGACGGTGGCCTAATTGGAAAAATAACGATATCCTGTGATCAATTATATATTTTTGGAAACATAAAAGTTTCTATAAATCGGTAAATAGTGGTTAAAATGGAAAAAGGACAATAATCTTTGATCACTTATTTTTGCAACCATATGTCGATTTTTTATATGATAGTGAACTGAAAAATAAATGTGGCTATAAGTTGGTAAATAATGATCCAAATAGAAAATATACGATAATCTGTGATCAATTGTATGTTTAAGCAAAAATCGTTTTTTTTCATATAAATGTTAATTGAGACAGAAAAGTGCCTAGTGGTACTATAGAAACGAAACATAAGAGTGGCTATAAGTCAGTAAATTGTGATACAAATGGAAAAAGTTGATAGTATGTGATCACATATATTTTCAAACAAAGATAGATTTTTGATATGAAATGAACTGAAACATAAAAGTGGCTTAATTCTGGTAAATACTGATAGAAATGGAAAAAAGGACGGTAATAAATGATCACTTAGATTTTCATCGAAAGTTAACAGAATCAAAAAAGTTCTGTGATCACTAATACTTTCTACCAAAAATCGATTAATCATATGAAAATTACGCACAAATATTTACTGTAACATATTACAATTATTATTTTAAGTGCTGTTATATTGAAGCACTCGATTTCTTCTACAATACATGTATCCAATTAACTGTAAATAGGTTTTCGTGTACACTCTATAGCTCTCTAATGTAATTATATTTAATAACATGTGAGCTAAAAACAACAACAATAAAGTATAAAATTTTTAACAAAAGCTTATAAAATTAATAGAATTTTCGTTTGCTGTAGTTGTAGTTGTGGCAGTAAAACATGTAGTGAATCATGATATTTTAACTTTTAATATGAATTTCATAATTCTGGCACACAAGATCTATAGACATTTAAACAAATTTATACACATACATACATATATGAGCATGTAGTTACAAGTACTCGTATGTGTGTGCGTGTGTTTAAAAATTACCATGTACAAGTAACGAGTTTTAGAAATAGAGATACTTTGAAAATGGCCAGAATAACAATGAGCCTGAAATGGGAAACCTTAAGTAATTACTAGGATATTAACTTGTTCCAATAATTCGATCACACATTAAAAATTAATCGAAATATTCGAATAATAGAAAATTACTCGAATTCAGCCCAGTGGTTCCGGAGATATGGCAACTGCACCAAAGAATTGGGTCATTGCTCCCGTTTCCCAATGATGACGAGAAGCTCCTTTAAAATTTATTTCACTGGAAATGACGCAACAGGAGCCGATCACTATCAACGAACATGCGTGTGTATTTGCTGTAATACTCTTCTGCCGAAACAATCTCAAAACAATTGTTGGATATCGGAAATGGAAAAATTTCAATTGATCCTCCCACAAATTAGATTTCGTTCCCGAAATTCTGACAAAAGCAAATGAATATTCAAGCCGGTCTATAATTTCACCTAGCCCCCATACAAATGTCCACCCGATCTTCAACTTTAGTGAAGATCGTTCCATAATTGATCTTACCCCCATATAACCACTAGAAAATATTTTATAAATAAAAAAGTACAGTCATATTTATGGTGGGTATACAAGATTCGGCATTGTTCGATGATTCGAACGATCATTTTTCGAGTGGATAACCTAGTATGCAGAAGGAGACTAAAAATGTATTACTGATGCATACCTTCGAAAAATCCTCTACTTATCCCTTTCGCCATATTAACATGTCAAATATGATTCGCCATAATTTATCTGATTAAACGAGTTCTAAATATCTATTGTCGTTTTCTATAAATATAATACATACATACACCTACGCAAGAAACCATTTATATGGTAATCCGCCTACATCAAAATATCTAAACAGCAAAAACAAAAAAAACCGAATGGATATTGACGTGTAACAAAGCTTCCATTGCCCTGTTCTATTCCTGTGATATTTTTTTGTTTCTTCCTATTAAAATGAAAGTATAGTTTATTTTAGCAATGCTATTAATTCTTTTTTCTTTGGTATGCAAAATATATTTATATTGTATGTGTGAATGTGGATGAAAATACATATTTTTCACAGAAAAACTGGCAACTGTTGGCGTCTCTAAACGATTAGTTTTACTCCCTCTATGGACTGCAGCAGCAGCAACAACTACTACTACTATTATTATAGTTGGCGGCAAATGAAAACTTTATAATTCTTTTTCTGTTGCCATTGTTGTTGCTGTTATAGGTTTTATTTGTGTAAGTGTCTCTGTGTATGTATGTATATAGTTTATTTAAAGGCTGATAAAAATAGAGGCAATATCATGCAAACTCATGCACTTTACTAAAAAGCATTTTGTAATTACAACAAAAATGCATTTTAAAATATATGACTATTAAAATAGCAGGAGAATAAAACAAACAAACAAACAAACAGAACAAAATTGAAACCCAACTGAAAACAATGAAAAAATTAAAACACATGAACACAGAGTTGCCCTCGAAACAAAAGAAAAAAGCGCAATTTGAGAAAAGTTTACTTTTAAATGGTATGAATGAATTAGAGTAACATTTTACAGTGGGTCTGTTAAATGTTAAATGAAAAGTTGTTAGATTATGATAATTATAAGCCGAGAACACCATAATATGGTAAATCCTTCATCATAAAAATGGTTGTCACCGACATATATTTGTTTACTGCAACCATATATATGATTTATATGATTTTAATAGCCATATTATGGTTACCGCAATCATATAAATAATTACTGTATTTATAATATTGTTAAAAAACTTGTGAAAATGTTGAAATGGTTACAGTAAACATCCACAAATATATTTTTTTTCTTTGCGTGTATATAGAATAGCGCCAATTTTTCACAGTTTCCAAAAGTTTGAGAAAACCAGATGTAAATAATGTTCTTTAAGGTTACAAGAAAACTTACGTGTTAAGTGTTACGTGTTGTGCTTATGTTTATAACTTCCAAAAACACTAGTCCAACACCATCTTAAAGTATACCGATCGACACAGAATCACTTTCTAAGTCGATTTAACAATGTCCGTCCATCCGTCTGTCCGTCTGATTGGCAGTCCATGTAAACTTGTGTGCAATTTGGTCGCAATTTCGAAAATATTTCGATAAAATTTAGCATATGGGGAATGATATTTGCACCAAGGTTAGTCCTATTAGATAGTAGTTCAGACACAATTTTTCAACAAGATAGGTCAGGAACTCCCTGAGTTAGAGGAGGTCTCATCCATGTTTTTATTGTTCTTAGCTAAATTTGTCCCAAATAGTTTAAATAGCTATTTCTTTAACCGTTTTTGAAAACAAAATCTTTTTGACTTTTTTCCAAAACGTACCCTTTTTCTATTTATTTATTTATTTATTTATTTTTGCTTAAAAGAAAGCTTAGGTCCTTTTGGTCGCTTAGGCTGTAGCAAATTTAAATACTCTCCATATAGAATTTGAATTGCACATAATTTCCCTCGCTTGAACATTGATTTTAAGGTTGCTGTTGTATTTGATAGAAACGAGTTAAATGTGAGTAATTTTGGATTCAGTTAAAGGGTATGTAAAATTCTTAATATTTTCCTATATATTTCTATGAATTTTCCACAACTAGTCTCCGTTGATAAGGTTTGTAGGATTTCGTATCGAAATTGGGCAATATCGGTCTGAATACTGCTCGAGCAGTCATAACTATACTGATTATACAGCAATCCTGATAAAAGCTTGCACAAATTAGTTCTAAGTACTCTGTAATTATACTGTATTATAAAATATGGCAAAAATCGGACAAGATTTGTCTCTAGTCGCCATACAAGGTTCCCCTTTAGAAAATGACTTGAACATTCATAATTTTCTTATAATAAATAATATTGTGATGAAATTTTATATAAACAAGTTTTATATGAAACTAAATCTTAAATATCGTGACAAATTAATTTAATCTATGTAAAGGGTTTTCCAACAAGAGGTGTTATTTTTAATCACCCGGTATTGAAATTGTTAAAATTCACCATAAAAATGGTGAAAATCTTGCAGTCACAGTTCGAAAAACTAAAACATTTTTGGGTCGTCGTGAAGCACCTTGTCGGACAGCAATACAGAAACTGGAGGAAAAATTCGAGCTGTTGAGACAAGTAAGTGATGTGAAGAATAAAATCTGTGCACGTCGCTCAAGAACAACTGAGAATATTGGTGCTGTAGCCCAAAGTGTTGAAGAAAACCCAGGTTTGTTCATTCCTCGTCGGTTTTTGGAATTGGGCATTCCACAAACGCCATTACACCGTATTTTGCATAAAGACTTTGGTCTTAAGGCTTATAAAGTTCAGTTAACACAAGAACTCAAGCCGGCCGATCATCAACAACGTCGTGTCTTTGCTGATTGGGTCCTTGTTATTATCTCTCGAAGAGGTGATCAGAATTGGCCACCGTGATCTTGTAATTTAACACCTTGCGACTTCTTTCTTTGGGGCCACGTGAAAGATAAGGTCTGCGCCAACAGCCCAGCGTCGATTCAAGACCTCAAAGATAGAATTCAAGATAGAAAAGCAGTATTAATTTAACGCTTTTTAACAAATATTATTCAAAATTCCAGGAATCACGATCACGTCAACGCAATCAATTATCACATTAAAGAAAAGTTACCAGATCCAGTGACATCATACAAACCTGTTGATACCGCAATGAATCAAAATGACGTAGTCAATTATCCAGTTGAGTTTTTGAATTCATTGGAACCGCCTGGTATGCCACCGCATTGTTTGAATTTAACACGTTGACTGGCACGGAAATTTTTAGAAAACTGTCCAGAAATTCACATTACATTATTAAAAACTCTATTTCTAGATCATAGGTATTTTCTGATGATAAAAATTATGTTTTTTAGGAGAAAAAGGACCTACGAAATATCTCCTAGTTGGCTTCTGTAACAAAAATCGCTACGCAGAAGCCAACTACAAGTAAATTCCAACGTTTTTCTTTAATATATTGTTCTTTTCCCACCTGTGTAGCACTAAAAGTAGCTACACAGGTTTAGTGAGCACGAGATAACTCTTAGTTGGCACCCTAGATGGGAACGCAATCTACGGTATTTAAATGCGCCTAAACTATGTAATGGCACAAGAGATGGTATTCAAAATGCTTTCTTTATTTATGCTTCAGATGGAAAAATGAAAAATGTTGTGTATCCGTGTGTATTACATTACAAATTAAAATAATACCTAAGAAATAAAATAAATTCTTGAAATTTTCATATAAACAAAATTTATGGACTTACGTTCATAGTGCAAAATTTTGATTTATAGGTGACAAAACAAAAAAGTTAAAACCAAAACATCGATTCCTCTTCAACCACCTTTAAGGCAAAATAACGTTTGCAGGGTCAGCTGGTTTAAATATTTTATAATTTTAATAAATTTTGGTGTAGTGGTCTAATTTGGCTGTCTTGGACAGATTTGAACCCAGTTATTAAAGGGTTAATAATTTTCTGGAAATCTAAAATTACACAATTGTGAATTAAATTAAATATTAGCAAATACTCTACTAAATGTCTTTCGACCTAAAACTCGATACTTCAAATGAAATGTGCAACCTCTAAAAAACCTACTAAAATTATCTGCACTTGGTGTTTAGATTACACCATCAGCATCGATAATCAAAAACGGCCATCATATAGGGACTGCAAGGCATTAGAACAACTATTGGATCAGTATAAATTTAGACATTCCTTAAGGAAAAAGTAAAAACAATGTAAACAAAATTTTTATATTTTATTTAAAATTCAGAAATCTATAGTTTTCAATTTGGGTTTCAGGAGATATCTTTTCCCCTTCTTATATGCGCCCCTGCTAACATTGAACAACAAAATGTATTTTATAATGGTGAAGGTAACAATTGCATTTTATTAGTTATTCTTTTATTTTTAGCTGAGCAAATAATTTGTAGCAAAAGTTTTATTTAAAACAAATATGAAAACAGCATATAGAAACCTTTTAATTTATTAATTTAGTTCGTTTTTTTTCGTCTTTTTTTGTCTACTTTTCTCTTTCTACAATTTCACTTTTAAACAATTTCATTTCATTTGAAATGATTTTTGATATGAAATGGTTTATTAACATGCAACAAACATTATAAAATAGTAAATCCATATTGTTGTTCGCTGGCTGGTTGATACTCGTGCAACAGCAACATAATAATGTGTCATGTTCCTTGACAAAGGTGAGTTGAGTGTTCTAACAAAAATTTTTAGATTTTTATTTTGCTTATGTTTTTATTTTCATTTCAAAGCTAGACTAAAAATAAAGTTGATTAAAGTCGAATGGTAGAGAACTGTATGGTGGTCAGGCAGGAGTGAACGTTTTTTCTTTAAATATTAGATTTATAAATAGTAGAGGAGAGAAATTATTATAATTCAACGTTTTATAAAAAGGTTTGGTGTGGGTTAACAATTTTTTAATTTAGTGACGATACAAAATCGTATTCATGTTGTCTCAAATTGTTTCAGCCGTATTTCTGCTGCTTAAATCAAAAGCAGATTTCAACGATTTTACAATACAGGTTTAGAGTTTACTACTTTCCATAAATTCAATAGGCTGCAGATTGAGTTACGATTTTGGATCGTCTAAACATAATTTATGTCAGATTATATTACTTGGCACACAAATGCAGTTACAAAAATTATCCAGAAACAAAACAATTTCTAATTTATTGGGTGTGTAACATAAATGCGAGATTTACAATAGATGGCGAATCTATTGCAAGCGGTTCCTGTTTTTAATAACTTATATGTCATTTTGAAGGCCACATATCCATCATTTATTCTGACATAGTCATTAAACATTATAATGTAATTTTAAAGTTTTTGTTGCTTAAAAAAATGTAGAAATTGTACCAACAAAGCGTCATATGCAGGAAGTTTTGCTTTACTTCTTCAATTTGAACAAGTAAGAGTGCTATATTCGGCTATTCCGAACCTTATATACCCTTTACCTTTGTTTTGTATGTATTAATTGGCCCTTTCTGCGTATAGCATTCTAAATATATCAAGACGACTTTTAAACATTTTACATTTAATTGCTGACGAACAGATTATATTGTAGAAGTTACAAATGAAATGACAATCTTATATATAGCCTTCTCACGAAGGTGAAGGGTATAAAAACAACAACGCCAAACGAAACGAAACACAAAAAAAAAAAATACGCAAAGCAATGAATCCAACACACATCCAAACATACGTTTTGTTGCTCTTTTGTCAAAGCATGCAATAAATTGTCTTTTTTTGATGAAATTTTCAGAGATTGTCTCGGATTTTTGCTCATATTTTCGTTATTTGTGGACGAATTTTGCAGATTTTAAATAGGACACTTCTCGCAAGCATGTCTGACAGAATTATTGAAGACTTATATCCCGAAGATATCTGGGGTCTTCAGAAGGTGAAGGGTATATAAAATGCCGCAGAAGCACACAGATCGGTCACCAAAGCTTTTGGTGAATGTGTTCCATCGGTTTCAATGTACGGGAGATGGTCTGTTTGGTTCAGAAGTGATGATTTTGACACGAAAGGCAAAGATTGCAAAGGCCAGCCAAAAAACTTTGAAGAGCAAGAATTGGAGGCACTTCTCCATGAAGATTGTTGTAAAACTCAACAAGAGCTTGCAAAATTATTAGCAGCGACTCAATTAGCAACTTAAAAACGTTTGCAAGCAACAGGATTCATAAAAAAGCTGGGAAATTGAGAACCATACACAGAGAAAACAGATTCGAGCCAACAAAAATTCTATGTGGGCAACCGAATCATTAGATTGGTAACAAATTCGGTTGCTACTACGAATCTGTTTTCTCTGTGTATGAATTGAAGCCGGCTGACCTTGAAAAACGATTTCGTATGTCTGAAGTGCTGCTTGAACGCTTTAAAAGAAAATCATTTTTGCACCGAATCTTTACTTCGCATAAAAATGGAACCATTACGATAACCCGAAGCGTAGCCGAATCGACCCCAAATCAAAATATCCATGGCGCTAAGGTAATTTTCTGTATTTGGTGGGAGCAAAACTGTCATATCTATTATGAGCTGCTGAGTTATGACCAGACTGTCACAGGAAACCTGTACCGAATGCAGCTGGTTTGTCTGAAGCAAGCATTGGCCTAAAAACGTTCAGAATATGCGACCAGACAAAAAACCGTAATACACCATCATGACAACGCTATGCCTCATGTTACAATACCTGTTAAAAAAACTTATAGGCAAGACCTGCCCAAGTCCGACTACTATTTGGCTTGTTTAGTTCTTGGCATCAAAAGATGAGCACTTCTTTTGGATCGGAATCCATATGTTGTCAGAAAGATTGGAAAGGTCATAGCTAAGGAGTGAGATCGAAACATTTTTAACTTCAATTTCCATGCTCTGTTGTTGGCCTCTAAATTTTTAGCAGCGTTCCTGTCAGGAACTTTTTGAGCCTTGTATGTTTTCAAACCTGCATTAGCTTTAACTTTTCATACCAAATAGTCCGAGCACTGAGCTAACCGGGCTGCTTTCCTACCGGATATGTTGGGAGCTCTTTTGAAAATGCTTTCTATTTTTTTGGCTTTAGAAACCATTCCGTCTACATGAACCAGGTTTTCTATCAACGGACTAGTTCTCCCGATACTATTTAATAACATTGGAATCAGATTGACGGCAGACCTTTGATTGTTTGTCCCACTTTTTGTAGGACCAAGTTGGGTTTTATTGAAAATATTTAATAATTTTAGTACGCACATTTTTCTGGTCACTTATTTTAATCAGATTAACAACAAATGAATATGATTGACATTAAACATAATAAATGACATGTTTTACAAAGGTAACTTGATTAAAAAAAAAAAATCAAATAATACTCGGGTTAAAAGTTTTAATGAAAAACGTGTGTTAAGAATTTTACGATTTCACTCCTTAGCAATGGGCAATACTTTGAATACATTTATATTGTTTAAAAATAAAAGATAAAAATGTTGAAAAAATTCCGCATTTTTAAGTCATACACCCAATACATTTAAAAGTTTTGATTTTCAAACCTAATCATAGAATTTCCAACAATTTCACTTAACTGTATATTTCCTTTTTCTTGATCTTTCAATCTTATTCTGTCACAAAACCTACTTCTATATCAAAACTACCACTCACTTTAGTGTAATGTTCATAAAAATCCTAGTACTTACTACATGTTGCTGGTTGGCATTTTGGAAATGCGTAAATATGTACTTTCCTGCGTATAACATGACTCGTTGATTTTTTTTTTCTGCTGCCACTGTTCCGGATGTCTTGTAGAAAATTGAAATAAAACAATGACAAAAAGAACAAAACAAGGTATGAAACCAAGCAAATAATAATAGCAACAAAAAAAAAGTGTCTTATCATTTTTCGAAAAACATGATGCATGTGGTGGTGGGGGAAAGCAGCTGTGGCGTATAACAAGTCATAGGAAATATTTTAATAAATTTTATAAAAGGAAACAAATCATAAATCCCACATTTTAAAAGGTGATATGATTTGTTTTGTTGCTTCCAACTTCCTTCTTAAGAGCATTGTCAAGTCTGCTGTCACGTGCGCTACTTACAGTTTTGTTATTTTTTGTTTTCCTTGACACGGTTATGTTTCTATCTCTAGTAGCAGGTATTTTGCGGTGCTAAAGCCCTCATAAATAGAAAACCAAAAAAAAAAAGGAACTCAAACCCTCTGAAATTATTACATATACAAATAAAATCTCAGGTTTTATTTTTTTTATGAAGAGCATAATAAATTTTACTTATCATTATTTAATTAAATAAGTAATGCTTAAGTATTGTCAAGATTTAACATAAACTCCTACACAAAATAACAAACAAACCTTAAAATATTAAAATTTCTTTTCTTAAAGTTAGAATTATGAAAAGTGTGTAAGGATTTGTTTCGTTTTTGCCTGTTTTGAAGATTACTAACACAAAAATATGTTGGTGTTTTAAGCCATAACATTTTAGTTTAATTATTTTAAAGGTTTGTTTGACATTTTATAATTTTGTTTGAAAATAACATGAAATTTGTTAAAACCTTTTTTAAAAGCTACCAAGATGTTGACTAATAACAGTCAACATATTAAAAATAATATTCATGAGAGTGTTTCATAGTAGTTTATCAGCGGAAAATTTAAGTGAAATAAAAAAATTGAGATACTTATAATTCCACCAAAGAGAAACTTTGAAAGATTTCCAAAACCGTGGAGTGGATAGATAAGTGTAATTGTTGATCGACATTTTCTTCAATTTTTATGGATATAGTTTTCTCTATAAAAATGCTACCAAAAAAAAACAGGCATTGGTAGAAACACATCCAAATCACGAAAGATCAGAAACACTTGCGGAAGCGACTAGAGACGCCGAAATCGAAAGAGAACGCGAAAATGCATCTGCGTCTAGAGCCACAGAAACGGAAAGAGAACGCGAATCATGACAAATGCGTCGCACTGAATCTTCACCGATAGACACCCCAACAACATATGGAAGGACTAGAAGCTTATTGCTCCCGAATGGCTCGATCATATGAAAGAATCGATTTAAAGTTGCCGGCATTTCATTACAATAAAGATGATACATTGCAGCTTTTTCAAGTTCCCTACGGAATCCCCTGCAATGTGCTGTACGAACGGTAAAGTAGTTCAGCCACCAATTATCGAGCCGCTTCTAGTTGCATTTCCGTCACCATGGCACCTATATTGGATGTGCCAAGCTCTTCCTTCAAAATAGCCGAAAGTGCAAGTCGTGCTTTCAAATGACTTTCCCCTGGGCATCTTATATAGTAAACAACGTCGGCTTCATGCCCAACATTAAAGTTCAAGGCCAAATGTACCACAGAATTGGATCATTACTCCTGCTTCCCAATGATGATGCGAAGTTTCTTTCAAATTTATTTCTCCGGAAATTAAACAACAGAAGCCGAACGCTATCGACAAACATGCGTATGCAGTTGCTGTAAGACCTTTCTGCCGAAACATTTTCAATCTAATTATTGGACATCGAAAATGGAAAAATTCCAATTGATCCCGCCACAAATATGATTTCGTTCCCAACGAACTTCTGCCAAATGAAAAAAAATATTCCAGCTGTTGTCAAGTCTTACAACCAACTACAAAAATTCTGTTTGGCTGTGGGATCGTGCAACAAGCTCAATGAGCAAATTCAATGGAAACTACTTACCTGGCGAAACAATAAAATGCAAATTGATTGACACAGTAATTGAAGAATAAAAGCCGTCAATTATCCTACTGAATTTCTGAATTCATTTGAACTAGCAACCACAAGTTTTAACATTGAATGTTGGATCACCAATAATGCTTCTCCGCAACTTAAACATGCCAAAATTATGAAACGTAATAAGATTGATCATCAAAAAATTTTCACCGAATTTAATTGAGGCAAAAGTGGTGGCAGATTCAAAGGCAATTACGTACTGATTTTGATGATTTCCCGTTTCGTCTTGTCAATCGTTGACTATTTTGTGGTTTAAGCCGTGTGTCCACTATCAAGTTTTCTTGCGGAAGTTCCTTCCAGAAGTTTTTGCCGTGCAAACACGTATTAGAAGTCGACTTCAAGAAGTTACGGCAGAAGTTACTTGCAGCAATTATGTGGAATCACGTTTTGAGTTTTGAGTTCTTTGACAAACTTATAGAGATTTACAAAAATAAATTCGTTTGGAGTAGTGAAAAAACACATCGAAGAGTAACTAAAAGCCGGTCTGTGGGAGGAATAGCCAATCTCATTTTAGTATCCAGCTTTTGAATACATGTTTGAATTAAAGACAAAATGTATTCAAAATCATCATCAGTCATTCTCAGGAAATTTGTCAGCAATAGGGCATCATTGGTCCGCGATTTTTCAAGTAATATATTTTGGAATCTAAAATCTACGCGCCGCCGCACCCAATTTCTCACCCAAACACTTATTTCTGTTTCTTTGTATTAATTTGTTATTTCTTTTTAACTAAATATGCTGCGATGGTAGCTGCCAATCTTATTTTGCCACAAGACACGTCTGCAATTTCTTGCAGCAAGTTCGTCGTAATTACTTCTACAAACTACTTCTGAAAGCAGGCTTAAGCAAGCTTCGGTTTGAGTGAAAACACTTTAGCAAATACTTGCAGAAGTTCTTTCGCAAGTGACTTGTCATATCAAGTGGACTTAGTGTAAACCCCCAAAAAACGGAATTGGTTCTCTTCACTAGAAGGTATAAGATCGATGACTTTAGACCACCTAGACTGAATGGAATTAGTCTTGAGATCCGGGATAATGCAAAGTATCTTGACATCATTCTAGATAAGAGATTGTCCTGGAATATGAACATTCAGAACAGGATTAATAAGGCCTATGAGGCCATCTACTCCTGCAAAAAGGCAATTGGAATTAAATGGGGTATTATGCCGAAAGGTATCAATTGGATATTCAAAGCAGTCGCTCAACCCATCTTGTTCTATGGAATATTGGTGTGGTGGCAGGCCTTGGATAACGCTACTCACCGCAAGGTCATTGAACGAGTTCTAAGAACTATCGCGATACTGATTACAGGCGCTATAAGGTCTACTTCCTCTAAGGCACTTTTTATTATTCTAAACTGGTTACCAGTAGTTTTGATGGTGATACAAATGGCTCTCAACTCTGCTGTGACACTAAATGCTGGTTGTTCGTGATCTGGTAAGGACCTTGGACACTCTAGGATACTGAATTACTATGGGCACATCTGGGCACATACTGCATCGCAAAACCTTTTTTCGATAGACATTTCCATATTATGATCCCGAATAGGGATTTATGGCAACGTGGACTCTTCCCCCAGCTGATATCATACGGATATACACTGATGGCTGTAACAAAGGTAATAGGGTCGGTGGAGATTTCTATATAGAAAACTTTGGGATAAAATCTTACTTTAGGCTACCTAACTTCTGTACTGTTCTTCAGGCGTAAATTACTGCCATTGAAAGTGCATCCAACTGGCTGAGGTTTTATCGAATATCTGGTTATATGTATACTTACTGACAGTAAGGCTGTCGTTAACGGAATAGCGGGTATCTTTACAACATCTAGGTTAACCGAGGAATACCGGATATCCCTAAATGAGATAGCGATACATTCTAGGATAACGCATATATGGGTCCCTGGACACGATGGAAATCAGGGTAATTGTATAGCAGATGATTTTGCCAAAAGGGGTGCGATAGACCCCATTTGTGGTATTTCCCTTGTTAAATGCAAGGTGGCTGTTCAGCAGAAACTATATGAGACTGCACAAAACAGGTGGACTAATGAATCTTCCTGTGCTACAGCTAGGTCGACTTGGTCCGTATATAATGCCAGCAGGACGAATCTACTTATAGAATACCGTCGTGAGCAAATAAGGCTAATTGTCTCCTTTACTACATGACACTGTTTAACCGGGACACATGCTAGATGAATAGGCCTACGGTACAATGGTTACTGTAGAAGCTGCCATAATGAAGAAGTTGAAGAGACTGTGTTTCACCTTTTCTGCCAATGTCCGGTTTTGACAAACCTGAGGGAACGCATCCTCGGATTTTCATTCCTATCATGTTTGGACGAGCTATCAAGGATGAATGTAAGACGAATCTATTGATTTATCCGGGCATCTGGTTGGTTTAATATGGAGTCAACGGAAGTACTATAAATACCCTGATGATTACCCCTTGGATATCACAATGGGATCAGATTTGAATGGACCCAAGTGAGCTGCTTGAGGAGCGGCTTCCTATTGAACCAAACCTAACCTAAGTGACTTGCTAGTAGACACACGGCTTTACATTTGAAAAATTCATGTTTTTCAGTTGTATGGGGCTTGCGAGATGCAATATAAAACATATGTTTTCTAAGGTGCAGCAACGCGCACCGGGTTCAATTAGTATACATATATACTTTACTGTACAAACGTACTGACAAATTTAAATACTTTTTAATAACTTATTAGTTTTTGATGCAATCTTGAAGGTAGAAAATTTCATCATGAGTTTTTATTAACTTGAGTAAGTCAGATTCTGCTAGTGTAATATCATTAGAGTTACAAGTTATGCAGATCTGTTAATTTTAAATGATACTAATTTAAAAATTTATTTTTAATTTTTCTTTCCAATAACTACCACACTTTTGGACACCTTTTTTGTGCTCTTCAATTCTCTTTTAACAAGAGCCCAATATCTTTCCACTGGACTCAGCTCCAGGCAGTTTGGAGGAATTGCCTCTCTTTGTATAAATACCACATTATTGTTCTTGTGCCACTCAAGACCTTTCTTACAATAGTGACAGATGCCAAATCAGTGGACACATTAAGAAGTCTTATGAGTGGAAACATCGTTTTTTGTAAACATTCTGTGATGTAAATTTCGGTATTTACAGAGCCCTTTGTAACAAATGTTTGACTTTTTTGCCGCAACTGCATATTGCTTGCCATACCAAGAACTTTTTGCGAAATTTTGTATGCTTTTGGGTCTTAAACTTTTCTTCAACATTCCCTCGAGCGTCTGCAACATAAAAAAATGTACCGAGAAGCTGCGAAAAATTTTCCATACGTACATTTCGTCATCCATTATGCAGCAGGAATATTTTTTTTTATAAAATTGACTTCAATTTACGTGCTCTGTTTTTGGCCTCTAAATTTTTAGCAGAGTTTTTAAACCTACATTGGTTAAACTTTTCGTACCAAATAGTCTGAGTACTGACCTAACCGGGGTGCTTTCTTACCGGATGTGTTGGGAGCTCTTTTGAAAATACTTTCTATTTTCTTGGCATTAGAAACATCATGTGGACCATTCCTTCTACCTGAACTAGGTTTTATATCAACGGACAAGTTCTCCCGGTACTGTTTAGTAACATTGGAAACTGTTTGATAGCAGACCTTTGATTGTTTGGCCAACTTTTTGTAGGACCAAGTTGGGTTTTGTTGAAAATATTTAATAATTTTAGTACGCACTTTTTTATGGTCACTCATTTTAATCAGATTAACAACAAATGAACATAATTGACATTAAACATAATAACGGACATGCTTTTCAAAGGTAACTGATAAAAAAAATATCAAATAATACTTGGGTTAAAAGTTTTAATGAAAAACGTGTGTTAAGAATTTTACAATCTCAGTCTTTATTATCCCTTCGAGTTTACTACTAAAAATTAAAATTTATTTAAATTAAATTTTATCTAGATATCAATACTTGTAAAAGATTTATGTATGTTGAAGTGATTTCCGGAGATGGGCTTTATATTGGAGCTACGACTTATTATAGAACGACAAAATTTGTGGCTTCCTTTTATACAAAACAAATTTGTGACGAAATATGTGTGGATACCTACATATGTATGTAAATTAAATATTGATGGCCGAAAAAGTTCTATGTCGGGAGGACATTGATCTAAGGTATAGGTGAAATAATGGACATAGTTCAGACACTTCCACAATATTACATGGACAAATAGCTAGCCATATGGACGGACAAACTGAAGTCTTTAAAACGACTAAGAAAATTATTCTAAATCGACCGGTATACTTTTAAAATGGTGTTAGACTAACCTCTCTTATAACACCACTATGGTGGTTTAGGGTATAAAAATTAATAATCATCAATTCCAAGAGATACCAGCATTATTCCAGTAGTATATTTTTCTAAAAGATAATGTTTTGGGAAATATTACAAAAGGAAAATAATTTTAAAATTTGTATTAAAGCGAGGTCAAGAGCCTTCCAAAGTAGACCTAAGTTTTATAAAAAATTAAAATTCTCTCTAATCGCATAGCTGCTTAAAAATTCTTTTGTATCTAAAAAATCCAATTTTTGTCATTTTTTTTTTTTAAATTAAATTAGAAGCTCAACTTCAGTAGATTTTAAAACCGTTAATAGTTTTTAACATTTGTAATTAAATTTTACGTTTCTGAGATAAAACTTCTAAAAACATAGTTTTGGTAAAAACCTCAAGGTGGAATTACCTTTAAAACAAACCGTAAGATTTTAATAATTTTTGTCTGGCGAGTAGTTTAATTTGTCCAGCTTTACATAACATTGTAGTGATCTGACAACTAGGTGTTTTTGATTTGTATTTACTACTTAGAACATGGTTACAAGAATGGATATTTTAAACAACAAAGGAAGTCATATCCGAAACGGAGGTTTGTTTTGAAGAATTTGATAAATCGTCAATTCTTTCCCACAGGCATTAAAATATTAAATGCAGTTAAATTTTCACAAAATTCAAAAATTCTGTCCAATGAAACTAAAGTACTTTAATTTTCATTCCAGTTAATTAGAGCAATAACCCCTCTTGATAAAAAAGTTCAAAAAAGAGAAAAGAAAGTAAAACAATTTCAATATTTTCTTTATCTTTCGACTGCATTTAATAAAAAAAGAAACTTTTCCGAATAAAAGAGAGACGCTAGAAATTGTACACTAATTGGATTCGTAAACTTTTGTTACATATTTTAAAAATATATATATTTTTTTTTTGTTTTCTGTTACTTAAAACAATAAAATAGAAATAACAAAGTCAAAAATTCGTCTAAAACTTTTTTTTACTCACTTACAACAAACCATTTTGGAGAAAAAAAAACACACGATAAAAAAGGCAGAAAAAAAAGTTTAATTATTTGTTTAGTCTATTTAATAAGAAGCAAAACATAGTCCAAAAAAATTAAATTAAACAAGAGCAACTTTTTTTTTCCTTGTTGTGGGTATTTGTTAAAGGAAAACATTTTATGCTGTTGTTGGTGTTGTTTGGATTTTGTTAAAGGTTAGTAGATTCTTAACCTAAAAACAAAACAACAATAACAACAAGAAAGAAAATATTATATAAAACAATGTTAACAAATTGTAAATTTTTTTCTTAGCGTAAGGTTAAATGCTAAAGGAAACTAAAGAAAACGAGGCTTATTATCCTTTTAAAGTTATACTTTCTTTCTGTTTGTTGTTGTTACTGAGATGCCGGGTTTTTGTTTTTATTTTGTAAATAAAAATAGAAATAGAAATTGGTGTTAGTTTGTAGAGACTTTAAAAGTGCCTTACTCTGATTTAATGAAGTGTATGACTTAAAAATACGGGATTTACAATATATGGCGTATCTTTTGAACACGGTTTTTGTTTTTAATAACTTATGTGACATTTTAAACGGTACATATCTGTTATTTATTTCAACTTAGTTACTGAACATTATATTGTTAACAACAAAGTTTTGTTGTTTCAAAAATTTTAAATTTTGTACCAACGAATCGTCTTTAATTTGAAAGAAGAAGTGCCGCTGAAGCACACCGATTGCTCACCAAAGCTTATGGTGAATGCGTTCAATCGGTTTCAATATGCCAGAGATGGTTTGTGCGGTTCACAAGTGGAGATTTTAACACATAAAACAAAGGTCGCCCAGGTCAACAAAAAAAGTTTGAAGTCCAGAATCAGGGAAATTGCGTACCAAACGAATTGATGCCTAGAGATTTTAAAAGACGATTTTCACCAAAGCTTGCATGTCGGAAATGATACTAGAACGCTATAAAATAAAATCATTTTTGCACCAAATCATTATTTATGATGAAATATGTATCCATTACAATAGCCGAATCGACACCAAAGACAAATCTCCATGGCGCTAAGGTAATTATCTGTATTTGGTGGGAGAAAAAGGATCCTATCTATTATGAGCTGCCGAAATATCACAGGGAACCTCTACCGAATGCAACTGATTCGTTTGAAGCGAGCATTGGACGAACAACGGCCAGACATAATACCGTAATATTCCATCATGACAACGCTCGGCCACATGTTGCAATACCTGTTAAAAAGTATTTAGACTGTTTTATAAGGAGTGAGATCGTAAAATTCTTAACACACGTATTTCATTAAAACTTTCAACCCAAGTATTATTTAATTTTTTGATCAAGTTACCTTTGTTAAACATTTCAGTTATTATGTTTAATGTCAATGATATACATTTGTTGTTAATCTCATTAAAATGAGTGACCAGAAAAAAGTGCGTACTAAAATGATTAAATATTTTCAACAAAACACAACATGGTCCTACAAAAAGTTGTCCAAGCATTCAAAGGACTGCCGTCCGTTGATAGAAAACCTGGCTCACGTAGAAGGAATAGTCCATATGATGTTTCTAAAGCGAAAAAATAAGAAAGCATTTTCAAAAGAGCTCCCAACACATCCGGTAGGAAACCAGCCCGGTTAGCTCAGTGCTCGGACAATTGGTACGAAAAGTTAAAGCTAATGCAGATCTAAAAATATACAAGGCTCAAAAAGTTTCTAACAGGAATGCTGCTAAAAATTTAGAGGCAAAAAAAAAAAAAAGAAGAAAAGTTTAGGACCCAAAAGCAGACAAAACTTCCCAAAAAGTTCTTGGTACGGCAAACAATATGTAGTTGCGGCAAAAGAAGCCAAACATTTGCTACAAAGGGCTCTATAAATACCGAAATTTACATCAAGGAATGTTTACAAAAGAGGATGTATTAATTCATAAGACTTCTTAATGTGTCCACTTATTTTTGGCCTGATTTGCCCAAAAACAATAATGTGGTATTTGTACCAAGAGATGCAAATTCTCCAAACTGCCTGGAGCTAAGGCCTGTGGAGAGATATTGGGCTTTTGTTAAAAGAGAATTGAAGAGCATTAATAAGGTGTAAATATTAATATCTTGTTGCAGTACTGGAGTTCTTCAAAACTGCCGTATATCCCAGTAGTTATAGGAGAGTGCCCCAAACTAGTGATTCTGCTTTAATTTAAGGTGACAGCTAGTTACATAAATAATCCAATGAAACTTAAAATAGACTATAGAATTGGCTAATAGTGCTCCAAATCAAAAAAGGATGATTATCTGTTATCGCTTTTATTTCCCATTAAAAATCGATTTTTATATGAAAACCTAAATTAGGCTATAGATCCTTTAATAGTGCTCCAAATCAAAAAAGGATGATAATCTGAGATCACTTTTATTTCCCACTAAAAATCGATTTTTTACACGAAAACCTAAAATAGGCTCTAGATCCTTTAATAGTGCTCCAAAGCAAAAAATATGATAATCTGTATTCACTTTTATTATTTCCCACTAAAAATCGATTTTTTATATGAAATACTAAAATAGGCTATAGATCCTTTAATAGTGCTCCAAACCAAAAAAGGATGACAATCTGTGATCACCCACTAATCACTTTTATTTCCCACTAGAAATCGATTTTTTATATGAAAACCTAAAATAGGCTTTAAATTCTTTAATAGTGCTCCAAATTAAAAACGGACGATAATCTGTGATCACTTTTATTTCCCACTAAAAATCGATTTTTTATATGAAAACCTAAAATAGGCTATAGATCCTTTAATAGTGCTCCAAATCAAAAAAGGATGATAATCTTTTCTTACTAAAGATCGATTTTTTATATGAAAACCTAAAATAGGCTGTAGATCCTTTAGTAGTGCTCCAAACCAAAAAATGATATAATCTGTGATCTCTTTTATTTCCCACTAAAAATCGATTTTTTATATGAAAAACTAAAATAGGCTATAGATCCGTTAATAGTGCTCCAAATCAAAAAAGGATGATAATCTGTGATCACTTTTATTTCCCACTAAAAATCGATTTTTTATATGAAAACCTAAAATAGGCTCTAGCTCCTTTAATAGTGCTCCAAATCAAAAAAGGATGATAATCTGTGATCACTTTTATTTCCCACTAAAAATCGATTTTTTATATGAAAACCTAAAATAGGCTATAGATCCTTTAATAGTGCTCCAAACCAAAAAAGGATGACAATCTGTGATCACCCACTAATCGATTTTTTATATGACAACTTAAAATAGGCTATAGATTCTTTAATAGTGCTCCAAATCAAAAAAGGATGATAATATGTGATCACTTTTATTTCCCACTAAAAATCGAATTTTTATATGAAAACCTAAAATAGGCTCTAGCTTCTTTAATAGTGCTCCAAATCAAAAAAGGATGATAATCTGTGATCATTATTTCCCACTAAAAATCGATTTTTTATATGAAAACCTAAAATAGGCTATAGATGCTTTAATAGTGCTCCAAACCAAAAAAGGATGACAATCTGTGATCACCCACTAATCGGTTTTTTATATGACAACTTAAAATAGGCTATAGATTCTTTAATAGTGCTCCAAATCAAAAAAGGATGATAATCTGTGATCACTTTTATTTCCCACTAAAAATCGAATTTTTATATGAAAACCTAAAATAGGCTCTAGCTCCTTTAATAGTGCTCCAAATCAAAAAAGGATGATAATCTGTGATCACTTTTATTTCCCACTAAAAATCGATTTTTTATATGAAAACCTAAAATAGGCTATAGATCCTTTAATAGTGCTCCAAACCAAAAAAGGATAATAATCTGTGATCACCCACTAATCGGTGTTTTATATGACAACTTAAAATAGGCTATAGATTCTTTAAAGAATCATCCTATATGAAAACCTAAAATAGGCTCTAGCTCCTTTAATAGTGCTCCAAATCAAAAAAGGATGATAATCTGTGATCACTTTTATTTCCCACCAAAAATCGATTTTTTATATGAAAACCTTTATTCTTTATAGTGCTCCAAATTCTTTAATAGTGCTCCAAATCAAAAAAGGATGATAATCTGTGATCTCTTTTATTTTCCGCAAAAAATCGATTTTTTATATGAAAACCCAAAATAGGCTGTAGATCCTTTAATAGTGCTCCAAATCGAAAAAGGATGATACTCTTTGATCACTTTTATTTCCTGCTAAAAATAAATTTTTTATATGAAAACCTAAAATAGGCTATAGATCCTTTAATAGTGCTCCAAATCAAAAAAGGATGATAATCTGTGATCACTTTTATTTCCCACTAAAATCAATTTTTTATATGAAAACCTAAAATAGGCTATAGATTCTTTAATAGTGCTCCAAATCAAAAAAGGATGATAATCTGTGATCACTTTTATTTCCCACTAAACGATTTTTTATATGAAAACCTAAAATAAGCTCTTGATCCTTTAATAGTGCTTCAAATCAAAAAAGGGTGATAATCTGTGATCACTTATATTTCTCACTAAAAATCAATTTTTTATATGAAAACCTAAAATAGTCTCTAGATCCTTTAATAGTTTCCCACTAAAAATCGATTTTTTATATGAAAATCTAAAATAGGCTATAGACCCTTTCATA
The DNA here is from genome assembly GCA_942486065.2 of Calliphora vomitoria. NCBI lineage: Eukaryota > Metazoa > Arthropoda > Insecta > Diptera > Calliphoridae > Calliphora > Calliphora vomitoria. Next base: position 40,159,406 of record OW818031.2, read on the forward strand.
GTGCTCCAAATCAAAAAAAGATGATAATCTGTGATCATTATTTCCCACTAAAAGTCGATTTCTCTGTAATACGCTTCACTTTAAAACAGAGTATATTGGCTTGGTTCGTTCTTGACTTCAAAAGTTGAGCAGTTCTTTTGGCTCGGAATCTATATGTTGCCAGAAAGACATGAAAAGGTCATAGCTAATAATGGCCAATACTTTGAATACATTTATATTGTACAAATACTTCAAAATAAAGTAGAAAAATCCCGCATCATATACGCAAGAATTATAAAAAAAGTAAAATATTTGTAGTAAACAAAATTTAAATTATTTTATCCAATTTTATTTTAAATGTTTTAAAAATTATTAGTGTATACTCTTTACTAATAAATTTAATTTTTGTTAATAAGAGAAAGTGATTTTGCAAACATATGAAAACCATTTTTGAAAAAAAAAACTCTGACAAGAAAGCTCTTCTCGAAACAAGGTTTATTTATTTTTGAAAAAGTTTTTTGGTGAAAAATATTTTTTTAAAGAATTTTTGGTTAAAAAGCTTTTTTGTAGAAAAGATTTTTATTTTATAGCTTTTTGATGAAAACAGTTGTTTACCTTAATTATAAGAAATAGGAGGAAATGTTTATTGATAAACAGCTTTTTCATGGTAACATTTTTTTTTTTTTTTTAAATTGATTGTGAAAAATAATTTTTGTTAAAAAACGGGCACGTGAAATGTTTTTTGCCAGAAAAGCTTTTTAATGAAAAGATTTTTGGTGGAAAGTTTTCTAATGAAAAACTTGTTGGTGGAAATGCTTTCAAACAATCTTTTGACGGTTTCTTAAGCTTTTTGTTAAAGTTTTTTTATGGGAAAGTTTCTAAAACTTTTTTACCAAAATCAATAAAAGTAATGTAAAACCAAGTCTTACGTTTTACAAATACCTTGCTGAAAAGCTTCTTTATTTATAAAAAATTTTTACCAAAGTTATGACAAGAAAGGTGGAACTAACTAAGCCTTTCAGGTTCTAATAATTGGAAAAAAGCACCGTGCCAAGGATATAGAAGAAACACAATAAAACAAGCAACAACTTTGATGGTCATTTCATGCTAACAATAATTTGTTGGTGTTTGTATTTTAGTATAAAAATACTCATATTAAAGCAAATATAACAAACATTAAGAAAACTCTCCTTTTTTCCTCTTTGTGTTTTAGTTATTTTTAGCCATTTGCAAAAAAAAAAAAAATAAAAAAAGAAATCTTATTAAAGATTTGTTTTCTTAACTAATTCCATTTGATTGTTGTTTTGGTTTCCTTCACCAATTTTGTTTTTCTTTTATTATTATTTTTTTTTTTTTTGTAGCTGCCTCTTTGTTTGGCAACAATTAACAAGAATTGCCTCAAATTGAAAATGAGAAGAACAAAAAAAATAAAAATTTGTTGAGAAAAAAAAAAAAGAATTTTTGGTAAAAGTTTAATCGTGATAAGTGTTAAGTTGAAGTGTGTTTAAGTGAAAGTGGAAATGGCATTGGAAGAGTGTAAGTGTTATTTGCAGATTGTATTTGTGTTGAAAAGTGATTTTTGTTTTGTGTATTTATCGTTTATACTTCTTTTTTTGTTTTTCGTCTTTTCTGTTTCATCACGATTAAACTTTAATCAACAGCTAATTTTAATTTAATTGTTTAGTTTATTTGTTTTCATTTTCTGTCGCCTTTTTTCTCTTTAGCAGACTTTAATCGAAAATTAATTTTTGTTATTAAGGCAATTAATATTTGTTCGAAAAAATTATTAAACGAAAAAGAAATTACCTTGTAGTTGCTTGTATGAAGTGTCTGTAAGTAAAAAGAAATTAAATAATTTAATTAGTAGACCTTTTTCGTTTAAATGCGTATTTACAAAGAAATTAAAATAATATTAAAATTGAAGGAAATTACATAGAAATTAGAAAAAATTTGAGAACTAAATAACTATATAAGGATACAAACATTTTTTATCTGTAAATATAAAATTGTTTTTCCAACAAAGTAAATTTTTTGTGTAGAAAAGGTTTCTGTCAAAACAGTAAAATTTTTGTATTGAAAAGTATCCTGTCAAGAAAGTAAAATTTTCTCCAAAATGTGTGAAAGAAAGACAGTCAGATTTTCTATAGAAAATTGTCCTGCCCAAACCGCCATATTTTCAAAAGAAAAGTGTCCTGTCAAGACACTCAACTTTTCTATAGAAAAGTGTCCTGTCAAGACACTCAACTTTTCTATAGAAAAGTGTCCTGTCAAGACACTCAACTTTTCTATAGAAAAGTGTCCTGTCAAGACACTCAACTTTTCTATAGAAAAGTGTCCTGTCAAGACACTCAACTTTTCTATAGAAAAGTGTCCTGTCAAGACACTCAACTTTTCTATAGAAAAGTGTCCTGTCAAGACACTCAACTTTTCTATAGAAAAGTGTCCTGTCAAGACACTCAACTTTTCTATAGAAAAGTGTCCTGTCAAGACACTCAACTTTTCTATAGAAAAGTGTCCTGTCAAGACACTCAACTTTTCTATAGAAAAGTGTCCTGTCAAGACACTCAACTTTTCTATAGTAAAGTGTCCTGTCAAGACACTCAACTTTTCTATAGAAAAGTGTCCTGTCAAGACACTCAACTTTTCTATAGAAAAGTGTCCTGTCAAGACACTCAACTTTTCTATAGAAAAGTGTCCTTGCAAGACACTCAACTTTTCTATAGAAAAGTGTATATTTTTAATTCTTTATAAGGAACCTGAATTTCTTTGTATACATTTTAAAGGATCGGGAATTTATATTGTGGCAACTAAATTACTTCCCATAGTAAATATTATAAAAATTTAACTCTTTAGCAAATTATATAATGTTTAAAGCAAAAGTTTTATGAAAATTACCATAATTGAAATTTAAAAATTTTAAAACCAAAACAGAAAAAAACACAGATTTTCATGTTTTAAGCCGCCCAGCCCAACCTGCAATTGTTTGAAATCCTTATGGAATATTAATTTGAGATTTTCAAAAAGCATTATGTACTAAAGTGCAGACCCGTAAAACGTTTATCATAGTACAAAGAGATTATAAACATTTAAATGGCATTACAAATACAAATACACATCAACATACCAACATACATACACTAACACACACAAATAACTGAAAACAGCATTACAAATACACCGACACATTAAACGAAATCAGCTAAAGGTATAAAACGGAAAACAAAAACAAACAAACAGACGAAGAGCTTAAAAATGAACAAATATTATTCATAATATTTCCAATAACAACAACAACAATAACAAAGTTCAAGTGGATCGACGGGACTACATTCGTGTGGATGTTTTTATGGATGTGTCTATATAAAAGCAATAAGCCATATCCGATTTTACGTCTCATTTGCTAAAGTCAATGAACAAAGTAATAAAGTTTTAATAAAAGTGAAAAACAATAGTATTCTTTTTTATTTTTGTTTTAATTTTTTGGTATTTCATATTTTCATTCCACTGACTGAATGTCAGTCGATTGTCTGTCTGTGTGTCTGTCTGTCCTTGTGCAACAGCATTTTGCAGGATTTATAAAATCGTCAGATTTGTTTTGGATGTACACCGATGCCACAGTATGTTTAACAATGTGCCAGTGAATGTAATCTTCAACTAAATACATCATTTCCTTTAAAAGTTTTTTTACTTTTATATAAGTTTTGTGGAGTTTATTACAATTAAAGACATTTACAGTTGAATGTTTTATAATGTAAGTCAATAATTTTTTATTGTGGAGAAAAATTAGTGAAAAGTTATTTGTTTATAAAGTAGTATGTTCTTGTTTGTGATAAAAAAATAATACTCAATTAAAATCGATAGAGGAAAATATTCTTAAAGACATTGTAGCAACATCGCTTATACTTTTATTTAGAACAAGAAATATTGGTATTTAAGAACACAAATGTACTATTACGCTTCAGGTTATCGTAGTGGATCCATTTTTCATCGAAAGTAATGATTCGGTATACAAATTATTTTCTTTCATAGCGTTCAAGCAGTATTTCAGACATACAAAATCGTCTTAGCTTCAAATCCTATGGTACCCAACTTGCCTGCTTTTGGATGAAACCTGCTGCTTGCAAACATTTTAAACTTGTTGATTTAGTAGCTCTCAATGGTTTTGCAAGCTCTTGTTGTTTTTTGACTACAATCTTTATGGAGTAACGCCTCTAATTCTTAGTCTTCATACTTTTTTGACTGGCCTGTACGATTTTTGTCTTCCATGTGAAAACCACCACTTCTGAGCCGCTCAAACTATCTCTCGCAAATTGAAACCGACATTTGTATGGAGGTTTTTTGAAATAATGAACGGATTTCACGCAAATTTAATAGGTTTTATTCCAAAACAAATGTATGTACCAAATTTTATCGAAAAATCTCCAAAATTGCAACCTATGCTTTGCACACAAGGTTTATTTACATGGACAGCCAGCCAGCCAGAAGGACGGTCAATAGGACGTTTTTTTTCTTAGACTAGCACTCAGGGGATGACCCCTACTCATGTAAAGCCATGTGTTGGAACTAGCAAAATTGGCTATGGGAGCAAGGATAGAGGAAGTAATGTTTCTGGACATTTTAATTGAATTTTCCTATATTGAAAGTGACACGAAAGACTTCAGGAGGAACTTATTCCACATACGGATAGTAGGGCTAAAAAACGAATTTTCCCTGTAATGTGTTGTGCGATCCACTGTCCAGTCGACAACGAATTGATGAGCCCTTGCCGAAGAATGTGTGTTGCGTAAAAACCTAAGAGTTTCGGGAACAAGTTCCCTAATTTCACCAGAGCACATACTATTGTAGTATCTGTAGAACAGTGAAACACAACCCACCTTGCTGCGATGTTCCACTGAGTCAATTGAGCTGGATACCTTACTGTCACCAATACGCAGCGTCGCCCTCTCCTGTTCGCGGTCAAGTAACTCCAAAATAGACTTCAAAGCACTGGCCCACACATGAGAGTTGTATTCCATTTTATGTCGGATATAAGTGGTGTAAAAAGTAAGGAGATCAGATGTAGTGAAGTATGTCTTACGCCGTTTTAGAAAACCAAGGCACTTGAATGTTTCATTCGACACTTGAAAAATGTGTTTTGTCCAGCGAACATCGCACTGAATACTTATGCCTAGATCATCAAAAGCTTCTGATTCTTTAATATTTAAACAGATGGAACAACATGATGTGTTGTGCGTTTGTGTGTTAACATACAACATTGAGTCTTGAGTGCATTGAAATCGTCTCTATTGGCACAACCCCATTCAGAAATTGTGATGAGATCTTGGTGTTTTGCCTCATTGCCCCAATCTCCGACAGGCTTGCTCTATAATTGAGTCTATATGAATGTTAAATGTTGCTGTCATCTACAAAAGAGTAGATAGGATTGAAAGTATGACGTAGAAGGTCGTTTATAAAGATATGATATATAGTAGGAGAAAGGACGCAGCCTTGAGGGAACTCTGAATTGAGCTTGAACTAGTTTGATGAGATTCCATCTATAACAACTCGAATAGTGTGATCTCTGAGAAAGCTCGATATAAATCGAGAGAAGTTATTACAAATGCAATAAGTTTTGCTAAAAGCACACCATGCACTATCAAACGCTTTAGAAATATCTAGAGCCACCACTTTACTTTCCCCAAAACGTTGTATGGAACGACAGCATTTTTTCGATAGGAACGGTAATAAGTCTCCCTTAGAGCGTTCCCTACGAAAGCCATACACAGAGAAAGAGATTCGTAGTATCAACAGAATTTGTACCCAATTGAATGATTCTACCTCTGTGACCGAATTTCAGAGTTGTGGCTACAAAATTTTAGATGGGGTAACAAAACTTTGGTTGCTTAAACCGAAATTCTTCTTTATCAACTCTCTGTGGATGGAGCCGAAAAATTCTATGTGTGCAACCGAATCATTCGATTGGCAACAAATTCGGTTGCTACAACGAATCTGTTTTCTCCGTGTGCTGCCGTTCGCTGAGTAAATTGTTGGACTCCACATATTTCACAAGAAGGTAGTTAACCATACTCTCCATAACTTTGGAAAGTGCAGAACAAATTGCTGTTACTCGATCATTTTTAGGGTTGTTAGCCTCTCCCTTTTTAAGAATTGGCGTTACATTAGCAACCTTCCAACATACAGGAAATTTTCCGGCACGATATAAAGTGCTGAAAATGTAAATATTTTGTTCCTGTGTCTTTATTAACTCTTGACAACCTGAAGTAAAAAAATATTTTTTTAAAGCAATTTCGCGTATTAATAATATTAAACTACCAAAATAACTATATTTTTTATCAATAGTAGGAACAATTTTGTTTCAGAATTTAATCCTGTAATTAACCAACAAAATATTGAGTAGTTAAGGGTTAATTTTTGTTAAAAATCAGTATAAATGCTAAAATTTGTTATTAGAAATTTAATTTGGTCATAACCACATTATTTTACAATATTTATAGTCTAATTTATATGTATTCGAAATTGCTTAAAACAGAATTTTCGGGATCTGTTTTATATAGTAATAGTCATGGTTCAGTAGAGTATACATACGTATATTAAACAATAAATTTAAACAATTACAAATAATAATTGAGAATTTTTAATTATTACAATCTTGTTGAAAAATAGTAAATCATATGCCAAACACCTTTCCGCTTATTAAATTTAAAACATAATACTTATTTCAAGCTGATTTATTTCAGCATTAAATATAACTGATAAATAAATAATAAATTATTATCAGTTGTAAAAAAAAAACAATAATAATTAGCACACTAGCGAAAATTAAAGGAAGCTGAAAACAGGTGTCACAAAAAAAATATTAATAATTGTTTAATTAAATTTTCAAAATAAATGAATACGAGTAGAAATAAAAACATTTGTGTCATTGCAATAATTGTTTAATTCACAAAAATAACATATAAATACAAACATGCAGACATATGTATATGACTATACACATATCCCTCGATTTACACGATACTTTTTTTACACGATTTCACTTTTACACGAATTTTTTTGGTTTTCGTTTACATCGAGGGATGTGGCAATTAGCTCAATTTACACGATTTTTTTTTTTTTTTTCTTAAATATTTTTATCAAAAATATTTTTTTTTTTTTGAAAATATATCCTGCATAATTATCTATAAAACAATTAAAACATAATCATGAAAATTGTAGCAGCTGTAACTAAAACGACCTTGAGTACATAATCATACGTTTGGGACATTACAATTGAAAATATGGAAAAGCCACTAATGATCTGGATAAAAAATCAAACTCAATAGCGAATCCAGATTGATATCAATGATACTACAAATAAAGCTTTGAGGATTTATGAAAAAGCTTAATGATCAGCTAAAAAACATCGTTTTTGGTAAGTTAAGTTTTAAAACTTTAAGAACAAGCTAAAAGAATATCCAGAAAAATTTGATGAAATTATTGCTGATAATTCATAAACTCCTGATAAAGTCGTTAGTGCAGATGAATCGGGACTGTTTTGAAAAAAAGGCCACAGCGGTCTTTTCTATAAAAAGCTAATAAAAGTGTAAGGCGATACAAAGCTGCAAAATATAGCATAATAATTATTTTTTGTTCCAATGCTTCCGGTGATCACAACACGAAGACATTGGTTATTAGCATTGTATGTCAAGCAATCGTTCAAGTCAAATCGAAAATGTTGTATCTTTTAGCGGATGGTTTATAAGGACTTAAACAATTAATCAACATATGTTTATATTACAAATTATGTTTCCTAATCTCTACGAATTGATGTAATCTCCAATCAATTATCAACTATCGATCCATAATCGCTTGAAGTATTTTTCAGTGGCGAAAGTGATATGTCGCCTACCAAAATGATACGATTAGTAGTGGAAGACAGTGATAAAGACTGATACATATAGTCACCTGAAATGCTTTATGGCATAAGAACCAAAAATTCATCGTCTTTACAAATTTGTAGCTTTCTATTTTTAAAAATAACGACTTTAATAAAGAAAAGATAAGTATATTTGTAACCACTTTATTGTTTGTCTCTCTTGTAAAATTTTAAAAAGTGATGATACGCTATTTTGCCTTTTTAAATCGAGGGATAGGTGTATAGTTATACATTGTTGATACATTTAAGCAGGTTAAAAACATACATTCGGTTTAAATGTATGTGAATATATGGGTAACGTAAGAGTTTGTGTGAGTTGTGTAATACTTAAACATATAAAGCTTTCCACAAGAAATGTCATGTTTAAAAAAAAATATTTTGAATTGTAACTTTTGAGGCATTGATTCCGAAATTAACACTTTGCTAGTGTTAAATTGCATATGTATAGATAACAAAATATAGTTTTAAATGGAGTACACCATAAGTTTACCTTCATACATACGTATGATTGTTAATATTTTCATTAATTAAAACTGATACATTTTATATATGTATGTATGTATTTCTATGAAAGGTTTTTTTTGTTTTAATATTAAAACAAAAATAAGCTTTTTGTTTTAATTCGCTGTGCGTTAAAATTAACAAATATTTTGCCAAAAGCGAATATTCAGAAATTTATAACAAAACTATTGATATGGTAGTATTAAAATTTTTAAAAATAAAAGATTACACAGACTGTTAAATGAATTTTAAATCGATCATATGCCATAAGTATTAATTGCCAATATTCTATAGCCAACATTATAACAAAACATACAGTATAATCTGTAAAAATGTAGCTATATTTGAGTCTCTAAAAATATAAATCATATAAACGGACAGCAATATTATCCATACGACAATGAACACATTAACACTTTCAATCGAAATTATCATCCTGTTAAGGACAGTCAATAATGGAGATGTTTAAATTATTATTATGGCAATAAATGAAATAAATATTTATTATTTTTGAAAACAAATAATAATTGTGTCGATAATCAAGATGTGTCATAATATAATGGATGGCAAACATTTTATGCAGAACTGTTTAATATGAAAATGTTGCCATAGAAATGTCATACTTGTCGCTCTGTTTTTACTTACCTGGAATGTGTAATTAACGGTATTTAAGTGCACTATAAATTCATATAATTCTTAGTGAATCTGGTGAGAAATGGCAAGCGCAATTCATCATAAGACTTCTGCAAAATTAATTACACAAAATCCTGTCGAAAGCCACTGCTGTCCCTGGCTATATTCAGTAACTTGGACTACAATTGCACATGAAACCTGAGAGTAGCTGTATTCGCTGTCTCTAAATGGAATTAAAAATATTTCCAAAAATCCCCAACTATTGCTATATCCCTCACCATGAGCGGCAAGGGTACATATACGTTTTTCATTCCGTTTATAATTTCTAAATTTTTCATTTGTAACCCCACAAAGTATAAATATTCTGGATTGTTTTAGATAGACATATCCTATATGTTGAAATCAACTTTCGGTAATCCCCAAATAACTTACATACATGATTCATAAAAGGATATATCCGCTATAGAACCGAATCGTTTGTTACTTAAAATAGAGAAAATCTGTCCACAAATGGCTGTAATATAAAGGAAAAACCACGACACCCTCGATTTTTGATCAATTTCGTATCTATTTCTGGATAACTAAGTCATTAGTATAAACAATATTGATATCTAATAATACACATTTCAAAGAAATTAGTATGCAATAGTATAATTTATTTCCACAATCTTATGTTAAATTGAAGATCTGAGTACATCCGAAATTACTCAAACAGACCTTGCAGTAAAATAAATTATGAGCTGCAACTACAACTCGACAAATTGGAAATTGATTGTAAATACTGTTTTGAATCTAAAAATGTTTTAATATTTAATATAATTTTCATAGAAATATTGAGTGTATCACTTAAAAATTCGGGATTTACACGATTTTTTTTTAATAACATATAAGCCATATATTCTCACTGAACATTATAATGTAAACAACAAAGTTTCTATACCCTATACCACTATAGTGGGGAGGATTTGTGCAGCTGTTTGTAATGCCATTAAACGATGTCCGTCGATCCGTCCGTCTGGCTGGCTGTCCATATAAACCTTGTGCGCAAAGTACAGGTCGCAATTTTTAAGATATTTGGATAAAATTTGGTACATATAATTTTTTTGGCCCAAGGACCAAGCCTATTGAAACTGGCTGAAATCGATCTATTATTTCACCTAGCCCCCATACAAATGTCCTCCCGAAATTGGACTTTATCGGTCATAAATGTTTAATTTATATATGTATCTACACAAGTATAGCTTGACTTCCTTAATTAAAAAAAAAAAAATTACGCTAAAGCACAACGATTGCTCACCAAAGCTTATGGTGAATGTGTTCCATCAGTTTTAACTTGAGAGACACGGAAGACAAAGATCGCCCATGCTAGCCAAAAAAGTTTAAAGACCAAGAATTGGAGGCATTATTCCATGAACATTGTTGTTAAACTCAACAAGAGCTGGCAAAATCATTGGGAGCTACTCAAGCAGCAATTTCAGGATTCATCCAAAAGCAGGCAAATTGGGTACCATACGAGAGACCTTGCATGTCTAAAATTCAGCTTGAATGCTATAGAAGAAAATAGTGTTTGCACCGAAGCATTACTAGCGATGAAAAATTGATCCATTGCAATAACTCGAAGCGTAAGAGATCTTATGTGATGCCCGACCAACCATACGAATCTACACCTAAGCGAAATATGCATAGTGCTAAGGTAATCCTATGTATTTTTTTGTGACCAAAAGCGTCCTATCTATTATGAGCTGCTGCAGTCTGGTCAGACAATCACTGGAAACCAGTACCGAATGCAACTGATTCGTTTGAAGCGAGCATTGGCAGAAAAACACTCAGAATATGCAGGCAGACATGAAACCGTAATATTCCATCATGACAACGCACGGCCAAATGTTTCAATACCTTATAAAGTTATTAGAATGAAGTGTTTGGGAAGTTTTGCCTCATCCGCTTTGTAGTCCAGGGTGTGGCCGTCCGACTACTATTTCTTTCGATCGATGCAGAACGCTCTCGCTTTGGAATAGAGATTCCAATATTTGCATGATTAGTTCCTAGCCCTAAAAGATGAGCAGTTGTTTTGTCTCGTTATCCATATGCTGCCAGAAAGATGAAAAAAAATGTCATAGATAACAATAACAACAACTTTGAATAAATTTATATTGTATAAATATTTCCAAATAAAAGCAAAAAATAATGAGAGCGGTCCAAGCAATTTCAACCTAATTCGAAATTAATGTTGTACTAAATATTTTATCCACTTAAAATTTACAAAGTACTTTAAAGTATCATTAATAAAATTTGCTGTGCATTATAAAATCCCCAACTTTGTGCACAAATCACGAAGACTAGCAAGCCTGACTATTACTGGATCAAGGAACAGAAAATGGGTAGTATGGTCAAGTAACTATATATATAAAAATGGATGTTTGCATGTATGTTCCGAATGAACTTAAAAACGGTTAGACAGATTTTGATAAAATTTTCAGGGAATCTGCAGAATAGCCTAGCGGGTAACACTGTAAGTCAGATTTTTGATTTTCGGTCTGTGGGCGAAACCGATTTTGATAAAATTTTCAGGAAATCTTCGGAATATCCCAGCGGGAAACACTATAAAGTCAGATTTTTGATATTCGGTCTGTGGGCGGAGGGGTGTGTAAAAATTAAATTTCTACATTATTAAGCCTGGCGAGTAACACTGTAAAGTCAGATTTTTGATTTTCGGTGTGTGGACGGAATGGCGTGGCAAAATCAAATTTTGATAAGTACTATACCACTAATGAAATTCAAATGACGTCGGATTCATGCCCACCTTTAAAATTCAAGGGCAAATGTACCACAGAATTGGATCATTGCTCCCGCTTCCCAATGATAATGCGAAGTTCCTTTAAATTTATTTCACTGGAAATGAAGCTACAGAAGCCGAACGCTATGAACGGACATGTGTCTGCATTTGCTTCAATACCTTTCTTCCGAAACCTTCTCAAAACAATTGTTGGACATCGGAAATGGAAAAATACCAATTGGTCCTGCCACAAATTAGATTTCGTTCCCGAACTTCTGCCAAATGCAAATGAATATTCAAGTCGTTGTCGACAAGGTATTCTCATCTCAAGTCTTATAACCAACTACGGATTGGCTGTGGGAATATGCAATTTCGGCACCAAAAAATTATGATATTAACAAGCTCAATAAGCAAATACAATTTTGGTCATATCCTAATGTGATATTTATCCCAAAAAGTCTTATTTCCCTTCTACAAATGACATTGGAAAGGGTTTGAGGTATACATGTTAGGTTATCATTGGACATATCCCTACTATTCTCCTCTCAACATTCTTCCACAAAGAGGAGATCAGTTGAGATGGCCTTGCATCCGTTTGTAGGGAAAGTAATGGAACAACTGGGTACTGACAAATCAGTCACTGTTTTCGTAAAACCTTTTCTTTAAAATATGATTATAAAATCCTGTTTTGGATTTGAAGTTATCTCCAAATGGGCTATTCGGGATACCACATAAGTTGGTGGCCATAAATTAGCTACTGATGAAATTGGATTTTGTGTTTTTAAACAGTCCCAAAATCTGACAATGTTGCTGCGGATATATCTGTTGGTCATATGGAGACTATGTTCCAGACCTGGAAAGACGGAACATGTAATATCCTCAATATGATAGATACTGCTAAATACCTATGCTTATGTTTAGGTCATCAAAGGCCAGTATGTCGACGTAGGAAAACGATTATTAAACCTAGTTAGGGTTTCTAGTTTAATCGAGCAAATAATTAATCGGGGTTTAGATTTAATCGGTTAATTTTAAATTATTGTATTAACCAAATAATTTCTATTTCAATTTTAAATTAAAAATAAAACAACGAATTTTGTGTACATGTGTACATTTCAGCAGAAAATAAACAATAGCAAAATAATATGATATTTGAGATCCTTTTTATACACATGTGAGTTATTTTAGGATTTTAATGAGATCTTCGGAAATAATCTATTAAGAAAAAAATATAATTTGTTCAGTTTTTTTAGCATACACAATCCACCATTATACAATTGGAGTCCTTTTTGAATTTTTTAGATTTGAAACTCTTTTAATAGTTTCGTTAAGTTCTGATAAAAGACTCGTTTCATTAATTTCTTCAGCTTCGTCTTCGTACATTCTAGAAAAAATATCATTTTCAAACTCCTTAGTTTCAGTTTTTGAGATATACTTCAAAAACCTATTGCTAGAAGGGAATGTTCATGAGTTAAGAAATAAAATTTGTGTGTTTAAAACTATACTTCTATATAAAGTAAAAAAAAAGTAATTTCGGTTAATCGACACAAATTAATAGGTTTATTTGTTATTCTGGTGACATGTACTGAAACGGTTTTGAGATTAATGGTTCCGTGAGCAACAACTCTTCAAACTGCTCACTTGGTTCCACCCAAAACCTATCCAAATGTGATGCCGAAGAAGTTAACAGTAAGTCATTCAATCGGAAAGTGTTGTTTCCATTTGGAACCAACCAGATTCTCTTGAATATATGTGTATACCTTAGATTCATATTCATATTATACCTTAGGTGGGATATTGACGGTATTAGTGGGTCATAGTCTCTTTCTCATTGAACTGTAGACCCATTATTTATGCATAAGTTCTAAAGAAGCAGTGTCCTGTTATAGTTGTTACAATTAAAATTTGTCCTACCAGCTTCATATACGGGCCAAATAGACCTCTCAATAGCGCAATTTATTGGATTACCTTGTCTGTACAAGCCCAAAGTTAGCTTGAGGAATACCCGGAGAGGGTTCAATCATCACCATCTAACATCGCTCCACCCCTGGCCAATTCTTCATACATACATTTACCCTGGTTGACTTAGGATCATTTATATTTCCTTTTACAATATTAATTACTGTACTCCAAATCACTTTTTTACGAGAGGATTTGGTCCTTAATATCGGAAGAATATTCTGAGCCCCCCTCCTCGAATGAAATCGGACTATATGTTTTCACTGATTTGGATAAATAGGATATGGGGATATTGATGACAATTATATTGTGGATGCAATAGAGAAGGAATGTTTTATGCTACAAGAATTTAATATGGACACTTCTATCATAACCCATTATCGTTTTGCGAATCGCTCAATGGTAGTGTATGCTACTTGTTTCAGGCTAGTCAAGGATAGATGGCTCAGGTTAAAAGGTCAAATGAGTCTATTACATTTCGTACAAAGTGCATACCTTTTAGCAACCCAGTGTCCTAGTTAGTGCATTTAAATCAATTTCGTATCCAAATTAGTATCCAGAAATTAGTCATTACCAAGCTACCTCTATGCATAAAGCAGGCAGTACACAGTATATTAATCAGATTTTCTTTCCAGTTATTAAAACTTCTAGCAAGTGCATAAAGTCTACTCATAACAGTCGTAATACAACTAAACGTTTAACAAAAGCACTTCTCTTTGGAATTTACTGTCCCATGAATTTCAAACTACTCGAAGTAAGTTAGAACAAAACTAAAAGAAAAACTTATAGTACATATAAAATAGAATCACTACTTTTTGATAATTCCTTTTATATTGTCTGCATTAAATTGTTATTGTTTTAACTACTACTATGAGTAAAAGTTCCTATTTGACTTGAAACATAAAAAAAGAAGAATTTTCATATGTCTGTCATTTTTTCGTTTAAGTGTGTTTAATTTTTTATGTTTTTTTTGTTTTTTTTGTTGCAAGTATCTATGTTTCTCTTTCCCTGAGGCTCCATAATGGGTACTGTAATTAAAGTTAATTACCAAAACTTTTTGGCACTGTGTAATAAAATACAACCAATTTTTTGTAGATTTCAGTTTGTTATATATATTTTTTTTTCCATTCTTTACTCTTCATAATTTTTAACATACTTATAGCAAACATCAGTAGCAGTAGTTAGTAGCAGTAGCAGCTGTAGTTAAAGTAGCATGAAGCAAGGGAAACATGATTACAAACATGCGTTCGTTCGTTCTTTATACTACTTACATTATTTAGTTGAAAAATGTGATTACATGTTGTATATAAGCATGTATGCGTGCTTGTTAGTGTGTTTGGCTGCATGTGTGAGATGTTGCATGATGTTTAACATCCCATCATTTCTTTTCTTTAAGTTTCTAGAAAACAAAAAAAAAACTTCTTCAAAAAGGAAAACAAAACTTAAAAAGTTAATTTGGCAGAGGTCTTAAACTATTCAAGCTTAAAGAAAAATTAATGTAACCATTTTCCCATGAGTATAATGGGGAAAGTTTATACTGAGTGTTTTGATGGTGTTCATTTATTAAATTCATATGACTATGATTTAAATTTTTAAGTTTACTTAACAGTTTATATAAATTGACATAAATCAACATGAATACTAAAATTTTTTGCCAAATTCTTAAAATTCTAAGTAATTAACAAAACGGAATATGGTTAAACCCCAGAAAATGTTTCCATCAATAAAACCGAAGTTTAATTTCTTAATAAGCGCAATTTACACCATTGATTTACCGACACGTTGACCACTAAGTTTTGAAAAGTCATTGGACTAAAAAATATTCCATTAAAACTAATGACAAGTAAATGTTTAGATTTCCTAAAACAAATAGGTTGAGCCGTACTATAAGTTAAAACCTGTCATAATTTCTTTTTTTTTATCAAGTTACCTTTAAAAAGTATGTCAGTTATTATGTTTAATGTCAATTATGTTCATTGGTCCTACTACAACTTGGTGGTAAAAAAAGTTTGTCTAACAATCAAAGGTCTACCGTTATACTGATTCCAATGTTATTAAAAAGTATCGGGAGAACTTGTCCGTTGACAGGAAGCCTGGTTCAGGTAGAAGGAATAGTTCACATTGATGACTCTAAAGCCAATAAATAGAAAACATTTTCAAAAGAGCTTCCAACACATCCGGTAGGAAAACAGTCCTGTTATTTCAATACTCGGACTATTTGGTACGAAAAGTTAAAGCTAATGCAGGTTTAAAAACATACAAGGCTCAAAAAGTTCCTGACAAAAATGCAGCTAAACATTTAGAGGCCAAAAACAGAGCATGAAAATTGAAGTAAAGAATTTTTCGATCTCACTCCTTACATCCAGAAAATACATTATCCTGTGGGAAATTGTTTACAGATATTTTCTGGTAATGAAAAATTCAAAACTAAATAAATCTGGTGAACTAGATTAATGTTTTTATACAAATATATTGGTGGTGGGTACATAAGATTTGGTACAGTCGAATACAACGCTCTTACTAGAGTGTGAAAAAAACAGTTTTCGGTTAAACCGAATTTCGTAGCAGAAAATTTTACAGTTTTCCATTTTATGTCAAAATAAATAGTGGTATTTAACAAACTTTTCGATTTTACATAATCCCGTTTTATCCACTTTATTATTATACGTACTTTCGATAAATTTCAATATGAGGTTGACTTTATCTTGAAATTGATAAGTTTTATGTTTAAGTAAAATGGAGGACAAAGTTCTTTTTTTTAGTGTGATCGTCATCTTTAGCTAATTATAAATAATGTCAATTGTGGATTAAGTATGATTATATATTAATTATTCTTCATGAGTTTCATATAATAGGTTACCTGTAGTCAACGTTTATATAGGTAAAGGTATATTTGGAAATCTACTTGTTATTACCTGTAGTAAAAAAATAGTATTAGGTATGAAATATGTTGCAATCGGTTTATGTTTGTACTTATGTATTATATAAGTACCTAACATTGAACTTGTTATGGAAGAAAATAACTTGGTGAAGAAATTTCACTAGAGATGTTAATCATTCGTTCATTACTGTGGCACGTGGACAAAATAAGGTAGACATATTATACATTAATATTTTGGAAATTGTATCTTCTTTTCAAAAATGTTTAAATATATTAAAAATTTAAAACTTCATAGAAGAGTTTTTGCAAAAAAAAGATAATTTTTTTTTTAATTTTTTTGTTGAAAATTTAAATTTTTTAACTGCAATAGCTTTTTGGTTTATGAATATTTTTTAATTAAATTTTACAATTATATAGACATTTTTTGTCGAAATGCAAAAGTGAAAATTTGGATTTTGATTTGTTATTGAGAATCCCACAATTCCCAAAAAACTTTTCAAAAATCCCAAAATTGGAATTTTTTTGATTTTTGGATCTATTGAAGGCACCAAGCTCGGGGTTATGAAATCCCTTTGCATAATATTGAAGAACAGATTGGTACATACAAAACAGGTCTTAGTTTTTTGAAAGCAGCTATGCGATTTTAGAATATGTTGTCTAAAGTTGAAATTTTCATAAACAATTGGTCTACTTCGGAAGGCTCTGGACCACGCAATAATACAAATTTTGATATTATTTTGCTTTTGTAATATTTCCTGAAATGGTGCCTTTCAGAAAAATATAAACACATTATTTATCTTTTTCTAATTTTCTGTATAATTTAAAATTAATGTAGTTATTTTTTTCGAAAAAAAATGCCGGAAAAACGACTTTTTTATTTTTTTTAAGTTTGAATGCACATAACTTTTGACACTAAAAAGACTCTTCAAGAAAATCGGGAAAGAATTGGATCCGTTATTAGCAAAATAGCAGACCAAGGTAGGCAAAAAAAATAAAATTTTACTTTTCAAATGAGAATAACTCGTAAACTATAAGAGATAATATATGGCTAAAGCAATGTTTTTTGTAGATCACGTCTAGTACATTCCATATATATAAAAATCTTTCAAATCGGATCGCAAACAAAAATTTGGCATCATTTTTAATTTTTGATATACGCGAGGTGCCCTCAACACCTCCTCTATAGCCATGGGAAATTCTATTAAAATCGAGCTATTCGCTTAGAAGTTACAGATTTATTTCCACTTTTTTTTCAGATACCCCACTGTGACATGTCGGTTCTTAAACCAACTACTCCATTTCATAAAATCCTTTTTTCTTTATTTTTTCTTATTTTTCATAATTAATTAACCATATTGAAAGTAAAAATGCAATTGTTTTGATTATAAACTTATACACATAAAATCGTATCTTAAACAGTTAAATTAAATTTATCCACGTACTTATTTACTTACGTATACTCGTTATAATTGATCCACATTATTCATACGCACTAGTGGCCAATTAAGTAACTCTGATAACTATATTTCAATTGTAATATTTTAAAAATTAAAATTTTTAAAAAGCAAGTAAGAGTGCTATATTCGGCTGTGCCGAATCTTATTTACCCCTCACGAAGTATACTTTAAGCTAAATATTAAAAGCAAAATTTGTTTAAAAAAAGTTTTGTTAAAAAATTTTTTTTTTTTTTTTAAATTTCCAAAAAAAGCAAAACAAATTAAAACTAGTAAGAAAGTATGGTTGATCAAGCCCGACCATATAATACCATACAGTAAGTAAATGAGCAAAACCTTTTTTTTTAAATTTAAATAATTTATATTCGTAAGTGATTTCCGGAAGAGTGCCTTATATGGGAGCTATGACCAATTAAGGACCGATCGCCATGAAATTAAATCGTGTGATTTATGTCTATATGAAAACAAAAAGTGTAATCGACTCAGAAAGTGATTATAAGTCGATCGGTATGCTTTTATTATACGTTAGACAATTTTTTTTGGACGTTACAAACAACTGCACAAACGCAATATACCCTTCGGACGAATCACTTTGTGGCCAGCAAATAGTATTCCTATGCCATAAAATTAAACAGATTTTTTTTTTTTTTAATTCTCTGGAAATTTTTTGCTGTTCGAATGATTCCATTATATCAGTCAGTTGACGAAGAAGCATTACGATTGAAATAACCGAATTATTGCCAACATGCTAACACTTTTCAGCTGCAGCAGATCAATTCAGATATAAAGAATGAGAGGGCTGTCTGAAAGCATTTCAATATTGAGAGGCGTTTGGCAAGGTTGTATACTGCCCCCACTATTGTTTAATACATATTCCCAGAGGATCTTTCAGGAATCCATAAACAACATATCTAAAGGTATTTTTATAAGCGGCATATATAGGAATAATATTATATATGCCGATGATACCACAGTACTTGCTGATAGTAATACTGGACTCCAATATATAATGAATAGACTGGTTACATAAAGTGAAACATATGATTTGAAAATAAATATTAGAAAGATCAAATATAAGGACTGAGATCGAAAAATTCTTAACATACACATATGTTAATAATATTATATTAGTTATAATCACTAGTCACTAGTGATGAAATTTTGAACCTTTTTCGGAGACCCCTCCATTATGGTTTTGAGAGTGATTTCTGTCACTTAGTTCGAACAGGTTGTCCATCTCCGTTTAAAATCTACCACACTTTTGCACACCTTTTAGTGTTCTTCAATTTTCTTTTAACAAGAGCCCAATATCTCTCCACTGGCCTTAGCTCCAGGCAGTTTGGAGAATTTGCCTCTCTTGGTACAAATACCACATTATTGTTCTCAAGACCTTTCTTACCATAGTGAAAGGGTGCCAAATCAGGCCAAAGATAAGTGAACACACTAAGAAGTCTTATGAATGGAAGCATCCTTTTTTGTAAACATTCCTTGATGTAAATTTCGGTATTTATAGAGCCCTTTATAACAAATGTTTGGCTTTTTTGCCGCAACTGCATATTGCTTACCATACCAAGAACTTTTTGGGAAATTTTGTCTGCTTTTTTATCCTAAACTTTTCTTCCGTGCTCTGTTTTTGGCCTATAAATTTTTAGCAGCGTTCCTGTCAGGAACTTTGTGAGCCTTGTGTGTTTTTGAACCTGCATTGGCTTTAACTTTTCGTACCAAATAGTCCGAGCACTGAGCTAACCGGGCTGCTTTCCTAACGGATGTATCGAAAAACGACGCGTCGTTTCACTGAAAAACTTTTCAACAAATCGGGCAATAGCTGAAGTGCGAGCCTACAACAATATTTTCCCATCGGTAACAGTTATTAATGTAATGGTTACTTTCCAATTTTTGATTCAATGGTTCAATAAACTATAATGTTAGAACAGCTCATTAATATTTTTAATGTTTTATAGCATTTATGCAGAATTTTTTTTATTCTAATACCTTTTTACTGCTTCGAAATGATTATTAAATATTGATTATAAAGGGTTATTCAGTAAGTGCTTTCCATCTTTAAATAATATTAAATGACTCTGCCGCATAAATCAGACTGAATTTGACTGATGACATGGTTTATGTTGGCTTTGAGAGCCGATGTGGCTTGAGTCCTGAGTCGTCAGAACACCCCACAAGAAAAAGTACAGTTCACATCAACTCCGCGTGAGATGATCACGTACCTTTATCCAATGTGACCGCAACCGAGTGGCACGTAGCACCATTCTGTTAAAACTACATGTCGTTGGTGTCCATGTCATCCAATTCAAACCAACAGATGTTGGTAAACATTGATGGTATGGGCAACGTCGTTTTCAATAAAAAATGGACTCAAAATCTACACCAAATAGTGACCTTTTCGACAATTTTATTTGTTGCCGTACCCATTCATCCAGAAATAGGCCTCATCGTTGCGATGATTTTTTGATGAAAATTAGATTAACCCAAAATCCACACTATTGGACGCTTTTGGATCGCATGTGGATTGGTTTTGTCCGAAATTCGACAGTTTTGTTTGTTGATGTACACATTCTTCCAGAAATAGGCCTCATCGTGTAAAACGGGAGAAGAGCGCGGATCGCTGCCCGAACAGAACACTCATTATGATTAAACAATATTATCATTTGTGCATGTTGCTGAACGCTATATCCATTCGTGGTGATTTGGCAAAACAAACTGACGAAATGAAAGCCATTTCGGCAAATGTACCTTCAACAATATGGCCGCTATCAGCTGTCAAAGATCGCAAGTCCCTATTTAAATACCCGTTAGTTGTTGATTTAAAGTTGTTTTTTTTAAATTATTTAAAAATAAATACATATTATATTATATAACCAAAAAAAAACGTTTTTTAATTAGAGTAAAATATTTATTTTTTTGCAGCACTAAAATGATTTTAGTTTTTCATAATCAAAGAAAAATATTTGATTTTAATTTGCAGCTTGTTATTTTTTTCGTTTTACTTTTATTAAATTAATAATTATTTAAATAATTTACAGGTTATTCAAGCATTACGCACTTATTGAAAAAGTTATATAATATTTTGTTGCAAATAAACGATTAATTAAATGTAATGTTCTGTTTCATTTTAATTATTAATTATGTAAGTAAAAATATTAATTTCATTACAAAAAAATAGCATTTTAAAAATTAAACGTAAAATATTAATTACAATTATAAAAAAAATATTATATAACATATATGTATAACAAACAAAAAACACGGTAAAATTTTCCAGCAAAATTAATTTTTCATAAATTTTATGTTGAAATGCCAAAGTTTAAAGTTATAATAAGCTTAACAAGTTAAATAAATTAAATTTTTGCCTGAATTGCTATTTATACAAATAAAACTCATACTATAGCTATTACTTTAAAACTTAAACAAACATTTTGTAAGTAAATCATATGTAACATGTCTCTTTTAACCAAATTTGCTTACAATTCATCTTAAATTTTATTTAAAAAAGTGAAAGTAAAATTTCTCTACTTTGAAATGCAGCAAAATGTCAATGTTCGTTCGTTGTAGAATGGTAAGGAAGCAAGAAATATGTATAAAAAATAAATAAATTTCATGAACTAGTTTCTTGTGTCGTTTGACTTTTTAAATGCGACGACTGTGTCTCTGCAATACGAGCAAAAGAAAATGAACAATGAACAACAACTGGAAAATGGAAAATTTTCTATAAAAAAAAACACACACATTCTTCTTTTTTGTAGGTTGAAAAAAGTTGAGCAAAAAAGTGGTTTTGAATAGAAGTTTATTTGTGTTGCAAAAATAAAAAAGTCACAACACAGACTGATTTAAAATTCAAGAAATGAGTAGAACATTTTTGAAGGAATTATTTATAGAATACAAACGAAATGAGAAATTTAAAAATTTATAAAAAAAAACATTTGTATACCTACGAGGGTAGCTAATGTAATGTAATATAAAAATAACTATGTTTTTTGTATAAATGGTCTTTTATTAAGCGCTTCGTATCTTTAAATTTAAATAAAACAAAGAGTGTGTCAGATATCATCGTTTACAAGGCCAATCGGTGCCATTACATATGGAATATTAGATCGTGCAATTGTCTGTCGCGGCTTCGTTGTGTTTCTCGCATTTGAAATATCCAATTTTGTATTACTCTGGCGCATAAATCAGGCTCATTTTGTCCAATGTGATTTGTGGCTAATTCACATAAAGCAGCGACTTAAGAAAACCCTACAAGAAAAATTCTAACCGGTCAAATCGCACTATTTCGGTGGCCATTTCACATCATATCCACGCGACATGACCATTCCTTCAAATTTTTTTGATGTCCTGGCCAATGTTGTTCTCAAGTAAATATGGATCAATGGCGACACCATTCCAAAGGTCCACACAAAATAGTGTAAAACTGCTTAAGAGCTCGGAACGTTGCCCGAACACACAGTGGTTTGGAAAGGTTTTTTTTTGGGAAATAATTCGGTATCTCGGGAACTATTGGAGATATTGTTATGAAATTTCACACGGTTAGAGCTGAGGTGATTTCGAGTTGATTTACATTTGTTTATCTTCCTAGCGCCAATATTTGTTCACCTCGAGCTTCAATTTTTTAAAAAAATCGCCAAAAATCCATATATACTCGATATTTGTTTTGGTTTTTTAGATATGGTGGGCCTACAAAAAGTCAAAATTTATTTGAAACCATCAGCTGTATTGGCGATAAAATTCTAAATTAAATAAAAAGACTTGCTAACAGTTATATCGTCCCTATAAAAAGTCACACGCATCCAAAGTTGGAACATGTAAAAAGGACCGTATTTTTTAAATTTTCTATATTTTTTCTTTTGTAGAAGAAAATTTTCTTTGGACTATAAAAATTTGTATGTGATACGGAAAGAGAGCTTAATGCAAAAGCGTAAAAAGTAAAATTTGGCTCACAGTCTTATCCAAATTATGCCAATTTTAAAAAATAAATTTTGGTTTGAGTAAAAAATTCTAAAAATGAAAAAGCACCGATCATTGAAAAATTAGCGTACTTGTATAGCCCTACATGTTTCTTAATTACTTGCAAGGCGTTTTTGCTACTACACGGTAAATAACATCACAGTATACTCTTTTCTAAAAAAACTCAGTTTTCAGGAATTTCGGTATTTTCAAATAAAGATGTCAAAATTTGTAATGCCATTAAATTAAGAACATTTGAGTCTATATAGGTTCCAAATTTTGTTATGATATCTTTAATGGTTAAAATTTAACATTAATTCAAATTTTATATTTTTCTTCATGGAAAATCACCACAATATATTTTTTTTTAATTTTTAATGTAAATTACGTCCCAAAACTTTATAAAATTATTTGGTTTTACTAAAATATCAATCTCCATGGCCCAAGGTTTTTGCCAATATCAAACACTTATATAAAAAGCCTTCATTTACTCCTCAAAAGTTCTACAAAACTTGCGCCATTTGATGAATTTGTTCGTTTTTTCATATATTGTATTTTAAATTTCAGCTCATTTGGATCATTAATGAATTTTTTGCGAATTTTTTTTTATATTGAGATCCGAGGTGATAAGTTTTGAAGGGCCATGCACTGGCCACTCGAAAATACCGCAGCTCCAACCATGTGAAGTTTCGTAATAATATCTCCAATAGTTCTTGTGATACCGAATTATTTCCAAAAAAAAAAAGTGATAAATCAGTTGAGTGTTCCAGAGGATAGAGGTAAATTGGTACTTTTTCTTCTAATGGTGGGATTTTGAATATATATTAAACTAGCTAAAACCCGGTGTGCTTCGCTACCCGTATCGTAATGAAATAAAAAGTTTAGAGTTAAACAATATTTATTAAGGGCCTGGCTCACTAAATGCGAACGAACATTTTCTTTCTTATTTTATATTGAAAACAACAAATAAATTTGAATTTTTGTTATTGTTTTCAATATAAAATAAGAAAGAAAATGTTCGTTCGCATTTTGTGAGCCAGGCCCTAAGTCATTAAAATCTATAGTTTTCCTTTTAAATTAATTCTTATTATATTATCTTATGATTTACAATATACTTATGTAGTTTATCTAAAATTAGTTTCTATTTTAATAAGTAGTACATTATTTGTTTCTTATTTATAACCTTAATGTTAAATATAGAAGTTTATAGAAAAACATTTTTTATTTAATGTTTGATATATATATTATTTTTATTAATTATTTTTTATTCTAATGCCTTATATTTTTGGTTTTTCCTTCTGGTGCATATACATATGAGTCTGTGGGTTTTCCCACTCGCGAACATGCAACATAAAGCTGTCCATGTGAAAAACATGGATTTTCTAGATTTAGTCCACAAACTTGCAAAGACTGACCTTGAGCTTTATTAATTGTCATTGCAAATGCTAGGCGAATAGGAAACTGCAATCGCTTAAAATCAAATGGCATTTCCGAAGTTATCATCGGAATACGTGGCAGCAATACATCTGATCCATTGTACTTTCCAGTTATAATGGTCGCCTCGATTAGAGTGTTCATTAATTTCTTTACTACAAGTCGAGTGCCATTACAAAGTCGTGGTGGATCAATGTTTCTTAGTAAAATAATTTTCAACTGCAAGTCATGTGGTGGAAAGCCCGGTAAATCTAACGAATTTAAAAATTCGACTGGATAATTGACGAAATCCTCAATATTTGTAACAGTGTCGATTGATTTATAAATTTTTAGATTACCATCGATGGTATTCAGAATGTTGCTGTTGATGGAGTTAACGTCTATATTTTTGGCTGCCAGTAACGCGCGTTCACATAACCATTGCTTGTTTTTAAAATTTTTTCCGATATTGGGGAAAACGCAATTTATTAACTCTTCTATAGATTGCGTCATCCTGCAGAAGTCATTGAATTGCTCACACAAAATGTAGAATCTACATATTTTCCTGAATAAGCAATAAATAATATTTACTTCGTACAGGAAATATGGTAATAAAAGATTCTACCTCATGTAATTTCGAAGATTAGTATTTATATATACTTTCACAGGTATACTAATTTTAACTTAACATTATTGATTGATCATGATTTTTCTCCACGTATAAAATACAAATAAGCACACAATCATACAAACAAACACACATTCACTTTTATATATAGATAAGGGTTTCAAATGTATACAAATTTTAACATTTACTTAATAGTGTTGGTATTCAGCGCATTTCTGTCCTAAATATTAATATTGATAGATGATATAGCTTTCTCTATTTATAATTTGTCATCATATTTATGGGAGGTGCCACGCCCACTATTGATAGCCCGCCCATTCTTGTTATAAATATTAATATTGATGGTAGAATAACCGTACCATATATCTTATTGTTTCCCATATATAAATTGTTTTTAATTATCATCATATGGGAGGTGCCACGCCCTCTGTGGCTACTACTCCCATTTTTGCCGCAAATATTTAAACAAACAGTGGAATTGCTCATGCAAAATTTGAGGACAATAGCTATTATAGTTTCCTAAATATTTGAATTTTAAAATTATCTTTGTATGAGAGGTACCACGCCCACTTAAAATTTCAAAAAAAAAAGTAGCCTATAGCTCCTTCCAGACATACATAAATATACTGTAAAAATTTCAAGCAAATTGGTTCAGCCGTTTAGCCGTCTATAGGTCCCAAACTAATAATAATAAACATACATACATACAGACACACATTCACTTTTATATATATAGATTAGTTAGCTTATATACATTAAAGTTATATGATATGCTTCTCAATAAAGAAATAATCAAGAATAGGGTGCTCAGTTGAATTGTGGTACCAAAAATGGAGAACTAAAATAAACTAAGGAGTATTTTTTCGTTCTTCAAATAGTACTTTTTGAAATTGAACCCAGAATCAGGAAATTACTTTGAAATTTAAAACTTGACAGTGATTTAAGTGTGGAAAATTATAACTTTTTCTTTTAATGGTACTTTTTATTATATTAAATTATTTTATTTATGTGTAATCTGAGTAAAGACAGAATCTAGGATAAAGGGCATAACGATATTGAGTTAACAGAAACTATTTTTGAAATTTCTATAATAATGAACCTCAGTATAAGATGAAAATTAAATAATGTGTGTTTTCTGACTGAGTTGGAATATAAAAAGGGACTTACAGGTACTTTTTCCCACTAATAGTACTTTTTTGAATATTTTATAACGATGGACCTAGAAACACGAAATTAAGCATTCATGGTTTAGTGAATTCTTTACTGCAAAGGTACTTTTTGAATATTTTATAATAATAAACCCTAAAATTTAAAATTAGACACACATGATTCTGAATGAGTTAGAATTCAAAAAAGGTGACCACTATAACTTTCTTTTGAATTTTCTATAATAATGGGCCCAGAAATATTATGAACAGGTTTCCTTGCCTAGCCTGCTACATCATCTGAAGTAATTATTGTAGTACAATTTAAAAAATTTAAACAAATCTTAAGATATTTTTACCGATCTGTTTTTAGAGATATTGGATGAATAATTGGATGCAAAAGTTTGTTTCTCATTTCTAAATTTTGAATTTTTCTACTGAAAATAGATTAAAATAAAAACCGAATAATAATTGTCGGTTTCGGTTTTAGGCCTTGTAAAACCGCGGTTTCGGTTAAAATCGAACTGGAAACTCTACTATGAACTTTCAAAGTCCCTACTGGAAGACCCTTTAACTTTCAACACCAAAGACAAACAGTAAACTATCATTGCTATAATTACGAAATAAAATATCACATATAAGTATATTACTTAACTATATACTAGTTATTACATTTAAACAATTTTGTTGAAATTTTTTCTGAAAACTATATATTGACTGTTTGCATTAAAAATACCCAGCAACTTGTTCCAAAATAACTAGTTCTAGAAGGATGCGTTTTCCGATTTTAGTAAAACATTCAAACTATATTTAAAATTAGCTAGACTATATATTCTGAATACGCTTTACTTAAAATTCAAAACAGTAAGGAAATTAGCTGATTCGTAAAAATATGACAAATAATTAGATTTTATCGAAAATCGCAGAATTTAAATCGCAGGTACGGAAAAACTGTCAAAATCTTTTCATATTTTTATTTCCTATTATATTTTCAATAAATCCCAATGTCATGATCAACAAATTCCTAAACTAGTTTAACAAAATTTTTATAAATTTGATAATGGAGTTTTAAATTAGCTTATATTTTAATATTTCTTAAAAAATATAAATTGTGTTCCTACATTTTTTGTTCCAGTGGCCTGAGACACGTTAATGGCCTGCGGAATTTTTAATAACTTTAAAATTTTTTTAACCAATGGTTGTCTTTTATATCTCATTAGAGCGGCAAATACGTTCAAATTTCTATATTTTTAAATTAAATTGTAAAAATAATTATTTAATGACCATTTTTTTACAAAATCTGAAAAATTTGAATTTTTCCCTTGTAAATCCATCTCAAAACTTCAGCGGGCTTGCAGCACGTCTTAACCCCAATCGATTCATCTTAACCTTTTTCAGAATTATTTTTTGTACAAAAATTCACCAGAATAGGGGTGAGACTGGGAAAAATCGAACTTTTTTTGTTAAGGGCCACCCTAATATACATATATACATAAGTCATTCGTTAATTTCATCACCAACGAACTCTTTTCGAAAGCTTCTTTTACAAAAATTCGAAAAGGACTATCAGAAATGATCTGGAAAATGTTCACCTGTCGCTCAGTATCCGGCAGCAAAATCTTCATTATCGAAGGTTCAAGAACATAAACAATAATGCATAAGTAGGAATATAGATCGGGATTTGTTTACTGTTATAAATATTAGTTATTTCCGTCAATATTAGGTATTTCCATTAAATCAATAGCTCATTTTTCCTCCAGCCTTATTCGTTTTTGCGAAACTGCAAATTGTTTTTCAATTGTTTGGTCATGTGGGTATAGTATATGAGGAGTGTTTATGTGTTTGCGTAAAGCATTCAGTTCTTTGACGTTGTTTATAAAATTTGTTTGTTAATCTGCATGCTTAACGTATGTGTGTTTGCGCGTTTGTGAGTGAATGTATTTATGCCGTATGACATATGCAATTTAAAATATTTGATTTGTAAACAAAATATGCAAACACACTCACACTCAAAGTTCATCAAAGAAACTTAGAAATTATGAAAAAAAACTAAAATAATAATATAAAAAATTCGACAGAGACCTTTAACAAAACTATTTAACTTTAACATGCACAAAATACGTACTCATTATTGTACATACATACACGCAGAGAAAAACCATGGTTGTGATAAAAATAATTTAAGTGCACCAAATTATGATAAGATTTATGACTGTCGTCCAAATCTTTTGTGCTTATTATTAGTATCATAAAATATTGTATTATGATCACATTTGGTAGTAATATCATTGTCATAGGTGATCATAATGTGTTCTGAAGTAATCAAATTATGATTCAATGCAATGATAATATGACCCAATGAAATCATATTATGATCCATCGCTATTACATTTATAATCGATTACTTTAGATAATAATATGATCTACAAAAGTACACAAATTTTAAGTATCTTAGTATTTCCCATTGTTACGACTTAGCAAAATGGTGGCGATGATCACCGGACATTGCACTTTCGGTTCCCATGGTGCAAAACTTGTCTACTTGCCACACTTTTAGGTGAGTGAGCCTTTAGTACCCTCTCCTATCTGTGGAGGAACAAAGGTGCATAGACGCCTTTATTAGGGAAAGCATTTGGTGACCCGGCAACTGTCACATGATGGTCTGCGTTAGTTGATTTTTAACATTTTCTCCTCTTACTTCTCCCATTTCTATCAATACTCTTCACTTGCAAACTTCACTCCTACTAAATCTATAGACTTTCCTTTTCTTCATTTTCTCTTCAGGTACCACAACGTGAACGATAATTGGACCCAAGTGAGCTGTACTAAACGAAGGTATTGGACGGCTGCCTGATTACCTAACCTAACAGGTATTGCAACATGTTGCCTAGGGTTGTTATGACAGGTTCCCTATAATAGTCTGGCCTTAACAGATAATATTTAGGACCCTTTAGTCTCATAAAATACGGAGCATTATATTAGCGCCATGGATATTTGTCTTTGGTATCGATTCGGCTAGTTGGCCTCTTCGGGTTATCGTACTGGATCCAATTTGAGTAATGACTCATTGCAAGAATTATTTTCCTTTGTAGCGTTTAACCAGCATTTCAGACATACAAAATCGTCTTTCAAGGTCTTTCGTGAAGAGTGATCTTAAAATAAAATACCAGATTTAATGTCCGATAAAACCTGAACTAGTACGAATAAGTATTAAAAGTAAAGTTCACAAACTATTTCTTAAGTTAAGTAAATTTTAAAATATTTATATTTAAGTACTTTCAAAATAAAAAAAAATGGAATATCGCTATAAGTATTAAGGGAAAGCATGGTCATGTGAAATATATAACACAATGGTTTTTATTGCTTTTCAAGCAAAAAATGACTTAAAATAATATTACTTTCTATGCTATGTTTATTGTGTTATCGTAACAAACCAGCAGATATCAACGCCAAATGCCTAAGAGTCGGTTAAGCCGAACCGCCGAGTCGTGATATATTAGGACATTATGACAATATGACTGATCAGAGACCTTATGAATTGACCAATAGTGTTGTTTGCTGCTAGAAGACCTCTTATTTTATGTGTTGGTTTGGGAGAAAATACAAATATTTAAAAAAAAACTAAAAATGCTTTTTTGAAAATTGAAGACTTCCTAAAACAAACCGAGGTTTATTTTGAGGAGTGTAACAAATCACTTGTTTCAGTGTGTCGGCCTAATATGTATGTATTAGAAATGTTATGCATGTATATTTAAATACGTATAGACTTTAAATATATGTATATTTAATAGTATATACAGTGGCGACCAGAAGTGAGTACATGTTCACGACACTGACTTTCGTCATCCATAACAACAAAACCATACAAGCAAATCAAAAATATTTTTTTGTTTTATTTTTATTATCTTATTTGTAACAAATAGGAGTAAAGAACAATAATAAATGAGATGATTTCAAAGAGTTTGGAAGAAAAAACGAAAATAACCCGCATAAACTCAATTTTGCACGTTTTAAGAATTACACCTATTTTCGATCTTTCACTTCTCTTATCAGCAGAAATCATACAGATTTACCTTTATGTTCGTTGTTATCTTATTCTCCTTGTTCGTAGAGCAGTTTAAAATGTGTTTCTTGCGAATTAATGCCGATTTTGTCAATTACTATCATATTTAAAATAAATTGGTGATTTTTTGTATAAAAATTACAAAAATATCTGAAGAAATTTAAAATAGTGTTGTGTGCCTGACCGAGAAAGGCTGTTCTTCACGTACTATTTTCGAAATACTTGGTATTAGTCAATCGGCTGTGATTGAAGCTCGAAAGAGACGAAATGTGATTCGAAATCGCAAGTCAAAGGTTGAAAAATATTACTAACGAACTCAGATGCTCGAATAATGATGTCCGAAATGAGAAAAAAACGCAAGCTGCTAACACCAAAGGGTGTTTCTCTGGCAATTAACAAAAAAGTAAGCGATTGGACTGCTAGAAGAGTTTAACTACTTTAACAGTTTGCTTCACATGGCGTCTTTGAACACGTTCCCCGGATCTACGCCAGCAATATTACTACCCATCTGACTGAAAACGATTAAATTTGGACTCATCAGACCAGATAACACGTTTCCAATCATCAATGGGCCAATTTCTATGCTCCCTTGCTAATTTCAAGCACGCTTTAACATTCTTATCGGACAACGCAGGTTTGATTTTTTAAACAGTTGAGGCATATCCGATATCATGGAGCGCTCTTCTAGCAGTCCATTCGATTTCATTTATGTTAATTGCTAAAGAAACACCCTTTGGTGTTAGCAGCTTGTGTTTTTTTCTCATTTCGGACTTCATTATTCCAGCATCTGAGTTCGTTAGTAATATTTTTCAACCTTTGACTTGCGATTTCGAATCACATTTCGTCTCTTTCGAGCTTCAATCACAGCCGATTGACTAATACCAAGTATTTCGAAAATAGTACGTGAAAAATAGCCTTTCTCGGTCAGGCACACAACACTATTTTAAATTTCTTCAGATATTTTTGTAATTTTTATACAAAAAATCAATAATTTATTTTAAATATGATAGTAATTGACAAAATCGGCATTAATTCGCAAGAAACACATTTTAAACTGCTCTACGAACAAGGAGAATAAGATAACAACAAACATAAAGGTAAATCTGTATGATTTCTGCTGATAAGAGAAGTGAAAGATCGAAAATAGGTGTAATTCTTAAAACGTGCAAAATTGAGTTTATGCGGGTTATTTTCGTTTTTTCTTCCAAACTCTTTGAAATCATCTCATTTATTATTGTTCTTTACTCCTATTTGTTACAAATAAGATAATAAAAATAAAACAAAAAAATATTTTTGATTTGCTTGTACGGTTTTGTTGTTATGGATGACGAAAGTCAGTGTCGTGAACATGCACTCACTTCTGCTCGCCACTGTATGTACATATGTTTATAGATAAGACAAGTATTATTATATACTAATTCTTTAATATGTACTAGTATGTATGTATGTATTTCTTTATATTTATTTTACTACATATATATTTACATATTAAACATAAACATTCTGCTGCTACATAGCCATCAACCATAAGCATCATTCAGTTGATTTTAAATGCAAATTGTTTACCCTACGGTTGAAATTCTCTAGGATATTTATTTCTTAATTATTTAAACCATTGAAAAGAGGGATAAATTTTGAATTCTGAGTTTAAAGTTTTTTTTTAGAAATAATATACTTTAAAGGCCAAATACATAAAGAGAAGGGGATAGAATAAATGTCTACTAAGTATGTAAGGGTTATTTGTCTTTGTGAACAAAATATAAATTTATAGTTTAAATAATACATTTTTAATAACCAAATATTTTAGGATAATGTTTCAGACTAAAACCAGCTAGAAAGTTACATGTGGAAGTATAGAGTCTTAAATAGACAACACACCCAGAGAAAAAATATAGTTAAACATGTTTACCATAACCATTTAAATTTTTTTTAATTTTTTTAACAATATTATCGTCACTGTAATTATATAAATGATTGCGGTAGCCATAATATGTTTAGGGTTCTACTCACATAATTATAGCAATTATGTATATGTCTGCTATATAACATTTAAGAGAGTTAGGTACTTGGTTTTACAATAATTTGTTTACATCCAACTATACAAACGTATCGTAATGAAATAAAATTTTAGAGTTGGACAAATATGTTCATTTAATAACTAAAATCTACAGTTTTCCTTTTAGTTTAATTCCTAGTCTATTATCTTATTATTTACAATATATTTAGTCAGCCCAAAATTACTTTCTAAGGTAATAAATAGTACATTATTTGCTATTATTAATGAAAAATAAAGCTGTTCATGTGAAAATTTGAATTTTCTAGATTTAGTCTACAAACTTCCAAAGACTGACCTTGAGCTATATTAATTGTCATTGCAGATGCTGGGCAAATAGAAAACTGCAATGTCCCTTTATACTTTCCAGTTATAATGGTCGCCTTGATTAGATTTATCATTAATTTCTTTGCTGTAAGTCGAGTGCCATTACAAAGTCGTGGTGTAGTAAAGTAATTCTTAGCAGTTTAACCTCCTATAAAGTACAAATATGCAAACAATCATACAAACAAACAACTGATTTGTATATCTATCCATATTATTTTATATATATAAAAGAAAGCGACGTTAGCTACTACGCTTATAACTCAAGAACGCCTGGACTGATTGCGATGATTCGCAACAACCCGGACTGGTATCCGCCCAAACAAGAAGAATACCCAAGAAAATTCCCGAAATATCCTCGAAAAAAAAATTATAAAGAAAATTTATTTTCCCATACAAGGCTTTCAAGGTCCGTGATTTTAAAATTTTAATTCATAGTGGTGTACTCTGAATACATTCCAAATTTTCATATCGTTCGACAAAACAAGTAGGTCGCGGTTAATGCAACATTGTACTATAAAATTTCTTTAATATTTTCAAACGATGATAATCTGTGATAAATGATAAATCTATTTAAAAAAACATTTTTAGTAACTCGCCGCATTTCACTTTTAATAAAAAATAAAAGTGAATTCATGCTTACATTTAGTCACTGACTGCATTTGATTTGCTTTGCGATAATTGTAGTTTTGTGTTGATCAGTTAAAAAGCTATAAGCTAAAGCAAAGTAGTAAGTAACAAGGGTTTTGGAATTTTTTGCAAGATAAAAATTGGTTTACAAATTTTTTATTTTTTTTGAGTAAAAATTTACAAAAATGCCACTAAACGCGAATGCGAACGCAAAGCACGTCTTCAGAAAAATCGCGAACGGGCATCTACGTCTAGAGACACGGAAACAGAAAGGGAAAGTGAATCACGTCTTGAGAAAAATTGCAAAAGGGTATCAACAGAAACGGAAAGAGAACGCGGATCACGGCTTCAGAAAATGCGTCGCAGTGCAATTCATCGAGTGCTGCAGAGACTCCCTAAAATTATATCGATAGACTAGAAGCCAATCGCTCGCGAATGGCACGATCAAGAGAAAGAATAGATTTAAAGTAGGCAACTACTTTACGTCAGCACGTCTTTATGATTACAGTAATCATAAAGACGTACTGATTGGCGCAATGAACAAACTTTATTCAAGCTCTTCTTTCAATTGCTGTTATCAACAAGCTGAATGAGCAAATTCAATTGAAATTGCCTGACAAATCAATGAAATATAAATCGATTGACACAGTAATGAACGAAGAACAAATCACCAATATTCCTGCTGAATTTTTGAATTCATTGGAACCAACCGGAATGCCACCACATGTATTAATCGTATTGAAGGTTGGATCACCGATAATGCTTCTCCGCAAATGAGGAAACAATCATCGGTGGCAGATTCGAAGGCGAAGACGTATTGATTCTATGCATACCGATGATTTCCAACGACTTTTACCATTTAAATTCAATCGGCTCCAGTTGCTGTTTCGTCTTGCTTTGATATAACCATTAACAAAGCACAAGGCCAATCGTTCACTATTGCTGGCTTACATTTGGAAAATTCAAGTTTTTCACGCGATCAATTGTATGTGGCTTGCTCCCGAGTTGGTACACCAAATAGTTTATATATTTTTACTCCAAATAAAAAAACAAAAAAGATTGTAAATCCCCTTGCCCTAAGATGAATTCATAGACATAATATCCCATTTACCTCCAATACCTTTTTCTTAGTTTATAGATATCTGATACAACTTTGTAATATGACCAACTCATCCACCGTCATCTTGCTACAGATAATAAGTGTTTGGGGTGCAAAGTCAGGTCGAGGAAGTCCGTGCTATAATTTTTTCCGACACTGTATATTAAAGTCGAGATCGTGATGCAATATAAAACAGATGTATTCTAAGGGCCAGCATCGCGGACCGGGTTCAGCTAGTATATGTATATATAGAAGGTTTTTCCATGTATAATAATGTTAACATTGTTGGTAGTCCACCCATTTAAGTTCTAAATATTCATATTGATAACTGCTATAGCTTCCAATCCCGACCATTTTCAGCAAAACTATGCCAATAATAACAAAGCTGTTCGAACAAAGTTTAAATAATCTCGTAATTATAGTTCTCAAGATAATTAGTAATAATTGTTTGCTTTGTAAGGGAGATGACTCACGCCCTGTACCAATCCCTCCCATTTTTTTGGATAAGCTTCATGAAGTGATAAAAAATTGATTCATAGTTTGGAGACATTCACAATTATAGTTCTCGAGATATTGGAAAATAACTATTTACTTTGCATGATATGTGCCACGCCTTCTATTAAAATCCAGCCCATTTTCCGCTGAACTCCGTATAGTGATAAGAAATTAATTCGTACAAAGTTTAAATACTTTTATGGCCATTATTACAACTTGCCTTTATTTTTGTAATAGTAAAAGTAAACTTTAAATCAACCTTTTTCTATTACATAAAGTTATCTTTTACTATTACGAACTTAAAGCAAGTTGTAACAATGGCTCCTACTGATTTTTCAAAAATAGGGAAAATCTTGCAGTCACAGTTCGCAAAACTGAAGCATTTTTAAGTCATTTTTTTTATTTTTGAAGCAACTTGTCGGACCGCAATACAGAAATTGGTGGAGAAATTCGAGTTGTTGGGACAAGTTAGTGATGTGAACTGCATACTTTCCTATTTATTATAAAATAAACATCCGATCATTTATCTCAAAAAATGCCATTTTTCTTTGAATACCAAAATAACACCTCTTGTTGGAAAACCCTGTATATTTAACTCTATTCACAATAAGCCAATATATCTTAAGGTATTTATAATTTTTTTCTTTTTCTTAATAAATGCAATTTTGAAAATGTCACACCAAAGTGAAAGTTTCCATAGAAAATCTAAAATAATCTAACTGCTTTCTGTAAAATTTGTGACAGTTATATTAAACACTTTTGTTTGCATGTTTAAATGAAATGTTTGCTTTAACTTTTACAGCTACTCAAAATCAAAACCATTGACATGCAGTTAAAAGTATTTCTGAGTGTTTGCCATGTACTTTAGAAGGCTTGAGTTACAGTAAAACACACAAGTGTAGGTATTAATATACAACATAGTACAGAGTAGTAGTTGTTATAAAGTATAAAGTAGTAGTTGTTTTTGTTATAAAACTACTTTCCACTCAGATTTGTAGGCATTTAGCAGAGTTTAGCAGTGAGACTGCGTATGTTGAATATAGAAGTTTTCTGCTTTTTAATTACCAACAATATTGTTTAGTACTGTTGTGTTTTTTTTATGCAGTGTTTTATTTATTTATTTAAACAAATATGTGTTTAAGGTGGTTCCAACTAAAATTAAAAAAAATTAACAACAATTTTAACAGATCCCTTTCAGTTATTTTGTATGTTTTTATGAAATGGTATTTAAATAAGTATTAAACATTAATGTTATTTAAAAACCTCGCCGAAGTTTTTTTCTTCTACAAAATTAGAGCAGCCCTAATGCACAACCCTATCACAATTCTAATATAGCTATATGTTACTTATTTATAGCATTTATTTTCTATTAAAGTTTTTAATTTAAATACATTTTTTTTACTATTTTTAATAATTAACTTGTTTGTCATTTACACACGTTTATTTGTTGAAAAATTAATTTTTGTTTTATTTATAGATTTTATAATATTTTTTTTTGTGGATTTTTCTATATTTTTTTGTTAGCTAAAATTTGTAAAAACTATTTTTAAATGCAAACAAATTGGCTATTGACACAACTGAAATTAATTTCAATTTAAAGTAAACATTTCAAATAAAAAAAAAATAAAAAAAAATAGAATTGTGGTCAATACTTGTATCAATAATTTGTTTTATTTAAAATAACACGGTGCTACCAAAGTTCCAAGAGTTCTAGTGTGAGTTGAAATAACACAGACCACGCCCACCTCGTTATGTTGTTTTAAATATTTTGGGAAAATTTAGAAACTAATTCATTTGTTGGCTATTTTTTTTATACTGTTGTTCAGTGTAATTAGGTTTGTGCTTGTATTTAGATTTGTTTTTCTATTTTTCTTTTACGCGCAGTTCATTAAATAAAAATGTGATTATTTTATTAATTTTATGTAAATAGTTGATTTAAAGAAAAACATTAAATTAACAAAAACAATATTAATCAAATTAAATAAATATTTATAATTTATTTGGAAAAACAATGAAATATAGAAAAATTATTAATTAAGTGTGATAAAAAAAATAAACAAAACTAAATCCTTGTAGAATATATAATTATTTAAAACAAAATCAAAAAAAGTAATCCCTCTCAAAAACTAATATTCAATATATTAGTTAGAGAACTATTGCTGATGGCACTAGATTTTTAATATGTAATAATAACACAGTGGTACAAAAGCGAACGAAAACAAGTAAGAGAGCTATATCCGTTTGTGACGAATCTTCTATAGCCTTCACCAAATTATACTTTAAAATAAAATTAAAAAAAAACTTTTTTTTAAACAATTGTTTTTTTTATTTTTTTGTTAACTTGTTTCAAAATTTTTTTTAAAAAATTTTTCTTAAATTTTAAAATTTTTTAATTTATTAGTGAAAAAAAAATTTTGTTTAAAAACTATCTTTTGAACCATTGTAAAACTGATTTTTAACCATTGTAGGTAAAACTTACTATATCCTTATATACATCGGTGCAAACACTAAAAAACAAAATACGCAAAGCAATGAAACCAACACACATCCAAAAATACGTTTTGTTGCTTTTTTGTCAAAGCATGCAATAAATTGTCGTTTTTTGATGAAATTTTCAGAGGTTGTCTCGGATTCTTGCTCATATCTCCGTTATGGCTTAATCGACTCTGCTACCTATAAGCATCCAGAATATATATACAATGAGACCTCGATTATCCGTAATGGTTGGGACCGGGAGCATTCTGGATAATCAATTTTACCGGTTAATTGAGTACCAAGTTTTAGTAGTTTTCTAATGATGACAGTTTTTCGATAATGACATTTAAAGCTCCATATTGCACAGTGATCCATTGGTTGGATCAAAGTCGTCCAATTTGGTGGAAACAATTTCAAAATAATGTTTTCAGCTTTGAAATCCTGCACGTCTGGATGTTGTTCAATGGCAGAATGATTTTAC
Organism: Calliphora vomitoria; assembly: GCA_942486065.2. Taxonomy (NCBI): domain Eukaryota; kingdom Metazoa; phylum Arthropoda; class Insecta; order Diptera; family Calliphoridae; genus Calliphora; species Calliphora vomitoria. The sequence goes on from OW818031.2 coordinate 40,197,269, forward strand.
TATAAACTTTTAGACCGATTTTCTAAAAATTCTCTCCCACTTCTGGTACCATTCTCATGGGCATTTTTTAAAGCTCTTTCCAATAACTAATGCTTTGCACTTGTGTGTACCAGCAGCATTAACGCAAACTAATGAGGTTAGTCTCTCCTTTGAGACCTTGTGTCATTCTATGATATTTTCATTATGGCAAGCCAAACTTCTCTCAAGTAAACACTTTCCATTCTCCAATATCTCATTGGTGAGTTTTTTCATTGATTTGAATTCATTTAATGTTTCCACACAAATATAGCTGAATATTTTTCTCCTGCAGCATTAAGTTTGTGAATACAATGTCGTGTTTTGTTAAATTTAGAGTGGAATTTTTTAGGCTTTCCTTCACTAATGATCCAGAAATTGGAGTTCCTTTAAATCGTTTCTTCTGGAGTTATTCATAAACTGAAAAATCTACTTTTGGTTCTGCAGCAGTTTTTAAAGTTTTTCGGTTTCCAAAGCAAAGAATCACTTTGTTTTTTTTAATGTCTAACAATCCTTACGCAAAAAGCGTAAGAAAATTATATTGTGGAAATTACAAACGGAATGACAAACTTATATGCATATACCCTTCTCACAAAGGTGAAGGGCATAAAAATATGCAGGGGTTTCTCATTGTAGGTGTCCACAAAGTACGGAAATACATTTAGTTTCCGTTCTTGAGAAATAACGGTAAAAAGGTATTGGATGTATGACTTAACAATGCAAGATTTTGTTCAAAGTTTTAGCTTTGAAACATTTGTACAATATAAACTTATTCACAGTTTTGGCCATTTTTAGCTATGACCTTTTTCCATCTTTCTGGCAACATATGGATTCAGAGCAAAAAGAACTGCTCATCTTTTGAGTTCAAGATCGAATCAAGCCAATTTCGGGTACTCTGTATTCGAGTCCCAGAGACAGCATTCAGCTTCGATTGTAACAAATAGAGGCAAAACTTCCAAAACACTTCATTCGAAATACTTTTTAACAGGTATTGCAACATGTGACCGAGTGTTCTTATGATGGAATACTACAGTTTTATGTCTGGCCGGATATTCTGTTTGTTATTCGGCCAATGCTTCCTTCAAAAGAATCAGTTGTTTTCGGTACAGGTTCCCTTTGATGGCCTGACCAGATTTCAGTAGCTCATAATAGATATGACCATTTTTCTCCCATCAAATACAGAGCGCCATGGATATTTGGCATTGGTATCGATTCTGCTGGTTGACCGGGCTTCACGTATGATATCGTAGCAAGTAATAACTCAGTGAAAAACTGATTATCTTTTATAGCGTTCAAGCATCATTTCGGACATACAAAATCGTTTGCCTGCAATGACTTTCCAAGCTCTTGTTGAGTTTTACAACTATCTTTATGGAGTAATGCCTCCAATTCTTGGTCCTCAAACGTTAATGGCTGACCTGGTCAATCTTTGTCTTCCGTGTGAAAATCACTACGTTGAAACCGATGTACCGCATTCACCATAAACTTTGATGAGCAATCGATGTGCTTCAGCGGAACTTTTTTAAATAAATAAGTAAAGTCAAAAACATGTTTTCACAAAAATTAGCGCAACTCATTAATACTGTAATTGATTTTTATTCATTTACATTTTTAGGAAAGCTACTTCAGCATGCATTTTCACTAAAATAAGAAAAAGTATTTTACTACCTCATGATCAGCTTAGAGCGTGAAGAAATTTTAAATTTGTTGAAAAAAGTACGACCGCAACTCAGCCATTTTAAACCGATTTGCAAAGCCTTTTTTGGTATTCTAAAGTTTTAACCATTTACTTAAAATAAAGGAAATGACTTAAAATCAATTTTGCACTAACATATGACTTTTACTTATGATTTTTCGAAGTTACATCCTTAAGAATAACGCAATTTTACTTAATTTACAATGAAAAACTGTATTAAGGACTGAGATCGTAAAAATCTTAACACACGTTTTTCATTAAAACTTTTAACCCAAGTATTATTTGATTTATTTTTTTCATCAAGCTAACTTTGTAAAGCATGTCAGTTATTATGTTTAATGTCAATTATATTCATTTGTTGTTAATCTAATTAAAATGAGTGACCAGAAAAAAGTGCGTACTAAAATTATTATATATTTTCAACAAAACCCAACTTGGTCCTACAAAAAGTTGGCCAAACAATCAAAGCTCTGCTATCAAACTGTTTCCAATATTATTAAACAGTACCGGGAGAACTTGTCCGTTGATATAAAACCTGGTTCAGGTAGAAGGAGTGGTGCACATGATGTTTCTAAATCCAAAAAAAAAAAAAGCATTTTCAAAAGAGTTCCCAACACATCCGGTAGGACAGTTAGGTCATTACTCGGACTATTTGGTACGAAAAGTTAAAGCCAATGCAGGTTTAAAAGCATACAAAGCTCAAAAAGTTCCTAACAGGAACTCTGATTAACATTTAGAAGCCAAAGACAGAGCACGGAAATTGAAGTCAAGTTTTATACAAAAAATATACCTGCTGCATAATAGATGACGAAATGTACGTATGAAAATTTTTTCGCAGCATCCGGGTCAATTTTTTTATGTTGCAGATGCTTGAGGGAATGTTGAAGAAAAGTTGGTATGGCAAGCAATATGTAGTTGCGGCAAAAAAAACCAAACATTTGTTACAAAGGGCTCTATAAATACCTAAATTAACATCAAGGAATGTTTACAAAAAAGGCTGCTGCCATTCATAAGACTTCATAATCTGTCCATAATTTTGGCTTGACTTGGCATCCTGTCACTATGGTAAACAAGCCCTTGTGTGGTACAAGACTAATAATGTGGTATTTATACCAAGAGAGGCAAATCCTCCAAACTACCCGTAGCTAAGGCCAGTGGAGAGATATTGGGCTCTTGTTAAAAGATAATTGAGGAGCACAAAAAGGTGTCCAAAAGTGGGGTAGATTTTAAACGGAAATTGACAACCTGTTCGAACAAAGTGACATGAAGCACTATAAAAACCATAATGGAAGGGTTTTCGAAAAAGGTTCAAAATTTCATCATTAGTGATTAGAACTATAAAAATAATTTTTTTTTGTAAATTGTAACAATAATTTCAATCAAATAAAAAAAGATTCAGATCTGTAAGTTTAGCTGTTTCATTTTTATTAACATATATGTATGTTAAAAATTCGATATCAGTCCTTAAATGAAGTGATCGAAAAAAATATAAGTATTTTCGGGTTCTAGGAACTCCAATACACCATTATTTTTTGGTGTAACATAATATCTATTAAAAGTAAATATAAACAGTCCAATAAGAAACTGTAAAGCCCAACAATAGTTATAATTTTTAAATTGTAAAAATCTTTAAATTTGTATCAAAACAGCCTTAAAACCCCTAACTGTTTAGTGTAAAAGTTTTATCATTTTAATGTTCCTAACCAATAAACACATCTCTTTTGTTTTCTTAAGTAGTAAACTGAAACCAAACAAGTGAACCAAAAACGTCTCGTTCCTCTTAGCTAAACACCACCATAGACTTCAAAAGAATTCACTAACATTTACATGATTATTTAAAAGAAATCTTTAAATTTAAAATAAATTAATGAACAATTAAAATCAAACTTTAAACGTAACAAATAAACACAAACCAATTGAAATACGTTCTTTTAAATATTTGTCCAGACAAAATTCAAATAAATAAGAATTTTCAATTAAATAAGGTCGTCCATTTAAAACAAATGAAGAAAATAAAAAAAAAATTTAAGAAAACCAACAAAAAATAAATAAAACAATTTCTTAACAAATTCAAGGAAGTCATAAATTCAACTCACGATTTTTAATTTTCTCCACATCAGAAAAACATACTCACACTCTCTTCGGTGTTTCGCATACATTTACACTTTCAACTTTGTATATTTACAATTTAATATGAAAGAATTTTCTGTGTTTTCCTGTAAAGAAATTGTACAATTTCTCCAAAGTACTCAATATTTCAATATAAATGACGACATAAAAACGGAATACTTTTTTAACATAAATACACACAGACAGAGTTGTACAAACAAACACAAACACACATTTGGGTTTTTCTGTTAACACATGCAAAACATTCGTACACACACTTTTTCACAGTTGTTTACTTATTGAAACGACTTTAACGACGACTTGAACTGTTACAACAAAAACTTTAAATTCAAAAACAAAGACAAAAAAAAAAACAATGGTTTTTATCCGGGTGGCTGTTGTTTTTGTTATGAAAAATAAATGAATACTTTAACAAACAAATTCACATGAATACATTTAAAATATCTTTTGGGTGTTACAAAAACACTTTACTGACCAGTTGCCAAAATGACAAGATATAATGATAATGGGAAAACGTACAAAACGTTAAAAGTTAGCGAAAGTACAACCTATGGCACGCTGTTTGTAAAAACAAATATTTGTAATGTTGCAATACACAGTGGTCTAGAAAAGTTTTTTTTTTTTTTTGGAAATAATTCGGTATCATTTTTACATGTTCCAACTTTGGATGCGTTAAAGTTTCTATAGGGACAAGATAACTGTTTGGAATTCTATTTTGTTTAGAATTTTATCACCAATATAGGAGATATTTCGACCCTCCTTAGGCCCGCCACATCTAAAAAAACCATAAAAAGATCGAGCAAAATTAAAAAAAAATAAATTAATAAACCTAAATATCTCTTCAACTAATAGAGATAACCTACATATGTAAGCATATTTTTTGTAGGTCTTTTTATCCACTATTTATATTTTAAATTTCAGCTCATTCTGATCATAAATGGATTTTTGGCGATTTTTTAAAAAAGTGAGAACCAAGGTGACCAACTTTGAGGGGCAACGCACTGACCCCAATTAACGGTAGGAAGCTGAACAACTGCAAATCAACTCGAAAATACCTAACCTCCAATCGTGTGAAATTTCGTAAAAATATCTTAAATGGTTCCCGGTATACAGCATTATTTCCAAAAAAAACGTTTCTAAATCACTGTGCAATATAAATATAATGCAGCAATTGACTCATAGTACGTATACGCGATAATTAATTTAATTTCAATAAATAATAAGTATACGTCACATAATACAGTAACACGATTATAGGCAGGAAACAGAAATGTTTGACAAGGCATTAGAGTTTCCAAAAAAATTAAAAAAATTGAAAACCGATCGGTTTCGGTTCGGTTCGATTTTGTGATAATTTATTAAATATTAAGTATTATAGAAGCCAAATCAGTTGATAATATAGGAAATACTATACAAGTTTAAAGGTTAAACTTGATGGGTGTTCAATAGGATAAAGGAAAATTGGTACTTTTTTCTTTTAATGGCACCTTTTTAATATATTAAATTAGTTAGCTTATATACACTAAAGTAGGCTTATATGCTTCTCAGTAAAGAAAGAATCAAAAATAGGGTGCTCAATTGTATTATGATACCAAAAATGGAGAACTAAACCAAAGTAAGGAGTATTTTTTCATTATCCAAATAGTACTTTTTGAATTTTCTAATACAATATTGAACCTAGAATAAGGAAATTACTTTGATTTAAAACTATTTGGTGGTTCAAGTGTAAAAAATTGGTACTTTTTTATATATTAAATTATTTTACTGATATGCTTTTGAGCAAAGAAAGAAAGTCATTAAGCCATCTATATGACATTGTGGTAACAATAACTATTAGTATTTTTTCGTTCTTCCGATGGTATTTTTGGAATTTCTGACCGAGTTAGTATCTAAAAAAGAGACTCATAGGTACTTTTTTTCCAACTAATAATACTTTTTGACTATTAACTATATAATAATAAACCTAAAAATTTAAAATTAGATGATTAGGTGATATCTTTCTTCAGCATTTTCTTTAATAATGGACCCAGAATCATGATGTTGTGTGGGATTACAAAATTTGGGTCTAAATGGTACTTTTTTTACTCCATACTTTTATCGGATATTTTATGACTTAGTTATGTCTTTACATGTTGCATTATTATTTTTTTTTTCAATTAAAGAAATTAACTGTCATTTGAAGTTCAATTGTCAAGAAATACTCGTATGACCGATATTTTTAAATGAGTTTGTGTTATTCTTTATTAACAGGTTTCCTTGCCTAGCCTGCGATATGTAGCCTGCTACATTGTTGACACTGTGGCTGGTATCTATGGTTCCAATTTTCAAAGGGTTATTCGAATGGGTACATTCCCATCAATATTTCAGGCGGTTTTATTTCCCTCTCTTATATGCTCCAATGAATGTTTAAGAAGGAGATTAAGGAATAATAGAATATTTATTATGCCTGAAAGTCAGGCTGCTTTTAGAGAATTATCATCAAATGAAGCGAGGTTTAGTGTCGTTATGGACTGCTGAACATCCTTGAATGAACTCGGCGTACACAATGAACTTACATTGTGCTGTGTACCTGGCCATGAAGGTCACGCTGGCAATGAACGCGCTGATTGTATTGCCAACATGGGCGCTCGATGCTCGTATGTATTGGCATCGCACGTGGTTACACTACGGAACGTATTCGTTCTTGGGTTCAATCGGAATTTGCCCGATTTTTGGGTAATTTACGAGAACTGACAGTCCAAACGATTCATTACCCTATCCTGATGTAGATCCCAGTCGTTGCTTTCGCTCGGAAAGTTAGACTTGGGTACTTACTTGATTATTCACCGGACACTGTGTTTTAAAGTTTCCCCAATTTATGTTAGGTAACGTTGGGAATGAACAGTGCAGGTTTTGTGGACTTCATGCCGAAACCTCTGAACATGTTCTATGCAACTGCCCAATGCTGCCAATATGCAGAACTTAATGACACCTGGGTACGTAATTGATCTCTCACCAAATAGAATACTTGGCTTTATACGTAGCCTAAATGTGTTAGGATGAAAAATCTTAGGCTGCATATAAGATCCTATTGGTCGCAGTGTGTAGAGCAGGGTTGCCCAAAAGTTCCTTATGGAAGAGCAAACACCAGTACATTTAAAGAAAAGCTGATTTTTATTTAAAGAAAAAATACACACTTTTTTAACTTTAAATTAATAAATCATTGAATCTAAAATTTTCAATTTAAAAAAAATCAATAATTTTATAAAAAAAAAAATCAAAGGGATTTTCAATATATGTCATATATTTTCAATGCCATTTTTGTTTTTAATAACTTATAAGTGATTTCCAAGGGTATATATGTCATTTATTCTCACTCAGCTATTGAAATTTTTTTTTTTTTTTTTGCTTCGAAAATGTCCAGTTTTGTGCCATGCGGGAAGTTTTGCTTTACTTATTTAATATGAAAAAAAAGTGCACCGATGGCTCATCGAAGCTTATGGTTTCAACGTTTGATAGATGGTTTGTTCTATTCAGAAATGGTGAAGACCAAGAATAGCAGGCATTACTCCATAAAGACTGTTGTAAAACTCATTAAAAGCTTGCAAAATCATTGGAAGCTTCAAAACGTTTGCGAGCAGCAGGATTCATCTAAAAGCAGGGAAATTGGGAACCTTACGAATGGAAGCCGAGAGACCTTGAAAGACGATTTTGTACATCTGAACTTATGCTTGTACGCTATAAATTAAAATCATTTTTGCACTAATTCTTCACTTGCGATGAAAAATAGATCCATTACAATAACCAAACCATTATAGTGAACCAGAACCGAACACAACTGATTCGTTTAATGTGAGCACTGTCCGAAAAACGGCCAGAATATGAGGTCAGACATGAAACCGTAATATTCCATTACATGCTCGGCCACATGCTTCCATACATGTTAAAAAGTATTTAGAAAAAAGCAGTTGCGAAGTTTTTCCTCACCCGCCTTATAGTCAAGAACTTGCCTCGTCATAATACTATTTGTATCAATCGATGCAGAACGCTCTCTTTATCTTTAAACGGAGTGCCCTAAATTGGCTAGATTCGTTATCGGCCTCAACAGATGAGCAGTTCTTTTAGCTCGGAATCCATATGTTGACAGAAAGATGAAAAAATGTCATAGATGTTTATAAGAACAACCACAATTGAAATTGTTTGTCTCTCAGCTAAACATTAAAATCCAAAAATACTAATAAAAGTTATACCACAACATGTTAAAAAAAGTCGTTTCATAACTTTTTTTTGAGTGATTTATTTTTTACCCAATATGAAAAGATACTTTTTAGTCTGGTCTTTAATTTTTGATAGGATCGATCGATCTTTGACAAAACACACACAAGCAGGTAGCAAATTGTGCACTGTGTGTGTAAAAGATGAGATCTTAAAGTATATTCCCTCATATTGTTGTTAAGTGTGGATAAAAATAAAATATAAATAGTTATAGGCAACTACATATCACAGGCTGTAACTCACTAATATTTATATACTGAATAAAAATATAATTCTAATATACAATTTTATTAGAAAATATGGCATCATTGGAATCACATTTACAGTTTTTGTCACGTTTTCTCGAATATTATGAACAAATTTTTACCAAAAAAAATTAGAAAAATGAATTTCAAGATATCCGTATATATATAAGGTAAAGTTTATACAAATTTGACAAATTAGTTATAAAAATATATACATATGATATATCTGCATTATCGAGAATCCCTAATGGTCACATTCTGAATTTTTTATACGTTTTTAATCATGTGATTGCTGATATTTAATCATTTGCAAATCTATGATTCTTTAGATTTAATATAAGATCAATGATTATAAAATCTAATAACAATTCTAAAGTTAGTAAGAGTTTTACTTTAGATATTTTGTACGCATCTCTTAAAAATTAAGAACTTTGGGCCTATATAAAAACCAAATTAATGCGAGTTTTAAATTTTGCGTGTCCATGGACAAATATATTTATATCAATTAATTTCAAATTCAGAAGAGTAGAGGTTCAACATTAAATTATTTTTTCATCATAATTGTTTGTTTCGTCTCTATACGAAGAAATTATATATATTTTTTTTTCATTTCCAACGAAATTTTAAACGAATATTGTAGTTTTCGTGATGACTAAAAATTTTAATTTTAATAATTGTTGAATTTGGCAGATTTCGAGGAGATTTTGTTTAAATTCACAAATTTGTTTAAAATTATTTCTCATGAAAAACATTTGGAAGCCTGTTTTGTTTTATAATATATATAACACAAATGGTGAATCATTAATAAGTAAACATGTAGGCGCTTACACATTTCTTAAATGTGGCCATCCCTGATGTCCCAAAATAGACGAAAAATTACCATATACGATAGTAAAGTAAAGGAAAAAGTCAACAAACCAACAACAAATAAAACCAAAATAACCAAAAAAAAAAAAAACATTTAAATGAATGAGTGTCACATAGTGCGTTTAGTATTTAACATGTATTTACATACTTTAGACATAAAGGACATACATACCCACACACAGGGCTCTTATACATTCTCAAATCCTTAACAAAATTTCAAGGCAAATTAACAAAAAAAAAAAAGTAAAGGAGCAACAACAAAAAGTAAGCAACACACAAAAAACACAAAGTCTCACATTATAAAGAGAAATTTTTATGTAAAACAATCACGTACTTAAAGTTCATTAGTTGGGTGCCACACACACATACAAATATTCTCAGAACCAGCGGGGAAAATATGCAGCAAAGAGGCCTTCCTACAGACTATATTTTGAAGACACAAGAACACCCAGCCTCAATACTTTATGTCATTGGCTCCGAATAACACGCTTCTGTCAGAGGAATGAGAGAAGGCCTACTCAAGAACGTATATTAAAAGGTCCTCTGTTGAAGGCCTGTACGGAGACCTACCGCGTTATGCCTCATATAATGTCTAAATAGTAACTGTAACTAAAAGGCCTGAAAATTAAAGCCTTATAGAAGGTCTTCTGAAACATGGCTATTAGCGAAACTATTCTGCATGAATTGACACATGTTTAGTTGTAACCACCATGGTGGGCAGGCTATTGCTTTAATGCTGATGATTGTAATGCCCAAAAATATTAGCTTAGCATCCACAGAATCACTTTCTGAGTTTTAGCGATAGCCGTCCTTCCATCCACACAAAGCTATTGAAACTCATAAAAACCGGTCCAGTATTTCACATAGCTTCCATTAAAATGTCCTCCAGAAATAGGATTTCTGTCATAAATACTTAATTCATATACACAGAGATAACAGATTCGTAGTAGCAATCGAATTTGTTACCAATCGAATGATTCGGTTGTACCAAACTTTTATTACTTTTTGTAGCCACAACTGCAAAATTCGGTCACAAAATTCGGCAACAAATTCAGTTGCTACTATGAATCTGATTTTTCTGTTTTCTTCAATATCCTTCAAGCACCATTACGGTCATGCAAAATCGTCTTTGAAGGTATCTCTGCTTCAATGTCCCTGCTTTTGGATGAATACAGCTACATGCAAACATTTTGAGATTGCTATTTCATGATTTTGCAAGATCTTGCTGAGCTTTATAACAATCTTTATGAAATAATGCCTTCAATTGTTGCTCTTCAAACTTTTTGAGATGATCTGGGCGATATTTATTTTCCGTGTCAAAATCACCATTGCTGAAGCGCACAAACCATCTCTCGCACATTGAAACCGATGAAATAAATTCACCATAAGCTTTGGTGAGCAATCGGTGTGCTTCAGATGCACTGTTTTTCAAATTAAAGAAGTAAAGTAAAAAAAAGATACGCCATATATTGTAAATCCCGCATTTTTAAGTCTTACACCCAATATATGAATAAATTAAGCCTGCAATACCTCACATTAAGACCCATATTCCGAAAATTGCTTTAGCCGACATAAAACTCCATAAAACTTCAACACAAATAAGTTCCATACAGAAAGAAAGCAAGCGATAATTCCATGAAGATCGGTCTATAATTGGTCATAGCTCCCACATAAGGCACACTTCCCAACATTACTCGCGAAATAAATTTTAATTTTAAGAGAAGAATATTTTTGTTAATGTAGGGTATTATATGGTCAGGCTTGACCTACTATACTTTCTAACTTGTTTTGTACATAAAAAACTACACCCAGCAACAAATGTCAATAATGTATCAACACCGTACGTGCACAAATCGTACACGAACGGTGTCAATTTGACAACGAAGAAATGACAGTATACCGTTTAGGGATGCCAAACGGGACTGGGTTTTACAAATCCCGGGATTTTTCGGGAAACCATCCGTTTTTGATTTGGCATCGTGTAATCCCTTTCCAAATCCACCATAATGTTTATGACGATTAAAATAAATTATGAAACACTTTATGCACCTATCCCTCGAATTACATGGTAGATGCGTTCCTGAAAAAATCGTGTAAATCGAATTGGAATATTTTTGTATGAGAAATCGTGTAAATCGAAAAAAAAAGACCCAAATGCCAATCAATTTTAAATTTACTTTAGAAAATAAATTTATTTTAATTAAAATCAATACATTGTATTTAAAGCAATTAATAAAACAGAATAAATGGAACTGGAAAATATTACATGTCAATTCATTAAAAAAAAAAACATTTATAAATATATTTCTATTGTTTATAGTACGTATATGTATCAGTCGTCACTTCCAATCAACTGTCTTTTACTACTAATCGTATATTTTTGGTAAGCGACATATCACCTTCGTCACTAGATAATATTTTATGCGTTTCTGTTTCGATAGTTGATAAATTTAAGATAACATCAGTTCGTAGAGATTTGGAAATATTATTTGTAACTAAAACTTGTGTTGATTTATTGTTTTAGTCCTTATAAACCTACCGATATTGCGCTAAGATCTGTGAAATGTATTGCTGGAATCTGAGGGCTCTTTTAATCATTGGGTAATGTTTACAAAAATGATTTCCCAATTTTCGTCCTAATTCAGTGGCAGTGCTACCGATTTCGTAACTCCTTCATCGGAATCCTTACCGTTTGGTTTGATTACCATATTCACTAATTCTTCAACATCTTATCCTGCACAAAAGTCATCCAAACCCACCATCCTCCCACTGTATATGTCAACTGAACTATCTCAGAATATTCATGCTCCCAGGATTGACAAGATAGTATAACGTTTTCTCCTACATCTGGTCACACATTTTTCCAACAGCTTTTGAGCGTAGATTGCCTGAGTACAGCATAAGTCATGCTTTACACAATCTATTATTTTTTGTCATTGAATTCATTACTAAGTATTAAAGATTCATCATTCTCGATTTGATCTAAAATATACCTAAACGATTGCTTGATAATGCTTCAAAAGTCGAAATTATTCCCTGATCTAAGGGCTGCAACAAAGAAATCATATTTTTTGCTAGAAATATAACTTGATCATTCTCATGTTGCAAGTTTTGTGGATATCCAGGAGCGTTTTTAATTGCTAGAATCACTTTAAATGGCAAGCCCAAAGCCAGGCACTAAAAACCGCTGTGGCTTTTTTTCCAAAACATTCCCGATTCCTCTACACTCATAAGTAATGTATTGGTAGCAATAATTTCAGCAAATTTGTCGGTCCATGCAACCTTTCACCTTTTAATTTTAGATTATGTAAAGAATGTCATTGCTTAAATTTTTCAAAATAACCACGACTTGGCGAAAAATATGTTTTTTTGTAGTTGATGATGTAGATGGTATTAAGTTTTTCATACATCCTCAAAGCTTTATTTGTAATAGCATTGGTATCAATTGGAATTCGCTTTTGAGTTTGATCTTCTATCCAGATCATTAGTGCCTTTTCCATATTTTCAATTGAAATGTCCCGAACGTATGAAGTTGTACTTAGGCTCGTTTTAGTTCCAGCTTTTATATTTTTGATAATTTTCTGAAAAAAATAATTTCGATATACACGAAAACTAAAAAAAGTCGTGTAAATGTAAAAACGTGTAAAAAAAAATGTATCGTGTAAATCGAAGGATAGGTGTATTTTATTAATTTTATATTTATTTAATATAAACACATTTTATAATATGTATAAAAACGTCAATAGTTATTTTTTCCAGGAATTATTGTACTTGCTTGTCGTCAGTTTATTCAACTGACGTCTCATGTTCAGTTTTTATTCAAATGTTTTGTTCACAAAACATAATTTGTTCTAAATAACAAAAAACTTCATGATAAATGTCATTACTTTAGTCGTCTGAAAGAGCAACTGGCTTGTATTTCATGTTGAGCTGAGACGGCGGATAATTTGACAACATTTTGTTGTCGATTTACGTTTTCTTAGAAATTGTAAACGTACTTTGTCGACTTTGCAGCCTTGTTTATCCTCCTCACGAACTTCACAACATCAAATATAAAACACATAGGCCCGTTTTCTCAATGTATCGACAAACTGTCTGTTACTAAATGTCGACATAAATTTATTAGGCCGATAAACTGTCCGTTAACAATTTTGGCTTTCTCAATATACCGACAAAAAACATTATTTTCTGTTGGCAATACCTCTCAAAATAGATGTGAAAGGTGGGAACCTTGCCTTCAAGTGACAACATGTTTACATAAATCAGCTGTTTAATGTGCCCATCGACAGCCGGAATCTTTTGAAAAATGCATTATCCTACATGTCTGCCAAGTAATTAGGGCTGGCATGATAAACTCTTTCAACATTAACTTGGAACTCATGGTATTTGAGTTCGTCCTCCATCAAATTAATGTTATTAAACTTTTTTTTATAAAATCTATTTAATTTCGTTTACAAAAACACAAACACATAAAAACTATGAACAGCAGTCAGCTGTTATTTATTTATCTGTACAATAAATAAATAATTGGCAGATGAGGTCGGGTTAGCTTTGCGATAGAATAGAAGCAAATGAGACATTGAGAAAACCAAATTTCTTTAATCTGTAGTTTTTCGTTGGGAAAAAAGATAATCACCTAATGAGAAAACGGCCCATAGTTTATAAAACACTTTGTACCTTCTTCTGGTTCCATGTATTTGTGTGTGTTATAAAGAGAGTAAAATAAATTTTATTATTAAGAGACAACATATAGGAATAATTGCTAAACCAATCATGTTTGAATTCTAAATAAATTTTGGTTATTTTGAAATCTAATTTTGATGTGTATCAACTTTTTTAGAAAGAGTCCTTCTCAATGAGTATCTGTAATGAGTATCACATCTTTGAGAATGTGTAAATTTATATTTTAGAAGGCCTTCAAAGACAAGCCCTACTATTTCTTCCCGCTAGAGAAGAGTAACACACATATATACTTACACACGCAGAGAGCCAACTGGTAACCAACCATTCATTGTACTGGTAGATAAGTACTTAAGTACAGAAAATGAGCAACAAAATAAAATAGAATAGAAACAAATTTATTCAATAAAAAACATTTGGTAATATTCTTTGTTGTTGTTGTTGTTGTTTTTGGAGTACATTGCAGAGGAAACAAATAACTCATATATTTAGTTGGTAAGTGTGGGTGTGTGTGTATGTGGGTGTTAAAAAAAGGTTTTTCCTTGTAAAGACAAATGTTTGAAAATTTAATTTTATTTGCAAAAACTTTACGAGTCTACTTATATAAAAAAAATACAAATTAAATTATTTGTGGCTACACAAAAATAAAAATAATTGTGGTGAAATCTTTTAACACAAAAAAAAAAAAATCACTTTTGATTTAAAAATTTATAGAATTTTAGGAATTAAACGCTGTTTTATAAATAAATAATATTTTGTTGGAGACATAAATGTTTAGCTGGTAATAGAGAACAGGGAAATTGGAAGAAATTTACGTATTTTCTGTGAAATAAATTATACTGATATACAAAATTTTAAAGAGATTTTCTAATTTATAAAACCTAAGTATATAGAAAAATGAAATAAAATATGTACTGGCATAGAAAGTTTAATTTAAGTAAAATCATTGTAACAGAGAGTAAATATATCATAACTCAAAAACGAATGATCTTTAAACAACATGGGGTACATTTTATAACCTAAACTCCTAAATGCGAAGGAGGCGTGATAAGCAAGCAAGGCGAATTTAATATAGGTGACGTTAAATAGCCACTGACTATTTTTAGCTCGATATGTTTTTTCACTTCTATCTATCAACGTTTGTTTACATTTTGTTTGTTTCTTTTAATAAAAAATATAAAATAGTAGAAAAATGAACGTTTTAAACAACCAACATATAAAACAAATATAAGTAATTGCGTTGTTGTGCTCCGTGAAAGTAAATTTCACGTTAGAAAATATTTTTACAAAAACAAAATACATGTTGTTTTTGTAAGTATTTGTTGTATAATTGGGACTACCTGTAAATAAATTTTGACTTTATAAGCAAGGTATATGTAACTCTTTTGATTTGTTTATTTTTTCTGGATTTTATCTCTATCATTCTCTTCCCAGAAAAACTCTAAATTGGTGAGATTAATAATATATTACTCACTTCATGAAACTGATGGTCATTGTAGTACATGAATTGAGTAACTGTTTTAAATTTTGAAAATTATAGTTACTCAATGATGTATATTTGGGGTCCCCCGATGTTGTATAGTGTGCTGGACTATCATTTTGAGAGTTGCAGGTTTGATTCCCACCATAGACTCTAAGTGTATCTGCAGACAAACAAAATTTCTCGTAATTAGTGTTTGTTTTTTTAAAAACAAAAAAAAAAAAAAAAAACGCAAGAAGTGGGAAAACAAAAGAATTTCTTAATTACTAAGAATATGTAAAATATTATGAAAAATATATTTTAAAAAAATCTCCATTTTAGGGAAACTTCTTTCCATTCAGATTAAAAATATAAAAAATATTAGAAAAATAGTACCCGGAGAGGGTACTAAAGGATTGCTCACCTAAAAGTCTGGCACGTAGATCACCTAGTGCCGAACAATTACAAAAGAAGTGTAGGATGGTTTCTTCCTATTCGTCATTCTGGCAACTTCTGCAGAAGTCGTGATAAGGTAACCCAAGTATTGCTGCATAGGAACCGAAAGTGAAATGTCCGGTGATTATCGCCACTATATTGCTATGACGTATTTGTTATAGTCGAAGTAGATATAACGTGCGTTTACGGGATTCATTAATTAATTCAGTAATATGCGTCATGTATTCGTTTTTTGCAAGTTGACAACGGAATTCCACACTGGAAGTTAATTTTGTCTTCCGACATCAAGGCTTCTATTCCCGCCAAGTAATCTGCAATAAAATTATTTCATTGTCCCTGTGTACCCATGTCAGTACAACTGTCGAATGTCTCTCTATCTCATTTAAGGATGTCCGGCATTCCTCAATCATATTCTATGTTGTATAAACAATTGCGGCTTTACTGTCACTATAAATACGGATATCTCCACCAGATACACTGTAATATCTGAGCCAGTTGGCCGCTCTTCTGATGGTCGATACCTCGGCCTGAAGAATGCTGCATCCATTTGCAAGTCTAAATTACATTCTAATTCCAAATTCCCCTATTTGGACTTATACGTATAGATGGATAGCTTCATTGCATCAACGGAAAGACCATTAACAGGATCCATACTGGATGGGATTGAGGAACCGAAGTTCCTCAGGAAGAAGGGCTTGGAGGTGCATTAATCAATATGATCAGGAAGATATTTTAAGCTGGAAAATAAAACGGACAAAACTAAAGCACCCCTTCATGAATATCATATAAAACATTTTTTAATTTTTATTTTGTTGCAAATCCTTTGCTTTGGATGACACAATCACATCTTTCAGGCATAGAAGAAATTAAGTTTTTTTATGGTGTCTGGCGATATTCCTTCCCAGGATATAATAACGCCTTGAAATTAATCGTGAAAACTGCCGATCCTTATTTCTGCAATTTTTACGATTTATTTAACGGGTTTTTTGCTGGTCGTCGGCTGAATAATCCTGCTTCTACTGCTCTTCTACGGATTGTTCTTTCGCTAACGCATAATCATAAACTTGTTCTTACTTAACTAGCAGATTATGTTGGATCTTTTTGCATTGCTCCTTTGATCAAGGAATAATCATATCGTGTGGTTTTATGAGGACGTCCTCCAGAATGCCCCGGCGATATACGACCAGTCTGCAAAAACTATTAAATATTGTTTACTCAATTCATGCCTTGATAAGTCCGGCTTCCAGTCTTCAATAAATTTAATTTAAAATACACTGGAGTATTTGTTTCTTGCCATCCATAGTTTTTTTACAATAAACTGTATAGAACTTAAATTATACAGACTACGTCTTCCTTTATTTTTATCTTCAGGAATTTTTAAATGCATCCGTTGTGAGTCCCGTTAACTGACATTGCAAATATGCAGTAGCATAGTCAAATATTTAAACATCATATAAGGGGGAGCTTTTGTTTTGTCCGTAGCGTTTTGTGTTTTTGTATGTTTTATCATTTTAAATTAGTTGTTCATAAAATTATCCTTTCCTAAATGAACACAATATAAACATTAACAATATAAATTAATAAAATATATACAAAATACATCCAAAAAAAACTTTTTTTATCCAAAAAAATATGATATGAAAAAATCCATTGAGGGGGTGCTTTAGTTATGGCCAATACTGTATATAGCCGTCATGGCCTTAGCTGCTCTTCCCTATGTATTGAGTTTCCTGGATAATTTCCTGTCGTGTATGATGTCCAGGTACTTCGCATTGTCCAAGAGTGACAATTCGATTCCGCTCAGTCGGGATAACATGAAATTAGGAATCTTAGTCCGTAATTAGAACAGTACATGATCAGTTTTGCTGGCATTTACACTTAAGCCTCTATCGATACCCCATCGATTTAATATTACGAGTGCCGTCTCCAGTCTTTTCGATATCGTGCCTAGATGAATACCTGAAACTGCACCACTACACCGTCCGCGTAGGCGACAGTTTTGTAGTTATGGGAATCTAGTTTCCTAAGCAGACAATTTAAGACCATTTTCCACAGAAGTGGAGATAGGATATTCCACTGAGGAGTGCCTATTTTGGCAGATTTAAAGATCGTAGTCATTCCAATTTTAGAGCGAATGATCCTAAAATTCAGAAAGTACCTAATTAACCTATTTACGGATTGATATAGTTCTAGTAAATCCAGGGCTAGTTTCCACAGAAGTGGAGATAGGATATTCCCCTGGGGAGTGCCTCTTTTGCCAGATTTAAATATCGTAGTCGTTCTAATTTAAGAGGGAGTGATTCTATAATTTAAAAGGTATCTAATGAACATATCTACGGATTGATCGAGTTCTTGTAAATCTAGGGCTGATATTATGGTTGCAGATTTTACAATATTGAAGACTCCTTCTATATCCAGAAAGGCCACGAGTGTGTAATTGCGGAATTCGATAGATTTTGCGATATACCCCACTAGTAAGTGAAGTTCCGTCTCAACTAATTTTTTCTTGGTATAGGGATGTTGGGAGGTAGATAATAATCCCTGATCAACTGAAATTCTAATGTGAGTGTCGTTAATTCTTTCCAGGTTATTTAGCAAAAACGATGATAGACTAATTGGCCTGAAGTCCTTTTCCTTTGTATGTGAAGCCTCACCACCCTTCGGGATGAAAGTCACATTGCATTCGTTACAGCTTTTGTGTATGTAGGACCATGAGAGATAGGCTTTAGAGATTGCCACGGTGTAACTAATTCTTAGTTGTTTTGCAGGTCAGCTGGTATGATTCCATCAGGGCCTGCATATTTATATGGATCAAAGCTCCGAATGGCCCAAAGTAACTTATCCTCGTTAATCTCTATTGAGGATAAGATTCTATCATGCGGTTGGGTTTATTATGCAGTTTAAAAACGTGTAATGAAAACAAATATTTTTTTGAAATTGTCTGACACTATGTAGCATACATGGGCACACTGCATTATATTTCTAATGCATTAAGCATTGCAGTATTCAGTAAACTTTTACTAGTAATGCAATCTAAATTTCATTACCAGTAAAACTTTACTGATTACTGAAAAAATATTCAGTATTCAGTACAACTTTACTGATTACTGAAAAACAAATCAGTATTCAGTAAACACTTTAAATGAAGTTCCCAAAACTTCGCAAACAAAGGTATTCGAGCTTAGAAACCCTAATAATAATTATTAATCATTATTATCCTTCAATTCTATAAGTATAAACAGATTTAAACACATATTTTATATATACATATATTTGATTCATAAATTATAGAAGAAAATAAATATAATGACAATTAAAGTTTACACCCATCGTTGGCGGTAGTGAGTTAACAAAACAAACATCATTAATTCAATTTAAACATTATAAACACTTTCGATTTAATAGAAGTTGAGCGTATAAGCAATATTTAATTTTCATCGAAAACTATATAATACTCATACGTCATGGTGAACATTTGAATATTTCTACATTTAACAAATTAAACTTTTTTTGCTTGCTTTCAGCAATTTTAATAATTTTCTTTGGCTAAATTATTTGTGGTTTCTAGTATGTAAATTTATAAAAAGTTACAGTGGAAAGTAATTGGCAAATTGCAGAAACAAATAAAAAGACGTATTACTTATACAAAATTCTTTGATTCTTTGTATTTTTTAGTTAAAGCTATAGATTTCAGCATTAAACTGTGCTATACCTTAAATATGTTCTGTAACCCACTGTCATCATTTCATTTTGTTTTGTCATGACTAATCATTTAATACACAAAGCAACTTTATGATGACAACACAACAGAGCACAAACAGGGTTAATCTAAGTGTCAAAACTTTTTCGTTTTTTTTTTTTTTACTTTTCTTTTCTCTATATATTTTAATGAAATCATCAACATCATGCTTCGTATATATTTGATAAGAAAATCTGAATAGTAAAACTACAAAGTAATGAACATGTTACTTTCTTTTTGTGTGTGTGTGTGTTTGTCGTAAAATTTGAATATACTAAATTTGATGTAGAAAACTCGAAGCAATTCAAGGTTTCACTATTATACGAGAACTTTCTTCAACAAATAGAAAAATTATGAAATTTTCTTAATGATTGTCAGCATTCCCAACAAGGGGAAACATGAAAACTAGGGATTGTATGATATAACTAAGTGATGACTAAAGCTAATGAAAATGAAAGGTATGTATCATATGTAACAACACATAAGGACTGAGATCGTAAAATTGTTAACACACGTTTTTTATTAAAACTTTTAACCCAAGTATTATATAATATTTTTGTGATCAGGTTACCTTTGTAAAGCATGTCAGTTATTATGTTTAATGTCAATTATGTTCATTTGTTGTTAATCTGATTAAAATGAGTAACCAGAAAAAAGTACTAAAATTATTAAATATTTTCAACAAACCCAACTTGGTCCTACAAAAAGTTGGCCAAACAATCAAAGGTATGCTATCAAACTGTTTCCAATGTTATTAAACAGTACCGGGAGAACTTTTCCGTTGGTAGAAAACCTGGTTAAGGTAGAAGGAATGGTCCACATGATGTTTCTAAAGCCAAAAAAATAGAAAGCATTTTCAAAAGAGCTCCCAACACCTCCGGTAAGAAAGCAGCCCGGTTAGGTCAGTACTCGGACTATTTGGTACGAAAAGTTAAAGCTAATGCAGGTTTAAAAGTATACAAGGCTCAAAAAGTTTGTGACAGGAAATCTGCTAAAAATTTAGAGGCCAAAGACAGAGCACGGAAATTGAAGTAAAGTTTTATACAAAAAATATACCTGCTGCATAATGGATGACGAAATGTACGTATGGAAAATTTTTCGCAGCTTCTGGGTCAATTTTTTTTATGTTGCAGATGCACGAGGGAATGTTGGAGAAAACTTTAGGATACAAAAGCAGACAAAATTTCCCAAAAAGTTCCTAGTATTACAAGCAATAGCAGTTGCGGCAAAAGAAGCCAAATATGTGTTACAAAAGTGTAGTAGATTTCAAACGGAGATGGACAAACTGTTCGTACAAAGTGATATAAATCACTATAAAAACCATAATGGAAAGGTTTTCGAAAAGGTTCAAAATTTCATCACTAGTGAATAGAACTATAAAACTAACTAACAATAATTTAAACCAAATAAAAAAAGATTCAAAACTGTAAGTTTAGTGGTTTCGTTTTTAGTAACATATATGTATGATAAAAATTTTTCAATCTCAGTCCTTATTTCAGAAATTTCAAGTATTTCTAAATTAAATAAATTTATATTTTTATTCCAAAAAATCTCGGGAATCACTGAAACAGTCTGCAGCTGTGACAATCCCATTA
This sequence comes from Calliphora vomitoria, assembly GCA_942486065.2. Lineage (NCBI taxonomy): Eukaryota > Metazoa > Arthropoda > Insecta > Diptera > Calliphoridae > Calliphora > Calliphora vomitoria. The sequence goes on from OW818031.2 coordinate 40,218,405, forward strand.
TCAACATTTAAAAATAAATGTATGAACTTTAATATGGTTTTCGGTTATGAACTTATTATGGTTGCTATGTTCAGTTGTCGATATAAAACAATTCGAATAACTAGTTTTCTACTTACTAGATACTAGACATAAATTAGTGAAAACAAAAGCGGCTTCAAAAGAGTTTTTCCCATGTTTGACCTATTGTCGGTAGGAAATTGTATGGCGTTGTATACGTCGTTGCAAAGCTTTATTTAAGATATCCATATTGTCTATGTCTTAGAAATCCAGATATAGGTAAATAAAATAGGTAACAAATCTAGTTAGTCCTGATTTTTTGCTTACAACTTTGCCATCTGAGGGCCGATTTTCCCAAGTTTAAATAGCAACAGATCTCAACGAACGGATTTACGGATGTATCAATCATGTATGTAATATATTCGTAGGATTCGAAAAGTTGATTTTAGCAGCCAAACAGAAATGAATTCATGGGGTCGCAAATGACAAATGTATAATTTACAAAGGGAATGACAAAATGGAGATAGGATACCCCTGGGGAGTGCCACTTTTGCCAGATCTAAATATCGTAGTCGTTCCAATTCAAGAGCGAATGATCCTATAATTCAAAAGGTATCTAATGAACATATCTACGGATTGATCGAGTTCTTGTAAATCTAGGGCTGATATTATGGTTGCAGATTTCACAATATTGAGGGCTCCTTCTACACGCAGAAAAAAAATATAGTTGTACATTGTTACTGTAACCATTTCAAATTTGTGCATGGTTACTGTAACAATATCAAAATTTTTAACAATATTATAGTCACAGTAACTATATATATGATTGTGGTAACAATAATATGGTTAATTTACGATTCACATGAATATTTCAACCATATATATGGTTACAGTAACCATGTATATGTTTGTAACAACCATTTATATGATGAATAATTTTATCATAATATGTTGTTCTCAGATTATGATATGAGAGCATCATAATATGGTGAGTCCTTCATCATATAAATGGGAGGTAGATAATAATCCCTGATCAACTGAAATTCTAATGTGAGTGTCGTTAATTCTTTCCAGGTTATTTAGCAAAAAGAATGATAGACTAATTGGCCTGAAGTCCATTTCCTTTGTTTGTGAAGCCTCACCACCCTTCGGGATGAAAGTCATATTGCATGACAAAATTATATCTTACCAAAAAAACATATCAAATTTCATGTTTCTTAACTACATAAGCAGAAAGTATCATTAGAGAAAAAGTCTTCATTAGAGACAATTATGAAATAAATTTTAAACTCCCCAGTTTAATTATATAAATCATAAAGTTAAAGAAACAAAATGTATTATTAAGTCAGCCTTAGTAGATTTTCACATTATTCAGGATCATTTAAAACAAATATTTTAAAAGTATCACTGCAAAAAGTAAAATTTAAACTCATTTAATAAGTACTCATTTCACTCAGGGGCATATGTGCCTAATTTCATAATTTTAAGTTCATCCATGCATTAACTGATAAAGTAACATTTGTAGTAATAACAAGTAAGAGAGCTATATTCGGCTGTGCCGAATCTTTTACACCCTTCATTAAATTAAATTTAAAAATTCCAAACTTTAAATTAAAATATTTTTAGGAAAACAAAACCAAAAAAAAAAAATTCAAAATCTTTTTTCGAATTTTTTTTCTTAATTATTAAAAAAAAAAATTAATTTATTATTGAAAAAAAAAGTATGATAAAAAATTCCTTTGGTAAAAAAAAATCGGGTTAAAAAATATTTTTCCCGATTTTGACCCATTATAGGTCCAAATTACTTTTAAATATATATTGTTACGTTTTTACCTTTAAAAAAACGGGGTTTATTTCCTTTAAATAAACCGGATACTTTTGCTTGCAAATAAAAGCAGTTTTAGTAGTTTAAAATTGTAACAACTCTTTATTTATTTAGAATGTACAACAACAACATAATTAAATAGTCACTCAGTGTCTTTATACACGTATATAGATTCGCAGAAATACACACACTTTATAATGCACAAGTATACACTGGCAATGCAGTTGATGTCTTTACTTAACGATGCTTCAAATCAGACTGATCTGTGGTGTTCTCACGGCCAATTTGTATACACTGTATTACCATCTAGAAAGCTCTATTTCTACAATGATCGTTAAACTAGAATATTCGCATACTAGAGCCTTCGATGTTAGGCATTAATCATTTAGTGTGTCCATACTTACAAACAATGCACAACTCAAAGCTTTTATTCAATGTTGTATGTTCTTTAGCAATTTCAATAATACCCACACATTTGTTAAAGTTTGAGAAGCACTGCTGTTTAAACCAGCCGTTAAAATAGTAATATTTAAATTTAAGTATAATTTCGTAACAATATCATTAGATATCCATATTGTCTATATTAATTACTTAGTAATCCAGGTATAGATAAAAATAAGTAAGAAAGTATGGTCGGTCAAGCCCGACCATATAATACCCTACACTAAGTAAATAAGCAAAATCATTTTGCTTTTAAAATTTCAATAATTTATTTTAGTGAATGATTTTCGGAAGAGTGCCTTACATGGGAGATATGACTAATTATGGACCGCTCGCCACGAAATTTGGTCATCTTATTTATGTCTATATGGAAAATATTTGTGTTGAATTTTATGTATATACCAACATTTTTCAGAGATTTATGCGCGTTAAAGTGATTTTTTTAGAGCTGTGACTAATTATGGATCGCCATGGAATTAGGTCGTGTTATTTATGTAAATATGAAATTTACTTGTGTTGAACTGTATGTGTATTCCGACATTTTTAAGAGATTTATACTCGCTAAAATGATTTTTATTTGGAGCGAAATTTGTGTAGATCCTATATGAATTAAACATTTATGACAGATAAAGTCCAATTTCGGCATGACATTTGCATGAATCCTATAATGGAATACATAATGGACTAATTTCAGCCAGTTTCAAAATGCTTCCTTTTTGGGCCGAAATAATTGCATGTACAAAATTTTATAGAAATATCTTCAAAATTTCGACTTGTACTTTGCGCACAAGGTTTACATGGACAGCTAACCAGCCAGACGGACGGACGGGCGGACATCGTTTCATCGACTCAGAAAGTGATTCTGAGTCGATCAGTATACATTAAGGTGAGTGCTAGTAAGGACGACATATTCGAAAACTATGACAAGTTTTTTATACCAAAATGTTCTTCGTAAAGATATCTTATAGAAAAACATAAAATTGTTATATATCCTTAAAGAAAGTTTTTTTTTTAATAAAAAAAGAGTTAAGTCACCTTTTCGCCCTAAAAACAGCACAAATCAACAATTTTTCTAAATTGAAAATCGTTTATTTTTGAATCAATAATTGATATTGCTCTGATATCTTTTGCATATTATTGGCAATTTAGTTGTCCAACTAACGAAAAAAATCTGAGTTCATTCGGTTCAAAAGTTGGCCTTATATTTAAAAAAAGCGGATCAGCGAAATTTTAAAATTTCAATTTTGAAATGCCTATAACTCGGAAATTATAAGAGATAAATAGCACACTCAAGCATGTTTTTTCAAGACGTAGTCGAGCGCTTTCCAAAAATATCGGAGCGGAAACAAAAAAATGGCACGTGTAAAAAAATTTTACATGTCAAAGGTACCCTACTTTGAGCCCCCATTGCGCCGCGCCTGGCGCATTTGTAGTGTCCATTTTAATAACCTAAACTTGAATACTCCTTGCCTACACCAGTGTCAAATTGTATTTAGATCGAACCAGCCATTTAGAAATGCCAGATTTATTCCCAAAAAATGTTGATTCTGCCCCAATGTGCATACTAATGCCAGTAATTTAAAGAAATATATATCAATCAGTGCCTAGTTACTTTGCATTAAAAATATTTGATAATTTTTACCCGTTGTTGTTGATTTGAAATTAATGTCAAGTTTTCTTTTAAATACATAGTTTGTAATTACTGATAAGCAATACGTCGACAAATAACGTCGAAATATAAAAATTTAGCTAAATTCATATATGAAAAATTAATGAACACATTTAAAATATATTATTTCATTTCAATGGACTTTATTTCCATATTTTTTGGGAAATTGTTTAAATACCCAGATTTACGAAATTTCGTTGTAATTTTAATTGTGAGTTATTTCATCAAAATTGGATAATTATTAATTTTTTTTTCATTTGGGAGTTATTTCATTTTTTAGGGTTTTAATTTATTGGGACTAATTTCGTTTTCCTAATCAGGTATTAATGTAATATTAATATTTAAATTTGAATGCTTTCAAAAACTGAAAAATTGTTTAAAGAAGTATATTAAAACGGAAATAGTAATTATCTATATAACTTAAATGATTATCCAATAAATAATACATAAATCTACAAAGTAAATGTTCACATAGGAAAATAATCAATACATATAACCTTGTGCTTTATAAATATTTCATTAAATTTGTCTTAAAAATTGAAAAATTAAAAATAAATTTATTTAAATAAAGAAGAACAAGTTCGTGACAATTTTAATTGCTTTTATAATACGAGTTGGCATTTAAATTTACTGTCTCGACAATGGCAAATGTTGGTAATTGTCCATAACCAAGATAATAAAGATAACAATTATAAAGTGTTTTTAATTTTTCATATACAATACATACACATTTACTAACATACACACACACACACATATACATTTTATTAAAGGACATGCATACACAGAGAGATAGAGTGGCAATGAAGAAGAGTAACAAATAATTTATAACAATACAACAAAGGCAGAAGATGAAAAATGGTCAGCAAATGGAGAGAAGAAAGAAAAACAAATAATAATGTTATATTGGACTATGCCGAATCTTTTATACCCATTATCGATAGGTGACAATAAACGATTTTTCTGTTAAAGAGGTTATAGGTGAGGGTATGGTCAATTATGGACCGTTTCTCACAAAAGTTGCTAAACAAATTTAGATTTATATAAAATTTGTTTATGCACAATTTCACCACGATATTAATTATTATAAGACAATTATGAATGTTCAAGTAGTTATCTGAAAGAGATCTTGTATGGGGACTAGGGCCAAGTGTTGCCCGATTTTCGGCATACTTTACAGTATAAGGACTGAGATCGAAAAATTTTTAACATACATATATGTTAATAAAAATGAAACCACTAAACTTACAGTTTTGAATCCTTTTTTATTTGATTGAAATTATTATTACAATTTACAAAAAAAAATATTTTTTTAGTTCTAATCATGATTAAATTTTGAACCTTTTCCGAAAACCCTTCCAATATGGTTTTTATAGTGCTTTATGTCACTTTGTTCGAGCAGGTAGTCCATCTCCGTTTAAAATCTATCACAATTTTGGACATATTTTCTGTGCTCTTCAATTCTCTTCTAACAAGAGCCCAATATCTCTCCACTGGACTCAGCTCCAAGCAGTTTGGAGGAATTGCTTATCATGGTACAAATACCACATTATTGTTCTTCTACCACTCAAGACCTTTCTTACCATAGTGACAGATTTCAAATCAGGCCAAAAATAAGTGGACACATTAAGAAGTCTTATGAATGGAAGAAGTCTTCTTTGTAAACACTCCCTGATGTAAATTTCGGTATTTATAGAGCCCTTTGTAACAAATGTTTGGTTTTTTTGCCGCAACTACATATTGTTTGTCATACCAAGAACTTTTTGGGTAATTTTGTTTGCTCTTTGGTCCTAAACTTTTCTTCAACATTCTCTCGAGCATCTGCAACATACAAACATACATTTCGTTATCCATTATGCAGCAGGTATATTTTGTGTATAAAATTTGACTTCAAGTTCCGTGCTCTGTCTTTGGCCTCTAAATTTTTACCAGAGTTCCTGTCAGGAACTTTTTGAGCCTTGTATGATTTTAAAGCTGCATTGCCTTTAACTTTTCGTATCAAATAGTCCGAGTGATGACTAACCGGGCTGCTTTCCTAACGGATGTGTTGGGGGATCTTTTTTTGATTTACAAACATAATGTGGACCATTCCTTCTACCTGAACCAGGTTTTATATCAACGGACAAGTTCTCCCGGTACCGTTCAATAGCATTGGAAAACTATTGATGGCAGACCTTTGATTGTTTGGCCAACTTTTTGTAGGACCAAGTTGGGTTTTGTTGAAAATATTTAATAATTTTAGTACGCACTTTTTTCTGGTCACTCATTTTAATCAGATTAATACAAAAAATAAACATAATTAACATTTAACATGTTTTACAAAAATAACTTGATAAAAAAAAAAAAATAAAAAAAAATACTTGGGTTAAAAGTTTTAATAAAAAACGTGTGTTAAGAATTTTACGATCTCAGTCCTTAATTTCAAAGTACTTAGAACTAACTGTACAAAAGGGTATAAGGATCACAACATAAAGAACATATTTATGTTCATCGATATAGAAATTCATAAGGATCCAGCATATATACAATTTCGTGGATCTTCTATATATATTTTAATGTGTTACAAACGGAATGACAAAATCAATATACCCCCATCTTTTCTGATGGTGGGTATGATAATAAAAAAATGATGCACATAAAAGTCGTAAATATAAATATGCAGTAGACATTAAACAATTGTTTATAGTTAATTCTTATATTTAATGCTTTACCAAGACATACAAATTTAAAGAAATTATTTAATAAAATAATAAATAAATTTAATCTTATATAACTTATTAGTATTTTAATAAGTATTTATTATATATAATAACATATTCACTTTCATTTACTTTCATTTATTTTTATATAAATCTACTTAGATTTTTTAATATCAATTTAGTTTGAAAATTATTTGGCCTCAATTAAGTTTTATTATGTTCTTTAAAATGCAAAAAAATAAAAACATTTTAGAAATTATATAAATTTATAGGAGTATGGCTGTGCATGTAAGTTGAAAATTTCAAGAGAAAAGGACACTAAATGTGCTGACTTCCAGTAAGTATGTCCTCATATATATACACATTTGAAAATATTCTATTACTTATGTATTACATACGTTAGGAAGGCTCAAAAAAAATCTATTCAAAATCGAACTATTTAGAAATTATTTCACAATTGATCAACTCACAAGGTCTCTTAGCATGTCATATTGTCATAATGTCCTAATATTTCATAATGGTTTTTATTGCTTTTCAAGCAAAAAATATCCTAAAATAATATTATTTTTTACGCTAAGTTTATTGTGTTATGGTAACAAACCAGCAGAGACCAACGCCGAATGCCTAAGAGTCGGTTAAGTCGAGCCGCCGAATCATGATACATTAGGACATTATGACAATATGACTGATAAGAGACCTTGCGCATTGACCAATTATATTTATAACAAAACTTTTTTAAAAAACCTCATGTGGATTTCCACAAAAATTGTGCCTTAAAGGTTTAAAATTAAATTTTAAATGTAAACATTTAACACATTTTTTTGCTCCTTACAAATGGTGGCCTCTCTAATATACATGTAATAATTTCATGTGTGTGGAAGCTAGTTTACTTTATAAAATAAAGCAAAAATAACATAAACTAAAAATTAACAAACTTTTTTAATAAATAATATTCATTAGTGAATGTAAAAGGACACAAATTGTAGAAGTTTTAACCTCCAACTAGCCTTTGTCATATCAATAACCCCTTTTTGCTTCATTAAAGTAAACTACCCATAGATGCATCATTGCTCTGTGTAAAAGGGTTCAAATTTGTTAAAACATTTATTTAATTTTCTGAAAAATTTTTAATAATAAGTCTGTGCTACAGTGAAAAATTAATCGCTAGATGACTAAATGTTGGTTGTGGGTCAGGTTGAAGACTTCATCACCAATGAAAAGAAAATAGTCTTACTTTTTTAGACTTACTGGGGGAAAACGAAATATGAAAAAATTAATTTTTTAACTATTAATATTCTGAATTTGATAAGAAAGGGTCTTCCAATAGAGAGTTTCGAACTTTGAGATTTGATAGCGATTATTGAAGCTATATCTGTCGAACTGCCTGTCATTTATTCAGTTTATTTTGCCAAATCCCCCTGAAAGAATATAACATTCAAAATGAGAGTTCTGTTCGGGCAACATAACGCCAATTTTACAGGCTAAGGCATATTTCTGGCTGAATGGTTACGTCAACAAACAAAACTGATGAATTTAAGACGATATTTAGGCTATCCTCTTGCCAATGGTATTTCTTTAATTTAGTATATATTAACGAAACCAGTCCTTCTAGAGTTCCTAAATTGTATTTTCTCTGTCAAGTTCTGAAGTTTAATTTCGAAGATTGGTTCAAATTTAATGGGATCCTCAGACATAAACTTAAGAATATGCCAGTTGTTGAAGATTCGGTCACTGGTCTTGAAAGAATAGAGGAAAACTTTAGAAAAACTGTTGTCAAAGCTTTCGAAGTTTCCTGTCCAGTCACTAAGGCTAAGAAAAGCTTCCCTCCTTGGTGGAATTCGGAGCAATCTAAACTACGAAGGGAAACACGTAGGGCCTTTAACATTAGCTATAATAGTAAATCATGGCAACCATATCGTGATCAATTAAAAGTCTACAAGAAAGCTATAGTAGTCGCAAAAAGAAACTCATGGAGAAGCTTCTGTGAATATATAGATAACACAAAAGACTCTGCAAGACTCAGCAGAATTCTAGCCAAGGGGCAATCCAATCCTACCTATATCAAAAGGAAGGATGACTCCTGGTCCGAATCCTCAGCAGAGTCTCTTGACATCCTACTGAATACTCATTTCCCAGGCTGCAAGGATGTTGCTACGAATATTGAGAGCGAAGGTAGAACTTTTTCCAACATCGACAGAAACATCATCTCCTATGACAGAATATCATGGGCGATTGACAGATTCTCACCATTCAAGTCACCTGGGCCGGAGTGTATATTGCCAAAGATGCTTCAAAGTGCAAAAAGGCTTATTATTCCATGGCTTCATAGAATACTTACGCTCTGTCTCTCCCTCAACCATGTTCCGGTTAACTGGAGGAGGGTTAAGGTCGTTTTTATTCCTAAAATTGCCAAAAGAAGTCATGAGAAGACGAAGGACTTTCGTCCAATTAGTCTTTCATCTTTCCAGCTTAAAATGTTGGAAAAACTCATTGGCACATAAGGCATCGACCAGAGGGCACAACACGGCTCTCTAATAGTCAGCACGCCTATCTCAAGGGTCGCTCTACAGAGACAGCTCTGCACGAGGTCGTAAGAATTATAGAGAGATCTCTCGAATTTAAACAATACACAATGGCAGCCTTCCTGGATATAGAGGGTGCTTTCAACAATGTTACTACTCTTGCAAATAGACAGAAAAGGAATAAAATTTGTCGCTTATGCAGACGATGTGGTGATACTCGTATCAGGATTGTTTCCGGATGTGATCAGCGATATTATGTCCACTGCTTTAGGGTTGCTCGACAACTGGGCCACGATAAGTTTTTTTTTTAAAAAAAACAAACACAAACTGCGAAGCGTTTTGCTTGTCTGCAGATACACCCAGAGTCTCTAGCAGGAATCGAACCAGCAACCCCCAGATTGATAGTCCAGCACACTATCGTGTAGTCTATCGGGGCACCCTTTTTTTTTGGGTGAATCCAAGCAAAACAGAACTTGTACTTTTCACGACAAATACCAAGATTCCAAGCTTCAAACTTCCACGGTTGAAAATCTGTGAAATCCTCCTTTCAAATAATGCAAAATATCTAGGTATTATACTGGAGTCTAAATTATCATGGAAACTGAATACTCAACATAGGGTTAAGAAGGCAACGGTGGCCTACTATACCTGTCGTAAGATGTTTGGTAAAAAACGGGGACTTAGTCCCAGCATAGTTAAATGGATATATACAGCTATAGTACGTCCAATTCTGACTTATGGATCTCTTGTAAGGTGGACTGCAACTAGAAGGGAATATGTCGTAGACCAACCATATAAAGTCCAGAGATCAGCCTGCATTGGTATAACCGGCGCACTAAGAACTAGTCCTTCAGATGCACTGAACACTATACTGCACCTTGTGCCAATAGACCCTCACATAATGGCCACCTCTGCGAGGCTTCATGCATCTAGAAGTTGGAGATCGAGAATATATGGCCACGCGGGGATTCTGTGCCTGCTGCCTTCGATCGTTCTCCAACCTTCTGACTATATAACCCCATACACAGATTTTGATAGGGTGTTCAAGGTCTTAATTCCCTCCAGGAATGAGTGGAGTAGGGGTAATCTCGTATACGAATATGACACCAGGATATATACTGATGGTTCTAAAATGAGCTGTGGTGTTGGTTCTGGCGCCTTCTGTGACGAACTTAGGGTATGTATCTCATATCGTCTTCCGAATGAGTTTAGTGTTTTCCAGGTGGAAATTTTTGAAATCATGGTAGCTTGTAATACACTACATGACCATAATACTCGCGACAATATAGGTATTTTTATCGACAGTCAGGCAGCACTTATTTCACTGAAGGCCTACACAACTTCATCTTCATTAGTCAGGCAATGTAAGAATTCTCTGTCAAGGCTAGGTCGTCTATCTGACATTACTTTGGTTTGGGTCCCTACGGTAATGAAAACGAACTAGCCAGAATGGGATCTGCCTTAGATATCTCCAACGCGGTCTCAGTACCAATTCCACTGGGGACTATTAAAGGTATTATCTTCAGACACTTTCTTACAAAGGCCGAGAATAGGGTAGCCAAGTTGATGTGGCCATCTTTTAACGAAAAACGAACTATGCAACTGATAACCTGGAATAGAAGGGATATATCAAGGTTGCTGGCAGTATTAACAGGGCACTGGACGTCAGGCAAGCATGCAAATCGCCTGGCAAGCATGCAAATCCCTTTTAACGACCATTGTCGTAGCTGTAAGGATAGGGAGAAAAAGGAAACAATTTTCCACCTTCTCTGCGAATGCCCAGCCCTGAGTGTCAAGAGACGTAAATTCCTGGGCAACTATCTATTTACCAACCTTGGTGAGATAGCCGGGTCTAAACTCAATGACCTACTGGGATATCTCACAGCTACAGGTTGGGTCTAAGAAACTCGACTTTTTTGTATACATTTTACATACATTACAATGTAAACGACATTACATCTGACGAGTGGTGTGGTCTTGTCAAAACGGAGTCCCTTCGACTCTACTTGCTTGTTAGTACGCAGTGAACTACCACGTAAACCAACCAACCAAATCTAAAACATAACAAGTTTTCTATTTACTATTTAAAAACAACTACCCTTTTCCACAAATATTTCAACGTACTTCATTTGTCATGCTAATTGTGTTCACGCTGCAAGTCAAATGTAATATTTTTAGTGTCACTAGTTGTTTTGTAACTTTTATTTAATTTTTAATAAAAAAAAAGTAATTCCTTGCTACTGTAGCTAACTACTGCACACTGTGTTAGAAAATGTTTTCAGTATATAAATGTATTGAAATTTAGCAAAAAAACAAGTTTGAATTTAGTTTTCGTTGGCATCTAAAAACGCAAAAGTTTTAATCAACATGGAAATTTAGATGAGTGGCAATTGCAATTAACCAGAAGAGGAAAATGTTGTTGTTGTTAATAAAACAAGAGTTTAGTAATTTGTTAGTATGAAGGAATAAAACTTGGTACGGATTTAAAATTTCTCAATTTCAACTTTTCAATTACTACTTTCTTTTACTAAGATGTAGTTTAGTAATGTATCTTTGAATTCATTGGTGATCGTGCTGGATTTTAGCAAGGCGATTGAATCAATATGTCATCGTGCTCTATGCAGCAAACTTCAAAGTGATTTTGGTTTAGATTCCTCCTCTTGCCGTTTAATATTTTCTTTTTTTACTGGAATATATATGTTGAGTTCGCTGGCATGAGATTGTCTATAAAATATTTTTTTTGGGGGGTACCGTAAGGATCTATTTTTAGTGCGGAAAAAACCGCCCAAATTTTAAGCAGCAAGGACGGTGTCTAATTAAACACTATCACTTGAGAGAAACTGAAAGTTCCAATTGAAATTTTGTTCTTTCATTTTAAAGACAAAGCAAAAACCACAAAGTATTTATGATTGAATTTGACTTTCTTGCCTTTGACTTTGCTGACATTTCATCTCATAACTCTGCTTTTAATAAAACATGATTCAATTTCAAACACCGAGTATGTGAATCAGAAATTTTAAGATCCCATAATCATTAAATTAAATCAATTATGGATGATTTTGCGATTCATCTTAAAAAGAAATTATTAATGGCGAAAATTGTGTGAATACCTGTATAAATAAAGAAAGACTGCCATCGCTAAATCGGCTCAGAAAATGAGGTCAGTACTACCACGACTTTTTGGATTTCCCGTCTCTTAATAGAAAGGGCAACACTGCAGCTGTCAGCTAACTCCTGTCAAAATTTGAACAAGCTGCGTCATTTAGTTTGTGTTCGACAGCCATTGATAGCAGACTACCGCGTGACTTGAACAGAAAATTAAAAAAGAGAATTTCGTGTGCTCATTTAGCATTATTTTTTGCGGAAAAAAACATCACTTAAATCAATGCTAAGCTTGATAAATACTATTGGAATTGATGGTGCAGAGTTCCACCATCAATTCCAATGGTAAAAAAGGTGTTTACTGAATTTCGTTATGGCCCCAAAATCACGGAAGATTCCGAACTTTGTGCACGCCCAGTTAAGGTCACAAGTGAAAAAATTCACGATATGTTGTAGGCCGATCTGAGATTGAAAGTGAAATAGATTGTGATAGCCACAGGCATTTCACATGGCTCAGTGCTTTCAATTTTGAATAATCACTTGAATGCTCACAATCGACCACAAACGCAATCGTGTGACAACTTCGCAGTAATGTTTCGCGTAATTCAACAGCAAAATGGAAAAGTTTTTGCACCGTTTCGTAACCGTGGACAAAACGTGAATCCACTACAACACACCGGTGGATTTTTCAGGGTGAATCGGAGCCAAAGAAAAGGTGGGTTTATCAGCCAATAAAGTCAAAACGACCGTTTCTTAGGATACACGCGGTATACTCTACATTGACTACGTTAGGTTCCATTGACTACCTTCAACAACAATCAATAACGAATATTATGGAAACTTTTTGGCCTCCCCCCGTATTATAAGTAAGTTATTTAAGGGCTTGGTAAATTTAATTTCAACAAGCAGACGGGCAGAAAAATATCATTAAATTTACAGAGTCGCTATAAATACACTGGCTGACTTGGATATTGTAAGCTAAAATGCCGTATATCTGTCGACTAAATATTTCTGCCATATAGATCTTAACACGACTTCTTGATCGTTAATATCTCAGGAAGTCGATAGGGTAAATTTATTCCTAGTTCCTCAGATTATATCGTACAGTTCATTGAGGAACTGTCAGTTTATTCCAAATACCATATCCGTTTATAAGATTATCCCAACTTCATTACTCTCTGGAAGGAATTAAAACTTTGAACAACCTTCTAAAGTCCGTTTGAGGCTTTTTGTATGCAATCTGTGCTTCCCTGAGAAATACCATGGACAATTATATAGAAATTATGTTATGAAAACTTTAGTTTTTATTGATGCGGATGAAACAAATATATGTTTTCTCTTCAAGCAAATGACTTGTCTCCAGAAGAATTTCTAAAAATGGATATTTTGCTTGCTTTGGACAAATTTTTTTAATTAAATGGCTAAAATTTGAAAAAGTTCAGCAGCGATCAAATTCTATATGCCTTCCAAAATTCAAATAAATTTCTCAGTAAAGAATATCATACAAAACTGTTATTAAATCAGCCTTATCGTGTAAGAGAGTTTCATTTTATCTTTAATATAGTACAAAAGAGGTTGCATTTTATCTTTAATCTAGTACAAAACTGTCAATGGAGTAAAACGTCAATGCCTTACACGATAAGGCTGAATGAGATCTGGGAATTGCAATAACTCATCTTCATTTACCAATTAAGAAATATCTAACATTTATTGTTTATTTCAGTTTTTCTCGAAAATCATTTAAAATATCTTCCATGATTCTTATTCATATGACTATATTTCACTAATGAAAAAACCCAGTCGATCATCGAACTTTTTTGGTTTTAAAAACACTCTCACACATGATCTCCAATGGTGTGCTGATGTAAGAATCACGCACGATTCACCTCAATCGAAACACTTTATCATCAGTTAAATCCCTAAATGAACTACAACATCTTTGTCTGTAATTTTGTTGCTGGGTCATAGTAGAAATTCAGTGTCACAGATCAGTAATGAGATTTCTTGCACAATTGTGCCATTTTTGGTATTAACGCCTTTTACATCCTTAGCTCTGGCATTATTTACATATGTAAATATCTTAATTTTAAAATAGCTATTATTGTTGGTCCGATTTGAAAATGGTTTGGAGTCAGTGACTAATTGCTTCGTGCGTATCCACAAAAAAGTAAATTCGCCGTTATTTCTAGCCATTTTGTTACTTATTCTTCATTATGTGACACTATTTACATATGTAAATATTTTTGTTTTATGTGCTTTATCTTCTAATATATAAAAATCTCGTGTCACAATGTTTGTGTTTGAACTCCTCCGAAACGACTAAGCAGATTTTTATGAAATTTTGTATGTATATTTGGGAGCTATGAAAATAGGTCGTAAAGTATATTTCATACCGCTAGGTCATGAGGGTGTCCCTATCTAGAATTTGTATTTACAATTTTTTTTTCCATTTTTTTTATTTGCCATTCAAAATTACCTATAATCCCAAATTTTCATCAACCGACCCTCACCCACCCATTTTTTAGCCGAGATTTTAGTATTTTGTAAGAGCAATATCCAAATATCCATACATATTTACCATCTTTTATGATTTTTTTTATATATTTTTGGTAGGTACGAGAGTAGGTCGTAAAGCATATTTCATACCGCTAGGTCATTACCAATTTTTTTTTAAATATTTTTCGCCAAACAATTTTGTTTGTATTTCTCTTCACTTGGCATCAAAAATACCTAAAATGTCAAATTCATTTAGTTATTTTTTATTTAACAACCAAAATATTCACTAGAAATAATGTGTATGGCAGGACAACGTTTGCCGGTTCAGCTAGTTTTACATATAATTCATTTAATTTTATTATTTAATTGTTTCTATTACTGGACCATGAGGTCCTGTCCTACTTATGGTCCAAGAGCCATCCTGAACGTTCCTCAGCCACATAATTTGATAGAAGAGGCTTGAGTGTATATGACGTTTCAGGCTCAGATATATGCAAAGCTCATTTGGGTTGTTTAGTGTTTGGGAGGAAGATTGAGGAATTTGAAGATCATTGTGATGTCGGATAGCCAGAGGGCAGCTGGGGACTTATATTCTCCTGATATAAGGTCTCGAGAGTCGTCATTTACTCTATTACATCTCTAAAAGGCACTCGTTGACATGATGACGGTTAGTCATAAGTGCCATGTCATGAACAATTATAGGACCGGAACCATTCTCTGTCACTGATCCATATATTCAGATATTCGACATACAGGACTTTACATGTATGGCAAGTATTTAAGTCGCCTTGGACTCCCCTTTATCGACCAATGCCGTAGGTACAAGGCTATGGAAGAATGTTAAAATGCACAGATTGCTTTGCAACTACATTTTAGTAGGTACTTGGGTCTAGACTTAATGACGTAACGGGCCTAATAACTTCAAAATTTATCATATATTACGATGTAAATGGCACTACAACTGAAGAGTGATTTGGTCTTTTTAAAACTGTGTCCTTTCGACTCTACTTGATTGTTCGCGGGCAGGGAACTACTACATAAACAAACCAACCATATCTCTTAGAATGTACTTTGGGATTCCCTTATAGGAGAGTAGTGCTGAGTGAATTACATTGAAATAGCTTTGATGTCTAATATCTCAAAAAACAGAATTATTGGCTTCGTAAGAAGCCTAGGCCTATTGTGGTGATGTTATGGACGACTTCACAAGTATCCCTAAAGGTTTATAGAGTATCCCTAACAATAATCTACATATGAATATAAAAGAAAATACACAAATGTAAATAGTTCCAGAATTCGTAGAAAATTATTGGTGCCAGATCTAGTCATATAAAATCACGGTACACTCCATGATACACGGTTATTTTGATATTCAAAGAAAAATTGCATTTTTTGAGATAAATGATCGGATGTTTATTTTATAATATAGAGGAAGGAATGCCGGTAATAATGAAAAATAACATCAGCCAAATGGCCACCAGGACCATATCCTTTTCATGAAATTTTCCATAACCAAATCGCAAAATGGCTGCCCTATGTACTCAATAGCCTCACGAATTCTATATTTGAGGTCTTGAATCGACGCTGGGCTATTGGCGTAGACCTTATCTTTCTCGTGGCCCCAAAGGAAGAAGTCACAAGATGTTAAATCACAAGATCTCGGATCTTCGAGAGATAACACGGTCCGGAAACTTTTCCCTTAAAAGAGCAATGGTTTCGTTGCTTGTGTGACACGTAGCTCCGTCTTGTTAAAAGTAAACGTTGCACAGATTAATATTATCCAAAATACGGTGTAATGATGTTTGTGGAATGCCCAATTCTAAAGAACGACGAGGAATGGACAAACCTGGATTTTCTTCAACACTTTGGTCTACAGCAGCAATATTCTCAGTTGTTCTTGAGCGGGTTTTATTCTTCACATACCCAACATCTCGAATTTTTCCACCAATTTGTGTATTGCGATCCGACAAAGTGCTTCACGATGACCCAAAAATGCTTTAGTTTTGCGAACAGTGACTACAAGATTTTCACCATTTTTGTAGTGAATTTTAATAATTTCAATGCGTTGTTGAAGCGCGTATCGTTCCATTTTGAATTATGGCGTAGTTTTTACTTGTCAAATGTCAAAGAATAAAAGCTTTAAAAGTGACAACTACCGAAATACCGGGTGATTCAAAATAACACCTCTTGTTGGAAAACTCTTTATTTAAAACCTAAGAATACAATAGTACAGTTTTTTAAATCATTTAAATTATTATGTTGGAGGGAATGGAATGATGGCACTAAACTAACTTGAAATTATAAATGAAACGAAAAACTTACATGTACTCTTAATCCTCATGGTCTAATAAATCTCTTAATAATTCTAAAAATTTAATTTTTTTATAATATAAAACTTAATTTAAAACAAATCTATATTTCCTTGAACTTATAATTTAAGCTGCACACTAAGAACTTCTATTTGATTAAAAAAGTTTCATTTTTGCTTTAAACATTTTTTTTTTTAAACTAATTCTAATTTAATTTAATTTTGCTTTTAAATACTACAAAGACATGAATGGCCTTCCTCGACTAGAGTTCAAGTATTAAATTTATTTGTAAACAGTTTTTTTATTTGGAAAAATATTTCATTATTTTTTTTTACAGCAATTAAAAGTTAAATTAGTTTTTTTCTCTCTGTGAACTTTGTTTTTTTTTAACTTCCTTTTCCTGTTTGCCTATTTTCTACTAACTCCCCTTCTAGATCTTTATTTCATATATACTTATAATGTTCATTTTGATATAGTATTTTTTATATTAGTTTTTTTTTCTCTCTCGTTCTTTAGTCATTTAAATAGTTTGATGACATGCAAAGCCATTATCATAATATTAATATTACATTTGAACATTTAAATAATTTCAGCTTTAATTAGTCTTGTATTATACTCATACGTTACATTTGTACACAGTTACTTACTGGCTTGTACTTGTTGTAAACATGACCTGGATAAAAAGAATCTGGTTTGACCTTAAAGGTTAATTTACCAAATGTATGGGGAAAAGAACCTCATACATTACATACACTGTCGCATTAAATAAGCTCGTATATAATAAAAATTATGTGTTAAGTATGTCATTAGATATTTTGGAGGGGGAGAGAGAGAGAGAGAAAGAGTTGGTGTAAAGGAGCAATGTTTAAAGTAGGGTATTAAAACCAACACGTAATAATCCTTTTCCTATGTATTATTTTATATTAGGGTTGTGGTGCTTCTTTCGCGGTTATAAGTTTATAAGTTTTGTAAAATATATTTCGCTGCATTAAATTCGTCCAAGAATTTGTTCATGCTATTAGTTGAAGTAAATGCTTTCACATTTTTTAGTACCATCCTAATTAAATAGATGTGTAAGTTTCCACTTCTTAGTTTTCCCACTTACTTATTACGAGTATAATTAAAGGTACAAGATTTTGACTATAATTAAACAAGTAACATTAGAAAATATTTGCAAACATTTAAGGTCACTATAATTTATTATGAAGTTGGGGCATAATCGTGCCATTTAACAAAAGAACAAAATATAACAAAAGAGTTAAGTTCAAAAACGCAAAATATAATGTATATTTTAACCACACCAACATTTCTACAATATTATTTTTCTAGAATTTAAGGAATATTATTAGTCTTAGCGAGCCTTTTTTAAAAAGACCTCATAAAGAACCAATTCAAATTCTCTATACTTACGTCTTAAATATCAGCCAACTGTAACAAGAATTACAGAAGTTACACTTCTCGCAACATTGATGTCAGCTCATTCACAATCAGTGCATTCTTGTTAAAAACATTTAATTTTTTAACTTTGTATTACCTTTAAAGTTTATAACATGTTTTCATCAAATGGATTTATAAAATTTTTACTACTAAACTACTTACTACAATAGTAAAGATTGTGTTTTAATGTAAAAAATTTAAAGTTTGTATTATGGACGTGAATGTGTTTTCAGCAGACAGATGGACATGGCAAGAACGATTTGCAAAACAAGTAAGACAGCTATATCTTATATACCCTTTACCAAATTATTCTTTAAAATTAAATATTAAAAATTTTGTTTTAAAATTGTTTTTTATTCAAAATTTTCTTAATTTTTTTTAGTTTTTTACAAATTTTTTTTCAATTTTTTTAAAAAAAATTTTCATTAATTTTAAAATTTGTTTTTAGTTAATTTAGTTAATTAAAATGTATAACAAAAAAAAAAAAAATTTAAAAATAAAAATTCGGGTAAATATTTTTCCCGATTTTGACCAATTGTTGGTTCGACTTGGCCTTATGTACGCAAAGGTATTTGAAATATCCACATAGTCTATATTAATGACTTAGTAATATATATATACTCTGTGGGGTCTCAAATGAAAAATGTAGAAATGACAAGCTTAAGTATAGTCGGCCAAGCCCGACCATATGCCGACAAGATGATTATAAACAGTTGATATTTGGGAGCTATGACTAATTATGGACCACTTACCATAAAATTACGTGGCATGTCTTCCATAAATATGAAACATACTTGTGTTGAATTTTATTTGAACACCAACATTTTTAAGAAACCTTTACTCGTTAACAGGATATTCGGAAGTGGAGCTATGACTAATTATGAACATATCCATTATAGCGTGACGTGACATTTGTACCACAAAATTTTTAAAAAATAATGAAATTTGAAATTTGTAAAAAGTTTTTTTTTTAAATTTTGCGAAGTAATTAAGTACCACTTTATTCGGAAAAATATTGCAACAATTGGCCCCAGGGAGTTGAAGATATTAGCAAAAGTATGCGATTGCGTGACGTTACCAGAAACATAAGTGCGGTTTGACTTGCATTACAAAAGAGCATATCTCTGCGAATTGGGCAAGACTTTTTGTAAAAAACCTTTTGTAGTATTATATGGAATAATACCAATTTATTCTCCAAATTATAAAATTTAAAAATCTTTCCTCGTTTTTTATTTAATAGCCTTAGTATCTGACGTGACGTTACATGAGGTTACATTATTGAAATTACCAATTGATATACTTTTTGGTTAAGAAATACGAAAAAGAAAACAAGCAAGGAAATATAGTCGGTCAATAATGACCATATAATACTCTACACTGAGAAACATTTTTTTTAATATCAAAAATTTATTTTTCTAAATTATTTTCGGAAGTTGTCGTTATATGGGAGCTATGAGGACCGATCTCCATGAAACTATGTCGCGCAATTTATGTCTATATGAAAGTTATTTGTGTTGAATTTATGAGATTTATGCTCGTTAAAATTATTTTCGGAAGCAGGCCGACTGGACAGGCTATGACTGTATGTGAGCTATGCTAATATAAAGCATATTTGTGCTGAAATTGGTTTGGATATGTTTATGATTAAAGATATTTATGAGAGCTTAACTATTTTCAAATAGGGCAGTTGTATGGCGGCTAGGCGAAATAATGGACCGATTCTAAACAAATTCAATAAGCTTAGTCCTTGGGACAATATAAAAGTTTGTGAGTTTGTGTCGAATAATTAATTGCGTGGTTTAAAAGATACATAGGGAGCCCAAAAAGTTCTAAAAATAGAGGTTTACCCGTTTTGTCATATAAGAGGTTCGAATTTCAAACATGTACCAAATGAAAGTGGATGAAGATGGTTTAGAATGAAGGGTCTTTCAATAAGCGCTTCCTTTAAATTTACATAAAACAAAGTGTGTGTGAAATATAATACAAAATATTTCCTTCGTTAAAAACGTCTATGATGCAATTATGTTTGTTTCGTGCTTCGCTTGGTGGCGAGCAACCGAAATGTAAAATTTTCCATGACTCATTTTGAATTTGATCGATGGCATGAGTTCTGTTGGCTTTAAAGATCGCTGTGGTTTGTGGCTTATTCGCATAGACCTTGCGACTTAAGAAAATCCCACAAGAAAAATTCTAACGGGATTATGACACACGATCTTTGTGGACAGTTCACATCAACTCCGCGTGAGATGACCATGCCTTCAAATCGCTCATACAAAACGTCCAATGTGGCATGAGTGTGGCACGTAGAGTCGTCCTGTTGAAACCACATATCATTGATGTCATCATCTACTTTAGGCCAAAAGATGTTGGTTTTCATCGACCTATTGCACTCGCCCTTGACGATGATAGCCTGGTCAACATCGTACTCAAAGAAATATGGACCGATGACGTTATTAGTCCAAAATCCACACCAACCAGTGACTTTTTTGGGATGCATTGGACGCTCTTGGATCTCATGTGGATTGGTATCATCCCAAATTCGACAATTTTGTTTATTAACGTACCCACTCATGCAGAAAGGGGACTCACAGTAAAATGGACGAAGCACGCGTCCAGACAGACCTATATATAAATATAGACTATTTACTATTGATACTAAAATGTATCAAACTTGCAAAATTTTTAATTATAACTATTTTAAAATAGAGACAGGACTATAAATTAGAACAGATACTTGTCGAAGTCAATTCCCTTTACATTGAAATCTTAGTAAAGAGAAATCTACAAAAAATTTATTAAAAAAATACCAAAGGCATGGGTATTTCATGACATTTATATAAAGAAAATGGTCTTCCTCTTTTAACGCAATTTGGTTTCAGTGTAAAAAGGGGATTAGGTGTAAATATTATTTACTTTTGCATGAATTTAGTAATATTAAAAGAAAAACAAACAGACCGTATATTTGTTAATTTTATTTGTTTATTTTTTAATAACTCTCTCTAAGACTTTTAAAATTGCTTGGAAACCAATTTATATATTGACAAAAACTTAGTAGTTTCAAAATAACTGCCACATTTCTACTATGTTATAAGTGACAAAAAACAGATTTATTAAGTTCACTAACAAAACTCCCAAATTTAAATATGGCCTTCTAAAATCCCATCTACCTATTTAAGGAAATGAGATGTTAAAGGAAAAAAATACAAATACAAAACAATTACCAATCCTATTGAGAGCAAGTTGTTAAATTATGATATTAAGACATGAAAAACCTGAACAAAGACATAAACATCAACTACAGAATATATAAAACAAAAGCAAGAAGACAAAATGAAAACAAAAACCCGAAAAAACAAATAACGTATGTTCCAACTCCTTTCAAACACAGACATCAAGCTAGAAACCTCTAAGGGGACTTTTAAAACGGGTGGGGAGTGAAAAGAAACACATCATTCTCCAGAAATATTCTGCCAAAGAAAATTTTCGAAAATTTTCATTGTCATTCCAACTGTAAACAAACATGAACAATCTACACTTGTATTTTTTTTTTATTTTTTTGTTCTTCGTTAACTTCATTTTTATGCTAAAATAACAAAATTTATTAAGTTTTGTCACGAACACCAACCAATAAAACCTCCAAAAACCACACCTACCATAACATAATGTAACTAACAAAACATCTACATACATACTTACACCCATAAGAGGAAATAAATTTTTGGCAATACGTCGGTAGTCAGTATGAATAGTCAGTCATACACATATGTATGTATTTGGAGTTTTTATTTTCGTTGTCTTTATTTTTGCCAATGTAAGCAAATTTAATAGTTTGATTCATGCCACCATCACATACAATTTATGACAGACAATGGCAATAACAACAAATATTACAAAATACCTGAATATTTATACAAATACGAGTGTATGGACATTTTACAAATGTATGTTGGTTATTTTTCAAAAGGTTGGATTTTACAATTTATGGTTGCTGAAAATTTTTCACAAAATAATGTTTCAATGATTTAATTCATAAAATTATTGACATGTCCGGACATATTATCCATGATTTTTGTTGTTAAACCATGAAGTGCAATATCCTGCAATTTTTCGACTAGAAGTTCTAAATAATTAAAATATTAGAGGAAACTGAAGTAATCAAATAAATGTAAAATAAGTAATGATCGGTCAAGCCCGACCATTTTTCATTTAAAATTAAAATTGTGTTTTATAATCTGTTTTATATTGCATTTCGATCTCGATTTTAATATACAGTGTCGAGCAAACCAATGCACGGACTCCCCCAAGGTGGTCATATAACACAGTTGTAGCAGATATCTATAAGCACAGTGCAATGATATGACATTAAGCAACATAAACTAATGTATTTAAGGCAAATGGGAGGATACACATTGTTTGTTTTTTATTTGGACTAAATATATATAAATTATTTGATGAGTCAATGCACGCAACTCGGGAGGAAGCCCCACACAATTGACCGTGTGAAAAACATTAATTTTTCAAATGTAAGCCAGCAAACAATCAACGATTGGCCTTGTTAATGATTATAACAAAAGCCAGACGAAACTGGAAATCATCGGAATCAGTACGTCTTCGCCTTCGAATCTGTAACCGATGACTAATTTTGGCGTGTTTAAGTCGCGGAGAAGCATTATCGGTGGCATTCCGGCTATTTCCAATGAATTCAAAAATTCAGCAGGATAATTGATGGCTTGTTCTTCGTTCATTACTGTGTCAATCGATTTGTATTTCATTGCAGCACATTCTTACAGCCAATCCGAACTTTTTTAGTTGGTTGTAAGACTTGGGAATACCTTGTCGACATCGGCTTGTATATTCATATGCATTTATTAGAAGTTCGGTGGGAACGAAATCTCATTTGTGGGCGATGTCCAATAATTATTTTGAGAATGTTTCGGAGGAGAGTCTTTCAGCAAATGTACACGCATGTTTGTCGATAGCGTTCGGCTTCGGTTAATTTCCAGTTAAATAAATTTGAAAGAACTTTACATCATCATTGGGAAGCAAGATCAATGATCCATTTCTGTGGTACATTTGGCCTTGAACTTTAAAGTTGGGTATGAAGCCGATGTTGACCCGAAGAACGCCATTTCAAAGCAGGAGTTGCACTTTCAGATATTTTAAAAGAAGTGCTGGGCACATATAATATATGTGCCATGGCACCGGAAATGCAACTTAGAAGCGGCTCGATAATTGGTGGCTGAACTACTTTACCGTTCGAACAGCACATTCCCGGGGATTCCGTAGGGAACTTAAAAACTCTGCAATGTAAGCAAAGTTTATTCATTGCGCCAATCAGTACGTCCTTGTGATTCCTGTAGTCATCATCCTTATTGTAATGAAATGCCGTGAACTTTAAAGTGATTATTTCACTTAATCGAGCCATTCGGGATCAATTAGCTTCTAGTCTTTCCATATGCAGATGCACTGCGACGCATTTGTTGAAACTCTGATTCGCGTTCTCTTTCCGTTTCTGTGGCTCTAGACGTAGATGCCCTTCCGCATTCTCTTTCTGTTTCCGCGTTTGTAGACGTAGTGCCCTTTCCCAATTTTCCTGAAGACGTGATTCATATATGGCCAATGCGGCTGTTCTGTTGTGAATAACATTAACAATGTTGTCTTCTAAGGCCTCAATTATTGCTGGTTTATCAGCATAAACCAGTGACTTCTCTTGGCCCCACCGGAAATTATCGACGAAATCAAGTTATGTAAAATTCTGATTTCAATAAATCGATGGTTGCAGTCGCCGTACGGCACGTATCGCGATCCTGTTGAAACCATATCTCACCCGAATCAATGTCATCCGTATTTTAAAAAAAAAAAATTATTGATTGTGGTGCGGCAACGATTTTTCTTGATCGTAACGCGAGCTACGGCTTAATTTTTGTTCGGGCTTTAAATAACATCCTTTATATACACAACTTATTTGTACTGAATTGTATTTTGGATACCGATATTTTAAATAGATGATAAGCTCATTAAAGTGATTTTAGGAGGTAGGCCTTATGTGGGAGCTATGAATACTTGTAGACCAATCGTCATGAAATTAGGTGGATGATTTCTCTTTTTGTGCAATTTATTTGTGTTAAATTGTATATTTATACCGACATTTTTAAGGAATTTATGTTCCTTAAACTGATTTTCCGAAGTGGGCTCCTGCTAATTATAGACCAATCATCATAAAATTATGTGAAGTACTTTGCTTATATATGAAACTTATTTGTGTTGAATTTTAGTTGGATACTAATATACTTAAGAGTCCTTATATGACAGCAGTTCAATAGACTTCGTCCTTGGATAAATATAGCGTATGTCAAATTTTGCGAATTGCGACCTGTAGTTTACATGGACAGATACATGGACAGAAATCGCTTAATCTGCTCAGATCCTGAGCAGATTGGTATACCTTAAAGTGGGTATTGGGACAATAACTTTACACGTTAAAAACATCAGCACAAATCCAATATACCCTTCCCACTATAGTGGTGTAGGGTATAAAAAATGCAACTACTTTCTAAAAGTTGCAAACAATCAAAGGTCTGCCGTCAAACTGATTCCAATATTATTAAACATTACCGGAAGAACTTGTCCGTTAATAGAAAACCCGTTTCAGGTAGAAGGAATGGTCCACATGATGTTTCTAAAGCCAATAAATAGAAAGCATTTTCAAAAGAGCTCCCAACACATCTACCACGAAAGCAGCCCGATTAGCTCAGTGCTCGGATTATTTGGTACGAAAAGTTAAAACTAATGCAGGCTTAAAAACATACTAGGTTCAAAAAGTACCTGACAGGAACGCTGCTAAAAATTAAGAGGCCGAAAACAGAGCAAGGAAATTGAAGTCAAGTTTTATAAAACAAATATTCCTGATGCATAATGGATGGCGAAACGTATTCCAGGTCAACATTTTTATGTTGATGATGCTCGAGGGAACGTTGAAGAAAAGTTTAGGACCCAGAAACAGAAAAAATGTCCCAAAAAGTTCTTGGTATGGCAAGCAATATGCAGTTGCGGTAAAAAAGCCAAATGGGGCTCCTTAAAAACCGAAGGGCTCTATAAATACCGGAATTTACATCAAGGAATGTTTACAAAAAAAGGATGCTTTCATTCATTCCACTTATTTGGCACCCTGTCACTATGGTAAGAAAGGGTTGAGTGGTTAAACAAGAATAATGTGGTATTTGTGCACGAGAGGCAAATCCTCCAAACTACCTGGAGCAAAAGCCAGTGGAGAGATATTGAGTTCTTGTTAAAAGATCATTGAAGAGCACAAAAAAGGTGTCCAAAAGTGTGGCAGATTTTAAACGCAGATAGACAACCTGTTCGAAAAAAGAGACAGAAAGCTCAATAAAAACCATAATGGAAGGGTTTCCGAAAAAGGTTCAAAATTTCATCACTAGTGATTAGAACTATAAAAATATTTTTTTTTTTTGTAAATTGTAATAATAATTTCAATCAAATAATAAAAAAATCCAAACTGTAAGTTTAGGGTTCCTTTTTTATTAACATATATGTATGTTAAGCATTTTTCAATCTCAGTCCTTATATAGGGGTATAGTTTTTCAAAACTTCAATTCACACAGGTTTCAAACCTCAAAATTTTCGAATCTAGATTCATCTATTTATGAAATATTTAGCTTCAAATACTGTTAGCAAATTTGTATATTAGTATGCAAATATATGTTACTGATTTTGTTTTTATCTTTTGGCTCAATAATTTAAAAGTAAACACATCATAGCCCGATTTCACCCCAATTTAAATGTCTCTATCGAGCTCATAATTAGTATGTTAAATGAAATTATATTGAAAAGTAACACAATACGATGAAATACTTAGACCCTCAATGTTGGAATTTCCAAAAGAAGGATTAATTCTGGTCCTTATGAAGCTCTAAGACGATCTACCTATGCCCGCCCGTGTGTCCACCTGTGTGTCTATTGAAAACAAAATACTCTCTGTTACTTAGGTTTGTTTGAAATTGAAAATGAGTAATATTGGTGTATAACTTCACCTGGCCCTCATACAAATGTCCCCCCAGAATACTCTTTGAGTAGTCATGAATATGTTGATTATGCGGCAATTTGGATAAAAATACTCTGAAATTATACCGTATAGTATAGTGAAAATCGGGCAATATTTTTCCCCAGTTGCCATATAAGCTCCCCCTCAGAAAATTACATGAAAATTCATTGCTGTCTTATAATAATTAATATCCTGGTGTAATTGGATATAAACTAGTTTTATATTAACCAAAATCACTCTACGATCTTTTGTGAACATCGATCATATGTCGCATCTTCTTAGAATTTAAATATTCGAATTTTTAAAAATTCCTCCTGCGAATTTGTTTTCCTATCGTCTTTACATTCTCTATATATTTATTTTAACTCTCAAAACACTTACTTTCACCCTTTCACTCAGCTTAACACAACACTGTAAAACCAAACACTTCTTCAACATTTTCATGTTCAGTCAAACAAAACGTTTCAATTGGTTTATGAGAATGAAAACAAATAAAAATATTTTGTAAACTTCATTAAGGTTCCACATACACCAGAAAACAACAACTAAAACAACAATAGCTGCAGCAACAAAAATAAAGTTTTTCTTCCATTTTTAGTTTTAAACATTTCCTGTGCCACCAACATAGAAATTTTCGTAAATTATGCCACTATTACCCAGACAATGGCACAAATAACATGTTGCCAATGTTGGTGCCAACAACAAGTAAAACAAAACGAAAGCAGTGAATGGAAAGAAGCTAAAAAAAAACACACACACACAATTTTAGGCTTAAACCTCTTTATGCCTTCATAATTACAATACAAAAGTCATTTAACCTAAATTATATGCAACAAAAAACAAGCAAAAAGGCAGCAGACATAGAAAACTCTATTCTATCTATGTGGCATATGACCTCCTCGCCAAGTTTGTATGGAGTTTTGTTTGTTTATTTTCTACCCAAAAAGGAAAGAAACTCTTTAGGAGTAACAAATAGAAGAAAGAAAAAAAACACAAAAACATATTTGCTAATGCCAAAAAATATGGAGTCAAGTTTTTTTCAAAAAACTTAAATTGTTTGGTCTACTCATATTGACAATGTACGGACGTAGGAACAGTGTGCAGAGTAGACAATATTAAAACAAGAAACATAAATTGTATGTTTCCTGGCAAATTGCTATTCATTTTTAAAAAGCCCTACAGGATATTTTTTTTTTTTTTTTAATTTTTATTTTTTGTTCATCTCTTCCTTATTTGGTATATTTACATTGAACCAACATTAAGGGGATGTCCTTTTTTTGTTTGTTGGTTGGTTGGTTGCAAATGCAGTGAATTGTATTAATACAAGGAAGACACAGATTAAGGTGGGAGGTAGAGAGTAATTGCGCCTGGGGATATTTAAAACTTATGTGAAAGATTATTACTGTCTAACAAGGATATCGAATACATTGAGGTATTTGTTGAGAGCTACTTTTACTTGTCCAAAAAAAAAAAACATGTAATTACTTACCAACCAACCAAAGGACATCACATACAGAGTTGTCATGTCGAAAACATCAAAAGGAAGAAGGCATTTGTACAGATGGTACATGGTAAAGAATAGACAAATTTAAATTGTTTTAGTACCGTTTAGTATTAAGGTGATGGAAGATTAGCAATGACAATAAAGATGGATATAGTTTCCTGTATAATGTACAATGGCATTTTGTGAATGTTTCTTTAGAGTTCGAACAATTTTATGAATACTGAGACATATTTTTACTAAGGAACAAAATTTTTAGTGTAATATAATGAAAACTAATTGTCAAATCGAAAGTCTATTGTTAAAAATCTATATGGTGAGATTGTATTAACAAAAAATGACTTTAGTTTCTTATTATATAACGTATTTGTGTAACTAAAAGCTGTTGATTAGTGTTTACATAGAAAAATCTCGTCTCCAGGTGCAAACTAAAGAGACATATTAACAAAAAACCATGTTGTGTTCAAAAAGATCTTAATCTTTAATATATTCATAAGTTTCTTTTTAAGTATTATTAAGCGTTTGTACAAAAATATTTTATATACCAAAAAAACATTAGCTGTGATGAATAGTATACCTACCACCTATGTGGGTCCAGATGTGGGCCCAGAAAATACCATTGTGAGTCTACGATCAATAACTCCATGTGTTACAAGCCGAAAGAAGGAACCAATATACCGCCGCGCCCCCTATTTTTGGTGGAGACTAATGTGTTATATATAGAGGATTTATATATACTTAGTTGTGGATCGATAGTCACAAAATCCAGTACCAAGATCTAAGCATACTGCGATATTTATGCGCGTTAATGTATTTTTCGGTTGTGGGCCTTATATGGGAGGTATTACCTATTAAGGGGTAAACGTCGTAAGATATTTTGCATTTATATCCATGTATTTGATACTTATTTTGCTTCAATTTCGTCTGAATAATAATATTTACTAAAGTTTTATTCTCCGTAGTGGATCTTATATGCAAGCTATGGCCCATTATGGACCGACCGCCATAAAATCTTGTAGTATTTTTTATCTGAGTAAAATTTTGGATGGATATCGATATTTTTTTAATTTGTTTTTCGAAAGGGGTCCTTATATGGGAGGTGTGAACAAATTAGTAAAATACATATATCTGAAATATTTATGTCGAATTTTAACCTGATAACTATTTTTATAAGGGAATAATAGGTATTTAAGTGATTTTAGAAAGACAAATTTACATGGGGCTATTGTTAAATATGGACCGATCCAAATAAAATATCGTCTTGGGATTTATTTTTACATGTTTATAATTTTTGCTGAATTTTGCACTGATACTGTTAATCTATTGGCATTTATGTATTCTAGAGCGATATTCCGGAAAGAGATTTGTATGCTGGGATATATCATGGACAAATTCTTAACATTTTCAACAGAACTTGTCCTTTTATCTATAATATATTTAAAGAAAATAGCAAAATATTTTTGAAAAATATAAATTTTTCACAACTTTTTTTATACCCTTCACCTTCGTGAGAAGGGTATATATAAATTTGTCATTTCGTTTGTAATTTCCACAATATAATTTTCCGACCCTATAAAGTTTATATATTCTGGATCCTTATAGATAGCGGAGTCGATTAAGCCATGTCTGTCTGTCTGTTGAAATCAATTTTCTGAAGACCCCAGATATCTTCGGGATCCAAATCTTCAATAATTCTGTCAGAAATGCTTTCGAGAAGTTTGCTATTTAAAATCAGCAAAATCGATCCACAAATGGCTGAGATATAAGGAAAAAACCAGGACAACCTCGATTTTTTACCTATTTTTTGACCTATATCTGGATTACTAAGTCATTAATATAGACAATATGGATATCTAATGATAGATATTTCAAAGACCTTTGCAACGACGTATATAAGATCATAGTAAGTTGGACCTACAATGGGTCAAAGTCGGGAAAAATTTTAACCAGATTTTTTTTTTCACCAAAAGTTTTTTTCGCTAAATATTAAAAAAAAAAATTTAAATTTAAAAAAAAAAAAAAAATTTACATAAATACTTAAAAAAAAAAAATTCGAAAAATATTTTTTTCCAAAAAATTAAAAAAAACAACTGAAAAAAAAAAATAAATCTTGTTTACCTAAAATGATCTAAAAATTTTTATTTTGAAGTATAGCTTGGTGAAGGGTATATAAGATTCGGCCCAGCCGAATATATCTCTCTTACTTGTTTTTTCTTCTTCTCAGGGGATGACCCCTATTCATGCAAATGGCAAGAAAACACTTCAGCGGGAAGTTTGTTCCACATAAGTACAGTACGGCTAAAGAATGAATTTTCCCTGTAATAGTGTGTGCGGTCCACTGGCCAATCGACCACAAAGGGATGTGTTATTGACGAAAAACGTGTATTACGTAAAAATCTGCGGGTATCAGGAACAGGTTTCCTAATTTCGTCAGAACACATTACATTGTACTACCGATAGAACAGTGAAACACAGCCCACATTGCGACGGTGCTCCAGCCAATCAATAGAGTTGGACACCCTACTGGTACCAACAATCACCTTCGCCCTCTCCTGTACGCGGTGGAGCAGCTAAAAAATAGACTTTGAAGCACCGGCCCATACATGGGAGTTGTATTCCATTTTCGGTCGGATATAGGTGGTGTAAATAGTGAGGAGATCAGATGGTGTGAAGTATTTCCTACACCGTTTCAAAAAACCGAGACACTTGAATGCTTCTTTTGACACTTGAAAAATGTGTTTATTTGTATTTTTATGCCCAGAACATCAAGAGCGTCTGATTACACAATATTTACACCATCCATAAATACAGATGAAGCAACATTGTCTGTCGTTCGTTTTCGTGCCAACATGCACCACTGAGTCTTGCGAGCGTTGAATGCGACTCTATTCGCAAGACTCCATTCAGAGATTGCCACAAGGTCCCGATTAAGGGAATCCTTTATGTTCGACCTCATTGCCCCTATCTCCGATAGGTTTGGTCTGTAACTGAATGAATATGAATGGCAAATGTTGCTGTCATCTGCAAAAGAACAGATAAGGTTGGAAGTTTGACGTAGAAGGTCATTTAGAAAAATAAGGAATAGAGTAGGAGAAAAAACGAAGCCTTGCGGTACCCCTGAATTTATCTTATAGTGCGATTTCTGAGAAAGCTCGATGTAAATCGAGAGAAGTTATTACCGACACCAAAAGCAAAAAGTTTCGATATAATATGAAATGACATAAAATAATCAAAAATAAGGGAACTCATTTAAACGCTTAAGTTTCCCATTTGTGAAAATTTGCGCAACGTGCTTCACGAACCTACTTTTTAAATTTTGTACAATTTTCAAATCAAATAAAAATAAATTCAACAAAAGCTTTAAAACAAGTTTTTTCAAATTATATATGTAAGTATATAGAGAAAACAGATTCGTGATAGCAACAGAATTTGTTGCCAATCGAATGATTCTGCATTAGTCACCGTATTTTACAATTGTGGCTACAAAATTTTAGAAGGGGTAAAAAAAAAGGTTGGTTGCTTTAACCGAAATTCTGCTTTATCAACTGACTTTCTGTTGATAGAACCGAAACATTCTATGTGTGCAACCGTATAATTAGATTGGCAACAAAATCGGTTGCTACTACGAATATGTTTTCTTTGTGTATGTATGTGCTATAAATTGTTTACATTTCTTGCAAATATCAAAATGGCCCTAGCATAGTCGAATAGGCCATTGAAGTTATTTAAAAAAAATGGTATTTCTTTTGTGCGGTTGTCAAAAAAGTTCAACCTCAAAACGCGTAAAAGTTTGGAACTTATACGCAAATAGCTTTATTTATCAATTATCAACCTGGCTCGAATCTATAGTTAAAATTAGTGGTAATGGCAAAGAATCCGCTGCTTTTCTATAAAAAAATATAAAAAAGTAATAAAAATTTTAGAAAATTTGTGAATTCATATGTGGAACATGGTAATCCAATCATTGTTTTAATTAAGAAAATTTCGCAGCTTTAGAACAATCCTTAACACGATTTAAGAACATGAATGGATATTTTAAAAGACACTGGGTTAAAGAAGTTTCAATCACAAATCCAACAGCTTAAAAAAATATGGACAGGACGTGGTACTAAAGAAGTACATTACATTTATCCATTATGCAAATCCTTTCACTTTACTATTCTACTTTATTCATAAAATATTTATTTAAACTGAATATACTTTTTTTAGGAGATTTTAAAAAATCGATTTTGTGGGTGAGGTTTTTATTCCAAAATGACCCGAAAATTGTTTTTCCGAAACATTCGCTATCGCGTGGAGCTATGACCAAAATTTGGTTATATCCCTAGTATACATGTATATTTAAATTCAAAAAATGTCTAATGATTAACTGCCATCCTTGGACCAAATGATGGTATCAAAGTTTGGAAGATTCTGCTTATGTTCCAGCTGTTAGTTAATATTTCCATACACAATGCCATTCAATCCAAAGTTACATAATTTTCTCATCAACAAAATATTAGTATTTTATTTGATTTTTACTTTTAATAAATAAAAGTAAACAAAAATTCTAGTTTGCATGCCTAAATTTTCGCTCAAACTTTTCAGAGTTGTTCAAACGAATTTCCATAAATTTTTTAAACATTTAAACTTTTTTATTCTTTGTGAAAGCATTTTTGAGCAAAAATACTTACACTTGTTAAAAAAGATTTGAATTTTGTTTAAGTGTAAAGAAAGGTCTAATTAAAAACATTTTTTTAATTTGTATACAAAAAAATACTTTACAATAAAAATTACAAAAAATTTGAAAAAATGTCGAATTTTAATTTGCTAAAAAAAACTTTTTTATGAAAATGTAAAATTTTGGGAAAAAAAAGATTTTTCTAGAAAATATATTTTTTTGGGAAAACAGTTTTGAAATCTTTTTTTTTTTTTTTTTGGAAAACAAAGCTTTTTCTAAACAAATTTAGAAATAACGAACAAATTTTGTAGAACTAT
Organism: Calliphora vomitoria; assembly: GCA_942486065.2. NCBI lineage: Eukaryota > Metazoa > Arthropoda > Insecta > Diptera > Calliphoridae > Calliphora > Calliphora vomitoria. The sequence goes on from OW818031.2 coordinate 40,251,442, forward strand.
TTTTAGGTGAAAAATATTCCTATAATATATATAATGCTTTTTACAAACAAGTTTTTTTTGGAAAAAAGCTTTTTGATCTTTAAGTGGAAATCGGTATTTACTGTGAAATACATTTATTAAAAAATGTTAAGGTGGAAAAAATATTTAACCAAGTATTGATGTAACAAATCTCTTTTTTGTGAAAAAAGGCTTTTTTTTTCATACGAAAACAATTTTTCTGCTTTAGATAATACAAAGCTTATTTTTTTAGTAAACATTTTATGTGAAAAAGAGCTTTTGGTAGAAAACTTAATTTTATGCAACATTTATATTTATTAAAAAAATAACTTTTGCTTTACTTGGAAGAAAAAAAAGCAATTTTATAGAAAACAATTGTTTTAGTGTAAATATATTTTGAAAAAAAGTTTTATATGGAAAAAAGCTGTTTTTAGAAAATTAATTGCTGATAATAATAAATTTTATTTAGAAAATAAATTTTTGGTGCATAACAACAATTTTGGTGGAACAATGTGTTTTTGATGAAAAAAAGCTTTTATTTGTGAAATACAATTTTTGTTAGATTTAATGATTCGGCGGCTTGGCTTAACCGACTCTTAGGCGTTCGGTGCAAATCTCTGATGGTTTGTTACGATAACACAATAAACAAAGCATACAGAGTAGTATTATTTTATGACATTTTTTTGCTTGAAAGACTATAACAACTTTTTTAAACCATTGTGAAATATTAAGACATTATGACAATATGACATGATAAGAGACCTTGTAAATTGACCATATATTTTTTCCAAAAAGTTTTTTGTAAAAGGGTTGCAAAAGGCTGCATCCCAGACTTATGTACTATTGAATAAATATTTACCTGTAGATTATTTTAATTAAAGTCTGTAATGAAAAGAAAATAAAAACATTTTTTAGTTAAATGTATACCGATCCTTAGAGTAGGGGTATTAACTTGAGAACATTGCTACATATTAATTCGGCTGTGTTCGTCGTTGGGGGTGTGTTAAGTTCCAAAATAATCAAAAGACTATAAATTTTAGAACCAGTTACAAAAGATTTTACTTTAGGTAGCCGATTCATATAGAAGAAAGGTAAATGGTTGACCATACTGGTATAGCTTAAGATATAATTTGCCATACCTTCTGATACCCACTCACCAGACTAAAACATTATTTCTCAGCCCTAATAAAAAGAAATTACAACAAATAAATTTCCTTAGAATCCTTTTCAAAATTCAAATAAAAGTTGAAAACAAATTAAAACAAATTTTGTCCGCATGTGGAACCTTTTCAATTGAGTTATAGTTTTCGTTTGATGAAAATTTTTAAAAATGTTGAAACTTATAAAATTCATTGCCAACTCAACTAACATTTAAAACAAATTTCAATAAAAAAATTCCTACACCCAAACTTAAATATTAAAAAAAAAACTATTAATTTTGTAACAAAGAATTTACTAAGAAATCAATTTTAATATTTAGGAAAATTGTCACCATCACAAATATAAGTTCATATAATTGAGGGGTATAGAAAAGTCTCTTATCTCCCTTTTGTTCGTGAACTTATCTAATAATGCCATCTAGTAGCATATGATGAATGCGTGTGGTTAGTTAATATACCAATACCAAATCCGCTTTGCAACTATATAATACAATGGTCAAAAACAACCGATTGAAGCAAAGACAGCAAAATCCAGAAAGATTTTAGCTTTTTTGGAATCAGTTTTGCCTAATTATTTATCTTTTAAGTGTTTTGAAAAAAGTTTTGTTTTCAATTCCAAAAGGCTAAATTTTGCTGAAGTCAAATACATTTCACTGTTTTTTGAAAAGTATATGAATAATTTTTGTTTTTATATATTTTGTTCATGTTACTATTAAATCTCTATCATTTAAACTAAAATTTCTTTTGCAATATTAATTTTAGAGATTGATAATATAACCAATATTTGTTAGTATCTATTTGTAATTAGGAGTTATATTAAAAAATTTAATACTATTATTACCTATTGCTTAAACTAGTTTAATTTACTGTGGCTCACCTACAGCATTTATGTGGTTTTGAAAAAAATCTATAACTTTGATTTTAATCGAGCTGCCCTCTAAATAATTGCTAATTTCCCTTCAGCTCAATGCGTATTTCATAAAAATATTTCATATATATTTAGTAGATAAACAACATTTATTACGATGTAGTTAGTTAGTGCAACAAAAGGTCATTTGTTTGTTAAATTTCCACAAAAGTTCAATTATTAAAAATCGTATTTAATCTTTAACACTTAATCTCAACAATAACAGCTAAATGCGACTATATTTAAATGTGTAACACAAAAACACACTCAAAAAAGGCATTACAACTAAAAGCAATTATTATACATATTGTGAATGTGATTTACATACATTTGGATATTAGAGCGGCTCACGAAAAATGTTTTCGCTAAAAATATGAAATTTTGATATCATAATAAAGGTCCGCTTCTGACTAAAAAATTAAGCCATTCAATACAAAGAAAGTTCTTGAACAACCATTTTCGAAACATAACTTCATTTTGAGCGAGTGACGATGTCATAGATGACAACTAGATAGGTAACTGAGAGCCAAAAACCTAAGTCTGTTGTCAAAAACCTAATTCATGAGAATGTATTGCATGTATTTTGTTATTGTACCACCCGTATGTGTGAAAAGACAGTATTTTTTTCCATTTTATTGCTCTCTCCTTCCATTTATTCTATGGACGATATTATTGTATATTTAGATTGGGCCGGTCTAATTTGTGTGTAAATATGTTGGTAAAAAGTGGTTTTGTACTCACATATATATTGTTTGTGTGTATTCGTATTTCTATATGTGTGTTTTTATAATTATCGATCACTGATTTATTCTCATTCATATATATAAAAACACAGTGATACAAATGATTACTTAATACAACAAAAAACTATTGATTATAAAAAATTATAAAAATACTGAAAGAAAGAATAGTGGAAAATTATTTCAAGCCATACCAAAATATATGATGATTTGTTCTCTTTCTACCACCACTAGCGATAATGGTGTATGTATTATTCCGTTTGTAATTTCTACATTTTTCATTTGCGACCATTTAAAATATATAAACTTTAGAGATAGCAGAGGCGATATAGCCATCAACTTTTTGAAGCCAGTAAATAACCAACATATGTTATTGGTACATCAATATAATCGCTATTGTCCAACTTAGGTTGCTAATCAAAATCGGCCCAAAAATGACTAAGATATGAGCAGAACTACCCCGATTTTTCACATATTTTGATTAATATCTGGATTACTAGGTCATTAACATAGACAATATGGATATCTAATAATAGATATTTGAAAGACCTTTCCAACTACCTTTCCAACTACCTATATAACGCCATTTTTTACAAATAAAGCTCTCTCAATTGTTCTAACATTATTGCTTAAATAAAAGCATGATCTCTAAATATTACCTATTTTAACCGTAGAATACTAATTTACGTAGCTGATTTCAAATAGGGAACTTCGCGAAAGCGTGTCTGACAGAATTATTGAAGATTTGGATCCCGAAGATATCTGGAGTCTTCAGAAAATTGATTTCAACAGACAGACGGACATGACTAAATCGACTCCGCTATCTGTAAGGATCCAGAATATATACACTTTATAGTGTCGAAAAATTATATTGTGGAAATTACAAACGGAATGACAAACTAATATAAACCCTTCTCACAAAGGTGAAAGGTATAAAATGAGGAGTGAAAAGGAGGCAGCCAAATTTAGTTCTTAGAGTTTTCCTAAAATTTTTTCATATTTAAAAAATGAGAAATGAAAAGAAGCCAATATATTATCATGAATTTTTGAATTTTTTTTCTTTACAACCATCGCCTGAAAATTTTGAATCGAATAAAAAAAAAAATCTGCCAAATCGTTCCAGACATTCTCACGTGATGGCATTACATACATGGACCATTTAATTTTTATATATATAGACAAAATCAATTTGACTGATGAAAAATAATTTTAATTCAGTTAAATCATTTAATGTTGAATGAGTTCTATGTGATTCATCAGTGTATAAACACAATTCAAATAAAAGCTAAATAATAAGTTTTTTGAGAAAGAATGTATAGAATGAATTGCTGAGATTTTTTAATTTTGAATTAAGATTTAGTGAATTAAGCTCAAATTGAATTAATTAACTCGATGATATCGTGATGTCTAAGCTGGGTACGAGCATGTGTACAACCCATTAGACATTTTAACTTCACTCCCATGGAACTGACTACTGCACGACAAGAGCCTAATATCTAATACTACTTACGTTTCATCAGCTTTTCTCCGTGTATTTGTCTACATTTATAGACAATGGCTTAATTAATGTTTTTATTGTTAGTAGTCGGTTTGTTGTTGCTATTGTATTTTACGAGAATAATTACTGTTATTACAACAAACAATAGTTGTGTTTATATGGTTATTGTTGTTGTTGGTATGCGGTATAATATGTGTTTTTTGTTTTTTTGTTTTTGGTATTTTTTTTTTTTTATACATCTCTGTTTGCTGGTGTTTTATTATAAATTTTTTGTGAGTGCGGTTTATATTTTATAGTATTGTTTATTTAGTATAATTGTTATTGCTATTTTTTGTTTATTATTTGCTAGTGTTAATGGCGGGAGGCTTTCTTAACGCATTTACATGTAGTTTTGAATATTTGTCAGGCACACTGTAATTAACGCACAACTGCACACGATAAAAAGTTCATTAGAATGGATAGTGGACCTTTTTACAAACAAAATTAAATCGAATTTTCGTTTATCATCAAAAACATAATTAGTGGATTCACAAGGAATCCTATCATTATATATTGTCATAATGTTCAAATATTTCACAACGGCTTAATCGGCTCTTAGGCGTTCGGCGCGGGTCTTTGCTGGTTGGTCTACTAATGTTTTTTTGTTGAAAGAATGGAAGCTCCCGTGGTTCACTGGTATATACTTTCAAATGAGGTGACTTTAAAATCGGTGACCATAAAAAAAAATTACTTTTGGTCACCTTCTCAAAACATGTGCCACTTTGCGGTGGAGATATTAGCAGCAGACAAGTACGGCATATGACAGATATATTCACAGTAATATTGGTATTCTCCCAATAAAAGGTGCAAGGAAAATCTGTCTTAAGAGAATACGAAAGGTGTTATCTAAAGATGTTATCTTAAACTATATGGAGCTAACTGTACCTCGTTTCTATATTTTATGCGACAAATTCGCTTTCAAAGACTACTGTCGAGGCTGAGTTTGTCGTGAGTGGGCATAGCGAACTGGATTGGCTGACTTTAACATATACCTGAATACCTCACTTTGGATATCTAACGAGAGTCCCCACTTTGCTTTACTGCTGGCGTAATATCAAAGTAGTATCGACAATTTCAATTAAATGAAATTAAAATATTCACAAATACATTCCTTTATAGCACTGTTGGCGTTACTTTATTGCGCGTATAAATTCTGTTACTTTTCTTACAACAAGTGGTAAAAAGTTAATAAATATTTATGTGTCCAATATAAATATCTCGTTCTCTATTTATACGCATATATATGAATACACATATGTTATTGTGTATATGTGTTTCTCTATACACTGCAGTACTTGGAACTATTACACCATCAAATGGCAAAATGTTTAACTTATTAAATTAATACGCGCATTTTAGTGTGAAATGCCCAAACATTCGAATTTCATAGCGAATATACCAGCTGTTAATAGTTGCATGTAGATATCGAACTGCGATATTTTAAGTGTAGAGTAATCCAAAAGTTGGTTGCTTTTATTATAATCAAAATGAGAGAACCATTATAATTGGAACTATTTGTTGAAAACGATCATAATAAGTTCGATACAAACATAGTGCTAACTTAACAATTGTTATCTCTAGCACTGCAGGGTACCTTTACATATGCGACTTTATAGACATTTACTTGAGATTGGTATTTTATTGTCTGTAAATATTTAACGAGCATAAGAATGTTTAAGCAACAAACTGTGGTGGAGTTGGTGTGAGGGGTTTTGTCCCACACAATAAATCACAAAGATTTAACAATGCTTAACTTTAAGACAGCTTTAAAAGTTTAAAAAAATTGTATTCAGTTCGTTGTATTTAAGATAAGTAAATAAAACTAAAGAATCAATAGCAGTTAGAACTTCAGAATAGTTAATTGCAAATTAGGAAATTTCTTAAAGAAAGGATTTCGTTTTTCCAAACACTATCTTTAATACTAAACGCTACATATTGCACTACATATTCTACTACTAATAAATACTTGGTCTTATGATAAATACTAAGTCATATAGTAAAGATAAGGTCTTATAGTACAGCTTAGGTCTTATAGAAAAGATTAGGTCTTATATTATATACTAGGTCTTAGATATAGATATAACGTCTTAATATTAAAAACTAGGTCTTAATAGTATAGATACGTCTGCATAGTAAATATTACGTCTTCATAGTAAAGACTACATTTTCATAGAACAGACCACATCTTCGTACTAAACGATACTAACGACTATGACATCATAGTTAAGACTACATCTTCATAGTTAAGACTGTATAGAATATACAAAAGGTTGCGTTTTAATTCTAAAGACTATGTCTTCATACTAAGACCACGTCTTCATACTAAGACTACGTATTCATACTAAAACTACATCTTCCTTCTAAGACTAGGTCTTCATACTAAGACTACGTCTTCATACTAAGACCACGTCTTCATACTAAGACTACGTCTTCCTACTAAGACTACGTCTTCATACTAAGACTACGTCTTCATACTAAGACTACGTCTTCATACCTAAGACTACGTCTTCATACTAAAGACTACGTCTTCATACTAAGACTACGTCTTCATACTAAGACTACATCTTCCTACTAAGACTAGGTCTTCATACTAAGACTACGTCTTCATACTAAGATTACGTCTTCATACTAAGACTACATCTTCCTACTAAGACTAGGTCTTCATACTAAGACTACGTCTTCATACTAAGACTACGTCTTCATACTACGACCACATCTTCATACTAAGACTACGTCTTCATACTAAGACTACGTCTTCATACTAAGACTACATCTTCCTGCTAAGACTAGGTCTTCATACTAAGACTACATCTTCCTACTAAGACTACGTCTTCATACTAAGACTACATCTTCCTGCTAAGACTAGGTCTTCATACTAAGACTACGTCTTCATACTAAGACTACGTCTTCATACCTAAGACTACGTCTTCATACTAAAGACTACGTCTTCATACTAAAGACTGCGTCTTCATACTACAGACGACGTACTCATATGCAGTGTTGTAGGAAAATAGATGTTTAGAAAACAGCACAGTTGATTATTTAGGAAAGAAAATACTGTATACGTCTTATACAAAACGACTACATGTTATACAAATGACTACATCTTATACAAAAGACTACGTCTTACACAACAGACTACGTCTTATACAAAAGAGTACATCTTATACAAAAGACTACGTCTTATTAAAGAGATTATGTCCTCATACTAAATGCTACATCTTATAGCTAAGACTAACTCTTCATACTAAATATCTTTACTGTTTAATTTCTAGAAAATTTGTCTACTCTATATTGTTTTTAAATTGTATATCAGAAGCTTTTGCAGATTATACGTCATCAATCTTGTTCTTACAACTTTTTTTTAATTGAAGAGGTTGGACCGCTATGTTTACTTTTGTCACTGGTATGAACTGTAATTTAATTTTAAATGTTTCTGATAGTTTTCCACTATTGAACGGACTAATTATATGATTTGTTTAATATTTTATGCATATATGAAACGTGACATAACATGATTAAATAAGAATTTTCAATTAAAAATATGTACACTTGTTTAAATTTTATACTTATATTTCTATGGACTTTTATATCAATTTTTGTATAATTATACGCTCTAAAGTACGTCACGTTTTCTTTTTTTTTTTTTGTTTTTGTTAATTTTTCAACGTCAATTGACAACCACTTTAATTAACCGGTTCAATACAGAAGTACTCAAAAAATAATTGGCTAAATCTTTTTCGCTTTCAACTTTCCTAATTAATTAAAGCTTAACAATTCACACTCCTTCCAACACGCCCACCTACAACACGAACATAAACACAAATACTTGTGTATGATTAAGACAATATACATACATGTGTTTTTGTTTCTGTATGTGTGTGTGTGTGTGTGTATGTAAGTAATAAAAAACACCTCTCAAATCAAAATGGAAATAAACTTAAATCCAACATAACCAGGCAACCTACAAGTGCGGATTAATTTGTAGCAACAGCCAGCACAAAAAAAAGAAGGAAATCAAACTTTTCAACTTCATCAGCATGATTTCAGTTTAAGTTTAGCAACATCTTCATCATCACGCTGCTATTTATGGCGCTGGTGGTTGGTGCTGATGATCTTGTTCATGTTCATGTTAACGATAAGTAAAGGAAACAGTAGCAACAGCAAAAGCAAGAGTAACAACAACTGTTTAGTACTTTGGCAAATAGTTATTTTTCCTCTTTCACACATTCATACTTCCTTAAACTTTCACATGTGTGTGAGTGTATGCTTGTGTATTTAATATGCATGTATGAGTAATGGTTTTATTAGTGCAACATTTTTATGAAAAGTAAAGAAAAAAAAAAAAACTGCCAAAGCCGGAAAAAGTAGGAAAAGCGGAAAAAGTGTTAACATGTGTTGTTCTCACTATAAACAAAAGTTAAATTGTACAAGTTAGAGCCAACTTCAAGGCGCCAAATGTTGCATTTTAAGAGAGTGTGTTATTTAATATTTTAAAAGGTGTAGATCCGGAAGATGTGTAGTGTTTTAGGAAATTATATATAAAGCGCAGTAGATTATTTCGGAACGAAAATATTGTATATGTTTTATACAAAAGACTACGTCTTATACAAAATACAGCGCCTTATACAAACTTCGTCTTATACAAAGGACTACGTCTTATACAAAAGACTACGCCTGATACAAACTACGTTTTATACAAAGGACTACGTCTTATACAAAAGACTACGCCTTATACAAACTACGTCTTATACAAAGGACTACGTCTTATACAAAAGACTACGTCCTATACAGAAGACTACGTCTTATACAAAAGACTACCTCATATACAAAAGACTACGTCTTATACAAAAGACTACGTCTTATACAAAAGACCACGTCTTATACAAAAGACTACGTCTTATACAAAGGACTACGTCTTATATAAAAGATTGCTTCTAATACAAACGACTACGTATTATACAAAAGACTACGTCCTATACAGAAGACTACGTCTTATACAAAAGACTACGTCTTATACAAAAAACTACGTCTTTTATAAAAGACTACGTCTTATACAAAAGACTACGTCTTATACAAAAGACTACGACTTATACAAAAGACTACGTCTTATACAAAATACCACGTCTTATACAAAAGCCTAAGTTTTATACAAAGGACTACGTCTTATACAAAATAAGAGACTACGTCCTTCTCTAAAGATTACGCTTAGTAATTAATGAGCATGAGTATTATTTTCTACTGTCCTAGTTTACCATTTCCTTAATATATATTGAATAAGAAAATCTTTGACGACAATTGTGTGAGATATAAAACAAATCGTTAATATAATTAAATAAATTTTCCTAATTAGGACTTTATCGGTCACCTTGTCATCAGTAGAAGATAATTTTCATGAAAGTGTGGCACATCTTGACGCCGTCAAAGGAAGACGCTTTCTATCGTCGAGTCGTCAAAAGAGTTTTAAGGAAGAAGTAATTTATACTGGAAATGAAAAGACTTCAACAAGTTTTATTCAAAGACTACTTTTCGTTAGAAAATGTTCTCGCGTAAATCGTCGAAGATAATTTGATCTCCCACATTTTGGCAAATTGGGTTGCAGTCTCTCAGTACTATTTGCTATTATACTGGCATACATGTTTCCGAATAGAATTTATTGCAGATGTGATGGCTGTTTTACCAACTAACAAAACCATTTACAGTAATTTTATAAACTTTTTCTTTAACAAAGAAAAAAACTAAAAAAAAAAAAAACAGCAAAAGAAACAAACATGATTTGTAGCAGTCATTAGTAAAATTGGTTAATTGATGAATGACGTAATTGTTATTTGTGTTTTTTTATTTGTTCTATACTTAAAGGAACGAGTTGAAAAAAACACATTTAACAACTGCAAATTAGTGTTTATTTGTTATATTGTTTTTTCTAGTACAAACAACAAATGTGAAAACATTTTTTAAAAATTAAATACTAATTTATAATGTGAGTCTAAGAGTATAAACTATCAAGGTTATAAGCTGAAATTAGTTTTGGCAGTTAAAGAAGGAAAATGGCAGAAGCACATATACAGTCACAAAATTATGCAAACAATTTTTCTGTTCACCAGAAAAATTTACGTCTGTTACAGCCTGAAATATCCTTGTTCTAGGATTATGCGATGATTAGCTCCTATACAGGATAAAAGGATTTTGATCTTTAAATTTCTTTGGAATTTCACAACTAAATTTCATATGGTTTCTTTAGAAGATTTACCAAAAAAAAAAAAAATCTGAAAATGAATTTTGATTATTAACAATAAGTTCTGGAACAAAAGTATTCAACTAGGTATATGAAAATAAATTACTATACGTTAGAGATCACACTGAAACTCATTTCTTAAAGAGAATTAGTTGTCCCAACGTACACATACTTAGGATATATGTAAGTCCCCATTCCTTACAACTCTTACAATACCCAACTTTCATTATATATACTTAACTATCGAAGACCAAAACATTTTATTCCAAATATTTGCTTTTTATAACAAAATTTTAGAATAAATTTAACGAAAATTTTATTCCATAAAGAAATAAAACTTTTCTTTTTGTTCTAAATTACTTTAATTTTTACTCGTAAAAGGAAACAAAGTAAATTTAAATTCCATTAAAGTTTATATGGAAATTCCATAAACAAATATTGTTTTGGTCATACAAGAATTTATATTTGTGGCATTTCGATTTGAATTCTACATACATACATACAATAAATATTAAAAAAATAATTTAATTTTTACTATTTATGAACAAATATTTGTATCAAGTTAAGGAAATCGTAAATACTTCATATGTTAATGTATATAACATGATTTCTTACAAAGAAGTTATAATTTTGTTTAAATAATAAAAATAACATGATGTACACCTGATACTTATGTTACAATCTGTTTTTAAACACATATTATGATGGCCTCAGTAGTCGAGTAGCAACTAAAATTTAACGGCCTGTTGCACAGTGGGTTAGAAACATTTGGATTCATTAATATAATCCGAAGTGTAAGAAATCGTATAGAAAGAATTGCAAAGTAATCTGTATCTCGCTTTTGTAGATTATACTACATATTCTGACAGCATATTCTGTTGCAAAATATGGGATCTTTTAAAAAACTCTGGTATTCCACATAAGCTAATTAACCTCATAATAGCTGAATATGATAACTTTAATTGCAGAGTCTTGCACATCAGCCGGATCTCGAAACCATTTCTTCCGAAATCGGATGTAATAGAGGGATGCCTAGTGTCTCCATTACTCTTTCTAATTGTTATAGACAATGTCCTTGAAAATACGGTTGGTTTAATCAACAGAAAGAGCAACATCAGACAATGAACATAGGATTGGTAAGGCAAACAGTGCGTTCTTTCAACTGCGAAGTATTTGGAAATCATTCATTATACAAGGTGGCGCAAAAGTAAATTTCTGATGTTTTTTGTCTGTAATAAAAAAAAAAATAATGAAAAACTTTGATTCTTCTTGTGGATTATTTTTATTTGGTCTTTTAATTTTTTTTACAGCAAGTCGAGAATATGATGCCATGTAAATGGCCGCCGCCACAATTGATTGTCATTTGAGCCATTTTTATGGCATATTCCATCACTTTGGCCAAAACTTCCGGCGATAGGTCCTCACATTGTTGAGGGATATTGTTTTTAAGAGCTGCAAGAGTCTGAGGCTTGTTGACATAAACCCGCGACTTCAAAAAGCCCCACAAAAAGAAGTCTGGAGTGGTCAAATCAGGCGATCTTGCTGGCCAGTGCAAGTCGCCAAAACGGCAGATTAGGCGCCCGGGAAATGCATCCTTCAGCATATCGGTTGTGGCACGTGCAGTGTGTGCCGTTACACCGTCCTGTTGGAACCACATGTTTTCCAATCCCAATTCATCAAGTTGCGGCAAAAAGAACTCGTTGATCATTGCTCTGTAGCGCTCACCATTTACAGTAACCGTTTGGCCCGCGACGTCTTCGAAGAAAAAAGGTCCGATGACTCCTCCAGCGAAAACAGCACACCATACAGTGACTTTGAGCGGGTGTAATGGCTCTTCGTGGGTTACACGCGGATTTTCAGTGCACCAGAAGCGTAAATTTTACTTATTTACGTACCCGCTAAGATGGAAATGGGCCTCATCACTCATGATTATTTTTGATGAAAATTCATCTTCCTCTTGGTGGTGATTAAGGATGGCTTGAGCGTACGTTCGACGTGATTGGCGGCAGCTAACAGCTGATGCACCATCTGGATTTTGTACGGAAACATCTTCAAATCTTGTACCAACATTCGCTGTAAAGACCGTCGACTGATACCCATTTGCATGGCACGTCGTCTGGTCGACGTCGACGGCGCTTCCATGACATCCTCGACTACAGCAGCAATATTCTCTGCAGAACGGCTACTCCGGGGTCTGCTAAACGTCGCAGTGTTTCACCAGTAGGCGTTGGACGGCCAGGAAATCTGCGACGAAATTCTCGTTGTGCCAAAGTCACCGACCTATTATTGGTTAAATAAATAGTCAGCAATATTCCGCGTTCTGGAGCAGTGTAGCGTAACATTGTTTATTAACGTGTATTTCGCATGTGTTTACTACACAAATGTCAAAACAGAACTGACATTAGGGGCCAATCGCAAAATTTATAGCATTTTCTAATAGGAGGATTACTTTTGCCTCACCTCGTATCAGTCAATACTAAAATAAAATTATTCAGGTCAAACGTTCTATCAGTTTTACTTTATACTTGCGAAACGTGGCTGACAACAATAGCACTGAATTGTAAACTACAAAGTTTTACAAATCGCTGCTGGCGCTACATTTTGAAAATCTGGTGGCCAACCGTACTATAAAGAAAATGCAACATTGAACCTATACAAATTATTATTAAAAAAGAAGAAAGTGACAATGGATCGGGCGCACTCCTAAGAAGGATCCAGATGAAATAAGCCGCCAAGCTCTAGATTGGAATCCACAAGGCAATAGAAGAAGAGGTCGGCCAAAGACCATATGGAAAAGAAGCTTGCTTAAGGACATCGAAAACAGCGGAAGAAGCTGGAACTAAATAAAAGTACTAACGAATAATCGAATATCTTGGAGACTTTTTTAGAGGCCCTATGATCCGTAGGGAGTTAAAAGGACAGAAGAAGAAGATGAGAATGCAAAGCCCGCCAACTAGCTGAATCCACATCAAAGCCAAATATCCATTGCGCTAAGGGTCCTATCAATTTTGAGCTGCTGAAATCTAATCAATCTATCAAAGGGAACCTTCACCGAACCCAAATTATTCATGCAAAGCGAGTATTGTGGTTGGGAAGTTTTGCCTCAGTCGCTTTGTAGTCTTGGTTGGTAACTATTATTGTGAAAATTGATTGAAAACATTTGTTTATTTAAAAAGCTAATTCGATTCCTAAAGTATTCAACAATATTCTAGAGACAACTGCTTGTCCTAGAGACTACATCTAATTCTAGAGACTACATCTAATTCTAGAGACTACGTCTTATTCTAAAGACTACGTCTTATTCTAAAGACTACGTCTTATTCTAAAGACTACGTTTTGTTCTAAAGACTACGTATTAATCTAAAGACTACGACTTATTCCAAAAACTACGTCTTATTCTAAACACTACGTCTTATTCTAATGACTACGTCTTATTGTAAAGACTACGTCTTATTCTAAAGACTACGTCTTATTCTAAAGACCACGTCTTATTCTTAAGTACGAGGGTAACTGAGGGCTAAAAGCCTAATTCATGAGAATGTATTGCATGTATTTTGTTATTGTATCACCCGTATGTATGAAAAGAGAGTAATTTTTCCATTGGAGAGTAATATGTCTCCTTCCGTTCTATGGGTTTTCTCTATGTACGAACCCATGTAAATACATATCGATTCAAACATACCTCAGCTTCACGAGCTACCGATTTAGCTCGTGTTCCTAAACCAATATATCTTGCTTGATAACGAAGGACATATTACTGGATTGTGTTAGTTTAAGCCAAAAATTAAATGTATATAAAACCCAGTTTCTCCATTTCAACTCTTTCTCAGTCGCACGAAAGTTTTCAAGGACTCAAATTTCAATTGACTTCGAGTGAATAACTTTCCTTAACTGTATGTTCGGTATTAAAGTTTCACAAATAATGAGTATACTGATATCTTTTAAACTTATAAATTGTTTCTAACATTACGTTTGATTTAACACTACTGTCGTAATTCAAGACATGTATGTTCATTATTCCACTACTTTTTATACGTATGTAGTAGTATGTACGACTGTGTTTTAGCACGTGTTTTCCTTACGCATTTGCTTACGTATTAAATAGCTTCAATATGTTTTAATGAAAAGATTCTTTTTATCTTTATACTTTGAGCAATTTTAATACAAAGTTGTTGTTATTATTGTTCTTACAAAAGTTGTTTTTATTGTTGACCTAACTCTTTGAACTCATAAAATAAAAGAGAAAACTTAGATGAAAAACAACAATAACAGCAACAAAAACTTCCGGTTTATTAAAAAACTTTACACAACTGACCATCTTTAAAACATGCTTCTATACATGTATTTTTTGTTAACCAAAAACGAAAAAAATATGAAGAAAACTGCAAAAACAAAAAACAAAAAAAAACTTAAAATATGTATGCTAAAAAAAACAAACATACGCATACACTCACACATATACACATAAAGTGAAGAAAAACAAAAGTTTTTCAAATTTTTTTTTTTTTTTGTTTTTTTTGTTTTTGCTTATAAAGCGGAAAAAAGACTTACAAGTTTGAGATTGACCCAAAAAAACACAATCAAAAGAAATGGAAATAATTTGATGGAGAATAAAATGCAAGAATGTATGACCCTGTTTAAAATGAAAATATTTTAAATTCATAATTTGAGAGTAGAAAAATATGGAATTTTATATATATTTGGATGGTTGAAATGTTTTAAAAATAGATAGCAGTACCCTTTTATATGTTTTTTTACGCCAAAAAGATTCATACATAAATATGTTCATTATATAAAAAAATCAAAACGTATCATTAGAAGAAAGAACAGGGAAATGTGTTATATTCTGCTTATATAGAAACCATCAAGAGTTTACATAAAGGTCATGGTCAAATATGGACCGATCCTAACAAAATATCTGTTTATGGTTTATCTTTTAAATGAAACTTACTTTTGCTGATTTTCTGGGGGGCTGTAGGGAATCATGGACCGATTCTTACTATTTTCTACAAAATATATCTTTTATAAAATTTTTAACAAATAGAGTTCAACTGGTCAAGCCTCATTTTCGAAATATTATTGTCCAATGATACTTCAGCCCAAAATCTGCACCAAGCAGTAACATGTTGTGGATGCATTTGATTCTCGGCATTTTTTTGTGGGTCCTATAAACCACAAATATGGCAATTTTAACAAAAGCGTGATACACAGTTCCGAGCATATTTTGTATCTGAAATGCCGTTTAACAATAGAAATGCTATGTTTTCTTGTGTTACTAATCCTTAATTGTCAGCTGTTAAAATGTTCTTTTTACTGCACAAATGGTGGAAAATTCGAGTCTTCCAGGCATATTGGGACACCCTTTATATAGTTATGAGTTGGAAAAGCAGAAGAGCAGTTTATGCTTCAGAATTTTGTTGCTAATTTATAAAATTATATTTGCAGAGCACACTATTGCCAACCAACCTAGGAATTAAAAGTTGTTCACGTATTTTAGTCACCTTTTTATAAATTAAGTCCCAATATGCAAGCAACACTTGAATTTGAAACCATTTGTGCAGTAAATCGTCTTCAAACGAAATCATCCTAAATAAAATAAATATTTTAAATTATATTAGAATTGATGCATTTAAATTTTCTAGCCATGTAAACTTTTTGGCAGAAATCTCTTGAAGGCAAACATAACTAAAGAACTATTTCTAAATTGAAAATGTTCAAACAAATATCAAATAACTTTAAAGGAATTTTTAAGTTTTAAATTTTGTATGTTTTAAATTTAGCAATCAAAACATGAATTCAATTAAAACATTTTCTATAGCAGATAAATCAATACAGTAGGGATATTCAGAGGACATCTAAAATAGAAGTAATAAGAAAAAATAATAATTAAGTGAAGAAGTCGAAATCTAAAATTAAAATGTTTATGAACGTTTGGAAATTTATAAAAATTAGGCATATAAACTTGAACGGTTGTCTTTTCGAATTGAATTACGAAGTAAATCTCTACCAAAATTAACAAAATCATTAAATTAAAAAAATTTCGCGACTTTTTGAATTTCCTAGCTCTTAACTGAAAGGTCAACACTGCTGCTATCAGCAGGCATCTGTCAGTTGACTCCTGTCAAAACTTGAACAAGCTGCGTCATGTAGTTTACGTTTGACAGCCATTGACAGGATTTTTTGAATTTCCCGGCTCTTAATTGAAAGCTAAACACTGCTTTTGTCAACAGGCATCGGTCAGTTGACTCCTGTCAAAATTTGAACAAGCTGCGTCATGTAATTTGCCTTTGAAAGCCATTGACAGGATTTTTTGAATTTCCCGGCACTTAACTGAAAGATCAACACTGCTGCTGTCAACAGGCATCTGTCAGTTGAAAGCCATTGATAGCAGACTACTTCGCACAGTGGTTTAGCATGAAATATATGAAAAAACGAACAAATTTGTTAAAGAGGGCAAGGTTTGTGGAACTTCTGGGGAGCAAATAAATCCTTTTTACATAAGTGTTTGATATTGTTGAAAACCTTAGGACTTGAAGATTGATATTCTAGTAAAATTAAGTAATTTTATGTATTTTTGGAACATAATTTGCTTCAGAAACTAAAAAGATTATAATATGGTTATTTTCCATGAAGAAAAATATAAAATTTGAATTAATGTAAAATTTTAACGGTTAAAGCTATCATAACAAAATTTGGAACTAATATAGACTTAAAAGACCTTAAATCAATGGGATTACTCTTTATTTTCAAATAACGAAATTCTTAAAACGGGGAAAATGTAATCCAAAAACTGAGTTTTTTTAGAAAAGTTCCTACTGTAACTTTATTTACCGTGTGATAGTAAAAAAACTTTGGAAATATTTAAGAAGCATATAGGGTTATATAAATGAGAAGCTTCTTTGAGGATCGCTGGTTTATCTTTCTAGAATTTTTTACTCAAATCTTAAATTGTATTTAAGAATTGGCCAAGTTTGAATAGGTCTGAGGGGTGTTGTCCGCTCAAGTGAGCCAAAATTTACTTTACACGCTTTTACATTAAATTTTCTTTATGGATCATATAAAAATTATATATAGTCGCGAAGAAATTTTTTTTCTACAAAGGAAAAAATATATGGATATTTTTGGGAGAAAAACTTAAAAAATACGGCAACTTTGGATACGTTTAACTTTCTATAGGGTAAGATAACTGTTAGCAAATTTTTCTATTTCTTTTAGAACTTTATCATCAATATAGGTGATATTTTATGCAAAAAATTCGACACTCTGTAGGCCCGCCACATCTAAAAAACCATAAAAAGATCAAGCAAAATTAAAAAAAAAATAAATAAACCCAAATATCTCTAAAACTATTAGAGATAATCTACACATATTTTTGTAGATCTTATTAAGCAGTATTTTTATATTAAATTACAGTTCATTCCGATCATAAATGGATTTTTGGAGATTTTAAAAAAAAAAATAAGACCCGAGGTGATCAATTTTGAGGGGCAACTCCCCCATTAGCGCTATGAAACTGAACAACTGCAAATCAACTCGAAAACACCTTAGCTCTAATTACGTGAAGTTTCGTAACAATGTCTCCAATAATTCCCTATATACCGAATTATTTTCTAAACCACTGTGCTTCGTGACTTAAAGAGAAATTGGAAAGAATGAATTTCGTCTGCTCATCCTACAATATTTTTGGCGGAAAAAAATCATGAGTCAAATAAAGACTAAATTTGACAAATACTATGGGAATTCTGTACCATAAATTTCAATGGAAAAAAAGCACGGAAGATGCCGAATGATCAGTTGATGTCTGTACATCCGAAACAATTGAAAATTGGACCTTTTTTTGGCTTTTCTCTCCACCCAAACAAGGAAATGATCGTCAACATTGAACAGAACATCAACAACTTGATGGTGATAAAAGCTCACCAAGATTTTGAACAGATTGTCGTCCTACCGTATATTTTTGAAGGAAACAAGTCCAGCAGCTATTTTTTCCTCACGCAAATCTGGAAGCTGTAAAAGCAGTTATTTAATCGTACACGTTGCTGGAAGCATTGGCTTCACCGGCCTGCAGACGTTTGTGTAAAATGAATGGTAGAACAACCTAATCATAATATTGCGAGTCTTAGCTCATATATGAAATCGACCCTGTAGACTATCCATGAAATCTACTCCACCCATGCGATCAGTGCATTCTCGAATAATTTGAGAGCAGTTGATATCGATAAATTTCTTCTGCTTTCTATCATATCGAGAAATATTTGATTGTTGTTCACAAGGATTGGTTCTTCTGAAACATTCGATACCTACATATGTCGATGACGGGCGGATATACATATCTGTTCACTTGGGTATAAAAAAGCTTTCTGCAAAATGGCTGCCGCGTTTGCTCACAATTATGTGCACAAAAGAGTACACAGATGTGCAGTTTCCATGGAAAAAATTGAATTAGATTACAAATTTGTTCTCACTTCCGCCCTGTTCTCTGGATTTAGCCCCAAGTGACTATTTTTTGTTTCCAAAGCTGAAGAAATGTCTCGACGGACAGAGATTTGAATCTTGCGATAAAATCATCTCACAAAAAAATACCTATTTGGATAACCTAGACAAATCTTATTTTTTGAAAGAGATCAGAAAATTGGAGAAACTTTGGACAAAGTGCATAGAACTCAAAGGAGACTATGTTGGAAAATAAAATAGTTTTTTTTATCCAAAAATCTGTGTTTCAACACAACCAAATATCTCCAACTTAACTTGGTAATGTCTGGTGGTTACCTGCGATATAGCCTTTTAAATAAGAAAAATGTTTGCCTATTTCTCATTACTCAGTTTATCACTCTGTACACAGAACATAAGTAGTATTCCCAACAACTAATTTATGTCCTCCAACAAAATTTTCCATGCAAACTTACTTGTTCTAGAGGTCACACACAATTTATACTTATCTTAGAAGAATTTTCAAACCCACTTAAACCCATTTAACCTAAATTCCCTTAAAACACCACTTTAACAAACTGTGTGTAGCCCTATTAATTGTATGCAGCAAATATTTGTTGTTTTCTATCTATCTTTTTTTTTCATTTTTTGGTTTTGTTCACTTCTAAAGCAAAAAAATTTATCAATAGGAAAAATTGAGTAGAGGATTAAATAAAAATGCCATTCGTATGATTTATTGCCAAAGTTTTAAATCAATGTTATTTGCCTTTTATGCTGTAATAAAAGAAGCAATAACAAAACAACAACAGCAACAGCAACAACAAAAACAACTAAACTAACATCAATACCAATAGCTATAGAAGAAGAAAAAAAGAACAATCTACACACACATTCTCATATTTCAGTAAACAAAAATATACAAATACTCATACCAAACCAAAAAAAAAAAGAAAAAAAAACGCACTCAGACTAGCAAAATAAAAAACTACATGTATAGACATTAAACCCACACTAATAAACATAAAGGAAAAATAAATATGTAGTAATACAGTGAAAGGCAAATAATAGTTTCAATTAGTTAAAACTTATAAATGAAAATTTTTACTTCAGATATGTATCAAACTAGTAATTACAAAAGTAATCGATAATTATGAGCATCTTTTAGAAATTTGTTTATTCCACCAGAGATCCCTCTACATCAT
This sequence comes from Calliphora vomitoria, assembly GCA_942486065.2. Taxonomy (NCBI): domain Eukaryota; kingdom Metazoa; phylum Arthropoda; class Insecta; order Diptera; family Calliphoridae; genus Calliphora; species Calliphora vomitoria. Next base: position 40,271,650 of record OW818031.2, read on the forward strand.
GTATTCAAGTGCCGGAATATTCCCAAATATTTCTCCCGATTCCAAAGTTATCACAAAGAACCGGGTGCAAATTTGTTTCTCCTGAAAAATGGCGTAGAAAAACATGTACCATTTCACTTTTTTAGTGCTTCAAATTCCTATTTCATTATGCTGAAAGTCATACAAAATTAATTGAGTTTCTATTTTATTAAATCTTCACTGTTCTCAAACATATGCAGTTATTTGCCTCAACATTAATATAATATTTATACTACGTACACCACCTACATATACATACAGTAAGGTAGCCCATATTTTGCACTTTAGGGATTTTCGAGGCAATTTGTTATCTAAAAACCAAATGCTGAAAATTTTAGCAAAATCGAATAACGTTTAGTTCACTTCTAAATCTTTATTTATTTAATGTTTCGATTAGCAATACTTTGACCCAACATATTTATGCATGATAGCGGCCATATTGTTGAAGCTGCTTCTGTCAAATTAGCTGTCAGTTAATCAGGATATTGTGTCCAATAACACGTGTAAATGACAAAAAATGCTTTAACAAACTGTGTCTTTTGTTCTGAACCTAATCTTTACCAAAAAATCATCTTAAGCGATAAGGCTCATTTTTGGATGAATGGGTACGACAACAAAAAAAATTGTCGAATTTCACATGAGAACCAATAGGGTCAAAAAGTATGGATTTTAGCCTGGTGGCATCATCTGTGCATATTTCTTTGAGAACGAGGTTGGCAAACCACCACCGTCAACGGCGAGTGCTATAAGTCGATGATTACCAACTACTTTTGGCCTGAATTGGATAATGGCGCTACGTGCCATACAGCTTATGTCACATTGGACATTCTGCACAAGCGATTTGAGGGCATGGTCATCCCACGTGTAGGTAATGTGAACTGGCCACCGAGAGACAACGTTAGACTTTTCCTTTTTGGGGTTTTCTTTAGTAACAGGTCTATATGAATAAGCCACAAATAAGCCTCAAAGTCAACGTAACCCATGCCATCGGTCAAATTAAACCTGATTTATGCGCCAGAGTCATGGAAAATTTTATATTTCGGATGAGCTGCGCGATGCCGTGGCAAACATTTACACAATATTATATTCCATACATAATTGCATCGATAGGCCTTTCAAACGAATAAAATTAAAGACTCTTTACATCCATCTATTCTAAAACACAAAGAAGACATGTAATAAGTTAGTCAACGCATTTGATGATCTACAGATTCTTCAACTATATTTATAATATCGATGCATATCATGATGTAGATCACCTAACTTTCCTATTGCATAAAAAAAAATTTCATGCATAAAAACTGTTAAAGTGTTTTTTATTCTATTTATTGTTTATACAACGTGTTAGTAATAAAATTATTTTTTTTGGCTGCAATTGATTACAATGTCAATTTTCTTATTTAATACAAACATTTTTGGCGAATTTTTTTATAAAATGTGAGACCCAAGGATGCATGTAGTTTTGCTAATTAAGCGTACAGAGCTTTATTTACAACTTTGATATCTTTCGTAGAATATTTTAATCCTTAAATGTCCTTTTTGAAGGGAATCTTTTTGATTTTCTCAAAAAAAAGTCAAAGCTTTATTTACGACTTTGATATCTTTCGTAGAATATTTTAATCCTTAAATGTCCTTTTTGAAAGGAATTTTTTTGATTTTCTCAAAAAAAAGTCAAATTGAACCCTAAAGTGAGGAGCTAGAGAGTTAAAAAAATGATCCCCATAAAATTTCACAATATAACTCTGACATTAAGAATAATCACGGACATTTTCTTCCAATATTTTTTTCATTTAGTATAATGCTGCCTTCGATCAAAAAATTAAAACTTTGACCCACTGTAAAAAAACAAATAAGTTTATTCTACAAAAATTACTTACTTCACATGACCTTTCAGAATTATGGAGCCGTATTCTGTTCCAATCAAAAAGTCTCAATTTGTTGGACAGTGCTATCAGTCAAAGCAATAATCTACAAAATTTAACAAATTTATGGCCAACTACAATTCAGTCCCTATGCTAAACCATAGTTTAGCATTTGTTAGCATCAACTAAAAATTTATTTATTTTTTGAAATTTCGTTTAAAAAAATTTTAAATTTTGTATTTGATATGTCAATGAATATTAATGAGTTTTTTGTCAACTGGATTTTAGCTTGTACTATATAAGTGTTTTGGTCAAAATTGTTCTGAAAATGATCTTAGACGCTTATAAAAAGACAAGTTATTTTGTTAAATTGAAATAACTAAAAAAAAAGTCGAACGAATTTGATTTGGCAAAACATATTTCGGTTTTATTAAAAAATATTATTCCACTTTTTCGGTACAATAGCCAAATAATTAAACAAATATAAACATGTTTCTTTAAAAACAGTAAATATTTTGTTTGGTCGAATCAAAACATAAAAATTCACTTTTAAATAAAATAATACTCTTAACTTATTATAAGAAGGAAACAATAAATCGCGTTTTTTGTTACTGCAAAACTCCAGGTTTACGAAAACAAAGACATATTTAAGGGTTCTTTTTCACTTTTCTGGCCATAGCCGCTAGTTTTTTACCTCGTTCAATTTATACGAATTTTAATTTATTGTTATTCATGTTGGTGTTAAGTTGCAAAACAGTTTTTTTTTTTATTTTTTCCCTTTTCTTTTAATCACTTGTATTACGATAAGACTTAACTTTTTTAATTTTTCGTTTTTTTTAAAGAACCTCCGTCGATGCAAGACGTTCTGTCGCAACGAAAACTTGCGATCAACTGATTTAGAAATCTACTTGTTTTAGACAAGTGGTAAGTTTTTCAATCTTTGCTTTCGACAAAACGACTTCTTTCGAAAGAAGATGTTTTGTCAAAAAACCATTGGTAAAAATGTGCTAGAACTAAATAGAGCGAGACTGTTTTGTCAAGAGGCAGTTACTAGTTTTTTTAACTGTTTTGTCAAGAGGCAGTTACTAGTTTTTTTAACTGTTTTAAAATTCTATGAGAGAAGTTGTTTTGCCAAATTGAAATTGGGGAGAAACCTGAAAGAGGTCGATTTGTCGATTGCATATCTTAAGTTCAAAAAGTCATAGATACGGCGATTAGACCAAAAGAAGCGCATTCAAATTTTATATTTACTACAAAAACCTTGGAAAATTATGTCTTATCTCGAGAGAAATTGTTTTGTTAAATGTATCTGTGGACATTTAAACATCTATGAATAAATGAAATATCAAAACAATTTTTAATTGGATTTTTTTCCATAAGTTAATTTTTTTTGGACTAAAACTCAACCTCGAAACCTTATCCGATTTTTCGTAAATTTTTGTGCACTTTGTTTTGAAATGTTAAAGAATAATATTAGATTTTGGAAGCAAGCGAAAATCAAAAAAGTGCAATGTAAGGGCCACCCTAATAAACATATAACAACAATACACTCATACATATACATATATATGTACAAGTACTTAGTAGGAAAAACTAAATAAAATAATAAATATGATGTATGAGTTTTTAACAAACCGTTGATAATTGATAACAATTCAAACACATTGACATTTGACCCAAATAAAATCTTAAAGATTGTTTTCGTTTTCGCCTGTAAAATTGCAAAAAAATACTTCTACAGCTGTGTACATACCACCAATCCTCCCCTCCCAGTCCACCTCTCATACGTACATACATCTCATAAATATACCACAGAGAAATTATGGCGAATGAAGCACAATCAGTAGTGTATATAAATAAAGTTACATCCTTTATTTTCTTCAACTAAAAGACGTAGGAAATGATAAAGAGCGCAAAGATTGCAGGCGCCATATTAACTTTGAATAAACAGATTCACTCAGGAAACTCACAATCAAAAAAAAAAAAAACTATTAAAAGAAAATGAAAAATATATTACTAGGAAAAAAATTCATGCATAAATATAGTATGAGATATGTATGAGGAAAAAAATGTTGGGAGGAATAAATATCTTAGTCGTAGATAGTGACAAAACTGGCTGGTGTATTGAATTATAAATAACTAGCTGAAAGCGGTGCGCTTTACTCCCCTCCTATCGTAGTAGCATACAAAAAATTATGAACGAATTTTATAAAAAATTAAAGTAATATAATTAAAACCGGAATTTCTTGTTAGTTTTTAATAAATAACCCGACCATTTTCAGCCAAATTACGTAAAATAATAAAAAAAAATGTTTCAGACAAAGTATCTAGTATGTTTAGTTTTACAGATATTCAAAGTTAACTATCTACTTTTTATGAAATGAGACTCATTCCCTGTATTGATCCCTTCTATTTTGAGTTAAACCATACGCACTGCACTTTAGGTAGTTTCTCCAATTTTTTAGGCAAAAAGTCATGTTTTGCACTTTCAAGAATCCTTTTTTTGTTGTTGGTATTTGATAAAGAAAACATTAAAGTAAATAATGGCAGGTTTTGTTTTTATAAAAAAATTAACGGCGACTGCTTAGCAAGTGGTCAAAGTCATTGTATGTGACCAAAGTATTGAAAGCAGTACAATTTGGTCGAATTTTTATGTTTATTTAAATAGTTAAAAAACAAACATAAATTTAAATTAAATATGGAAAACAAAAGTGATAGTAAGAGCTTAATAGTTTAAGAAAAATATTTTGTCAAAAAATAGCTTTTGATTTAGATTTTGCAATTTTTTCTGAAAAAATAATTTTGGATAAGCTTTTAAAAAGTTTGCCGATTTTGGTCGGGTTTAAACGTGTTAAATGCAGAATTTTGAGTTTAATTTTTCAATTTCAATGCGCTTTTAAACATTTTTTGAGAAACATAATTTTTCGTGGCAGCCTCCGCTTGCAAAATAGCGAACTTGCGGAAGTTTGGTAGGATGAGCAAAAGAGGAGAACTTTATCAACAATTTTATTGTTGATAAAGTTGAATGCAGGAATGTTTTAAATGAGGAATCGGATTATGTGGAAGTTAGATGGGAGAGTTCCTGCCATTTTGAATCTGAAAAATTGTATCTCAGTTTCGAAATCAGCAATATTGAATACCCCCGTATACTGATTTTCATGTAAATCAGAAGACATTTTAAAGTTTACGCCGCCATTAGGATCCGCACATTTATAGTTCTCAAGATAAAAGATAAGAAATAAATTCGTACAAATTTTAAATACTTTTACGATTTTAGTTCTTCAGATACTCAAAATTAACAATTAACATTATATAGGAGGTGCCACGTCCACTAGAATTTTCAAAATTGAAAAGATATGAATTAATTTATAAAATGTATGATTTTTTATTCTTATTGTGAATGAATCTAAGGAAGACCGTGAATTCAATTTATGTACAAAATTTAAATTTCTTTTTATAGAAATTTTAGTTAAAGAATCCATAATTATATGTGCAAATATGTGTTTATAAGAAAAAGAAATTGATTTTATTACAAATTTTACATTTTTTATTAAGTTATCAGAATAATGAGATAAAAAATAACATATAAATAAAGTTTTTGGCTTTAATTGCATTTTCAATTTCTTTCCTATGATAAAGACCATTAATTTGGTTTCTAATATATATCTATATAAATATATAAATGTCTTTGTAAGTTTGTTTGTTTATTTGTTTGTTTGTTTGTTTGTTTGTTTGTTTGAGCATCACGCCTAAACGGCTGAACCGATTTTATTGAAATTTGGAACGTAGATAGATCCTTACTTGGAAGCGTCAATAGGCTATAAATTTTTTCAATACTTGGACCAGAAAGGGATAAAAAGGGGGAAAAACGGGTAAAATTGGTACCTTTAGTTTTTAAACAATAATTACTAAACGGCTGAACCGATCGACAGGGGTAGCGAAGCGCACCGGGTCAAGCTAGTACATAATGTATTTATATTAACCTTAACTAGTATTCAAATTTAATCTTATTGTATTTCAATTGTGCGAACGATAATAAGATATATGTTAAGAACTGTATACTAAATCATTGCAAATTTATAATTTTTCACTATTTAAAGAATCTACTTTATGTATTTATTTTATATCTGTTAGTTACTGCTAAAGGCATTTATAGACGGCAATACAATTTCATCGTCTAAACAAATTTTGTATTAGATTTTCAAAAAATACGAATGATTTTTTGATTAAAGGTCGGTATTAAAAATTTGTTGTTGTCCATATCTTTGTAAGTTTGTTCGTTTGAGCATCACGCCTAAACGGCTGAATCGATTTTATTGAAATTCGGAACGTAGATAGACCCTTACCTGGAAGCATCAATAGGCTATAACTTTTTTCAAAAGAGATAAACCGGGGGAAAACCGGTAGAATTGATACCTTAGTTCTCAAACAATAAATACTAAACGGCTGAACCGATTTTATTGAGAAGCATCGATTTTATTTAGAAGCATCAATGACTATACCCTTTTTCACTACTTGGACTTTAAAGGGACAAAAGGGGAAAAACTGGAAAAATAGGTTTTTAAACAATGAAAATTTAATTTGGCTCACTATAGTCACAAAAATACGTATTTAGAAAGTACCTTTTTAAAAGTCAAAAGGAGGGTAAAAACGGGTAAAATTAGGAATTTTCTGTTTATTCGTATTTGTTTATACCTTATAGGAGGCTAAACCTTATCCTGTTGAAATTTACCGTATATTCCTTTATTGCTGAATCGAACAATAGACTATTATTTATTTTGAAATTTTAAGTGGGCGTTTACTACGACAGTGGTAGCGAAGCGCACCGGGTCAAGCTAGTGTATTTATAAATACAAATAAGGCAACCAAAAATGTCATGAAAATATAAAATGTTAATACTCAGTATTGTCGTCTATAAATACCTGAAATAATAATTTTTTTTTTTAAATAAATCAATACTTTTAAAAATGTATCTAGTTTTTCCAAAATATATTCAAATAAGTTATAGAAAATATATTTCGTAAAAACCGCTTAACCGACTTAAAAATTGCTGCTGGTCAAAAAACCAAAAAGCTCAAGACAACCGAAACCGGCCATGTTTACTAAACTAAAAATTCAGTTGACCAATTTTCGGTTAGGTATATTAAAATTTTTTTTGGTCGCATTTTCTAAAAAATTTCTAAAAATCCATTTATATACCGCATAAGCTGAAATTTCAAATATAAATAGTCCTTGAGAAGGTCTGCGCTTACATGTTATCTACTTCAGTTGAAGAGCTATTTAGGTTTATTTTTTGAGCCTAATTTTCTTTTAACATCCGCTATATTTGCGATAAAGTTCTGATTAAAATAAATTAACTAATTAATAGTTATCTACGCCCTAAATAAGTTACCTGCATCCAAAGACCCATTATCCCATGCAAAATGTGTTACACCAACCCTTCTTTTAAGTCAGTATATGTTTGAATTCATAAGTTATATTTAATATGTAAGTAATTTTAAAATTTTGAAAGGGGGCATGGTTTGTGGAGCTCTGAAAACTCTAGGACTTGAAGATTGATATTTTGGTGAAATGCAATAAATTTATAAATCCATCGGACATCCTTTACCATAAAAACTAAAAAAAATATAATAATTTGTTTTTTTATAAGGAAAGATATGTTAAAGATACCATAACACAATTAGGAACAAATATAGATCCAAATGTCCTTAAATTAATGGCACTAAATTGTTGTAAATTTTATTTTAAAATACAGAGATTCACAAAACGAAGAAAATGTGTTCCAAAAACTGAGTTTTTTTTAAGAGGCCACTGTGGAGTTATTTACCATATGATAATAAAAAAAAGCTGTGTACGTATTTAAATAACATATTGCGCTATACAAATATGGAGCTTTTTTGAGGATTGGAGCCTTGCGTTTTTAGAATTTTTTACTCAAACCTAAATTTTTGTTTAAAAATTGGCCAAGTTAGCAAGTTTTTTTATTTTTATTCAGAATTTCAACGCAAATATAGGTGATATTTAAAACAAAAACCAACAAAAGAAATAAATAAATAAACCTAAATACAGGGTTTTCCAACAAGAGATGTGAAAAATTGCATTTTTTTAAAATAAATGATCGGATGTTTATTTCATAATAAAGAGGCCACCACGACCACGCTTACAGGACCATATCCTTTTCATGAAACTTTCCATAACCAAATCACAAAGTGGCTGCCCTATGTCCTGGATAGCCTCACAAATTCTATCTTTGATGTCTTGAATCGACGCTAGGTTGTTGGCGTAGACCATATCTTTCACGTGGCCACAAAGGAAGAAGTCGCAAAGTCTTAAATCACAAGATCTCCGTGGCCAATTGTGATCACATTTTTGAGAAATAACACGGTCCGGAAACTTATCCCGCAAAAGAGCAATGGTTTCGTTGCTTGTGTGGTACGTAGCGCCGTCTTGTTAAAAGTAAACGTTGTCCAGATCAATATCATCTAACTCCGACCATAAGAAATCATTAATCATCTCTCGATACCGCATGGGACGAGGAATGGACAAACCTGGGTTGTCTTCAACACTTTGGGCTACAGCAGCAATATTCTCAGTTGTTCTTGAGCGACGTGCACTGATTTTATTCTTCACAGCACTAACTTGTCCCAATAGCTCGATTTTCTGTATTGCAAGGTGCTTCACGACGACCCAAAAATCCCTTAGTTTTGCGAACTGTGACTGCAAAATTTTCACCATTTTTGTAGAGAATTTCAGTAATTTCAATGCATTGTTGAAGCGTGTATCGTTCGATTTTCAATAATGGCGTAGTTTCTACTTGTCAAATGTCAAAGAATAAAAGCTTCAATAGTGACAGCAACCGAAATACCGGATGATTCAAAATAACACCTCTTGTTGAAAAACCCTTTTATCTTGAACTAAAAGATATTGCATATTTTTAGTAGATCTTTTTAATGACTATTTATTTTTGAAATTCCAGCTCATTCGGAATATAATTGAATTTTTGTCGATTTTTAAAAAGAAATGAAACCCGAGGTAACCATTTTTAAGGGGTCACCCACTGGCTACCATTTCGCCTACGAAGCAGAACAACCATAAATTATCACCAAAGCAACTCAACTCTTTGTGAAATTTCGTTACGATATCTCTATTAGTTTCTGAGATACCGAATTTTTTAGAAAAAAAAAAAAACGTTTCTAAACCACTGTGAATCCCTAAGCTGAAGAACTACTTTTGGTTCGTACAAAACACTATTAATGTGCCAAGAATAGAAAATATGAACATAATTTACTCAACTCATATTTTAACAACATTTTATTTTTACCTCATGTGATCCAATTTTTCTTCAATATTTTGATTTATAATAAATAGTGCGCTAATTTTCATAGACCTACAAAAATCCTTTCTATTTTGCCCACTTGATATATGTAAATGAGTCACTGTGTGTCGCTATAATATATTCAAATATAAATTCATGTGTATTTCTGTCTGTATTAGTTTTATCAAAATATAGCACGATTAACGCACCCTGTTCATATGTCTCGGTGTATGAGTACAGTACCAAATGTTAATTGTGTCACAATAAGCATACAGTGAACTGCATAAGCTAAATATGTTGATCAAATTTTTAACTACTGATCCAATCGAAACCAATGTTTGTTAAAGACTTAACTTAGACAATGGTTTCATTAATCTATATATATAAAAATGAAATGGTCCATGTATGTAAAGCATCACGTGAGAACGGCTGGAGCGATTTGGATGATTTTTTTTTTATTTCTGGAAATGGTTTGTAAAGAAAAAAAATTTTAAAAATCGGAAATTTAAATTTATAATATTGGCTCCTTTTCACTTCTCATTTTTTTTTAATAAAATAAATTTTTTGGAGAAAGTTGAAGAACTAACATTAGTAAATAACTACCGAACGAAGCCGGGTCGGTCAGCTAGTAAATTTATAAATTATATGTGCTAAAAATACTGTATCAGAAATCTCTACAAACAACATTCATCCCTATTAATAGCTCATATTTCGTAAATTCCAATAGAACCACTCATATGGATTTAAGTAATTTAGGTTTAATTTTCAACACCACTGTGCAACATCATCAACAACATCAAACACCATCCATATTTGGTGTTACAAAAACACCAAAAAAAAAGTACAGACACACATACGTACATCAAATAGCGACAACTGCTGTTGTTGACTGATGTTGCTGATACTGTTTGTTATTGTTTATGTTGTTGTTGCTGCTGCTGCTGCTGGTGATGATGGCAATAGTAATGTCTAGCATTTTTAGCCTGAGTTTTATAACGGTTTTTTTAGCTGGTGGTTGTTGTCAGTGTGCGTGTGTGTGTGTGTATGTGTAATTTTCACACACTTGTTCACATTAGCTCATACATACATTGTATACATGATTATGTGTGAGCATGAGTTCTTACACAATGTGTAAATTTATGAAAGTGTGATAATTTTTGTTTTTCTTTCATTTTATTTTTCTTCTTTACTTTACGAGAGCAAAAAAAGTAAAGTTGGTTAAATTGTAAGCCAGAAGCGTAACATACGTTTGCTAATTGAAAAATGTTGGTAAAGGTCATGTGGTGGAATTTTTCAAAACTGCTAAGAACATATTTTCATTGTTAGAAGGTCGATGGGTATTCAGTTGTTTGCAAGAGTTATTTTTATTTAGAGAACTATAATACATTCTTTGTTAAATAAAGTGATAATATATAGTTAGATATTAGTACATTTCGTTAAACTTAAGTTATTGTCAAAAGGCAGGAAAGATATCTTTATAATCATAAATGAGGACAGAAAAATCCATAAAAATTAAAATGAATATTAATCATACGTTCGTAGTACACTTAACCCTATTAACACAGAGGCTGGGTATGTGTTAACTTAGTATATAGTTTAGTTTTATTATAGTTATACTGTCGGTTAATATAATTTTTGAATGAAAACTGTCAGCTTAATTTGGGGTTAAAACATAATAATACAATATATAATGAAATATGTTTTACAAAATAAAAAAATTTATTAATCTTCCCAAATTTTTCAAACAAACTTTTTAATTTTAAAGTAATTTATACATAGGTAGCACAAAATATATTCATGTATAAAACTAAGTTTAAATACAAGACCATGTGATACCCTACACCGAATAAGTGTTTATAAATAGCTTTCTTTTGATATGAAACTTATTTGTATTGAATTTTATTTGAATACCAATATTTTTAAGCAGTGTTTAAAAAGCTACGATAACTAAAACATTTTTAACTATTGCTAAAACTAAGGAGTGAGTTCGAAAAATTCTTAACATATATATATATATGTTAATAAAACCGAAACCAATAAACTTACAGTTTTTATTTATTTTTTTTTTTTGTTCGACATAAACTATTATTACAATATACAAAAAAAAAATATTTTTATGGTTTTAATCATTAGTGATGAAATTTTGAACCTTTTTCGGAAACCCTTCCATTAACGTTTTTATAGTGCTTTCTGTCACTTTGCTCGAACATCTCTGTTTAAAATCTACCACACTTTTGGACACCTTTTTTGTGCTCTTCAATTCTCTTTTAACAAAAGCCCAATATCTCTCAACTGTACTCAGCTCCAGGCAGTTTGGGGGAATTGCTTCTCTTGGTACAAATACCACATTATTGTTCTTGTACCACTCAAAGGCTTGTTTACCATAGTGACAGGATGGGAAGTCAGGCCAAAAATAAGAGAACACATTATGAAGTCTTATGAATGGAAGCAGCCTTTTCTGTAAACATTTCTTGATGTAAATTTCGGTATTTGTAGAGTCCGTTGTAAGAAATGATTGGCGTCTTTTGCCGCATTTTCATATTGCTTGCCATGGCAAGAACTTTTTGAGAATTTTGTCTGCTTTTGGGTCCTAAACTTTTCTTCAACATTCCCTCGAGCATCAACAACATTAAATGTTTCACCAGGAAGTTGCGAAAAATCTGCCAGAACATACGTTTCGTCATCCATTATGCAGCAAGAATATTTGTTTATAAAACTTGACTTCAATTTCCGTGCTCTATTTTTGGCCACTAAATTTTAAGTAGCGCTCCTGTCAGGAACTTTTTAAGCCTTGTGCGTTTTTAAACCTACATTGGCTTTAACTTTTCGTACCAAATAGTCCGAGTATTGAGCTAACCAGACTGATTTCCTACCGGATGTGTTGGGAGCTCTTTTGAAAATGCTGAAACATCATATGGACCATTTCTTCTACCTGAACCAGGTTTTTTATCAATGGACAAGTTCCCGATACTGTTTAATAATATTGCAATCAGTTTGACGGCAGACCTTTGACTTTTTGTAGGACCAACTTTTTGTAGGACCAAGTTGGGTTTTGTTGAAAATATTTAATAATTTTTGTACGCACATTTTTCTCGTCATTAATTTTAATCAGATTAACAACAAATGAACATAATTGACGTTAAACATAATAACTGACATGCTTTACAGAGGTAACTTGATAAAAAAAAAACCAAATAATACTTCGGATAAAAGAAAATTAAAAACTGTGTGTTGAGGTTCTTTCGATCTAAGTCCTTAACACCACTATGAATGTTCAAGTCATTTTCTGAAGGGTGCCTGTATGGGGACTAGGCTCAAATGTTTCCCGACAGTTTAGTTTCAGAGAACTTAGAACTAATTTGTGCAAAATTTTAGAAGGATTGCAGCATAATTAACATGTCTATGTCTGCTCGAACAATATTCCACTGCTCAAAGAGTATTTGTATGGGAACTAGATGAAATAATATATCAATACCAACCAAACCTTGTCAACAGAGAGTATTTATAGAAATTTCATCTAGCTCTTTTCTTTGAGCTATATCGTGTATTCAACAGACAGACAGACGGACGGACAGAACTTGATCGTGTTTATAAATTGAGTTATATTTAAACCAAAGACGCATAAAAATATTTAGTAGCTACCAAATCGATATTCAAATCTTCCAGTTATAAATTTTTTTACCAACATGGTTGAGAGTTTTGTTTAGAAGATTTCCAATTTTAGAAAATATAGTCAAAATGTGGTTCATATCTCAGCTGTTTCAAATTATGACAACAATCGTTTCAAATAATTTATAAAAAATTAAAAAAGTATTTACTAATCATCTTTAAAGAAAAACTAAGCGAAACCGGTTTATTTTAAAATTTTCTCTTTGAAGACGGTAGCAATACAAAAAACATTTCGAAATCAAAGATAAATTAAAAAAAATCTGCTAAAGTTCGTTTTTGAAAATAATTTTTCCCCTATTAAATATTAACAAAAAAATGTTTTAAAGATTTTTTTCGATTTTGATGCCATAATGGGTTTCCAAAAATATGACACATACATTTTTAAACAGGACATTTTTTAAGCTTTCAGAAAAATGTATTTCCTTCACATTGTTGCCCATGAAATGAATCACTGTGCGCACCTGTAATTTTCCACAATTATTGTCACATTTTTTATTTGTTGAAAAACAAACAGAAAAAAAAAATTATTTAACGAAAACTAAACCCTTACAAGTAATAAGTACAAGTATCAACTAGTCTGTGTCTTTAATTAATTGCCATCACGTTGAGAACATTATTTTAAATTGTGTGTTTATGTAAAAATGGTTCGTTGCATTTCTCATGAAGCAAAAATTCACTAACTACTTGCGTTACTACACACACATACACAAACTCACTCACTCAACCGCTCTCTAACTTACACACCCACTTACTCGTGCACGCTCACTTGGTTTAAGCTGTTATTCCCAGCCATTACCAACAATAATGATGATCAGGATAATGTTGATGACGTTTTGAATAGACGAAAAAAATAAGACAAAAACATTTTAATAATTTTATACATATTTAGTGTCAAAATACACCCAAACGCACACATAACAAGTTCAAAGTTAAAAGCAACAAAGTAACAATGTTAGTGATGGAAAATAGAATTGAAAACGGAAACAACAAAAACTACTAAAGTATGTAGAAAAGCAACCAGGAAATAAAAAGGAACAAATGCTAAACAAACACTGAATGTTAGTAAAAATATAAGCATTTTACGCTCAAAGAATTAATTAGGTAATATGATAAATGTAGTAAGTGTTACGAGGGTTACTACATTTGTTTATGCGAAACTAAGTAAAACACAATATAAATAAACTCAAGTGTTTAAATCATATTTTAAAGACATTTTCGGAACCTAGATTGCATTTAAGGAGTTGGTCCAAATAAAATGTAATATGAAAATAGTTGTTCAAGATATGAGAGAAGTAAGCGAGAATTAGTAAATTGTAAAAAAACACAAAAGTAAATTTTATGAAACGCATTCTGGCTGTTCAACTTTAGGCCATTTTTTCGCGCATTGCTGGCCGTATGTTAGGAATAACACAAACACGGCGTTCATTGTTGCTCGCTTATTAGCATAAACCAGTGACTTACCGTGACCCCCCAGGAAATAATCAAGAGATGTCAAATCGCACGATCTTAAACGCCAATTGCCAGACCCATTTCTCGAAATCAAGTCATCGCCAAATCTTTATTTCAATAAATCTATGGTTGCGGTCGGTGGAAACCACATCTCGTCCGAATCACGCGTATAACGATCTCTACGGACCGTAACTTGAGCTACGGCTTCATTTTTGAAGTAATAAGCCGTAGATAATTCAAGAGCATGTAGTTTTCTTGAATTTTTCTGGATGTAATAGTGTATGTAGGTTCTGTTGTGTATTGGATAGAACAAATCGAAGATATAAGATTCGATGATGCCACCAGCATGTATTCTTCTTGAATTTTTCTGGTTGTAATGGAGTATGTAGTTTCTGTTGTGGATTGGATAGACCAAATCGTGTCTATTAAATTTTGTCGAAATATCTTTAAAATTTCGACCTATACCTTGTGAACTAGGTTTACATGGATAACCATGACACAGTTATTCTAAATCGATCAGTATACTTTAAGCTGGGTGCTACACTGATATTTAATGAATTTATTGCATTTAGAACATATATCGACTATTCCATGACACAATGTTTTGGGCTAATATATTAAACTGATTGATCGTAGAAGTTAGTATAGCTAAAGATAATTGCTGGAGTCATAGTCGACACACTTAGATCTACTGAGCTTATGTTGCTATATCACTGTACGCTGTTCAACCAACCCAAGCATATTATATACTCTAATAAAATTATTCAGCATTCTTTCCTTAATCAGCAAATATTGCATTCAACAGCTGCATAATGAGACAGCATCTAATTATTACATACACCAGCACAGACGTTTGAGTCCTAGTCAGAAGTAGTAATTTCCATATTCAGATGTGTCTGCAACTAAAGTCTACCTGATATAGTGCAATTAAGATCTTTAGAATATATACTAATGATCATATAGCTTAGAGCCTTCTGTTATAAAGTTCGCCAAGTATTCATCGACGATATCAGACATACCAGAATCAAGCGATACATGAACATTCCCAGAATCATGCAACTATTAAACACTGTTGTAAAATACAACATAGATTATTTCCTGAGTTCATCTTTATCCCCTTCTCTACCAAACCCAATATCCAAGGTTGTATTTATTTCTCAAATCCAAGTAAAATAAATTAACTTAAAATGTTTATCATTGTTCATCTGTCAGAAAATAGTTATAAACAAAAATCTGAAACAACCTGAAATATGATGTTTTAAAGGAAAACCAATTTTCAACCTAGATACTGCTCTTAACTTGATGTTGTAATATGTTTAATAGTAAAAGCAGGCTTGTTTTAGTATTTTTTTATTGGCTACTTAAAAACAGTTACTGTTTATAAACCTGTATAGTTTACAAATTAAAAGAATGTTAAAATAATCCATATTTTACCTCACACTTTTATTTTACCTCTCACTGGTCATTTTTTAGGACCTTCAGCTCATCCTGTACTTTAACTAGGTAGTAACAACATTACTTTTCTAAATTCTTAGGTCCTCAATCGGTTTAGTATTTTTGAAGTTACATACATTCATATATGTATAATATACATATCTAGAGAGAATTTATGAATCGTTACAGCCTAATATAACATTCTAATTTATTTTGTTTGGAATTAAAAACTATATTTTTTAGTGTCAAACAAGAATATAAACAAGGTAAGAAAAACATCAGATCGTATAACCATTATTAAATTATACCATGAATTCAACATTAATCATACGCAACATAGTACAGACGATTATGAAGAAATGCTTAGAAATATATGGGGCATTTCATGTCAAGTGAACCGATGTCGTCCGATTGAGATGAAATTTGCACCATAGTTAGTTCAATTGGATAGTAATTCAGACACAATTTTTCAAAAAGAACGATAGAGAATTTTCTGAGTTAGAGGGGGTCAAAATTTTACATTTTGGCCAAGCAGGTGTTTTTTCTCATTCATGTAAGGTATTATCTATTGTTCTTAGCAAAATGTGTCCCAAAAAGTTTAGATAGCTATTTTTTCAGTCATTCGGAAAAAAACATAAAAAATGAAAAATATTTGTAATTTTTTTTTTTTTCAATATCAAAAACTTTTTTGACTTTTTTTTTAAAATGGGTCTTTTTTCTCAAAAGGAAGCTTAGATATTTTCCTATTAAGTCTCTTGGTGGGATTCCAGTGGGATATATATCAAAATAAATGTTTTGTAACTTAAATTTTTATTGTTTGCAAAATCAAAAACATTGTTGACTTTTTTTCAAAATTTGAATCTTTTGCTCAAAAGAAAGATTTGGTCCATTCCTTTAAGATCTCGACCGATCTTGTTGAAAAATTGTGTCTGATCTACTATTCAATAGAAGTAACCGTCATTCATCCCAATCGGAAGACATCCATTTCAAAAGTTGGTTCACTTGACATGAAATGCCTCATATATTTCCAAGCATTTCTTCACAATCTTCTGTACTATGTTGCGTATGATTAATATTTAATTCATGGTATAATTTAATAATAGTTATACGATCTGATGCTTCTCTTACCTTGTTTATATTCTTGTTTGACACTAATAAAAAATAGTTTTTAATTATAAACAAGATAAATTAGAATGTTATATTACGCTGCAACGAATCAGAAATACTCCCTATATAAAATTTGAATTACACATAATTACCCTCGATTCAACATTGATTTTAGGGCTGTTGCTGTATTTTATGGAATGTAGAAAGCAGTAAATTGTGTGTAGCTCTAGTTTCGATTAAAGGGTATGAAAGATTCTTCCTATTTTCCTATATATTTTTCTTTATATTTCTATTGGTTGAATGAATTAAAAATGCGGAATTTAAAAAAAAAAAAAAAATTAAATTTTCTTTTTTAAACATTTGTACAATATAAATTTTTTCAAAGTATTCGCCATTGTTAGCTATGACCTTTTCCCTTTTTTCAGGCAACATATGGATTCCGAGCCAAAAGAAGTGCTCATATTTTCAGGCCAAGAACGAATCAACCCAATATCGGATACTCTGTTCTAAAGTGAAGGATATCCCAGAGAAACCGTTCTGCATGGACCGAAACAAATAATAGTCGGACGGGGCACGGTCTGGACTATTAAGCGGGTGAGGCAAAACTTCCCAACTACTTCATTTTAAATACTTTTTAATAGGTGTTGCCATGATGGAACATTACGAGTTCATATTTAGGGGGTTTTTCGGTTAATTCTCTCTTCCAACGAATCAGTTGTATACGATATAGACACCCTGTACTGGTTTGGACATATTTCAGCAGCTCATAATAAATATGAACCTTTTACTCCCACCAAATACAAAGAATTACATTAGCGCCATGGATATTTCACTTATTTATATTTCGACTCGGCTGGTTGGCTAGGCTTCCTTTACGGTGTCTTAAGCTTCTGGTTATTCTAATGGATCCATTTTTCATCGCTTGTAATAATTCGGTGATTTTCTTTCAAGGTCTCGCGGCTTCAATTTGAATAGTACCCAATTTCCTTGCTTTTAAATGAATCCTGCTGCATGCAAACGTTTTGAAATTGTTGATTGAGAAGCCTCCAAAGTTCTTGTTGAGTTTTACAACAATTTTCATGGAGTAATGCCTACAATTCTTGGTCTTTAAACTTGTTTGGTTGACCTGGGCGATCTTTGTCTTTTGTGTCAATATCATCACTTCTGAACCGCACAAACCATTTCTCGCACGTTGAAACCAATGAAACACATTCACTACATGCCTTGGTGAGCAAATGGTGTACTTTAGCAGATCTTTTTTGCAAATTAAAGAACTAAAGTGAAACATCTGGCGTATAACATTTTTTTGGTACATAATTCGGCATTTTCGAAGCAAAAAAAACTTTGTTGTTTACACTATAATGTTCAGTAATTAAGTGAGAATAAATGCCAGATATATACCCTTCAAAATGACATATAAGTTATTAAAATCAAAAACCGCGTTCAAAAGATACGTTATCTAATGTATAAATCCCACATTTTTAAGTATTTCTAATAATTTCTTTACAATGATCTGTACTATGTTGCGTATGATTAATATAGAATTCATGGTATAATTTAATAATAGTTATACGATCTGATGTTTTTCTTACATGGTCTATATACTAGTTTTTAATTAAAAACAAGACAGATTAGATTATTATATTGGGATGTAACGGATCAGAAATACTCTCCATATAAAATTTGTATTACACATAATTACCCTCGCTTCAACTTTGATTTTAAGGTTGTTGTTGTATATTATGGAATGTAGAAAAGAGTAAAGTGTGTGTAATTCTAGTTTCAGTTATAGGGTATGAAAGATTCTATTTTCCCATATATTTTTCTTTATATTTTTCTTTTCTGAAATAAACATAAAACAAATAATTGCAAAATATAGTTTTATTTAAATTATGCTTCATTTTTACTAACAAATTTCCATAGACATAGACTTAAGCAGCCCAGCAGTCAAACACACATATGAAACCGCTTTTATATTTTATTTTGTGAAAATAATCCTAATGTTGCTGTACAGCATTCTTGGCATACATTCAACAAGATTTTATAGTAGTCGTACAAAATATGAATGTATTCATGTTAAACTATGAGCTTTTGTCTGCGTTTTTTTAGTACATGTGAAAACTAAAGTTAACGTACACTCAATTCCCGTGTTTTTTATAATATTTAAGTGTAGAAAAACTTTTATTATTCACTGTCTGTGTTGCAGACATGACATTCCCATATAAACATAAGGACTCATAAATTATGTTTACTTTTGTTATTTTAAGCACTAGATATTTTTATTTTTATTTTGCGTTCTAACACCAACTACTACCACTACTAATACTCCTGTTACAATTACTACTTCAAGTAGTAAGAC
Organism: Calliphora vomitoria; assembly: GCA_942486065.2. Classification (NCBI taxonomy): domain Eukaryota; kingdom Metazoa; phylum Arthropoda; class Insecta; order Diptera; family Calliphoridae; genus Calliphora; species Calliphora vomitoria. The sequence goes on from OW818031.2 coordinate 40,290,863, forward strand.
TAATATCTGTTTAAACACCAGCACATCTGCTCATTTCAGCTTAGATTTTAACTTTTGCATACCACCGCAACTGTTACTAGCGAGTGTCATATAGTGCTTGTTGGTCTAATAGGAAAAAGGAGGTCTAAGGCAAGTACAAAGTAATCTGCTGCTTCATCAGTAACAGCCTAATTATCATTACAATCGTCGTTGTTATCATCAGCATCGGCTTAATAAATACATGCATAAGTATGATGAGATTTGCCAGCGTATTCAGAAGAAGTGGGCATATTAAGAGAGATTGATGAAGAATTACACGGCAACAAATTATGAGGCAATTAAAAGTTTAAGAAAAGTAGGGAATTACTAACAGAATTTCGATAGTAATAAGCGGTGTATAACTGTAAATGTCATGGAAGAAAAGAAATTGATAAATTTTCATATTAAAAATTAAATAATCACAATTTTTATTTATGGTGTAATGAATCGAAGTAAAACTTGGGGTCTGCAACCACATGTGAAATATTGATTTTAGAAGATCATAGTTTATGTATACCATACAACAACTTATATTAGAAATTACATTTTCTTCTTCAGTATTAAAATTAAAATCCAATAAATTTACTATTTTCTTTACGTGCACTTTCACTTGATTATTACACAGCCATTTGCTAACTTAATGCTCTACTGTTGTAGATGCAAAAAAGAGAGCAAAATGAAAAAAAGAAACACAAAATAAAGTTTATGCGTTTTATACGCGTTTTAACTCACATCCGTTATCATAAAGTCATAGTAACAACTATCTAGACTCTTTTCTATGTAACCATACTATAAACATACTTCATAACTAAAAACTGAAATTACGCTATGAACACATGAATTTCATTTACATATGCTTATTAGGTTGGCTCTAAAAAATAGTTTTCTGTCATCTAGAAGCCAAATGCTGAAAATTTGAGCAAAACCGGATATCGTTTAAAGGTTGCCTATTTTATTTAATCTCGAATTTTTAGATAAAGTAGCATTAATTTAAGAAAAACAAGTAAGATAGCTAAATTCGGCTGTGCCAAATCTTATATACCTTTCACCAAATTAGACTTTAAAATAACATTAAAAAACGTTTTTTTTTTATTTTTTAAAATTTTTTTTCGAAATTGTTTTTTAAAAAATTTTTCCAATTTTTTTTTTAAATTTTTTTAATTTATAAATAAATTAAAAATAAATTTATTAGTGAAAAAAATGTATGACAAAAAAAGTTTTTTGTGAAAAAAAATTCGGATTAAAAACATGTTTCCCGATTTTGACCCATTGTAGGTCCAACTTATCACTAAATATCTGTATTGTCTATATTTATAACTTATTAATCGAGATATAGATCATAAATAGGGCAAAAATAGAGGTTGTCTCATATCTCCGTCATTTGTGGCTCATATCTCCGTCATTTGTGGACGGATTTTGCTGATTTTAAATAGGCAACTTCTCGAAAGCATGTCTGACAGAATTATTGAAGATTTGGATCCCGAAGATATCTGGGATCTTCAGAAAATTGATTTTTTGATCGATTCCGTTATCTATAAGGATCCAGAATATATATATATTATAGGGTCGGAAAATTATATTGTGGAAATTACAAACTTATATATACCCTTCTCACGAAGGTGAAGGGTATAAAAAATACAATAATGAAATGTTGAAAAATATAACATTAAACATAGATAAACATGATACATGATAAACATATCATAAAATTTTATTTTTAAATTTTAGAAAAAATTATTTTTAAAGCGTCAATTATGGCCCGATCCTCACGAAAGTTAGTAAAAAGATGTAGGTTCATATATAACTTGTTTATGTCCAATTTCATCACTATACTAAGTATTATAAGACAATTGTGAATGTTTTCCGATGGGGACCATGTTTGGGATTTTTCTGCGTACTTTAAAGTGTAATTTTAAAGTACCTACAACTAATGTGTGCAAAATTTGATCAGGATTGGTGCATAACCAACATATTTACGACTGCTTAAATAGTATTCCGGTCGCGTTTGTATGGGTGCTAGGTCAAAACATGGAAACACTTCCATAAAGGTTTTCATAGAGCTCTCTGTCACATTGCTCAAACAGGTAGTCCATCTCCGTTTAAAAGCGACCACACTTTTGGACACCTTTTTTGTGCTTTTCAATTCTCCTTTAACAAGAGCCCAATATCTCTCCACTGGCCTTAGCTCCAGGCAGTTTGGAGAATTTGCCACTCTTGGTACAAATACTACATTATTCGTCTTGTACCACTCAAGACCTTGCTTACCATAGTGGCAGATGCCAAATTAGGCCAAAAATAAGTGGACATTAACAAGTCTTATGAAATTAAGCATCCTCTTTTGTAAACATTCCTTGATGTAAATTTCGGTATTTATAGAATCCTTTGTAACAGATGTTTAGCTTCTTTTGCCGCAACTGCAGATTGCTTGCCATACCAAGCAATTTTTGGAAAAATTTTCTGCTATTGGGTCCTAAACATTCCTACAACATTACCTAGAGCATCAGCAACTTAATAATAATGACCCGGATGCTGCGAAGAATTTTCCAAACGTACATTTCGTCATCCAGTATGCAGCAGGTATATTAATTGTATAAAATTTTACTTCAATTTCCGTGCTCTGTCTTTGGCATCTAAACTTTTAGCAGAGTTCCTGCCAGCAATTTTTGAGCCTTGTATGTTTTTAAACCGGCATTGGCTTTAACTTTTCGTTGAAAATATTCCAAGTTCTGACCTAACTGGGCTGCTTTCCTATCGGATGTGTTGGGAGCTCTTCTGAAAGTGCCTTGTATTTATTTACCATTCCCTCCACCTGAACCAGTTTTTCTATCAAAGGACAGGATCTCTCGCTACTGTTTAATAACACTGGAATCAGTTTGACGGCAATACTTGGGTTAGAAGTTTTAATGAAAAACGTATGTTAAGAATTTTTCGATCTCATTCCTTTTATTTTTGTTTAGTTTTGAAGAAGTCATATTTTTGAATCGTTAAGAGTCAGGCCACAAAATGTTTTTGATTCAATATAAACTCGCAATACGTAAGAACATTAACATATATGATAGAAATCGGAGATGTCAAATCCAACTGCTTTGAATTGGATTCTTTCAAAAACAATTTTCAAGATTTTTTTAAAGTCACAATTTTAAAACGGTTTTTATAACTTCGTTTAATAAAGAAACAAATGTGCTTTTACTATTTCTGATCGCTGCACAGAGGGGCCAAATATACTAATTTTGTGGCTTAAAGATCACAAAATTCTACATCAGCAGGCAAGAAATTAATGTCAAATATTAAACTATATGTTTATAGTCACGTGTTGAAACTACATATTGTGAGAAAAAAAACCTAAAAAAGTGATAAAAAAATTAAAAAATTTCCGCAAATAAATACTATTTGTAATAAGTAATTTCAAAAAATTAATAAATCTAATTATGCAACCATAAAGTTCAGGTATTTATTGATATATTTTGGTAAAATTTAAATTTGAATTATTTGTGGAAGTGGCTTTGTTATTAGTTTTAATATTGGAAGTGCAAAAAAAATGGATTTTATCAGTTCAAATGAACATAAAATTATTAGCTGGGCTCAGTTGGGCGGAGAATGTAATATAATTTAAAAGCCTGTAGAGTGAAGCGTTGTATCAGAAAAAATGAGGTTGCGCATCGCTGCGCCTCATAAGTTATATGTAAATTAGTAAGTCTAACAACAAAAAGCACTTTGGGATTCTGCTAAACGTTTTATCGCTGTCGTTGTTGTTATTGTCATTGTTTTTAGTTTTATAAGAGATGTGCAAATGTTGTGATTAATAATACGAGAGTCACGTGTGAGTCAGGCCTGGACGTGGCTATATTCTTGTATTATAATTAGATAAACAATAATAAGGACTGAGATCGAAAAATTCTTAACACATGTTTTTCATTAAAACTTTTAACCCTTTTACCTTTGTAAAGCATGTCAGTTATTATGTTCAATGTCAATTACGTTCATTTGCTATTAATCTGAATAAAATGAGTGACCATTATTAAAAATTTTTAAACAAAACCCAACTTGGTCATACAAAAAGTTGGCCAAACAATCAAAGGTTTGCCGTCAGACTGTTTCCAATATTATTCAACAGTATCGGGAGAACTTGTCCCTTGATAGAAAACCTGGTCAAGGTAGAAGGAATGGTTCACATGATGTTTCTAAAGCCAAACAAATAAAAAGCATTTTCAAAAGAGCTCCCAACACTTCCGGTAGGAAAGCAGCCCGTTTAGCTCAGTGCTCGGACTGTTTGGTACGAAAAGTTAAAGCTAATGAAGGTTTAAAAACATACAAGGCACAAAAAGTTCCTGACAGGAACGCTGCCAAAAATTTACATAATGAATGACGAAACTTATGTTTTGGCAGATTTTTCGCAGCTTCGGGGTCAAAATCTTTATGTTGCTGATGCTCGAGGGAATGTTGAAGAAATGTTTAGGACCCAAAAGCAGACAAAATTTCCAAAAGAGTTCTTGGTATGGCAAGCAATATGCAGCTGTGGCACAAAAGAAAAACATTTGTTACAAAGGGCTTTATAAATACCGAAATTTACATCAAGGAATTTTTACAAAAATGGATGCTTCATAAGACTTCTTAGTGTGTCCACTTATTTTTGGTCTGATTTGGCACCCTGTCACTATGGCAAGAAAGGTCCTGAGTGGTAAAAGAACAATAATGTGGTATTTGTACTAAGAGAGGTAATTCCTCCAAACTGCCTGGAGCTAAGGCCAGTGGAGATATATTGAGCTCTTGTTAAAAGATAATTGAAGAACACAAAAAAGGTATCCAAAAGTGTGGTAGATTTTAAATGGAGATGGACAACCTGTTCGATCAAAGTGACTTACAGCACTATAAAATCCATAATGGAAGGGTTTTCGAAAAAGTTTCAAAATTTCATCATTAGTGAGTAGAACTATAAAAATATATTTTTTATTTTTTTGTAAATTGTAATAATAATTTCAATTAAATTAAAAAAATTAAAAACTGTAAGTTTAGTGGTTTCTTTTTTATAAACATATATGTATGTTAAAAATTTTTCGATCTCAGTCCTTAAACTTCTACCAATTACTTTTCTTTATTTCAGTTAAGTTTAATCGTGAATGAACAGCTCGCGGGATTTTAACAAGTTAACCCTCACGCACTCACGCTTGTATATGCTTGTTTAAACGTTTTTTTTTTTTTTTTGTGATTAATTCGAAGTTTCTTCTTGTGGTTAATTGCCAATAGAATTTTAAAATTTTATATCAAGAGCCAGTTATTACTCATGTCCACATCTGTAGTTTTTATATTGTTTCATTTTACTCACGGACCAGAAATTGTTAATCACGCCCTTCTACCTATTCGTAATAATAGAAGGGCGTGATTCGTATCCGAAGCCTTTTAGTGGCAGGTGTTGGGAAAGATCTCTATTATTCACTCTTCCATTACTACATTCAAAGATATTATTTTAAAAGAATATGGTATTTTTTTTTTATCAGTAACATGCATAAATTAAGTGTGTCTCACTGATGTAGTTCTATAGATATAGGAGAATTAATAACTCATTTATATGGGGGGGAACCCGATTCCACCCTCGTATACTCTTCCGATTTTGGTGGAATGTGTAGTTTGTTTTTAGAGTTACCCACAGAAAATTTAGTGTGCATACTTATGGTAGTTCTGTACTATAGAATCTATAGATATAGCACAGTTAATAATTATTTTATTTGGTGGGTAATTGACTTCCCCCTCCTATATCCCAAAAATGTTGTTACAATATGCGGATTGGTTGTAAAGATATTAATAAATCCGTAAAAAGGGCATTTGACCCCACTGTGGGCTGGTAGAAAAGGTCAAAATAGTTTTTGAAAAATTTAGTTTTTTCTTTAATTGCAATTTTTTTAAAAATGTTGCTACTTTGACACCAACCTCGAAACTAAAAATTATATGTACAAGCACTAAACGTTATCCAGTATATTTTGCTTAAATTTGTAGCGTTTGGTTTTTAGATCACATACAACAATTTCAAAGCTTGGGAGTATTGTAAATTGAAAAAGTGCTAAATAAGGCCCACCCTATTGTGTACGCATATATGAATGGTGCAATAAGCCTCATTCAAAATTTTCAGAACAGTAAAGGGTCTAAAAATGATAAAGAGTTTACAATACTTGACCAAATAATAACTAATAATAACACTAAACTTTGTTTTTCTTTTATTTAATTTTTTTTTAGTAATCTCAACAAACCCTAAATTCGAGAATAACAAGTAGACATAATTTGGTCCTGTACTTCGTAAAGGATCTTCACTGTGCTCATTCATTTCCTGTTATAAAGACTTTATAATTTTACTTGCACGTAGCAACTGATGTATGGAGTTTGTATGTGTAAAAACCTTAAGATACAAACCCACATACATCCAAATATCTGTATATGAAGATTCAAATATATATAGAAAACTTAAATTATAAACCTACATGCACACAAAGGCAAGTGTGTGGATGCGTAAAACCATATAAAATATTGCACCATTTATGTATTAAGTGTTTGGGCGTACATGTGTGTGTAAATGTCTGCAAATACATGTGTGTATGCGTGTGTGTTTATTCATACACTTGTAAGTTTGTGAGCATGTCTATCAGTATGTCTGTCGGGAACAGTTAGTGAATATTCCTTTTATTGTCATCTTAAGTTTCACTTGAGTGCAATTGTAGCCATGTCGTAACCATTTGTATATTTCATGCATCACACATGTTACTTGGTGTGTCTTGTTACAGGGATTTCATCGTCGTTAGTCTTGCAAATGGTATAAAAATGTTTTACGGAAACTGTAAAGATTTCTATCAGATTTTTCATAAATATTTTAAAATAAAAATATAAATGAAGTCTATAAATAAAAATTATATATTTAGCTAAAGATTTCATTATGAATTGTGGCTTGTTTTAATAATTTTAGTGTCATTTGTAATTGAAATAGATTAACTAAGAAATTGGATTTAAGTAGACACATACCTGTTTAACATAACTCGAGCTCTTTGTCTTGATTATTTTTACTGAAAATAGAAAAATAAAATAATTGAAGGTATACTTTTTTAACAACAAGGTCTTATAAGTATTCAAAAATATTTATCTAAAAAACCATAACCACCCAGCAAAAACTCGGTTGTGACTTTCAATTAATCAATAACTTACACTTCAACGACTACTACATACCGTCTGCATTACATATAAGTAGTCGTATAATGACTTATTTATTAGTTTTAATATAATTGCTTAATTTATAGTCATTTGCATGAGCACATTCTGCCTTTACTGTTAAAGGCCTATGTGAGTCTAAACTATCAGTGAGATATCTAAGTAATAACATGTAACTATTTTTTGTGGTATTAAAGTAATGACATATGTTACTAATATGTTAATAATTACCTCCAATGACATCTCCGAGTTAAAATAATGCGTTAAAATGCTATTGTGTAAGTAATGAAGTGCCATAATTTAGCACTTTCACACAATGAAAATTTTTGTAGGGTATTTGTGAAAGCGAATTGAAAGTAGGGTGAATTATGAATTATGGAAGATCAAAAAAATAAACAATAATCATTAAATTCCAATATCCGTGAAGTTATGGCAGATACTTTGTTTTGTGGTAGAAACAATTAAAAAATACTTATAACAAATATGTCTCTCAAATGGGGTTCCAAATTTACCAGTGATTTTCCTTCCCGGGAGGATATTAAAAAATCTTTTCATTCCCAAGAATTTGCGGGAGTTCACAGTGTGACCAAAGGCACCTTTGTCCGGCAAAAAGTGGAAAAAAAAACAAGTTTTTAGTTGGGGTTTTTTCTCATTGGGTTGGTTAAAGAAATGCTCTATGAGATCAAAAATTATCACAGTGAGGTTTTTTGCCTCAAATGTCCTTCATAATTTCAGTTTAAAGTAGGCCTACACCCGAACGGCACACTACCGTAGGAAAGATCGGATAGTAGACACTTCCGTTAAACAAGTGTCAAAGTTGTTGGAATCAAGCAAATCAAACGAAACAATATGGGTTCTACAGCTGAAGGTAAGTACAATACGTAAAATCAAAATCTGAATGTAAATTTCTAAATAGTAAATTGTTAGAAAGTGATATGTAAGGAATATTTTTAATTTTTTATTTTTTAAACAAAATTGATGTGATTGAGTGAATTTTTTTTCTTGCTAATTCCTGCTCTCTAAGCTATAGGAGGTAGCAAGTAAAAGTATTATGTTACAAATAAAATAAAATTCAGCTGCACTTATTTGCACGTTGCCCTACGTTCGGCAAAAAAAAAAAATAAAATTTTAGTAACTGCCTTGCAAAAATACTTTATACTAGAAGATTTACGGCGCATTTTCTTGCTTGTAAGGTGGTACGCTTTAATGTACATAAAAAAACATAAAATACAACGCCACATTTATAAATATAAACATACAGTAAACTCTTGAAAACGTGAACTAAAGTAGAGCTACACACATACGTATGCATGTATTTGTTGAATGCACTCTTACGTAAACATAAAATATATATTCTAATACTGGGATTTCCAAAATTAAAAGAATGCAATAAATGAAAGAAAACAACTCAGACAATCTAGTTCACGTTTTGGAGCTATTAGAGCTTATACACGTTTTAGAGTAGTAAATGAAAAAATAATAGTGTTCACGTTTTCTAGTCGTTCATGTTTTCGGGTATCGGACAAATGTCCGGAGACATTTTTTTAAAATGCGATAAATTTAGCAAGAAAACATTATAGTCAAAAAACTATGGAAAATGTTTTCAAACTATTTTTAATAGCATATGATCCTCAAATTTCACGTTGTCGCAAATTGCCTCCGAAACCACTCAAATCTTTGTCTAAGACTGTATTAATTTGCTGGCACCTCCACCTATAAATAACACTGGTCAACAAAAAAAACACATTTTTCATGTAACAAGAAAACGTTTGTATAGTTATGCTTAGATAACTATAACTATAGATAATGATAATAGAAATATAATTAGAATGTTTTAAATACGAATAGTTCTTTCTTAATTTGATTTTATTCTTTTTTTGTAAATCTCAGTTTTTATCAACAAATTTTTGTTATAATGTAATATAAACGTGAATGTATCTTTATGATTTTCTTCTGTATTTTGCTTAAGGAATGTCTCTTTGTAATGTCCAACAGAAGTCCGAAGGCATTCATATTCCCTAATGGCCCTGATATCGTTTTTTTATCGTAGAAATGTATTGGTAGAATCGTTCACCGTGTTCATCGCTGACGGCTCCCAACTTATTAGGAAAGAAATCTAAATGTGAATGAAGGAAATGTATTTTATGTGTAAATGTCGAAAAAGTATATTATCAGGCTGGACTAAGAAATATTTTAAATATTTGTTTGTCCTATTTTAAGAGATTTCCTTGTTTTCTAAACGTAATGATTTTTCCGATCTCAGCAGTCACAAAAAAACAACAGTATTTTGTATACCCTAGTTGTAACCCTATAACTAGGACAATAATCTTTCCAGTTGTGTTCGTTCTATTGAATTTTATATAAGATAAATTTAATATTTTCATAAGACTCTTTCATGTTAGAAGCTTCACCTAGTAGATCATTGTTCATTGACAATATGTAAAAGAACAGCTTTTAAACTTACTTCCGAACCATTGATAAACAAACTCCAGTCTTCTGGTTTATATTCTATACCCAAGGCAGTCATTACGCCATAATCATTATTACAAAATACTAACTTGTGAAAAAAACCTTTTAGCTCTTCATCTTGATTGCGATGGTAAAATATTATTTTTTCGGGTTGTAATAAATTCCATCCCTTTAATCGAGAGGCAAAAAGTTCTGCCTGCTGTTTGGAAAAATTTAAGTCAAGTATCAAATCATTGAGATCTTTTTGAAATAGCAGATTTGACTCATTAGATGTGATAGTTTCTTTAAAATCAGTGTCTAATGAATCGTTTTCGATTGCATGTGGCATAGCCGACCGATCGGAACTTAGATCAGGTTCAGCTTTTGCTTTTATTATTTTTTTATGCTTTTACATGTAGGAGAATTTAGAATCTTCATATATTGCAGCACTGGCTGTAACACAAAAACTAGACCAGATCAAACCAAAATAAATATGGTGTTCGAATGATAGTAGGTAGGTTATTAAAAATTAGTAAGTACATTTCTCGTTACAAAATTTTGTTGACCAGTGTAATCAAAGAGAAAATGAATAAAAATATTTTGACAGTTCTTCTAAGACAGAAACAGATGTAGACGATTGTGACTTTTATTTCAATATACATAACTTTTTATTATTTTATTCGCTCATGTTCAATAAAAATATATTGTACTAATAATATCAAAACAGAAACTTTTAATCAATTAGCAAATTTATTTAATTTTTTACAAGTTTTTTCGTATGAAATGACACCATATCAGGTCAGCTATTTTGAATTTGCTAATTCTGATAACGAATTCGTAATCAGCGACTCCCCAAAACACCCGTATATCAATTTATGGGCCGAACGATTCGTAATTCTTCTGCAAACAAATTACTGGTTTTTCGTTTTAATTATTATTAAACAACTCCACAGTGCGGCCAAAGGTGCCTTTGGATTTCATATGACCAGATTGGGTTCAAAACACATTTATACAGCATGACCTTATAAGCAAAGCTTAACTATGATTGGTCATTGATTAACCAATGAAGGCTAGATGCTCTTAACTTCATGCGAAGTCTCTTGGATTCTATATGACGACGCCAATTATGTCGTTTATCCAAGTGAATACCAAGGTAACAGTATCTGTCTGTGAAATGTTTATATTATTTAGTGTGATAGATGGACAGTCAACTCTTCTGATAGTAAATGTGATGTGTTTACTTTTGAGTTCATTTACTCATATTCTCCAGTTATTCAACGATATCTCCACGAGCCTGACATAATTGGTCAATTCCGTAGAAGCTACCTGCGGATCTGCATGGGAGCTAAGTATTGTCGTATCATCAGCGAATGTCGATATGGTAAGTCTATCACACACAGGCAAATCAGAAGTTCCTGTTGAACACCAGTCTTAATTTCATAATTTCCTGTTACATAATCGTAATATTTCACTCTAAAAACTAGGTCTGATATGTATGACTTCAGTAATCTATGCGAACTTGGTGGCAGTAGAAACTTAATTGAATCTGCAATAACTCCTTATGCCATACCTTCCTTGGCACTTACACTGACATGATCTACCGCTGTCTCATGAACAGGAAGATTTTCCAGTTATTATTGGGTGGATTTGTCTTAAATACATTACGCAGGTGCTTGGCAAAAATTAATTCTTTGTACTTAGCATTTCTTGGCCAACTACCATCAGGTTTTTTTCAACGGAGGTTTTCCCTCTACAGGTGGTTTGATGTTATGTGTGGTTTTCCAATGTTTAGAATTCGTCATACTCTCAAGGCATCATCTGTTTCTGCGATCCTCCTCTAAACAAAGGGCTCTCTTCAGTCTTCTAGTAGCGATGGACAGCCTCTGCCTTGCAGCAGGTGATCTATTTGGTTGCCACTCTCTTCTGATACATTACATTTGTTAAACATTAAAATAGGCGCATCAATTTTTTACAAGATATGGTAAAAAGTTGAAAAAAGTCGGAAAGTTCGAAAAGTCAACGTTTCCTCAATTAACAAAAGTTGAAAGTTCAAAAAGTTGTCTTTTTAAAAAATCAAAAATGTCGACGTTTTGTTTAAACTACAGAACCCTTGCAGAGATGGGGTAAAATTTTGCATCACCTCTGTAGTTATATTTTAAAATTTCATTGATAAGACTAAAATTAGTATTGTTACGTTTTCACCTTTTCAAACGTTGGTTTATTTCCTTTAAATAAACCGAATACCTTTGATTGCAAATAAAAGCAGTGAATTAGTTTAAAAATTGTAACAACTCTATATTTATTTAAAATGTACAACAACAGCAGTTCAAATAGTCACTTAGTGTTTTTATGCACGTTTATCAATTCGCAGAAATACGCACACACTTTATAATGTACAAGTATACACTAGCAATGCAGTTGATGTATTTACTTAACGATGCTTCAAAATAAACTCACTCTTGTGGTGTGGTCACGACCAATTTATATACACTGCATTACCATTTAGAAAGCTCTATTTCTACAATGATCATGAAACTAGAATATTCAAATTCTAGAGCTTTCGATGTTAGTCATTCATAATTTTGTGTTGCCATATTTACAAACCATGCTCAAATCTTTTATTCAATGTTTTATGTTCTTCAGCAGTGTTAATAATACCCACAGATTTGCTAAATTTTGAGAAGCACTGCTGTTGGGAGGCATTATACAACTTTAAACCAGCCGTTAAAACAGTTATATTTAAATTCAAGTACAATTTCGTAACAATATTAAAAGCTTAGGTAAGTTAAACACGTCCAGTATAGTTAAAAAAAAATTATTTTAAAACGAAGCTATTTCAGCCTGTTGTAATTAAAGTTGAATATATTAAAATTTTGAAGAGGCACTTTTTGAGCCTAAAATTATTGTACTTAGAATGACTTTTTAAACTTAAAAATACATATCTGAATTTCCTTATATATTGAATGTTTAATGTATGTTTTTTTTTTTTGGTTTGCTTACTATTATGTAGTCTTAAATTATTGTATTTCTTCACATATAGAAAATTTAATTCACCTCATTTTAAATTTTATCGTTTCGAAAATGTTCACACACTCTCTTGTGTAATTTATCTCTATGTTTTCAAAATATTGTTTTATATACATACATACATATACATATTTTCGAATGATTTTATTTACTTCAAAAGATTTTTAATACATCATAATTTCTCCATCAAAAAATCTACCGCAAACATGAAAAATCGTTTTCTTAATTTTATTCAACAATGGCAGCAGTCGAGCAGTAACATCAACAACAAAACTTTTTGTGTGACAAAATACACTTCCACACACACACACGTACATATATGCATACACATATACTAACATATACTTAACCATAAGTATATACAAACACACCAAACCTAATTCAAATGCTGTCATTGTATCAACATCAAAAATATCACATGAATACAAAGAATGAGTTTTATATGAATTTAAGTATGGCAGTGTAAGAGCTAGAGTATATGTGTGTATATGTATAAGAGAGTGTGTATAAATAAATTTAATGTAGTAAAGGTAGATAAAATACATATTGATGACAAACTTTCCCAACGTTGTTGACACATAAGATTTATAACATAAACAGACAGACGAACGAATGGACGGACAGACAGACAGACATACAGAGAAAATAAAGAGTAGACTTCTACAAACACTCATATACATATTAAAAAGCAAACATACACACACGGGTTATAAATATCTAAAAATACAAAAGGACTGAGAACAATAAAAATAACAGTTAAAAATAATATTTTTATTGTTCCGATACTCCACATAACTAAGTGATGGACAATTTCTATTGAATTTGAAAAAAAGTCATAATATGTTTAATGCATTTGACTTGCTGTTTCCAGATCACTTCGTATTCAAATATTTCATTTAGCAAATATCACTGTAACCAAAAACTAGTACTTACACTACGGGTGGTATGAGTAATATTATTCCAAATATCAATTAGACTTTTTGAATTTTGCACGTTTTACATTTTCGATGGTCCAAAGATATCACATTGTTCGCCATAATAGAGAAAATGTTTGCAAAATATCAGATAACGTTTAGTGGATGAACACTACACCTATCCCTCGATTTACACGATACTTTTTTTACACGATTTTTTTTGGTTTTCGTTTACATCGAGGGATGTGGAAATTACCTCAATTTACACGATTTTTTCTTAGTATTTTAGCAAAAATTAACTTTTTTTCAGTAAATATATCCTGCACAATTCTCAAAAATAGTTATTTATAAAAAATGAAAACATAAAAGGGAAAAGTGTAGCAGCTGGAACCAACATGAGCCTGAGTACAACTTCATGCGTTCGGGACATTACAATTGAAAATATGAAAAACCACTAACGATCTGGATAGAAAATCAAACTTAAAAGGGAATCCCAATTGATACCTTGCTACTACAAATAAAGGTTTGAGGATTTATGAAACACTTAATGATCAGCTACCATCTACGTCATCAACTGCAAAAAAAATATCGTTTTCGTCAAGTCATGGTTGGTTTGAAATATTTAAACAAAGATATTCCTAACATATTCTATAATTAAAAGTTAAACAAGCTTCTGCTGATATAGATGTGTCTAAAGAATATCCCGAAAATAATATCCCTGATAAAGTCTTCAATACAGACGAATCGGTACAGTTTTTGAAAATAATGCCACAGCGGACTTTTCTATCAAAAGCTAATACAATTGCAAATTTAAACAACGTTTTAAAATCAAATTTTTTTATGGAAATTTTGCTTTAAAATATTTGGTGAATTCACAAGGTCTCTTATCATGTCATATTGTCATAATGTCCTAATATTTCAAGCAAAAAATGTCCTAAAATAATATTACTTTTTATGCTATGTTTATTGTGTTATCGTAACGAACCAGCAGAGACCAACGCCGAATGCCTAAGAGTCGGTTAAGTCGAGCCGCCGAGTCGTGATATATTAGGACATTATGATTATAATACGACACCTTGTGAATTGACCTATTGTTTAAATTTAATTTTTTTATGAACATTAATTTACTTTAAAATAAATTAATTTTCTAAACTAAATTTTAAATTTATTCGAATTTGGTTATTTCGACTTACACAATTTTTTCAGGAACTCATCTATCGTGCAAATCGAGGGATAGGTGTATACATTTCTTACATGCTTATTTTTTATATATTGCTACTTTGATCCGAAACTCTAAACTTCAAATCAAATGTGCAGCCCATAAACATTATCTTAATTTGCTTAAATGATCAGCAATTGGTTTGAAAATCTAAAAAAATGGAAAATAAGAGCCAGTTCATCTAATTCATTTCAGAATTCGCGACAAAGAGAAAGAACTGAGGTCGAAAAATTTTTAACATACATATATGTTACTGAAAATGAAACCACTAAACTAAAAGTTTCAGATGTTTTTGTATTTGATTGAAATTATTGTAACAATTTACAAAAAAAAAAAAATTTTATAGTTCTATTAACTATTTTGAACCTTTTTCGAAAACCCTACCATTATGGTTTTTATAGTGCTTCATGTCACTTTGTTCGAACAGGTTGCCCATCTCCGTTTAAAATCTGCCACACTTTTGGACACCTATTTTGTGCTCTTCAATTCTCTTTTAACAAGAGCCCAATATCTCTCCACTGGACTCAACTCCAGGCAGTTTTAAGGAATTGCCTCTCTTGGTACAAATACCACATTATTGTTCTTCTACCACACAACCCCTTTCTTATCATAGTGACAGTTGCCAAATCAGAACAAAAATAAGTGGACACATTAAGAAGTCTTATGAATGGAAACATCCTTTTTTGTAAACATTCCTTGATGTAAATTTCGGTACTTATAGAGTCCTTTGTAACAAATGCTTGGCTTTTTTGCAGCAACTGCAAACTGCAACATTCCCTCGAGCATCTGCAACATAAAAAACCTGACCCAGAAGCTACGAAAAATTTTCCATACGTACATTTCGTCATCCATTATGCAGCAGGTATATTTTTTGTATAAAATTTGACTTCAATTTCCATGCTCTGTCTTTGGCCTCTAAATTTTTAGCAGAGTTCCTGTCAGGAACTTTTTGAGCCTTTTAAACCTTCATTGGCTTTAACTTTTCGTACCAAATAGTCCGATTACTGACCTACCCGGACTGCTCTCCTACCGGATGTGTTGGGAGCTCTTTTAAAAATGTTTTTTATTTTTTTGGCATGTGGACAATTCCTTCTACCTGAACCATACAACATAATAACTGACATGCTTTACAAAGGTAACTTGATAAAAAAATCAAATAATATTTGGGTTAAAAGTTTTAATGAAAAACGTGTGTTAAAAATTGCAGTCCTTATTACTATCCTTTTTGTACAATCGTTTATAAAACTGATCATATATTTAACTGATCTCAGTACTCATTCTTTATACTTAAATACAATAGACCAACCTTTCATAATGTTGATTCATTTTTCTTTTGTTCTTAAATTTTCTGTTGTTATTAATATGTGTGTATTTTGCAAGAAAACAATATCAAAAGTTAAACCCAACTTTATTTTAATGTAAATCTTTACATTTTCATAGAAATAAGAAAATACTAGAGACAGAAAATACAAAAAAAAAAATAAATATTAAAGCTTTAAATGTTTAACATACATATTCCATTGATAAATTCAGCATGATACAAACACATACATACTAACATGCATTTATATTATACCCACACTGTGAACTCAAACAAATTGTATGATGATAAACGATTTCAATGACAACCACATTAACAATCTAATACCCACACACAAATATTGATGTTTACATATACAAACATACATATACATATATATAACTCATACTTAGGAATTTGTTTATGTTAGTGTGACAATTTCAAACTTACAGTTAGATACACATTAATTTACTCACTCACTCTGTTACTCACTCACTCATTCATTCATCCTTATATTGTGTCAACAAATTAATCAATGTTTATTTGTTAAGTAGATTTTCTTAACACAAACACATGAATACGGATATTCACACACATACTTTCAAGAGTATGATTATATGTATATGTTTGTTTATTCTACCTGTTGTTGTTTTACACTGATGATGTTGTTCCTGTTGCTCTGGGTATTTACTGTTGCCATTCGATACATGGAGACCAATGAACAAATTTTTTATGAACATAACCCATATTTAGATACATAATTTATATAATAAGTATTGCTTAAATTACACCACTAATGCCTGTAATTTAAAAAAATAAGTAGATATGTATATAAGGAGTAAATTATTTTGTATATAACTTTACCTAACAGGTAACTTGAAGTTAATTTAAAATCAATACACACAGGTTAAAATTTCCAAATATTTTTACACCATAAGTAACTAAGCCCAGAGAAAAAATATAGTTCTACATTAGGGAGGATCGATTTAGAAAAAGTCAAAAAAATTTCAGATTTTTTTTGTGTATGTTTATGGCAATCATATTCATGATGAATAATTATATCATTATATGTTGTTCTCAGAGTTTGAGAATACAACATGCTGAAGTATTACATCATTAAAATGGTTGCCACAAACATATACTTAACTACTACAATCATGTATATGATTGGAACAGTCATATGAATGGCAACTTAAATATATTATGGTTACAGCAATAATACACATAATTACAGTGACCTTAAAAAAACTTGTACATACGTTAAAATGGTTATGGTAAATATAGATATTATTTGCTTAAATTACGATTTAAAACACAAAGACAATCATCTTTCCAACCAAACACATTTAATTCACTTGAATTGTACTTATACAAGTTAAATGTCCTTCAACCCAAAGTTCTGAAAATCAGCGTGAATACTTTGCCATATTTAATGATTTTGCCAACCATTAAGATAAAAGCTTCTAAGACATACCTCCTTATTTCCACGACAGAAGGTTCTATACACCGAAATGACGGAGTTACTCCATCAGTGGCCGTCAGTACTAGCAACATCTATACAACTTGCTCATCGTGAAATCCGTGATGAAGTTGGAATAAATCCCGGACCATGATTCTGGTGTCCCCACAGGAAATCTTCCGGACTTAATCATGAGGGGAGATAATTATGTAGCACTAAGTTGCTAACATAGTATATGCGCCATTTCCACTGCAATCGCAACAACAGCAGCAATTACAACCTCAGGTCATTTCGATTGTATTCCGGAGTTCAGTTCTAGTTCAGTTCTAGTTCAGTTCTAGTTCAGTTCTAGTTCAGTTCTAGTTCAGTTCTAGTTCAGTTCTAGTTCAGTTCTAGTTCAGTTCTAGTTCAATTCTAGTTCAGTTCTAGTTCAGTTCTAGTTCAGTTCTAGTTCAGTTCTAGTTCAGTTCTAGTTCAGTTCTAGTTCAGTTCTAGTTCAGTTCTAGTTCAGTTCTAGTTCAGTTCTAGTTCAGTTCTAGTTCAGTTCTAGTTCAGTTCTAGTTCAGTTCTAGTTCAGTTCTAGTTCAGTTCTAGTTCAGTTCTAGTTCAGTTCTAGTTCAGTTCTAGTTCAGTTCTAGTTCAGTTCTAGTTCAGTTCTAGTTCAGTTCTAGTTCAGTTCTAGTTCAGTTCTAGTTCAGTTCTAGTTCAGTTCTAGTTCAGTTCTAGTTCAGTTCTAGTTCAGTTCTAGTTCAGTTCTAGTTCAGTTCTAGTTCAGTTCTAGTTCAGTTCTAGTTCAGTTCTAGTTCAGTTCTAGTTCAGTTCTAGTTCAGTTCTAGTTCAGTTCTAGTTCAGTTCTAGTTCAGTTCTAGTTCAGTTCTAGTTCAGTTCTAGTTCAGTTCTAGTTCAGTTCTAGTTCAGTTCTAGTTCAGTTCTAGTTCAGTTCTAGTTCAGTTCTAGTTCAGTTCTAGTTCAGTTCTAGTTCAGTTCTAGTTCAGTTCTAGTTCAGTTCTAGTTCAGTTCTAGTTCAGTTCTAGTTCAGTTCTAGTTCAGTTCTAGTTCAGTTCTAGTTCAGTTCTAGTTCAGTTCTAGTTCAGTTCTAGTTCAGTTCTAGTTCAGTTCTAGTTCAGTTCTAGTTCAGTTCTAGTTCAGTTCTAGTTCAGTTCTAGTTCAGTTCTAGTTCAGTTCTAGTTCAGTTCTAGTTCAGTTCTAGTTCAGTTCTAGTTCAGTTCTAGTTCAGTTCTAGTTCAGTTCTAGTTCAGTTCTAGTTCAGTTCTAGTACAGTTCTAGTTCAGTTCTAGTTCAGTTCTAGTTCAGTTCTAGTTCAGTTCTAGTTCAGTTCTAGTTCAGTTCTAGTTCAGTTCTAGTTCAGTTCTAGTTCAGTTCTAGTTCAGTTCTAGTTCAGTTCTAGTTCAGTTCTAGTTCAGTTCTAGTTCAGTTCTAGTTCAGTTCTAGTTCAGTTCTAGTTCAGTTCTAGTTCAGTTCTAGTTCAGTTCTAGTTCAGTTCTAGTTCAGTTCTAGTTCAGTTCTAGTTCAGTTCTAGTTCAGTTCTAGTTCAGTTCTAGTTCAGTTCTAGTTCAGTTCTAGTTCAGTTCTAGTTCAGTTCTAGTTCAGTTCTAGTTCAGTTCTAGTTCAGTTCTAGTTCAGTTCTAGTTCAGTTCTAGTTCAGTTCTAGTTCAGTTCTAGTTCAGTTCTAGTTCAGTTCTAGTTCAGTTCTAGTTCAGTTCTAGTTCAGTTCAGTTCTAGTTCAGTTCTAGTTCAGTTCTAGTTCAGTTCTAGTTCAGTTCTAGTTCAGTTCTAGTTCAGTTCTAGTTCAGTTCTAGTTCAGTTCTAGTTCAGTTCTAGTTCAGTTCTAGTTCAGTTCTAGTTCAGTTCTAGTTCAGTTCTAGTTCAGTTCTAGTTCAGTTCTAGTTCAGTTCTAGTTCAGTTCTAATTCAGTTCTAGTCTATATTACAATACAATTGCAAAATAACTGATCTAATCCAGATGAGGCTGGAAAACATTTTCGTGATAACAGCGCAGACTGTATCTCTGCAAAACCGCGGCAATAGCAATGGTAGAAGCATCGCACTCATCATTCACAACATACTGCAATATACAACTTTTTCTTTCGATCGTGAAACTTAAGTAAAACCAAACTTAATACTTCTAGCCTCGGAATCACCACTACTTTACATGCCAACTGAAGACGTAGCCAAAACATAATAAGGATATTTTCCGAGATGGTAATATATCTAATGCCTGGTGAAAGCAAAAGTTATCCCGACACTCAAACCTGAGGCACTACTTCTCGAAATACTAACCCGACACCTTCCAGCAACACGTCACCAGCACGGATTCCGTAAAACGGACAGTACCACCACAGCATTAACTGCTATTACCAATAACATATCGCAGGACGTAAATCAGTAGAGGTCTTTTGAGAGGTCCTTCCAAGTGGAGCTAACCTATATTCTCTTCCAGGGCGTCCCGTAGACCTAAATGCTGAACAACATGAAAATATGAATAGTGAACTATATGAGTCGCCTACGTTCAAGATCCCGGTTCAGTCGCCACTCTACCTCTAAGAGCTGCCTGCACCTCTATAAGGAGGCGAAATTATTTAATATTGGACATTCATGTCTCACTTCTCTTCGTGCAGTGGCAGTACCACAAAACCCCAGGCTTATACAATTTAAACACAAACACAGACCTTCAAATATAAGATATTCGAAGTAAATCATTAAAACAGAGGAAGTAATACAGTGTTGTGTGTGTTGTCGCCCTATTCTGCTCGAACTTTACAAAGAGGAAATTGTCCAACATGATGATAATTAGCTGCGAGTAAATTTAATCAGTCAGAAAGATATGTGATCCGATGGCTGTGAAAACAAACTGAGTTATATAGATGATCTTTACAAGAAAAATTATGAAGAAGCTGGTAGCGATACTGAAACTCCAGTCTGCTAAGAGTGTAAAATACTTTGAATTATTGCTACTAAATGAACTTGCGCCAAGATTGAGTTGCTCTTTGGTTACAAATATTTGGCATTACCGTAGAAGACATACGCTGCAAAATCTTTTGGCATATCATTACGTATAACCCAGTAATTTAACTTATTATCGGTGACTACTTCTTTATCATTAAAATAGCTTAAAACATGTAACGTCTGTAGTCGTTTATAAATAAAAATGAAATATCAGGTTATTTTATATAACACGATAGGTGAAGACTTGAACTGCAGAAAAAACGTGAAACCTTTGGAAAAAAAGCAGAACTATCTATGCAGCAGTGGTCATTGTAATCAATTTCGAGTTTTTGCAGGGTATGTATTTACTGCGATTTATTTTTGCCACTGTCAACTAGTTTATTGGGTTGTCTATTTTGTAAATCACAATCGCATCATTTATTATTGTTGCTGTAGTTAATTTAATAGAATTGTGTGACATTAAAGAGTATAAATTGTTATTGTGCACTTCATATTTATAGACACACACACACATACGAACAGACAAAACCACTGAAACCAATATGCTAAACATATAAAGACCGTTACTACTTGGATCTACAAATACGTAACAATAACCACAACATTTCAGGTTTAATTAAATGTCTAAGATACTTTCGTAAAATTTTACTAAACTAGAACAGGGATTTTCAATTTCGCTAAGATCCTATAGAGGTATGGCTGCTTTATAAAACAAATACAATAAATTTTATTCGCACAATAAATTTTAATTTGTTAAATTATTTGCGTTCAAAATACAATATCATCCGCAGACACACACATAGCCATATATTTAACATATTTTTTTGTTGATTACACAAGTTTACAAAAAAAAAGAAAAAAATTTTTTTTTTCATTGAATGACCATCCTGATGAAACCACATGTCTGCAATACTAATGCACGGAAAAGTAAGTAAACATGTCTCTATACCGCTCACTGTTGACTGAAAAGTTCTGACCGTCATTATTTGTTAAGATATATGGACCAATGATTCAACCAGTTCATAAAGCGCACCAAACGGTGGGCTTTTCTGGATGTATTGATCTTTCGCCAATGGCTTGAGGATTATCATCGCTCCAACTATGCAAATTCTGTTTATTGATATAGCCCTTTAACCAAAAGTGTGCTTCAAAATTGGGGGTCAATAGCGATCTTTCTGATAAACGATTATGAGCACCATAAAATGCACGTAATGCCCGATGCGCTTGTCGTATTAAATCATGATTTTCAAAATAAATTTTAAAAATTTGCAACCGTTACTCTGGCGTGAGTCTATTCATGACAACCGAGAACTGTCAAATCAGCTGTCACAGAAAACAGCGCTGTCAATTTAAAGTTCTCCGCCTCTAAAAATACCATGCAAAAATACCATTGAATACATGTGTGTCACTTATTATCACTTAGTTATTGAACATTATAGAGTAAAAAACTAAGTTTTTTAACTTCTAAAATGTCGAATTTTGAACCAACAAAGCGTCATATGCGGGAAGTCTTGCTTTACTTCTTTAATTTGAAAACAAGCACACCAATTGCTCACCGAAATTTATAATGAATGTGTTACATCAGCTTCAACGTGCGCAGATGGTTTGTGTTGTTAAGAAATAGTGATTTTGACACGAAAGACAAGAATCACCCAGGCCAGCCAAAAAAGTTTGAAGACCCAGAATTGGAGGCATTAGTCTGTGAAGGTTTTTGTAAAACTCAATAAGAACTTGCAAAACCGCTGTGAGCTACTCAAGCAGCAATTTCAAAACATTTTCGAGCAACAGGATTCATCCAATAGTGGGCAAATTGCATGTCCGAAATGATGCTACAACGGTACAAATGAAAATCATTTTTGCACCGAATCATTACTTGCGATGAAAAATTACGATAACCCGAAGCGTAATGGGTCGAATCCAAAGGCAAACATCCATGGCGCTAAGATAATTCTAGGTATTAAGTGGGAGGAAAAGGGTCATATCTATTATGAGCTGCTGAGATTTGACCAGACTATCACAGGAAACCATTACCGAATGCAACTGATTCATTTGAAGCAAGAGATGTACGAAAAACGCCCAGAATATGCGGCCAGACATGAATCCGTAATATTCCATCATGAAAACGCTCGGCCACATGTTGCAATAACTGTTAAAAACTATTTAGAAAGAAATGGTTGGGAAGTTTTGCTTCACCCGTTTTATAGTCCAGACCGTACCCCGTCCTACTACTATTTGTTTCGATCGATGCAGAACGCTCTCTTTGGAATACGCTTCCCTTTGTAACAGAGAATCCGATATTGGTTTGATTCGTTCGTGGCCTCAAAAGAGTTCTTTTGGCGCGGTATCCATATGTCGCCAGAGAAAATGTCATAGCTAAAAATGGCCACTACTTTGAATAAATTTATATTGTACAAATGTTTCAAAATAAAAATTTTAAAAAATTCTACATTTTTAAGTCATAAAACCATTATTTTTTGACAAAATCAGAATTTTGTTTAAAACAATCACTAAATTTGCACATTGCCTTAAGTAGGATGCACATTTTTATGTAAAATAAAATGTATTAAGCTAGTAAAATCTTTGAGCCATATTTTCTGAAAAAATTTTGAATTTAGTTTTTTTTCATGACTAGGTGTATAGAGATGTTTGAAAAACGGGTTTTCCATGTTAGTTTGAAGTTTTTTAGACATAAAAAATGTTCACAACTATTACGAAAGATACTTGCGAAAAGCTAAATAAAGCCAAGGCAATACATATTTGAAAATTACAAAATTGAAACATATCCTATCTTCTTTGTAACGAAAATTGATTTAATATCTGTTCGTATTTGTACATTCATTGTTAGACTTTTCTTTCTTAATAAATATCTAGAATGATAACGTCCTGGATTTTTGGGATTTTAACAAACTCACATACTTATATTAAAAATATAATCTCACATCATGAACAAAAACCTTGTTAACTAGTGTTATTTATGTTTATTGATTCGTGTGTATTCAAGTGAATTTATACTCACATACTCACACTTTCTCTCTCTCCCTCTCTCCCACAAATAATGGTTCTATTCTCTGAAATAATTTACAATTTGAAACCATGACCGAGGATATAATGTGGCATTAGAATTTTGTTAATAAACAACTGAATATGATTAACAGGCAAATGTTTACCACAACAACAGATGGACTTCAGTTGAATAAATTCAAATGAAATAATTAAATTATCCAGGTTTCTGTTTGGACAAAAGATAGAAAATTGAAAGTTAATTTTTTACTAATATGAATTGATAATGTTTTAAAGTGAAATAACTATAAATAAATGTTTTATTATAATGTACAATAAATTAATAGTCAAAACAAGTTTTATGAAAGTTGGCTCATAGTTTTTAATAGCTCGTAATAAAATTTCGATTTTACAAAGATAAATATTGTGTATGCAAAAACCAAAGTTAGATTTAGTGAAATTCTATATTTGATTATACCCCTTATATATTTCGTTCACTTTCGTAAATCACTTAAATTCGCAAATATCTCTTACAACTATCGCAATTAGTTTGAAATTCGACATCAATAATCATCATGTACTTAAGAAAGCGACTTACCTATTTTTATGAAGATCGGTCCGTAATTGATCATAGCAACCGTACAAGGACTACTTTTGAAAGGCACTCGGCTCTAAAAAAGTCGAAGATCTAACTAAGAAGCAACAAAGCTTCCCTCTCCTGAGCGAAAACCCATATTGCTTGTCTCCTCCTGCTGAATCATCAGCGGGGCCTAAACAGCAGCGTTCAGAGGAAGATGCAGTGGCCAGCAGCCAGAAACCAGGTCCCAAAATGCCCAAAGCGGCACAAAGGACGTTAGTCAAGTCTTTTAGCGGGATTGTCAGGGCGGTTATCGATCCAACTGCCAATGACGGATCCACATCTTAATTGAATTGGGATGTGGTGAAGCAAAAACTGGTAGAGGTATTCTGGAAAGTTCTCAAAGAGAACCCAGGCAATCCTCCACAATACGATGATGCTGGTTGCTACCAGGGTCAGGTAAAATTGATGTCTTGTGTAGATGAACGCTCAGCGTTGCTACTCAAGATCTAGGCTTGAGGTGGTATCTGTGAGTGAGATACCCCGAAAGCCTACGTCCATAGCCATCCTCCAGTGCTGTAACCCACAGCTTTCAACTCACTACTGGAAAGTTGTGAAGGTTACGGCCACTGAGGGATCTTCGAGGAAGGTGATCGTTGTCCTGAATAAGGGGTCTTTGGGGCCGCTAAGGAAGACACAAGGGATAGTCTACTTTGGATTTGGTACGATCATCCTGCGTGTCTACCGTAGCGACAAGACAGGCGATACCTCCTCAGAAGATGATGTAAAACCCATGCTTTCGGATGAAGGCATGGAAGGCAACGAAGCCGCCAGTGCAACCGACAGCAAGGCTGCCGTTAACGGAATAGCGGGTGTCCTCACGACATCTAGATTAACCGAGGAGTGCCGGGTATCCCTAAATGAGATAGCGGGACATTCTAGTATAACACTTATATGGGTCCCTGGACACGATGGAAATCAAGGTAATTGTATAGCTGACGAATTGGCCAAAAGGGGTGCGATGATGAATGAGGAGGCGATCGACCCCTTTTCTGGTATTTCCCTTGTTAAATGCAAGACGGCTGTTCAGCAGAAACTATATGAGACTGCACAAAACAGGTAGACTAATGAATATTCTTGTGCTACAGCGAGATCGACTTGGCCCGTATATGATGCCAGCAGGAGCAAATAAGGCTAATTGTCTCCTTTATTACTAATTGGGGCACATGCTAGAAGAATGGGCCTACGGTACAATGATTACAGTAGAAGCTGCCATAATGAAGAAGAGGAAAATACTGTTTATCACCTTTTCTGCCAATGCCCGGCTCTGACAAACCTGAGTGAACGCATCCTCGGATTTTAATTCCTATCATACTTGGATGAGCTATCGAGGATGAATCTTAGACGAATCTTCTCCTTCATCCGGGAATCTGGCTGGTTTAACCTGGAGGCAACGGATCAGATTTGAATGGTGCCAAGTGAGCTGCTTGAGGAGCAGCTGCCCATGGAACCTAACCTAACCTATGTTTTTAAACCTGCATTGGCATTGACTTTTCGTAACAAATAGTAGGAGTGTGTTGGGAGCTTTTTCTATTTATTGGCTTTAGAAACACCATGTGGACCATTTCTTCTACATGAACCCGGTTTTCTATCAACGGACAAGTTCTCCCGATACTGCTTAATAACATTGGAATCAGTTTGACGGCAGACCTTTGATTGTTTGGCCAACTTTTTGTAGGACCAAGTTGGGTTTTGTTGAAAATATTTAATAATTTAAGTACGCACTTTTTGCTCGTCACTCATTTTAATCAGATTAACAACAAATGAACATAATTCACATTAAACATAATAATTGACATGCTTTACAAAAGTAACTTGATCAAATCAAATAATTTTTGGGTTAAAAGTTTCAATGACAAAACATGTGTTAAGGTTTTTTCGATCTCAGTTCTTAGCTACCATAATTGCAAAAATGTCAGCCTGAAAAGCACTACATTCGAAGGACGGTATGAGATACCTATCCCAAGTTCTTCACAGTAAACACCAAAACCAACAGCACAGCTCATTTTAGAGCTGTCTGTGTATATCCTGTTGTCATATTCGTACATGAGATTAGCCCTACACAACTTACTCTTGGAAGCAACTAAGACTTTGGACACCCTATCAAAATCTGTATAAACCTTATACGATTTTGCTAAAATGTTCAGCATTTGGTTTCTAGATGACGAAGAACATTTTTAAATCTTCGGAGTATTGAGAATAGAAAAATTTTAAAATATGGGCCACTATAATGTGCAACCTCTAAACGAAATACAATGTTGTTAAAATTTCGTTAAATAAATTATTACTATTAAATTGGTGTAGCCTATCAGATTTTTCCAATGTTTGGAATGCCAAAGTTTTGAGGAAAACTATATACACTATATACTCTATCCTTTAATAAAGGATATATTAACTATTAAACAAACATCAGGTATAACTATGTATTCGAGTGTTTGCGTATTAAGCTTAACTAGCTCTCAAAATATATATTATTCCTTCAGTTTCTTATCTCTCCTCCCTCATATTTATGATCTATTTAATATTTAAGATTTTTTTCTTTTTGCTATCCTTTCAGCCTTAAATCTTTCACAAAAATATGCTTGTCTTGTGAGTATGTGTATGTGTATGTGTGTGTGTGTGCAAGAAAGTGATGCATGCAAAAGATATGAACTCTATGCAGCTTTTTGTAAGACATTTTTTTCATATTTATGTAAATGCAGGCAGGCAACCAGGCAAGCAAACAACGAAAAACAGACAAGATGAAAAACAAAAAAATCGAGTATAAAAAATGAGCATTTCATAAACTCAAGTTGAGCAAAAGAACCGAAAAGATAGAGGCAGAATAATGTGCTTTATTTCAAACACAAGCAGTCATCCAGCCAACCAACCAACCAACCAACCATCCAAGATGCTTTGTGATGTAAATTATCCACGAAAGCCACAGCACACAACAACAATCACAACAACGTAAATGTAGTTGTTAAATAAGCAAAAACAAGATGAAAGGCATAGCGATCCTTTCTTTAATATTTTTTATTATTTTTTTATTTGTTTGTTTGCTTCTTTTTGCATTTTGCTTTATTTACTCTTTATGTCAGGGTATACATGTGTGTGTGTGTGTATGTTATTATGCTCGTTTTTACATTCAAAATATGCATTTTACAAAAGCCTGCATATAATTTTATGCTTTCAATCCTTTTTCTTTCCGATTTTTTTATTATTATTGTCGCTGTTTTTATTTTACTTTTCCGTTTATTTCTTTATCAACAAGACAAGTTACCTGAAAAAGACAACCAAAGTGATGCAAATTTTCTGTATTTTTTTTTTTAACATTCTTCTACACTATAGTTATTGAAGGAGTATTATAAGTTGGAGGGGTTCATATGTAGTAACAGCTTACTGGAAATAAACGGTTTATATCTTGCTATTTTTAATGTAGAGTTTATCAATAAAACGAATCATTTAATGCTTAAGTAAGCGACATTGCACACTAGGGTGGCGCTTGTATTGTAGTTTTTCGTTTTTCAGTGGTTTTGAGGTCTACAATTGTTCTACGTAATCTAAAAATCGAAAGAAACAAATTTTAGCAAAATCTAATAAAGCTTACAGCAACTTTAGACGGTACACATTTCGGACAGAAACAAAACTAAAATCCGCTTATATAATGGTTTTTTGAAAACTTTAATGAAATGAAGGAAGCCATTCTGTAAAAACACTCAACACACAGTGGTTTAGAAAAGTTTTTTTTTTTGGAAATAATTCTGTATCTCGGAAACTATTTGAGATATTGTTACGAAATTTCACATGGCTGGAGCTGAAATATTTTCGAGCTGATTTGCAGTAGTTCAGCTTCCTAGCTCTAATGGGGGCCAGTGCGTTGCCTCTCAAAGTTGTTCACCTCGGGTCTAAATTTTTGTTTAAAAAATCGCCAAAAATCCATTTATGATCGGAATGAGCTGAAATTTACACTATAAATAGTTCTTAAGTACGCTTACATGTGTAGGTTATCTCTATCAGTTGAAGAGATATTTAGGTTTACTTTTTTATTTTTTTAATTTTGCTCGATATTTTTATAGGTTTTTAGATATGGCGGACCTACGGAGGGTCAAAATTTATTTTTAAAATATCAGCTATATTGGTGATAAAATTCTAAATAAAATAAAACTTGCTAAAAGTTATCCTGCCCCTATAAAAAGTTACACGCATCCAAAATTGGAACATGTAAAAAGTGCAGTATTTTTTTTAAGTTTTTTCCCGAAAATATTCATATATTTTTTCTTTTGTAAAAAAAATTTTCTTCGAGACTATATACAATTTGTATATGATCCGGAGAGAGAACTTAATGCAAAAGCACATAAACCAAACTGTGGCTCGCTTAAGCGGACACAACACCCCAAGACCTATCCAAGCTTGGCAAATTTTTAAAAATAATTTCAGATTTGAGTAAAAAATTCTAAAAAGGCAAAGAAAGCACCTATCCTCGATATAGAGTTATACAAATATAAAGTTTTTAACTTTATATTTGTATATATGCTTCTTAAATGACTAAAAAGTTTTTTTTACCTTTTTTTATTATCACACGGTAAATAACGTCACAGTAGGCACTTTTCTAAAAAAAAAAACTCAGTTTTTGGAACACTTTTCCCCGGTTTAGGAATTTCGGTATTAGAAAATAAAAGCTGTCAAAAATTGTAATGTCGTTGATTTAAGGATAATTGGGTCTTTCGGCCGGGCGCTAAGATTTTCGCCTCTGGGGTGTATCAAAATCTGGCTATATTTCGCTTTTTTTGGGACTAATATTTTTAAAATTATGAAACCGCCGATTATTGGGAGTTATTTCATTTTACCCTTTGGTAGTTATTTCATTTTTCAAGTTTGGGAATTATTTCATTTTTGATGGGATTTATTTCATTGGGAATTATTTCATTTGGGAGTTATTTTACGGTACCGCGCCATCTATCGTGAATCTTCTACAATGCTCTAGAGCTTTCGATGTCAATGTTAGCAGCTTAAACATTTAGTGTTACCATTCTTATAATCAATGCTAATCACCGCATGCTATCAACATTGGTGATAAGTAGAAGCTTCTACTGATGGACGTGTTTATACACATGATGAATGTTTCAGGCAGTCATTACATGCAGTTAGTCTGATAGTTTTTAGAAGGACTGCGATTCAATTTAAAATTTAATTTATGGGATAAAAGATACAAAAAAGTCCAAAACTCGGGTTACTCCAGTTTTATCTTCTTAAAAGTACAAAAATCAAAAAGTACCACAAAAATCAAAGTCCACTTATTTTTTTTTTTTTTTGCACAAATTCAGATTAAGTTTGATTTATAGAGCTAGCTTTATTAGTACCGGAGATGTAGATACTGATTTTAACCCTTTTTACTTATTATTACCCCCTTTAAATTCGAATTTCGAAAAATCCCATCTTAGTGGATTTGCATATTGAAAAAGGTGCCTACAAACAAATTTTAAAAAGTTCAAAATTGTGAAAAATTTGTGTATGGGAAAATTGGAAAATAGGATTCATGAATAGACCCACTGGATCTACTGCATAGTTTTAGGTGTCTAAAACCATCTTCAAAAAATTGCTATCTAATGAAGCTGGGGGGTTACCGCGTAACTCAATCCGAAAACGGAAATATTCGAAAATGTGTGCTAAATACATTGCAATTCGAAACAATTTCCTTTCGAATCGAATTAGGGAGTAACCCCCCTGGTTTGTAGCTCATTTGTTGGAAGATTTCGTAGCTCATTTGTTGGAACATAGGTAGAACCATTTTTTGTAATATATATATATATATATAGAAGATCCAACCTGGAGCACACAGAAAGTCGGATTGAAAATAATGTAGTATTTATAAACTTTGGTTAAAAAAAAACTATAATAAAAGTGAGCATTACAGGCAACTAGTCTATTATCCATTATGAATGTCTTGCAATAATTTATAAAATAATATTGTTGTAGTGATCATAAGATTTTTTTAAGCCGAATTTTACTTCTAGAATTAAAATGATTTGATATGGGAGTTAAAACACAAGAATACTTATCAATTATGAAAGGAACTTTAAATGCGGTCGTGGTCATTATAAATCCAAGAATATTGACCGAGTTAGTTATTTGAACTAAGCGAAATTTTTTTTAAATAAAATCTATTAAATAATGTCCCACCACATATAAGAACATCTTTGTTATTATTAACAAATTGTATAAATTTAAATTTTATACACTTTTTCAGCCTAATATTCTAAAGGATTTTGTTTTAAAAATAAAATTTATGTTATGAATACTGGCAAATACATGTGGTTGTTGTGGCCTAAAATGATTTAAATACTATTCTATGACAGTTTTGCAAAATACATATTAATAATATGTAAAAAAGGACACCCAAATAAATTACAACAAAAAAAGGCGAATATTAATATTTGAAAACATTATTTAGCCTAAAGCCAAAAAATAAATCAAACATTTAGACAACAGCAAATGTTCTATGGCCGATTAAAAAAACATATACATTTTTTCAGGGTTAAAGGCAATCTATGCATGTATAAGGATGGCCCCAAATAATAAATTAACAATCTGTTTTACCAGTCTAAGGGCAATTATTACAACTTGCCTTTATGTTTGTAATAGTAAAAGGTAACTTTAAGTAATAGAATGATAGAAAAAGGTAGCTTTAAAGTTACCTTTTACTATTACGAACATAAAGGCAAGTTGTAATAATGGCCCTAATTCTAGCAATTTTTATTTTTTAAAGGAGAATTACAAAAATAGGGAATAACGTAGTTTTTATTAATGTAAAAACTTAATGATATTAATTATTACTTATAAGACAATTATGAATGTTGATGTCATTTTCTGAAAGGGACCTTGTATGGGGGCTGGGCATAAATGTTTCCCGATTTTCGCAATACTTTACATTTTAATTTCAAGGTACTTATAATCAATTTGTTCAAAATATTATCAGAATTGCCGCACAATCTTTATTTTTATAACTTCTCAAAAAATTTTTCGGAGTAACATTTGTGTGAGAGAGATCATATACCAATATTGCCCATTTTCAATATCTAACAAACCTTATCAATGAGTATGAGAGAATTTGTGGAAATTTTCAGCCTGCTAGCTCCTTTATTTTGACCCCTATAGTGTTTTCAACAGACAGACGGATACTGCTTCATCGTCTTAGAATCTTACGAGGACCCAGAATATATATACTAATGTGGATCTGTGACAAATAAATGAGACCATCCTAATTTACATACTTACTACCACATTTATTAACAAGCCAAAAAAAAAAAAAAAAAAAACATTAGACAAAATTTGTTGTTAATTGGGTACAGATTTTATGTATTTTAGTTTGATATTTCCCATTCAACCTTTATAAGCTGATTTGGTCAATTAGAGTGCTTATTTTTTTTTGTTGGTTGTATTTTTGTAGTGGGGAGAAAGCAGACGGTTTATAATGTTGAAATGATTTAAAAGTGAAAAAAAAAGTTGCAAATTATTTTGTGGTTTTAAATATTTTATGAAAATAGATTTTATTTTGTTGACCTGTTTCTTGTAACTTTAAACATAAATCGATTTAAGTGTGGAAATGCTCAACAAATGACTACATAGTACAGGTGAAATTTAAAATTTTTTATTTGGTACTTTTAGGAAACATTTAGGGGGAAGGGAAACTTTTTGTCAGACGTGGCTTTCTCTAAACAAATGATTAAAATAATATCATTTAAACTATATTTTGCTTTAACCAATCTACTATTATACCCTACACCGCCATAGTGGGGAGGGTATTATGCATTTGTGCTGATGTTTGCAACGCTAAAAAAATATTAGTCTAACTTCCACCTTAAAGTATATCCATCGACTCAGAATCACTTTCTGATTCAACTAAAACTGGCTGCCTCTTTTGTAAAACATTAAGATTAAGGAACATTTCGGTAAAATGGGCCTAGGGAAATCTAAATTCCTGTTAGGCTGCCTTAAAAAACTGAAGCATTATAAATTCCTTAAGAAACTTTTGTATAAAACGAAATTTTCAAATTCAAAGAGCTTTTATGTTTGGACTCATGAAAGATATTGCTTTGAAATATTTTTCATATGATTTTGTTAATTATTGTTTAACCCATAGGATTTGAATAAAGGAAGAACCAAGTTATAGTGGAATTTTGATATTTGAATTTGTTCGTATAACTCGCTAGTCTGCTGAGCCTGGTCCTTCTTATATTTTAATACTGCTCTGCTATGGCAATGTGAAATTTGATGTCAATCGAATTAGTCAGTCAGAAATGCAAATTTAATTCAAAATTTTTTGATTCTGCCTCACAATGTGCTGTTTTTTTTTTAACTCACAAAAAATCTTAGTATAGCGATCGGCTGAAAATCACTTTCTGAGTCGATTAAACGATGTCCGTCCGTCCGTTTGGCTGGCTGTCCATGTAAACATTGTGCGCAAAGTACAGGACGCAATTTTGAAGATATTTCATTAAAATTTGGTACTTATAATTTTTTCGGTCCAAGGATCAAGCCTTCAGTAGGCTGTAATCGGTCCATTATTTCACCTAGCCTCCATACAAATGTCCTCCCGAAATTGGACTTTATCGGACCAATTAATTTAATTTATACATATAGGCATCTACACAAATTTCGCGCCAAATAAGTTTTATATATATGGAATTCATGTCACCAAATTTTATTATGATCGGTCCATAATTAGTCATAGCTCCCATATAAACCCGCTCCGAAAATCACTTAAACGTGTATAAATCTCTTAAAAATTTTGGTATACACATACAAATTATGATAATTAATTTTCATATAGACATAAATCACACGACCTAATTTCATGGTGATCGGTCAATAATTAGTCATAGGCCTCATATAAGGCCCTCTTCTGAAATTTTAAAAGAAAAATGTTTTTGTGCATTTACTTATTGTTGGATATTAACTGAAAAAGGCAACACTTCTTCTGTTGAAAAAGTGAATATCGTCTGCTCATTAAGCATTATTTTTTGAGAAAAAAAAAACCATCACATCATTTTCAATGGTAAAAAAGTGGATTACTAAATTTCGCTGTGGCCTTACAAGCACGGAAAATGACGAAATTTCTGGACGCAAATTAAAGGTGCGAGAGATTGTAAAAGCCTAGACATTCCACATGGCCCTGTGGTTTTAACTTTGAATGATCACTTGGGTATGAGAAAACTTTCCACAAGATGGCTGCCGCGTTTGCCGCGTTTTCATGACAAAATTTCATGAACTAGGCTAAGAAATTATCTATCTTTCACCTTATTCACCGTTTCCAAACTTGAAGTAATGTCTCGGTGGAAGGAGATTTGACACCAACGATGAAATCATCTCACAAAAAATACCTATTTTGATGATCTCGACAAATCTTACTTTTTTGAAATGGATTAAAAAATTGCAGAAACGTTGGAAAAAGTGCATAGAGCTCAAAGGAGACTATGTTGAAAAATAAAATAATTTTGTATCCAAAAACCTGTGTTTCATTCAAAAAGGCACAGACTTCTTGACCCACCCTCCTATATATGTATATAACATGTTTCTGGATTGGAAAATATTGGCGTGATATGTTTTCAACATGTTGGTGTTTGGAATTGAAAAATGTTGGCGTAGATGAGGGCAAACAGTTTTTGTACCTTTTTAAACATAATTTTTCTAAAATAACTGAACGTAAAACCGAACAAATTGAATCACACATGTGTAACATAAGCTTAAGATAATATAGCCTTTAATCAAATTGGTACTTTTTCCATATTTTTGGTACTTTTTTTCACGGTTATAGAAAATAAGTTCCTGATTGAAGTAAAAATCCTCACAATGGGTGTAAAAGTACTTTTTCGTGGTTTGGCAACTTTTTTAAATTTGAATTTTATTAAGGAAATAACGTAGTATTTTACAGTTTTACATAGTTTTGCATGACAATTTAGACGAAAACAAAAACAGAAATTTTCTTTTTTTCTTTTTCAATGTTAACTAATTGAGAAACATGATATCATGATGCTGTTTGAAGCTTAAAATTATGGAATGGAGGAGGGTAAACTTAAGTTAAAAGTTTGGTACTTTTTTCAAATTAATTCTTCTAATAATTTTGTGATACTGCGAAACGGTGAAATGAAAAACAACTTTTAATTTTCATAAGAACTTTTCATATTATCATTTCACAATTACACAAATTGCTATTCCCGCTCTTTTAATGATTTTTCATTCCACTTGTTCAGTTGAAAACATTTGAATTTATTTATCATTTTTTCACTAAACGAGAATCATGAAAATATGAAAAAACTTTTCATTTCACCGTTTCACAGAACCAGAATCGACCCCTTGCACAGTGTGGTAGATCGCAAATCTAAATGAATAAAATTAATAAATCGCGTTGGGTTCACTTCTCACTTATGAATTAAATAAAAAAATGAGTTCAAATATATTTCGGTAAAGAGTGGAGGTCATACTGGACAAGCGCAAGAACACTTGAAAGATTAACCAGAATATTGTTTTACACCGGAACTAAACGGAATAAACTCTACTTGAAAAAAGGAAATATATTTTTTTTACACTTTCTGAACTTCTCATAAAAAATTGTTTTTTTAATACTTTCGATTGAAATATTTAAAAGAAAATTGTAATATATTTCCTTGAAATAATCCTTAATAATAATAAAAAAAATGTTACGATTTATTTTTCTAAGGAAATTTTGTTTGTTTTCAATTCGTCACTGGTGTTTGGGATTCATTTCAAAAGTGGTTTTGCACATTCCAATTACAGGATTATTTGTAATATAATTTAATATAATTTATAATAAAGTAAAAGGTAAGACACAAAAATAAAAACATTCACTAGTGGTGTCAAAATATATACATAGTTTTCATTGTTAGGACGAAACAGTAAATTTCTGGTGAACTTCTGGTGACTTTCTGGAATCTACTCAGCACACAAGGTATAATCCTCTGAGAAATTGTTCCTTCGCAAGAATTCAAAGTAACTCACGTGGTTCCTTCTTCATTGAATCCAATATTATATACAATTGATTTATTTGGAAAATTCCACATACTCTGAGTCGGATTTCATGCGTTTCCAACCCGGAATTCAAGGTAACCCACGTGGTTCTTTAGTTATAGAATCCAAGACTGTACAATTAATTTTATCGGAAAATTCCGCATACACTTAATTAGTTTGTTGCCGAAACCTATATATTTTCCCTCGCAAAAAAAAAAAAAAAAAAAAATTAATAAAAAAATAAAAAATTAATTATTATATATTTCCTGAATATCAATTAAGTAATACTTTCATACAATCGAAATTCAAAATGAATTTTTTTTACTCAAATTAAAATAGTTAATTCAGTATACTAGAATGTCATTTATTAAAAAGTTAATTATATAAAGAAATGTTTAATGCTAAATTGCCATGTTAATAAACTACAAACCTATTTTGTGAACGGAAATAATTGGAAAAGACTGTATGAGGAAATTTAGGTACAAATTTATTTTTCAAAATTTAGAGTAGAAATACGTGAATCGAATAATTAAAAATTAAGAAAAAATTTAAAGAACACTCAAAAATTAAAAAAAATATATATATAAATAAAAGATATATACTTTTGAAATTTCAAAATCAAAATTTAAAAATAATTAATAATGAACTAAATAAATTGAGATTAGAAAATTAAAACTTAAAATAATTCAAATTTGAAATGTAATACTTAAATGAATTTAATAAATTAACTAATTCAGATTAAAAACTTTAAAACTAAAACTATTTTAAAATTAATTAATTTAAATATTAAATTCTAAACTTGAAAGAATTTAAAAATAATTAATTCAAATTGATATTTAAAAGAATTTGAAAAAAAAAAATAAAAAATGATAATATAAAAAAAAACCAATAGTATTCATAAGTATAGTTAGCAAGTAAATAATTTAAACTTATAAATTTTCAAAAAAGAAAATGATCCAAATTTTAAATCCAAAATTTGCATTCTATTAAAACTTGTTTTGAAAATTTAATTCCAGAATTTTTAAATACTAAGGAATGAAATGATTATAAGAAAATCTAAAATTTAAATCCTATAAAAAGAAATTTGAAGATCTAGAATCGAAAACAAAAATAAAAATAAGTTGAAAATGATCAATAGTATTT
Organism: Calliphora vomitoria; assembly: GCA_942486065.2. NCBI lineage: Eukaryota > Metazoa > Arthropoda > Insecta > Diptera > Calliphoridae > Calliphora > Calliphora vomitoria. Next base: position 40,327,189 of record OW818031.2, read on the forward strand.
AAAAAAAAAAAGGAGAAATGAAATAATGGAAATTTAAACAGTCGAAAGTTAAATCAAAAAATAATATAATTCAATCATTATCAGCATTCAAAATCAAAAGAAGTGTAAAAATTAGAAATATAAAGTTTATAGAAAATTTTAAGAAATCCAATGAAAATTATAGTTGCGAACTTACTCATTATTTAAATTCAACATACAATTTTAAAGGAAATTATTTGAAACAAAACGTAACTTTGAAAATTAAATGAAATTGATTTAAAATTACAGAAAAGAAAACTAAATGTAAACTTCAAAAACGAAACAAACATTTTCCAAGTCAGCACTAAAGACCAAACACATATTGTAATGCAGTGATTGCTGGGCCCATCAATTGACATCGCACAAAACATAACATAAGAAAACAACACAAGTAAATACATATATATTTGCAGATGATTGTAAGTAAAACTTAAATTTTCCTTTATATTTTTTTTAGTAATTTTATTATTATTGTTGTAAAAAATGTCTGATTAATATTTCACCATTTATTTTATTATATTTATATAATTAACATACGATTTATTTATATCTATACTTTCAAATGCACCAAATAAATTATATTATTTTTGTTTTGTATTAAAACTAACATGCTATTTTAAATAATTTAATAAGGGGAATGATAACTATTATAAAATATGAAAAGTAAAATATTTTAGATCGTGTCTATAAAAGGGACAGGTATAACAAATCATGGGTACTTTCCTGTCAAGGCGTCTGACATTAAGTCAGTGGGAGGGAAGCATTGTACCCCTACGTGGCACACCAACTTGCCACTGTTTGGTTTTCACTAATTGACGATATGAAGTTTCATTATTTTTGTATTTTGGCATACTATAGGTACATTTAGGCATGGTTAGTATGCTATATGATTACGCGCAGTAATATGAGTTAAGAATGATCATAGCCTCCAATTATAGCTAGCTGGGACATCTTTCAACATGCCACTTAATCTCATTTTATTAGTTTTTGGTTTTCAATTGAATTTGAACTCGTACAACAATTTTTATTATTCATATGAGCCTGACGCGTAACAAAAATTATGACAATAAAATCAACGTAGCATTTATAATCATAAACCAAAGTCAAACAAAAAAATATGCTTCAATTTGAAATCTGAATGGAGGTGTTGACAACAACTGACTTTAAAGTTTACTTTTTCCTAATCAGATCTAAAAACAAAAAAACAAAACATGAATCAGAGTTACCTATTTTATTGAGAAGATGATTAAATGATCAGAAGGAATGTTGCCAGACATTGTTTTTATTTTGATCAGCTAGATTTACTACAGTGTGCCCTGATATGATATAAACTTCCGAAAATATAGCCATTGATTAAATTTCCACATTTTCTATCTTTTGAAAAAAGTAATTCTCAGGTTAAAAATTTGCTACTTACTTTAAAGTTAATTTTTCTTAAAAAAGTAAACATAGATTCGACATTATGGGTTTTAATCGAATATACATTACATTTTGTGTTTCCCCAGCTGAGAAATTGAAGTAAGAAAAGGTGGGGTTTTCTTCCAATAGTTCCTTTGGATTTACAGTACTGATTTCCCTTGTAGAGGAAAGTATCAGACAAAGGTATGCTTTATCTTCCGCAGTTTTTTATTCGTACTCATGAGTCAAGCAATTGTATCTAAATTGTATCATCATTTGGCTGCATTTCTACTATCTTTATAATTTTTAAGTTCTAAGTAACAGATTTTTCTACAAATCAACAAAACATTTGAGAAGCAGTTCACTATCATGTAGCATAAACCTAATCTGTAGATAAAGCCAAATTATGAAAAATTGTGTTTAATTGTTTTATATTTTAAACTCATACTACAATTTATGATTTTATATATTAAGTAAAAGAAAAACTAAATTGAACTTTAACCATATAATTGATAAAAATTCATCCATATTATGTAGCAAATGTTTATTGGATCATTTCAAGTGTCTCTGGTTAAGATAAGATTCTTTACTTCACTTAAGTTGTTTTTTTTTTTTTCTTTTTCTTGTACATCTTCTTCCTCAATTTAAGGGATCTTAAGAGTATTTTATTTAAGTTTATTTTATATGAGATGACAACGAACACGATGCCAAACATATAGAAAAGAACAAATAGTTGAGATTTTTCTAACCAATTTACGATATTTACCGAAGTTTCTGTTTTCTATGTGTAAAAACAAGAAAAACTCTTAAAAAACTCTACAAAAAAAAAAATAACGACTTCAAATGTATGCTTCAGTAACAAGCAACATGTGACACACATTTAAGAAGTTGCAACATTTCTACACAATATATTTTTATACAATACACATAAAAAATGTGTCAATTTTGTTTTTGTTTAGAAATTTAACAGAAATTCTATTTAACTTTAAAGTTATATCAAATCATGTGGCATTTGTGTGTGAAAGATTTTAGATTTAAGTCTTTTTGCAAAATAAAACTTTTTTTGTATTTAGTTTTGTTTTGTAGATTTTTGTTGATACAATTTAAATTTGCTAAGCAATTTGTGATACTAGAAGTTTTATTAAGCATTTATGCTCAACAAAAACGCTCCAAAACAAGAAGTTTTTAAAAAAATTTTAATATCAACCGAATATACTTCCAACAACACTGTACAACACAAAAAAAATTACAAAGTCCGGCCTATAAATTTTGATAGAGGAGACAAACAAAAAAGAAGATACGTGTATTGGCGTTTTGAAAGTTTACATCTGACTTTCATTTGAGGGGGAGAGGTTAAAGTTTCCCAGCTCTGGCACATTTTTATTGTTAATCGGGATAAGAAATCATGTGACCCTTACATTTTAGGTATAAAATGTGTTCAGCGAATTTATGTAAAATATTACGGAGAATATTTTTGTAGAATATGTTAACCCTCTAACTCTTCAAGGTATGGGTCTTTCTTGTCCTTCTTTTAAAAAAGAGCAAAAAGCTATTAAAACGGTGATTTAAGGGGTTAAAATGTTCCGCAAAAATATTATCCGTGAAATTTTACTATAAGTCCCTGAATATACCTAAAGGAAAAATTCAACCAGAAAGTCAGAAATAAGACACATTTATTAAAAATTTAATTGGAAAGTACCCCAAAAACTTAGCATTTTGCTCTTTTTCAAAAGATGGATAAAAAAGACCCATACCTTGAGGAGTTAGAGGGCTAACATATTCTACAAAAATGTTGTCCGTAATATTTTACATAAATTCGCTGAACATATTTTATACATTAAATGTTAGGGTTCTTATGCCGATTAACGATAAGAATGTGCCAGAGCTGGGAAACTTTAACCAGCCTCAAATGAAATTCAGATGTAAACTTTTGTTAAACAGTGTAATTTTCTGTATCGAGTACTCAGAAAAAACATAACTATTGAGTACTCAATACCCAAATACTCAATACTTTTACATCACTTTTTTCAAAGTTTATCAAATATACCTACATTTATTGTTTATATACTTTACAAGTAAACTGCATACATACATAAATACATATAACAACAGTAAAATTTGATTTGATTAGTAATGCGTAAATTTCATTTGACTGGATAATTACAAATAAACTTAATTATTTATAAGATTTTATGCTTCATTAACATAATAATATACATTTAAACATCAATTTATATTTGTGTTTAATTTAAATGTCATAAAAGTAACTAAAACAAATAAAATTTACACAAATCCATACACACACACACATACAAATAATTATACAAACACATATACACTCTCATACAAATTGTTATCTTAAGTTACAAAAAGATTTGCTCAGTTTAGAAAATATCTATTATATTATGGAAATGTGTGTTTTTTTTTTTTTCTTCTTTATTTTTTTGTTTTGTTCGTTTTTCACAAAAATTATGCAAATTGTTTATTTTAATAAATAATTAGTATATATTTTTAAGATATTGTACAAGGATAGTAGGTAGAGATTCTTATTAAAAAGATATTAAAAGAAATTATGGACAGAGATTGAATTGAAACATCTTTGATATTTTTAGATGACTAAGAAAACACAACAAAAGCCAAGAGCTTAAAATTGTATAATGAATTAAATTAAATAATTGAAATATTCGTATTAGACTAATTTTAAACGATTATAAAACTTATGATGGATTTATTACTGACTCAATAGTGCAACAGTTGTAGGCTGCGTATTTTTAATTCAATTGGTTTAAAATACAATATTTTGAATGTACTGCAAATATTTAAATGATAGGTAAGTAATTAATGCTTTTATCTTAATTCGGTTTATCCTAATCGATCGGTATGGGATTTTGCTATAGGCATCCCTAATATATGAGGATGGGTCAATAATTCAGTCACTTGTTGCATGAAAAACAGGTTTTTTAATAAATAACAAAATCATTTTATTTTTCAACATAGCCTCTTTTGAGCTTCATACGCTTTGTCCACGGTTCCTCCAATTTTTTGTATCTCTTCTATAAAATATGACTTGTCGAGGTCATCAAAATAGTTATTTGTTTATGAAATGATTTCATCTTTTTTCTGCTGAGCCATTTCATCAAGTTTGAAAACAATAAACAGTCAATCATTACTAAATCCGGAGAATCGGGCGTATGAGGGAGAGCAATTCGTAACTAAATTCATGGATTTTTGCTATGTAAACTGCATGTGTGCACCGTTGTATTGTTCTGGTGAAAGCTAACCTTTTTCTTAACCAAATGTTGTCGTTATTTTTCAAATTCTCATTAAAGCTACAAAATAAGTAGACGTTATTGTCGCCATTGAATTTATTTCCCTTTTAAAGGTATTCGATGTACCAAATAAACCCACCTTGACCGTCTTTGGCGCAGTGTAGAAGAATCGAAATTTTTTGGAAATAAATCTGGCATTTCTAAACGGCCAAGGTAGCCAAGGAGAATTCGAGTTTATGTGAAATATTTTTGAAGAACGGAGTTTTAAAGTGGGATATTTTTGAATCCAATTGAGATATTGACTTTAAATTTCTTTTGTAAGACAAAAAATTAACTTGTCTAAACCAAAAAATTAGTTCGAAATAAATGTGGATCGAAATGTTCCTAATATTTGCAATCCTATTAAAATTTTGATACAATTTTTAGTTTTAGAAACTCAGTAAACATGTAATATGTAATAAAATCTTTATTTATTGACAAAACTCAATTCAATTTTCCACGTTTATTAAACTTGTCATTCTAAATAACAAAGTGTAAAAAAACTTGTCAAAAGGTCAAAGGGCATCCCGCAATTCCCACAAATTGGAGCACAAATCCCAAAAATTGTATTTTTTACAATTTTACCTGTGGTGCCTCTAAAACAAACACTTTGCAAAAATATACTTGTCACACAAAAACTGTAACAAATAAAACATTTCTAAAATTAATCACATTTACTTTGCTTTTATAATGACAAATGAAAAAATATTTTTTCAATCGTTTTATGAACTTGAATTAATAAAGAATCTTTTTTATAAAATACAAAATATATTGTTGATTTTTTTATTAAAAATCTAAATACGTGCCAACAAATTGGTGACTCCGACATTTTAAAGATTTTAAGTTATAAGGATGTCAACTTCAGAAGACGATTTTTCATCTCTACCATCAAATTCTCCTCATATGGAAATTTCAAGAGTCTCTGTTAAAGCACCACCATTTTGGCGTTCAGATCCATTGCTTTGGTTTAAACAAATGGAATCGCAGTTTATAATGGCTGGTGTTACTCAAGACGCAACGAAATTTCACAAAATTGTGGCATCAATAGAGAGCAACATCCTCGAGAAAGTGCAAGACATTATAATCAACCCTCCGGCTGCCAACATGTATGAAACCTTGAAAGCAAAACTCTTTAGTTCATTTTCCGACTCTGAAGATAAGCGTCTCAAGAAACTTTTGACAGATGTCGAATTATCAGACAGGAAGCCATCAGATTTGTTAAATCAAATGCGTTGCTTAGCTCAAGGTAGAGTATCGGAAGATATTTTAAAACAACTTTGGATGCAGCGGCTACCATCCCAAATGAAAGCAATTTTATCCGTCAGTGAAGACCGCTTGGAAAAACTGGCCACCATGGCAGATAAGATTTGTGATTGCTCAGATACAGAACTTCACACGATTTCCTCGTCATCAGAAAACCGTCCGAGCAGGCTCGATAATATTGAACGTCAGCTGGAAAGTCTGTGCAACAAAATGGAATCTTTCGGAAGATCGAGAAGTAAGAGCAAGACAACAGGTAAACGTAGTCGTTCCAAGTCAGTTTCAAGCAAAGACAAATCATTGTGTTGGTATCACTTCAAATTTGGAAACAGAGCTAAGAAATGTGTTGTCCCTTGCAATTTCAACCAATCAAATCAGGAAAACTAATCGGCGCTCCATCTTCGGTGACGGATGGGAGCAGCCAAGAGCTATGTCGCCTGTTTATTCGAGATATTAAATCGAAATCCAGGTTCTTAGTCGATTCTGGAGCAGACGTTTCAGTAGTTCCAGTATCATCATTGCAACACAAGCAACAACCTAGTTCACTAATTTTATATGCTGCAAATAAGTCGACAATTCGAACTTTTGGAACCAAAACCCTTACTATCGATTTGGGACTAAAACGGAATTTCACATGGGATTTTGTCATTGCTGATATAGATAAACCTATCATTGGATCAGATTTTTTGGGCAATTATGGCCTACTCATTGACGTTAGAAATAATCGCCTCATCGATCCAAAATCTAAAAACAGTGCTAAAGGTATTACAGTTAATGATAAAAATTTTTCAATAAAAACCATATCACCTTCGTCTCCATTCTATTCTATTATCATGGAATATAATGATTTATCAAAAATAAATTTTCATTCTAAAGCAAAACATTCAGTCCAACATTTTATAGAAACCACAGATGGTCCTCCAGTATTTTGCAAACCAAGACGTCTTTCACCTGAAAAGCTACTTGTAGTTAAAAAAGAATTCAATGAAATGGTTCGTCTTGGAATTTGTCGCCCTTCCAGTAGTAACTGGGCAAGCCCACTTCACATGGTCAAGAAATCCAATGGAGAGTGGCGTCCCTGTGGTGACTACCGTAATCTTAATGCACGTACCATACCTGATTGTTACGCTGTTCCACATATTCACGATTTTGGAATGATCTTGGATGGTAAGAAAGTTTTTAGTAAAGTAGATTTAGTAAAAGCATACCACCACATTCCTGTCGCAGAAGACGACATTAAAAAGACGGCAATAACAACACCGATGGGAAATTTTGAGTTTCTCAGAATGACATTTGGTTTGTGCAATGCTGCACAAACCTTCCAACGTTTTATGCATGAAGTAACAAGAGATTTGGATTTCATATACGTTTATATTGATGATTTGTTAATTGCATCAGAAAGCGAGCAAGAACATCAGATGCATTTAAGGAGTTTATTTGAAAGGCTGCGTCAATATGGTCTTACCATAAACTTTTCGAAATGCGTATTTGGAGTTTCACAACTTGAATTCCTTGGTTATTTGGTTACGGAAAAGGGCTTGAAACCACTTCCTAGTCGCGTTGAAGCCATTTTACAGTACAAACTACCTGAAACTGTTAAGGAACTCAAGTGTTTCTTAGGTATGATTAACTTCTACCGACGTTTCATACCACATGCCGCAAAATATCAAGCAATTTTACATGGAATACATCAAGGTAATTTTAAAAATGATAAACGTCCTATTGAATGGAATGAATCAAGAAAACAAGCATTCGAACAACTTGCCAATGCAACTCTTTTATGTTATCCAAAAGAAAATGTTCCCACTTCCTTGTGTGCGGATGCATCTGATACAGCCATTGGGATTTTTTTCTAAAAAACTTAATAAGACCCAGATAAAATACAGTGCATATGACCGTGAATTACTGGCCATATTTTCCACACTGAAACACTTTCAATATTTTTTGGAAGGTCGTCAATTTTGTATTTTTTCCGATCACAAACCACTCATATACGCATTTAAACAAAAACCTGATAAAGCTTCTCCTAGACAGTTAAGACAGTTGGATTATATAAGTCAGTATACTACCGATATTCGTCATATTCGCATATCGATTGCTTGATACTCTGTCCCGCATTCAAGCAATCGATATGCCTACAAATTTAGATTTCCACAAGCTGGCTGAAGAACAAAAGATTGATGAAGAGTTAATGTCACTTATAAACAACAACAATTCTTCTCTTAATTTAAAATTAGTAAATAATGGGGAATATAAGATTTTTTGTGACGTCTCCAATTCGAAAATAAGACCTTATTTGACAAAATCTTTTCGGAAATTAGTATTTGAGAATCTTCATAACTTATCCCACCCAGGTTCTAAAGCTTCAGTAGAATTGGTACGTTCGCGTTATATTTGGAAATCCTTAAGAAAAGATGTTTCAGAATGGGCTAAATGTTGCATTGCGTGTCAAAAATCAAAGGTAAACCGACATACGAAAAGTTCTTTGGGCGAATTTAAACCACCAACAGAACGATTCAAGCATATCAATATAGACATTGTTGGTCCATTGGAAAGTTGCCAAGGTTATCGATATCTTCTAACATGTATTGATAGGTATACAAAGTGGACGGAAGCTATTCCATTAACAGACATAAAAGCTGAAACAGTTGCAGCCGCTTTCATTAATATTTGGATATCTAGATTTGGTGTACCAAAACAAATAATAACCGACCAAGGAAGACAATTTGAAAGTAAATTATTTCGTGAACTTTCCAAATTATTCGGCTCAAGAGTAACACATACGACCTCTTATCACCCTCAATCAAATGGGCTAATTGAAAGATGGCACCGAACTTTGAAGTCTGCTCTGAAGTGTTATGAGAAGAAAGATTGGGTAAGCGTTCTACCACTTGTCATGCTTGGTCTGCGCACAAGAATTATGACGGACTCCAATGTGTCTCCTGCAGAAATGGTATATGGAACATCTCTAACCTTACCAGGTGAACTAATCGAAGAAAAATCTCCCAATATTAGTGACACAGAGTGGATTAAATTATTTCGAGATCATATGTTGAGTATCAAAACTTTAATAACTGGTTGTAATAGCAACATCAAAACATACGTTAATGCTAAACTTAAAGATTATGAACATGTATTCGTCAGATGTGACGCAGTAAAGAAACCCCTTCAACAACCATATAATGGGCCATATAAAGTTATTTCAAGAGCTGATAAATTTTTTAAACTTCTAATAAACGGAAAGGAAAATGTTGTTACCATAGATAGATTAAAACCTTGTTTAAGTTTTACAGATTCCCCAGATGTATTTAAGAAAACAAAAATAGTCAGATTCGCTGTTTGACAACGCTGGAGGGAGAGTACTGTGGTGCCTCTAAAACAAACACTTTGCAAAAATATACTTGTCACACAAAAACTGTAACAAATAAAACATTTCTAAACTTAATCACATTTACTTTGCTTTTATAATGACAAATGAAAAAATAATTTTTCAATCGTTTTTTGAACTTGAATTAATAAAGAATCTTTTTTATAAAATACAAAATATATTGTTGGTTTTTTTATTAAAAATCTAAATACGTGCCAACATACCTATAGAGTCCACATTTCCTTCCGGGCTGGGAAAACACTTTGGGAATAGATAGGGATCACATCAAACTTTCTAAAGCTGCTTTCCGTTTTCTGATCCCAGCTTTGGGATTTTAGAACATGTGACCCAAAGTTGAAATTTTGATAAAAAATAGGTCAAATTCCGAAGGGCGTAGGGCCAACATATTCGAAAAACAAGACATGTCTTTTATACCAAAATGTTCTCCGTAAAGATACCTTATGGAAACACATAAAATTGTTATATGTTCTTAAATAAAGTTTTTTTTAATAAAAAAAAAGGGTTATGTCACCTTTTCGTCCAAAAAACTGCAAAAAATTTACTATTTTTAGAATTTTTAAATTGAAAATCGTTTATTTTTGGATCCATAATTGATATTTCCCTGAAATCTTTTGTATGTTATTGATAATTTAATTGTCTAATTAACAAATAAAATTCGAGTCCATTTGGTTCAAAAGTAAGCTCTATATATTTTAAAAAAAGCGGACCAAGGTATGGCAAAATTTTAAAAGTTCAATTTTGAAATGCCTATAACTCTGAAATTCTAAGAGATAAATAGCACACACAAGCATTTTTTTCCAAGACCTGTACAAGCGCTTTCTGAAAATATACAAATCTTTGAAATCGGATGGGAATCAAAAAAATGCACGTGTTTAAAAATTTTACATGTCGAAGGTACCCTAATTTGAGCCCCCATAGCGCCGCCTCTGGAGCATTTGTAGGGTCCATTTTAATAACTTAAACTCGAATTCTCCTTGGCTACGCCCAAGTCAAATTTTATCCTGATCGGACCAGCCGTTTAGAAATGCCAAGAGGAATGGAAAATGGAACTTTGTTTCATGTACATGCAGTTTTTGTTGAGTATGTCATCTAAATTGTTCGTTCTGTACAGAAATATCAGAAACAGAAAACCAATTACTTCACTGTGTCGAGACTAATGCAGATTCAAAAGAGAATTTAAAAATGTTTTGCAGAAATGTTTCACAGTGTGGGCCGGGACTTACGAAACAGTGAAAAAATTGATTCCTATTGCGGATAAATAACGACAAACACTCCTGAGAAATTCAGTAAACCAATTTTTTAACATTGAAATTGATGGTGCATAGTACCCGATTTCCCGGCTTTTGGATGAATCCTGCTGCTTGCAAATGTTTAGAAATTGCTGATTGAGTAGCTCCCAAGGATTTTGCATGCTCTTGTTGAGTTTGACAACAATTCTCATGGACCAATGCCTACAATTCTTGAACTTCAAACTTGTTTGTCTGGTCTGGGCGATCTTTGTCTTTCGAGTCAAAATCATAACTTCTGAACCGCACAAACCATCTCTCGCACATTGAAACCGATGAAACACATTCACCATATACCTTGGTGAGCAAATGGTGTGCTTTAGCAGATCTTTTTTTCAAATTAAAGAATTAAAGCGAAACATCCCGCATATAATGATTTGTTGGTACATAATTCGGCAATTTCGAAGCAAAAAAAACTTTGTTGTTTACACTATAATGTTCAGTAATTAAGTGAGAATAAATGTCAGATTAAAATCAAAAACCGCGTTCAAAAGATACGCCATCTAATGTATAAATCCCACATTTTGAAGTATTTCTAATAATTTCTTTACAATCGTCTGTACTATGTTGCGTATGATTAATATGGAATTCATGGAATAATTTAATAATGGTTATACGATCTGATGTTTTTCTTACATGGTTTATGTACTTGTTAGAGACTAATAAAACATAGTTTTTAATTAAAAACAAGACAAATTAGTCTTATATATTGGAATGTGGAAACGAGTAAAATGTGATAATTCTAGTTTCAGTTATAGGGTATGTATGATTCTTACTATTTTCCCATATATTTTTCTTTATATTTTTCTTTTCTGAAATAAACATAAAATAAATAATTGCAAAATATAATTTTATTTAAATTATGCTTAATTTTTACTAACAAATTTCCATAGACATAGACTTAAGCAGCCCAGCAGTCAAACACACATATGAAACCGCTTTTATATTTTATTTTGTGAAAATAATCCTAATGTTGCTGTGCAGCATTCAACAAGATTTTATAGTAGTCGTACGAAATATGAATGCATTCATGTTAAACTATGAGCTTTTTTCTCTGCGTTTTTTAGTACATGTGAAAACAAAAGTTAACGTACGTATTTTATATTGACATGGTTGAAAAATTTAATACGATAACCACAATCGTAATAAGGCTGGTAATAGTATTATATTGAAATAATATTTAAGTGTAGAAAAACTTTTATTATTCACTGTCTGTGTTACAGAGGACTCATAAATTATGACAACAAAATCAAATCTTATGCTCTTGCAATTTAGTAGTCGTTGTCCACTCAACGAGACAACTACAATAGAGCATGAGCACGGGTGTATGACTTTTTCTTTATTTTTTCAGTTTTTGTACTTGTTTGTTTGTAGATGCACTGAACAAATTAAAGAATTGAATGTGTTGGTGAGAGAATTTACTTTTCCGCACCTCTGTTCTACAATGTGGAATGAAATGAATAATAATTATAAATCAAACACACGCATGCATAATTTGTATGTATTTTTTAAGGTCCTATAAAGATTTGGGGCCTCGGTGTCATTTTTATAAAAAAGTGATCATTTTCTCAGGCTAATAACTTGCAAACCGTTCGGAATTTTTATTTACTCTCTGAGGCAAAGTTATACCACTTGTCATAAAGAAAAATATAGAATGAAAAAAACTTCATATGCAAAAAAATTTAAAAAATTCCATTTTTTCCCCCTGTTCAGGTCTATAGGTAGCAAACCGTTCAAAATTCAAAGAAGCAATCAAAAAACAACTCACGCGATCACGCACCGACCGCAGCAGCGCTGTCAAAGCAGAAAACTTAGCACACACACCAAGGGATGCAGCATACAATATAAAAGCGACACGACGATCACTTCGAAACATTACACAGCGCGACGTCAACGAGATCGCAGCAGTGAAAGTTATAGAGAAAGTGCTACAGCATAATTCGCAAGTGCATGACTTGGGGCAAAACTGGAAGAGATGGGTTTTTTTTTTTTTTGTCTTTTGTAACGTTGTAGTGTCCTTATATGGTTATATTTTTTCGTGTTGCACTGTGTAATAGATTTACTCATTATAATAGAGAACAGAGTACGAAAATAAACAAAACGAATAAAATACGTTTTTCTACCTGTTTTGTACTCAAATATAAATTAAATAATAAAGATGAGTGAAAAGCTAATTGTTTCGTTTTCTCTCTTTGTCACCTGAAGTTTTTGTTTTGGTTTTGCTCATGTAAAGGGTTTTTCAACAAGAACTTTGTTATCTTAAATAAAATGAAATAAAATAAAATAAAAAATTTAGAGATGATTTACATTTTTATTGTATTACGAAGAGAAAAGTTCGGCAATTGAAAATGAAAACTGATATCTGGCAAATGTCCACCACGACCACGCTGAAAGAAATTAAGCGGGTTGTTCTTAAATGAATTGAGTATATGGCCGGTCGGCTGCAATTCCTGCACCAGTTGAATCTTGTAAGGCTTCAAAGCTAAATCCTTACGCAGAATTCGCCATGTATCGAATTTTACGAAATGTAACTTTAACAGAACCACCACTATCATAGTGGATTTCAATTATTTTAATGCAATTTTCGAGCGAAATTGAATTCATTGTAACAATTGCCAATGCATCTACTACGAATAGGTCAAAAAACTAAATGTCAAAACCATCATGTTGTTGGTGTTGCCACAATTGAAAAACAAAGTTCTTGTTGAAAAATCCTGTACAATAGAATTTAAAAATCTTGATTAATTTTGTAGATTTTGCAAAAGTTTGCGAAATGTTTTGTTTGTTTGCATACTCTGTTGCAGAGTTCCCATAGTATTTATCAAGCTTAGCCTTGGTTTCAGTGATGTTTTTTTTTTTTCGCAAAAAATTAAACCGATTTTGCTAAAATTTTCAACAATTGGTTCTAAAGACAATAATTTCAGACTTAGAGGGCATCAACAACACAATAAGTCCAAATAAAGGTTCACCGTATTTTACATTAACCATGGTCCTTAGCACATTATCTTATATACATTTATATTCATGTGTTTACTGGATTTATTTTTATCTCAACTAGTTTTTTACAAAAATATTGAATATTTATGTGAAAGTTTACAAATGCGAGTAAATTCTTTGATACAATTTATACATACGAGTATTATTGGTATTGTGGCATTTTCATATTACTTTTCATTTCATTCTGGTATTCTTACGTTTTCTGCTCTAAATACGTTTGCTTTACATTGCTTTTTTTATTTTCTTTGTTACTGCATTTATAGTATTTTTATTTTTATGTGCAAATGTCTAGACTTTTAAGTCTGAAATTTATAAATGTTGTAAAATGTCTATTTATAATAAGTTTTATATGAGTTTACTTTTTTTTTTGTTGCCATTCTACTGTCATTCTCAGTTATTTCTTGGGCAAGTGTTAAGTAGATTCCTATATATTTTTATACTTATATTGAATAATAAAAAAAAATAAATTATAAAAATATTTGTTAAGAAATATTGAACTATAACGTGTGCGTTTTTATACATGAGTGGCAAGGGATTATTTAAGTGTGTGAATACGTTTTTAATTTGTTCTGTATGTCGATAATATTTCTATCAAATTAAAGATATTTCGAAGGCCTTTCCAAAACAATTGAATGAAGGATAAAGGGTATACAGGATTCTGATCTACCCAATATAGCTCTATTACTTGTTATTCTTCTGTATATATTGCCTTCACAAATGGGAAACAAAGCAATTCAATTCGTTTTTATACCCATCATCAAAAACATATCGAAATATTGGTCTTACAACAAAAGTATTTATATTCTGGGTCCTCATAGGATTCTAAGACGATCTTATGAGTTGCGTAAGAAACCTTCGGTTACTCCGGATTTGAAGCTGGAGTAATGGTCAGTCTAGTTTGATTCTTTCTCACTTTCAAAGTTTATTTTGTTTTAATAGCTTTACTCTATTTATTGAGCCACAAATGCAAATTGAATGCTTCTTTATTGAGAAGCCCACTAGTTCCTGCTCTTATAATACTTTAGGATGTAATCCTAGAATCTTGCCCTAACTTTTCCCAGTGTTACTCCAAAGAAAAATATCTTCCACACTTGCTCTGAGCCAGTGCACTCTTCTCCTTCCTTCACGGGTGTAAATCTGTCTGTTTTGGGTAAGGTAGGATGTAATCCGCCTAGTTAGCTGCTTGTAAACCAGCACCCTGTTCTCTCTATACAAACAATAGGATCTAGCTGGCTATTATTATTAGTGAGGCTATACGCACTACGATCCTATGGGTCGTGCAGCCTTAGATTTTTTCTTATCCTAGCAGATTTAGGCTTCGTATAAAGCCAAGTATTCTATTTGGAGAGAGATCAATTACGTCCCCCGGGGCCATATTGGCCCTTCCGAGCCATTTTATTCTGCAATTTGCCAGCAATGGGCATTCGCATAGAACATGTTCAGAGGTTTCGGCATGTAGTCCACAAAACCCGCAGTGTTCATTCTCAACGTTACCCAACATAAATTGGTTATATTTTAAATCACAGTGTCCGGTGAATAGTCCAGTAAGTATCCTCAAGTCACACTTTCCGAGCGAAAGCAACGACTGGGATCTACGTCTGAATAGGATTATGAATTGTGTAGACTGTCTTAGTCCTGGTAAGTTACCCCAAAAACGGGCAAATTCCGATTCAACCTAGGAACGAATACGTTCCATAGTATATCCACGAGGGATGCCAAGGACCTATAAACGAGCGTCGTGCGCCCCTGTTGGCAAGACAGTCAGAGCGTTCATTACCAGCCTGTCCTTCATGGCCAGTTACCCAGCACAATGTAAATTCATTGTGTACGCCGAGTTCTTTCAAGGAAGTCCACCAGTCCATGACAACACCAGACCTCACTTCATATGATGATAACACTCTAAGAGCAGCCAGACTGTCAGACATAACAAATATTTTATTATTCCTAGATCTCCTTAAACATTCATTAAAGCATATAAGGATGGCGTAAATCTCCGCCTGAAATATTGATGGGAATTTACCCATTGGGATCCCTTTATGGAAATTGGGACCATAGATACCAGCCCCAGTGTCATCATTAGCCTGTTTGGAACCATCAGTAAATCATACTTGATTTAACCATTCATCCCTTTCAGGTATAAGGACCTTGAACTTCATATCTAACACCAGAGTTGGTGTCATATGATCTGATATTGCAATACTAGGATCATTTTCAAAGATGCCTAGAATGCGCATGTGCCCAACCAGATCTCCTTGCATTACACGGGATATCCCCGGTAGTCTGAATGCACTCCAATAGGCCTCCTCCATTACCAATATATGTAAGGGTGGGATGTGAAGGATTGCTCCCAGAGCATGAGTGGGACAGGTCCTCATGGACCCGGTAATAGAGACACAGATGAGGCGATATACCTTGTCAAGTAATGTTCTCGCAGTCACCTGTTCCACCTTTTTCCACCATGCCAATGCAGCCGAGTAAATCATATTAGGTTTCAACCCCCACGTTCTACCAAAAAGACGCTGGCAGGTATATATTGCCCTAGTGGCTTTTTTGATAGTGTTGGATAAATGAGAATTCGAAGAGAGAGTCCTATCAAGTGTAACCTCAAGATACTTTATCACATTAGAAAACCCTATAGATGACACATTCAATGTAGGCTCTATGAGTCTAATAACTCTCCGTTTCGTAAATCATACAAGAATTGCCTTTGCTGGGTTAATGTTCAGCCCCCTATTCCAGCACCACTTGCTGGTTATATTCAGAGCAGTCTGCATCCTTTCCGATATTGTTACGTCATCCCACCCAGTAACAGAGATTACTAAGTCGTCGGCGTAACCATATGTGCGGAAACCTAAGTTGTTTAGTTCTTCTAGAAGTTCACCATAGTACGTCACCTTGTGGACAACCCCTTGTAGCCCTAATAGTCTTCGATGATCCTCCTAAATTCAACGTAATAACCCTGGATGACAGCATTTCCAAATTCCATTTCCTTATAATGTAAGGAACCCCTTTTCTATACAGTGCTTGATCAATAGCATTGTATGACGTATTGTCGAAGGCCCCCTGAATGTCGAAGGCCCCCTTCTCAATTAGCGTCGTCACATGGTGAATGGCAGTCATCGTATATTTACCAGGTTGATATGCAAACTGGAAGCGGTGTATTGGATGCATCAAAAGATAAGTTTCCCTTATATATCTATCGAGTAGTTTCTCCATCGAAAAACGAGCTGAGACTAAATGGTCTATACGACTTTGGCAATTGTTCAATTTTCCCCCAGCTTTAGGAGTAAAGACAACTTTTACCTCACGCCAAGTCGTTGGCACATGACAAGCCAGTAGACTTGATCTGAAGATTCTCGATAATTGAGAGACAATAATGTCACCTACTTTTTGTAGAAAGCATGGATAAATTTCATCCGTTTCTGGGGAATTGAATGGGCTAAATTTAGATAACGCCCACTTTACCCGTTCTATACCAAAGATTCTACCTATCAACCGGCGATTACTTCTGGATAATGAGGGAACTCATGTTTGAATCGGAGTTGCACTGAAAGGCATTGAACCAGGAAAATGAGTATCCAGGAGAAGTTTGCTGGTCTCCTCCGGTGACTCAAAGCTGGCTAATTTGTTCCACAATTACTCTCTTTTTTTTTTTTTTTTGTTAAAATATCTTTTTTTAACCCTACCTTAAACTGATATTTAATTAAGGCTATAAAAAAACTAAATATAATACAACTAACCAACTACATTCCACTTTACACCAAACTGATTCATTTGTCCAAATAATCACTTCTTAATACCTCCACATGACCAACCGCCACACACTGGTGTTTAGTCGAAAAGCTCAAATTGTATTTATTCTGTTTTTTTTTTTTTTTTTTTTTTTTTTTGGCCCAAAATGTTTCATATTTTAGTTCCCTTTTGCTTGATTACATAGCATTACAATAAACGATTTATTTTCTATAAATGATTTATTTGTCTTTGTCTGAATGCTTATTTTATATTATGTGTGTGTTTGTGTTTTAAGTTCCAGTCGATATAGGAGCCTACATAAGGATACAATATATGGACGAAAATAACATGCTGTGCCAAAGCCAGCAGGCAATAGACATGAAATTTTATTTATTCATTTTCTAATTTATTGATGTTTTATTACAAGTGTGTATAAATGTGTATTTATAAAAGAGAAAAAATATATGTATGTGAGATTAAATTAGGGTAAACCGGAAGGATGCAATTTTAAATTATGATAATTCATAATAATAAAGTTTTTTTCTCTAACACAAAGTAATTAAAAGTTTCAAAATTATTTTGTAATTATAGTTTAGAGTCAAAAGCACATCTAACTGATTTTGTTAAACGTTAAACACTAAGGTTGTTATCACTATTTAAAATTTCTTAGTAAAAAGTTTTTGTGATACATTGTTACACAACTCTGTATTGTGTTACTAAAATGTAAAATGTTTTAAATTGTAATATTATTGCTTTTTAATTTATAACTAACAGTTATAAACATTTAGCCTACAGCTAAATATCTAGTTAGCTTTCATTTTGTTCAAACATCATTTTTGTGTTCCCTCTAATGTATCTGGTGTCTGATAAGTAGAATTACAAACAAACAGAAGTTGCACAAATTGTTAGGAATTTGAAAGAAAATACAAATTCTGATTAGCACTAAATATCTTTACAAACAAGTTAGAGTTCTACATATACCTTGTTTACTCTTTTTGTCTGGGTTACAAACCTAAGTTTGGAAGCTCAACTCTTTCTGTTTTCGCTTTTTTATGTTTAACATTTTTATAAGTTCTAGAAAAATTATATATATTTTTGTTGCTTTAAGAATTTAGAGAGATTTAAGAAATTATTTTTGTTTTGTAAAAAAAAAAAATAAAAGAGCGTATGATTGTTACTATTTGAATTACTTAAATTAATATCACTCATACGCTCTAGTAGTTTTTCAACCTTCAAATTAATTCATTAAGAACTTTAAAACTTTAGATGATATTTTAATAAAATTTGGTATTTTAATAGAGAAGAAGTTAAGCTTTTAGAAAATTATATTTAAACATGTTATGTTTTAACACACAGGGTCTTGTAGAAGTCCCAAATCGACCATAATTTAGGTGATAAATTTATATAAAATACAATTTTTTACAAATATAAACCGTTGTGCAAAGTAGAACATAATCTTTTTTCTAAAAAAATATATGAATCTTAATCAATCAGATATAAATTGCAAATTTTGACTTTTTTGGAATTTGATTTGGCTATCAATTCTAATTAATATATAATGAAATGGGTACACAAAATTAATCATTTCATATAAAGAAACATCAGAGATTATTTTTTAAAAAGAAAGTTCTTCTTAACTCTTCCATCATCCAACTGTCACGCCCAGTTGATTATGGTGTTTTCCAATACCCTCCAAATTCTAGACTTTCTAAAGTGAAAAAATGTCCCAATGTTTTTAAATTAAAACTAATCAGAGAGTATTTGGACCTTTTTAAAGAGAAGAATTTTTATAGATTATTTAAAATAAACAGCGAGAAAATTAAGACCATGAAACTGTATTTTTCGATGCGGGCCATATATAAGAGCTAAGGCCTATTAAGGGGCGATCGTCATTAAATATCCTGCACTGATATTGGAAATGGACATATGTGAGAGCAATGACCAATTAACGGCCGATTTTCATAAAACTTAATGTCGAATTTAAGACTGATTATGACATTTATTAGAGATGTATGCATATTTAAGAGAATAACATTAAATTGTGATTATTATAAAATCTTGTGTGCTGATATCTATGCATCTTATATGAGATTTATGGCAAATATGGATTAATTTAAAAATCAACGGATGTGTGTAAAATATTGATTCGATATTTACAAGATTTTTATTTAGGTTAATGAGTTTTACGGTGATGTTTAAAGAGTAAATCAAAATAAACTTATACACTCTATTCCATCCAAAACGTATCCTTTGTCCAGCAAACCCAATCGCAATGCGGTGAAGAATATGGAAGCAAAAGAACGAGCGAAAAAATTTAAGTCAAATTTTATAAAAAATGCACATGTTGTGTGATTAATGATGAAACTTATATACAGGCAGACTTTTCACAACTTCCGAGTCAAGATTTTTATGTAGCTGATGGACGAGATAATGGCCAGGAATAATACCGGACCAAAAACAAACAAAATTTCCCAAGACATTTCTTGTGTGGCAAGCCATTTGCAGTTGTGGCAAAAGAAGCCCATCATTTATGACACCTGACACGATTAACACAGAAATATGTATACATAAGGGGTGTATACAAAAATGACTTTTTCATTTCCTAAAACAGTCTAAACTTTCCCATAGGTGCTCTATTGGGTAAATATCTGGAGATTCCGAAGATGAATTTAGCTGCTTAAGCACGTTATACAATAGCCACTCCTTAACAATTCTGGAGGCGTGCTTTGGGTCATTGTCTTGCTGAAAGACCCATGGAGTTACAAGACCTAAATTTTCAGCACTTACTTTCTAAAGACGAACTCCGAACCCTCTTTAACGGAAGTGGGGGGAATTAATAAAGATATAACCGAACATCTTGTACACTTCATGAAAAGGCGACTAGAGGCCGTAATTAAGCTAAATGGAGGACCAGCAATATATTAACTTTTTTTTTTGGATTTTGGTAATATAAAATAGAGCGTTATCCATCAACTGTATACTAATTTTTGAGTGTTGTTTTAAGGTACTTTTTCCTTTTTCCCATAAATTTTCCACGAAATCAATCTTAATTGTCAAAGCTTTGTTAAATAATAAAATACTAATCTCTAAATATAATTTTACGTTTTTTCAAACTTATATATTTCTTTCTCTACTTAAAATATTTAGCTTCATAGATGAAAATGCGTGTTGTATACTAAATTTTAACTCTGACTGTTTGTGTCGATATTTTTAAGAAACTTCTGAGTTTTTTTTAGTGTTTTTCGGAATTGGTTTTTATATGGAAGCTACGATCAATTATGGACTGATCTTTAAGAAGTATTCGTGTCGCATTTCAACCTGTTAACGATATATGTAAAAGAGTGATTTTAGCAGTGGTCTATATATGGGGGCTGTGGTCTAATATACATAGACCGATCCAAACAAAAATTTTCCATTTTCAACAGAGCTTGCCTTTTGATTAAAAGCAGAATGTGTGCAAAATTCCATGATATTATCTTCAATATATTTGAAGAAAACAGCAAAACATTTTTAAGCAATATCAACTTTTTTGCATGTTTTCTCACAATTTGATCCATAACTCCGGTACTACTTGACCACAAGAAATATTTGGAGAAAATTTCCTTTCCTATGTCGTTTCCTCGACTGCCTGTTGTGCTAACAACAAACAGACAGACAGACGGACGCATATGCTAGATCATCTTAGAATTTTATAAATTTTTAAAAAGATCACTTATAAGGTCTGAGATCGAAAAATTCTTAAAAAACGTTTTTCATTAAAACTTTTAACCCAAGTATTATTTTTTTATCAAATTACCTTTGTAAAGCATGTCACTTATTATGTTTAATGTGAATTAAATTAATTTGTTGTTAATCTGATTAAAATGAGTGACAAGAAAAAAGTGCGCACTAAAATTATTAAATATTTTCAACAAAACCCAACTTGGTCCTACAAAAAGTTGGCCAAACAATCAAAGGTCTGCCGTCAAACTGTTTCCAATGTTATTAAAAAGTACCGGGAGAACTTGTCCGTTGATAGAAAACCTGGTTCGGGTAGAAGGAATGGTTCACATGATGTTTATTAAGCCAAAAAATTAGAAAGCTTTTTCAAAAGAGCTCCCAACACATCTTGTAGGAAAGCAGACCGGTTAGCTCAGTGCTCGGACTATTTGGTACGAAAAGTTAAAGCCAATGCAGGTTCAAAAACATACAAGGCTCAAAAAGTTCCAGACTGGAACGCTGCTAAAAATTTAGAGGTCAAAAACAGAGCACGGAAATTGAAGTCAAATTTTTATTAATAATGGATGACGAAACGTATGTTCTGGCAGATTTTTCGCAGCTTCCGGTTCAAAATTTAGATGTTGCTGATGCTCGAGAGAATGTTGAAGAAAAGTTTAGCACCCAAAAGCAGAAAAAATTTCCCAAAAAGTTCTTGGTATGGCAAGCAATATGCAGTTGCGGCAAAAAAGCCAAACATTTGTTATAGAGCCCATAAATACCGAAATTTACATCAAGGAATGTTTACAAAAAAGGATGCAACCATTCATAAGACGTCTTAGTGTGTCCACTTACTTTTGGCCTGATTTGGCATCTGCCACTATGGAAAGAAAGTTTTTGAGTGGTAAAAGACCAATAATGTGTTATTTGTACCAAGTGAGGCAAATTCTCCAAACTGCTT
This sequence comes from Calliphora vomitoria, assembly GCA_942486065.2. Taxonomy (NCBI): domain Eukaryota; kingdom Metazoa; phylum Arthropoda; class Insecta; order Diptera; family Calliphoridae; genus Calliphora; species Calliphora vomitoria. Next base: position 40,349,233 of record OW818031.2, read on the forward strand.
GGAGCTAAGGCCAGTGAAGAGATATTGTGCTCTTGTTAAATGAGAATTGAAGAGCACAAAAAAGGTGTCCAAAAGTGTGGTAGATTTTAAACGGGCATGGACAACCTGTTCGAATAGAAATCACTATAAAAACTATAACGGAGGGGTTTTCGAAAAAGGTTCAAAATTTCATCATTAGTGATTAAAACTATAAAAATAATTTTTTTTTTTTTTTTGTAAATTGTAATAATAATTTCAGGCAAATAAAAAAAAATAAAACTGTAAGTTTAGTGGTTTCGTTTTTATTAACATATATGTATGTTAAGAATTTTTCGATCTCAGTCCTTATTTGTCAACCAAAAATTGATTTTCCATCAACTTATAAACGAGTTAATAAGTCGGTAAAAAGTTGTCCAAATGGAAAAAGTTCGAAAAAAAAAATCAAAATGTTTTTACATTTAATTTGTCCATAGATGTTTAAACATAAAACATAAAAACATCATCCCTTTATATCTCGAGATCAAAAAAAAAAAAAAATCATAAAATTGCATGCATATCTGAAATCCCAAAATTAACATTTTAAATTTTGTTTAACAAAATCTTCTATTAAGATGAAAAGTATCTAAAATTTGGTGTTTTAAAAAGAAAACTATATTTTAAGGTTAAAGGAAATAACCGTTGTCAACCTAATTATTTTTTATCTATGTCCTAACAATATTGGTCTGCAACTGTAAGATGAAATAATTGTTTGTCTCTTATTATTGGTTTGTTATTACTTAAGGACAAATACGGAAAATAAACCAGATGCTTTTGTCAATAGCATAGAATTTTAAGAGCAATAAAGGTTTTTTTCCAAAAAAAAAAAAAAAAAAAAAAATAAGAACAACAACCATGATAGAGAATAAGAAAAATAAATAAATGTTTATGAACTTTAGAGAACAATGAACCGAAAGTTTCATTTAACAAAGCAATTAGATAGAGAGGAGTTCAATTCAGAAAGAAAATATTAAATTTAGGTATTAAATTGTAGCAAATTTAAACATAGGATATTTTCATTGCAAGCTGTAGCTAACAAACAGGATTTGAATTAAATTCTAATAAAAATCAAATGCGAATAAAACAGTTAGTATTCTAAAGCACACAGTTAGACAGATACTCAAACTGTTGGAATGTTTTCATCTGAATTCAATTTATATTTATTAAAATCTCTTGTTGTGAACGAACACACACACCGCACTCACTTATTGCAAAAAAAAAAAAAAAACGCAAAAAATTTAATTTGCAAATTCAATTCAATATATTCAATATTGATTTCTAACCTTTTATTTTTTGTTGTTGAGTATTATTATGATGTACTTGTTTTATATTTCGCTGCCCTTATCTTGCCTTTGATGCTTAATATTTTTAAAATGTATTTGCAGTTGTTTGCCTTTAGTTTTACGCTTAAAGGATTTCTGTATTGTTACAACACGCTTAAAGGTTTTAATATAAATCATAGCCCAGGGTGTTTAATGCATTGGCAAAACCTACAGTGCTGATGATGATGATGATGCCTTTTAAAAAAAATCATAATAATTATAAATCGGCAGTGAAGTATGAAATTTATTTTTAAACACAAACAACATAAACAACACCATTAATTTGAAATAAAAGAAAATGTTTTCCAAACAACAATTTTATGGGAGAAATGTAAACGAAAGCTACTACTACTACTACAACATACATTTTACTACTTAGTAGTACTACTAATTAATGAAAATTCAAGGCTTGAAGAAAAATTGTTTTTCGGTTGGATGGTTGGTTGGTTTGTTTTTACTTATGGGCTAAATTCTTTGAGCAGATTAAAAGTTTAGTTCATTATATAAATAAATGAAAATTTCGTAAAAGTAATAAATGCTTAGAATAGATTGCCTTTCATTTTTAAGCGATTTGCAAAATACGTGGGCAGAAATTTATTTAAATTTGAATATAATTAATATTTCAACAAAACTTAACAATTTTGAAAGCAGCAACTAAAGCAACTAATGTTAAAAAGCTTTTATTTTGATACCTTATATGACCATATTCAACACACAATACTTTAAATATAAAATTTTTGTTCTCAAAACTGAGAAACAAGCTTTAATCATATCTACAATGTTCTCTTACATCAAACCAAAACTACTTAGCAACCTTAATCCTACTCACTATTTATTTTTTCTACAATTATTTACACCTACAATTCTTTGTTGCAAAATCCCATCAACGATGATATAAATACATTACGACATTATCTTTGTTGACCCTTAAAAAGTTATATTTATTAACAACCTAAGAAAAACTTGAACTCATTCTCAATATTTAAATTTTATTTAAAATAAACATAAGAAAAATGTAGAGTATTATTTGCACATATATTATTTTTAAAATTATGTATATCTTAATAATAAAATAAATTTAAAACAAAAAAAAGGAAAAAAAAAATTAAAACAAAGTCATAATCTTTAACGTGACCTAAAAAAATATTTTATTTTACTTTAGTTTAGTTTGTTTTTTACATTCTAGTTCAACTCAATACAATTTTTTATAAAAGCAAGTATAAAAAATACAAACCAAAGTGCTGTTGAAAGAAAGTCTTTTTATGCAATTTACACAAATTTGAAAAGTGATAACACTGAATCTACAGACATGTCCGTATTATATATCAACCTTAAACCATTTATCTGTGTTCAGCAACACACCGACCAAAAGCAAGATAAATAGATGGAGGACGTACAGAGAGACAGACAGACAGACAGTTATACAACCTACAATTTGATATAAAGTTGAAGTATCATCATAAACTATAAAATTGTATATGAAGACAACCATGCTGCATATTAGTTGTACATGTGTATTTGATTATACCCAGCAGTTTTAGGATAACAACTTGTTACTTGTCCTAAGCAATTGATCCTACGTAGATTACAAATAGATTGTGTAATAGCATTGGATTCACATATCAGTTACTTAGTGTCAATTACGTTACTAGCTACCTAACTAGTTACTTGATCAGCTACATAACTAGTTATTTTAACATGTACGGATGCTTATTGACAAAACGTAATTTAAAAAGACATCTCGGAGAGAGTCGAATAACCGATTGCTTGTAAACATAGCTTCCTTCGACAACTTTTCAATAGATTGCTTCTGGTGGGTAAAAAAACTACTTCCTAAAGTGCAGTAAAAAAAAATGTTTAATTTACTACATTCTAGTTTACTTAGAGACACAAAAGCGACAATTGCCTTCACGTTAGGTTACATGCGATGCCAGTATATTTAAACAAATATAATATCAGCTTTTGAGTATTATAATAACACCACCCCCAATTTTGAGACAGTCCCGAACTAGTGATTTTTCCCATCATTTAGGGTAGGAACTAGTTACTTCAATAGCTACGAGACTATTTATTTTAACAGTTGCATGTCCTAAGCAGAGAGTCAATTGACCCTTTTTGACTACAATGGGACTGTCTAATAGCTACTTCAAAGTAGTCATTGCATTGGATTCACTTACTGGTTAAATAGCGTCAGCTACATTACTAGCTTCCTAACTGGTAACTTCATCAGCTACAAGACTAATTATTTTAACATGTACGGGTGCTAATTGACCTCAAATAGTCATCTAAAAAGTCATAGAGTCCAATAAACGATATCTTGTAAACAAACCTTTCTTCGGCAACTCTCCAATGGATTGTTTCTGGTGGGTAAAATAACATACTTTCTAAAGTGCAGTACAAAATAAGAGTTTATAGTGTGCTATAAGTTACTTAGAGACACTACAGTGACTATTGACTTCATGCTATGTTACATGGGATAACAGTATACTTAAGCAAAAATAAAAATTAACTGTATAAGAATTATATTAACACAATTTGTATAAAACCAGTTTGATAAAATTACTCACAAAAAGTGAAAAGTGATTACACTCCAGATTATTTAGAGACACTTAAGTGACAATTGTCCTCAGGCTAGATTACCTAAGCAAAGTAAGCAATTGTCTTCACTCTGCACTACAAAAAGCACATACGTGTCAAATGACCAAAATATCTAAAACGAAGTCAAGCAAGTGATAAGACATTTGTGACGATTACTGGGATAGATTGACCACTTGCTTAACTGTTGAGAATTTGTATAAAACTAATTTATACGAATTCTTTGCAAAAAACTACAGTGGAAAATAAACGTTTAAAATGACTACACTCTTGATTACTTAGAGACACTTAAGTGACAATTGTATTCACGCTAGATTACATAGGATGTGTAAATTAAACAATTGTCTTCTCTCTACACTACAAAGAGCACATACATGCTTGTCAAATAACACAAAATATACAAAATGGAGTCAGCCAAGTGATCAGACATTAGTGACAATTCATTCCTTAATTAAAATATCTAGCTACATAAATGAAAATGCGTGTTGTATACTAAATTTTAACTCTGACTGCATATATATGGGGCATTTCATGTCAAGTGAACCAACTTAAGAAATCGATGTCTTCCTATTGGGATGATATATGGATAGTAATTCAGACACAAGACATCAACAAGATCGGTCGAGAACTTTCTGAGTTAGAGGGGGTCAAAATTTGACACTTTGGCCAAGCAGGTGTTTTTTCTCATCCATGTAACTTATTCCTTATTATTCTTAGCAAAATGTGTCCCAAACAGTTTAGATTCAAAAAATTAAAAATAAAAAATAAAAAAATGTTTGTAAATTTTTTTTCAAAAATCAAAAACTTTTTTAATCTTTTTTTTTAAATGGGTATTTTTTTCTCTCACAAGAAAGCGTAGGTATTTTCCTTGAAGGACTATTTGGTCGCTTAGTAGGATATCTATAAAAATAAATGTTTTGTAACTCAAAACATACAATTTTTTGCTCAAAAGAAAGCTTAAGTCCGTTGCTTTAAAAGGTTTTTGGTCGCCTAGTGGGATACGTGTGGGATATCTATCAAAATAAATATTTTGTAACCCAATTCATACAATTTTTGAGTTTTTTTTTTTTTTGCAAAATCGAACTTTTTTTTCCTTTTTTAAAAATTTTTTTTTTCTCAAATGAAAGCTTAGGTCTATTCTTTTAGGAGTTTTTTGGTCTCTTAGTGGGATTCGAGTGGGATAAGTAGACTATTACTAGAACTATGGCCCATTTCACTACACTACTTTTATTGATTTTTTTTTTGTAAATTCGCCAAATATTGGTGAATCCCAGAGGTAGACAGCTGTATAAAGCCAACTGATTCTAGAAAAATATCTGAACTAAAGTATTAGTCGAAATGCAATATCCACAGAAATATTTTATAATCTATCTTTTGACCATTCTCCTATACTTGTTACTTATTGCAAAACACCCAACATCGAAAGGTTTCCTAAGAACTCCTTGTATTTAAAGACAAATTGGCTAAAATATAGGAAATTTATCAGCATACATATCCACACAAATCCTAATTTACAGTATGAGGAAGATTTAGATAAAAACGTCAATGACTTTACGTCTTGATACTTTCATTGATAAAATCCATCCAAAAACTTATACGCCTGATTCAAATTCAGATATTGAAAGACTTCTTCTCGAAAAGAGAAGATTCAGAAAAGAATGGCAACATAATAGACCCAGCAAAAATTATTCTTGATTTGGAAGCAATAAAAATTACTACTGCATCTTTAACAGCTTTCTTTATTGCTTCTTCAATTATTGCCTTACGATACTGATTTTTGGAAGGCATGCATTCAGCAAATATTGTATGTGGTGCAGAAATTAGAAAAAGGCAGCACTATTTGTCAAGCAATTACTACTTTTATTGCTGGATTTTTTACAAAATCAGCCTCAAGTATGCACCTCGGACGCATGATATTATCAATTCTTCCATGTGCTCGTAAATGCACATTCCGGATTTCTTAAGCAGAGCTTCTACGCGAGGAATCCCATACAAAAATCATGTAATCTTTCATAACAAGTGGAAGCAGTAGCAACTGCTCTCTGCCTTACATTTCTGCTTCCGAGGAAGCACCATTTTTTTGCTGGGGATCACCTGCTGCAAAGCAGAAGCTGTCCACACTAGTACAGAAACTGAAAAGAGCCCTTCACTTAGAAGAGGAACGCATAAACGAAAATTATATTAAAAGTTTGAAGAGTACAAAATACACAAATTTCTCTCTTTGGAAGGCAACAAGGAACATTAAGTCACCGGTAGATGCACAATGCGCTTTATGAAAAGCTGACGGAACCTGGGCATAAAGTGCTATATTCAACGGCAAATGAGTTCGAGCTCGAAGAATTGCAGTTTCAACAATGGCTAATGCAGCCCAAATCGAGAATAAATTAAACTTAAAAAAGTCACCTGGTTATGATTTAACACCACCATCAATAATAAAAAACCTACCAAATGTGACAATGATTGTGATATCTATATTGTTTAATGCGATCTTGAAAATTGGAAAATTTTTCAAATAATAATGATACCGAAACCGGGTAAAGATTTAACACTGACATCTTCTTACAGACCTATTAGCCTACTCCCTTGTTTTTCGAAGCTATTCGAGAAAACATTCCAGGAAAAAATCATTTTTTAATGATGGAAACGTTATCCCAGTACACCAATTTGGTTTTCGTGAACATCAGGTCAATAGTTTAACTGGAGAGATAAGAAAATATTTTGAATTAAAAAAAAAATATTGTTCTGCTGTATTTTTAGAAGTTGCTCAGGCTTTTGACAAGGTATGGCAGAAAAGACTAGTACATAAAATCAAATGTTTTTATGTCTACGTACTCATAAATTACTGGGGTCTTATCTATCGGATATACTTTTCAAAGTAAGTATTATAAGTATGTGACGAATAAAGCTGGCGTTTCACAGAGAAGTGTACTAGGACCTACGTTATATTTGATTTACACCTATCACTTGCCTACATACGATAAATTAACAATTTCTACATTTGCTGATGATACCGCCACGAAAACCCATTTATAGCATCTTGTCAACTAGAAAATTACCTCCTACGTGTTGAGACATGCTTGAAAAACTGTCGAATAAAGGTGAATGAGCTGAAAAGTAAACATGTTACGTTCCCTTTAAGGAGAGGAAATTGCCCACATGTCACTCAACAACATTAATATACCGCAGTCTGATTATGTCACATACCTTGGTATTCATCTAGATAGACGGCTTACTTGGCGCCGTCACATAGAAACCAAGAGACTTCACATGAAGCTAAAAGCCTCTAACTTTTATTGATTAATCAGTAATAAATGAAAATTAAGCCTTGAATATAAAGTCATGCTGTATGACGGGAGTACTATGGTATATAAGAAATGAAAACATCCACAGGGACTTGGAAGTGGCATTGGTAAAGGAAGAGTTCAAGAAAGTCGGTGAGAAATATCCCAACCCGCTTGCAAGACAACTTGTGCAGAGCCAAAGCCGAACAAGGCTCCGTAGAGCAGATCTACCACTCCGTAGATCCTCTTATCACTCCGTACATCCTCTTATTTACATTACACATGTTTAAAGACTATAACAGTAATAGTTCTTCAAATATCAGATTATAAATATTAGATTTATGTGCCAGAGACATTTATGGGCATTATTCCGACCCCACCCCTTTTTATCCCAACTACTTACAATGATAAGGGATGTAATTCATACATAGTTTGAAGACTCCTACAATAATTGTTCTCCAGATATTCGAAAAATAACTGTTTACTTTGTATCGGAGGTTTCAAGCACACGGCTCTGAACCCACCTATTTATATTGCAACTATATCCAATGATGCAGAGTGTTGAGAATCACACTATTATAGTTCAAAGAGTCACTCCTTCTACTCCCATAGCTCTTTAACAGCTGACACTTGTATGTAACAAAACATTTTTCTCAATTTCCACATACTCGTTAATAACTGTTTCGGCATAAGAGCGGACTAGTATCAAACTAATTCACACAAATTGAAGACTCCCAAAATTACGTTTCTTCTAAAATAACTAATTACCTGGTATGGGAGATGCTAATTCCATTGTTCTGATACCACCCATCTTTATAATGTCTATGAGAAGAGAGGCTTTAACTATTACAGTTCTCCAAATATTCAATAATAATTAGTTACTTTATATGTCCATGTCCATTAATCCATTTTCAGCCAAACTACGTACAATAATAATAAAGTAATTCGGAAAAAGTTTAATGAAATTCGTGATTATAGGTCTCTAGATATCGTTGTACCACTCCCGTCCATTTTGAAACAAAATTCGTGCAGTGATAGGAAATTGATTTGCGATTGATGATACGTTTAATGTTTAAAATATGTTTAACTTCATAAAGAATAAGTTTGAAATATTTTTATTCTTATATTCAAAATATACCTTCATAGAAATTAAATGAAAATATTGTAAAAATCTTGAAAAATTTGTTGAGCTTTAAAATTTCTATGAACTTTCAATTTCAATTTATTTTATTCATAATCTGTGAACCTTAAAGGCCAAATCCAAACTTTGACAGTTGATAGTGGCAATATTGTTGAAGATTGTTTCATAAAATCACCATGGACGGATATAGAATTCAACAACACGGTGTTTTGTTCGGGAAAAATTACGCGCATCCCGAAAAAGTCACTGTTGTTGTGGATTTTGGGCTGGCGGCGTCATCGGTTCAAATTTCTTTGAGAACGACGGTGGCCAACCATCGCCATCAACGAAGGCGCTATATGTCGATTATTACCAACTTATTTTGACCAGAATTGGATGATATGGACACTAACTACATGTAGTTTCAGCAGGACGGCGCTACCTGTCACACAGCTCATGGCACATTGGACATTTTTTACGAGCTATAAGAGGACAAAGCCGTCTCACGTGGAAGTGATGTGAACTGATCACCTAGATCGTGCAAATTGACCCTATTAGACTTTTTCTTGTGGGGTTTCCTTAAGTAGCAGATCTATGCGAATAAGCCACAAACCAAAGAGGTCCTCAAAGCCAATATAACACATGTTCAAATTCAGCCTCATTTATGCATCAGAGTCATGGAAAATTGGACATTTCAGATGCGCGCGGGGTTATATTCCATACATAATCACATCAAGTAGGCCTTTCAAATGAATATAAAATGTCGATGATATCTCTCACACACTTTGTTTTATTTAAATATAAAGATGAGAAGCACTTAATGCAAGGCCCTATAGAATATAAATATTTTAGCTGAAATAAGATGTAACATTTTACATGTCAACTTTAAGTTCTACAAACTTGCTGGTGCAATAAACAATTTCGAATGATTGCCAAAAACCTTAAGTTAAATTCATATACATACATATTTCATAATGAAATATTTAGATATTTCTATGTGCATTGTGAGGTCAATGTCGTTTTTTCCAAACTCTAATGTAATAATTTGTGCGCCTATATTTTTCTGTTAGTTCTTACTTTAAATTACTTTGAGAAAAAATAAATGTTTTAAACAATTTTAATATCTAAAATTTGAATGACCTTCTTTACCTGTATACTTTTATACAAAGTTTTAGAATTTTAATTTCAATGCCTCCAAATAAATCAGTAAACCTTGTACCCCTTTAACAAAACACAGCAAATAAATGAAAAAAAAAATCATAAATGCAAACAATTTTAATGCTGACCCCATTTAAGTATGAATTTGCTCTATTGTATTTTAGAAAATGTTGGAAAAATAGGCGCTAAACAAAAGGCTTAAGCGATTTATTATTATTAAGCAACACCAACCAATAAAAAAAACTAACAAAAACAGTTTCCATCACTTGAATTCACCTCATTAATATTGTTTAAACACACACTTACTTTATTTGTGCCATCATCCACCATTAAATCATCAACAATACAAACTCAAATTTCAAATAAACGCGCTGCTATACAATTGAACAATAAATATACTTATTTTCTTTTTACTCAAGTTGTTTTATTTCATTGAAACTACCAATTCAACAATAATTTAACGCTACTTAACAATAAACTGTTTTTGTTTTTTTTTTATTAGTTTTTTATTCGTTCATTCATTTTGCATAAAAACTTATCAGAGCATTAGTTGATCCTACGATAGAACTGTGGAAATGGAAAATGAAATAAAACAGCCCATCATCAATCCATAATACAACGCAATTCTACTAATTACAAACTTCATCATCGACGTCATTATCATCATCAGCCAACAAAGAAATAAAAAAAATATATAAAAGTAGCGCTAAAATACAATTACTAAGAATATAATTTGGATTATAAAAATTATGAAAAACATAATAAAAACAGAAAAACTCTTAGATGTAGATTTGTTTTGAGGACCAACTTTTTAAGCCTCCTTCTTAGTTTTACATAAAACGATGGCGAGAAATTTAAGACGCCGCTGCCTCACACTGTCAAACAAACTTATTTTATAATACTACTACTACTACTACTACTAAGTACATGAAACTGAGAAACAAAAAAACACTTACGAAATCTATAATGTAGCCTTAAGGCCAATTTATATAATATTTATTCAATTGCCAAGCAGAAAATGAATTTAGACATTCAAAATATTGTCTTAAACTTACATAAGTACTCATATATATAGTCTGTAAAAACATGATTATTCCAAGAATTTATTCATGATATTAATGACCATTTAAAAGGCTAGAATGGAGAAAAAGTTTAACGAATATTAAACATTACTTTTGGTGTAGTTATGTAGATACAAAGGATATGTTATGTTAGTTTCTCAAATAATGGGATATATTTTCTAAGTTCAAACTACTTATGCACAGTGATATAGAAAAAAAAGAGGGAAATAAATCTAAACGGTTAATCCGGTTTGAATGAAATTAGACACGCACAAACAAGAAGTGTTGAATTTGAAACTCATGAGCCCGCCAGAGTCGCTGTCATAGGTCCCCAAAATAGGACACTCGAGTATGTTAATCTTTTAAAACGATCCTATTTCGTTTGTGTTCCAATTTCAATAAAGTTTCATATATAGAATCTACGTAGCTATAAATTACTCGTTATAACTTAGGAGATATATATTTTTTTTAATTTTTTTAAAATTTTTTTTTTTCGAAATTGTTTTTTTAAAGTTTTTTCAGTTTTTTAAAAAAAATTTTTTTAATTTAAAAATTTATTTTATTTGTGAACAAAATGTATGAAAAAAATGTTTTTCGGGTTAAAAATTATTTTTCCCGATTTTGACCCATTGTAGGTCCAACTTACTATATCCCTATATACATCGTTGCAATGGACTTTGAAATATCTATCATTAGATATTCATATTGACTATATTTATGATTTGTAATCGAGATATAGATCAAAAATAGGCAAACAAAAATAGAGGTTGTCTCGGATTTTTGTTCATATCTCCATTATTTATGGACGGATTTTGGTGACAGACAGACGGACATGGCTAAATCGACTCCGATATCTATAAGGATCCAGGGTCGGAAAATTAAATTGTGGAAATTGCAAACGAAATGACAAACTTATACTTATATACCCTTCTCACGAATGTGAAGGATATACAAATTTAAAAAAAGCGATTTTTCGCTAGTTTTATGGGAAAAAGTACTTTTTCCTTTTTAAGTTATCTAAAAAATTTCTAAAAAAAAATATATAAGAGGTTTATACTTTTTGAAAGCCAACTTCACACAAAATATTCGAAATGAAAAACAATTTAAAAATTTTTGATACCGAGTGGACCAGGTCCATCCAAATAGCGGCCTTTTTTATGTAAAATTCAATTATAGGAAACAAATTCTCAAATCGCATACTCGATAACAAAAAATAGTTACCCATTTTAGATAGCCCAATATGTTTTTAATTATTTTACAAAGGGTTCCCATAACGCCACCAAAAAAAAAACTAGAAAATACTATTTTTGGGATTTTTAAAAACTTTTTTGGGAATTGAGGGATTCCTGATAACAAATTTTAAAATGTTTAAAATTTCATAAAAATATATTCATTAGAGTTAGTTGGTGACCTCATTTGTCACTTCATTTGTTTTTCGGGTATCACCATTTTTTTAAGGTTTTCGGGTAAATAAAAATAATGGCGTCCTTTATTTTTGAAAATGTTTACTCCTTGTGGTGGTTCAACGCACCTAAAGACGCGAATTTTGAGCTCATTTTTCTGTAGAGCAAAAACGATTGAATATATTGCAAATCTGATTTCACCAGTCGATTCTGCAGCAAAAATTTACATTTTTTCAATCCTTAAAAAAAGCTCCAAAAGATGAAAAGATATTTTAAGCTAAGCAAAACGGTACAAATATTTCCTTTCTATCACTAACCATTAAAAAGTTATAAAGCTTCAAAGGTATTTTATAACAAAAAAATAATAATTGTTAAAACAAATTTTGGAAATTTGTTTATTATTTACCTTAACAACAAATTTTTAAAGCCACATAACTTTTTAACGGGTTGTGATAGAAAGGAAATATTGGTACCGTTTTGCTAAGCTTAAAATATACTCAACCGTTTTTGCTCTAAAAAAAAAATGAGGTAAAAATTCGCGTCTTTATGTGCGTTGAACCACCACAAGGAGTGAAATTTTTCCAACAAAAAGGACGACATTATTTTTATTTACCGCAAATCAAATTTTTCAAATTAACTCTAATATTCATAGATTTTTAATTTAAGTTTAATTTCAATTTGAATAATTTGTGTCTTCGCAAAAATTCAATAAAAACCATTTTTTGTCATATTTTGCAAAAAAGTATTCCATGAATTTTTTAATTGTCAAAAGTCATATATGTTTTTTAAAAACAGATAAAATCCCCCATTCATGTCAACGTTTTGTTTTTTGTTTGACAATTAATTATTGAAAACTTAACATCTCGCAGAGAATTTACGTTATTTAAAACTTAAACTCGACAACACTTTCTCTTGGCGCACGTCAAATTTTAATCCAAGTGAACTAACCGTTTTAACCAGTTCGTTAACTGGCTCCAGTTCCTTAACTGGCTATGAGATATGGTCATTAAGCCGACACTATTATATGGAGTTTCTTTCTGGTGGAAGGCATTAGACAATGGCTCAATTTGCATGCTATTTTATAGAATTATGAGAAGTATGGCAATCCTGATAACAGGAGCTCTAAGAACGACCGCAACAAAGTCACTCTTTACTATATTGAACTGGATCCCCGTGGATCTAATGTCAAGAAAAATGTAATTTACCTCTGCCTTTAGGCTAAACGCGAGCAGCATAATAGGTAGTATTCAGACTCTTCCGGATAATATTGATTACTGCATTTTTAGGTCGTTCATGGCAACCTATCGGTTTCTCAATTCCGTATAATACGGAAGCAATGGACGGACCTTTACATGACACAACGGGTCTTTCAGTCTATACAGACGGTTCTATGAAGGGAGATCGTGTTGGCGTAGGTGTATACATTCAGGAATTCGATATTAGGTTATCTTTAAGGCTTCCAAATGAATGTAGCTTAATTCAGGCTGAAATATCAGCCATCAAAAGGTCGACTAACTGGATCAGTTATAATAAGATATCAGACAAGATTCATATATACACTGACAGTCAGCCCACAATACTTAAAATCTCTAACACGTGTATACACAACAAATAATTTGGTTCAGGAATGCCGGGAATCCTTAAACAGGATGGCGAGACATTCAACAGTCGTACTCAAGTGGGGACACGGAGACACTACAGACAACTGGGTTGCTGATGATTTGGCGAAGAAAGGAGCCATGTTACCTGACGGAAACATAGATTTCCTATGTGGGATTCCGTTATCCAAATGCAAGCTACAAATTAGTAACTTCTGCTATGAGCTCTCTCAGATAAGATGGAGTTGTGAACCCACATGTAATACAACCAGAACGATATGGCCCCGACTGAATCGTGGGCGAACAACATATCTTCTTGGCTTGATACACCCAAAATTGAGTGGCGTAGTGGCGGTCACGCGAGGAGACTTGGCTTGCCCTATAACAATATCTGCAGAATTTGTCAAAACGAGGAGGATGATACCATTTTTCATCTTCTTTGTCACTGTCCGGCATTAGGAGATCTACGCTTACGGTTTCTGGGACATCGTTCCATAGATAGTCTTTCTGAGCTATCGAATATGAGGCTTGCGAGCATTAATGCCTTTATAAGGAGATGTAATTGGTTAAAAAAGACCAGACATGGGAATCTTTCTAGAGTAACGTAATAACCGCTAACCCATTGATACGCAATTTTGAAAATCTCCTCCTTCTCTCTTTCTTCGAACATCTTCTTCTTAACTTTTCAATCTTCCCCTTCTCTCTTTTCATTTCTATCTGACCCTCTTTTTCTGACTTTCTACTTTCAGGTAACACAAAGGGACCATTGCTTGGACCCACGTGTGCTGTTCTTTAATTCTTCAATTTCGTGGCTGCCTGGAAACCTAACCTTACCTAACTGTTTAGAAGTTACAGATTGATATATGTATTGATTTTGTCATTCCGTTTGTAACATATCGAAATATTGCTCTTAGCACAAACATTTTTTTTAACTTTCGGGCGATAATATTTTTTTGAACCGGAATGGATGGGTCTCAAATGAAAAAGTCTATGATTTGATAAATGCTTGCAATATATAACAAGTGTTTCATTTCATTAAAATCGTAGATGAAAAATTCGACTGCTGTTCAGTTTGGGAGGGATCATCCAATTAAAAAAAAAATTGTAGGATTTAAATTTACTTTTTTGTGTTATTTTCTACAATTTAAAGTTATATAGGGCCTAAAAAATACCCTTTACATATAAAAGTGGCACTTTTATATGTATGTTTGTATAGTTTTATATTTTTAAATCATTTCGGTATATCAAGTTCGATAAAAATGTGAGTAAATAAAGAAAATAGTTTTTAATATTAAATGTGCTTAAGCAATTGTAAACTTGTGTATTAATTAAATGTGACAAGATAAATCTTAACAAAAACAAGTCAAAAAGAAAGCCCGACCATATAATACCCTACACTGAGTATGATCAAGTATTATTGTATTAAAATTTGAATAATTTTTTTTTGGGAGTGCTTTTCGGTAGTGTTTCTTATATGGGGGTTATGACCAATTATTAACCCATCGTCATGATATTTGGGCAGGTGATTTCTTTCTATATTTAACTTATTTATGATGATTTTTTTTCTAGATACCGGTATTTTCAAGAGTTTTATGCTCGTTTAAGTAATTTTCAGAAGTGAGATCTATGGTCAATTATGAATCGATCCGATAAAAATGTTTGGATGTGCTTAATTTGTATACCCGATAAGCATTTATGGCTAATAATATCACATGAGTCTAAGTAAAATAATGAACCGACTTTTACTAGTTTCAAGAGGCTTTGACTTTGGCATGTGGAAATTGAAATTGTGACCTGCACTTTGCGCTCATATTTACATAGACAGCCAGCCAGACGGACGGACATCGTTAAATCAGAATGTGATTCTATGTCGTGGGTATACGATTATGGCCAATTGGCTAGGATTCTGTAACTGAATGAATAAAATATAAAAAATAAAAAAAAAATACACTAATATTTTCACAAACTATATAAGAACTTACAACTCCTTTTTTAGTTTTTAAACATCCATTACTATTATAGTAATTAAAATTACATTTTAAGAAGAAAATAATCATATCAAGCATTTAAACTGCAAACATGTTGATATTCTTATAATTTTAGACACTTTTTCTCCACAATTTAAAAAGCAATGTTAAACTATACCTACTTTTAAATATTTCCAAAAATAAGTTATTCCTTTCCGTAGGCTGGCTGTATATTCGTTAGCATACAAAACTAATATTGATTTCTTTGGATTAAAGCAAACAAAATATATTTAAATATATTAAATTTGTCCATTCAAGGATAATTGCAAATTCATTTAATATTCAATAACTAAAAATGTATGCAAATTTATTATTTATATTATAAGATCTCTTTTCACACATACGAACATATGATACAAATTCAATTTATTGTTTATCATAGAATTTTTTTTGATAAATATTCTTAACATTTGTTGATAAACAAACATATGTGTGTTTAAATAATTGCATAAATATCCGCAGGATATTATTTTGTCAACATGCTTTAACAAATTTTTGATTTTGATAGGTTATATTGACGTACATGTGCACAAATATTTGTTTCTTTTAAAAGACACCAGAAATTCAATAAAAATTTATCAATTATGAAGATTTTTTTATTTGTTTAGGTAAAAATTTCATAAAATTTTTATTCTTAATAAAGATATTTTAATTTTAAAAATTTTAATTTCTAGTTCAAATTTAATTAACTTCCCTTCTCAATTTATTGTCTGTATTTAAATAGTATCTTTGGCATTTGCTAAATGCTTTCTGACGGAAGCCGTGATGGACAAATGGTATCCAACTTAGTGGGGTGGTAGATCGGTCCTACGAAGTCTTGATCGTGTTTGTCTTGCAAGCGGGTTCGGGTGGTTTTGTAATTTCATAATAACTAACGGTACGTGTAAGTCCCTACGAATGTTACCATTTCTTAGAATTTTCGATTGGGGTCTCTGTATAAATTCATTAATTAAGGACTGAGATCGTAAAATTTTAACACGTTTTTCATTAAAACTTTTAACCCAAGTATTATTAGATTTTTTTTTTTGATCAAGTTACCCTTGTAAAGCAAGACAGTTATAATTTTTAGTGTCAATTATGTTCATTTGTTGTTAATCTGATTAAAATCAGTGATCAGAAAAAAGTGCGTACTAAAATTATTAAACAAAACCCAACTTGGTCCTACAAAAAGTTGGCCAAACAATCAAAGGTCTGCCGTCACACTGTTTCCAATGTTATTAAACAGTACCGGGAGAACTTGTCCGTTGACAGAAAACCTGGTTCAGGTAAAAGGAATGGTCCACATGATGTTTCTAAAGCCAAAAAAAAAGTAGAAAGCATTTTCAAAAGAGTTCCCAACACATCTGGTAGGAAAGCAGTCCGGTCAGGTCAGTACTCGGACTATTTGGTACGAAAAGTTAAAGCCAATGCAGGTTTAAAAACATACAATACTCAAAAAGTTCCTGACAGGATGTCTGCTTAAAACTTAGAGGCCAAAAACAGAGAACGGAAATTGAAGTAAAATTTTATAAAAAAAAAATATACATGTTACATAATGGATGACGAAACATACGAATGGAAATTTTTTCGCAGATTCCGGGTCAATATTTTTAAGTTGCTGATACTCGTCGGAATGTTGTAGAAAAGTTTAGGACGCAAAAGCAGACAAACTTTCCCAAAAAGTTCTTGGTATGGCAATCAATATGCAGTTGCGGCAAAAAAAAGCCAAACATTTGTTATAAAGTGCTCTATAAATACCGAAATTTACTTCAAGGAATGTCTGCAGAAAAGGATTTTTCCATTCATAAGACTTCTTAATGTGTCCACTTATTTTTGGCCTGATTTGGCATCTGACACTATGGTAAGAAAAGTCTTGAGTGGTAAAAGAACAATAATGTGGTATTTGTATCAAGAGAGGCAAATCCTCCAAACTGCCCGGAGCTAAGGTCAGTAGAGAGATATTGGGCTCTTGTAAAAGATAATTTTTTTTTTTTTTTTATTCAGTTCTTTTTATTTACAATCTATCCAAAGATATTAAGTAAATTTTATAAAAAAAAAGAATTGAAGAGCACAAAAAAGGTGTCCAAAAGTGTGGTAGATTTTAAACGGAGATAGACTACCTGTTCGAGCAAAGTGACAGAAAGTGCTATAAAAACGTTAATGGAAGGGTTTCCGAAAAAGGTTCAAAATTTCATCACTAGTGATTAGAACTATAAAAATATATATATTTTTTTTTTTGTAAATTGTTATAATAATTTCAATCAAATAAAAAAAATCAAAACTGTAAGTTTAGTGGTTTCATTTTTATCAACATATATGTATGTAAACAATTTTTCGATCTCAGCGGATCTGCATGTTTAATAATTGACAATTTGTGACATATGTCTTGCAGTGTCAATACTTATTTTTGTGTTTCTCTCTTTCGGATTTAAATAAAAAGAGTTTTATTATTTAAAACCAAGTTTTTTTTTATATTTAAAGATTTTAAGGATAATGTTAACATTTCGAAATTCGTAAAGTTTATGCTTAATTTCTACTGACCTTAAAATTTCAGAAATGGAAACTTTTTTATATTTAGTCCATTTTTTTTAATACAAGACATTTACGAATTTACCATTATTAAAGAAATCTTTGCCCTGTTTCAAAGAAATAGAAAAAAAAACGCATCATTCTATTTTAAAAATTATTTATTGCCTCTTATTTGGCACTTGAAATGTGCAGGATAAAAAAAGTGCATACTTTTTTTTCACAATATTCCTCTCTACACTATTATTTTGCCTTTAATGCTCTTTTATATCCTGTCTTTTAATAAGTAAGTGGGTCCATGCAACGAGTGCACCCACACAATAACGATCAATGACAGGGAAAACTTTTCAATTCATTTTAATTTTATTTTTTCTTACTTGTATAGACATAAATGCACAAGCTGCAACTTTTATGAGTTTTTTTATTTATTTTTTTTATTTTTATTTTTTCGTTCTTGTGTTGTGGGAACAAAGTTAAAAACCATAATATTTGTCTAAACTTTTTGTGGTTAAAATAAAAAAGAAATGTTGAAAATGAAACTAACAAGAAATTGAAAAACACTTTTGAGCCAGCCATGGGAAACTTTTTCTTTTTTTTTATTATTTTTTTCTTTGTTTGGTTGCTACCGAAAGTCAATGGGGAAAATGTTGTTTCAAAAAAACTCTTAGTTACTTAATAAAATATGAAAGTGAAATATTATTTCACAATATGGTAAAAATAAGAAGTTATAAAGTTTCAATAATTAGAGACACGGTTTTATTAAAAAGAAAAACAAACTACTTAAAGGATTTTATTATTAAGGGCGGAGAAAAAAGTCAATAGGTAAAATATTTAATATCAAGCTTAATAAGTTAATTTTTAAATATTATTTCTATATTTTCTAGAATTTTTAAATGAAAAACAAGTTATCAGGATTGCCTCATAATCAACATACTTATAACCGCTCAAACAGTATTCCGGGGGACATTTGTATGGGGACTAAGTGAAATAAAATTCCCATATTGCCCACTTTCAATACCTAACTTATTAACAGAGAGTATTTGTGTAAAAGTTCAGCCAGGTAGGAACTTTCGCTTATGCCCTATCGTGTTTTCAACAGACAGACAGACGGACGGACGGACATAGCTATATCGTCTATGCATCTTATGAAGATCTAGAATCTATATACAAATGTGAGTGTGCGACAATTTGATGTGTTATAAATGGAAAAACAAAATCAAACAACAAATTTTGTAGTTTTTTTTTAGATATTCCGTAATTTTTTTTCATTACAAGAAAATAGCAATTATTTTTATTAAATAGAGTTTATTTTAAAATGTTCTACTCTTCTCTTGTAAATTATTTCAACAAAATAGGAAAACTGTTTCTACTTTTTGTTTGCATTTTATTTAATCTTTAAAAAGATTGATAAACAAATACTAGAATAAGAAGAGCTTTACACAGAAGCACTACAACACACAAAAATGTTTACATATCGTTAGATGTTTGAAAAAATAAAACAATCTTTTTTTTAAATATAAACAAAAACTAGCAAACGTTTAAATTCTTGGAAATGTGAAGGAAAATATGTCTACTTACAAGCTGCATACAAGTAGTAAGAGTAAAAGCTGTAACAGAGAAGAAATTATGAAATGTTCATTTAACATTTGAAAAAATATGCTGCTGAACAGAAATTATGTATGTTATCTGCATGTAAAAAATCTGTTTTGGTGGATTTTGTGAGTGATCATAGATTTTCATTGATTTTGCCATAGCTCCATTAGTTTCCTAGGTATTTTTATTTATCTAGAGATGTCATTTAGAGATTTCTAATCTGAAAATTACTTAGTTCTTTTAATATGGATTTGGGATATCTTAATCCAAATTTTGTGTTGAAAATTACCTGTATTACGTATTTTTTGAGTTTCAAATTTTTTTTGATAAGAAAATGTTGGTGATAAAAAAGTTGATGAAATACATATACTCTGTATGCATTTACTTTGTATGCTATGTTTATTGTATTATCGTAACCAACCAGAACGCGTAAGAGTCGGTTAAGCCGAGACATTGGGACAATATTACATTACCTTGTGAATTGGCCAATAGTAAAAACAACAACAAGTCGAGGCAGTCGTGGTGTTTTTACTTATACTTCAGCCATTTATAGATGGATTTTCTCGATGAAACACGAAAATAAACGATTTTACAACATATTTGAAAGAGCCAGCTAATTGTTTCTGTAGAGATTATTCATGAGACTGGCAGTTGCCCCCAGTTAGTGTTTATCATGCTCATCAAACAACTCCCCATTACTTAATATCATTCTTAATCTCCTGCATATTCTCAATGTTGACGGTGACCAAAAGAAAGGCTCCCTGATTGCTTGACCTAGATAGTACCTAAATCTCTGTATGTTAGGCATTTAAAGATTTAGCAGTCAAGCAACAAATTATTGATTTCGAGTTAATCAAAGTTTTACCTTAAAATTACTTTTCGAAAAGTGATATTTTTTTCTATAAAAGTTATCCATTTCTGTAACTCTTCTCTATATTAACATATATTTAAAAAATAATATAAATTGTGTACTTGATTGGTTTCAGAAACAAACAATCATCACTTTTGTAAATTTCATACGAAATATTCTTATTTTTTTTAGGAACTTTAAAAGTAAAATGAACAACAAACTTTTTAAAGAGTTCAATGTCAAGTGGATAAACTTTTGAAATGGATGTCTTCCGATTGGGATGAAATTTGCACCAAAGATAATTCTATTGGATAGTAATGCAGATACAAATTTTAAACAAGATCGGTGGAGAATTTAAAGAGACATAAAATTTTTGTGTAATAACCTTTATTTTGGTATATATTCCAGTCGCATCTAACTGATAGCTATTTATAATGCCTGATATTTATTCCGAAAAGAGGGAAAGCATCACACACCATTGCAAAAGATTTCAAACCAATAAGTCTATCATAATTCTTGGTGAAAACCCTTGAAAGAATTATCGACATCCACTTACGGTCGTCTTTAGAACAGGATCATTATCTCCTTCTCAACATGCCTACATGAAGAGCAAATCTGTTGAGACAGCACTTCACTCCTTAGTGGGATATATTGAGAAATCCTTTGAATTCGGTAATTTCTCATTAGTGGCCTTTCTGAATATAGAAGGAGCCTTCAATAATGTAGAATCTGCAACCATAGTTTCAGCTCTACATGATCTTGGTCTGAACCAGTCAACAGTAAGGTTCATCAGGAACCTTCTACGATGCAGGATCATTCGTTCCGAAAAGGGAACGGCAGTGTTCACGAGAATGGCCACTAATGGTACTCAAGAAGGCGTCTTATCTCCTCTTCTGTGGAATTTGGCAATATATTATCTGCCCAGGAAACTGGATCTCATGGGTTATAAAACTGTCGCCTACGCAGATGACGTCGCAGTGGCAGTCTCTGGGATCCACTTGTGCACGATATCACAACGCCTGTACTAAGTCGGTGGAGTACAGACAGTGGATTGAGTGTTAACCCAAGCAAAACCGAGCTTGTACTGTTCACGAGGAAGTACAATATTCCTCATTTCTCGCTTCCCCGATTAAATGGTGTTGAACTAAAACTATAGGTATAATATCGAATATTGCATTTCTAGGCCCTTCATAGTGAGAAATTTTGGTTTCTCAATTCCGCATAATACGGAAGGAAGGCAGATCGAGTTGGCGCAGGAGTCTATATACAGGAATTCGACATTAGGTTATCTTTTAGACTTCCAAATGAATGTAGCATTATCCAGGCTGAAATATCAGCCATAAAAAGGGCGGCTAACTGGCTCATTTATAATAAGATATCAGGTAGGGATATTTTTATATATACTGACAGTCAGGCCGCAATAAAATCTCTAACAGGTGTATAAACACCATCTAATTTAGTCCAGGAATGCCGGACATCCTTAAACAGGATGGCGAGACATTCAACAGTCGTACTCAAGTGGGTACGTGGACATGGAGATACTATAGGCAACTGTGTTGTTGATGAATTGGCGAAAAATGGAGCCATGCTGCCTGACGGACACATAGACTTCATATGTGGGATACTGTTATCCAAATGCAAGCTTCACATTAGTAACTTCTACTATGAGCTTGCTCAGGCAAGATAGTGAACCCACATGTACTATTACCAGAATGATATGACCCCGACTGAACCGTGGACGAGCAACATATATTCTTGGCTTGGCACGCTCACAACTGAGCGGTGTGGTGCCGGTCATCACCGGTCACTGCACTTTTGACAACCACGCGAGGAGACTTGGCTTGTTCTACAACGACTTCTGCAGAAATTGTCAAAACGAGGAGGAGGATGAGACCATTTTTCATTTTCTTTGTCACTCTCCGGTACTAGAAAATCGACGCTTAAAGTTTCTGGGACATCGTTCCCTAACTTGTCTCTCTAAGCTTTCGAATTGGAGGCTTGAGTGCATTAATGCCTTTGTAAGGAACAGTAATTGGCTAACCAGACCAAATATGGGGATCTCCATGGAGTGACCACATAAAAATCTCCTCTCTTTTCACTTTCTCTCTCGTATATCTTCTCTCACTCTTCAATCTTAACCAAATCTTGACTGCCCCCTTCTCTTTTTTCATATCTACTCTGCCTCTATACTTTCAGGTAACACAAAGGGACCTATTGCCTGGACCCACGTGAGCTGTTCTTCTTCTTCACTTCGCGGCTGCGTGGAAACCCAACCTAACTAAGAAACCGGAAATCTCTTAAAGAAATACACCTAAGCTTTCTTTAAAGAAATACACCTAAGCTTTCTTTAAAGCAAAACAAAAATTAAAAAAAATTAAAATTAGTGTTTCAGAGCTTGTAAATCTTTATTTATTTTTTTTTTTTCACATTTACTGAGACGTAGAACACTTATGAAAAAACAAATTAGGGCCTAGTATTATATAATATAATCACGGATTTGTCGTCTTTGCTTCACCATAATATAGATCAGTATTTATTTTACTTTTTGCACTAAAAGATGAATTTATCATTCATTAAAGAATGCATTTACCTTTAGAAAACAGTAATCACCAAATAACTAAATTTTTTATTGCTTGACTGGTTTTTGAAATAAAAGATTCAATTATGAACATGTGAAAAACTAAATTAAATTAATGAAATTACTTGGACCAAAAAGGTAGATTTAGATGATGATATTTTACATGTTATTCTTTAAAACATGTCTGAATAAAACTTTTTTAATTTGCGGAATGCTAAAGCTTAATATTACTTAGTTATCTCGAGATAATATTCCGGAAAATACAAGTGATATTCGTGGGACGTTGTGATTAGCATGAGCAATCTGGAATAAAGCTCAAAGAAATTATATTATTGATAAGCTAAAGGATCTATAAATTACTTCTGATGAAAATGTGAAATGAAGAATGAGAAGGAGTACCTTAAGAAGCTCATTTTTCCCCACCCTACCTTTTATAGACAGCTCTGTCTCTTTTCATGAGCATATCAAATGCTTTATTAAATGCTCGAAGTGGTTCTTCACAATAAAACATGTACAAATTTGTACATGTTACGAAATTACCTTGCTCTACCGATCGTATTCAGAACTTGGTTCCAAATTTGTTGACTACCAGTTTGATTACTTTAGACTCATACTGGCTTCATACTATATAATGATGATCTATAAAGTTGATATTCGGCATATTTACGAGACTGATCGCAGATCCATTATGTAATTTATATGGATTTAGAAATATTATTCAAAATGACTGAAGTTGTTAACTCCATTCTTCAACATCATTTTAGATGACATAATGAAACCAGAAAAACATTAATTAGGATACTAGTATATAGTAGGATACAAACTGTTATTCAGTTGCATATTCTCTTGAAAAATAAGTAATTTTTTCTGTTTTCATAAATACGTATTTATTTATTTAGATCTTATTTTTACAAAAGTTTATAATTTCGCATTCCATATTTATTTATGAAAGTTGTGTACACAGTAACATCGAGGACTATTGTGAGGCGAATACTGCCCTGTCCGACTAGATATTACTATTCATAAAACATAAAAATAACAGACTTCTTTCGTAAATCGTTCATTTAATCTTTAAAAATAAATTTTGTATTTCTTTGAGGGTGAAAAATATAACAGCAAATATATTCATGTTGACTACCTCAACAAAGTTTTAACATTCATTTGATTGCACTCTAATGTTGCACTTAAAATAGTACTCAAATTCATACTCGAACACAAAAAACAAATACGTAGACACTCATGCAAAAAACATGCACAAACATGCACACTGTTCCAACTAGAATAAGTGTATATATATGTATGTGTATATATTTCTATATACACATCCCTACATATTCATCTTTGCGTGACTAACTTCCTTTGAGAAGGCTCTTTGGCACAAAACAAAACGAGGGTAAAAAGAAAATATTTTTTTTTAGTTCTTCAGTTTTTACTCTACATTCCATGGTATTGTTGGATGAAAGATAAAGATTGCCTGGTCGTTGGTAAATATGAACTTATATATACATTTATTTATTTGATGCCTTAGAAGCGATTGTAGTGTTTCTCTTGGAGTTTAAGATTTTAATTTGTACTATTTATGTATTTCTTAGTCAACGAAATGAAAGAGGGTTTATTTAAATTAAAAACAAATTATTAGCGGAGTTCATTATTAATTTCAGACAGTTTTGCACTATAGCAAATGCAAAATTACACAAGAATTTTACATTTGCAATGTTGTCAGGCAATTCGCATTTCATACAGAACTCTCCTATTTTTCTTTTTCAAAATGCAAATTTAGAAGGTTGATCATTATCAGAGTTGGACAAGAGCTATCGCAAGTCAAGTATAATTATTATTGTGTTTCAATTTGTTCAGGTGAGAAAAAATCTCGAAATCTACACCAAATTCTAAGAAAATTACCACTGACCTTTACAAAAAAATCAATTTAATTTCAGAATGGGTAAAATTTGATCCGAAAACCTTATGAGGGTTAAATGTGAATCTTTATGTCTCTCGGTGGAAGGTAGGTTTTGATTTTAGACCCATAGTTTCTTGGGAAATTTTCTTAGAATCTTTCGTAGACTAAGTTTATGCTATACGACTGTTGACCAAAAAAATTTACCCATCATAATAATTATATTGGGTGTATGACTTAATAATGCTTGACTTTATCGAATGTTTAGCTTTTATTTTGAATTATTTGTATAATACAAATTTATTCAAAGTATTACTGGCCTTTGACAAATATGACCTATTCCCATCAGTCTGGCAAAAGAACTGATCATCTTTTGAGGACAAGAACAAATCAAGCAAATATCGAATATCATGTTCCAAGTGAAGCATATCCCAGAGAGAACGCTCTGCATCTTTTGAAACAGATAAAAGATGGACGGGGCAGGGTCTGGACTATGTGAGATAAAACTTCGCAACCACTTCATTCTAAGGAAAAATTCTTAACATATGTTAATGAAAATGAAACCACTAAACTTTTAGTTTTGATTTCTTTTTTTGTTTGATTGAAATTATTATTACAATTTACAAAAAATATATACTTTTGTAGTTTTAAACACTAGTGATGCAATTTTGAACCTTTTTCGGAAACTCTCCCATTATGGTTTTTATGGTGATTTCTGTCACTTTGCTCGAACAGGTTGTCCATCTGCATTTAAAATCTAACACACTTTTGGACACCTTTTTTGTGCTCTTCAATTCTCTTTTAACAAGAGCCCAATATCTCTCCACTGGCCTTAGCTCCAGGCAGTTCGGAGAATTTGCCTCTCTTGGTACAAATATCACATTATTGTTCTTTTACCACTCAAGACCTTTCTTACCATAGTGACAGGGTGCCAAACCAGGCCAAAAATATTTAGACACATTAAGAAGTCTCATGAATGGAAGCATCCTTTTTTGTAAAAATTCCTTGATGTAAACTTCGATATTTATAGAGCCCTTTGTAACAAATGTTTTGCTTTTTTGCCGCAACTGCATATTGCTTGCCATACCAAGAACTTTTTGGGAAATTTTGTCTGCTTTTGGGTCCTAAATATAGCATCAGCAACATCAAAATTTTGACCCGAAAGCTGCGAAAAAATTTCCATACGTACATTTCGTCATCCATATTATGCAGCTGGAATATTTTTTGAATAAAATTTGACTTCAATTTCCGAGCTCTGTCTTTGGCCTCTAAATTTTTAGCAGAGTTCCTGTCAAGAACTTTTTGAGCCTTGAATGTTTTTAAACCTACATTGGCTTTAACTTTTTGTACCAAATAGTCCGATCACTGATCTAACCGGGCTGCTTTCCTTCCGGATGTGTTGGGAGCTCTTTTGAAAATGCTGTCTACTTTTTTGGCTTAATAAACATTATGTGAACCATTCCTTCTACCTGAACCAGGTTTTCTATCAACGGACAAGTTCTCCCGATTCTGTTTAATAACATTGGAATCAGTTTGACAGCAGACTTTTTAATAGTTGGCTAACTTTTTGTAGGACCAAGTTGGCTTTTGTTGAAAATATTGTTACGTTTTTACCTTTTAAAAACGTGGGTTTATTTCCTTTAAATAAACCGGATACTTTTGATTGCAAATAAAAGCTGTTTAGAAGTTTAAAATTTTAACAACTCTTTATTTATTTAGAATGTACAACAACAACAGTCTAAATAATCACTCAGTGTTCTTATACACGTTTATCAATTCGCAGAAATGCACACACACTCTATTACGTACAACCTTAAATGCACAAGACGTTAACTCTAACACCGCCAATGATCAACTCAACTCACAACTGCAGCCTTTGCTACTATTTATACACGCACTGCCATCTTCATCCGAGTAGTCGAGATGTTCTTAACGGTCAACTAGTATGTTCGATTTCTAGAGCTTTCGATGTCATTGCCAGCAGCCCAAACATTTAGTGTTGCCATACTTACAAACAATGCCAATAAACGCATGCTACTGATGGACGTGCCTTCAAATATGATGAATGCTGCAGGCAGTCGTTACAGACCGTTTAATTTAAATCGTCATTGCACATTCGTAACAATATTTAATAATTTAAGTACGCACTTTTTTATGGTCACTCATTTTAATCAGATTAACAACATATTAATATAATTGGCATTAAACATAATAACTCACATGTCTTACAAAGGCAACTGATAAAACAAATCAAATAATACTTGGGTTAAAAGTTTGAATCAATAACGTGTGTTAAGAATTTTTCGATCTCAGTAATTAAATACTTTTTAACAGGTATAGAGTATTACGGTTTTATATATGACCGCATGCCAATGCGGCAAATGCTCGCTTCAAATGGTTCCCTATGATTGTCAGGTCAGATTTTAGCAGCTCATAACATATAACCCTTTTGCTCCCACCAAATACATAGAATTACCTGAGCGCCATGGATATTTGGCTTTAGTGTCGACTCGGCTGATTGGTCGGTTTTTACATACAATCTTTTACGCTTCGGGTTATCGTAGTGGATCTATTTTTATTCGCATGTAATGATTCGGTATAAAAACGATTTTCTTTTATAGCGGGCAAGCATAGTTTCGGACATGCATAATAGTCTTTCAAGATCTCTCGGCTTCAATTCGTATGGTACCCAATTTCCCTGCTTTTGAATGAAACCTGCTGCTTGCAAAAATGCTTTGAAATTGCTTCTTGAGTAGCTCCCAAAGATCTTGCAAGCTGCTGTTGCCTTCAATTTTTCGTCTTCAGACTTTTTTGGTTGACCTGGCAATCTTTGTCTTCCGTGTCAAAATCACCACTTCTGAACCGCAAAAACCATATCTCGCATGTTGAAACCGACGATGGAACATATTCACCTTAAGCTTTGGTGAGCAATCGGTGTGCTTCAGCGACTCCTTTTTTTCAAATTAATGAAGTAAAGCAAAACTTCCCGCATATGACAAATTTGTACCCTTCAAAATGAAATATGTATAAGTTATTAAATACATAAGCCGCCTTCAAAAGATACGACATTAATTGCAAGTCCCGCATTTTTAATTCATACACCCAGTAATAATTTGTTGAATTTTTGTTGGAAAAACAAATTGGTTTTAGCAAAATTGTATGTTGTATTAAGAAATGATGTTATGAATATTAAAAATTATCCATGTTTTTGCTGGGTAATTCTTTCAAATGTTTTATGTCTTTGGAGCCTGTCATTAACATCTAAAATCGAATACTCCTTTGTTAGGCACATATAAGATAGGATCAGCCAGTTATTTATTTCGACAATATTATGCTTCTTATCCACTGTGAATTTTTATATTAGGTGGCATGCGCAAAGACTGGGTGTTGACTAAAATATCGGAGCAAGTCGGATATAAAAACTTATTATTTTTACCTGCTCTGGAAACTAAGGTTCTTCATAGTATCGCCTGTCTTTGCTAACATAATACTGAAATTATTTCAATAACTCTTTCTTACCACAATTTCGTTTAGCGTACTGCCACAACTGCTTTAAACCAACTTTAAATTATTCTTAATGACTTAGTAGAAAAACGTATTTGTGTAAACCTTAACTACATACATACTTATGTATGTATGTAGAGTCTAAGCGAGTATATAAAATATGACTTTTACTTCTAGTTGTGTGTAGTTTTCTTTTCCAAAAGTACCACTTATGAAAATTGTTTGGTACCAATAATAACAAGCAAAGCTACATGTTATTTTGCCTACCTGTAACTGCCTGTGTGCAGTATAACAGAGTGCGGTTTTGTTTAGCAACATTCTTACAAGGCATTTAACAAAATAATGTAAACAATTTTATTTTTTAGTAAATACCTGTTACCAACATGAACATACAAACAAAAACATACATCTAAACTTTTTGTTGATGTTGGAAGTGGTAGTTTTTCATGAATACTTAGATGTACATATGTAAGTATTTGTATATCTTTAGTTGTTGTTCATTTGTATATACATAATATGCAATACAAACATCTGAACAGATTATTAGAATTTACATGTTGTGTTTTTTTTTTTTTTTTGTATACATTTCTCTTAAACATTGTCGAATATTAACTGCAATGTTGTAGTGTGTTACACAGAAAAAAAGGTGGGATTGTATGGATGTAAGAAAAAGTTTTGGTTTTGACAACAATCTTCATGAAGTAGTGCCTCCAATTCTTGGTCTTCAAACATGTCTGGCCTGTGCGATCTTTGTCTTCCTTGTCAAAATCACCATTTCTGAACCGAACAAATCTCACGAACGTAGAAACTCATAGAGCAGATTCACCATAAGATCTGGTAAGTAATCGGTGTGCTTCAGTGGCACTTTTTTCATATTCAAGAAATAAAGCAAATCTTCTCCCATTCACAAAATTCGACATTTTCGAAGCACAAAATAAACTTTCTACACTAAAATGTTCAATAACTAAGTGAGAATAATTGGCAAAGATACGCCATCTATTTTAAATTCCGAATTTCTAAGTCATAAACCAAACGTTCAAAGCGTTTGCGAGCATCAGGATTCATTCAAATGAAGGCAAATTGGGTACCATACGAATTGAAGCTGAGAGACTTTAGAAGACGATTTTATATATCTGAAATGCTGCTTGAACACCATAAAAGAAAATAAATTTTGCATCGAAACATTACTTGCTATGAAAAATGGATCCATTACGATAACCCGATATCGTATGTGAAGCCTCTCCAACCAGCCGAGTCGACACCAAAGCCATATATCCATGACGCAAAAGAAATGCTCTGTATTTTTTGGGATCAAAAGGGTCCTATCCTTATTAGTTGCAGAAATCTGTCCAGACCATCACAGAGAACCTTTACGGAACCAGACTGATTCGTTTGAAGCGAGCATTGGCCGAAAAATGCAGCCATTCATGAAACCGTAATATTCCATGATGAAAACGCTAGGCTTCTTTTTGCATGTTACCTGTTAAAAACTATAAGAGAGTCCAGAACTTGCCCCGTCCGACTACTATTTGTTTCGATCAATGCAGAACTCTCTTTTAGGGATACGCTTCACTTTGGAACAGACTATCCATAATTGGCTTGATTCATTCATGGCCTCAAAATATGAGCAGATCTTTTCGCTCTTGGAACTTCACAGTGTTTCACGAACAGCTACGAAACGTTAAATTTTTATCTATGAAAAGGCTCGATGGGCCCAGCTCAACGATTTCTTTAATCATTTTAATTGAAAACTTTGTTTTCTAGACAATGATGTCAATGCCACGGCTAAAATGGTTGAGAAAATAATCATGTTGGCAATGAAGATTTTCATTCTATCAAAAACATTTTCGATTAGACTTAGACAAAAATCTTGGTTTAATCAGACGTACAAAATAGCAATCAGATCCAAAGAGGAAGCATTCATGACTTGGCGCATTAACCAAAACGCAGAAACTGATTCGCTACGCAAAAAGGCAAGATCTTCGTGTGCCAAAGTACTAAAAAATCTCTATACGAGCAACGCCTTCGTACTAAAGTTCTTACTGCTCCCCGGGGCAGTAAAAGCTTTTGGTCATTCGTTAAAAGAGTAAAGGATAATGCTAGTTCCTCAATTCCGACTCTTTTAATGGATGACCAAACATTCACTGACCCGGTTGATAAAGTTAACCTTTTCGCTGAATTATTCGCAAGAAATTCTCACTTGCCGGAAAGTGATCAACCACTGCCCGAACTCGAAAGAGTATTAGTGACTATGCCAAACATATTCTTTCTAGCTCGTGCTGGAAGAAGGGTTTCATCGTATCTCAACGTAAATAAGTCCGCTGGTCCAGTTGGCATACCAGCGCTGGTCTTGAAGCAGTGCTCTTCGACGTTAGCTCGTCCGTTAGCTAACCTTTTCAGTATTTCTTACCATGCCGGCGTATTTCCTGTTTGTTGGAAGGTTGCTAATATCACGCCAATTCCTAAAAAGGAAGAGGCTAATAACAATGAAAATTACCGCTCAATAGCAATTTGTTCTGCACTTTCCAAAGTTATGGCAAGTATGGTAAACTACAATTTTATTAAATATTTAGAATCCAACAATTTACTTAACGACCTCCAGTATGGCTTCCGCAGAGGACGCTCTTCGAGAGACTTGCTAGAGCCTTCCTATTCTTATAAAAATGGTGTCGTTTCATTCACCGTTTTGGCGAAAGTATTTCCAAGGCTTTCGATAGAGTGTTGCACGGTGCACTTTTATCAAAACTTATTGCTTTTGGTGTCGGTAATAACTTCTCTCGATTTATATCGAGCTTTCTCAGAGATCGCACTATAAGAGTTGTTATAGATGGCTTCTCATCAAACGAGTTCAAGATAAATTCAGGGGTACCCTAAGGCTCCGTTTTTCTCCTACTCTATTTCTTATTTTTTTAAATGGCCTTCTATGTCAAACTTCCAACCCTATCTATTCTTTTGCAGATGACAGCAACATTTGCCATTCATATCCATTCAGTTATATATTAAGCCGTCGGAGATGAGGGACAATGAGGCAAAACATGAATGATTCCCTTAATCGGATGCTTGTGACTATCTCTAAATGGGGTCTTGCGAATAGAGTCGCTTCCAACGCTCGCAAGACTCAGTGTTGCATGTTGACACAAAAACGAACGACAGACAATGTTGCTTCATTTGTATTTATGGATGGTGTAAATATTGTTGAATCAGACGCTCTTGATGTTCTGGGCATGAGAATACAACGAGATGTCCGCTGATTTAAACACATTTATCAAGTGTCGAAAGAAGCATTCAAGTGTCTCCGATTTCTGAAACGGTGTAGGAATTACTTCACTCCATCTGATCTCCTCACTATTTACACCACCTACATCCGACCGAAAATGGAATACAACTCCCATGTATGGGTCGTTGCTTCAAAGTCTATTTTGGAGCTTCTCGACCGCGTAAAGGAGAGGGCGAAGGTGACAGTAGGATGTACAACTCTATTGATTCGCTTGGGCACCCTCGCAATGTGGGCTGGGTTTCACTGTTCTATCGGTACTACTAATCTCATGAAATTAGGAAACTTGTTCCTGATACCTTCAGATTTTTACGTAATACATGTTTTTCATCAAGAACACATCCCTTTGTGGTCGATTGGCCAGTGAACCGCACAACACGCTACAGGGAAAATTCGTTCTTTAGCCGTACTGTACGTTTGTGGAACAAACTTCCCACTGAAGTGTTTCCTGCCATTTCCAATGTGGGAAAGTTCAAATCGAATATCCACAAACACCAATCCCTCTTTTCTGCCTCCCATAACCAATTTTCCTAGTTCCAACACAATGCTTTACATAAATAAGGGTCATCTCCTGAGTGCTGGTCCAAGAAGAAAAAAAAAAGAAAAACTTCGATGAAAAGTAAAAAGCGAAAGTTATACATAACTTTTACTTGTTATTTCTTTTTTAATTCAACATATTTCTTTTAGTGTAGCGTCCACACAATCATTGTAGCCAGTTCACATACTGCAGTGTACAGTTTTACACATGTACGAACAATGTCTTGTTTTGTCTACAACATTTTACCTTGATAGTTGGATGCATTCAAACTGAAGTTGAAATGTAAACTGGTACTGTATGCAAATGCACTTGTAACAAGGATGCTACTTGTTTAACAAAAACGAAAAGTACAAAAAATTTATATAAAAGACATAACACATTCGTATGTAGAATCCTATACATATTACAATTCTTCTTGTTGTTTTATATTTCAGAAATATAAGGAAAAAAGAAAACAAAAATAAATATTGTACTCAAAGTTCGATTTAAGTCTAAAAAAAAGAAAACAAATACATCTTAATAATGCATGTTTAGTTGAAGTGATACCTTTTTATTAAAATCGTGTACGATTATTTGAAAAATAGCTGTAAGCTATCAAAATTAATAAATTTTGATTAAGACATTTTTGCAGTAATTCGGTTCAAAGTAGTTTTCACAAAAAACATCTGCTGATTTCTCAAGGCTACCAATAACCTTAAGTACTTCTAATAAAACTCAATTTCAAGGCCATTAGCAAATTTTTTTAAATACTTCATTTCATTTTAAATAACTTTATCAGAAACTTTAAACCTCAATAAAATACTTTTTCTTTTATTTAAGATTTTTTTCCCAACATTACTTCTTAATGCACTTACATTTCTTCTAGGTCTTAAATTTAATTCTAACACCAAACTCCATGTACAATAATTCATTATTAACTTTTATTGTCACTTAAATTTTTTTGTTTTCTTCCCATGAAAAATGTCTCAAGAGTTTGTAGGTGATATTCTTTTTCGTTTTTATACCCACCATCAAAAAAGATGGATGGTAAATTGATGTTGCCATTCCGTTTGTAACATCTCAAAATATTTGCCGCAAACCCACACTAGAATATACATTCTGGGTCCTCATAAAATTCTAAGGCCCTTTAGCTATGTCCGTCCGCCTGTTGAAAACATGACAGGGCCCAAAGTATGGCGAAAATCGGTCAACAGTTGGGTCTAGTCCCCATACAAAATCCTCTCAGGAAATGACTTCAACATTTGTAATTGTCTTATAATAATTAATATCGTGATGAAATAGGACATAAACATGTTTTATATGAACCTAAATTTGTCTAACTTTTGAGAGGATTTTATTGTCAATAAACAATTTATATAGTGATATTAACATAAGTTAATAAAGTGATATCGACATAAGTCATTTAGAATGTTAACAAATTCAACTGATTCAAGTCCCCTTAGAAGGCCAAAACAACATATTGATGGTGGGTATACAAGATTCGTCAGAGCCGAATGTAAAATTCTTACTTTTCTTTATACGAAAAGATTTCACTTTTCCTTTTTTTGCAAACTCAATAAAAGATTTTCTAGTTAATGTTATTGCCAAACTGTGTGTCGCTTTTGTATAAGAAAAATAAATTATTTACAAGTTTGTTACCTGTATATAAAGTTTAGCAAAAACTGTTTATTTTTTCTCTCATTTGTTTGACTTTTTGTGATGTTTAGTTTTTCTCCGATTTGTTATCATAGAAAATTGTCAATACTGTCATTTGTCACTATGTTTCTTTTTTAATAGAACGTTTTTTTTTTTTTGTTGTATATGAAATGTACAAGAACTCGTTTCTGCTGGAAATATTACATTTGTCTATATGGTTAAAGAGCTGTAAAAAATGTAATATATACATAAGGGTTTTTCTTATATGAAAGATTCGATTCATGGATTTTTAAAATACGCAACATTTTTTAGGAGGACTATTAGGATCAGGGTAGAAGTTTATGAGAAAATATTTGTTGTGTGAAAAATTAACTTTTCATAATCAATATGCATAATATTTGACGCAGTAGTTCTCGAGTTTATCTATTAAGAACAAATATTAAGCAATCATAGATAAATATACTTTTTATGCCCTACAACACCATAGTGGGGAGGGTATATTGGCTGAGTGCTGATGTTTGTAACGTGCAAAAATTTTGTCCCAAAACCCACCTTAATGTATATCAATCTTCCAAAGATCACTTTCTGTCCCTCTGACTGTTCGTCCATGAAAACTTTGTAATGAAACTACATGTCGCCATTTCATGGTTAATTAAGGACTGAGATCGTAAAATTCTTAACACACGTTTTTCGTTAAAACTTTTAACTCAAGTAGTAGGAATGGTCCACATGATGTTTCTAAAGCCCAAAAAATTGAAAGCTTATTCAAAAGATTTCCCAACACATCCGGTAGGAAAGCAGCCCGGTTAGGTCAGTACTCGGACTATTTGGTACGAAAAGTTAAAGCCAATGTAGGTTTAAAAACATACAAGGCTGAAAAAGTTCCTGACAGGAACTCTGCTAAAAATTTAGAGGCCAAAGACAGAGCACGGAAATTGAAGTCAAATTGTATACAAAAAATATACCTGCTGCATAATGGATGACGAAATGTGCGTATGGAAAATTTTTCGCAGCTTCTGGGTAAATTTTTTTATGTTGCAGATGCTCGAGGGAATGCTGAAGAAAAGTTTTGGACCCAAAAGCAGACAGAATTTCCCAAAAAGTTCTTGGTATGGCAAGCAATATACAGATGTGGCAAAAAAGCCAAACATTTGTTACAAAGTGCTCTATAAATACCGAAATTTACATCAAGGAATGTTTACAAAAAAGGATGTTTCCATTCATAAGACTTCTTAATGTGTCCACTTATATTTGGCCTGATTTGGCATCCTGTCACTATGGTAAGAAAGATCTTGAGTGGTACAAGAACAATAATGTGGTATTTGTATCAAGAGAGGCAAATCCTCCAAACTGCCCGGAGCTAAGCCCAGTGGACAGATATTGGGCTCTTGTTAAAAGAGAATTAAAGAGCACAAAAAAGGTGTCCAAAAATGTGGTAGATTTTAATCGGAGATGGACAACCTGTTCGAACAAAGCGACATAAAGCGACATAAAGCACTATAAAAACCATAATGGAAGGGCTTTCGAAAAAGGTTAAAAATTTCATCATTAGTGATTAGAACTATAAAAATAATTTTTTTTTTGTAAATTGTAACAATAATTTCAATCAAATAAAAAAAGATTTAAAACTGTAAGTTTAGTGGTTTTATTTTTATTAACATATATGTATGTTAAAAATGTTTCGATCTCAGTCCTTAGAAACAACATACATTTTTTTACCCAACTTAATTTGACATTTCTTTGTTTCAGTATTTGACAAATTCAACCATGGAGAGGTACACAATTGAGCAGCGCTTAAACATTGTTAAAGCCTTTTATGAAAATGGGCGTTCAAATCAAAATGCACTCCGTACACTTCGTGATTATTTTGGTCAGCATAATCGACCAAATGTGTCCATAATTGTACCTTAGTTTCAGCAAACCGGATCTATAGGAAATGTGAAAATACCTGTGCCTGATCGCCCAGTTCGTTCTGCGGAAAACATTGTTGTTGTTTGCGATAGTATGGCAGAAGAGCCGTCAACCTCGACTCTTCGTCGTGCCCAACAATTGAACTTCTCACGAACATCACTGATGGGAATTTTAAATAATGATTTGAATTTACACGATTACAAAGTTCAATTGACTCAAGAGCTAAAGTCTACTGAGCATTTCAAGCGTCGTTAATACGCCGAATGGTTGGTTGAATAGACAGAAGTGAATGGTGACTTTACAAAGAAAAGCTTCTTCAGCGACGATCATGTGATTTGACATCGTTGAACTTGTTTCTTTGGGGATATTTAGAAGAAAAAGTGTACGTCAATAAGCCAAGAACAACTCAACAGCTAAAGGATGAAATTATTCGGAAAAATAACTCAATTTCGCTATTGTGCCGAATAATTTCATCCTTTAGCTGTTGAGTTGTTCTCAATTTTGTCTCAAAGTCATTGAAAATACGCCACCGAAGCCGTCGATATTTAATTTTACACATAAATGTCACAGATCCTTCTATCATAATAAAAAATATTAAGATAATTCTCTGAAAACTTTTTGTTTTATTTATAATTAACATCGTGTGTTTTGGTTGGACCACGGTTTATCTTAATTATATAGATATCCAAAGAAAATTCAGCAGATGTAATTTTAACCCTCTAAGCAGCAAGAGTGCCTCAAGACATGCATTACAAAACACCAATTATATCAAAAAGTAATTATATATTTCTTTTTAAATTCAACGGTGACTTTAATTACAGACTTGTTAACATTTCCCAGTCAGCTGTTTTGTGAGTGATGTCATAATTTTAGCACGTGAAATTTTGTGTGTGATTTTTTTTTAAATCAAAGTTTTACTAACTATTAGTCGCCCGATCTATTAGAAATATATTGTTTCAGTCTATGAATTTGTAAATGTTAAACAATTAACAAAAAGTGTGTAAAATTTAGCCGCAACCCGCTAAATTTATCAGCGTGTTATACTATATAGTCTTTCACTTCTTTGTTATATTATTTGTTAAATTTTTTGTTTAAAAAAAAAACAAGTAAGAGAGCTATATTCGGCTGTGCCGAATCTTATACACCCTTCACCAAATTATACTTTAAAATAAAATAAAATTAAAAAAAAATTTTTTTTTTTAAATTTTTTTTTTTAATTTATTAGTGAAAAAAATGTATGACAAAAGAATGTTTTTTGTTGAAAAAAATTCGGGTTAAAAAATATTTTCCCGATTTTGACCCATTGTAGGTCCAACTTTGTATAGCTTTATATACATCATTGCAATGGACTTTGAAATATCTATCATTAGATATCCATATTGTCTATATTTAGGATTTAGTAATCGAGATATAGATAAAAAAATAGGCCAAAAATAGAGGTTGTCTCGGATTTTTGCTCATATCTCCGTTATTTCTGGACGCATTTTGCTGATTTTAAATAGGAAACTTCTCGAAAGCATGCCTGACAGAATTATTGAGGATTTGGATCCCGAAGTTATCTGGGTTCTTCAGAAAATTTATTTCAACAGACAGACGGACAGACAGACAGATGGACATGGCTAAATCGACTCCGCTATCTATAAGGATTCAGAATATATATACTTTATAAGGTCGGAAAATTATATTGTGGAAATTACAAACGAGGTATAATTGAAGGGTATAATGATAGGAATGGCAGATAGAGACCGCAGACGGATTAAATTATCCGCCTTGACTCATGATCACAAGAAGATCCACAGCCGGGAAGTTCAAAAGTTGGCAAAACATGCAGTTAATGAAGTCCGTTATGACAATATCAACCAGTTTCCAATCTGGTTAGGAAAAATGCTCAAAATGCGATCTTCATTTATGTTTCTCAAATGCCAAAAACTATTTTTATGAGTATTATTGTAGAAAGAAAAACATATTTTCTCACTTTTTGTGTCTTTTTCATTAGTTTTTCAATAAAATCGTATCATAATTAATGTTTACATCTTATTGTTTTTTACACCTAAACCGGCAACAATGCCCTGAGGCACTCTTCACCATTTTGCACCTGGTTCCTAAACCTAATTTGCAAATAAGTTTTTGATTTGCAAATTAGTTCTGAGTTTATTGGATTTTAACTACCCTAAAAAAAATATTCGACAACTTTTTTTTAGCTTTTTAAAGTTTGCGGGATAGAGGGTTAATAAACTCTTTATTACCACCACTGAAAATAAATTTAACGAGCATAGTTTTTTTTAAAATATTGGTATCCATATAAAATTCAACACAAATATGTTTCATATACACAGAAGACATGCCACCTAATTTTATGACGATCGGTCCATACTATGACTAATTATGGATATATAAATTTTAAAAGAGAACTGTTTATATTCATTTGCTCAGTGTAGGGTTATACTAATTTCACCATTTTTTGTAAATATTATAAGAACTTGAATTAAACGCATTGGCTTGATAAGTTTTGTTTGCAATATTAAATAACTTTGAGGCTTTTTAAGTTCAGGCTTGTAAGTTTCTGTAAACTTGAATTTGGCGACCAGTAGCTTGAAAAAGAGCTCATATTGACAACTTTAAAACACTCTATTTTACACAATAGACTTTACTTACAGTTTGCTTTGCAGTAATTGAAATTTCAACCAAATAGTTCTGAATTTGTCAAAGCATTTTAAATCTTTGGTTTCGAAACCAGTTAATTCCTCTTTTAATTAATATTCCTAATAAACTTCTTATATTTTATCATGATCCTCTAACAACTCAAGTGTATCTTGGTTAATTATATTTAACATAATAAATAGTACTTAGAATCTCAATGGTCTAATCATCCTATCAAAAAAAAAATCATACAAAACTTGAAATAATCCATGAAATATCTTGCAAATATTTGAAGTATTTAAGCAAAACTTTTTTCCAAGTTCATCAAATTGGGACACCTTTACACAAAATATCATAAGCACATACTTCTTAATAAGTTGCAGGTTTTTGACAATCAAACACGCACAGACGAGCTGTTAAAGCCACACACACATTAGCATGAATGTGTATTTCATAAAAGTCATATTAAAGAAACGCTTCCAAATAAGCAGGTTAATCGAAAATAAGTTGTAAAAGTATTATTACACTATATTTCAAGCATCTTTTAACACTACGTACATATATACTTATGCGCATTAGGGTGGCCCCAAAAACAGTTGTGTATCTTTCTAACAAAAACAAAATTTTTTTTCATTCCATAATACCATTTCCCAAAATGTTTTTACTGGCTTTCGGATTTGGTGAGCTGGATCAAAGGATAAAAAGGTCATCTTTTGAGGCCAATAACGAAGCAAGCTAATTTCGGATTATCTGTTTTGAAGTGAAACGTAAACCAGAGAGAGCATTCTGCATGGATCAAAAGGCAAAACCATCCAACCCCTTCTTTCTAAATGGTTTTTAACAGTTACTGCAACATGTGGCCGAGCAATGTCAAAGTATAATATTTCGGTTTTAAGTCTGGACGCACTTTCTGTGCATTTTTCGGCCAATTCTCGCTTCAAACGAATCAGTAGTGTTCGATACAGTTTCCCTGTGATGGTCTGGCCAGAATTCAGCAGCTCATAATAGCCCTTTGGTCCCACCAAATACAGAGCATTACCTTAGCGCCATGGATATTTGGCTTTGGTGGCGAATCAGCCGGTTGGCTGGACTTCTCATACGATCTCTTACGTTTCGGGTTGTCGTAGTGGATCCATTTCTCATCGCAAGTAATGATTCGGTGCAAAAATTGTGTCATTTCGGACATGCAAATCGTCTGTCAAGGTCTCTCTGCTATAATTCATATGATACTCAATTTCCCTGCTTTTGAATGAATCCTGCTGCTCGCAAACGTTTTGAAATTGCTGTTTGAGTAGCTCCCAATGATTTTGCAAGCTCTTGTTGAGTTTGACAACGATCTTCATGGAGTAATGCCTCCACTTCTTGGTCTTCAAACTTTCACGACTTCTGAACCATTAAACCATCTATCGCACATTGAAACCGATGAAACATTCACCACAAGCTTGGGTGAACAATCGGTATGCTTCAGCGGCACTTTTTTCAAATTAAAGAAGTAAAGCAAAACTTTCCGCATATGACACTTTGTTTTAAACATTTCTTAGCTAAAATGTTCTTTAAGTTGGGAACATCAACACCTTATTTCTCCTCTATACAAAACGGGGCCACCCTAATATACATATGTGAAAGTGGCTGTATAAGGGATTTCGCTAAGAGATGTAAAAACCATCAACGTAAACTGAAACGAAGTGAAATAAAAATCCTGTGGTGGTAGTGTTGATAACCGAACATAAAATAAAAGTGAAAAAAGTGTAACAAGAAAAAAATTAAAAAAAAAAAAAAAAAGAAAACTTTAGTTCAGTTGAGATATTTTTATAAGAATCGTGCTCAGCATAAATATTAAAGATAAATACAAAACTTTCATTTCAGCTTATTTCTCTTTTATCTTTTAATATTTCTTTGTTTTTTGTTTCGCTCATGTTTTTGTTGCTTTTTGTAACCACAAAAGAGACAAACTAAAGTGGGTTAGAAACGGTGTCAAGAAAATTGTCTTAAAACCGAAAAGAGACTAATTGTAATATTTTTTGCCTCATATAAAGAAATAAAAGGCAACATAGTTTTAGATGTGATTTTATATATATAAATATGTTTATGACACTAGGGTATTTTAAGTTTATTTAAGGGAAATCCGAACATTTTTGCAATACATAAATTTTGTTGTAATACAATTATGAAAAAATTATAAAAATGTTTGCTGGGCTGCAGTTTTCAATATATGAATTTATACTTTGCATCAATATTTGTAGTAAATGAGGTTATATAAGTTATAAATTATAAGGACTGAGATTATAAAATCTTTACACACGTTTTTATTAAAACTTTTGAACCCAAGTATTATTTGATTATTTTTTTTTTGATCAAGTTACCTTTGTAAAGCATGTCAGTTATTATGTTTAATTATAATTAATGAAAACCTGGTTCAGGTAGAAGGAATGGTCCACATGATGTTTCTCAAGCCAAAAAAATAGAAAGCATTTTCAAAAGTACTCCCAACACATCCGATAGGAAAGGCGCCCGGTTAGGTCAGTACTCGGACTTTTTGGTACGAAAAGTTAAAGCCAATTTAAAAACATACAAGGCTCAAGAAGTTCCTGACAGGAAACCTGCTAAAAATTTTGAGGCCAAAAACACAGCACGGAAATTGAAGTCAAATTTTATACAAAAAATATACCTGCTGCATAATGGATGACGAAACGTATGTTCTGGCACATTTTTCGCACCTTCCGGGTCAATATTTTTAAGTTCCAGAATCTCGAGGGAATGTTGAAGAAAATTTTAGGACCCAAAAGCAGACAAAATGTCCCTAAAAGTTCTTGGTATGGCAAGCAATATGCACTTGCGGCAAAAGAAGCCAAACATTTGTTACAAAGGGTTCTATAAATACCGAAATTTACATCAAGGAATGTTTACAAAAAGTGATGTTTCCATTCATAAGAGTTCTTAATGTGTCCACTTAATTTTGGCCTGATTTGGCATCTGTCACTATGGTAAGAATGGTCTTGAGAACAATAATTTGGTATTTGTACCAAGAGAGGCAATTCCTCCAAACTGCCTGAATCTGAATCCAGTGGACAGATATTGGGCTCTTGTTAAAAAAGAATTGAAGAGCTCAAAAAAGGTGTCCAAAAGTTTGGTAGATTTTAAACGGAGATGGACAACTTGTTCGAACAAAGTGACATAAAGCACTATAAAAACCATAAAGGAAGGGTTTTCGAAAAAGGTTCAAAATTTCATCATCAGAGATTATATATAACTAAATAAAAATAAAATATTTTTTTTTTTTTTTTTTGTAACTTGTCACAATCATTTCAATCAAATAAAAAAAGATTCAATGTTACCTTATGTAACATTAGAATTATTCATTCAATACTCCATATTCTGTTTCAAAAACACCAGAAAACTACTTTAACTATATTGGATGAAAGTTACTCAGTTTTAAAATAATTTTTAAGGCCTTATTAAAAACAATTTTTAAATTTAGCAAATGTTTATAACCACCTAATTAGACCTGAACATAAAACGATTGAGATAGTAGACTTTTTATGTATTTTATGATAAGATTACAAGACGATCTAGCTATGTCCGTCCGTCCGTCCGTCCGTCTATCCGTTTATCCGGCTGTCAGTCTGTTGAAAGCACGATAGGAGCTAGCTTCCTGAAAGGATTGTTTGGTATTGAAAATGGGTAATATCGATTCTTGATTTCTCCTATCCTCCATACAAATGTCTTTCCGGAGTACTGTTTGAGCAGTCATAAATATGTTGATTATGCGGAAATCCTGATAAAATTTTTGAACATTCACAATTGTCTTGCAATAATTAATGTCCTGATGTAATTGTAATTGGACATAAACATGTTTTATATGAACTTAAATCTTTCTGCCAACTATTGAGACGATCGGTCCATATTTGTCCCTTTATCAGAAAAATATTTTGTTGTCAGTAAATAATTTATAACATAACTTTCGGCATAAGTCATTTATAGTTGGAAGAAATTAATCACTTTATGAAATTATGTACAGTTCGGACCATAACTGATTCCCACGAAAGGCCAAAACTACACATAGATAGCCAAAACTACAGCCGAATATAACACTCTTACACTCCTGGTAATCCTCAGAATCACTTTCTGAGTCGATTGAACGATGTCCGTCCATCCGTCCGTCCGTCTGGCTGGCTGATTGTCCATGTAAACCTTGTGCGCAGAGTACTGGGCGCAATTTTGAAAATATTTCGATAAAATTTAGCACATATCATTTTTTCTGCCCAAGGACCAAGCCTATTGAAATTGGCTGAAATCGGTCTATTATTTCACCTAGCCCCCATACAAATGTCCTGCCGAAATTGGACTTTATCGGTCATAAATGTTTAATTTATATAGGTATCTACACAAATTTTTCTCCAAATAAGTTTTGTATATACTGAATTCATGTCACCAAATTTTATTATGATCGGTCCATAATTAGTCATAGCTCCTATATAAGACCTGCTTCCGATGATCACTTTAAATAGCATAAATCTCCTTAAAATCTTGGTATACACATAAAATGCAACATAAAAAACTTTCATATAGACATTAATCACATGACCAAATTTCATGGTGATCGGTCCATAATCTTTCATAGCTCCCATATAAGGCCCACTTCCGAAAATCACTCACGAATATAAATTATTGAATTTTTGGAAGAAAAATGTTTTTGCTCATTTACTAAGTTTAGGGTTTTATTTAAAATTGTGAGTGAG
The DNA here is from genome assembly GCA_942486065.2 of Calliphora vomitoria. Classification (NCBI taxonomy): domain Eukaryota; kingdom Metazoa; phylum Arthropoda; class Insecta; order Diptera; family Calliphoridae; genus Calliphora; species Calliphora vomitoria. The sequence goes on from OW818031.2 coordinate 40,392,477, forward strand.
TGATAGTGGGTTCTTCTGAAAAGTCACGTCGAGAGTACCTTACAAACGCTGAATTACAGGACATCATCGATAACCGGACCAATGATGAATATTACCATCAAGATGATAGACAGTCCGCGATTGAAACGGTTATTTATTTGCCCCCGAAAATACTGCCTGTGATACCGATTGTGAAACAATAGACGATAACAAAATATCAACGAATATTATTTGCGTGAGTGCCCGTTTGCCGAAGTGGCAGGTATTAGTTTTCATTGTGTTCCTTTTGTTTTATGTTGCTAGTTATGTGTATGTTTATAGGCACAATTTATGTAATTTACAATATTGACGACTATGGTGGTCCGGAAGTCGAAGTTCAACAAAAGGAACCGCAACCATCAACGTCAAAAGAACTACCAAAACATAAATATCGTCCGGTTTAGAAGAAAACCGAGAGAACTGCCAACGGTATTCACCAGGTAAATGAGCCCATGATGAAGGAAAATGTCTATACATGGAAAACCAATCCGTTTCTGATAAAAGGTGGCGCAAAAGTAATCCTCCTATCAGAAAATGCTATAAATTTTGCGATTGGCCCCTAATGTCAGTTCTGTTTTGACATTTGTGTAGTAAACACATGCGAAATACACGTTAATAAACAATGTTACGCTACACTGCTCCAGAACGCGGAATATTGCTGACTATTTATTTGACCAATAATCGGCAAAATTTATACCATTTTCTGATAGGAGGATTACTTTTGCGCCACCTGTTATAAACTGTGGGCGCTTTGCTCGAAAAGAAGGGGATTGAGAGCAACCAGCTCTTTTCGATCCAATCGTGTTGTTAACGCCTCTAATTACGATACAATCGATCTAATGGTAACCTTGGTTTACCTCTAACTACTTTGAAACATTAATTGCTAATAAACTTTCCAAAATACATACCATAAACAACATAAATAACTAAAAAAAAAATTGCACCGAACAAAAGATTTAAAAACACTTAACAGTACCAACGTTTGATCAAAAACACACGGCAATTTTCAGAAAAACTACGCGTCAGACAAAATTTTTTTTTTTTTCAAAAAATATTAAAAACGTTTAAATTTCCGGTAATTAATGAGTTAAGTAGATCCAATAGGTCATTAAAAAAAAATACAAATAGCTTTAATATAACTTAAAAATTACAATTTTTACTGAACTAAATTTTTTGCCGGAAAGTTGTCATCTATTGATGTGTTTGAATAGACTATAGTAAATAACACGAGTATCAGCAGCGACATAAAAATAACGATACTTTCTACAACATGAAATAAAGTAAGCCACCCACGGTCTGAAGAGCATGATACAAATTTTTTATCGAAATTTTGTTTTATAAACCTTTTTTAAATTTAAAAGTGGAATAATAAGTGTTTTTCATACAAAAACTTTAAAATTTTTTCTATTCGTTCTTCTATTATCAGGCCCTTATACGGTGTAAAACACGCTCAATTCCAAAATACAAAACCGAAATTAATAAGACGAATGATGTTCTGATGAAATTAGGGAATACGCTTTTCATTAAGAACTCATCCCTTTATGATCGATTGGCCAGTGGACCGCACAAAACACTACAGGGAAATTTGTAATTTAGCCCTACTGTGCGTATGTGGAATAAACATCACGCTGAAGTCTTTTCTGTCACTTCTCATCTAGGAAACTTCTAAACGAATGTCCATAAATACTACACTCTCTCTCTCTCTTCTCCCTCCCATTACGAATTTTCCCAATTCCAACATAATGCCTTGCATGGGTAGGGATCATCCCCAAAGTGCTGGTCCAAGAAGAAATAATTATTGAGTTTGATATAAGTTTAGATACCACAGTTTTATACTAGAATTTTTATACAACAATTAAAATTTTCTACTTGAAATGTTAACTTAAATGCTCCTTTTTTTCCTAACTACAATGTATTTGTTTTCTAACATTCACTGATAGATAAACATTTAACAAAGTTATTAAATACAAACAAAAAAAATATACATTGTTGTCTAATAATAAAAGGTATGTTTAGAATTCCCCAAAGTAAACCGTGGGAAACTCAGCACTTTATATTTAAAATAAAATTTTTGATTAACATACAAATACGTAGATGAATTCAAAAGCAAATATTCATTCATACGTATTTATATTAGGGTGACTTTTACTTTTAAACGAATTTATGGGAAAATTGTTGGGAATAATGTGATAGGGGTTAGAAAGACCATTTACAATATATTAAGATTCCATTAAAATTAAGGCAAAAATCAAAAAAATTCAACTTATGTCCCTGCAAGACGTTTATCCGATGTCTGTATCTGAATTTGCTAAAATATTCAGCATTGCTGTTTAATACCATCCACTTCCCATCCAAGCTCCTGGTTGGGAATAATGTGATAGGGGTTAGAAAGACCATTTACAATATATTAAGATTCCATTAAAATTAAGGCAAAAATCAAAAAAATTCAACTTGTGTCCCTGCAAGACGTTTATCCGATGTCTGTATCTGAATTTGCTAAAATATTCAGCATTGCTGTTTAATACCATGCACTTCCCATCCAAGCTCCTGTATATAAAAATAGAACCTATTTTATGTATTTATACAATAATACAATAAAAACATATAATTATATAAATGTATACATATAACATACACACACATACATATGTATTGTACATAACAACAATTTTCTTTTATTTTTATGCTATTTAAGTTAATATAAATACATTTTTATTATTGCTGTGAAAATGTCACAGAAAATTTAAAAATATATTTCATTCTAGAGTTAAACAAACACTTGCGTGTATTTAAGTGTGTGTAAAATTTTCAGTTTGATGTACTTTTTCGTTGTTGTTTATTTGCATACTCACCATCAAAAAAATATGGGTGAGTATGCAATTGATTTTATCATTCCATTTGTAACACATCAACATATTTGTCTCAGACGCACATTAGTATATATACTTCTAGAATTAACTCTGTCATTTCATTTATAACATATCGAAATATTGGTCGTAGAACCAAAAAAGGAATGAGATCGAAAAATTTTTAACATAAAAATGAAACCACATGCAGTTTTGAATCTTATTGTATTTGATTGAAATTATTGTTACATTTTACAAAAAAAAAATATATATTTTTTTATAGTTCTAATAGCTAATGATGAAATTTTGAACCTTTTTTCGAAAACCCCCATTATGGCTATTATAGTGCTTTATGTCACTTTGTTCGAACAGGTTGTCCATCTCCATTTAAAATCAACAACACTTTTGGACACTTTTATTGTGCTCTTCAATTCTCTTTTAACACGAGCCCAATATCTCTCCACTGGCCTTAGCTCCGGGCAGTTTAGAGGATTTGCCTCTCTTGGTACAAATAACACATTATTGTTCAAGTACCACTCAATACCTTGCTTCCATAGTGACAGGATGCCAAGTCAGGCCAAAAATAAGTGGACACATTAAGAAGTCTTATGAATGGAAGCAGCCTTTTTTGTAAACATTCCTTGATGTAAATTTCGGTATTTATAGACCTCGTTGTAACAAATGATTGGCTTCTTTTGCCTCAACTGCATATTGCTTGCCATACCAAGAACTTTTTGGGAAATTTTGTCTGCTTTTGGGACCTAAACATTTCTTCAACATTCTCTCGAGCATCTGCAACATACAATTTTTAACCAGGAAGTTGCGAAAAATCTGCAATCTCGTCATCCATTATGCAGCAAAAATATTTGTTTATAAAACTTGACTTCAATTTCCGTAGTCTGTTTTCGGCTCTAAACTTTTAGCATCGTTCCTGTCAGGAAATTTTGGAGCCTAGTATGTTTTTAAACCTGCATTAGCTTTAACTTTTCATACCAAATAGTCCGAGCATTGAGAGAATAGGGCTGCTTTCCTACCGGATGTATTGGGAGCTCTTTTGAAAATGCTTTCTCATTTTTTGGCTTTAGAAATATCATGTGGACCATTCCTTCGACATGAACCAGGTTTTCTATCAACGGATAAGTTCTCCCGGTACTGTTTAATAACATTGGAAACAGTTTGACGGCAGACCTTTGAATGCTTGACCAACTTTTTGTAGAACCAAGTTGGGTTTTGTTGAAAATATTTAATAATTTTAATACGCACTTTTTTCTGGTCATTCACTTTAATCAGATTAACAACAAATGAATATAATTGACATTAAATATAATAACTGACACGTTTTACAAAGGTAACTTGATCAAAAAAAAAAATCAAATAATACTTGGGTTAAAAGTTTTAATGAAAAACGTGTGTTAAGAATTTTACGATCTCACTCCTTACTAAAAAATATCTTGATGAAAAGTTAAATAACTTTTACAATTTTCATTCGATTTAAATAATTGAAATAATATACATTAGTATACATTTTTATATTCATATCAAAATAAGCAATGAAAAGCGACTAAAATCAAATAAGTTGATAAATTTTGTTTTTTTAGATATTCTTAACAAAAACCATATTTATAACTTACAAATGTATCAGAAACTGTATGTCATGTTAAAGCCTAATTAGTTTTCTTTCCAAACCAGTTAAAAAATTAAAAGTCGGTGTAAAACTAACTGATTTGCAGGTCGAATAATTGACGAACATTACTGAAAACTTTTTTTTTAGAATAACTTCTGAATTTGAGGGTGTTTCTGAAATTTTAAGACACAATTTGTAATGTACTCAACAAGACCTGTAACCCACGCTGGGTTGTTTTCCAAGTTTTTTTTCCATCATAGCACCGTGTAATTAATATCGTGATGAAATTGAGCATAAGTAAGTTTTATATGAACCTAAATCATTGTAGCAACTTTTGTGAGGATAGATCTATAGTTAACCCCATATAACCCCTATATCAGAAAAATATTTATTTTCTATTTTTCAATAAATAATTCATATCTAATGACATTAACAAAAATTTCGAATTATGTCACTTAAAGTTTTAAGAAATTATTTACTCTATCATATTCTGTGCAGTTCGGATCATAACTATTTCAAGTCCCCATGGAAGACCAAAACTACATTTTGATGGTGGGTGTACAAGATTCAGCACAGCAGAATATAGCGCTCTTACTTGTTTTTTTTTTTTTTGATTTTGTATTCGTATTATTATTAATAACTTCCATCATCACATCATTCATATCTGGTTCCTATTTAAATATTTCAGTATCCTGTTGCTTGTCACACATGAGTACGAGTACTTTCCTCTCTGCATAGATTATTTGTCAACAGACGTTTACATACCACTCACACTCCTTCCTCGCTAACACACAATCATACACACATATACCTATTTATTTATGTATATATAGAAACATTAGGGTAGCACTTATTTAGCACTTTTCCTAATTTCCCACTGTCCAATTAATCTCTCACATTTAAAAACAAACTGCTGAATATTTGAGCTAAATCGGAGAATCTTTAGAGGCAGCAAATTTTATTCAATTATTTGAGTTTTGGGTCAAAATAGCAATCTTTCCAAAAATTTGGAGTTCACTTACCCATTTTCTCCAGTTTTGAAAAATCACCAAAAAAACCTTGAGGGTCTCTGTTATGGAAAACGCTAACTTACATTAGCATTTGGTTTTGATTTCATCCCATTCCGATTTTGGTTGTTGCACTGTGTTATCAACTTCTTTTGACCTAAATTGGATGATATAAACACCAACTACAACTTATACCACATTGGACAGTCTGCACGAGCGATTTGAGAGCATGGTCATCTCACGTGAAAGTGATGTAAACTGGCCACCGGGATCGTGCGGTTCATACGCTAACTCATAATAACAGTTCAAATTAGCAGTTTTAATACTTTTTTAGCAGAATCCATAACAATTTTTGGAATTTTTTTTAAATTTCGTTTAAAATGTCTTGATCAATTTATAATCAAAAAACTGTAAACTAAGGGCCAACCTAATACACATACGTATACTTGCATGCAAAAGTAGGAGTGTATAGATGATGATGATTATGGCGATGAACATATGCAGAAAAAGGATCATATGAAGCAAGTATTTATGTGAAAGTTAGTGTATGTTAGTGTATTAGGGTGGTATTTTATATGTTATATTGCTACAACATAACAACTGATTTAGCTCGCCTGTTGTATATCAAAATGGTAGTTAGTTATAAATATACATAGCGACACTTTTTAACTAACCATACATTCCCAGATGAGATAATAATGTTAATCAATATCTGCAGGACTAATGAAATTGTTAGTTTGCTTTTACACACAGCAAGTTTACTTGAAGCAAGTCTCTTCGATTCTCTTAAAACTTGTTCGTCTGTTTACACACATCCAGTCTGTGTTCAAAAACCTAGTAGATGCCATAGTGAAAATGAAAAAACAAAAGAGAATTGAAGATAGTTGCCAGTACAAGCAAGTTTGTACCCCTCATCTTTCTTCTCGCCATTCTCTCCTATAAACTCAGACTTGCGGCAAGAAAACTTGCCCTGAGTAAAAGCAGATTAAATACGAATTGTTTCACTATTGTTCATTAAAATTCAAATGCAGTATGCAAAGTGACTAATTTTTTGTGAAAACTGAGCAATCGATCGGTTTAAATGGAGAAATATTTTCAAGATAAGTTTTATGTTTTGAAAATGTAAAAAATTTGTTTCAAAAGTTTGCAAAATTATATTTACAAAAAAAAAAAAAAAAAATCCAAGTTTTAATAGAACTGTATGTGGGATATTGTAAATGCTGTTAGTTAAAAAAAACGAAATTAAAAATACTTTAATTTTGTCAGAGTTTAACTTTCAAACGATATCAAAATTGTTATGAAAATGTTGCCAAAAATTTCAATTTGTTTAAGACAAATAGCACCATTCTAATATTTTTTAAATCTCTAGCACCTTAATATACAAACCAAAAAACTATGGTGGATTACAGTTTTGACATCTTTCCTTTCTCCTTTTTTTTTGTATATTGAAACATCAGTTTATTTATGAATTGACTTGATGCAGCTATAAACAACTTTTAGTTGGTTGCATGTATAAATCAGTGACATACAATATTTGATATTTCATTATTCTTTGAAATGAAATTATAAACTTGATACATTTATAAATACATATTTAGATATTAAACTACTAGCAAGTAGGTACTTTGATGTATTACTCATGCCTTGATTTTAAGTTAATACTTTAACAATAAAATAGAGGATTTTTTTGTTGTTATTTCGTGTCCCGAAACTACATTTAATAATGTGGGAAAACGACGACAATATGCACACAGCGTGCATAAAGGATCATGTCATATTATCATAATGTCCTAATATTTCACAATGCTTTTTATTGCTTTTCAAGCAAAAAATGTCCTTAAATAATAACTACTACTTTCTATGCTATGTTTATTGTGTTATCGTAACCAACCAGCAAACACCAACGGCGAATGCCTAAGAGTCGGTTAAGCCGAGCCGCCGAGCCGCCGAGTCGTGATATATTAGAACATTATGACTGATAAGAGACTTTGTGAATTGACCAAATAGTTAAAAAAGTTATAAAGAATTCAAACCATATGGCGCCTTTCACACTAGACAATTTAGTTGCGCAAGTCTGTTTTTCATTTTCAAAAACATTAATGAAAAAAACAAACCAACTTGCCGTGTACAAGCAAGTATGTACTCACATTTGATAACAATTGTTCTTTTTAACACGACCTTACCTCTGACATCTACAAACACTAAAATTGCGTAGAAGACTTGCGCAACTATCTCCGCCACCCTTTAGTAGGGAAAGTAAGAAACCATAAAATTACTGCTTTTTACAACTAAAGCTTAAATGCCTTATTCATAAATAATTTTTAAATTTATCGAGGCTTTATAAATCAAACTTTGGAAGGAAATTTTGTTTTATAAACCTTTGATAAATTCAAAAACTGTTTATGAATATGGGAGTATGTATCTGTAAATCTTAATCGCTCTATAATATTAATTGTTTAATATATTAAGCTTACCTTATACCTTTATGAAAAGATTTCCTGGCCTAAGCAACCAGTAATAGGCGCATATGAACTAGCTTATTTTCAGTTAATTTATCCAATAATATTTAATAAAGAAAAAAACAAATAACAAAACTAATTAAAATAGATTCAGTTTCTCTTAAAATTTTCTGATATGAAATAAAATTTGTTATTTTGTAGTGTTTAAATTTAGACAACGGAAAGTATGAGTAATAATATGTATTCCATAATACTCATACGGTCAAAAAATGTACATATATGGTGGATTTCATGTCAAGTGAATCAACTTTAAAAATCGATGTCTTCCGATCGGGATGAAATTTCTAAAAAAGATCGGTTGAGAACTCTCAGAGTTAGAGGGGGAGTCAAAATTTGACATTGGCCAACCAGGTTTTTTTTCATCCCTGTAACTTATTACCTATTGTTCTTAGCAAAATGTGACCCAAATAGTTAAGATAGCAATTTCTTCAATCTTTCGATTTTTTTTTAAATGAAAAACTTTTTTGACTTTTTTTCTCTCAATAGAAAGCTTATGTCTTTTCCTTGAAGAGCTTGTTGGTCGCTTAGTGAGATGCGAGTTGGACATCTATCAAAATATATGTTTCGTAACACAAAACAAACAATTTTTGGGTTAAAAAAAAAATAATTTCAAAAAATCTAAATAAAAACACATTTTGTATCACATTTTCCCATAAAATTCTGACCCATTATTACTTATGTAATTGTTTAATCAAAATTAAAAAATTTTAAAAATCATTTTCGATTCTTATAAATGCTAAATTAAGACTAAAAATGCATCTTTTACTACACTCACGGAAAACCTGCAACTTAAAAATAAGAACGCATCATATTAAGGCCTGAGATCGTAAAATTCTTAACACACGTTTTTCATTAAAACTTTTTACCCAAGTATTATTTGATTTTGTTTTTAATCAAGTTACCTTTCTATAGCATGTCAGTTATTATGTTTAATGTCAATTATGTTCATTTGTTATTAATCTGAAGCTAAAATTATTAAATATTTTCATCAAAACCCAACTTGGTCCTAGAAAAAGTTGGCCAAACAATCAAAGGTCTGCTACCAAACTTTTTTCAATGTTATTAAACAGTACCGGGAGAACTTGTCCGTTGATATAAAAACTGGCTCAGGTAGGAGTTGTCCACATGCCAAAAAAATAGAAAGCATGTTTAAAAGAGCTCCCCACATATCCGGTAGGAAAGCAGCCCAGTTAGGTCAGTACTCGGACTGTTTGGTACGAAAAGTTAAAGCCAATGAAGGTTTAAAAGCACACAAGGCTCAAAAAGTTCCTCACACAAATTCTGCTAAACATTTAGAGGCCAAAGACAGAGCACGGAAATTGAAGTCAAGTTTTATAAACAAATATTCTTGCTGCATAATGAATGACGAAACGTATGTTCTGGCAGATTTTTCGCAACTTCCTGGTCAAAAATTGTATGTTGCTGATGCTCGAGGGAATGTTGAAGAAAAGTTTAGGACCCAAAAGCAGACAAAATTTCCCAAAAAGTTCTTGATATGGCAAGCAATATGCAGCCAAACATTTGTTACAATGGGCTCTATAAGTACCAAAATTTACATCAAGGAATGTTTACAAAAAAGGATGCTTCCATTCCACTTATTTTTGATTTGGCACCCTGCCACTATGGTAAGAAAGGTCTTGAGTGGCAAAAGAACAATAATGTGGTATTTGTACCAATAGAGGCAAACTATCTAAACTGCCTGGAGCTAAGGCCAGTGGAGAGATATTGGGCTCTTGTTAAAATAGAATTGAAAAGATGTCCAAAAATGTGGAGATGGACAACCTGTTCGAACAAAGTGACAGAAATCAAAACCATAATGAAAGGGTTTCCGAAAAAGGTTCAAAATTTTATCAGTAGTGATAAAATTATTATTTTTTTGTAAATTGTAATAATAATTTCAATCAAATAAAAAAATCAAAACTGTAAGTTTAGTTGTTTAATTTTTATTAACATATATGTATGTTAAGAATTTTCAATCTTAGTTCTTATTACATCTGGTAGCATTCCGGCTGGTTCCAATGAATTCAACAATTCGTTATTTGTTGTTAATAGAAAAAACAAATAACGAAACTATTTAAAATAGATTTATTTTCCTTTAAAATTTTCTGATATGAAATAAAATATTTTATTTTGTTAGACAACTGGGAGTATGAGTAATAATATGTATTTCATAATACTCATACGGTCAAAAATTATGCATATATGGGGCATTTCATGTCAAATGAATCAACTTTTGAAATCGATGTCTTCCGATCGGGATGAAATTTGCACCAAGGTTAGTTCTATTGAATAGTAATTCAGACATAATTTTTCAACAAGACCGGTAGAGAACTCTCAGAGTTAGAGGGGTCAAAATTTGACATTGGCCAACCAGGTGTTTTTTTTTTTCAATAGAAAGCTTATGTCTTTTCGTTGAAGAGCTTGTTGGTCGGTTAGCGAGATTCGAGTAGGGTATCTATCAAAATAAATGATTTGTAACTCCAGACAAATAATTTTTGAGTTAAAAAAAAAAAAAAATTCAAAAAATCTAAATAAAAACACATTTTGTATCACATTTTCCCATAAAATTCTGATCCATTATTAATTGTTTAATCAAAATTAAAAAATTTTCAAAAATCATGTTCGATTATTAAAAATGCATCTTTTACTACACTCAACGAAAACCTGCAACTTAAAAATAAGAACGCGTCATATTAATTCAAAAATGTACATTATAAGGACTGAGATCGAAAAATTGTTAACATACATATATGCTAATCAAAATGAAACCATTAAACTTTCAGTTTTGAATCTTTTATATTTGATTGAAATTTTTGTTACAATTTGAAAAAAAAAATAAAATATTTATATAGTTCTAATTACTAATAATGAAATATTAAACCTTTTTCGAAAATCCTTCCATTGTGGTTTTTATAGTGATTTCTGTCACTTTGTTCGAACAAGTTGTCGTAATGGTTTTATTTTTCAGCGCAAGTAATGATTCATTGCAAAAATGATTTTCTTTTATAGCGTTCAAGTATTATTTCGAACATCGTCCTTAAGGGTCTCTCGACTTCAATTCGTATATTACCCAATTTCTCTGCTTTTGGACGAATCCTGGAGCATTTTGAAATTGCTCCTTGAATGGCTCACAATAATATTGCAAGCCCTTGTTGAGTTTCACAACCATCATCATGGAGTAATGTCGCCAAACCGATGGAAAGCATTCACCACAAGATTTGGTGAGCAATCGTTGTGCTTCAGCAGCACTTTTTTTCAAATTAAAGAACGTTTTGTTGCAAGAAAATTCGAAGCAAAAAAGAAACGTTGTTTACACAAATAAATATATATATATTATATTTCATTCCCAAATATACATAATTTTCTAAGTGGAAATTAAATACAGATATGTACTCTTCAAAATAACATATAAGTCATTAAAAAGAAAAACCACGTTCAATGTTGTGAATCTCGCATTTTGAAGATATACACCCAACATATTTTTTACTTGGACTTCATTAACGAATGATAGACTGATGTCAAAATAACTGTTTTTAAGCAATTTCGCATATTAATTAGATCATTAATGATGTTATACTAAGAAATGAACCACTAAAAAATTATTAAAAATATTTCTTCAATACTAAGAACTTTTTACAATAATTTTTTCTTAAATTAACCCTTTAAAGCACACAAAAAATTTCATATAAAAAATGTGAAGAGTTATTTTTAGGAAAAGAAAAATATTTTGTCGGAAAAAAATTTGGATAAAAAACTAATTTTTGGGTGAAAAAATATATTTTTGGTAAAAAGGTGTTATTTTGTTATTTATTAAAAGAAAAATGACATTTTTTGAGATAAATGATCGGATGTTTATTTCATAATAAAGAGGAAAGTACGCCGTTAATAAGAAAAAACAACATCAGGCAAATGGCCACCACGACCACGCTTAGAGGACTATATCCTTTTCACGAAATTTTCCATAACCAAATCGCAAAGTGGCTGACCTATGTCCTCGATAGCCTCACGAATTCTAACTTCGAGGTCTGGTATCGACGCTGGGATGTTGGAGTAGACCTTATCTTTCACGTGGCCCCAAAGGAAGAAGTCGCAAGGTTTTAATCACAAGATCTCGGTGCCAATTGAGATCACGAGAGATAATAACAAGGACCCAATCAGCAAAGACATGACGCTGTTGATGATCGGCCGGCTTGAGTTCTTGTATTAACTGAACTTTATAAGCCTTAAGACCCAAGTCTTTATGCAAAATACGGTGTAATTACGTTTTTGGAATGCCCAATTCCAAAGAACGATGAAAAATGGACAAACCTGGGGTTTCTTCAACATTTTGGGCTACAGCAGCAATATTCTCAGTTGTTCTTGAGCGACGTGCACGGATTTTAACTTCTCCCAACAGCTAGAATTTTTCCACCAATTTCTGTGTTGCGGTCCGACAAAGTGCTTCACGACGACCCGAAAATGCTTTAGTTTTGCGAACTGTTACTGCAAGATTTTCACCATTTTTGTAGTGAATTTTAATAATTTCAATGCGTTGCTGAAGTGTATTGTTCCATTTATAGTAATGACGTTGTTTCTACTTGTCAAATGTCTAAGAATAAAAGCTTCAAAAGTGAGAGCTACCGAAATATCAGGTGATTGAAAATAACATAATATAATGTTCAGTCATCCTTATCATAAATTTAACAGGGCTATGTAACTATGTCCTTGGATTAGGGTTACAGTTGAATTTCTAGCTATCTCCGATATTCCTTAAGAATATGTAGATATCTCTACTTGATATGCTGATATGGTATTTTTAAACCTTTTAAAACTTCGTTTGTTATTGACATGATGAGGTCACATGTTCATGTTTTGATATGGATGATTATGATGTTGCTACTTTAGCAGATTCGTTGCATGTTGTGATACCAATTTAACTAACTATGCAATATTAGCACAAGAAACATTTCGCAATTGTTTTGGTTAAGGTTTTCTCCATAACCGTCAGTAATGAGTTTATGTACAGATTTTATGGCAGTAGTAAAGCACACCACAGGTTGCATGAACTGCAACCTTAGAAATGTAGAGACATCTGTATTAGATTATAATTGCTTAAGGTAAGAAGCTCCACAATCACTTATAATTCTGTTGTGGTAATAAAGTGTTAATAAACACAAGAAATAGTATTTTAATTCATTCTTAAATTAATAGAAAAACTTTTTTTATTTGGTTTCGATATTCGTTTCATTTAAACATATAAATATTTGTATTTATTGCTATTTGTATGTATTTTAATTATTTTATTTTCAGTTGTGAAATTTTTAATAAATTAAATTTAATATTCTCATTAATATGTATGATTCCCAAAACTGCAATGAAATGACAACTGAAATTCAAAAAAATGTTTCCAGTAACAACAGATTCTCTCTCTTTTAAACACGTATGAAGATGAAATGCTAATGAGAGAATATTTTTATTATTGATTATATTTGTATGAGTTTTATTTCTGTTTTCGATACTGCATGAGTTGATTTGTTTGCATTTTGTAATTTATTTAAAAAAAATATAAAACGTATAAATTATATAGGAAAAACGAAAAAAAAAAAAAAAGATGATTAAACAATTGTTGAAATCACTAAAAGATGTCAGTTATGGCCCAGTGTTTTTAAGCTAGAAATTTTGTAAAATGGTTTAAGTGTTAAAATTATTTCCTAAAGAGGATTAATGAGACTACTTCTTCAAAATTACTATTTTTCGTTTACTTTCAGTATAATAAAGACTAGAGTAAATAGTTAAACCTTGGGTTTCGCTAACTTCTTCCTTTACAATTGAGAATTAAATTATTTGCAAAATTATCTTAAAACAAGCAAGAGTGTTATCTTATTCGGCTGTGGAGAATCTTTTATACCCACCATCAATATGTGACAATAAAATATGTTTCTTATATAAGGGTTATATGGGGGGTAGGCACAATTATGGACCCATACTCACAAAATTTGGTAGAAGGATTAAGATTCATATAAAACTTGTTTATGTCCAATTTCATCACGATATTAATTATTCTAAGACAATTATCCATGTTCAAGTAAATTTCTGAGGGGGACCTTCTGTGGGAACTAGGAACAAATGTTCCTGGATTTTCTTCATACTTTACAGTATAATTTCGGAGCAATTAAAACTAATGTGTGCAAAATTTTATCAGAATTACCGCATAATCAAAAAATGTATGACTGATCAAACAGTTTTCCTGGTGGACATTTGTATGGAGGCTAATGAACCAATATTCCCCATTTCCAATACCAAGCAAACCTTACTAAGATAGTATTTGTGGTAAAATTCAGCTCCTGTCGATTGGACTCTACGTTTTTTTCAACAGACAGACAGACGGACGGACATATTTATATAAGTACTTTTTGGAAATAGACCTTAATATGGTGCTTATGATCAAACATGGATTGATATATAAAAATTCAGCAGTATGATTCTTGCATACATACGAGGAACAGTGGTGGCAGTTATATAGGAGTGAGCGACAAAAATAGTAATAGTTCGAATATCGTAACATCTACAGTATATTCCTGCCGAAATGAAAATTAATTTGACAAAAACGCCCACTTTATATCTATACATATAATATAAAATGTGTGTTTGTATGTATGTTTGCTGCTTTGAAGACTATAGACGGCTAAACAGATCATCCGATTTTCTTTAAATTTTTACAGTATGTTTGGAAGGAGCTATAGGCTACTTTGTGTTTTGAAATTTCAAGTTGAAATACAAAGTTAATTTTGAAAATCAATTATCTACGAAACTTTAATAGCTATAATCCTCAAATTTTACATGAGCAATTCCACCGTTTGTATAAATATTTGAGGTAAAAATAGGAGTACATGTCACAGAGGGCGTGCAACCTCCCATAATTAAAAAAATCGAATATTTACTATAGGAGATAGAGTCAATAAATTTTGTAGGTCTATTTTACCATTAATATTAATTCGTGAAAATCGGAATTTATCCAAATTATCAACACAAACTATAAAAACACGTACGAAAAGCTATTTCTTACAAATTATTTTTTTTTTTTAAATACAGAACACGATTACCAGCCATGAATTATATAAAAAACAAAGCCAATATCATCAATCTTTATATCCTTTTTTTTAAATTTGAATTAAACTCTTTTATAAAATATAAATCCACAATTGAACTTAAACTTTGTTTTCGTTTTTTCTTATATTAGCTTTTGCACGCATATTTGTTCTCACTTAAATTGTTTATATTATGGAAGTACTGTTAGAAATTATCAAAACATATCCAAAGTAGAAGAATTAAAATAATTTAACCACTAGTTATTCCCTTACAAGATGAATATTCTAATAAATTTTTTTTTATTTTTGTCGTATGGGTGCAACCAATGTGCGAGGGTGGGTCAAAACGTCCGTGCCTTTTTGAATGAAACACAGTTTTTTAATAAATACTCCTTTGAGCTCTATTCACCTTTCTCCAATTTTTTCATCCCTTTCAAAAAATAAGATTTGTCGAGGTTATCAATTGGTATTTGTTTGTAAGATGATTTGATCGTTGGAGTCAAATCTCTTTCCGACGAGATATTTCTTCAGGCTTGGAAACAAGAAATAGTTACCGTGGGCTAAATTCGTAAAATAGGTCGGAATATGAAGCATTTCGTAGCCTAATTCATGGATTTTGTCTATGGAAACTGCACATGTATATACCCTTTTGTACACCCGATTGTGAGCAAATGTGGCAGACGTTTTGCAAAAAGCTTTCTCATACCCAAGTGATCATTCAAAATTTAAATCATTTGAGATGCTTATGACTTCCACAACCTCTCGCACTTACAATCTCAGCTCAGCCAACACCATACCGTGATTATTTCTAACTGGGCGTCCGGAATGTTCGGCATCTTCCGTATACTACTTTTTTACCACTGATATTAATGGCGCAGGGTTCCCATAGTATTTATTTGAGTGATGGTTTCTTCCCCAAAAAATAATGCTTAATGAGAAGACGAAACTCAATTTTTTTTCAATTTCTGTCAAACACAAACTAAATGACGCAGCATGTTCAAATTTTGACAGGAGTCAACCAAAAGATGCCTTGTGTGATATTTATGTATTTTAATGTGTTTTACGAAAGAGGGTCTTATATGGAAACTGTAACCAATTATGGAACGATCTTCACAAAATATCGTGCGGCAATTTGTATATACAATATATTATATTGTAATAATTTATGTGAAATTTCAAACTGATAACTTTGTATTGTAGAGATTTATGCGTATTTAAGTGTTTTTCGGAAGTGATGATTATATGGGAGCTAATGACAATTATGAACTGATCTTCATTAAATTTGGTGCAGCGATTTCTGTATATAACGATAACGATATTTGTAAGAGATTTATGTGCATTTAAGTGATTTTAAGAAGTGGTCTATATATTGGAGCTATGGTCAAATATGAACCGATCCGAACCAAATATTGTTTGGTGATTTACTTTAGCATAGACCTCATATTTGCTTAATTTTGTACGGATAATACTTTATATTGGCATTTGTATGGATACTGGGGAGAAATCGTAAAACGATTCTTGTCACTTTCAACAGAGCTTGTGTTTTTAAAAGATTAATTGCATGATATTATCTGTAGTATATTCCACAAAATAGCAAAACTTTTTTGAAAAATATAAACTTTTTTGGATGTTGTCTCATATTTTGGGTCTGTGGATCAGACCAACATTTCTGATCAACAAAGAATAGTAGTGAAAAATTGTGTGCCCCTACGTCCTTTTCTCGAGGCTCTATAGTGCCAACTACAGACGGACAGATGGACTAGATCGCCTTAGAATTTTATAAGCACCCAGAATATATGGACTGAGATCGTAAAATTCTTAACACACGGTTTTCATTAAAACTTTTAACCCAAGTATTATTTGATTTTTTTTTTTCATCAAGTTACCTTTGAAAAGCATGTCAGTTATTATGTTTAATGTCAATTATGTTCATTTGTTGTTAATCTGATAAAAATGAGTGACCAGAAAATAGTGCGTACTAAAATTATTAAATATTTTCAACAAAACCCAACTTGGTCCTACAAAATGTTGATCAAACAATCAAAGGTCTGCCGTCAAACTGTTTCCAATGTTAATAAACAGTACCGGAAAAACTTGTCCGTTAATATAAAGCCTGATTCAGGTAGAAGGAATGGCCCACATGATGTTTCTAAAGCCAAAAAAATAGAAATCATTTTCAAAAGAGCTCCCAACACATCTGGTAGGAAAGCAGCCCGGTTAGCTCAGTGCTCGGACTATTTGGTACGAAACGTTAAAGCCAATGCAAGTTTAAAAACAACAATCCTCAAAATATTCCTGACAGGAACCCTGCTAAAAATTTAGAGGCCAAAGACAGAACTCGGAAATTGAAGTCAAATTTTATACAAAAAATATACCTGCTGCATAATGGATGACGAAATGTACGTATGGAAAATTTTTCGCAGCTTCTGGGTCAATTTTTTTATGTTGCAGATGCTCCTGGGAATGTTGAAGAAAAGTTTAGGACCCAAAAGTAGACAAAATTTCCCAAAAATTTCTTGGTATGGCGAGCAATATGCAGTTGCGACAAAAAAGCCAAACACTTGTTACATAGGGCTATATAAATACCGAAATTTACATCAAGGAATGCTTACAAAAAATAATGTTTCCATTCATAAAACTTCTTAATGTGTCCACTTATTTTTGGCTTGATTTGGCATCTGTCACTATGGTAAGAAAGGTCTTGAGTGGCAAAAGAACAATAATGTGGTATTTGTACCATGAGAGGCAATTTCTCCAAACTGCCTGGAGCTAAAGCCAGTGGAGAGATATTGGGTTCTTGTTAAAAGATAATTGAAGAGCACAAAAAGGGTGTTCAAAAGTGTGGTAGATTTTAAACGGAGATGGACAACCTGTTCGAACAAAGTGACATAAAGCACTATAAAAACCATAATGAAGGTTTTTCGAAAAAGGTTAAAAATTTCATCATTACTGATTTCATTTTTATTAACATATGTGTATGTTAAACATTTTTCGGTCTCAGTCCTTATATACTCTTTGGTTCTACAACCAATATTTCGATATGAACGTAACAAACGGAATGACAAACTCAATAAACCAACCATGTTTTTGGAAATGGGTATAATAATTAATCTTATTACATCTAGAAACAGGTAATACGCTCTATAAACACCTGGTAGTATGAGTAATATGTAAAAATTAAATATTATTCATACGTTCAGGGATTCAATAGAATGATCTTTAGTACTTGTTTTACCTCTGTCACAATACATTTAAACGCATTAACAACTTACATGTAGATTTTTTTTTAATATTTATACATTTAATAAGTTTTTAAGTATTACGCTTTTTTTATTTGCATTATTTGTGTTTTTTTCCGAAATTATATGCAAATTTGTTGAAACAAGTGCTTTCCAGCCATTTAAATTTATGCGCCCAGTTTATTATTTTTGCAGAAAAACAGGCAAATAATTGGAGAGAAAAAAACTACGACAAAAATGAAATGCTTATGGGCATAATTTCCCCAGACATACATAATATTGTAAATGTACTGTATATAGTTATATAGATGTAGGTAGGTATGAACAACCTGTACATTTTACTTATTTACATAAATGAGAAAATTGTATAAAAATCTGTTTGTTTGACGTGTTTTCCCTTCATTTTTTTTTTTCCTCGTTATATATTTTTAAAAACATGATTATTATTTACACAAGTGTATCAACATCAAAATGATGGCATAAATAAAAATCGTAATAATTTAATTTGAAAACAATTTCAAAAAGGGACTTTTGATTTTGTTTACAACAATTTAATTTTGATTTTTGATGCTAATTTTGTTACTACCCAAAAAAAAAAAAAGAATATAAAACTAAAAGCCGGAAAAGTATTTGCAGTAATTGTTAAAACATGCCAGCCAGCCAACTAACCACACCGCTATAATTGGCCACACAGTTGTTGCATTTTCTTAAATTCAACTGATTATGTTCAACACCAACAAAAGAATGAAATATGACATGAACAGACAACAAACAACAAAATGTAAAACGAAAAAAAAGAAAAAAAACGGCAATAGCAACAAAGACGACCGCTTAACAATAGAGCGAAAGAATGTAACAAAAGAATATGAAGAAGATGAAGATGAACATGGAAAAACAAAATATTTGAAAGCAACAAGATTAACTACAAAGAAACAGCAAACATTTTACTTACAAACTACAGCATCCGGTGAAACTGTGTGTTTATTCTTGTTGAACTTAAAATACGCACAGCACACAGTGTAAACGACGAATACAATAGCTGAAACAAAAATAAAATAAACTATGATAACAAAGAAAAGCCTCAACCAAAGTATGCGCGAAATATGACAGTGGGTAGGATTAAACAAGAAATGATAAGAATTAACTTAAATACAGACTTTTTATACCCTTCACCTTCGCGGGAGAGGTATATATAAGTTTGTCATTTCGTTTGTAATATCCACAAAATAATTTCCGACCCTATAAAGTATATATATTCTGGATCCTTATAGATAGCGGAGTCAATTAAGCCATGTCCGTCGGTCTGTTGAAATCAATTTTCTGAAGACCCCAAATAACTTACAAACTTGATTCATACATCAATATATCGGGAATTCTTCCGGCTCGGTTGTTATTTAAAATCGAGAAAATCGGCCCACAAATGGCTGAGATATAAGGAGAAAACCGGGCCAACCTCGATTTTTGGCCTAGTTTTGATCCATATCTGGATTACTAAGTCATTAATATAGACAATATGGATATCTGATGATAGATATTTCAAAGTTTATTGCAACGATTAATATAAGGCTATAATAATTTGAACGTACAATGGGTCAAAATCGGAAAAAATATTTTTTAAACCGAATTTTTTTTTTTTACCAAAAAAATGTTTTGTCATAAATTTTTTTTCACTAGTAAATTTAAAAATAAAAAATGAAATAAAAAATTTTGATAAAAACATAAAAAAAACTGTTTGAAAAAAAAATTTTTTTGGAAACAATTTTGAAAAAAAAATTATTTTTTAAATTTTGAAAAACAATTTCGAAAAAAAAATTTAATATTTTTATTTTAAAGTATAATTTGGTGAAGGGTATATAACATTCGGTACAGCGGAATATGGCTCTCTTACTTGTTTTTAAATAAATCTGTGAAACGTGGAAAAGTAGGAATCTCAATAAAGAATGAGTTACTTATTGGGTGTACGATTTAAAAATGCGGCATTTTATTTTTAGCTTTTAGTTTGAAAGTGTTAGCTCTGACCTTTTACCATATTTTTGGCAACATGTTGATTCCTAGCTAAAAGACGAGCTCATCATTTGAGGCCATGAACGAATCAAGCCAATATCTAATACTATGTTCTAATGTGAAGGGTATCCCAGAGAGAGCGTTTTGCATAGATAGAAACAAATAGTAACCGACGGACCACGATGTGGACTATAAATCGGGTGACGCAAAACTTCCCAACCACATTATTCTAAATACCTTTAACATGTACTACAACATGTGTCTGAGCGTTGCCATGATGGAATATTACGGCTTCATGTCTGGCAGCATATTCTCGCTTCAAATGTATCAGTTGCGTTTGGTACAGGATCCTCATAATAGTCTGATCAGATTTCAGCAGCTCATAATTGACAGGACCCTTTTGCTGCCACCAAATGAAGATAATTACCATAGCACCATGGATATTTAGCTTTTGTGTCGATTCGTATGGTTGGTCGATCTCTTACGCTTCGGTTTATCGTAATGGAAGCATTTTTTAACGCATGTAATGGATGAGTGCAAAAATTATTTTCTTTTATAGCGTTCAAGCATCATTTCGGACATGCTAAATCATCTATCAAGGTCTCTTTTCTTCAAATCGTATGGTACCCCATTTCCCTGCTTTTGGATCTTGCTGCCCGGAAAATCTTTTCAAATTGATTTTTAACATTGAATATTCGTTGATACAAATAATATAAATATAATATTCAATAACTAAATGAGAATAAATGACAGATATGAACCCTTCATAATTGTATATAAGTTATTAAAAACGAAACCCGCGTTCAAAAGATACGCCATTTTTAGGTTCGATAAATTATTATAGCTGGCAAAAATAAGAGTGTAAAATTAATACTATTGCCATTACATTAACGTACATACTTATACAGTAAATTGAAAAATCCACAAATACTTTCTTTTGATAAGTTTAATCCGGTACAGGGAACCTGTGGATAGTTTTGTATTGAATTAAAAATCTTTATATATTCTGTTACTACCTAATTTGAATTGCAACAACAGACAAACGTATAAACAACACACTTCCATAATAAATTTAGAAAATTTAAATAAATTTAAATAAATTTCAATAAAAAACATACAAATACTTTTCCTTATAAAAAAGAAATACTGCTATCTTTCATACATACATTTAATATCATGTTGTGTTTACCTTTTTATTTATTTTCTGCTGTTTTTCTTGTTCACCATTTTTTTTTTTTTTATATAAGATTTTCTGGATAACTAGATAATATGAAATAGCATGGGTACCTTTCACATTCACATTCAAGTTTACGTTTATATTTATTTAATATTTTATGGACTTTGAAAGAAAACAGAAAGACAACCCATCTCCAAGGGATGCCATTAGAGGAAGAAAAATGGAAAATCAGGAAATGTAGAAATTATATTTGTAGGAAACTAAGTAGTAGAGTTAATAATAAAATAGCAAAAATATACATGCTAGTTTAGCTATATTTCAATATTTTATTGAGTTTTTGTATTGAAAATTTGCAAAGAATTTAAGGAATCTTTAGTTATATATTGGAAACTCTTCTGTCAAAGACCTAACTCAGTTGTCAAAAATCTAAGTGTTGACAATGTATTAATAAAAAAACCATGTGAAAGCAAAAACTACACTCGTAAGTGTGATTTTTTTGAGAAATTTTTTTGTTAGAGATTTTCCTAGTGTATTTCTCTATGATTTTGAAATTAACCCTTATATGAAGTACTATATAATTACTTGTACTGTATTATCCACAATATGTGAGATTTTTTTTATTTTAACGCGTGGGCTTTTAACTAAAAAAAAAAAATCAAAAGTTACCAACAGCGACAATATCATGTCGATTTGTAATTTCAAAGGTGATAAATAAATTAAAATTCATTTTTAAACAAAAAAAAAGAGCAAAAAATATAAAAATATAAATCTAAGAAAACTATAAAAAAATAATTTGTATAAAAGTAATAAAAAATTTTACTAGTAAATATTCATTGCATAATATTTCCTATATAATTTCTTTTTTTTTAAGTTTTCACTTTATAGAAGATTTTTAAATATGAAATTTTATTTTTGATATAAAATCATATCACTCAGTTGCAGTTTTTTACATTGTAGCTGCAGTATTAAGTAATTAAAGCATCATGAATGATTTGATGAGTGTATAATGAAATTGAAACGGATTAAAGGCTAAAAATACTGTTGACATCTGTCTGTATGCAATAAATGTTTAATGCAGTTTTATGCCAAAAAAAAAGAAAATTTTTAAAAAATAATAATAAAAAGACTTGCTAATAAAATCATAATATATTCATAACTGTAGTTGTAATTTGCAAAAACAGATAAATTAAAAAAAAATTTAATAAAATCAAGTAAAAGAGTTTTATTCGGCTGTGCAGAATCTTGTGTATCCACCATCAGTATACCCACATATTTTTATTTATTTATCGACAATAACATATTTTTCTGATATTGGAGTAATGTGGGGAATAGGGTCAATTATAGACGGATTCTCACAAAAGCATGTTCAAGTCCCAGTCATTTTCTGAGGGGGACCATGTATGGGGCATAGGCTTCCGCCGATTTTCGCCATACTTTGCACTAAAATTTCATAATACTTAGAACTAATTTGTGAACAATTTTATCAGGATTGCCTAATAACTATTTAATCAACTCACTGCTCAAACAGTATTCCGGTGGAACATTTGTATTAGGGCTAGGTGAAATCATGGACCGATATTGCCCATTTTTAATACCAAATAACAAAAGAGTATTTGTGGTAAATTTCAGCAAGTTAACTGCTTTCATTTGAGCCCTTACATGTTTTCAACAGACTGACAGGTGGAAGCTTGGAATCTTAAGGACTTATAATATATATAATTTTTGGTTCTATGATCAACATTTCGATGTTTTTTAACACATTGAAATGTTGGTCATAGAACGGTATGACAAAATTAATATACTCCCTTCTTTTTTAAAAATAAATTTAAACATAAATATAGAAAATATATACATATGTATTTATACGTAGACATTTAATGTAAATAGAACATTTTTAGATAAGAAGGGACATTATTTAAAGCAAAAATGTAGGGTAGAAGGGCTACCATAGCCTCTTTTTTTTAAGGCGATCTTATATTACAACCACAGTAGATTTTCTAAAATTGTTTCTTGTTTCGGATACTTAGATATTTTGGTTTTTGTTTTATTCATTTCAATCTTGTCTATCTCATCTAAATATAAATATTATTCTTACATTTGTTGACTGACAAAAACGGTGAAACCAACCCACCCATGGGGTTAATACGCCAAAGCGATGGGAAAGATTTGTCATTTTTAAAACAATACAAAAAATTTAAACAAATTGTGGCTGATTTTTTCTATATTTAATCAACATTTTGCTCTACATCACAGGGTTTCTTGTAACTGGTGTATGTTCCCCAAGGGGAGTTTTTAGGTTTGATATAAATTTTTTTCGTACTTCTAATTAAATGATGGAAACAACTTTTGTCACTTATTGCTCACTATTATTGACATTTTATCACCAACCTATATCTTTTATGTATCACATAAACTAAAGAAGTTAGCACAAAAAAATTCAAACTCTGAAATATTTTCACAGCTTTTTTGAAAAAAAATTAATCGCGACTGTTTCACAACATATTTAAAATTAAACTTTCCAACTTTCTGAAATAGTAAATATTCGATAAACGAAGACATAACATGATAATATAACAAAATCGTTTACTCGCTTCTTAAATTATTCGGTGTTGGCAGATGTGCCCCTATGGCAAATAATCCCCCTTCTACCCTACATTGAAAATGTACACTGTTTGGCACAGGCATATCTAGTATTTCCAAAACATAATTAGGAAAAAGTGCTACATTTCTTTTTAAAAGAAAGATAAAAAGTGCTAAAAATAATAAAAATGTCCTCAACAAATTTTAAAAATATTTGTTTAATTTTAGGAAAATAACCAACAAATATTCAAAAACTGACTCTTAAAACAGCTGAAAACCCAGGAAATTGAAGTATTTATTAGGTTGAAGTATTACCAGGTATATTAGTTCAGCAACTAATTCTATAATGCTTTATTATAGTCAGTACTTGTTCCAGATTATCATTGATCATTCGAGAACTGGCATTGCTCTTCTTTCGATTTGAAATTGTAACGCTTTTAAATATTAACAAGATGCTGTTTGTTCGTTTCTTTTGTAAACGTCAGTTTGGTCGTATCTGTATATAAATCTGTGTTTTTTAATTTTTAATGAACTCAGCACATTTTTTCTTATAAATTTACTTCTAATCTAGGTACCTAGATAATATTAGCGTTGAACGTCTTGCTATCTCTTCCAGGATTAAAAGACAATTTTCAATGTCAAGTACACATTATCTTGAAATGTAAAGGCTTGACCATATCTCCTCCCGCAAAGTTGAGAAATTGGAAAAATGTGGAAATAAATCTGTAATTTTTAAACATATAGTCGAATTCAGGACGATACAAATCCATATGAGATCCAAGAACGTTTAATGCATCCCGAAAAAGTCAGTGTTTGGTGTGGATTTTCTCTTGGCGGCGGCATTGGTTCATATTTATTTGAGAACGAGGTTGGCCAGGTCATCACCGTCAACGGCGAGCATTATAGGTCCATTATTACCAACTTCTTTTGGGCTGAATTGTATGATATGGACACCAACGACATGTGGTTTCAACAGGAAAGCGCTACATGCCAGATAAGTCATGCCACATTGGACATTCTGAACAAGCGTTTTGAGAGCATGGTCATCTCATGTGGAGGTGATTTGACCCCGTTGGACTTTTTCCTGTGCGGTTTTCTTAAGTTGGAGTTCTATGCGACTAACACCCACCTTAAAGTATATCAATCTGCTCAGGACAAATAAGTTTTATATAAGCTGAACTCGTACTACCAAATTTAGTAACGATCGGTCCACAATGTTTCATAGCTCCCATATAAGCACCATTCTCGAAAATGACATTAATGTGCATAAATCTCTGAAACAAAATTCTTAACACACGTTTATATTTTTCAAATTCTTAAGACACGTTTTTCATTATGTCTAATGTCAATTATGTTCATTTGTTGTTGATCTGATTAAAATGAGTGACCAGAAAAAAGAGCGTACTAAAATTATTAAATATTTTCAACAAAACCCAACTTGGTCCTACAAAAAGTTGGACCAACAATCAATGGTCTGCCATCAAACATTTCCCAATGTTATTAAATAGTACCGGGAAAACTTGTCCGTTGACATAAAACCTGGCTCATGTAGAAGGAATGGTCCACATGATGTTTCTAAAGCCAAAAAAATAGAAAGCATTTTCAAAAGAGCTCCCAACAGCTCCGGTAGGAAAGCAGCCCGGTTAGGTCAGTACTCGGACTATTTGGTACGAAAAGTTAAAGCCAATGAAGGTTTAAAAACATACAAGGCTCAAAAAGTTCCTGACAGGAACTCTGCTAAAAATTTAGAGGCCAAAGACAGAGCACGGAAATTGAAGTCAAATTTTATACAAAAAATATACCTGCTGCATAATGGATGAAGAAATGTAAGTATGGAAAATTTTTCGCAGCTTCTGGGTAAATTTTTTTATGTTGCAGATGTTCGAGGGAATGCTGAAGAAAACTTTAGGACCCAAAAGCAAAATTTCCCAAAAAGTTCTTGGTATGGCAAGCAATACGCAGTTGCGGCAAAAAAACCAAACAGTTGTTATAAAGGGCTCTATAAATACCAAAATTTATATCAAGGAATGTTTACAAAAAAGGATGCTTCCATTCATAAGACTTCATAATGTGTCCACTTATTTTTGGCCTGACTTGGCATTCTGTTACTATGGCAAACAAGCCCTTGAGTGGTAGAAGAACAATAATGTGGTATTTGTACCAAGAGAGGCAATTCCTCCAAACTGCCTGGAGCTGAGTCCAGTGGATAGATATTGGGCTCTTGTTAAAAGAGAATTGAAGTGCACAAAAAAGCTGTCCAAAAGTGTGGTAGATTTTATACGGATATGGACAACCTGTTCGAACAAAGTGACATAAAGCACTATAAAAACCATAATGGAAGGATTTTCGAAAAAGGTTCAAAATTTCATCATTAGTGATTAGAACTATAGAAATCATTTTTTTTTTTTTTTTTTGTAAATTCTAAAAATAATTTCAATCAAATAAAAAAAAAGATTCAAAACTGTATGTTTAGTGGTTTCATTTTTATTAACATATATGTATGTTAAACATTTTTCGATTTCAGTCCTTATGTTAGTATCCAAATAAAATTCAACACAAATATTTCTGACGATCAGTCCATAATTAGTCATAGTCCCCATATCATGCCCACTTCCGAAAATCACTTCATCGAGCATAAATATTTAAAAATTATGGTATTCAAATTAGATTCAATACAAATAAGTTTCATATCAAAAGAAAACTGTTTATAATCATATACTCGGTGTAGGGTATCATATTGTCGGTCTTTCTCGGAATTTTTGGAACCACAATTCTATTTGAACGATGTTTTGGCTTTTCTGACCATGGAAAATGCATTGAGTTTACAGTTTTTTTAAAACAAACTGTTAAGTATTATTAAATGGAACCAATTTTCAACTACACTACTTTCTGTGTGTAAATAAAATTCTTTTAATTAAAAAAAAAAAAATCAGCTTAAAACATTTCTTTTCTCATTTTTGCAAAAATTCTTCTATTCTTCACTTTTTTATAAAAAAATTCACTTTTGTAATAAAGTGGTTTCACTTTATTAAGGGGTTTTGTATTGGTTATATATTTTATTAAATTATAACTGGTTCAAACAAGGCAGTTGTCGCCAGTGTTCGTCCTCAGTTTTGCTAGTCACAGTAGCCTTAATGTCTTCCTGTGCCTGAGCAATTATTATTTTATTATTTTTATGATTTTTTTAAAGAAAACTCCGCTTTTAGTTTACTATGTCTTTATTAATCTGTTGCTTGTTCAGGAGTGATAAAAATTAACATGCGCAATGAGCTTATTTAGTTTTAGTCAAATTACAAAAGTCGTCTAGTACATAAACAAAGAAGTGAATACAAAAACAAATCAATACTAAAATGATAATGAGAGTGAGAACATGTGATATTTAATCTCTTTTAGTGATGCACATTAAATATTGGTTATTGATTACAGCATTGTTATGATTACATTGTTAGGGTATCCAGTACATAAATTGTAACAGTTAACTAATATAATGAATTAAATAAATTAGTAAATAAAACATTAATAATGGTAAAGTAAATAATGAAATTAAATGGAAATTATTATTAATAAAGACATTTTAGGAATAATGCAAATAATTTTAATGTTCAATTAATAAAATAAATAATATAAATTCAGGCTGCTACAACCTCCCCCTCTGGTGCATAAATCGTCCCGATAATGCAACCAGAAATTCAATATATTTGATTATTTTTTTAGCCGCAATGATCTTCTTAAAGGAACGGAATGGCTTCTATTGTTGTTTGGTTGAATCATCTTCTTTGGTTGGTTGTTGTCCTGTAGTTGGTTGTTAAATTGTTGTTGGTTGTTGTCTTGTAGTTGGTTGTTGAATTGTTGTTGTTGGTGGTTGTCTTGTAGTTGGTTGTTGAATCGTTGTTGTTGGTTGTTGTCTTGCTTATTGCTCGGACGGCCTCGTTTCCTGATTGGGTAAATTGGAGTTTCAGATTCGCCTTCATATGGAGTTAAAGCAGAGGTATGCAATGTTGCAAGTGGTATGTTTGGTGCATTTAATGCAGCAATAGTAAAACATGATGTACCTTTAGCTCCAATAACTATATATGGACCATCTCTGCGAGGTGTGAATTTTGAAGTTATTCCATCTTTAGCTTTACTCAGTATATGCGTTGCTACCAGTACCTTATCACCAATTTTTATATCGTTTGGATGTTTGCGTTTTAGATCTGCAAAACTCTTATTTCGATCTTGCATTTTATATTGAGCTTCATTTGCAATTTCTAGCGTATCTGCAAGTTTTAAGAGATGAGGAGTTATTTGAGGAATGAAATTCTCAGCTTTTACTATGGCTTTAAAGTCAAAGTTTACTTCTGTTGGAGTTCTGAGTTCTCTGCCAAATGTTAGAAAAGCGGAAGAATAGCCTGTACTATCACATTTTGCTGTGTTCATAGAAAATCGTATGGCTGGTAACATCACGTTCCATTTTGTATGGTCTTTACCTACACAAATTGAGAGTTGGGTTTTCAAGTCACGATTTTTCCTTTCTACTGGATTAGCCTCTGGATGGTATATCGCCGTAAATGTTTGCTTGATTCCCAAACAATATGTAAGTTTTTGCATTAGAGCAGAAATGAATTGAGTTCCATTATCTGAGTGTAATCTTCTAGGTATACCATATCTCAGAAATACTTCATTAAGAAGTGTTAGAGCACAGTTTTCAGCAGATGCTTCCTTTAATGCAAATAGTTCTACCCATCTACTACAAATATCTTCTACTATAAGGATCCATTGATATCCTTCTGCAGTTTTAGGCAAAGGACCAAATAGGTCTACTGCTACGATTTCGAATCGTTTGTTGCAACTCAGTGTTTGTAATAATCCGCAAGGTTTCATGTTTGTAGGCTTGTACTTTTTACATTCTTCACATGATTTAACGAAGTTAGAAATATCAGTTCTAATTCCTGACCAATAAAACAATGGCATTATACGACTTTTAGTTTTATCTATACCATAGTGTCCAGACATCGGATCATTATGATACTTATTTAAAATTTGTTGGCGGTGTGATTTTGGTATTACTAATTGGCCACTTTCAGAATCTTGGTCGGAATTACATTTATAAAGAATACCATCAATCATTATATAGCCACGATTTGTGTGTCTTGTGATATTTTCGTCGTTGTTTTCAAATGATGATATAATATTTTTTAATTCTTCATCGTCTAATTGAGCTTCACGAAATTCTTGTAAACCTTCTCGAGGAAAATCAATTTCTACTGCATTACAATCGCAGGATTCAATACATAATTCATTTGTACATGGTGGTCTTGAAAGGGTATCAGCAACGACATTATGTTTTCCAGGTGTGTAATTAAACGTCAAATTGAAACTTTGTAGTAATAGGGACCATCTTGCTAATCTTCCAGTTGGAGATTTTAATGTAAATAGCCATTTAAGTGGTTGATGATCTGTAAAAACAGTTACTTTGGAACCTTCGATGTATCCTCTGAATTTTTGGACAGCCCATACAACAGCTAACGCTTCTCGTTCAGTGGTAGAATAATTTCTTTCTGCTTGAATCAAAAGTCGGCTTGCATATTCAATTGGTTGTTCGGCATTTTTCTCCCCCTGCAATAATACAGCCCCGATCGCATAATTACTTGCATCAGTTCTGAGACAAAATGGTTCATCTTCTTTAACTTGTTGTAGTACTGGTGGAGTTGTTAACTTTTCTTTGAGTTTTAAGAATGATTTATTTTCATTAGTTGACCACTTCCATACAGCATTCTTTTTGGTCAAATTTGAGAGAGGTTTTGATATTTCAGCAAAATTTGGTATAAATCTTCTAAACCATGAGCAAGTTTGTAGGAATGACATAAGTTGTTTGAGATTTTTGGGAGTTTGACGATTTAAAATGGCTGACGTCTTATCAGGATCAATTTCAATACCATCTTTTGTTAAAATATGACCTAAGTATTTAACTTTAGGTTTGCAGAAATAACATTTTTCCTTATTTAGATGAAATCCTATTGTTTTTAGTTTGTTAAAAGTGAGTTCTAGATCAGTTAAATGACTAGTAAAATCTTTAGAACAAATAATGATATCGTCTATATATGCTAAAATAAGTACATTTGGAAGGCTTGCTTTTATCTTATCAATTACTCTTTGGAATGTTGCTGGAGCATTTTTGAGTCCAAAAGGCATTCTATTGAAAACATATATTCCAAAAGGAGTAGTAAATGCTGTTTTTAACTTATCTTCCTCGTGCATTTCAATTTGCCAGTAACCTGATTTTAAATCAATTGTTGACATATAAGGCGTAGTTTTGGCAGCATGTAGCAGATCTTCTATTCTAGGTAAAGGGTATGTATCGGTTACAGTTATGGCATTGAGCTTACGATAATCGACGCAGAGACGTATTGAGTTATCTTTTTTGGGTATTAAAACAACAGGAAAAGCCCATGGAGATTCCTTTTCTTCGATAATTCCTTTCGATAACATATCATTCAATTCTATCTTTAATTTTTCTTTCATAGCTGGTGAAATTCTATAGGGTGAGTTAGTTATGGGTGTGTGATTTCCAGTATCTATTTTATGTTTGATTCCTCTAATAGGTGAGCTAATATTATTAAAAATACATTCATAAGATTTTAGAAGTTTTATTAAATTTTCTTTTTGAGTTAAATTTACATTCGAATTTTCATTTTCAAAAATATTAAAATCGACTGCGTTTAGTTCAAACGTTTTTGTTACTGGAGACTCTGAACTTATCCTCTTTTTCTTCAATGGGGGGAACAAATCAACATCTTTCTCTTTCGGCATTTCAAAATTTTGGGGTAACGCATCTTCGAATATCTTAAGAATACCTCTTGGGGAATAATCATTTTGTGGAGAATAAATTGATTTTAGTGTTGGTATATTTTGCGAATCTTGTTTGTTGTTGGATTCAAACCATGACATAAAATTATTAATATGGCTAATATTGGATGAAATTGACTTGCTATCATTTACGTTGGTTTCGTTAAGACATACGTCATCTTTAACCTTGGATGGTTTCGGTTTAAATTCGAAAATCTTCTGAGGTTCATCTTTATAATGCCAAGTTCTTTGGGCTAGGTCCATTACAATACCAGCTTGCTCTAGGAAGTCAATGCCGAGTAAGGTTCTGTTGTCTTTAGCCGTTGGTAGACATATGAAACGAATTCGCTTTAGGCGATTACCAATCATGATATCAACTATAGTTGAATATACATTTTGCTTTCGAGATATTCCATCAGCTAGCGTAATCTCCGCAAAAACAGATTGGAATTTTACATTCTTTTCCAAGAGTTTTTTATATAAAAAATATCCAGCTATGCTAGTTCTGGCAGCTGTATCCAGGTATGCTTCACCTTTTAACCCGTTTACGTTAATTTCTACTGTTGGTACATTACGGCCAATTATATTTGTTTGGATGCTATGAAAATCCATTTCCTTTGGGCTTTCCAATACAGTTTTATAATTGCATGTTGGGCAATTTGATCTATAGAAACCTACAGCACCACATCCATAACAATTTAGCTTGGTTTCTTCGGGTTTCTTCTTTTTCTCTAGTTCTAGACGTTTATAACAGACATCAGCAGTGTGGTTCTTCTTTCTACAGAAAGAACATTTAGCCTGAGAACTGTATTTTTCGTTCATCGAATTTTTAGAATGTTGTGGGTTATTTTCATTATTTAGCAGCTCAATATCGCGAGCTTTCGAAAGCAGATCTTGAAAAGTGTCTATGCTTTCTCGAGAGATTTTTTCACGTATTTGAATATTTATTAATGAAAATACCATATTAATTTTGGTGCTCTCTGGGATTCTTTCTTTGAGTTGTGCAAATAGACGTCTTTTGCGGCAAATAAAACTGTCTGTGGACTCAAACGATTTCTGTTTGTCTTGAAAAATTTCGGCATATATTCTCCAATCTGGCTTAGGAGGAGCAAATGCGCTGCGTAGTAGCTCTATAGCTTCATCAAACGTTCTAGCCTCATGCTTAACACCTTGCCACCATGACGATGCATAACCTTCAAGCAATAAAGGTAAGCTAGTTAGGGCCATTATATCAGAAACGTGTTCAGCTTCTTTGAAGACTAAGATTGTAGCAATAAAGTCCTCTACCTTTGACGTACTACGACCTCCATTAAAACGAGCACTACAGGTGCTAAATGTCGCTTTAATTTCTTGACGAACTTGTAATGAACCTAGAAGGTCAGAAAATTGGCGTTCTGTCAAATTAATATTCAAAGGAGCATTGGGGTTGGCAGTTTGTGCTGGGATGTTTCCATTTGGAGCAGTAGAATTTTGCCTATTATTAGCATTGCTAGTTTGTCTAATCGTATTAGAATTTGTAGGAACAACAGGGGTCGAAACTGCATTGGGAATTTGCATTTCAGCGTTATGCATTGAATTTTGGGAATTCATAGTTAATCTTGGCATTTTTACTAAAAACTTTTCTGAAAACCCTACTTCTGTTCCAAACTTCCTCAAATTATCCACGCTTTTCAACAGATTATTTCTCTTAATTTAACGTGAGTTAACAAAATTGCAAACGACGCATATAATTTTTGAAGAGTTTTATTCGTGACAAATTGAAAAAAATAACAAAAACTGGAGAGAAACAACCGTTATTCTACAACAACACTGCGGGCAGATAATAAGCAATCAACAAATATCGATGACAACAACAACTACTGCAGGTTTTGGTTTAATGTTAAATCTTCTTCCAATTTTTTGTTTGATTTATTTATTTGAAAAAATTATGTTTAATTTTTCAAAAATATGTCCAATATTATTGGAATTTTGCGTTGGGCGCCAGTTGTAATAAAGTGGTTTCACTTTATTAAGGGGTTTTGTATTGGTTATATATTTTATTAAATTATAACTGGTTCAAACAAGGCAGTTGTCGCCAGTGTTCGTCCTCAGTTTTGCTAGTCACAGTAGCCTTAATGTCTTCCTGTGCCTGAGCAATTATTATTTTATTATTTTTATGATTTTTTTAAAGAAAACTCCGCTTTTAGTTTACTATGTCTTTATTAATCTGTTGCTTGTTCAGGAGTGATAAAAATTAACATGCGCAATGAGCTTATTTAGTTTTAGTCAAATTACAAAAGTCGTCTAGTACATAAACAAAGAAGTGAATACAAAAACAAATCAATACTAAAATGATAATGAGAGTGAGAACATGTGATATTTAATCTCTTTTAGTGATGCACATTAAATATTGGTTATTGATTACAGCATTGTTATGATTACATTGTTAGGGTATCCAGTACATAAATTGTAACAGTTAACTAATATAATGAATTAAATAAATTAGTAAATAAAACATTAATAATGGTAAAGTAAATAATGAAATTAAATGGAAATTATTATTAATAAAGACATTTTAGGAATAATGCAAATAATTTTAATGTTCAATTAATAAAATAAATAATATAAATTCAGGCTGCTACACTTTGTAATAAAATATGCAAAACTTATCCACTGACTATTCCACTGACTCTGTGGTCCACTCCGATCTGTTCAGTATATTTGTCAAAAAGCTAGGATCGAATATCAGTTCTGGTATTGTGTAATCAAGTCGAGGTTCATAAACAGTGCCTTGGACGCTATTATTCTCAACATATGTGTGTATGTTCTAGTTTTCTTTATACCCAAAGGAATTTAATCACTGATATTTATATTTTTTTATTATTTTCTCTTTGAAATACAAACATTTTGTTTTCTCAATAATACCTGCTTAGATATGTATGTTTTTTTTTTTAATATTTATGTCTACATTTCCATTTTTCTTAAATTTCTGACAATAATGACAAATACAAATAAATCATAAATATTTATAAGCAAACTGTAAAAAGAAAAAAAAAAATCTGACAAAGCATTTCATATTTATTTAATAAATACCTAAAATAAGTAAGAAAAAAAAATAAGAGAAATGCACATAGAACTAGTTGTTTTGCTTTAAATTTCAGTCATAAAAAATGCCAATGCCAATTTCAATTTATAAAAAAAATCATAATAATATTTTTAAAGTAAAAGAAGAGTAATAGTATTTTCATAATGCATTCGTAAATGTATATTAAAAAACAGCCCTTTTGCAGACAATTCCATCAACACTTCAATACAAAGAGATAATTCAAAAAAAAAAACATATTAAAGTAACTGGTATTTATATCTTTACTACCTTAAACATACATGTTTACTACCTATAGTAACTGTTGTTGTACTTATAGTAGATCTTAATACTTTATTCTGAACTTGTATTTGTATGTATTGAATTTCTTATTAGTGGCAGTCATGTTCCAGTTGAACTTATCCATTTAAACTTATTTAGTGTCCTCCACTGACCTTTAGATGGCCATAAGTTTGTGAGAGTTTTTTTTTTTCTCATTTTTATTGTTCGTAGTGTTTGTTAAATTGAAGTGAACATTCATTTTTGTTGGCCAGTGCTATGTATTTCTTTAGAATGGGGCTGAATATCGAAATGTTTGAAAAGGAAAAGTATGTGTAAAAGAAATAACAGGGAAAAATATAAAATCAAATATATTTAAACTACACTTATGCTTTATAAAATGTAGAGGAGATGGCCACATATTGTTGGAGACCTGGAGATTTTCAGAAATAAAGTTTTAATACTCAATATATGTACTTATACATATAAGTATTGAATTCCAAAAGTTATACTTTGTAATATATACATCTATCAAGCATACCTAAATTAGAGCGGAAAGCGTTTTTTAGTGGTCAAAAATTCTCTTGCCCACACAATTTGTATGCAGCAAACCGAAATAACACGGCGGTAACGATTTGCAATTGTAAAATCCGATTTTGAAAGCGCGTTTAATAGTGAATTTAGTTGCAAAACACAATAAATGCAAACATACATACAAAAGGAGAAACAAATATGCAAGAAACTCAGTTTTTAAACTTTAATATTTAGTTTTTTTTATAAAATTTTAGTTTACAAATCACAAAAATCTGAAACACCAATATTGTAATGAACTTTATTGTTTAAAAAATTCGGGTTGTTATATTTATTTTTTGATAACCTTGTTTTTATTGTTTGACGTAGCGTTGCCGCTCTTATTTAGGTATGACATTTCAGCGTTAAAACTAATAAGCGCTTTTATTTAAGTACGCCTTCAAACGGGAGTTTTCAGTTCGATTTTAACCAAAACCGTGGTTTTTCAAAGACTAAACCCGAAACCGACAATAATTCTTCGGTTTTTACTTCTAATCTATTTTCAGTAGAAAGATTAAAAATTTTTAAATGAGAAACAAACTTTTTCATCCAATGATTCATACAATATATTGAAAAACAGATGGGTAAAAATATCTTAAGATTTCTTTAAATTTGTTAAATTGTATTACATTAATTGTTTCAGATGATGTAGCAGGCTACCTTTCGCATCTAGCCTGCGAAAATGTTTATCTACGAGTATTTCCTGACAATTAAACTTCAAAAGACTGTTTATTTTGCAACATTTTTGTAACAAAGACTTAGTTATTTTCAAATATTCGATAAAAGTATGGAATACTAGCTGCCTCGGTGCGCAGCTAGTAAGGATAACATGTCCTAGTTTCATGTTTACTAGAATAAAAAAAGTACCATAAAGACCCACATTTTATATTCCCACTCAGCATCGTGATTCTGGGTCTATTGTTATAGAAAATGCAAAAGAATTGTACGACTAAAGTCACCTATTGCGAATTCCAGCTCATTCAGAATCATGTTGCAAAAAAGTCACTTTTTAGATTCTAACTAGGTCAGGATCATATGTGTTTAATTTTATAATAAATAATACCAACTATTACTTATGTACTATACATAAAGAATTGTTCACATAAAATCCGGTCGGACTGTAGAAGTTTTTAAAAAAAAAAACTAGTCACAACATTTTTGTTTTCTTTTGGCATAACTTTCTAAACAAACCAACCGTTATTCTGCCAAGATTTCAAATTATTATATTAATTTTTGTAAAAGTTAGCTGACGAGACTAAGACCTTGCAGCGAAAATAGTGCGTTCTATTAAACAAAATCCTGGTTTATCTGATAACGATCGCGCCAAAAATATAAAACCAGTCGTAGTACAGCAAGAAGAATACGCCTAGATACTGGCTTACAGTCATATCGTAGCATTAAATATCCAAATCGTACTGAAAAGCAAAATGTTACTGCTGTAAAACGGTCCCGTTTACTCTACGATAAAGTTTTGACAAAATTTAATAACTGCCTTATCATGGATGATTAAACGTATGTGAAAATGGACCTTAAACAGCTACCATGACGTAAATTTTACGTTGCAGAGAGTCGCGGGAATGTAAATCAAAAATATAAATATACAAAAGTGGATAACGTTGCGGTCTTAAGAGTGCTCCGTTTGTAACCTCTACAACTATAACTTCTGATATTTACATCAAAGAATGTCTTGAAAAACGTTTGCTACCCTTTATTAAACAACACCATTCTTCAGTAAAGTTCTGACCTGATTTGGCTTCCTGCCACTATTCCAAGGCTGCCATGGATTGGTATCGAAGCAACAAAGTCGATGTAATACCAAAACATATGAACCCACCCAATTGTTCCCAGCTTCGGCCAATTGAAAAATATTGGGCTATTGTCAAAGCTAAATTAAAGAAAAATGGAAGTGCTATTATCGACAATAAAAAAATGTTATCTGCTTGGAATAAAAAGTTGGACCGAAAAGTTGTTCAAAAGTTAATGGGTATCATCAAGTCAAAAACTAGAATTTTTATTAAAAATAAAGATATTTAAATAGCTTTTTCTTATTCATAATTGCTAATAAATAAGATTACATTTATGGTTGAACATTATTAAATCGCATTTATGTTTAGCTTAAGTGCGACCGGATTTTAAGTGAACAATGCTTTATAAGTAAAATAATTTAATATAATAAAAGTATGATATATCAATGTTTTTGTCTCGAGAAGACAAATGTTTTTCTCTAAGGTTAGCAATATTTTAATGATTTCTTACGAGCTTTAATTTTCTGACATTACGGTGGTCATTAGGTTGGTAGAAACAGATAAATACTAAAACGGGATTCTTAAGGTCAATGGCCCTTAGAGCCTTTTAAAGATTTTTCAATTGATATGATCTATTCACATTGCGATCATACACAAAGCTCGGTTCACTATGTGAAAAAGCAAAAAATGCCATAAAGTGGTTCATTAAAACAAGAAAGTTATATGATTTTTTGGGCAAATTTGTTGTCAAAAAACTTAGTAGCCTTAACAGCTGTTTATAGTCATCGTTAAGTAGCCTGATTCAGAATAGTTTTCCATGCGCGTTGATCTAATACGCTACGCCTGGTGCTTCTAGCACCAATTTTTGCGAGATCTTCCTCAGCTTGATCCTTTCACCGGAGTTTGGGTCCTCCCCTTCTACGTCTTTCTAAGGGATCGAATTCGAATGATTTTCTCGCCGCAGTATTCTCATCCTTATGTATGTCATCCCCTAGCCAGCGCAACCGTTGCACCTTGATATATCTTAACTATATTGATATCATCGTACAACTCACATAAGTAGTCGATGCATTCAACCAATTTCAATAGGCTACATCATTTGGCCGAGAAATCGCATATACCAACTTTTATCGAAATATCTTCGAAATTGCGATCTGTAGGGTAGAAGGGGGATCATTCGCCATAGGGGCGAAAAAAACCGAGTAATCGATTTTGTTACATTATCAAGTTATGCTTCCGTTTACCATCCTTGAAAGTTGTAAAGTTTCATTTTACATATGACGTAAGGCAGACGTGATTAATTGTTTTTCAATAAGCTGTGAAAATATTTCATCGTGTAAATTTTATTTGCTAACTTTTAAGTTTTTGTGATACATAAAAGATATCGGTTGAAGATAGAATGTCAATAATAGTGAACAATAAGTAACAATAGTCTTTGCGATAATTTAATCTGAAGTAAGAAAAAAAATGTATATTAAATTTCAAAACTTTCCCTGGAGCACATTCGGCAAATGCAAGGAATCCTTGTGATGTAGAGTAAAATGTCACAATTTGTTTAATTTTTTGTCAAAATAAACAATAAATATCTGGTTTATTATACCTTGTTTTGTGAATTAAGGTATAAAACAGTAAAATACGTTTATATTTTTGGATTTTTTTGTTTTATTTTACAAATGACAAATCTGCCTCATCCCATTGGGTGGGATCGTTTCTCGTTTTTGGTGAGTCTAGAAATGTTAAACAAATATATGTATTAAGATGAATGAAACTAAAGCCAACATATCCAAGTATCCGAAACAAGAAAAAAATTAAGAATATTGAGATCGCCTTAAAAAATAAATGGCACATGGTCCTCCTTCTACCCTACAACTTTATGTGGACAGCCAGCCAGACAGAAAGAAAGAAAGACGGACGGATGGACGGACACCGTTAAATTGACTTAGAAAGTGAGCTGGAATCGATCGGTATACTATAAAGTGGGTGTTAGGCTAATATTTTTGGGCGCAAATATCAGCACAAACGTATAATACTCTACCCACTATGGTGTTGTGTGATATAAATAGGATTCTATGAAATAGGAACAGTGTTAAATTTAAGATCACAAAATTGGGTTATTAACTATAATGAATGAATATATGAACATGTTTGCATTATTTGCCATTTTTGCAAAACAACTGATGTCAAAATAAATAAAAATTCTTAAAATTTTCTTTGTTTTCTTCTAAAAATTTTCTTCGTAATCGTTAACATTCTTATCCTTTGTAGATTCCACATCCTTAAATCTATGCATATAAATTATAAATGATTGTATTGGTATGTACGCACGTCTTACCGTCTATCTGTTGGAGGCCCACCCTTGGAACATTTTTGGACATCTTTGTGAAGCCTCACACCTTGATGTTATGCCCCAAGTGAAAATATGCGGGCGACACCGGAGCTCCGAGGTGCACGAATGTCATTCCTGGTAAGAATTAAATTTCTTAAATTCGCAACTGACTAGAGCCTTTACTTAGTGCCACGGGATCCATTAACCCCAGGACTTGTCCTGTTGAATCGATGGTGAGGTCACTAAAGTGAACACGTGGTGACTGTGGTTTGAGACCCAAAGTGGGAAGAAGATCGTTGGTTTAAGGACTGATATTTGTGCTAGTGACAAATTTTGAGCCTCCAATTGTATCTTACTAGGTGTTGTTGCCGAAACAACAAGGTCATTGAAAATAGCAGATAGAAAATTGGCGCTGTGCTCAGGAAACGTATTGCTGTGGTGGCATTCGTGATATACTGATCGTTGGGCTTGATTCTCGGTAGAGGTTTTGAATTCAGAGTCATATATCGGACTGGATTACCTAACGAGCAAGGAGTTTGTGCATTGATATGTGCAGTCAATGTTCAAGAAATGGCCAATTGTGTGGTCCTTGCAAGTCACACAATGGCGGTGATAGACGCATGGATTATGTTCAGTGTTAAAAACACCGTGAGGTAGAGCCATAATTTTATTATACGACAATTATAAATGGTCAAGTCAGTATCTGAGGGGGAGCTTTTACGACATACTTTACAGTATAATTTCAGAGTACTTAGAACTAATTTGTGCACAATTTTCTTAAGATTACCACATAATCATCATATTCATGAATACTCAACCAGTATTCCAGGTCGACATTTGTATGGTTTCTAGTTGAAACCTTTTTAAATACCAAACAAACCTTATCAACAGAGAGTTCTTGCGGATCATATGTTATAAACATATTTTCATATGTTATAAACGGAATGACAAAATCAATATACCCTCATCATTTTTTATGGTGGATATAACACCAACTAAGCAACTATAAGGCCTAAACGAGGTGACCTAGAAAGAAGTTGGGACAAATAATTATTGCTAATAGCGATGACCAAAAATTAACAAAATAGTTACACTGATTATTCCTTAATTGATTGATATTAAAAGGTCCATAATAAACTGGCCAAGTTGTGTATCGGACACACATGCACAATATTTTATTACAAATATACACAAAAAAAAACTGCAATACAGTAAATATAAACATACAGGTGTTACAATGATGTATGGTTGGTACCTTCATATCCTTGTGTATTTTCTGCACAATGTATGGCAATATTAATTTACTAACGTTTCACAATATACACAACAATATAAACTCCTCTCACACACTCCCATATGCACTGTGCATATGTATGCATTTATATATCTATGTGTAAGTCATAGTGTGCATGTGTGTTCATTTTAAAAACATAAATATATTTCAATGTGTATGTCTTAAATATTTTATTGTATAGTAGTAGTAGTAGTAGTAGGTAAGTAAGTACGAGTATATATTGTTGTAATATATTGTAATATGTTGTATACAATACTGTTGTTGCTGCACTATGTTGTAAGAGTACGATTGTATTGTCTGTGTGTCTGTCTGTCTGTGTGATATGTCGACAAGTTATAACGGGGTTTCTGGCAAAAGTTGCAATAAGAACAGTTTGTTTATTGAATAGCTGCTTTTACAAATGTGTCTGTTTGTTTGTCGGTGTGTCTTTCTGTCTTTCTGTCTTCCTTGCCAACCGTGTGTATGTGTATATAAATATATATGTTTGTGGATGTGTGAGTTTATTTTTTACTTGCAGTTTACAATAGCGTAGATTGTTTATTGTAGAAATATGAAATATTTCAAGAATTAAGAATACCACACATATTACTTGTACATACGACTGACTACCTTCATACCAACTCTCTATATTAGTTTTTTTTTTTTTTGTTTCTTTATTTATTTTTATTTTTTTGTAGAAAATTGTCCACTACTACTACTACTATGTGTAAAGGACAGACCTCACATTGTGGCATTGTCTTTCGCAGAATTTTTAAATTACTTTATTGTTATTAAAACTGATATTAATTTTAAAGAAATAATGGAAAATATACACATATATTTTAAAGATTCATAGTGAAACTTTAAATTGTTATATGATGTGTTTTGAGAAATGTCAATTTAGTAGAGATACTCTTGACAAATATATCATTATTTTACGAAGATTTTACTGAATTTTTCATAAGGGTTTTTTATATGCAAAAATTGGACTGAACTATTGTAATTCACGTTAGAATCTATGAGAGATGCGAAAAGTTAATGGGTCCATTCCAACTTGGTTTTAAGAAAGGCATAGGTACACGCGAAACTCTTTATCCTTTACAAATCTTAATCCAAAAATGCAAAAAACCCACAAAAAGTTGTTTATATATGCTTCATGATAAATTCATAGAAATTCTTTTATCTATTGGCGTTGAAGGAAAGGAAATTATCTGCATTAAAAGCAGATACGAAGAACTGACGGAAGATATTGCAATATCCCCTTTACAGTTTAACGTCTACTTCGAAGGAATATTTCAGGAATCGTTAAAAAAGTAATAAAAATAAATGGATTTTCTTTTAAAAACTTAAGATATGCAGATGATACGACTATTTTGGTTGATAATATGTCAGCACTCCAACAGCTGAAAAATAGACTGACCTATGGCTTGAAGATAAATAAAAAAACAAGTAAGAAAGTATAGTCGGTCAGACCAGACCATATGATATGCGACATTATGAACCAAAAGCCATAAAATTAGATGGCTTGTCTTCCGTATATGGGCAATTTTATGAGAATGACTACCACGACTGAAAAAACAAAAACCCTTGAAACTTTTTATCAAGATGAGTTGAATAGGAGAAAACACTAAAATGTTACTATGTGAAAGAATCTAGAGCTTATTACAACATTTTAAGTGCAAAAATAATAGCTTAAAATGACTATACTAAGCTTCCAATTAGCATGAAGTATGAAATGAATTTGACTCTGATTGTTTTTTTTTTTTTTTTTGCTATTATCAAATTGTTTGTAGAACCCGAATATACATATATTTTCTATTACTTTTTTTAGTTTTTGTATACATATATTTACAGAATATATGTTATTTTACTATGAGAGAAAAATCTATCACGTACGGTATGTCACGTACGATATTAAATCGTCCAAAGGTTGTGTTTATTTAAATATGACGGATTGTAAAGGAACAATATTTGGTAGTAAGCCTTATATGGGAGCTCTGACGAATTATGAACCGATCCACACTGTGGTAAATTACAAATCTAGCTGGACTAAATTAAAAAAAAAAATTCCTTTTTTCAAGTAGAGTTAAAGCTGATTATTCCGAATAGTTCCGCTGTAAAATTATATTTGGGTTAATCCTTCAGGTGTTCTCTTTAAGGTAAATCAAAAACATCTTGGGCATTTTTGCGACCGCCATACATTTTTTTCACTTTTCCAATCTTTCTCGAAAGGAAATTTTTGAAGAATGTGTAAAAACTCCCAAAAAACACATCGCAAAGACTAGTTATTGACATTAATAATGGTTAGATATGATCTTCAGGATATACCAGAAGAGAGAAAAAATCTTAAGATAAATATAAATATTGTTTGTTTAAAGCTAGCCGAAGAATGGATAAAAAGTGGAAGACATCGTAACCGTTTCTTAACATCAAATTCAGTTTGGCTTGATGAATCGTATGTATTGCCTGAAACTGTACAACCGTAAAGTTGTAAAAAAAAAAACTGGAAGAAAACCGAAAAACATTGATGACTGTAGTGAAAAACCGATACAAAGTCTTTTAAATTCAACTGACAATCGAGAAATTATTAAAGCTAGTGAGCAAGTTTTTCGCAAAATGGGAAAGCGAGATTCAGCCAGACTTGTGAAAGATCTGTCGGAAGCTTCATTCATTAAAGTTACGGAAGTGAATCAAAATTGTAAGATATTTAGCTCTGAGCCTGTACCTTCAGGAAACCTTTCTCCCTATGAAGCCTTTCTCTCTATGAATGGTTGATGCTAATTTGTCAAAACATCAATACGATGTTATGCGGCTAAAACTCAACGCAAAATGCAAAACATATTTTACCCTCCTACACTCATGCTCAAGAAGCTAAAATAAAATGTTATCCAGCTGAAACAGAAATCACTGAGATGCATGCAAAAAGTTCACTCCAGTCATTAGTGAATCATACTATTGAAAGGCTTTGTTTGGCTTAAAAAGAGGTTTTACTCGGAATTGATGAACTGAAAACTGATAAAATGGGGATGTGATGGGGCTCAGCAAAAGCAGTGTAAACAGAAGTTTTCCTCGCAGGAGGGCCATACAGATGAAAGTTTATTTAGTAT
The DNA here is from genome assembly GCA_942486065.2 of Calliphora vomitoria. Taxonomy (NCBI): domain Eukaryota; kingdom Metazoa; phylum Arthropoda; class Insecta; order Diptera; family Calliphoridae; genus Calliphora; species Calliphora vomitoria. Next base: position 40,435,747 of record OW818031.2, read on the forward strand.
TTCAATGGTTCCTATTCAAATGAATTTCAGTTCTACACAAAGATAAATAATTGTATGTCAAAATCCTGTTCCTTCCTCTACAAGATACTGCCGTCCAATCAAATTTGTTTTTGCCAAAGAGTCCACTGAGTTAATTTCCCAAGAAGTTAGTTTTGTACAGCAAGAAATTAGATATTTGTTGCGAACAAAGTTTTCTTGTTGAGTTTACTTTTATACTTACTATGATAGACGGTAATATTTGTACTGCACTATCATCTGTAACTTCTTATTCTCAAACATGTTTCATATGTGGAGCGAAACCGAGTGAACTAAATAAACCTTCAGTGATTTTAAACAAAATTGTCGATGAACGATCTTTAACCTTTGGAATGCCTCCGCTACATTCATGGATCCGTTTTATGGAGTGTGTACTACACATCGCATATAAGCTTCCTATAATGGCCTGGCCACCTCGAGGACCGGAAAATAAAGCAAAAGTGGCTGAAGAAAAATAAAATATTCAACAAAGATTTCGAGATGAAATGGGATTGCTTATAGACATACCAACACAACAAGGAGGTAATACGAATGATGGTAATACTGGGAGCTATAACCAATTATGGGCCCATCTTCATAGAATTAGGTACAGAGATTTTAATATATATATAGGGATTATTAATAACGAATTTCAACTTAATAGCGATATTTATAAGATATATATGCCTACACAGAGAAAACAGATTCGTGATAGCAACCGCATTTGTTGCCAATCGAATGATTCTACATTAGTGACCGAATTTTACAGTTGTGACTACAAAGTTTTAGAAGGGGTAACAAAAGTTTGGTTGCTTCAACCGAAGCTCCTCTTTATCAACTCACTTTCTATTGATAGAACTGAAAAATTCTATGTGTGCAACCGAATCATGCGATTGGTAACAAATTCGATTGCTAATATTAATCTGTTTTCTCTGTGTATTTAAGTGATTTTCGGAAGTGTACTTTATATGGGGGCTATGGTCAAATATGGGCCGATCCACAAAAATGTTGGTGTTGTGATTTCTTTTAGAACAAAACTTATTTCTGGATACTTTAATTCTGTAGGCATTTATAGACCATATAACCATATATCGGGAATAAATTTGTATGGGGGCTAAGAGAAATTATGGAACGATTTTTATAATTTTCACTAGAGTTACTCCTTTTATCATACAAATAAAGAGTGTAAAATTGTATGGCAATATAATTATACAAAAAACAAAAATTTGATTCTTTTTGATTCATAACTCTGGTTCTGCTGAACTGATTTTGATGATTTTCAATCACAAACTGCTCAGGACAACAATAAACGATTTTTTTTTTTGCCTACTAATTTGGTTTGTCTATTTTGGATGTGAGCGTGTCTTACATAGACGGACAGACAGACGGACATGGCTCAATCGTAATTTATTGGGTCTTAGAAGATTATTTCTCAATGTTACACACGGAAAGACAAACTAATACATACATTCACCACTTATGGTTAGTTTTTATTTTTGAGGCGTTCGCTGTCTATTACAGAAAAACAGACCCTAACAGAAATATTGCTTGTACAGGTTTTTCCAACAAGATGTGTTATTTTGGTATTCAAAGAAAAATGGCATTTTTTGAGATAAATGATCGGATGTTTATTTCATAATAAAGAGGAAGGTATGCTGTTATTAATGAAAAACAACATCAGCCAAATGGCCACCACGATCAGGCTTACAGGGCCATATCTTTTTCATGAAATTTTCCATAACCAAATCGCAAAGTGGCTGCACTATGTCCTCGATAGCCTCACGAATTCTACCTTTGAGCTCTTGTATCCACGCTGGGCTGTTGGCGTAGATCCTATATTTCACGTGGCCCCAAAGGAAAAAGTCGCAAGGTGTTAAATCACAAGATCTCGGTGGCAAATTGTGATCACCTCTTCGAGAGATAACACGGTCCGGAAACTTTTCCCGTAAAAGAGCAATGATTTCGTTGCTTGTGTGGCACGTAGCGCAGTCTTGTTGAAAGTAAACGTTGTCCAGATCAATATCATCCAACTCCGACCAAACTACGGTGTAATGACGTTTATGGAATGCCCAATTCCAAAGAACGACGAGGAATGGACAAACCTGGGTTTTCTTCAATACTTTGGGCTACAGCAGCAATATTCTCAGTTGTTCTTGAGCGACGTGCACGGGTTTTATTCATCACATCACTAACTTGTCCCAACAGCTTGAATTTCTCCACCAATTTCTGTATTGCGGTACGACAAGGTGCTCCACGATGTCCCAAAAATGCTTTAGTTTTGCGAACGGTGACTGCAAAATTTGCACCATTTTTGTAGTGAATTTTAATAATTTCAGTGCGTTGTTGATGCATGTATCGTTCTGTTTTTAGTAATGGCGTAGTTTCTACTTGTCAAATGTCAAAGAATAAAAGCTTCAAAAGTGACAGTTACCGAAATACCGGGTGATTCAAAATAACACCTCTTGTTGGAAAACTCTTTATAAGAGTTTTTTCTTAAAATTTAAAAAATATTCGGAGATTAAAAATTTTTTATATAAATTAGTTTGTTGATGTTTTTATTGATATGTTTTCATTGTACATCATGAAAAAATTGTTAACCCATTTACCAAAGGTCAAGCTTACAAGAATGAACCTGAATTTTAAACATCCTTGCGATTTCTCCAATATATCCAGGAATTTAGGTCAACAAAATTGATGTCAAAGAAAAAATAATTTTGTATAGGATACCAGTACAAAAATGGTTGTTTAATTTTAGTCTCCAAAAATGCAATATTCAACCAATAAGTAAAATATATAGAATAAAATTAAAACCGCGATATTTTAAAAACAAGAGCTGTCCAACTAAAAAACTAAAGATACTTTTGCAAATGAAATGTCCCATATATGTTTTATGAATTATATTATTCGCTGATTCAAATGCCAATTTTGTTTGTGTAATATCCAGGAATGGACCATTATCAATGACGTTATAAACCTCTTAAGCGAGTCAAGAAAAATAAAGACGTTTGAGAAACACGAAAGGAAAATAATCTTCATATTTTTGTATGGAAATCACTCACTTTTTGAATAATTTTTGAGTTTCATACAAAAATTTAAAAAATGTTTTCCTTTCATGTTTCTGAATCAGATCCAATATATTTGCATTGGTCGCCAAAATTCGAAAAATTAATAGGCAAATAAAGAAAAAGAAGATAAGACATTTCGTATCCTATGTTTCTTTGGGTTAATAATTCACGATTTTGTAATTTTAATGTTTTAGGTCATTTTATAGATCATAATTTCTTACCTGAGATCAAATCTGCACAAGAAAGCTAAAAATAGAAGAAATTAATTTGTTAAAATCAAGGTGAAGGTAGAAAAAAGTCATGTTAAATTTCATGTTTATTTTAACTCATATTCTAAAATATCAATATTTTAAATAACAGTTCTCTGTTGCACATAATGTGATGTGCTTGCTGATGATAACTGAAAATATAACTCTATAATAAAGATTGTAACGAAAATAGAGTGTGGAAATCATTATTACTTTTAGAGCACCAACCAACAAACCAAAAAAAAAAATACAAAAAAAAACTATAAATAAAAAATCAGAAAAAGGCAGTAACTAAAATTGTGGCAACAATGTTGAGTAGATCAATCCAGACGTGCATTTTAACTCATATATATATGTCGACACATAAACATATACAAACATATTTACATTGAATGTAAAATACATGCGAATGCATCGTGCCCGGTTTTACTCATAAATCATTTTATAATCAATTTTCAGTTGGCATGTTTGCTTCACATATGTACATCCACACACACACGAACACATACACATACATACACATACATACATTCTCCTGTACAAACACATCGATGAATGTGTACTACACACATTGACTACTTATTCAGTGGCATGCATCATACTCAGAATTTCCTTTGACAAAAGGGTAATACAAATGGAGAGAATTGGAAAATTTTTGATTTTTTCAAATGTTTAATATTTTATGACACCTGTAAAATTCTAGTAATCATCTGGTTTTTAACAGAATAGCTAAAAAAAATCTTCGGATTCGAGGTAAAATTTAAGGTTTTAAACTTCTCGATGAAAAATATTTCATATAGTCCGCTGATGTCTGTTTGTAAAGAATCTGAAAAGTTTTCGAAACGAAAATATATTTCATCAAATACTTAAAATTTTATTTGAATGAAATAACTGTTCGAGGTGTCACATTTTATTTGAAGTTTCGAATTTTGGGTATGAATATTTAAAAAAAATTATTATTGTAAAAAAAATTAAATGTTGATAAAAACCAATTATGGTTTCTGTTTTTAATTTACTGATAAATATTTAAATATTACCCAAAAAATCATAAAATATCATGCAAATCTCAAAGCGCAAATGTTAAATTTTCAAAACAATATTCGAACGAAATTTCAAAACATTAAAAAAAATGTTTGTGATTCCAATAAACACTAACAGCCTTATGCATACAAATTTACAAGAGCTTTATAAACCAATTATAAGCTAATTTTCATAAAGTTGTATTCATAAACGATTAATAGCTCAAAATACATTTGATAAACCTTTAATAAGTGTACAAATTTTAAAGTTCGTTCGACCCTTCTTTAAACCTACTATAAAGTATTCTTTTTACATTTTATCTTGAAAAAAGGGAATTTTAAAGATAATTCTTTATAAATTTACATTAATAGTCAATACTATTGCAATTGATAAACATAATTTTAACTCCGCTGGGAAATATGGTCCACTTTAATAATATAAGATTTTGTTCTATATTTCTCCGGCAGTGAACTACATGAGGTTCGCAAGTGAGTTTTATTGCCATTTTTGTAATTTATTGTTAACCTGTAACGGCATGTAGTAACTAAATACGTAAACATTGTGGCAGAAAGTCCACACAATCTAATATATCCACTCCGGAATTAAAATTATGTGTTTCCTCATAGAAATTAATTATTTTTTGTTAAAATTTAACAAAATGACAATAAAAATAAATTAATAAAACAAATTATAAAACAGTGATGTTTATTATATCACAGAATATTCGTCATTCGAATACTTTTAATAATAATTGAACTAAAATATATAAAAACGTTTGTATATTAATGCATTTTAGCTTAATATAAATTTACTAGAATCAAATAAAAATTTTTTCTCGAAATATTAGTTTTTATCTTCAAAAATGTATTATTACTAAAAACAAACAATGAAAAAAAGAGAATTAACGAATATTTTATCCTTATTGCAAGCAACACTAACAACGAAAAATGGGAAATAACAGAGAAGCTGTGCCAGCTTAGACAAAAAACAGTACATTAGTTATTGTGCCTTTAACAAACGTTTATGAATACTATACTTTTATAAATGATTTTTAAAGCTAAAGTGTTTGTTAACAAATTTGTGTTTTAAATCTACAATAAGTTTTTTTATGCATATAGCCGTAAATGAGGAATATCAAGTAAAGCTGAGTTTCCGCATACACCGTAATCGGCGCCGATAACGAAAACTGAAACTGAAAAACGTTGGTGTTCGTCGCCGTCTTGTTTTCGTTTCAGTTGGGTGCGTTGCGGCATAAAACAGAAACGAAATTATTTTTTAAGTTGTCATTTGGAAGTGGAAAATTGTGCATCAAAAAGCATATTGAAGAAGTACTAAAAATATGGAAAATTATAGTGTCGATGAAATTAACGAAGCCAATTATCGAATTGCTACCTATAACATGGTACAACATCAATATGAAGAAGATGTGTTATTGCTGTTAATATTGAAAGCACAAAAGAAAGAACAAAAAATATTCAGGTAATGTACAAGAACCAGCCCAGAGAAGGTGCACATTTGATGGCTGATGATACGAAATTTAAAGAATATTTTCATTTAAGTCGTTATCTTTTTGAATCCGTGCTGGATGTTGTGAAATCTGATTTGGAAGGAATACCTACCACCTGCAATAGAAAACCAATAATACCAAGACACAAATTATGCATTAACTTAAATTTAATGAAAATCGCTAAAATATAGCCAATCTTGGAATGTTTAATTATAAACATCATTACCCACAATCTATTTTTCCCCTGACTGTCACGGAATTTAGGATGTCGCACATTAAATAGAATTTCATTACTTTTTGACAAAATCTATTATTTTTTCCTCTTTTAATAAAAAAAATTTTTTCTTTATTCATTTAGATTTTCTTTAAATTTGAACTAAAAAAATAATTAAAATAATTTCGTTCCTATAGCACCGAAAACAACCTACTTGAAATTGTTTTCGTTCCGGCCCCAAATGACAGGCTTTTCGTTACTGATCGGTGCCGTTTCGTTTCCAATTTTCGTTAACGATTTCTGAAACGAATTGCAAATGTATGGAATTTCGTTTTCGGTGCCGATTACGGTGTATGCGGAAACATAGCTTAAGAGAGGCTATGCCGATGTACACTGAATCAATTAAGTCTCCGAACAGACATACTCATAACATAAACTACCAATTGATGGTCACTTTTCAATACATATTTAAACATTTTTTTAATTCATTTATAAAAAATCTTATAAACTAGAAATAAACATAAAAAAATACAAACATTTTCATTTAAAACATAAAAGTTTACATAAATTCATTATATTGAACTCAATTGCATTTGATATGTGGTAGGTCCTCCTTTTTGAGCAATTGCTGCATTTAAATGACTGTGCATGGAATGGACCAGGTTTGTTATTGTCGAGGAATCTATTTTACACCACTCTTTATTATAATGGCTTTTAGCTGAGCTTTACTCGTTGTATTGTGCTGTCGAATCTTTGTTTCCAAGTTATCCCATAAATGCTTGATCGGGTTGAGATCAGGTGATTGAGCTGGGCGATTTAATTGCTTAGGAACATTATAAATAAGACATTCCTTTACTAATCTAGAGGTGTGTATGAGATCGTTGTCTTGTTGAAAGCAATGCAAACGTCCCAAGCCTAATTTTTTAGGACTTTGTTTTAAGTTTTCTTTTAATATATTAAGGTATGCATATTTATCCATCATGTTTTCAACAAAAATGACGTCAAATGCTTCGGATTCATTTCAGTATTTGGCTTTCTCCATACCATTTTTTTTCCATCAGAACCAAAAACATTAAACTTACTTCCATCGCTAAAAGTAGCTCGACCCCAAAATAATGTGCTCGATAGCGTAATCCAATCTATTTTTCATGTTCACTTTTCGAACAAGGGGCTTCTTACGGCTTAGCCGACCCTTGTATCCATTTAGTTTAAAAGCATTTCTTACAGTTTGGGTGTTTATCGTTAATTCATCACTAGTTTTCAAGTTTCCCACAATTACACATGAGCTAATTTTTTGATTACCTTCTACAATCGCACAATTCTTCTTTTTAAGTGGTGGTCTATTTATCTTGGATGGTCAGTTGTTAATTTATTTGCCATTGTTCCGGTTTTTTATTTAACTGTTGAATAACGTACTGAATAGAGGAGCGTGGTATTTTTACAATATCATTGATTATGGCTGGATCTTTCCCTTCATTTTGCATGTTGATAATAATTTTCTTTCCATTGAAATTTGCTTATTTTTGCATTCCCTGACAACAGTAAAGCTGGTCCATTCCATGCACAACCATTTAAATGCTCAATTGCTCAGAAAGTAGGACCTACCACATATTAAATGCTGAGACTTTATGGTGATACTTTTCGTACAATTAATGAATTTATGTAAATTTTTATGTTCTAATGAAAATGTTTACATTTTTTTGTGTTGATTTCTTGTTCATAAGTTTCTTTATAAAATTAATTAAAAAAATGTTTAAATATGTATTGAAAAGTGACCATCAATTGGTAGCTTATATTATGAGTATGTCTGTACGGAGACTTAATTGATTCAGTGTATATGTGGGTATATATATATATTGTACTACTATAGAGGTTATACAGGGCGTAGGGTCAATTATAGACCGAACCTCATAAAAGTTGTTGAAAAGATTTAGGTTCATATTAAACTTGTTTATATCCAATTTCATAATGATATTCAATATTATAAGACCATTATGAATTTTTTTTCAAATTTTTAGCTTTCGTTTTGAACATTTGTAAAATAAATTTATTCAATTTATTGGCCACTGCTGGCTATGACTTTTCCCATCATACTGGCAACATATGGATTCCGAGCCAAAAGAACTGATCATCTTTTGAGGCCAAGAACGAATCAAGTCAATCGAAACAAATAATATTCGGAAGGGGCAACGTCTCAAACGAATCAGTTGCGTTCGGTACAGGTTCCCTGTGATGGTCTGGCCAGACTTCAGCAGCTCATAATAAAGAACATTACTTTAGCGCCATGGATATATGGCTTTGGTGTCGATTCGGCTGGTTGGCCGGGCTTCACATAGGAACTCTTACGCTTCGGGTTATCTTAATGAATTCATTTTTCGTCGCAAGTAATCATTCGGTGCAAAAATTATTTTCCTTTATAACGTTTAAACATCATTTCGGACTTGCAAAATCGCCTTTCAAGGTCTATCGGCTTCAATTCGTATGGTACCCAATTTCCCTGCTTCTGGATGTATGCTGCTGCTCGCAAATGATTTGAAATTGCTGCCTGAGTAGCTCCCAATGATTTTGCAAGCTCTGTTGAGTTTGACAGCAATCTTCAGAGAGTAATGCCCCCAATTCTTGGTTCAAACTTTTTTGGTTGGCCTGGGCGATCTTTGTCATCCGTGTCAAAATCAACACTTCTAAACCGAATAAACCATCTTTGGTGTTTACACTATAATGTTCAATAACTAATTGAGAATAAATGACACATATGTACCTTTCAGAGTCAGAGAAATAAATCGTGTTGACCTATTGAAAATCCCGCATTTTTTAACACCCAATAGACATGCTTCAATAGACTACAAACATTTATATTACTCTCACCTGATTTACTATTATTTTTAATTTTACTTGTAAGAGTTTACGTTAATTTTGGACATAAAAAAATTGACATAAAAGTATTTTACATGAATTTTGTAATGTTTTCAATTGACATTCATTTATTTTCAGGAAGTAGGCGTTATATAAGAGTTGTCATCAATTTGGTAGCTATGTTTAATTTAAACTTTTAGAATAAAAACATCTAAAAAATTCCCTACCCCTTGCTAAGTAACCCTTTAAAACTCGTGCATTCGTTTGGTCAGCGCAACACAACTCATCTCATGTGTTCACTTGTTGGTACAAGTACCCACAGAATCGTTTTCCAAGTGTTAATAAATGAAAAATATACTGCATTTGAATGTTTGCCACCAAAAAAAAAAAACGAAGAGAAAAAAAAAACAGTGAAAAGATGAAAAAGTTTCATAACAAAAACAAAAAAAATGAGTTGAAAGTTAAACAAAAATGAACATGTGAAAGAAAAACAACCATGACTATGGGACACGAACTTGTAAAAAAAAAAAATAAAATTATAGCACTAAACTCAAAATATATGGACACTTCAATAAAATGTTTGTTGTTTTTTTTTTCACACTCAATACTACGTACCCTACATAAATTGATAAAATGGCTAAAACCTTTTAGATCCGGTAGAATAAGCGACAAATAAACATGACGTGGATATGTTAAAGATTTAATTCGGTGGCATGTTATAATGTCACATCAGTAACAATTTTTAATGTCTGGTAACGTCCATATACATTATGATATTGAACACTGCCAATATGTTTCGAAATATGTCCCATAGAAACAAACTATGACTCTTTGCATGGATATTATGTCACTTTTTGGTGTGTCCTATCTTCCATCATATTGCGTTATTTGATCGCAAAATCTATACTTCTTTGCTTCTGTAACCATTATTTCAAACTACTACAAATTATACCGGCTATGTTTAGATTTCTCCCATTTCAAATCGATCAACTGTTTGCTTAGCCACTTCTTTGGCATCAATATTTTATACAAGAATTCTCCCAATATTGTTTGATTTTATTATGAAATTTTCAGTTTTGGTAAATATTTGTTACACATGCAGAATCTCTCATCTAAGGGTAACAAATATGTGACTTTTGCCAGCATAACTGTCAGCTACTTTTATTATTCTTCACATTTTTTTTTTTTTTTTCTTTTTTTGATTTTGTAATATGCTTGAAATAAGAAAAAAAACGATTTGTTTTCATTGCGAAAGCAGGCTGTGTTTAAACGGAAATTGGTAAAACATATTTTGACATAGCAATGCTTTTGTTCGAACAACTACAATTTATATGACATTTATGTGAACGTACAAGTGAAGTTGTTCGAGAGCATACACAATGTATACAGTCTACAGTAAGATAAAAAGTCATAAGAACTTTTAAAATATATTTGCTTGTAATTTTGCACCATAAAATAATGTATTTCAAGACGAAAACTTTAAGGAAAATGTTGCCACTGATACTTTAGCATGCTTAAAAGGTCAATTGGGAATATATGAATTAAATACAAGTAATGAAAATGCAGAACATCAGCTCAAATCAAGTCAGCACACTACAATAATGCGATAACAAAGTTGCACATTTTTACATCCGTTTTCTTAACCGATTGTTAAATTTACTGTGCATATTTTCCATACGAAATTTGTGTTGTTTCGTAAAGTTAACAATGATGAAAACTCCAGCATTTAGTTACTTGCAATATTTCCTTTGAAATATCATGGTTGATAGGTAATAAATAACGTATGATTATTTTCATAATTTTCTATGAATAAATATTGCTAATACGCTCCCTATGTTAAATCTATATATGGGGCATTTCATGTTAAGTGAACGAACTTTTGAAATCGATGTCTTCCGATTGGGATGAAATTTGCACCATGGTGAGTTCTATTGAAAAGTAATTTAGACACAATTTTTCAACAAGATCGGTCGAGAATTTTCTGAGTTAGAGGGAGCCAAATTTGACATTTTGGACAACCAGGTGTTTTCTCTCATATGTGTAACTTATAACCTATTGTTCTTAGCAAAATGTGTCCTTAATAGTTTAGATAGCTATTTCTTCAATATTTTAGTCGCTTAGAGGGATGCGAGTGGGATATTTATCAAAATAAATATTTTTGAGTTTTTTTTTTTTTTTTTTTTTTTTGCAAAAACGAACTTTTTTTCAAAATGGGCCCTTTTATTTATTTATTTTTTTTTTTGCTCAAAAGAAAAGTCTCTTTTTGGGTTGCGAGAGGGATAAAATCAAAATAAATTTGTTAACACAAAAATTGTATGTATTGAGTTACAAAACATTTATTTATAAGGAATACCCGGGAATGTGCTGTTCGAACGGTTAAGTTGTTCTGCCACCAATTATTGAGCCGCTTGAGACCTTTCTAAGTTATATTTCCGGCGTCAGTCCGATTCCTAAGCACTTCAAAATATCCCAAAGTACAATTCATGATTTCAAATGACTCCGCTGGGGCAACTAATATCGTAAACAATGTCAGCTTCATGCCCACCTTTAAAGTTCAAGGCTAAATATAACATAGAATTGGATCATTGCTACCGCTGCCTTCAAATTTATTTCTGTTCTAATTTAACATCGATGATCGATCATCAAATGAGGGTGACAATTTCACTAGAAATGAACAGGAGTGTGCATTTGGACATCGGAAATGGAAAAATTCCAACTAATCCCGCCACAAATGAGATTTCGTTCCCGAATTTCTGCCAAATACAAATGAATATTAAAGCCCTTGCGACAAGGTATTCCCAAGTCTTACAACCAACTACAAAAATTCGGATTGACTGTGGGAACGTGCAATTTTGGCACCAAAATATTACCAAATTCAATTGAAACTGCCTGGCAAAACAATAAAATACAAATCGATTAACACAGTAGAGAACGAAGAACAAGCCGTCAATTATCCTACTGAATTTTTGAATTCATTGGAACCAACCGGAATGCCACCGGTTGGTACAGTCCAACACTGTATATTAAAATCGACATCGAGATGCAATATAAAACGATGTTTTCTAAGGGACAGCAACGCGAACCGGGTTCAGCTAGTTATTTATAAAATACAAAAGTTTTTAGAGATAACTTTTAAAAAATATAATGACGGAAAAATGAAATTCGAATCTTTAAGTTTCTCATATTTGAAAATACACACCCAGCAAAAACTTTCATTGCCAAGTAATGAGTTAAAATGCAATATTCTGGCTTTTAAAAAACTTACATAATAATATTTTATCCCATTATTTTAACATGGTTAATAACTCATTGTTTGCTAGGTCTCGCAGAAGTCGTATCAGTAAAAACATAAGGAATAGAAAGAACGCATTTATATAAAATGCCTAGACAACTTCTATGTAATGTAACCCTTGAAAGCTATTAAGCTTTTACTTAAGCTATTAAGTAATTGCATGTTACAACCAAGTTTTTTCTGGGAAATGAAACAAACAATATGTGTTATGTAACAATTGTTTAAAGGGACTACTGCTAAGCTGTGAGAAACTTGTTTGGCCAATTTGGAACACATTCTGTGACAATTTATACCAGTACTTCTTTTAATGCCATTTATTGGAACTCTACGGATTTCTGCTGTTTTATTATCGAAAAATTACCAAAGTGTGTTAATAAGGAGTGAGATCGTAAAATTCTTATCACACGTTTTTCGTTAAAACTTTTAACCCAAGTATTATTTGATTTTTTTTTTTTGTCAAGTTACCTTTGTACAACATATCAGTTATTATGTTTAATGTCAATTCTATTCATCTGTTCTTAATCTGATTAAAATGAGTGACCAGGAAAAAGTGTGTACTAAAATTATTAAATATATTCAACAAAGCCCTACTTGGTCCTACAAAAAGTTGGCCAAGCATTCCAAGGCCTGCCGTCAAACTGTTTTCTGTTATTAAACAGTAGCGGGAGAACTTGTCCGTTCATAGAAAACCTGGTTCAGGTAGAAGGAATGGTTCGCATGATGTTTCTAAAGCAAAAAAAATAGAAAGCATTTCCAAAAGAGCACCCAGACATCCGGTAGGAAAGCAACCCGGTTAGCTCAGTGCTTGGTCTATTTGGTACGAACAGTTAAAGCTAATACAGGTTTAAAAACATACAAGGCTCAAAAAGTTCCTGACAGGAATGCTGCTAAAAATGTAGAGGTCAAAACAGACCACGGAAATTGAAGTCAAATTTTATAAAAAAATATTCCTGCTACATAATGGACGACGAAACGTATGTTATGGAAAATTTTTCGCAGCTTCCGGGACAATATTTTTATGTTGCTGATGCTGGAGGGAATGTTGTACAAAAGTTTAGGACCCAAAAGCAGACAAAATTTCCCAAAAAGTTCTTGGTATAACAAGCAATATGCAGTTGCGACAAAAGAAGCCAATCATTTGTTACAACGGGCTCTATAAATACCGAAATTTACATCAAGGAATGTTTACAGAAAAGGATGCTTCCAGTCATAAGACTTCTTAGTGTGTCCACTTATTTCCACTTATAATGTGGTATTTGTACCAAGAGAGGCAAATTCTTCAAACTGGCCGGAGCTAAGGCCAGTGGAGAGATACTGGGTTCTTGTTAAAAGAGAATTGAAAAGCACAAAAAAGGTGTCCAAAAGTGTAGTAAATTTTAAACGGAGATGGACAACCTGGTCGAACAAAGTGACAGGAATCACTATAAAAACCATAATGGAAGGGTTTCCGGAAAAGGTTAAAAATTTCATCACTAGTGATTAGATCTATAAAAATATTTTTTTTATAAATTGTAATAATAATTTCAATGAAATAAAAAAATCAAAACTGTAAGTTTAGTGGTTTCATTTTTATTAACATATATGTATGTTAATAATTTTTCGATCTCAGTCCTTATATATAGCAAAGTCGATAAAGCGATGCACAGTGGAGGAAATGAAAAAAAAAGTGGAAATAAATCTGTAACTACTAAACGACTAAGCTGATTTTAATATAATTTCCCATGGCTATAGAGGAGGTGTTGGTATATTTAAATTTTGAATTAGGGCTTATAACACCAAAGGGGGACCGAGCCACTGTGTCCCAAAGTGGAGCACCTCAAGTACATCCAAAATTAAAAACGATGCCAAATTTTTGTTTGCGATCTTGTAGTTTACGTGTTATTCGCATTTGAAAAGTAAAATTATATTTGTTTAACCTTTGTCTGCTTTTTTGCTAATAACAGATCCAATTCTCCCTAGATTTTCCTAAAACATCTTTTTTTGAATTAACAACAAATTTTTTAATAATTGAAAGAAAAAATTGTTTAAAAAATGTTACTGAGTCAAAGTTTAAGTGCATTCGAACTTTAAAAAAAAAATTGTTTCCCCATTTTTTTTTTTTTTTTCGAAAAAAATACTTACATTAATCTTAAATTATACAGAAAATAAGAAACAGATAATTAATGTATTTATATTTTTCTGAAAGATAACATTACGTGAATTATTATAAAATTAAAATAATATTAAAGTTCATATTATTGCGTAATCCAGAAGGCTCTGGATTACGCAATAATATGAATTTTATAAAGTAGAGCTATTTCTTATGTAAATTTAAACTTCATGCTAAATTTTCTCAAATCGCATAGCTGCCTTCAAAAAATGAATACCAGTTTTGTATGTTCTTCAATATTGTGCGAAGTAGTTTCTTCATTTGATCCAAAAATCAAAAAAAATCCCAAATTTAGGATTTTTTTAAGTTTTTTGGGAATTGTGGGATTGTCAAAAACAATTCACAAATTTTTTTTTTTCACTTTTGTATTTCGATCATTATTTTCTTTATAAGTGTAAAATTTCTTAAAAAACGATTCATAAACAAAACCTTTATTGCATTTTAAAAATTAAAATTTTCCAAAAAAATCAGCTACCATTTTTTATTAACATATTTTTGAAAAAAGTCTTCTATAATTTTTAAGATTTTTAAAAATCGGATCGCAAACAAAAATTTGGCATCATTTTTAATTTTGGATATACCCGAGGTGTCCCAATTTGGGACACTGTTCGGTCCCCTCTTGGTGTTATCAACATATCAACACCTCAAATTGCCATGGGAAATTTTATTAAATTATTTTATAAATTATCATTCGAAAAACCCCAAAAATATAAAATAAAAAAAACATCTGTAAAAAAACTTGTGGTTGGGTGTTAATAGATGACGTATGATTATTTTAATAATTTTTCTATGAATTAATATTACTAATACGAACCCTATATTATAAATATTAAAAGTGTTATATTAAGAATACACTACATCTTCATAAAATAAGTTAATGATTAGCAAATTTTAATAAATATTTTTAACTTATAAAGGGTATCGCAGTAAGAGGGCACTTTTTAAAATAGTGAAATTTTTATTTGTGCAACTGGCAAACATAAGTTTATTCCCATTAGTAATAATGGAGCGCTTTACGAAAGAACAACGCATTATAATTGTGAAAACTTGTTACAACAATTTAGAAAATTATACTGAGACAGCTCGAATAATTTTTAGTCGAGAAAGTGCACCTAATGTGTCAACCATTCGAAGAGTGATCAACAAATTTGAAGAAACTGAGTCGGTTATAGGCAGTAATACTCCTGTGCGTCAACGTACCGGTCGGTCTCTTGAAAACATTGGTGTTGTAAACGAGAGTGTCGATTAACGATGCCGAAAACATCAATTCGGCATCGTTCTTATCAATCTAAAATTTTACGCAGCGAATTTTTTCAAAAGACCTCCGCGTACAAAATTCAGCTTACTGAGGACCTCAAACAAGCAGACCATGGAAAGCGCCGGCAATTCGTTCAATGGGAAAATGAAGACAATGTCAATTTTTCAAAAAAAAGTCTTCTCCGATGAAGCGCATTTCGTGAATACACAAAATTTACGAATTTGGAGCTCAGACAAACATACAATCCATGAAATCCATGCACCCACAACGAGTAACTGTCTGGTACGGATTTTGATCAAGCGATTTGATTAGGCCTTACCTTTTTCAAGATGAGCCTGAAATTTCAGTGACTGTGAATTGCATTCATTACAGCAACATGACAAAAAATATATCTTAACCAAGAAAATACTTTGAAAATTCCAAATCATTCCAATATGTTGTACCAATACTGTTGTCATTCAGTCTTATGAGTGTCAGTTTATTGTAGTGCAAGTGTTGGTCATGTTGCTGACAGCATCAACTTTTTGACACACACACACACACACACAAGCACAGACAAAGTGTTAGATTGTTGTTATAGTTGTCTGTTTATTTTCATGTTTGCTCGTGTATATGTTCGAATGAGTTTCATTTCTGTGCCAGTCGTTGTGAATGACAATATTGTACTTCAATTTTAGCAAAAGTTCATGCATACAAATGTAGACTATTGTTTTTGCTGCTGTTTATGCTGCTGCAACGCACAGTTTTCTATTCATGATTAAAACTATCAGCTAAAAAAACAAACAAACAAACAGACACACACAAACACGTGGATCAACAAGCAAATGTGTTCAAAACTATTCAAATTTAAGTGCTCACTAAACTTTGGCTTAAAGAATACCAACACACTATACTTTTTTTTTTTTTTTTTTTTTTGTTCTATTTGGAAGTTTACTAACAAAAAGCTGGAACTTTTACCCTTTTATAATGGCGAGGTGAAATATTAAGTGTACTTGAATATTTGAAAACAACCAGACATTCAATTGAACTTGCTTTTTTCATTAAAATGTTAATAAATATTTTAGAGAAAACTTTGAATTTGTTTTAAAGCAGTGCTAAAGTAAATATTGAGTGACAGAATGATTTTGTGATTCAGTAAAGTTTAAAACGAGCTAAAATTTAGTTTATGAATTTTTATGCATACATAAATATTCATTTTATAAGTAAGATATTGAAGCTTTACCAAATGGCTCTCACATAAAGCTTGTTTCCATTTAAATTTCACAAAAGTTATGACAAAAAAGTCGTAGGGAGAAAATGATTTAAGCAATTGTCGATTTGTGAAATTTTATATTCTACATTATTTGATCAATGACCTAAATCGTCTCTTATAAGTTACTCTCTTGGTGATATAACACAAACTATTTTCAGATTTTAAAGGTTGCCAATTTACTATTGCAATGAAAGTGGAGCGGTTATTTTCGGTCTCTGTTTGAGGGTTTCCAGTTCGGTTTTAATCGAAACCGCGGTTTTTCAAGGCCTAAAATCTACTAGTATTTCCTAAACTTCAAATTACTGTTTATTTATTTAATTTAAAATAAAAAAGTATTGTAACAAAGACTTAATTATTTTCAAGCATACGATAACAGTATGGAGTACTAACTGACCCGGTGCGCTTCGTCACCCTACTTGAAAGAAAGTTATACTAATATATTGTTACGAATGTGCAATGGCGATTTGAATTTAAAGGTCTGTAACAACTGCCTGCAGCATTCATCATGCACGTCCATCAGTAGCATGCGGTTATTGGCATTGTTTATAAGTATGGCAACACTAAATGTTTGGGCTGCTGGCAATGACATCGAAGGCTTTAGAATTCGAACATACGAGTTTTGTCCGTTAAGAGCATTGTAGAAGATTCCCGAGAGATGGCGTGTGTATAAATGGTGGCAGAGGCTGCAGTCGTGAGTGGGGTTGATCATTGTCGCTGTTAGAGTTAACATCATAACATACCATAACATTTGGTTTATCTTAGAAATTGGTGTTGGTGCGTGATGTTTTTGATTCCAAATGACCTAAAAAAATGATTTTCATTACTTATACAACATTGGCCATCACGTGGTGGTATGCCAAAAATGTCGCCAAAATTAGTTATATGCCTAGTGTACATATCTGTTTGTACATTATAAAGTTTGTGTGCATTTCTACGAATTGATAAACATGTATAAAGACACTGAGTGACTATTTAATTCTGTTGTTGTTGTGCATTCTAAATAAATAAAGAGTTGTTACAATTTTAAACAACAAAAACTGCTTTTATTTTCAATTAAAAGTATCCGGCTTTTTAAAAGGAAATAAACCCACGTTTTTAAAAGGTAAAATCGTAACAATATAATGTTTATAATGCCAAAAAAAACCAACTAGCACGGACCTTAAAGTATACCGATCGACTCAGAATCACTTTCTCAGTCGATCGATTGTCCATGTAATCCTTGAGCGCAAAGAACAGCTCGCAATTTTGAAGATAGTTCTTCAAAATTGGGTACATGTGTTTGCTTGGCCCAATTAGGACTTTTTAGGTCATAAATATTTATTTTATATCGGTATCTACAGAAATTTCTCATGTCACCTACTTTAATTATGATCTGTTCATAATTAGTCTTAGCTTCCAAATAAGAACCACCTACAAAAATCACATTCACGAGCATAAATGTCTTAGAAATTATGGTAGCGAAAGAAAATTGAACAGAAATAAGTTTTATATATGTATACAGAAGTCATGTCACCTAATTTTATCATGATCGCCCCGTAATTAGTTATCATTTAAGGCCCACTTCTGGAAATCATTTTAACAACCATAAATGTCACAAAAATATTGATAGCCACATAAATTTCAATACATAGAAGTTACAGACATATAAAGTTCATGTTACCTACAATCATTTTATGACGATCGGTACATAATTAGTCAAATCTCACATATAACGAGCATAAATATTTTAAAAAATTTTGTAACTAAATAATATAAGGACTGAGATAGAAAAATTTTTAACATACATATATGTTAATACAAATGAAACGACTAAACTTACAGTTTTAATTTTTTTTATTTGATTGAAATTATTATTACAATCTACAAATAAAAAAAAAATTTATAGTTTTAATCACTAGTGATGAAATTTTGAACCTTTTTCCGAAACCCTTCCATTAACGTTTTTATAGTGCTTTCTGTCACTTTGCTCGAACTGGTAGTCCATCTCCGTTTAAAATCTACCACACTTTTGGGCACCTTTTTTGTGCTCTTGAATTCTCTTTTAACAAGAGCCCAATATATCTCCACTGGCCTTAGCTCCAGGCAGTTTGGAGGATTTGCCTCTCTTGGTACAAATACCACATTACTGTTTTTGTACCACACAAGGACTTGTTTACCACAGTGACAGGATACCAAAAAGTGGACACATTAAAAAGTCTTATGCATGGAAGCATCCTCTAAATGGGCTGCTTCCCTACTGGATGTGTTGGGAGCTCTTTTGAAAATGCTTTCTATTTGTTTGGCTTTAGAAACATCATGTGAACCAATCCTTCTACCTGAACCAGGTTTTCTATCAACGGACAAGTTCTCCCGGTACTGTTTAATAACTTTGGAAACAATTTGACGGCAGACCTTTGAATGCTTGGCCAACTTTTTGTAGGACTAAGTTGGGTTTTGTTTAAAATATTTAATAATTTGAATACGCACTTTTTTCTGGTCACTTATTTTAATCAGATAACAACAAATTAATATAATTGACATTAAACAATAACTGACATGTTTTACAAAAGTAACTTGATAAAAAAAAATCAAATAATACTGGGGTTAAAAGTTTTAATAAAAAACATGGACAGCCAGCCAGACGGACGGACGGAAGTGATTTTGAGTCGATCGCTGTACTTTAGGCTAATATTTTCGGTCATTGCAAACATCGGCTCAATTGCATAATACCCTCCCCACTATGGTGGTATAGGGTATAAATAGTATTCGAGAAGAATAAGGAGCGATGACTCCGGAAATCTTAGATAAAGACAACTTAGAAAAAGCTCGATAATGCAAAGCTGAAAATGGATAATCTTACGCCGTATTACTTAAAACAAATTCGCCATTAACAAGTGTATCAAATAAATCAAAACAATTTAATTGTCTTTTAATTAAAAATATTATGGATTATCCTATCCACACGCAGAACAAAAATATAGTTGTGGATGTTTACTGTAACCATTTTAACATTTGTAAATGTTTACCGCAACCATTTCAACATTGTTAACAATATTATAGTCACAGTAACTATTTATATGACTGTGGCAAGAATAATATGGTTAATTTACGATTCACATGATTGTATCAACCATATATATGGTTACAGTAAACAAGTATATGTTTGTGACAACCATTTTTATGATGAATAATTTTATCATAATATGTTGTTCTCAGATTACGATATCCATAAGCCGAGAGCAACATAATATTGTAAGTCCTTACTCATTGTCACAAACATAAACTTGTTTACTGTAACCATTATATGGTCGACACAATCATGTAAATCGTAAATTAGCCATATTATTGTTACCACAATCATATAAATTGTTACTGTGACTATAATATTTTTAAAAAACTTATAAAAATGTTGAAATGGTTACAGTTAACATGCACAACTATATTGTTTTTCTGCGTGCAGTTCCTTTTCATTGATCAACCTCAAAAATCAGTTTAGCGATCAAAACTACCAAATAAATGTTGGTTTCTTGATAAAATTTAGCAAAAATAACTTTAATGACAACGAATATTGTTTTCTTCTAAGTACTCCATTTCCATAACGTGGCTTGAATGCCTATCAGCCTCAGATGTGAATACGAAAATTAGCAGAGCTTTATATATACATCAATTGCATTACATAAACTATTACTGTTTATGTTTAGCTGGTATATTTTGCCTACACATGGCCGATAACACTTTCTTAATTGTATTTTTTATTGAAATTCTTTACCATCCTTTATTCAACAGCTGTATAGATAATTTTGAAAAAAGTATTTTTTATTTTCACATATTTCCACTAAATAAAAACATCGATAAAGTCTACATCAAAAACAAAAACCGCTAACATACAAATCAATATTATTTAAATTTAAAATATTCTATCCTGCACAAATATTTCAAGTTTTGTGTGTGTTGTTGTTTTTAAGCAAAACACCCTCCCATATTGTTAGTATGTCAAATTTGATCGCTCGTAGTTTTGGCTTCTTTTTTTTTTTGTTGGTATTATATTGTGAAGTATTGTTGTTGTATGATGATTGGCTTTAGTTGACTACATTTTGTCTATTGTTTTTTTTTTTATTCACATGTTGTACTTGTGCTATTGTGAAAAGCTTTTGATTTAAGTTTGTTTCTATTGTTGAAATAGTTTTGTGTGGGGAGTTCTTAAATGGGGAATCTGCTTAGATTTTAAATAAAAATAGGATATATAAAAATATGTTATATTCTGCTGTGCTGAATCTAGCATACCCATATTTCTAATGTAGGGGTCATATGGGGGGTGGGGTCAATTATGCACCGATCCTCACAAAAGTTGGTAAAAAGATTTAGGTTTATATAAAACGTGTTTATATCCAATTTCATTACGATATTAGTTATTATAGAACAATTGTGAATGTTCAAGTAATTTTCTGAGGGGGTCCTTGTATGGGGACTAGAGACAAATGTTGCACGATTTTTTACAGTATAATATCAGAGTACTTACAACTAATGTGTAAAATTTTATCATGATTAACGCATAATCAACATGTTTATGACTGCTCAGAATTAATTCCGGGAGTTATTTGTATTTGTATGGGGGCTAGGCGAAATCATGCACCGATATTGCCCATTTTGAATACTAAACAATCCTTGTCAACAAAAAGTATTGGTGAACAATTTCAGCTAGCTCCCTTCGTTTGCACAATATCGGGTTTTCAACAGACGGGCGGACATAGCTAGATCGTCTTAGAATCTTATGATGTCCCAGGATACATATCTACTTTATGGTTCAATGACCAATATTTCGATATGTTATAAACGGAATGACAAAATCAATCATCTTTTTGATGGCACACAGTAATTTAGAAACTTTTTCTTTGGAAATAATTCGGTATATCGCGAACTATAGGAAATATTGTTACAAAATTTCACATGGTTGGAGCTGAGGGGGCCAGTATGTGGCCCCTCAAAGTTGGTCACCTCCTTTGAAAAATTTTCATATATTACATGCAAAATCTGTTACACCAAACTTTTTGTTAAGTCAATGCGTGTTTGAATTCAGAATTTACATTTGATATGTTAGTAACATTTTTCATTAAATGTATGAAAAAATGTACAAAATTTTCAAAGGGGGCAAGGTTTGTGGAACTTCTGAAGAATAAATTAACACTTTTTGTATAAGTATTTGATATTGTTGAAAACCTTAGGACTTAAAGATTGATATTTTAGTAAAATTAAATAATTCTATAAATTTTTGGGACCTTATTCTCCTTAAAAACTAAAAAAATTATAATATGGTGATTTTCCATGAAGAAAAATATAAAATTTGAATTAATGTAAAATTTTAACGGTTAAAGATAACATAACAAAATTTGGAACTGATATAGATCCAAATGTCCTTAAATCAACGGTATTATAACTTTTGACATTTTTTATTTTAAAATACCAAAATTCCTAAACCGGGAAAAATGTATTCCAAAAACTGAGTTTTTTAAAAAAGTTCCTACTGTGATGTTATTTACCGTGTGATAGTAAACAAACTTAGTAAATGTTTAAGTAACATATAGGGTTATACAAATATGGAACATTTTTGTGGATCGGTGCTTTGCCTTTTTAAAATTTTTTACTTAAACCTAAAATTATTTTTTAAAATTGGCCAGGTTTGGATAGGCCTGGGGATGATGTGTCCGCTTTAGTGAGCCAACTTTTACTTTACACTATTTACAATTTAATTTTCTTCCTGTATCATATAAAACTTGTGTATAGTGGCGAAGAAAATTTTTTTCTAAAAAAGGAAATAGATATGGACTTTTTTGGGAAAAAACGTAAAAAATACGACCCTTTTTACATGTTCCAACTTTGGATACGTGTAACTTTTTTTAGGGACAAGATAGCTATTAGCAAGTTATTCCTATTTTATTTAGAATTTTATCACCAATGTAGATTATGTTTTAAAAATAAATTTCGTCAATCCGTTGGCCCGTCATCTCTAAAAAGCCATAAAAAGATCGAGCAAAATTAAAAAAAAAATTAATTAATAAACCTAAATATCTCTTTAACTAATAGAGATAACCTACATATGTACGTGCATTTTTTATAGATCTTCTTAAGGACTATTTCTATTTTAAATTTCAGCTCATTTGGATCATAAATGGATTTTTGGCGATTTTTTTTTAAATGAGATCGGAGGTGACCAACTTTGAGGGGCCACACACTGGCCCGCATTAGCGCTAGGAAGCTGAACGAATGCATATAAACTTAGAAACACCTCAGCTCCAACCATGTGAAATTTCGTAACAATATCTCCAATACCGAATTATTTCCCAAAAAAAAAAAACGTTTCTAAACCACTGTGTGGTGGGTTAAAAGCAGAAGTAATCAATATCAGTTATTTATAATTATTTTTTTCGTCAAGGTCAGGTTATAATCTTTATCTGCGAACTTGAAAAACAAATGGCAAAATCTCATTTAAATTAATAAATAATTGAATGTAATGTTTTCAATTTAAAAAAATCGACAATTTTATAAAAAAAAATTAATTTTGCAAAAAACTAATATTTTTTAGTGAAAAAAAAGTCGGGTTAAAAAATAGTTTTCCCCATTTTTACCGATTGTAATACCAGCCATTTATAGGCAGTTGCAAAGGTCTTCGAAATGACTATCATTAGATATCCATATTGTCTATATTTATGGCTTAGTAATCCTATTATAGACAAAAAAATAGGTAAAAAATCGAAGTTGTCCTGGTTCTTACCTTATATCTCAGCCATTTGTAGGCTGATTTCTCGATGTTAAATAGCAACCAACCCGAGTGTATAGCGGCTAGATTGATATATGAATCACGTATGTATTATTATTTGGGGGCTGCGGAAAAGCATTAAAAAGCCACAAAAACTAATAAAAATACCAAACCATGTTATCAATAATCCTTTTTAAACTATTATTCGGAGTGACCTTTTTTGTCACATTTTGGTATTTTGCTTATGTGGACGAGTTATTTTCGATCTCAGGTTATTATAGTCCGGCTATGTAAGTGATTATTTTAGAGATATGCTAGTAATGGCTTATTTAAGTCCCTATTTTACATTGATCACTTTAAGCCAGAGATCGAAAATAACTCGTCCATTTACCAAAAAACCCAAGTTGTGATTTATATTTTGGTGATAAAAATAAATCACTCAAAATAACAGTTATAAAATGATTTTTATTTACATGGTTTCGTATGGCATTTATTAGTTTTTGTTGTTTTTTAATGGTTCGATGTGAGACAACCAATTCAATTGTCCTTGATCTTAATAACTGTTACTTCTCTTTTATTTACATACAATAACATATTTTTAGTAATTTTTAACAAATTATAGAAAAAATATGATGAATATGTAGTAATGCAATTTCAAAAAGAAATTGTTGGTTTTCGGGAATAAATTTTACATTCAATGATTTATAAATTTAATATATTTTATCGTTGATTTGCATCAAATGAATTTTTGCGATTTACTTTTCACGTTCGCAAATAAAAGTCACAAGCTGACCTTTACGAAAAAAAATAATTATAAATCACTCATCTAGATTATTTGTGTTTGTTTCTTTTTAGTTTCTCTCAACCCCTAACCTAAAATGTTCTCTAATAAATCACTCTCTCAGTGATATAACAACAAAAATTATTTTTAAATGGCTGCGAATGTGAATTTACCATAGAAATGAAAGTGAACCCGTTATTTTCGGTCTCTGCTTTAAGCATATCACTGAATTTTTGTACGGACTATGATCCCACAGCATATTTCTCTACCAATATTTCGATGTCATGTGGTGCGCCATCATAAACCATTTAAGAATCCCCTCCTTTAAACAAATAAGCAACAATGTTATTGTTCAACTAACTACTTTGTGTTAGTTGAAGTGCATACAACTATTTATAAAATCAATGAGAGTGTGTGTGTGTTTTTTTTTTCGATACGAACAATATAGAATCTGTTGTGTGGATGCACCAAAAACAACAAATAAACCAAACTTAGTTTTTCAAAAAAATTCTTTTCAAATGTATAAAAACAATTGTTGAATTTATTTGTTTCAGATTGTTTCTTTTTCAGAGCGAGACAATTGTTTACACAAAATAAGTTAGAAACAGGGGGAGGGGCTAAAAAAAAAAAGAAATTTAAATTGTTAAATCAAAATTTCTTTTCACTTACCAACAAAATGGAATATTTTATTTGTTTAGCACCAAAAAAATAAGATAAAGTATTTGTGTGAATTTTTTTTTATTTTTTCTATTTTGGGAATTTTTAACAATTAAGGAAAGAGTTATTAGTTGGAATTTGTTAAATACTTGGAAATAGGCTAAGGTTTCTATGGTTTTTCAAAAAGTAACAAATCTTACCTCCAATAACTGACAGTTTTCATACAAAAATAATTTTAACCGACAGTATAACTACACAGAGAAAACAGATTCGTGATAGCAACCGAATTTGTTGCCAATTGAATAATTCGGTTGCACACATGGAATTTTTCGGTTCTATCAGCAGAAAGTCAGTTGACAGAGATGAATTTCGGTTAAAGCAACTAAACATTTTTTACCGATCCTAAAATGTTGTAGCTACAACTGTAAAATTCGGTCACTAAAGTAGAATCATTCGATTGGCAACAAATTCGGTTGACATCACGAATCTGTTTTCTCTGTGTATTAGTTAACATATAACCAGACTTCGTGTTAAAGGGGGTTAGTATAATTGTTTTAATAACTTAAATGTCATTTTGAAGGCTACATATCTGTCATTTATTCTCACTTAGTTATTGACCATTATGGTGTAAACAACAAAGTTTTTTTTCTACGAAAATTTCGAATAGTGTGCCAACAATGCGTCATATGCGGGATGTTAAGCTTTATTATTCTTACTAGTGAGGCTCTACGCACTACGACCCATAGGCTCTTTTGTGCAGCCTTAGATTTTTATCAGATTTCGGCTACGTATAAAGCCTAGTATTCTATTTGGAGAGAGATCAATTACGTCCCCCGGGGCAATATTGGCCCTACCGAGCCATTTTGATCTGCATATTGCTAGCAATGGGCAGTCGCATAGAACATGTTCAGAGGTTTCGGTATGTAGTCCACAAAACCTGCTGTGTTCATTGTGAACGTTACCTAACATGATACTGTAGTAGTAGGATATTGTATGTACGGCCCCAATTAATTTTTATGGGCAATTAAAATTTGAAATTTACTATGAAAATTTAAAATTTAATTTCTGAAATTTGAGAATTTTAAAAAATTTTTTTATTTGAAGTGCGTCGCCGCCGCCGCATGTGTTTACATTAGTGCGTGTGTGTGATCGTGTGAAAAAAAGGTTTTGTTTACATTTGGGAACTCGCCGTATGGATTCTGCATATTGTAATTGCTGCGAGCCTGTCCGCGAGAATGCAGTCTGTCCGCCTGTGTGGGTGCGATCAGTAGTGATTGTTTGGTGACATCTACACTAAATGAAAACTAACACCCCACTCCACAAAACATAATGTAAACAAACGATGTTAAAGTGTGAAATGATTTGTTTTATTTACGAAAGGAATTGTTTGTTTACATTGCGAGTAGTAGGATCGACCCCAATTGTGTGTGTTTAAAAGAGTCAAGTGTATTTTGCTGTATGCTGAGATTGCTGTTCGCCTAGTTGAAATTTTCAATCATGTTCGTGCAGAACTTTTATTGTTTTGTATGTACGACCCCAATTGTGTGTGTTTAAAAGAGTCAAGTGTATTTTGCTGTATGCTGAGATTGCTGTTCGCCTAGTTGAAATTTTCAATCATGTTCGTGTAGAACTTTTATTGTTTATTCTTGCACAAGTGAAGCATTCTCTTTTTTAAATCTCTTGAATGCTCTCCGAAATTTGTAGCTAGGCTTAATAATTAGCCTTAAGTAAAATAAGATCTGATGTTTTAAATCAGTACATTTTTGTATTGACTAGAGTTGCAACAGTATCCTTCGTGTCCAATATTAAAAAGTAATTCAAAATAAATATAGTGTATGTTCCTATTGTGAAATAGTTATTAACAATATAATCAAATAAAATTAGAGATCTAAATTAAAAGTTGAAACATTAGCATTCGTATCCAATAATAAAAAATATATATAAATTAAAAGTGAAAAAATATTCTTCGTATTCAATATTTAAAAATATATATAAATTAATTCAGTGAAAAATTAATTATAATATAATCAAAATAATAAAATATAAAACTAAATAAAATAATAAAAATAATATAAAATAATAAAAATGAGTTCTGCTATGTTAAAATGTAATGTGTGCAATAAGGTATTCAAATTCCAGAAAGCATATTTGAAGCATATTCAAAGCCACGATCAAGCACAACGAGTTGAAATGCAAAATATTGTACCAGTGCAACAACAACACCAATATCCATATTCTTCATTTGTGCAATATCCATTTGTACAGTATCCAATGGGATGGAATAACCAACCAATGCAGGCACATCAACAACAATATCAATATATCCAAAATGGAGTATCGATGCCGTATTATCAACATCCAATGGTGTATTACCCCATTAATCAATATGGACAATATCCGACACCAATGATGTGGCAGCAAAACCAAGTGCAGCTAAACCAAGTGCAGCATATTCAAGAACGGAATCCAGAACAACATCTTCAAGAGGAGTCTCTTCAGGAGGAAAAAGAAGATAATCAACAGAAAAATCTTGAGAAAGAACAAAATCAAGAAGATAATTTAGAGGAAGAAAATCTTTCAATAAATCAAGTTGAAGATATGGATATCTCAAATGAATCTATAGATCTCGATGTACAAAGATTTTATGAAATCAATAGTGCGTTTAAAAATAATATAGCAACATATGGTATCCCGAATAAAAAAGAGCATATTCTTTTTGAAGAATTTGTGCAGGAAAACCTCAATATATTCAAAAACAGAATTGAAGAGAGCTTAAACAAACATAATATTGTTAAATTTAGCATAAGTATTGTTTGTGAATACATCAAAATAATTGAAGATGAAATGGAATTCACAATTATTACGCACAGAGCAAAAATGAGTTTGTTAACAAGAGGTGATGATGTTAATAATATTATAGCTAATCAGATTAAGGAAATTGAAACAAAAATGTCTGAATTTCAAGAGAGAGACTCTGGTTGGACTTTAATACGATTAATTCGTGCTGAGATTAACATTAATAAATCTTCACTGGTAAAAGGATCCAATTGGATAAGCTCTCCAGAAAAACTGGCTAAAAGACAAGCATGCATCAATATAGAAAATGATGATGAATATTGTTTTAAGTGGAGTATAATTTCTGGTATGGATACTACCATAATTAACCATAAAGAACGGTGTAGTTCATACAATATTAATAATATATGTAGTGAAATTATAACACTACAAAACAATGTTAATTTAGATTTTTCTTCATTAAAATTCCCCCTGAAATTGAAAAGCATTCCAATATTTGAGAAAAATAATGTGAATATCAGTGTGAATGTGTTCGGCTACGATGATGAGGCGGATGAAGTTATTGGACCATTTTACATTACCAAAGAAGAAAAAGTTCATCATCTAAATCTGTTGTTATTGGAGAATGACAATGGATTTCATTATATTTTCATAAAATATATATCGAGGTAAGTAAATAACAAATAATAATAATATAATATCTACATATTTTTATTTAATTCTTATTTTTTCTTGATAGGCTTTTAAAGAACCAGTATACAAAACATTGTGGTAAACTTAATTTTTGTAATAGCTGTTTGCAGTATACCCATAGTACGAGTATAATGAGCAGCCATAAGAATGAGTGTGGAAAAATAGTTACCCAAATGCCAAGTCCCTGGAATGCTAATACACAATTCAAAAACTTTCAACGACAAATGGATATCCCATTTGTAATATATGCTGATTTTGAATGTGTATTAGAGAATATTGAGACTAATGTAAGTGGAAAAACCAAATTTATTCAAAAGCATATTCCTTGTGCATTTAGTTATAATATAAAATGTATATATAACAATAATTTAGATATATTTAAAATTTATACTGGAATAGATGCAGGAGAACAATTTGTTAAATTCATAATGAAAGATTGTGAGGAGATTTATATTAAATATTTAAAGAGAAATAATAAATTAGACGATTTAACAAGTGATGAAATAGAAATATTTGAAAAGGCTAAAAATTGTCATATATGTAATAAATCTTTAGAAAGTGATCGTGTTAGAGATCATTGTCATATTAGTGGTAAATTTAGAGGAGCAGCACATAGCAATTGTAATTTAAATTATCAAGTTCCCAAGTTCATACCAATATATTTTCATAATTATTCTTCATACGATTCTCATCTTTTTATAAAAGAATTAGGTAAATATTCTTCAAAAATAAAAGTTCTTCCTCTTAACAAAGAATTATATATATCTTTATCATATTTTGCGGAAATGAGTGATAATCAATATCTAGAACTCAGATTTTTAGATACAATGCGGTTTATGGCAGATAGTTTGGAATCATTAGCAAATAATCTTACAGTTAATGATTTATCTGCTATTAAATATCATTTTAAGACTGAAACAGAATTTTGTCTTATGAAAAGGAAGGGGGTATTTCCTTATGATTATTTAAATTCATTTCAAAAACTAAATTGTAATCAGCTTCCATCTAGAGATGATTTTTTCAGTAAACTGAACAATAAGGAATGTTCTATTCAGGAATATTCACATGCAAAGGAAGTATGGGATACTTTTAACTGTGAAACGTTAAAAGATTATATGGAACTATATTTAAAAACTGATGTAATCTTGTTAACTGATGTATTTGAGAATTTTAGGAAAGTTTGTAAGAATATATATAACTTAGATCCGTGTCAGTATTATACAGCACCTGGTCTTTCCTGGGATGCTATGCTCAAGTATACAAATATTGAGTTGGAGTTACTAACTGATATAGATATGTATAATTTCTTTAAAAAAGGTATACGTGGGGGGCTTGTGCAATGTGTGAAGAGATATTCAAAAGCTAACAATAAATATTTAGATGATTATGATGAGAGTAAACCTTCTGAGTTTCTTATTTATTTAGATGCTAATAACCTTTACGGATGGGCAATGTCTGAGTATCTTCCATATGGAGGTTTTAGATGGTTATCAAATCAAGAATTTAATTTAGATATAACAAATATAGAAGACAATTCAGACGTAGGATATATATATGAGGTTGATTTAGATTATCCATCCAATTTACATGATATACAAAATGATTTACCATTTTGTGCAGAAAACAAACAAATAGGAAACTCCAAATACAAAAAGTTAATTGCAGATTTTTCCCCGAAATATTCATGTTATTCACTATAGAGTCCTAAAGCAATGTTTACGAAATGGTTTAATTTTAAAAAAAATTCATAGAATTTTAGTTTTTAAACAATCTCCATGGCTTAAAAAATATATTGATTTAAATACTATGCATAGAGCGGCAGCAAAAAATAAATTTGAAAAAAATTTTTTCAAACTACTCAACAATGCTGTATATGGAAAAACCATGGAGAACGTGGACAAAAGAAAAGACGTAAAAATTGTAACTGATTGGAAAAGATCAAATCGTAATCAGTTAGGAGCTCAAGATTGGATATCAAAAACCAATTTTCATAGTATTTCAATATTTACAGAAAATATGGTTGCAATTCAAATGAATCGAGCAAAAACTTATTATAATAAACCTATATACTTAGGCTTTTGTGTACTTGAACTTTCCAAATGGAAAATGTATCAATTCCATTACAGTTACATGCAACCTAAATTCAAAACCAAACTATCTCTTAACTACATGGATACTGACTCTTTTATTTATTCAATTAAAACAAACGATTTTTATAATGATATTAAAAGTGACATTGAACAAGAATTTGATACTTCTGAGTACCCCGAAAATAATGAATATAAAATTCCTCTCTTGAATAAAAAAATTATAGGTAAAATGAAAGATGAAAATTGTGGAAAAATAATGACAGAATTTGTAGGACTGCGATCTAAAATGTATTCATTTAGTGTTAAAAATGAACAGGAAATAAAAAAATCAAAAGGTGTAAAGAAATGTATTTTAGAAAAATATACTTTAGCCTCTTATAGAAATTGTTTATTTAATAAAAGTATTGTATATAATAATATGTTAACATTTAAGTCAAAAATGCATCAATTGTATACAAGTCAATTAAGAAAAATTATATTAAGTTATGAAGATGATAAAAGAAAAATTAAAAGTGATGGTGTCCACACGTATGCGTGGGATCATTATGCTATTAAAGAAATAGATCCTGAATATGAATTAGATATGTTATTATTAGAAATACAACGATTTCAGGATATAAATTAGATTTAAAGAAATAAGTTTAAGATAACAAAAATAAAAATTCAATTTTTTCATAATTTTCAATGTGTTTTATTTTATTAAATTATTTGGTTATAAAATAAAATAAAAGTAAGTATAAAGCTCATATTTTTAAATAATTTTACGAACTATTCCAGTTAAGGGTGAGTACTCAATTAAACGATCATGGATGATTAAACAATATGCTGATGTATTCTGTATGATGGATGTCCTGGTTTCAAATTGAATTTTCAAATCAATAGGTCCTCCTTTGATTGATTCATTTTGATTACTGATATCAATTACAGCAATTGGATTATCTTTAAATTCTGTGAATGAAAGTAGTGGTTGTGGATCTTTCATATAAAAGTTTTGTTGAAACTTTGCGTACATATCATATAGGATAGCATAACGATTTTCATCAAACTTTAAATTTAAATCATCATATGGATATGTATCTGAATTTAAGTGTACTTTAATATTCGATAAATCTGAATGAACAAATTTATTATCTTTTTCAAATATAAATATAACATATCGTGGTCTTTCTCTGTTTGTAGAAAGTTTTACATTCCAGCTGTGCTTCATTCCACCTGGAAATGTAGGATTGTAGTAACAATCCCAACTACGAAATGCTAACGGCAAAGATTTTCCTTCTTTAATAGTTTTCATAAATTGAATTTTCTTATAGTCTGATAATTGAATATGTTGAACTTTCCATACAATATTCGTAATTGATAAACTAATATCATCTGTTGCATTAGTTGAGTAACAAGCATTTGTATCGTTTGAACTTCTTAAAAGAATTAAGTCGTGTTTGCTATTACATATTACTTTTTTAAAATCCTCAGCAAATCCAAGTAAACGGTTAAGTGGAACACAAAAATTAAATGTGGATCCGGAAAAATCACCATTAGTACTCCAGCCAGCATTGCTCATCATATTACTTTCAAACGAATTTAGAGAAATATAATTTTTAACTTTGCTTGTTATACCAAGATAACGTGTTCGATCAATTTCTATCCCATTAATTTCATAACGGATTTCATCAAACATATGACCTACACAATTATTTCTTAGTCGGGCGTTAGGAGCATTTTCACCACTCGCTGTTTTTAAATTTCCTTCGATGTATAGGTAGCTTTCTGATGGCAAAATATGTAAATCTTGATTTTGAATAGTTATTCTTATTTCATCATTATTTTTAAAAGATTGAATGTAGGGTACATAGCTATGATAATCTTTTTTAACAATATCCTCATCAGAGAATGGTTTCTCAGCAATATTTAGTATTTCAAACATTGTTTTTAACTCGAATATTAAGTTGCTTTAAGAATATCTTATTTTCTTCTGTTAATAAAGGTCTTGTTGGTTTGAATGATTGAACAAGAGTGTTGCGAATATTTTTATTAATTTTATATTTATTATAAATAATCATTTCGTTCTTGGTCTAAGATGAATTCGAAGTGTAATTTCTTCTCCTCTAAAATTTATTAAACGTCCTTCCTGATCTACGATCCGTATCTCAAGACAACTGATTTCCTTAACGTTTACTGGCAAATAAATAAGGTTTCTTGGTCTTTCAGCTAATTTATAGCCTGGAGGAACATCTAAGGTAAACTCGTGAAGAATATGTGCTGGTAAGTTGTTCATAAAGGATCCTGTTATAATATTACATTGCAATTGTAGAACATTAACTTTTAAAATATTTACTGGAAGATTTGATATATGTTTTTTATTGGGCTCTAAAATTGTTTCATTAAAACCAAACAATTTTCGAATGGACCGTTTTTTATTAAAAAATATATTTTCGTGTGAGGATATTATCTCAATTTGCAGTGTATTATTGTTGGCTTCTATTTCAATGGACTTATTAGAATTTTTTGTTTTATATTCATCTTTAATATAATCAACAATATCTTGTAATTCATAAGACCCTATAGGAATTTCTATTATTTTATCACCAATGTGAAATAAATTATTGTCATAGTCTACATTCGGAATAGAATTATATGATTGAAAGTCGACCAAACAACATTCATAATTAATATCCCCCAATTCTATAGGTGGGGAGTAAATTGCTGATAAAATTGAAGTTTTGCCGCTCAATGTTAACATTGCTAAAGTCTATAACTGAATAAATAAAAGGCAGTATATAATTATGTTTTATATATATTTTTATTTATAAAATCTCATTTTCAAAAAATAAATATAATTTACAACACATCATTTTTATTTATCCATGAATTATGCTGTTTCGGGAAACCTAACCATTTCACGAAAACTTTGTTACCCTTGATTTTCAAGACTTTTTCAACCAGATATGAATTAGGATATCTCGTACGTAAAATTTCCTCCTTATAAAATCCACCTTTTATTGGATTTCCTTCATAGTCTTCTAAAATGTATGTTGTAGGGTTAGTGTTTTGTATGTAGCGTATCTTAAATATTTCTGTAGTCCAGTTTGGAGTATATCCTTTTTCAAATATATTTTTATATTTACTGATACGTACATGATCTCCAACATGGAAACGCGATGTTTTGAATATCTTAAGATGATTGTAGACAGTATTCAGCAATGTTTTTTCATTTAAAGATGTGACATTGATAGGAGCCATTTTAATGGTTCGATGAGTTTTTTCATTATACTTTTTAATTAAATTTTTATAAATATTAATCCATTTATAGGTACCATTGTTACTAAATTCCTTCCACATAATGCTTTTTAAAGTTCTATTAAAACGTTCTACAATTGAAGCTTTCATCACACTGTATGTAGAATAATGATTAATTGAATAGTCTTTCATAAGATTTTTGAACTCTTTATTAAAAAATTCCTTTCCGTCATCAGTTTGTAGATTTTTTGGAATACGTCCCAATTTCAGTATATTATGAAATGCTTCTGATACATCTGTAGCTTTTTTAGTTTTAATTGCTGCAGCCCAGCCATATTTTGAAAAAGTATCAATAACGGTCAATAGAAATCTGTAACCATTATTATATGTAGAATAGTTCCCCATTTCAACCAAATCTGCCTGCCATAAATCGTCAATACCCTTCATAATAACTCTTCTTCGTACGAAATTTTTACGAGCTTGTGAGTGAAGCTCGTTTACTATTGCTTTCTTTTCCATTGTCTCTATCTGTTAGCATCAACAGTAATAGTGATTACTTTATAGATATCATTTATAGTTTTATTTAAATCATTAATTTTCTTTCTCATTTCAATAAATTCTTGACTTATATCTTTTTTTAACATATTTTGTATGTGGTTGACTTGCGTATAAAGATATTTTTTGTTGACTGCATCTCTGTCTTCTGATGGGGACGCAACGTTTTTGATTTTTTTATATTGGATATCAAGGTTGTTATTTTCGTCGACAATAATACCCAAAGTTTTCGAAACATCTTTCTTTATTAACTCTGTACTATATTTTTGTTTATAGTAATGACCAAATTTGTCAACAGGCATTAGTTTATATCGTTATCGTTTAAATTTGTTTATATAATTATTTCTGCTTCTCGCAATTCTTCAATAATAGAGACAATCTCATTAGTATGATTATTGTTACCAGCTTGTTGTGACGCTATCAAAAGCTTTAGTCGTTCTATTAATTCGTTAGGATCGTCCCAGTATATATAGTTAGGTTTTTGAAGATTTACTCTCATAAGTCCTTGACCTGTGTGAGTATCATCTATTAATTTTTTTACTATTTCTTTATACTTAGTTCCTTTGTTTGATTTAATTTTTCCATTAGGATTGAAATTTACTCTATGTGCGTTTGTATTCAATAAAATTTTTTTATATATATTCAACTCAGATACATCATAGTTATCAGGTTTTTTATAGAAAAGAAGTTCAAATAATCCAGGCGTATATGCCCAATGCTGATTTCCTACTATTATTTTTTCAGAACTGACTTTTAAATCTTCGTTTCCGAATTTCCATTGTCCACTTTCATCTTTATGAGGTCCAAACACTTCATCGAGCTTTTTATTTCTTTTCAATAATGATAGGTCAATAATATCATTATCATCGGACTGTGAATAGAATATATCGTCTTTAACTGTTTCGCTATCTTTCTTATAGTTAAGATTAATATTCTTAGAATATTCTTCATCTTCTTCATAATCAGAATCGTTTTTAAATGTACTGTTTTCATTTTTTGTATTTCTTTTTTTAGGAGTACTGGTAATGAAAGATTTTTGATGTGATTTGTTGGGTTTAATCGAACTTTCAAGCTTTGGTTTTAGTAAATTCAAAGCATTCTCGTTTGATAACTTAACAAGTTTTTCTAGTGGTTCTGTTAAAGGTTTAAATGTGTTTTGTAAGTCGTTAGTTGTTGCTTCTTCACCCATTTTTATACTTTGAAACTTTTTTTTCAAAATTTTTCTTGATTTAACTAACTCTTTTAAAATTTTCTCCTCCTCCATAATTTTGTTGTTGAAAAATAGGACTTTTACATTCGAAAGCAGAATTTAAACTAAATATGAATAAAAATATCAAAGCCTTTTCTATATCGTCCACAATTAATTTCATCATCTTTGCTAATATTTAAAAATCCATGTTTATCTTTCCAACATTCACGACAGATGTCGCGAAATTTATCCAAGCTCATGTCGCCTCCAACATGATCGTTGTATATATTTCTTAAATTCAAATCATCTTGCTTAAACATAATTATCATGTTTGCATTATCACGTATAAGATGCTTTGGTATACGTGTATATGTTTGACATAAATAAAATGAATCTACATGTTTATGTCGCCCCATACAAAAATATGCTCGAATATTATTTTGATTTTCACATGCTACATCATCAAATATAATTATTGAATTTGGTTTTACGTCGTCAGGTGATATAACATCAATATTATCAGAAAACGTATAATAACCCATTCCCTTTACAGATGAAATAAGTTTACTTAGATATTCATATTTCGGTTGATATAATGACTTTGAGTACAGATAAATATTCTCAAATTTTAATCCATTAGGACTTTCTATTAAACTGAGCATTACATTTGTCTTCCCACAATTAGATGGTCCAACTATTAATGCTCTTATAGAATTCGGCAATAAAGAACTATGTCTTTTTATATTATTTTGTGTGAAATCTAGGTTTCTCACTAAAATATTTGACTGTTGCTTTATTAATCGCATTTTGATTACTAATCATCTACATTTTATTACATTGCTATATACATAAATTTATTTATTAATTATTTTTTTAGATAAATATAAAAAGTATATAAAATGATTGTATATCAAAACAAGATAACCAATTCAAAAAGAAATGTTGACGGAAGAGGACTAGTAAATAATTTAATAAATTCATTACCAGTTGAACTTCACTTACCCGGTTATCAATTTTGTGGCCCTGGTACAAAATTAAACAAACGATTAATACGCGGTGATAAAGGAATAAATCTATTAGATTCAGCTTGTAGAGCTCACGATATTGCATATTCAAAAAATACTGGTATCGATCAACGTCATCAAGCAGATAAAGAACTTGCTGAAAGTGCTTGGAGAAGAGTAAAAGCTAAGGATAGCACTATAAGAGAAAAAGTAAATTCATATATTGTTGCCAACGCAATGAAGGCTAAAGTAAAATTTGGTTTGGGTATCGATGCTAACACGAAGAAGAAAATATGTGGGAAAAAAATATTTAACAACGCTATAAAAGCTGCTAATATTATTCTAAGAAAGGAAAAACCTGAAGATATTAATAATGCTATTAAAATCGCCAGAAAAACAATTCAAAAATCTTTTCGTGGAAAAAAGACTAAAATTATTATTCCAAGAATTATTAATGTTCCTAAAACTGGAGGTTTTCTTCCCCTTATACCAATCCTAACAGCACTTGGTGCCTTGGGGACTTTAGCCACAGGTGGTTCAGCAATAGCAAAAGCAGTTATATCTACTAAAAACGCTAAAAAACAACTAGAAGAGAGTATACGACATAACAAAGCTATGGAATCTATTTCTGTTGGTAAAGGACTTTTCCTTAAACCATATAAAAAAGGTTATGGAATGTTTGTCAATGAAATTCCAAAAAACTATTAAAGCAGCTACCCAGACGTCCTCTCACTGATATTGATTTACAATTGTTTGGAAAGAAATATATCCCATATTTTAGAGGCGTTTACATGAGAGATAAATTACCAAAAAAACCTAAAAACAGAGAATGTGGAATTATAAATTTGGACTCATATAAAGGACCTGGTTCTCATTGGGTAGCTTACAATAAAGATAATGACGTTGCTGAATATTTCGATAGCTTCGGAAATTTACAACCTCCTCTAGAAATATTGAAATATTTGGGGAACAACGTAACATATAACTATAAGAGAAAACAACAATTTAACTCATATAATTGTGGACATTTATGTTTAAAATATCTATGTCAATTGAAATAAATAAATGAAACAACTTTTAAATATTTTTATAATTTATGTTTTTTATTTAAAAAATATATGTTACATACAAAAAATATTATTATGATAAATAAATTTAAATTTATTTATTTATTATATTAGCAAACTTCATCATAGCTACCGGTTCTAATTTTTTCTTCACGACTCAAGTCTAATGAGGTTATACTTCTGTTGATTGGTAACGAAAATCGGCTACTCAGCTTATAATACTTCTCTATAATTTTCATAATATTTTCTTTCTCCATATCAACATGAAAAGAAGTACACGAAGCAGTATTTCCAAATCTTTTCTTGAATAATCTTATTTTCTCCAAATGCTCATCAAAAATTAAATTTTCAAACTGATTCAAAAATTTATCAATATCGAACATCTTGTCAACTAGAGCTCTCTCAAATCACTGAAAATATAATCTGAAAACCATTCCCTTTTACCCAACAAAAGAAAGATTTTTTTTTCTTTGTTTTTTTATTTTTTATTATAGTTTTTATAAATATTAATATTTTATTAATAAGAAGCAAAATATGGATTACTCTTAAAATGTTCTCTAAGTTCTAACTTAAAATTTGAATCATTCGTGTCTTCTGCCACTGTCTTCGTTATTGAGAAAGCTCCATCAGAGATTTTTTGAAGTACATCATTTTCCAAGGCATTAAATCGTTTTGGTAGATATACAATTCCATCACCTAACTCAAATACTACTGCTTCTCCATATTTTGTTGTTGACCGATATGCACCATTAATAAGGTAAGCCTTATTTGTCACCATATCCTTCACGCTAAGGATAGTCTTCAAATTACGGGAGTTGAATATTGTAATTATATCAGTGTTTGAAATCATATTGCGTTATTTAAAATATATACGTTGCAACTCTAGTCAATACAAAAATGTACTGATTTAAAACATCAGATCTTATTTTACTTAAGGCTAATTATTAAGCCTAGCTACAAATTTCGGAGAGCATTCAAGAGATTTAAAAAAGAGAATGCTTCACTTGTGCAAGAATAAACAATAAAAGTTCTACACGAACATGATTGAAAATTTCAACTAGGCGAACAGCAATCTCAGCATACAGCAAAATACACTTGACTCTTTTAAACACACACAATTGGGGTCGTACATACAAAACAATAAAAGTTCTGCACGAACATGATTGAAAATTTCAACTAGGCGAACAGCAATCTCAGCATACAGCAAAATACACTTGACTCTTTTAAACACACACAATTGGGGTCGATCCTACTACTCGCAATGTAAACAAACAATTCCTTTCGTAAATAAAACAAATCATTTCACACTTTAACATCGTTTGTTTACATTATGTTTTGTGGAGTGGGGTGTTAGTTTTCATTTAGTGTAGATGTCACCAAACAATCACTACTGATCGCACCCACACAGGCGGACAGACTGCATTCTCGCGGACAGGCTCGCAGCAATTACAATATGCAGAATCCATACGGCGAGTTCCCAAATGTAAACAAAACCTTTTTTTCACACGATCACACACACGCACTAATGTAAACACATGCGGCGGCGGCGACGCACTTCAAATAAAAAAATTTTTTAAAATTCTCAAATTTCAGAAATTAAATTTTAAATTTTCATAGTAAATTTCAAATTTTAATTGCCCATAAAAATTAATTGGGGCCGTACATACAATATCCTACTACTCTTAATGTAAACAAACAATTCCTTTCGTAAATAAAACAAATCTGGAACAATATCGATCATGAATGAAATTGTCTGCTATTGCAACAGGCTCGCAGCAATTACAATATGCAGAATCCATACGGCGAGTTCCCAAATGTAAACAAAACCTTTTTTTCACACGATCACACACACGCACTAATGTAAACACATGCGGCGGCGGCGACGCACTTCAAATAAAAAAATTTTTTAAAATTCTCAAATTTCAGAAATTAAATTTTAAATTTTCATAGTAAATTTCAAATTTTAATTGCCCATAAAAATTAATTGGGGCCGTACATACAATATCCTACTACTCTTAATGTAAACAAACAATTCCTTTCGTAAATAAAACAAATCTGGAACAATATCGATCATGAATGAAATTGTCTGCTATTGCAACAGGCTCGCAGCAATTACAATATGCAGAATCCATACGGCGAGTTCCCAAATGTAAACAAAACCTTTTTTTCACACGATCACACACACGCACTAATGTAAACACATGCGGCGGCGGCGACGCACTTCAAATAAAAAAATTTTTTAAAATTCTCAAATTTCAGAAATTAAATTTTAAATTTTCATAGTAAATTTCAAATTTTAATTGCCCATAAAAATTAATTGGGGCCGTACATACAATATCCTACTACTTACTGTTAACCACAGTGTCCGGTGAATAATCCAGTAAGTATCCTCAAGTCACACTTTCCGAGCGAAAGCAACGACTGGAATCTACGTCTGGATAGGATAACGAATCGTTTAGACTGTCTTAGTCCTGATAAGTTACCCCAAAAACGAGCAAATTCCGATTCAACTCAGGAACGAATACGTTCCATAGTATATCCACGAGGGATGCCAAAGAACGGTTCAGGACCTATAAACAAGCGTCGTGCGCCCCTGTTGGCAAGACGATCAGCGCGTTCATTACCAGCATGACCTTCATGGCCAGGTACACAGCACAATTTAAGTTCATTGTGTACGCCGAGTTCATTTAATGATGTCCAGCAGGCCATTACAACACCAGACCTCACTTCATATGACGATAATGCTCTAAGAACAGCCTGACTCTCAGACATAACAAATATTTTATTATTCCTTAATCTCCTTCTTAAACATTCATTGGAGCATATAAGGAATGGCATAAATCTCCGCCTGAAATATTGATGGGAATGTACCCATTGGGAACCAGCCCCAGTGTCACCATTAGCCTGTTTGGAACCATCAGTAAACCATACTTGATCGGCATTATTCTGCCACCAAATCTGATTTAACCATTCGTCCTTTTCAGGTATAAGGACCTTGAACTTCCTATCTAACACCAGAGTTGGTGTCATATGGTCCGATATTGCAATACTAGGATCATTTTCAAAGATGCCTAGAATGCGCATGTGCTCAACCAGATCTCCCGGCATTATACGGGATATCCCCGGTAGTCTGGATAGACTCCTATAGGCCTCCTCCATTACCAATATATGTAACGGTGGGATGTGAAGGATTGCTCCCAGAGCATGAGTGGGACAGGTCCTCATGGACCCGGTAATAGAGACACAGATGTGGCGATATACCTTGTCAAGTAATGTTCTCGCAGTCACCTGTTCCACCTTTTTCCACCATGCCAATGCAACATATGTTATTATTGGCCTAATTACCGTAATAAAAGTCTAATAAATCATCTTAGGTTACAACCCCCACGTTCTACCAAAAAAATTAAGCTTTACTTCTTGAATTTGAAAAAAGTGCGACAGAAGCACATCGATTGCTCACTAAAGCTTATGTAGAAAGTGTTCCATCGATTTAAACACTAAACATGGTTTGTGCTGTTCAGAAATGGTGGTTTTCACACGGAAGACAAGAAAGTTTGCCTCGTTGGAGGCATCACTCTATGAAGATTGTTGTCAAACTGAACAAGAGCTTGCAAAATCATTGGAAGCTACTCAAGCAGCAATTTTAAAACGTTTACAAGCAGGGATTCATCCAAAAGCAAGGAAATTGGGTACCCCATAGTAATTGAAGCCGAGAGACCTTTAAAGACGATTTTGCGTGTACGAAAGATTATTTTCTCACCGAATCATTACTTGCGATGAAAAATGGATCCATTGCCGAAGGATAATACGAAGCGTAAGAGATCGTACATGAAGCCCGGCCAACCAGCCGAACCGACACCAAAGCCAAATATCCATGTCGCTAAGGTAATACTCTGTATTTGGTGCGAGCAAAAGGGTCCTATCTACA
Source organism: Calliphora vomitoria (assembly GCA_942486065.2). NCBI lineage: Eukaryota > Metazoa > Arthropoda > Insecta > Diptera > Calliphoridae > Calliphora > Calliphora vomitoria. Next base: position 40,477,347 of record OW818031.2, read on the forward strand.
ATGAGCTGCTGAAACCTGAACAGACCATCACAGGGAATCTGTATCGAATGCACGTATTTGTTCGTGGTGAGCACTGACCGAAACAAGCCCAGAATATTCGGCCAGTTATGAAACCTTAATATTCCGTAATGACAGCGCTCGGTGACATGCCGCAATACCTTTTAAATATTATTTAGAAAGAAGTGGCTTGGAGGTTTCGCCTCACCCACTTTACAGTCCAGAACGTACCCCGTCCGACTACTATTTGTGCCGATCGATGCAGATCGCTCTCTCTGCGATACGGTGTGCAGTTTTTTTGGTTTAGAATCCTTATGTTGCCAGAAAGATGGGGAAAGGTCGTAGCTAACAATGGCCAACGTTGAATATTTTTTTTCTTAGGCCAGCTCTCATGAGTTGACCCCTACTCATGCAAAGCATTGTGTTGGAACTAGGAAACTAGGATATGGGAGGGAGGATAAAGCGAGTAGTGTTTGGGGATATTTGATTTGAAGTTTCCTATATTGAAAATGACAGGAGGAAGCTTATTCCACATACGTACAGTACGGCTAAAGAACGAATTTTCCATTTTCCTGTCCAGTCAACAACGAATTCATGAGCCCTTGCGAAGAACGTGTGTTGCTTAAAAACCTATGGGTTTCGGGAACAACTTCCCTAATTTCAGCAGAGCACATACCAAAAGGCTACTATGTATTGGTCATGCCAACACATGGAATCTGTACCGAACGCAACTGATTCGTTTAAAGCTAGCATTTGCCTAAAAAATCCCAGATTATGCAGGCAGACATGAAACCATAATATTCAATCCACATGTTGTAATAAATAAAACTATTTATAACGAAGGTTTTGGCTCGCCCCATCCGACTACTATTTCTTTCGATCTGTGATACGCTTCACTTTGCAACAGAGTATCAGAAATTGGCATGACTCGTTCTTGGCCCCAAAAGATGAGCAGATCTTTTGGCTCGGAATGTATATGTTGCCTGAAAGATGTGAAAAGGTCATAGCTCACAATGGTCAGTACTCTGAATAAATTTATATTGTACCAAGGTTTTAAAAGCTAAACATTTTAAAAAATCACTCATTTTTGTATTAATTTTAAGCTTTCTGTTCCAATTTTAATATAATTTTTAGTATTTACTTCCTTAATAAGTATTTCAAAAGTTTGACGTCAAGGATTTTTTCCAAAGTTAAACAAAATTATGAAAAACCTTTGTAAACTAGTGTAATAATTGAAAATGCTCCAAACCCAGCAATGTTTCTCAATCAAACAACCCACACTTTATTATCAACCATCACACACCATTTTTGTAATTACAAAAACTAAATGTAAAATTTCATTATGCTTATTCCGCTTGATGGATTCCAAATCACTTTTACTACTCACCACACTAAATGCCTGGAACAAAGAAAAAATCACGAAAAACTGATTAAACAACTGAATGTTTAAATAACCTTTTTATCCGCATTCTCCTCATTGTTCCCAGAGAGCAATAATAAAAGAATTATTTGAAGTTAAATACAATAATAGTGGGAAAACAAAACACAAGAAAAAAAAAATAAAACATACTGCATTTAAACCACCATTAAAAAATCTAAATAAATTCTAAAAGCGGAACCCGAAAAAAAATAATAAGCTAAAATAACTAGAATAGAAAAAATTCGAAATTAATTAGTCAACACTTAAACTTTTCACGCAATGTGGATTTGTATTTTTCTTAATTCCACTTTAAGCTTCACATTCATTCAACTACTTTTAACTACCTTCTTTCGACTCCTTAAGAAACTGAGCTGAACTGTGTCTGGAACACAAAAGCCAAAAAAAAAACAAAAAAAAACAAAAAAGTCAAAAGTTAAGAAAAGAAAAGAAATATACACAAGCTGAACAAAATGGAAAAGTAGTTGAATATAATCATAAAAGTAGTTGAGTATTAAGTGAAAATTAAAAAAAAAAAAACAATGTGCACAAAACTATATATATATTTTTCTTTCTTAAAATCAAGTATTAAAAAACAAACCAAACAAAAGAAGTGAAAAATTCACTTAAAACTCGAAAAAAAAAAACAAATTTCAAGCTCATTTTATGTGGTTACTGTGAAGGCAGTAGAGCGTCAAGTCAAACTTCTTCAAATCTCAATGCAGCATTCAATGTGCCAGCATTCCAGCATATTGAATGTTAAAGAAGACTAAAAAAACATAAATGCAGAAATTAAAACAAAATTATATAGAAGTTAAATAAATATAATAAGCACAATTGAATAGGATACTAAGTAAGTATATAAATAGGTATTGAAGGAATAAATTTTGATTTAAATTAGAATGAGAAGTGTGATAAATAAACAATCTTAAATGTTATCATACAGTTAAGAGCTTTTAACGAACCAAAAGTCGATTTTATGTCAGTTGGCTCATAAAAACTAAGCTTAGTCTGTGATCACTTGTATTAAAAATTCAAAATCGCCAATATCTCAGTATATATGGTTCAAATTTAGAAAGTAATTTGAATCTGAAATCACTTATATTCTAACCAAAACGATCATGATCTGTGATCACTTATATTTCTGACCAAAAATATTAATATTGTAGTGAAAGATTTTGTATGTTAAACATTGTTTTTTTTTATGAAATACTGATGATGTTGTTTATTTAGGTATTAAAAGCTAAAAAGTGAATTCTTACCTAAATAGTGTTTTAAAGTTTTTTTTTTTAATTACAAAGTGGCAACGCTAAAACAAATGTAGTTGTATCTGCACAATTTTGAGCCGCATGGATCGCTAGTTCATTATACGTCACAACGCATATCTTCGGCAGGAAATATCAAATGTCAAATGTAAGAACAATTGTCATACGAGATTTACTCCAACCAAACTCTTTTTCTATTCAACCTTTCATGACACCACATCTAATTTAAAAGTGTTAAAGTTTCAATTAAAAAAATTGTTTATATTGTGTGATTTAATAAATATATGAATTTTTTTTTATTGTATAAACCAACTCTCCAAAAGGTAATAAATAATAAAAACTATTATTATCAAAAGATTTTCTTCTAAATTACAATATTATACTTTACAATAGATTTTATATAAGAAAGCGGCAATTTCATTACATTTGTGGATGTGTTTGCTTACTCTAAAATATTAATCTTCAGGAAGATTCTATATTGAGTTAAGAACAGCATTAAATTTTAATTATTTGTAAGTCAAATAATTTTACACAAAAAGGTAAATAACAAAAATAGAGAAAAAGAAAAACTTCACCTTTTCTTCAAATTGTTTTATTATATTATAAATAATACATTTTTTTATTAGGAATTTATTGTCTTCTAATTATTTGCAATCATCAAAAATTACAGTGGACTTATTGCATTTGTCACCGCTGTATAAAATTCTTAATAATTGTTTAATAAGAACCAAACAAAAATATAAGCAAAAAACAAGAAAAAAATAAGAACAATTAAAAATTCCAAAAGAAAACAACAAATATAAGGGACCAGAAAAAGCATAGAGAAAGAGTTGAGCAGCATTGTTTAAACAAATTTACCTTCGCAACATCTACTAGCGGTAAAGCCACGATATTGTAATCTTGTCTTTAAACTTAGCACATATAGAAAACAAAAAGGCAGTGACAACAACAAGTCTAAGCATAATTAAAGAAATATTAAAAAGTGATAAATTCAGAATTTTTGCAGATCAACTCCGCAAAATCCTCAAATATTGGTCCACGAACTATTTGGCTAATTAAAAACAACAACATCAAACAAACAAACAAACAAACAAACAAACAAACATCATCATCATCATTTCATTAAAAAAAGTGGTTAAAAAAAACTATTTGTAACTATAAAATGTATTTCGATATACTAAAATTAAACTTCAAAGTGGTTACTTATGTTAAAATCCTGATTTAAAATTTAAAATATTTAATCTAAATTAAGTAAAACCTAATGCTAAATTTCTATACAAAACAAACATAAATTACAACAACAATGCAAGTTAAAACAGTTCCTAATTCCTAAATAAAATAAAAAATTCAATATCTACCTAAATCTATTCTAAAGCTAATAAAAGTTCTTAAATCTATATTGCACAATAGTTAATTTCAATAAAAATACACCATGAAGTTTAATTTTGGTCAGTTTAGTCAATACCATTAATATCTTATTTTTTTATTTATTTAGTCTACATAAGTAATTTTAAGTATAATCATATATCCAGCCCTGCTCTAAACATAACTAGAAAAGATAAGAGTATTTAATCCCCTTAGCATCAACATATTCATCAGCATTTGAAGAGGCCTCATCAACAGCTGTGTTTCGCATCATGTTAAGTTGGTGAGTCAATATATACATGTTTATATTTTTCTAGTTATGATCTCTTAGATTCATATTTTTAATATTACTCTTAGAATACATACTAAGAAACAAAATCTATCACAATCTTTTATTTGTTTAGCAACAATAAATGTTGCAATATCTTTAATACAGGAATATCTCACGTTTTGTTTCTTAGTACCCTACATATAGTAAGTTGATACTATGATACTTTGTCATCGGTTATTATAAATTTATTATATTTAAATATTTTTTTTTGCTATTCGGTAAAGACTAAACACTTTTGTTTCGTATTTTTTAGTGGTTAAAATTACTTTTATGAATTAATTTGTTTCAATTTTTTTTATTAATAGTTTCCATTAAATTTTGTATTTTATAATGAATTCAACTTGAACAAAAATATATTTTCGAATATGGATAGCTAAATAATTTAAAATGTTTTCTTACTGATGTAAAGGAATAGCGTAGTTAAATGTGGGATCTTGGCTTAAAATTATTGCGCCGTCAAGATCTATGGTTGGGCGGGTCAAGAGGCGTTTCGCTCTCCAACTACATCAAGGAGAGAACAAAATGTCAGTTTTCATGGTTGAGGATATGTAATTCAGTTTTTTTTGTTGATCTTAAATAGGGGTTTTTCAGTAACATCAAATTCAAACGATCAACGTCCGGTCCATTTAGTTATAGGTTTTTAGGGAGTCTATAATATTATTTATGTGATAAATATTAATTCCTTTTTGGTAAGAGAGATTCAAGAGAACAAGAATCCCCCCACCCGACTGACAGCTAGCATTGTCAATGGCTCCCGTTCGTTCTCATTTCTCTATTAGAGCACAATCGCCAATAGGAGGATACAGCCTTTTACCGCTGTAGTTAATTTGTTCATTACATAAATTGGCGCCCAACGTGGGGCAGGGAAAATATAGTAATGTTTCTGAAAAGTTTCATATCTAGTTTTCTTTGCTCTAACTACTTCATTTTTATTTGGTTTTAAATTTCATTAACTCATAGGTGTTTTCAGTTTTTTATGAGAGGAAATCTGGTATATAAATAAACTTTTGACTCTTTTGGATATTCATTTATTTGAGGATTTAAAGGTTCGAATATTTTGACCAAAGATAATCTAAAAGTTTCTTTTATATTCAGATCGAATCTCGTATCCAATTTAAAGCATTTTTGGCAGTTTGTTAAACTAATTGTTTTGTATTTTACAGTCTATATAGTCTCAGGCATCCTGGTATATATTCGGAATTACAATACATTTGCTGATTGCGATTAATTGTCCAATAATACTAGTTTCTTTTGTTTTAAGCCATATATAGCATGCCAGTTAGATGGAATGTAGAATATAGAGTTATTGTTTTCCAAATTCGATAGACAAGTTTTGATATTTTTTTCTCAACCATTAATTTTCATTTGAAAACTGTTATAATTAAAATCCTTTTCCATTTACATCACGATAGTAAGAAAACATAAGATAATTTCATTATTAATTAGAAAAATAATTTAAATATTCTTGTAGAGAATACAAATATCATAAGTTATATTTTTATAATATTTTTCGTTAAATTGTTAGATTACGAAAATTTAATTCGATTAAGAATGTTCATCCTATTTAAATATCTTTGGCTTAAATTTCAAATTACATATATATTTGCTATTTCTAATCCAAAATTTTCTTTGTTTTGATTAGATTTTTATAAATTTTTTTTTAAGAAATTTTATATTCTATTTTGTCTTTAAAAGACTTCAAACAGCATTTTTATACGGAATCAACTGAATTAAGTTTTTGAGTGTAAAATTACATCTTCATGAAAATACATACATATATTTATAAAATTTAAATTTTTTTATAATCTTTCTTTTTCAAATTGGCTAATGATTTAATTTTGTTTGTTCTTCAAAAAATACACATTATTGGCATATTTGGTTGCTGATAATTTGATATTTTATTCAAATTAGTTATTTTTAATTATTTAGATACATACTTTATTACTTTGCGGTATAAATATTTTATTTTATCATGATGGAAAGATCACCTACTACTTCACAGGCTGCAGAGTCTGCTAATATTGTTACTTTTGACAATAGTGAACAAAATTGTATTGTATGTAATGATAAGTTATGCGAAGGCCAAGAATATTTAGTTATTTCTGAATGCAATCATGCATTTCATCGTCCTTGCATAGAAACATATTTAGCGAATTCTTCGGAATGTCCAAACTGCAAACGGCCATGTGCTCTTTCAGAGCTTAGAAGAATTGATTTCCCAACTCAATTTCAACCTACTGAGAAGGTTAAAACTAACCCCAGAGGAAGACCTCGCGGTGCTTCTAACGCACATGTAAAACATTTTACTAGAAGTCAAGCAAGAAATCTCTTTCATGATCCTCAAACTCCATTACAGGAAGGAAATTCTAATATTGTTTTATTAACTCCACAAAGAAATCCACCGAACAGAAGTTTGAATAATTCTCCTCAAATCCGTAATGGCAACCAAAATCAGAGATTTGACTCTAATAATATACCACCAAATATTGATTATTCACATATTAATTATATGATAGAAAATACAGTTTCTCGATTGTTACAAAATCTTAATTTAGTTCCCACAGCTCAAGTTCAAAATCAAAATATTCCACCAGTTCAAATTCAAAATAATTCGACCACACAAGATCGAAATGTCCCTTATTCCATTTCCCAACCACCACCCAGACCACAAGGTTCTAATCCGAATAGTGATTATTTGCGTGTCAATTCTAGAAATAGCTCATCTTTTGATGAACATTTAGCTATTCGATCCGATAAGATCACTTCCATAATACAGAATTGGAACATAAAATTTGACGGTTCGTCTAATGGAATCAGTGTAGATGAGTTTTTATATCGTGTCAGAAGTTTAACTCGTGAAAACTTTAATAATGATTTTTCCATAATTTGTAAAAATTTGCATGTGTTATTAGCTGGCAAAGCTCGTGACTGGTATTGGCGCTATCACAAGCAAGTTGATAACATTGATTGGAAGGAATTTTGTGTAGCACTCAAATACCAGTACAAAGAATTCAAATCTAGTTTTGATATTCAGGAAGAAATCCGAAACCGTAAGATGAAACCAAATGAAACTTTCGAATCATTTTATGAAGCTATATCTATCATGCTAGACAAACTTGAAACCCCAATTCCAGAATTAGAATTAATTGAAATTTTAACTAGGAATCTTCGTCCAGAAATAAGACATGAGATATTGTATGTTCCAGTCTATTCAATTGCTCATCTTCGAAAACTTGTTCAGATGAGAGAGCACCTTTTAAGCGACGATTATTATCGTAAAAATATGACCTCAAAATTTCATCCAAATATTGGAGTTCGACGTCAAGTTTCTGAAGTTGATGGTCCACATGATATAGATTTCATTGAACCAAAAACGACCCCTGATTTGTCAGTTGACGCTGTTCAGCAAGCTTCCCTAGAGTTGAAATGCTGGAACTGCGAGCAGACAGGACACTACTGGGAAGATTGCCTTGAACCCCGAAATATTTTTTGCTACGGGTGTGGCGCAAAAAATACTTACAAGCCACAGTGTTTAAAATGTTCAAGTAGAAAATTAAACCATTCAAAAAACGGGAATGCTCAGAACTTTTGCCGCAACCGCCCATAAAAACTATGAAATTTGACCACATTGAATTTGATTCTAATAATATATTGAATAATAAAAACAAAAAAATTTTAAATACTTCTACTGTTTCTACTTTTTCATCAAAAGATGAAAATTTTCATAAAATATCTTACCCTATTTGGCCATATCATATAAGATTACAAAATTACTTACAGAAACGTAAAGCCATTTTTGAATGCAATTCATTAATGTCTGTAAAATTTAAAAAACCTAAACGATCAACCTTGCGAATACGTAATTATTATAAAAATCGGAAACAATTTTCTAAATACATTTTATCTGCCATTTTTAACAATACTAATGATAAAAGATACTATGCTGCTGTAAAATTTCTATCTTTTACGGAATTAGGTCTTTTAGATACAGGAGCAAACATCTCATGTATTGGCTCAGAATTAGCTACTTATGATTTTTCTCAATTTAAGGAATTTGTCTCTTCAAAATCATGTGTGAAAACTGCCGATGGTAGAGTACAAAAAGTGATTGGTTTCTTGCATGTAGACGTCACCTTTCAGAATATGGTCCGTAAAATAAAGATTTTAATTGTACCTACTATTACACAAAAATTGATTTTAGGGCTAGATTTCTGGAAGGCATTTAATTTAGCACCAGACATTTTTGGAAATATTATATATACGTCAGCGAATGAAAGTACACGAGATACCATTTTTAGTCTAATAGATACAAATCCAGTGAAGTCTATTAAACTGTCCGAAGTTCTTGGTGAATCGAAGAATTCAGACTCTAATTTCGAATATCCTCTAACACTCACACAACGTCAACAGCTTGCTGCTATTATTGAGTTTTTTCCAAACTTCGAAAAACAGGGATTAGGTCGTACTAGCCTTATAAAACATACTATAGATGTTGGTGATTCGAAGCCAGTAAAACAGAGATTTTACCCTGTTTCCCCAGCAGTGGAAAAATTGATGGCTGGTGAAATTGACAGGATGTTAGCATTAGGTGTTATAGAGCCCTCTTCTTCTCCTTGGAGTTCTCCAATGAGACTTGTTGTGAAGCCCAACAAAATTCGCCTGTGCCTCGATGCCAGGAAAGTTAACCAATTAACTAAAAAGGATGCATACCCGCTTCCTAATATAGAAGGAATTTTTTCTAGATTACCTAAGGCAAATCTTATATCGAAGTTAGACCTCAAAGATGCGTATTGGCAAATCGCGTTAGCTGATGATGCAAAACCCTTAACAGCATTCACCGTACCGGGTAGACCATTGTACCAATTTGCTGTTATGCCCTTTGGGCTATGCAATGCTCCCGCTACAATGTGTCGTTTAATGGATCAACTTATACCCCCCGATTTACGTGATTGCGTGTTCGGATATTTAGATGACCTTGTCATTGTGTCTGAAGATTTTAATACCCATTTATCCGTTTTAATTCGAATCGCTGATCATTTTAAAAAAGCTAATCTCACGCTCAATGTCTCAAAGTCCAAATTCTGTATGACTGAGGTCAACTATCTTGGCTATATTATAGGCAATGGAGGGATAAAAACCGACCCCGATAAAGTAAATTCCATAAGAAACTGGCCAACACCTAAGAACCTTAAACAAGTTCGAGGATTTATTGGTTTGGCTGGTTGGTATAGACGATTCATCAATAACTTTTCGTCAATCGTATTCCCTATCACAGAAGTTTTGTCTACAAAAAGAAAATTTAATTGGACACCTGAAGCCCAAAAATCATTTGAAGAAATAAAAGATTTACTTACCTCTGCTCCCATATTATCTAATCCTGATTTCCGAAAAAAATTTTATTTACACTGTGATGCCAGCGATTATGGCATTGGCGCTGTACTTATTCAACTCGATGATAATGATGAGGAAAAACCAATCGCGTTCATGTCCAAGAAATTGAACACAGCTCAACGTAACTATAGTGTTACCGAGAGAGAATGTTTAGCTGTACTTGAAGCTATTAAAAAATTTCGTTGCTATCTTGAAATGCAAGAATTCGAGGTCATAACAGACCATTCTTCCTTAGTTTGGCTAATGAAGCAACAAGATTTGACAGGACGATTGGCTAGATGGGTTTGGAGACTGCAGGGTTTTAAATTTTCAATAAGTCATAGGAAAGGGAAGAATAATATTGTGCCGGATGCATTATCTAGGATCCCATGTCCGGATATGGAAAGCTTAGAGATAACTGAACCGGAGATAGACTTAAATTCCACTCATTTCAATGATGAAGATTACATAGCTTTGAAACAAAAGGTCAATGAAAATTCATTAAAATTTCCAGATATTAGGATAATAGATAACTTTGTTTATATTAGAACTTGTCATTCTACCGGCGATGAGGAAAAAGACACTGAAGCATGGAAGCTATGGATTCCTGAAAATTTGCGAAATACGCTTATCCAAAGATTTCACGATTCACCAATCACAGCCCACGGTGGCATGGTTAAAACATTAGAGCTTATTAGGCGAAAGTTTTATTGGCCAGGTTTAGTTCGTGATGTTCGCAAATATATCAAAGAATGTGAGATTTGTAAGACGACAAAATCTCCCAATTTCATAACCAGACCTAATATTGGTAATCCTGCTATAACCACACGACCCTTTCAACGACTATACGTTGACATACTTGGACCATATCCACGTAGTAAGCTAGGACACATAGGGATATTAATTGTCCTTGATCACATGACTAAATTTCATTGGTTACACCCACTCAAAAAATTTACAGCCTCTGTAATTCAAGATTTTCTTCTAAAACATATTTTTCATATTTTTGGTGTGCCAGAAATTTTAGTTAGTGATAATGGGTCACAATTTAAGGCCAATGAATTTAACTCTTTTCTGACATCTTTGGGCATAAAACATATGTATACTGCGATATACTCACCGCAGTCGAACGCCTCAGAAAGAGTTAATAGATCAATTATTTCCGGTATACGATCATATTTGAAGAAAGACCAAACACTTTGGGACACAAACCTGAGTTACATAAGTTGTGCATTAAGAAACTCATTCCATCAAGCCACAAAATGCTCCCCATATCACGCTGTATTTGGTCAGGAGATGATTACACATGCCAGTAGTTACGAATTGCTTAAAAATCTTAAAATATTAGAAGAACCATCATTACAATTACATAGGGATGACCAGCTACAACTTTTCCGAAAGGATATTCAGGCACATATTGCTAAGGCATATGAGATTAACAAAAAACAATATAATTTAAGAACTCGGCCAATCTCGTATAAGGTAGGTCAATTTGTTTTCCGCAGAAATTTTGCTCAAAGCAATTTTGAGAAAAAATTTAATGCAAAATTAGCACCATCTTTCATTAAGGCAAAAATTAAGGAAAAAGTTGGAAACAATTACTATATTTTAGAAGATTCAGAAGGTAAACTAATTGGCACTTATCATGCTAAAGATCTACGATTGTAAATATCTTTTTTTTTCTCATAATATTGTTACCCAAGGGGTCAATATTACGCGATTTGTAGTGAAAGATTTTGTATGTTAAACATTGTTTTTTTTTTATGAAATACTGATGATGTTGTTTATTTAGGTATTAAAAGCTAAAAAGTGAATTCTTACCTAAATAGTGTTTTAAAGTTTTTTTTTTTAATTACAAAGTGGCAACGCTAAAACAAATGTAGTTGTATCTGCACAATTTTGAGCCGCATGGATCGCTAGTTCATTATACGTCACAACGCATATCTTCGGCAGGAAATATCAAATGTCAAATGTAAGAACAATTGTCATACGAGATTTACTCCAACCAAACTCTTTTTCTATTCAACCTTTCATGACACCACATCTAATTTAAAAGTGTTAAAGTTTCAATTAAAAAAATTGTTTATATTGTGTGATTTAATAAATATATGAATTTTTTTTTATTGTATAAACCAACTCTCCAAAAGGTAATAAATAATAAAAACTATTATTATCAAAAGATTTTCTTCTAAATTACAATATTATACTTTACAATAGATTTTATATAAGAAAGCGGCAATTTCATTACATTTGTGGATGTGTTTGCTTACTCTAAAATATTAATCTTCAGGAAGATTCTATATTGAGTTAAGAACAGCATTAAATTTTAATTATTTGTAAGTCAAATAATTTTACACAAAAAGGTAAATAACAAAAATAGAGAAAAAGAAAAACTTCACCTTTTCTTCAAATTGTTTTATTATATTATAAATAATACATTTTTTTATTAGGAATTTATTGTCTTCTAATTATTTGCAATCATCAAAAATTACAGTGGACTTATTGCATTTGTCACCGCTGTATAAAATTCTTAATAATTGTTTAATAAGAACCAAACAAAAATATAAGCAAAAAACAAGAAAAAAATAAGAACAATTAAAAATTCCAAAAGAAAACAACAAATATAAGGGACCAGAAAAAGCATAGAGAAAGAGTTGAGCAGCATTGTTTAAACAAATTTACCTTCGCAACATCTACTAGCGGTAAAGCCACGATATTGTAATCTTGTCTTTAAACTTAGCACATATAGAAAACAAAAAGGCAGTGACAACAACAAGTCTAAGCATAATTAAAGAAATATTAAAAAGTGATAAATTCAGAATTTTTGCAGATCAACTCCGCAAAATCCTCAAATATTGGTCCACGAACTATTTGGCTAATTAAAAACAACAACATCAAACAAACAAACAAACAAACAAACAAACAAACATCATCATCATCATTTCATTAAAAAAAGTGGTTAAAAAAAACTATTTGTAACTATAAAATGTATTTCGATATACTAAAATTAAACTTCAAAGTGGTTACTTATGTTAAAATCCTGATTTAAAATTTAAAATATTTAATCTAAATTAAGTAAAACCTAATGCTAAATTTCTATACAAAACAAACATAAATTACAACAACAATGCAAGTTAAAACAGTTCCTAATTCCTAAATAAAATAAAAAATTCAATATCTACCTAAATCTATTCTAAAGCTAATAAAAGTTCTTAAATCTATATTGCACAATAGTTAATTTCAATAAAAATACACCATGAAGTTTAATTTTGGTCAGTTTAGTCAATACCATTAATATCTTATTTTTTTATTTATTTAGTCTACATAAGTAATTTTAAGTATAATCATATATCCAGCCCTGCTCTAAACATAACTAGAAAAGATAAGAGTATTTAATCCCCTTAGCATCAACATATTCATCAGCATTTGAAGAGGCCTCATCAACAGCTGTGTTTCGCATCATGTTAAGTTGGTGAGTCAATATATACATGTTTATATTTTTCTAGTTATGATCTCTTAGATTCATATTTTTAATATTACTCTTAGAATACATACTAAGAAACAAAATCTATCACAATCTTTTATTTGTTTAGCAACAATAAATGTTGCAATATCTTTAATACAGGAATATCTCACGTTTTGTTTCTTAGTACCCTACATATAGTAAGTTGATACTATGATACTTTGTCATCGGTTATTATAAATTTATTATATTTAAATATTTTTTTTTGCTATTCGGTAAAGACTAAACACTTTTGTTTCGTATTTTTTAGTGGTTAAAATTACTTTTATGAATTAATTTGTTTCAATTTTTTTTATTAATAGTTTCCATTAAATTTTGTATTTTATAATGAATTCAACTTGAACAAAAATATATTTTCGAATATGGATAGCTAAATAATTTAAAATGTTTTCTTACTGATGTAAAGGAATAGCGTAGTTAAATGTGGGATCTTGGCTTAAAATTATTGCGCCGTCAAGATCTATGGTTGGGCGGGTCAAGAGGCGTTTCGCTCTCCAACTACATCAAGGAGAGAACAAAATGTCAGTTTTCATGGTTGAGGATATGTAATTCAGTTTTTTTTGTTGATCTTAAATAGGGGTTTTTCAGTAACATCAAATTCAAACGATCAACGTCCGGTCCATTTAGTTATAGGTTTTTAGGGAGTCTATAATATTATTTATGTGATAAATATTAATTCCTTTTTGGTAAGAGAGATTCAAGAGAACAAGAATCCCCCCACCCGACTGACAGCTAGCATTGTCAATGGCTCCCGTTCGTTCTCATTTCTCTATTAGAGCACAATCGCCAATAGGAGGATACAGCCTTTTACCGCTGTAGTTAATTTGTTCATTACAATATATACGAAAAAGTGCAATATTTTTGAAGGACGGAGTTTTAAAGTGGCATATTTTTTAATCTAATTGAGATATTGACTTGAAATTTTTTTTTGTAAGACCAAAAATTAACTTATCTAAACAAAAAAATAATTCGGAAAATTGTGGATCAAATTGTTCCTAATATTTGCAATCCTATCAAAATTTTGATACAAATTTTAGTTTTAGAAGCTTAATAAATATGTAATAAAATCTTTATTTATTAACAAAATTCAATGGAATTTTCAACGTTTTTTTAATTTTTCATTCTGAACAACAAGTGTAAAACAAATTCTCAAAAGGTCAAAGGAAATCCCGCAATTCCTAAAAATTGTAACGAAAATCCCAAAAATGGTATTTTTTTAAATTTTTCCCATAGGATCTACATTTTCTTTGGGGCTGGGAACATACATTGGGAGTAAATAGGGACCACATCAAGGTTTCCAAATCTGCTTTCGATTTTCTGACCCCAGCTTTGGGATTTTAGAACATGTGGCCCAAAGTTGAACTTTTGATAAAAAATAGGTCAAATTCCAAAGGACGTATGGCATGTTTTTTATACCAAAATGTTCTCGTAAAGATATGTTACAGAAAAATATAATATTGTTATATATATAAGAAAGTATTTTTCGCCCAAAAAACAGCACAAATCTACTATTTATTGAATTTTTAAATTGAAAATCGTTTATTTTTGAATCCGTAACTGATATTGCTATGAAATCTTTTGCATATTATTGGTAATAGAGTTGACTAACTAAAGAAAAAAATCCAGGAATTGCAGCTACGTTGTTGGAAAGCTGTCGAACTGATCATTCAGCACTCAAGTTGCCATTGAATATGCAAATCAATGCAAATTCAACACGGAACATTTCCAAGAACATATCGATGGCCAAAGTTTTTCAGCAAGGCAAACTGATCATTTGGGATGAGTGCAAAATGGCGCATAAAAAGTCTTTGGAGGCATTAGACAAAATGTTGCAAGATTTACGAAACAATCAAAGCTGGTTTGGTGATGAGATGATTCTGTTGGCAGGTGATTTTCGGCAAGCAATGCCAGTGATTTAGCTGGAGAACGATCAATCTGGAGATATATTTTCTAAACAATTGCTGGACATAGGCAACGGAAAAATTCCGGTTGACATTTCGACCGGGTGCATTCAATTTCCCGTCGCCTTCTGCCAGTTCACAGAAAATCTTAACTCATCCGAAAGGTGTTTCCAAACATTGCACAATATTACAATTGGTTTAGCGAACAGCGATGTCGACAAATTGAATTTTAAGAATCAAACTGAATTTGCTGTCGAGTTGAAGCGTATTAAATTTAATCCTTACCCATAATTGTCCTTTTTAGTTATTATTTGCTACTTAATAGAATGAAGAACAAGCTTTTATAATTTTTTAAATTTCTTTAAAAAGAATACTAAAATTTTAAGATTTGGAATTTGAGATTCGCATGAAACTATATGATTTTGTTTCAAAAAAATTTTATATTTTTAATCATCAAAGGGTAAATGAAATACAAAAACTACTTTTAATTGCAAATTTTTTTTTTTTTTTTTCAAATTTAAATTTATTTTTACACAAATCTTCTTGATTTGATTTTGATCTAATTTTCTACATTTAATTTTCATGTTGGCCAGTTTAATAAACAATAAAATAAACAACATAAGTAGTAATGCAATTCCTCAAACTTCTTTGAACATACATTTTTCTAAATATCTAATTATAATTTAATATAAAACCTAAATAAAAAACATTTGGAAGACTTTTGCAAACAAAAAAAAACAAAAATGTTTAATACATTTCCCCAGTTTGTTTTACCAATTAACTACTAATTACCTCCTTTGTAAAAACATATTTTTTTATTACAAATGTTACCAACTCTACTCTAGTTTTGCTTCATAATAATATTATATTTTTTGTGTTTCTAAACAAAGTATAACCCAGCAAAAACTTGAAAATGCCATTAATGAAATATAACGACATACCATCAGCATTATACAGAAATAATTTGTAATTGCAGGATTATAAACTGATATGAAAGTATTTGAAGGGTCTTCCAATAAGGACTTTCGAAATTTGACAGTTAATAGCAGCCAAACTGCCTGTAATTTAGTTCATTTTGCTAAATTACCATGGTGGGATATAGCGTTTAGTAACAATCATAAAATTATTTTATCAAAATGAGAGTTCTGTTCGAGCAACGTTCCGTACGCTTCTCCCATTTATGGATGAATGCATACATCAATAAATAAAATTGTAGAATTTAGAACGATGCCATTTCACATGAGATCCTAGAGCATCCAATGGATTCCGAAAACGTAACTGTGTGGTGAGGATTTTAGGTTGGCGACGTCATATCCATATTTCTTTTATAACGACAAATGGCCAGGCCATCACCATCAACGGCGAGAGCTATGGCATACCGCACAGCTCATGCCATATTGGACATTATACAGAGCGATTTGAGGGCATGATCATCTCACGTGGAGTTGATGTGAATTTTACACCGTTACACTTTTTTCTGGTGGGGTTTTCTTAAAGATCTATGCAAACCCACAGCGATCCTCAAAGCAAACAAGACAGATGCCAGCGGTCAAATATATATTCCAAACATAATGGTATCGAAAGACCTTTCAAACAAATAAAAAATGTCGATGATATCTCACACACAATTTGTTTTACTTAAATTTGAGGATAGAAAGCACTTAATGAAAGTGACAATTTCATACGCACATAGGCAGAAACGAAAAGTTGCAATATAATTCTCATTTAGTTGAGAATATTTTAGAGATAAGTGGTTTTCAAAAGACGTGTAACAGTTTACGTTTTCTCCCTCCTTCTAAACTTTACAAATATAAAACCAGCCGTAACCTGATTCGTTACCGATACTAAAGCTTTATTTCGTTTTCACTGTTAACGTCAGCTTTAAATTTTAATAATTAATGAGTTATTTTGGTAATTGCAGATATAGTGACTTATTTAATCGATATTTGTAAGCGTTTGTGGTAAGCACCTTCTATATACAGACAACTGTGCTGCTGATGATTTGACGAAAAAAAGACGCCATGCTGCCTGAGGGAGACATAGACTTCCTATGTGGGATTTCGTTAAACAAATGTAAGCTTTATATTAGTAACTTCTACTATGAGCTCTCCCAGACAAGACGGGGTTTTGAACCCACATGTATTATAATCAGAACGATATGGCCCCAACTGAATCGTTTACGTACAACATATCTTCTTGGCTTGACACGCTCACAATTGAGTGGTGTTGTAGGGGTCATAACCCGAAACTGCACTTTTGGCAACCATGCGAGGACACTTGGCTAGCCCTACAACGACTTCTGCAGAAAATGTCAAAACGAGGAGGAGGATGAGACCATTTATCTCCTTCTCCTTTGTCACTGTACGGCATTAGGAGATCTACGCTCAAAGTTTCTGGGACATCGTTCCCTAAATAGTCTTTCTGATCTCTTGAATAATAGTAATAGTAATTGGCTAATCAGACCAGACATGGGGATCTCCATAGAGTGACTTACAAACCGCCAATTCACTGGCACGCATTCAATTAATCTCCTCTCTTCGTTTGGACCCCCTACCTCTTCATTTCTTCAATATTTTCATCACATCTGACTGTCCCTATTCTCTTTTTTTTATCTGTCCCTTATTTCTATCTTTATACTTACAGGTAACACAAAGGGTTCTATTGCTTGGAACCACGTGAGCTACTCTCTTTCCTGTCTTCACCTCGCGGCAGCCTGGAAACCAAAGTACTTACTATTGTGTAAGTAGCGTACATTTATTACAAGTATTAGCATTTAAACTCATTACTTGGTAATGTATGTTTTTGCTGGGTTATATTTAATTTATTAAATCATTTAATATTATTTAGTTCTTAAAACTAAATTGCAACATGTAGTACAAGCAGCATTTATGAACAAAAAAAAAAACAAGAACAACCTTAAAATATAATATTGTGTAGAACATTTTAGTTTTTAATATTTTTCTATGAAACTTTTTCTATTAAATTTTTATGAAAAGCTCAAAAATACGTATGTAGTATAAAGTTATTGGATTATGACCCAATAAACATTGTAATTATTATTAGTTTGCAAAGTTTTTTAGAGAAAGCTGATACATATTTTAAAGTACATACAAATGTAAGCAAATTAATCAAATATATTGACCTTGTCTAACCAAGTTAATATTAAATCATATTTTTATATCAACCATCAAAAAAGATTGGGGGTATATTGATTTTGTTATTTCAATTGTAATATAACGAAATATTGGTCGCAGATCCACATTAGTATATATATATATTCTGGGCCTTCACAAGCTTCTAAGACGATCTAGCAATGTCCCTCCTTCTTTCTGTCCGTGTGTTGGAAACACGATAGAACCCAAACGTAAGGAGCTAGCTGGCTGAAATATCCCACTAATAGTCTCTATAGATAGGGTTTGTTAGGTATTGAAAATAGACATTATCGTCTATGATTTCACCTAACTACCATACAAATGTCCTCCCGGAATACTGTTTGAGCAGTCATAAATATGTTGATAATGAGACAATCCAGATAAAATTTCCCCCAAATAGTTCCAAGTATTCTGAAATTATTCCGTAAAGTATGCAAAAAATCGGGCAACATTTGTTCCTATTCCCCATACAAGGTTCCCCTCAGAAAATGACTTGAACATTTGTAACTGTCTTATAATAATATCTTGATGAAATTGGACATAAATTACAACTTTCTTACTGACCCTACCCAGCATATAACCTTTATATCAGAAAAATATTTTATTGTGGAATCACAGCCTAATACTTGTTAATTTTATACAATTTCACAGCTGATCTTTATACCCTACACTACCATAGTGGGGAGGGTATATTGGGTTATTGCTGATGTTTGTAACGTGCAAAAATATTGCCATAACACCCAGTATACTCAGTATCTGCTCAGGATCTCTTTCTGAGTATATTAAGCGATGTCCGTCCTTCTGTCTGTCCGTCCATATAAACCTTTAAATCAAATTACACGTCGCAATTTTAATGATAATTCGACAAGATTTAGCACAAATTTTTATATTGCCCCAAGGACTAAGCCTATTGAATTTGGTTAGAATCGGTCCATTATTTCCCCTAGCCCCCATACAACTGTCCTATCTGTTGTATGGGGTTCTCATAAATATCTTAATTATAATCATATCAAAACCAAATTCAGCACAAATAATTTTTATATAAGCTGAACTCGTCCTACCAAATTTAGTACAAATCGGTCCACAATGTTCCATAGCTCCCATATAAGCACCATTCTCGAAAATGACATTAATGTGCATAAATCTCTGAAATATGTTAGTATCCAAATAAAAAATCATCCTACCAAATTTTGTGACGATCGGCCCATAATTTGTCATAGCACCCATATAAGTCCCACTTCCGAAAATCACTTTATCGAGTATAGATATCTTAAAAATTTTAGTATTCAAATAAGATTCAATACAAATTAGTTTCATATCAATAGAAAACTTTTTATAATCATATACTCAATGTAGGGTATCATATGTGCAAAAACAACTTGTCATTTAATTGTCTATTTTTATTATTATTTATAAGAGGTAAATAGTTTATCTAAATACAAAAACTATATACCTATTTTTGTGTTGTATATAAATAATCAGTTAAATGTTTTTTTTTTTAATTTTTATTTCACTTTTGTGTATGCTGCTTGCTCTACAATGTTTCTAACAAAAAGTTATAATACTTGTGGCAACATTATTACTTTTGTTTTGTTAACTAATTTGTTAACATTTAATATTATTTAAGTTAAATTTTACTATTTTGAAAATGTAAATAGCATTTGTTGTTGTATAACCTTTACTTAAGGTATGGATACACATGGCAAATATTTACTCAAAAAAGCGTAACCACTTTTTTTAGCACAAAATTTGTTTGACGTTGTTTGCTCTTACAAGTGATTTGTAAGATAAAACAGCGTCAAATAAAATAAAACTAATTATTTGCTTTGAATTGTCATGAGAAGTAAAAGGAGTTTTTGAAATAAAATATATTTTATTTAGTGGTTACGTCTTTTTCGTCAAATATTTGCCATGTGTGACCCTACCTTTAGCCACTGAAAGTTTGAATTGAAAGAGCTGGTTAATGTTTGAGGGGATTTATAAAAACACTTTTAAGTAAATATGTTTATGAGTTGATTATATCTTGATGGATTTGTAAATAAATTTAATTTTTGCAAAAGATTTATTCATATAAATATGTATGTGTTTTAATGAGTTTTAAATGGCATTTAAATTTGTTTCTTTTATTAGAAATACATATGATTTACCTTTCAAATTGGAGAGAACTTTTGAAAATCTGTTGGAAAGTGACGCAGTTATAGTCGTTAATGTTTCAAAGACCAGACTTTTTTCAGAAAACTTTAAGCTTTTTATGTGGCTGATGGACGAGGTAATATTCTAGAATAATAGCGAACAAATAAAACAAAATTTCCCAAGACATTTCTTGTGTGGCAAGCCATTTACAGTTGTGGCACAAGAAGCCAATCATTTGTGACATTAGGCACGATAAACACGGAAATTTATATTACGGAGTGTCCATAAAATCTAGATATTTCTGGCCCAATTTGGCTTCATGCCACTATGGAAAAATGGCCCTTGAATTGTATTCAAACTATAATGTCAATTTAGTACCACGGGAGGTAAATTCGTAAAACTATCCAGAACCTTGGCCTGTGAAAAGGTATTGGGCTTTTGTAAAATAGGAACTAAAGAACAGAGGAAAGGTATCCCAGGACATGTCCGATTTTAAGCAACTATAAAATCTTTAATGGGAGGTTTTCCGGAAAAAGTGGATAAATTTATAAATATCCAGTAATATGCCAGTAACACTGTCCAACAAATTGAGACTTTTTGATTGAAACAGAATAGTGACCCTATAATTCTGAAAGGCTATGTTGAGTAGATCATTTTTGTAGAATAACTTTAAGTCCAGCTGGTCTGAGTTTTTTTACAGTGGGTCAAAGATTTAATTTTTTGTTCGAAGGAAGCATTATACTAAATGAAAAAAATGTTGTAAGTTAATGTCTAAGAGAATTCTTATTGTCCGAGTTATATTGTGAAATTTTATGGGGATAATTTTTGTGGAAGAACTTAAACCTCTAGCTCCTCTCTTTAGGGGTCAATTTAATCCTTTTTTGGAGAAAATCAAAAAAAGTCCTTTCAAAAAGGACATGTAAGGATTAAACTATTCTATGAAAATGTTTGCCGATAAATTTCAGTGGGGGTAACCAAAGATACCAATATAAAGAATAAAACTCTTTACGCTTAATTAGTAAAATTACACACCACCTTGGGTCTCACATTTTTTTAAAACATCGCCAAAAATCCACTTATGATCCGAATGAACTGAAATTTAAAATATACATGTTCCAAATATGGATGCGTGTAAATCTTTATAGTGACGAGATAACTGTGAGCAAATAGATTATTTTTATTCTGAATTCTATCTCAATTACAGCTGATATTTAAAAAAAAATTTCAAACCTCTATAGGCCCACCACACATTGATTGGAGAGTGTCCGAAATTCATTTTTTTCATGTTCGCCGATTTGGATAATTTTTTGGTATTTTTTTGTCAGATGTCTGAATATTATGATTCCATAATATTAGGTTCATATATCTATTATTTGTTTGGACAGTCACGCTCGAAGTTCATATATGTTCGCTTGTTTAAAATGGCATGCAAATTTACTGTATATCCAATCTTTTGGTACCATCACTGTAAACTTTGACTATGTTGTATATTTTCGTAAAGGACAATTGTCATAGATGAGATTTGCATTAAAAAAAGTTGGAAAAAGTGCCATATAAAAAATTTCGTAGAACAAAATATAAACAATATGTATAAAAATTTCAATTTCCATCAACTTCAGTGGACCGCCTCTATTTAGCGCTGTAGAGCACTGATTAACAAAAGATGTCAAATTACAGCTTGAAGTCTCAGCTAAAAGTTCAGCTGCTCCTACCTGCTCCTTTCCAAAAAAAACAGTAAAAACTATAAAGTGATAAAGTAACAAAACATGAATTTTCGTTCATGCATGTTGTTATTACCATAATTTTATTATTCTGTGTTATCATTCATTTGTTATGTTGTTGCATGCAATAACAACTACACATTATGTCTTGCTCTCTTTAGTGCACTAAATCTTTTCCGTTAGAGCTTAATAAGTGATATATTAAGTACCAACAATAATATACAGCTTCTGTTTTGAATTTCAGCATTTGGCTATAAATTTCTAATATTATTGATATGCCAATTTACATTACATTGGCAAGTGCAGTGATGCTTATTTAAATATTTGCGAAATATTGATTTATTGTCTTCAGATCCATTTATTAATAGATTTCGTTCAAAGCTGCAAATCAAAAAATTGGAGTACGATAAATTACTTATTCATGTTTTCTCTATTTGTTTTTTCTATGGGAGATGGGCGTAAAAGTGGGCGGTTCAGGTCAAAAATGTTCGTAAAATATTTTAATCCATAAATGTCCTTTTTGAAAGGACTTTTTTTAATTTTCTCGAAAAAGGGTTAAATTCACCCCTATAGAGAGGAGCTAGAGGGTTAAGAACTTCCACAAAAATTATCCCCATTAAATTCTACAATATAACTCTGACAATAAGAATTCTCTCAGACATTAACTTACAACATTTTTTTCATTAATGACACAGGCTGGACTATAAGTTTATTCTACAAAAATTATCCACTCAACATACCATTTCAGAATTATAGGGTCGCTATTCTGTTCCAAAAATGCTGCTGAACAGTGTAATTTAAGGTTAAATGAATTTGTACAATATTTGAATAAATTTACGTATTTTTGAGAATTTTTATATTGAACACTTTAAGTTTTGTTTAAGTTAATACGACTTTTTTCAATAGAATTCCCTAAGATAGTAATTCAAGCCCCTATTATGTTGAAGCAGTCTATTGTCTATCTTTAATAAAACCGTCTATCAAATTTCGATTAAAGAATTATAAAATACAAATGCCGTCAAGTACATTTGTTCACATTTAAAGGCCAATACTATGCCAGCAGCTGTATCAAGGTTAAATTGAATGGTGTCTATTATAAGATTGGTTGGTCTTAGCTCTTGAAATTTGAAACTTTTTTTTATTACATATACATATAAGGACTGAGATCGAAAAATGTTTAACATACATATATGTTAATAAAAATGAAACCACTAAACATACAGTTTTCAATCTTTTTTCATTTGATTGAAATTATTGTTACAATTTACAAAAAAAAAAAATATTTTTATAGTTGTAATCACTAATGATGAAATTTTGAAACTTTTACGAAAACCCTTCCATTAACGTTTTTATAGAGCTTTATGTCACTTTGTTCGAATATGGTTTTTATAGAGCTTTATGTCACCTTGTTCGCATAGGTTGTCCATCTCCGTTTAAAATCTACCACACTTTTGGACACATTTGTTGTGCTCTTCAATTCTCATTTAACAAGAGCCCAATATCTCTCCACTGGACTCAGCTCCGGGCAGTTTGGAGGATTTGCCTCTCTTGGTACAAATACCACATTATTGTTCTTGTACCACTAAAGACCTTTCTTACCATAGTGACAGATGCCAAATCAAGCCAAAATAAGTGGACACATTAAGAAGTCTTATGAATGGAAACATCCTTCTTTGTAAACATTCCGTGATGTAAATTTCGGTATTTATAGAGCACTTTGTTACAAATGTTTGGCCTTTTTTGCCGCAACTGCATATTGCTTGCCATACCAAGAACTTTTTGGGAAATTTTGTCTGCTTTTGGGTCCTAAACTTTTCTTCAACATTCCCTCGAGCATTTGCAATATACAAAAATTGACCCAGAAGCTGCGAAAAATGTTCCATACGTACACTTCTTCATCCATTATGCAGCAGGTATATTTTTTGTATACAATTTGATTTCAATTTCCGTGTTCTGCATTTGGCCTCAAAATTTTTAGCAGAGTTCCTGTTAGGAACTTTTTGAGCCTTGTATGCTTTTAAACACTCGTTGCCTTTAACTTTTCGTACCAAATAGTCCGAGTACTAACCTAACCGAGCTGCCTTCCTACCGGATGTGTTGGAAACTCTTTTGAAAATGTTTTCTATTTTTTGGCTTTAGAAACATCATGTGGACCATTCCTTCTATCTGAACCAGATTTTCTATCAACGGACAAGTTCTCCCAGTACTGTTGAATAACATTGGCAAAAGTTTAATAGCAGACCTTTGATTGTTTGGCCAACTTTTTGTAGGAGCAAGTTGGGTTTGTTGAAAATATGTAATAATTTTAGTACACACTTTTTTCTGGTCACCCATTTTAATCAGATTAACAACAAATAAACATAATTGATATTAAGCATAATAACTGACATGTTTTACAAAGGTAACTTGATAAAAAAAAAAAAAACCAAATAATACTTGGGTTAAAAGTTTTAATGAAAAACGTGTGTTAAGAATTTTACGATCTCAGTCCTTATATTCCAAAAACTGTTTGTGTGTGTTGTAGAAAAAGTTTTAGTTTTGGGGGCAAAATATACGTTTCAGATGTGGCTTTATTTTTACTTTGCAATAAATATTTCAATGTTAAAGAACGCTTAAATGCAATAATACAAACAATAGCAACAAAAAAACAATGGAAAAAAACTAAAAATATACATATGTATGTATGTATATGTACATAGAAAGAGAGATATTTTTGGTTTGTTTTGTTGTTTTATTTGCAAATTCCAATCACGTTAGTCGGCCCATATGGTCAGACATTGGTTTAATAGCAACCAACGAATGTAAAGTTGCTTCTTTTCCGTTTCCGATTTTATTTATTTTATTTTTCATGTTTCTTTTTTTTGGAATGTGAATGTATGTGTGAGTGCAATTTTTTTAATTTTTTATTTTTGGTTTTTTTAGTTCAGCCAACAACAAAATACCTACGAATATTTGGCTTACTCCTCTCTAGTTTTTTTTTTTTTTTTTTTTAATTTTGAGGGAATTTTTTCGTATTTTTAAACCGAAAAACTGGTTACTAACCATTTTGTTGCCACAGTCGTTACCACACTTTTTATTTTGTTTTTTTGTTTCTACTCCTGCTGTTGTTGTTATTTGAGCTGCTGATTCTCTTTTGGATATATATATATTTTTTTGTTTTCTATGAAACCAAATAAAGTTTATGTACATTTATACGCATTTGTTGCTCTTTCCACTTAAAAAAAAATATCAAAAAAGAAAATATCAGCACCAGGAAATTTAAAGCAGACAATACAATCATGCTTTAGGGGTCCACACAAGAATTCTTCACTTACATATGGACACACACACACATACACACACTGATATGCTCAGACATGCATAGACAAATACATGCACGTCCATCATCAACTCGCACACATGTACATATGTATGTATATAGGAGAACTAATGTCGTTTGTTATTAGCAAAAGTACTTTTGTTAATTCAACAGGAAGTGCATGAGGAAACACCACAAAATATCAGAAGTAGAAAATAATACAAAACGAAATTATATAAACGGAAGTGTATAATTAAAGCAGTTGACTTAAACAAAATGATTTTCCAGATTTTGTGTGATAAAAAAAAGCAACATTGAATGGCTTTTTATGGTGCAACTGATTGCAGCGATAAGTTAAGTTTGATATTTCTGGTTCAAAATTGCAATGTTTGAAACGTGTGTCATTAGGTTTAAAAAGGATCTTGGAATAACAATTAATATCTTATTGGAAAAAAATGCACTTACCAATAAATTAAGGTTTGAAAATTATATGAAAATAACACTTGATGTCAAGATGAACAAATTTCTTCTTCTTTTCAAATCAACATAAAATTGAATTCAAATTTTAAACTCAAACTTCTGTTTAGGTTAAAATTTGGTTTCAAAAACAATATCATTATCATAAGTCACTAAATATTCTATTTATATTATTGATAAACGTTCATCATAATTGGAAATACATATAATTTCATTTGGGGGGTACCTTAATATTACACTTATCAAGTGTGGCCCTTACATTGAACTTTTTCAATTTTCGAGGCTCCTAACTTAACCCTCTAATATCAATTTCTAAAAAAATGGCAAAAAATGTTGGTAATAACTTTTTATGGGAAATTGGGGCATCTGATTTCAACAACAACATTTTAAGTGGACCACCTTTGTACAATCATTGGTTTACCTGGCAGGTGGGAAAAACTAAATGCGTGCCTTAAGGCACTCTTGGGCCATTAGAGATTGAAATATACTCCGGTTTCAAATAGTATAATTTGTAAATTTTTATTGAAAACAACTTTTGTAATTGTTCATCATTCAAATCAGATAAATTGAAACGTTTGTTCACTCGACCAGACATTTCTTAAAATTTTATGTAAAAAATTACAAGTCAAACCAAAGAAAGCCAAACTACATTTTGCTATATGAGCAAAATTAGTCTGCACAGCCCAAGAGTGCCTGAAGGCACTCATCAACTAATCACGTCTCTAAAGAGTAGCTTAACTTTTTTTACATAAATCTTGACTCTAATAAATAAAATTTTAACCCAAGTGTTATTTGATTTTTTTTATCAAGTCACCTTTATAAAACATGTCAGTTATTATGTTTAATGTCAATAATATTCATTTGTTTTTAATCTGCTTAAAATGAGTGACCAGAAAAAAATGCTTACTAAAATTATTAAATATTTTCAACAAAACCCAACTTGGTCCTACAAAAAGTTGGCCAAGCCTTCAAAGGTCTGCCGTCAAACTGTTTCCAATATTATTAAACAGTACCGGGAGAACTTGTCCCTTGATAGAAAACCAGGTTCAGGTAGAAAGAATGGTCCACATGATGTTTCTAAAGCCAACAAAAATAGAAAGCATTTTCAAAAGAGCTCCCAACACATCCGGTAGGAAAGTAGTCCGGTTAGGTCAGTGCTCGGACTATTTGGTACGAGAAGTTAAAGACAATGCTTAAAAACATACAAGGCTCAAAAGGTTCCTGACAGGAACTCTGCTAAAAATTTAGAGGCCAAAGACAGAGATCGGAAATTGAAGAAATTTTATACAAAAAATATACCTGCTGCGTAATGGATGACGAAACATACGTATGGAAAATTTTTCGCAGCTTCCGGACCAATATTTGTATGTTGCTGGTGCTCGAGAAAATGTTGAAGACAAATTTAGGACCCAAAAGCAGAATATTTTCCCATAAAGTTCTTGGTGTATCAAGCAATATGCAGTTGCGGCAAAAGAAGCCAATCATTTGTTACAACGGGCTCTATAAATACCGAAATTTACATCAGGGAATGTTTACAAAAAAGGCTGCTTCCATTCATTAGACTTCATAATATGTCCACTTATTTTTGGCCTGACTTGGCATCCTGTCACTATGGCCAACAAGCCCTTGAGTGGTAGAAGAACAATAATGTGGTATTTGTACCAAGAGAGGCAAATCCTCCAAACTGCCCGGAGCTAAGGCCAGTGGAGAGATATTGGGCTCTTATTAAAAGAGTATTGAAAAGTACAAAAAAGGTGTCCAAAAGTGTGGTAGATTTTAAACGGAGATGGACTACCTGTACAAGCAAATTGGCATAAAGCACTATAAAAACGATAATGGAAGGATTTGCGAAAAAGGTTAAAAATTTCATAACTAGTGATTAAGATTATAAAAATATATATTTTTTTTTTTTTTTGTAAATTGTAATAATAATCTCAATCAAATAAAAAATATTAAAACTGTAAATTTAGTGGTTTCGTTTTTATTAACATATATGTATGTTAAGAATTTTTCGATCTCACTCCTTAACACAACATGGACTTCCCATATTTTTTGGTTGTTAATGCACTTAGTTTGTAAAAAGTGCAGAAAATAAGAAAGAAGAAATGAAAAGTCAGTTATATTTGCATTTATTGGCATTTTTGCGATAAGTGCCTTGAGACATACTTAAGCATTAGAGGGTTAATCGGTTTACGTTTAAAGGTTGTGCATTTTATTTGAAGTTATGTAGTTTGAACCAAAGTCGTAATATTTAAAAAATAAAATAATAAAGAAATTAAATGTTAGACAAAATTCAAATAAAAATAGTTTCTCTATTTCATTTACCGTTAACTCATTATAACATTATACATTTTCAAACATATTTTTAAATGAAATTTAACAAAATCGAAAACTTGTTCTATTCTAATCCAAAATGATGATTAAAAACACAAATTTAAACAGTTTTAATTATTATGGTTTAACGTGGTCACGGATTAAATTTGACGGATTTTGAGATAATTTAGTTTTTAGTAATAAATTTTTTAAAATTATGACTTAAAAAACATTTTGTAGACTATTTTCTATTGGGTGTATGTCTAAAAATTCGAGACTGCTCATCTTTTGAGGATACTCTGTTCTGAAGTGAAGCGTATCCCTGAGAGAACGTTCAAAACAAATATTAGTAGGATGGGGTAAGATCTGGGCTATAAGGTGGGTGGGGCAAAACTTCCCAACCACTTCTTTCTAAATAGTTTTTAACAGATATTGCAACATGTGGCTTAGCGTTTTCATGATGGAATATAACGGTTTCATGTCTGACCGCATATTTTGGCCAATGCTCGCTACAAACGAATCAGTTGCATTTGGTACAGGTTTCCTGTGATGGTCTGGCCAGATTTCAGCAGTTCATAATAGATAGGACCTCTTACGCTTAGGTTAATCGTATTGAATCCATTTTTCATCGCAAATAATGATTCAGTACAAAAACGATTTTCTTTTATAGCATTCAAGCATCATGTCGGACATTCAAAATCGTCCTTCAATCTATCTCGGCTTCAATGAAATCCCTCTGCTTGCAAAAATTTTGAAATTGCTGATTGTACCTCCCAATGATTTTGCAAGCTCTTGATGTATTCTACAACATCTTTTGCCATTAAGTAATTACTTTTGCAATTTAATTTAAAAGAATCGAAATGTGTACGTATAAAAGATAAAAATTGGTTAAAAAATTTTAATCTTATTAAATATTTTTTTTTTTTTTTTTGAGGACAGTTTCAAAACTCCATTTTAAAATTTTTAAAATGTGTTAAACAAATTTCAGAATTTTTTGATTATCACATTGGGATTTATTGAGAACATAATAGGGAATAAAAATATGAAAAAGTATGACAATACCTTCTATAGTTTTTCCGTACCTGCGATTTAAATTTTGTGATCTAATCTCTAATGTATAACCATTTTAACTTACAAATAATCAAGTTTCTATATACGTACTCATAGTATGTTTAAGATGCAAACAAAATTGGTCAATTCACAAGGTCTCTTATCAAGTCATATTGTCATAATGTCCTAATATATCACGACTCGGCGGCTCGGCTTAACCGACTCTTAGGCATTCGGCGTTGGTCTCTGCTGGTTGGTTACGATAACACAATAAACATAGCATAGAAAGTAGTAGTTATTATTTTAGGACATTTTTTGCTTGAGAAGTAATAAAAACCATTGTGAAATATTAGGACATTATGACAATATGACATGATAAGAGACCTTGTGAATTGATCATATATGTTTATTTTAATAGTATTTTGTTCTCACTATTTGTAGAATGCTTTTGCATAAGTGCTTATTTTTGGTGTTTGTCTAAGCTATAATATTGTTTGCAAGTAAAGATGGTGTGTCTGTAATTTAGAGTTGTGTTGTTGTGACCTAGTTCAATTGAACTATTCAGACTACTGAGCGAAGTGAATCGCTCATGGGTTTGAGCGTTTTCAGCTCAGCACTGAGCAGTTTTGTAGTTTGCACATATTTCTTTCAGTATTCATTAAAGGGTTGCACAAGCAAATTCATTTTCTCGTCTTCAATAAATCACATGATTAAATTCCTTCGCTTGTACCCTATATCATATGCACATTGAAAAGAGAGTGTTGTGCGCAACAAAAATAAAACGAATGTGAGATTGTTATGTATATGATCGTATGCTACTCACAAAACGAGATGGTCATTATACAACATACTGAACTAATGAGCTAAAAGAGCGACCTAGTTCATTTAAGTGAGCTTAGCTGAAAAGAGCGTAATTCTCATTCGATCTATAGTTTTATTTGTATAATAACTTTAGCTTTCCTAAACCGAATAACAATACATTTCAGAGGATTTATCAATAATATTTAAATTGAGAATTTTGTATTACCAAAAATAACATTTAATGATAAAATGATTACTATGGATCAATGTAAGATTTCATTGGATCATAAATATGATTACATTTGATCATAATATGATTTTATTTGGTCACAATATGGTTAATTTGCATCACAATATGATTGTTTTGGATCATATTTTGATTGCTTTGTATCATTAGATTATGTTTACCACAAACATTGTTTTTTCTCTGCATGTAGTTTAACATTATTAATAGTTTGATATGCGAAATACCTTTAAAAACAGTATTATATGAAAAAATAGTAATGTTCTTAACAAATAAATTTCCTCTATTTTATATTGTTAATCATTTTTAATGTAGTGGTTTAACTTTGCAGTCTTGGACAAAGAGTTAATAATGTAAATTTACAACTACAAACTCGTAACTAAAGGAACAACAACTAAATTTCCTTGAAATTCACCAATTTCAAATCGGACCCCAATTTAATACATAATAGGTACAGCTATGAAATTTAAATTCTTGGTATCGAAGTTTCTTAATGTAGGAAATTTCGTTATTCAAATTTTTTTATTTTTTTTTTTGAAAACATTGCTACTTTGACCCAAAACTAGGAACTTAAGTAAAATAAAATGTGCATCTGGATTTGGTTTTAAGGGGATAACCCCTTGGGAGCTTCTAAAATCCAAAAAGTGCAAAATAAGGGCCAACCTAACATACATAAGTACATACACAAATATTTAACTAAAACCAAGAAGGGTCAGGTTAAATCAAAAACACACTAACGGTTTACCTCATCAATCACAACTTATTTGAAAAATTAACTCTTAACGTTAATATTTTTGACAAGCAACACGCATCACTATTTAAAAACCATTTAAATCCAACCTTTACAAGTTGCCCTGAAAAAATAAAATAATGTTTAAAAAATGTCTGCATGGATTTGTAACAGGTTTTATTAAAAAAAAAAAAAAAAAAAAAAAAAAAACTTACTTTTCTTTTATCAACAAACAGGGCAGTCTACAAAGCGGTAAAGAAAAATCAAGATAGTAAAGCATTTAAGCATAAAAACTAAATAAATAAGTAGAGGAAAAGAAAGCAACAAAATAAACACTTGTTGATTTTATGAAAAATCTACAAAAGAATTGAATGTAACATTTTGTATGTGGCCCACTCTAAAAGTAATTTCCCTTAAAGGTTTTTGATAATCTTCAAGCAAATAAGTAGCACGCAATGTTTGCAAAGGATAAAATGCCCATTAGTTACTACTCTTTCTTTTCAACAAAATTTTATAAATAATAACAGCAAACTAAAAACAAAATCTTTGAAAAAGTTTTGAAAACATTCTACTGAACTTTGTTAAATATTGTCAATTTTGATATTTTAAACCGAATTATGTTTTGTTTCTTTATTTTTTAAATAAATATTTATTTTTAAATAAATATTGTATATATAATGGAGGTAAATAGTAAAGATTGTGTTAAATCTGTTTCATATTTATAAAATAGTTTGTGTTTTTTTGTTTTTTCTTTGCTTTTTTCCAATAAATTTATTTTCAATAACCAACCACATTTTTTTCCAAATGACTTCTATGGTCGATTTATATGAAAATCACATGACGATTTCATTATTTTTTTTTTTATTAAATTATTTTATTTTTTAAAACACAATGGCGGGCAGTACAGTGGTAAAAATGACATTGGCAGACAATTAAAATAAAAACACCAAAATGGTTTAAAATACAACCAACCCAACAAAACCGAAAAAGTGATTGAAAATAAAATAGGGATTTTCAGCGCCAAACGAATGATTTAATTGTATTTTGTTAACACATACAGATAGACAGAGAGAGACGGACAGACAGACACACAGACTCTCTGGCTTTTATTAAATTGTTGCGCAATTAAAATTACAATGATTTTTCTGTATGGCAGACAAACAAAAGCACAGTTATTCTAACAAAAGGATAAATTAATTACGGATGTTGAAGGATTGCTATTGTTGTTGCTGCAGTTTTTTTTCTGGTTTGCTCTGCTGCTGTTTTTTTCTTTTAATCATTTCATCTATTTTTTGTTTTTAATCCACAGCAAACACTAGGTGGTAGATTTAGTTTTCTAGGGCTTTTGCCATAAGTCAAAAGGTTACAAAATTTCTGAGAAATATTTATTGCCACATGTAGCATAGTTGGCAGGATCGCCAAGAAATTTAATTAATATGTATCACTGGAGGTCCGATTGGAAAACATGTACATACATATATACATATGATCATTTCCATGTCATTGTACGTGACAATTTTTACGCTTATAGGGTGGAATAAATTTTGATTGTGGTAACTATAATATGGTTAATTTACGATCCACATGATTTTATCAATCATATATATACAATAAATAAGTATATGTTCGTGACAACCATCTATATGATGAAGGACTTACCATATTATGTTGCTCTCGTTTTATGGATATCATAATCTGAGAACAACATATTATGATAAAATTATTCATCATAAAAATGGTTGTCACAAACAAGCAACAGAGCTATATTCGGCTGTGCCGAATCTTATATACCCTTTAACAAATTATACTTTAAAAAAAGTTAAATATTTTGTTAGGTAAATAAAATTAAAAAAAAAAAAAATATTTTTTAAGAAAAAAAATTTTTTTAACAACATTTTTTTTTTCGTTTATTTAAGAAGAAGAAAAATTAAATTTCTTTGTGAAAAAATTTTGTTGGTGAAAAAAAATTTGGGGTAAAAAATATTTTTCCGATTGTAGGTCCGACTTACTTTGGCCTTATATACGCAGTTGCAAAGGTCTTTGAAATATCTATTATTGGGTATCCATATTGTCTATATTAATCCATATATAGATCAAAAATCGAGGTTATCCTGGTTTTTTCCTTAAATCTCAGCCATTTGTGGGCCGAGAATTCCCGATATATTGATGTATGAATCATGTATGTATGTAAGTTGTTTGGGAGCTACGGAAAGTTGATTTCGGCATACAGACGGACATGGTTCTCAAATAAAAAATGTAGAAATTACAAACGGAATGACAAACTTATATATACCCTTGCCACTCATGGTGAGGAGTATAATAATACCCCATATTATATGTGTTGTTTTGGGAGAAAATACAAATATTTTGTAATGCTCACGCACGGTTATCACTAGAACCATAATATTTTGGGTGATATGCTACAACAAACAATGGTTTTTTTGAAGGGGGTAACAAAATAAGTTGTTTTTGTGAGCAGCACAGTGTCAGATTAAGTATGCCAATTGAGACTAAACTCAAAATTTTGTTTATGTTTTTTTTTGCTTAAGTATAAGAAACAATTGTCCAAATAATAAAGAAATGCATTACAAAATATTTTTTGCACTTCTTTGAAAACATCATACACATTATTTCAAAAGTTCAGCAAGATAGTATTCAGCTGCGCCAAATGATAAATATGAGCACACCTTGGATTTCATTTAAGGAAATATTAGTAATGGATCTAATTAAATATTGATCTTAAAAAAAAAAAAAAAGGTAATTAACCCATATTAGCACTTCAATCACGAAAAACACAGTCAATATGAATGGTGCAAATTTTTATGATTTTTTTTTTTTTAATTAAATAAATAAACTCCAGGAAGTGTATTTTTGAATGTAAAGAATTTGTTACACCTTTATTAACAAAAATGTTTAACTCATGTATGAGTCATTCAATATATCCTGACAGTCTTAAAATTCACAGAATTATTCCTATCCCAAAGGAAGTCCTTGGGAATACACTAGATAAATTTAGACCTGTTGCAGTTTTATCTGTTATTGATAAGATATTTGAAAAGATTTTGCACAATCAATTATCAATATTTTTGGAGAAAGAAGATTTAATATATCTTAATCAATATGGCTTTCGAAAGGGTTGTGCTACAGATGAAGCAGTAATAAATGTGATCAATTATATTTGTGATGGTTTGGATGGAGGCTTTAGAGGAGTTGGAGCTATTTTTTATGATTTTTCTAAAGCTTTTGACCTTGTAAATCATTCAATAATAGCTGAAAAACTAAAATTTTATGGTGTAAGAGACAAGGAATTAGAATTTTTTAAAAGTTATTTGGAAAACCGCAAGCAGTATGTGCAAATTAATACAAGCATAAGTTCAATGGCTAATGTTGAACATGGAGTTCCTCAAGGGAGTGTGCTGGGGCCTTTATTGTTTAACATTTATGTTAATGGCATCAACAATTTGATGATTTATGTCTACTCTACCCATATAAGTAAATAAGGAAAAAATCTGCAGAAAGAGATGCATCATTAATTAAAAATTATGCCAGAATAAATAAATTAGTGTTAAATCATAGCAAAACAAAACTTGTACGATTCAGACACCAACCTCATCAAATTTCTGGAGAAGATCCATTTTTTATAGATGGACAAGAAATTATTGAAGTCGAGTCAATAAAGTTTTTGGGAGTTATCCTGCAAACTAATTTAACATGGAATCGTCATATTAAATATATTCGGTCGAAAATATCACCAGCACTTGGTATTCTTTTTAAACTAAGACATAAACATGATGAAAAAACCAAATATATAATTTTTCAAGCTCTTGTTCAAAGCCATCTTTGTTTATGGTTTCAAAAAAAAGCGGATTTAAAGAGTTTACAAATTATACAAAATAAATCGCTAAAGGTTGTGTTTAATCTCCCGCAAATATATCCAACATTGTTGCTGTATAGGGATATTGCAAAAAAAGTATTACCAAAAATTTACAAACTGCAGCTATTGACTTATATTTATAAAATAATACATGGAATTAGGCATCACACAATCAGATTTTCTATCAACCAAACTGTTTTTTATACAAGAAACAACTAGAATTTATGGATTTCTAGATGTCGTCTAGAAATCACAAAACAAAGAATTGTCAGTTTCTAAAAAATTGTTCGTCAATATCGTTGCTCAAGAAAAAAGTTAAAGATTTTTATTTAAATAATATTGATATGCTTTTAATATAGTAAAAATTTTTAAATTTTCTAATGCAGTGTTATCTTTTTTTAATTTTTTAAAATCACTTTTTGAAGCATTAATAATTTGTATATTGTAGCCAACGTTGTCTCAACAAAGCCCTAGAGGCGCTGAGACCATATTAATGAAAATTGTAGTTTTTTGAATTAATGAATAAAAAACAAAAAAAAAAACTCATTCAAGTTATTTTTTAAATTAAATAAATCAAAAGTACACTAAAATGTTAAAATCAATTTTATTAAGGCAAACATCAGGTTTAAAAAATGTTCGGACAAAATTTATCAAAATTGTGAACACTTTTCAAAATGGGTTAGTAATACTACTTTTTAATACACAATACAATGTTTTTCAGTTTGCTTCCTTTAAAAATCGATTTTCTCTTTGGAAATTTGCAAGGTTTTGTATGGTTTCAGAAGTTTGGGGACATTTTAACACCAATTGATATTATTAAGGGTTAATTTCCATTTTTGTTCTGTTATTGTAAATACTGAAGTCTATGTTACATATTTTTTAAGATTCATTAACATGGGTCCAAAAATATATAACATTTCACTGTCTTTCCAAGAGAAATTCCAAATATTGAAATATTTGACTTTTAACCTTCACGATTTAAGGGTTAACGTTTTTCGATTTTAGTAAAACTTTCAGTTTAAAATAAAAATTATATGGACTATAATACTCTGAATAGGGTTTACTTAAAATTCACAACAGTAAGGAAATTGGGCTAATTTACCAAAATATGGCACAAAAAAAATTAGTTTTTCTCAAAAATCTCAAAATTTAAATCGCAGGTACGAAAAATCAGATATTGTCATACTTTTTTCATATTTTTATTCTCTATTATATTCTCAATAAATCCCAATGTTGAAAAATTTTAAAATGGAGTTTTGAAACTGCCCTCAAAAAATATTAAATTTGTTAGGTCATACCTGCGAATAGGTTAACGGATGTACAAGTAAATATGGATATATTTTAAGTAAAAAATAGCTTTTTTTTTTAATATTTCTCAAAATATGACAAGTTAATGGCCTAGGGAAATTTTTGTTCCCCCTGTAAATGCTCCTCAAACCTTCAGCGTTGTTGCGCCACCAGTTAACGTTATCCTATCATCCTACGAGGGTGGGTCAATAAGTCCGCGACATTTTGAATTTCCCGGCTCTTAACTCAAAGGGCAACACTGCTGCTGTCAACAGACATCTGTCAGTTGACTCAAAATTTTAACAAGCTGCGTCATTTAGTTTGTATTTGAATAACATTGAGGAGAAATTGAAAAAACATGAATTTGTGTTGCTCATTAAGCTATATTTTTTGCGAAAAAAAAACTATCACTCAAATAAAGACTAAGCTGGATAAATACTATGGGAACTCTACATCATCAATTCAATGGTACAAAAGTGGTTTACTGAATTTCGTTGCGGCCGTACAAGCACGGAAGATGCCGAACGTTCTGGACGCCCAGTTGAGGTCTCTACACAAGAAACAATTGAAAACACGTGTTGGCCGACCGGAGATTGAAATTGCAAGATATTGTAGAAGCCATAGGCATCTCACATGGCTCAGTGCGTATGAAAATGCTTTCCGCAAGATGCCTGCCGCATTTGCTCACAATCGGGTACAGAAAAGGGTTCACACATCATGGCAAAAATCCATGAATTGTGCTACAAAATGCTCCCTCTTCCGTCCTATTCTCCGAAATTAGCCCCTGAAGAAATGTATCTGCGGAAAGAGATTTGACTCCAACGATGAAATCATCTAACAAACAAATACCTATTTTGATGAACTCGACAAATCTAATTTTTTGGAAGGGACAAGATGGAGAAACGTTGGACAACTTGCATAGACCTCAAAGGAGACTATGTTGAAAAATAAAACAATTTTTTATCCAAAAACCAGTTTTTCATTAAAAAAGACAAGAAGAGGTGATCCCAATTGACCACCGAGATCTTGTGATTTAACATCTTGCGCCTTTTTTCTTTGGGGCCACGTGAAAGATAAGGTCTACGCCAACAGCCCATCGTCGATTCAAGACCTCAAAGATAGAATTCGTGAGGCTATCGAGGACATAGGGCAGCCACTTTGCGATTTTGTTATGGAAAATATCATGAAAAGGATATGGTCCTATAAGCGTGGTCGTGGTGGCCATTTGCCTGATATTGATTTTCATTATT
Organism: Calliphora vomitoria; assembly: GCA_942486065.2. NCBI lineage: Eukaryota > Metazoa > Arthropoda > Insecta > Diptera > Calliphoridae > Calliphora > Calliphora vomitoria. The sequence continues at coordinate 40,514,846 of OW818031.2, forward strand.
AACGGCATACCTTCTTCTTATTGTTATGAATTAAACATCCGATCATTTATCTCAAAAAATTCAATTTTTCTTTGAATAACAAAATAACGCCTCTTGTTGAAATGTACATATGTATGAGTGTTAAATAATTGCATATGAATTTCATATTAATCATACGTCTCCAGCATTCATATTCAATGTACTTGTTGTGCAACTCATAGAAATACTAAAATAGAATATCGATATGACATTTAAAATAAATATTTTATATCATTTTAAATATTTCTTAGAACTGTTTTTGATGTTAATACTTCAATGATTTACTTTGTATCTTATTTTCTGACATACAAGCAGCAAATAAGTATTTCATTGAAAGAAGTATTCATGGTTTAGCCGCAGGCGGTAATACTGTATTGATAATATGCTTGTGTGTGTATTGGTAAATTTATGTTTGTAATGCTGAAATTTGTTAATAATTTCTTATTAAATTTGTATTAAGTATTAATATAAATTGAAGGTTATTATTTTATTTGTTTTTAATATGAACAAGAAATTGTAAAACATCATTTAAAACAAATTAACTTTAATTATAATTTTATTGCTAAAATGATAATTTTTTAAAGAGAAATTACATGAAACACTTTTTTTACTCCTTAGTTTTCTGAAGGTACTGTGCTATGAAATGTTTTATTATATAGAATTTTATTATTTTTCAAAATATTCCAAATTTGTCAAAACTTGGTATACAGGTTTCTTTTGGTCATACAAAATTTAAAGTTAGCCAAATATTTTAAATTCGCTTTGTTTTATCTACAAGTAGTCTTTACCTTAGGAAATCCTTAGAAGACAATTTGTTGCCAATCGAATGATTCGAATGCACATATACAATTTTTCGGTTCTCTCAACAGAAAATCAGTTGATAAAGAAGAATTTCGGTTGAAGCAACCATAGTTTTGTTATCCCTTCTAAAATTGTAAAGCCACAACTATAAAATCCTGTCACCATGGCAGAATAATTCGATTGGCTACAAATTCGGTTACTGTTATCTCTGTAAAGTGATCGCTCTTTTCAGCTCAGCTCACTCAAATGAACTAGGTCGCTCTTATAGCTCTTTAGTACAATATGTTGAATAATGACCATCACGTTTTGTGAGTAGCATACAATCCTATACATAACAATCTCATATTCGTTTTATTTTTGTTGCGCACAACACACACTTTTCAATGTGTATATGATATAGAGTACAAGCGAAGGAATTTTACTGCAATGACGAATGAATTCTAGCATTTGATTTACTGAAGACCACAAAATGAATGTGCTTGTGCAGCCATTTAATAAATACTGAAAGAAAAATATGCATACTACAAAATCGGCCAATACTGAGCTGAAAACGCACAGTACGATGAACGATTCACTTCGCTCAGTTGAGTGAATAGTTCAATTGAACTAGATCATTCATGAACTGTACAACTCTAGTGTCTATACCCTTCACCATGAGATGCAAGGCTATATACAAGTTTGCCATTACGTTTGTAATTTCTACATTATTTATTTGCGACCACACAAAGTATATATATCCTGGATCGTTATAGATAGCGAAGTCGATATAGCTATGTCCATCTGTCCGTCTGTATGTTGAAATCAACTTTCCTTTGCCGGAATTCTTCCGGCTCGGACGCTATTTAAATTAAGGACTGAGATTGAAACATTTTTAACATACATAAATGTTAATAAAAATTAAACCACTAAACCTAAAGTTTTGAATCTTTTTTTATTTTATTGAAATTATTGTTACAATTTACCAAAAAATAATATTTTTATAGTTCTAATCACTAATAATGGAATTTTGAACCTTTTTCGAAAACCCTTCCATTATGGATTCTTTAGTGCTTTATGTCACTTTTTTCGAACAGGTTGTCCATCTCTGTTAAAATCTACCACACTTTTGGAAACCTTTTTTAAGATCTTCAATTCTCTTTTAACAAGAACCCAATATCTTTCCACTGGACTCAGCTCCAGGCAGTTTGGAGAAATTGCCTCTCTTGGTACAAATACCACATTATTGTTCTTGTACCACTCAACCCCTTTCTTACCATACTGACAGATGCCAAATCAGACCAAAAATAAGTGGACACATTAAGAAGTCTTATGAATGGAAACATCCTTTTTTGTAAAAATTCCTTGATGTAAATTTCGGTATTTATAGAGCCCTTTGTAACAAATTTTTGGCTTTTTTGCAGCAACTGCATATTACTTGCCATACCAAGAACTTTTTGGGAAATTTTGTTTGCTTTTGGGTCCTAAACTTTTCTTCAAAATTCCCTCGACTATCTGCAACATAAAAAAAATTGACATTTCGTCATCCATTATGCAGCAGGTATATTTTTCGTCTTTGGCCTCTAAATTTTTAGCAAAGTTCCTATTAGGAACTTTTTGAGCCTTGTATGTTTTTAAACCTGCATTGGCTTTAACTTTTCGTACCAAATAGTCCGAGTACTGACCTAAAAGGGCTGCTTTCCTACCGGATAAGTTGTGAACTCTTTTGAAAATGCTTTCTATTTTTTTGGCTTTAGAAACATCATGTGGACCATTTCTTCTATCTGAACCAGGTTTTATATCAACTTACAAGTTCTCCCGGTACTGTTGAATAACATTGGAAACAGTTTGACGGCAGATCTTTGATTGTTTGGCCAACCTTTTGTGGGACAAAGCTGGGTTTTGTTGAAAATATTTAATAATTTTAGTACGCACTTTTTTCTGGTCACTCATTTTAATCAGATTGACAACAAATGAACACAATTGACGTTAAACATAATAACTGACATGCTTTACAAAGGTAACTTGATCCAAAAAAAAAAAAAAATCAAATAATACTTGGGTTAAAAGTTTTAATGAAAAACGTGTGTTAAGAATTTTACGATCTCCGTCCTTAGAATGAATCGGTCCACAAATGGCTAAGATATGAGGAAAAAACCGGGACATCCTCGGATACCCAGCGTGTGCTACTACGCTAAAACATAAACACATTTTGTTAATTTATTACCATTTTTATCTTAATGCTAGCGGATAAACAATATTTTAAGATTTTTCGTTAAGTATCCAAATCTCGACAAGCTGAGTGAAAAACGGGCATTTTCAAAGTTCAAAAAAGTACAATATATTTTAATTATTAACCACTCAGTTTTCACTAATGCAGAAACAGAAATGCGTAAATATATTCGAATAAGCAGGAAAAATAAGTCCAGGAACCACTATGTTTTTAAAAGCATTATGCGAAATTGACTCGTTTTGGTAAATTTCTTTAAATAAAAAATATTTTTGTAAAAATGGTACCAAAAAATAAGGATAAATTTGATAAAAAAAGTGCCAAATTCCGTTTGAAATTTTTCTAGAAGGACTACAATTCCAATTAAATTTAATTTCTGGGTTATGAGATACAAAAAAGTATAAACATTTGGTTTTTGCCCGTTTTATACCTATAAAAGTACAAAAATCAAAAAGTACCACACACCTGTCCACTTGTATTTTGCATAAATTCATATTAAGTTGAATATTTTGTGCTAGCTTTATTTGCTTACTAAAAGTCGCCATTTGTAAAATGTTCTTTATTTATCGTATAATCCTAAAAGTATGCTCTATTTAATACGCTTGCAGTACTTAAAGTTTAGGTATGTTCATGTGTGTAAAACAAATTGAAATCAAAACAAATACATGTGTAAAATAAATAGTACACTTTGAAATCCTTTTAATAAATTATTTAAATTTTTATCAAACAAATTGCATATAGAATTTAATATTTTAATGATTTCTTTGCAATGACATTTGTGTATAAATAAATGAATGGGATTTGGAAACAACACCAACAACAAAACTAAGCAAAACAAAAATGTAATATCAAAATTTCAGATTATTATGTATTTCTATTTGTATTATTTAAATATATATATTTTTTTCGTATTTTACACGCATAGTACATACATACATACATATGTATATACGTACAGCCTGAAAGTAGTGATATCTGAAAAAATAATACATTTGTGTATAAATAAATGTGTATTTTTGCAACAAAAATGTTGTACACAAACATTCATACATACATGTGTGTACATTTAATCATTTAAATGTTCCCTTTTTACAAATCAGTATGTCGTCCTTGAGAATACGCTTGAATATGTTGAAACATATACTCATACTTATATACATATGCATATACATGGTTTATTGTGTTTATTCGTTACAAAATAATGAACAACAAAATTAAAAATAAAAATGAAAAACATTATTATGGCCCAAATCATTTGTGCCCTAAAAAACAAATACAAAGAAAACATATACATAAATGTATGCATGGCTATAATTGCACATGTTTAATTTTATTAAATATTTATAATTTAAACTGTATTTTATATGACTTTTATACAAAAAAAAAAAAAAAACACAAAGTTTGATTGGAGTTGCATAAATTGAAACACATTATTTTATACAAAATTGTCTTTTTTAAAAAGTTCTTAAAGCCATTGTTTATGATTTCATGCCACAATTTAAAACTTATGCTTTTTGTGTAATTAAAATTAAACATCGTAATGAAATTGTAAATTGTCTGAATATTTAAGTTTATATTAACCCCTGCCAGTGAAAAATGTTCTTCTTTGTGTCAAGGAATTTCAATGAATTTATATATAAATATTGTTTTCTTGTGTCACATTTTATACAGTTATACAATTTGAAGCCAAACTAATTATTCTAATGGCTTCCAATATTGTTGGCAATTACTCTCAGTCATTTTAAAAGAAATACTTTAATAATATTGCCATGATTTCTGTATGAGTTTATTGTGCTTTAAAAACAAATAAGGAGATTGTTATACAATAGGTTTAGGTTGATTTGTACAGCACCCTATTCCAGCTATGCATTTATTTGAATTATTCATATGTATATGGAAACATTGAAAACCTTAAAAAAACAGCAGAGAAAAAATATAGTTTTGGATATCATAATATAAAGATTCATCATATAAATGGTTGTCACAAACATATACTTGTTTACTGTAACCATAAATAATATATACAGTCATGTGAATCGTAAGTTAACCATATTATGGTTGCCACAATCATGTAAATAGTTACTGTGACTATAACATTGTTAAAAATCTTTTAAAAATGTGGAAATGGTTACTGTAAATATACACAACTAAATTGTTTCTCTGCGTGTATATAAGGAAAATAAAAAAATGCTTGAGAATCGTTGCAACTGAATACAGATCGCTTGTATTTCTTTTGGGTTTCTAAATGAAAACAAGTAAGAAAGTATAGTTGGTCAAGTCCGACATTTAATATCATACACTGAGTAAATGAGCAAAAACATTTTTCTTTTAAATTTCTTTAATTTTTATAATTTATTTTCGGATGTGAGCCATATATGGAAGCTATGACCAATTATGGATCGAGCCCCACAAAATTTGAAATTGCGACATGCACTTTGCTCATAAGTACACATGCATATAACTCGATAACTGTAAGAGCACTTGCAAGCTGTTTTTTGTAGACCTAATCGAAGGCTTTAAGAATGTATTTAATTCTGACAATCAAAACAAAATTTTTAAAAAATTCCATGTCTGAGTTGCACTATTTTGAGACCCTACAGCGACGTTCCTGAGAGATCTGTCGAGTCTGTTTCCTCTGTCATGCAGTATAATACTCCTCTGCTATGCCTCAGTGAAATTGAATGCCAATGTAAAAATATGTTGATTCTACACCACTAGTGGTAAGTCCGAACGTGGGCTGGTCAATAAGTCCGTGACTTTTTGAATTTTCCACCTCTTTACTCTTCTTTGTCAACAGGCAACTGTAAAAATTTAACAAGCTGTGTCATTTAGTTTGTATTTGACAGCCATTGAGTAGCAAATGGAAATACTTCAGTGAATTTCGTGTGCTCATTAAGCAATATTTATTAGGGAAATAAACCATCACTCAAACCAAGGCTAATCTTTATAAATACTTTGTTTTAGAGTTTCTAATTCGGTTTTAACCGAAACCAAAACCGCGGTTTTCAAGGACTAAAACCGACAATAATTCTTCGGTTTTTACTTTTAATCTATTTCAGTAGAAAAATTCAAAATTCAGAAATAAGAAACAAAATTTTTCATCCAATATCTCTAAAAACAGATCGTTAAAAATATCTTAAGATTTGTTTAAATTTTTTAAATTGTATTACAATAATTGCTTCAGATGCTGTAGCAGGCTACCTTTCGCTAGCTAGGCAAGGGAACCTGTTAATAAAGCATGACACAACATATTGATCTACCAATATTTCCTGACAATTAAACTTCAAATGACTGTTTACTCATTTAATTTAAAAAAAATTTTTAACAAAGTCTTAGTTTTTTTCAAACATCCGATAAAAGTATGGAGTACTAGCTGAGCCGGTGCCAATTGGAAGATAGAAATAGTGCTATCAAGTCTCCCTTTGTGAATTAATATTAATTTAGGAAAACATGTCTCTAGTTTCATGATTATTGATTCATAGTAATGTGGATTCTAGGTCATTCGAAGAAACGTATTATTAGAATAAAAACAGTACCATAAAGACCATCTGTCCATATTTCTCTGTCCATTATTATATAAAATACAAAAGAAAGATACCACTATAATCACCTTTTGTGAATTCTAACTCATTTAGAATTTATTGTTATAAAATATTCAAAAAGTACCTTTACAATAAAGAAATAGTAACATTAATAATCCCTCTTGAATTCGCATTCACTAAACCACGAATGCTTAATTTTGTGTTTCGTTATAAAATATTCAAAAAGTACTTTTAGATGGAAAAAGTACCTGCAAGTCCCTTTTTTATATTCTAACTCAGTCAGGATTATGTGTGATTAATTTCCTGCTTCTATGTTCATTATTATAGAAATTTCAATAATAGTTTATGTTACCTCAATATCATTTTGCCCTCGATCCTTGATTATTTATTTACTCAGAAGCATATCAGCCAACTATTATGCATACATATAAGTAAAATAATTTAATATAATAAAAAGTAACATTAGATGAAAAAGTAACAATTTTCCACACTTAAACCACTGTCAAGTTTGAAATTTCAAAGTAATTTTTTGATTCTAGGTTCAATATTATAGAAAATTCAAAAAGTACTATTTGAAGAACGAAAAAATACTCCCTAGTTTATTTTAGTTCTCCATTTTTAGTATCATAATACAATTGATGATTATTTCTTTACTGAGAAGCATATTAGCCAACTTTAATGTACATAAGTAAGCTAACTATCAATTATCAATTTTCTTTATCCTCTTGAACACTCGTCAAGTTTTAACTTTAAATATGTATATTATCAACTGATTTAATAGTTAATAAGTTACCACAAAACCGAACCGAACCGAAAGATCGGTTTTCAATTTTTTAAAACCGAAACCGCGATTTTGAAATTCTTTGGTTTTTTGGAAACTCTACTCTGTTTTTATGGTAAAAAAGTGGTTTATTGAATTTCATTGTTACCGTACAGTTAAGGTCTCTACAAACGAAATAATTGAAAATAAATTCACGTGGTGTTGACCGATTGGAGATTGAAAGTGCAAAAATTGTGGAACCCATAGGCATCTCACATGGCTTAGTGGTTTCAATCTTGAATGATCACTTAGGTATGAGAAAGCTTTCCGCAAGGTGGGTGCCGCATTTTCTCACACTTGATTGCGTTTATTCAATCATGTGATAACTTCTCAGGAGTTTTTGGCATTGTTCAACAGTAATATGGAAGAGTTTTTGCACCGTTTCGTAACTGTGGAGGAAACGTGAATCCAAAACAATACACCAGAGACCAAACAACAGTCAAAACAGAGGGTTTCCCGGGGTGAATCGGTCAATAAATGCCTATTTTTATGACCTCGACAAATATTATTTTTTTGAAGGGATAAGCAAATTGGAAAAATGTTGGACAAAGTGATTAGAGCTCAACGGAGACTAAATTGAAAAATAAAAAAAATAAAATTATCAAAAAATCTGTGTTTCATTCAAAAAGTCAAAGACTTTTTAACTACTTTTTACCGGCTCAAATTATTTCGTAAAATTTTGACACATGATATAACAATAACTATTTTTATCAAATTTCGAGCGGTCATATTCTTCTAAAATATATATTTTCAATAGTAACCATTTATGACTGGCAGAAAACAAAATTGTGTTTCCCTAGGTCCTTCCATACATGTCCTTGTTGCCTATGGGCTAGCCAGACAGATGGACGAACATAGATAGATCGTATTGCAGTTCTATAAAGAACCAGAATATATAAAGAGTGAGATCGTAAAATTTTTAACACACGTTTTTCATTAAAACTTTTAACTCAAATATTATTTGATTTTTTTTTTTTCAAGTTACCTTTGTAAAACATGTCAGTTATTATTTTTAATGTCAATTATATTCATTTGTTGTTAATCTGATTAAAATGAGTGACCAGAAAAAAGTGCGTACTAAAATGATTAAATATTTTCAACAAAACCCAACTTGGCCCTACAAAAAGTTGGCCAAACATTCAAAGGTCTGCCGTCAAACTGTTTCCAATGTTATTAAACAGTACCGGGAGAACATGTCCGTTGATAGAAAACCTGGTTCAGGTAGAAGAAATGGTTCGCATGATGTTTCTAAAGCCAAAAAAATAGAAAGCATTTTCAAAAGAGCTCCCAACACATCCGGTAGGAAAGCAGTCCGGTTAGCTCAGTGCTCGGACTATTTGGTACGAAAAGTTAAAGCGAATGCAGGTTTAAAAACATTCAAGGCTCAAAAAGTTCCTGACAGGAACGCTGCTAAAAATTTAGAGGTCAAAAACAGAGCACGGAAATTGAAGTCAAGTTTTATAAAAAAAATATTCTTGCTGCATAATGGATGACGAAACATATGTTCTGGCAGATTTTTCGCAACTTCCTGGTCAAATATTTTATCTTGCTGATGCTCGAGGGAATGTTGAAGAAAAGTTTAGGACACAAAAGCAAACAATATGGTATGGCAAGCAATATGCAGTTGCGGCAAAAGAAGCCAATCATTTGTTACAACGGGCTCTATAAGTACCGAAATTTACATCAAGGAATGTTTACAAAAAAGGCTGCTTCCATTCATAAGACTTCTAAATGTGTCCACTTATTTTTGGACTGACTTGACATCCTGTCACTATGGTAAACAAGCCCTTGATGGTAAAATAACAATAATGTGGTATTTGTACCAAACTGCCTGGAGCTAAGGCCAGTGGAGAGATATTGGACTCTTATTAAAAGAAAATTGAAGAGCACAAAAAAGGTGTCCAAAAGTGTGGTCGATTTTAAACGGAGATGGACTACGTGTTTGAACAAAGTGACATAAAGCACTATAAAAACGTTATGGAAGGGTTTCCGAAAAAGGTTCAAAATTTCATCACTAGTGACTAAAACTAAGTTTAGTGGTTTCGTTTTTATTAACAAATATGTATGTTAAGAATTTTTCGATCTCACCTTAATTGTAGGGCCCCGAAAAAAAAATATAAATACAAACCGGCATCTATGGGTCATTACAGGAACCTAGCCGAAGAAACCGCAGCTCAAAAATGAATTTCGAGCCTCCAGATTTCATTATGAGAAAGTCAAATATTCGTAAATTTTCACAACAATTTCGTAAATTTTTTCCAAAAAATCAAACAAAAAAAAATATGAAAGCGCAATCTGGCGGCACTTGATTCTTTAATATTTTGGAAAAATACCTATTTTGAAAAATCCAGGGGCTCGAAACTCATTTTGAAGCTATGGTTTCTTCGCAAAGTTTCATGGAATGACCCATAGAACAGGAATCACTATGCACTCTAAAAATACAATAGAGCAACGTTTATGATATCATAGCCGATATGATTAAATATTAGCTTTTTGTATACCACAGTAAAACAACAATAAAAACCTAAATAATTGTAAACACCTATTAAGCAAACAGTGTATTTTACTTATTAAAATTCCAATTCTTATAAAATGTGGACTTAGCATATTTGCTCACTTAGCTAACGATATATACGACTAAGTTTGTGGGTCTACGACCAATATTTCGATGTGATACAAACGGAATAACAAAATCAATATACCCTTCATATTTCATCTCCCAATCGAATGCCGGTTTACTAATTTGCCATTGAAAATGGTGTAATCTTTATATATTAATCATAAACCTAAACAAATTATGTATCACCATTACAATTACTTACCTTAATGTTTCAGCTGTCTTACATACATATTCTCTACGTTATAATTTTATAATTTTTAACAAGTCTACTTAAATTTTTTTCATAATAAAATATACAGTTTTATTTATTTAACTTTTCATTTAATATTCTTTCTTTATGCTTCAGTTTTTCTGGCGAGAAAAAAAATTGTTTTAAGATTTAATTAAAATTCATGCAGTTCACAAGTACCTCTAAAAACTTGCGAGTAGACAGACAAACACCGACAAATAGAGGCCAAAAAAAAAAAACAACCAGACGTACAGCTAAAAAAGAAGAGAAAAACAAACATGAATTTGAATTTACAAATTCAAGCCGTTTGAAAACATTAATTTCCAAACTTACGTTGGTATTTTATGGGGCGCAGAGTAGCTGAAATCCTCCTCCCACACCCAACCACGCAAACATACTTATACCAAATACCAAAGAAATTTTCTAATTTACACACACATTTGTTTTCATTACATTATCACGACCTATGTCAAGGTAGGCAACAGCAGCAACAATAAAATGAAAAGAAACTTTAGAAAAAAATAAAAAAAATTTAACACAGAGAGAAAAAAAACGACGACAACAAACTACGTACAAGGACTTTGTGGAATACACTCACAGCACACGTTCTATACAACCCGCACGCACTAACAACCAACCAAACAAACAAAAACACTTCTTGTTACAATAAACTACTGTGCGAAGTTTTCTATTTATTATTTTATATATTTTTTTTTTTTGGAAATGGCACAATTGTGTTGTTGCTTTAGTTGTTAACTTCTTTTAACATAAATGCTTAATAACACACGAACGTATTACAACGTTACGAGTAACATAACCGTGTGCCAAATAATTTTCTTTAATATTTCGTTTTCTTTTGCGGAAAATGTTTCGCAAAAATTTTTGTTGGCGAAAAAATTTGTGTGAGCGTTTTTTTAATAGAACTGCAGTCGTTTATGATAAACTGACAACTAAACTTGGTTTAGAGCACAATAAACTCAACTGGAAATATTTGTTGTACAACATTACTGATACTATTGCTACAATAGCAACAACAGCAACAACAACAACATTTACTAACACTTCCACAAATACAAAATACACCGACAATGTCTGCGACACAAGGCAATAAGTAGATAACATACATACATAAATACATACATATGTATGTATATAAATATATATATACATATGTATATAAAAACAACAAAAATAATACCAGCAGACGAAGTGTTTCTGTCCCTACGACCAAAAACAAAATGTACACGAACGAACAAAACTGATGACAGAGATGCGATGAGCTGAAACTAAAAATTGTACCAAAGAAATTGAGAAATTGTACCAACACACATACTACTATAAGGAATCACTGAACAAGGATGAAATTTGGAATCTGAGGTAAAATTTTTCAAAATTTAAAATGGCAGATCCAATATGGCGGCGAAAATTTTAAAATGTCTTCTGATTTACATGAAAATCGGTATACGAGGGTACTCAAGATTGCTGATTTCGAATCTCAGGTAAAATTTTTAAATTCAAAATGGCGGATCCACTACAGTGGGAACTCTCTCTTCTAACTGAGATATTCTTACAAAAAATTCGCACTTTTTCCTTCACATAATCCGATTCCTAAACTATTAAGCACTTACTATCACTTTTATTTTCCATATTTAATTTAAATTTATGTTTGTTTTTTTAACTATTTAAATAAACATAAAAATTCGACCAAATTGCACTGTATATACTGCAATCAACACTTTTTAAAAAAAAAAAAAATCCGAGGATGCGTTCCCTCAGGTTTGTCAGAGCCGGGCATTGGCAGAAAAGGTGATACACAGTTTCTACCTCTTCTTCATTATGCCAGCTTCTACAGTAATAATTGTACCGAAGGCCCATTCTTCTAGCATGTGCCCCAATTAAACAGTGTCCTGTAATTAAGGTGACAACTAGCCTTATTTGCTCGCGTCGGTAATCTATAAGTAGATTCGTCATTAGTCCACCTGTTTTGTGCAAATTCATACAGTTTCTGCTGAACAGCCATCTTGCATTTAACAAGGGAAATACCAGAAAAGGGGTCGATCGCCTCCTCATTCATCATCGCACCCCTTTTGGCCAAATCATCTGCTATACAATTACCCTGATTTTCATCGTGTCCAGGGACCCATATAAGCGTTATCCTAGAATGTCTCTATCTCCTTTAGGAATACCCGGCATTCCTAGGTTAATACAGATGTCGTGAGAACACCCGCTATTCCGTTAACGGCAGCCTTGCTGTCACTAAATATACATATATCACCAGATATTCGATAATACCTCAGCCAGTTGGATGCACGTTTAATGGCAGTAATTTCCATCCGAAGTGCAGTACTGAAGTTAGGTAGCCTAAAGTAGGATTTTATCCCAAAGTTTTCAATACAGAAACCTCTACCGACCCTATTTCCCCTATTAGAGCCATCAGTGTATATCCTTATGACATGGTCAAAAGGGAAGAGTCCGCTATGGCATAAATCCCTATTCGGGATCATAATATGGAAATGCCTATCGAAAAAAGGTTTTGCGATGCAATAATCAACATTACCATGTATGTGCCCATAGTAATTCAGTATACTAAAGTGTCCAAGGTCCTTACCAGACCACGAACATCCACCAACATTTAGCCTCACAGCAGAGTTGAGAGCCATTTGTATCATCATCAAATCCACTAGTAACCAGTTTAAGATAGTAAAAAGTGCCTTAGAGAAAGCAGACCTTATAGCGTCTGTAATCAGTATCGCGACAGTTCGTAGTACCCGTTCGACGACCTTCCGGTGAGTAGCATTATCCAAAGCATGCCACCACACCAATACTCCATAGAACAAGATGGGTTTAACAACTGGTTTGAAGATCCAATTGATACCTTTCGGCGACTACTTAAGAAGCGATCGTTATAAAATTAGGTGAAACTTATTTAGAGCAAAATTTGTGTAAATACCTCTATAAATGAAATATTTACTAACGAAAAAGTTCTATTTCCGGAGGACATTTGTATGGATTCTAAGTTTGTTATTGAACCGAACTAACTGCATGATACAAATTTTGTCGAAGAATCTTCATTTTTGCGACATGTACTTTGCGCACAAGGTTTACATGGACAACCGAACATTGTTAAACCGACTCAGAATAACACGGCCAATGTTGGCCACAAATGCGTCAATTGTTACTGGTGACTTCTCGTGACCCCACAGGATATAATCGGTAGGTGTCAAATTCACAAAATATACTGAAGTATCACGAGAGAGAAGATAACCAAATTTTATAATTCTCTCTTCCATTCGGAACTGCATTTTGATTATATTTCAGCTACATGTAACATATAGCGATTAATTTTAGCACTCAATAAATTAGGTACCAAAAATTGTTATATCTTTCTTATGCCATGAGAACTGACCTAGCAAGCTGATTTTGGCATTTTTGAAGCCCAGAATTGTCACCTCTGAATAATTTGTGGTCAAATTGAATGACTTTGAGGCCATTTCTTGAAATCAAGTTATCACCAAATTTTTATTTCAATATATCGATGGTTGGGTTGTCGTATGGCACGTAGCACCATTCGGTTTAAACCACATCTCATTCATATTTAAAAAAAATCATTGATCATGGTGCGGTAAAGATCTCCATTAAAAGTAACGCGAGCTTGGGCTTCATTTTTGAAGAAATAAGATTCGATGATGCCACCGGCGTAATGTAATGGAGTCAGTAGAGTTTGTGTTGATTGCTCTCACTCCATATGTGTCAATTTTGTTTAATAACAAACCCATTAGGCCAAAATTAGGCTCATCGCTGAATACAATTTTGCGATAAAACAGTCTTCTATAAGTTGCACGAATCAATGACTGATTTTCTAAGTAAATTTTGATAATTTGGTAGCGTTTTTCAAACGTCAGTCTATTGCTGATGATTTGCCAGGGTATACTGATCATAAATGTCAAAAAGTGAGCTCAGTGTGACAGTTCGTTTAACAGTTAACCCTTTCGTATGTTCTATATACTTTAAGGTAGAGTAACATCAGCACAAAGGTACAGTACTCTCCGTACTATGGTGTTGTATGTTTTAATCTTAGAACTAATTTATGCAAAATTTTATCAGGATTAACGCACAATAAATATATTTATAGATGCTCAAACAGTATTACGGGTGGATATTTGTATGGGGGCTTGGAGATATCACGGACCGATATTGCCCATCTCCTATACCAAACAATTCGTTTCAATAGAGAGTGTTTGTGGAAATTTTTTAGCCAGCTATCGTGTGTTCAACAGACATACGGACGGACGAACACAGCTAGATGGTCTTAGAATCTTATGAGGACCCAGAATATATATACTAATGTGGGACTGAGTCAAATATTTTGATGTGTTACAAATGGAATGACAAAATCAATATCCCCCCCATCGTTTTTGATGGTGGGTATAAAAAGCACGTTTGCACAACGAGTCTACAATGTAATTTGATTATTTTACGAGAGTCGGTCTACTACTTTTTGAATTTTCAGGCTCTTCACTGAAAGTGCAACTCTGCTCCTCTCATAGAATTTCGTCTGCTCATTAAGCATTATAAAGGCTAAGTTTGACAAATATTATGGGAACTCTACACCATCAATTTCAATGCTAAACAAAATTGTTTACTGAATTTCGTTGTAGACGTACAAGCACGAAAGATACCGAACGTTCAGAACGCCTAGTTGAGGTCTCTACACCCGAAACAATTGAAAAAAATTACGATAAGTAGTGCGATTCTCAAAATTTTATAACGATAATCGCATCGTTAAAATAAATATAACGAAAATTTATCGAATTTGGTATTGAGTTACATTTTTAACGATATTCGTTGTCGGTTGAAGTCAGCTGTTTGTTCGTTATTTTAGCGACAATATGTTAATTTGTGTTTATTTAATCGATAAAGTTTATTTGCAATTTTTTCTTCGTTATCTTCACCTTTTGTAGCTGGAACTATAATGAAAACACAAAAATATGAAAAAATAAGCCGAATAATAAGAGAAATTTGACGATAGACTACTTTTTATTCTACTGGAAGATGTCCCAAAAGTAATCCTTTATATTTTTGGCCGGAAATAAGTTGTTTTGTTAGTAGTTATTAATAGAATTATGTATTTACAAATAAAAAATAATAAAAAAAAATAAGTCGCAGCCACGAGTCGAACCAACAACCATCCGATTGCTAGTCAACGTTATACTCACTACACCACTGCTTAGTTATTTCATTTTGCGTCAAATAATGGTTTTCACACAGTAATACAGAAAACAGAGAAATACAGCTGTAAATAATCGTTAAAAATAAATTACTGAATCACACTATCGTTACTGCAAGCGACTATTTATGTCGATAAAAATTACGATTGTCGGATCGTTAAAAGTTAGTGAATCGCACAAAGGTGTTGGCCGATCTGAGATTGAAAATTCGAGAGATTGTGGAAGCCATATGCATCTCTCATGACTCAGTGGTTTCTATTTTGAATGATCACTTGGGTATGAGAAAGCTTTCCGCAAGATGGCTGCAGCGTTTAAAAATTTTATTTTTTTTTTTTTCAAAAATATTATTTTTCAGTTTAATGCTTTTCCAAAGATATACTATTAAAGTTTTCCAAAAGCCTTAGTTATTTTAGCAAAGTATTTAAAATTTGCAAATGTATCACTGCAAAAGTACCAAAATATGTACAATTGCAATAACATGACCATCCCACATTACTGATGGTGTTTGATAGTGATGATAATGATGATACTTGCTACAAGTAAATAACCGGAATATGGTTACAGTTTTACTTCTTGTACTTATTTTTGTTCTACTTCTTCCTCTGCTGGTTGCAAAAACAAAATACAACAGCTGCAGCAACAATAACGTACATACATATTCCTAAAATCAGCACAAAACACGAGGTTCTTGAAAAATCATAGAGTCGAGAAAAAACTCTTGTTATGTTAACGAAAAAAGTTCCCCCAAAAATGAAAAGAGTAACAAAGCAAACAGCAACAACTAAATATAATAACATAAAATTAAATAAAACAAAACCAAACCAAACCAAAGACAAAACCTGCAACATAAAAGCAAAACTTAAAACTATTCCCTATAAACATTTAATAACGCTGGGAGAAAAGTTGAACTAGGAAACAAAATGAAATGAAATGGAATTTGAAATATACTAAATAAATTATTGTAGGAGTAGAAATTGAAACTGGGAGCTGAAAACCTAGATAGAGCAATAACAACAACCACAGCAATAGCTGAGAAATAAATTAGGAACAACAAGAAACATGTACCGAAATGAGGACAACGACCAGGCAACAGCAGCAACAATCATAATAATCATCATTAATATAAACATTGTCATCATTATTATTATGCTCTCCCCCATGGTAAAACATTACTCTCTTTGAAATTCTCCCTCTCTCTCTCTATCTAACGCTCTTTGTCTCATTTAGCAGCAACAATTGTTAAACTCCTACAACAAAACTAATCATTATTGTTCGTTTTATTTAACATTTACCTTGCCATCTCTTTTCATATTTATTAAGCTCTCTCTTTTATAGCAGCTTACTCTTACAGTTCTCTATACACACACGTGTGTGAAAAATACAAGGACTCCGTAAACACTCGCATACTTTTCTCTTAAATGTGGCTTAAATAATTATTTGTATTTATTTACCCTTTGACATACATTTTTCGTTTAAATTCAATTGAAGAATTTACGAGCAGTTGAAATGTTATTTCATTTCATTAGCCATTTTATTGTACAAAGTTCTATGGCAGTATATTAAGGTTTTCGTTTATTTATTTATTTAATTTTCCTTCAAAGTATGGGGTATATTTAAACCCAAACTGAAAATGTTAGCTTTTCTTAAAGGATTAGTTAAAAAAGTAGAATTTTATTTGCTTTAAATTTAATCAATGGCAGTTTTTCAGTAAAAAAAAAAATTGTAAGGAAAACCTATTACTTTATAACATGGCTACTGGCCGTTTTTTTTTTTTAAATGCTTGATGTTTTAGTAAATTATGTTAAAACAAATTAATAACAATAATTGCCAAATTAAATTTAAATTACTGCAATTTATAGTTTAACTTTTGTTTTCAAAATAATTGCAACTGAAAAGCTTTTATCATGTCAACGTATGAGTAATATTAATTGAATGCCTCACCAGGCAAATAGATTAACTGTATTTTAATAAATAATCAGTAAATGGTAAAATTTTGTAGCTGGACGAATAAAATAATAACTCATACTTTTTATATACTTTTTAATCCACTCAAAATAAATATAATGACAAAATTTGCTTTGCCATTAAAATAATAAAAAGCAATGTATTCTAAAGGGTATTTAAGCACTTCCTATATTTAAATTTAACTACAACAAAGTGTCCTGTGAGATATCATTTACATTTTTTATTCGTTTGAAAGGTCTATCGATGCCATATACCATATACATCGTGCATATATCTGCCCCGACTTCATCAGATTGGGCGCGTTTTCGAAATGTCAAATTTTTCATGCGTATGACGCATAAATCAAGATAACTTCGACCGATGACATGGGTCATGTTGGCTATGAGGCTTTTGTGGTTTGTGGCTTATTCGCATAGAATTGCGACTTCAGCAAAACCTACAAAAAAAGTCTATCGCGATCAAATCGCACGATCTCGGTGACCAGTTCACACCACCTCTACGTGAGGTGAACATGCCCTCAAATCGCTAGTGCAGAATGTCCAATGTAGCATGAGCTATTAGTACTTATCGACTTATAGACTGTGCAATATCGTTCTCAAAGAAATATGGACTGATGATGCCGCTAGGACAAAATCAATACACAACAGTGCCTTTTTCAGAATGAATTAGAAGCTCTTTGATCTCATATTGATTGGTATTGTACCAAGTTCTACAATTTGGTTTGTTGACGTAGACATGCATCCAGAAATGGGCCTCATCGCTGAAGATTATTTTATTTTTTTTTAGTGAATTAGGGGAACGTTGTCCGAATATGACACCCATTTTAATAAAAGTATTTTATCTTTTGCTGGTGCTGTTGAACATTGTTCATCCATGTTGATTTGGTAAAACAAACTGAATAAATAACAGCCAATTTTACAGATGTAGCTTCAACAATATTACCGCTATCAACTGTGAAAGTTCGACAGACCCTATTCTTTATCACTTTTACATTATGATAATTTACATTCCAATTAACGCATTTATTACCTAATTAATTATATTGTACACTCTTCAAAGTTCTTGAGAACTATGTATTTATAAATAATAATTATGATTTAGATAAGTAAATAGTAGCTTACACTAAAGAACTGACAAATTTCTTAAGAAATTCGTAGCAGACCTGAAAATACACATTCTGCAATTAAATAAAATTGCTTTTGTAACCTTGAAATTTAATTTAAAACACTAAGGACTGAAAGATTTCTGAAGAAAGTCGTAATATAGCAGAAACTACATATTTTGCATTTACATAAAAGTGATTTTTCAACCTTGATTACTAGCTTCTTGATGCAGGAATTTAAATAGTGGAATGGATTAGATATATGTTTGATAGTGAGTCTAATGTGGACAACGATATGACAAGATAATTTTTAATGCAGTCAGTTGCTTTGGTTCTTTATCAGAATACGTAATAAACCAATCGTTTACGTTGTATTCTTTCGACATATCCTTAGCTTACTGAGCAAATGAGCTAAGTCCCTTTACACAATTTTTTCTTATTGTTGGAACAAAAACTATTTTAAAATCCTTTGTTTTAAATATTTTTGAATTCTGTTAAAGCTGTTTTGTTACTTATTTCATAACACCTATAATGATAAATAATGAGAGTTTAAAAGAAGTGAGTAATTCCTTTTTTGGGACTTACATTTTCTGTTATTTATTTTGCATTTTTAGTGGATACTGCACATTTTCTTATAACAATTTTTACTTTATACTCGTATATATTGATTGTCCTTAATGTTGCACAGTGGGATCAATCACAAAAAAAAAATCTGAATGTTTAAAACTACTTGTCTGATTGCAAAATGATGTATGAACGAATCGTAAGGTATCTCGGGAACTATTAAAGATATCGTTTCGAAATTTCACATGATTGGAGCCTAGGTGCTTTTGAGTTAATCTGCATTTGTTCAGCTTTCTAGCACTAACAGGGGCCAGTGAGTGGCCCCTCAAATTTGGTCACCTCTGGTCTCAAAATTTAGAGATGACGGGATTGTCGAAAATTATTTTTAAAATATCAGCTATATTGGTGATAAAATAGGAATAACTTGCTAACAGTTATCTTCTCCCTATAAAAAGTTACACGCATCTAAAGTTGGAACATATAAAAAGGGCCGTATTTTTTACGTTTTTTTCCAAAAAAGCACATATATTTTTTCTTTTGTAGAAAAAATTTTTCTTCGGGAGTATACACAAGTTTTATATGATCTGGAAAAAGAACTTAATGCTAAAGCATGTAAAGTAAAATTTGGCTCATAAAAGCGGGCACAATAGGCCTGGGGGCCTATCCAAACTTGGCCAATTTTAAAAAAATAATTTTAGGTTTGAGTAACAAATTCTAAAAAGGCAAAGAGCACCGATCCACGAAGATGTTCCATATTTGTATAACTCTATATGTTATCTAAACACTTACAAAGTTTTTTTTACTATCACACGGTAAATTACAGTAGGCACTTTTCTAAAAAAAACTCAGTTTTTGAAACACATTTTTACTGGTTTAGGATTTTCGGTATTTTAAAATAAATAATGTCAAAAATTATAATAACGTTGATTTAAGGACATTTGGATCTATATTAGTTCCAAATTTTGTTATGCTATCTTGAACCGTTAAAATTTTACATTAATTCAAATTTTATATTTTTCTTCA
Organism: Calliphora vomitoria; assembly: GCA_942486065.2. NCBI lineage: Eukaryota > Metazoa > Arthropoda > Insecta > Diptera > Calliphoridae > Calliphora > Calliphora vomitoria. The sequence goes on from OW818031.2 coordinate 40,534,964, forward strand.
TGGAAAATCATAATATTTTTAGTTTTTAAGGTAAATAAGGCCCCAAAAATTTATAGAATTATTTAATTTTACAAAAATATCAATCCTTAAGTCCTTACTTTTTCATCAATTTCAAATACTTATATAAAAACCCTTTATTTACTCCTCAGAAGTTCCACAAACCTTACCCCCTTCGGAAAATTTGTAAATTTTTTCATATATTTCATGCAAAAAAAAAAAATAAATCAATAAACCTAAATATCTCTTCAACTAATAGAGATTACCTACATATGTAAGTGTATTTTTGTAGATCTTCTTAAGGACTATTTATATTATAAAGTTCAGCTCATTTGAAGTTTTGGCGATTTTTTTTAAATTTTGAAACCCGAGGTGACCAATTTTGAAGGGCCACACACTGGCCCCCATAAACGCTACGAAGCACAACATATGCAAATCAACTCAAAATCACCTCTGCTCCAACCGTGTGAAATTTTGTAACAATATCTCCAACAGTTCCCGAGATACCGTATTATTTCCAAATAAAAAAAGTTTCTCAACCACTTTGCACTACAACAAATGGAACAATTAGGCGTATGATTAATAAATATTTAGTTCATAAATAAATATTCATCATTCGCTACAACTTACATAGAAATGACAACAAAATGAAAACAAATAAATATTCATCATACGCCACAGTTTGCATTGAAATGATACCAAACTGAAGAATAAATGCATGTATATTAGTGTGTGCCAAAAAAAAAAAAATTTTTTCAGTGTTTTTTCAGCTCAAGCTTAATTTAAAAGCTTATAGGGTAATTTATTTTTAAAATTTTGTTCAGATTTTTCGGAAGAGTCGAGTAGAGTTTTTGCCAAAAATCGGGTTTTTCAGCCTTTTTTGATTTTTCTTCATAACTTTGTCGAAACCCACGATTTTCTTTACATTTGAGGAAACATTTTAAAAGACAAATGTCCAAGCTTTATTTTTGTGTGCAAAAACTATTAGTTTTTGCAATGAATTGGCACATTAAGGTGCCCTACATTCGAATTTTACGTAATTTGTCCATAAATTTAGTAAATAACGCTTTATAACTTTTAAAATTTGTATGCAAATGAAAAAACTAACAATACAGTTTGAAAGATCAATTAATTCTTTGTAATATAGGAACAACAATTTTTGAATTTACTTTTACCGATAATAATGGATATAATGGACCAATTCTCTCTCACATATATAGGTACCATGTCAGTTCAGAGAAGAGTAAACAAAGGAAATGTCTTGAAATTTTAAGTTTTAATTTTTGATAAACTAACGTTATTTTACAAATTATTACATTAACACATATTATTCTATATTTTTTTTTTTTAAAACACTTTATTGTAGAATCATTGATATTGAAAATTCATACAAAATAATATCTAAAAGATTTCAATAAAACTCTGTTGCCAGTACTTAGGTAATTTAAAAGGTACCAACACATGTGTAATTTTGTTACTAACACATATTTAGAGTTAGGTGTTTTTTTACTAACCAATACTTGTTGTACATTGGTTACTACGTTGTAAGACAATAATATTGTCAGACATCTGACAATCGTATGAATACATTACGTTGCAATTGTCTGATTATTGAAGGCTAATTGTCAGACACTTTATATTGTCAGATGTGTGATGTTTATAAAAAAAAAATGGATAGCGACATATCAGTTAATGAAACCTGTGTCATAGATTGCAGACAGGCCAACAGGCTCTGAAACAAATATCCTACCGCTTAAAGGTGAAATCCGTATAGTCACACGAAAATATTATCAAACTTATCGAGGAAGTTGATGCACGGCGAAGTTTATAAGATGCTGGTTGCGCTGAGTATAAACTCCCCAAAAATATTTTATGTCAAGAGATCCCAGCTGCCATCCAGTTAAGTCTGAACGATTGCAAATGAAAATGGATAAATCTCCGTACTCCCTTAATTGAAATATGGAAAAATTCAGAAGAAGCCACTGACGAACAACTTCAAGTTCTATGTTTCAAATGATTTTACAGTTCGGTTAATGTCTCACAACGGATCTGGTAATTTGGGGCATACAACCATATGAACTGACAGTATTTGTTGGCAGATAAATTTATTGTCTGACAATTGTCTGGCAATGAAATTGTAAAGTCTTCTTATAATCGTCTGAACTGACAATTTACCTTTTGCTAACAACTTTTCATTGTCAGTACATAATCAGCACATTGTATAACACCCATCTTAAAGTTAACCGATTGACTCAGAACCACTTTCTAAGTCGATTGTACTTGAGTGCATGTGTTTTGTTGATCTAAGAACGAAGTCTATTGAATTTGGTTGAAATCGGTCCATTTTCTCACCAAGACTCTATACAATTGTCTTGCCGAAATAGGTATTTATAGAACATAATTAATAAATTTATATGGTTTCTACACAAATTTCTCTCCAAATAAGTCATGTCACCTAATTTTATCATGATAAGTAATAGCTCCCATGTATTACTATCGTGATGAAATGTATCTCAAATAAGTTTTATATTCACAGAAATTATGCTACTAAAATTGTTTGCGATTGGGCCATAATTTATCAATACTTGGTGTAGGGTATTATATTTCTTACTTGTTTTTTTATAAATAAGTACTAGTCCAACGTATTTACCATGAAAATAAAACAATATTTTTCTGAGTAATTTTCATATTTTAAGTAGTATTTACTTAAATCTAATTTAAAAGAAATATTTCAAAATACCCAGAGTAGACAATGCAATTATATTGCAACATTTTTTAAAGGAATTGCTTATATTTACAATAATTTTCTTATTGTAGTTCTGTCAAAATTCACTCAAAGCTTAAAATAAAGCAGTAAACTGAATAACAGTATATTGAGTTCTGGAAATGAACAAACTTTAAATGCCATCCACCTAAGTATGGCTGGCATTGGTAATAAAAATGAAACGACAATTTGTATAGTCCAATTCATTCACAATTTACAAAGAATGTACACATTAGGGCGGCCCTTATTTTGCAGATGCTCACACAGCCTACAACTATTCTCCATTATCTATAAGTTTAAGCACTATCGAATACGATTTAGAGGTTGCACATTTTATTTGAATTTTCGAGTTTTGGGTTATATTAACAATATTTAAAAAAAATTAAAAACAAAAGAGTTGAAAAAAAAATCAAATTAAAAATTATTTTTGTATTTAATTTAGCCATTTTACAACAATAGTTCTTGATTCTAATAACTGCTAAATGAACATTAAAAATAAAGGGTTTTCCAACAAGAGGTGTTCTTTAGAATCACCCGGTATTTCGGTAGCTGTCACTTTTGAAGCTTTTATTCTTTGACATATGACAAGTAGAAACTACGCCATTACTAAAAATGCGACGATACACGCTTCAACAACGCATTGAAATTATTAAAATTCATTACAAAAATGGTGAAAACTTGCAGTCACAGTTCGCAAAACTAAAGCATTTTTGGGTCGTCGGACCGCAATACAGAAATTGGTGAAAAAACTCGAGCTGTTGAGACTTCGGTCAAGAACAACTGAGAATATTGCTGCTGTAGACCAAAGTATTGGAGAAAACCCAGGTTTGTCCAATCCTCGTACTTCTTTGGAATTGGTATTCCACAAACGTCAGTACACCGTATTTTAGTCGGAGTTGGATGATATTGATCTGGACAACGTTTGCTTTCAACAAGACGGCGCTACGTGCCACACAAGCAACGAAACTATTGCTTTTTTATAGGAAAAGTTTCCGGACCGTGTTATCTCTCGAAAAGGTGATCACAATTGGCCACCGAGGTCTTGTGATTTAACACCTTACGACTTCTATCTTTGGGGCCACGTGAAAGATAAGGTCTACGCCAACGGCCCAGCATCGATTCAAGACCTCAAAAACAGAGGTCTTGAATCGTGAGGCTATCGAGTACATAGGACAGCCACTTTGCGATTTGGTTATGGAAAATTTAATGTAAAGGATATTCATCCAATTCATCCAAATGCAGGGAAATTGGGTGTCATATGAATTGGACCCGAGAGACCTTGAAAGACGATTTTGCATGTCCGAAATGAAAGCTATTTATTTCGATCGATGCAGAACGCCTTCTCTGGGAAACGCTTCATTTCAGTACACGATATTGGCTAAATTCGTTCTTGGCCTCAAAAGATGAGCAGTTCTTTTGGCTCGAAATCCATATGTTGCCAGAAAGATGGGAAAATGTTATAGATAACAATGGCAAATACTATGAATAAATGTAATGTAATGTCCTAATATTTCACAATGGTCTTTATTGCTTTTCAACCAAAAAATGTCCTAAAATAATACTACTTTCTATGCTATGTTTATTGTGTTATCGTAACGAACCAGCAGAGACTAACACCGAATGCCTAAGACTCGGTTAAACCGAGCTGCCGAGTCGTGATATATTAGGACATTATGACAATATGACATGATAAGAGACCTTGTGAATTGACCAAGTATATTTCAAAATAAAATCTAAAAATTTTTCAAAATCACGCATTTTTATGCCATACACCAATCCAAACTCGTAAATAAGCAACCCCGAAAAACAATCTAAAATTAAATATTAATAAAAATAGGATAGAAAATTTAGCTTTTTTAATCTTCATTTAGCACATATAGAATCGAATTTACCATTTTTGAAATTTTGTTTACAAAGGTATTCAAAGAATGACATTTTGGACTTGAGATATGAATGAATTTTTATGATTTCTATTTTATAAAATAGTGTCAGTACAAAAATTATATTTTGGTGCACTTGAAATTTTTTGTATGGTGTCACATTTGATATTAAGGTACTGTTTATGTAAAGGGTATGGAGGCAATTATACTGATTGCAGTTATCAAACAAGTAAAATACAAATTGTAATTTATAAAAACAGGTACATACAATATTGGTAAAGATAAAAGCTCGAGCTGTGATCGCTTACATTTCTCATCAAGAATTTATATATATGAAATCATGATTTTTAATTTTTTTTTTTTTTTTTGGATCAAATTTTTTTGTCAATATTTAATTTAAATTTTTTTTCAGATATTGCAAAATAAAACGTGAAATTTCTTTAAATGACGTAGAACATTTCTTGGGAACATCGAAAATCTAAAAGTAGCAAAATAATGACCACCCTACTACACAAACACCACGCATATAGAGCATACAGCTACAGTAGAACTTACATCAGCGAGGATTTATTAAATGCAACTAAATTTATTTGTAGGTGTGTCTTTTGGTATGGGGCTCATACACATACATATGTATACACTTTAGATGCATATTTATGTATGTAAGAATCTTAAAAAACACTAAATAAAACAACAAACCACATGCAAACAAATAAAAATATAATTCATACAATTGAAAAAGATGAAAACAGTCTCAACATAAACATTTAACAATTGAGCAAGTTTTTTATGTGTTTAAGTTTCTGATAATCTCTTTTTTCACACTTTCGAATCTGAGGTCAAATTTTTCAAATTCAAAATGGCGGATCCAATATGGCGGCATAAAATTTAAAATGTCTTCTGATTTACATGGAAATCGGTACACGGGGGTGCAGGTATACAAGATTGCTGATTTCGAATCTGAGGTCAAATTTTTCAGATTCAAAATGGCGGCGTAAATTTTAAAATTTCTTCTGATTTGTGTGGGTAAAAAATGTTGTATTTCCAAAACTTTAAAAAAAATATATTTTTCTTTTTTGTTTAAATCTGGGCATATTATAACAGAAAATTAAACAAGTGGAAACTTGTGTAGAAACTATTTATTTATTTTTTAATAAAGCTATTTAAAATATTGCTTTACATTTCATTATCTAAAGTAATTTCATTTAATTAATTTTCATATGTGTAGCACAAGCAGTCTTCATATTCATATTCGCTCTTATTCAATTATTCAGATGCTTCTGGAGTACACAGCTTATCAAGAACTTCTCGAAGGAATTTGCTCGCTGTTCCATTCGTCTCTTCAAACATATTGAGGAAATAAGCGGATCAAACATGTCCAAAGCCCTATTAAAAACAGCCTACCGGCAGTATATCATTTGCAATGATTTGTTTTGAGTGAATTAACACTTTGTGTAATGTAGTAGTCATTGGCAGCCAAGGGTATTTTATCATTATTATTTTGGCAATATTATGGCAAAAAGCTTAAAATTTTTCTACATATATCGGGAATTGGAAACATATGGAAATAAGATCGATTTTTAAGGAATATATCAGCTCTACATAGATGTCTCTCTCTGTTTCATAGTATTGACCTTTCGAGGAATATTCTGCATCTTCCTTCTATGTTCGTTCAGATTTCTCGTGATACTCTTTCTTTGGATGCCCTATTGAAGATGCAGTTGCCTTAGTATTAATTACCAAAATAAATTCAGCGTTTAGCCAAAGTTCGTTTTGCCTCTGAAATAGGTTAAGCTGCCTGTGAAAACTATCCCATCTAACTGAGATATTCTTACAAAAAATTCATACTTTTTCCTTCACAAAAGGCAATTTATATTAGTCTAACACCCAATTAAAAGTATACCGATCTACCCTGAATTATTTTTCTGAGGGTGTGATGTAAGGATGTCCGTCCGTCTGGCTGGCTGTCCATGTAAACTTGTGCGAAAAGTATTTTCTTCTTTTACAAATACGAATCCTATTGAAACTGGTAAAAATCGGTCCATTATTTCACATAGCCCCCATACAGATGTCCTCCCGATATAGGACTTTATCGGCCATAAATTCCTGAACTATGTACAGAGTTTTCCAACAAGAGGTGTTATTTTGGTATTGAAAGAAAAATTACATTTTTTGAGATAAATAATCGGATGTTTATTTCATAATAAAGAGGAAGGTATGCCGTTAATAACGAAAAACAACATCAGCCAAATGTCCACCAAGACCACGCTTACAGGACCGTATCCTTTTCATGATATTTTCCATAACCAAATCGCAAAGTGGCTGCCCTATGTCCTCAATAGCCTCACGAATTCTATCTTTGAGGTATCGAATCGACGCTGGGCTGTTGGCGTAGACCTTGTATTTTACGTGGCCCCAAAGGAAGAAGTCGCAAGGTGTTAAATCACAAGAAATCGGTGGCCAATTGTGATCATCTCTTCGAGAGATAACACGGTCCGGAAACTTTTCCCGTAAAAGAGCAATGGTTTCGTTGCTTGTGTGGCACGTAACGCCGTCTTGTTGAAAGTAAACGTTGTCCAGATCAATATCATCCAATTCCGACCATAAGATACGGTGTAATGACGTTTGTGGAATGCCCAATTCCAAAGAACGATGAGGAATGGACAAACCTGGGTTTTCTTCAACACTTTGTCCTACAGCAGCAATATTCTCAGTTGTTCTTGAGCGACGTGCACGAGTTTTATTCTTCACATCATTAACTTGTCTCAACAGCTCGAATTTTTCCACCAATTTCTGTATTGCGGTCCGACAAGGTGCTTCACGACGACCCAAAAATCCTTTAGTTTTGCAAACTGTGACTGCAAGATTTTGACCATTTTTGTAGTGAATTTTAATAATTTCAATGCGTTGTTGAAGCGTGTATCGTTCCATTTTTAGTAATGCCGTAATTTCTACTTGTCAAATGTCAAAGAATAACAGCTTCAAAAGTGACAGCTACCGAAATACCGGCTGATTCAAAATAACACCTCTTGTTGGAAAACCCTTTATATCGATATCCACACAAATTTGTTCATAAATAAGTAAGAAAGCACACCTGCAAATTTTGAACGGATCGATTCATAATTGGTCATAGCAAATTTAATGGCGATCCTTTCATAATTGGACATAGCTACCACACAAGGCCTACTTCCGACAACCACTTTACCGAGAATAAATCTCATTAAAATAAAAAAAATAAAATTTAACAGAATGAGTATATAAATAAATCACGTGACCTAATTTCATGGCGATCGAAAAATAATTGGTCAAAGCTCCCATATAAGGCTCACTTCTGAATATCACTCACGAAAATAAATTTTTGAAATTTTAAGAGAAAAAAGTTTTTGCTTATTTACTCAGTGTAGGGTATCAATTGTTAGTGTTTTATATCATAATATATATATCAACATTTTATTCAATATTTCTCCCCACACATCATGTACAGAAACCTTGTACACTAGACTTATACGATTTGTTTACATCTTTAAAAAACAGATTTTACTTTTAGAGTATTATTCGGCGATAAGTCTATTTTGAGCAAAGCTAAAAAAAATTCAACAATTGGTCAATTTACAAGGTCTATTATCAGTCATATTGTCCTAATATATTACGACTTAAGCGACTCTTAGGCATTCGGCGTTGGTCTTTGCTGGTTCGTTACGAAAACACAATAAACATATCGTAGAAAGTGGTATTATTTTAGGACATTTTTTGCTTGAAAAGCAATAAAAACCATTGTGAAATATTAGGACATTATGACAATATGACATGATAAGAGACCTTGTGAATTGACCAAATATCTTATAATTCTGATTTACAATTTCACAATAATTCGACATTATTTTCACAGTCCCATTGAAGATGTTATATTATAGCTTTAATTTAAAATTATAAAATCCACAAAACTTCATCAACTTAATTAAACTAAAAACTACTATATATCTACACACACTTGCAACTTGCAACACAACGAAAAATCCCAACTGCAATATTTTTCTTTATGCGGCGAATAAGTGGCACAACTCATATGGATTCATATACTCAGAGTAGTTCATTTTTTATGGGATGTTTGTTGATGATATACTACTGTTGCCACTAAAGCTATTACAACAACTGTTGCTGCAGCTGAACACATTCGTTCATTCACTCATACAAAACAAAAACAACCAAACCCTCGCATATACATATACAATCAAATATACATTTGCACAAAAATAAAATGTTCCTATGCCAAAGGATAAACTATCCTGCTCTTTGGTTTGCCTGGCATTTTCTTTCGCTCTTTTACATCTTTTGTTCATTTCAGCCAGTGAATATGTCCGTCTGTCCGCCAGTCACTCCGTGTTCATATACTACGTGTTCATATATTTATGTTTGTTGGCAGCAGAATTGTAAAAATTATTTTTGTACTAGTATTTACTTTGTTGAGCGCCATACAAGCGTTGAGTGTGTTTGTTTATTTGTGGCCTTTGTTTTTTTTGTTGTTATTGCTGAATGCTTGAATGCAATGAGCCTATTTGTGTTCCCGTGCCTAGTGTGCGGTACATTTAATATTCCAAAATAAAGAGAAACAATAACAAAGCATCGTGTACAACTAACACATCCACGACTAGCAGACATAAAAGTAGACATTTAAAGACCCTCAAGCACAGCTCAGAAGTTACCGTTCAGAGCAAGGATGAAAGAATTAGTACAACTGAAAAGTGGCAAGTACAATAGTACAAATAGTTTTTTTTTTACTTGTTGGTGCACTTGAAATTTACAAGATTTAAGGTAACTTGATAAATAAGGGTTAAATCGCTTAAAAGAGCCCGACGTGTAACATTTTCACTCACCAATAATTTGTGAATAAGAATTTAATCGAGAAAAGGAGCTCGACTATGATCACTACCATTTCTGACCAAAACTCTATTTTTTATATAAAAAAAAATAAGCTCAACATTTGTCCTTAGTCCCCCAACACGGTCGCCTTGACCCCAATCTTTTAATATCATGAAAAGCCTTTTCGATTTGAATAGTGCCTACATTCTAGCCGGACATGTTAATGTGTGTAGTTGCTTTTCTGGTAAAAGCTTAGGATCTTTGCCCATCAGAGATCAGCATGTGAGTAGAGTTGAATCATGACTCAAAATTGATTGTACTTATACGCATTCATATTTATTACAATGATGTCGAGAATTATATCCACTGGTAAGGTTTGGGGTAATCATCATACTAATACCTAACAATATTTATGAAGTTGTTGATTTCAACTCTACTTAACTCAATTTGTATAGACGATGCAAAATAAGTATGATTTGAATACGAACATTAAAATGCTCATTATAAGGTTGTGTGTTTCAAAGGTTGTGTGTTTCAAAAAAAACATGCATTATTTATGAATCAAACAGATTTGTCGACGTTGGATTCATATTTAATGCTAAGCACACTTATGAATCAATGTTATTATGAGAATGAGTACGTCAGAGTAGTTTAATTTCAATGATGGCTACTAAATTATACTTATATCATTAAAGGACCTATAGCCTATTTTAGGTTTTCATATAAAAAATCGATTTTAAGTGAAAAATATAGGTGATCACAGATTATCATTAAAGGACCTATAGCCTATTTTAGGTTTTCATATAAAATCGATTTTTAGTGGGAAATAAAAGTGATCACAGATTATCATCCTTTTTTTATTTGGAGCACTATTAAAGGATCTATAGCCTATTTTAGGTCTTCATATATATATATATATATAGCCTATTTTAGGTTTTCATATAAAAAATCGATTTTTAGTGGGAAATATAGGTGATCACAGACGATCATCCTTTTTTGATTTGGAGCACTATTAAAGGCCTATTTTAGGTTTTCATATAAAAAATCGATTTTTAGTGGGAGATAAAAGTGATCACAGATTATCATCCTTTTTTGATTTGGAGCACTATTAAAGGAGATTAGAGCCTATTTCATATAAAAAATAGATTTTTAGTGGGAAATACAAGTGATCACAGATTATCATCCTTTTTTGATTTGGAGCACTATTAAAGGAATTATAGCCTATTTTAGGTTTTCATATAAAAAATCGATTTTTAGTGGGAAATAAAAGTGATCACAGATTATCATCCTTTTTTTATTTGGAACACTATTAAAGGATCTATAGCCTATTTTAGGTCTTCATATATATATATATATAGCCTATTTTAGGTTTTCATATAAAAAATCGATTTTTAGTGGGAGATAAAAGTGATCACAGATTATCATCCTTTTTTGATTTGGAGCACTATTAAAGGAGATTAGAGCCTATTTCATATAAAAAATAGATTTTTAGTGGGAAATACAAGTGATCACAGATTATCATCCTTTTTTGATTTGGAGCACTATTAAAGGAATTATAGCCTATTTTAGGTTTTCATATAACAAATCGATTTTTAGTGGGAAATAAAAGTGATCACAGATTATCATCCTTTTTTTATTTGGAGCACTATTAAAGGATCTATAGCCTATTTTAGGTTTTCATATAAAAAATCGATTTTTAGTGGGAAATAAAAGTGATCACAGATTATCATCCTTTTTTTATTTGGAACACTATTAAAGGATCTATAGCCTATTTTAGGTCTTCATATATATATATATATAGCCTATTTTAGGTTTTCATATAAAAAATCGATTTTTAGTGGGAGATAAAAGTGATCACAGATTATCATCCTTTTTTGATTTGGAGCACTATTAAAGGAGATTAGAGCCTATTTCATATAAAAAATAGATTTTTAGTGGGAAATACAAGTGATCACAGATTATCATCCTTTTTTGATTTGGAGCACTATTAAAGGAATTATAGCCTATTTTAGGTTTTCATATAACAAATCGATTTTTAGTGGGAAATAAAAGTGATCACAGATTATCATCCTTTTTTGATTTGGAGCACTATTAAAGGAATTATAGCCTATTTTAGGTTTTCATATAAAAAATCGATTTTTAGTGGGAAATATAGGTGATCACAGATGATCATCCTTTTTTGATTTGGAGCACTATTAAAGGATCTACAGCCTATTTTAGGTCTTCATATAAAAAATCGATTATTAGTGGGAAATATAGGTGATCACAGATTATCATCCTTTTTTTATTTGGAGCACTATTAAAGGATCTATAGCCTATTTTAGGTTTTCATATAAAAAATCGATTTTTAGTGGGAAATATAGGTGATCACAGATGATCATCCTTTTTTTGATTTGGAGCACTATTAAAGGATCTATAGCCTATTTTAGGTTTTCATATAAAAAATCGATTTTTAGTGGGAAATATAGGCGATCACAGATGATTATCCTTTTTTGATTTGGAGCACTATTAAAGGATCTACAGCCTATTTTAGGTTTTCATATAAAAAATCGATTTTTAGTGGGAAATATAGGTGATCACAGATTATCATCCTTTTTTTATTTGGAGCACTATTAAAGGATCTATAGCCTATTTTAGGTTTTCATATAAAAAATCGATTATTAGTGGGATCACAGATTATCATCCTTTTTTGATTTGGAGCACTATTAAAGGACCTATAGCCTATTTCATATAAAAAATCGATTTTTAGTGGGAAATACAAGTGATCACAGATTATCATCCTTTTTTGATTTGGAGCACTATTAAAGGATCTATAGCCTATTTTAGGTTTTCATATAAAAAATCGATTATTAGTGGGAAATATAGGTGATCACAGATTATCATCCTTTTTTGATTTGGAGCACTATTAAAGGATCTATAGCCTATTTTAGGTTTTCATATAAAAAATCGAATTTTAGTGGGAAATACAAGTGATTACAGATTATTATCCTTTTTTGATTTGGAGCACTATTAAAGGATATATAGCCTATTTTAGGTTTTCATATAAAAAATCGATTTTTAGTGGGAAATAAAAGTGATCACAGATTATCATCCTTTTTTTGATTTGAAGCACTATTAAAGGATCTATAGCCTATTTCAGGTTTTCATATAAAAAATCGATTTTTAGTGGGAAATATAAGTGATCACAGATTATCATCCTTTTTTGATTTGAAGCACTATTAAAGGATCTATAGCCTATTTTAGGTTTTCATATAAAAAATCGATATTTATTGGGAAATATAGGTGATAACAGATTATCATCCTTTTTTGATTTAAAGCACTATTAAAGGATCTATAGCATATTTTAGGTTTTCATATAAAAAATCGATTTTTAGTGGGAAATATAGGTGATCACAGATTATCATCCTTTTTTGATTTGGAGCACTATTAAAGGACCTATAGCCTATTTTAGGTTTTCATATAAAAAATCGATTTTAAGTGGGAAATATAGGTGATCACAGATTATCATCCTTTTTTGATTTGGAACACTACTAAAAGATCTATAGCCTATTTTAGGTTTTCATATAAAAAATCGATTTTTAGTGGGAAATATAGGTGATCACAGATTATCATTAAAGGACCTATAGCCTATTTTAGGTTTTCATATAACAAATCGATTTTTAGTGGGAAATAAAAGTGATCACAGATTATCATCCTTTTTTTATTTGGAGCACTATTAAAGGATCTATAGCCTATTTTAGGTTTTCATATAAAAAGTCGATTTTTAGTGGGAAATAAAAGTGATCACAGATTATCATCCTTTTTTGATTTTGAGCACTATTAAAGGATCTAGAGCCTATTTTAGGTTTTCATATAATAAATCGATTTTTAGTGGGAAATAAAAGTGATCACAGATTATCATCCTTTTTTGATTTGGAGCACTATTAAAGGATCTATAGCCTATTTTAGGTTTTCATATAAAAAGTCGATTTTTAGTAGGAAATAAATGTGATCACAGATTATCATCCACTTTTGATTTTGAGCACTATTAAAGGATCTATAGCCTATTTTAGGTTTTCATATAAAAAATCGATTTTTAGTGATCACAGATTATCATCCTTTTTTGATTTGAAGCACTATTAAAGGATCTGTAGCCTATTTTAGGTTTTCATATAAAAAATCGATTTTTAGTGGGAAATATAGGTGATCACAGATTATCATCCTTTTTTGATTTGGAGCACTATTAAAGGATCTATAGCCTATTTTAGGTTTTCATATAAAAAATCGATTTTTAGTGGGAAATAAAAGTGATCACAGATTATCATCCTTTTTTGATTTGGAGCTCTATTAAAGGATCTATAGCCTATTTTAGGTTTTCATATAAAAAATCGATTTTTAGTGGGAAATAAAAGTGATCACAGATTATCATTCTTTTTTGATTTGGAGCACTATTAAAGGATCTATAGCCTATTTTAGGTTTTCATATAAAAAGTCGATTTTTAGTAGGAAATAAATGTGATCACAGATTATCATCCACTTTTGATTTTGAGCACTATTAAAGGATCTATAGCCTATTTTAGGTTTTCATATAAAAAATCGATTTTTAGTGATCACAGATTATCATCCTTTTTTGATTTGAAGCACTATTAAAGGATCTATAGCCTATTTTAGGTTTTCATATAAAAAATCGATTTTTAGTGGGAAATATAGGTGATCACAGATTATCATCCTTTTTTGATTTGGAGCACTATTAAAGGATCTATAGCCTATTTTAGGTTTTCATATAAAAAATCGATTTTTAGTGGGAAATAAAAGTGATCACAGATTATCATCCTTTTTTGATTTGGAGCTCTATTAAAGGATCTATAGCCTATTTTAGGTTTTCATATAAAAAATCGATTTTTAGTGGGAAATAAAAGTGATCACAGATTATCATTCTTTTTTGATTTGGAGCACTATTAAAGGATCTATAGCCTATTTTAGGTTTTCATATAAAAAATCGATTTTTAGTGGGAAATATAGGTGATCACAGATTATCATCCTTTTTTGATTTGGAGCACTATTAAAGGATCTATAGCCTATTTTAGGTTTTCATATAAAAAATCGATTTTTAGTGGGAAATACAAATGATTACAGATTATCATCCTTTTTTGATTTGGAGCTCTATTAAAGGATATACAGCCTATTTTAGGTTTTCATATAAAAAATCGATTTTTAGTGGGAAATATAGGTGATCACAGATTATCATCCTTTTTTGATTTGGAGCACTATTAAAGGATAAAGGATCTATAGCCTATTTTAGGTTTTCATATAAAATCGATTTTTAGTGGGAAATAAAAGTGATCACAGATTATCATCCTCTTTTGATGTTGAGCACTATTAAAGGATCTAGAGCCTATTTTAGGTTTTCATATAATAAATCGATTTTTAGTGGGAAATAAAGTGATAACAGATTATCATCCTTTTTTGATTTGGAGCTCCATTAAAGGATCTATAGCCTATTTTAGGTTTTCATATAAAATCGATTTTTAGTGGGAAATAAAAGTGATCACAGATTATCATCCTTTTTTGATTTGGAGCTCCATTAAAGGATCTATAGCCTATTTTAGGTTTTCATATAAAAATCGATTTTTAGTGGGAAATAAATGTGATCACAGATTATCATCCATTTTTGATTTGGAGCTCTATTAAAGGATCTATAGCCTATTTTAGGTTTTCATATAAAATCGATTTTTAGTGGGAAATAAAAGTGATCACAGATTATCATCCTTTTTTGATTTGGAGCTCTATTAAAGGATCTATAGCCTATTTTAGGTTTTCATATAAAATCGATTTTTAGTGGGAAATAAAAGTGATCACAGATTATCATCCTTTTTTGATTTGGAGCTCTATTAAAGGATCTATAGCCTATTTTAGGTTTTCATATAAAAAATCGATTTTTAGTGGGAAATAAATGTGATCACAGATTATCATCCATTTGTGATTTGGAGCTCTATTAAAGGATCTATAGCCTATTTTAGGTTTTCATATAAAAAATCGATTTTTAGTGGGAAATACAAATGATCACAGATTATCATCCTTTTTTGATTTTGAGCACTATTAAAGGATCTAGAGCCTATTTTAGGTTTTCATATAAAAAGTCGATTTTTAGTGGGAAATAAATGTGATCACAGATTATCATCCTCTTTTGATTTGGAGCTCTATTAAAGTATCTATAGCCTATTTTAGGTTTTCATATAAAAAATCAATTATTAGTGGGAAATAAAAGTGATCACAGATTATCATCCTCTTTTGATTTTGAGCACTATTAAAAGATCTATAGCCTATTTTAGGTTTCATATAAAAAATCGATTTTTAGTGGGAAATAAATGTGATCATAGATTATCATCCTCTTTTGATTTGGAGCACTATTAAAGGATCTATAGCCTGTTTTAGGTTTTCATATAAAAAGTCGATTTTTAGTGGGAAATAAAAGTGATCACAGATTATCATCCTTTTTTGATTTTGAGCACTATTAAAGGATCTAGAGCCTATTTTAGGTTTTCATATAAAAAGTCGATTTTTAGTGGAAATAAAAGTGATCACAGATTATCATCCTCTTTTGATTTGGAGCTCTATTAAAGTATCTATAGCCTATTTTAGGTTTTCATATAAAAAATCGATTTTTAGTGGGAAATAAATGTGATCACAGATTATCAACCTTTTTTGATTTGGAGCTCTATTAAAGGATCAATAACCTATTTTAGGTTTTCATATAAAATCGATTTTTAGTAGGAAACAAAAGTGATCACAGATTATCATCCTTTTTTGATTTGGAGCACTATTAAAGGATCTATAGCCTATTTTAGGTTTTCATATAAAATCGATTTTTAGTGGGAAATAAATGTGATCACAGATTATCATCCTTTTTTGATTTGGAGCTCTATTAAAGGATCTATAGCCTATTTTAGGTTTTCATATAAAATCGATTTTTAGTGGGAAATAAATGTGATCACAGATTATCATCCTTTTTTGATTTTGAGCACTATTAAAGGATCTAGATCCTATTTTAGGTTTTCATATAAAAAGTCGATTTTTAGTGGGAAATAAAAGTGATCACAGATTATCATCCTCTTTTGATTTGGAGCTCTATTAAAGTATCTATAGCCTATTTTAGATTTTCATATAAAAAATCAATTTTTAGTGGGAAATAAAAGTGATCACAGATTATCATCCTCTTTTGATTTTGAGCACTATTAAAAGATCTATAGCCTATTTTAGGTTTTCATATAAAAAATCGATTTTTAGTGGGAAATAAATGTGATCATAGATTATCATCCTCTTTTGATTTGGAGCACTATTAAAGGATCTATAGCCTATTTTAGGTTTTCATATAAAAAGTCGATTTTTAGTGGGAAATAAAAGTGATCACAGATTATCATCCTTTTTTGATTTTGAGCACTATTAAAGGATCTAGAGCCTATTTTAGGTTTTCATATAAAATCGATTTTTAGTGGGAAATAAAACTGATCACAGATTATCATCCTTTTTTGATTTAGAGCACTATTAAAGGATCTATAGCCTATTTTAGGTTTTCATATAATAAATCGATTTTTAGTGGGAAATAAAAGTGATCACAGATTATCATCCTCTTTTGATTTAGAGCACTATTAAAGGATATATAGCCTATTTTAAGTTTTCATATAAAAAATGTATTTTTAGTGGGAAATAAATGTGATCACAGATTATCATTCTCTTTTGATTTTGAGCACTATTAAAGGATCTAGAGCCTATTTTAGGTTTTCATATAAAAAGTCGATTTTTAGTGGGAAATAAAAGTGATCACAGATTATCATCCTTTTTTGATTTAGAGCACTATTAAAGGATCTATAGCCTATTTTAGGTTTTCATATAAAAAGTCGATTTTTAGTGGGAAATACAAATGATCACAGATTATCATCCTTTTTTGATTTTGAGCACTATTAAAGGATCTAGAGCCTATTTTAGGTTTTCATATAAAAAGTCGATTTTTAGTGGGAAATAAAAGTGATCACAGATTATCATCCTTTTTTGATTTGGAGCTCTATTAAAGGATCTATAGCCTATTTTAGGTTTTCATATAATAAATCGATTTTTAGTGGGAAATAAAAGTGATCACAGATTATCATCCTCTTTTGATTTAGAGCACTATTAAAGGATATATAGCCTATTTTAGGTTTTCATATAAAAAATCTATTTTTAGTGGGATTATCATCCTCTTTTGATTTGGAGCTCAATTAAAGGATCTATAGCCTATTTTAGGTTTTCATATAAAAAATCAATTTTTAGTGGGAAATAAAAGTGATCACAGATTATCATCCTCTTTTGATTTAGAGCACTATTAAAGGATCTAGAGCCTATTTTAGGTTTTCATATAAAAAATCTATTTTTAGTGGGAAATATAGGTGATAACAGATTATCATCCTTTTTTGATTTGAAGCTCTATTAAAGGATCTATAGACTATTTTAGGTTTTCATATAATAAATCGATTTTTGGTGGGAAATAAAAGTGATCACAGATTATCATCCTTTTTTGATTTGGAACTCCATTAAAGGATCTACAGCCTATTTTAGGTTTTCATATAAAAAGTCGATTTTTAGTGGGAAATAAATGTGATCACAGATTATCATCCTTTTTTGATTTGGAGCTCTATTAAAGGATCTATAGCCTATTTTAGGTTTTCATATAAAAAATCTATTTTTAGTGGGAAATAAAAGTGATCACAGATTATTATCCTTTTTTGATTTGAAGCACTATTAAAGGATCTATAGCCTATTGTAGGTTTTCATATAAAATCGATTTTTAGTGGGAAATAAAAGTGATCACAGATTATCATCCTTTTTTGATTTGAAGCACTATTAAAGGATCTATAGACTATTTTAGGTTTTCATATAAAAAATCTATTTTTAGTGGGAAATATAGGTGATAATAGATTATCATCCTTTTTTGATTTGAAGCACTATTAAAGGATCTATAGACTATTTTAGGTTTTCATATAATAAATCGATTTTTGGTGGGAAATAAAAGTGATTACAGATTATCATCCTTTTTTGATTTGGAGCTCTATTAAAGGATCTATAGCCTATTTTAGGTTTTCATATAAAATCGATTTTTAGTGGGAAATAAAAGTGGTCACAGATTATCATCCATTTTTGATTTGGAGCTCTATTAAAGGATCTATAGCCTATTTTAGGTTTTCATATAAAATCGATTTTTAGTAGGAAATAAAAGTGATCACAGATTATCATCCTTTTTTGATTTCGAGCTCTATTAAAGGATCTATAGCCTATTTTAGGTTTTCATATAAAAAATCGATTTTTAGTGGGAAATAAAAGTGATCACAGATTATCATCCTTTTTTGATTTTGAGCACTATTAAAGGATCTAGAGCCTATTTTAGGTTTTCATATAAAAAATCGATTTTTAGTGGGAAATAAAAGTGATCACAGATTATCATCCTTTTTTGATTTGGAGCTCTATTAAAGGATCTATAGCCTATTTTAGGTTTTCATATAAAAAATTTATTTTTAGTGAAAAATAACGATCACAGATTATCATCCTTTTTTGATTTGGAGCACTTTTAAACATATAAAAAATCGATTTTTAGTGGGAAATAAAAGTGATCACAGATTATCATCCTTTTTTGGTTTGGAGCACTATTAAGTGATCACAGATTATCACCCTTTTTAGATTTGGAGCACTATTAAAGGATCTATAGCCTATTTTAGGTTTTCAAACAAAAAATCCATTTTTAGTGGGAAATAATGATCACAGAATTAGTGGGAAATAATGATCACAGATTATCATCCTTTTTTGATTTGAAGCACTATTAAAAAATCTATAGCCTATTTAGGGTTTTCTATAAAAAATCGATTCTTTTTTTGATTTGGAGCACTATTAGCCTATTTTATAGCCTATTTTAGGTTTCATTGGATTATTTATGTAACTAGCTGTCATCCTAAATTATAGCAGAATCAGTAGTTCGTGGCAGTCTCCTATAACTACTGGGATATACGGCAGTTTTGAAGAATTTTTGAAAGCATTTGGTGTTTCCAAAAAGTTATAACACAAATTTTGTCCAAAATTTTTTGACCTCTACTGTATGTTAAGGGTGTAGACGGCGTATTTCTTTTAGTATAGCATTAATATATTTATGTACATACATACATATGTAAATATCTATGCATATTTTCTATTTACAAATGCACAACGTCATCAAAGTGGAAAGAAAAATAAGTCAGGATAGCAGATGAATGCATAAATGAATGGTTTGGTGTTCTTTGTTTTGTTTCGTTTTTATTTATTTAGTTTTTTTTTTTTGTATGTGGAGTATGATGGAATAGAAGGAGGTCCTGTTAGGGTTACTTAAATTCTATTTTTCTTTGGATTACAGTTGTTTTTTTGTGTGTTGTTCCCCTTAAGGGAGTCAGTCCTTTGCGTTTGGCATTCGTTTGTGCAAATTGCATGTAATTATGTTGGCGTGCCATGTTTTTGTGTGAAGTGTATTGTAATGTATTGTATACAAGCTCATACTTAAATATACATATGTACACAAGTATTACAGTGTATACAATACATATACATAAGTGTTTGTGTGTATGCCTGACATGTATACATACATACAACTACCTACAATTGTTGTTACTATATGCATGAATATGACGACAATTATTCCATGTTGTTGATGTTTGGGTTTGTGGTGTAGAGAGTAGAGTACCTGCAGCCAGAAAAGTAATAGCAGTTTTTGTTAATCGCCGTACAAGTGTTTGTATGTGTATGTGTGTGTGTGTGTGTGCATTGGTGCATGTTTAAGTGTATTTGTATGTTTATACTAAAATAAAAGCCTAAGGCACCATGTCACAAACTTCTATTTATCAATATCGACATAAGCTGCTCATACACACACACTCACAATCTGGTAGCCACAACGACAACGACAACAGCAACAAAAACCATATTGCAACAATATAAAACTTATACAAACTTTGAATTGCTTGTGTATATTCTAGGAAATATTTAACCAATTTTGTTTATTTAGAGTTTCCAAAAAAATGGAAAATTTTTTTAAAGTTTTGTTAAGAAGGTCTATTTTTAGAAATGTAAAACTGAACTCGAAAAACATTTCATCCATTAATTTTTCAAAATGATTTTTATTTGGAAGACTACTAGAAATGCTTTTTCTCTAAATAAGAACAATATTGTTGTTATTTGCAATAGCGATTTGAGTTTAACAGTCTGTAACGACTGCCCGCAGCATTCAAATTTTTTTAAACACGTCCATCAGTAGAAGCTTCTACTTATCAACAATGTTGATAGCATGCGGTTATTAGCATTGTTTATGAGTATAGCAACACTAAATGTTTAAGCTGCTAACATTGACATCGAAAGCTCTAGAATTCGAACATACTAGTTTGTCCGTTAAGATCACTGTAGAAGACTCCCGAAAGATGGCGTGTGTATAAATAGTGGTAGAGGTTGCAGTCGTGAGTGAGTTCATCATTGGCGCTGTTAGAGTTAACATCAACTGTCGTGTACATTTGAGTTAGTACATTATGAAGTGTGTGTGCATTTCCGCGAATTGATAAACGTGTATAAAGACACTAAGTGACTAGTTGAACTGTTGTTGTTGTACACTTTAAATAAATAAAGAGTTGTTACAAATTTTAAATTACCAAACGGCTTTTATTTGCAATCGAAAGTATACGGTTTGTTTAAAGGAAATAAACCAACGTTTTAAAAAGGTTAAAGCGTAACAATATATTACCCCTTAAGGCATGTTTGGACACCTTGATGTTATGCTTCAAGGGGACATTTGGAATTACACCGGGGTCCCTGAGGTAAGAATTCCTTGTAAGAATTTAATTTTTTTAAATTCACAGCTGACTAGAGTCCTCTATCTAGTACTGTTTGCATCATGGGTGAGGTCACTTTTGTGAAAACGATGTGGGTGTGGTTTAAACACCAAAGCGGGAAGAATATCATTGGTTTAAGGGCTGATATTTGTGCTAATGTCAAATTTCGGGCTAACAATTGTATCTCACTAGGTGCTGTTAGCCGAAGCAACAAATCTATTGAAATTAGCAGATAGCAATTGGCGATGTGCTCAGGAAACGTCTTGGGGTGGTGGCATTCGTGATATACTGATCGTTGGACTTAGTTCTCCATCGAGGTCATATGTGTGTGGTATCAGAACATATTCTTTGACTTTAAACGCCCGGAGCTTTCGAAGTCAGAGATCTTATATCGGACTGATTTACTAGGCAGGGTGTTGCTGCTATGATCATGTCCTGGGCTTGCTAATTGAGTAGCTAGCTATGGATGGCAGGGATTAGATAGCCCGAGCTGTTGAGCAAGGGGTTTGTGTTGTTGCCAATTGTGTGGTCCTTGCAAGTTACACAATGGCGGTGATAAACGCATTGATTTTATCCAGTGTTGAGAGCATCGAGAGGTTGGGCTATCATGGCAGGTACCCACGTAAATCTCAGACACATTGCTTCACGATTAACGTATAGCACAAAGAAAATTAAAATTTGTTGGAAAAAGGTGCCTTTTTCTAAACTTAAACATCTCTTCTATTTGAAAGGTAAAACATATCAATTTGAAATAAAAGAAACTATTTTAAAATCTATTCAAAAACAACATATGTAAGTATGATTTTTTGAGGTTGCAACTCTAACAATATCGTTATTTCACTACGAAGTGATCAAAAAAAGCTTTCCTAACTTTATGAGAACTCCTCCTTTTGGTGTAGCATAGAATAATTATTGATTCTACCAATAAATTTCTATCCCCACTTACCAATTTGCTGTCAAATACTTTTTCGCACACCCTAATCTGTATATGCTTGAACAAGTATTTGTAAATTTGTTTAATGAATTCTTAATTCTTCTTGTAGCAACCTCACCGATTCTCTCTCTCTCTTGTACTACACTCACCCGTGTGTTTTAAGCATTTGTACCATTATCGGTATTTAGCACAATTTTAAGCATCGCCCCTAATTATTTGATTTTCCCTCATTTCTCATTTAACATTGAAAACGTTGGAAACAGTTGCAATAACAGCACAACGACAACAACAGCACAACAGCACAACAGCACAACATTTGCAATTGTATCAGTAATTGCATGCAAAATTGCTGTTTATTAAGCTCAATAATTAAAGCAATAATTTAAAATAAATCAAACACTTTTGCTCTATTTTAATTCTCATACGATTTTATGTGCATTTATCATGAGCTTAAGTCAATTACTCGACTACTAACTCTTTTTTTTTGTGTGTTTGTGTTTTTTTTTGTTCTAATGTGGCAAATTACCGTTCATTTCCGTTTAAAGTTTAGTTTCGGGGTTTGTAAGTTTGTAGTAGAAGTGCTCATTAGGGAAATAATTTAACTCCATGACAACTAAATTGGTAGAAATTAATAAATATTGAGAGCTGCTGGTAATTTTTTATGTAAAAATATCTATAAAAGTGAATAATCTTAGATATTAGTTAAACTTATAATAAATCTAAAAAACACTTTCAAAAGCTATCTTTAATACTTTATTTATTTAAAAGACAAAGTGGCTGTATTATGGTTTTTTCAATCTATACAATTCTATAATTAAATGATACTTTTAGATTTTTCTAAATCAATTAACTTAGAAGCATAAACTTATCCACTATTTTCCGACTTTGAGCGACTACTTATTATGTTTCAGTTAATTTTTATATGAATAATCGATTTTTGGTTGAAAATATTTGTTTGGACCACTATTTTCCTACTTAAAACCATATTTTTCTTTTATTTAAATTAAAATTTATTTTCTTCTTTTTAAAGCATTTAAATAAAAATTTAGTTTCAAAAACTTTTCCTTAGTCCAACAAATTATTTTTTTAATCACGTTAGCTTTTCAAAATATGTCAGATATTATCATTAATTTTCAACTGTTATTTCAGTCAAAATTGAAAGCGTAAAAAAAGAGTCCGTGCAAAAAATAGTTAACTTCAACCATTCTTGTGACCAAAACTATAAGGAACAAGAATGAAAATCGGTTACTGATTTCGAATCTGTGGTAAAATTTTTCAAATTCAAAATGGCGGATCCAATATGGCATATACGGGGATGGGGGTACTCAAGATTGCTGATTTCGAATCTGAGGTAAAATTTTACAGATTCAAAATGGCGGATCCCATATGGCGGCGTAAATTTTTAAATGTCTTCTGATTTACATGAAAATCGGTATACGGGGGTGGGGGTATTCATGATTGCTGATTTCAAATCTTCGGTAAAATTTTTCAGATTCAAAAGGATGGATCCAATATGGAGGGAACCATAGGGTACAACTAGAGGCGCAACTGAGTGTAAGCTGAGAGTAACAATATTTGCTCTCTTCACACGTACTTGTGATATGTGAATTCAACATACTTGTGAGAGAATTAGACACATCAAAATCATTGAAATTTTAACTTCAATTTTCCAACTTAATACAGACCGAACCACTTTATTATACTTCCACGCAATATTTGATGATTTTTTTGAACATTTTGCAGCTCATTTTTGTTTCTAAAACACATTAATTTAGCTCAAATTAAAAAAAATATTTTTTATTAATTTTTGACACTAATTTTATCTGTGTTAGAATTTTTTTACAGAACAGAGTTTCAATTTTTGTTATTAAAAATAGAAGAAAATTTTAATAAATTAAAATTTAAACATTTTTATAGAACTCTGTGTGTCTGGTGAAAATTAAAAAAGCACCAATACAACCTCAACACTATGTACTAATACATTCTCACGACTTAGGTTTTTGACAACAGACTTAGGTTTTTTCCCTCTCAGTAACGCTTCTATGGATATATTATTCTATGGAGGGAACTCTCCCATCTAACTGATGTATTCTTACAAAAAAGTCGCACTTTTTCCTTCACATAATCCGATTCCTCATTCAAAACATTGCAGAATTCAACTTTACCAACAATAAAATTGTACACAGCAGCATTCTTCTCCTCTTTCTTTTGCTTATCCAACCAAACTTCCCCAAGTTCTATATTTTGCAAGCGATGGCTGTCACGAAAAATTATATTTCTCAAAAAATGCAACATGAAATTGGCAATTAAAACTCAATTCTTCTTTTAACATGTTTCTGATTGTTGAAACCCGACCAAAATTTTTCCAACTTTTTAAAAGCTTATCCAAAATTGATTTTTCAGAAAAAAATATGAGTTTTTTTCGACAAAAACTCTTTTTCTTAAACTATTAAGCACAAACTATCACTTTTGTTATCCATATTTAATTATACCCTACACCACCAAAGTGGGGAGGGTATATTGGACTTGTGCAGATGTTTGTAACGCCCAAAAAAAAAAAAACACCTTGGATGGCTGGCTGTCCATGCAAACCTTGTGCGCAGAGTAGAGGTCGCAATTTTGAAGATATTTCGATAAAATTTGGTACATATCAATATTTCGGCCCAAGCCTATTGAAACTGGCTGAAATCGGTCCATTATTTCACCTAGCCCCCATACAAATGTCCTCCCAAAATTGGACTTTATCGGTCTTAAATTTTTAATTTATATAGGTAAATTAAACCATAAAACTTGCCGTTATATGCTTTAATGTTTTCTTTATTCAATACCAATAACAAAAAATGGAAGTGTACTAAGAAGAAAAAAATACACCTGTTGTGTGATAGATGATGAAACTTATGTACTGGCAGACTTTTCACAACTTCCGGGTCAAGATTTCTATGTGGCTGATGGACGAGGTAATGTTGAAGAACAATACCGGATAAAAAAACAAACAATATTTCCCTACAAGTTTCTTGTGCGGCAATTTATTTGCCGCAATTTATTTGCCGGTTTTCATATTTCTTGAAACAGCACAGAGAGCCTTCACATTCCTGGCCCGATTTGGCATCATGACACTATGGAAAGAAGGCCATTGAGTGATATTGAAACAATACTGTGATTGAGTGATATTGAAACAACTGTTTTTATTGGTATATTGGCTTGGTGCAGATGTTTGTAATGTGCGAAAATATTGACCTAACACCCACATTTAACTAAGGACTGAGATCGTAAAATTCTTAACACACGATTATCATTAAAACTTTTAACCCACGTATTATTTGATTTTTTTTATCAATTTACCATTGTAAAACATGTCAGCTGTTATGTTTAATGTCAATTATGTTCATTTGTTGTTAATTTGATTAAAATCAGTGACCAGAAAAAAGTGCGTAATAAAATTATTAAATATTTTCAACAAAACCCAACTTGGTCCTTCAAAAAGTTGGCCAAACAATTAAAGGTCTGCTATCAAACTGTTTCCAATGTTATAAAACAGTACCGGGAGAACTCGTCCGTTGATATAAAACCTGGTTCAGGTAGAAGGAAGGGTTCACATGATGTTTCTAAAGCCAAAAAAAGGAAAGCATTTTCAAAAGAGTTCCCAACACATCCGGTAGACAAGCAGCACGGTAGTACTCGGACTAATTGGTACGAAAAGTTAAAGCCAATGCAGGTTTTAAAGCTCAAAAAGTTCCTAACAGGAACTCTGCTAAAAATTTAGAGGCCAAAGACAGTACAGGAAAATGAGTCAAATTGTATACAAATAATATACCTGCTGCATATTGGATGACGAAATGTACGCATGGGAAATTTTTCGCAGCTTCTGGGTCAATTTTTTATGTTGCAGATGCTCGAGGGAATGTTGAAGAAAAGTTAAGCACCCAAAAGCAGACAAAATTCCCCAAAAAGTTCATGGCATGGCAAGCAATATGCAGTTGGGGCAAAAAAGCCAAACATTTGTTATATACATTTGGCTCTATAAATAACGAAATTTCTGTTGTGATGTTTCCATTCATAAGATTTCTTAATGTGTCCACTTATTTTTGGCCTGATTTGGCATCTGTGGTATGGTAAGAAAGGTATTTAGTGGTACAAGACCAATAATGTGGTATTTGTACCAAGAGAGGCAAATCCTACAAACTGCCAGGAGCTAAGGCCAATGGAGAGATATTGGGCTCGTATTAAAAGAGCATTGAAGAGCACATAAAAGGTGTCCAAAAGTGTGGTAGATTTGACTACCTGCTCGAGCAAAGTGACAGAAAGCACTATAAAAACTTTAATTGAAGGGTTTTCGAAAAAGGTTCAAAATTTCATCATTAGTGATTAGAACTATAACATTTTTTTTTTTTTTTTTTTTTGTAAATTGTAACAATAATCTCAATTAAATAAAAAAAGATTCAAAACTCTAAGTTTAGTGGTTTCGGTTTTTATTAACATATATGTATGTTAAAAATTGTTCGATCTAAGTCCTTAGTTAAACGTATAATAAAACTGTAAAACATTTTCAAAAGCTATATTTGATACTTTATTCT
Source organism: Calliphora vomitoria (assembly GCA_942486065.2). NCBI lineage: Eukaryota > Metazoa > Arthropoda > Insecta > Diptera > Calliphoridae > Calliphora > Calliphora vomitoria. Next base: position 40,561,822 of record OW818031.2, read on the forward strand.
GTTTAAAAAAACAGAGTGGCTGGATTATGGTTTTTTCAGTCTATAATCCAATATGGACTTTCAACAAAATAACTAAACATCTAAAGGTTCATCGTCACACTATTTCAAAGGCCACTAAACAGTATAAAGAAGACTTGAACATTGAAAGAAAACCTTGATCAGGAAGAAAAAAAGATCTAACAGATATTGGTAAGGCAAAGAAATCGAACAACTCTTTCGAAGAGCAGAAAAACAGCTCGAAAAGTTAAGTGATAAGATACTTGTGTGTGCAGAGCCATAGCATATGCTGGGTTGAAATCGTATAAAGTTCAGAAAGTTCCAGATTGCAATGCAGTCAAGAACTCAGGAGCAAAAGAACGAGCAAAAGAATATAGGTAAAATTTTATTAAAAAATACACCTGTTGGATGGATGATGAAACTATGTACTGGCAGATTTATATGTGGCTGATGGACGAGGTAATGTTCAAGAACAATACCGGATAAAAAAACAAATAAAGTTTCTTGTGTGGCAAGCTATTTGCAGTTGTGACAAAAGAAGCTAATCATTTGTGACATCATGCAGAAATTTATATTACGGAGTGTCCTCAAAAACGGTTTTTACCTTTTTTCAAAAACAGCTCAGAGTACCTTCATAGTATCATAGTAACTGATTTAGTATCATTTCACTATAGAAAAAGTTTCCCTTGAGTGATATTGAAACAATAATGTCAATTTTGTACCACGGGAGGCAAATTCACCCAACTGTCCAGAACTTCGGGCTGTGGAAAGTTATAGAGCTCTTGTAAAAAAGAATTGAAGAACATAGGAAAGGTAATCAAGGACATGGCTGATTTTAAGCGTAAGAGGAAAAGTTTGCAGAAGAAACTAAAAAATCTTTAATGGGAGGATTTCCGGAGTAATATTGCACAGTCATCAGGTCGCCATGACCTAGAGATTACTTTAAATAGATTAAAAAATGTTTCGAACATAACTTAGAATTTCTATCTTTCGAATTTCCGAACATAATAATATATACAGTGTGAACAGGTATATGCCCGAATGCCAAATGTCAGGCTATTCGGACCACGAGAACTGGATCAAAATTCAGTTGCAAATGTTGACATAAAGTAAAATAAAAGTTTTTAAAATTTAAAAAAGTGTTCACAGATTTTGGTTGAAAATATAAGTGATCACAGATTATCGTCCTACGAAAAAAATAGATTTTTAAAACAAAACCTAGACATACATATTTATGTTAGACATGCATACAGATATAGCATACGCTAGTATGTTTTTTATAGGTCTAATTGAGGGTTTTAAGAGAGGATTAAAATTGGCAAGCGTTCTAAGGTACCGAAGGGTCCGTATAAGTCAGTCTAATCAACACTATGTAATGTTAATATTATATGCACTACTTGTAGAAATTTCAAAAATAATTTTGCGAGATTTGTTAGATTAAATATCAATGTTACTTGAAAAATGTTCTCAAAAATCTCAGTGATATTTTTCTGTAAACATCTTATTTTGCAATAAAATTTTGTTATATTAAACACAAACCATCAACCAATAAAATCTACTAGGACTCCTCAACTAAAGTTAAAATTTCTTTAATCAAAAACAAATTTAATAATTAAAAATAAAAAAGCACAGTGACCCTATATTATTAAAAAAACATAACATAAGAATGGAAATACTACAAACACACACACACACTTAAATAAAACATTCTTTTTGTGAAAATCATTTCCCATGATTCTTTTTGATTAAAAAAAAAAAGAAAAAAACTGAATAAAAACTGCACAATAAATGGACTAAAGGCAATAACTGCACATAAATACATACAAAAGAATAATTGTACATACATTCACAAACACACACTTAAATACACACTTCCATACATCGAGTGCATGCAACAGCCACCACCCTCCGGTTAAATTGTTAAATAAAACATGCCACAACGAAATACTGTCAACGCCTTTAGTTATGAGATCCAAACTCCAACTATTAGTGGGAACATTCATTCATACATTCATATACATGGAGATTTACGAGTATAAATGGGGAATTCGAGTGTAATAACTGCTAAAAACTACATAGCTAATGCCACAACTACAGATCAATAGAGTAAAATACAGATTCATTTTTTTGTTTCCCCCAAAACAGTTTTTCTAAATATCTCTTTTTGTTGTTTTAGTGTAAATTTGTGGGAAATCTCTAACTATTTTGTATGTTGTAATGTTTGTTTTGTTTGTAAAATATCATATAATCGAGATCTGACTGTTTAGTTTTATATTTATTATTGTTATTACTAGTACTTACAGTCATAGTTTTAGTGTTGAATTTAGTTTGTATCGAATATAAAAAATGAAGTTCTAGTACTCTATGGTACACTGAGTTGGTTTGTATGCAAAAATAAAATATTCTTCTCTAAGTGGTGTGATTCATAATGAATTAAAATATATAAGTTTTGAGTTTACTAGAACTTATTAATTTATTCTGTAATGTAGTTCAATATTTAAATGTTGTATTGGTATATATCTATTAGGGTGCCGCTTAATAAACAAAAGTTGGATTTTTGCCAGTTCACCCCCCACGTAAATCGGTAAAGAGTGCCGCAAACCCTCTGAAGTTTTGAGATGCATTTACAATGGGGGAAAAATTCTATTTTTTCAGTTTTTGTAAAAATGTTGCCATTACAAAATTAATTTTGCAATTTAATAGAAAAGAATAAAAATGTGTATGTAACTGTCGTTCTAATGAAACAAAAAAAAAAACAAAAATTGGTCAAAAAATTTTAAAGTTAATAAAAATTCCCCAGGCCATTAACGTGTCTCAGGCCACTAGAACAAGAAATGTAAGAACAAAATTAACATATTTTGAGAAATATTAAAATAAAAGCTCATTTTCACTTAAAATATCACTTGTATATGAGTTTTTGGCTTCGTAGGCTACCGTTAACAAATTCGCAGGTATGACCAAAAAAAATTATTTTTCGAATGAGCTCAATTTCCTTACTATTATGAATTTTACGTAGAACCTTTTCAGAATATTATAGTACAGACAATTCCAAATATACTCTGAAAGTTTTAAAAAAATTGGAAAACGTTAAACCTTAAATCGTGAAGGTCCATTTTTTCAATATTTGGTATTCCTAATGGAAAGATAGCGAAATGTTTTATATTTTTGGGCCAATTTTGATGAAACTTAAGAAAAATATAACATGAAGTCTAGTATTTATAATAACTGCACAAAAATGGAAATTAATCCTTAATGGCACTTAAAATGAAGATGATTTTTTTACCAATGTTCACCAAAATTTTGTTTATTAAGGGCCACCCTAATATCTATACCCTGCAGGAAATATCAATAGTGAAACTGTACTGACTTACTATTGACACAGTTACCAATAATAGTGACTTATTATACCCTAGAAAATGCTATTTATTATAGTCTTTTAACATGTGCGTCTAATTGGAAATAAACGGTTTTCCAACAATAGGTGTTATTTTGAATCATCCGGTATTTCGGTAGCTGTCACTTTTGAAGGTTTTATTTTGACATATGGCAAGTAGAAAATATGCCATTACCAAAAATGGAACGATACACGCTTCAACAACGCACTGAAATTATTAAAATTCACTACAAAAATGATGAAAATCTTGCAGTCACAGTTCGCAAAACTTAAGCATTTTTGGGCCGTCGTGAAGCACCTTGAGGGACCGCAATACAGAAATTGGTGGAAAAATTCAAACTGTTGGGACAAGTTAGTGATGTGAAGAATAAACCCCTGCACGTTGCTCAAGAACAACTGAGAATATTGCTGCTGTAGCCCAATGTATTAAAGAAAATCCAGGTTTGTTCATTCCTCGTCGTTCTTTGGAATTGGGCATTCCACAAACGTCATTACACCGTATTTTGGATGATATTGATCTGGACAACGTTTACATTCAACAAGACGGCGCTACGTGCCACAAAAGCAACAAAATCATTGCACTTTTACGGGAAAAGTTTCCGGACTGTGTTATCTCTCGAAGAGGTGATCACAATTGGCCACCGAGATCTTGTGATTTAAGACCTTGCGACTTCTTCCTTTGGGTCCATGGTCTACACCGATAGCCTAGCGTCGATTCCAGACCTCAAAGATAGAATTCGTGAGGGTATCGAGGACATGGGCAGCTACTTTGCGATTTGGTTATGGAAAATTTCATGAAAAGAATATGGTCCTGTAAGCGTGGTCGTGGTAGCCATTTCCTCTTTATTGTGAAATAAACATCAGATAATTTATCTCAAAAAATTTAATTTTTCTTGGAATACCAAAATAATACGGATGATAGTACTATTGACTTGGTACTTCTTTTGGGACGATATCTAGACAATGGCACCAGAGACTCACTAATACATTTTAGTATATCTAAAATCGACAAAACTGGTGACTTGGAGACACTTGTCCTCAGGTTTCCTTCAGGGTATATATAAAAATGAATGTATGTCAGTTTATTTATTATTTTTTTTTTATTTGTTTGTTTTTTACTATAGGATTGATCCTCTTGACTGTGTGTTCCTCTATATCTGGAAGGAATAATAGGCTACTTTTAGTTTCAAGTGGGCGTGGCACCTCCCATACAGAGGGTGTTTCAGCTCTCATGTGTCGGTAACGACATCTCTCGATTTATATAGAGCTTTCTCAGAGATCGCACCATACGAGTTGTTGTAGATGGGATCTCATCAAACGAGTTCAAGATTAATTCAGGGGTACCGAAGGCTCCGTTCTTTCTCCTACACTATTCCTAATTTTTTCTAAATGACCTTCTAAGTCTAACTTCCAACCCTATCTATTCTTTTGCAGATGACAGCAACATTTACAATTCAAATTCATTCAACTGTAGGCCAAGCTTTTGGAGATTGGGGCAATGAGGTAAAACATGAATGATACGCTTAGGAAAGATCTTGTGATAATCTCTGAAGGGGGTTGTGCGAACAGAATCTATTTTAATGCACGTAAGCCTCAATGTTGTATGTTAACACACAACACTTTATCTGTTTTTATGGGTGGTGTAAATATTAAGGTTCTGATTCCTCGATGTTCTAGGCATGAGGATTCAGTGTGATGTTCGCTGAACAAAACACATTGTTCAAGTGTCGAAAGAAGCATTCAAGTGCCTCGGTTTTCTAAGACGGCGTAAAAAATACTTCACTTCATCTGATCTCCTTATTATTTACACCACTTATATACGAATAAGATGGAATACAACTCTCATGTATGGGCCGATTCTTCGAAGTCTATTTTGGAGTTACTCGACCGCGTACAGGATAGGGTGAAGGTGATAATCGTCTTTGGAGCGTCGTCGCAATGTGGGTTGTGTTTCACTGTTCTATAAATTCTACAATGGAATGTGTTCTGCTGAAATTAGGGAACATGTTACCGATACCCATAGTTTCTTACGAAATACGCGTTCATCGGCGGGGGCTCATCCATTTGTGGTCGATTGAACAGTGGTTCGCACAACACATTACAGAGAAAATTCGTTCGTAAGCCGTGCCGTCCGTATGTGGAATAAGCTTCCTGTCGAAGTAGTTCCTTTACCTTTCTATGTAGGAAAATTTAAATCAAATGTCCACAAACACTAATCCCTCTATCCTCCTTCCCATATCCTATTTTCCTAATTCCAACACAATGCATTGCATGAGTAGGTGTCATTCCCTGAGTGCTGGTCAAAGCAAAATAAAAAATCTTGATATCTACAAGGTTTTCTAACAATATATGTTATTTTGGTATTCAAAGAAAAATGGCATTTTTTGAGATAATTGATCGGATGTTTATTTCATAATAAAGAGGAAGGTATGCCGTTAATAATGAAAAACAACATCAGCCAAATGGCCACCACGACCACGCTTATATTCTTTTCATGTGGCTGACCTATGTCCTCAATAGCCACGAATTCTATATTTGAGGTCTTGTAGACCTTATCTTTCACGTGGCCCCAAAGAAAGAAGTCGCAAGATGTTAAATCACAAGATCTCGGTGGCCAATTGTGATCATCTCTTCGAGAGATAACACGGTCCGGAAACTTTTCCCGTTGCTCTTGTGGCACGTAGCGCCGTCTTGTTGAAAGTAAACGTTGTCTAGATCAATATCATCCAAAATACGGTGTAATGACGTTTGTGGAATGCCCAATTCCAAAGAACGACGAGGAATGGACAAACCTTGGTTTTCTTCAACACTTTGGGCTACAGCAGCAATATCCTCAGTTGTTCATGAGCGACGTGCCCGGGTTTTATTCTTCACATCATTAACTTGTTGAAACAGCTCGAATTTTTCAACCAATTTCTGTATTGCGGTCCGACAAGGTGATTCACGACGACCCAAAAATGCTTAAGTTTTGCGAACTGTGACTGCAAGATTTTTACCACTTTTATAGTGAATTTTAATAATTTCAATGCGTTGTTGAAGCGTGTATCGTTCCATTTTTAGTCAAATGTCAATGAATAAAAGCTTCAAAAGTGACAGCTACCGAAATACCGGGTGTTTCAAAATAACACCTCTTGTCGGAAACCCCTATATAATTGCAAGATACTTCAAAATTTGTCCGAATAGGTTTCTTAAAATTGTATATAGTTTGGCTGGAAATGTTCGGGATTGAATTAGTGGGCGTGGCAGCTCCCATAGAAAGTAATCAGTTAATTTAGAATATCTGGAGAACTATAATTGTGAAAGTCTTTGAACTTAACATGATTCGATTTCTTATTGCGAAATTGAATAAGTGGGCGTGCACCTCCCACAAATAGTAATTTCGAATAACTGGAGAACTATAATTATGAAGGTCTACAAACTGTTCATGATTCAATTTCTTATCACTGCATGAGGTTTAAACAAAAATGGGAGGGATCGGAACAGGGGGTGTGTCAGCTCCCATACAAAGAACTTAGACCATTTTGAATATTTGGATAACTAAAACCGCGAGATTTAGTAAACTTTGTCAACATTTTTTTTATAATTTTACGTAATTTGTCAGAAAAGGGGCGGGTTATTATTATTGGACAGGAAACCGACCTCACGTACAAAATAAATAGATATTATCAGTTTCTGATGAACTGTATTAGAGAGATCAGTAAAACTTTGAAGGATTTATGTAGTTGGCTCAAAATCTGCCAAATTGGATTAGTTATTTTCGAATATTTCGAACACAATAATTGTGAAAGTCTTTAAGCTTAATACGGATGTATTCCTTACCACTGTATGAAGTTTAGCTTAAAATAGGAGAGATCGCAACAGTGAGTTTTACAAAGAAAATTGTAATTTCTATAGTGTTTAGGATATTTTTTATACTTTCAAGGGCAAAAGCATAGTATACAATTAAAAACTAATAAGAAATTCCGGTGTTAAATAAAATTTATTTTAATTTTGTATAAAAGTCTTTCGGTAGGGATAGCGGATCGCACCGGGATAAGCCATTTTCTTTATAATTGTTTAAAACATTTTTGTTTATTTCACCCACTGCTCCTGCAGCCCACGTAGGTTACTATCAAATGCCCTTTAACTATGTACAATAGTATAAGGATAAAACTATTTATGGCATTCCCACACATTCACGCATGTGTTTGCATATAAACTTAAACAAATGGAAAATGCGGTTTGGATTTTTATACTTTTAGATTTGTAACACAAAACAGTAGTAACAAGGATTTTTTAGCAATCTGGCTATAAAAAAAAACTATACACATACAAATTCAAATTGAGATTTAAAAATGAAAAACACTAATTACTGCAAATAACAACTAATTTAATTTGATTTATTTCAAGTGCCCAACACAAACAATAAACATAAGCCTCATCTAACTTTAAGAAGCACAATATTTCCGTATTAAATTATATATTATTAATATTTCATCAAAACTAAAATCTCAATTTCCCCCGCTACTGCTTCACCACTTAGCAAAAGCTGTAGGTATTTATATAGTTTTATTTTGTTGACCTAAATATGTATGTATATTATTAAAACTAACCAAAAATAAAGGTATTTATTCAAATTCGTAAATGCACCTGCAAACAAATACAAATACAGCAGCGACAGGTGTATTAGTTGTATCTCGATGTTTGTAGTTGTAAATCCTAAACATTTGTATGCATTTATCACTGAATGCAAATCTGTTTTGCAACTGCTCTCTCTCTCTCTCTTTGCCACTATACTTTAACTACATACCTATATAAAGGTGAATATATGTAGATGTTTGTATGTGATTTTAGGTTTTAATAGATTTTAAAAAAAGTTCAATGTACGTTTTACAAATAAATAAACATAAATAGAATTGCACTAAAAGTCTGAATGTTGTGCACTCACCCACATATATACTTAGTTACTCCTCTGATTTCCTGCATGCAAGGGAGGAACAACATTCAACATAATATTTAGATGAAAGCGTTTTTTGTTAAAGATTAAAATAAATCCTTTCCACATAAAAACTCCATAAAAGTCTCCATTAAAAATGTTTTCGTTTTTTTTTTTACAAATTACACACAATACAAACCGACAAATGGATTTAAAAAATATATAAGAAAGATTTAAATAGTTTGAATTTAGGAATTTATAAATAGATGAAATGTATTTAATATAATGCAAATTATAATTTATACAAAAAGATTTGAAACTCTAGGTCAAGCCAAAACAAAAGTTTTGTGTGAAATACCACAAATAATAATAGACGTTTTCCAAGCATTATAAGTTTCTTAAGAAACTTTTTTCTTAGGAACCAAAGATTAAACGGGATTTTGGGCAAAATATTTTCTCTATTTTCCAATTCAAGATTAATTATTTTTGAACTTATAACAGACATTGTTTTAAAAGATAATAAACTTGGACTTACATGATCTATATGAAGGTTGAATCCATACGATATATGACATTGTAAACAAAAGATTGGGATGATAATTGCAATAATTGCTTCAGATGATGTAGCAGGCTACTTTTCGCAGCCTATGCAAGGAAACCTGTGAATAGAGAATGAAACAAAACAGACAATTAAACTTCAAATGAAATTTTTGTAACAAAGACTTAGTTATTTTCAAAAATCCTATAAAATGATGGAGTACTAGCTGACCCGGTGTGCTTCGCACAAAGTCCTCTTTGTAGATCAATACTAATTCAGGATAACATGTCTCTAGTTTCATGTTTATTAATTCATTGTAATGTGGATTCTAGCTCATTCGAAAGGTATTATTAGAATAAAAAAAGTACCATAAATACCAACAATTTGTATTCCCTCTCAGCATCATGATTCTGAGTCCATTATTATAGAAAATGCTAAAGAAAGGTAATACTAATGTCACCTTTTGTGAATTCTAACTCATTCAGAAAAAGTACTATTTTGAAGAACGAAAAAGTACTCCTTAGTTTGGTTTAGTTCTGCTTTTTTCGTATCATAATACCATTAGATTCTAGATTGTTTCTTTACTGAAAAGCATATTAGCCAACTTTAATGTATATAAGCTAACTAATTAAATATATTAAAATAAATGTTCCTTTGTCCTTCCATGAACACCCGTCAAATTTTAATTTTAAATTTGTATAGCATTTTTATTATTATCAACTGAATTTTGTTTCTATAACACTTATTCATAATCAATTTTTTAATTTATTACAGGTTTATAAAACAAATTTTGTATGGGAATTTGGTTTTAAAAACCGCGGTTTTGAAATTCTTCGGTTATTTCAAACTCTATCTTTGACAATGCTCACCTCTTGGGTTTCTTACCCTATGTCAAAATTGTTGTCAAGATACAAAATTATTAGGCATAGTCGCCATTTATTAGTATTATTGCTTCGTTATGACAAAACTATTAGAGCATTTGCTCAGACAACTTTGTCTTGACAACAAACATCATTAATTGTTGTGATAAATATTTGTTAACTAAGGACTGAGATCGTAAAATTCTTAACACACGTTTTTCATTAAAACTTTTAACCGAAGTATTATTTATTTTTTTGATCAAGTTACCTTTGTAAAGTATGTCAGTTATTATATTTAATGTCACTTATGTTCATTTGTTGTTAATCTGATTAAAGTGAGAGACCAGAAAAAAGTGCGTACTAAAATTATTAAAAATTTTCAACAAAACCCAACTTGGTCCTACAAAAAGCTGGCCAAACAATCAAAGGTCTGCCGTCAAACTGTATCCAATGTTATTCAACAGTACCGGGAGAACTTGTCCGTTGATATACAACCTGGTTCAGATAGAAGGAATGGTCTACATGATGTTTGTTAAGCCAAAAAATTATAAAGCATTTTCAAAAGAGTTCCCAACATATCCGGTAGGAAAGTAGTCCGGTTAGCACAGTACTCGGACTGTTTGGTACGAAAAGTTAAAGCCAATGCAGGTTTAAAAGAGTACAAGGGTTAAAAAAGTTAAAACAGGAACTCTGCTAAAAATTTAGAGGCCAAAGACAGAGCACTGAAATTGAAGTCAAATTGTATACAAAAAATATACCTGCTGCATAATGGATGACGAAATATACGTATGGAAATTCTGGGTCAATTTTTTATATTGCAGATGCTCGAGGGAATGTTGAAGAAAAGTTTAGGACCCAAAAGCAGACAAAATTTCCCAAAAAGTTATTGGTATGACCAGCAATATGCAGTTGCGGGAAAAAAGCCAAACATTTGTTACAAATGGCCATATAAATACCGAAATTTACATCAAGGAATGTTTACAAAAAAGGCTGCTTCCATTCATAAGACTTCTTAATGTGACCACTTATTTTTGCCCTGATTTGGCACCCTGTTACTATGGTAAGAAATGTCTTGAGTGGTTCAAAAGGTTCAACATTTCATCATTAGTGATTAAAACTATAAAAATATTTTTTTTGCGAATTTTAACAATAATTTCAATCAAATAAAAGTAGATTCAAAACTGTAAGTTTATTGGTTTCATTTTTATTAACATATACGTATGTTAAAAATTTTTCGATCTCAGTCCTTATAGACAGCATGTTATGATAGACAGACATTCATTATAGTTTTAGGGCCTGGCTCACAAAATGCGAACGAACATTTTCTTTCTTATTTTATATTGAAAACAATAACAAAAATTCAAATTTATTTGTTGTTTTCAATATAAAATAAGAAAGAAAATGTTCGTTCGCATTTAGTGAGCCAGGCCCTTAGTAACGCTTTTTACAGTGGGATAGAATAATTATATTTTTATTATTGGTTGTATGACATATGATGATTTGTGCGGTGCAGAAGTGATGATTTTGATTGAAGACAAATTTGTCCCAGGCCAGCTAAAAAAGTTTGAAGACTTGAAGAATGTTAAACTCAACAAGAGTTTGCAACTCCAGCAGCACCTTAAAAATGTTTGAAATCAGTTGGATTCATCCAAAGCATTGAAATTGAGAACAATACGAATTGAAGCCGAGAGACCTTGAAAGACGAGTTTTCATATCCGAAATAATGCTTAAATGCTATAAATCATTACTTTCGATGAAAAATGGATCTATTACGATATCCCGAAGCGTAAGAGATCGTATGTGAAGCTCGGCCAACCAGACGAATCGACACCAAAGCCAAATATCCATGGCGCTAAAGTAGTGTTCTGTATTTGGTGGGACCAAGAGGATCCTATCTATTATGAGCTACTGAAAACTGACCAGACCATCACAGGGAATCTGTATCGAATGCAACATATTTGTTCGTAGTGAGCACTGGCCGAAACAAGCCCAGAATATGCGGCAGACATGTATCCGTAATATTCCATCATAAAAACGCTCGGCCACAGGTTGCTATTCCTTTTAAAAACTATTTAGAAAGAAGTGGTTTAGAAGTTTCGCCTCACCCGCTTTATAGTCCAGAATGTGCCCCGTCCGACTACTGTTTATTCCTATGGATGCTGAACGCTCTCTCTGGGATAGGCTTCACTTTGGAACAAGGTATGCGATATTGGCTTGAATCGTTCTTGGCCTCAAAAGATGAGCAGTTCTTTGTTGCCAGAAAAATGGGAAAAGGTCATAGCTAACAATACGTTGAATAATTTTATTTTCTTGGATCAGCACCTAGGAGACGACACCTACTCGTGCAAGGCATTGTGTTGGAACTAGGAAAATAGATTATGGGAGGGAGGATAGAGGCAGTAGTGTTTGTGAATATATATGGATAGTGACAGGAAAGGCTTCAGGAAGAAGCTTATTCCACATACGGCAACACGGCTAAAAAACTAATTTTCCCAATAATGTGTTAAGCGATGCACTGTCCAGTCGACAACGAATTAATGAGCCCTTGTCTAAGAACGTGTGTTACGTAAAAAACTACGGGTTTCGAGAACAAATTCCCTACCCACATTGCGACGATGTTCCAGTTAGTCAATAGAGCTGGATACCCTATTGTCACTGATAAGCACCTTCGCTCTTTTCTGTACGCGCTGGAGTAACTCCAAAGTAGACTTCGAAGCACCAGGCATGAGACACATGAGACTAGTATTCCAGTTTAGGTCGGATATAAGTGGTGTAAATATTAAGAAGATCATATGGAGTGATGTATTTCTTACACCGTTTTAGAAAACCAAGGCACTTGAATGTTTCTTTCGACACTTGAAAAATATGTTTTGTTCAGCAGACATCGCACTGTATATTCATGCCTAGAACATCAAGAGCTTCTGATTCCTTAATATTTACACCATCCATAAAAACAGATAAAGCAACATCATCTGTTGTGCGTTAGTGTGTTAACATACAACATTGAGTATTGGTGCATTGAAATCGAATCTATTCGCACAACCACATTTAGATTTTGTCACATGATCTTGGTCAAATGTATTATTCATGTTTTGCCTCATTGCCCCAATCTCCGAAAGACTTTGAATGAATATGAATGGCAAATGATGCTGTCATCTGCAAAAGAGTAGATAGGGAAGGAAGATCGTTTGTAAAGATAACAAATAGAGTAGGAGAAAGGACGGAGCCTTGCGGAATGAATATATCTCATTATTTCAGTCTACTCAAATCATAAACTTTATTTTAATTAGTCAAATAGTTTTGAAAATAACTAAGATTAAATGCAGTACAATTTCTCCTTTTCATTTAAAAAATTAGTTTCAAACTCATTATTAATTATCCTTAATATTGACAATGTTTAACTGGAAAACATAAATAGTGGAAATCCTTAAACATGAAATAGAAAATTCTATATACAATTAAACAAATATATACAAACATAAGTATTCATTAACCAACTTCATGCTGATGATATTCATTTTAATATTAAGAATATGGTTTATTTTGTTTTTTGCTTACTTTTTTTTTTGAATTTATTTTACCACTAAAGGCAGCAGTCGCTTCTTTTCTCATAGTCTTATTTGGCCATGTGCGAGTATTGTTGCACAATGAGTGAGAACAGTGGCTGGCAGTAACAGTAGCATTTGCCACAAATACCAGTAAAGTGTTTTAAAATCCCGCACGTATTTAATGGAACTTAACTAATTGCATATTTTTCAGTTTCCGTTTCTTGTTTTTTTATTATTATTATTATTATTTCTTTACTGCTGCTTTTTCAATTTTTAAACCATTATTTTCTAGAATGCTAACAAACAAATACTTACACTTGCTCACACAAACAAAACTGGAATATACAAATACATGTTCTAGAGCATAGATATATTAGGGAGGCTCATAAATAAAATAGTCTATGTTATCTACTAAAATTAAATATTACTGGATGCAAGCAGTTCTGAGTGTCTGAGTCAAACTAGTGATTTTACCTTTCATTTAGATTTTAAAATGTTCATGCCGTAGGTGGAAGTCAGTTGACCCTACATAGATTGCAAGTACTTAACTCAGGATTACTAAAGGACACTTAGTGACATTTGATTCTTTAATAGATTACTTTAGGTGGATAAAATACGAGTGTAGGTCAAAAAGTCCCTGCCCTTTTGAATGAAACACAGGTTTTTGGATAACAAATTATTCCAATTTTGTTATTTTTTGTGAGATGTTTTCATCGTTGGAATCAAATCTCTTTCCGCTCAAATCTCTTTCCGGAAACAAGAAATAGTCTCTCGAGTATAAATCCGGAGAATAGGGTTTAGGGGGGAGCATTTCGTAGCCCAATTTATTTATTTATGTCATGGAATCTGCGGAAAGCTTTGTCATACCCAAGTGATCATTCAAAATTGAAACCACTGACTTCATTTTGCATTACAAACAGCACATACATGCCAAATGATAACATGTAAAACTGGAGTTAATTTAAGATACAATTTCTTAAAAATGTTATACTATATTTTAACGTTGATAAGCTGAAACAAAGACCAAAAATCAAAGTTATTTTTAAGAGCAGCTCTAATTTATATAGTTTTTTGCATAATGTGTTTGCCCTTTAAAAAATGTTACCCTGTAGATAAAATGAGCAAGCATAAGGGACAACAAACTCCATCTATTTAGGACTGAAAAGTGTTCATTTACTTCTTCCTGTATAAATGAATGAATGAAAAAGTGAATGAAAACATAACTGTTAGGTACTTTCCCCTCAACCTAGTTTATGCTTAGATATTGGTAAGTTAAAGAAAAAACACACACAAATACAAAATAGTGCAAGACCAATAACGCGTCGGTGCATTTATAATCACAGTCATAAACAAGGCTGCCTTTCATTCACCCTCATCAACATCATCAGTGTTATCACTATTATTATGGTGCACCAAGACATTGTGAGTATAATGTTGTATGTAGTATCTGAACTAAGTATATTTAGTACATGTTCTCTTAGTTTAACTAATAAAGCGGTCTACAAACAATTTGGTCGCCGTATTTCACCCAGAGTATTAATGAAAATTCTTGATTCATTTGGTCATTCACCGACAGCACAACAGCGATATACATATATCTACAAAACGAAGCGTGCCACATCATACGAAAATAGCCTTTTTGCATTATACTCGTAGTTCATACCATAGAAAAATACACATAGATGGGAAACTCTCCTGTCAAAGACCTAACTCAGTAGACAAAATCGTAAGAGAAAAGAATGTATTAGTAAGAAAAACTATGTGACAACAAAACCAACACTAGTATGTTGTATTATTTTAAGTATTTTTTATCTTGAGTGGAAACTATAAAAAAGTTTCCGCTCTATGTGTATTTCTCTATAGTTCATATTTATTTTCATTTCTGTTGCCCGTCCAGTCGTCTGTGTGTTTTTCTTGCTTTCGCACTTTTAATCATTTAAATACAACCTCTGCTCCTGCTTTTCTTTACCATGATGAAATATGAAAATTGATTGAATTTCGGGTCAAAGGTGAACAAAAGGGACCCTTCCTGTTCAGGAAAAATATTTATTAGTCTTAAAGAGTACAAGAAGGCATTAGGGAGAATTTAGACGTACTAAAGAAATTGCTAAAATTTGGGGATCTTATTAAAAATTCTTTATGCAGACATAATTTGTGGTCAATTGAATGATTTAAATACAAAGAGTTTTTCGGTTTTACCAAAATAAAAAAAGTTAATAGAAATGAATTTTGATTAAGACAATCAAAATTCATTAGGATTGATCTCTATTAAACTAACTTGAAACATACAAAGCCCATACGACGTTGACTAAAATGTTCAGCGTTATCACTGTAATTCTATCGTTTCAAAAAATATATTGATTTTATCACTCCGGTTGTAAAACATATTAGTAGCAGATCTGCATTAAAGAAGTGAGATCGAAAAATTCCTAACTTCAATTTCCGTGCTCTGTTTTTGGCCTCTAAATTTTTAGCAGCGTTTCTGTCAGGAACTTTTTGAGCATTGTATGTTTTTAAACCTGCATTAGCTTTAACTTTTCGTACCAAATAGTCCGAGCACTGAGCTAACCGGGCTGCTTTCCTACCGGATGTGTTGGGAGCTCTTCTGAAAATGCTTTCTATTTTTATTGGCTTTAGAAACATCATGTGGACCATTCCTTCTACCTGAACCAGGTTTTATATCAACAGACAAGTTCTCCCGATACTGTTTAATAACATTGGAATCGGTTTGACGGCAGATCTTTGACGGTTTGACGGCAGATCTTTGACGGCAGATCTTTGACCCAACTTGGTCCTACAAAAAAGTTGGCAGAACTGCCAACTTTTTGTAGGACCAAGTTGGGTTTTGTTGAAAATATTAAATAATTTTAGTACGCACTTTTCTCTGGTCACTCATTTTAATCAGATTAACAACAAATGAATATAATTGACATTAAACATAATAACTGACATGTTTTACAAAGGAAACTTGATCAAAAAAAAATCAAATAATACTTGGGTTAAAAGTTTTAATGAAAAACGTGTGTTAAGAATTTGTCGATCTCACTCCATAGTACAAGGTGGCGCAAAAGTAATCCTCCTATCAGAAAATGCTATATATTTTGCGATTGGCCCCTAATTTCAGTTCTGTTTTGACATTTGTGTAGTAAACACATGCGAAATACACGTTAATAAACAATGTTACGCTACACTGCTCCAGAACGAGGAACATTGCTGACTTTGGCACAACGTGAATTTCGTCGCAGATTTCCTGGCCGTCCAACGCCTACTGGTGAAACACTGCGACGTTTAGCCGCTCGCATCGAAGAGATTGGCACAACACGAGATGCTGCCAGGCGTGGCAGACCCCGGAGTAGCCGTTCTGCAGAGAATATTGCTGCTGTAGCCGAGGATGTCATGGAAGCGCCGTCGACATCGACCAGACGACGTGCCACGCAAATGGGTATCAGTCGACGGTCTTTACAGCGAATTTTGGTACAAGATTTGAAGATGTTTCCGTACAAAGTCCAGACGGTGCATCAGCTGTTAGCTGCTGACCGCCAATCGCGTCTAACATACGCTCAAACCATCCTTAATCACTACCAAGAGGAAGATGATTTTTCATCAAAAATAATCATGAGTGATGAGGCCCATTTCCATCTTAGCGGGTACGTAAATAAGCAAAATTTACGCTTCTGGGGCACTGAAAATCCGCGTGTAACCCACGAAGAACCATTACACCCGCTCAAAGTCACTGTATGGTGTGCTGTTTTCGCTGAAGGAGTCATCGGACCTTTTTTCTTCGAAGACGTCGCGCTCACCATACTGTGAATGGTGAGCGCTACAGAGCAATGATCAACGAGTTCTTTTTGCCGCAACTTGATGAATTGGGATTGGAAAACATGTGGTTCCAAAAGGACGGTGCAACGGCACACACTGCACGTGCCACAACCGATATGCTGAAGGATGCATTTCCCGGGCGCCTAATCTCCTGTTTTGGCGATTTGTACTGGCCAGCAAGATCGCCTGATTTGACCGCTCCAGACTTCTTTTTGTGGGGCTTTTTGAAGTCGCGGGTTTATGTCAACAAGCCTCAGACTCTTGCAGCTCTTAAAGACAATATCCGTCAAGAATGTGAGGACCTATCGCCGGAAGTTTTGGCCAAAGTGATGGAAAATCCCATAAAAAGGGCTCAAATGACAATCAACTGTGGCGGCGGCCATTTACATGACATCATATTCTCGACTTGATGTAAAAAAAATTAAAAGACCAAATAAAAATAATCCACAAGAAGTATCAAAGTTTTTCATTTTTTTTTAATTACAGCCAAAAAATATCGAAAGTTTAATTTTGCGCCACCTTGTATATATATTCTGGGTCCTCATAAGATTACAAGACGATATAGCTATGTCCGTCCGTCGGTCTATTGAAAGCACGGTAGCGCCCAAACGAGGTTGATAAGGTTTGTTTGGTATTTAAAATGAGCAAGATCGGTGCTTGATTTCACATAGCCCCCATACAAGTGTCCCACCTCCCCTGAATACTGTTTGAGCATTCATAAATATTTTAATTATGTGGAAATCCTGATAAAATTTTGCACAAATAAGTCCTAGGTACTCTGAAGTTATACATAGAAATACTTATTGCAAACCCACAAAAGTATATATATAAGTATTCTGTGGCCTCATAAAATTCTAAGACTGTCCGTCTGTCGCCTGTCTGTTGGAAGCAAGGTAGACCTGCATTATAGGACTAAAGAGATGAAATTTTCCTCAAATATTCTTTGTTGATCAGAAATGTTTGGTATTGATAGTGAGCATAATCGGTCAATCAGAGCCAGATTAATGGACCAAAATATGAGGCAACCTCCAACCTTCATTTTCTTTTAAAAAAACTAATAAAACTATAAATACCTCCAATAGGTTTCTTGTACTCATACCATACATTCCACTGAATAAGATGTTAGTGTAGGGTATAGAAATCATAAAAGACTAAAAGGATTTTATTCATATTTCTCATGTTTTCATATCCATTATAGGTTTAGTAGCGTCATCATCAACATCAACATCATCATCAAAAGCAGCAGCCGTATCAACATCAACAACATTTGCCATTGCAATATGACTGGCCTTTTCACATATTCATTTATTTTTTTTGTTTTTTTTTTTTTCACTTCCAGCTAAATTTTTATAATTCTCACTCAGTCGCTCGCTCACTCATTGTTGCCTATTTCCTCTTTGTGTGAATATTGTTTGAGTAAATGTTTATAAGTATTGGTAGCATAATGATTTTTTTGTATGTATGTATTTAGTCTATATGTGTGTGTGTGCTTACATTTTGTATTTTTGGCGTTAAGTGAATAATGATGTTGCGGTCATTGGTATCATCAGCATCATCAGTTTTTTGACCACTATATACTGTTTACCCCGTCTATTAGACTGCTGCAGAATTATTTATGTTAATGTACAAATAATAAAGGTTGAAATAACTAAAATCCAACTAATGTAAGTAATCTTTAGAACTACTTGTTGAATTAAAATCAAATTCCTGGTTTGAGTGGCATATTCTGCACAGAGATTTTTATATATATGAGAATATTTTGTGTAAAATTTTAACCTAAACACGATTTTAAATAAAAGATTTTTCAGAAGTAGTCTATATATGGAATTTATGATAAAATATTCTATGCTAAAAATGCCATTATCTGGGCATTTATATACGATTGAACCATATTTCGGGAGAAATCAATTTTCAACAGTGCACAGTGGTTTAGAAACTTTTTTTTTTTTGGAAATAATTCGGAATCTCGGGAACAATTAGAGATATTGTTACGAAATTTCACATGGTTAGAGCTGAGTAGATTTGCTGTTTTTCAACTTCCTAGCGCTAATGGGGGCCAGTGCGTTGCCCCTCAAAGTTGGTCGCCTCGGGTCGCAATTATTTTTTTTTTTAAATTCTAAATATAAATAGAGCTTAAGAAAATCTACGAAAAATATGCTTACATGTGTAGGTTATCTCTATTAGTTGAAGAGATATTTAGGTTTATTTATATACTTTTCTTAATTTTTCTCGATCTTTTTATGTTTTTTTTTAGATGTGTCGGGCCTACGGAGGATCGAATTTTTTTTCTAAAATATCACCTACATTCGTGATAAAATTCCAAATAAAATAAAAACAACTTGCTAACAGTTATCTTGTCCCTCTAAAAAGTTAAACGCATCCAAAGTTGGAACATGTAAATAGTGCCGTTTTTTTAAAGTTTTTTCTCAAAAAGGCCCATATATTTTTTCTTTTGTAGAAACAAATTTTCTTCGGGACTATATACAATTTTTATATGATCCGGAAAGAGAATTTAATGCAAAAGCTTATAAAGTAAATTTTGGCTCAATTAAGTGAACACAACACCGCCCAGACCTATCCAAACTTGGACAATTTTTAAAAAAAAATTTTAGTTTTGAGTAAAAAATTCTAAAAACTCAAAGCACCGATCCTCGAAAAAGCTTCATATTTGTATAAACCTATATGCTTCTTAAATATCTAAACAGTTTTTTTTACTATCACACTATGAATAACATCACAGTAGGCACTTTTCTAAAAAAACTCAGTTTTTGGAACACATTTTCCCCGGTTTATGATTTTTGGTATTTGAAAATAAAAAATTTCAAAAATTATAATGTCGTTGATTTAAGTATAATTGAGTCTATATTAGTTCGAAATTTTGTTATAATATCTTTAACCGTTAAAATTTTATATTAATTCTAATTTTATATTTTTTTTCATGGAAAATCACCATATTATAATTTTTTAAGTTCTTAAACTAAATGATTCCAAAAATGTACAAAATTATTTAATTTTACTAAAATATCAATCTTCAAGTCCTAAGGTTTTCAACAATAGCAAATACTTATATAAAAAGCCTTTTTTTACTCCTCAAAAGTTCAACAAACCTTGCCTCCTTTGAAAAATTTGTACGTTTTTTCATATATTTTTAAAAAAAAAATTGCGACCCGAGGTGACGTGTCCACTTTCATTTCGCAGTCTAGAGTCAAATCCAGAAATCAACATTTTGTTTAGAACGTCAAGAAGCGCGCAGTGGGTCAGAGTCAAAATATTTCGGAAATTAATCTGCCATTTCTAACTGTCTGATCCGATTGACATGATTTCACATAACCGTAACAGAGGAGTATTGGAGTTTTAGTTTTGATGACGGACTCCACACTTCCCCGAGGAGCGCCGAAGTATACTCCGAAAGTAGGGCAGGGAAACTGGGTTCGTCCAATTTAAAATTTTTTTAATATATTGTTAAAGCTCTCAACTCAGGCATATCAAAAACATACACTACTTATCTCTTAAATTAACGAGTTATACGCATTTGAAAATTAATATTAATTTTAAGAAATGTTTAAACAATATTTGTTTCGAATTCAATACTATCAAAACCAACATAATGGTTGCTTCCTAATTTTTTTGTTAAACATATTATCGCATAATCAATTTGAATTTAACGTTCCGTAGCGGCTGATTGCAACATTCATCATGTTTATAAACATTTCCATCAACATTTCTACTTATAAACAATGTTGATAACATTACATTATTAACATTGTTTATAAGTATGACAACACTAACTGTAAAACAGCTTTAAAAGAATCAGGTTTATTTAAAGGAAGTAAACCACCGTTTTTCAAAGGTAAAAGAGTAACAATAAGTCTGTATGTATGTAAGTATATCGTTTCTTAGTGAGCAAATGTGCTAAGTCCACTTTTTATGAAAATTAATATATTATTACAATACTTTAGAATAAGTAAACATTTTATAATCATTTCATTTATTCTCGTTGTTACACTGTGGTATACAAAAGAGCAATAACACTTTTTAAAAACTTTGTTTTGTGTCTCTTATAAAATGGACTTATCACGTTTGCACACTAAGCCAACGAATATTTACAATGAATATGAAAATTCTGGGTACAGTTAAGACTTTAAAGCTGGAAGGTTTTTTTCGCAGCAGCCTAATACGAGTACATATTTCCATTCATTGTAAATATATATATATAAATATTTTACATAGTAGCAGTAGCCAGCCATAGTAATATGTTCCATTTTATCATTAGCAATTTTAGCCAATATAAGCCACACAATTGTTGCAGGCTTTAAAACCACAATAATAACAAAAAAAAAAAAGGATTGTAGAAGAATATAAAAAGGGGCATAAAACAAAACCAATGAGAAAAGCAAATCCATCAGGAAACATCAATTGTATGGATTGAAATGTATTCAACTATAAAATAACCGAAACTGAAATAACTGTTAAACATAAATACGTACCCACATACATTTTTGCTTACTTACTTACATGGCCTTTTAGTTATTTTATTATTTGGAATTATATGAAAATATATGTATAGTTTTTCACATAAATTCCAAATAAAACTTTTAATAATGAAAAACGGTTTAATTTAAATGAATACAAGCAAAAACACTTAATATGCCAAGATTATGTATGTAAAATATTTACAATAATACAAAAAAAAAAAAAAAACTGAATTATTTTTCATTTTGAATGGCTAAAATATTAATGGTTGATCGAAATAGCTAATTTATACTACAAAATAAATTGTTTTTAATATGTAACATAAGAAATTGATTGAGTGAAATCAACTAAAATAAAACACACTTAAGCTATTTGTAAATAAACAGCTTAATTCAAAAACACTTAATTGCTTTCCTGTTTTACTACCAAATATTTTTAATAATTTATATTTTATTACTATGGCTTCGTAATTTTAGCATATGTAGATATTTATTTTAACCCACTAGAATCTGTTTTCAAAGCTTAGCCGCATAGAATTATTGTAAATCAAAGGAGACCCATGTACAAAACAAAGAAAATAAACATAAATCGAAAATTTACAGCCCTCTATAAAAGTTGTAAGGGGGGGGGGGGGGGGAGGGGGACTGTTGTGTTCACATAAGTGTTTAGAAAATAACTTCCGCAATTTATGGCAATAATAAATAATAAAAAGAAACGTAAAACTCTCCAAGACATTGAACACTTATAACGAATATTAAGGCATTTGAAATAAAACATACACAGAGGAGAAATATAAAGTCATATATTTGCTAAATGACGGAATTTTAGATAGCCTACACAATATTGCATTACAAAAGAAAAGAAAGTATAGTAGGTCAAGCCAGACCATATAATACCCCACACTGAGTAAATAAGCAAAAATCTTTTTTTTTTCCTAAAATTTCAATAATTTATTTTCGTGAGTGATTTTCGGAGATGGGCTTTATATGGGAGTTCGTCTTCTATAGTCTCGTTTATAGTCCCGTCTATAGTCTCATCTATAGTCTTGTCTATAGTATCGTCTATAGTCTCGTCTATAGTCTCGTCTATAGTCTCGTCTGTAGTCTCGTCTATAGTCTTGTCTATAGTCTCGTCTATAGTCTCGTCTATAGTCTCGTCTATAGTCTCGTCTATAGTCTCGTCTATAGTCTCGTCTATAGTCTCGTCTATAGTCTCGTCTATAGTCTCCTCTATATTCTCGTCTATATTCTCGTCTATAGTCTTGTCTATAGTCTCGTCTATAGTCTCGTCTATAGTCTCGTCTATAGTCTCGTCTATAGTCTCCTCTATATTCTCGTCTATAGTCTTGTCTATAGTCTCGTCTATAGTCTCGTCTATAGTCTCGTCTATAGTCTCGTCTATAGTCTCGTCTATAGTCTCGTCTATAGTCTCGTCTATAGTCTCGTCTATAGTCTCGTCTATAGTCTCGTCTATAGTCTCGTCTATAGTCTCGTCTATAGTCTCGTCTATAGTCTCGTCTATATTCTCGTCTATAGTCTTGTCTATAGTCTCGTCTATAGTCTCGTCTATAGTCTCGTCTATAGTCTCCTTTATAATCTCGTCTATAATCTCGCTATAGTCTCGTCTATACTCTCGCTATAGTCTCGTCTATAGTCTCGTCTATAGTCTTGTCTATAGTTTCGTCTATAGTCTCGTCTATAGTTTCGTCTATAGTCTCGTCTATAGTCTCGTCTATAGTCTCGTCTATAGTCCCGTCTATAGTCTCGTCTATAGTCTCGTCTATAGTCTTGTCTATAGTCTCTCTATAGTCTCGTCTATAGTCTCGCTATAGTCTCGTCTATAGTCTCGCTATAGTCTCGTCTATAGTCTCGTCTATAGTCTTGCTTATAGTTTCATCTATAGTCTTGTCTATAGTCTCGTCTATAGTCTCGTCTATAGTCTCGTCTGTTGTCTCGTCTATAGTCTTGTCTATAGTTTCGTCTATAGTCTCGCTATAGTCTCGTCTATAGTCTCGCTATAGTCTCGTCTACAGTCTCGCTATAGTCTCGTCTATAGTCTCGTCTATAGTCTTGTCTATAGTTTCATCTATAGTATTGTCTATAGTCTCGTCTATAGTCTCGTCTATAGTCTCGTCTATAGTCTCGTCTATAGTCTCGTCTATAGTCTCGTCTATAGTCTTGTCTATAGTTTCGTCTATAGTCTCGTCTATAGTCTCGTCTATAGTCTAGTCTATAGTCTTGTCTATAGTTTCGTCTATAGTCTCGTCTATAGTCTCGTCTATAGTCTCGTCTATAGTCTCGTCTATAGTCTCGTCTATAGTCTTGTCTATAGTTTCGTCTATAGTCTCGTCTATAGTCTCGTCTATAATCTCGTCTATAGTCTTGTCTATAGTTTCATCTATAGTCTTGTCTATAGTCTCGTCTATAGTCTCGTCTATAGTCTCGTCTATAGTCTCGTCTATAGTCTTGTCTATAGTTTCGTCTATAGTTTCGTCTATAGTCTCGTCTATAGTCTCGTCTATAGTCTCGTCTATAGTCTCGTCTATAGTCTAGTCTATAGTCTCGTCTATAGTCTCGTCTATAGTCTCGTCTATAGTCTCGTCTATAGTCTCGTCTATAGTCTCGTCTATAGTCTCGTCTATAGTCTATAGTCTTGTCTATAGTCTCGTCTATAGTCTCGTCTATAGTCCCCTTTATATTCTCGTCTATAGTCTCCTTTATATTCTCGTCTATAATCTCGCTATAGTCTCGTGTAATTTATTTCTATATGAAACCTCTTTCTGTTAAATTTTATTTCGATACATAAATTTTTATTAGATTTATGCTCGTTAAAGTAATTGTCGGAGGTGAGCCTTGTTTGGGTGCAATGACAAATTATGGACCGATCGCTATGAAATTTGGTCGCATGATTTATTTCTTCAAGTTTTATTGGACTTCTACAACCTCCTGGAAAAGATAATAAAAGACACTCCTAGTGGTGACATTTTACTTCTTACCGGTGATTTCAATGCACAGATGGGCCCAGTTAACACAAATATAGAGACTGTTATGGGAACTGATGTACTGGGGCAAATGAACGAGAACGGTGAATTATTTACCGGAATATGTGCGAGCAGTGGTCTTAATATCGGTGACACTATCTTTCCTTTCAGAGACGTGTATAAGATGTCCCCCGACCACAGAACAGAAACCCAAATTGACCACATTGCAATAAGCAAGAAGTGGCGTGGTTCATTACTAGATGTTCGCAATAGGCGTGATGCGGACGGAGCCTCAGACCACCATCTACTTATAGGAGAGATACGATTGAGGATATCTGCAATTTGACTACAAACAACAGAGTCTTTGCCAAGACGATACGATATCCAAAATGAAATCCCCAAGTACTCTCGAATGTTATGTAGGCTCCTTACGGACTCTATAGGTGTTTCAAACAGCAACAGAGGGCAATGGAATGCTATAAAATGCGACATATTGGGCATCCTAAGCGTAAAGAGTGGATCTCTGACGCTACTTGGAGACCTCTGGCAAAGAACAGGCAAAACACCAATCCGCATAGACATAGCATATTTTGAGAAGGCCTCATGATGACATATCAAAGATCGCAATTGACTGGAACCCTCAAGGCAGCAGAAGATGATGTAGACCCACGAACACCTGGAGAAGGCAACTTGAATCCGAAATTAGCGATACAGTACTTTTCATTAAAATAAATAAATCTGCATATTTCTATAAAATAATGCAAAAAGCTAACGAGTTTCACAAAGTATAAAGATACTAAAAAAATATATAAATACAAAAATTTGCATATTTCTGACCTTTGACCTCGATGTGAGTCCCGAAATCGTCGTCGGATTTGGCTCAAATTTTCTGCACTTAACTTTTTGGGTGCCCCGATAGACTAGTCGATAGCGTGCTGGACTATTAATCTGAGGATTGTGGGTTCAATTTCCGCCAGTCTCTGGCCAGCACCCTTTGAAATCTAAAAAAAATCGACTGTCACCCTAGTGTAAACCTACGTAAAAAAATTAATTGCTATAAGTTAACGAGCTAACCTTTTATTGCATATTATCAAAACTTAAACTCAAATACTTTTCTATTATGCATGTGTGAAATTTCAGATTAATATATCGGCCAGTTAGAAATGGCAGATTTATTTCCAAAATATTTAAATTCTGACCCACTGTGCATTGATCATAATACGTATTTACATGTATAGACTGATAGCCAGCCAATCAGACGATCAAACTTTTTAGGCACAACAAACCTTAGCATAGATTTATAATGCCCTATTACAGGTGTAGGGGTACAAAAATCATAATTCAGCCTTTAAGTATGAAAACGGCCAGCCAAACACGCTAAATGAAGTACATACTTATACAGATGCTCTTGTGGGAATGTTTATGTGTGTGTGTCTGTGTCTATGTATGTGGCAACTAGATTGCGGGATTGTACGTATATTATGTATTATGTGTATAATAGACACTTGACCAAGAAAATATGGTCAGTGTTATAAACACTTAGTAAGTCTTGTAGAATATAGAAATTATCACTTTTCAACACAACTATTTTTCTTCTTTTACGCAGTGTGCCTGCCAGTCACTGCTAGAAAAAAGTGTTGAAGTGTAAATAAGAGTTTTTCCGAAATTATGGCTATGTATGTGTAAGTGTTAATGTGTGTGTGTGTATATGTTGCTTAAAGTATACTACATATATTTGAAGTATGAGAAAAATGATTTATAGAAAAGTTTCAAAAATACATTTTGTGTGTGAAAGTTTCCAAAGAAATAACCATGGATGAGCATTTCTTGGTTTTGAAAGCTAAATAAAATATTTGTTTGTCTACACAGTCATATATCTATTTATAATACATAAATATATACATACATATATTCTAAGATATATTTCATTTACTCAATAAAATTAAATCAACAAAACAGCAGTAGAAGGAGTTGAAAAAGTTTGTATTTTTCACATTAAAACCATAAAAAACAGAACAAACATAAGTTAAATACAAATATATGTGTAGTTGGTTAAAATACACTTAAAACTTAACCGCGACAACTTTATATTTAGTGAAAGAAAGTTTATTCAACAAATATGATATTAAAGTTTTAAGTATGTTTGAAATCTAAAACAACTTAAAACACAATTAGAAATATGTTAAATTTCTGCAATATTTATAAATGAAGAATATATTTTAATTCAACAAAATGGAGCAACTTTGAAAAATTATGATATTTAAGTGGCTAAACTAAACATTTTATTTTAATTTTCAAAATATGTCGCGATCGCTATTATAAGTAAGTAAATATTTTATAAAAAGCTAATATTTTTATTATACTATATATTTATATAGATGAGTTAAACGTTTGCTAAAAGATGAAGGGAAACAATAATGTGGTACTTGGTAAAAATGAAAAGAGATATTCTAAAGTATATTGCGATAAAGCGGCTGAATAGAGACCATGAAGATCAATAGCTGTTGCAAAGAAATGAAAACATTTGAAACAAAAAAGAGAAAAATATCGAATAAGGCGGACAAATTTGCGCTGTAGAAAGAACAATTATTACTGAAGAAAAAGGAGAGTTTGAGCCTTATACTTAGGTAAAACCAAACCTTGGGAAAAGCGGTAATGAAGGCAAACAATGCATTACCAGTGGGCACAGTTAATGATTTAAATGAATAAAAGCACTATATAACAATATAATATCGAACCAATATATATTATATTCTAAGCTTTTTCTTAGTAGTTAATGCAATTTTTGGTTGAAAATACTTGAGCTATTCCTTATTAAAAACGTGTTGAGAAAATATGTCGCGTTCTAAATAATGCTAAAGGTATGATTTCAACAACTATCAACTATAAAATCGCTATAAAAATCATGTAGTATTTTTAATTATAAACAAAAAACGACACTACCAACAAAAAGCAACATTAAAATACCGCTTTAAATATTATTTTTCAGTTCATTGATTTTTGCATTTTTCTTCCAATTCTCATTACTACTTAATGTGAATCATAGTTACTTATACTTAAGTTCCAATTCGCAGTTTTGCCTTTTTTTGATGCAGTCGAAAACGAATTTTATTTTTTGTCGCGAAATTTATCCCATGTTTATTGCTTATAAGTACAAACAAAAAGCCACATTAAAAAAAAACTTTAAATATTATTTTCCAATTCACAGATTTTTGCACTTTTCTTCCAATACTCATTACTAATGTGATGGGAAAATATATCACGTTATAAATGAAAGTGCTAAATCATAGTTACTTATAAAGGGTGATTCATCGTGAGGTTTGATTTTCAATATGCTTTTTTTACAGATCACGCGTGACTCATATCAAACTGCTTTGTTATTTTTGTTCAGTATCGTTTGTCAAGTCATCATGGAACGACTCACACCACAACAGCGTCTCCAAATTGTTCAGCTGTATTACGAAAATCAGCGTTCTGTGAGAAAAGTTTTTCGTGCGATTCGAGGAACTTATGGTGAGCATAATCGACCTACTGAAACCACTATTGCCAACACCATTAGCAAATTTGAGTCCCAGTTTACATTAGTGGATGATACTTGACCGGTTAGACCACATCTAGCACGAAGTTAAAAGAATATAGCAGGATTATGGGCTGCTGGAATCATTGGTACTTTGCTAAAAAATCAGAATGTTACCGTTAATGGTAACCGTTATCGCACTATGTTAACGGACTATGTGCTTCCCGAAATTCAAGCGTATGGCCTCGGTGAGCTCTGGTTTCAACAAGACGGCGCTACGAGCCATACAGCGCGTGGAACAATGACCTTGTTGAGCATTCATTTTGGTAAGCACTTAATTTCACGTCTTTCTACCGTATATTGGCTACCTAGCTCATGCGATATCACACCTTTTGACTATTTTCTGTAGGGATATGTAAAGTCTGAGGTCTTCAGGAATAAGCCAGCAACGATTGACACTTAGGAAGCTAACATTACTCGTGTTATTCGCGAGATAGCAGTCGCTATGCTCGAACGAGTCGCCCAATATTGGACCTACTCAGACGTAGTCATGGGTAATATTTACATGATATAATTTTCAAACAGTAAATGATATAAATTTTTCTTTTAACCGATAATACAAATGTTAAGTTCACTTTAAAATATATGTGTTTTATTTTACATTATAAATTAAACCTCACGATGAATGTTCCTTTTCACATTTTCTACATATTCCTAGATGCAGTCGAAAACGAATTACATTTTTTGTTGCGATCTATGTTTATTGCTTAAGTATATATAGGAAATTTGAAACCTATTAAAACTACCTTTTTCCTTAAACGTAATGCAACCGAAAAATGGAAACTAGAAAACACATTTTGGAGATTTTTATATTTTGTTCACTTCAAAAGCTTACAAATGTCGCGTTCTTGACCGTGGTAGGGCCCTTAAGTTTAAAGTATGCATATATTGATTTTATCAAAACCTCCATTAATTCTTCAGTTAAATTTTTCTAAAATATTGTTTAGATTTCTATATTTTATCCACTTTAAAGGCGTATAACTGTCGCGTTCTTAACAGTGAAATTCCTTATATATCTTTGTACAAAATATGTAACTGTAAAAACATAGTTGTAAACCAGCATAATATTATTTTTATACTCTTCGCCATGAATGGCAAGGGTATATATAAGTTTGTCATTCCGTTTGTAGTGAAAAAATTAAAAATTTTGTTCATCTAAAAATAATTAAAATTTGTGTTTTAAAGTATAATTTGGTGAAGGGTATTTTACTTGCTTTATATTAGCTAGGTATTTTGAAACATGTTTAATGTCCTTAACAGTATTTTAATCGCTTATTTTGATTTTGTCTTTGCTGAATAGACTCTTATTAAGAGCTCTTAATCGAATAGGTGTTAATAAAATTCATCATCAACTTATCAAATTATTATACACCTGTATCTGGTAATGTCTGAAAGGTTATTAAATGTATAATACTGTCAAATTACAATATATTGCAATATCATGATCTGGAAGTAATTAGGTTGGTCGGAAAAGTTAGTCTAAAATTTGTTATTAAAAAAATTTAAATATTTGTTATATAATAGGATCTTTAATGCTTAACATATCGTAAAGAAATATTCTACATACTTATATAGATAAAACAAGAAAGTTTTATATGGCAAATTCAAAACATACTAGGGTATATTAAACTGTAACGTTGAATTTTATTTAATATAATTTTCAAATACTGCTGGTCCAATTTTTCTCAAATATTTTTTTTAAAAAACTTTTGTAAAAAATATATATATAAGCAATTCCACTAGAATGGCAACCACGACTGAAAAAACAAAAACCCTTAAAACTTTTTTTCAAAATGATTTGAATAGGAGAAAACACTAAAATGTTACTAAGTATGTGAAAGTATTTAGAGCTTATTACAACATTTGAAGGTCAATAAAGTAGTTTAAACTGACTATATTCATTTTTTTATTTAATTGGTATATTGTTTTACTATAAGAGAAAAATCTGTCACGTACAGTATCATCCAAAATTTGTTTTTATTTAAATATGACGGATTGTAAAGAAAAAATATTTGGTTTAGTGTTAAAATTAAAAGAAAACAACGCCTCTCACGATGCGCAAATTTTCGCATATTTCTACATATACCTCAAAATTACTTCCGTTTTATGTCACGTACGATATACCCTTATTTCGTTGGATATTTTGGACAACAATGTTTCGAAAGGACTTATTATTTTTTTAGAATATAGTACCCTCTGAATGGAACATAAAGACCAACTTATTTTTGAGATACTCTTATTTTTGCAAAATCTATTCCACTCTATAGGCGTACAAATGTTACCTACGATGAGATGGAATTGCCTATATGAGAAAATACTCGAAAATTATGTTTAAATGGCTAGTGTTAAATTAATTTCATATAATTTTCAAATAATGTTCCTGACCATTTTCACAATACATACATATTTCAAAATTTCAATGCAACATTTTGATATTTCTTACTCATATGTACGTATGTAATTTTTTTTAACATACTTAATCCTAAACCAATTTTTTTATTTATTTATCATAAATTTTAATTCTATTACAAATTAATTAATATAAAATTTGTTGTTCTCACACCATTGCAAACACCAGGTTTATATAAACATGGTGCCACATTGTGGTAAAAACTCTCAAAATACCCAGAAACCTCATTAACATGACAACAGTTGAGAGGGAAAAAAAAAATCATTAAAAATAACGAACGACATGTAATTGTATTTATCAACACTTAAGGATACATATATACTTATACATGAATGTATACATATATATTTACATGTATGCAATAAAGTTGTGTATGTGACCAAGCAGTTCTGGGTGGCTGATGTCCTGAAATAGTGATTTCACCTATCAGAGAGGTTGAAATAGAAATTTCCCCCTCCCCAAAAACCGAAAAGTTTTCATATAAAAAAGAAGAAAAAAAATGTAGAACAAATTTTGATTTCAAAACGTTTGCAAGTGGCAAGATTCATCCAAAAGCAGGGAAATTGGGTACTATACGAATTGGTTGGAGAAAAAGGGTCTTATCTATTCTAAAGTGCAGTTCAAAATAAACTCTAGATTACTTAGAAACATTTAAGTGAAAATTGTCTTCACGCCAGATTACATGGGGTATATAATGTAGCCAATTGAGTTCTCTCTGAACTACAAAGAGCACATACTTATAAATTACCCAAAATATATAAATTGGAGTCAGCCAAGTGATCAGACATTAGTGATAATTACTGTCTATAAGGGATACATTTACTACTTGCTTAACTGCTGGTAAATAAACATTTAAAGTGACTACACTCTAGATTACTTAGAGATATTTCAGTGACAATTGCCTTCACGCTAGATTACATGGGGTATATAAAGTAACCAATTGAGTTCTCTCTGAACTACAAAAAGCACATACTTATAAATGACCCAAAACATATAAATTGGAGTCAGCCAAGTGATCAGACATTACTGACAATTACTGTCTATAAGGGATACATTGACCAATTGCTTTACAGCTGATTACTTATAGAACTGCCGGGGAATGTCTCTATATGAATATATATGTACATATGTATGTGTTTGTCTGTTGCAGAAGTGTAAATTGAACGTTCATTTTGTGGTTAACACAATTAACTAAGGAATTCATATTGAAATTTTTTGCTGTAAATAAGAACTTAAGATGATTTCGATTAATTTAGGGCATGAAAATACCAATTCTTACCACACATATACACACAATACATACATATATACACATGTACACATATTTGCCACAAACGATATAAAAACCAATCAATCAGTTGTAAATTACAAACTTGTTTAAAACAATTTAAAAGTGACCACACAAATGACAACTTTAACTATTTGTAGTTTAAGTTAATATCAGTTTAATTAATGTTCTTGTTTTCTTGTTGGTGTTGACAATGCGATTGTGGGACAATCGAAAAAACAAGTTGAATCAATTGTATCAAAGTATATGTATGAATTCCACCAAAGAACACAGGAAAAACATGAGTTTTTGATCTTGGATCAGCCGATTTTGATCATATTCGGTAAACACATACTCTTTGGAGTCGCGTTTTTATTCACGATTTAAATTATTTTTAAAATCAAGAAAATTTACATACGTTTTAACTTTAAATAATCATATTTTATGAAGCTGTAGTCCCTTGTGCTCTTTAGACTTGTTTTTTTGTTCCCAAAAAAAAACATGATGCAAATACAATTGTTAGATGCAGTTTTAAAAATGATATCCAGCTAAAATTTTAAATTTTTTTAAACCCCATTAATTTAATAAAATGTCCCTTTTGTATGTTTTCGTACAAATAGAGTACAACTTCGAATCTACTCAACCCAGTATCTAGAAGCCGGATTTTGTTGATTTACAAAATCGTATAAAGGTAAATATAGTGCGCGCTTGATATTCACGTCTAATTTTAAACCAGGCCTGTCGCGAAAACTAAATTTTCATGATATCAGAGCCCAACATTTTATTGAAAATTTGCATATTAAGGACTGAGATCGTAAAATTCTTAACACACGTTCTTCATTAAAACTTTTAACCCAAGTATTATTTGATTTTTTTTTTTTTTTTGATCAAGTTACCTTCGTAAAGCATGTCAGTTATTATGTTTAATGTCAATTATATTAATTTGTTGTTAATCTGATTAAAATGAGTGACCAGAAAAAAGGGCGTAATAAAATTATTAAATATTTTCAACAAAACCCAACTTGGTCCTAAAAAAAGTTGGGCAAACAATCAAAGGTCTGCCGTCAAACTGTTTCCAATGTTATTAAACAGCACCGGAAGAACTTGTCCGTTGATAGAAAACCTGGTTCAGGTAGAAGGAATGGTTCACATGATGTGTATTAAGCCAAAAAAATAGAAAGCATTTTTAAAATAGCTCCCAACACATCCGGTAGGAAAGCAGCCCGGTTAGCTCAGTGCTAGGACTATTTGCTACGAAAAGTTAAAGCCAATGCAGGTTTAAAAACATACAAGGCTCAAAAACAGAGCACGCTTCCATTGATAAGATCTCTTAATGTGTCCACTTATTTTTGGCCTGATTTGGCATCCGTCACTATGGTAAGCAAGGTCTTGAGTGGTACAAGAACAATAATGTTGCATTTGTACCATGAAAGGCAAATCCTCCGAACTCCCTGGAGCTAAGGCCAGTGGAGAGATATTGGGATCTTATTAAAAAAGAATTGAAGAACATTTTGAGTATGTTGATTGTAAGCATTTGTAATTAAACTATTTATAAGGACACTGCTACACGTTCAATATATGTATATTGTGATATTTGGATCGCGATCCATTTTAATGGATTGCTGGATTATGCGCGTATGATATATATATTTAACGAGTCAATATTTACATTATTTTTGTTAGAACATCAACGTATCGCAAGTTTATATCACGATGTATGGTAAACGTTCAATATTTATCGCGTGATCTACGATCCATGATCTAAATTTAAAAATATTACTTATTAAAATATTTCAAAATATTATTATTTACCTGCCATCCGAGATCTGTATTTCAAAATATTGGGCTATTCTGAGTTATGGATCGCGATCCATCAATACTGCATGCTACACGTTCAATAAATATCGCGATACTGGATCGCAAATAATATATATTGAACGTGTAGCAGTGCACTAAGAGAACATATTCCTGTTTAAATTTAAAAAAAAATCGCAATAATACAACATTGTTTTTTGTAAACTATCGCGATTTTAGCAATGTTAAAAATGAAGCTGTCGCAATAACAGGGCTGTGATAAATATTAGAAATTATTAAAAATATTAGTATTTATGTTGTTTCGAACCGGCATGCTTGATTGTTTTTTCTGTTTGAAAGTCTAGCTGCTTACTCACTGCTCCATGTACTATTCATTTTATCATAAGTTAACAATGGTTTTAACATAAACATATAAATTAATACTTCTAATATGAACAAAACAATGAACGGCTTTGACTGGACACTAGATAGCTGTGCTAAGTGCAAAAGTTCATTACCAACCTGTATAAAAACAAGTAAGAGTGCTATATTCGGCTGTGCCGAATCTTATATACCCTTTACCAAATTATACTTTAAAATAAAATATAAAAAAAAAAAAATTTAATTTTTTTAAACAATTTTTTAACATTTTAAAAATTTTTTTTTTTTCGAAATTGTTTTTTTAAGATTTTTCCAAATTTTTTTTTTTTAATTTTTTAAAATGTTTAAAATTTATTAGTGAAAAAATTTTTCTAGTGAAAAAAAATTTGCAATGGACTTTGAAATATCTATCATTAGATATCCATATTGTCTATATTTATGACTTAGTAATCGAGATATACATCAAAAATAGGCCAAAAATAAAAGTTGTCCCGGGTTTTCCCTTATATCTCAGACATTTGTGGGTCGATTTTCTCGATTTTAAATAGCAACCGAGCCGGAATTCCCGATATATTAATGTATGAATCATGTTTGAAAGTTATTTGGGAGCTACGGAAAGTTGATTTCAATATACACACGGACAGACGGACATGGATATATCGACTTTGCTATCTATAATGATCCAGAATATATATACTTTGTAGGATCGCAAATGAAGAATGTTGAAATTACAAATGGAATGACAAACTTATATATATACCCTTGTCACTCATGGTGTAAACACCTACTCTACCTCTGCACTTTTAATTTGTTCATTAACTTATCTATCATTCAGTCTAGTTTATTAATTAACTTTAATACAACATAATATTTCAATTAAAACTCCTAATGATTCACATTTATTATCTAATTAATATAATTTCACATTTTGTTAAACCTCAAAAGAGACACATGTATGTTTATTTTTAAAACACCCCAGCAGTTCTAGGAGACTGTCCCGAACTAGTAATTGTTGCCATCATTTAGGGAGACAACTAGTTACATAACTAAGTAGCTAGTTATTTTAGCAGATGCTTGTCCTAAGCAGGGGGCCCTTTTGGATCCAATGCATTGGATCCACATACTGATTACATAACGTCAGCTACCTTATTAGCTACCTAACAGGTTACTTGATCTCAAATAGTCAATTAAAAAGACAGTTCAATGACCAATTGCTTTTGAACAAACCTTTCATCGAAAACTCTCCAATAGATTACATCTGGTGGGTAAAATGACTACTTTTTAAAGTGTAGTACAAAATAAACGTTTAAAGTGATTACAATCTAGGTTACTTAGAGGCACTAAAGTGACAATTTACTTCAATCTACATGCAGAAAAAAATATAGTTGTGCATGTTTACTGTAACCATTTCAACATTTTTATCAATATTACAGTCACAATAACTATTTATATGATTGTGGTAACAATAATATGGTTAATTTACGATTCATATGATTGTATCAACCATATATGTGGTTACAGTAAACAATTATATGTTTGTGACAACCATTTATACGATGAATAATTTTATCATAATATGTTGTTCTCAGATTATGATATCCATAAGCCGAGAGCAACATATGGTAAGTCCTTCATCATCCTTCATTTTTTCTGAGTGTAGGTTGCAGAGTATGTCAACATACAGCACTGTATGAGAATTATATTAACGCAATTTGTATAAAAACAGTTTGTACGAATTACCCACAAAAAATGCAGTACGAAATAAACGTTTAAAGTTACTATACTCTAGATCACTTAGATACACTTAAGTGACAATTGACCTCACGCTAGATTACCTGGAATGTATAAAGTAACCACTTGACTTCTCTTTGCACTACAGAGAGCTCATACGTGTCAAATGACCCAAAATGTATAAATAGGAATAAGCCAAGTGATCAGATTTTAATTACAATTACTGTCTAAGGACTGAGATCGAAAAATTCTTAACACACGTTTTTCATTAAAACTTTTAACTCAAGTATTATTTGATTTTTTTTTATCAAGTTACCTTTGTAATGCATGTCAGTTATTATGTTTAATGTCAATTATGTTCATTTGTTGTTAATCTGATTAAAATGAGTGACCAGCACAAAGTGCATACTAAAATTATTAAATATTTTCAACAAAACCCAACTTGGTCCTACAAAAAGTTGGCCAAACAATCAAAAGTCTGCCGTTAAACTGTTTCCAATGTTATTAGACAGTACCGGGAGAACTTGTCCGTTGATAGAAAACCTGGTTCAGGTAGAAGGAATGGGTCACATGATGTTTATTAAGCCATAAAAATAGAAAGCATTTTCAAAAGAGCTCCCAACACATCCGGTAGGAAAGCAGCCCGGTTAGATCAGTACTCGGACTATTTGGTACGAAAAGTTAAAGCCAATGCAGGTTCAAAAACATACAAGATTCAAAAAGTTCCTAACAGGATGTCTGCTAAAAATGTTGAGGCCAAAAACAGAGCACGGAAATTGAAGTAAAATTTTATAAAAAAAAATATTCTTGCTGCATAGTGGATGACGAAACGTATGTTCTTTTTCGCAGCTTCCGGGTCAAAATTTTGATGTTGCTGATGCTCGAGGGAATGTTGAAGCAAAGTTTAGAACCCAAAAGCAGACAAAATTTCCCAAAATGTTCTTGATATGGCAAGCAATATGCAGTTGCGGCAAAAAAAGCCAAACATTTGTTACGTAGAGCTCTATAAATACCGAAATTTATATCAAGGAATATTTACAATAAAGGATGCTTCCATTCGTAAGACTTTTTAGTGTGTCCACTTATTTTTGCCCTGTTTTGGCACCCTATCAATATGGTAAGAAAGGTATTAAGTGGTAAAAGAACACTAATGTGGTATTTGTACCAAGAGAGGCAATTCCTTCAAACTGCATGGAGCTAAAGCCAGTGGAGAGATATTGGGCTCTTGTTAAAAGAGAATTAAAGAGCACAAAAAGGTGTCCAAAAGTGTGGTAGATTTTAAACGATGATGGACAACCTGTTCGATCAATGTGACAAAAATCGCTATAAAAACCATAATGGAAGTGTTTCCGAAAAAGGTTCAAAATTTCCTCACTAATGATTAGAACTATAAAAATATTTTTTTTTTTGTAAATTCTAATAATAATTTCAATCAAATAAAGAAAAAATCAAAACTGTAAGTTTAGTGGTTTCATTTTTATTAACATATATGTATGTTAAGAAATTTTCGATCTCAGTCCTTAAAACCAGTTTGTAGGAAATACTTACAAAAAAATGCAATACCAAATAAAAGTTTAAAGTGACTACACTCTAGATTACTTAGAGACACCTTAATGACAACTGACTTTACGCTAGATTATGTTGAATGTATTAAGTAACCAATTGAATTCTCTCTGCACTACAAATGACACAAACGTGTCAAATGACCCAAAATATACAATTTAGAGTCAACCAAGTGATCAGGCATTAGAGACAATTACTTTCTATAAGGAATACATTAACTGACTACTTGCTTAACTGCTGGGACTAATTAACACTAATGAAATGTTAATAACATTAACACTTTGTTTCTGTGTTTTCTCTATTTTTGTTTTCAATCAACTTTAGTTTAATTTAATAGACAATAATCATTTGCAGGTTTATCATCATCATCGTCATCCACAATTAAAGTTTAAGTAGCATTCAGTGTCATGCTTAAAACTAATTTGTTGTTCTATTAGGTTGTAGTTCGTTTAATATTTTCAATATACACAAGTATGTATTATTGTGCCAAAAGCATATTTTACACTTTTATATGCTCAACATTAGTGTGTTTTAAATTTATCTAAGTGAAAACATAAAACGACAGTAATCCCTATTAGAATTGAGAAAGTTTTGAGTGTGTTTCCATCTTAGATACTATCGAATAAGACACATTTATATTGATTTCTTGAAAAACTTTTAAAAATTAGTTTCATTCCAAATATATATAGCCGAAATTTGTAAAATTAGAAATATAAGAATTTTTTTAAATTTCATTTTAGCATTTTTGCTAAAATTTTGAAATTTAGTTGCCACAAAATCTTTTTCTTTAACTATACATCCATATTATCCGAAAACTAACTGTTCATATCCATATGTACACTAACACACACACATTCATATCTACATATATACCCTTTTATATATAAAAAGAAGGGGTCTCCGACATGTGTTTGAATTGTCTTACTTAACTAAGGCTTTATTGAAAATTATGTCACCCTGGGGATTGATTATATGTATGTGTGTGTGAGTGTATTAATACATTAAGGTGGTTCTTTTTGATATGCATTTTTTTTAATTTCGTGGAGTGCTAAACTTTATAGTGTGACACTGGAAAAGATGCTCCAAGGACTCAGAAGTTTGAAAATTTCCCGGTTTTGGAAAAAAAAATTTGTTAAATATCATTTTTCGCATTTATTTATTAGCTATTGTAATCTTTATTGAATTAGCTTTCTAACGAGATATTCATTATTCAATTAAAGAAGTAAAGCAAAACTTCCCGCATATGACGCTTTGTTGGAAGAAAAAAAAAACTTTGTTGTTTACACTATGTCAAAATGACATAAGGAGTGAGATCGAAAAATTCTTAACTTCAATTTCCGTGCTCCGTTTTTGGGCTCTAAATTTTATGCAGCGTTCCTGTGAGGAACTTTTTGAGCTTTGTATAGTTTTAAACCTGCATTAGCTTTAACTTTTCGCACCAAATAGTCCGAGCACTGAGCTAACCGGGCTGCTTTCCTACCGGATGTGTTGGGAGCTCTTTTGAAAATGCTTTCAATTTTTTTGGCTTTAGAAACATCATGTGGACCATTCCTTCTACATGAACCAGGTTTTCTATCAACGGACAAGTTCTCCCGGTACAGTTTGACGGCAGACCTTTGAATGCTTGGCCAACTTTTTGTAGGACCAAGTTGGGTTTTGTTGAACATATTTAATACTTTTAGTACGCACTTTTTTCTGGTCACTCATTTCAATCAGATTAATAACAAATGAATATAATTGACATTAAACATAATAACTGACATGTTTTACAAAGGTAACTTGATCAAAAAAAAAAAAAAAATCAAATAATACTTGGGTTAAAAGTTTTAATGAAAAACGTGTGTTTACGATCTCACTCCTTATATTCATTATTAAACAAATACCGCGTTCAAAGAATACACCATCTATTGTAAATCCCCCCATTTTTATGTTTATGGCTGATCTCCGATTCCATTATCAGATTTTGATTT
The DNA here is from genome assembly GCA_942486065.2 of Calliphora vomitoria. Taxonomy (NCBI): domain Eukaryota; kingdom Metazoa; phylum Arthropoda; class Insecta; order Diptera; family Calliphoridae; genus Calliphora; species Calliphora vomitoria. The sequence goes on from OW818031.2 coordinate 40,601,039, forward strand.
TTGTACATGTCTGCGGTGCCCTACTTTGAGACCCCACAGCACCGCTCCTGAGAGGTCTTTAGGGTCCATCGTCAAAAATTAAAATTTAGTTCTTATCTGCTACGCCTTTGTGAAATTTCATGTCAACGAGCCAGTTATTTATTTCAAACATTTTCTAATTCTGCCCTAATGTGTGGCTCACTTGATTGTGTACTCTCTCGTTTCAATGATCAGCATTGAATTTATTTTTTAAAAGGAAAAAGACTACGTATGTGCCGTTAATGCCGTTGATTGCATTTGTCCTATTCTGTGAAACAAAATAACAATATTTTGTTGGGCCATCTTAATATTCACACACCCACAAAATTTCTATTCCGTTGGATGGGTGTTGTTTGTGTGTGCGAGAAAATTTAACTGAAAACTGCTGTATGTGTCTGCAAGTGTTTTCTTGTTCAATTGATTTTGTTTTCAGTTCAACATTTTCTTATTCAACATACTCCTACACACATATACAATACATACACATACACATATACATATATATATATATGGATGTATAGATGCCTGCGTTTGTGTACAATTTTTGGTTAATTATACTGCAGTTTTGCCAACCAAAACTTGATGGTAAAATGTGAAAACAGTAAATTTTCCTTAAAATACTTAAGATGCAATTAAATTGAATTGAGAATTAGTTTTTGTCTACATTCAGCCACGATCACACACGCAAACATACAAATGGAAGTCCTGAAAGGTTCCCAGCTGTTCTTAATGACTGCCCCGAACTAGTGATTTTACTTATCACTTAGGGTGACAACTAGTTACATAGATAGTTACGTTTGCTAGTTATTTTAACACCTACAGGGGTCAATTGACCCTTTTTGAGTACAATGAGACTATCTGATAGTTGGTCCAAAGTAGTCAACGCATTGGATTCACATTCCGGTTACATAGATTCATATACCTAACTGGTTATTTGATCAGCTACATAACTAGTTACTTTAACATGTACGGGAGCTAATTGACCTCAAATAATCAGTTTAAAAGACATCTCATAACCGATTGCTTGTAAACAAACCTGCTTTCGACAACACTGTAATAGATTACTTATTTTGGGTTAAAACATTTAAAGTGATTACACTCTAGGTTACTTAGAGACACCAAAGTGACAATTAGCTTCACTTAAGCAGAAAGAAAATAAACTGTATGAGAATTATATCAACACAATTTGTATAAAAGCAGTTTGTATGAATTTCACACAAAAACGTGCAGTAGAAAATAAATGTTTAAAGTGACTACACTCTTAATTACTTAGAGACACCTAAACGACAATTGACTTCACGCTAGATTACCTGGGATGTATAAAGTAACCAATTTACTTCTCTCTGCACTACAAAGAGCACATACATGTCAAATGACCCAAAATATATAAATTGGAGTCAGCCAAGTGGTCATACATTAGTGACAAGTACCTACTGCCTATAAGAGATACACTGACTACTTGCTTAACTGTTGGGTAAAAACATATACTTACATACATAGTAGTATCTTAAAGTATATAAATAACAAGTTAAAAGCAGCAGCCAGGCCATCATCTACTTGTGGATACATTCGAAAATACTCGTGCTGTCATAGTGTATGGCAAGTAGTCACGTTTATATCATTACGATTTGTATTTAATTGAATGTTCCTGAACGTTTCCAAAAATGAAGTTGTCTTTGGTAACACATCTATTTACGGTCATCTATTTTTAAACATTCAATGACTTTGTCATAAAATACAAATGACAAACATTAATTATACATTTAGTTTTATTTGTTTCAAGTGAACTGAGCAAAACTTCTTGTTTTCTTCTTACTTAAGTACCTGAAAATGAATTATTACTAAAGGTGTTTTTTTTTAATTTTGTTTTTTTATTATTTTGTTGCAGATAACTTTTTTAATTTTAATTGATTTATTTAGCTGGTAAATTACTTTTTTAAAGAAATTATTGACTAATTTAGTTTGAAAGGCAGCATATAATAGAGTACATAAGCAATTACTTACATGAACATAACATATTTAAGATTTCTAATAAAATCTTTAGGCAAATATTGTTGAACATTTTATTTATAAATTCATGAACATTTTTATATAATAACAGTAGCTAACCCGGTGGGCTGCGCATATCAAACCTAGCTATAAGTCGGTAAACAGTGGTTCAAATGGAAAAATACGATCATCTGTGAGCTCTCATATTTTCAAGCAAAAACCGATTTTGCATATCAGAAATAAGTAAAACATAAAAGTGGCTATTAGTCGGTAAATTGTGGTCCAAATGGAAAAAGGACGATCATCTGTGATCACTTATATTTTGGTAAAAAAAATAATTTTTTACATGAACATCAAGTAAAACATAAAAATGGCTATAAGTCGGTAAGTAGTGGTCCAAATGGAAAACGGACTCATCTGTGTCAAAAATTGATTTTTCAAAAGAAAATTAACTGATACATAAAAGTGGCTATAATTCGCTAAATAGTGATCCAAAATGGAAAAAAAGACGAGTTTCTTAATATAAAGAACTATCTGAACCCGGTCCACGTTGATGGCCCTTAGAAAACATCTGTTGTATATTGCATCTCGATTTTAATACACAGTGTCGGACAAAGTCAGTGGGTGATCCAACCTTCAATGTTAATACATGTGGTGCCAGTCCGACTGGTTCCAATGAATTCAAAAATTCAGTAGGATAATCGACGGCTTGTTCTTCGTCATTACTGTGTCAATCGATTTGTATTTTATTGGTTGTAAGAATTGAGAATACCTTGAATAATAATTTGCATTTGACAGAAGTTCGCGAACGAAATCTAATTTGTGGCGTTATCAATTGGAATTTTTCCATTTCCGATGTTCAACAATTGTCTTGAGAATGTTTGGGCAGAAGCACTTTTGGCTATTTTGAAAGATGTGCTTGGAAATAGGATTGGCGCCGGAAATGTAACCTAGAAACAGCTCAGTCGGCTCAATAACTGGTGGCAGAATAACTTTACCGTTCGAACAGCATGTTCCCGGGGATTCCTTAGGGAACTTCAAAACGCTGCAATGTAACCAATGTTTGTTTATTGCGTCAATTAGCACGTCCTTGTGATTCCTGGTGTCACCATACTTATTGTAATAAAATGCCGGCAACTTTAAATCGATTCTTTCTCTTGATCGAGCCATTCGGGAGCGATTGGCTTCTAGTGTTTCGATATGCCGTTGAGGTGTCTTTGCAATACTCGATGCAAAGTCCGATTCTGCGGCCCTAGACGTATATGCCCTTTCGAAAACAAATGTTATTTGAATGAAACCGTTATCTTCTTATTAAAAGTGGAATGCGGAGAGTTATTCAAAATATTATTTTTTTTTTTTAGATTTCGTATGAAAATTTCTTATTCATGTACCTAAGTATATGTAAGAGTAAACAAAATTGTTTATCATCGATGTTGGAATGTATTCCTTTCTTCGCTTACACCAAATCATTCACTTCAGAGTACACCACTGTGATTTAAAATTTTTGGAATGATGTTAAGCAACGAAATGAAAATTGTCATTGTTTGAAGGTTGGGAATAAAAAAAAAGTATTTCTTTCTCCAATTGAATAAAACAATTATTTGGTAGACACATTAAATTTTTTTTTTTTTTTTTTTTTTGAAAATAAAATAGTTTGGACAAAATTAATTTTTTTGAAACGTTGTTATTTTTGAAAAAAAAAATTTTACAACAATCACTGACTTTGTAAGCCTGTATATAGGAAACTAAATAAACTATCTATAAGAATTGAAGAAAAGGTCGATCAACAATTATACAATAATCTTCTTTTTTATGTCATTACGGTATAGTATAAAAATTGATTTTGCATTCCGTCCACAGACCGAAAATCGAAAATCTCGGTCCAGCCGATCTTGATTCCATACGGAACATACATACACACCTCCGTTTTTATATACATAGTTTATATGGTATTAGCGGTGTAATGTAAAAATTTGATTTTTACACACCCCTCCGCCCTTAAAAATCTGACTTTACAGTGTTACCCGTTGGGCTATTCTGCAGATTCCCTGAAAATTTCATCAAAATCGGTCTAACCGTTTTAGAGTTCATTCGAGACATACATACACACACACATATATCTAAAACTGCCATTCAAAATAAAAAGAATTTCCCACTTTGAATCAATTCAAAACATCAAAATTCATGTTTATTATTCAGAACCATATATGCTTAATTTCATGTCTCTAGTTACACTATTATACATTATTTAAAGAGTACCATTAGAATAAAGAAAGAGTTACATAAAGGATCCGTCATGGATTCTAAATCACTCATATATGCTTAATTTCATGTTTCTAGGTCAATTATTATAGAAAATTTAAAAAGTACTATTAGATGAGCGAAAATTGCACTATTTTTTTTTTTTTTGTACTTCACAACTCAGAAACTTATATGTCGATAAATCAAATAATTTAAAATATAAAAAAAGTACCATTTTCTCTTTTCCCTCTTGAACACTACCTACCAAGTTTGAAATGTGAAAATACTCTATTTTGGTGATTTTGTTTGTGACACAGATATATCTCAAACGATTCAAGAAAAACATGTTGTTACGAAGTTGCATTAACGATTTGAATTTAACGGTCTGTAACGCCTGCTTGCAACATTCATCATGTTTATAAACATTGTTGATAACACGCTGTTATTAACATTGTAAGTAAACAACATTAACTGTTAAAGATGCTAACATTAACATTAAAGCATTGGTAGGCAAATAGAGACATTTAATTGTGCATGGGTAAAAAATAAAATATCCCCAACAACATCAAGCAATTTAAAAAAAATATTTGTATTTTTACGCTATATTAAGCTCTATTGTTTACATTCGGGTTGTTAACGTGTAAATTGACGAAAATATTCGTAACCTGAACAATATGAACGCGTATTAAAGCTGCATTAAAGCTGTTAAGAGCTCTAGAAATAGATCATTCTAGAAGATGGTACTGTGTATATAAATAGTAGAAACGGATTGCAGTCAGTCAGTTTATCATAGACGATGTTAGAATTCTTGTACGAGTGTGTATTTTAAAGTGTGTGTAGTAAAATTGGTGTGTAAATTTAAATAAATAAAGAGTTGTTATAAATTTTAAATTACTGATCGCTTTTATTTGCAATTTCAAGATAATCCGGTTTATTTAAAGGAAATAAACCACCGTAAAGTAACAATATGTTTAAAAAACAAGTAAGAGAGCTATATTAGGCTGTGCCGAATCTTATATACCCTTCACCAAATTATACTTTAAAATAAAAGTTTTAATTATTTTTAGGTAACAAAATTAATTTTTTTTTTTTCAAAATTGTTTTCAAAATTTAAAAAATAATATTTTTTTTTCCAAATAAACTTACTGGTAAAAAAAAATTATGACAAAGATACTTTTTTGGTAAAAAAAAAAAATCGGGAAAATATTTTTCCCGATTTTGACCCATTGTAGGTCCAAATTACTATAGTCTTATATAGATCGTTGCAATGGCCTTGAAATATCTATCATTAGATATCCATATTGACTATATTAATGAGTAATACAGATATAGATAAAAAATAGGCCAAAAATCGAGGTTGGCCCGGTTTTTTCCTTATATCTCAGCCAATATTGAGCCGATTTTCTCGATTTTAAATAGCAACCGAGCCGGAAGAATTCCTGATATATTGATGTATGAATCAAGTTTTTAAGTCATTTGGGGTCTTCTGAAAATTGATTTCAACAGACAGACAAACATACAGACCGACGGACAGCTTAATCGACTCCGCTATCTATAAGGATTCAGAATATATATTCTTTATAGGGTCGGAAAATTATATTCTGGAGATTACAAACAGAATGACAAACTTCTCACAAAGATGAAGGGTATAAAAATACCAACTTGTTTACTTAAAATACAGCAAGGAAATTATTGGAAAAAATAATTTTTCCCGAAAATCTAACATATTTTTTTCATATTTTTATTCCCTATTATGTAATGTGATTGTTAATCTATTCGCAGGTTTGGTCATACCTGCGAATAGGTTAACACAAGTAAAAACGGATATATTTACGTACACATTTCGATTATGTTGCATTCAATTGCAATAGTAAATATTTAGTAGCAACATTTTTACAAAAAATTGACAAATTTGCATTTTTTTCCCCCGAATTTTAGCGATAATACAGTTTGTGGATAATTTTGACCCAAAGGAGATAAAGGGTTAATCTCCAAAAGATTTTTTTTACTGTAATTTTCATTCATATAAATAAATCTACATATTTCTGTAACGTAATGCAAAAAGTTAAAGAGTTTCACAATTTGTTTTCCTTTGTACGATTTGGATAAAATTTTCAGCACTTAACTTTTAGACCTAGTGTCACAATATTCCGGCCGGCACCTTTCAAAATTCGAACAACAACTTTTTTCCATACAACTGTTTGTCACTCTAATATAATTACACATGAAGTGGCAGCACTGAAAAAACCTTTTATATAGCATCTCAACTATCAAAGACACACACCAAGTATACACCGCGCCATTTTATCTACAGCGGTCCGTAGTAGAACTAAACAAAATTAATAAACCAATGAATCATTTGTTAAATAAATTCGGGTATTCTTAGGTTAGAAAAAACTTACGAATGTTAGGTTAATGGACCTTTAGTCCATATAATCTGCTAATGTAAAAAACGAGTATGGGATTCCACCTTTTTATTTATTTTTTTTTAATCAGCATAGATTTAATATGTAATAGATAATTGTGGGATTCCCCTTTTTGATTTTTGTTGTAAAGAAGCACAAATATTTGCAAATGCTTGGTTCACTACGTGTGCAGTTTTTTTATATGGCAAAATTGAACGAAGATGAAGTACAAGAACTGCTTAATGCAGAAAGTGACTCCGATATTTCAGATTCGGAAGTTGATTATATTTCGGAAAACGTATAAAACAAAATAATAAATACTTTTTTTTTTAAATAAATGTAAAAAATTAAAGGAAAATATACTATGGACCAAATGGTCCCTTAACCTAAGATTCGTAATTTTTTATTTTTCTCAGACCTGTTTTAAGTCAGATCCTTGAATTTGTGTATATAACATTGGTTTATAGAAAGACCACGTAAGCTAAAAAACTAAGTCAGTATATATCACCGTTCAAAAATAACAAAGGAAACAATTAAAAAATTGGACCAAATGGGCTTAACCTAACAGCAGGGTTAAATATAAATGCAAACAAACGGGTTTTTACAGAAAATTTTGAATATTATTTATTTTTGTATTTCATCCATATGTTCAAAGAAAATTAAAACGATTTAAACCAATCTGTATAAAAATAATTTTAATATTTCCCATAACGCTTCCTTAAAAAAAGGATTAACATATAAATTAAATAAGATTTATAAAAATATTTTTCAATATTTTAGCTATAAGTTTTTTGATAAAAGCCTAAATTTAATGAAAGCCTTTGCTTATTGCAGGAAAACAAACTATAGTTTGTGTATACACAGCATATAAACACCATCCCTAACAATGAATTATAATACGTAATACACAGTTATGTAAAATAATTATGTTCAACAAATACAAGTAAACTTCGTTCTCTGTAATTCTACTCAACGCACAATAATCACTAAAGTTACAAAATTCAACACAAATTATAAATTTATAAATTTAAGTTCGATTCAAATACAATATTAATTAATTTAATTAACCACAATTTGCTTTAGCGTCCATCAAAACAATAAAATTGAGTTCAAAACTACAATTGAAGCCACTACCAACCAAATACAAATTAGTCATAGGATCATAAAACAACAATTATACAATGGTGCATACTCATTGACATATACATATGTATGTTTGAGCATTAAGTTTGCCCTAATTGTATGGGCTTAAACCTTTCTGTTATAGCAAACAAAATTTTAATTTCAGTTTTTTGGGGGGCCATCCTAAGTTACATTGTATTATTGTGTTACTTATGCATATCGCTCAATTGCAACAAGAAAGAAGATCATAACTCTTAAATCTCATGTGGATTAGTATTGTCCCAAATTCGACAATTTTGTTTGTTGTCGTACCCATTCATCCAGAAGTGGACCTCACCTAAATTCGGCGAAGCGCGCGAAGCGTTGCGCGAACAGAACACCTAATTTGATAAGATAATTTTATCATTAGCACATTGTGTTGAACTCCTATGGTGATTCGGCAAAACAAGCTCAACTATATGGGCGCTAAAAACTGTAAAAGTTCGGAAGTCCTTATTGGAATACAATTTATAAAAAACCCTTTTTTTAAGTTATAACCCAAATGAGCGATATATACTTAGTATGCCTATATGTAAATAGATACAGTGCAAGCTTGGTATTCGCGACTACCCATTATCGCGACGGCTTATTTTTATAAGTGGAGATTCCATAAATTCAATTTACGTGAATTACAAGTTACATACGTTTTAGGTTTACCGCATTATAAAGTATGAAAATTCAATAAAAACAAGTAAGAAAGTATGGTCGGTCAAGCCCGACCATATAATACCCTACACTAAGTAAATGAACAAAAACATTTTTCTTTCAAAATTTCAATAATTTATATTCGTGAGCGATTTTCGGAAGTGGGCCTTATATGGGAGCTATGACCAATTATGGACCGATCACCATGAAATTAGGTAGTGTGATTAATGTCTATATGAAAGTTATTTATGTTGCATTTTATGTGTATACCAACATTTTTAGGAGATTTATGATCGTTAAAGTGATTATCGGAAGCAGGACTTATATGGGAGCTATGACTAATTATGGACCAATCATCATAAAATTTGGTGACATGAATTCTGTATATATAAAACTTATTTAGAGAAAAACTTGTGTAGATACATATATAAATTAAACATTTATGACCGATAAAGTCCAATTTTGGTAGGACATTTGTATGGGGGCTAGGTGAAATAATGAACCGATTTCAGCCAGTTTCAATAGGGTTCGTCCTTGGGCAGAAAAAATGATATGGACCAAATTTTATCCAAATATCTTCAAAAATGCGACCTGTACTCTGCGCACAAAGTTTACATGGACAGCCAGCCAACCAGCCAGCCAGCCAGCCAGCCAGACGGACGGACATCGTTTAATAGACTCAGAAAGTGATTCTGAGTCGATCGGTATACTTTAAGGTGGGTGTTAGACCCCACTATGGTGGTGTAGGGTATAAAAAAGTCATACGTACAACAGAAAGTGGCCATAGCAAACTTTGCACCTTAAAGAAAGCTGAGTTCCCAAGAATGGAAAAAATGCTTTATAAGAGGTTTCTAAAACAAAGAACAAAAGCCAGTCATTTGTTTTCAAAAATTTATCAAACCAATTCAGGTTTTAATGTCAGTGAAGGATGATTGAAGACATTTAAGCGTCGACATGGAATTAGATTTTTAAAAATTAAGGGCGAGAAATTGTCTTTACAACCTCAACTTATTGATCCATTTGAGAAAGAGTTTAAGGATTATGTTGATGAGCATGGGTTGACTCTTCACCAAATCTACAATGCCGACGAATCTGGTTTATATTATAGGATGCTTCCAAATAACACTCTTGTCGCATGTAACGAAAAAACAGCGCTTGGAAGAAAAATATGTAAAGAACGAATAACTTTTTTGCCCTGTTAAAATGCGAATGGAACAGACAAACTGAAATTGTTGGTGGTTGGAAAATCGAAAAACCCACGTGCCTTTAAAGGCTTTTTCAATAATCCTGTAATACACAACTCCAGTAATAACGCCTGGATAACATCATTTATATATTTAAGGACTGGTTCCATCACGAATTTGTTACCCACGTAAGTTAATTTTCATCAATTAGTAAAAGTAAGTTGTTCATAAGTAAACATTTTTGAGGTCCGAGAATTTTTGGCTTCAAAAGGTCTACCGCAAAAAGCAGTTTTGCTTTTAGATAACGCGACGTTTCACCCAGATGAGGAACTAAAAGGTAATGACGGTTTAATTATAGCAATAAATCTACCACCCAATTGCACTGCACTTATTCAACCCATAGATCAAAACGTTATCAACTTGGTCAAATTAAATTATAAAAAACAACTGCTCACCCACTTGCTTGACCAGAAGGGAACAAATTTGAAAACTTCAATCTCAAAAATGCAGTTCAGATTCGAATTACGTCCTGGGATAAAATATCAGTGTCCAATATCCGAAAATCCAGGAACGTCTAGCTCGGAGATCGGTACTGAATGGAGTGAAGAGGATAACATGCCCTTAAATTTTTTAACAAAATATAATTCAGGAAGAAAACGAAGATCTTTCTACTACTGATACACTTGTAGCTCAAATTGATACGGAACATCTTTTCACGAATGCTGACATAAACAACTGGATTCAAGAAGAATTTCATGTGGAAAGTAATGAAGAGCAAATGGAATTATTAGATATGGAATCGGAGAATTTATACGATAGTGGTGTTTAACATCGATAAACATATGCTTTGAAAAATGATAAGCCGACAACAGCACTATATGAACCAAAAAAGCCAAAAAAAAACAACTCAAAATCTCCAATTTCTTTAAAAAACTTTAATATTGAATATTGTTTTGAATTTGCAATAGCGATTTAACGGTCTGTAGAGACTGCCTGCAGCGATCCTCGTGTTAATAAACACGTCCATCAGTAGAAGCTTCTACTTATCAACAATGTTAATAAATTTTTTTAACGGCTGACATTGACATCGAAGGCTCTGGAATTCCAACATATTAGTTCGTTAAGAGCATTGTAGAAGATTCCCGAAAGATGGCGTATGTATAAATAGTGGCAAAGACTGCAGTCGTGAGTTGAGTTGATCATAGGCGCAAATTTTATCAAATATTAAACCTAAAAATTTTACTTAATTAGCAGTCCAACTTGCGTAGATTTTAAAACCATATGCAGTTTTTAACAGTTTGACTTAAATTCCATGTTCCTGAGGTGGAAATATCTCGAAAACTGACCGTACGATTTTAAAATTTTTCGAGAAGCCCTTTTTGGTTGTCGAGTAATGTTATTGCAGATGTTGTTTGGACGAAAATGAGGAAGAATCGAGCTAAGACATATTTGCACGAGTATAATCTGGATTATGTAAGAAATTTACCATTAATGGATCTTGCCAAATTTATCTGCAGTACCGCATCAGTTCGATTTAATATACCCTTCACCTTCGTGAGAAGGGTATATAAGTATAAGTTTGTTATTCCGTTTGTAATTTCCACAATATTATTTTCCGACCCTATAAAGTATATATATTCTGGATCCTTATAGATAGTGGAGTCGATAAAGCCATGTCCGTCTGTCTGTTGAAATCAATTTTCTGAAGGCCCCAGATATCTTCGGGATCCAAATCTTCAATAATTCTGTCAGACATGCTTTCGAGAAGTTTCCTATTTAAAATCAGCAAAATCCGTCCATAAATAACGTAGATATGAGCAAAAATCCGAGACAACCTCTGAAAATTTCATAAAAAAAAGACAATTTATTGCATGCTTTGACAAAAAAGCAACAAAACATACATATGTTTGGATGTGTGTTGGTTTCATTGCTTTGGGTATTTTGTTTTTGTTTTTTTGGTGTTTCGTCAGCAATTAAATGTAAACTTTTTAAAAGTTTACTTGAAATATTTAGGATGTTATACGCTGAAAGTGAGCAATAACTTAATGCATCCACAACAAATATATTCGGCATAGCCGAATATAGCACTCTTACATGTTTTTTTTTTATTTTTAATTTTAGTTTACAGCCTAATATAAACGAATACATCCAAAAATATGCCTGTATTTACAACAATAGTTTCCGGACATAATTGCAGTTAAACAGGATTATAAATAACCTAGCAAATTTAAAACCTTTTGAAATAATTGATGTTCACTGGCTAAATTCAATTGAAGATTAAAAATTAATTATAAATGATTACATTTTAAAAGCATCAAAGTATTTATATTTTAATACAAATACTTACAGAGGAAATTTCGATGGTATTCCCTAAGCATACCGGCAGATTTAGTTAGTTATTTACAATAGTAACAAGAAAATAATCTAATCTAAACTTTCACAAAAAATGAACTAAGATTTCTCAACAAAAACAGCAAGTACATAGATATATTAATTACTTTTTAGCAATTAAATTTCTATAAATTTAAACCTTTCTATTTAAATTTAATCAAGAAGCTGCAAACATACACATACCCGTAAATACATGTCTGCAAAAATGCTTGTTAATCAATTCCTCAACTGTCTGCTTGATTTGAAAACATGTGAAAAGCTAAAAAAAAAGACTGAAATGGAAAACATCTCAACTTAATTTGCAAATATTTTTGTTATTTCATTTCTATTGATAGAAAACATGTCACAAATATGCTTTATACTTAATTAACCTAAATTTTATGTGAAAAAGCAAACACATGTATGTAGATACATTTGTAGATATGGATACATTTGTATTCATTTGTAAATGTGTGTAAGTGTTCTAGATGCACAATTCAGCATTACAGCAGTAGTAACTAAAAAAACAAGTAACAAGTACTGTATAAGACTATACCGAATCTAATTTACCCTTCTTTTGCATATTTTCAATTTCGATGATCCCAAGGTGAAAAAGTATTAGTAGCCATGATCTAAAAAATAAGTCCTGGAAATTTCAGCAAAATTGAATAATGTTTAGAGGTTGCACAATAAATAAAAGCAATATTTAACAAAAATTACAATTAAAAATACACAGAGAAAATAGATTCGTAGTAGCAACCGAGTATGTTGCCAATCAAATAGTTCTGCCTTGGTGACCAACTTTTACAGTCGTGGCTACAAAATTTTAGAAGGGGTAACAAAAGTTTTGTTGCTTCAACTGAAATTCTTCTCTATTTACTGATTTTTTGTTTCTAGAGCCGACAAATTCTATGTTTGCAACCGAATCATTCGATAGGCAATAAATTCGGTTGCCACTACGAATCTGTTTTCTCTGTGTAGTTTTTGTATTAACTTAAATAAAAATGTTTTTGTCACACAGATAAATTAGTTACTGTCTAAATTATAAAATTTTTCTTTTGTGGCTAAAAAACTTTAGTTGGGTTTTGAAAAAATTTGAGAATTCTCGGGTAAGCTTTAACGATTAGGACCTTAATTGCAAAAAATTGGTGGATACACCAACGTAGTGACAAGGGTATTATGTGTTTGTGCTGATGTTTGTAACGGTCGAAAACATTAGTCTAACACCTTAAAGTATACCGATCGACTTAGAATCATTTTGTGAGTCTGTCCATTTGGCTGGTTGTACATTAAACCTTGTGCGCAAAGTACAGGTCGCTGTTTTGAAAATATTTGGCAATTGTAATCGTGGTAATGGTTGAAATCGTACCATTATTTTACGTAACCCTCATAGAAATGTCCTCCCGACTTAGAATACATCGGTCAGAAATGTCAAATTTACATAGGTATCCAAGCAAATTTCGCCAAAAATTTGTTTTATATAAAAAGAAATCAAACTTAATATATACAATGGAAAACAACCCATCGTTGGTTTTAGGTCTTGCTGAGTACATTACAAATTGTGTCTAAAAATTCAAATTCAGAAGTTATTCTAAAAAACCCGTTTTCAGTGATGTTCATCAACTTTTCGACCTGTAACTCAGTCAGTTTTAGTCCGACTTTAAATTTTTTAATGGGTTTGGAAAGAAAACTGATTACTCTTTAAAATTACGTACATTTTTTGATACATTTCTAAGTTTTTTGTTTTGTTTTTGTTAAGAATATCTAAAAAAACAAAATGATCAACTTTTTTGATTTTAGACGCTTTTTATTGCTTATTTTGATATGAATGCTTATAAAAATTTATACTAATGTATAAGGGAAATTTAGTGGTTTCAATAATTTAAATCGAATGAAAATTGTAAAAGTTATGAATAACAAAAAAATATATATTTGTAAAATTTTTACTTATTTGAACTTTTCTCAAAAAAAGTTAGATAACTTTTGCAAATATAAACCAATTTTAACAAGTAATATCTCGTTTTTGTCTATATAAAATTGTCATTAAAACACTTTGCAAAAAAAAAGGTTTTCATAGATAAAAATTAAAATAACTACCGGTAAATTTGAATAATTACGAAAAAAATAAACCAAAACTTTTTATAAAAATTTACTTAATTTTTTGGAATATAGATTTTATGCATACATTTTATAAAAGTTTAATTCTTTGCCTATCCATAGTTGTTTAAAATTTTGAAATCGGCTTAGAAATGTGTGAGTTAGAGGTAATAAAGTGCTATGACCTTTCAAAATTTGTAGGGTGTTTCAAAATCTTTGAAACCGGTTTTAGTATGTCCTCATCTAGGCCTACAACCAGAGACCTGCGCCGACCAAATATCATGGCGGCGGCGGGTAGCCGGCTTAAGAATAACAACTCAATTTCCAAATAATTAAAAATTTAAAAAGTGAAATTCTGAACATTTAATGAAATTATTAAGGAACATCTATCAAAAACGGCGGCTATTTTCAAGGCGACTTAAGCCGAAAAAAATTCGGCGACGGCGGCTTTGAAAATTTTTCGGCGGCTTGGCTCAGTGCAAGTCTCTGCCTACAACCCCCATTAGGTCGCTTTTCAAGTTCTGACAAAAAGTGATATTTTGTAGCAGGTCCCATATACGGCCTTCTTCTGAAAATGACTTTATCGAACATAAATCTTTTACAGGTATCGATATTTAGATAAAATTTAAATCAAATAAGTTTTATAAGTACACCCAGAGAAAAAAAAACTTAAAATCAATAAAAACCATATTGAATCAATAAGAAACATTAACGAAAGTCTATAATTCAACATTATTGAATTAATATGACGCGTTCTTATTTTTAAGTCGCAGGTTTGCCTGCGTTCTTCAATAAAACCACTTTTTTTAAACAAAATAAATCTTTATTTAAAATATAGTCGAATATTGATTTAAATAAAATCAATAGGTAAAACAAAAACCTTTACATATTATTATTTATTGTAATTCAAATGCGTTAAAAGCTTATTGTAATAGAAAACAAAAATCAAAAAAAACTTATAGTATGAGATCCATTTTAAGTCTTTGGATGACTTAATCAAACACGAGATAGATATAAATTTCTATATGAAATATAAATTGCGAATTGTTAAAGAATTCTGTAATCTTAGATTGTTTTTTAGATTTTGCAATAAATTATAAAATTTTTTCACATATTAAGTTTTGCTCAATTTCGTTGTTAGAACAAAATTTTCTTATAATTTCAACGGAATTTAAACCTTCTACCCACACGTTTATGCATTAAAAACATTGAAGACAGCAGGCTACATGACTACATGAACACAAATGCTGCTGACTACGGTTGTAGTCGTGTACCAGCTACTGAATTATTTTAAAGACGACAGCTTTAATTTTTTTGTTTTTACTTTAATAAAAAATAAGCGTACAAAATTCTAAATTAATTAAGATTTAAACAATTATTTTGAGTAAAAATATATATATGGTTATAATTAATTATGACCTGTTATTAATTTATTTTAATATGATTATCAGAATCTTTCTTAATTTAGTAAATAAATATATATTTTTTTAAGCACTAATTTGATTTACATTTTTTTATTATATTAGCAACACTATTCTGTTTTGACAAAAATAGAAATTAGCCTAATTCGGCTACAGTGGCACAGCTAGTCGTGTGGTCGTGTAGCTGTGCTGTCGACAAAATAGTCGTCTTCATATAAACGTGTGTATTTTATTTTTGACAGATTGTAGTCGGTAGCCTGCTGTCTTGAATGTGTTTAATGAATTTACTTTAAAAAAAGTATTAAAAAAACAGGGTGAACTATATGTAATTTTTTTTATATACAATATTAGTTATGCATGCAAAGAAAATTGGGCCTTTAAACGAAAATGGAATATAGACAAAGTGGACTTTAGAACAAATAAAAAACGAATTGCTCCCTCATCAGCCCTATTCTCCGGATTTAGCCCCGAGTGAATATTTCTTGTTTCCAAACCTAAAGAAATGGCTCGGCGGAATGAGATTTGAGTCCAACGATCATCTCACAAAAAATAACTATTTTGAAGACCTCAACAAATCTTATTTTTTGGAAGGGATAAAAAATTGGAGAAATGTTGGACAAAGTGTAAAGAGATCAAAGGAAAAAATAAAATTATTTTTATCCTACATTCTAGATTACTTAGATACAATTAAGTGGCAATTAGATTACCTGTGATGTATAAGGTAACCAATTGTCTTCTCTCTCAAAATGACACCTGTGATTCATTAAAAAAAAACACGGACTTATTAATCCACCCTCGTATAATGGATTTCCATTCAATATTAGTATTAAATTTTTTTCGTTGAAGTACTATGAAAAGCTATCACCTTTTTCCCTGTATCCAGCATTTCTAGAACTTAGTTAAACAATAGAGCAACAGGCATTTTTATATTAAGCTGCATTACATTTTCACATCCATTCAAAATCGTGAATACTTTTAGTAATATGAGTTCATTCATTAGATACGAGAATTACTGTTTGTTGGTATGCTGTTGTAAAGCAAACACATGCAAAAGGATTCACACGTAAATATGTATGGCTAAATAATAGAGTATATAAATACACGTATGTATATTAGACCTGCCCTTATTTTGTTTTTCAGCAGCTCAGACTAATAGCTGCAAAATTTGAAAGAAATCAGAAATCGATTGTTAGTTGTGAAATTGGTTATATGTATATTTTTGTCCTTTGATCCAGTGGCATATAATAAACATTTTTGTTTATCAGCTATTAAACATAAAAGTACGAGTGATAACACCGCACAACAAAAGTCAAAACATTTGTTAACACATGATAAAGTTCAGATACGTTTAAAACTACACACTTCATACAGTCAAACTGCATTTTCAGTTTTTCATCTCGTGATGTTTTTTTTTTTTTTTTGTGAAATTTGAATTAATTGAAAATAATATGGATATAAGTACCAAATTAAGGAATATAGTACTCCATTATAATTTCCTTAATATACCTATATAAAGTTCAAGAATATTAAAGCCCATTTTGTACATCATTTGAACATAAAAAATTAAAACATATAAATATTCAGAAAATCAAATATATGAAACATATAAGAGAAAAAATAAAACAATATAGATATTTGTTTTAAGGACAACAATATTATTTAGTCAAATATTTGAATAAAGTAAACTAGAGTTGTGCCGCTTTGAAATAAAACGCAATTTTTTAGTGATTCATTTAAATGGTTGCACAACATAAGGAGTGAGATCGTAAAGTTCTTAACACACGTTTTTCATTAAAACTTTTAACTCAAGTATTATTTGATTTTTTTTTTTTTTTTTTTTTTTTTTTTTTTTTGATCAAGTTACATTTGTAAAACATGTCAGTTATTATGTTTAATGTCAATTATATTCATTTGTTGTTAATCTGATTAAAATTATTGACCAGAAAAAAGTGCGCTCTAAAATTATTAAATATTTTCAACAAAACCCAACTTGGTCTTACAAAAAGTTGGCCAAGCATTCAAAGGTCTGCTATCAAACTGTTTCCAATGTTATTAAACAGTATCGGGAGAACTTGTCCGTTGAAACCGTTGAAAACCTGTTTCATGTAGAAGGAATGGTCCACATGATTTTTCTAAAGCCAAAAAAATAGAAAGCATTTTCAAAAGAGCTCCTAACACATCCGGTAGGAAAGCAGCCCGGTTAGCTCAGTGCTCGGACTATTTGGTACGAAAAATTAAAGCTAATGTAGGTTTAAAAACATACAAGGCTCAAAAAGTTCCTGACAGGAACGCTGATACAAATTTAGAGGCCAAAAACAGAGCACGGAAATTGAAGTCAAGTTTTATAATAAAATATTATTGCTGCATAATGGATGACTAAACGTATGTTCTGGAAGATTTTTCGCAACTTCCTGGTCACAAATTTTATGTTGCTCGAAGGAATCAAAAGCAGACAAAATTTCCCAAACAGTACTTGGTATGGGAAGCAATATCCAGTTGCGGCAAAAGAAGCCAATCATTTGTTACAGCGGGCTCTATAAATACCGAAATTTACATCAAGGAATGTTTACAAAAAAGGATGCTTCCATTCATAAAACTTCATAATGTGTCCACTTATTTTTGGCCTGACTTGGCATGGTAAATAAGTCCCTGAGTGGTACAAGAACAATAATGTGGTATTTGTACCAAAATAGACAAATCCTCAAAACTGCCCGGAGCTAAAGCCAGTGGAGAGATATTGGGCACTTGTTAAAAGAGAATTGAAGATCACAAAAAAGGTGTCCAAAAGTGTGGTAGATTTTAAACGAAGATGGACTACCTGTTCGAGCAAAGTGACAGAAAGCGCTATAAAAACGTTAATGGAAGGGTTTCCGAAAAAGGTTCAAAATTTCATCACTAGTGATTAGAACTGTAAAAATATTTTTTTTTTTTTTTTTTTTGTAAAAATAATAATTTCAATCAAATAGAAAAAAATTAAAACTGTAAGTTAAGTGGTTTCGTTTTTATTAACATATATGTATGTTAAGAATTTTTCGATCTCGCTCCTTCAGAGACGTTGATATGGTAATTCACAAAATAATATTTCATGTATTTATCTGAAATTTTAAAGCCTTTAAAAAGGACAAAAAGAGCTTATTCTTTCATATTTATATGGTGCAGTTCATGTGTTAAAACTGCCGTTGTACGGTGTAATAAGTACTAATGATGAGCAATGTAAACCTTAAATTTACTCATACAAATTTCACTTTTTTTCGGCTTTAATTGTACAAAAACTGTGCTGCTCCATTCCAATGACGTACTATGGTAGGTTTTTCAGCTTAACATTGGATCAAAAGAAGTACAATTGTACCAACTTTAAAAAAAAAAAAACCAGACTGGTAGAAGTAGCATAAGTACGAGAAGTAGGATAATATGAGTCGTAGTGGATGTGGTAATAGCTGATGTAACCATAACAATGGACTCGTGTGAACAAGTGTTTCACGGTGATGGTAAATGTAGTGTGAGTGGGGTTGAGTTTATGTTTGTTTTGCTTAAAACATGTAAATCAAAATGATAAAGTTGCATACTTGAGTAGAGTTATTTCACAACAGGCTACAATTCGAGTACGAGAGAAAAATGCAGTAAAACCAACACAAATCGCACAGACAAAAGCAGTCGTCATTTCAGACATACAGACAAAAGCCTGGCAAGGCAATACACCATCATAAGCATCCTGCACCACCACACAATCAACAACTAACAAAAGTATAGAATTTTACACTTTTTTTGCAATTTTTTTTTTTTTAAATATAAAGTTAACAATAGTTCTTAAATCTCCCTCCAAAAAAAAAACCCAAAATGATAGCAACAACTAGAACAATAAAAAAAATACCAAAATGAAGCAAAAAACAATCCAGAGCTAAAATGTCATGAAAATAATGGCCACTTTTGTTTTTGGCTTTTTTATTTTATTGTAAGTTGATGTATGGCGAATTTACATTTGAATTTTTCTTGTTGTTGATGTTGTTTTAAACAAATTGTTGCATATTTTCTGTAAATATCTCTGGTTTTTATAATATTTTTTAAGCTGTTGTTTTTTACACCCGCTGAATACATGTTTGGGTGGTATATTCATTAAATGATCTCAGTTGTAACACTTGACTTTATTTTGAATCAATTTCATATTTAAACAGTTATATATTTATCTTTTTGTTTTAATTATGAAAATACAAATTTTTTATTTCAAAAATTCTAATAAATTTCATTTGAAAATCTGCAAACGTTACCGAAATTATCCAATAATGCAAAATGTTATATTTGAACCGTTTCGAATCGGTAGCCAACCTTAAAAATTAATCATAAACCATCTAAATAACTATTGGTCAATTCACAAGGTCTCTTATTATGTCATATTGTTATAATGTCCTAATATTTCGCAATGGTTTTTATTGCTTTTCAAGCAAAAAATGTCCTAAAGTAATACTACTTTCTATGCTATGTTTATTGTGTTACGAACCAGCAGAGACCAACGACGAATGCCTAAGTCGGTTAAGCCGAGCCGCCGAGTCGTGATATATTAGGACATTATGACAATATGACTGATAAGACACCTTGTGAATTGACCATATATATATTTAGAGATTCTCTTATTATAGTTATATAGACTCTTACTTATTCAATAATTTAGATAACGTCAACAATGTATTATGATCAATCAATATTGAGACAGGTAAACTATGATAAAATTTCAATTGTTGATCTGATATAAATAATTGGAATTATTGTGCAAAGGATTAATAATTCCTATTTTAAACATTTAAATTAATTTTGTTACATTTTTAAAGTAAATTTTAATGTAAACAATTGACTTTAAAATGTGGAATTTACAATAGCTGGCGAATCTTTTGAATACGGTTTTTGTTTTAATAACTTATATGTCATTTTGTAGAGTACATATCTGTTATTTATTCTCACTTAGTTATTGCACATTATACTGTAAATAACAAAGTTTTTTTTTTTTTTTGCTTCGAAAATGTAGAATTTTGTATGAACAACGCGTCATATGCGAGAAGTTTTGCTTGACTTTTTCAATTTGAAAAAAAAGTGCCGCTGAAGCACACCGATTGCTCACCAAAGCTTATGGAGAATTTATTCCATCAGTTTCAAAGTGCGAAATATGGTTTGTGCATTTCAGAAATGGTGATTTTGGCACGGAAGTCAAATATCGCCCAGGGGAGCCATAAAAGATTGAAGACCAAGAATTGAAGGCATTACTCCATGAAGATTGTTGTAAAATTCAACAAGAGCTTGCAAAATCATTGTGAGCTACTCAGCAAGATTTACACAAAAGGAGAGAAATTGAGTACCATACGAATTAAATGTGAGAGAATTTGAAATGATACTTGAACGCTATAAAAGAAAATCATTTTTGCACTGAATCATTACTTGCGATGCAAAATCAATCCATTACAATAACCTGAAGTGTAAGAAATCGTATGTGACACCAAAGCCAAATATCTATTGCGCTAAGGTCATTACCTTAGTGCTATAGATATTTGGTGGGACCAAAAGGGTCCTATCTATTATTATCTGCTGAAACCTGGCCAGACCATCACAGGGAACCTGTACCGAACGCAACATATTCTTTGAAGTGACCATTGGACGAAAAATGCCCTGAATATTCGGTCAGACATGAAACCGTAATATTCCCTCATAACAACGCTAGGCCACATGTTGCAGTGCCTGTTAATATCCATTTAGAAAGAAGTGGTTGAGAAGTTTTGCCTCACCCGCCTTTTAGTCCAGACCTTATGCCTTATGCCCCGTCCGACTACTATTCGTTTCGATCGATGCACAACGCTCTCTCTGGGATACGCTCCACTTCAGAACAGAGTATTCGAAATTGTCTTAATTTATTCTTGGATGAGCAGTTCTTTTGGCTTCGAATCTATATGTTCCCAGAATGATGGGAAAAGATCATGCACGCAGAAAAAAATATTGTTGTACATGTTTACTGTAACCATTTCAACATCTGTCCATGTTTACTGTAACCATTTCAACATTTTTAACAGCATTATAATTACAGTAACTATTTATATGATTATGGTAACAATAATATGGTTAATTTTACGATTCACATGATTGTATCAACCATATATATGGTTACAGTAAACATGTATATGTTTGTGACAACCATTTATATGATGAAGGACTTACCATATTATATTGCACTCGGCTTATGGATATCATAATCTGAGAACAACATATTATGATCAAATAATTCATCCTATAAATGGTTGTCACAAAAATATACATGTTTACTGTAACCATATATATGGTTTATACAATCATGTGAATCGTAAAATAACCATATTATTGTTACCACAATCATATTTATAGTTACTGTGACTATAATATTGTTAAATATGTTGAAATGGTTACAGTAAACATGCACAACTATATTTTTTTCTGCGTGTAGCTAACAATGGGTAATACTGTAAATAAATTTATATTGTACAAATGTTTAAAAAAAAAGATAAAACTTTAAAAAATACCCCATTTTTAAGCCATTTACATTAAATTTCAATTATTGAAATTGTGTAAATAAAGTAAATTTTGATGTAAACAATTAAATATCACCAACTGTTCACGTTCTAACATAAGTACAGCAGTAATAAGAGATTTTTTACATATTTCACCTTACATTTTCATTACTGGCATTGGTAAATAATTAATGCAAAGTAATAAACAATTTTTGACATATACATAATTTTTCAATAATTTACATTGTGTATTTAAAGTAAATTTTGTTGTAAACACTTTATCAAAATTTTTAGTTTCAGTTCTTATGAATAAAGATAGAATGAATAAGGACAGCCTTTAGTTGTTGACATTATGTAAAATGTAAATTTTTTGTTATTTTTTAAGCTATAAATATAAATTATGTAAATAGTGTAAATTTTTGTGTAAACTATTAAATATTGCAAGTTGTTCGTATTTCAATATTATGAAATTGTAATAACGTATGGTGAAAGAAATACGAACAAGTATAAAATTAACGAAAACAGTTGATATAAAATTTATTAAAATTCAAATTGTAATTAATATTTAAGCTCACATACTAAAGTATATTTACAAAAAAAAATTAGCTCCTTCGCGATTTGCTTTTCTTATTTTTTGGAAAGATTACTCATTGAAGCCTGAATTCCTTCTGTATTTATACTTTTCAGCTCCTTTTTTATTTTCAGAATTAGGGAATCAACATTTTTGGTTCTGTATCCTCTTTCATAAACTTTTCGTTTCAAATTAGCCCAAAAAGTTTCAATAGGTCGCAATTGTGGAACATTTGGAGGGTTCATTTCCTTTGGAACAAATTCAATTTTTTGATTTTTCAAGTTTTCTATTGTGGATTTCGCATAGTGAGAGGACGCCAAATCTGGCCCAAAAAAAATTTTTTGTTTTTGATGATATTTTTCGATAAAATTTGTAAGTACTGGCACACATTTTTCATTGTAAACTTGGGCATTCACAGCTAATCCACCTTAAAAAAAAACAGGTTCACTGATACCACTTTCACTTATGGCTAACCATAACAAAACTTTTCCTGGGAACTTTGTCTTACGAATAAATTTAACTTTTTCGGTGGCGGCGTGACTAGAAGACTCAAAATAATGTTTTGGTTGCCATTCAATTCCTTCAACGGTAAAATATGTCTCGTCGTCCATTACACATTTGTACTCTGATGAGCAAGAAAAGTAATTTCTGGAAAGCTCCCGTAGTCTATGTTTAATTACCTTTTGTTGAGCTTCGGTGGTAAATGGTGCTGTTCTTTTCTTCCTCTTCTGTACTCCCATGGATTTTAAATATTTATTAATTGTGTTTTTGTCACAATTATATTTCCTACCCAATTGACGATACGATTTTGCACTGGCACCTAATACTTCATTTTTTAATTTGAAGCGTAGTTTGGAGTCTTGTAAACTGCATTTTCGACCAGATCCACTTTTTCTTTCAATTGGCATATTGTTCTCATATAAGTTTACTGTCTTGTAGATAAAGGTTTTTTTGAATCCCATGTCCTTAAAATGCAAAAAAATTTAATTTTTGGTTTTATTTGGGTTTTCTTCACAAAATTTAACAATTAATTTTCGACGGTTCAGTTCGTTTAGTGCCATTTTCGAAACAAATATTAAATTGATCCGAACAATTTTATGTTTGATAAATAAAAAGACAGTACTCTTGAATTTACCGTATGTAATTTTTTTGTTAATGTCATGTGTCATTTTTAAAAAGAGTGTTTTACTTGTTCGTATTTTATTCACCATACGTTAAATAAGAACAAATTTACATAAAATTTCAATTGTTGACATAATGTAAATTTTTGTGTAAACAAAGAAATAAAATATATTTCACCATGTTTTACAGCTAGTCTGTACCTTTAAATTTTATAAAAAATGTCAGTCATTGTATAAAAACTGTAAATTTGTATGTAAACAATTAAATATTTCGTATTTCTTCAAGTTTTTTTTCAGCTACCAAAAGCCGTAGATGATTTCTTTTAAATTTTACTGAAAGTTGCTATTGTAGACATTGTGTAAATAATGTAAATTTTTGTGTAAACAATAAAATATTAAACATTTCTTGATGTTTTCAATATCAATAAATCACTTATTTTATATTAAGCCAAACATTTCAATTATTGACATTATGTAAATAATATAAATCTTCATGTAAATAACTAAATATTACACATTACATCAAGGTTTTACAGTATTTAATACCAATAAACCAATATTTTTGTAATTAATGTAAATTTTTGATTTATTTATATACAAATTTACATTATGTAAATAAATTTTTAAAAATTTTAATTTTCATATTTTCTTTTTTATATAAATGAATCTATTGAAATTTTATTTACTTATATATGAAGTAAATAAAATTTCAATAGATTCAAGAGTTAAATATTACAAATTTCATCAAGTTGTTTACAATTATTGAAGCGATAATTGGTTTCCTTTAAATTTTATCCAAAAATTTCAATTGTTGACATTATGTAAATAAAGTAAATTTTCATGTAAACAATTAAATATTACATAGATCTACAGGTTTTTGTGATTTTCAACAGCGATATATTATTTATTTTAAATTTCATTAAAAATGTCAATTATTTACATTGTGTAAACAATTACAAATCACTAATATTTCATATTTTATTAAAAGTTTTAACTATCGGCATTGCGTAAATAATGTAAGCCATTAAATAGCACACATTTCTACAAGCTTTTACAATTATTAATAGCCATAAATAGTTTTCTGCAACCTTTTAAATTGTTTACATTATGTAAATTTTCATGTAAACAATAAAATATTAGACATTTCTATAAGTTTGTATAATTAGGAATAGAGACAAACACTTTTCGTCAATTGTTTACATAATTTTATCCAAGAAAATTTCTGTGTAAAGAATTAAATAGTACGCATGTCTTCAAGATATAATGTCAATACATAATGTATTAAATGAAGCAGATAAATATTACTTATTTCCTCAGTTTTCAGAGTTATTGATAGAGATAAATGAATTATTTTACATATGGGCGAAAAATTTCAATTGTTGACATTATGTAAACAATGTAAATTTGTGTGTAGATAATTCAATATTACACATATTTACAAGTTTTTTTTTATTTACAACAGCGATATTTTAAATCTTTTAAATTTTGTTAAAAATTTCAATATTGCCATTGTGTAAATATGGTGAATTTTTGTGTAAACAATTAAAAATCAAAAATTTTCAGCTATTATTTTCAAAAAATGTTAATTGTATCGTAATTAGCTGATTCTATCTACTATAAATTTCTGTGTGAATCAACATTAACACTTATCGTAGCTGTTTTACGATACAACTTGACGTTGATACGAAGCTAACTAATCAAGCCTTTAAGGGGCGCTCAGGTCGATTTTGAATTTAAACAATTCATAGGGGGTTAAGCTTCCTATACGAAGATGTAAATAGACTGATGACTTTCTCTGAATCTGGCAATAACCCAGTCATTTTAACTAAAGTCCCTAAAAGAAAACATTTTAAGAAATTATCAATTTGTATGTATTTTAAATTGTGTAGAATATATTCAAGTCGTTACAGCCTGAGCATAACCCTATAACATAAATTTTTACATACAATTGCAATTTTTTTGTCTTAGTTGTCATAAATTTTAAAAGTTTGTGACAAGACTTAGCCAAGCAACAATGCCAAGAATGTATGTATATTTATGGTGTTGTTTTCATTCCCTTTCTCTCCAGAGATATATGTATGTATGTATGTATATATTTTTTATGTTGGTGCATGAATAACAACTGTCTAATCTTTCAAGCATGTCCTTATTTATGTTTTTCTTTACTTTAAACAATACAGACACTACTTTTGTGCAATTAACTTTCAGTTTATTTTAATAATAGTCTATATACTATGTATGTGTGGGTAAATTAATTGACATATAAATGTAATTATCCTTGCAAAAGTTGTATTACTTATATATTCGAGCTCGAGCCTCTATATGCGGAACATATATATATATTTCTTAATCCTCACCATAAAAAAAAGATGAGGGGTAACTTATTTTGTCATTCCGTTTGTAACACATCGAAATAGACCCACAAAAGTATATATATTATAAGATCCTAAGACGATCTAGCTCTATCTAGAATTAACGATGGGGCCCAAATAAAAAGAGCTATCTTTCTGAAATTTTCCACAAATACTCTCTGTTGATAAGGTTCGTTCGGTAGTGAAAATGGGCCATATCGGTCCATGATTTCACCTATTTCACCCCATACAATTAACACCCCAGAATACTGAGTGAGCAATCATAAATAAATAGGTAGGTACTCTGAAATTGTACTATAAATTATGGCGAAAATCGGGCAACATTTATACATAGACCCCATACAAGGTCCCCTTTAGAAAATGACTTGAACATTCATAATCGTCTTATAATAATTGATATCGTGATGAAATTGGACATAAACAAGTTTTATATGAACCTACTAACTTTTGTGAGGATAGAGAAATTTATATAGAGCGGAAACTAGAAAAAAACTCAAACAAAAAATTTACACAAAATAATCACAACCGATTATTGATTATACCCTTCACCTTCGTGGGTTTGTAATTTCAACAATATAATTTTCCGACCCTATAAAGTATATATATTCTGGATCCTTATAGATAGCGGAGACGATTAACCCATGTCCGTATGTCTGTCTGTTGAAATCAATTTTCTGAGGATCCCAAATAACTTACAAACTTCATTCATACATCAGTATATAGGGAATTCTTTCGGCTCGGTTGCGATTTAAAATCGAGAAAAAACCGAGCCAACCTCGATTTTTGGCCTATTTTTGATCTATACCTGGATTACTAACTCATTAATATAGACAATATGGATATCTAATGATAGATATTTCAAAGTCCATTGCTACGATCTATATAAGGCTATAGTAATTTGGACCTACAATGGGTCAAAATCGGGAAAAATATTTTTTAATCCGAATTTTTTTTTTTTTTTTTCAAAAAAAAATTCAAAAATTTTGAAAAAAAAATTATTTTGAAAAAAAAAATTTTGAAAACAATTTTGAAAAAAAAAAATCATTTTGTTTACCTAAAAATATTTAAAAATTTTATTTTAAAGTATAATTTGGTGAAGGGTATATAAGATTCGGCACAGCCGAATATAGCTCTCTTACTTGTATCGTTTTCACATAGTTTATTTTACTAATACATACATTCTCACCACTTAGGTTTTTGACAACTGAATTAGGGCTTTGACAGGATAGTTTCCTATCTATGTGTATTTATCTATGACCCTACTCCCCATATTATCAATAAATAATTTATATATAATGATTTTAATATAAATGTCTACATAAGTTATTCAGTTCGGACCATAACTGATTCAAGTCCCCATAGAAAACCAAAACTACATATTGATGGTGGGTATACAAGATTCGGCAAAGCCGAATACAACACTCTTACATGTTATAAATTGATATTGTTACATTATATGCATTTTTAATACCGTTGTCGGTGTTTCGATGCAAAATACTGTTCATATACCAATGACGTTTGTTTTTAATAAAAACACGCAGCAAATTTTAAGATTTTTAATGCACAAATGTTGATCTTTAATAAAAAAAATTATGTAAATACTCGTACATAACTTTTCTTTTCGTATTTTTGTTTTAATTAAAACCGAATTTTATTGACATTTACTTTTGAATATTGTCGTGCTGTTTATTAAGTGAAATTGACAAATAGAAATTTGTCAACAACATAAACACTCATTCATTCATGCACTACTCAACTACACATATTTCAACACTTATTGTACAAAAACACTAATGCAGTAGTGCACTGTATGTAGTGTTGCATCATATTAATCGGTGACGTGTACTTGCAATTTTAAACATTGAATTTATTTATTTATGTACTCATATAAAAGAGGGACAGACAGTACGTGTGAAAAAACTATAAATAAATATTATCGTTACTGCACAATTTTTGTTTTTTTTATTTTGACTAAATGTGATATGATGGTGGTCATTCAATAAAAAAATCACTTTGAAAATAAGTAGTACGAGTAAAGTTTTTTTAAAAGTTAAATTCATAAAATTTACCACACCGAACCAGCAACAACAACAAAAAAATATTTAAACAAAAGAGAAAGACATGCATTGTTTATCAAAAATCTCCTCCAACAACAAAACATACATAAATAAAAACAAGTTAGAGTGTTTTATGCGGTTGTGCCGAATCTTGTATACCCACCATCAATATGTGGGTATTTTTTTTTTTATTTATTGACAATAAAATATTTTTCTGATGTAGCAGGTAGGGTGAATTAGGGGCCGATCCTCATAAAAGTTTGTAGAAAGATTTAGTTTCATTTAAAACTTGTTTATGTCCAATTTCATCATGATATTAATTATTATAAGACAATTATTAATGTATCTTGAGTGGGACCAGGGACAAATATTGCGCGATTTTCGCCATACTCTACAATATAGTTTCAGAGTACTTATGCTATGTTCACACTTGAGATTTTAAACGCGTTTAAGCAAGTTGTTGATTAATGCTTGGGATTTTAAACGCGCTTAAACAAAATGTTGATTAAGTTAATCAAAGCCGTTCACATTACATTTAAGATGATTAAGTTCACAGTAAAGTGATTAAGTTAACAAATAAAAAACAACAAACACAATTATATTTCTTTAAAGCATTCAAAATGGAAAGAAATACTTTAATAAAGTTATCAGCAGTTTATTTAAACTTATTAAAGGTGGAATTGTGAACATTGATGGATTATTTAAGGTTGTTTTTGAAAAAATTATTTATCGGTAGTACACTTGAAAGGTACGTTCATTGTGGCCGATGCTACATCATAATCAGTTTGAGGTATGTTCAGGTGATTCTGCGTGATTAATGAAATGTTTAAGTTTTAATCATGTCAATTTGAAGTGATTAACAAATCATTTAAATGTATGAATAATCATCTCGATTTTAAAGTGATTAGAGCTTAATCACGTTTGAGATGATTAACTCTGCAAATGTGAAGATACTATTAGAACTAATTTGTACAACATTTTATCAGTATTGTGGCATAATTAACATATTTATGACTGTTCAAACAGTTTTATGGGGCTAGGTGAAATCATGGACCGATATTGCCCATTTTACCAAACAAACCTTATCAACAGAGAGTATTTGTGGAAAATTTAAGCCAGCTCGTTTGGGCTCTATCGCGTTTTCAACATACAGACAGACGGACGGACATAGCTAGATCGCCTTAGAATTTAATGAGGACCCAGAATACACATACTAACTTGGGTGTGCGACAATTATTATGAGGTGTTACAAACGGAATGACAAAATCAATATACTATACTCATTTTTTCTGCAAATGTGAACATACAATTAGAACTAATTTGTACAACATTTTATCAGTATTGTGGCATAATTAACATATTTATGACTGTTCAAACAGTTTTATGGGGCTAGGTGAAATCATGGACCGATATTGCCTATTTTACCAAACAAACCTTATCAACAGAGAGTATTTGTGGAAAATTTAAGCCAGCTCGTTTGGGCTCTATCGCGTTTTCAACATACAGACAGACGGACGGACACAGCTAGATCGCCTTAGAATTTAATGAGGACCCAGAATACACATACTAACTTGGGTGTGCGACAAATATTATGAGGTGTTACAAACGGAATGACAAAATCAATATACTATACTCATTTTTTGTAATGGTGGGTATAAAAAAATATTGTAAGAAAACTTGCATGATGACTAGCTGCTGCAATTGTTGAATTCTTGTTTTTTTTTGTTGAAGTTTTTCTGTTCATGAGAAAGTTTTAGCTCTTTATACCCTACACCAAGTATGTAAAACCAAATCAAAACATAAATTTATTTGATCATACCAATGATTTTGTTTACTATGGTACCAGCACATTATTTCGATAAACTGTAGTTATAATAATTTTGATGTTTTCACTACTTGATACTGCAGAGTGGGACAGTATCAAAATATTTTGGAAATAAATCTGCCATTTCTAACTGGCTGATCCGATTGACATGTAGGCATAGCAGAGGTGAGTTCGAATTTAAGTTTTGACGAGGGAAATAAGTCTGTAACTTCTAAACCGTTAGTCTTGGTTGGACCTTATGGTCCCACCAGGGGCGCGGCCATGGGTTCCTAAAGTAGGACACCTCGGGTATGTCACTTTTTTAAAACGATCATATTTCTTCGTTTGTGTTCCGATTTCAAAAAATTTACACATATAGAATCTTCTCGTCGAGCACTACTAGCAATTATCTTATATATATAATAATTTCTGTTGTTCCTATAAGAACCATAGGGGCGTAACTAGTTCGTTCCATTCGGATCTGCCGCATGCAACGGCATTAGCTTCCCTCCAGCTTTTACGAACTCTCGTCAATTCCACATCAATCTGCCGCTTCCATGTATGAGCAGGTCGATCTCTACGCCTGTTTCCCTGGGGATTCCATTCGATTGCCTGCTTAGCAATATCATTATCATCATTACGAAGTGTGTGACCTATCCACTTCCATTTGCGTTTACATAATTCCGTTTGTATTGGAATTTGTTGAGTTGTTTCCCAAAGACGAGAGTTGGAGACTGTATTTGACCAATATATTTTAAGAAGCTTGCAAAACAGTTGTTGGTAAAAACTTGCATAGATTGAACATCAGAGCTGGCGGCATTCCTTGTTTCACACCCATATAGTAGAACTGACTTTACGTTGGAGTTAAAGATTTTGAGCTTCGTTCTTTGAGAAATATTGGACGATTTCCACACGTTAGTCAACATTCCAAATGCTTGGCTTGCATTCTTTACGCGTGCCGAAATATCAGCGCTGGAGCCGCCCTGCCTGTCAATTATGCTTCCAAGGTAGCTAAAGGATTCTACCTCCTCAAGTTGTGTGCCACCAATGTTTCAAGTTGTGTGCCACCAATGTTTCGGTTTCGGTAAAAATGAGCATTATTTTCGTTATACCGAGGTTTATTCTCAGACCAGCACTGACAATGTTGCGCAATTTCTGTTCCATACCAGCATGTGAGTGTGTGAGGAGACAAATATCGACAAATTATCTTATAAATCATAGGAGATATTCGCTTTTGAAAATTTTATTTTCAACATTTTTACCCACCCTTCTCCAGATTTTTGATAATAGTTCCCGATTTTCCCTATTTTTCCTCTGCTAACAACAAATGTATGTGTCAAACAAAAAAAGAATTGTTTAAAAATAATGACTGACTCGAAAGTTATATGCATTTGAAATTAAAAAAAAATATTAAAAAGGCCAAAAAAATAAAAAATCTCCTTTTTGGAATTTTTCAACACTTTTTTGAGAATTGCGGGATTCCTGATTACAAATTTCAAAATTTATTTTTATTTTTTCATTTCCAATTGAAATATCTATATAACTGTAAAATTTCATGAAAAAATATTCATAAATAAAAATTTAATTTCAATTTGAAAAATTTGTATCTTTGCAAAAACTCAATATAAAGCATTTTTTGTCATATTTTTCAAAAAAGTATTCCATGAATTTTTTAATTGTCTTAAGTTAAATACATTTCTGAAAAATAGACAAAATCCCCTATTCAAGTCCAAATTCAAAACTTAAACTCGATAACACTTCCTCTTTGCGCATGTGAAATTTCATTCAAACCGGGCTAACGGTTTAGAAGTTACAGATTTATTTCCCTCTAATTTTTTTTCTACACCACTGTGCGACCCCGAAAAATGCCCAGAATCTGCGGCCAGACATGAAACCGTAATATTCTAATATTCCATCATGACAACGCTCGGCCACATGGTGCAAAACCTGTTAAAAAGTATTGTTACGTTTTTACCTTTTAAAAACGTTGGTTTATTTCCTTTAAATAAACCGGATACTTTTCATTGCAAATAAAAGCCGTTAAGTAGATTAAAATTGGTAACAACTCTTTATTTATTTAAAATGTAGTTCAAAATAGTAGTTCAAATTGTCACATTTTATACAAGTTTATCAATTCGCAGAAATGCACACACACTTTATAATGTACAAACTCAAATGTACACGACAGTTGATGTTAACTCTAACAGCGCCAATGATGAACTCACTCACGACTGCAACCTCTACCACTATTTATACACACGCAATCTTTCGGGAATCTTCTACAATGCTCTTAACGGACAAACAAGTATGTTCGAATTCTAGAGCTTTCGATGTCAATGTTAGCAGCTTAAACATTTAGTGTTGCCATACTTATAAACAATGCTAATAACCGCATGCTATCATCATTGTTGATAAATAGAAGCAGGCAGTCGTTACAGACCGTTAAATTCAAATCATTATTGCAAAATCGTAACAGTATTTACAATGAAGTGGTTGGGAAGTTTTGCCTCACCTACTTTATAGTGCAGACTGTACCCAGCACGACTACCAGATCTGAAGGTGAAATTATTAAAATTTAATTTTCAAGTGTGTATACCTCGCTAACTATAAATAGCTCACCCAAGCATGTTTCTCATAGGCCAAAAAGTCTACTCCTACTCTAGTAATATTTCAATACAATTCAGTTGATACTTCTCTATTTAGGATTTACACAAAGAGTTTTTACCGGTTCTAAATTTAATTCGGCTTCACCGTGAATTGTTACAAATAATCAGCAATGGAAAGACCCATATGTTTAACATAAATCTAGGGTATGCCAAAGCCAGTCTTAACCTTTTATAGATTGAATGTTTTTTTTTATTATTACTTATTTTTAATTAAAAGAAAAACCAGTTGCATCAACTTGAATGGGCTTGCGAAAAAATTTCAAAGAAAAGGTTCAAGGTTAAAACGTTGGCACTGAAAGTCGTTTAATATTTAATGTTTTTTTGTTTTTTGTTTTCTCAGTTTTTTTTTTTTTTTTTTTTTGAAGAATAAAAGGCCGAAAATTACTAAAGATGTATTCATTTAGTTTACGTGCTATGTTAACAATTACCTATGAAACATTAAAAAACTTTAACCGCAAATTAAAATTATGCATGTCATGTTTTTCCAAATATAGTCACCAACAACTGCCAGCCAGTCACAGCCACAGCCACTCTTTCCAACATCATTATAATAACTGACAAATAAAAATCTAAATAAAATCTAATATTTGTTTGTGGGCCCAGCTATAAAAAATAAACTTGATTTTATTTGACACATTAACTTATAAATAACAAGAGAAACGCTACAGAAAACACATATTTAATTAAATCAGATCAATGAATGAACCACATACAACTGCACGAAGAACTAACTCGCATACAAATATGTTAGTTTACTACTTATGTGTGAATGTCTAAAGATTTGTAGTTGAAATGAATAAACTTGGCCAGTTTAGCAGAAATAAAATAAATGTTTCTATTTGTTTCCCCTATAATGCAAACAGTTTAGCATTGTCATTGTTTGTTTAGAAACACGTGTTTTACAACTTTTTCTTCTCCGTAAGCATACATTTTTACATAAAATATGCAAAATCTTTACATCTAAAAAAATTTCCAGAAATTTCAAACTTCCGGATGTATATTTTTTGGCTGATAACTAGTTTACAGCTTTGTTTACATTTGTTCGAAATAAACTAATTTATTCCGAAATTAAATTTTAAAAAAATTCCAATTTGTGCATATTTTATAGAAGTCATTCACCATATCATGTAAAAAACTACTGGTACAATGATGTCAATCGTGTAAATAATATTACATACATACGTACATACTATTGTTTTTAGGTTGTTTGTTTGACAGATGGTCACTTGAAATATTATTCTAGAATAACGTATTTCATACATATTTTGATTTTGTTTACATGTACTTTGATATTAGTTAAGGGCAAAGGTCTAAGTGGAAGAAGTAATGAAGCATTTTTGAAATAGGTAATTGAATTTCGTTTTGAAAAATTGTTCACGACAAATTTTTTTATTAAACAATTTTTTATCAACAATTGAGATACTTGTCAATTCAGTTTGCAGCTGTCAGGTAACATTTATTTAAAAGCAACACCAAGATAAATATTGAAAACAATTTTCGTTTTTTGGGGTCTTCGGAAATTGAATTCAGCAGTCAGACGTATACGCAGAGAAAAAACATGGTTGTGCTAAACACAATATAAAAGCAACAAATTATGGTAAGATTGTAGTCCAAATATGTTATGATCAAACAAAAGCACCCCCTTATAAGATGTTTCAAAATTTGACTATGTTACTTCATATTTGCAATGCCAGTTAACGGGACTCACAACGGATGTATTTAAAAATTCCAGAAGATAAAAATAAACTAAGTCGTAGTCTGCATAATTTAAGTTTTATACAGTTTATTGTGAAAAAATAATGGATGGCCAGGACCAAGTACTCTAGTGAATTTAAAATAAAAGTTATTGAAGAATGGAAGGCGGGCTTATCACCGCATGAATTGTTTACAAAATATTAAATTAACAGACCAGTTATTTCCAGGCTGATTCCAAAGTTTTTGCAGACTGGTCGTATATCACCGGGGCATTCTGGAGGACATCCGCGTAAAACCACACGTTATGATGATTCCTGGATCAAAAGAGCAATGCAAAAATATCCTACTGCATCAGCTTGTTAAGTAAGAACAAGTTTAAAATTATGCGTTAGCGATCCGTAGAAGAGGAGTGGAAGCAGGATTATTCAGCCGACGACCAGAAAAAAAGCCGTTTATATCAGTTAAGAACAAGAAAGCTAGACAGGAGTTTGCCAAAGCCCACATTGACTGAAGGGTTCAAAAATGGAAGACAATACTGTTCTCTGACGAATCCAAATACAAATTAAAAAGTTCCGATGGAATAAGGCGTGTACGCAGACGAAAAGTAGAAAGACTGAATCCTAAGTATTTCAAAGGAACAACTAAACATGGAGGGGGCAATGTAATGATCTGGGGTTGCTTTTCTGGTCAAGGAATTGGGCCTATTCATAAAGTTAATGGGATTATGGATCGGTTCATGTACCGTGATATATTGAAAGATGTAATGGTGCCTTATGCCAGTGAAGAAATGCCACTTATAGGGAGGTTCCAACAGGATAACGATCCTAAGCACACCTCCAAAGTTTGTAAGACTTCGATACAGAGCAATAAGATTCAAGTTCTTCATTGGCCTGCTCAATCTCCCGATCTCAATACTATTGAGAACTTGTGGGAGATTGTTAATATGAAAATAAATCATGAAAATTGCCGAAATAGGGATCGGCCATTTTCACGATTTATTTCAAGCCGTTATTATAGCCCGGGAAGGAATATCGCAAGACACCATAAAAAACTTAATATCTTCTATGCCTAAGAGATGTGCTTGTGTCATCCAAAACAAAAGATTTACAACAAAATATAAATTAAAACAGACTTTATATTAAATCCATGAAATATTTAAATATTTTTTTCATTTAAAGTTACCTCTCATAGAAAGATTAACTTTAAAAGTATTTGTTTATCAATAGTAAATATATTAACAATTGAAAATAATACATAATAGAAATTTAAAACTTTGTTTTTATAAAAAAAATATATTATGAAAAAAATCACTGAGGGGATGCTTTAGTTATGGCCGATACTGTATTTACTTAATATGAGCTGAAGTAATCATAATATGATTCAAAGCAATGCAATTTTATTATGATCAAACGTAATAATATTTATGGTCAAATGAAATCATGTTATGATTCAATGTAAGCGTAACCTAAGACAAGGTAAGCATAACCGACTAAAGCGACTTTAAATTCTTTTGATTTCATGAGCTTCCGTATATCGTGCCCATTCAGAACACCTTCCATCAATTTTGCTTCGCTGATTCTTGGGCAAATATTTTTTAGTTATTAGCAATGGCATTGATGCAATTTTTGACGATTCGTAGTTTGACATGGAGAGGGGGCATGAGCATGTTCTCCATTAGTAGATGATTTTAAATGAGTTTTGCTAGATAACTTACAAATATGGACTAGGGTCCCATACAAAAATACCGCTTTCCTTTATAGACTATGTTGTAGCCGGCGCCGAGCTTAACAACTTTGCTGATAATTACTTTACATGCTGAATCATGGTTTTTTCTCTTCGTGTACATGTCTATAGCGATCCAGAATATACATACTTTATGGGGTCGCAAACGAAAATTTACAAAGGGAGTGTCAAACTTATAAAAAAACATCTATTATTAGTAAAATCATCCATTTTTCATTATTAAGATAATTACATCTTCAAAATACTCTCCGTGACGATCACATATTCATGTTTTTGAGTAATATAACTAAGAAATATTTATTTTA
Organism: Calliphora vomitoria; assembly: GCA_942486065.2. Lineage (NCBI taxonomy): Eukaryota > Metazoa > Arthropoda > Insecta > Diptera > Calliphoridae > Calliphora > Calliphora vomitoria. The sequence continues at coordinate 40,637,425 of OW818031.2, forward strand.
AACTCAGTAACTGTTTCTTTCGTCTTCGAAACTCGCTGACATCGCAATTTAAAAGAGTTTATAAGTAATCGGAAAGAGCTACCGAACAGTCGTCTACAATGCGGGCTCATATGCATAGATCAATGATTCGCCGCATGCCTTTATATTTTGAAGCTACGAGACCTTTTGTTAATAGTATTCTTCTTGTCCGTCAAGGACTCACGTCTCAGTCTTAATTTTTGTAGAGCGAGACAGTCGGAAAAAAGTTGTTAAACCGATATTTCTTCCTCCTCGTCCGAACATCTTCAACATTAGAGTTTACCCTGAAAATCCATACATACGATCTAAAATGGGTCCAATCATATAGTAATCAATAAGATTTCTTGCAAAAAGTTAACTGTTTCTTGGCCATTTACTGTACAAATGAGGGTCAGAGAAGTTATATTAGAGGGATATTCTGCAAGTGATAATTGAAGACTCCATGTCATTGCTTTCCACAGTTGATTTCACTGAATACATTCATGTATAGAAACTTATACAAGGTTTTCCAAAAAGAGGTGTTAGTTTGGTATTAAAAGAAAAATGGAATTTGTTTAGATAAATGATTGGATGTTTATTTCATAATAAAGAGGAAGGTATGCCGGTAATAATGAAAAACACCATCAGCCAAATGTCCACCACGACCACGCTTACAGGACCATATCTTTTTAATGAAATTTTCCATAATCAAATCGCAAAGTGGCTGCCCTATGCCTTCGATAACCTCACGAATTCTATCTTTGAAGTCTTGAATCGACGCTGTGCTGTTGGCGTAGACCTTATCTTTCACGTGGCCACAAAGGAAGAAGTCGCAAGGTGTTAAATCACATCTACGAGAGATAACACGGTCCGGAAACTTTTCTCGTAAAATAGCAATGGTTTCGTTGCTTGTGAGGCACGTAGCGCCGTCTTGTTCAAAGTAAACGTTGTCCAGATCAATATCCGGAATGCCCAATTCCAAAGAACGACGAGGAATGGACAAACCTGTGTTTTCTTCAACACTTTGGGCTACCGCAGCAATATTTTCAGTTGTTCTTGAGCGATATGCACGGGTTTTATTCTTCACATCACTAACTTGTCCCAACAGCTCGAATTTTTCCACCAATTTCAGTATTGCGGTCCGACAGATGCTTCACGACGACCCAAAAATGCATTAGTTTTGCGAACTGTGACTGCAAGATTTTCACCATTTTTGTAGTGAATTTTAATAATTTCAATGCGTGTATCGTTCCATTTTTAGTAATAGCGTAGTTTCTACTTGTCAAATGTCAAAGAATAAAAGTTCCAAAAGTGACAGCTACCGAAATACAGGGTAATTCAAAATAACACTTCTTGTTGGAAAACCCTTTACAATGCCTTACTAAAGAGTAGTTAGACATTTCGATCTCACCATATCTAAACTGAGAGTCTTGATTTTCTCAAGACTGTCCAGCGATAACTCCCGCTTAAGCTTTTGAATTACATATTTTTGCAATAAGCTAAGTATTCTGAGAAATATCAACAGGAGAAGCTGATGAGAGAAAATTCGCAAAGCATTGCCGCTATTCGATATATTACTATAGATTATTACTTATTTTTATAATTTTCACGTAGAGAACTGTTAAATTTTGAAATTATTGAGTAGTAGATACAAGTATACGCATTCAATGGAATGAATTCAATACATTTGAAATACAAAGGAATTAAGCCTATGAATTACTTCATAATGAATTGGATTGGTTAAGATATCAAATTTATTTTGATTTCGAAAATGGAATTAATAATTAGAATCAGTAGATCCCTCAAATGAACCATTCACGTAACTTATACTGCGTAATTTTCTTTCCATTTAGGAGAAATAACTTTTGCCCCAACCAATGTTTGATATACATTTGTTTACCACTCACACCCATTTATATGCCCAAAAAATTATTGTTAACAAGATCAATAACACTTTATAATCGTATAAATACGTTTTTTTCAATATCGTTAAATGTTTGTTTAATCATTATTTAATTTATTGATAATACGCATAAATTGACCAGAGTTTCAGCGTTTGTTTTACACTCAAAATTAGAGATTGATTGTATTCATATTGTTCTTGTTTTGACATTTTTATTATAAATGTGTTTATTTAAAATTTACACATTTTTTGTGATTTTCTTCTTCCGATATCTAAGTATATTTGATGGTTGCTTGATGACATCTTTCAAGCCATATTAAATACTTGAAAGTACGAATTTACATTAAATTTTATGTGATATAAAGTAAATAATAGTTTTAATGGGTTTTGAAAGAATATAATAGTTTACCCTTGATTTTGAATTAGGAATTATTATTATTTAAATATGTTTGTTATTAATATGCTTTCAAATAGTATTGCGTCATTGATTATCGATTTATTAATGTATATTTGTCTAGTTCTTGACAGATTAAGATTAACATATCATCTTTAAATACAATTCAAAAACTCTTTCAATCAATGTTTTCAAATTTTATTTGAAATGTTTTGAATTTATTATTTTCTTGAAATACTTAGATGAATTTTTACCAAAACATGGGTGTGATATGATCAACAATTGTTATTCAACAATAGTATTGCCACTATAAATCATTCATCTGACAGCAGGAAACATGTTATATTACAGTTACCATTGACTTGACTGCTGCAATCATATTTGTATATGTTTCTAGCGGACAAGTATTCTTAAGAGCAACGTATCTTGATCATATATACAATGACAACTGTAACATAATATGATGGCAGCTTACGTATCCTTTAAATTATTTCTGAGTATCTGAAAGGAATTGAACCTGATACACCAGCAAAAATAAATGTTTAAACATTAATAATACCAGATAAATTCCACACCCAACCCAATAACGAATTGTCAAAGAACGGCGAAAACTTGAGCAATCATACTAATTTTAATAATTACTTATATAAATATTGGTATAAATTTTAAAAAACCATTAAGCGTTAAACTATAATGTTTATGATGATTTTGTTTTTAAATAATTAACTTTTTTAATACACATAATGTATTCATCAAATACAAACAAGTTTAAGTGCTTCCAACCAGCCCTTGTACATATTATTATTATTATTTATTTACATGTCATCAATTGCGTAAGTCTTTTTTTAATTATTTTTCCTAAGTTTTCATTATATATGTATTAATCATCTTAAATTTTTAGACACCCTTACGTTTTAAGGATTTCTATTCACATTCCTTTGTACCAGAATCTTTGAAAATTGACTATGAAATCGAACATGACGTTAGTCTGTACTACAATGTCACCGCATTTAGACCCTTTCCGGGTAAACTTTTAATGAATTTCTTTGTACGTAAATTTAACGCTATCAAAGGTAAACCATCTGTGGACATAAAGAAGCAAAAAAATTTAGATTTCTGTAAAACCCTGGATATTTTAAAGAATATAACCAAAGATAATGCCAGTGGTACTTCGCTGTTTCAGGAAACTTTTATAAATTCGTGTCCTCTAACGAATGGTTTTTACTACATACAAAATGGTACAATATCGAGCAATATTATACCCTGGTTTATAGACGACGGTAACTATTTAATGCACTTTGAATTGATACAGATTGTTAATGAAGTTATAAAATTAATGAATTTTCGTTTTGTACTTGTTGTGAATAAAAAAGAAAAGGGAATAGATAACAAGTAAAAAAATTAGTACTTGTAAAAGTACAAATTTATATATGATTTTCAATTTTTCGGTTCTTTTATGGGAGCTATGACTTATTATGGAGTTTATTTAGATACCGCGAAAAATACCGGATGTTATTGATTTTAGCGTGATGAAAAATATCACTGGAGAAATGATTCAAGTTGAATGCTGGCTGGAACTATCTTCAGATCACTCACCCACTATTGTGACTTTATTGAGCCCCCGAGAAATTGTATCCCCGACTGGTAATTTAGCGATGACAGGCACAAGAATTAATTGGCTCAAATATAAAAAATACCTCAATACACATTGCTCGGAAAACATACCGCTAAGAACACCAGAAAACATCGATCACTCTCTTATCAATTTCGATAAAAATCTCAAACTGGCTGCTCAACATGCTACCCAAACCCCCCGACAAATCAGATACAGTAGAACTTATTCTGCAGATGTCGAACGGCTCTTAAATGAAAAAAGAAGAGTTCGAAGAGAGTGGCAATTGCACAGATCCCCCAACTCAAATCGAAGCTTAAAGATTGTATAAAAAGACTTAAAAAGCTCTTGGAATTTCGAAAAATGGAATCATTGAATAAATATCTAGAAAGCCTGGATGCAACCCCGCAATCGGATTACTCATTATGGCGAGCCACAAAAAGTCTTAAAAGACCTGTCATATGTAAACCCCCCTTGCGAAATTCAAGTGGCGGTTGGGCAAGAAATGATACTGAAAAAGGGAATCTGTTTGTTTATCATTTGAAGCAAGTATTTACCCCGAACACATCAAATGAAACTATTGAGTTGCCACCTGTTGTACCCCATTTTGGAGCAGCCGTACTCCTACGTTTTGAGATTCGAGAGATCGACTATTGTTGATTTAAACTCCAAGAAAGCACCTGATATTGACAAAATCAGTAACAAGATGCTAACTCGAATAGCAATAAAAATAATTCTTTTTATTTTTAATGCTATATTACACCTTGAATATTATCCTCCAGAATGGAAGGTTTCACTGGTTACTATGATACCTAAGCCGAGAAAAGATCACACAAAAGTAGAATCATATAGACCAATCAGCCTATTGTCTAATATATCAAAGCTATATGAGAAGATACTCATGAACAAGTTGTATCCGATGTTAATTGAAAACAATTGTATTCCGAATTATCAATTTGGATTTAGAAGAAAACACAGTACTATCGAACAAACCCATAGACTTGTAAATATTGTAAGAAAAGCGTTTGAGGAAAAGAAATATTGTTCTGCTCTCTTTATCGACCTTTCTGTCATGATGGTTTAATATACAAACTGAGTCAAAATTTACCCGCAAACACACATAAGCTATTGGAAAGCTGGTCGAACATTTAAGGTTAAAGAAGGCGACTTTTTAAGTAGTCCCCAACCCATTGAAGCTGGAGTTCCCCAAGGCAGTATCTTGGGATCCTTTTTATATTTGATATATACGTCTGATATGCCAACTAACAATCGCACTCATATATCAACATTTGCTGATGATTCTACTATTCTAAGCATTCATGAAAACTCTCAAGAAGCGTCTCGTTACCTACAAAATTACATATTTGAATTAGAAAAATTGTTAAAACAATGGAAAATTAAAGTCAACGAGCAAAAATGTACACATATAACATTTACATTGCGTAGAGAATCATGGCCCCCTATTCGTATCAATAATCCAACAATCGGAAGTAAAATACCTCGGAATACATCTCGATAGTCGCCTTACATGGAAAAGTCATATAGATGCAAAGTTGACTCAAATGAAATTGAAATCAATTCAAATTAATTGGCTCATTGGCAGAAACTCTAAGCTTAGTTTAGATAAACTTCTACTTTATAACATGATGATAAAACCGATATGGTCTTATGGCATACAGCTATGGGGCACGGGCTCAAATGTAGAAAAGATCCAAAGACGCCAAAATAAGTTTTTAAGAATGATCACAGTTGACCCCTGGTATATCAAAAACGCTAATATACACAAAGATCTAAACGTGTCCCTTGTAAAAACTGAGATCACGAAAAACGTGGAAACATATTTAAAAAAACTTGAAATTCACCCAAACCCCCTGCCCGCAGCACTCGATTAAGAAGGAGGGACACAGCAGACCTAATCCAAAGACTAGAAGGAAGAATGTCTATTTAATCAAAGCAACAATGAATAAACTATTTTTCGTCCGGCACTGGCTGGACTAATTAAATTATAATTATTAGATATAAGATTTGAAATACTTGTTGTTAGTTCATTAAGTAATGAAGATACAATAAATAAAAAAATAAAATTGAAAAAAAAAACAAAATTTTTAAGACATTTATGCTCGTTAAATTGATTTTCGGAAGTAGGCATTATATGGGAGCTTTGCTCAATTACTGATGTTTAAGTGTGATTTGGGCAATATAAAACATATTTATGGCGAAATTTGTGTGGATACCTACATAAATCAGAGGACATTTGTATAAGGGCTAGATGAAATAATGGATCGATATGGACATGAAAGAGATTCGGAATCGATCGGTATACTTAAAGCTGGGAGTTAGGCTAATATTTTAATTTTTGTTAGCACTTATTATTTTAAACATCTGTACAGTGATTTCGAACTCCCTAATTATTCATTTCAAATATTCCAAACTCTCATTGTATCATCTTATTGTCTTCCATTGTGTCTTATTTAACATGTGCAAAACGCATTTTTTTATTCAACGAATTATAATAAATTTGACATCATTTATAATAATGACATTATAATTATAAAATGAGAATAATGATTAAGTGAATACGTTGGTGGTCAGCGACTTTGTTTATAAAACTATTTATCAACAAAAGTGTTGTTGTTGACAATTTATGTGTGTGCATCGGCTGCTGCTGACATTATTAATAGCTAACTCAATTGCTTAAACAAACAAATATGTAAATGTTAGCAAAATGCGCTATAAAATTAAATATTCAAAACCTAATAATGCATAAAAAAAAAAACCCAATAATACTGCCTTCAAACCAGTGGTCGGCATAAAGAGAACATTGAATTTGGATTATATGTAATATTGTATTATTTTATGTAATCTGGCTTGGATTGTCATTCGAATGCAAATTTTTGTAATAGTAGAGAAAAAATTATATTTTTCTTATATTCCATTAAGAATTAAGAATTAAAAATTATATATTGGAAATATTATTAGGATTATTACACCAATATCAGAACCTTACGAAACTTAACTTAAGAACGAAAACCTTGTGACTACTAAATACCTAGAAAAGTTCAAAGTATCTTCAATAGAGTTAATAACAGACAATAAAGATATAATTTTTTATCTATTTTAGTAAAACGCCTTTAAAATTTACTGAAAGATTTATACAACTTTAAAAATACTTTGGAATCCAAAGTCTTTCAATCAACAATCTTTTTTCTTCTAAGGACTGAGATCGAAAAATTTTTAACATACTAAACTTACAGTTTTAAATCATTTTTTATTTGATTGAAAAAAAATAAAAAAAATTATAGTTCTAATCACTACTTATGAAATTTTGAACCTTTTTCGAAAACCCTTCCATTATGGTTTTTATAGTGCATTATGTCACTTTGTTTGAACAGGTTGTTCATCTCCGTTTAAAATCTACAACAATTTTGGACACCTTTTTTGTGCTTTTCAATTCTCTTTTAACAAGAGCCCAATATCTATCCACTGGACTCAGCTCGAGGCAGTTTGGAGGAATTGCCTCTCTTGGTACAAATACCACATTATTGTTCTTGTACCACTCAAGATCTTGCTTACCATAGCGACAGGTTGCCAAATCAGGCCAAAAATAAGTGGACACATTAAAAAGTCTTATGAATGGAAACATTCTTTTTTGTAAACATTCTTTGATGTAAATTTCGGTATTTATAGAGCCCTTTGTAACAAATGTTTGGCTTTTTTGCGGCAACTGCATATTGCTTGTCATACCAAGAACTTTATGGGAAATTTTGTCTGCTTTTGGGTCCTAAACTTTTCTTCAGCATTCCCTCGAGCATCTGCAATATAAAAAAATTGACCCAGAAGCTGCGAAAAATTTCCTACACGTACATTTCGTCATCCATTATATATATTTTTTGTATAAAATTTGACTTCAATTTCCGTGCTCTGTCTTTGGCCTATAAATTTTTAGCAGAGTTCCTGTCAGGAACTTTTTGAGCCTTGTATGTTTTTAAACCTGCATTAGCTTTAACTTTTCGTACCAAATAGTCCGAGCACTGAGTTAACCGGGCTGCTTTCCTACCGGATGTGTTGGGAGCTCTTTTGAAAATGCTTTCTATTTTTTTTAGCTTTAGAAACATCATGTGGACCATTCCTTCTACCGGAACCAGGTTTTATATCAACAGACAATTTCTCCCGCTACTGTTTAATAACATTAAAAAAAATTTTATAGAACGTTGTCAGAAACATATTAAGTAAATGGTTAACCAATCATGTGAACTTATGTTGAAACATATGGTTGTTAACCATTTACTGAACATTTTTCTGACAACATTTTAAGATCTGACAACCGTGTATTCATAGCTTTAGAATTAATTTGTGCAGAATTGTATCAGGTTTGATTCATAATCAACATATTTATGACTGCTCAATCAGTATTCCGGGGGGACATTTGTATGGGGGCTAGCTGAAATCATGGACCGATATTGCCCATTTTCAATACCAAAAAACAGAGAGTATTTGTGGAAAATTTCGATGTGTTGCAAACGGAATGACAAAATCGAAAGACCTCTAACTTTTTTGATGGTGGTTTAATACAACAATTTGTTTAAACTATCATAATATATTAGGACATTATGACAATATGACCTAATAGCAGATCGTGTGAATCACCCAATTGTTTTGCAAATGCTAAGAAGTGTTACCAAATTCTATAAATGTATTCTTGCGTAAAAACGCAGAAATTTAATATGTGTGAATATAACACCTAGTAAATATTAATTTCTCTTATACCAGTTTACACGCTGGTGGCATCGTCGGACCTTATTTCTTCAAAAATGCAGCCTGATCTCACATTACGGTCAATGGAGATTGTTACCGCACCATGATCAATCATTGTTTTGATTGAAAATATGGATGACATTGATCCGGACGAGATGTGGTTTCAACAGGATGGCGCTACGGTGACCGCATTGAAATCAAAATTTGGCGATATGTATCTTGATTTCGATAAATTGAACTGTTAATTGACCTTCAAGGTCATGCGATTTGACACTTCGTGATTATTTATGTGTGGCCACTTGAAGTCACTGATTTATGCTGATAAACCAGCAACAATTGACGCCTTGTAGGCAACATTGTTCTTGTCATTCGTGACAGTCATTCGTGATACGGCCAGCAATGCTCGAAAAAGTGGCTCAAAATTGGACGTCCAGAATGCGCTTCGTCAAGAAAAGCCGCGAGGCCATATGCTCGAAATCATTTTCAAATGTTTACTATTTTGTATTATTTTTTACACGTTTAAGTTCTATCAGACTTAAAAAAACAAATTTTATAATTGTTTAAGGTCATATTATTGAAAACTGAAATTACGGAATATGATTTTAAAAACAATCCATTGTAGAAGTAACATTTAGATAATAAAATTAATAGACCTATTCATAAAGCAATTTAATCGATGCTGATGATTGCGCGGATCATGGAAGTTCATATTTTGAAAATCAAGTCAACTCCAAAACAAATGTATCTAATAAAAAAGTTTGTTTTTACACGCCTGTGCGTGGTGCAGAATATTAGAAATCCAGCCAGACTATTTGCAAATTTCATTCACATTTAACAATGACCAAAAACCAAAATTTAATTGTTACGCAGACAAAAGTGATTAAAATGCTAATTCAGTTAGACCAAACAAATAAGCAAATACTTATCGATATTTGTATGTCAATGGTTGAGAGTTACTTCATCATTTGCAATATAATGGTACAAAATGTAATAACATCCATAAAAAAGTATGTATAAACAAATAATATTTTAAACAACCACTCACTGTAAACAGTAGAAAACTAAACAAAACTAAAACTGCATACAAATATAAATTCAAAATGCGTTTTCGTTATAAGCGTGATTAATTTAATTAAAGCTCTCCACGCCGAGTGCCCGTAAATACAATGCGTACGTACGTACATGGGAGTAAATCTTAATGTGATGTTTTTTTTTGTTTAATAAAGTCAGGTTCATATGGAAATTGTACTTGTTTCTGGTTTTCTTTTGTTTTAAGGTTGGTCTTCTTCAGCTCCCTTACACTCTCGCATAGTAGAGTACAAAACATGAATATGAATGAATACTCTTGATCAAACAATAGCCATTATAATGATAATCATGATCATCATCATCATATTATGGATTTTAAACATCAAGTGGTTGATAATTTACTCAGTTTACACTTGCTCACATTGAATGTACAAAATGGATGGATGTGGTGGATATTACCGGCAAAAACAATAACTAAACAACAACAAAAATGGATGGTTGACTGGATACCTTGGCATATTTAAATGCCATAAACAAGATCTTTCGTCATTTCATTACACTGTACATACACATTTATCCATTCATTCACACAGCCATCAAAATATTATGCGTCCAAGAAGTGAACAAGAGAAAAACCCTTGCAAGTATAAAAGACATTGGTGTACAAGTTTAAACATGCAGTCTGCAAGTATTCTTCAAACTCAATAATCAAATTCAAAATGAAATTTTTAGCTTTGGTTAGTATTGATTGCTATTAGTGATGGATTAAAGTGAACAAACTATAATTAATTAATTAATTTTATTATTATTATTTATAGACCATTTTCGTATTCCTGTTCTTGGCCGCTTTTGTTGCTGCCGTACCCGCTGATGAATCATTACCCGGCGATCTTTACGATCAGGAGCAATACAGTGCACAAAACCCACAATCCTTCTTTAAATTGAAGAAAATCAAGAAACTCTTGTTGGGTTAGAAATTTAAGCACCTCCATTTTAACTACTAGTCTCTAGTTTCAACGTCTCCATTGTAATTAGAAAAAAAACATGTCATTTTTCATCATGTGAATAAAGAAATATTAAGTACAAATTATAATAACGTGTTTGCAAGTTAATACTAGTTTACTTAACTTAATGTTTGATTAAGGACCACAGGGATTTAAAAAAAGCAAAAGTTGCTCAAAATTCAATAATTCATTAATCAGGATGTTATTGGGTGTTTGACTTAAAAATGTTTTGAACGTGGTTTTTGTTTTTAATGACTTATATGTTATTTTGAAGGGTACATATCTGTCATATATTCTCATTTAGATTTTAAGGTGTGTGTACTATAAGAACTACAATTCCACTTGGATACGATCAATCGTGATAATTTATTATCACTTAGTTATTGGAAATTATAGTGTGAACAACAAAGTTTTTTTTTGCTTCAAAAATATCGAATTTTGTACCAACAAAGCGTCATATGCGAGAAGTTTTTCTTTACTTCTTTAATTTGGAAAAAGTGCCGCTGAAGCACACCGATTGCTCATCAAAACTTATGGTGAATGTGCTTCATCGGTTTCAACGTGCGAGAGATGGTTTGTGCGGTTCAGAAGTGGTGAGTTTGACACCGAAGACAACCGAAAAAATTTGTACACCAAGAATAGGACGCATTACTCCATGAAGATTGTTTTAAAACTCAACAATAGCTTGGAGAATCATTGGGAGCTACTCAAGCAGCAATTTCAAAACGTTTGCGAGCAACACGATTTTTCCAAAAGCTGTTAAATTGGATACCATACGAACTGAAGCTGAGAGACCTTGATATGACTGAGATGCTGCTTAAACGTTTTAAAAGAAAATAATTTTTGCACCGAATCAGTATCTGCGATGAAAAATGGATCCATTACGACAACCCGAAGCGTAAGAGATCATATGTGAAGCCCGGCCATCCAGTCAAAATCTATGATGGCTCTAAGATAATGCTCTGTATTTGGTGGGACCAAAAAGGTCCTTTCTCTTATGTGATGGCCAGACCATCATAGGGAAACTGTACCGAACGCTACTGATTCGTTTGAAGCGAGCATTGGCCGGAAAACGCCCAGAATGTATGGCCAGACATGAAACCGTAAAATTCCATAATGACAACGCTCGACCACATGTTGCAATACCTGTTAAAAAGTAATTAGAATGAAGTGGTTGGGAAGTTAAACCTCACCCGCTTAATAGTCCAGACCGTGTCCTTTCCGACTACTAAGTATTTGTTTAAGGAGTGAGATCGAAAAATTCTTAACATACATATATGTTAATAAAACGAAACCACTAAACTTACAGTTTTAACATTTTTTATTTGATTGAAATTATTATTAAAATTTACAAAAAAAAAAATATTTTTATAGTTTTAATCACTAGAGATGGAATTTTGAACCTTTTTCCGAAACCCTTCCATTATGGTTTTTATAGTGATTTCTGTCACTTTGTTCGAACAGGTTGTCCATCTCCGTTTAAAATCTACCACACTTTTGGACACCTTTTTTGTGCTCTTCAATTCTCTTTTAATAAGAGCCCAATATCTTTCCACTGGAATTAGCTCCGGACAGTTTGGAGGATTTGCCACTCTTGGTACAAATATCACATTATTGTACTGGATGCCAAGTCGGGCCAAAAATAAGTGGACACATTATGAAGTTTTATGAATGGAAGCAGCCTTTTTTGTAAACATTCCTTGATGTAAATTTCGGTATTTATAGAGTCCGTTGTAACAAATGATTGGCTTTTTTGCCGCAACTGCATATTGCTTGCCATAACAAGAACTTTATGGGAAACTTTGTCTGCTTTTGGGTCCTAAACTTTTCTTCAACATTCCCTCGACCATCAGCAACATACAATTTTTGGCCAGGAAGTTGCGAAAAATCTGCCACAACATACGTTTCGTCATCCATTATGCAGCAAGAATATTTTTTATAAAAATTTAAATAAATTTCCGTGCTCTGTTTTTGACTAAATTTTTAGCAGCGTCCCTGTCAGGAACTTTTTTAGCCTTGTATGTTTTTAAACCTTCATTAGCTTTAACTTATAGTCCGAATAGTCCGAGCACTGGGCTATAGAAACATCATGTGGACCGTTTTATATCAACGGACAAGTTCTCCCGGTTCTGTTTAATAACATTGTTTGACGGCAGACCTTTGAATGCTTGGCCAACTTTTTGTAGGACCAAGTTGGGTTTTGTTGAAAATATTTAATAATTTTAGTACGTACTTTTTTCTGGTCACTCATTTTAATCAGATTAAGAACAAATGAATATAATTGACATTAAACATAATAACTGACATGTTTTACAAAGGAAACTTGATAAAAAAAAAAATCAAATAGTACTTGGGTTAAAAGTTTTAATAAAAAACGTGTGTTAAGAATTTTACGATCTCAGTCCTTAGATCGATGCAGAACGTTCTTGGCCTCAAAATATGAGCAGTTCTTTTGGTTCTAAATCCATATAAGGAAGTATAGATGGTTAAGCTCGACCTTATAATACCCTAAACTGAGTAAATGAACAAAAAATTTATCTTTTAAAATTTATATTTTGTATATTGATGAGTGATTTTCGGAATTGGTTGTTAAATGGGAGGATCTATGAGGAATTATGTACCAATTGCCATAAAATTAGATGGTGTGATTTATTTCTATATGGAACATATTTGTGTTGAATTTTTTTTGGATACCAACATTTTAAATAGTTTTGAGCTTGTTAAAGTTATTTCGGAAGCTTTGGTCAATTATGAATCGATTCGCACACAATTTATTTGTGGAAAAATCAAGCATTTATGACCGATAAAGTCCTATTTCGGGAGGACATTTTATGGGAGCTAGGTGAAATAATGTACCGATTTTTACCAGTTTCAATAGGCTTCATCCTTGCACACAAGTTTACATGGAAATCTAGCCAGATGGCCAACAATTCAGATGGACGCAGAAAGTGATTCTCATTCGATGGGTGTTAGACTACTATTTTTGGACGTACAAACATCAGTACAAACGCATAATACCCTCCCATCTATGGTGGTGTAGAGTAAAAATACTAAAATTTAAAAATGCTAGCAGTCTAACAAGTTTCTAAAGTCGATCTTTATGGAATTTTTATCATTGATAATCGTATGCTTAAGTTTATTTTTATTATCTAAAAGCATACAAATAAAATTTTCTATAAATAAAAGATGTTTATTTAAAGGTAATTAATTAGTTTAATGTCTGATATTTCAATAATGAAGTTGAACATTTTGTATGAGTATTTAAAATTAAATAAAACCATTCTGTCTGGCAGATTATTTACTTAAATATGTATCTCTTGTTGAGAAACCGGTCCAAATGTAGGCATCTTTAAAAGAAACAGACGACCTTCGCAAAAAATCGCCTATTTGGTTATGGGAAGCACGTGCCTTTTCGATGCATTGATAAAATGTAAAAATTATGCATTCATTTGAAACAAAAACTGAAATAAATTAATGAAGACGCTAATGATTATACTGAGTCTTTTACATCTGCCAAATTTGAGTATTTTGGTTATAAGGAGTGAGATCGAAAAATTCTTAACATACATGTATGTTAATAAAAATGAAACCACTAAACTTACAGTTTTAATTTTTTTTATTTGATTGAAATTAAGGACTGAGATTGTAAAATTCTTAACACACGTTTTTCATTAAAACTTTTAACCCAAGTATTATTTGATTTTTTTTTATCAAGTTACCTTCGAAAAGTATGTCAGTTATTATATTTAATGTAAATTATGTTCATTTGTTGTTAATCTGATTAAAATGAGTGACCAGAAAAAACTGCGTACTAAAATTATTAAATATTTTCAACAAAACCCAACTTGGTTCTACAAAAAGGTGGCCAAACAATCAAAGGTCTGCCATCAAACTGTTTCCAGTGTTATTAAACAGTATCGGGAGAACTTGTCCGTTGATATAAAACCTGGTTCAGGTAGAAGGAATTGTCCACACGATGTTTCTAAAGCCGAAAAATAGAAGGCATTTTCAAAAGAGCTCCCAAATGCTCCCAAAGAAGCCCGGTTAGGTCAGTACTCGGAATATTTGGTATAAAAAGTTAAAGCCAATGAAGGTCTAAAAGCATATAAGAATAAAAAAGTTCCTGAAAGGATCTCTGCCGAAAATTTAGAGGCCAAAGACAGAGCTCGGAAATTGAAGTCAAATTTTATACAAAAAATATATTCTTGCTGCATAATGGATGACGAAACGTATGTTCTGGCAGATTTTTCGCAATTTCCTGGTCAAAAATTTTATGTCGCTGATGCTGGAGGGAAAGTTGAAGAAAAGTTTAGGACTCAAAAGCAGACAAAATTTCCCAAAAAGTTCAAAAGAAGCCAATCATGTGTTACAACGGGCTCTATAAATACTGAAACTTACATCAAGGAATGTTTACATGTGTCTACTTATTTTTGGCCTGACTTGGCATCCTGTCACTATGGTAAACAAGCCCTTGAGTGATACAAGAACAATAATGTGGTATTTGAACCGAGAGAGGCAATTCCTCCAAAGTCCCCGAAGCTAAGACCAGTGGAAAGATATTGGGCTCTTGTTGAAGAAAGAATGGTAGATTTTAAACGGAGATGGACTACGTGTTCGAGCAAAGTGACAGAAAGCACTATAAAAACGTTAATGGAATGGTTTCCGAAAAAGGTTCAAAATTTCATCACTAGTTAAAACTGTAAGTTTAGTGGTTTCGTTTTTATTAACATATATGTATGTTAAGATTTTTTCGATCTCACTCCTTAATAGATGAGCCGACCTTTAAATTGAATTCAAAATTGACTGCGTCATCTTGTTTCATTGCGGTATCAACAGGTTTGTATGATGTCACTGGACCTGGTAACTTTTCTTGAATGTGATAATTGATTGAGTTGACGTGCACACGCGTTCAATTAATTCAGCTTTTAATTGTAGAATTGTACAAAAATGTTTGGGCAAAGTAATCAATCCATTTGTATTATCGATTCGAATTTTGCCATTTCCGATTTCTAATAGCACCAACAACAATAACACATACCTATTATACAATGGAGATGTATAGGAAGTGAAAAATCGAATGGTCAGAGCACAAATAAAATTACGATCGAAAAAAAACGACTGAAAAGATTCAGCTCAACATTCTAATTAGGTTTGATAACTTTTCAAGTGACAATAAAAACTGACAATATGGAAAATGAAGGGCATTTCGTGCAAACTTCACATAAACCATCTATAGATTGAAATCGGTCGACCCGTTTCCGCGGTTAGTGGTGACATCAAAGTGTTCCCTTCTTTTTATATATATGGGGCATTTCATGTCAAGGGAACCAACTTTTGAAATCGATGTCTTCCGATCGGAATGAAATTTGTGCCAAGTTTAGTTCTATTGGATAGTAAATGTAAATCCCGCATTTTTAAGACATACACCCAATATAATTAATTGAATAATTTTGATATGGATTGTTTTAAGCAAAGAATACTTGATAATTTGAATAATTTCATATAAATTATTTGAATTTTGTGTAACTCTTGTTTTTTTTTAAATTTTTAAAATTTAAAAAATTCAAATTAATTTATTAATCATATTTTTGATTAATAGAAATGTTGATTAATCAGTATATTGATTAATATTTTAATTTAAGGAAATATGCAACAAATTTAAACCAAAATCATGGTCTAGAGTATTCCAAAAACAAACTTATTTAGAAAACCGGTTAACCGGTCACATGGAATACGCATGGTCACACATGGCAAATACTTCAGAAAATCTTAACCATTAATTTAAGCAAACATTTGTTTGACCTTATTTACTCTTACAAGTGTTTTGTAGGAACGAAATTAAATAAATAAATAATTAAATAAATTTTAATATCTACTGTGATTTGTCATAAGTAAAATAACTAAACTATATTTTATTTTATTTACTGGTTACGTATTTTCCGCCAAATATTTGCCTTGTGTGACCGTATCATAACTCGTTTCACCTGTGCATTTCATCTAAGTACCCCACAAACTACAACAATTAGTTTGTTGTTAAACGGAAATAGTCGTTCAAATAAATGATTTGTTTAATTGTTGAAATTCACAAATTTTTCTATATTAAATAAACAATTTCAAGTTCAAGACGAAAATTTGAATTAAATTCAAAATCTTCATTTGTCCATCACTAACCACACCTCGATTATTGATTTAAATTATTTAAAATATTTGCAACTTTTTTTATTATTTTTTTTTTTTTTGCATGCATATTGAAATCAAACAAAAACTCAAAATCATAAATGTGCTAATCATTGTTCACTTAAGTTAAATAAAAAAAAAAATAATAAAATTTTAACTCATCATCGCTCTCCTAATAAGTTTTTAACACATTTCAACTAAGATTAGAAAAAGCTTTAGTTAAAATTATAAATAAAATCAATAAAGCAACAAAAAATCTAAATATTCCAAAATCACACATTTTAATAACAAATAAATACATTTTGTGTTTTTATTATTTTTTTTTTATTTTATGATGGTATTCTTTAGAATCAACAAAAATTATAAAAACAAATAAACTTTAAACAAAAAATTAGAAAAAATAACGCCCAACCATAATAATTTGCTTTTTAAAATACCGGTAAAAAAATAATTGTTATCTTTAAAAAATATTTTGGGTTTATTAAATAACAAACAATATGAGCTTTTAGAGTTTGTTTAGCACCCAGATTTAGAAAAAAATGTAAAAACCAACAATATACAGACATTCAAAGAATATTTTAGTTATTAATGAAATTAAGTTTGTCCTTGAAATTTTCTTAAATCTAAGTCAGCAACTGTGCAAATCTTGCTTTTCGATTTCACAATCCTAAAATCATGCATGCGATTTTACCGTTAATTTATGAAAATGTCTTATGTATGTATATTTTAAAAACTTTCCGGAAGGTCTAGAAAACTGTTTATTTTTATATAAAATTATATGTTGAAAAAAACTCTGATTTGCAAAAACGATGCCAGTTTACGGTTTTTAAAAGATTTTTCTATATGTCTCTGGAATCAATTTATATACAGGCCTGTCACAGAATTTCATTCTTATTTCGCTTCCTAAGAAAAAAGTAAAACGAAAATTTCTTTCCGAAAGAAACCACTTTTAGTTTTCAAAATGAAATTTATATTTATTGATATTCTGTATCTTTGTAGATAGCTGAGTCGATATAGCGATGTTCGTCTGTCTGCTGAAATAAACTCACCGAAGACCCTAAATAACTTACAAACACGATTGGTACAACAATATATACGGTATGGTTCCGGTTCGGTTGCTATTTCCTATTTCTCAAATAGTAAGCCTCATTTTCACGATTTCTAGTTATTTTTTAACTTAAGGTTATACTGTCTGTTGAAATAAATTTTGTATGAATTCTGTCAGTATAAATTTAAGCACTGAGATCGACAAATTCTAAACACACGTTTTTCATTAAAACTTTTAACCCAAGTATTATTTGATTTTTTTTATTTTTTTTATCAAGTTACCTTTGTAAAGCATGTTAGTTATTATGTTTAATATTAATTATGTTCATTTGTTGTTAATCTGATTAAAATGAGTAACGAAAAAAAGTGCGTACTAAAATTATTAAATATTTTCAACAAAACCCAACTTGGTCCTACAAAAAGTTGGCCAAACAATCAAAGGTCTGCTATCAAACTGATTCCAATGGTATTAAACAGTATCGGGAGAACTTGTCCGTTGATAGAAAACCTGTTTCATGTAGAAGCAATGGTCCACATGATGTTTCTATAGCCAATAAATAGAAAGCATTTTCAAAAGAGCTCCCAACATATCCGGTAGGAAAGCAGTCCGGTTAGGTCAGTACTCGGACTATTTGGTATGAAAAGTTAAAACCAATGCAGGCTTAAAAATATACAATGCTCAAAAAGTTCCTGACAGGAACTCTGCTACAAATTTATAGGCCAAAGACAGAGCACGGAAATTGAAGTCAAATTTTATACAAAAAATATACCTGCTGCATAATGGATGACGAAACGTATGAGCTGGCAGATTTTTCCCAGCTTCCGGGACAAAATTTTGATGTTGCTGATGCTCGACGGAATGTTGAAGAAAAGTTTAGGAACCAAAAGCACACAAAATTTCCCAAAGAGATCTTGGTATGACAAGCAATATGCAGTTGCGGCAAAAAAGCCAAACATTTGTTACAAAGGGTTCTATAAGTACCGAAATTTACATCAAGGAATGTTTACAAAAAAGGATGCTTCCATTCATAAGACTTCTTAGTGTATCCACTTATTTTTGATTGATTTGGCACCATGTCACTATGGCAAGAAAGGTCTTGAGTGGTAAAAGAACAATAATGTGGTATTTCTACCAAGAGAGGCAAATTCTCCAAACTGCCTGAAGCTGAGGCCAGTGGAAAGATATTGGGCTCTTGTTAAAAGAGAATTGAAGAGCACAAAAAAGGTGTCCAAAAGTGTGGTAGATTTTAAACGGAGATGGACAATCTGTTCGAATAAAGTGACAGAAATCACTATAAAAACGTTAATGGAAGGGTTTCCGAAAAAGGTTCAAAATTTCATCACTAGTGATTAGAACTATAAAAATATTATTTTTCGTAAATTGTAATAATAATTTTAATCAAATAAAAAAAAAAATCAAAACAGTAAGTTTAGTGGTTTCATTTTTATTAACATATGTGTATGTGTATGTTTTTATATTTTTCGATATATTTTTGACATTTACAGTGGGATCTTAAAGTATTATATATCAATGTTTTAGTCTCGAGAAGACCAATATTTTGCTCTAAAAAGGCGACCCCTACATTCGGCAAAAAAATACAAAAATTGTTTTCGTAACTGCCTGGCAGAAATACTTTATATTAGGGGGTGTATGGCGCACTTTTTTTATTGTAAGATGGTACGCTCTATTGTCGTACTAACTTCTCTCGATTTATATCGAGCTTTCTCAGAGATCGCACTATACGAGTTGTTATAGATGGAATCTCATCAAACGAGTTCAAGATCAATTCAGGGGTACTGCAAGGCTCCGTCCTTTCTCCTACTCTATTTCTTATCTTTATAAACGACCTTCTATGTCAAACTTCCAACCCTATCTACTCTTTTGCAGATGACAGCAACATTTGCCATTCATATGCGTTCAATTATACCCCAAGCCTGTTGGAGATTGGGGCAATGAGGCAAAACATGAATGATACGCTTAACCAAGATCTTGTGGCAATCTCTGAATGGGGTAGTGTGAATAGAGTCGATTTCAATGCACGCAAGACTCAATGTTGTTTGTTAACACACAAACGCACAACAGATCATGTTGCTCCATCTGTTTTTATGAGTGGTATAAATATTAAGGATGTCCGCTGGACAAAACACATTTTTCGAGTGTCGAAAATAGCATTCAAGTGCCTCGGTTTTCTAAAACGGTGTAAGACATATTTCACTCCATCTGATCTCCTTACTATTTACACCACTTATATCCGATCGAAAATTGAATACAACTCTCATGTGTGGGCCGGTGCTTCGAAGTCTATTTTGGAGTTACTCGACCGTGTACAGGAGAGGTCGAAGGTGCTTATCGGTGACAGTAGGGTATATAGCTCTATAAAATTCGTTCTTTAGCCGTACTGTCCGTATGTGGAATAAGCTTCCTCCTGACGCCTTTCCTGTCTCCTTCAATATAGAAAAATTCAAATCAATTGTCCACAAACACTACTCCCTCTATCCCCCTTCCCATAACTTATTTTCCTAGTTCCACCACAATGCTTTGCATGAGTAGGGTTCATTCCCTGAGTGCTGGTCCAAGAAAAAAAATAAAACTTTCCTATATCTGTCAGAATTCAAAAAAATAATAAACAAAAACAATATATTAATAACATTCATACAAATATTTAACTTTAAGTACGTGTGTTTCGTAAAACTTGAAATCTTAAGATTTATCATTTGAACATCGCGTCACATACAAGTTTTCAAGGAACATAAGTACATATAGCCCGTACGATCATTAAGTAATTTATTTTTGGGTGTAGTTGAAAAGCAAATGCTTAAATTACAATAAATCATGCTTATTTAGTGGCTAAAATTATAAATCTAATCTGTTCGCACATGACGGTTGACAAATATAGCAGCAACAGCAACAGATGACAAATTGCGTTTATGTGTTTTTATTTGCAGTAATATACATTTGAATAAATAACTTTGGAGCATCTGTTAAGTAATATATCTTAATAGCACTGTTAACTTTTAATATTCAAATTGTTGTAAATAAAAGGCAGTTTAAATGTATGTAGATTTGTTCATTTGTTTGTTTGTCTTAAGTATTTAAATAAATTTTTATAAAATCATTTACCAGCCATAGACAAAAGCTTACATTATTATAAGTTCGAGTACGAATCCCTGAAATTATTATGTATACTCGTCAGCAAACAAACTTGAATGAAGAATAAATGAATCGTACGTACAGACATATATTTGGTGTCTAGTAGATATATGTACATATGTATGTATCGGGTCTACCTATTTTTTTTTTTTTAGTTTGAATATAAAATACCTGCAAATGTATGCTCATGTGTGAATTGTACAAGTGTGTGATCTACTACTCTACTCTATCTACAGATTTTGTCAACACTATTTAGCTTAAAGAAAAGAGTGTTGAGCTTAAATAAAACATACTTATAGTCATTCTTATATCCATGTTTTTTTTTTTTAAATAACTTAACGGTTGCTATAAATACTCTAACTACCTCAAAATCAATGTCAGTTAAATTTAGACAAACGATCTAAACGGTTTAAGTGAGAAAAAACGCAATCCTAACCTAAATCAAAATGAAATTCTTAATCTTGGTACGTTAATATTTGTTTAATCAAACATCGAATATATAATTGATTTAAACAATTAGTTTAATAAAGGTGTAAAAAAAGTTTAGCGAATTTTATTAAAAGATTTTTAAACACCAAGGATTAAATTAAAAAAAACGGCAATTCGAAAACAATATAGAAATAAAGTGAAGTTTAACAAGTGAATGGTTTAGCATGAAAATTTACTTCGAATCTTTTAAGAATTAAACAGTTTGAGAAATGTACAACAAATACCCAAATAAAATTTGTTGCTGAATTAAAACAAAAAGTTTTTAAAATTCTACGATAAATTAACTAGATTTTCCAGAACTTAAATTTGTTTCTACACAATTTCCTTAATCCAAATTTTGTTTTCAAAATACTAAAGCTCTGTTTACACTATCTGAGTTCTTATCTAAGTTGAGTGACCAAAACCCATCTAAGAAGTTGTTCTGAATATTTACCAGAACAATCTTCTTGGTTGTATAATTTTCGAAGCAAGTGAAATAACTATTTTCTAAACAGCTTCAATTAAAATAGTTATCAGATATTAAATTGGTTTTAATAATTTCGTAATTGGATCAAGTATTCCTGTGCTCAAAAATATTAATTTCTACTAAATTGTTTGTATTGCATTTGATAATTTATATAATTGAATATACAATTTTCGTTATTGAAATCACAGTTTAGTATTTTTTTCTGGCCCACAAATGGCTGAGATATAAGCAAAAAACCACAACTACCTCGAGTTTTTACCTATTTTTTATCTATATCAAGATTACTAAGTCATTAACATAGACAATATCGATATATAACGGTAACGTCATTGAAATTCGGAAAAATATTTTATATTTTTTCTCCAAAAAATGTTTTTTTTTTACCAAATTTCAAAGCAACGTTGCCAATTTGGCAACTGAAAATGATAGGTGCCAGTTATTTTCTGTAATACCATTTTGGAAACTGAGAATGCAATTTTAGTTCTGTTGCCATTCATAAAATTCGCACTTATCACAGCTCGACACGCAGTGCAATATATGTTTTCTAAAAGTTTTTATATAATTAAGAATTTTAACACCTCTTTTCAATCAAATTATTTTTAATTTATATAATTATTTTCCTTTTCAGGCTCTCATTGTTTGCGTAGCTATCATCGCTATTGTCAGTGCTGTTCCCGTCGAGGAAGCCATTCCCCAGGGCATTGAAGGTGCTGCCTCCGAAACTGTTAACCCCTCCGACGATCAATCATTTTTGTTGAAATTGAAATTGTTGAAGAAACTCTTGCTCCTCGGTTAAAAAATTTCACTATCTAGTTAATACATTTTTAGTTATGTAGTTTTTAATATAAAACAAACAAAACTACTAATAATGTTCAATAGTTATAAGTTAATGCAAAGTTCTTTTATAATATTAATTTTAGTTAAATAAATATATAAAAAACAATTCAAATCTGTATTTCATATAAAATTTATTTAAATGGGTTTTAAAACTAAGGATTATATGAGGAAAATCAAAAATTGTGTAGAATCGTTAAAACTGAATTGAAATAGCTTGAATTTCTTTTGGGCTTCGAAATAAAAAAATAATAATAACACATATCAATAAACCATAGAAAAAACCAATGAATCCGAAATCTTAGGTTATTTATCTTTCACTTCTTAATGTTATGGTAATTTAAGAGTAGAAAATTTTAAAATATGCTTTGAAACTTACAAGAATTTTTTTCTTTAATTTGATATACATATGTCTGTAAGCTGAGTTTCTAACTTACAGATTGAATCCAACATAAATTAGAGTCACTTGATTTTTTACATTTTTATAGCCTATTAATAACTCAGTGATACAAAAGTGAACAAAAACAAGTAAGAGAGATATATTCGTCTGGGCCGAATCTTATATACCCTTCACCAAACTATACTTCAAAATAAAAATTTTAAATATTTTTAGGTAAACAAAATTTATTTTTTTTTTCAGTTGTTTTTTTTCATTTTTTGGAAAAAAAAATTTTTTGAATTTTTTTTTTAAATTTTTTAGTTAAAATTTTTTTTAAATTTAAAAAATTTTTTTTTTAAGTTTTAAAATTTTTTTTTTAATATTTAGCGAAAAAAACTTTTGGTGGAAAAAAAATCTAGTTAAAATTTTGTTCCCGATTTTGACCCATTGTAGGTCCAACTTACATGGTCTTATATACGTCGTTGCAAAGGTCTTTGAAATATCTATCATTAGATATCCATATTGTCTATATTAATGACTTAGTAATCCAGATATAGGTCAACAAATAGGTAAAAAATCGAGGTTGTCCTGGTTTTTTCCTTATATCTCAGCCATTTGTGGACCGATTTTGCTGATTTTAAATAACAAACTTCTCGAAAGCATGTCTGACAGAATTATTGAAGAATTGGATCCCGAAGATATCTGGGGTCTTCAGAAAATTGATTTCAACAGACAGACATGGCTTAATCGACTCCGCTATCTATAAGGATCCAGAATATATATACTTTATAGGATCGGAAAATTATATTGTGGAAATTACAAACGGAATGACAAACGTATATATACCCTTCTCACGAAGATGAAGGGTATAAAAATATGCAGGAGTTCTCATGTATCAGTTCTGTTTTGTTAGAGTTCATAGATCACTTCATTCTAGTACAATAACGATATTAAAAAACTTACATCTTCAAAAGATCATAAATATTTTGTTTTGAAACTAATTTTAAAATGATTTATTTTGTTTAAAGGATATAAGTTCTTTTCTTTTAAACAGAAAAGGATTTGTAAAAATCAATTTTAAAATGGCTGAGTTATGGCAGTTTAAAGTCAGGATACTCCCCAACTAACTTGGGGGTTACACGTTCAAGTTTTGCCTTTCAAATTTTACTCACACTTTTAAAAAGTGAGTGACATACGTCACAGCTGTTTTTAGAAATTGAATCTATTGAAGGAGTTATTATTCTCTATAGATTATTTTAAACTAAATAAATCAAATTGTTAAGACATTGTAGTTAAATCTGAATTAATAACAGCAATAGAAATGACTATATCGAAGGCTTATTTATATTCAAAAAGCTCGATCTACATGTTTATCTATAGTATCGATAGTCCTTATGGAATGTAAGCCCTCACTATGTTATGTTTTGGTTTACTATTTAAATAAAAATTAAAAATTACTATTAGAAATAATGACTTTTCTTATTTTCCGACTTTTTTGACGATTTATTAAATTCGAAATGACGATTTTTTTAATTTTAATTGGGATTTTTGGCCAAATTCATATGGCTCTGCTTGTGATATGTGAACTCAACATACTTGTGAGAGAATTAAACACATCAACAATTTTTAAGAGATTTATGCGATTTTCTATTATCATTAAATTAGGTGACATGACTTCCGTATATATAATACTTTTTTGGAGCGAAATTTGTGTAGATATATAAATTAAACAATTATTACCGATAAAGTCCTATTTCGGGAGATCATTTGTATGGGGGCTAGGTGAAATAATGGACCGATTTCAGTAGGCTTCGTCTTTGGACCGAAAGAAATGCATGCGCCAAATTTGATCAAAATGTCTTCTAAAATGCGACCTGTAATTTGCTCACAAAGTTTACATGGACAGCCAGTCAGACGGACGGATGGTCATCGTTTAATCATAAATGATTCTGAGTCGATCGGTATACTTTAAGGTGGGTGCTAGACTAATACTATTGTGCGTTACAAACATCAGCGTGCAGAAAATTAAAATTTGTTGAAAATGTGCGTTGTTTTAAACTTAAAAGACCGTAACTCACTTATTTTCTAACCGATTTACAGAAACTCACTTCTATTTGAAAGTTAAATCATGTATCTTTTTAATAAAGTAAACAATTGAAATTGTAACTTTAAGAATATTGTCGTTTTACTACATTTGCTAATAAAACATGTACTAAACGAATTGATTGAGAAAACAGAATTATTATATGAGAACCCCTGCATATTTTTGGTGTAGCATAATGTAATTATGGTAATACTTCTTGGCGGAAAATTATACAGTGCTATACAAATGAAACCAAAATCTAACAATTTTTAAAATTATAAATTTCGTGTTGACAATAGCATTTAAAAGATATTGAAATAAGCAACAGTTTAAGGCATATCTTGTTGATGGCTGATCATCAACAATAGAACATCACATTCTCAAACTTTTTTTAGAAAAGTATGTTTTTCGCGAGAGCAATTCAAGGATTTCTTTGAACTTGGCTATCTTATCGTGTAAACACAATATCTTTATATGTAAGTGAAATAGTTTGTGTATTTTTTTTTTTTTGGTATCTAGTAGATACATGTGTGTATGTATTGGGGCTCTGCCTACCTATATTTTTTTAGTTGAATTTAAAATACCTGTAAATGTATGCGCATGTGTGAATTGTACGAGTGTACTACTCTACTCTATCTACAGATTTTGTCAACACTATTTAGCTTAAAGAAAAGAGTGTTGAGCTTAAATAAAACATACTTATAGTAATTCTTATATCCATGTTTTTTTTTAATAACTTAACGGTTGCTATAAATACTCTAACTACCTCAAAATCAATGTCAGTTAAATTCAGACAAACGATCTAAACGGTTTAAGTGAGAACAAACGCAACCCTAACCTAAATCAAAATGAAATTCTTAATCTTGGTACGTAAATCCTTGTTTAATCAAATGTCGACATAATTGATTCAAACAATTAGTTTAATAAAGGTGTAAAAAAAGTTTATGCGAATTTTATTAAAAGATTTTTAAACAGCAAGGATTAAATTAAAAAAAAAACTGCAATTCGAAAACAATATAGAAATCAAGTGAATTTTAACAAGTGAATGTTTAACATGAAAATTTATTTCGAATCTTTTAAGAATTAAACAGTATGAGAAATGTACACCAAATACCCAAATAAAAGTTGTTGCTGAATTAAAACAAGAAGTTTTTAAAATCCTACGATAAATTAACTAAATTTTCCAGAAATTAAAATTGTTTATACAGAACTTCCTTAATCCAAATTTATTTTCAAAATACTAAAGCTCTGTTTACTCTATCTGAGTTCTTATCTAAGTTGAGTGACCAAAACCCATCTAAGAAGTTATTCTGAATATTTACAAGAATAATCTTGTAGGTTGTATAATTCAGATAGTGTCAAGCTTACTTAAGAAAAGCTTGGAAATCTAGTAATAAACAGGTGCATAATCTCTATTAAATAATACAATTTTCGAAGCAAGCTAAAAGCAATAGAAGAAATAACTATTTTCTAACCAACTTCAATTAAAATATTTATCGGATATTAAATTGGTTTTAATAATTTTGTAATTGGGTCAAGTATTCCTGTGCTCAAAAATAATATTTTCTACTAAATTTTGAGTATTACATTTGAAAATTTATATAATTGAAAACACAATTTTCCTTATTGAAATCACAATTTAGTATTTTTCTGGCCCACAAATGGCTGAGACATAAGAAAAAAACCACAACTACCTCTTTTTATCTATATCTAGATTACTAAGTCATTAACAAAGAAAATATCGATATATAATGATAACGTCATTGAAATTCGAACAGACTATGTATCGAAATCGGGAAAAATATTTTTAAACCTAATTTTTTCTTAACCTAAAATTGTTCACTCCAAAAAATGTTTTTTTTTAAACAAATTTCAATTCATATTTTGTATGGGTCGATTATGGATAGCAACATTGCCAATTTGTCAACAGAAAATTATAGGTGCCAGTTATTTTCTGTAATACCATTTTGGAAACTGAAAACGCAACTTTAGTTCGGTTGCCATTTATATATAATAGAACCATTAATCACAGTTCAACATGCAATATAAGTTTTCCAAAAGTTTTTATATAATTAATGATTTTAACACCTCTTTTCAATCAAATTATTTTTAATTTATATAATTATTTTCCTTTGCAGGCTCTCATTGTATGCGTAGCTATCATCGCTATTGTCAGTGCTGTTCCCGTCGAGGAAGCCATTCCCCAGGGCATTGAAGGTGCTGCCTCCGAAACTGTCAACCCCTCCGACGATCAATCATTTTTGTTGAAATTGAAATTGTTGAAGAAACTCTTGCTCCTCGGTTAAATAATTTCACTATCTAGTTAATAAATTTTTAGTTATGTTGTTTTTAATATAAAACAAACAAAACTACTAATAATGTTCAATAGTTTTAAGTTAATGCAAAGTTCTTTTATAATATTAATTTTAGTTAAATAAATATATAAAAAACATTAAAAAAACAATTCAGATTTCCATTTCATATCCAATATCCAATTGGTTTTAAAAATGTGGATTATATGAGGAAAATCAAAAATTTTGTAGAATCGTTAAAACTGAATTCAGATAGCTTGAATTTCTTTTGGGTTTTGAAATAAGAAAATAATACATATCAATAAACCATAGAAAAAACCTGTGAATCCGAAATCTAAGGTTACTGATCTTTCACGTCTTAATGTTATGGTCATTTAAAAGTAGAACATTTTAAAATAGACTTACAAGAATTTTTTTCTTTAATTTGATACATATCTGTACGCTGAGTTTCTAACTTACAGATTGAATCCAACATAAATTAGAGTCACTAGATTTTAGACATTTTTTATAGGCTATAAATAACTCAGTGATACAAAACTGAACAAAAAATAATGCAGGGGTTCTCATGTAGCAATTCTGTTTTGTTTTGTAAATACTTTTAGCTTTTCTCGAGCACTTCGTTTTAGTGAAATAACGTTACCACTTCAAAATAGCATAAATATTTGCTTTTGAAACTAATTTTAAAAAGGTTTATTTTGTTTAAAAGATATATGTTTTGTCTTTTAAACAGAAAAGGATTTGTAAAAATCAAAATGGCTGAGTAATGGCAGTTTAAAGTCAGGATGCTCCCCAACTAAAGCAAGATACCACAGATTATTACAGATATGAAACAAATGGCAGTTCTCAAAAAAGAAATATCGGACAGTATGGTTATATTGACGTTCTACAACCATTTTTCAATGGATGTGGTTTGCAGAGCGAGAGAAAAAATACAATTTTCAATACGCAAAGAGTGTGATATATATTTGTCCCTCTTTCCTCAACACAACTATTTTGACATTTTCTTTTGTTTGTTTTCTATTGTCAATATTACTGGAACCAGTTGATTCATATCTGTGTAATCTGTGCAAAATACATATTTGTATGAAAAAACTTAAAAAGTCAAAAAACATGTTATTATCATGGTACAATCAAGCAGGCAGAATTATTAGGGAGAGTTGTTAATTAATTACCTTGTTACGTCAAATTACATAAATTAAAATGTTAGAATGTTTCTTTAGACACTTGCATCACCCAAATCTTTTATTTTATCTGCTGGACATTTTACAAAATTCACATAGTTTTGTTCAAAAGAACATTTACAAACACTATTTTTATAAACATTTATTTGCTTTTTCACATTTTAGCGAAATTATAATTGAGAACATACTTTCTAATAAATGTACTTTGTTAGTACTGCCGTGGTTATTTTTATTTCATCATAAAATTAGGTGTGACATATATAAAACTTATTTGTAGGGAAATTTGATACCTATATAAATTAAACATTTATGACCGATAAAGTCCCATTTCGGTAAGACATTTGTTTGGGGGCTAGGTAAAATAATAGACCGATTTCAGCCAGTTTGTGCCGAAAGAAATGCATGCGCCACATTTGATCGAAATATCTTCTAAATTGCGACCTGTAATTTGAGCACAAGGTTTACATGGACAGACAGCCAGACGGACGGGATCGAGAAAACAGAATTGCTATATGAGAACCCCTGCATATTTTTGATGTAACATAGTGTAATTGTGGTAATAATTCTTGGCGGAAAATTATATGGTGCTATACAAATAAAACCAAAATCTACCAAAAATCTATTTTTAAAAATTTCTTTGTTTTTTTAATAGATTGTGTAGTCAAATAAAATGTTGACAAAAGCATTTAAAAGATATTGAAATATGCAACAGTTTAAGGTATATCTTGTTGATGGCGATCATCAGCAATAGAACACGACATTCTCAAACTTTTAAAGAATTTCCGTAATATTTTAGAAAATTTATATTTTTTGTGAGAGCCATTCAAAGACTTCTTTGAACTTGGCTATCTTATCGAGTAAACACAATTTCTTTATAAGTGAAATATTTTAAGTACAGATATTTGTTTGGTATCTAGTAGATACATGTGTGTATGTATTGGGGCTCTGCCTACCTATATTTTTTTTAGTTGAATTTAAAATACACTACTCTACTCTATCTAAAGATTTTGTCAGCACTATTTAGCTTAAAGAAAAGAGTGTTGAGCTTAAATAAAACATATTTATAGTCATTCTTATATCCATGTTTTTTTTTAAATAACTTAACGGTTGCTATAAATACTCTAACTACCTCAAAATCAATGTCAGTTAAATTTAGACAAACGATCTAAACGGTTTAAGTGAGAAAAAACGCAACCCTAACCTAAATCAAAATGAAATTCTTAATCTTGGTACGTTAATATTTGTTTAATCAAATATCGAATACATAATTGAGTCAAACAATTAGTTTAACAAAGGTGTTAAAAAAAAATTTATGCAAATATTATTAAAATATTTTCAAACAGCAAGGATTAAATTTAAAAAAAAAAAAAGAAAAAAAACGGCAATTCGAAAACAATATAGAAATAAAGTGAATTTTAACAAGTGAATGGATTAATATGAAAATTCATTTATAAAAATTAAACAGTTTGAGAAATGTACACCAAATAGCCAAATAAAAGTTGTTGCTGAATTAAAACAAGAAGTTTTTAAAATCCTACGATAAATTAACTAGATTTTCCAGAACTTAAAATTGTTTCTACACAACTTCCTTAATCCAAATTTATGTTAAAAATACTAAAGCTCTGATCAAAACTCATGTAAGAAGTTGTTCTGATTATTTACCAGAATAATCTTCTTGGTTGTATAATTCAGCTTGCTTAAGAAAAGCTTGGAAATGTAATAAAAAACAAGACCATAATATCTATTTAAAAATATAATTTTCGAAGCAAGTGAAAAGCAATACAAGAAATAACTATTTTCTAAACAGCTTCAATTACAATATTTAATAATTTCGTAATTGGATCACTTTATTCCTGTGCTAAAAAATAATATTTTCTACTAAATTTTGAGTATTGCATTTAATAATTTATATACAGTGCACTCGCGGTAACGTGAACACCGTCTAACGTGAACACCGCTTAACGTGAACAAGCTTTTGTTTACATTGACTACTCTGTAACGTGAACAAACTCAGAAAGCTCTATAACGTGAACAACTTTTTTCACTACATTTGTTTTCTAAGCATGTAGACAACACTGAAATACATATATTACATACGATTTTTAAAATTTAGGGAATCTCCTTATATTAAAAATGTGTTTGTATCCTCTAAATTAATATTTTTTGTATGGCAACGAATGAGTAATTTTATTTGCTCGAAATCTCGTTTTGTTTTTAATGCATTTTAATCAATAATTCTTGTTTAATATTTAATAATGAAAATAATAATAAAATAATTTCACGTTCAAGCGTGTAAAACACAGGTTTATATTATAAAATTTTATATTTTTTCCATGAAATTCGACAATCGCTAACGTGAACAATTTCACTAACATGAACTCCCTTGGTTTTAATTAGTTCACGTTACCGCGAGTGCACTGTAATTGAATATACAATTGAAATCACAGTTTAGAATTTTTCTGGCACACAACTACCTCGATTTTTTATCTATATCTAGATTACGAAGTCATTAACATAACAATATGGATATATAAGGATAACGTCATTGAAACTCGAACAGACTATGTATCGAAATCGGGAAAAATATTTATTAACAAAATTTTTTTTTCATCAACAAATTTTTCGCTCCAAAAAATATTTTTTTTTACCAAATTTTAATTCATGTTTTGTATGGGTCGATTATGGATGGCAACATTGCCAATTTGGCAACAGAAAATAATAGGTGCCAGTTGCCATCTGTAATACCATTTTTGAAACTGAGAACGCAACTTTAGTTCGGTTATCAATTGTATATAATAGAACCATTAATCACAGTTCGACATCCAATATAAGTTTTCCAAATGTTTTTATATAATTATAGTTTTTAACACTTCTTTTTAATCAAAGTATTTCTAATTTATATAATTATTTTCCTTTGCAGGCTCTCATTGTTTGCGTAGCTATCATCGCTATTGTCAGTGCTGTTCCCATCGAGGAAGCCATTCCCCAGGGCATTGAAGGTGCTGCCTCCGAAACTGTTAACCCCTCCGACGATCAATCATTTTTGTTGAAATTGAAATTGTTGAAGAAACTCTTGCTCCTCGGTTAATTAATTTCACTATTTAGTTAATACATTTTTAGTTATGTCGCTTTTAATATAAAACAAACAAAACTACTAATAATGTTCAATAGTTTTAAGTTAATGCAAACTTCTTTTATAATACTAATTTTAGTTAAATAAATATATAAAAACACTAGCTTGACCCGGTGCGCTTCGCTACCCCTGTCGTAGTCTATGTTGGAAATTTCAATAAAATCGTTTCGGCCGTTTAGTATTTATTGTTTAAGAACTAAAGGTACCAATTTTACAGGTTTTCCCCCTGTTTACCCCTTTCTGGTCCAAGTATTGAATAAACTTATAGCCTATTGACGCTTTCAAGTAAGGATCTATCAACGTTCCAAATTTCAATAAAATCGATTCAGCCGTTTAGGCGTGATGCTCAAACAAACAAACTTACAAAGACATTTATATATTTATATAGATTATAAAAAAAAAAAAAACAATTCAGATTTGTATTTCACATACAATTTATTTAAAAGGGGTTTAAAAATAAGGATTATATGAGAAAAATCAAAAATTTTGTAGAACTGAATTCAGATATCTTGTATTTTGAGTTTCGAAATGAAAAAAAAGTGAAACATATCAATAAACCATAGATGAAATCTGTGAATCCGAAATCATAGGATACTAATATTTCACCTCTTACAGTTATGCTAATTTAAAAGTAGAAAATTTTACAATATGCTTCGAAACTTTCAAAAGTGTTTTCATTAATTTTATATCTGTGCTTACAAATTCAAATTTACAGATTACAGCCAATATAACTAAGAGTCACTCAATTTTGGACATTTATATAACACAGTGAAGCAAAAGTGAACGAAAGAAATGTGCAGGAGTTCTCATGTAGCCATTCTGTTGGAGTCCATAGATTATGGAAATAGTTATAGTTTTTCTCGATCACTTCGTTTTAGTAAAATAGTGGTATTCTAAAACTTACAACTTCAAAACATCATAAATATTTTCTTTTGAAACTAATTTTAAAATGATTTATTTTGTTTAAAGGCTATAAGTCTTTTTATTTTAAACAGAAAAAGATTTGTAAAAATCAGTTGGAAAATGGCTGAGTTACGGCAGTTTAAAGCAGAATACTGTCGACTATGATTTAAAAAAATGGAACAGCAACCATAACTCATTAATTTTTAATTGATTTTTATTTACTTACATACATATGTATTTTGGAAAGCTATTTTAATATGATTTTTTACTAAAATAATAAAAAAAATATTTTACTGCTTTACAATCAAATTAGAGCTTGAAGAAAATTAAAATTTGTTAAAAAATTTATGTTTTTTTAAACTTAAACGACCGTAACTAATCATTTTCCTACCGATGTTTTTTTGAAGTTGTAAGTTTTAGAATATTGGAGTACTAATCGAAGTGATCGAGAACTTTCCGAACTCTATTTACTCCAATAAAACAGAATTGCTATATGAGAACCCCTGCATATTTTTGGTGTAGCACAGTGTAATTATCCCTATTGTCAAATTTGATTGGGTACATAAAATTTAGGATGTGTAGACGGCAATTGCCGTATGTAGCAATTCATTGCCCAATGATTGCTCTTAAGGCACTAATCGCAAAAATTCCAATAAATTCAAGTATAACTGATTTTTCATTTCAAAAACTCTTGTAGCTGTTTCTAAAAAACGTACTTAAATATTTTGATCACCCTTGAAACCTTTTAAAGCTCTCTTCTATCTTATTTACTGCACTTTTTACAAACTAAGTTCATTAACCAGGACAAATATGGGAAGTCCATGTTGTGTTATCAAACGTTGATTAAAGTGTTTTAAAGTTTCCCGATAGCAATCATTTTTTTTCTTTTTTTCTTAAAAAGTATACTTATATTTTATATATTGAAGTCAAAATTTATGTAAAGTAAGCTACTCTTTATAGACGTGATTAATTGATGAGTGCCTTCAGGACATTGTTTTTCCCTCATATAGCAACATGTAGTTTGGTTTTCTTTGTAACTTTTTACATAAAATTTTAAGAAATGTCTTGTCGAGTGGACAAATGTTTCAAATTATCTGATTTGAATGATGAACAATTAGAAAAGTTGTTTTCAATAAAAATTTACAAACTATACTAACTAAAACCCGACTGTGTTTCAATCTCTAAAGCCTCAAGGGTGCATTAAGTCACTCATTTAGTTTTTTCCACCTGGCAGGTAAACCATTGATTGTACAAACTTTAAAATGTTGTTTTTAAATTAGATGCCAAACAAACATTCATAATATAATTTTCTTTTTAAATATGGGAAATTCAAGAGCTATTAAGATACTTACTCTGTGTTGAAAATTGCACAAACATCAGCGCAAAGGTTGACTTTTTCTGGTCGTTTGAAATTTGGCCCCGCATTTGGAAAAAGGAGCACCACAATAATTGTCTTTTTTTGCTCACAGCAGTAACGCATTTTTATTAATTTGTTTATGTTTTTTATTTATTTTTTTCCGTTTTCAATTTGTTCACGACACTTTTTATTAATTTTTTATGTTTTTAAATTAATTTTTCCGTTTTCAATTAGTCCACGACACTTTTTATGTTTTTAATTTATTTTGTAAGTTTTCATTTTGTCACACGTTACACTTACTCTGTGTTGGGAACTGCACAAACATCAGCGCAGAGGTTGACTTTCTCTGGACATTTGAAATTTGGCCCCGCATTTGGCAAAAGGAGCACCACAATAATTTTCGTTTTTTGCACACAGCAGTAACACATTTTTAATAATTTGTTTATGTTTTTTATTTATTTTTTTCCGTTTTCAATTTGTTCACGACACTTTTTATTAATTTATTTTTTTTTTTGTTATCAATTAGTTCACGACACTTTTTATGTTTTTAATTTATTTTGTTAGTTTTCATTTTGTCACACGTTACACTTACTCTGTGTTGGAAACTGCACAAACATCAGCGCAGAGGTTGACTTTCTCTGGACCTTTGAAATTTGGCCCCCCATTTGGCAAAAGGAGCACCACTATAATTTTTTTTTTTTTTTTGCACACAGCAGTAACGGATTTTTATTAATTTGTTTATATTTTTTACTTATTTTTTCCGTTTTCAATTTGATCACGACACTTTTTATTAATTTTTTTCCGTTTTTAATTTGTTCACGACACTTTTTTATGTTTTTAATTTATTTTGTTAATTTTCATTTTGACACACGTTACAAAAATAAAAATATTTGAAAAAAAAAACAATTTCCCTCTAAAAATGTAAGCAAATTTTGACAAACACAGTAAAGGGCAAAAAATGATCAGCTGATTAGTTGTGTTAATACGCCCTGATTTGTTTTTTGAAATTATTCCATTCAATTATTTTGAATTACATAAGTTATGTTCGCGTACTTGATAATTTGTACAAATTATCATTGGAAGTTACGAAGATTCTCTTCTAAACTTGCTTTTTTTCACACAGTAAGTCTGTGTTCAATTTTGTATGTCAAAATCAAGGCGAATTTATAGAAGGTGACGACAGAACTACAACAAATGCAACATATACAAAAACAACAGGTACTTTGTGTTGGTTAAAAGATAAGTGAACTGTCAATATTGCCTGGTCTTGTTTTTGATTTTGCAACTGAATAACAAAAAAATCAGCTGTTCTTCTGAGGTCACCTTCTATAAATTTGCCTTGTTCAAAACCTAATAGACACCATAGTGAAAATACAAAAGAGAATTGAAGAGACTTGCCGGTACAAGCAAGTGTGTACCCCTCTTCTTTCTTGACACCTTTCTCTAAATAAACTCACACTTGCGGCAAGAAAACTTGCCCTGTTTAAAATCACACTTGGATATTTTTTATTCAAAAGTACCCGAATACACCTATAGTTATATAAATTTAACGACTATTCATTGTCATAACATAGAACAACCCTGTGTTCACTGATATACGAAATACAACTCTGGTCGTTGTGTATAACAGTTTTTATTGTTGTTATTGTGTCTATTGAACTACAAGGAATTGTCACCTTGACAGCCACAAAAAAAGACAATTTTATTTTTTGGAATGAGATAAAAAGGTCATACGAAAAGCCACTCAATAAAAGTTCCACAAAAAAAGAACTGAAAATTAGCCAATTAATTACCAAAAATAGAATAAATGTTAATCAATCGCTAAAAGTTACGTACATACATATATTTTCTAGCCTAAAACACAAATTCCAACAAAAGTTCAAAGAACAGAAAACAAAGAGCAGGCAGTAAAATATAGAAAAGAAATTGAAAAGAAAAAAAAAATACTGATTGAAGAGAAAAAAATGACGGGTACATTTAGCGTGAAGTTAAAATCGAAAAATGGTCAATTCATTGTTAAGGATTTATCAAACAAAACGACGGTAGCTGATCTCAAACAACGTGTGGCGCAAGCAACACAAATAAGAGAACCTCAACTGCACATACTGATGGGTTTTCCACCCAGACCACTGGATTTGGCGCACAATAGCCAGCAGCGTACGCTTGAGGGCTGTGGTATATCGAGTGGTGAGACATTGATTGTTGAAGAAAAACCTGAATCGGAAGTTGTTGTTGAGGCCACTCTAGAGGATGACGAAGCTTTAGCCAGACGTTTACAGGCCGAGGAGGAGGAACAACAGTTACGGGAAGTAGTGGCTGCAGCCACCGTCGCCAATACTAATACTAGTGAAATACCTGATGTGGATTTGTCGCTTCCCGGTTCGAGTGGCAACTTTAATGGTATACTCTTGAAAAAAGTGGTACCTGCCGACAATTCCTGCTTATTCACCAGTGTGCGTTTCGTACTCAACGGCAAGGTAGACAACGAGGGCAGTGAAATGATGCGTCATATAATTGCCCAAGAGGTGGCGGCCAACCTTCAAGAATATAATGATGCAGTTTTGGGTAAATCAAATGCGGAGTATTGTGCATGGATACAAAAACCCGATTCATGGGGTGGCGCTATCGAGGTAGCCATACTCTCTAGTTACTATGGCATTGAAATTGATGTCGTTGATATTCAAAATGCAATTATTAATCGTTTTGGTGAAGATAAAAATTATGGACTAAGAGTTTTTCTACTATTTGATGGCATTCACTACGACCCATTGTATATGGAAACAGATGGTGTAAGTAAAAAAATCATGTTTAAACTTATATAACATTTAATTGATATTATTTTCATTAGGGCGGTTCGCCGGCTACTATCTTCCCCGTTGAGGAAATGGGTGTCTATCAGCAGGCTGAACAATTGGCCAAAGAAGCCAAATCATCACGTCAATTTACCAATGTCGATAAATTCTCTTTACGCTGTTTGCAGTGCGACGTTATGCTTGTCGGGCAATTGCAGGCCACCCAACATGCTAAAGCTACAGGACATGCAAATTTTGGGGAAATTTAATATCTCTTAATATTGGGGTCGCTTTATATGTTTGCCTTTTGCGTATTTATCTATTATTTAATAACACAATGGGTCTTGCCAGCCAATTCCATACTCTGAAACATCACTTTATCCAAAAATCCTCAACTCAACAAAGTAATAAAAAGGAATCGCGAAATAAAACAACACAAATTAAAAACAATTCTCATTGTCTGTTCTTAATTTGATATGCTAATGCTTGCATAACATTTTGAAGTAGTCGTTGTAGTAGTTTTAAATTCATTTAACAACAACAAAAAAATAATACCATCTAAAACCTCATTATTACTTTTAAACATTTATCGAAATTGTTCATCAATAACCCTGTACTACTATAATTTTTACGCTAAAATTTTATTTTGTTGGAAATTTTCATTTCATGTAGAAAGACTAATAACACGTTTGTTCTCAATATAGAAATTATTTATTTTTTATTTTTACATTTACGAAATTTATTTGTTAATTTATTAAACTCGTACATAAAGAAACATGAATTTCATATATTGCTAAATTATTAAATAACACACTATTTTAACAAAATTTAACTAAATAAATATTCATTGATTTAAAGAGGGAGGGAGGCTAAGAAAATTTTAAATTGCGAACGGAAATGTATATAAATCCGAGATCACCATATACAGATTTATAATAACATTTGTACTTTATTTCTCTGTCTGACTAGGTTTACAGATAAACAACCAATCAAGTTCTGCCCCTGATGGCTATAAGTACCGACCACTGACTTAAATTGGGAAATGTACTTAAGCTATGAACATTTACCTTGACATACATATATTCAGTAAATGCTTTGAAAGATGAAGTTGCTTCTTTTGTTCAAATTTCACGAAATATTTAAACGAATATTCGGGTAGCAATACATTTATTCGTAAGACTCTTTCAGATACGCGTGTAAGAAACATAATTAGAAATATTTTTTTATAGAAAAATTAAATTCATTCTTTTAGAAATAAATTCTCAGAGCAATGAATGAACGTGTTTTAAAAATTACCAAAAAAATATTTAATTAAAATTTGAAAGTGGATATGCCGAATGTTAAATACCAAAGTATGTATACTTTAAGACAAATATTGAAAATTTTTTTGTTAAAACTATTTTTTTTAGTGAAAATACCGAGGTACTCGTGATGATTCATCATGAAAAATATAGAAAATACTAACGGAATGACAAACTTATATATATAAACTTACAAATATTTTTGAAATTTGTTATTCACTTTTCTAATTGCCCACAAAAGTTATGTATGTTTAAATTCGAAATAGAATGTGAAATATTTAAGGATATTTTTTGAGGTTATAACGTTTTAAAGCCTTACAATATTTAAACGGCCATACGGTTTTGGTATCAAGATAAATGAAAGCTTTCATTTGACACTAATGGTATTCATATATCGCTGTAGTTGTGTTTGGATATAAATGCTACTGTACTGGACATACATTTTTGTTTTCTAAATATAAATTTTATCCAAGGAGGTTACTGTTCGAAATTGTGTACTAAATACATTGTAAATCGAAAAGATTCCCTTTCGAATTAGGGAGTAACCCTCCAAGGTTGACTACCGATACCGTTATTATTTACCGAAGGGTTAAATAATAACGGTAACGCTAATTTGTATTATTTCGTTAACCATATTCTTCAACTAAGGCAATCATACTCGCAATAATACTGACTTGGTATCAAGTAAAAAAAGATACTTATACCTACATTAAACTTTCCTGAATCTTAGTTTGTTTTTGAAATTCGTGTAATTATACATTACATACTCATATTTTAAATTATTTATTTTAATTCCATTAGACAATTACATTTTTTTAAAAATTTCGCTAGATTTATAAAATCAAAGTATATTTGAATAAAACTTCATACTTTCTATGAAGTTGTTACCCATGGTGGCGTCATAGGTGCAGGATTTTGTAAATATGACATGACCACAGCACTTACACTTAACATGAATGATGATAAGACCTATAATAAAGAAGAAATTAACAATAAAATCCAACAAATTGCAATAATTGTGTTAAAAACCTACCTGTTTGGCGTCATCACTGACACGAGAACTGGCAAAACTTATACAGGAACAGTACAATGCAAACCAAGCACACCATTTCAATTTCATCATTAATCCACACATAGAGAAGATCATGCCTTAATTATACAATTGCAATTAATTAAAATGTAAAGATTAAAACCTGAAAAAGCCCTACCTAAAATATTCATGTAGTCAGGTGTTAAATCTTCATTGTTAGTGCCGCTGCCATTTTGTCCTTGATTTTGTGGTGGCTTGTAGCGATTAACTTTTTCTTTGCGTCTGGGATCTACAGAGGAGTTCATATTTTTATTTATTTTAACAATTTAAATAAATTACAACTCGAACAAAAAACTAGGTCGTCTAGTGGAAAAGATAAAAAAGATAATTAGAAAAGTCAAAGAAAAAAATGTCAACAATGACGTTTGACATTTTATGTTCATAGTGTAAAAACGACTGATACAAATGCAACACTGCACTGGGTTGTTTTGTTGCTGTTAGAAAACTTTCATATTTAGCGAAAAAAAATTTGCCGGCATGACCAAAAACCAGTTTTATTATATGAAGTTTAAAAGCCTATAAGCTGGGAGGATCATCAAAGAAAATAAATCGAATAGAAATACACGGGTGTGTGTGAAATTTATTGATCATAAGCAATAACAGTTCATGAATTTTTTTAAATATAATATTAGAGTTGCCACTTTATGTGTAATTTTTCTTCTGCTATGTAATTTCGGAATCAGTCATGTGTAATTTACAATTATTATGCTGGCAACACTTGAAAACATTCATTTAGAAATAAAATCAGACGGAAATTATAATTTTTACAGTTTCTTTGAAATTAACATCACAAGTAAACATAAATAATATAAAATTAATATTGAAATTGATTAAAAATAAAGATAACTCCATTTCTCTAGTTTGATAGCGTTTAGTTTACAAAAAAAAAAAACATGTCTCAAATGCGAAACAAGTATAACGGTAAATGGCCAACTGCTGCTGACCTTGAAAATGACTTCATTAAAATGGAAAATAATTTAGAAAATATGGTTGGTTTGAAAATTTAATATTCTAATTGTCTAAATGAACATTGTTTGTTTTTGTTTTCAGAATAAAACGTTTATAAATAAAAT
This sequence comes from Calliphora vomitoria, assembly GCA_942486065.2. Taxonomy (NCBI): domain Eukaryota; kingdom Metazoa; phylum Arthropoda; class Insecta; order Diptera; family Calliphoridae; genus Calliphora; species Calliphora vomitoria. Next base: position 40,677,887 of record OW818031.2, read on the forward strand.
GTTAAAAACATTAAACTCTATAATGGTAGCTGTTCAACACAATGAATCTGGTGTTTTTAATGTCATTCTAAAATGGTTTCGTTTATACTTGGTAAGTATTGTAAAATGACAAAATAAAATGGAAAAATAGTTTTGTATTTTTTTTTTTTAGAATGTTCACATCTCAATTAATCCCGATAATAAAAAATTACTAAAATATTACGAAAGCTCTGTGCCCACAATTATAACATACATAATAGGATGTTTACAATATAAAACCAAAGAGCTGCCAAATTATCATTATAATTTATTAGAGATATTAGAAGAAATTTTGGAAAATGTGCCGCCCAAGATATTAAATGAAATTACAAAATTCGAAATTGGAACCATGTCAGTATATTAGTATATTATAGTTAAAATTTTATATATATATATTTAAAGTTTAATTTAATGTAATTAATTTGTTTCTTATATAAACAGAGGTTGCTTATGGAATCCTATAGATATAGCTGGAGACTTTAATACTCAATCAAAGGCTTTAAAAATACTGTCCATATTATTAAAACAATTTGATGACGTAAGACAAAACGAAGAGCTTAAGTGTATTAAATGGACAAATTTAAATTTATTTCAAGATAAATTAAAAATAGTTGTTCAAGAATCGAAATTATCTTATATTCAAGAAAATGTAAGTTTTATATACAACAGGCGCGAATCCAGCTCAACCAAATATACATAATTATTTTAATATCATGAGTTCCAAACGAATTAACCTTGGGTCTTCTGATTTTGATCGTGTTCGAGAAACAAATACCCTTTAGAGTTATTCGCGAGTCAAAATTCACGAATTTTAATTTCTGGAAAAACTAAAAAAATTTAAATATTGTGTATCTTTAAATATGAAGCTGATGACAGATTTTATTGATACTAAATAATTATACTACATAATACAAAAACATATTTGTTTTTAAAAAAATGCATTCATGATGCAAATGCCGTTTTCATATGCACTTTCCACCTTAAATTTAAATTTGTTTCAAATAATCTTAAAAAGTGTTAAAATGATTTAACAACTAAATAAAATTTTTTTGTGGCCACAGTGGAGAACATTTTTATATTTTTTTAATTATGTAGTGTAAAGGGCACATAATTATCTTTTAAATGCACTTTAAATCAATCAAATCCAACATCATAAATTGTGAAAAATTGAAATTTAAAAGGATATAAATTAAAATGTTCAAACAACTACAAAGGATATGGTCAAAATCGGATGACCCAAGACTTAAATTTGTGTTTCATGATGTATATAATTTAATTCAAATTCAATTTCATTTTATTTTCAGTCTACCCGCGAATTACTAAATAATTATAATATGAATTTATCAAAGAATATTTTGGTGTATTCATTTTGCTGCACATCGGCCGTAATGGACAATAAATATACATTTTATAAACCCTTGGTGAGTTAGTAAATATTAAATTTTAATAATATACACAATTAATTAAAGTAATTGTTTTTAGAATCTTAAAAACTTTTGGATTGATATAAACTACAGCCCGAAAACATTGTCTTACAAAGCTCGTTTTAAATTGAATTCGAAATCTAAATATGAAAATATTGATGTCATTCTAAAGGTTCAAAAGATGAAACTGTAAGACAGCTCTATATATATAAAGTTTTAATTATTTGTTAATAATATCCTCTTCCTGATTTAGGGAAAACAATATTTTTTTAGTTTATTTCAAAACCCCAGGTGAATTTTCCAAATATTCAAAATATTTTGAAAATGTTACAAATAATGTAATACAATTTACATTAACAAATGAGGAGGTTCAACGTTTACAACACAATAGTTATATAATGGAGTACTTTAACAGTTTAAATGAATCAGCAGCTAATGTAAAACCTATTAAAACATATAGGAAAGATAATAAAACACATAGGGAAGATCAAAATATATTTGATTCATTGAAAAATGAAATGTCTACAAATTTGCAAGGTATGTAAGTGGTAAATGATATAAATATCTTTCAAAATACCACCGTAAACTATTATACACCATTTCCAATTGCAATTCAGAAGTTTATAATATTTTAAACAATTTTAATTATATGTATATAAGAAAATTTCACAAATGTCCAATTTAATTTCAGAAATTTCCTGTTATATTTTAGAGTATTCTAATCCTATTTCAGAATTTTCTATTTGTATTTCTGAATATTATATTTTTGAAATACAAATAGAGAAATCCGATATACAATTAGAAAATTTTGAAATATAATTAGAAATTTCTGAAATACAATTAGAAATTTCTGAAATACAATTAGAAACTTATGAAGTACAATTGGAAATGGTGTAAAAGCATACAATAAGTAAATATAAATATTTTCAAATATTTTAGAAAATAAAAGTAAAATGCCAACCTGTAACAGAGGCTCAAATCTCTTTAAAAAATCATATAATTTCCTTATTGACTCAACGCCGGAACAAAATGTGAACCCTGAAAATACAGCAGCTTCTTTAAAAAGCCTAGTTGAATCTCCTAAAACTTCTAAAAATGCTGCAAATGAAATGAAAAAACATCCCATTAGGAAATTGCGTAATAGAAAGAAATTCTTTACATCATTGATAACGGACGACACCGATGACGAAATCATAAATAAGAAAACACAAAGAAAAAAAACAAAAAATAGAAAGCCAAGGTAAGAATAAGTTATATACATATCTATGTCCAATTCACAATCGTAGCATTGTATCGTTGTATGTCGTAATTTTTTTTTATAAATGTTTTGTTTTTGTTTCAAATGATTAGTTTGGAAAATATTTATGACATTTAACGCTACGACACCGATTGTGAATTGGACAATAAATTTAAGACTTATTGTCCTGTATAAAACTATTATATTCTAATTAAAATAGACAAACTAAATCTGGCGACAAACAAATCTGTAAAGTAACGCCCACAGTAGATTTGACCAAAATTGAAAATATGGAGTCTATAAAGCAGAATATTAATGTAAATACAACACACAAAGATGAGATACAAAAAAAGTGTTCACCACTTATCACAACTCAATACTGTGCAGAGGTATTGAAACAGGTTGCCGATATTTATGATGTTGGTGATACCACATATGCGAAGCCTTGTCAATCCTATCGTAATTTTAAAACTCAGCCAAATCCAGTTTCACAATTAACTAATGTTAAAAGCAGTACGAAAGCTAGAAATCGCAAGAAAAAAGTGGACAAAATTGATAATGAGTCGAGTGTTGAGAAAATAAGAAAACTAACAAATAGTTATGCTGAGGAAAATAAAGAGAATGTAAGTATGTACATATTTCTAAATGGAATGTAATCATATCCGTCAGTCAGTAGAAATCAATTTTCCGAAGTCCTGCTTCGATTGCTATTAAAAATCGGGAAAATGGGTCCACAAATAGCTAAGATATAAGCAAAAAAACACAAATACCCCGATTTATATTTATTTTTTGCTAAGTCATGTACATTGGCAATATGTACCAGCTATTAAGACACTTTTTAGATTTTCAATCCAAAATTTTATTATTACATTTGTTTTTTATTCTTATATAGATTAATCCTCAAATTCCTGCTACAGATTCTAAAATTTCCGTATTAGCAAAAACCAAAAGTATTATATCACCAGTAAGTACTTGAACAAAACTGCATTGACCTATAGATCTAAAAACAAATCTATTATATTTGTCGATTTTCTAGCATCTCTTCGAAACACAGTGTAGTGATGAGACCCCTCCAACAAAAAAATTACCTTCAACCATAAAAACTAATCAAAATTTAGATGGTGCAGAAAATATAGAAGTTGACTTAACACTAGATGAACAAAACCAAAGTAATGGCATTAATAATGAAATTGTATCGAGCTGTGACTCTATAGAATGCGAAGAAGTTCGTGGTATAAACGAAAATTCTATAAAGGATTTGGCATATATTTGTACTCCTACCAAATCTATACTGTACAATAGCAGTGAAGTGAATACACCTAGACCAAGTTGTATGAATATATCAGATGTAAATGATTCAGATATGGAAATAACACAAGTTGCTAATACTCATAATTTTATAATGGACCGGCTAACTGAAAACAATCATCATGAACATAACGTTGTACAACAAACTAATGATTTGGATATGAAAATAACACATATTTTTAATGCTAATCCAAAAAATATAATGGAACGAAAAAACACCGCTAATCTACAAACAGATTATGATAATATGGAAGTACCAATTTATCTAGAACAAATTTTAAATGATTTTGAATATAATTCAGATGACAAATTTGATTCGAGTCATAAAACTCAAACTAAACAAACCAATGTCAATGTAATGGCTAAACTTGTGATTACTAATGACTCTGCAGATCGTGATTATTATAGGGATTGTGTTATTTTTCAAAAACGTATAGATGAGGCAGAAGACTCTGGTAGCTCTGAAGATGATGGTCATTGCAATGAATCTGCTCAATGCCAAAAGAATTATAAAAGAAATACTAATCACAATTTGGCACACTTAAATCAGAATTTATGCCAACAAAATGCTACATGGTCTACACCAGGTAATTATTAAAATTTTTGAGGCTCGTTTACACTGCAGGAAATTATTAACATTTTACACGATCACAACACTCATTCAATTCTATTTATTACTTTCTCAGATAAAACAAATAACATTTCAACGAATCTAACTACAACAATGGCTACCAAATGCCAAGTAACTCCCACAGCAATCATCATGCATCAAATTCAAGTTAGTGCTAAAAAATCTGTTATACTTAGAAACAAAAAACCAAGGAAGGCTATAAAAGCCAACAAAAGTTTAAATGGCTACTTTCAAAATATCAATTCCAATAAGGAATTAATCGAATTGCGAAAACAAGATGTGGCGTTACAAAATCAAAATTCAAGTAACTTCCACGAAAGAACTTCAGGTAATGTGTTGCCATTGATAGACCATAAAGCTTCAAGCTATAATACAAAACACAAACCAGCTAATTTACCGATTGCTTTGCATCATCAACTTACAAAACTTATGAATAGAAATGGCACATTTAATTCAAGTATAAATGCTAATAATCTATATGAAACTCCATCCACAAATCCACCAACTCAAACACAGTATAATGAAGATTTTGAAAAGAATTTTGAGCAACGATCAAGTTCCTGTATTTCAAATACCACTGAAGAGGGTGAAAATATTTTCTTAAATAGCAATGATAACACACTATATAACTTTATAAGAGCACCGATAGAAAATGCAGAAAATTCGTTTAAAAGTGGTAAGTGCAGTAAAATATCTATTCAGTAGTGTTTTATATTTGAAATAAAAAGTCCAATTACGGAGTGGTAAGGGTATATATAATTTTGTTAACCAAAAACTCGTAACTTACAAACTTGTTTTTTATTGAATAGTCGACTTCTTATCACATAACGTAATTGAATGCTAGACTTCAATATATGTCTATTTAATGGTACTGAAATTTAATTTGCATTCCATTCAAAAAAATTACTGGTAATGAAATTTAATCTCATTATTTGTACTTATTACTGCAATTTTTCTCAGTAATCTGTACATGTAAATTAGGTAAAGGCATATCAGATTTTTTTATTAACCGAAGTATAGCCACTTTAATGTTTTACTGGATTTTCATATAAAAAATAGATTTTTGATTGAAAATATAAGAGTCCACAAATGATCGTCCACTATTTCCTGACTTATAGCCATTTTATGTTTTAGTTGATTTTCATATAAAAAATTGATTTTTGGTTGAAAATATAAGTGATCACGGATGATCGTCCTTTTTCTATTTGGACCACTATTTACCGACTTATAGCCACATTTATGTTGTACTTGATTTTCATATAAAAAATCGATTTTTGTTTGAAAATATAATAGATCACAGATAATCGTCCTTTTTCTATTTGGACCACTATTTACCGACTTATAGCCACTTTTACGTTTTACTTGATTTTCATATAAAAAGCGATTTTTGGTTGAAAATATAAGTGATCACAGATGATCGTCCTTTTTCCATTTGGACCTCCATTTACCAACTTATTATCACTTTTATGTTTTACTTGATTTTCATATAAAAAATCGATTTTTGTTTGAAAATATAAGTGATCACAGATGATCGTCCTTTTTCTATTTGGACCACTATTTACCGACTTATAGCCACTTTTATGTTTTACTTGATTTTCATATAAAAAATCGATTTTTGTTTGAAAATATAATAGATCACAGATAATCGTCCTTTTTCTATTTGGACCACTATTTACCGACTTATAGCCACTTTTATGTTTTACTTGATTTTCATATAAAAAGCGATTTTTGGTTGAAAATATAAGTGCTCACAGATAATCGTCCTTTTTCCATTTGGACCTCCATTTACCAACTTATTATCACTTTTATGTTTTACTTGATTTTCATATAAAAAATCGATTTTTGTTTGAAAATATAAGTGATCACAGATGATCGTCCTTTTTCTATTTGGACCACTATTTACCGACTTATAGCCACTTTTATGTTTTACTTGATTTTCATATAAAAAATCGATTTTTGTTTGAAAATATAATAGATCACAGATAATCGTCCTTTTTCTATTTGGACCACTATTTACCGACTTATAGCCACTTTTACGTTTTACTTGATTTTCATATAAAAAGCGATTTTTGGTTGAATATATAAGTGATCACAGATAATCGTCCTTTTTCTATTTGGACCACTATTTACCGACTTATAGCCACTTTTATGTTTTACTTGATTTTCATATAAAAAATCGATTTTTTGTTGAAAATATACGTGATCACAGATGATCGTCCTTTTTCTAGTTGGACCACTATTTACTGACTTATAGCCATTTTATGTTTTACTTGATTTATATATAAAAAATTGATTTTTGGTTGAAAATATAAGTGATCACAAATGATCGTCCTTTTTCTATTTGGACCACTATTTACCGACTTATAGCCACTTTTATGTTTTGCTTGATTTTCATATCAAAAAAAATTTTTTTCATTTGGACCACTATTCAACGACTTATTGCCACTTCACGACTTATTCCCACCAAAACATAAGTGATCACTGATGATCGTTCTTTTTCTATTTGGACCAATATTTACTGACTTATAGCCATTTTATGTTTTACTTGATTTATATATAAAAAATTGATTTTTGGTTGAAAATATAAGTGATCACAGATGATCGTCCTTTTTCCATTTGGACCACTATTTACCGACTTATAGCCACTTTTATGTTTTACTTGATTTTCATGTAAACAATTTATTTTTGGTTGAAAATATAAGTGATCACAGATGCTCGACATTTTTCCATTTCTACCACTATTTACCGACTTGTAGCCATTTTTTGTTTTACTTGATTTTCATATAAAAAATCGACTTTTGGTTGAAAATATAAGTGATCACGGATGATCGTCCTTTTTCTATTTGGACCACTATTTACCGACTTATAGCCACTTTTATGTTTTACTTCATTTTCATATAAAAAATCGATTTTTGTTTGAAAATATAAGTGATCACTGATGATCGTCCCTTTTCCATTTGGACGGCTATTCAACGGCTTATAACCACTTTTATGTTTTACTTGATTTTCATATAAAAAATAGATTTTGTCAAAAATCGAAGTGATCACTGATGATCGTCCTTTTCCTATTTGGACCACTATTTACCGACTTATAGCCAATTTTATGTTTTACTTGATTTTCATATAAAAAATCGATTTTGTAAAAAATCGAAGTGATCACTGATGATCGTCCTTTTTCAATTTGGACCACTATTTACCGACTTATAGCCACTTTTATGTTTTACTTGATTTTCATATAAAAAATCGATTTTTGTTTGAAAATATAAGTGATCACTGACGATCGTCCCTTTTTCAGTTGGACCACTATTTATCGACTTATAGCCATTTTTTGTTTTTTATGTTTTACTTGATTTTCATATAAAAAATCGATTTTTGTTTGAAAATATAAGTGATCACAGATGATCGTCCTTTTTCCATTTGGACCACTATTTACCGACTTATAGCCAATTTTATGTTTTACTTGATTTTCATATAAAAAAATTAATTATTTTTCAAAATATAAGTGATCACAGACGATTGTCCTTTTTCTATTTGGACGGCTATTTACCGACTTATAGCCACTTTTATGTTTTACTTGATTTTCATATAAAAAATCGATTTTTGTTTGAAAATATAAGTGATCACTGACGATCGTCCCTTTTTCAGTTGGACCACTATTTATCGACTTATAGCCATTTTTTGTTTTTTATGTTTTACTTGATTTTCATATAAAAAATCGATTTTTGTTTGAAAATATAAGTGATCACAGATAATCGTCCTTTTTCTATTTGGACCACTATTTACCGACTTATAGCCAATTTTATGTTTTACTTGATTTTCATATAAAAAAATTAATTATTTTTCAAAATATAAGTGATCACAGACGATTGTCCTTTTTCTATTTGGACGGCTATTTACCGACTTATAGCCACTTTTATGTTTTACTTGATTTTCATATAAAAAATCGATTTTTGTTTGAAAATATAAGTGATCACAGATAATCGTCCTTTTTCTATTTGGACGGCTATTTACCGACTTATAGCCACTTTTATGTTTTACTTGATTTTCATATAAAAAATCGATTTTTGTTTGAAAATATTAGTGATCACTGATGATCGTCCTTTTTCTATTTGGACGACTATTTACCGACTTATAGCCACTTTTATGTTTTACTTGATTTTCATGTAAAAAATCCATTTTTGGTTGAAAATATAAGTGATCACAGATAATCGTCCTTTTTCTATTTGGACGGCTATTTACCGACTTATAGCCACTTTTATGTTTTACTTGATTTTCATATAAAAAATCGATTTTTGTTTGAAAATATTAGTGATCACTGATGATCGTCCTTTTTCTATTTGGACGGCTATTTACCGACTTATAGCCACTTTTATGTTTTACTTGATTTTCATATAAAAAATCGATTTTTGTTCGAAAATATAAGTGATCACAGATGATCGTCCTTTTTCCATTTGGACCACTATTTACCGACTTATAGCCATTTTTATGTTTTACTTGATTTTCATATAAAAAATCGATTTATGTTTGAAAATATAAGTGATCACAGATAATCGTCCTTTTTCTATTTGGACGGCTATTTACCGACTTATAGCCACTTTTATGTTTTACTTGATTTTCATATAAAAAATCGATTTTTGTTTGAAAATATTAGTGATCACATATGATCGTCCTTTTTCCATTTGGACCATTATTTATATACTGATAGCCACTTTTATGTTTTGCTTGATTTTCATATATAAAATGGATTTTTGTTCGAAAATATGTGATCACAGATGATCGTCCTTTTTCCATTTGGACCACTATTTACCCACTTATAGCCACTTTTATGTTTTACTTGATTTTCATATAAAAAATCGATTTATGTTTGAAAAGTGATCACAGATAATCGTCCTTTTTCTATTTGGACGGCTATTTACCGACTTATAGCCACTTTTATGTTTTGCTTGATTTTCATATAAAAAATCGATTTTTGGTTGAAAATATAAGTGATCACATATGATCGTCCTTTTTCCATTTGGACCATTATTTATATACTTATAGCCACTTTTATGTTTTGCTTGATTTTCATATATAAAATGGATTTCTGGTTGAAAATATAAGTGATCACATATAATCGTCCTTTTTCCATTTGGACCTCTATTTACCGACTTATAGCCACTTTTATGTTTTGCTTGATTTTCATATAAAAATCGGATTTCTAGTTGGAAATATAAGTGATCACTGATGATCGTCCTTTTTCCATTTGGACCACTATTTACCGACTTAAAGCCACTTTTATGTTTTACTTGATTTTCATATAAAAATCTGTTTTTGTTGAAAGTATCACAGATGATCATCCTTTTTCCATTTGGATCTATATTTACCGACTTATAGCTACTCTTATGTTTTACTTGATTTTCATATAAAAAATCGATTTTTGTTTGAAAATATAAGTGATCACTGATGATCGTCCCTTTTCCATTTGGACGGCTATTCAACGGCTTATAACCACTTTTATGTTTTACTTGATTTTCATATAAAAAATAGATTTTGTCAAAAATCGAAGTGATCACTGATGATCGTCCTTTTCCTATTTGGACCACTATTTACCGACTTATAGCCAATTTTATGTTTTACTTGATTTTCATATAAAAAATCGATTGTGTAAAAAATCGAAGTGATCACTGATGATTGTCCTTTTTCTATTTGGACCACTATTTACCGACTTATAGCCACTTTTATGTTTTACTTCATTTTCATATAAAAAATCGATTTTTGTTTGAAAATATAAGTGATCACTGATGATCGTCCCTTTTCCATTTGGACGGCTATTCAACGGCTTATAACCACTTTTATGTTTTACTTGATTTTCATATAAAAAATAGATTTTGTCAAAAATCGAAGTGATCACTGATGATTGTCCTTTTTCAATTTGGACCACTATTTACCGACTTATAGCCACTTTTATGTTTTACTTGATTTTCATATAAAAAATCGATTTTTGTTTGAAAATATAAGTGATCACTGACGATCGTCCCTTTTTCAGTTGGACCACTATTTATCGACTTATAGCCATTTTTTGTTTTTTATGTTTTACTTGATTTTCATATAAAAAATCGATTTTTGTTTGAAAATATAAGTGATCACAGATGATCGTCCTTTTTCTATTTGGACCACTATTTACCGACTTACAGACAGTTTTATGTTTAACTTGATTTTCATATAAAAAATTGATTTTTGTTTGAAAATATAAGTGATCACAGATGATCGTCCTTTTTCCATTTGGACCACTATTTACCGACTTATAGCCACTTTTATGTTTTACTTGATTTTCATATAAAAAATCGATTTTTGTTTGAAAATATAAGTGATCACAGATAATCGTCCTTTTTCTATTTGGACCACTATTTACCGACTTATAGCCAATTTTATGTTTTACTTGATTTTCATATAAAAAAATTAATTATTTTTCAAAATATAAGTGATCACAGACGATTGTCCTTTTTCTATTTGGACGGCTATTTACCGACTTATAGCCACTTTTATGTTTTACTTGATTTTCATATAAAAAATCGATTTTTGTTTGAAAATATTAGTGATCACTGATGGTCGTCCTTTTTCTATTTGGACGGCTATTTACCGACTTATAGCCACTTTTATGTTTTACTTGATTTTCATATAAAAAATCGATTTTTGTTTGAAAATATAAGTGATCACAGATAATCGTCCTTTTTCTATTTGGACGGCTATTTACCGACTTATAGCCACTTTTATGTTTTACTTGATTTTCATATAAAAAATCGATTTTTGTTTGAAAATATTAGTGATCACTATCACTGATGATCGTCCTTTTTCTATTTGGACGGCTACTTACCGACTTATAGCCACTTTTATGTTTTACTTGATTTTCATATAAAAAATCGATTTTTGTTCGAAAATATAAGTGATCACAGATGATCGTCCTTTTTCCATTTGGACCACTATTTACCCACTTATAGCCACTTTTATGTTTTACTTGATTTTCATATAAAAAATCGATTTTTGTTTGAAAATTTTAGTGATCACTGATGATCGTCCTTTTTCTATTTGGACGGCTATTTACCGACATATAGCCACTTTTATGTTTTACTTGATTTTCATATAAAAAATCGATTTTTGTTTGAAAATATTAGTGATCACTGATGATCGTCCTTTTTCTATTTGGACGGCTATTTACCGACTTATAGCCACTTTTATGTTTTACTTGATTTTCATATAAAACATCGATTTTTGTTCGAAAATATAAGTGATCACAGATGATCGTCCTTTTTCCATTTGGACCACTATTTACCCACTTATAGCCACTTTCATGTTTTACTTGATTTTCATATAAAAAATCGATTTATGTTTGAAAATATAAGTGATCACAGATAATCGTCCTTTTTCTATTTGGACGGCTATTTACCGACTTATAGCCAATTTTATGTTTTACTTGATTTTCATATAAAAAAATTAATTATTTTTCAAAATATAAGTGATCACAGACGATCGTCCTTTTTCTGTTTGGACCACTATTTACCGACTTATAGCCACTTTTATGTTTTACTTGATTTTCATATAAAAAATTAATTTTTTTCCAAAATATAAGTGATCACACATGATCGTCCTTTTTTCATTTGGACGGCTATTTACCGACTTATAGCCACTTTTATGTTTTACTTGATTTTCATATAAAAAATCGATTTTTGTTTGAAAATATTAGTGATCACTGATGATCGTCCTTTTTCTATTTGGACGGCTATTTACCGACTTATAGCCACTTTTACGTTTTACTTGATTTTCATATAAAAAGCGATTTTTGGTTGAATATATAAGTGATCACAGATAATCGTCCTTTTTCTATTTGGACCACTATTTACCGACTTATAGCCACTTTTATGTTTTACTTGATTTTCATATAAAAAATCGATTTTTTGTTGAAAATATACGTGATCACAGATGATCGTCCTTTTTCTAGTTGGACCACTATTTACTGACTTATAGCCATTTTATGTTTTACTTGATTTATATATAAAAAATTGATTTTTGGTTGAAAATATAAGTGATCACAAATGATCGTCCTTTTTCTATTTGGACCACTATTTACCGACTTATAGCCACTTTTATGTTTTGCTTGATTTTCATATCAAAAAAAATTTTTTTCATTTGGACCACTATTCAACGACTTATTGCCACTTCACGACTTATTCCCACCAAAACATAAGTGATCACTGATGATCGTTCTTTTTCTATTTGGACCAATATTTACTGACTTATAGCCATTTTATGTTTTACTTGATTTATATATAAAAAATTGATTTTTGGTTGAAAATATAAGTGATCACAGATGATCGTCCTTTTTCCATTTGGACCACTATTTACCGACTTATAGCCACTTTTATGTTTTACTTGATTTTCATGTAAACAATTTATTTTTGGTTGAAAATATAAGTGATCACAGATGCTCGACATTTTTCCATTTCTACCACTATTTACCGACTTGTAGCCATTTTTTGTTTTACTTGATTTTCATATAAAAAATCGACTTTTGGTTGAAAATATAAGTGATCACGGATGATCGTCCTTTTTCTATTTGGACCACTATTTACCGACTTATAGCCACTTTTATGTTTTACTTCATTTTCATATAAAAAATCGATTTTTGTTTGAAAATATAAGTGATCACTGATGATCGTCCCTTTTCCATTTGGACGGCTATTCAACGGCTTATAACCACTTTTATGTTTTACTTGATTTTCATATAAAAAATAGATTTTGTCAAAAATCGAAGTGATCACTGATGATCGTCCTTTTCCTATTTGGACCACTATTTACCGACTTATAGCCAATTTTATGTTTTACTTGATTTTCATATAAAAAATCGATTTTGTAAAAAATCGAAGTGATCACTGATGATCGTCCTTTTTCAATTTGGACCACTATTTACCGACTTATAGCCACTTTTATGTTTTACTTGATTTTCATATAAAAAATCGATTTTTGTTTGAAAATATAAGTGATCACTGACGATCGTCCCTTTTTCAGTTGGACCACTATTTATCGACTTATAGCCATTTTTTGTTTTTTATGTTTTACTTGATTTTCATATAAAAAATCGATTTTTGTTTGAAAATATAAGTGATCACAGATGATCGTCCTTTTTCCATTTGGACCACTATTTACCGACTTATAGCCAATTTTATGTTTTACTTGATTTTCATATAAAAAAATTAATTATTTTTCAAAATATAAGTGATCACAGACGATTGTCCTTTTTCTATTTGGACGGCTATTTACCGACTTATAGCCACTTTTATGTTTTACTTGATTTTCATATAAAAAATCGATTTTTGTTTGAAAATATAAGTGATCACTGACGATCGTCCCTTTTTCAGTTGGACCACTATTTATCGACTTATAGCCATTTTTTGTTTTTTATGTTTTACTTGATTTTCATATAAAAAATCGATTTTTGTTTGAAAATATAAGTGATCACAGATAATCGTCCTTTTTCTATTTGGACCACTATTTACCGACTTATAGCCAATTTTATGTTTTACTTGATTTTCATATAAAAAAATTAATTATTTTTCAAAATATAAGTGATCACAGACGATTGTCCTTTTTCTATTTGGACGGCTATTTACCGACTTATAGCCACTTTTATGTTTTACTTGATTTTCATATAAAAAATCGATTTTTGTTTGAAAATATAAGTGATCACAGATAATCGTCCTTTTTCTATTTGGACGGCTATTTACCGACTTATAGCCACTTTTATGTTTTACTTGATTTTCATATAAAAAATCGATTTTTGTTTGAAAATATTAGTGATCACTGATGATCGTCCTTTTTCTATTTGGACGACTATTTACCGACTTATAGCCACTTTTATGTTTTACTTGATTTTCATGTAAAAAATCCATTTTTGGTTGAAAATATAAGTGATCACAGATAATCGTCCTTTTTCTATTTGGACGGCTATTTACCGACTTATAGCCACTTTTATGTTTTACTTGATTTTCATATAAAAAATCGATTTTTGTTTGAAAATATTAGTGATCACTGATGATCGTCCTTTTTCTATTTGGACGGCTATTTACCGACTTATAGCCACTTTTATGTTTTACTTGATTTTCATATAAAAAATCGATTTTTGTTCGAAAATATAAGTGATCACAGATGATCGTCCTTTTTCCATTTGGACCACTATTTACCGACTTATAGCCATTTTTATGTTTTACTTGATTTTCATATAAAAAATCGATTTATGTTTGAAAATATAAGTGATCACAGATAATCGTCCTTTTTCTATTTGGACGGCTATTTACCGACTTATAGCCACTTTTATGTTTTACTTGATTTTCATATAAAAAATCGATTTTTGTTTGAAAATATTAGTGATCACATATGATCGTCCTTTTTCCATTTGGACCATTATTTATATACTGATAGCCACTTTTATGTTTTGCTTGATTTTCATATATAAAATGGATTTTTGTTCGAAAATATGTGATCACAGATGATCGTCCTTTTTCCATTTGGACCACTATTTACCCACTTATAGCCACTTTTATGTTTTACTTGATTTTCATATAAAAAATCGATTTATGTTTGAAAAGTGATCACAGATAATCGTCCTTTTTCTATTTGGACGGCTATTTACCGACTTATAGCCACTTTTATGTTTTGCTTGATTTTCATATAAAAAATCGATTTTTGGTTGAAAATATAAGTGATCACATATGATCGTCCTTTTTCCATTTGGACCATTATTTATATACTTATAGCCACTTTTATGTTTTGCTTGATTTTCATATATAAAATGGATTTCTGGTTGAAAATATAAGTGATCACATATAATCGTCCTTTTTCCATTTGGACCTCTATTTACCGACTTATAGCCACTTTTATGTTTTGCTTGATTTTCATATAAAAATCGGATTTCTAGTTGGAAATATAAGTGATCACTGATGATCGTCCTTTTTCCATTTGGACCACTATTTACCGACTTAAAGCCACTTTTATGTTTTACTTGATTTTCATATAAAAATCTGTTTTTGTTGAAAGTATCACAGATGATCATCCTTTTTCCATTTGGATCTATATTTACCGACTTATAGCTACTCTTATGTTTTACTTGATTTTCATATAAAAAATCGATTTTTGTTTGAAAATATAAGTGATCACTGATGATCGTCCCTTTTCCATTTGGACGGCTATTCAACGGCTTATAACCACTTTTATGTTTTACTTGATTTTCATATAAAAAATAGATTTTGTCAAAAATCGAAGTGATCACTGATGATCGTCCTTTTCCTATTTGGACCACTATTTACCGACTTATAGCCAATTTTATGTTTTACTTGATTTTCATATAAAAAATCGATTGTGTAAAAAATCGAAGTGATCACTGATGATTGTCCTTTTTCTATTTGGACCACTATTTACCGACTTATAGCCACTTTTATGTTTTACTTCATTTTCATATAAAAAATCGATTTTTGTTTGAAAATATAAGTGATCACTGATGATCGTCCCTTTTCCATTTGGACGGCTATTCAACGGCTTATAACCACTTTTATGTTTTACTTGATTTTCATATAAAAAATAGATTTTGTCAAAAATCGAAGTGATCACTGATGATTGTCCTTTTTCAATTTGGACCACTATTTACCGACTTATAGCCACTTTTATGTTTTACTTGATTTTCATATAAAAAATCGATTTTTGTTTGAAAATATAAGTGATCACTGACGATCGTCCCTTTTTCAGTTGGACCACTATTTATCGACTTATAGCCATTTTTTGTTTTTTATGTTTTACTTGATTTTCATATAAAAAATCGATTTTTGTTTGAAAATATAAGTGATCACAGATGATCGTCCTTTTTCTATTTGGACCACTATTTACCGACTTACAGACAGTTTTATGTTTAACTTGATTTTCATATAAAAAATTGATTTTTGTTTGAAAATATAAGTGATCACAGATGATCGTCCTTTTTCCATTTGGACCACTATTTACCGACTTATAGCCACTTTTATGTTTTACTTGATTTTCATATAAAAAATCGATTTTTGTTTGAAAATATAAGTGATCACAGATAATCGTCCTTTTTCTATTTGGACCACTATTTACCGACTTATAGCCAATTTTATGTTTTACTTGATTTTCATATAAAAAAATTAATTATTTTTCAAAATATAAGTGATCACAGACGATTGTCCTTTTTCTATTTGGACGGCTATTTACCGACTTATAGCCACTTTTATGTTTTACTTGATTTTCATATAAAAAATCGATTTTTGTTTGAAAATATTAGTGATCACTGATGGTCGTCCTTTTTCTATTTGGACGGCTATTTACCGACTTATAGCCACTTTTATGTTTTACTTGATTTTCATATAAAAAATCGATTTTTGTTTGAAAATATAAGTGATCACAGATAATCGTCCTTTTTCTATTTGGACGGCTATTTACCGACTTATAGCCACTTTTATGTTTTACTTGATTTTCATATAAAAAATCGATTTTTGTTTGAAAATATTAGTGATCACTATCACTGATGATCGTCCTTTTTCTATTTGGACGGCTACTTACCGACTTATAGCCACTTTTATGTTTTACTTGATTTTCATATAAAAAATCGATTTTTGTTCGAAAATATAAGTGATCACAGATGATCGTCCTTTTTCCATTTGGACCACTATTTACCCACTTATAGCCACTTTTATGTTTTACTTGATTTTCATATAAAAAATCGATTTTTGTTTGAAAATTTTAGTGATCACTGATGATCGTCCTTTTTCTATTTGGACGGCTATTTACCGACATATAGCCACTTTTATGTTTTACTTGATTTTCATATAAAAAATCGATTTTTGTTTGAAAATATTAGTGATCACTGATGATCGTCCTTTTTCTATTTGGACGGCTATTTACCGACTTATAGCCACTTTTATGTTTTACTTGATTTTCATATAAAACATCGATTTTTGTTCGAAAATATAAGTGATCACAGATGATCGTCCTTTTTCCATTTGGACCACTATTTACCCACTTATAGCCACTTTCATGTTTTACTTGATTTTCATATAAAAAATCGATTTATGTTTGAAAATATAAGTGATCACAGATAATCGTCCTTTTTCTATTTGGACGGCTATTTACCGACTTATAGCCAATTTTATGTTTTACTTGATTTTCATATAAAAAAATTAATTATTTTTCAAAATATAAGTGATCACAGACGATCGTCCTTTTTCTGTTTGGACCACTATTTACCGACTTATAGCCACTTTTATGTTTTACTTGATTTTCATATAAAAAATTAATTTTTTTCCAAAATATAAGTGATCACACATGATCGTCCTTTTTTCATTTGGACGGCTATTTACCGACTTATAGCCACTTTTATGTTTTACTTGATTTTCATATAAAAAATCGATTTTTGTTTGAAAATATTAGTGATCACTGATGATCGTCCTTTTTCTATTTGGACGGCTATTTACCGACTTATAGCCACTTTTATGTTTTACTTGATTTTCATATAAAAAATCGATTTTTGTTTGAAAATATAAGTGATCACAGATGATCGTCCTTTTTCCATTTGGACCACTATTTACCCACTTATAGCCACTTTTATGTTTTACTTGATTTTCATATAAAAAATCGATTTTTGTTTGAAAATATTAGTGATCACTATCACTGATGATCGTCCTTTTTCTATTTGGACGGCTATTCAACGGCTTATAACCACTTTTATGTTTTACTTGATTTTCATATAAAAAATAGATTTTGTCAAAAATCGAAGTGATCACTGATGATCGTCCTTTTCCTATTTGGACCACTATTTACCGACTTATAGCCAATTTTATGTTTAACTTGATTTTCATATAAAAAATCGATTTTGTAAAAAATCGAAGTGATCACTGATGATTGTCCTTTTTCAATTTGGACCACTATTTACCGACTTATAGCCACTTTTATGTTTTACTTGATTTTCATATAAAAAATCGATTTTTGTTTGAAAATATAAGTGATCACTGACGATCGTCCCTTTTTCAGTTGGACCACTATTTATCGACTTATAGCCATTTTTTGTTTTTTATGTTTTACTTGATTTTCATATAAAAAATCGATTTTTGTTTGAAAATATAAGTGATCACAGATGATCTTCCTTTTTCTATTTGGACCACTATTTACCGACTTACAGACAGTTTTATGTTTAACTTGATTTTCATATAAAAAATTGATTTTTGTTTGAAAATATAAGTGATCACAGATGATCGTCCTTTTTCCATTTGGACCACTGTTTACCGACTTATAGCCACTTTTATGTTTTACTTGATTTTCATATAAAAAATCGATTTTTGGTTGAAAATATAAGTGATCACAGATAATCGTCCTTTTTCTATTTGGACCACTATTTACCGACTTATAGCCAATTTTATGTTTTACTTGATTTTCATATAAAAAAATTAATTATTTTTCAAAATATAAGTGATCACAGACGATTGTCCTTTTTCTATTTGGACGGCTATTTACCGACTTATAGCCACTTTTATGTTTTACTTGATTTTCATATAAAAAATCGATTTTTGTTTGAAAATATTAGTGATCACTGATGATCGTCCTTTTTCTATTTGGACGGCTACTTACCGACTTATAGCCACTTTTATGTTTTACTTGATTTTCATATAAAAAATCGATTTTTGTTCGAAAATATAAGTGATCACAGATGATCGTCCTTTTTCCATTTGGACCACTGTTTACCGACTTATAGCCACTTTTATGTTTTACTTGATTTTCATATAAAAAAATTAATTATTTTTCAAAATATAAGTGATCACAGACGATTGTCCTTTTTCTATTTGGACGGCTATTTACCGACTTATAGCCACTTTTATGTTTTACTTGATTTTCATATAAAAAATCGATTTTTGTTTGAAAATATTAGTGATCACTGATGGTCGTCCTTTTTCTATTTGGACGGCTATTTACCGACTTATAGCCACTTTTATGTTTTACTTGATTTTCATATAAAAAATCGATTTTTGTTTGAAAATATAAGTGATCACAGATAATCGTCCTTTTTCTATTTGGACGGCTATTTACCGACTTATAGCCACTTTTATGTTTTACTTGATTTTCATATAAAAAATCGATTTTTGTTTGAAAATATTAGTGATCACTATCACTGATGATCGTCCTTTTTCTATTTGGACGGCTACTTACCGACTTATAGCCACTTTTATGTTTTACTTGATTTTCATATAAAAAATCGATTTTTGTTCGAAAATATAAGTGATCACAGATGATCGTCCTTTTTCCATTTGGACCACTATTTACCCACTTATAGCCACTTTTATGTTTTACTTGATTTTCATATAAAAAATCGATTTTTGTTTGAAAATATTAGTGATCACTGATGATCGTCCTTTTTCTATTTGGACGGCTATTTACCGACATATAGCCACTTTTATGTTTTACTTGATTTTCATATAAAAAATCGATTTTTGTTCGAAAATATAAGTGATCACAGATGATCGTCCTTTTTCCATTTGGACCACTATTTACCCACTTATAGCCACTTTTATGTTTTACTTGATTTTCATATAAAAAATCGATTTTTGTTTGAAAATATTAGTGATCACTGATGATCGTCCTTTTTCTATTTGGACGACTATTTACCGACTTATAACCACTTTTATGTTTTACTTGATTTTCATGTAAAAAATCGATTTTTGGTTGAAAATATAAGTGATCACAGATAATCGTCCTTTTTCTATTTGGACCACTATTTACCGACTTATAGCCACTTTTATGTTTTACTTGATTTTCATATAAAAAATCGATTTTTGTTTGAAAATATTAGTGATCACTGATGATCGTCCTTTTTCTATTTGGACGGCTATTTACCGACTTATAGCCACTTTTATGTTTTACTTGATTTTCATATAAAAAATCGATTTTTGTTCGAAAATATAAGTGATCACAGATGATCGTCCTTTTTCCATTTAGACCACTATTTACCGACTTATAGCCACTTTTATGTTTTACTTGATTTTCATATAAAAAATCGATTTTTGTTTGAAAATATTAGTGATCACATATGATCGTCCTTTTTCCATTTGGACCATTATTTATATACTGATAGCCACTTTTATGTTTTGCTTGATTTTCATATATAAAATGGATTTTTGTTCGAAAATATGTGATCACAGATGATCGTCCTTTTTCCATTTGGACCACTATTTACCCACTTATAGCCACTTTTATGTTTTACTTGATTTTCATATAAAAAATCGATTTATGTTTGAAAAGTGATCACAGATAATCGTCCTTTTTCTATTTGGACGGCTATTTACCGACTTATAGCCACTTTTATGTTTTGCTTGATTTTCATAAAAAAAATCGATTTTTGGTTGAAAATATAAATGATCACATATGATCGTCCTTTTTCCATTTGGACCATTATTTATATACTTATAGCCACTTTTATGTTTTGCTTGATTTTCATATATAAAATGGATTTCTGGTTGAAAATATAAGTGATCACATATAATCGTCCTTTTTCCATTTGGACCTCTATTTACCGACTTATAGCCACTTTTATGTTTTGCTTGATTTTCATATAAAAATCGGATTTCTAGTTGGAAATATAAGTGATCACTGATGATCGTCCTTTTTCCATTTGGACCACTATTTACCGACTTAAAGCCACTTTTATGTTTTACTTGATTTTCATATAAAAATCTGTTTTTGTTGAAAGTATCACAGATGATCATCCTTTTTCCATTTGGATCTATATTTACCGACTTATAGCTACTCTTATGTTTTACTTGATTTTCATATAAAAATCGATTTTTGGTTGAAAATATAAGTGATCACAGATAATCGTCCTTTTTCTATTTGGACCACTATTTACCGACTTATAGCCACTTTTATGTTTTACTTGATTTTCATATAAAAAATTAATTTTTTTCCAAAATATAAGTGATCACACATGATCGTCCTTTTTTCATTTGGACGGCTATTTACCGACTTATAGCCACTTTTATGTTTTACTTGATTTTCATATAAAAAATCGATTTTTGTTTGAAAATATTAGTGATCACTGATGATCGTCCTTTTTCTATTTGGACGGCTATTTACCGACTTATAGCCACTTTTATGTTTTACTTGATTTTCATATAAAAAATCGATTTTTGTTTGAAAATATAAGTGATCACAGATGATCGTCCTTTTTCCATTTGGACCACTATTTACCCACTTATAGCCACTTTTATGTTTTACTTGATTTTCATATAAAAAATCGATTTTTGTTTGAAAATATTAGTGATCACTATCACTGATGATCGTCCTTTTTCTATTTGGACGGCTATTTACCGACTTATAGCCACTTTTATGTTTTACTTGATTTTCATATAAAAAATCGATTTTTGTTTGAAAATATAACTGATCACAGATAATCTTCCTTTTTCTATTTGGACGGCTATTTACCGACTTATAGCCACTTTTATGTTTTACTTGATTTTCATATAAAAAATCGATTTTTGTTTGAAAATATTAGTGATCACTGATGATCGTCCTTTTTCTATTTGGACGGCTATTTACCGACTTATAGCCACTTTTATGTTTTACTTGATTTTCATATAAAAAATCGAATTTTGTTTGAAAATATTAGTGATCACTGATGATCGTCCTTTTTCTATTTGGACGACTATTTACCGACTTATAGCCACTTTTATGTTTTACTTGATTTTCATATAAAAAATCGATTTTTGTTTGAAAATATTAGTGATCACTGATGATCGTCCTTTTTCTATTTGGACGGCTATTTACCGACTTATAGCCACTTTTATGTTTTACTTGATTTTCATATAAAACATCGATTTTTGTTCGAAAATATAAGTGATCACAGATGATCGTCCTTTTTCCATTTGGACCACTATTTACCCACTTATAGCCACTTTTATGTTTTACTTGATTTTCATATAAAAAATCGATTTTTGTTTGAAAATATTAGTGATCACTATCACTGATGATCGTCCTTTTTCTATTTGGACGGCTATTCAACGGCTTATAACCACTTTTATGTTTTACTTGATTTTCATATAAAAAATAGATTTTGTCAAAAATCGAAGTGATCACTGATGATCGTCCTTTTCCTATTTGGACCACTATTTACCGACTTATAGCCAATTTTATGTTTAACTTGATTTTCATATAAAAAATCGATTTTGTAAAAAATCGAAGTGATCACTGATGATTGTCCTTTTTCAATTTGGACCACTATTTACCGACTTATAGCCACTTTTATGTTTTACTTGATTTTCATATAAAAAATCGATTTTTGTTTGAAAATATAAGTGATCACTGACGATCGTCCCTTTTTCAGTTGGACCACTATTTATCGACTTATAGCCATTTTTTGTTTTTTATGTTTTACTTGATTTTCATATAAAAAATCGATTTTTGTTTGAAAATATAAGTGATCACAGATGATCTTCCTTTTTCTATTTGGACCACTATTTACCGACTTACAGACAGTTTTATGTTTAACTTGATTTTCATATAAAAAATTGATTTTTGTTTGAAAATATAAGTGATCACAGATGATCGTCCTTTTTCCATTTGGACCACTGTTTACCGACTTATAGCCACTTTTATGTTTTACTTGATTTTCATATAAAAAATCGATTTTTGGTTGAAAATATAAGTGATCACAGATAATCGTCCTTTTTCTATTTGGACCACTATTTACCGACTTATAGCCAATTTTATGTTTTACTTGATTTTCATATAAAAAAATTAATTATTTTTCAAAATATAAGTGATCACAGACGATTGTCCTTTTTCTATTTGGACGGCTATTTACCGACTTATAGCCACTTTTATGTTTTACTTGATTTTCATATAAAAAATCGATTTTTGTTTGAAAATATTAGTGATCACTGATGATCGTCCTTTTTCTATTTGGACGGCTACTTACCGACTTATAGCCACTTTTATGTTTTACTTGATTTTCATATAAAAAATCGATTTTTGTTCGAAAATATAAGTGATCACAGATGATCGTCCTTTTTCCATTTGGACCACTGTTTACCGACTTATAGCCACTTTTATGTTTTACTTGATTTTCATATAAAAAATCGATTTTTGGTTGAAAATATAAGTGATCACAGATAATCGTCCTTTTTCTATTTGGACGGCTATTTACCGACTTATAGCCACTTTTATGTTTTACTTGATTTTCATATAAAAAATCGATTTTTGTTTGAAAATATTAGTGATCACTGATGATCGTCCTTTTTCTATTTGGACGGCTACTTACCGACTTATAGCCACTTTTATGTTTTACTTGATTTTCATATAAAAAATCGATTTTTGTTCGAAAATATAAGTGATCACAGATGATCGTCCTTTTTCCATTTGGACCACTATTTACCCACTTATAGCCACTTTTATGTTTTACTTGATTTTCATATAAAAAATCGATTTTTGTTTGAAAATATTAGTGATCACTATCACTGATGATCGTCCTTTTTCTATTTGGACGGCTATTTACCGACATATAGCCACTTTTATGTTTTACTTGATTTTCATATAAAACATCGATTTTTGTTCGAAAATATAAGTGATCACAGATGATCGTCCTTTTTCCATTTGGACCACTATTTACCCACTTATAGCCACTTTTATGTTTTACTTGATTTTCATATAAAAAATCGATTTTTGTTCGAAAATATTAGTGATCACTGATGATCGTCCTTTTTCTATTTGGACGACTATTTACCGACTTATAACCACTTTTATGTTTTACTTGATTTTCATGTAAAAAATCGATTTTTGGTTGAAAATATAAGTGATCACAGATAATCGTCCTTTTTCTATTTGGACCACTATTTACCGACTTATAGCCACTTTTATGTTTTACTTGATTTTCATATAAAAAATCGATTTTTGTTTGAAAATATTAGTGATCACTGATGATCGTCCTTTTTCTATTTGGACGACTATTTACCGACTTATAGCCGCTTTTATGTTTTACTTGATTTTCATATAAAAAATCGATTTTTGTTCGAAAATATAAGTGATCACAGATGATCGTCCTTTTTCCATTTAGACCACTATTTACCGACTTATAGCCACTTTTATGTTTTACTTGATTTTCATATAAAAAATCGATTTTTGTTTGAAAATATTAGTGATCACATATGATCGTCCTTTTTCCATTTGGACCATTATTTATATACTGATAGCCACTTTTATGTTTTGCTTGATTTTCATATATAAAATGGATTTTTGTTCGAAAATATGTGATCACAGATGATCGTCCTTTTTCCATTTGGACCACTATTTACCCACTTATAGCCACTTTTATGTTTTACTTGATTTTCATATAAAAAATCGATTTATGTTTGAAAAGTGATCACAGATAATCGTCCTTTTTCTATTTGGACGGCTATTTACCGACTTATAGCCACTTTTATGTTTTGCTTGATTTTCATATAAAAAATCGATTTTTGGTTGAAAATATAAGTGATCACATATGATCGTCCTTTTTCCATTTGGACCATTATTTATATACTTATAGCCACTTTTATGTTTTGCTTGATTTTCATATATAAAATGGATTTCTGGTTGAAAATATAAGTGATCACATATAATCGTCCTTTTTCCATTTGGACCTCTATTTACCGACTTATAGCCACTTTTATGTTTTGCTTGATTTTCATATAAAAATCGGATTTCTAGTTGGAAATATAAGTGATCACTGATGATCGTCCTTTTTCCATTTGGACCACTATTTACCGACTTAAAGCCACTTTTATGTTTTACTTGATTTTCATATAAAAATCTGTTTTTGTTGAAAGTATCACAGATGATCATCCTTTTTCCATTTGGATCTATATTTACCGACTTATAGCTACTCTTATGTTTTACTTGATTTTCATATAAAAATCGATTTTTGGTTGAAAATATAAGTGATCACAGATAATCGTCCTTTTTCTATTTGGACCACTATTTTCCGACTTATAGCCAATTTTATGTTTTACTTGATTTTCATATAAAAAAATTAATTATTTTTCAAAATATAAGTGATCACAGACGATCGTCCTTTTTCTATTTGGACCACTATTTACCGACTTATAGCCACTTTTATGTTTTACTTGATTTTCATATAAAAAATCGATTTATGTTTGAAAAGTGATCACAGATAATCGTCCTTTTTCTATTTGGACGGCTATTTACCGACTTATAGCCACTTTTATGTTTTGCTTGATTTTCATATAAAAAATCGATTTTTGGTTGAAAATATAAGTGATCACATATGATCGTCCTTTTTCCATTTGGACCATTATTTATATACTTATAGCCACTTTTATGTTTTGCTTGATTTTCATATATAAAATGGATTTCTGGTTGAAAATATAAGTGATCACATATAATCGTCCTTTTTCCATTTGGACCTCTATTTACCGACTTATAGCCACTTTTATGTTTTGCTTGATTTTCATATAAAAATCGGATTTCTAGTTGGAAATATAAGTGATCACTGATGATCGTCCTTTTTCCATTTGGACCACTATTTACCGACTTAAAGCCACTTTTATGTTTTACTTGATTTTCATATAAAAATCTGTTTTTGTTGAAAGTATCACAGATGATCATCCTTTTTCCATTTGGATCTATATTTACCGACTTATAGCTACTCTTATGTTTTACTTGATTTTCATATAAAAATCGATTTTTGGTTGAAAATATAAGTGATCACAGATAATCGTCCTTTTTCTATTTGGACCACTATTTACCGACTTATATCCAATTTTATGTTTTACTTGATTTTCATATAAAAAAATTAATTATTTTTCAAAATATAAGTGATCACAGACGATCGTCCTTTTTCTATTTGGACCACTATTTACCGACTTATAGCCACTTTTATGTTTTACTTGATTTTCATATAAAAAATTAATTTTTTTCCAAAATATAAGTGATCACACATGATCGTCCTTTTTTCATTTGGACGGCTATTTACCGACTTATAGCCACTTTTATGTTTTACTTGATTTTCATATAAAAAATCGATTTTTGTTTGAAAATATTAGTGATCACTGATGATCGTCCTTTTTCTATTTGGACGGCTATTTACCGACTTATAGCCACTTTTATGTTTTACTTGATTTTCATATAAAAAATCGATTTTTGTTTGAAAATATAAGTGATCACAGATGATCGTCCTTTTTCCATTTGGACCACTATTTACCCACTTATAGCCACTTTTATGTTTTACTTGATTTTCATATAAAAAATCGATTTTTGTTTGAAAATATTAGTGATCACTATCACTGATGATCGTCCTTTTTCTATTTGGACGGCTATTTACCGACTTATAGCCACTTTTATGTTTTACTTGATTTTCATATAAAAAATCGATTTTTGTTTGAAAATATAACTGATCACAGATAATCTTCCTTTTTCTATTTGGACGGCTATTTACCGACTTATAGCCACTTTTATGTTTTACTTGATTTTCATATAAAAAATCGATTTTTGTTTGAAAATATTAGTGATCACTGATGATCGTCCTTTTTCTATTTGGACGACTATTTACCGACTTATAGCCACTTTTATGTTTTACTTGATTTTCATATAAAAAATCGAATTTTGTTTGAAAATATTAGTGATCACTGATGATCGTCCTTTTTCTATTTGGACGACTATTTACCGACTTATAGCCACTTTTATGTTTTACTTGATTTTCATATAAAAAATCGATTTTTGTTTGAAAATATTAGTGATCACAGATGATCGTCCTTTTTCTATTTGGACGGCTATTTACCGACTTATAGCCACTTTTATGTTTTACTTGATTTTCATATAAAACATCGATTTTTGTTCGAAAATATAAGTGATCACAGATGATCGTCCTTTTTCCATTTGGACCACTATTTACCCACTTATAGCCACTTTTATGTTTTACTTGATTTTCATATAAAAAATCGATTTATGTTTGAAAATATAAGTGATCACAGATAATCGTCCTTTTTCTATTTGGACGGCTATTTACCGACTTATAGCCACTTTTATGTTTTACTTGATTTTCATATAAAAAATCGATTTTTGTTTGAAAATATTAGTGATCACTGATGATCGTCCTTTTTCTATTTGGACGACTATTTACCGACTTATAGCCACTTTTATGTTTTACTTGATTTTCATGTAAAAAATCGATTTTTGGTTGAAAATATAAGTGATCACAGATAATCGTCCTTTTTCTATTTGGACGCCTATTTACCGACTTATTATAGCCACTTGTATGTTTTACTTGATTTTCATATAAAAAATCGATTTTTGTTTGAAAATATAAGTGATCACAGATAATCGTCCTTTTTCTATTTGGACGGCTATTTACCGACTTATAGCCACTTTTATGTTTTACTTGATTTTCATGTAAAAAATCGATTTTTGTTTGAAAATATAAGTGATCACAGATAATCGTCCTTTTTCTATTTGGACGGCTATTTACCGACATATAGCCACTTTTATGTTTTACTTGATTTTCATATAAAAAATCGATTTTTGTTTGAAAATATTAGTGATCACTGATGATCGTCCTTTTTCTATTTGGACGACTATTTACCGACTTATAGCCACTTTTATGTTTTACTTGATTTTCATGTAAAAAATCGATTTTTGGTTGAAAATATAAGTGATCACAGATAATCGTCCTTTTTCTATTTGGACGCCTATTTACCGACTTATTATAGCCACTTTTATGTTTTACTTGATTTTCATGTAAAAAATCGATTTTTGTTTGAAAATATAAGTGATCACAGATAATCGTCCTTTTTCTATTTGGACGGCTATTTACCGACATATAGCCACTTTTATGTTTTACTTGATTTTCATATAAAAAATCGATTTTTGTTTGAAAATATTAGTGATCACTGATGATCGTCCTTTTTCTATTTGGACGACTATTTACCGACTTATAGCCACTTTTATGTTTTACTTGATTTTCATGTAAAAAATCGATTTTTGGTTGAAAATATAAGTGATCACAGATAATCGTCCTTTTTCTATTTGGACGCCTATTTACCGACTTATTATAATCACTTGTATGTTTTACTTGATTTTCATATAAAAAATCGATTTTTGTTTGAAAATATAAGTGATCACAGATAATCGTCCTTTTTCTATTTGGACGGCTATTTACCGACTTATAGCCACTTTTATGTTTTACTTGATTTTCATATAAAAAATCGATTTTTGTTTGAAAATATAAGTGATCACAGATGATCGTCCTTTTTCCATTTGGACCACTATTTACCGACTTATAGCCACTTTTATGTTTTACTTGATTTTCATATAAAAAATCGATTTTTGTTTTCCTTTTTCTATTTGGACCACTATTTACCGACTTATAGCCACTTTTGTGTTTTACTTGATTTTCATATAAAAAATCGATTTTTGTTTGAAAATATAAGTTATCACTGATGATCGTCCTTTTTCTATTTGGACCACTATTTACCGACTTATAGCCACTATTATGTTTCACTTGATTTTCATATAAAAAATCGATTTTTGTTTGAAAATATAAGTGATCACTATTTTTATGTTTTACTTGATTTTCATATAAAAAATCGATTTTTGTTTGAAAATATAAGTGATCACAGACGATCGTCCTTTTTCTATTTGGACCACTATTTACCGACTTATAGCCACTTTTATGTTTTACTTGATTTTCATATAAAAAATCGATTTTTGTTTGAAAATATAAGTGATCACAGATAATCGTCCTTTTTCTATTTGGACGGCTATTTACCGACTTATAGCCACTTTTATGTTTTACTTGATTTTCATGTAAAAAATCGATTTTTGTTTGAAAATATAAGTGATCACAGATAATCGTCCTTTTTCTATTTGGACGGCTATTTACCGACTTATAGCCACTTTTATGTTTTACTTGATTTTCATATAAAAAATCGATTTTTGTTTGAAAATATTAGTGATCACAGATGATCGTCCTTTTTCTATTTGGACCACTATTTACCGACTTATAGCCACTTTTGTGTTTTACTTGATTTTCATATAAAAAATCGATTTTTGTTTGAAAATATAAGTGATCACTGATGATCGTCCTTTTTCTATTTGGACCACTATTTACCGACTTATAGCCACTATTATGTTTCACTTGATTTTCATATAAAAAATCGATTTTTGTTTGAAAATATAAGTGATCACTATTTTTATGTTTTACCAGATTTTCATATAAAAAATCGGTTTTTTGTTGAAAATACAAGTGATCAGATGTGGTCGTCGTTTTTCCATTTGGAATACTATTTACTGACTTATAGCCACTTTCATGTTTTACTTGATTTTCATATAAAAAATCGATTTTTGGTTGAAAATATAAGTGATCACTGATGATCGTCCTTTTTCCATATGGACCACTATTTACCGACTTATAGCCACTTTTATGTTTTACTTGATTTTCATGTAAAAAATCGATTTTTGTTCGAAAATATAAGTGATCACAGATAATCGACCTTTTTCTATTTGGACGGCTATTTACCGACTTATAGCCACTTTTATTACTTGATTTTCATATAAAAATCGATTTTTTGTTGAAAATATAAGTGATCACATATGATCGTCCTTTTTCTATTTGGACCACTATTTACTGACTTATAGCCACTCTTAGGTTTTACTTGTGATCACTGATGATCGTCCTTTTTCTATTTGGACGACTATTTACCGACTTATAGCCACTTTTATGTTTTACTTGATTTTCATATAAAAAATCGATTTTTGGTTGAAAATATAAGTGATCACAGATAATCGTCCTTTTTCCATTTGGACCACTATTTACCGACTTATAGCCACTTGTATGTTTTACTTGATTTTCATATAAAAAATTGATTTTTGGTTGAAAATGTAAGTGATCACTGATGACCATCCTTTTTCTATTTGGACCACTATTTACCGACTTATAGCCACTTTTATGTTTTACTTGATTTTCATATAAAAAATCGATTTTTGTTTGAAAATATAAGTGATCACTGATGATCGTCCTTTTTCTATTTGGACCACTATTTACCGACTTATAGCCACTTTTATGTTTTACTTGATTTTCACATAAAAAATCGATTTTTGTTTGAAAATATAAGTGATCACAGATAATCGTCCTTTTTCTATTTGGACGGCTATTTACCGACTTATAGCCACTTTTATGTTTTACTTGATTTTCATATAAAAAATCGATTTTTGGTTGAAAATATAAGTGATCATAGATAATCGTTTTTTTCCATTTGGACCACTATTTAGCGACTTATAGCCACTTTTATGTTTGACTTGATTTTAATATAAAAAATCAATTTTTGTTTGAAAATATAAGTGATCGCTGATGATCGTCCTTTTTCCATTTGGACCACTGTTTACCGACTTATAGCCACTTTTATGTTTTACTTGATTTTCATATAAAAAATCGATTTTTGGTTGAAAATATAAGTGATCACTGATGACCATCCTTTTTCTATTTGGACCACTATTTGCCGACTTATAGCCACTTTTATGTTTTACTTGATTTTCATATAAAAAATCGATTTTTGGTTGAAAATATAAGTGATCACTGATGATCGTCCTTTTTCTATTTGGACCACTATTTACCGACTTATAGCCACTTTTATGTTTTACTTGATTTTCATATAAAAAATCGATTTTTCGTTGAAAATAGATAGATAATCGTTCTTTTTCCATTTGGACCACTATTTAGCGACTTATAGCCACTTTTATGTTTGACTTGATTTTAATATAAAAAATCAATTTTTGTTTGAAAATATAAGTGATCACAGATAATCGTCCTTTTTCCATTTGGACCACTCTTTACCGACTTATAGCCACTTTTATGTTTTACTTGATTTTCATATAAAAAATCGATTTTTGTTTGAAGATATAAGTGATCACTGATGATCGTCCTTTTTCTATTTGGACCACTATTTACCGACTTATAGCCACTTGTATGTTTTACTTGATTTTCATATAAAAAATCGATTTTTGGTTGAAAATATAAGTGATCACTGATGATCGTCCTTTTTCTATTTGGACCACTATTTAGCGACTTATAGCCACTTTTATGTTTTACTTGATTTTCATATAAAAAATCAATTTTTGTTTGAAAATATAAGTGATCGCTGATGATCGTCCTTTTTCCATTTGGACCACTGTTTACCGACTTATAGCCACTTTTATGTTTTACTTGATTTTCATATAAAAAATCGATTTTTGTTTGAAGATATAAGTGATCACTGATGATCGTCCTTTTTCTATTTGGACCACTATTTACTGACTTATAGCCACTTGTATGTTTTACTTGATTTTCATATAAAAAATCGATTTTTGGTTGAAAATATAAGTGATCACTGATGATCGTCCTTTTTCTATTTGGACCACTATTTACCGACTTATAGCCACTTTTATGTTTTACTTGATTTTCATATAAAAAATCGATTTTTCGTTGAAAATATAAGTGATCACTGTTGATCGTCCTTTTTCTATTTGGACCACTATTTACCGACTTATAGCCACTTTTATGTTTTACTTGATTTTCATATAAAAAATCGATTTTTCGTTGAAAATATAAGTGATCACAGATGATCATCCTTGTTCCATTTGGACCACTATTTACCGACTTATAGCCACTTTTATGTTTTACTTGGTTTTATATAAAAAATCGATTTTTGTTTGAAAATATAAGTGATCACTGATGATCGTCCTTTTTCTATTTGGACCACTATTTACCGACTTATAACCACTTTTATGTTTTACTTGATTTTCATATAAAAAATCGATTTTTGTTTGAAAATATAAGTGATCACATATAATCGTCCTTTTTCTATTTGGACGGCTATTTACCGACTTATAGCTACTTTTAAGTTTGACTTGATTTTCATATAAAAAATCGATTTTTGTTTGAAAATATTAGTGATCACTGATGATCGTCCTTTTTCTATTTGGACGACTATTTACCGACTTATAGCCACTTTTATGTTTTACTTGATTTTCATATAAAAAATCGATTTTTGTTTGAAAATATAAATGATCACTGATGATCGTCCTTTTTCTATTTGGACGACTATTTACCGACTTATAGCCACTTTTATGTTTTACTTGATTTTCATATAAAAAATCGATTTTTGGTTGAAAATGTAAGTGATCACAGATAATCGTCCTTTTTCTATTTGGACCACTATTTACCGACTTATAGCCACTTTCATGTTTTACTTGATTTTCATATAAAAAATCGATTTTTGGTTGAAAATGTAAGTGATCACTGATGATCGTCCTTTTTCTATTTGGACCACTATTCAACGGCTTATAGCCATTTTTATGATTTACTTGATTTTCATATAAAACATTCATTTTTGTTTGAAAATAGAAGTGATCACAGATAATCGTCCTTTTTCTATTTGGACCTCTATTTATATTAATATGCATTTTGTGTGAAACTTGAGAAGGAAAGGACGTTTATCAGTGATAAATTTTTTTTGGGCTGAATTTTAAATTATAATAGATTGGACTTTTTTTTGCAATTATGTACAAAGTTAAAGGTTTTTCGGAGAAATATGGGTGCTATTTTTAGCAGAAATATGAGTACTAACAGAATTATCTTATTTTCTTGATTTAAAAAGAATATATATTTATTAGTTGACAATTGTATATTTCTAGATTTATTACAAATTCTCAATGATTTTAACACAAACATGCAATTACGTATAAATAATGCTCACCATTTGTGTTTAAAAAATGCAACGGCTCTATATAACCAAAAATTTTGTGAAATTGCACAAGGAGTTTTAAAAAAATCCGAAGAACAAAGAATCGAACTTGATGAAATTCATTCCAATATAGGTCGATTGGTACGGGAATTAGAATGGCAATATGATAAATTTATAAATAAATCCAAGCAGTTTGATGTGTGAGTATAAATTCAATAAATTTTCGTTCAAATTTATAATAATTCAAGATTAAATATTTAAAAAGTCACAAGGAATTAACAGAACGAGTATTGGAAAGCTTAACGAATGTAGATATACCAAATTTGATAACCAATGATCATGAGGAATTAATAAAACAATTAAATACTGAACAAATCAAATTAGTTCAAAAAGTGTGGCAAACATACGTGGAAAAACATAAAACTTAGATACTGCTATTTATATAATATAAAAGAGTTAATATTTATTTAATTGAAATAATATTCCCTAAAATTACATTCAATTCTTTTTAATATAATAGAGTATAATAAATTCTTGAAACTATTTTGAATTTAACGGGACTTTTGTTATTCATTGTTAAAACCATTCCCCTATCCTAGTCTAATTTTAAAACTTGGCAACTTTGTATTTGTTTACCTTTTTGTTGTTGCTTCAATCATACGGTGAATTTACCGTCTTGATTTTAGTTGGAAGCATTTTCTGAAAAATTTTACTTAAATTTAAAAAGTTTACAAGAATTGTAAATTAAAATTTAAAATAATATTGAAAATATGTTTACTAGAATATGGGCATGTAGAAATTTGTGTAAAATATCAAAACACATTTTAGTGACGCAACAATTTGCGGCCTCCTCTAAATATTCTATAATTCAGACACCACGATACCTACATGTAAAAACTTACGATAAAGATGCCGGCCTGGAAAAACTAAGGGCTGCAAATAAAATTTCCCATACAGACGAACAGGAAATTGAAGGTGACAAATCAGTGTTACCTAAGATAAGAAGACGGAAACATAATGTAAATAAGGAAGAAATAAATTTAAAGCCAGATTCTTTGGAATCAAAAGAAATGAAACCGACTGAATTGGGTATTTCAAAAGGAAGAGTTGTAGCTGACAAAACTAAAGAAGACCCTAATGTGTTTGGTAATGCTCCGAAAGAAGCCATGGAGGAAGATGAAGGTATATTAATATTTTTAAATG
The DNA here is from genome assembly GCA_942486065.2 of Calliphora vomitoria. Classification (NCBI taxonomy): domain Eukaryota; kingdom Metazoa; phylum Arthropoda; class Insecta; order Diptera; family Calliphoridae; genus Calliphora; species Calliphora vomitoria. The sequence goes on from OW818031.2 coordinate 40,712,498, forward strand.
TTTTGTAAATAATTTATGTAATTTTTCTTAAATTTTAGGAGACATACAAGAAGAAGAATACATCAGTCGACCAACTCGTCGTTCCAAAAAACTAAGAACAAAAGAATATGCCATGATGATAAAAGATCATTTTAACAATCACCGAGTGAAAGAGGCTCTGGAAGTCTTGGAAATACGAATGTTAAAAGAAGACCGTGTTAAGCCTGAAAACTACATCTACAATTTAGTGATAAGTGGATGTGCCAAGGCTGGTTATACCCGTAAGGCATTTAATTTATTTACAAAAATGCGTCAACGTGGTCTTAAAGTTAAACAAAGCACTTATACATCACTCTTTAATGCCTGCGCAAATGCGCCAAGTCGTCAAGATGGCCTAACAAGAGCCATACGTTTAAGAGAATCGCTGCTGGAAAGTGGTTATGAGTTCAATGTGAAGAATTATAATGCCATGATTAAAACATTTGGACGTTGGGGAGATGTTAAGACTGCATATATCTTAGCTGATGAAATGAGGGATAAGAATTTGCAAATGACTGGAGAAACTTTTAATTTCCTATTACAGGCCTGTGCTAGTGATGAAAAACATGGATTTAGGTAAGCATAAGATTGAACTCGTAATAGAGCTATACACCAAATAAACATTAAGATAAATATTAAAAACAATTTTTGGTGCAAAATGGCACCAACCTAAGTTGGAATATAGAGGTTATACTAATGAATCAATCATGTATGTAAGTTGTTTTGAGGCTTCGGAAAGTTGATTTCTACAGACAGAAAGACATGGCCACACCGACTTTATGGAGTCTACTAACTTATATACAAATACCCTTACCACTCATGGTGACGGGTAATAAACACATATTTTTTTAAAAATATTAAAAAAAAAAAAAAAACATATTTTTCTTCTAGACATTGCTTATTAACTTGGCATAAAATGTTACAAAAACACATAGAACCCGATTATTATTCATTCAATGCAGTCTTGAGGTGTGTACGTGATTGTGGTTTTGGTGATTTAGACGCAATGGAAAATGTTTTACAGCAAATCCTGAGTGAAACACCCGCTAAACAAATTACAGCTAATTCAACAATTACTAAAATCTCCAATAGTGGTATAGAAAGTATTTCGAATACAACCACAAATGATGATAATATTGCTAATAGCATGGCAGTAAATCTGTCTACCAGTGACAGTGCATTACAGATTCAAAGTGAAGCTACCACCTTGGAATTACCAAACTTACTAGCAGCGCTACCTCATTTGGGAAGTATGGTGTCATTGAGTGAAGTACAAAAACCACATGAAAGATTTCTATTGCTGGGAGGTATGACAGGGTTCTTGGAACTCATGAAATTGAAAAATATTACACCAGATATACAAACATTTACCACAATGTTGGAGGTAATCCCACCCACAAATACAGCGGAGAAACAACTTTTAACGTACATACGTAAAATAGGCCTCAAAGCGGATATAGACTTTTTCAATATTCTAATTAAGAAAAGAGCCATGCGTTTTAATTACGAAGGTGGTAAAGAAGTTTTATCCATGATACGCACAGCTGGTCTATACCCAGATATAGTAACATATGGCGTTTTAGCTTTGGGTTGTACAACAGTTGAAAGCTCTAGAGAACTGTTGGAGCAAATGCGTCACAGTGGTATACGGTAAGTCGGTTTTATTTTTATTTTATTATCTTTTAATGATATATGTATGCAAAATATGGTTCCTAATCGGGAAAAATTTCGTAATTTAAAACAAATATATTTATTTATTATTTCATTAATATTAGATTAAAGTTCATAACTAATTACATACTTTGAATCAAAACACAAATATTCTATTTCAGAATGAATATTCAAATTTTGGGTGCTATGCTACGACAAGGCTGTGCTCAAAAAGCTTTTCCTTACATTTGCGAAATTATGCAAATTAGTTTGGATGAAAACATCAAACCCAACGAAATATTCCTCAGACACTTACACAACTTTCATCTACAATGTGCCCGAGCAATAGATTCCAGAGTAAGTGATTTCACTAAAAATAACACACTACCACAATTTGTAACATATATTTATCTTAATGATTAGCACCCGACAACTAAAACCAAGGCTTTTAAAAAGGAACACAAGCAATTTTGTGATAAATATAGACTGTATCAGGAAGAACACTCCATAGACGGTCTGAAATTAGAAGATGCTATTAAGAAAATTAAAGAGCGTCCATATGACCATTATAAGGAAGACGAAGTAGAAGGCATGGAACCCCTGAAAAACGAAAAACTAGCCAAGAAAAATAAACTACGTAAATATATAAAGAAAATAAAGATTGAAAATCTTAAAGATGACGAGCTTTCACAGCCAGATACAAAACTGCTTGATAATTCCGAGCACAAAGCTGATAACGAAGTTGTGTCTTCACCAAAAGTCGTCAACAAAAATGACGTTGAAAATCGACCTACGAAAAAAACAAATCAAAATAATCCTTTTAGGATAGCTTAATTGCAATGTAAGTTTAATTTTTATTTCATTTATGTTGTTTATTTTTTAAGTAAAATTAAAGAAAACAGAACTTTAAAATTTAACCAATCATTGTCCTTTTACGTCCTCTTGCTCTGACTTCTTCGAATTTAGCCACCACCGTTTCCTCATCTTTACCGCACTCTTTGCGATAGGCCTGTAACATGTACTCGAACATATACGGTTGCTCACTGTGAGTACTTAGTAGGGCACGTTCGAGCACATATAAATCCACACCTTTATCTTCTGCACCTTGATTATAGTGGCTCAAACCAAAATCTATGAACACAACTTCGAATTCCGTAAAATCTTCTTCACATTTAGGATTTATTAAAATATTTGATGTAGTCAGATCACCATGGATTATGTTATTTGCATGCATTTTTCCAATAGTGCTACCTATGTCTGTACATAATGATTTAAGAACTTCTTCGGCCTTATCTTTTTCACTAGCCACTGTTCTCTGTATGTATTCCTTTGCGGTTATTGCTTTATCGAAATATTGCATGTAAATTTTATGTTCATTTAAATCCATATGAAGCATTCTGGGTGCAATTATACCAGCAGATTGACATCGTCCCGCAGTTTTTATTTCAGCCTTCATGCGCTGTCTGGTGACTTGATTGTCCAATTCGTGGTGGCGATATGTTTTTACAAATCTTTCTTTTATCAAACAGCTTTCGCCTTTGTATTCTCCTAAATATAAACGAGCTTCAGCTCCTTGTTTTAAGATTTCCTCCGCCGGCATTTTTGTCCAATGTAATGCCCATGAATTGGGTAATAAAAACAAAAAGAAAATAATGTGCGATTACAGTGTTGCATTTGCATTTACTTGTACACTAAGTAACCGTTAACTGTTGGGAAATAACCTAAGAGTTTTATTTAGTTTTGTAGTGGTTGAAATGTAATAAAAAATTGTGTTAAAAACAAAGCAAATTAGTTTTAGCTGTAGTTTTTGTACGAAATAGAAATACCAAACATTTTTAATTAATTTCGGCCTTATCTTTTCACTAGCCATTGTTATCTGTATTTATTCCTTTGACATTATTGCTTTATCGAAATACTGGATGTAAATTTAGTGGCCCATAGATGACTGAGATATAATAAAAAAAACCACAGCTACCTCGATTTTTTATCTCTATCTGTATTACTAAGTAATTAACATAGACAAAAATGGATATCTAATTTAAGTTCCTCTTTTTTAACTACCAGTTACTTAAATTTACATAAGTAATCGTATATCTAACACCAATGACAATATGCCATAAATGTCAGCTGTTTGTGTTTGTTTTGGTTATTATATTCTTGTAAACATAAAGAAATAAAACTGAAAAAGTGATTCATCTGCAAAAAACTTAGATTTGTGAAATATTCCAAATAATTGCTCCTTAAAAACGACACAAAATGTTTAATAATCTTTTCGGTAAAGCGCCGACACTGAAGGAACAACAACGTGAAAATGATAAAAGTTTAAGAAAAGCTTCACGAGACATTGAACGGGAACGAAGAAAACTGGAGGAGGAGGAAAAGAAACTTCAAATGGAAATTAAAAAGAATGCGGCTCAAGGAAACAATGACGTTTGTCGTATTCTGGCCAAACAACTTGTTGAGATACGCAAGCAGAAGGCTCGTACATTTGCTGCAAACAGCAAGATCACTTCGATTGGCTATCAAAACAAAAATATTGGCACCAATGTGGCATTAAGTAATGCCATGAGCACATCGGCAAAGACTATGGCTGATATGAACAAAATTATGAAACCCGAAAGTATTGCAGCCAATGTTAGAGACTTCCAACAGGCTAATATGAAAATGGAAATGACCGATGAAATGATCAATGATACACTTGATGATATGTTGGCAGATTCTGATGATGAAGATGAAACAAATGCTGTTGTCAATAAGGTTCTGGACGAAATTGGCATTGAAATCTCAGGGCAAATGTCAAAAATACCATCGACAGCGTCTGGTGACTTGGAAGATAAACGCACTGACAAAGATATAGCTGCTCAATTGGCTAAATTGCGTTCCACGTAGAATAGTAATTTTCATTAGTTATAATAATATATTGTATTTCTTTATCGATTATGTTTTTATTAATAAATTTATATAACACATACAAATAGTAATAATTGAAAACTTTATTTTACATTTTATTACAAACGACCAGTCATTCCACCTGATGCTATGATAGTTTCTCCAGTGATATAACTTGCATCGTCTGATACTAAAAATGATACTACTCCAGCCATTTCGTCTGGCAAACCCAAACGGTTTAGTGGTATTTTAGATAAGGCAGCCTCATTTGCTGCTTCATCCTCGTACAGCTATAACATATATGATGATATTTTTAAAATAAGCAAATTTATGGAATTTGATTTTCACTACTTACGGCTTTTGAAAATTTAGTTTTGATGATGCCAGGAGCCAAACAATTAACACGAATTCCTTCAGGTGCCAAGTCTTTGGCAGCTGCTTTCGTTAGACCAATTAAGGCAGTTTTGCTAACGGAATAAGCGCCTAGAAGCTGAAAATGTTTAGCAATTTATACAATAAAATTATAATGGGTAAATGTTTGGTGTGGAATACTAGAAATTGATAACTATAAGGCACCTGATTTGACGACATATGTATTTATTGATATCTTTATTTTAAATATTGTAGAGAAAGTGTTTGTATAGACTTTGTCAATGTTTAAATTTATTTAAATAACGATAGATACCGTCAAACATATGACCGAGATTCTATCCAATTTTGCTTAATAACATTAATAATATCTTACCTCAAATGCATCATAACCAGCTATAGATGAAACAAATACAATGCTGGAATTCTTTTCTTTACGCAAATACGGTAAAGCCTCCTTCGCCAGCAAGTATGAGGATTTAACATTAACATCGAAAATTTTATCCCACACCTTTTCATCACAATCCAAAACACCACCCACGGCGGGATTAGTAGCCGCATTTGAAACCAAAATATTTATTTTGCCATACTTACGTATGGTCTCATCGAAAAGTTGTTTACGGTCTTGATGTTCACTAACATGACATTTCAAGCCCATAACATGTAAATTAAGTTTACGCAGCTCATCGACAGCTTTATCCACATTATTCTGTTTGCGACTGCTAATGACTACATTGGCACCATCTTGGGCCAAACGTTTGGCAATCGAAAATCCAATACTACAAACAGGTTTTTGAGACATTATTTTGGAATTATTTTGCTTATAATTTTGGTATTGCTTACCCATCAGTAGAAGCTGTAACTACAGCTACTTTACCCTGTAAACGCTTCATATTGCTGCTGGTTAATGTGTTATTGTCACCGACAAACCTTTGCTGGCAATGATTAGGGTTTATTATGTGAAAAGTTGTAGGTTTTTGCTGTTGTATTTGTTTTTGATTAACAGACAGAACTTTGAACTCACGGTAAGCGGCTATAGAATATGGTGACGATGTACTTTTTGTTTGTAACAACACTCTATGTCCAAGCTGCTTGATAGTATGCAACATATTTATCGTAAATTTAAATCGAATTATAATTAACTAATAATAAAATGTTTATTATTTTTAATTATATATGTACTTGTATATGTATTATTAACTGTTGATTAATAAAAATTCGGACTTTGATTAAAAAAAATCAGCTGTTTGATATATAGATTATAACTGAATACTTTTAGAAATTTAATGCATGCTTCTTGGCATAAAATTTAATGTATAAAATGTATAAAATACATATACAGTAGGGTGGTCCGTTTAGAGATATGCAACAAATGGCAGTTTTCAAAAAAGTGATATCGAACCGTTACAAGAATTTTTGATGGTTGTGGTTTGTAGAGCTAGAAAAAATAACATTTTCAATAGGCAACAAGTGATATATATTTCTCCCTTTTTCCAAACCACAACCATTTTGACATTTAATTTGGTTTGTTTTCTATACTGAAACCAGCTAATTCATATTTGTATAATTTGTGATGGTCAAAAGAAAGTTTACTTCATCTCAAGATACTTTTTCTTAGAATGATTGAGTTATTGAGCTAGATAATATGATCATAGGTCATTTATTCCGTCATATTGAATTTTTACAAATTTTTATAGATATTTTTGAAATTTGTATAAAGATTTTTTACAGTAATTAGTTTAATTTCAAATCAATCGGGAATTTTTCTTAATCGGAAAAAATTATAAGTTTTATTAGAAAATAGTTTATTCATAAGTTTTCTCCTTAACCGTGATTAAGCTCTAATCACAAAATCTAGATGATTATCCACACATTTAAATGATTTGTTATTTCATTATTCACATAGAATCTTCTGAACATACCTTTAGAGTATTATTTCCGCACATATAAAACATATTCGTTATGATTTGTTGCTAATCGAATGATTCTATTATATTCATAGATAGTTGATACTAGAAACAGAAAATCATTTGACAAAGATGAATTACGAAAATGGAGAGTGTGTGAAAAAGGGGACATAGAGAAAATAATGACAATAATATTGGTTTAAATCAGGGTTTACAATTGCTACTATATTAGCCGTCAATTGCAGTTAATATCAGTTTTTATCTATCTGCATACTAAAAATATAGTTACTATTTTAATTTTGTATAAGTCTGCTAATATAAATTGCTGTTACTATTCATATATTACTTTAAAAATTGCATTGTTAGTTTGCAATTTCTAGTAGCAGATAAAACCAGTTGTCAACTCGTTCTTGTAGTACAACTACCAATATATATGTTCGTGCTTTAGTAGCACACACACTTTTTTGCCGAACTAATATTGCGCGTCAGCAACCGTTTTATTTTTGTTATGCTTGCAATTTTCTCTAGCAGCAATTTACTTTTCTTTGGTTGCTCTGCTATAGTTGCATTAATATTTCTTGTTTTTAGGCTATTTTGATGCTGCTAGTTATTTTATTGAACATGAATTTGTTTGTGATGGAATTAATGATATATGAGATACATTAAGCTACTCAAAATTATCTTTGAGACTAAAAACTTGTTTGTTTATCATTGAAAATCGAACGTTTTTAATCTTAATAATAAAATAAAATAATTTTTTTTCTTTTATTTTGTATATAAACTGATTCGCAATCATAAATATATATAATAAATTATTATTGAAAAACATAAAATATTTATATGCCAAAAATAACATAAACAAGTAAGAGAGATATATTCGGCTGGGCCGAATCTTATATACCCTTCACCAAACTATACTTCAAAATAAAAATTTTTAGGTAATTTTAGGTAAACAAATTTTTTTTCCAGTTGTTTTTTTTTTCATTTTTTGGAAAAAAAAAATATTTTTCGAATTTTTTTTTAAAGTTTTTATGTAAAATTTTTTTTAAATTTTAAATTTTTTTTTTTTTTAAATTTAAATTTTTTTTTTTAATATTTAGCGAAAAAAACTTTTGGTGAAAAAAAAAATCTGGTTCAAAATTTTTCCCGATTTTGACCCATTGTAGGTCCAACTTACTATGGTCTTATATACGCCGTTGCAAAGGTCTTTGAAATATCTATCATTTGATATCCATATTGTCTATATTAATGACAGTAATCCAGATATAGGTCAAAAAATAGGTAAAAAATCGAGGTTGTCCTGGTTTTTTCCTTATATCTCAGCCATTTGTGGACCGATTTTGCTGATTTTAAATAGCAAACTTCTCGAAAGCATGTCTGACAGAATTATTGAAGATTTGGATCCCGAAGATATCTGGGGTCTTCAGAAAATTGATTTCAACAGACAGACAGACGGACAGACAGACAGACAGACGGACATGGCTTAATCGACTCCGCTATCTATAAGGATCCAGAATATATATACTTTATAGGGTCGGAAAATTATATTGTGGAAATTACAAACGGAATGACAAATTTATATATACCCTTCTCACGAAGGTGAAGGGTATAAAAACAAAAATAACTTACATTGTGTGTGTTTACTGATATGATGTTATACACTTAGCAATAACAGCAACTAATAGCATCAATTGAAGAAATGTCAATTGTGCTATAGCACAACCAAAGAAATGTGAATTGTTGCTATAGAAAATTGCCAGCACAACAAAATAAAACGAATGGCGTGCTATATTAGTTTGGCAAAAAAGTGTGTGTGCTACTAAAGCACGAACATATATTTTGGTGGATGTGCAATGGATTGTGTCTGCTACTAAAAATTGCAAACAAGTGTTGCAATTTTAATAGTAATACGAACGAACAGTATGAATATTTATAGTAGTTGATTGTGATAAAATGAGATAATTTCATATATATTGTATAGTCAAATTTAAGAAAAATGTTGCTAGAGCTGAATATCGAAACCCTGGTTTAAATATAGCAACAAATAGATGTATACTTTCATTTTAGTTGGGAACATTGCTATTTTGCTCTATCCTAATATATGTACATACAACACAAGATGTAAATAGATTTTTATTGACTATATGAAACATTTTTTTTAACATACAAATCTTTTAAAATTTATATACAAAATGTGTTATATACATCTTAAACAATTTTGTACCAATCGGAAGGAATATTTAAAATATAATATAATAATTTCGGATAAATTAAATAGATTTTGTACCCATTTCTTTAAAATATGTCTATCTTATCTTTGCCGCTTAAATTGTGTTTGTTTGTAGTTCTAGGTCAAAAAGGTAGTTTAATAATTTTGGTGGTACACTTTTTGTTTATCAAATGATACATTCATATCTTTTGATAACTATGAAATGTAAATCCTCTTGATGAGATAGTAGTACTGTTTATTTTTTTAAATAAAATAAAGATAAATATCTACACTGTCATTAATAAGAATAGAATTAAATTATTTTTATATTCCTATTAATCTTGATGATAATAACAATACTGTAGTAGCATCTCTTAAATTCGCGTAGCGTACAAATCGAGTTAGATCGGTTACAAATTTATGTTATAAATTTAAACAAATTTGTGAAAATTCGGAAGATTAGGTGCATGTTTTTGTAATAATGTGTATGGAATATAACAAAATATATACAAAAATATGGCCTAATGTGGTATTTAAATCGGCTGTGTATAATTTTATATACCATTCGCCTTTGTATATAACATCTTCAAAAGAAAAATTTAAAATTAATTTTTGTTTTGGTTGAAAAACTATTTTTTTTTATATCTTCAAAAATTTTTGAAAAAAAAAATTTTAAAAAGCAAAGTTGACAACCGATTTGAAAAGTTTAAATGGTAACGCTAACGTTAATTTGAATTATTTTGGTAACATTATTTTAGCGATAACGGTATTTGCCGTAATGTTATTTTAAGAATAAAACTATTTTAAACCAGACTTAAATTATTATTAAAATTATATTTTAAATTTTTATTTTCATAATTTTAAATTATTTACAGAAAAGCTGTAATGGTAAAAGCCCTTCATTATATATACTACATATTGTTTAATATACAATACAATATAATAATAATATAGCAAAACAGATTTCCAAAGGACGAGATAGTCGTGGTTTTTTGCTCATATCTCAGCCATTTATAGATTATTTTTGCTGTTTTTCAATAGCAAAATTGTTAAACTAAAATATTGATACAAAATTTCGATTCGTAGATATCTGATGCATTCACAAACTTCAACCGACATACGAACATCGTCAACTTCTCTATCTAGAAGGATACAGTATACAACAGATGAATATTGTAAAATTTACGAACGAAATGACAAACTTATTTCCAATCATGGTTAAGGGTATGTATAAATATGTAGGTGTATATGAATGTATATATCTATAGGTAAATTTTTAATTTAATTGAAATAATCGTACATACTTAATAAAATTTCACACTTATTTCACTGAGTAATGAGCAGGGAAATCGAAAGTATGCTTTAAAAAAAGTGTTTAATGCGCATAAAATAAAACAGCTCTTAAAATTAAAAATATATATCCATATATGCTCTAAAAACAAACTCTATATATTTTTCAAATCTAAAATTTTATTTTTATTAAAAAACAATACAATTTCTTTAATAAAAAAAATGTGTATGTTGAAAGATTAAGAAATTATAAGTAGATTTTTTAAAAATGTTTACTTTAATGTAGATTTCAAATAATAAAATATTTTCTAATAAGTCAAAATATGCCTTTAATAATACCGAGGGAATATACTCAAATACTATATCTTAAAAAACCTAAGTTTTTAAGATAGCAAAAAACATATAATGGGCGATATCTCGAAAACGTTTTAGTCAATTTGTAATATTTGATCATATTCATATTACATACATGAAGAAATTATGAAGCATAGATAAATACACATAGATCGGAATCTCTCCTGTCAAAGACCTAACTCAGTTGTCAAAAACCTAAGTGGTGAGAATGTATTAGTAAAAAAAACTATGTGAAAACAAAAGCAACACTCGTATGTGTGATTATTTTGAGTAATTTTTTTGTTTGAGTTTTTTTCTAGTTTCCGCTCTATGTTTCTCTAAGTTATGAAGTATTCATTGAAAATGAGAAATTACAAAAATGTTTATCAAATTGCAAAGCATAAATTTTTATCTTTGAAATTTTTTGTTTGTTGAATATGTTGCCATCATTTTAATGCAAATCTAAGATAGAGGGTATTGAATATAGTGAATATAGTTGTTATAACAAAAAACTCAAACATATGATCTTAAGGGCAAATATGCACTACTAACATATGGATTCTTTAAATGTTCTGAAGCTGATAAATGCCTTATGAACGGCTTCATTGGATCATACAGAAAAAAATTCATTTGCATGATTCCGGTTTCCCTGGTAATGAGCAATCAACACCAGAATCACCACTTTATCTACCCTTTGCTTTAGTAAATCTAAATTTCAAGTTGAATTCATTAATTGTACAAGTACAAAGTTGATGAGAAAAATAAACAAATTAGAATGACTTCCACTACTACCACTATTAATGTGCTATATACATATGTATGTATGTATATTCCCTGCTCAGAAAAAGTGTGAATTAAGATCAAAACAAATGCCCAAGTTTAAATAAGTAAAAATACAATCAAAACCTAAAAAATAGACATGATATCTACTAGCATTATATTTGTTAGCCATTTTCGGTTGTTTTCAATTTATTGTTGAATTTAGCTTAACATAGTCTAGTCTGGTGTGCGACAAACAACTCTCATGCACCACCGTCATTAAGTCTACGGGTAGTAGTAGTTCGAGTATTTATTTTCTTATTGCCAATAAAGCTCCCTCCCTTCGTGTGTGCGTTAGTTACTTAGTTAGTGGAAGCATGTGATGAAACTTTTTTAACGAACATTGAAAAAAATCTTAATACTTTTATCGTGAGCAGAAGAGAGTAGTAACTACATAGTTAAAATAAAAATTATATACGTTTTCCGATTAGTACGAACTTTAAAGTTATAACTGCATAAAACAGTCAGAAAGCAGTTTATTAAGAAAATATACCGACCGATTCTGCTGATTGCGTGTGTGTAGTAAACGGAAAACTAAAGAAATGAGTGAAAATATTCCACATTTGAATCATACACCACCACCAATATCTTCACTAAAGGATTTTAAACCGCCCAGCTTTAAAGAGGATGAACTAGTTTTGTATTTTCATCCGTATAATTTCTATTCACAAAAAGTATGTCTACAAATTCGATATTAAAATTGTAACATACAATATAAGTTAAAAAAAAAACATTTTTATGTATAGCATTTAATTAAAATTTATCATGTGATCTTAGTTAAATCTACAAAAAAAAAAAAGAAACAGCCGAGATTGAAAAGCAAAATATGTAGTGCAAGTTAAAAATAAATAATAATTTTAAATAATTAAAAATATATAGAAGTTTGTATTTCAAAACATAAAAAACAAATTAAGAAAGAAATTAATGTTTAAATAATCTTGAATTCATTTTATGACCCTAAGGTATATGATTCGACATCTATTGTAATAACTTAAAGGCCTTATCTAGAAACAAGACCAAAAAAAAATGTTTGTATAAGAAACACTCAAAATTTATTTGAAAACTCAGTAATATTATTATATTAAAAATTTAGAATTTTTTTCCGTCCGAATTTCTGAATCAGTGCATATATAAATACACATATATCGGAAAGTCTCCTGTCAAAGACCTAACTCAGTTTTAAAAAACCTAAGTGGTGAGAATGTATTAGTAAAAAAAACTTTGTGCGAAGAAAAATAACACTCGTATGTGTGATTATTTTGAGTAATTTTTATACCCTACACCACCATAATATTGGGTTAGTGCTAATATTTGTAACGTGTAAAAATATCCCAGTACCCACCTTAGTATACCAAACTGCTCAGGATAACTTTCCGAGTCGATTAAGCGATGTTCGTCCGTCCGTTCATTTAAACCTTGTAATCAAACTACAGGTCACAATTTCAGAGATAATTCGACAAGCTTTTCAATTGCCCAAAGGACGATGCTTATTAAATTTGATTAGAATCGGCCCATTATTCCTCCTAGCCCCATACGATTGTCCTATAAGAAAATAGTTAATTATAAACATATCCAAAACAAATTCAACACAAATAAGTTTTATATAAGCCGAACTCGCACTACCAACTTTTGTGACGATCTGTCCATAATTAGTCACTTTAACTAGCTTAAATCTCTCAAAAATTATGTTATTCCCATACAATTCAACATAAATATATACAAAAGTCATTTCACCAAATTTTGTAACGACCGGTTTATAATCAGTCATAGCTCCCATATAAAGCCCACTTCCGAAAATCATTTTAACGAGTATATATTTCTTCAAAATGTTGGTATTCAAATAAAATTCAGTTTCATAGAAGACATGTCACCTAATGTTATGGCGATTGGTCCATAATTAGTCATAGCTCAAATATAAATTTTAAAAGAAATCATCTCGGTGTAGGGTATCATATGGCTTGACCGACTATACACTCTTAAAGTTTATTTAAAGAATAACAAAAAGTGTTGTCAAATGTCCCGGTTATAGCGGTATCGTCCCGATTTTAGCCATTAAATCGCGCGGCCCGCACTATAATCGTAATTTTCGCTTTTTAAGATTTTCCACATTTAATACTTACATGACATCAAGTTATTAAATTATAATATATTAATGAAAAAATACTGCATTTGTCATATCAAAAAATTCAACAAAAACAATTAAATGGAACTGATATGTTTAAAGATTCAAAAAACGAGTTCATGTACTTAAATAATGTCCCTCAGTTATTTTTCAATTGATGTTAAATTTTAAAACAAAATTAAATGGATCTTAAAAACTTAAAAAAATAATTTAAAATTGATACTACAGGTCGTTAATTTGAAAATACATAATTTAATATTATTTGGTACATGTAATTTTATTTGGCATGTCATTTAGAGGCCGAATGGTCCAGTTGGAGAGAAGTATGACAGAAAAATATAAATTTTTGGAGAGGGGTGAAACCTATGGCCTGTTCATTATTTAATCTACCCAAATATCCTATCCACTCTTAAAAAACATTTACTTAATACAACATTTTTAATATATTTAATTTTCAATATTTTTGTACATAACAATTAATTTCCTAAATTGAGAAAGAAATATTTTTGCGATAACTATACGTGTAATTTTATATTGCCCCATTTTAATTACACAGAAATCAAAAACCCTATTAATAGACTTATTATGTTCTGCTAAAAACAAATAATGCGTGTTTAATTAAGCATTACAACTTCGTAACAATAGAATTATTTAATTTTATTGTGCTGATTAATAACAGTATTACATTTTTTTGCAGTATTTTGTAATATTAGACTTACTCTGATAAAATATACATACATATTACTAATAAATACTATTTTTTAAGTACATAATTTATTTAAACTGAACACAACTCATTGACAAAGATATACTCAGAAACGTAGATAAATACACTTAGATCGAAAACTCTCCTGTCAAAGACCTAACTCGATTCTTAAAAAAACCTAAGTGCTGAGAATGCATTAGTTAAAAAAACTATGTGAAAACAAAAACAACACTCGTATGTGTGATTATTTTGAAATTTTATTATTTTAAATTCTCTAAATATTTTTTTTTTTTCACCAAATAAAATTTCAATAAATTTTGACACCTGAAAATTGGAGTAATTTAAATTTTAGTAAAAAACTGCGTATGATTTATATAAAGCCTATACAAATTAAAAATAAGTATACGTATAATGTTTATAAAAAACCGGTTTATCGGTTAACCAAAAATTAACCCTTTTTAGAAAATCGGTTTTAGGTTAGCCGTGTTCGATAAAACTGATTAACCGACATGGAAAGAAATTATTTTAGAAATTTCAATAAACATTCATTTATATAAGTAGAAATCATAAAATATTGGAAAAAAGTACACTCCGTTGGATAATCAGGAATAATTAAACATATTTAACAAATATAAATATTATATTTTACAAGTGATTAATAAAAAGAAATTTAAAGAACAAAAAATAAAATTAATTCAATTAAAATTTTGAAAAAATCATCAGTTGAATGATTATTAGTAATATTTATCCTAAAATTATTGAATTATATTTGATATATTTTTTGATAGTTTTAGTATGTGTAATGGATTCTGGAAAAGTTTTTATACAAATTCATTGTCCTCTACTATTTAAAATTATTGTAATAATTGTATCAATAAAGTTTTTTATAACAGCAGTGTAGATGTTAAATCAGACCAAATATTTGATATAGTGTGTAAACACACTTCTCTTAAACTACTTGTGTATATCATTAGAAATCTTACCAAAAAAATGGATGTTAACTGATAAATAATAATTTTTAATTTTCCTTTTTCAGATTCTTTTACTTTTATATGAGAAAAATATTGAATTCACACCATATGTTGTGGATTTATTAAATGGAGAGCAATACTCAAGCTGGTTTTTAAACTTAAATCCTAAAGCCGATGTACCCGTTTTACAAGATGGTTCATTCGTTGTGCCCGATTCTGTTCATATAATTAATTATATAGAAAATAAATTTCGAGGAGGTAAGTTTTGGTTTACTGTTGAGTAATAAATTTACTAATATTTTATTTTTTGTTATTTTAGGCGATTACAAGTCATTCAAACCGAATAATAATAATTCGTTGGAATATGAGAAAATGCAGTTGTTTGATCAAATCTTAGGTCATTTACCAATAGGAGCATTAAGTTTGGGCTCCTTTATACATGATGACTTAAAATTAGTTCCAAAACCACCATTTATTGGGCCCATAAGAAAAACTTGCTTGAGTGAGTTAAAATGAATTGTTTTTTTTTTTTTTTTCTTAATTTAACATTTATTTTTAATTGTTATTTACAGAAAATAATGAAAAAGTTTATGGCTTATTAAAGGAATCTATTGATAAAGTGGAAGATCATAAATCGGCTTTGCTACATAAATTAGATTTGCAAGAACGCAGAAAACGTATTGTATATTCACGTTTAGAATACCAAAAAATATTGGATGCAGTACATAATGTTTTGCGTTTTGTCGAAGACGATATGGTTACTCATCCAGCAAGGGAATGGTTAGTATCCAATGATTTTTGCATGGCAGATATATGTTTCGGCTTGTTGTTATTGCGTTTATATCAGTTGGGTTTCGAAAATTACTATTGGTCGTATGGAAAAATGCCTCGAGTTGAAAGTTACTTTTTGCGTTTCAAAAAACGTCCTTCTTATGATAAACTTATGCCAACTAATTTTGAGATACTTAAAGATATGTGGCAAATGACACCATCCAATTATATAATTGGAGCCGGGGCCGGTGTTTTAGGTATGGCAGTATTTGCCGCCATTGCTCATAAATAAAACAATTTAATTAATAAATAAAAACACACATTTAATATGTTAATAATGAAAACAAAACGTTCGACTATTATTTTAATACCGATAAATAAAAACTACATTCGCAAATAAATCAATATATTAAACACAAATAAAAAATAAATAAAATTTAAAAATAACATCTACATAAACAAAAAAATTACACTAAGAACACATAAACTTAATCATAGCGTTAATAAATTAAATAAAACACAAAAACTCCATTAATTCCATCAGCAAATAAAAAGCTCTCGAGGTATTTTTAATTTGGTATATAAAAAATTAACACCTTAAACTTTATTACCCAACACATAACATGTAATTTCATAATCGCCTTTATTGATCAACAACATTATGATCTATCTATCATTACCATTGCCATTACCATTACCATTACCATTACTTGAGCTGGTAATTTGAGAACCCGATGCTTTGGGACTAGTGTAAATAGGCATACCCATAAATTTAGGTACTTGTGACTGACTGCTGCCACTTGCAGCACTTCTAAAACCACCACTACTTGTTGATGGCATGTTGGCTGGGGTTGACGTCATACTATTTTGTCGCTTAAATACAAATGTATCCTTGCAGTCCTTTTGGTAGAAAAATGAACCACTTCCAGCTGGATTAGGCAATACTGTAGATCGATACCAAAACCGATAAGTAAAATACCATGTGAAAATTGCAATAATGCCACTGATAAATTTCTCAATCATACGATGATAGTAAAGCATTGTACCGACCAACATTACATCCCATAACAATTGCAAGGCGGCCATGCCAATAAATAATGTACGAATTATCGGTGTTAAACGTTCATATAGAAATTTTAAATTTCGCATTTGTTCATCGTTTAGATTCCTTAAAGGATTTGTGCTCGATGTTTCGGATATAGAACGATCGTGAAGTTCGTTGCGCAAATGTTCTTTGATTGTTTCCCATTTAATGATGGGTCTAGCTTCCTCGATTAGTACCAGACTCGAGTGTATAAGAATAAAAGCATGACCAGAAATATCGAAACCATTCCATAAGTGACCAGCTCGTAGACAACTTGACTTGGTAGAAAAACCTTAAAATAGAAAATGATAACACAAATCCAAGGAGTTGTAAGTTATTGAGAAATATCTAAGCTATTTCTTCAAAAAACAGTCGTATTTAACTTAATATTGCTTACTTACCTTTATTGGTACATTTTCCATATGAAGTTTCAATTACATTGAATACTTTCGTCCAGAAGAACCAAAAGAAAGTGGCTATTGCAATACGTGGAACATGATGACGCAATAATTTCTTCATGTCACCACAGCACAATGTATACGAAGTCATAACGACAAATGGAACCATAAACAATAATGTCCAGCCCCAACCAACTTTAACAAAATACACATTGAAGAGATTATCAGAACGGGCAAAGTATGTTTTCGGAAAAGGTATAAAGTCTCCAATCAATGATATTAAAAACAAACTCCCCAAATAGAGAGCCACCTTAAGATTGGTGTCGAAGAAGATGGTCTTTTTACAAATATGCATTATCATCATGACCATTATTTCCCTAATGCTCGTTGGTGGTGCTGTGGGACGTGTACCTCTGGCTTCAGCCCTTGTTATATCGGGACCACCGCGGAAATTCATTTGAGGTCCCGTATAAATATTGGGACGTATGGGTTTTCTTTTCGTGGCCATTTTACAAGACTTGTTTGTTGTACACTTTGACCGAGTATTTCTTTTTTTTACTACAGCTGCAGTAATTTTGTGCCCTGAGCTTTCTTTACAAAGTGAAAGTGACGAGTTCAAGAAATATTTCAATATTTTGAGTCAAAGTTCAACTGGTTGCAACGCAGAAGTGTTTGGATGAAAGAACACGTATATTTAAGTTTTTTATTAAAAGATAATTATTCATTCATTCGTTTATTAAATCGTTGATTAAATTTACATTTATCGTTTTTTTTCTTTTACAATCATAACAATTTAACAAAATCTTTGTGAAACAAATTCCATGCTGAAGTAAAAAATAGAAAAATCACTTCACCTGCAATTTAACATTTTTTGGTTTATTTTGGGAATTTCCTATGTCAATTTAAATAAATTTCCCTTTAACATCATTACCGACACTTAATTTTTTTCTATAAACTAGTGCTGCCACTTTATGTGTAATTGTTTTCAAACACTTCCTAAAAACACAGAGTCGTATTTTGTATTTGTTTTACAAACTTTCCACGACTGGAAACAATTGGAACGGCAGCGCGCAAAAATCCTGGATTGTCAATCGTTCCATCAATCACCCCATCTAAATTACATGGGGTGATTGACGGTCCATGATATGCAATGTAAAGACAAACTGTCAATCAGGTAAGGAATACATGGTGTTCGTGTGGGGTGACAGATTGAAGGGGTTTTCTGTCGCAGAATTTGTTTTTCAATGGAAATCAAAAACAGAATTCGCCATTTTTTTTTTGGAATATTTTAAAAGAATTTGCAAATTTTGAGAAACAAATCAGTTGTAACAGGTGCGTTGAAGAATTTAGTTGTGTGTTAATTTTATGTGTCGGTAAAAATATTTCACATGTTGTGAAACATTCATTCACTATTTTTTATATTTATAAATTTTAATTACATTATGAATGTACCAATAATATTTTTAATTTATTATAAATTAAAAGTTATTTAAACCTAAATTAAAATAAAAAAAAAGTAAGTTGTTTATAATTATTATTATTTCCATAATTTTTTATTTAAATATTTTACACTTTTTTCAAATTTACTACAGCGGCTCTACTACATCATACATATCTCTAGGAGAGTTTGTAAGTGAGAGGTGTCCTCATCATCATTTGCCCAGGAGTAATCCCCCAAACATACATTGATTTTTAATTGTTGCTGTTGATTCCTCAGGCATAAAATATGAGGTAAGTGTGTTACGATTTTAGTGATTTTGGCACTACATCATGAAAATATGTAGTTTGGAAGGTATAAATAATATCCTCCACCACCACAAGTGATGAAAGAGGGTATTGATAATTTTGAGAAATATTCATCTGAGATCCAACAAAGTATATAAATATTAAGCCTAAATGGCCAAAATATCAATATTACATAGTAAAAACACCTGAGGTGAAACAATAAATTAATTACAAAATATTAGTTAAATATAAATTAATATTTATTTTTAATATATACAGTTAAAGATTCGTGGCTCCCCAGCCGTAATCTATCTATCTATATATATAAAAATGGATGTTTGTATGTATGTGGGTATGTATGTTTGTATGTTCCGAATGAACTCAAAAACTGCGGGACCGATTTTGATGAAATTTTCAGGGTATCTTCAGAATAGCCCACCGGCTAACACTGTAAAGTCAGATTTTTGATTTTCGGTCTGTGGGCGGAGGGGCGTGGCAAAATCAAATTTTTACATTATACCGCTAATGCCATCTATATATATAAAAAACGGCTGGACCGATTTTGATGAAATTTTCAGGGAATCTTCAGAATAGCCCACCGGCTAACACTGTAAAGTCAGATTTTTGATATTCGGTCTGTTGTCGGAGGGGTGTGTAAAAATCAAATTTTAACATTATACCGTTAATGCCATATATAGGTATATATATAAAAACTGATTTGTGTATGTATGTTCCGCATGGACCCAAAAACGGCTGGACCGATTTTTATAAAATTTTTACGGAATCTTCAGAATAGCCCACCGGCTAACACTGTAAAGTCAGATTTTTGATTTTCGGTCTGTGGACGGAATGGCGTGGCAGAATCAAATTTTTATACTATACCGCTAATGACATAAAAAAAAAGATTATTGTATAATTGTTGATCGACCTTTTCTTCAATTCTCACAGATAGTTTATTTAGTTTCTTATATACAGGCTTACAAAATGAATTTTGTCGACCAAAAAATTTTTTTTACAGTTTGGAGAAATACATAAATACTTTTTTTATTCTCAACGTTCAAACAGTGACAAATTTCATTTCGTTGTTTAACGTCCTTCTAAAAATTTTAATTCAAAGTGGTGTACTCTGAAGCGAATTATTTGGTGTAAGCGAAGAAGAGAATACATTTCAACACATATCCGGTACTATAAAAGTTATTTTATATTATCAATCGATGATAAACAATTTTGTTTACTCTTGCATATTAGGTGCATGAATAAGAAATTTCCATATGAAATCTACGAAAAAAAATAATATTTTGAATAACTCTCCGCATTCCACTTTTAATAAAAAATAACGGTTTTATTCAAATAACATTTATTTTAGAAAGGGCATCTACGTCCAGAGCAGCCTAAGCTGCTTCTAAGTTACATTTCCGGCGCCCCTCCTATTTCCAAGCACTTCCTTCAAAATATCTAAAAGTGAAACTCATGATTTCAAATGACGTCGGCTTCATGCCCACCTTTAAAGTTCAAGGCCAAATGTACCACAGAATTGGATCATTGCTCCCGCTTTCCAATGATGATACGAAGTTCCTTCAAGTTTATTTCACTGGTAATGAAGCTACAGAAGCCGAACACTATCAACGAACATGCGTGTGCATTTGCTGCAATACCCTTCTGCCGAAACATTCTCAAAACAATTGTTAGACATCAGAAATGGAAAAATTTCAATTGATCTCGCCACAAATGAGATTTCGTTGTTGACAAGGTATTCCCAAGTCTTACAACAGACTACAAAAATTCGGATTGGCTGTGGGAACATGCAATTTTGGCACCAACAAATTATGATGTTAACAAACTCAATAAACAAATACAATTGAAACTGCCTGGCGATTGACACAGTAATGAACGAAGAACAAGCCGTCGATTATCCTACTGAATTTATGAATTCATTGGAACCAGCCGGACTGCCACCACATGTATTAAAATTGTAGGTTGGATCACCGACTTTATCCGACATTGAATATTAAAATCGAGATCGAGATGCAATATAAAACAGATGTTTTCTAAGGGCCAGCAACGCGGACCGGGTTCAGCTAGTAATATATAAAATACTATTATATTAACAATGTAAAAATCTTCATAATTAGAGTGTATATTAGAGTGTTTATACCAATGTAATTTCTATAATTTTCATCATATTTAGGTGGAGGGTATTTAAGATTCGGCATAGCCGAATATAGTACTCTAACTTGTTTTATACTATTACTGTGTATTATATATTATATTATTATTGTTTAGATCTAACAACACGATTTCTTCTGCAACATACCATAAATGCGCTGAAGCACTGATTTTGTTAACAGCATATAATAAAAGAAAAAAAAAATCAGAGAAAAAATAAACTGGCAAGGAAGCCGCGTTCTTTATTACAAAACACAGACTACCCGAAGATACGGGAAACTTTTGGGCAAATCCCTTTACTGAAACATTTTAACGATCGTAAATTTATTAACTACACCCGCATGGACCGGGAAACATTTAATTCATTAATTCAATTAATTTAACCATTTGTTTCAAATGCAGAATTACATTTGTCAACAATAAAATTAGAAGAACGGTTAGCCGTAACATTAAGATTTTTGGCAAGCGGCAATAGTTACACAGACTTGTCGTTTTGAACATCAATTGCCCCAAATACGATTGCTGGTATTGTATTAATTAATTGTATTATTAAAACAAATCAAAGTTTTTTCCTTTTTTTGTACATTAGTGATGGTATGTTTAACAAAAAAAAAATTATAATAAAACATGTATAGATGGGACTCGCACAAGTTAATTAAATTCAATTAAATAATACTTAATTTTATTTTGAAGACACAAAATAAAAAAGAACACAACGAATTTGTATATCGAGCAAATTGCTGCAGCTGCTTTGGACGTGTATTAACATTTAATTGACTCCTATGTCTGGAGCAGAGATTTATATTAATTTGACTGCCACAATTCATATCAAAAGGGCGAAAATACGAAAAATCCCAGCTCATATTACAAAAATTCAATGTATCTCTCCTTATCCTGCATAACTGGAATTCTTGGATTATGGCGCAATTTAATTTGTAAGTTCAACATTTTACTACACTTGTTATAAATAAACAAATTGTCATACATCTTTGTGTGTTTTTGTATGTAGGGTAAGTGCTCCTAAGGTCGGCATGACCCAGTAGTCGGCATTTTTGAGTTAAAAGCTTAATAAATAGGAATAACGACAATTTTATACAAAAGTAATATTTAACTTTAATTTAACATACACTCATTTCTCTTTATGTAATGTTTAAATTTGAGTGAGATGTGTATTTTGATCTATTTTTGACCTTATTCAGTGACCATCTTGCAACAGGTGCGGTAGTGCCTGTTTTTTAAGAAATTTTTTAGTTTCAGTTTGTTTGAATATTACCTCCAATGTAAAAGATTTTACAAAAAATAGTTTTTTTGGTTATTTTAATCAATGCCGACATTAGGAACAAAAATTTCAATGATTTTCAATAGTCGGCATAGTGATGCCGACTTCAGAGGCAAATGGGTATTTTTAAAGAATCCTGAAGTCGGCAGCAGCTTTTATTTGTCTGGAGATCGCAAAACCGAGTAATATTTTGAAATTTAGAAGGGATTATTTTCCTAACATTTTAGAATTACAAATATGGACACACCAGGAAAAAGACCCATGCTCCAATATCCTGAAGAAGCCTTAAAAATGCTCTTTGTGAAATAAGAGAAAGGAAGATTTCGGTATTAGGTGCCAGTAAAAAATATGGACAGATTATAGGGACGTGTTTCTGAAGGAGCTAGGAAAATGGGGCCACAAACCGTGTTGTCTGATTCTGAAGAAAAGCGTTTAGTAAAATGGTGCCAAGATCTAGCAAAATGTGGATTTCCATTAAAAAGTGAGGAAGAACAGCGAACCACACCGTTTTTAAACGGCCGACTATAAACAAAACATGGAACAATGGCGACAACTGACAATAGATTCAAATTATACTAGTAACGAACCTAATAGGAACCTTTTCAATCCACATAGGACAACCAATATTGAGAAGCTTTCTCGACAACTGAATCAAGGCAACAATACTCCAGTAAATACATCGCAATTAAGATCATCAAACGCCGAGAGAACATTAGCTGATATAAATTTAAAAATAGACGGCTTTATGGCCGAGTGGGTAAATTATAACTTAACATTAGATCAAAAGGAATTTTTAAGAAGTCTTCAGAACCAAATCATTGATATTATAGGACCTAACGGCGATACGCCTTAGGCCTTCATTTTTATTTTATTGTTGACAACAGATATTTATACAATGAAAATATTACAATATAATATACAAAGTTTAAGAAAACCTGGTAATAAGGAAACTTTGGAAATGGTTCTAGAAAATTATAATTTTACTTTCTGTATGTTATGTGAGACATGGTTAATGGATAACTCATCTACCAGTTTGGCAAACTATAATTTTGTTTGTAAAAATCGTGCTGATGGTTATGGAGGAGTAGGAATATATGTTAAAAGAAACATCAGATTTAAATTTTTGGAATTTTTGTATCAAATATAGATGTAATTGGGATTTCAACACTTAACTTAAGGCAAAATATTAACTTAATATGTATTTATACACCGCCTAATATAGCAAGAAACACTTTTAAATCTGAACTCGACAAAATCTTTGTACAATTTAACAACACTACAACTTCTACATTTATATGCGGAGATTTCAATGCTAAATCAACAACATGGGGCTGTCAGATGACTGATACAAAAGGTTTAATTTTGGAGAATATTACTGCTGATTATGGATTTTCATCTATAAATAACGGTCATTCAACATTTATATGCAACGATTCTGAGTCTGCTATTGACGTTTCTTTTGCCAAATGTATACTACCATCAACCTCTTGGTCAACTCTCGACATTAAAATTTCTAACAGCAACCACAGTCCAAGAGAAATTAGCTTGATGAATTCCTACCCAGAACCGTCCAAAAGATCTTACCTTGACAAGACAAATATGATTCGAGACATTAACTTGTTAGTATTGGATGAGAACTTGAAGAGTATAAATGACTCGTTTACCTCTATAATGGGAAAAGATACGATCAAGATTCCAGCTAATAATAATAACGTAGCTAAGAGTTGGTGGTCATCTGAATCTCTACGACTTTTTCGTGTAAGAAACGCCTTAAGGAAAAAATATCGTAAATACAAGACTAATGAGAATCTTAGGGCATTTGATATTGCTGAAGGAAACTTTAATAATCACATTCAGGAAAAGAAGAAGGAAAATTTCTCTCAAGTTATAGACGATTTAAGTAACCCTCCGTCTCTTAGGGAAATGTGGAATAAGATGAAAAATCTTAAAAAGTATGGGTGTATCAAGAATGCTAATAACTCCTGGGATAATCAACAACAACAAGATTATTGGCTACATATAACAGGCGGCAACATTACAACTACCACGGAGAGCTATATTTCTCCAACAACGACAATCATTCCTAATCTTGATTTTCAATATTTTAGAGATTACTCAACACTCGAAATTTTAATTCCGCACCAGATATTGATGGCATTTCATACAAAATGGTTAATTTACTACGATTGGAAGAGCAAGAGAAATTATTCCAAACTCTTAGGAATATATGGATAAGCGGAACAATTCCAGATGTCTGGAGAAAGATTAGAATAATACCTATTCCAAAACGGAATTTAAATCAATCTGAAATTCGAAATTTTAGACCTATAAGCCTACTACCTTGCTTCTATAAGATTATTGAAGGGATGATGAAGGTTGTTATTGATGATCACATATCTAGCAATTGCTTACTTCCTGATAGGTCATATGCATTTAGAAGGAATCGTTCAACTGCAAATTGCATCAATGATGTCATAAATATAATATGTTTCTTACAATTGAAAGGTCGGTATGTTATGGGAGCTTGTTTGGACTTGGAAAAAGCCTATGATACTACCAATATGTAATTATTATGTTCTTTGTTGGAAAATATGAATTTTAATACACATATAATAAAATGGATATATTCCTATCTGGGCAACCGAAGTCTATTATTGGGAGATGCGTCTATTACTACAGGAAAAGGTTTGATCCAAGGCAGTGGACTTAGCCCAAATCTATTCAATTTATTTACTAAATCATTCCATCGGATTTCGGATGAATATTGTGAATTATTTCAATTTGCTGATGATTTCTTCTTGATAGTACATGCAGAAACGTTTGAACAAGCAAAAAATATTCTCAGGCGTAAGATATCAGAATTTACAAATATTTCCACAAACATTGAACAACGTATTAATCATAACAAGACTAATATTATGTGCTTCAATTCAAATGGCATTCGTCTTAATATCTCAGTTGATGACATAACTCTAAATGAGGTGATCGAGCTAAAATATTTGGGAAGAGAAATTTCTTCAAAAAATTTTATTAAACCTCACATTGATTACATTGTTTTGAAACATAACAAGACATGCAACTTTTTGAACATTTTAAGTGGATGCAGATTTGGTATTCACCCTACAAGGGCTCTACAATTTTTCAAAGCTTATAGTCGGTCTAAACTTGAATATGCGGCATCCTGATTTGCTAATTTATCATCATATGCATCGAACAAGATTAGAACCACAATTAATTGGAATCTCAGAAGATGTCTTGGTTTAATTCGTTCAACACCAGTCCATTTAATATACCATCTAGCAGCAGAATTACCGCCTACATATAGAACACAACTTTCCGCTGCCAAGGAACTGGCTAAAGTATTTGCGTTTAACTTACCAGCAATTTCTTTATTTTCCAATGACAGTATTCCTAATTTTGATACTAGTTACACCACAATTTTTGCATATATGGTCATATTTTTCGAATGATTCACCCTTTTCAAAATATTAGATAAAATTCATCGAGATTATCCTTTTATGAAGAATTTTATCACGGTCAACTTAAATCAACCTCAAACTCAAAAATAATTTTTTCGGAAAAAATTAATAATCTTCATGCGAGCAACTTTGAAGTTCTTTTTACTGATGGTTCTGTGGGAGATTGCAACTCTGGAGCGGCCTGCATCCATATGGGTACTGGAAGGACAAATAGCTAGCGAAGATGAAAGTTTTCCCAGATGACTTGTGTGAAGAGTGCAACATCGCTGAAGAAAATTCTCATATCATTTTCCACTGTACACGAAATTCAACAACCAGCGAGTGAAATATCCAACGATTCATAAATATGGCAACATTGTTGACTTTTTTATTGCTGAGAAACCATCTTCAATGGTCAAACGGAATTAATTAATTTTATTATAAATGAAATCAAGATAAATATTTAATGAATATTTGACACTTTGATTAATCAAATAATTGGTGATGGCAGTTTGTCTTAAGACAGCCAAATAATTTTCTAGTGCTGGTCACTAGGTTCTAGTAGAACCTCCATCTGTTTTTCGTGTTATCGAAATGAGATTGGAGTAATCGTAAACACAAAAAAAAAATTCTACAGAGTTGTTGTTTTTACCATAGAGAAACAACAAGAGCGGAAAATAGAAAAAACTCAGACCTAAATTTTACTCAAAATAATCACACATACGAGTGTTGTTTTTGTTTTCACATAGTTTTTTTTACTAATACATTCTCACCACTTAGGTTTTTGAAAACTGAGTTAGGTCTTTGACAGGAGAGTTTCCGCTCTATGTATATTTCTCTATGGTTTTTACTACTACTAAACATAAAACAATGAGCTTTAACAAGGTTGTGCAACAACTCCAGAAAAAATAATAAAAACACAGACATATTGGCTCTATTATGAGTATCTAGCTGTCAAAGTCAATATACACAAAATTATCAGCTGTACTGCTGGCTACACCTTGTTAAACGTTCCTTGACATAAGCCAAGGCGAATTTATACAAGGAGGTGGAGTCAGTCAATCAGCTGATAACTTTTTTTTCGCTTTTTGGTTCTAACAGTTGTCAAAGCTTTTGTTTATATTTAAATATCAACATATTCTAAGCTTATTCACAAAATATTTATTTTTTACATAAATAAGTAAAGCCCTCACAATTCAATTATCTACTCTATATTAAGTTTTAATACATATTTGTTTAATTTTTAATTTTTGTTTTTTGACATTTGTTAAGACCAAATTGTTGTTTTTGTAGAACTGCCACCACCTTGTATGAATTCGCCTTGACATAAACTTATCGTAAGTAAAAAATAAAACTCGTATAAAGAAAAGAAAATTTTTTTTCATTCAACTTTTTGTCCAATTTGGAAATATTAAAACAAAATAAAGATTTATAAATTGAACTCAATAAGAGGTATAAAACATTAACAATAAGTACAAGTATTGCATATATAAAAAAAAATTAAAGAATTTACATAAATTGATACAAATAACAAAGGCAAAGTTAATTTTTAGTGCTAAAAAAAAACAAATTTGTGTTGCTGTGGACTTCTTGTGCAAAAAGAGTGAGTAGTAACAAGGTAACAAACAACCTACGCAATTAACAAAAACGGATTTATCAATATATCTGCAATAAACATTACTTTAAACAATATTACGTTCAATTTAAATACAATTGACTACGTGTATTAGAAAATACCTATAAAACAAAAATAAATTTTTTCGCCAAGTAGTCCGATTAAAATCTGGGTGTGCAAGTGTGTGAGTGGGGAGTCATCATAGTGTCAACAAAAACAAATGGCAAGAAACAAACATTTCTTTTAAACTAAACTGATTTGTATAACTATAAGTTGTTAAAATAAAATAACAGCAAAATAATGCATTAATTTGCATACATTTGCAAGTCTACACTAATCATCAAATTCACATGAAACTGCATTTTATTTTTAATGTCTTACACTTTCCAAACAAAACAGGCATACATACAGTGGTGTTCAAAACATTCGCAACTGAAATCACATTTTGCCTAATTCTTTATTTTTTTAACAAAGACTTTCAGCATAAGTTTTTATACCCTTCACCTTCGTGAGAAGGGTATATATACGTTTGTCATTCCGTTTGTAATTTCCACAATATAATTTTCCGATCCTATAAAGTATATATATTCTGGATCCTTATAGATAGCGGAGTCGATTAAGCCATGTCCGTCTGTCTGTCTGTCTGTCTGTCTGTCTGTCTGTCTGTCTGTCTGTCTGTCTGTCTGTCTGTCTGTCTGTCTGTCTGTCTGTCCGTCTGTCTGTCTGTCTGTCTGTCTGTTGAAATCAATTTTCTGAAGACCCCAGATATCTTCGGGATCCAAGTCTTCAATAATTCTGTCTGACATGCTTTCGAGAAGTTTGCTATTTAAAATCAGCAAAATCGGTCCACAAATGGCTGAGATATAAGGAAAAAACCATGACAACCTCGATTTTTTACCTATTTTTTGACCTATATCTGGATTACTAAGTCATTAATATAGACAATATGGATATCAAATGATAGATATTTCAAAGACCTTTGCAACGACGTATATAAGACCATAGTAAGTTGGACCTACAATGGGTCAAAATCGGGAAAAATTTTGAACCAGATTTTTTTTTTCACCAAAAGTTTTTTTCGCTAAATATTAAAAAAAAAATAAATTTAAATTAAAAAAAAAAAAAAAAATTTAAATTTAAAAAAAATTTAAATTTAAAAAAAATTTTACATAAAAATGAAAAAAAAAACAACTGGAAAAAAATTTGTTTACCTAAAATTACCTAAAAATTTTTATTTTGAAGTATAGTTTGGTGAAGGGTATATAAGATTCGGCCCAGCCGAATATATCTCTCTTACTTGTTTTATTTTCATTTTATAAAATTCAGTTATTGCATATTATTTTACAAAAACAAAAAAAAAAAAAATGTTCATAAATTTACAACAATAAAAAAATAAAGTTTAACAAAATTACTCTAAATACAAGAAGTGTTCAAAACATTTGCAACTCTTAAAGAAAAAATGTTATACAAATCCAAAAATCGATTTCATTATTCAGTATTTTGTAGTATAGCCGTTATTTGTTATTACCTCGGAACATCTTTTAGGCATTAAGGCTATTAGCTTTTTAATATAATCTTCGGGAATTTCATTCCACTGCTTTTCCAACTCTGCAAAAAGTTCATCACCATTTCGGAATACTTTATTACCAATATTCCGTTTTGCAATCATCCACATGTTCTCAATCGGGTTGAGATCGGGAGATTGTGGCGGCCACGACATGACACTAATATTATTTTCCTCCAACCATACTTTTACAACACCTGCCGTATATTTACGGTTGTTATCGTGCTGGAATGTCCATGAAAGTGGCATTTCCCATTCTCCATATGGAAGCATAACTGAGCTTAGAAGGTCTCTATATATTGTAGCCGTCATTTTATTAGTAATCCGGAGAATTGGGCCAATCCCATTTCCCTAAAAACACCCCCACACCATAATGTTTCCACCTCCGTATTTCACTGTGTCGGTTGTGTATCTGGGATTAAACTTTTCGTCGTGGAATCTAGGCTCTTCCATCTGAACCCCGGAGGTTGAATTTGGACTCATCGGTTTTCCATTGCAGTTGAGTCCAATTTAAATGGTTGCGGGCAAATTCAAGCCGAGCTTTTCTATTTTTTTCCGACACAATGGGTTTTAGTGCATCTAAAACTTTTAAGACCATATTCTCGGGCTCTTTTTTTTAATTGTGGAAAGACTGGAATCTATGGAAAGTTCGGTTTTAACTTCTCTAGGAACTGCTTTAGGATATTTCGTGAAAAAATTCTTAATTTTTCTGTCTTCTCTTACAGTAGTAATACGGGCTCTTCCTCCTTTGTGAGTTGTATGGATGTTACCACTATTAACAATGCGACAAATTGTTGATTTTGGAACGGAATATTTTAAGGAAATGTCTTTTTGAGAAAGTCCACTTTTAAAGTCATTTAAAAATTTCACCTTGAAATCGGAATTGTATTTGTTTCTTGCCATTTTTCACAAAAGTAATTCTTACGAGGTTAATGCTTCCAATATCTTATTAAAACTCTTATAGTAAAATAATTATGATAAGTTTTTTAATAAAATGCAAAGATCGAAATCACGAATTAATAAAACAAATGCGATTACCGTTATTTCCTAGCATTTGTTAGTGTTAATAGCATAGTTAAGAGTAAGAGTAATAAGAGTTGCAAATGTTTTGAATAGCTGTATTTTTAATACATCTTTTAAAATTAATTTTTTGTTGTTTTACTTTAACGGAATTTGTTTTTTTTTTTTTATATTTTTAACAAAGACATGAAAAAAATAAATGTTTGTATCGAAATGTGATTTAGAGAAAATTGGTCAATGAAAAGTTAAAATGCGATCTCAGTTGCAAATGTTTTGACCACTACTGTATATGTACATACATGCATCCAAACATGTTGTTCGTAAATGTATGATATTTGTTTTTGGTTGTATTAAGTGACGTCATGAACTGATAAGTAGTTACTTTGTTTATATTTTACCGTTATAAGTACATTTATAGGTATCTTATTAAGATACCTAATATGAATAATTGAAATTCACTATTTATATAAAAAATCAATGGTCAGTTTCTGTTATGTTCTTTGCATTCATTTTTTAGTCATTCTGAAACTATATTTGCTAAGCGTTTAATTTTAAATAACTAAAAGAATTTTCGATTTAAATTAGGTATCTTTTTCTATTTATTTAATTAAGGATGAAAATTTCCACCCACTTAAAAACTGAAATTTCTCAAGAAAGGCTTAAAAAAGTACATTACATACATATACACATCTGCTCAAAATAATAGATACACCTAAACTTGGTTTTTTAAAATGAAAAAAATAATAGTATATTGTAAAATTATAAAAAAAAAATTCTGTAGATTTTTATTTATAGTTAAAAGGAGAGTTAAAAACAAAAACAAAATATTTCATAATTAATAATAAATATTATAAAGTAAATTTAATTTCTTATATTTCGAAAAATTTGGTGCTCATAATAATAGATACATTTTTAAAAATTCTTATTAAACAAAAGCTAATAAATTTTATCTTAAAAAAATTAGTTTATTATTAAAGTAAAGCTAGTATCCAGTATAACCACCTTTGTTTTGTAAAACTTTCTCCACTCTTCTGGGCATACTGGATATCAAGTTCTGACACTTCTCCAATGGAATCTCGTACCATATTTTTTGCGTTTTCTCCCATAAATCATCTTTATTTTTGAAAACTTCCTTCGAAAGCCTTATCTTTAATTCACTCCACAAGTTTTCTATTGGGTTTAAATCAGGGCCAAAAGATTGGTCTTCTCGAGACAAAAGCATTGAAAAATTTAAAATGGCGAACCCAACGTTCGGAAATTCCCAAGGCTTATAATATTTCCCAAAAAGTCACCTTTCGAAAAAAATATAAATATGTACCTACCTACATTACATATTTATTTTTTTATTTTCTCATAACAAATTCTGTCAATTTATATCAGATTAACAAGGTATTAATTTAAATTTAATTACAAATATAAACAAAAAATTATTCCCAAAAATTATAAAACTTTTAATATGTTTATACTTGGACGAAAATTTAGATACTGCGTTGAAAGCGCCTTTCACATGACACCAATATAATTTTCCTTTGCGAGAAATATGAAAAAAATTCATAAAACATTTAATAAAGATTATTTTATATAAAGGATAAAATTTTGAGAAATGTTCTCCACAAACAAATTAAACTTTCATTTTATATTTCGTAATCTTATATTTCCTCCGTACGAACGGAGCAATCCTATGAAGATTTCCAGATTTCAATTTTCACCAAAAATATGGAACAGTCTAAGACTTAAATTAGCTTTTTTATTTATTTTATTATTTTCCCTAGCCCTTTCTTTAAGTCACAAGCGTTTACAAATTCCTACTTAAAATAGTTTTAACATATAAACATATATTTATCATAAAAACTTTTTATAATATTAAAAAATATGTATAGTATATATCTTAAAACCTTTTACAAAATAAACAACAAATAACAAAAAATTAACTGTGAACAACGAGTGTACAAATTTTTCTAGTGAGAATTTACACAGAAAAACGTTAGACTCTGGTTGTTCAGAGTTAATTTATTGTTATGAATAAAGGCTTTAATGCATTATTGTTATCAATTATTTTCTATTTATATGTACTTTTTTAAAATTGATTTTTATAATTGTTTATTTTTAGCCATTAACTAATCTATTGTCGAATCAACTTTGTTTGCAATGGATCACAGGAATATGAATATATCACGTCTTCCAGGTAATTAACCATATCTTCATTATTTTTATTTGTTGTATAGATAATGTGTAACATTATTATTATCTTCGCATGTACATAAACCACCATTAATCAATCATACTATACTCAAGTATATCGTTTTGCGCCAACTAAAAGTCTAATTTTGCTGTTTATTTTTTCAATCATCTGAAAGTCGTTCGTAATATTTAATATTTATAAATATGCTCATTGCTTCCAAAGTTATCAATGATATTCATGTATATTTTTACAAAAGTAGTTAAAATAGCACATATGAATTCTTGTGGGCGCATCGTCCGTTTTTATTATGTATGATTCAGAGTTATACATAGTAAATATTTCGAAATTTATTATATTTTGATTAAACGTTTATACATACAAATATAAACGGAAATAATGAACAATGCTGATAACAAGAGACTTGGTTAAAATAATTTTTTAAATAACAAGGGAATAAAATTCTGTTTAAATTTTTGATAAACATATTTAAATATGTACCAAACAATTTATCCTCGTTCCCATATATGCCAATCTCAAAAAAAATTCCTTCAGTATAGCTTTTTTTGAGTTGTCACGAACAATATCAAATGAAAAAAAACAAGAATTCACAATATGAATTAAACTTATAATAATGCGCCTAATTTTGTGTATACATCACTTTAGTATTTCTACACAATTTCTTCAACATATGTATTAATTTTCGTTTAGTAAAATGTATCTACGCAGTGATAGCCACACGTTTGTACGCATATGAAATATTTTTTTTTTATTTGTTCTAATATGTTTATTATTATGATTTTAGTATTTGTTCTTGCAGTATTGTTTACATAATTATGTAAACTTAAAATAACAAAAACAATTACTATGGTAAATGTTATTTTATAGAAAATATACAATGTTTTCTAAAATAATTACTATTTTTAGTTAGACATTCGTTTGTACGCAGCAATGAAAACAATATAAAATAAAAGTTTAAACAATAATTTGAGAAAAATTCGTTAAATATGTTAAAAATAAATAAGAGTTTAAACCTAGAAATTGCAGGCGGGAATGGCTTCTAATGTTGTGATATGAAATTACTTAAAACTAATATAAACTATGAAGATTCGTCTCGAAATCTCATTTTAAGGTCGAATGCATCAATAAACGTTGTTCTAAGGTTCATAAGGATATATGTCTGAATTCACCAAAGTATACTTTAAAGAAGAAAAAAAGAATTATTGTTGAAAAAAAATTGGGTGAAAACAAATATTTTACCCATTGTCGGTTCAAATGTCAATGGCGTTATATAGGTAGTTGGCTAAGGTCTTTGAAATGGCTATTCAATTAGGTATCCAAAATTGTCTATGCTAATGACTTAATCATCGAGATATAGATCAAAAATAGTTTAAACAAATCGAGGTAGGAATGGATTTTTGCATATATATCAGACGAATTTAAATTGCAACCGATAAAGAACTCTAGCGGATATATTGATATAGCAATCATATCGCTCATTTGCAGCAACAACGTCATAACTCAAAATCCGTGTTTTTTGAACTGAGTAATACAAAATATGCGCCGTTCTATAGTATTTCATATAGTTTTATCAGTTTTCAAAAAAGTCAATTATTTTTTTGAGTGAGAGTTTTTTTTTTTTTTTGTTGTAAACATCAAAGTCAAAATTCATGTTTTCTCGTATATTTGACAAGAAAAAATTTGGGTTAAATACAGATTAGAAGGATATTAACATTCTTATTAATTTATTTAAAAAATAGTAAAATGTCATAAAACAATCAAAGCCGTTTTTCTCGAAACGACTTTTTTTTGAATTATGACGTTGTTGCAGCAAATGAGCGATATATGTAAACTATTCGGTAGCTTCGGAAAGTTGATTTTAACAGTCTGTATCTATAACGATCCAAAATTGTTAGTAAAAGTTGAAGTTATAAAAAGGAATCTTTATGAATGAAAACAAATTCAACATTGATTATCCTGGCCTGAAGTTCTTATTAATACGATTTAAACCAACCCGATAATATGTTGTGGTATGATCTGATACGATTTTGAGTTTCGGATTTGTTTTATTTGTTTATTTAGGCTTTGTATTACAAATAAATGAAATAAATATGAATGTATTCGGATATATACCTCGAATTGTTGTAACAATTTTGTAATAAATTTTCTGACAAAAAAATCATTATTTCCAGTTTATGTTTCAGAATGCTATCCAATCGAAAAGCTATGTGTATACCTCCTGGTCATTAGAAATTATGGAGGTCATGCCAAATATTATGAAAAAAAGTGTATAGTTTTATAATTAATTAAATAAAGTGCGTACAAACGAATGTCTCACCAAAAATACAGTGAAATATATATTTTTATTTCATTGTAAAAAAATTTATCAAGAAATGTATTTTCTTTAAAAATAAGAGAAAACATATTAAATACAAATTTTAATAATTTGACTATTTTTGACTATATATTTCATACAAAAATAGTTTATTGTTCCTTTAGAACAATTAAATAAATGAAAATAACACTTTTGCCCTTTGATCCAGCTCTCGAATAGCCAAAGCATGATGAATAACTTTTTAGTTTAGCTTACATTGAAATTGGACAATTTTAATATAAATCTGTTTTATTAGATTTACTTAAAATTTTACTACAAGTATTAAGCCAAACGTAATTATTTTATAATGTTCTTATCATGCTTATTAACATTTAACTGGCCACTTTTGTGTATAATTAATTTTTATTTTCGTTCACATTTATCATTGATACCATTTTTATTATTTTTCCAACTAAATGTTGTGTTTTTGTAATTTTTAATTTTCTTCTTTGTAACATACTTTGGTCTCTTGTATTAATAATATTAAAATAAAACTTTTTCTTTACACCAACAACATTTGATTTATTTTCCAAATAAAACAAACTAAAAAAATCACAAATACTAAATACTGCCAAAATAAAAATAAAAAGGCGTTATTACTAATTGAATTATTAGTATGTACTTAATGCACATTATATATTTGAATTAAAATTATGGATATAATGAGTTTCGTGTTAATCGTCTAGGACCTGCTATAAATCTACTAGTAGAAAATTCCGATGAGCCACAGCCCAGTCTATCGGACTTGCATGATTTTGAACCAAAACTCGAATTCGATGATACAGAGTTGTTAGCAACCCCAATTGCACCACAAAGTGAGTAAATAGACGTAATCAAATAAGAACTGAACTATTGAAATTTATAACTTTAACATATACAAAATTATTTTGTTTAGATGATGTTATGGATGATGATTTTGTGGTAACTGAAGGTAAAGTAAATGTCAACTCATCTATGGTTTAAGAAGTATTAATTGAATATTATAATTTAGATTGCAATTCAGAACCAGAGGATATAGTTAATCCTTTGGAAGATGACTTTGAAGATCAATTAAGAGAAGAAACTGAAAATTTCAGTATTTCTCCTAAACGTACAAATTGTGATTTTTTGGGTACCGATAAACAAGGTCGTCATATATTTGCTATATACGCTTCAAGATTTCCAGAGAAGTCACAAATGGAAATATTCATAAGGTATCAAACATTTACTGCTTAATATAAATTTAACTACTTAAACATACACAAAACTTTTCTTTCAGGGATGTTATTAAAGAAATCGAACCATTTGTTGAAAACGATTATATATTAGTGTATTTCCATCAAGGCTTGAAGGAGGATAACAAACCCTCTGCCCAATTTCTTTGGAACTCCTATAAAGAACTCGATAGAAATTTTCGCAAAAATCTAAAAAATCTATATGTGGTTCATCCAACTTGGTTTATACGTGTCATATGGAACTTCTTTAGTCCCTTCATCAGCGAGAAGTTCCGCAAAAAGTTGGTCTACATATCAAGTTTAGATGAGCTACGCCAAGCTTTGGGTCTGTCGAAGCTTAAGCTACCTGATAATATCTGTGATCTAGATGATCGTCTAAATCACAATCGCAAATACGCTCCCAGCAGTAACAACAACATCAGTACATCACACATGGCAAAAACAACACAATTTGGGGTGACCCTTAAATTTATAGTTACTAACAGTCCATGCTTGAATTCCATTCCACCAATTGTACGCAAATGTGTTGACTCCCTATCCATAACTGGTATGATCGATACTGAGGGTATATTCCGTCGTTCTGGCAATCATAGTGAAATCATTGCCCTCAAAGATCGTGTTAATCGCGGCGAAGATGTTGATCTTAAAGAAGTTAACGTACATGTTATAGCTGGCCTATTAAAAAGTTTTCTTCGTGATCTTTCTGAGCCCTTGTTGACATTCGAACTTTATGATGAAATAACTAGTTTCTTGGGTAGTTATGAACGAAAATTTAGGGTTTATTCTTTTAATTGCAATTCAATTTATTTACATTTTAGAATGGCCTAAAGAGGATAGATCCCGCAATGTTACCATGTTAATACGTGAAAGATTACCTGAAGAAAACTATGAATTATTCAAATATATTGTAGAGTTCTTAGTAAGAGTAAGTATTATTTATTAAATTTAGTTGGGTTAGAAAATGCGAGATTGTTAAAGTTGTGAAGTAAGTTGCTAAAAACGTTTGTAACCATTAATCTGCTGTAGTGCTTGTTCGGTTTATATTTAAATTCGATAATATCTGCCCACAAATGGCTGATATAAGCCATGACCTATTATTTATCTATATCTGGATTATTAAGACCTTAACATAGACAGTATCGATATCTAATGATAGACATTTCAATGACCTTTCCAACGACGTATCATAGAAATTTGGGCCCACAATGGAAAAAATATTTTTAATCCTAATTTTTTTCCAACAAATTTCTTTTTTTTTTCAACCGAAATTTTTTTCACCAATAATTAGTTTTCATCGAAATTTGTTTTTCATAAAAAATTGTTTTTAATCTTTGTATACTAAACATTTTTTCAATATTTATCTTAATGTATACTTTGGTGAAGGGTATACAAGATTTGCAAAAGCGAATATAGCACTCTTACGTGTTTTAAAAATATTTTTTGTTGGTATAATAGTTTACAATTTCTCAAAGGTTAAAAATGATTACGTGAATATAAAATAGTTTACTAAAATGCAAACGTGCATTCAATTAAAATGAAATAAAATAAATGCTTATCATGTATTTGAAAAAACTACATGAAAATTTGGTGCTAACAATACTAGCCGTTCAATAGCATCTACATACATATAAGTATGTATTAAAATTAAGTACGATGATGCTATAGATAGACATCAATTCCATTTTATGTAAAAAAAAAAAAAAAAAAACTAACAAATCATTTGGTTATTTACAGGTTATGGAATGTGAAGATCTCAATAAGATGACTTCATCTAATTTGGCCATAGTGTTTGGTCCAAACTTTTTATGGTCTGGTAAAAATACAACATCACTTGATGAAATTGCACCCATAAATGCGTTTGTAGATTTTGTTTTACAAAACCACAGGGACATCTACTTGGTTGATATCAATCAACGCCCAACACCTATTGGCTAAATGTACAGGATTTATTCTCAATCATAATCACGGCAATACTGATTGTTTCAACAATTCCCACACTTAATCATATAAATTAAAAATTAATAAACTAAAAAAAAAAGTCTACAAGATAATATTCTAAAATTTTATGTAATCAATTTAGTGTATTTCAATAATTCATCACTTATTATACAATTAGTTATATTATTTTTTTTTAATTTTTATTTCCTAATTAAGGTGATTTGTGTAATCAATTAAAAATAAACATTGTAGTTTTTAAGTCTAATGATTTGTATATTACCATATTTTTATTTATCTATGTATTCAAATGTACTAATTTTACAAGTAATTTTATGTGAAACCAACAATCAAATTGAAATAAACCCATATTTGTTGTATATTTGTTTATTTAAATTTAAAATATTTATTTACCAAAGAATTACAAACAAAATGAAAGAAGAATTTAAAGAATAAAATGTGTTGATGTTGATTTTATCCTATAGTTTATCTGTATTTTGAATTTGTCATACACATGAACTGTTTTTTAACTAAATCAAATATTAAACTAAAACTAACATTAGTTCTCTCCATAAATCTAATGTCACAATAACAAAACTACATTATTATATTTAAGTGGTGTGAATGTGTTACACAAAAATGTCCACCTACCACAAATAAATGATTTTAATGTTCCAAATTAATTAAGTAATGTACGTACGTACATCTTTATAGCTTTTAAGAAATTTGAAATTACATTTTATTTGGCAAATATCAAAATTACCATGTTAAACAAAAAACAAAAATTTGCACTAATCTGTACACACTTACAATTCATTTATTTGGAAACATTTTTATAAACAAACAAAAATAAATAAATAGAAGTTAACAACGCACACCAAAAATATAAAAAAAAATAAATAAGAAAAGTTTTAAACTTTGTAATATAAATGTTTTTTTAAATGTTATATTAACAAAAAATAAACAAATATTTATAAAAACAACTGTTGTGATTTAATTTCAGATTCTAACTAATTCTAATTTTTTTAAATATCGTCCCAACAGCAATACATTTAAATGAATTTATTTCAAATAAAGCTGAAAATTTGTATAGTCTTTTAAAATAATTTAATGCTAATACTGAGTTTTTTTTTTTTTTTTTCTTTAAAGATGATAATATGTTATCTCCAATATGGGCCTGATTCAGAAACAAAAATCTATTTTTATTAAAAAAAAGTAAGAGTATCTACCAGAGTATCAAAAATGTGCATTTAAAAGAGCGTCAAAGAATATTGTCAGTAATGTTTAAATACCATTTTCGGATTGAGTAACGCAGTAACCGCCAAGAATATAATTCAAAAATTTGCTAATTTTAACAAATTATGTTTACATTATTGCGGTGAGTGTCTTCTAAAATTTTGTTTAATTCACAACATATGTATGTATAAATTACGATAAATTGATGTGCCTTAACGTGCCATCCATATTTACAAATTATATATCCACAATCATAACTGAACTAAATACGCGACTTTTGAAATACGTCTCGATAATGTGCCCGAAGTGCAACGAAGTAAGAGCACATAAAAATTGGATAAGGATGTGAAAGACTTAAAAATATCCATTTTTGTTAGAACATCGTAATATGTATTTTAACATCCTTTAAAATGTTTGATGAAAAAAATTGTAAAATCGAGGTAGTCGCGGTTTTTTATTTATATCTCAGCCATTTGTGCAGACTTTTTATTTTAAATAGCAATCTAATTTGGAATATAGCGGATATATTGATGTATCAATCATGTATATATGTAAGTTATTTGCTGGCTTCGAAATGTTGATTTCAACATACAACGGACATGGTTATATTGACTCCGAAATCTATAACGATCCAGAATATATGCTGCAACAACTTCATAACTCAAAATCCGGGTTTTTGAACTGAGTAATACAAAATATGCGCCGTTTTTTAGTCTTTCATATAGTTTTTTCAGTTTTCAAAAAAGTCAATTATTTTTTGTGTGAGTGTTCTTTTGTTGTACACATCAAGATTAAAATTCATGTTTTCTCGTATATTTGACAAGTAAAAATTTGGGTTAAATACAGATTAGAAAGATATTAACATCTACTATTTAAACCATGTTTTATTCTGAAATCGCATGATTGTTGAAAATTTATTTAAGAAATAGTAAAATGTTAAAAAACATTCAACATTCTCGAAACTACTTTTTTTTAATTGACGTTGTTGCAGCAAATGAGCGATATGCTTTATGTGGTCGCAAATGAAAAATATGGAAATTAAAAACATACATATATACCCTTTACCACTCATGGTGAAGGCCATAAAAAGATGTGATTAATTTGGTTCACATAATTTGCTTAAATTATTTTATGTTATTTTCATATAAGCTTTATTTTGTATAAAAATAATATTGCATTTGTTCAAAAATTCTTCATGAAATCTATCGAAATTTATCACGAATCGATCTACATTTTTTCATACCCCAAAAAAGTTAAATAAAATGCTGAATATAATTTCATATGTAAATTAAGTACAATTGCTATTAAAATTATAATTAAAACACAAATTACTTTCAGACTTTTCCAAGGCATGTAAATATGCCTCATAAGTTTTATTTCTGTAATTATAGCTTTTTACATTGGGAAAAAGTCAAAAGTTTGTTAAACTTAGATATACGATAAAAAATCAAGTTGATAGATTAGATTATAATAATTTAAATATTAATATTTTTCAATTTGCGATTTAAATCATTGAATTTCAAAATTTTGCGCACGAAGAAGTCGCCGTAACGATGTGAGACCTTGGTGTCAGCAATATGAATCATGTCATCATCAATATAGAAATCCAACTAAAAGAATAAATTATTTAATATTAAGAAAACCCTTTCTTTTAAATAACAACTTACCTCTGAGCCAGATTTGAATTTACCCTCCAAACCACTGGATCCCTTAGTCCAAACTAAATTACGCATCTTGTGTTTGAAGCACAACAAACGGATCAACAATTTCGAAACATCATCTTCACTGGCATTGGAATCAATGAATGAAGCCAACTTAGCCAATGGCAAGGTGGTATAAAGTTTCAAATAAGAGCGGGTAGTAGGCAAATCAGCTTGTTGTCTAACTTCATCCATGAATACTTGTAATTGATGTTCCATGGGATCTTTAACGTAATCCTCCATGGGGGCATCAGCAGCAGGTGGACAAGGGCTGACAAATCGGGGACATGAGAACAAAAAGAATGATTTAAATACCTCTAAATCACCACATTGCATTTTATACATGGCATCATGATAGTTCTTTTCACGCAACACCTGTTGGATGGATTCATCAATGCATTGTGGATGCAAGACCAAGCAAATTGCCAACAAATGGTACATTTGTTCGGCTTGCTTATTGATTTGATCGTTTTGATAGGAGCGTGTGCTGTACAACTGCTTTGTGCGTTGGATGTATAAAAGAATATCCGAGAAAGTGCGGATAGCATCAGCATAACGACGCATCATCATATAGGCGAAGCCCACATAGTAAGATGTGGAAATCTGACATGCAGGAATATGTGAATATTGTGATTTTTTGTGGATTTCAATAGGCTCCAAAACTTTAATGGCCTGGTAGTAATCACCCAACAAAGAGTGGACACGTAATAAACCCACCAAAGAGAAGTAGCCCAACATTTTGTAGAAGGACAATTCACCAAATTCTCCAGCAACAGTTTGTGGATCATTTCCCTGAGAAATAGCTTCCAATTGTTTTTTGATATTGGAAATGTCAACCAAAGAGTGGAGAACATTGAGAATACATAAAATACTCCAGACGTTGCTATGATTAACACACAATTGATGAATTTCTTCTTGGGTCTTGTCTGTTAAGCGAGCTCTGGGGAATATAATAATATACATTAAATATATAGCAAAAAATCCTATACCACAAACTAAACCACATACCTGTATTGAGCAAAGTTTTGGAATTGATAAACAAACTCATCAACCAACTCCCATAACCAAATGTCGGGTAACTCCAACACTACAGGACTTTGAGATGAAATAATTAAATTGAAGAAATCACAATAATTGAAAAATGAATGGATGCGTTGCTCCAACTTGGGACCACCGGGAATGCGTGCATGAATATGCCGATAGTACAATTCTTTGTACAAAATCAAGAATACTTTGTCGTTGTCGACCAAGGAGGCAACTTCTTCCTCTTCTGGCCAAGCACTCTTATCAAAATGATGATCACTTATTTGTGGGAAAGTGTTCTCATACATATTCTGGATGTCAAACAAGACACCCTCCTTAATTGCTTGGCAAAAGTTGATAAGGAAATATTTAACATTATCCGGCATGCGATAATAGTTACGTTCATATTCCAAATCCAATTGTGGGTCACCAGTATGGGCATACTCATCATAGTACTCCTAAAAGAATTAAATTAAAAAAAGGAACAAGATAAATGTGTGGAAAAAGGGAGTCTCAAAAATAATTTTAGGTTATGTTTGTGTATGTGATTATTTTTGCAAACATTTTGCTTTTGATATTTTTACAGTAAATATTGCAACAAAACTTTGTTTTTTAACAAATTTAACTTACCGTAGTCGCAAATTCTTCTCCACTGTACATTTTATTAATTTTAAATAATTATTTATTGGCAAATTTAACAAATTTTCACAAAAAAATGACAGCAACACGCCAACAAGATTTCTAGCAGAAATCACAAAGAAGGCTACAAAGCAAAACTTGTAATGACATTTGAGATAAACAGGGTTGCCAATACTCAAGTATTGCCAATTATAATGACATTCAAAAAAAATGTACTGCCTTATCGATTTATACGTCATTAAATATAAACAACAGCAGCTGGAGTTTTTTTATTGACAGTGCAAATTACAATTTTTTCACAAAAAAAGCCTATAAATAAATAATAACAATATAAATAAATTAAAATATGGCTGAGAATGAAAACGAAACCTCACTTACTACTGCAGATAAAGAAAAGGATAATAAAAGTAAGAAATGTTAATATTATTGCTAAAAAAAAATTTCCTAATAGCTTAATATGTTCATCTAGTTTGTATACTCTTGAATGCTACTGGCAATGTCCCCATTATCAAGAAACGCACTTGGACCGTAGATCCTTACAAGACCGTTAGCTGGATACAAAAGTTTATCCATAAATATTTAAAATTAGATCCTTCAGAACAAATCGTAAGTAAAGGGTGGAAGTTCGTCTGTATCGCTCATTACCTTACAATTTTTTAAATTATATTTTAGTTTTTATATGTTAATCAAACATTTGCACCTGCTCCCGATCAAATTATCAAAAATCTATACGATTGTCATGGAACTAATGGTAAATTGGTACTGTATTATTGTAAAAATCAAGCCTGGGGATAAATCGATATAATGATGTCCAGCTCTAACAATATTTAACCAAAAAAGTCAAGTTTATTATTTTTTAACATATATATAAATAAGCATTTATTTAATAATAAAATATTATTAAATCGATATTAAAAAAACAAAAATATACTTTTTTAGTTAAAGATACATTTATTTTTTTAAGAATTTGTTTTTCTGCACTTTAATTTAACTATAGATAACGAATTTCATTGAATCGTATGCAAACAATATTTATATTGAAAGCTGCTTAATCACCACGCAATTCTTCCAATTCATCAGCAGCTTCTTTGGAAATTCTGTGATATTTGGCAATAGC
This sequence comes from Calliphora vomitoria, assembly GCA_942486065.2. Taxonomy (NCBI): domain Eukaryota; kingdom Metazoa; phylum Arthropoda; class Insecta; order Diptera; family Calliphoridae; genus Calliphora; species Calliphora vomitoria. Next base: position 40,756,278 of record OW818031.2, read on the forward strand.
TGGCCTATAGTAGTAGGCTTTGTAATCGTTACGTTCAGACATTTTAGCGCGGATTTTTTCTTCAAGTAGTCTAAAAAGAATTAAATATTTATTAGCCTAAGTAATATTAGGATTTTAATCGCATTTACCTGATCTGAGCCTTTTCATCTTCCTCGTACATGAAATGTAAAGATTTCTCATATTCTTGTTGTGGACTGGGGAACATGTAACGGGAAATAAAACGAGAAATTGGATGCTGTAAAGAAACAATGTTAAAATTTTAATTAAACCATGGAATTACACCTAGTTTTGAAAAAGTAACATACAAGATGTTAATTTATTAATTTTAAAATAATAATTCACACAATAAGCAAAAAAGTACTTATTTTCGTTGGGAACGTTTTTTATACCCTTCATCATTAGTGGTAAGGGTATATATAAATATGTTGGTCATTCCGTTTGTAATTTCCACATTCTTCATTTGCGACTCCATAAAATATATATATTATACATAATTATTGATAGCGGAGTTGATGTAGATGTTTGTCTGAAATCAACTTTCCGAACCCCCCAAATAACTTACAAAAATGGTTGATATATAAATTTATCGGCTATTTAAAATCGGTCAATAAATGACTAGATATAAACAAACAAAAACCACGACAACCTCCATTTTTACCTACAAATTTGTTATCTACCTATATCTGGATTACTAAGTCATTAGCATAGACAATATGGATATCTATTGATAGACATTCCAAAAACCTTTCTAACGATAAAGGCATCGATATTCGGACTGACATTGGGTCAAAATCGGGGGAAATATTTTTTGACCATTTTTTTTACCAAAAACATTGTATCCATTGAAATTTGTTTCCCAAAACATTTTTTGACCAAATTTTTATTTTTGGCCAAATATTAGTATTATAGTAGTACATATTACTTATTTTTTTGTATTTAAAATCTTGGTGATCGAATAACAAATCCGATATTTAGAATTTTAAATTAGTTGGTAAGCTCAATTAGTTCTATTTTACTAGTTTTATTTTTTAAATCTGGGGTAAACCAAATGCGAGGATTGGTTTTAGAATCAAAATAACTTTATTACAACTCTTTAGTGTCACAAACATAAACAAATTTCCTATTTTACAAAATTTCTCCATTTTTATTGCAAATATTCTCCCCTATTTGTATGGCATACAATTTCAATTCTATTTATTTCATTTGTAATTTGGAAACCTCATTGATTGCCCAAAATTTGTAAATTAATATATTACATTTGAACACGCAGTTGAAAGTAATTCTTAGCGTATAAATAAAACAATACATACATACCTTATGATATTCCCAGTGTTTTGGCTCATAATCTGCTGGAATTTCGTGCAACTGAGCCGGACCAATGAAAATGTTGCAGTACATCACAATAGCAGTAATGGGCAAAACTCCCAACATCACATAAAAGTGCAATAAATCCTTAAATTTATTCCATTGGAAACGTGATGGTTGTACGATCATATGATGGTGTCCACCACTCATTTGGCGAAGTTGCAATTGGACAGCTATTTAACAGAAAATTCATTTTATTTTTCCTTTACAAGTTGCGTAATGTCACTTTTCGGTGCATAAACACATATTCTTCATAAAATTTTATTTCAATCTTACCATTTTTTACGGCTGGTGTTTGCAAAATTGTACGATATTTGGCTAATTGAGCCGCTGGACGTACAATAGAACTCCAACTGACCATTTTAAGTTAATATTATATCACGTTAAAATTGTTTTTAAAAACGTGAATACAAAATTTTTTTTACCAAATGGTTGTTTAGTAAAAAATAAAATGTCAGTGTCAAAAAGTGCTACAATAACAAATTTGACATTAAAGTCGATAAAACTGTTTCAAGAAAAACTGTTTTATCACTTAATTGTGTCTGGAGCTTTTTACAAAAAATACTCGTTTTTTCAATGCTTTTTGAAATTAGAAAATAGACAACACTGCTTGTTTGTTATCATTTTTTCTGCATTTTTACTTGCCGCATAATTATTGTTAGTTATTTACTATAATTAATTTAACTGCAAATATGTCTTCACGTTTGCGTCACTTAAATCCCAAAAAGACTTTATTTCTTTTGTGCGATGTACAGGAAAAATTTCGTCCTGCTATGCCGCTGTTTGACAACTTGATCAAAAATGCTAACAAATTAGTAAGTAGAAAGTTCCAGCTAATTTGGTTATATCACTATAAATTAATAAATTCTAATAGTATTTACATATAGTATATTTTCATTTTATGCATGTCATTCGAACCATAGTCAAAGTTCGGGGCTAGCACCAAACAATTCAGCAACATTGATTATTTACGAAAATCCATAAACAAGAACTATGCTAGGACTATTTTGTTATAAAAATGTGCACTTTTTATTTCCTAGACAAAAGCTGGCAAAGAATTGGAAATCCCATTAATAGTTAGTGAACACTATCCTGAGCGTTTGGGAAATACTGTAAAGGAAATCGATATTAGTCATGCTCAAGCCGTCGTAAGTAAGACTCGTTTTAGTATGATGGTACCAGAAATAGAGTCTAAAATTAAAGAGATTTTTGGTGATAAACCTGACGATGTCGTTCTCTATGGTTTGGAGGTATGTATTTCCGTTTATCCATGTAACAATAAAATGTTTTTACTAATTTTCTAATCGATTTTATAGTCTCATATTTGTATTGAACAAACTGCAATTGATTTTCTGGAGAAGAATATAAGGGTATCTTTAGTAGCTGATTGCTTGAGTTCTCGTTTGAACCAAGATCGTGATTTGGCCATAGAACGTTTGCGTTCGGCAGGCTGCACAGTTACTACCAGTGAAAGTGTTATTTTCGATTTATTGCGTGATAAAAACCATCCCAAATTCGATGTTGTACGTAAATTTGTAAATAATCCATCGGCTGACATGGAATTGGCTACTACATCAAACTCTAATTCCAAATTGTAAATATTCGCATTTAAAGTGGAAGATTTGTTATAATAAGCAAAAAAGTTAAAGCATTTAGTAAATTAAAATGAACTATTGTTTTGTAGTAGTTTTAATTATGCCCCTTGGCCTTAGCAATATTAAATTTAAACACAAAACTTTTTTTAATTTAAAATTTAATTTACATTATGATGTAAGCGAAAATAGAAGCTAAGTAGTACACCAGAAACGAAAACAGTTTTTCAGGCCATTTTGGTATAAAAACCATCTCGACTTTTTTGGGAAACTCAAATTGTAAATAAAAATGTATAAATTAAATTCACTTGCTATAAATTCCTAATTACATTGACCGAATAAAACTGTAAAATTTTTTAAAATTTCGTAGGACTACAAATGAAATTAAATAAAACTTTAATTTTTTAATTTATTTAAAATTTGACGTGAATGATAATGTAAAATTAACCAAAGTATTTTTTTTTTTTTTTTTTGACAATTGTACATTATTTGCCTAATTTTGAAAAATAAAATTTTTCTGCATAACAGAATTTTTACAGAGTACAATGGGTTACTTCTATGTATTTCTGATATTTACAAATAATTTTTCTACATTTACACACGGACTTTCGTTATTCAAAAATTACGTAATATTCTGCATTATTCTTAAAAAAACAAGTTTATCCGGAGTATACTTTAAGATAAAGTGATTAAAATCAATTTTTTTTGGTAAACAAAAGTTTGGTAAAAAGAAAGAAATATTGACAAAATTGGGTTTCAAAAATATATTTTCCATTTTGACCCATTGTCGGTCCGAATTTCTATATATTATATACGTTGTTCATTTTATATCCATATTGTTTGCTTATATATCGAGATATATTATTTGCTTATATTAGGGCAAATCAAACTACAATATATAACTTGTATATACAATTGTTCAATTCACAATTGGTGTACCGTTTAAAGCAAACACATTTTTCAACCCTAAATTTTTGAAAAAAATAAAATAGGAATACAAAAAATAATACAACAAATATCCGTAAACTAGCACTTTTTGAACGTTTTAATAAAAATTTAATATTCAATTCAGACTGAAAACTTGTTTAAGTAGACTTTGATCAAAACAAATTACAATGAGTGATATATGAAATAAAAAACCCACATAACCAAAATATATAAAATATTGTTAGTAAATAATAAATACCATGATTTTTTTAAAATTAAGTTGTTATACTTTAAGAAAATTACTATATTTTTTAAACTTTCTGTATAAATATTTTAGTAGTTAACTGTATATATTGTTTAGCTATGCTTCCCCTTCACTACATACAACTCTGTTTGTCATACATGCATATTTGACATTTCATTTTCAACTCTTTCTCAAAAAATACATATATAATCAAAATAAAAACCGAAACACGTGTGAAAAGAAAAAACTACAGAAATTTATTAAAACTTTTTATCATAATTTTAAATATTTTGCAAAATTAATCAAAATGAATAAAAATCTATTTGATGATAGTGATGATAATATAGAAGAGGATAATTTTCAAATTAAAACAAATGAAAATTATGCCAGTAGTTACAATACTTTAAGGAAAAAGGAATTGTTGCAGAAATGTAAGTTGAAATTATTAACAAAAATATTGGACACAGTGTTTTACAAAAGTGTTTATATTTTTACAGTTAAAGATAAGGGATTGGATGTTTCAGAATCCGATTCTGATGATTCTGATTCCTCTGAGGAAGATGAGGTCTTGGATCCATCATTTGATCAACATTTTTTAAAGACGTTAGCTTCATTAAAAAGTAAGGATCCAGCTATCTATGATAAGAATACAAAATTCTTTAAAAATGTGGAAACTGACGAAGATTCCGACGGAGAGGATGATAAGAGTAATACAAACAAGGAAAAGAAAGCCAAACCAGTGACTTTGAAGGATTATGAAAGAAAGATTATTTTAGAAAAGGGCGGTAAATTTGTAGATGGTAAGAGGGTAGATAAATTGAAATAAAAAACTTAATGAACAATATGTAATTTTGAACAGATTCTGATGAAGATGATGTGGAAGATCAAAGCTTTCAACGTCCTCTATCACCCACTTTGGTTGAAGAAGAACGTCGTTTAAAAGCAGAATTTAAAAAAGTCATGAATCAAGATGATGATTCGGGTGATGAAGAATTTGGTGGAATATTTAAGAAACGTGAAAAAACTAAAGCTGAGAAGGACAGAGAAGAGGAAGACTACTTAAAATGGTTGGCTGGCAAAAAGGAAAATATTGAAGAGGATGTTAAAGAAAAATTGGAACCTTTGAAAAAATACTGGAACAATGATAAATTACCTTCTAGTGAAAAGTTTCTAAGGGATTATGTTCTCAACAAAGGATATACAGAGGCAAACAACTATGATGAAATTCCAACATATGAAGAAATTGTAGGCGATGCACCCTTATCTGAAGATGAAGAAGAGTTGGAAAAACAAGCAGAATTTGAACAGAAATATAATTTTCGCTATGAAGAACCGGATCAGGAATTCATAAAGAGATATCCACGTACAATTGAAAGTTCGTTAAGATTGACAGACGAAAAACGTAAATTGAAGAGGCAAGAGACTAAAGAACGTAAACTTCAAGAAAAGGAACAAAAGATGAAGGAATTGGAAATGGTAAAAGAAATGAAACGTAAAGAAATTCAAGAAAAAATTGAAAAGTTGAAAATGGTGACCGGCAATGATGAGTTGGGTTTTAAAGATGATGATTTGGATGCAGACTTTGATCCCGAGGCTCACGACCGAAGAATGCAAGAACTCTTCAATGATGACTACTATCAGGTGGACGAGGGAGAAGAGAAACCCGAATGTCCCTCCGATATAGACGAGTTGAAGGTAGAAGATTGGGATAACTATGATCCTAATGATGATGGAGGGGCATATGATTATGATGACAATGATCCTCATTCTGAAGATGAAGATTTCAATATGGATTGCGACTATGATGCGACCAAAGCAAAAGAAGAATTGCAAAAGGAACTCATAGAGAATACGAAAAAACGTAGGGGTGGTCGCAAGGGTAGAAGAGATCGATTTATGGAAATAATTAAAGCTGACAAGCCTGTATTTGATCCAGAGGATGAGCAGACATATGGTGAATATATTGATGAATACTATAAGCTAGATTGTGAGGATATAATTGGTGATACCCCGTGTCGTTTTAAGTATGTAGAAACGACACCAAATGATTTTGGTTTAACTATTGAAGAGGTAAATAATTAACAGTATTTTTATTTAAAATATAAATTGTATGACTTACTTGCTTTATATCTAGATTCTTTTAGCCAAAAATAAGGAGCTTAATCAATGGGCCAGTCTTAAAAAAGCCATACAAATACGACCCGACCAGGTTGAGAAAAAAGAGCAAAGACTTTATAAACTTAAAGCAAAAAATGAAGATTTAAAGCGTAAAATATTTAAAAGTTTATATGGGGATGGGTAATTATAATATTAATAATTCTAATAACAGCGAATTTAAAAATTTCATAATTTCTTTTAGGTCTGATAATGAAAATGAGGAAACAGAAATTGACCAAACAAAAGAACAAAATTCTACCAATCCAGATACAAGTGCCACAACTGAAACTACTACTGCAAACATAGTGCCAGGAGAATCCAAAAAAGCTAAGAAGCGGAGAAAGCGTAAAGCTCAAAATGCACAAGCAGGAACACAAAATAATGCTGCCGAAGAAAAGCAAACGAATGTCAGTAACAATGTAGAAAATAAAGAAACTGGTGAAGCAACGTCTGCCAAGAAAGCTAAAATAGATGAAGTTGCAACGACCGATGGAGCAGCTAATAGGAAATTGACAACTGATACGCAAGCGGAGGTAGGTAAAACGAATAAACATAAAAATCAATTGCAAAATGTTACTGCCAACAAAGGAAATAAATTATCTGATAACACGGCCACGAAATTCTCAAATAAAGACAACAAAAATCCATTTAATAAAAGTGTTGCTCACAAACAAACAAGAAATACCGGCAATAAAATTCTCAACAAAAATAATCAAGCACAACAAACCAATAATTCTACCGGCGGTAGTAAACCTGCGTCTAACAACAATCCTTTTGCTAAAGGTTCTACAGAAGATGGTGTTGGCTCCTTGCCTCCGTTGCGAAAGAATATTCCCAAAACAAAAAATGTTAAAGGTAGTTTCAGATCGAATGATAAATTCAAATCTAAATTCCAAGGCAAGAAGCCGTTCAATGGAAAACCAACTTCTAAAGGAGATGGTAAAGATATAAGTGATGACCGCTTAAAGGCTTATGGTATTAATCCACGAAAATTCCATAAACAACAAAAGTATGGAAACAAATCATAAAAACTATACTTTTAACAGTAGATTTATATTTATGTGTTAAGAGATATTTTTTAAAAAATATTTATGTAAATATTTTAATAATTTTATTAAAGTTGTAATTTTGTTTAGCTAATTTTGAAACTGTGTATGAGTACTATAAATATTCGTCTGTGGTGGATGTAGGACTTTTTTTTTACCAAAAAAAAAAAAAATTGTTATCATAACGAATACTTCGGCACAGCTGAATACAGCACCCTTACTTTTCTGTTGCTAGTATCGAACAATTTTTTGGGTACAATCAAATTAATTAATTAGCAACAAATCACAACGAATCTATTTTATCTGTGCAGAAATAATACTGTAAATTTAAGAAAAAAACTTATAAAAAAAATTATCGAAGTTTCCCGATTATGAACCTAGATGGAAGTACATATAATAAAAGACAATCTGCGTTTAGATTATGTAAATTTATTATTATTTTTAGTTATTTATGTGATTATGTATTAAGACATATTTCAAAGCAAATATCAAAGATTTATTTTTTGAATACATATGAAAAATAGAGGCATAAAAGTGAATTAAAAAAATTTGTTGGAAAAATACAATTCATTAATATAAATAGTTTAGAACCAGCAACGAAAAAAATAAATTCTATATTATTACGATCTCTATCGTTTCACATTTTTATTACAATGACTTACATTACGAAAACCTTTTCGATCTTTGGAGTGGAGAATTTAGTGTTTGTAATTGGACATATAACCACACCATTTTCCTTGGTAATTTCCGGTATAGCCAGCTGTCCAAAGATTTGTCCGTTTGGTAACATCATTGGCAAATTATGCTCGTTTAGCGGAAGACCCGTTATTCTACAAATTAGACGACTTTGGACGCAGTGAGAATATGGCAAATTTGTAGCGATCTTATTAAAGTCCTCTTGACATACGGGACAATTTAAATTTTTACAGTTTGTTGAGAAACATTGGGGAGTCTTTAAAGATGATAGCCCGGCCTGCACTGCAATGCTGAGTAATGATTGCGATGATATCTGGAACAAACGATAATTTTCATTGCGGAATTTTAATACCAAATCCTTCCAACGACTATAATCGAATAGGCTTCTGTACGGTTCAATAGTTGTATTAGGTTGGTATGCCAACAGAGCCATACATTCGCAAATTTCTTTAATTTGAGTTTTTTCGAATGCAGGAAAATGTTTTCTAGCATGTATTACAGCCTCAGTTCTTAAATCTTTTCGCACAAGTTCAACAAATTCCTGCACTCGTAGGTTAAACTCTATGTTCGAATTAATTCTTCTTAGCTTGGATTTGTTATCCATACACCATAAAATGCATTTAGTAGTTTTGAAACTTAATAGGTCTTCTTCAACTTCACGCGAAGTGTGGAAAATATCCAAATTCGTAAGATGTCTTATATCAGAATGGTTTGACAGTCTGTTGGCCGTTTCATAGTAACCCAATCTGAGTAGATGCTCTATCACCATACGATCCATTCGCATTCGTTTCCATTGATCAATTGAAGCATGCCATATTTCCATATCAGAACTTGTTTCCGGCTGAGCTATGCCTTTAAGGTGACCCAATTTCTTTTTGCACACAAAGGCTGCATTCAACTCCTCATTAATGCTCTCCTCTGACTTGCGTTTCAAAACTTGAAGTCGCTGAACCACATTTCCAACCATCTTGCTAACGTCCGAAACCGTAGGATGTATTGTCAACGCTTTTTCGACATCTCTGGAAATATTTTGTATTTGATCAACTTCTCTATCAATGGTTTTTTGTGCAACACGAAACTTTTTGTTAATTATCTCATATGGAACTTTTAGAGTTGAGTGCTCCAATGACTTTATTTCAGACATCTTGATTATTAAAGTAAGCTAGGTGAAATTAGTGTACCCTGAAAGTAAGTAGATTTATTTGAGTCCTTATAACGAATTGAAAAATTAATGTTAACAAATTGTGTAATAGGAATAATAATATACATATGTACATTGCCAAACAAAAACATGCCCACATAGAGGAATAAGTTTTAAGAATAGCCCGAATAGTCTGAAATAAGCTCTATATTATAAATAACTTCAAAATTTTCGATTTACAAACCTATATTTTATACAAAGCTGTGTTTTGGGATGTACATATGTACTACGTATCTCAATCCCATATAGTAAGGTGATGCAGTCTTGGAAATTGTGTTACTGATTCAAAAAAGGTATTTTAGCGGTAACGATAGTTTGACTATTTCGGTAATGGTATCTGCTGTTATTTCGGTAACGGCAATTTCTGTCTGACTTAAGTAATATGTAAGTTTGGCCTTGAAGGCTTTGTATTACTTGAATAAATAAAATAAATAAATTATAATTTAATAAAGTTTACAAAAATTTTAAAGTAAATTTTTAATTAGGCTAGGCTCAAGTTCATTTATTATAACTATTATTGATATCAAAGATTTGTATTTTCATAATTTACAATTATTTGTAGAATAGCGGTATTTACGATTATATCGCTTACGGTAATTACGGTTATTTCGGTAACGGCAGCTAAAGGTATACTCATTGGTTTTTGCTTAAGAAATAATGATTAAAAATTCATTTAAACTGGACAACAATTACTTTTTGAAGGACAATTATCGCCAATATATGCTTACAATGTAAAAAAGGTTATATTACAATGTTCCCTACATTCAAGATAGCCCTGCGTTGCAAACAGAACAAAATATAACCGAACATTTGTGGATGGAATTAAAAATTGAGACTCCGTAAACACAATATAAACTATAACAAAAACCCACTTAGGATGAACTCATCGGAATTTTTAAATATTGGAGACAACATTACCAAAAGGTACTTTATTAAATGTCTTGGAGAGGTTTTAATATGTTTGCTTAATCAATTTGGTCCTAATTCCGTTTTAGAATGATAAACAAAATTGTGTCAATAATTTTGATACCCAAAATTCTTTTTAACTTGTTTGTAATTTATTTTGCAGTCTAAGTTTGTTCCACATAAACATTGTTGCTTTTACAAATTATATACGCAGAAAATTAAATAAATCTAGTTTATCAGAAAAATTATGTTTTATTTAGGAATAATTACTGTTCTAATATTTTTGTCTGGCACTGAATTATATATCTCTGAATTTCTTTGTTTTTATAACTTGGAGAAATGCCACCTAGTGCTGTTGAAGTATTGAATATTTGGTTATTTAGTATTTGGTTTTTATCAGGTATCTAATACCAAACAAAATGCAACGTAGTCAAGAATGCAATATGCCAAAAACAATGGATAAACACCAAATATAAAATTATATAATTATATAATACGGTATTTACAATTACATATATACAAAAACTTAGAAAATTCAGTTCAGACATACCAAAGTATATTTATACAAGTACATGCAACTCTACAACAAATCAACAATAAAAAAAACAACATTAATTTTGTTTGTGTAAAACATTGTGAGATTGTCAAAAATTGTTTACAATTACATACAAAAAATGTAAACAAACAGAAAGAAAAACAACAAAGTAAAAAATTTTGACAATCTCAAATGTATTTACAAAGGAGAAAATAATGAACAGCTGATCACTTGCATGTATTTGTATAAATATACTTTGAGATATACCATGAATTGAATTATATGTTTTTTCAAGCACGGCAACACTTTTTGAGGCAAACAAGAAACAATGAACAGCTGATGGAAATTGGAGATTTTGTATTGGTACTTTTGTGATTAGAAGCACTAAAAAGTAATATGAGAATAGAAAAACTACAAAATAGTACTGAATTTTCCATCCCTGTTGTTAGTTCTAATCAAAATTGTAAAAAATTGTTTATATTTTCACCTCTTCATCGCAATTTGTTGTTTTGTTTTACAAAGTGTTTAAAAATTATTCTAAAAATAGATTAATAATATCATTGTACGTGCATATAATTATGTTAATATGAATTCATTGCGTGATAGCTTAGCTAGTATACCGGGTGCGGTTACAAATTTTATCAGTGATACTGCATCGGTAGCGTCCAGCTATATTCCAATAGGCGTAGGATTTCATGGTCAAAATGATTCCATGTCAACGGGTTCTACAACGGAATCGCTAAATAGTTTCAATGAAATGGATAGCAGCTCAACGGGGGCGGTTCTAATAAGTGAAAAATCCTTGCCCATACCAGCGTCATTGGTCAAAGAACAATGGCGTTTAATATTTACATCCGATGCTAGTGAACAAGATTTGATGGAAGCCATTAATCATTGCAAAGATTTAGTTTTAATATCTGAGGAAAATACTGAAGAACGCCGTTGGTTGGTTAGGCATTTGGTAGATTTAAGGTATTCATTGGAAGAGTTGTTGGAAGCTAAAAATGATAAAGTGGAAGTGGGTCCCTCAGTCAAAACTGTAGTAGGTCATCATTTTACTGCGCGCCAGAAAGGTGTTGGCAAAGGCTTACCATTACCTACTGCGCGCAACTATTGCGATCATTGCACGGGTATAATTTGGAGTGTAGTTCAGGCTTCCTATCTGTGCACCGATTGTCGGTATATGGTGCATCAAAAATGTCTAGATAGTGTGGTGAGAGTATGTGCTCATGTTATAGCCTCCGAAAGACAATATCCTATTTTAGATATTTGTCCCGAAATTGGTTTAGCGGCCCAACGTTATAAGTGTTCGGAATGTAACACCTTATTAAACTTTAGTAAGTATTAATTCCTATTACAATAATTATTGTTGTTTTCGTGACTGTCCTCATTTGTATGAATGTATTTTGTTTGTTTTTTTTTTCATGTTGTTTATTTAAGCTCCCAACTACACCACACAATGTTTTGGCAAAAGAACCAAACATGGTTGGTACATGACAATTAATTATTCGATATTTTCTTAACAATATCACTACATTACATCTTTTTTAAACACTTACTTATAGAGAGATATTTATAGTTTTATTTTTTTTTTTATAGAAAATTCCTGGATTGAACCACGTTTGTGCGATTATACTGGTTTATATTTTTGTCCTTCGTGTCATTGGAACGATGTGTGCATTATTCCTGCTCGTGTTGTTCACAACTGGGATTTTGTTCCTCGCAAAGTATCTCGTTCAGCTTTACAGGAAATTAATTTGTTTCTCGATAAACCTCTAATAAGACTTGAAGACGCTAATCCCAAGTTATTTGTTTTTCTGGAGAAATTGGCCTCACTTAAAAAGTTACGCCAAAATTTGGTATTTATGCGGAAATATTTGTCGGAATGTCGCCAGGCAGTCGATGAGAAATTATTGGAAACACAAATTGGTAAGTGAAAATGTTTTTAATATTTATTAACACTATCTAATTGGCTGCAATGATCAATAGTGTGAGATTTTAGATATTTTCCTTTCTATACCTTTAATTTTTAAATTTTTCAAAGTAATTATCCTTGAATTAATAAACAAGGCTAAAATAACAATATCTGGCTTATGAATTTTAAACAAAACCAAAGAATAACGAAAGTTTGAAAATAAATTCAAATCCGTGTATGTGAAATTATTCAAATACTTTTTATCCCCTTCACATATATATAAGTTTGTCATTCCGTTTGTAATTTCCACATTTTTCATTAACGACCCCATAAAGTATATATATTCTGGATCGTTATAGATAGTGGAGTCGATATAGTCTATCTGTTCCCCTCTGAAATCAAGTCAACTTTCCAATGCCCCCAAATGATTTAAATATACACATGTTTGATACATCAATATAATCGATTATATTGTTATTTTAAATCGAGAAAATTGGCCCACAAATAGCTGATATATAAACAAAAATCTTTGTTTCACCAAAATAGTCCAACATTTTTTTTTGCTATAGATTGTTTTCAATCTTAAAGTATATTTTGGTGAAGATATAAAAAATTCGTCTGTGCCGAATATAGCTCTCTTACTTGTTAGGTAAATAATTTTTTTTGGAAAATTGTAATTTGTTTTGAGGAATCGTAATATTTCTAGTAATAAATAAAATATGTATATCTGACAGATCTATCTCACATATTATGTTATATTATAAGTTGTTATAGGGCAACAAATTAAGTGAAGAATAAATAAATAATAAATATAAATACAAGTTTAATGTTCGTTTAATCAAACTTTAATAGTTAAACACTCCGTAAAATCGCAAATATCAAAAGTAAAATTTTCAAATGTAAAAAAATTAACCTAAAATCCAAAAATATTATAAACAAAGTGATCTCAAATACTACTATTACTTAAATTAAACTGAAAAACAGCTTACACAATTCCAAACTTAAATATGTTAAACAAAATATATTCATTCCGAATTGCCTTTTATATTCTTTAAGGTTTTCGTCGCCATCTAATACAATCTAATGAATTTTATTCGATTAATGATTTGGAACAGACCGAAAATGGCACACTGGCTGAAGTTTTACATAAAGTTTTTAACTGTTTCGACAAACACATACGCAATTGTTCGATGTGTACTGCCAAGGCGTATATCTGTGAAATTTGCAGTAATAACGAGGTGATATATCCATTCGATGATGGCTGTATTATATGTGATAAATGTAATTCGATATATCATCGTGTTTGCATGACACGTAAAAATATGATTTGCCCTAAATGTGTACGGGTCCAGGAGAGACGCTTGCAAAGAGAATTAATTATGGAAAAACACAAAACTTCCAACGATGCGGTAGAAAGCGACGATAATGATGACGATTGAGAGTGCAATTAATAAAAATCATAATATTTTATGTAATTTTAATGGTAAAAATGTACTAATTTTAGGTTTAATAGTGACTATGTATATACAATTTTATTTTAAATAAATATATATTTTTATTAAAAAATATTTAGTTTTTAGTTTTGGAAATAGAATTGCTCCAAATCCAACAAAATTTCACATTTCTTAAGTTTAAAAAAATAGATGTTTTACCAAAATTATGATAAAACAAGTAAGTGTGCTATATTCGGCTACGCCGAATCTTATATACCCTTCACCTTTGTTGTTGATGCATTAATTGCCCACTTTCAGCGTATATATCCAGAAAACTTTTAAAAGTTTTACATTTAATTGCTGACGAACAGATTATATTGTAGAAGTTACAAACGAAATGACAATCTTATACTTATATACCTACCCTTCTCACAAAGGTGAAGGGTATAAAAACAACAACGCCAAACGAAACACCAAAAAAAAAAAAAAAAAACAACAACAAAATACCAACACACATCCAAAAATACGTTTTGTTGCTTTTCTGTTAAACACCATAAAAAAAGCAGAGGTTGTCTCGGATTTTTGCTCATATCTCCGTTATTTATGGACGGATGTTGCTGATTTTAAATAGGAAACTTCTCGAAAGCATGTCTGACAGAATTATTGAAGATTTGGATCCCGAAGATATCTGGGGTCTTCTGAAAATTGATTTAAACAGACAGACAGACGGACATGGCTTAATCGACTCCGCTATCTATAAGGATCCAGAATATATATACTTTATAGGGTCGGAAAATTATATTGTGGAAATTACAAACGGAATGACAAATTTATATATACCCTTCTCACGAAGGTGAAGGCTATAATAATATTCGATTTAAAATCGGTTTTCGATGTTCTTTATTTAGATTAGAATTGTAGAAAAAGCTTAAAAAAAATTTGTTGAATTATTCGTAGATTGTGATTTGGGACATCTTGAATATAGGCTTTGAAGTTATATTGAATGTTCCGTTTTTGAAATTTGGGTAATTTCGTTTGAACAAAATATGACAATTCTAAAATTGTTTTTCGAAAACGTGAAAAAGTTGTTTATATAACTACGAATTAGCGAGGAATTTATAACATATTATAGGAGGTAAATTGTTTATTTACACAATATTTCGCGAATTAAACAGTTTTTTTTGGTGTCTTGAAAACTTAAATTTTTTGAGTTGAAATTTTTTTGAATATAATCTCTTCGTTATACAAAACAAAAGCCCACAAATTAAACAAAAATTCCATGAAAACAATTTATATTTATTTCGAAAATTGTTTGCATTTGTATGGTTTGTGTACTGGATATTCCGTGAGAAATAAGGGTAAATTATCTAATGTTTTGTAGTAGTGAAAAACAAACATTTGTGATTCGAAGAATTTCTTGCTAAGTGTGGTACAATATGTACTTATTTCGAAATATTATTGAATAGGTTTTTATATTGGCTAAACTCTATACCAAGACGAATATTGTTATTGTGAATGTGTACTTTTTTTATATCAATTATTTGAAGAATTCACAAGTTTGTATTCATGTTTTTATTAGCACGGACTTTATACATTATATCTTGTTTTTAAGGGTTAAATATGTTCGTTTTTACAACAACAAAAAATGTTCGTGTCATTTTAGAAGCTAGTTCACAAGACTTTGTCAGTTATTAAAACAACTTAATAATGCAATGGTGCTATTAACTCGAAATTTGGGTTTTTTGTATTATAACGTTGTTGCAGCAAATGAGGGATATTTCATATATATTCCACACCGTTATATATGGCGGTGACCATATAGCAATGTCCGTATGTCTGTTGAAATCAACTTTCTGAAGCCCCCAAATAACTTACAAACATTATTGATACATCATTAGTAGTGTTTATAAACCGGTTAAGCGAAAAATCAGGTTTTCTTAGAATTTCGTTTTTTTGCGAACCGGTTAATTTAAAATATTGATTTTCGGAATTTTTATATTCATTGTATACACAATCATCTGGTCTGATGAATAGAGTAGAGGACGATGAGTTTACTTAAAAGCTTTTTCAGAATCAATTACACATAATGAAAGTATTAAAAATTAAAATTAAATTCCGCATAATTCTAGAAGTTTAGGCTAAATCTTACTAATGATTCATTAAAAACTTGGTGATGATTTTACCAAACGTTAAATTGAATTTGATGTACATTGCTTCTTTCAATAAATTTTACTTCATTTGTGTGTTTTGTACTTAAAATTTTGTTTTATTAATCATTTCGTTAGCTTAGTGTACAAAAGTGCTAAGTTCCTTTTCAGAAATATTACAGGAGAGACGAAAAACGTTCTAAAATCATTGATCCTTGATATTTTTGAAGAAAATGCAGATGTGAGTTTGCATCTAATAGGTCCTTTTTTTGGACCTGGAACATTTTCTATTTCATATCAAAATGTCTAGGTGATAATAAATTTCAAAATTATCAAATATTTAATTAAAAAATTTATTTTTACATTTTTAGATTTACATTTTTTGGTTGATCTTAAATGAATAAACCAATAATTAAAACAAGTTTTATATACATATTTAGCAACATATTAATATTCAATGTCATTCGACTGAGATAATAATTTGCATATCAATAGTTATTAAATATTAACAATTCTCGAATACTAAATACTAAAAATGTTAAAGCTACATATAAACTTTTAAAATAATTCCCTTCAATGTCGGTTAACCGGTTTTATCGAAGTCGGTTAACCGCCAAACTGGTTTTTTAAAAAGTCGGTTTTTTATAAACACTAATTACAGATAAAGGAATAACAATTAATACGAATATTAAGTCATGCATACTTTGGTGGCCCTTATTTTCCAGTTTTTTGATTTTCGATGGTCCCATGTTGAAGTTTCGAGTTTTGGGTCAATAGTTTTGTATAAATATTTAAAAAAATTTTATTTTTTAAATATAAAATATACATTCATACCAAAAAAATTTCATGCATATTTAAAATCCAAAATTTTACATTTTGAAAATTTTTTGTAAACTAACTTTCCGAAAATTTAGGGTCTAATTTTATAAAACAAAACGGCAAACGTTAATCAAATTTTGTATGGAAAATATTCAAGTTTCAAACACTTTTCCCAGTATTCTTCATACAAATTGCTTACGCTTCCAAACGTTGCGTTTTATAAAATGAGGCCCTTAAAATATAGTTTTCGATTCAAATAAACTGTAAATGAGGACCAATTACAATTGGCAGATTTGGAAAAAATTTTGTTTTTTGTCACAAAATTGTTACAAATAAATTTGATAGCCTATTTTCTAGTATTTTATTTCAGATTGCTGTTTCATTTGATTGTTAATTTACGTATAACTACAAATTGATATTTAGAAAATTAAATGAATCTTTAGAAATTAGAAACAGAAAAAACAAGAAATTCAAATTAATATTAAAAAAAAAAACAAATAGAAATTCAGAAAAGCAATCTAATATTGAGAAAAAACGAATTGAAAATGTGATATCCAAAATAATATTGCGTTGTTCTATAACAAAATATTGGTATTTGATTTGTCACACCAGCAGTTAATGGCGGAAGATTCAATAATGTCTATACAGTGGACTCGCGATATTATGAACACCCCAAAATATGAACTTAGGCAAAAGCTTTAAAATATGAACAGCTTATTTTTGTTTATTTTAACGGATTTTATCTATCTACACAGAGTTGAAATCTAAATCAACAGGGTAGTGCTACATTCTAATTCAACTGCATAATAATTTAGGGATTTCCCTAGCTGTTTGCTTTTAAATTGTCTTTAGCTGTCAATCAAAATTTCTAACATACACGTTTTAGTTAGTGCACACATTCAGCTAAAAATTCCATATTAATGTTTTAAATATAAATTTACCGTTAAACTTTTATTTTTATGGGAAAAATGTTTGTAGATGGGAATTAAAATATTTAAGAGATCCGAATCAGAATGTATAAAAACAAATTTAAACCACTATTATTGTATTTATGTTCTCTAAATATTATGGTCACATTTTATAAAACGAAACGACAAACGTTAAACAAATTTTGTATGGAAAATATTCAAGTTTCAAACCTTTTTCCCAGTATTCTTAATACAAATTGTTTACGTTTCCAAACGCTTCGTTTTATAAAATGTGTCCATTAATGTCCTTACAAGTTAAAATTTCAATTTGTATTAAGTCGACCTACTAGCAACAGAGAAAACGTTTTAGGTTGTGATAACCGAATTTAATTTAAGTTGGAGTAAACTCGGTAGATTTAAAAAAATCTAACTATTTTTCGTACTTCTACGCATTTTTATTTAAATTTAGGGCCTCATTTTATAAAACGAAACGTTTGAAAGCGTAAGCAATTTGTATGAAGAATACTGGGAAAAGGGTTTGAAACTTGAATATTTTCCATACAAAGGGCCTCATTTTATAAAACGAAACGTTTGGTAGCGTAAGCAATTTGTATGAAGAATACTGGGAAAAGGGTTTGAAACTTGGATATTTTCCATACAAAATTTCTTTAACGTTTGTCGTTTCGTTTTATAAAATGAGACCAAAAATTTCATTAACGTTTGTCGTTAATTCAGTCGGACTTCCTTCACCAAACTTTACGTTTATTGTAGCTATGTCTGGTGTACATATGTGCTACTAGAAATTCTTTCTTTATGTCTTTATAAAATTTAATTTCAAAATCTTCTAATTGAATCTCAGCTCCATTGAACCAGCTCCAAGTTAAAAAAAAAAACAGCACATTTGATTTTTGTATATTTAAATTGAAATACCTTCTTACACGAACACTTTTTATTCGATTAATGCCCGTAAGTTCAACAAATATATATCAACGGTGTAAAATACCAAGCAGATAAATTTTCCTAAAAGGTAACGACATTAATTTCAAATATATTTACTCCATAAGTAACTAAGCACTGATGTATGTATATTTGTTATATTACGGGCATAAATAATAAATCACATGAATTAAACCGTTCCCGTTTGTTATCTGTAAACAGTTTGGAACATATTTCAACTTAAATTTAGATTTAAAACTGCGGATTTCAAATATTTTGTTTAATCGTAATCGCAATATTTAACGTGCGATTGTGATAACGATTAAATGGTGTGATTAATTGCGACTACGTTTTCGTTTAAAATCGATTTGCTATCCCTTGGTGAGGAGTATATAAGATTCTACAGTGCCACTTGGGTGGCTGTTTTGCAATTGTTATGCTAATAAGTCAAGCCGATTTAAAAATCACTCGGTAGACGCGCTTTTCAATATTCCCAAGGATTTCACAGGGAGAAAGGGTAGGTTCTTGTGTTGTCTAAAAAGCTCTTATGATCTTAAAGTGAACTTGTTTTTTTTTGACAGGGGATCTGGCAGGGTTAAGTTACCTAATCTACTCTGAATTTAAATATTTAAACATTTACATTTAATCAATATTGCAAAAATGTCTGAAGTTCTTTAGCAGGCATGTAACGACTTATAAATGTCTAGAAACATTGGATTAAAATAATTATCTTAGATACAACAAGTAAGAAACTATATACGGCTTCACAAAATTATACTTTAAAAAAATTTATTTTTTTTAATTTATTAACGAAAAAAAAATTTTTAAATTTATTTGTGAAAAAAATTTTATACCAAAAAAATTTTTTTGGTGAAAAAAAAAATCAGTGTAAAAAATATTTTTCCCGATTTTGATCCATTGTAGATCCTACTTACTTTGGCCTTATATTATTGGATATCTATATTGTCTATATAAATGACTTAATAATCCAGATATAGATAAAAAATCGAGGTAGTCCTGGTTTTTTCCTTATATCTCAGCCATTTGTGGTCGATTATCTCGAGCTGGTAGAATTCCCAATTTATTGATGTATGAATCATGTAATTAAGTTATTTGGGGGCTAGACTCCGCTATCTACAACGATCCAGAATATATATGCTTTGTGGGGTCCCAAATGAAAAATGTAGAAATTACAAACGGAATGACAAACTATATATACCCTTGCCACTCATGGTGAAGAGTATAACAAGGAAAAGAGCTATATTTGGCTGTGCCCTTCACCCATTCACTAAAGTTTTTTTTAAGATAAAGTTTGAAAATATTTTTTTCTGAAAGAAATTTTTTTGCTGAAAAAAATGTTATTTCTGGTTAAATATGAAATATTTTCCCCGATTTTGACCCATTGTAGTAAAATATGTAAACAAAATCGAGGTATTCGTGTTTTTTTTGCTATTTTTGCGCAGATTTTTTCGATTTTAAATAGCAACCCAACCGGGATAGCGGATATATTGATATATGAAAGTTTATTCAACATACAAACGGAAAATATAGACTTCGCTATCTATAAATATCCAGAATATATACTTTATTATTACTTTATTACGAATGGAATGACAAACTTATTTCTATATACCCTTGCCACTCAGTGTATTAAGGGATTAAAGAAGAACCAATAATAATTTTAGGGCATTATAATATTTTACAGTTCTGTTATAATATTGAAAACACTTGCATACATAAGTACAAAACATAATAACATTTTCGACCAAAGCTCTAAAAGCTTTTAATATCCTGTTGTATTGCGAAAAGTTTGCACAAAATATACAACGCTTGTTTTATAAATAGCGTTTATAATCTGTGTAGGAAAATAGCTTTTCTTATAAAATACATGCTACTAAGTATTAATTTAAATAAAACCAAGTTTCGTGTTCTCTCCTTTTGTGTATTATTCTCTTTATTCAGCCAAATAATTCAATAGAGTATGAAGGAGTAGAGTAGAAATTACATTTCTTAACGCAGAATCCTTAAATATACTGAGATACGTATGTATTTGAAGAGAGGGAGAGAGAGTATAAATATGTTGGCAACATAGAGAGCAAAATGAGAGAATATCCTTATAAAAAATAAGATACGATACGACAAAATTTAATTGACACACTGAACTCGTCTCGTGTGACCGTTTCGTAGACAATATATGTTCATTTGTGTGTGTTTGTTTGTTATTATTGTTGTTGATTTTTAATTTGTTTTTTTGTTGCTACAAATTTGAATTTTCTTGTTTTTACTCTTGCTGGGAATAACGTTTATAAGGGCAGTTTATGCTAACATATGCAGTAGTATTTGAATGAATTTCAAAAGCATAGCAGTATGCTGTGCTGGGACCTATATCCATATAAATGAACAATAAGGAAAGGATAAATAAGCAGCAAAATAGAAAAGAATCACCTTGATGTTAGGCTTATGAAAACGACACATGACCTAACACAATCTAACCTAAATGATAGAAAGAAGGAAATGCTTCAGGGTAGTGGGGGATTAAACTCTGTTATATACATATTTGGGTTTTTTTTTTGGTGACTTGGAGTGCTGCGAATGGCTGTTGAACACATTTTGTTGTACTGTAGGCGCGTAGCTATGTATGAAATCTATTAATCTATCTTTGTTTCTGTTGTTGCTTGTATGTGCCGCTCTCATTTGGTGTGTTTATTCTAAATAATTTTGTTTGTTTAGAACAAAAACAAAAAATAAAATAATAAGAGCAGATTCTTGTATCGCCTGAGTAGTTGTGTTGGGAGTTCTTATTGGGTGGTTGCAAGGTAACCGTAGTAAATGTAGTGGTTAGGAAATGTCTGCATGTGTCTGTCTGCCTGTCTTGTGTGTATTGCGCTGTTAATTATGATGGGTTCTTGTCCTTAACCAGTTTCCTCGAATTCGCTTTTCGTGAATAGACTGAAAATGTGAATAAACTTAAAAACCATTAAACGATGCCAATGACGATGATGATGAGGATAATAATGATGTTTATTTGGTCTAAATTAAGAACCCACATGTTTACAGGTATAAATAACAAGGTTTCATATAATTTGCAATTTTGTGTGTCATGAATAAGGTGTAAATGGTATTTAAAGATTTGGAATCATGTATATGAGATCAGTATATTAATGATGTCGAACTACAGTCAGAGTCAAAATTTTGTATACAACAATAATTTTCATCTATGAAACTAAATATTTTTATTTGTGAAAGAAATATATAAGTTTGAATAACCTTAAAATAAAGTTTAGTAAACTCTTTTATTATTTTAAAAAACTTTGAAAATTAAAATTGATTTCGTTGAAAATTTATAGGAAAAAGGAAAAAGTACATAAAAACAACAGTCAAAAATTAATATACATTTGATGGATAACGCTCTATTTTATATTACCTATTCTATTGGGTTAAGGTCTGAAGACTGCGGAGGTGAATTTAACTGCTTAGCCACGTTATACAATAGCTCCTCCTTAACAATTCTGGCGGTGTGCTTTGGGTTATTTCAGCGCTTACTTTCAAATTGTCCTTTAAATTGTTTATGTAGTCACGGCTGTTCATTGTACTTTAAATAAATACAAGATTGTCAGGTCATACAGCTGACATACAGCCCCACACCGCCATGTTTTACGATATCACTAAGGTTTTGCAGAAACTTACTTAAATTATTCACAGTATCTCTAAAATAATGTAATATTTAGTGATGAGAGTAAATTTAAAATTTTTGGGTCAAAATCGAAAGATAAAGTCTGGAGAAAAAGAAAAAAAAAAAACTACTTTCATAAAACCTTAGTGCTACCGTAAAACCATCAAAAACCTACCGTCATGGTTTTTGATGGTGTGGGGTTGTATGCATTTATTGCAGTCTCCAGACCTTAACCCAATAAAGCACCTTCATCTAAGGACGAACTCCGAACGCACTTTAAAGGAAGAAAATGCGTGTTGTATACTAAATTTTGACTCTGACTGTATATTGTGCATATTTTTAATATTGTCTTAAACTTTCTTTTGTAAAAAACTATATCTAAGAGTAATTTTTATTAGACAAACTTTTAAAAGAAATTAATGAATGTATATTTTCACATCCTATGCACAAATTTTTTGCGAAGAAACAAAATAATTAAATATGGATTTAATAATCGTTTGATGCCATAATATGTTGAGCCGCCATTATGTGTCTTATAAGTACTTTAAAATTATCAAAATATTGATCGTGCTGTGAAGTATCATTCAACCATTATTTTCACGTTATAATAAATGGCTGTGAAAAGCGGTAATTGTGCATTTGATGTTGCAAAGCATTTGTATAACAAATTCTCTTATAGATCGAAATTAGAATGAACAAAATATAAATAATATTTATATTCTTTCACACCTTGAATACATTATAGGTTTTTTTTTAATAAGTATCAAAATTATTTTAAAAAATCCAATAAACTTTTTTTGGAAATTTTATACTTCTATTCAGACTACCGAGGGACATACCTAGATCGTCTTAGAATCTTATGTGGACCCAGAATATGTATACTAATGTGGGTCTGCGATAAATATTTTGATGTGTTACAAACGTTATGATAAAATCAGCTATTATATAACAAATTCACAATAAACTTTTTGTAGACAATCAGCCTTATTGTTTCGTACTAGATTAAAGGTAAAATGCAACCTGTTTATTTAATCTAGTACAAAGTTTGAATAACCTCGTAATTATAGTTCACAACATATTTAGAAATAACTGTTTACTTTGTATGGGAGGAGACTTGTACCGATCCCTTTTGTTAAACTTCATGTAGTGATACGAAATTGATTCATATAAAGTTTGAAGACTTTCACAATTTATTTTGTATAATAGGTGCCACGCCCACTAATACAATCTAATGCCGTCCATTTTTAGACAAACTCTGTATAGTGATAAGAAATTAATTTGTACAAAGTTTAAATTCTTTTACGATTATAGTTCTTTATATATTCGAAATTAAGAATTTACATTGTATGGGAAGTGCCAGACCACTAACCAATTCCAATTCCACCCATTTTCAGTCAAACTATCTACAATAATAAGGGAGATATTATATTTCTCCAGATATTCGGGTGGTGCCACGCCCATTTTTACAATTCCGCCCATTTTCAGCCAAGAAGCGCACAATGGTACCGAAGTAAATTCCGCGAAGTTTTGAGGCTTTCACAATTATAGTTCACCAGATACACCATAAAACTATATACTTTTTATGGAAAGTTCCACGACCACTTAAAATTTCAAAATAAAAAGTATACTATTGTTCCTTCTAGAGGATCGGTCCAGTGGTTTTGACTCCTATAAGTCACAGATAAACAAATAAATAAACAGACATACATTATTTTTACATATATATAGATATATAAATAGAAAAGATTTCCTGAAAATGACTGAGTTACGGTCGATTAAGATTAAAAAAACACACATTTTTTTAACAAACGGTCATGTTCTGACACTCGTATTACATTTCCAATTTTAACATGAACTCGCAAGAACGATGTTCTGTAAATTACAATCACAAGACTATTGGCGAGTTCAAATCGCAATAGTATACTAAAGTGAAGTGATGTATGTAAACTAAACCAAACTTAAAAGAAACAATAAAATTATGAATTAATTGAATTAAATATGTTTTCTTTTTATTTGAATCAAAACTAATAACATTTTCTTAAAATTTTTATTCAAAATATGAAATTTAAAAAATGTTCTCTTTAACTTTGTCTGAACATTTAAATAAGAATCTGATCTAAATGATCTTCGAAAAATATATGTTGTAGGTGCTGTGAATAATTCAAATGAAGTACTTTTGATCGTGCGAGTGTCAGAACATATCTGAAATTTTAATTTTCTTCTAAGTTCATTTGTTTCTTATTTTAGTAAATTAAATAAAAAATTAATGAGTTATGCTAATTTTTGTGATAACAGTTTTTTGACTTTTTCAGTATTTTTCTATTTTCTAACCGATTTTTACAAATCCTTTTCTGTTTAAAAGATAAAATTCTTATCTTTCAAACTAAATGAACATTTTTAAAATTTGTCTCAAAAGAAAATATTTATGGTGTTTTGAAGTTGTAACATTAAGAATACCGTTATTTCACAAAAACGAAGTGATCGACAGTATTCCGGGGGGACATTTGTATGGTGGCTTGGTAAAATCATGAACGATATTGCCCATTTACAATACCAAACAAACCATATCAACAGAGAGTATTTGTGGAAAATGGAAAAGCAGCTTTCGTTTGGGCTCTATCGTGTTTTCAGCCGAGGGACATACCTAGATCGTCTTAGAATTTTATGTGGACCCAGAATATATATACTAATGTGGGTCTGCGATAAATATTTTGATGTGTTACGGATAAATATTTTGATGTGTCGCGGATCCAAGTCAACCATTTAGGGGTGAAGTAAATTCAAATTTATTTTACATTTTTTCCTGCCCCTATATTTTTTGATGGTGGGTATAAGGATCGAACAATTTTTAACATACATATATGTTAATAAAAATTAAACCACTAAACTTACAATTTTAATCTTTTTTTATTTGATAGAAATTTTTGTTACAATTTACAAAAAAAATATATATATATTTTATAGTTCTAATCACTAATGACGAAATTTTGAACGTTTTTCGAAAACCGTTCCATTATGGTTTTTACAGTGCTTTATATCACTTTGTTCGAACAGGTTGTTCATCTACATTTAAAATCTACCACACTTTTGGAAACCTTGTTTGTGCTCTTCAATTCTCTTTTTACAAGAGCCCAATATCTATCCACTGGACTCAGCTCCAGGCAGTTTAGAGGAATTGCCTCTCTAGGTACAAATACCACATTATTGGTTTTGTACCGCATAAGACCTTTCTTACCATAATGACAGATGCCAAATCAGGCCAAAAACAAGTGGACACATTAAGAAGTCTTATGAATGGAAACATCCTTTTTGGTAAACATTCCTTGATGTAAATTTCGGTATTTATAGAGCCCTTTGTAACAAATGTTTGGCTTTTTTGCCGCAACTGCATATTGCTTGCCATACCAAGAAATTTTTGGGAAATTTTGTCTGCTTTTGGGTCCTAAACCTTTCTTCAATATTCCCTCAAGCATCAGCAACATCAAAATTTTGACTCGGAAGCTGCGAATAATCTGCCAGAACATACGTTTCGTCATCCACTATGCAGCAGGAATATTTTTTGTATAAAATTTTACCTCAATTTCGGTGCTATATTTTTGGCCTCTAAATTTTTAGCAGAGTTCCTGTTAGGAACTTTTTGAGCCTTGTATACTTTTAAACATGCATTGGCTTTAACTTTTCGTACCACATAGTCCGAGTACTGACTTAACCGGGCTGCTTTCCTACCGGATGAGTTGGAAACTCTTTTGAAAATTTCAAAATAAAAAGTATACTATTGTTCCTTCTAGAGGATCGGTCCAGTGGTTTTGACTCCTATAAGTCACAGATAAACAAATAAATAAACAGACATACATTATTTTTACATATATATAGATATATAAATAGAAAAGATTTCCTGAAAATGACTGAGTTACGGTCGATTAAGATTAAAAAAACACACATTTTTTTAACAAACGGTCATGTTCTGACACTCGTATTACATTTCCAATTTTAACATGAACTCGCAAGAACGATGTTCTGTAAATTACAATCACAAGACTATTGGCGAGTTCAAATCGCAATAGTATACTAAAGTGAAGTGATGTATGTAAACTAAACCAAACTTAAAAGAAACAATAAAATTATGAATTAATTGAATTAAATATGTTTTCTTTTTATTTGAATCAAAACTAATAACATTTTCTTAAAATTTTTATTCAAAATATGAAATTTAAAAAATGTTCTCTTTAACTTTGTCTGAACATTTAAATAAGAATCTGATCTAAATGATCTTCGAAAAATATATGTTGTAGGTGCTGTGAATAATTCAAATGAAGTACTTTTGATCGTGCGAGTGTCAGAACATATCTGAAATTTTAATTTTCTTCTAAGTTCATTTGTTTCTTATTTTAGTAAATTAAATAAAAAATTAATGAGTTATGCTAATTTTTGTGATAACAGTTTTTTGACTTTTTCAGTATTTTTCTATTTTCTAACCGATTTTTACAAATCCTTTTCTGTTTAAAAGATAAAATTCTTATCTTTCAAACTAAATGAACATTTTTAAAATTTGTCTCAAAAGAAAATATTTATGGTGTTTTGAAGTTGTAACATTAAGAATACCGTTATTTCACAAAAACGAAGTGATCGACAGTATTCCGGGGGGACATTTGTATGGTGGCTTGGTAAAATCATGAACGATATTGCCCATTTACAATACCAAACAAACCATATCAACAGAGAGTATTTGTGGAAAATGGAAAAGCAGCTTTCGTTTGGGCTCTATCGTGTTTTCAGCCGAGGGACATACCTAGATCGTCTTAGAATTTTATGTGGACCCAGAATATATATACTAATGTGGGTCTGCGATAAATATTTTGATGTGTTACGGATAAATATTTTGATGTGTCGCGGATCCAAGTCAACCATTTAGGGGTGAAGTAAATTCAAATTTATTTTACATTTTTTCCTGCCCCTATATTTTTTGATGGTGGGTATAAGGATCGAACAATTTTTAACATACATATATGTTAATAAAAATTAAACCACTAAACTTACAATTTTAATCTTTTTTTATTTGATAGAAATTTTTGTTACAATTTACAAAAAAAATATATATATATTTTATAGTTCTAATCACTAATGACGAAATTTTGAACGTTTTTCGAAAACCGTTCCATTATGGTTTTTACAGTGCTTTATATCACTTTGTTCGAACAGGTTGTTCATCTACATTTAAAATCTACCACACTTTTGGAAACCTTGTTTGTGCTCTTCAATTCTCTTTTTACAAGAGCCCAATATCTATCCACTGGACTCAGCTCCAGGCAGTTTAGAGGAATTGCCTCTCTAGGTACAAATACCACATTATTGGTTTTGTACCGCATAAGACCTTTCTTACCATAATGACAGATGCCAAATCAGGCCAAAAACAAGTGGACACATTAAGAAGTCTTATGAATGGAAACATCCTTTTTGGTAAACATTCCTTGATGTAAATTTCGGTATTTATAGAGCCCTTTGTAACAAATGTTTGGCTTTTTTGCCGCAACTGCATATTGCTTGCCATACCAAGAAATTTTTGGGAAATTTTGTCTGCTTTTGGGTCCTAAACCTTTCTTCAATATTCCCTCAAGCATCTGCAACATCAAAATTTTGACTCGGAAGCTGCGAATAATCTGCCAGAACATACGTTTCGTCATCCACTATGCAGCAGGAATATTTTTTGTATAAAATTTTACCTCAATTTCGGTGCTATATTTTTGGCCTCTAAATTTTTAGCAGAGTTCCTGTTAGGAACTTTTTGAGCCTTGTATACTTTTAAACATGCATTGGCTTTAACTTTTCGTACCACATAGTCCGAGTACTGACTTAACCGGGCTGCTTTCCTACCGGATGAGTTGGAAACTCTTTTGAAAATGCTTTCTATTTTTTTGGCTTTAGAAACATCATGTGGACTATTCCATATACCTGAACCAGGTTTTATATCAACAGACAAGTTCTCCCGGTACTGTTTAATAACATTGGAAACATTTTGATAGCAGACCTTTGATTGTTTGGCCAACTTTTTGTAAAGCCTTGTTAGGTTTTGTTCAAAATATTTAATAATTTTAGTACGTACTTTTTTCAGGTTACTCATTTTAATCAGATTAACAACAAATGAACATAATTGACATTAAGCATAATAACTGACATGCTTTACAAAGGTAACTTGATAAAAAATAAAATAATACTTGGGTTAAAAGTTTTAATGAAAAACGTGTGTTAAGAATTTTACGATCTCAGTCCTTATTAATCTAACCTAAAAATTAAATAACCGAACATTTTAATAAACCGAAATCGTGGTTATTAATTTTTAGTTTTTCCGAAACTCTAGGCTTTACCCAGTGTGAAATACACATAGAATTCCAACAAAAAAATTACTCAAAATCTTCACAAATACGAGTGTTGATGTTTGTTTTCACATATATTTTTGACTATACATTCTCACCACATAGGTTGTTGACAACTGAGTTAGGTCCTTGACAGAAGAGTTTCCGGTCTATGTGTATTTATCTTAACTTTACCCTTTTGTTTAAAACAAACTAATCTCAATATATATACATAGTTGAAATCATATTTTAAAATTTTAAAAAATTATTATTAACAAACGAAAGAAAAACCTTTGCCATTCTTGAATATATAGATCGTTAAATAAAACTCATTTAAATTTTATTGTTTCTTCTGGCTTGGCACATAAATGCACTTTTACTGGATGAATTATACAATCAACAAAAACTATAAATTTATTTAATGACATTTTGGCACATTTACACTTTTTTATTTGTTTTTAGTTTGTTAACAAAAATATTCGTAATACTCATATAAATTCAAACTTAAGAATACAAGAAGTCCGTTAAAGAAATCATGGTAAAATCAACTCAGCTAAAAGTTGTAACCTGCAATTACACTTTAATAAACATGATGTTGTTTCCAGTTTTGTTTGTTTGTTTTTTTTTTCTTATTTCTTTTGTAGAATAATATAGTAATGGGTGAAGAAACAAAACATGAACAAAAAAAAAAAAATAACGATGAGAATTGCCAAGAAAACAAATATGCTGAAATTTGTACTGGTACATATTTATATATGTATGTATAATGCAATGATATAAAAAAGAAACACAAAACAAATATATAAATATATGCTACTTACACTGAGGTAGCCAATTTCATGTAACTATATATACAGAGATTGCATATTTAAGTTGGCAAACAACTTAAATTGATAATATGAATTTTGCATGTGAATTGTAACTTGTTATGTTTATTCTTAACATATGTGGCGTATGAGTGTTGAATTTATAAGAGAGTTTAAATTAATATTACTTATACGCCATGTATTAGATTAAAAATTACGCTTATAAATTATGGAACATAAACGACATAAGTTTATTCTAATTTCCAAGTAGAATACATTTCTAATTTGTAATGAAAATATTTTACTAGACCAGTGCAAATTTTCACTTTTGATTAAAAGTTTGTTTTTTTAATAAAAAAAAACTTCTTTGCCTTTAACACCCAATGAATATACATAGGAACACATATGTATTCGAAAAGATACATAGACATGCCTAAATTTCATTCTCACTGTTACCTTCTCGTATGCATACATTTCTCTCTTGTACAAATAACCACATATTGGCCAACAAGGAAACAACTAAGTTTTGGCCATTTTTATGTTGATGTTGTAGTTGTGAAATTGTTTTTGCTCTTTACTTCAGTGATGTTGATGTGAAAAGACTTGGAAAAAAGTAGAAATATTTGCAGTATTATAAAACATACGTACAACTCGTACTTATTTTCATATTTGTACCTTTTTAATGCACTAAATATGTATATATAAATATATACGCTCATTAGGATGGCGCATAAAATATAAATTAATATTTCGAACAGAAATGAAAGTTTTAATTATTAACTTTCATCACTCGTGAATTATAAGGGTCGGACTTGCTATATCCAAATATCTGTGATAAACTTTCTTACATTCAAAGTTCGACACGAAATAAACTATTATTTTTTTTGAAATTTTGAATATCAGCAAAATTGGTTTAGTAGAAAAATAGTTCCTTAATGTAAGATAACCTCGTAAAAATTTGATGTTTTATCAATAATTTTCAACATTGTTAAAGAATGATTCATTTGCAGTTTTTTTGTTTTAATTTTAAAATAAAACACTTAAAACATAATTGGATAGCTCTTTCCAGCATTGCTACCGGTTTTAAAGTCTTGAATCGTAGCTGGCTTATCGACGAAGTCTTTTGGTTTCACATAACCCCATAAATATGATATCACACCAGTTGATAGGTATGGAACACATTAAACCATATGTTTTAAGTGCACGAAAAACATTTCACACAGAACGGTGATTTTCGTAATAGAGCTGAATAAATTGGAGACATTTTTGCGGCATGAGTCTTTCCATTAGGAATTGTTAAATAATTCTGAATACATATAAGATTTACAGTATGACACCAGTTAAGCGTGATCTGTGAAAAAACTCTAAATTAATTATAATGTTATTCATTTACACCAAAATATTGTACTTCTAATTTCAATTTTGACTCTCGTGAGCAACTGTCTTCATATATATTGATAAACAATAACCCTGTCTGTCCATTATTGAATAGCCTTGATTAAAAATAAGATTATTTTTTGGTCGATTAGTTTAATTTCCAAAAAATCTTTTTAAAATCAATAAAATTATGGTCCAAAGTGAAAAGCTGAAAATTAACTCTTTAATAAGGTTGGGGACAAAATAATCCGAAATGTAACCATTTCAACATTTTTAACAATATTATAGTCACAGTAACTATTTATATGATAGTGGTAACAATAATACGGTTAATTTACGACTCACATGATTGTATCAACCATATATATAGTTACAGGAAACAAGTATATGTTTGTGACAACCATTTTTATGATGAATAATTTTATCATAATATGTTGTTCTCAGATTATGATATCCATAAGCCGAAAGCCTTCATCATATAAATGGTTGTCACAAACATGTACTTGTTTACTGTAACCATATACACGGTTGATATAATCATGTGAATCGTAAATTAACCATACTATTGTTACCACAATCATATAAATAGTTACTGTGACTATAATATTGTTAAAAAACTTATAAAAATGTTGAAATGGTTATTTGTGTGTATTTTTCTTTTAAAAAATCCATAATAAATTGTTCAAAAGTTAATTTTTAAAACATTTCAATCAGTAATTGTTTTTTAGTGTTTAAAAAAATTGGACTCAATTTGACCCTAAATAAAGGCTTAATTTCCATTTAAATTTGTATCTAAACACTTCAGGAAATATTTTACTATCTATTTTTAAGAAATCTCAAATATTCCAACAATTTTTGCTGTTTTCTGTTTTAATTTCATGAGCGTTGCAAAAGTCAGCTGCAACACATAATACCTGCTCCACATGAAGTGGTCGGAATATACGTGTACTAATGCTCAACTACGAAACCCCTTCAAAATATTTGTATATTAAACAAAACTAAAAAAAAATAAAATAAAAATAATAAGAAAACAAAACTAAATAAAAAAAAAGAGTTGAATTGGGTTGAAATGAACTAAGTTGAGCTGAGCATAGCGCTGCCGAGAGATGTAGTTTAAAGTGAAATGAAAATGAAAATAATAAAATCCAAAGCACGTAATGTAAACATAGAACATTATACGGTATAAACAGACTTCATTACGGCATTTAAACAGAAATTTCTGCCAATACTCGTACAAAACTGAATGACTGGCTGACTGACAGACGGACAGACAGACATTGCAACACAGGGATGCAATGTGATGTTGTGATACTATAAAGTTGTTGCTGTTTGATTTTTTTCCTTTCCTTCTCAACTTTCTTTACCATGAACATATGTACAAGTGTGTGAGTGTGTGTATAGCTGAATGTGTATGTATGACACATAGTTATACTTAACACTATCATAATGCATGCCACATATGTGCTTTCAACATAACTCGTATCAAAAAAAAACTAACTTTTTTACACTTACATACTGTTTCATATGCTGGTACTTTTATTTGGCTACTGCTTAAATCTCGGCGGTATTCATTTTAGACATTTACCAATAGAGAGTTAACTACTAACACGATGATGGCATTGAGTTAAATTTGTTTTAATTTATATTAGAAAATACTACTGAAAAGCTGAATGTTGCATTTTTAAACAAATTAGCTGCTACTCTCGAAGAACAGTTTTTTTTGGCGAATTCGTTGTAGGAATGCCAATCAAACGATGTATTAGCAAAAAAGTTAATTTTAGTGGATGCTATGGAATTTCACCCATAAATTCCACATTTGGTCCTGGGCTGGTAACGGAATACTATACATTATTTGGAATACATCGTAGTATTTCAAACGGTTGCCCGTTTTGCAATCTCAGCTTTGGGATTTTAGAATACTTATGCCCGTAATTTAAAAAATAGATATCTAAATATTTGTTGAGAATAAATGAAAAGAACGGAAGGAGAGAGTAATATCAATAGAAAAAAATGACAAAATACATGCAATACATTATCATGAATTAGGTTTTTGACAAAAGACTTACCCCCATATGCATAAACAGTTTATAAATTTATCAAAGGTTTATAAAACAAATTTTGTATGGAAATTTTGATTAATAAACCTTTGATAAATTTATAAAATGTTTATGCATATGGGGGTTAGGTTTTTGCCTTTCAGTTACCTATCTAGTTATCATTTATGATTATAAGTTCCTTAACAAAATTTTTGTAGGTAGCAAAGCAATCAAAACTGGCGAAGAATTAAAATTTTCTCAATTCTAAAATTTGAAATCGAATATTTTTAGACTTCTAAAATATTGAATCTTAATCATATGATTTTTATACCCACCATCAAAAAAGGTATATTGAATTCGTTTGTAACAAACACTTCGAAATATTCATCGCAGACCCACAAAATAATATATGTATATACCGGGTCCTCATAATAAGGACTGAGATTGAAAATTTTTTAACATGTTAATAAAAACGAAACTACAGTTTTGAATTTTTTTTATTTGATTGAAATTATTGTTACAATTTACAAAAAAAATAAAATATTTTTATAGTTCTAATCACTAATGATTAAATTTTTAACCTTTTTCGAAAACCCTTCCATTATGATTTTTATAGTACTTTATGTCACTTTGTTCGAACAGGTTGTCCATCTCCGTTTAAAGTCTACCACACTTTCGGACACCTTTTTTGTGCTCTTCAATTCTCTTTTAACAAGAGCCCAATATCTCTCCACTGGACTCAGCTCCGGGCAGTTTGGAGGAATGGCCTTTCTTGGTACAAATACCACATTATTGTTCTTGTACCACTCAAGACCATTATTACCATAGTGACAGATGCCAAATCAGGCCAAAAATAAGTGGACACATTAAGAAGTCTTATGAATGGAAACATCCTTTTTTGTAAACATTCCTTGATGTAAATTTCGGTATTTATAGATCCCTTTGTAACAAATGTTTGACTTTTTTGCCGCAACTGCATATTGCTTGCCATACCAAGAACTTTTTGGGAAATTTTGTATGCTTTTGGGTCTTAAAATTTTCTTCAACATTCCTTCGAGCATCTGCAATATAAAAAAATTGACCCAGAGCTGCGAAAAATTTTCCATACGTACATTTCGTCATCCATTATGCAGCAGGTATATTTTTTGTATAAAATTTGACTTCAATTTCCGTGCTCTGTCTTTGGCCTCTAAATTTTTAGCAGAGTTCCTGTCAGGAACTTTTTGAGCATTGCATGCTTTTAAACCTGCATTGTCTTTAACTTTGCGTACTAAATATTCCGAGTACTGACCTA
The DNA here is from genome assembly GCA_942486065.2 of Calliphora vomitoria. Lineage (NCBI taxonomy): Eukaryota > Metazoa > Arthropoda > Insecta > Diptera > Calliphoridae > Calliphora > Calliphora vomitoria. Next base: position 40,790,641 of record OW818031.2, read on the forward strand.
AACGGGCAGCTTTCTTACCGGAGGTGTTGAGAGCTCTTTAGAAAATGCTTTCTAGTTTTTGGCTTTAGAAACATCATGTGGACCATTCCTTCTACCTGAACCAGGTTTTATATCAACAGTCAAGTTCTCCCGGTACTGTTTAATAACATTGGAAACAGTGTGATAGCAGACCTTTGGTTGTTTGGCCAACTTTTTGTAAAGCCTTGTTGGGTTTTGTTGAAAATATTTAATAATTTTATTAGGCACTTTTTTCAGATCACTCATTTTAATCCGATTAACAACAAATGAACATAATTGACATTAAACATAATAACTGTTATGCTTTACAAAGGTAACTTGTTAAAAAAAAAAATCAAATAATACTTGGGTTAAAAGTTTTAATGAAAAACGTGTGTTAAGAATTTTACGTCTGTTGAAAACTTGATAGGGCCCAAACTAAAGCAGTTAGCTGGCTGAAATTTTCCACAAATACTCTCTGTTGATAAGGTTTGTTTGGTATTGAAAATGGGATATCGTGATGAAATTGGACATAAACAAGTTTTATATGAACCTAAATCTTTCTACCAGCTTTTGTGAGTATCGATTCTACTCCCCATATAATAATTTAAATATAATGATATTAACATAAATTTAGGCATAAGTCATTTAAAGTTTTAAGAAATTAATCACTCTATGTACAGTTCGGACCTTAACTGATTCAAGTCCCCATAGAGGGCTAAAACTACATATAGCAATCCGAATATAACACTTTTACTTGTTTTATTTATTGTTTAAATAAGAGGACAAATTTTAATGAAATTTTAGATACATTTTTTCCGATTTTGCGAAAAAAGGAAGTATAATTACAATTTTAATTTTTAAATGCGCATAACTCGCTAACTGTTAGAAATAAATAGCACAATAAACTATGTGTGGTTTTAAGAATATATTGATTGATGGCTTTAAGAATATATTATACACCACTTTTTTAACTTTTTCTTGTTTCGTATATGATGGCTTTAGTTTTATTCATTTCAATCTTGCCTATCTCATTTTAATATACATATTTTTTTAACATTTCTAGACAGACCAAAAAGGGCGAAACCAGGGTTAAATACGCCAAAGGTATAGGGCAGATTTGTCATTTGTAAAATAAAATAAAAATGTATTTTACTGTTTTATACCTTAATTCACAAAACAAAGTATAATAACAAGATCTTTATTGTTTACTAGCTGAACCCGGTCCGCGTTGCTGGCCCTTAGAAATCTTCAGTTTTATATTGCATCTCGATCTCGATTTTAATATACAGTGTCGGACAAAACTAAAGCACGGATTCCCTCGACCTGACTTCGCACCCCAAACACTTATTATCTGTAGTCAGATGAAGGTGGGTGAGGTGGTCATGTGTCATGCTATCCCCTTATAAAAAGAAACTAGTGTATTTAAGGCAAATGGGATATTACATCTATGAATGCATCTTAAGGCATCTTATTTGGAGTAAAAATATATAAATTATTTGGTGTACCAACTCGAGAGCTAGCCACATATAATTTGCTTGAATTCAAATGGTCAAAGTCGTTGGGAATCTGTACGTCTTCGTCTTCGAATCTGCCACCGATGATTGTTTCCTCAATTAACGCGTTTAAAATGCGGAGAAGCATTATTGGTAATCCAACATTCTATGTTATTACATCTGGTGGCATTCCGGCTGGTTTCAATGAATTCAAAAAATCAGTAGGACAATTGAAGACTTGTTCTTTGTTCATTACTGTGTCAATCGATTTGTATTTCATTGTTTCGCCAGGCAGTTTCAATTGAAAAAGTTTGTTCATTGCGCCAATTAGTACGTCCTTGTGATTACTGTAGTTATCAGCCTTATTGTAATGAAATGCGCCTACTTTAAATCGATCCTTTCTTTTGATCGTGCCATTCGCGAGCGATTGGCTTCTTGTATTTCTATATGCTTCTGGGTAGTCTCTGCAGCTCTCGATGAAGATGCACTGCGACGAATTTGTTAAAGCCGTAATTCGCGTTCACTTTCCGTTTGCGGCTCTAGACGTTGATGCCCTTTCGTGATTTTCCTGAAGCCGTGATTCGCGTTTGCATCGCGTTTGGTGCCATTTTTGTTAATTTCTACTCAAAAAAAAATTTGTAAACCAATTTTATTCTTGCAAAAAATTCCAAAACCCTTGTTACTTACTAATTTGCTTTAACTTATAGCTTTTTAACTGATCAACACAAAACTACAATTAACGCAAAGTAAATTATATGCAATCAGTGACTTAATGCAAACAAATTTTATTTGAAAACAAAAAACCATTATTTTTTATGAATTCACTGTTATTTTTTATTAATAAAGAAATAGGCGAGTTATTCAAAATATTTTATTAAATTGGTTTCACATAAAAATTACTTGTTTATTATGAAAATTTGATATATACTGGATATATGTATACTGGAAAGGAATGTATTCCTTTCTTCGCTAACACCAAATCATTCGCATCAGAGTACATCACTGTGAATTCAAATTTTAAAATCACTGACCTCATTTTCATATTTTTTTTTGTCGGGGATATTTCGGGAATTTTCTGGGGTATTCTTCTTGTTTGGGAGAACAGTCCGAATTGGTGCGAATCGTCGCAATCGGTCCAGGCGTTCTTGAGTTATAAGCGTAGTAACTAACGTCACTCTCTTTTATATATATAGATTGTTTATTTCACATAACTTAACAAAAAAAAAATTTAAAAGTAATTGTGACTGATTTTTTCTATATCAACATTTGCTATCAACATTTTGCTCTACATCACAGGTATTTGGCGCATGTGCCCCAGGGGAAGTTTTGAGGTTTAATATAAATTTTCTTCGTACTTCAAACTAAATGATCAAAAATACTATTGTCACTTATTTTTTACTATTATTGACATTCTATCACCAAACAATATCTTTTTTGTATCACAAAAACTAAAGAAGTTAGTACAAAAAATTCACACGTTGTAATATTTTCACAGCTTTTTGAAAAACAATTAATCGCATCTGCCTCACATCATATGTAAAATTAAACCTTCCAATATTCATGGATGGTAAATAATTGATAAACGATAACATAACTCGATTACTCTATTCTAAAAAACACTAAATGAAGATTAAAAATTTTAACGGTTGTACTTATTATAGGCTAGTGTTGGGATCGATTTGAAATTGAGAGGTTTCGAGATTTTTTTCACAAATTTGTTTAAATTATTTCTTAAAAAATGTTTAATTATGATTGTTTCTTTGTTTTGCTAATTTAATTGTAAAATCTTTGGTCAAACTTGTCAAAACATTAAAGTTAGACCTCAGCACTTGAAATATTAAAAATATCAAATAGATAAAATGTAGTTGCTAAGGTACGATTTTTGCACTCTATTTTTAAAACATAACTATTAAAAAAATAATATACTTTCTTTTTATTTGGACTTCATTAACCCATTATAACCAGATGGCAAATTTTTCTATGGGTAAATGAAATACAAAAACAATTCTGAATTGGATTTTTTTTCAAACATTTATTAAAAAAAAAAACTTGCTACACTAAGGGCCATTATTATAACTTGCATTTATGTTCGTAATAGTAAAAGTTAACTTTAAGGGTACCTTTTTATATTGCTTAAAGTTAACTTTTACTATTTCGAACATAAAGGCAAGTTGTAATAATGGCTCTAACTTTAGCTAAAAAATGCAACAATCCCTAATTGTTAATCAGATTTGCTCATATTTTCAGCATATAATAATTATTAGATGACGAAGAATAAATTTAGACCTTGAACCTCGCAAAAGTAAAAAATAAACGCCAATCTACAATAATTCATGATTTGAAAAGATGGTTCGAATTTAATTTGTATGGGCTCTTTTTTCTATTGAATCGATTTGACTGGTTAATATCAAACTGCTTAGGACAATAATAAACATATTTATTTGAATCTTTATTAATTTCGGTTGGGTATTTTGAGCGTGAGTGTATTTTACACATTTAGAAATAGCTAATTCGAGTTAGATTTCAAAACTTATTAAATTGAAAACTATACAAAATCTTTCCCGGATTTTGTTTGCATAATAGTCTACTTTTATTTCGGATTGGAATCAAATAAAAAGTTTTCGTTGAAATTTGCTCAATAAAACCATTTTGTTCAATTAATTTTTTGTTTAAATTTTGTTTTATTATTCTTTACAATAAAGTTAATACATTGAATACAATTTTTATAATAGTAATAATATTTAAATGGATAAACTAAATACACAATTATATAATTTTGAATTTTGAATAACAATAATAATAATAATAATAAAGATAGTGATACTATACTACTAGTTAAATACAAAGAATAAAATATATTCAATTAAATTGTTAGTGTGAATATTTATATAATTGTTTTAATTTTAATATAATTACAAATTGAAAAAAAAGTACCTTGCTTTTTTGTTGTTGTTTTTTGAATAAAAGGATTTAAAGTGTTTCTACTACCGCTACTAACTGCTAAATATCTACAACTAAATACACGAATGTATTCCATATACATACGAGTATGATAACTATATTTTAATGAGACAGACAGATAGTTTTATTAATATTTTATTTGCACACTTACATAGATACACACACACACACAAACAGAGAAATAATTACACTTGAATGTGTATGTGTGCGTAATGCAAGTATGTATGTAAATAAAGTATAAGTATTTTATTTATGTTTTATTATTTTTTAATCGTTCGTTTTTATGTATATTTTACACATTTTTTTTTTTTTTGATATAATAACAAGTTTTATTTTTTTCGTTTTTATTTTATTGCTGTTGTTGAGAGAAGATGAATTCTGATCCCTTTAACTGCGCGTTAACATGCCATTAATCATGATATTGGCTAAAGCGTTACGTCTTTTACGCCAGGCTCCCATACCCTGAGCATGATATTGTAATTGTGTATACCATTGTTTTGTGCGTACATTATCCTCAGCCTAAAGAAAGTGGAAAAAGAGAGAGAGAGAGACAGAAAGAGGATATATTTTATTATTAAATTATATTGAACATTCTAGGGATAAAAAAATATTAAAAATGTTTAAGAATATATATAACTAGTGATACCAATTAGGTTTAACATGGCACAATGGGGCAGAATAAAAAAATATTTTGTAAATATATCTATTTCTAACTGGCTGATCCGATTGACATAAAATTTCACATAGGCGTAGCAGAGGAGTATTCAAGTTTAAGTTTTGACGATGGAACCCAAAGAACCCTCAGAAGCAGCTCCGTTAGTTCTCATAGAAGGCCTATAAAATCCATTATTTATCTCTTATAGTCAGCGAGTTATACGTATTTGAAAATTCAAATTTCTTCTGTTAATTAAACAATAAATACAAAAATCATACGTCTAAAAATATTGTTACGTTTTAACCTTTTATAAACCGGATACTTTTGATTGCAAATATAAGCCGTTTAGTAGTTTAAAATTTGTAACTACTCTTTATTTAAAATGTATAACAACAACAGTTCAAATAGTCACTCAGTGTCTTTATACACGTTTATCAAATCGCAGAAATGCACATACACTTTATAATGTACAAACTTAAATGTACAAGACAGTTGATGTTAACTCTAACAGCGCCTATGATAAACTCACGACTGTAACCTCTGCCACTATTTATACACGCCATCTTTCGGGAATCTTCTACAATGCTCTTAACGGACAAACTAGTATGTTCGAATTCTAGAGCTTTCGATATCAATGTTAGCAGTTTAAATATTTAGTGTTGCCATACTTACAAACAATATCAATAACCGCATGCTATCAACATTGTTGATATATAGAAGCTTCTAATGATGGATGTGTTAATAAACATGATAATTGCTGCAAGCAGTCGTTGCAGACCGTTAAATTCAAAACGCTATTGCAAATTCGTAACAATATTTTTAATTTGTAAAATGAGAAAATGTTGAATTTTAGATTTTTTTTGCTTCTTAGAAGAAAAAAAATTTTAGAAAACTGATAATGCTTATACATTTGTTTAAAAGATATCTCAACAAGGACAGGTTAAAAACATTGAGTTATGACTTAAAAATGAAACACAAATTTATTCAGAGTATTGGCCATTGTTAGCTATGACCTTTTCCCTTCTTTCTTGCAGCATATGGATTTCGAGCCAAAATAAATGCTCATATTTTGAGGCCAAGAACGAATCAAGCCACTACCGGATACTCTGTTCCAAAGTGAAGCGTTCTGCTCCGATCGAAACAAATAGTAGTCGGACGGTGCACGGTCTGGGCTATAAAGCGTGTGAGGCAAAACTTCCCAACCACTTCATTCTAAATACTTTTTAACAGGTATTGCAACATGTGGCCGAGCGTTGTCATGATGGAATATTACGGTTTCATGTTTGGCCGCATATTCTGGGCGTTTCAAACGAATCAGTTGCATTCGGTAAAGTTTCCATTATTATGATCTGGCCAGATTTCATCAGATCATAATAGATAGGATCATTTTGGTCCCATCAAATATAAAGCATTACTTTTGTGCCAAGGATATTTGGCTTTGCTGTCGATTCGGCTGGTTGGCCGGGCTTCCCATAGGATCTCTTACGCTTCGGGTTATCGCAATGGATCCATTTTTCATCGCAAGTAATGACTCAGTGCAAAACTGTTTTTCTTTTATAGCGTTCATGCAGCATTTTAGATATACAAAATCGTCTTTCAAGGTCTCTCTACAATTCGTATGGTACCCAATTTCCCCGTCTTTGGATGAATCCTGCTGCTTGCAAACGTTTTGCTGATTGAGTAGCTACCAATGTTTTTGCAAGCTCTTGTTTAGTTTGACAACAATCTTCATGTAGTAATGCCATCAATTCTTGGTCTTCAAACTTGTTTGGCTTTCCTGGGCGATCTTTGTCTTCCGTGCCAAAATCACCACTTCTTAACCACACAAACTATCTCTCGCAAGTTGGAACCGATGCACACATATACACCATAAGCTTCGGTGTGCTTCAGCTGCACTTTTTTACAAATTAATGAAGTAAAGCAAAACTTCCCGAATATGATGCTTTGTTGGCACAAGATTCGACATGTTCGTAGCAAAAAAACTTTGTTGTTTACACTATAATGTTCAATAGCTATGTGGGAATAAATGGCAGATATGTACCAAAAGATACGCCATCAATTGTAACACCCGCATTTTTAAGTCATACACCCAATAAAAAAAATACCAACATAATTGACGGTGGGTATACAAGAATCCACAAGCCGAATATAACACTCTTACTTGTTTTTTTGGTTTTCCTAAATCGTATATTTGTTGCAACCTTTAAATTTGCTACCAAAAGGTGTATCGACGTAACAAATTTCATTGAGATATGTTAATGAATAAATCTTTTATTTATTTCCCATATATTTTGATTCTGCTCCATTGTCGGTCCAGTATTGCGATTACTAGTTCTAATCAGGACCCAGAGTGCTAGGACCCAGAGTGCTCCTGCTACTTAATATGATTATTTTTAGTTTATAAATTAAAAATACTATTTAACAATTTATATTTTCTTTATTGGTTTTTAGAAAATCCCATTTGCCTTTACGTTAATCTCCTACCAATTCTTTAAAATATTTCCAATAACCCAATTTCCTTAAAAATTAATTTTATATATTTTTTTTAAATTTCAACCAAAAACAAAAAACAGATTTTAGAAATCTCTAATTTAGAGTATGTGAATGTTTACCTTAAAGATGAATGTATCCTTGGAAGAAATCTCTTGTATTTCGAAATATTCATCCCAATCTGCTTCACTGCATACAACACAACGATCCAAATACAATGGCTCACGTATCAATGTATAACGTCCGCACTTCTCCTTGACCACCAACAATGAAGCTTCTCGTATTCCGGTATGTTTGGGAAAATTCAGTTTATCTGACATGACTTTTTCTGCTTTATAATTGGTACTTGGCTGCAAACGTACACACACACACATACATACATACATAGATGAGGAAGTGAGTGTGTGAGTTGTGGGTTGGATGGTCAGTTTGTTCATTGGTTGGTTGGTTGAATATGGAATAGATTTGTAGTTTTTTGTACCCAATGTTTTTCAGGCCGGATGTAGAAGTGTTGATAAAATATAAAAGGAGTAAAAAAACGAGAATAAAAATTGAAAGGATAACAAAAGATTGAAAATGTTGTCAAACTGTAGAACAAAAAAATATATAAAAAAGATACGTGTGGGTTAGTTAAAAGAGTTGCTGCAAATTTTATATTTTGCTTTCAATTTGTTTGATTCATTTATTATTGTTGTATTTCTGGTGAAAATCGTAGTGTTTTAGTTTATTTTAAACACATACGCAGAAGTTTTTAAATATGCCAGCTTTGTTCAAAAGAGCCTATTCAATATTGTTTTATATAAATACGTGTGTGGTAAAAATCACGCCTGACGTTTGCCTCGTTGGTTATGAATTAAAACGGAAATGGGCATTAATATTAAGTTTAATATACAGTGAGAAAAAATCAGTAGTACTACAAATATATATTTATAGGGGCTTTAAGATTTCAATTAGTTGTGAAGTTTTTAACAATTAAACCGAATTCTTAAATCCAAGGGCTTTGAACTTCGTTTTCATCTTGAAAGTTTTTGCCGCATAAAGTGGTCGATTAAAATAAAGCTATTTGGGCTTTTTTGAGATTTTCATGCCATGTGACTTGGATTCCTATTTTCTCGGGCTCTTTCCATTTCCAGAAAATATGAAAAAAATCTGTTTATTTACAGGAATATTTTAATACTAATTTAAGCCAGAAAACAGTGCAATTTTTCAAATAAACGCTCAGCATTTTTATTAAAAAATTGCAGAGTTCCCACTAAGCTAAATCTAGAAAAAATTCATATTTCATTTCGAAATAGAACCTATTTATACCTAATTCTCGCACGAATAAGTATTCGTTCGTATACAAATTCGAGAATTACCCAGCAGTTAAGCAAGTAGTCAATGTATCCCTTATAGACAGTAATCGTCACAAATGTCTTATCACTTGCCTGACTCCAATTTATATATTTTAGTCATTTGACACGTATGTGCTCTTTGTAGTGCAGTGATAAGACAATTGGTTACTTTATACATCCCAGGTAATCTAGCGTGAAGACAATTGTCACTTAAGTGTCTCTAAGTAATCTGGCGTGTAGTCACTTTAAACGTGTTGTGGGATAATTCGTTCAAACTGGTTTTATACAAATTGTGTTGATATAATTCTCATACAGTTAATTTTTATTTTTGCTTAAGTATACTGATATCCTATGTAACATGCATGAAGTCAATAATCACTTTAGTGCCTCTTAGTAACCTATAGTGAAGTCACTTTAAACGTTTATTTTGTACTGCACTTTGGAAAGTAGTTATTTTACCCACTAGAAGCTATCTATTGGAGAGTTATCGAATTAAGGTTTGTCTACATGCAATAGTTTATTGTACTGCCTGTGATATGTCTTTTAAGTTGACTCTTTGAGGTCAATTAGCCCCCGTACATGTTAAAATAACTAATTATGTAGCTGACCAAGTTACCAGTTAGGTAACTGACGCTATTTAACCAGTATGTGAGTCCAATGCGTTTACTAGCTATTAGACAGTCTCATTGAAGTCAAAAAGGGTCATGCCCGTGTTAAAATAACTAGTCACGTAGCTATTGAAGTAACTAGTTCCCACCCTAAATGACGGGTAAAATCACTAGTTCGGGACTGTCTCCTAGAACTGCTGGGTAGGTATAAAAAGGTTCTCTTTCGAAATGAAATATGATTTTTTTTTGAGTTTTTGGCATTCCTTAATTCGATATCGAATAAAATGTTTTATATGTTCAGAAATAATTCTGATTTACTGATAAGAAACCCTACATATGACAATCAAAATAATTGATTGGCTATTTTTATATGGAAGGATCTTGGATTGCACGGAGAGCGCTATCAAGAATCTTTGTCCGATCACTGCATTCTATATCGAGTAACATTTATCGTAATTTTCTTATATTGAGCAAGAAATTGTGTACATTATTATAATTTCGATATCGATTTTTTAAAACGTTAATATTTCAAGAGAATGCAAGGTTTGTGAATCTCGTGGAGGGTTGATTTGAGAACTACATACAAGTAATTGATATTATTAAAAACCTTAAAACTAGAGGATTAAAATTTTAAAGAAAATAATGCTTTCCATTTTCAAAATAACATAAAAACCTAAAATTTCATGATTTAGAATTTTTTTCGAAGAAAAAGTAAAAATTCGAATTAGTGTAAAATCCGAACGGATTAAGATATCGTGATAAAATTTGGATCTTATATAGATCGAAAGGTTTTTTAATCAATGGTTTGATAGCTTTTGTTATTGTCTTCACATAAATACCGAAATTCCTAAAATGGGGAAAGTATGTTCCAAAAATTTTGTTTTTTTTTTTCATAAAAGAGGACGCTCTGCCGTTATTTACCGTGTGATATCTAACTAACTTTTAGGGTATTTAAACTATTCACTAATATTTTTTTTTATAATCGGATCTTTGCTTTCTCAGACATTTTAGATAAATCTGAAATATTTCTTCCAAATTCGCCAAGTTTGAAAAGGGCTGAGGGGGGGCCTATTCCCTTAAAAGAACTTATATATATATTACATGCATTAACGTTAAGTTTTCTTTCAGAAATATATATGAAATATATACGAGCCCAAGATTTTTTTTTCTTAGAAGAAATTTTTGGAAAAAAAACTTAAAAAATATGACCTATTTTAAATGTTCCGAATGCTGTAACCATGTACATGGACCATATTACTGGATGGTTTCTAAACCACTGTTCGTAGTTACATGAACATGTTATAAGTATAGGGTGACAACGAGTTCATACCAGGAAGCTACAGTGTGTCATACTTGAATTCCGGTATAAACGATATTTTGCAATAAAATTTTCCTTCGGTTTCAGTAACTTCTCTAATAAAATCTTTGGGTTCAGTATGCATTTTATCATGATTTGTGTCTCTGCGTACCATCACCATTTTCGCATTAATGTGTGGGTCTTAAACGTGGAGAGAGTGTTGATTTGAAATCGGAGAGGAGGAATTAGGAAGATGTATGGTGGGTTTTAAACATTTACTTCGAGACGATTTACTGGTTTCGGAATCTACAGCAGAACAATTTCTGTTATGATTTCTTTGTGTTCAAGGGATAAAAAATATGGCCATTTTTTTTTAATTTGTGTGACACTCACAATCTTTGTATAAATATATGGGGATGAAACAGGTTTGAGAGTGTTGATGTAAAATCGGAGAGGAGGAACTAGAAAGGCATTTTTACCGATTTGAGTCTCACGGTACCACCACAAGGTTTGCATAAATGTATGGAACTGCAACGAGTCCGAGAGTGTTGGTGGAAAATCGTGAAGAAGGAATTAGAAGTGGGCAAGGGCTTTTAAAATTTACTTCGAGACTACTATTTACTGGTTTCTGAACTTACACCATTACGAGTGTGAACAACTTTTTGGAGTTTTTACATTTATTTACCATATATTGATTTATGGATTTAAAATATTTTATTAATTTTTAATTGAAAAACTTTAGTTGTTATTAATTTTCTACTTTATTTAAAACTTTTAAATATTTCAAACTAAACTATCGTCTAAAAAAATTTTGATTTTTATTTAAACTCATGCAAATTTCTCAAATATTTTTAAGAAAAAAAAAAAAAAAAAACCATAACGAGCACTCTCTGGCATATTTGTACTCAAAAATATTTCAGGACACATACAAAACTTTGTTATTGAAATCCCTTTTAACCAAATGGGCACAAAAAGAAAAAAATCCATATTTTAGTAAATATTGTAAATTTTATGCATTCAATGGAATATTGAATGAATGTAAAATAAAACAAACTGAAATTAAACACTACTTCATATGTCCTTCAAATACTAGTATGTGCTATACAACTGGAAAACAAAATATCCTCAAATACACATTTTCAAGTACCATTTACTTAAAGTGCTCTAATGCCCAGTAGTGGTTAAAATTATTGAATTCTATGGCTATTTGTGTGAGCAAGACTATGAGTATTTTTGAATTTTTTCGTTTGAAACAAAAACTCAATTGTGTTGTTGAGCAGTGCAGTCATTAACACTACACAAACTCTTACTTAAAGTGTATTATTGAATTGTGAATGTGATATAAGAAATTAAAGTTTAAGGGGGGAATTTGTTTCTATTCTTTGTCAAGTTGATGTTTTTACCTTTCCGTTTGTTACCAGTAGAGCATTTACTGTTGTCAGCTTAATGGTACGAGCCTTCTTCCAATTACTGTCTGTGGGTTGGGTGTACAGCAATTTGCCTTCCATGACAAAACGCACTTCATCGTGATTCCATTCGAGCACATCTATGGCCATTTTACGTAGCTTTATGTTTATCATATCAATTTCACAGGAAGCACGTCGATTGGGACTCGATGAAGAGATGCGACGCCAGAGTTTTGTTGGTACATCTTTTGCTTCCTGATTGATATGATTCAAGTGTAATTCAATTTTTTCTTGTGCCTGCTTAAGTTGATCACGTCCTTCAAGATGTGCTGGTGTGACTTTATATAAACGAGCCAAAAGTAAAGGATATTTGGTGACACGTTGAACAGGTACCTGTTTATGAAGAAAAAAGGAGCATAGCATTAAAATTTAAAGGATGTGAATAAAGCAAAAAGAAATGTATTACATCATTTGTAACATTAAGAAATAAATTACATCAGTTTTTTTTTTTAATTTTGATTTAAAAATTTCTATAAAACAGGCTAGATAGAATTAATAATAAATGTTTCGAACATAGATAAATACACATAGATAGGAAACTCTCCTGTCAAAGACCTAACTCAATTGTCAAAAACATAAGTGGTGAGAATTAATTTGTAAAAAAGGCTATGTGAAACATAAATCAACGCTTGTATGTGTGATTTTTTGAGTTTTTTCTAGTTTCCACTCTATGTATATTTTTCGGGTTTTAACTTGTATTTATTGAATTTAGAAAACGTTTATGATATAAAGTATTAAAATCTCTCTAAACTCACCATTAAAAACGAATTCAAATTCATTCGCCTTAAAACGGCATTCTCCATCTGCGATACTTTCAGAAAAATGCGCAACAATTCCTTTTCCTTCTCTAGATTGGCCAGCAATAGACTGGCGCCCGCTTGCCGTACACAATAGCTTTCGAAGGCATGCAACATTTGTGTCGATTCCAAGAATATCTTACCAATATTCACCGTTAGCAAGTCATCATCACCCTGCTCCAGAGCGATGTCGAGAGCGTCACGCATACGTTCGGCAAGAGTTTGATTGTTCTCGAGCAATTCTTCGGTATTCAAGAAGATTGCAGAGAGTTGCTCTTGTGTGAGGAGACCAGCCACCAACATGGGATGACAAAATTCTTCTAAGATAATTTGAAGATCACGACCATATTTCTCTTCGGTCTCAACAACTTCTGTGATGATTTCTTTGCGTTCCACACGCTTTTTGCCACACTTGCGGCAAACCAAGGGAGCAAAAATATGGCCATTTTCACCGATTTGAGTTTCGACGGGACCATCACAATCTTCGCATAAATGTATGGGACTGGAACGAGGCTGAGAGTGTTGGTGGGAAATCGGGGAGGAGGAATTAGAAGTGGGCGAGGGAGAGGACGACATGGTGGGATTTAAAAATTTACTTCGAGACGATTTACTGGTTTCTGAACCTACACCAGAATCATTACGTTCTATATCACTGGTAGCTTGTTTATTGCGTAGTAGCATGAAGTTGTTAGTTGTGGGGGGTGACAACGAGCTCATGGTACTTTGGTTGTCATCCGAAGAATCACTCATTATCGATGAACGAGAGCTTATGGTATCTATTCGCTTAAGCTTGTTGAGTTTTCCCAAATCACTAAGTGTGTCTGAGGATTCTTCTTCTATGATGATGGGATTGGAGCAATTGAGGGGATAATCAAAGGGTTCTTCTTTGACCAGACCTCTCTCTTTGGCATCTACTAAATAAGAGAGAATGTCATACTTGGAGGCTCCTTCGAAAATAGATCTGGCCGATTTCTTTTCCAATTCGGGGTCGTTGAGTGGTGGAGCTGTTAGTGGCAATGGTGGCGGCACATCAGATATTTCCTCATATATAGGATCTATATTATGTCTAATGGATTCATACTGATGTTCATCGTTTGTCAAATCTTCGATGTTGGTCGACAACTCAATTTCTTGCAATGTGGCATCTACCAGCATCTGATAAAACTTTGTTTTAGTTTCCGGCGAGGGTACTTCCTCTTCCATAATTGAGTTGATGTCACTCGAACAACTTTGATAACAATCCGATTCGTTGGCTTCAAAGTCGAACAATTCATAGTTGTGAGCTGAGGCAAAGCTATTGGCTGAACTAATGCTGCCTCGATTCGATAAACGTTCTTCATCCTTGGATGGTACACTTAACAAATTTGAGTTGCAGGAGGTTTCTTTAGTGCAAGAGTTACGCTCTTCTTGTATGCGTTTCAGTGTTAGATCAATTAAACGATTCATATCATCCTTATCTTTGGTACCAGTCATGTCCAGCGAACTTCTGGACTCTTGCAAACGTTTCAGGGAGTTTTCAATCAATTCAGCAACAGTATCTGTTTCCAGTCCCTCAGCCACTTGCTGTAACATGGGATCTTCCAATAGTTTGCTTATAAAAGTGGACGAGGCTTCAGGTGTTTTATTCGAAGATGTGGGTACACTGCTACTACTACTACTACTACTTGTAACTGAACTTTCCAATATATCTGAGTGTCTCTCCTTCATCTTCTTTGAACGTTTGGCATCTTTTTGTGTATCGGTTTCTCGTAGTTTACAAATATGAGGTACCAAATTACGCTTAACAGCCTCAACGGGATTTCTTAAAATTTTTAGCAATTCCGTTTCATGGGGCAACCATTCATCTGTATCCTCTTCTTCGGGTAGTTGTTCATTTATCATGGTAGACGAGATCTTAGATTCGTGAGCTAATGGTTTTTCCTTTTCATAGTCCAAACGTATTAAAGTTTTTCCTCTCTTCGAGGTACCAGCATGGCTAGAGCTAGAAGCCGACGAACATGAGCTAGTTATGGAACTAGTCGATGTTGACGAGGTGGAGGAAGCCGATCGTTGCAGGTTTATATCAATTGTGCCACGTATGGGTATTATAGCGCGTATACTACCCGTGGCCGAAGAAGATTTTGCCTGTCTCTTCAACAGATTATTCAACTGATTGTGATGATGTATTAGTTCATCCTCTGAGCTACGAGGACTACTTACATTAATGGTTACCGTATTATAGGTATTTGTTACTCTTAAGCCTTGTAAGTCGTTGTCGGTTTTGGTTGAACCATCTGTTACCACCACGGAGGATTGATAGAGTGGTGTGCAAGAGTCATCACAGCTTAAATTCATGGTGCTATAACAATCATCACCATTAATTAAAATTGAAGTTTTCTTTTGGCCATATTCGTTGGAGGCGTTTAATGTACTCAAATCTGTAACACTATAGTGTGAAGAGTTGGAGAACGGAGAGGAGGCATACAAGCTGGCAAAAGTGTTGCTGGAGTTGCTGGAACATGTTGAGTTTGGGGTGTTGGGTGTTTTAGGGGTCTGAGGTGAGTGGGGATATGTATCGTTATTATCTGTGTGGGAAATTTTCAAACGATGTATTTCAGAGGAATTTTTATTAAATGGAGCAACTCTAACAACAGTTCGTTGCTGCTGTTTATTATTGCCGTTAGATGTTGTTGGTAAAATTGTTTGTTGTTCTTTACTGGAGTAGGACAAAGACGACGATGATTGTGATGATAAATCCGTTGTGGTTTTTTCACTATTTGTCAATTCAACCATTTGTTGCTGTTGATGTCTTTTCGGTTTGTCTTCGATTAAAGTGGCTTTATTGATTTCTTTACAAAATATTGTATTGTTGGCTGCTATTGTTGTTATTGTTAACTTTTGTTCTAGTTGCTGCTGTTTACTGTTGTTGCTCTCTAATCCGTTAACAGTTTGTTGTTGGTGTAGTTGTAAACTTTCTGTTGCATCTGTTGCCAAGGTAGTGGTGGTAGATTTAGTTGACTCCTTCAATTCCACAGCCTTAGGCAATGAATTACTCACTGGAGTTCTTGCATTAGCCATATCCACTGCAGTTGATGATGATGGTGCTGCAATTGCTGCTGCTGGAGTTTGTGGCATTGAAGATAGCGGTGGTGGTGGCGGTGGTTCTCTAGGTCTTCCTATAAGGGCCATGCTAAATAAATCCCTTGTATCGTTGCGGTTATAACGGTTGCGCAATGCCATTGTATCATGAAAATGCAATGAAGTTTTGTTACCATTACCCCTCATACCCACACTCCCCACACTGCGTCTAACGGTGCCCGAACCAGCACAATCAGCACTTCTGCTGTCATTTATATTATTTGGTATATTTTCTATGTCCTTTAAGCTATTCCTGGTATTTGGAATAATATTTTCGTTACTGCCACTGCTGCCACCATTATCAACATGTGCAGTGTCGTGGTGCAATTGTTGGTCTTTCTTCTTCTTATTGCTGCTGCTGTTGTTGTTGTTGTGAGTGCTATTGTGATATGTCGTTGTTGTTCTCATTGTTGGTGCTGTAGTTGTTGGCTGCCTTTCACTTTGTGAACGTCTGATGGGATTTCGTGATTGTGTCTCTTTTGTTGATATTTTTCTATTTTTACTGCCACTGCTGCCAGTGCTACAACTAGTGACATTGCTACTACTACTACTATCAGCAACTGCCGCAAGTGCTTGCATATCCTTTTTAGTTTTCTTCGTACATTTTTGCTGCTGTTGTTGTTGTGGCTGTTTGGTTTTTGCATCATCATCATAATCGCTTGTTGTTGACTTTTTAGCTCCTGAAAATAAATACAACAGCACTCAATAAGTACGTCATGTTAACTTAGTATATGGAGGTTAACTAGCAAATGATTATAATACACACACACACACCCATACATACACACGTATTCTAACTTTATGGTGTTGATATCGTTGAAATATAAGTGTTATTTAGATGCAATTTTCTTTGCTTTACATTAAAAAAATACCAACAAAAACAAAGTTATACTTATAAGAGTTACTAAGATTGAAATACCACTATCATATTTTTTAGTATGGAATTAAATTTGATTTGATTTTTTGAAAATGTTAGAAACTGGAAGAAATATTTAATCTTAAAAAGAAAGATCTTTACATTCAGACCGAAAAATTAAAAATTAATCAATTCAAATCAAATTTCGCTCCAAATAAGTTTTATATATACGGTAATCATGACACCTAATTTTATAATGATCGGTCCATAATTAGTCATACCTCCTATATAAGGCCCGCTTCCGAAATTCATTTTAACGAGCATAAATCTATTTATGCTAAAATTCAACAGAAATAAGTTTCATATAGAACTTCCGAAATTAATTTACGAAACTAAATTTTTGAATTAAACGCTTGACCGACTATAATTTCTTATTTGTTTTATTTTTCTTATTTCTTAACCAAAAAATATATCAAATGGAAATTTAAATAACGAACATCATGTAACGTCACGTCACGTCAAATAATAAGGCTAACAAATAAAAAACGAGTAAAGATTTTTAAATTTTATAATTTGGAAAATAAATTTATATTATTACAAATCTTAGTACAAAAGGTTTTATACAAAAAGTCTTGCCCAGTTCGCGGAGATATGCAATTTTGTATTGCAAGTCAAACCGCGCTTCCGTTTTTGTAACGTGACGCAATCGCATATTTTTTGCAAATATCTGCAACTCCTTAGGGTCAATTGCTATATTTTTTTGGAATAAAGTGGTAAATATAAACAACTTTTTACAAATTTTACTTTTTAATTTTTTTACATTTTGTCGACATAATGGAAATGACCATATTCTAATGAATTAAGTTACATTGATTTATTTTATGCAATTTATCACCAATTTCCTTGAGGTACTAAATTCGATTTTATCACTTAGTTTTTAAAAATTCAATTATTTTCATGAAAAGCAAAAGTGATATTAAATTCGGCTGTTCCAATATAAAAAATCTAGGTAGTCCTTTTTTATACCTTTCACCTTCGTGAGAAGGGTATATATAAATTTGTCATTCCGTTTGTAATTTCCACAATATAGATAGCGGAGTCGATTAAGCCATGTCCGTCTGTCTGTCTGTCTGAAATCAATTTTCTGAAGACCCCAGATATCTTCGGGATCCAAATCTTCAATAATTCTGTCAGACATGGTTTCAAAAAGTTTCCTATTTAAAATCAGCTAAATCCATCCATAAATAATGGAGATATGAGCAAAAATCCGAGACAACCTCTGAAAATTTCATCTAAAAAAGACAATTTATTGCATGCTTTGACAAAAAAGCAACAAAACGTACATATGTTTGGATGTGTGTTGGCTTAATTGCTTTGCGTATTTTGTTTTTGTTTTCTTTTTGGTGTTTCGTTTGGCATTGTTGTTTTTATACTCTTCACCTTCGTGAGAAGGGTATATATAGGATTGTTACTTCGTTTGTAACTTCTACAATATAATATGTTCGTCAGCAATTAAATGTAAAATTTTTAAACGTTTTCTTGATATATTTACGATGCTATAACAAAGGTGAAGGGTATATAAGATTCGGCATAGCCGAATATAGCACTCTTACTTGTTTTCTTATATATCAGCAGTTTATGGGCCGATTTTAAATAACAACCTTAGTTATAATATTGTTTCGTTTCTACCTTTTAAAAACGGTGGTTTATTTCCTTTAAATAAACCGTTTTCTTATGATTGCATATAAAAGCAGTTTAGTAGTTTTAAATTTATAACAACTCTTTATTTATTCAAATTTACACAACAATTTAAATAGTCACTTTCTTTTAATACACACACTTATATTACATACTTTATAATGTACTGGTAATGCGGTTGATGTTTATTCTAACAGCGCATATGATAAACTAAACTGACTGCAACCGCTGCCACTATTTATATACAGTGCCAGCTTCCAGCAGCTTCATGAATTATCTTTACGGACAAAACTAAAATGTTTTATTTCTAAAGCTTTATATGTTAATGCTAGCAGCTTTAACATTTAATGTTGCCATACTTACAAACAATGTTAATAACCGCGTGTTATCAACATTGTAGATAAGTAGAAACTTCTGCTTATGGAAATGTTTATAAACATGATGAATGTGGCAACAGTCGTTACAGGCCGTTAAATTCAAATTGATAGCGCAGTATCAATTATATATGTAAGTTATTTGGGGGCTTCGGAAAGTTGATTTCAACAGACAGACGGACATGACTATATCGATTTCGCAGTCTATAACGATCAAATATAAATATACAAATGTGGAAATTACAAACAGACTGACAAAGGGTAGGGTAGGAAGGGTTTACTTAATCCATTTAATTAATATTAAGCATCTAATAAATGACAAAAAATTCACCATAACTTTTCTCGAATAAATGCAACTTAAAAAAAGCAAATTGTCCTTAAAAACAAATCCATTATTTATTTAGAACTCCCTTAAAGTTTGTTAAAATTATATTAAAAAATTTTCACTGCGCACATTGGGATCAAATGTGTTCATCGTGGCGCTTATTTGAAATTTAAGAATATAGTTTTTTCATAATTACTGGTATTGGCTAAAATTAGATAAAATTATATATCACAATGTGAAATGTCTATCTAAGTCGTTTACACATTCCTGAGTTAGCTATTAGCTAAATATTTCATATAAAGTGGTTAAACTTTAAATTTAATATATAAAACTACTAAGTTTTTAAATTTAGTTTTTCTAAAGTTTTTCTTTAACTTTCATTGATCATTTACAATATTCCTTTATATGAGTAATTTAATGATATGAGGCTGGCTTTTTTTATTACATCTTTGTCGATACAAATTTCTCTTTATCGAAGTGGCGATTCAAAATCTTTTGGATTTTTTTTTAGATAATGTCATATTTTATATAATTTTTATTATTTAGTACAAACTTGGTGACATTTTTATTGGAACTAATACAAATATTGTTGATTTTTGAAACTAAACAATCTGAGTACCCGTATATGTGAGAGAGTAATATTGAAAAATACACGCAGAAAAAAAATATAGTCGTGCATTGTTACTGTAACCATTTCAACATTTGTGCATGTTTACTTTAACCATTTAAAATTTTTTAACAATATTATAGTCACAGTAACTATGTATATGATTGTGGTAACAATAAAATGGTTAATTTACGATTCACATGATTGTATCAACCATATATATGGTAACAGTAAACATGTATATGTTTGTGACAACCATTTATATGATGAATAATTTTATCATAATATGTTGTTCTCAGATAATGATGTTGATACTATCATATGAATCGTAAGTTACCACATATATATTGTTACTGTGACTATAATATTGTTAAAAATTTTAAAATGGTTACAGTAACAATGCACAACGATATTTTTTTCTGCGTGTAGAGAGTCGGACTACTTGGTATACTTTGGTAGTAAAGAAAACAGGATTTTATTTCATACAAAAAATTTGAGTATTTCTAATTATGAGAAGAAAAAAAGAAGAAACAATACTCAAAAAGTAAACTTTACAGGCCTACCTAAATAAGAGCGGAAGGCGAAACGTTTTTCCGCTTAACTTTAACGCTGTAACGCAATAAAAACAAAGTTATAAAAAAATAAATATAACAGCCAGGATTATTTAAACAATAAAGTACATTATTGGTGATCTTGTTTTGTGATTGGTAAACTAAAAGTTTATAAAAAAAAACTAAATATTAATGTTTAAAAAATGAGTTTCTTGCTTATTTGTGTTTTGCAACTAACTTCACTATTAAACGCGCTGTCAAAATCGGTATGCTACATACAAATTGTATGAGCATGAGGATTTTTGACAACTAAAAAACGCTTTCCGCTCTTATTTAGGTATGCGTGTTAGATGAGAGAGAAGAGAAAACAAAGAGAACAATCATAGGTGGTTTATTTCTAACACTTGGATTTGTGGTCAAGTTATTTTTTTAATTATGTTTATAATTTTTACAATTTTTATTTGCAATTCTATATATTCAGAACCTTTTTAGATAGCGGATCGATTTAGAGATATTGTTTTGATCGTATGCTAGTTGAAATGGGGTTTCCGAAGTATTCACATGTGATATCAATTGGTCGATGCAGGCGCGGATCCAGGTCAACCATTTGTTTTACATTTTTTTTTTATTCTTTCCTATCCACCTCTGCATCCGTGCCTACTATCATGTCAAATTGTCATAATGTTCTAATATTTCACGACACGGAGGCTCGGATTAACCGGCTTTTAGGCGTTCGGCGCAGGTCTCTGCTGGTTGGTTACGGTAACACAATAAACATAGCATACAGAGTAGTATTATTTTAGGAAATTTTTTGCTTGAAAGGCAATAACAACATTTTCAAACCATTGTGAATATCAGAACATTATGACATGATATATTAGAAATCATATTCTATATTCGGCTGTGCCGAATCTTATATACCCTATACTTTAAGATAAATATTGAAAATCATTATTGGGGAAAAAAGTTTGATGAAAAAAAATGTTCGGTAAAAAATATAATTTTTGTAAAACCACTTTTGGATGAAAAGAAAATAAATTTGTTGCTGAAAAAATATTCGATGAAAATTAGGTCCAAATCGAAGTAGCCATGTTATTTTGTTTATAACTCAGGCATTTGTAGTCTAATTTGCACACGGAATGACAAACTTAACGCTCATGATGAAGGGTAAACAAAATATCAACATATAAAACTACAAACATACAAATCTGTCAGAAATACTTTCTGAATAGTCTTTCGGAATAAAGAAAAATTCAAATCGGTGAACAAAATGGCCGTGATATAAGTCGTGTTTTAAAACCCTGGTTTTTCAATGCCCTTTAAAAATCTATGTCCCTATCTGGTCCCATCGTGCTCTGCCAATAAACTAACTACTGACTTTCTGTAAAACTTGAAAATAGTTAGAAAAAAAAAAAAATATTATTGAATAAACATTGTGGCATCTTGACAAACAAATTGCAAAATGCTGATTGTGTCATCATAAAGCTGCATTCATATTGAAAATCTTAAGAGGACAATAAGATTTAACTTAGAAGTTTAGTTTACCAAACAAAGTATAAAAGAATACAAAACAAATAGAGTTGAAAATCGAAATAAAATAAATATTTATGTAACTATACATTGATTGATTTAAATAAATCTGTAGATAGAACACTGTTTAAGCTGTGCATAGTTTTAGTTAAAAAGTTTTTGGTGGTTTTTGAATAACTTAAATTTATTTAAAATCTTTTTGTTGTACATTTTAACACATTGTTTAAGTGTTATAAATGGTTTCTTTGAAAAATGAAAATTAATTAAATGATTACATTCATTTGTGGTTTCAATTAATTTCTTTGACAATATATTTTGTTGTCCTTTTGTATGTGATGCATTTCATTAATTTAACTGAAAGATTTTCAATGGACACTCTATAGAAAGTGTATTAGTTATGTCAGAGAAATGGGGACTTGATGATATTTTTTTATGGTGTTAGCATCAAAGTTAGATTTAATTCTTCATTTCGATTATGCTAAATGAATGAGCTTAAGTGAAAGATGAACACACAATGGGAAATCAATTCTAAAATTTTTGTATGAAAAACTCTAAAAATTTATTTGAAAACTGCATTAATATTTTGAAAATAAATGATTTTCATAAAAAAAAAATTCAGGTGGTATTTCAGAATCAGAAAACTCATTTTACAGTATTTATAAGTAATTTTTTCAAAGTACAAATATATTGCCAAAAATTTAATGTTTTGAAATATCTTTTGTAAATGTATGTAGTTCATTTAATCAACATCTAATATCAATAGCATATAATTAAAAACAAACGAATGCTGTGCACAAACGAATATATATTTTTTTACATAATTCTTTATAATCATCAACGAATATAAGAAAAAAAAAAATGAAAACAAATTTCAAGCAGCAACATGTTTGTGGTGAACAAAGAAGAATCTGTTTAACTGAAATTGAAAACTATTTCTTATATATGTGTTTAATGATTTTTCGCTGTTGCAACACCAAATAGTATGTAAATACAAAGAAAAATATTTGAATGAAGTGCATGTGTAGAGGAATTGCAGAAAATAAGTAGTGGAATGCCGGGAGAAAATTTCAGAAACTCAAAAGTACGAAAATAAGGGGTCCACTTATTTTTGGATGGTTATTAATTTTAACTGAAAGAATACATATGCTAAATACAAAGATAAATATTTGAATTTGCAGAAAAAAGAAGTGAAATGCATGGGAAAAATTCGAATATAAGGGGTCCACTTATTTTCAGATGATTAGTACGATCACAATTTGTTAGTAAATAAGAAAAACTCAGTTCACTGCTGTAAAAACAAATATCTGCCAAAAAGATTTCATTTCATAAAAAGACTTTTTAAGGGTCTGTTCATGATTTTTAGATGAAGAAAACATAAACACTGGCCTTTATTAAGCACTTTTTACACCCACAATTAAAAAATATGGGGGTGTATTGATTTTGTTATTCCGTTTGTAATACATCGAAATAATCATCATATACTCACAAAGGTATGTATATTCTGGATCCTTATGAAAATCTAAGACGACCTAGCTATGTCTGTCTGTCTGTTGAAAACACGATGGGGGCCCAAACAAAAGGAGCTAGCTGGCTGAAATTTTCCACAAAAACTGTCTGTTGCTAATGTATTGAAATTATTCTCCTATCTAAAAATCAAATGCTGAAAATTTTACCAAAATTTAGTTTAGAGGTTGCACATTTTATTTGAAGTTTCATGTAGAAATATTTTCTAAAATTCCAATTTCGGTATTCAATTGGACCATAACTATTCAATAAATAATATATTTTTTTACTTGAACTTCATTAACTCATGACAACCTAAGGTCAAAAATACACTTTTTAAAACAATTTCTCACATTAATTATAACATAAATATTGGAAGTATGTATGACTTTAAAATGTGGGATTTACAATAAATGGCGTATCTTTTGAACGCAGTTTTTGTTTTTAATAGCTTATATGTCATTATAAAGGGTACATATCTGCCATTTATTCTCACTTAATTATTGAACATTATAGTCTAGCAGCTTAGTATTAACAAAGCGTCATATGCGGGAAGTTTTGCTTTACTTCTTTAATTTGAAAAAAGTGCCGCTGAAGCACACCGATTGCTCAAAAAGGTTTTATTTAATGTGTTCCATCGGTTTCAACGTGCGAGAGATGATATGTGCTATTCAGAAATGGTGATTTTGACACGGAAGACAAAGATTGCCCAGGCCAGCCGAAATATTTTTAATTGGAGGCATTACTCCATGAAGATTGTTGTAAAACTCAACAAGTGCATTCAAAATTATTGGGAGCTACTCAAGCAACAACTTCAAAACGTTTGCAAGCAGCAGGTTTCGTACAAAAGCATACTGAATTATTTTAAAGACGATATGTGGTAATAATTTATGTAATTTATTCCAATGTGGTTATCAGAAACTTCTCTTAATCGTCTTCATATAAACGTGTGTATTTTATTTTTGACAGATTGCAGTCGGTATCCTGCTACCTTTAATGTATTTAACGGAATTTTTGTGTGTTCTTGCAATTTTTAATATCTTTTGCGATAGATCAAGTGTATTGTTTTAACTTCAACACTAAATTTAAGGCATTAACATGAATAACCTGATTTTTTCGATAACTTCAAAACGTCCATGATTGTTTGGCCAAACCCTGTATATGAATTCCGAATTTTGTACAACCAAATTTTTCTATCACTTATGCTATTCTTTATTTTTGGACTAAATTTCAGCCACTTACATTATTTACATGCTATTTTTTTTGATACTTAGAACGTCCTTGCTTTTTTGGCCAAACTCTGTACTTTAACATCTAAATATTTATCGATCGATCGGTTATGTTATTCAAATACCAAATTTCAAATATTTGTATGAAGAAATAAAGAAGTTATAAATTTTTGGCCGGAATAGACCACCGTGAAATGTTTGAAAATAAATGCTAAAAATTTGAAAAAATCCCGTATTTTTAAGTCATACACTCAATAAATGTTGAAACTATTTTTTTTCAATACTAAAGGTAGGGTCACACATGGCAAATATTTGACGGAAAAGACGTTACCACTAAATATAATATATTTGAATTTTTTTATTAATTTCAAAAACATATTTTACTTAAGATGATTCAAAACAAACAATTTTGTTTTATTTTATTTGATGCTGTTTGATCTTACAAATCACTTGTAAGAGTAAACACGTCAATTTCGTGCTAAAAAAAACTGGTTGCGCTTTTTTGAGCAAATATTTGCCATGTGTGACCATACCTTAATAAACATTTACATAATTTTGTTTTAGAAATTATAGAGTTTACTTTTGTAAAAATCTATATAAATCCTAAAACGTGCTACTAAAAAATTATTTAGGAATTTAGTTTTATAGTCTAATTTATATATTTTCCAAATTGCGTTGAAGTAAAAATTTATATTTTTTTTAACAAATAAATTTCATATAATAACACGTAAGTTAACAACCCAAAGAAACAATCTTAAATTAAATATTAGAAAATAGGCTACAAAATGTATTTTTAAGAAATAATTTAAACAAATTTGTGAGCAAAAACGAAATCCGCCAAATTCGGTAACCCATAATAGGTACATCTGTTAAAATTGTAATTTTTAATCTTCATTTACTGTTTATCAGAATCGAGAATAATTTTTTATGTTTAGAGGAATTGCAAAAAAAGTAGTGAAATATTAAAAATACTAAAATAAATGGATCACTTATTTTAGATGGTTTTTATTTAGCTTTCATTTATCACTCAGATCATGTGATCTGAGTGATAAATGATATATAACTGTTATTTCAGGTGATTTATTTTTAATAACTGAAAATAAGGGGTAATAAACAATAAATGGATTAAAGGACGAGTTATTATTTAGACTCTGCTTTAAACCAAGTATTTTCGAATATATGTATTCTAAAAAGTTTTCTAAGTTTTTGTTTCGTTGTAATTTAATTATATTACAGTTACCATTTTATTAGTTGCTTGGTAACCTTTCGTTTTAATCTGTGGTTTTGCACAATTACTTGTTATGTGCTACACTAGCAAGAGTTAAACTAAAATTTGATGTTATTTTTTTTTTCACTGAATTTTGATTCCAACTAAATACTTATTTCACATCTACTGCTTGTAATTGAATTTAAATATTTATTACAATCTCTTAATCGTACATATTACATGATTTGGGGTTCGTTGACAACTTGTATTATTGCTTTTATATGGAAAATATCTTCGAATTAATTAAAACTTGTAAATAGTAGTGGTTAAATTATAATTTCTTTTTTCAATTGAACATTTTGCGTTTCATGGGGCGTATAATTTATGTAGTTTTCATAAAATATTAAGCATACGCCATGTTACACAGTGAATTTGTTAGGATAATAAATGTTTATAACTTGGGGTTGTCAAAAGATTTCGGATACTCTGTTACAAAGTGAAGCGTAGAAAGAGCGTTCTGCATCGATAGAAACAAATAGTAGTCGGAAGGGGCAAGGTCTGGACTATAAATCGTGTAAAGTATAAACCTCCCAACCACTTCATTATAAATAGTTTTTAACAGGTATTGCAACATGTGGCCGAGCATTGTCATGATGGAATACTATGGCCGAATACATGATGAAATACTAATTTGGCTTTGGTGTCCATTCGGCTGGTTGGTCGGTCTTCACATACGATCTCTAACGCTTCGGGTTATAGTAAGTAATGGAGTCATTTTTAATCGCAAAATGATTCGGTGCAAAATTGATTTTCCTTTATAGCGCTCAAGCAGCATTTCAGACATGCAAAATCGTCTTTCAAGGTCTCTCAGCTTCTATTCGTATGGTACCCAATTTCAATGATTTTGGATGAATTCTGCTACTCGCAAAGGTTTTGAAATTGCTGCTTGAGTAGTTTCCAATTATTTTGGAAGATCTTGTTGAGTTTGATAACAATATTCAGAGAGTAATACCTCCAATTCTTGGTCTTCAAACTTTTTTGACTGGCCCGGGCGATCTTTGTCTTCCGTATCAAAATCACCTCTTCCGAACCGCACAAACCATATCTAGCACGTTGAAACCAATGGAACACATTCACCATAAACTTCGGTAAGCAATCGGTGTGCTTCAGCGGCACTTTTTTTCAAATTAAAGATGTAAAGCAAAACTTCCCGCATATGACGCTTTGTCAATAAAATAATTTGTTGTTTACACTAGAATGTTCAATAACTCAGTGAGAATATATGACAGATATACACTAGAGTATCCAAAACCGAAACCGAAAACCGGTCAACCGGTTTTTCATCTTTGTAAAACCGACCGGTTTCGGTTTTCTTTAACTTTTCGGTTTTTTGACAAACCGGTTTTTTTAAGACGGTTAACCGGTTTTAACGAAATACTTTGTAAAACTTATTTGAACATATAACTTCAAAATATTTTGAAATTTTTAAAAATATTCATTTATTTTTTAGAAAATTTCAGCATTTGACCGGTTAACCGGTTTTTAGAATGACAAAACCGAAACCGGTTTTTTTAGAATGAGAAAACCGAAACCGGGTTTTTTATAAAACACTGTTTTCGGTTAAACCGGAAACCGGTTTTTTGAATTTGTCGGTTTTTGGACACTCTAATATACACCCTTCAAAATGACATATTAGTTATTTAAAACAAAAACCGCGTTCAAAAGATACGCCATCTATTGTAAACTCAATACAATATTTAATGTTTGTTGATTATTCTTCGAAATTTAAAGAAAGTTTGACTAAATGTTTATTATTTCTAGATTCCCTTACGGTTACCAATGGCTTTTTTGAGATATCCTTTGCTCAAGGATAATTTTTTTCTTAAATAACCTGTATTCTAAAGAAAGGGATTTTTTAGGAAAATGTATTAAAACTAAGAACTAAGCATTTGTAAAAAAATATGGATAATGGGAGCAATTGAAATTCAGCGATTTACCACTATTCTTATATAAAATTAGCTGATTTTAAGTTTAATAGTAAAAGGTAACTTTAAGTAATAGAAAAATTTTGCTTTAAAGTTAATTTTTACTATTGGGAACATAAAGGCAAGTTGTAAGAATGGCCCTAACTATTAAAAAAAAATAAATTTCTATTATCAAATTTTGTAATTTCTACAAACAATTTTCTTTAACTACAAATTTTTATTACAAATTTCCTTTGCTCCAATAACAAACATTTTTAAATGTATTGGAAGAAGCTGAGAACAAGCTATTTTTATTTTTATCTTTGTCAATTTTTATTTTCTATACATTGATTATTATTTCGTTTTATTTTTCTTATTTTTTTGTTTAACATTATCCTGTATTGCACGTTTGTACGCGCTTGCATTTAATATAAATTCAAATTAAGAATGCACGAGTTAATTTTCATTACATTTTCTCAAAATCTCTTGTCTTTATGTCAATGGAATGGGAGCAACGACTTGAAAAAAGTACAGAAAGCGCAAAAAGGAACGCACCAGAAGAGTATTCGAAGAGTATCAATGGTAGTAAAGTATTGATTAAATGTAATATTGATGTTGTTTTTTCTTGTGCATTTTTTTAAGGTTTTTTTTTTTTAATTTCGCTTTTATTCTCAGTTTTAAGATAATTTAATAAACAACAGAAGCATGTACATAAAGAATGCGAAGAAAACAAAGTTTTATTATATTAACAAACAAATAACAGCTACAAAATAGTACTCTCACATTTTATTTAAATTAAATTTTCAACGTACGGAAACCATGTTGAACCTTTGGTAACCGAATTACCAGTGCATGCTAGGCAAATTGCAAAAGGCAACGAAAACAAGCATGTACCTTTAAAAAAAAACATGTTTAATCGTATTTTTAGTTAAAGGCTAGTGAAGATAAAACAAAATAATATTTATTTTCTTAGTAATTGTCTTGTGTGCTGTAAAGTCTATATTGTATTTGAAAATGTAGCACAACATGTGCGGATGTGTAAGAAAAATTTTTACTAAAAAACATAAAATTTTCTATTGTTCTAAAAATTACTTTATAGGACAAAACTAAATTTAATATTTAGTGCGAATCACCTACAGTACCAAAATAATTGCAGAACGTTTTGCCATTTTAAAAAATTAGGGTTTTGAAACCGCAATTACACAAACATATTTATAAAGGTTCTTAAAAGATGAATTTCTGAAATTAAATTTATAAACAAGATTTTTGAAAGCGAAAACACAGTTTGCAAAGGTAAAAAAAAGCATTTCTGAAAACAATTTTCAGAAATTTTAGGAAATTGTCTTAAGACAAGTTTTCTATAGAAAAGTGTCTTGTTTAAGACAAGTTTTCTATAGAAAAGCGTCTTGTTTAAGACAAGTTTTCTATAGAAAAATGTCTTGTTTAAGACAAGTTTTCTATAGAAAAGTGTCTTGTTTAAGACAGTTTTCTACAGAAAAGTGTCTTGTTTAAGACAGTTTTCTATAGAAAAGTGTCTTGTTTAAGACAAGTTTTCTATAGAAAAGAAAAGTGTCTGTTTAAGACAAGTTTTCTATAGAAAAGTGTCTTGTGTAAGACAAGTTTTCTATAGAAAAGTGTCTTGTGTAAGACAAGTTTTCTATAGAAAAGTGTCTTTTTTAAGAAAAATTTTCTATAGAAAAGTGTCTTTTTTGAGACAAGTTTTCTATAGAAAAGAAATGTGTGTTGTTTTCTATAGAAAAGAAAAGTGTCTTGTTTAAGACAGTTTTCTATAGGAAAGGAATTTGTCTTGTTTAAGACAGTTTTCTATAGAAAGGTGTCTTGTTTAAGAAAGTTTTCTATAGAAAAGTGTCTTGTTTAAGACAAGTTTTCTATAGAAAAGTGTCTTGTTTAAGACAAGTTTTCTATAGAAAAGTGTCTTGTTTAAGACAAGTTTTCTATAGAAAAGTGTCTTGTTGAAGACAAGTTTTCTATAGAAAAGTGTCTTGTTGAAGACAAGTTTTCTATAGAAAAGTGTCTTGTTTAAGACAGTTTTCTATAGAAAAGTGTCTTGTTTAAGACAGTTTTCTATAGAAAAGTGTCTTGTTTAAGACAGTTTTCTATAGAAAAGTGTCTTGTTTAAGACAAGTTTTCTATAGAAAAGTGTCTTGTTTAAGACAAGTTTTCTATAGAAAAGTGTCTTGTTTAAGACAAGTTTTCTATAGAAAAGTGTCTTGTTTAAGACAAGTTTTCTATAGAAAAGTGTCTTGTTTAGAACAAGTTTTCTATAGAAAAGTGTCTTGTTTAAGACAGTTTTCTATAGACTTTATATAATCCTTTATATATTTCAACTAATTTTTTATTTAATTTATTTCATAAGTGAGAAGTGAACCCAACGCAATTTATTATTTTTTTCCAGTTAGACACTGTGGGCCGGGAAGCAGTTTGGAATTTCGCTACTAAATGTTCCATGATCCATGCTAAGTCAGTACTGATCAGTACTAATAGCACTTAAAAATCTTTCATTCGAAATATGTAATTATAGTCCTTTCGACTTAATAATATTACGAGTTGTATTTTTAAAATATTTATCTATAAGGGTATAAAAACTTCGTTTTAACGGAATATAATACTCATATTCTTATAATAGTATTTTTTTGTTATACTTTTCTCTGTAATATTGCCTTTGTTTACTTGCTATTTATTTTCTTTAATAAAATTGTAATCCAAATATCAAGTACCAAAATCATATAGGAATCCTACTGCTTCAAAACAACTATTTAATTTTTTATATTTTTTTTTTGGCACAATTGCACTGTGTAATGTTTTTATTGGTACAGTTCATAGCATATGGAATATATAGTACAGCGTTTCCAAAAAAAAATGGAAACTACTATGGGAAAAATAACAAGCTTTGTTTTCAATAGAACATAGAAAAAACACTAGAAAGGAGGGAAAGAGAAATGTCAATGAAAAAAAAAAAAACAATAAAATTTCTCAAAATAATCAAACATACGAGTGTTGTTTTCACATAGTTTTTTTTTACTAATACATTCTCACCACTTAGGTTTTTAACAACTGAGTTAGCTCTTTGACAGCAGAGATTCCGATATATGTGTATTTATCTATGTTTTTGGCTATCTAGTTGTCATCTATGGCTCAAAAATTCATTCTAAGAATTACAAATATTTTTTTTTCGTAATATGCTTCAAATTATAAAATTTTATTCTTTGTTGAATCTTTGTTCAATCTGTAATGAAATTTGTTTTTTTAAATTTGTTCTTAATTTCCATCAATGCGTATCGTTTGAGTGGTGTTCCTACAAAAACAAGTCTTAAGGTAGGGTCACACACGGCAAATATTTACTCAAAAAAGCGTAACCACTTTTTTTAGTACAAATTTGTTCGACGTTGTTTACTCTTACGAGTGTTTTGTAAGATCAAACAGCATCAAATAAAATAAAACTAAGTATTAGTTTTGAATCATCCAAAATAACA
Organism: Calliphora vomitoria; assembly: GCA_942486065.2. NCBI lineage: Eukaryota > Metazoa > Arthropoda > Insecta > Diptera > Calliphoridae > Calliphora > Calliphora vomitoria. The sequence continues at coordinate 40,822,197 of OW818031.2, forward strand.
TACGTTTTGGAAATAAATAAAAAAATTCAAATATATTTTATTTAGTGGTTACGTCTTTTTCGTCAAATATTTGCCATGTGTTATCCTACCTTTAGAGGACACTTTTGTAAAACTAAGACGTTATACATATTGTTAGACCGAAAACAGTCTCAAGTCAAAAGGGATATTAAATATCTGCTAAATACATGTTATTTAAGTTCTTTGGAATCTCACAAAATTTGCATTCGGAAATGGTTTAGCAGCGTATTGTGCAAGCAATGAAAAAAGTATCTTTAAATTCATACCATTTTTCTTTTGTTTCTTCTGTTACTTTTTTTTTTTCTGCAGTTTATAGTTCTTGTTGTTGAGTTTTAATCCCTTGTCTGAAATAGTCACGTGTTCAATCATAAAATTTTTTATGATGTCTTTTTAAAAATTCAAAAACTAACAATAATAAATTTCGACATGAAAAATTGAAACATGACTTATAGCTTCATTGTGGTAAATAAATTGCTACGAATTTAAGTGAACACAAATGAATTTAAGCTCAACGAAAAGTTTTGTAAACATAATAAGAGGAAGAATTATTAAAATCTTTTAAAATTTTATTAATTTGTATACGCCTGCTACTACTGTGACTGTCTGTGGATAACTCTTTCCGGTCTCAAGTATAACACTAAAAATTAACAAATATTTTACAGAATGTTTAATATTCTTCTCAAAGGGTTGGTATTCAAAATCAGCAAAATCTGTTCCTTAGAAAAAAAAGTTATTATTAACTCAAATGTGAGACAATCACAATAATTATACAATAATTTTCCACATTGAAGAGTTTAATGTGTTTCTAAACAGTTTTTCTCTATAGAAATGTGTCTTGTTGAGACCGGTTTTGTTTATAGAAAAGTGTCTTGTTGAGACCGGTTTTCGTTATAGAAAAGTGTATTGTTGAGACCGGTTTTCGTTATAGAAAAGTGTATTGTTGAGACCGGTTTTCTTTATAGAAAAGTGTCTTGTTGAGACCGGTTTTCTTTATAGAAAAGTGTCTTATTGAGACCGGTTTTCGTTATAGAAAAGTGTATTGTTGAGACCGGTTTTCTTTATAGAAAAGTGTCTTATTGAGACCGGGTTTCTTTATAGAAAAGTGTCTTGTTGAGATCGGTTTTCTCTATAGAAAAGTGTCTAGTTGAGACCGGTTTTCTCTATAGAAAAGTGTCTTGTTGAGACCGGTTTTCTCTATAGAAAAGTGTCTTGTTGAGACCGGTTTTCTCTATAGAAAAGTGTCTTGTTGAGACTGGTTTTCTCTATAGAAAAGTGTCTTGTTGAGACTGGTTTTCTCTATAGAAAAGTGTCTTGTTGAGACCGGTTTTCTATAGAAAAGTGTCTTGTTGAGATCGGTTTTCTCTATAGAAAAGTGTCTTGTTTAGACCGGTTTTCTCTATAGAAAAGTGTCTTGTTGAGATCGGTTTTCTCTATAGAAAAGTGTCTTGTTGAGACCGGTTTTCTATAGAAAAGTGTCTTGTTGAGATCGGTTTTCTCTATAGAAAAGTGTCTTGTTGAGATCGGTTTTCTCTATAAAATAGTGTCTTGTTGAGACCGGTTTTCTCTATAGAAAAGTGTCTTGTTGAGACCGGGTTTCCCTATAGAAAAGTGTCTTGTTGAGACCGGGTTTCTCTATAGAAAAGTGTCTTGTTGAGACCGGGTTTCTCTATAGAAAAGAGTCTTGTTGAGACCGGTTTTCTATAGAAAAGTGTCTTGTTGTGACCAGTTTTCTCTATAGAAAAGTGTATTGTTGTGACCAGTTTTCTCTATAGAAAAGTGTCTTGTTGAGACCGGTTTTCTATAGAAAAGTGTGTTGTTGTGTCCTGTTTTCTATAGAAAAGTGTCTTGTTGAGACCGGTTTTCTATAGAAAAGTGTCTTGTTGATACAGTGTCTACAGATATATTGTAGAAGAAAAAATTCAATATTCCTCATAAATAAGCGAAATAGTTTTATGCTCTCCTGAAAAGCTGTGTTCTTTAAGATAGAGTGTTTTGAATATAGTCCCTCAATATGTAATTTTCATTCAATTAAACTGCGGTTATAACCGCTAGTAGGCAAAATATCGTGTCATCACATGACAAAATTAAATTCATTCCTTATTTTTTTGTTTGTTTAAATTGCATAATGTTTATTATAAGCACGCTGAAATGTTTTATTTTTATTTTTGCCAAACAAACAAACTTTATTAAACAAAATCAAAATTAACTCATAATTTCAAACGTAAAGTAAAGAATAAATAAAAAAAAAAACTTTTTTTACAACTTGTAATTATATTCTCATGGCATGAATGCATGTAAATTTAATAATAATTTTTTTGTATTTTTTGTTTAAAAGAGGATTTTTGTTTTTTATTATTCAATCCATGCTATGGCTGAATGGTTAGTAGTTGTTTCTAAAAATTTAGTTTTGTTTTTATTTTCCTTTCGGTTTACTATGTAAGGACTATAGGGCTGAACATGCATACAAAATGTTTGCTTATTTCTCTCCTCATGTCTATCCTTTAGATTCTTTTTTTTTTATTTTAAATTAACAAAATTATAAAAACTTTTTTGTGGAGAAAAAATTAAACATGTTTTTATGGTTATAGTTACTATAGTTTGTTGTTGAAAACTGTTTTTTTTTTTTTTTTTTTTTTGAAGAGATTTAAATAAAAAACCTTAAATATTAACAAAATTTTATTTAACAAATTGTGGTAAGGATATTTTTTAAAAGTCTTGTGCATTTATGTTACAAATTACAAAACAAAATTGTCAGAGGTTGAAGTGAATACACCTTAACATAATATAAAATCAAATGAATATTTTGTTATTCAACCATATTGAATTCCTCATATTCTCAATATAATTATTTTCGATTTAAAAAATACCAATATTTCAATTACTCAGTTAATTGCGACTTCTTTATTTATGCTTATATCATGAAATTTTAACAAATGTATATGAAAATCAGTAGATTTTCTCAGGTTTTCATACAAAATTCGTATATAAGTCGCCAGAGTCATGAAACTTCTTGGCCATCATTATTCAACTGACCCGGTGTATATTAAAAATTATTATGTTTGAAAATTTAGATATTTTATAACTTTTGTCTATTAGTACACCATATTTTTAATAATTTTTCGGTTTTGTTAAAATTTCAAAAGTTGTGTTTAAATTACATTTAAGTTAGTGCTACTAGAATATAATTGAAATTGTATTTTATCTATGTTAAAATTTAGATCTGGCCATGTCAGTCTTGTTACATTTTCGTATAAACACACAGAGACAATATTTTACTAAACGAGTATGTACGTGTAAACAGTGGCAAACAAAATTGTATATATTTTTTTTTTACAAAGTTTCTTGTTTAAGACAAGTTTTCTATAGAAAAGTGTCTTGTTTAAGACAAGTTTTCTATAGAAAAGTGTCTTGTTTAAGACAAGTTTTCTATAGAAAAGTGTCTTGTTTAAGACAAGTTTTCTATAGAAAAGTGTCTTGTTTAAGACAAGTTTTCTATAGAAAAGTGTCTTGTTTAAGACAAGTTTTCTATAGAAAAGTGTCTTGTTTAAGACAAGTTTTCTATAGAAAAGTGTCTTGTTTAAGACAAGTTTTCTATAGAAAAGTGTCTTGTTTAAGACAAGTTTTCTATAGAAAAGTGTCTTGTTTAAGACAAGTTTTCTATAGAAAAGTGTCTTGTTTAAGACAAGATTTTTATAGAAAAGTGTCTTGTTTAAGACAAGTTTTCTATAGAAAAGTGTCTTGTTGAAGACAAGTTTTCTATAGAAAATTGTCTTGTTGAAGACAAGTTTTCTATAGAAAATTGTCTTGTTGAAGACAAGTTTTCTATAGAAAAGTGTCTTGTTGAAGACAAGTTTTCTATAGAAAAGTGTCTTGTTTAAGACAAGTTTTCTATAGGAAAGTGTCTTGTTCATGACAGTTGTCTATAGATAAGTTTCTGCATCAGTCAGGTTTTTAGAGAAAAGTGACTTGTCTAGAGACAAGTGGCTTGTTTATTCAGTTTAATAGATTAAAGTAGCTTGTTTATTAAATTTTCTAGAGAATTACAGTTTTTGTTGTTACTGTAAACTGAAATTTATAAGTATTGTGTGTAACTTTTTATTGCATATGACATATAATGTAAACACATTAAAGAGCTGGATTAAAGGAATAAAGTTTAAGGGTTTAGAAAATAAACAAAAATACAAAACTTTTAAATAACAATGTAGACCGATCTGTATGAGTATTTGAAATATTTATTAGTATTTTACAATATTATTTGCATATACATCAAGATTGATTTATTTTATCAATAATCATGATCACCGCAATCATTTAAAATTTAAATTTCCAAAATGATTACAAGTTATTTAACTATATTATTGTTACTGTTATTATCCATATGGTTACAGCAACTAGTTACAGTTACGATTAATACAAACATATATATTACCTCTGTAATATATATGTTTGTATTAATTAAATATATGTTTGTGGCAATCATTTTTATGATGAATGATTATACCATATTATTATTGCAACCATTGCAGCAACAATGTAAATATATATGAATTTAATTGTTTTCTGATTGAAACATAAATATTCTATTATTTTTATGTCTAAAAATTGTTTTCAATATCTATTTCAATTCAGATCTGTTTGCCGACATATTCCGGAAGTTAAGGAAAGGTTACAACTAGTTCATTTCATGAAAACCGAAAAATGGCCTCCACAATATGAAAAAAATCAGGTAAGTTTTTGCTTTCAATTATTTACACTAATTTAGAAAGAAATATATATGAGAAATATGGAATATTATGCACTTCATTAAGATAATAACTTAATAGTTAGTTCACAAATGAAACTATAGATAGGAAAATGTAAATCTATTTAAGGCCTTCTAAAAAAACCCTTTCACTCCATTTACACACATACTTGTATATCCATTGTACTCGTATGCTTTTGACTATGAAACAAATAAACAAAAAACTACTTTTATGTATTTAGTTTTAGTGTAAAACTTTTAATTTTTTTTATTTTTTTTTTGCAACAATTTTGAAAATATTCACATGTTGTTTTAATTTTTATAGATGAACAATTTTTTCTATGCAAATTTTGCTAATAAAATGGAAACTACACATAAAATATATATATATATATATAAATACACACAAGTTGTTCGTGGAACAGGTGCAAACGATTTAGTTTTTCAAATTAAAATAGAAGTACTATTTCAAATAATGATGAAAATAATTAGTAAACTATAAAAAAAAGTTTAATATTAATTTTTTAGTTGTTTGTTTAAATGCAAATATGTACATACATAAAAACAAATAATAATAAAAAACAAATTTTACGACATATTTTTGTAGACATTTTGGTTTAAACACTTTTGCATATATGCCCACAATTTGTTTGACAAACTTTATTTCCATCATCATGATCAACTACAACAATTAAGTTTTCGAAACTTCATTCACTATTTAAATCTATTTTATAATGTCTATACAGATAGATAGAAAGACAGGCAGACAGACAGACATTTACAAACTTTAGTTTATCCTTGTTGGAGCATTTAAAAAGTTATAATGATTTTACTTCCAAGAAAATGCGCGCCTAATGGCCTCGTATGCATAATGATCATGTAGTTTGTCATTTACACCCACCACAGAGTCATCGGAGGCACAGAAGTGCGTGCCTTCCTGGCTGCCAGCTTGTTATTGTGGCCTTCTATTGTCTGCTGTACGTTGATTGTGATTCTAAGAAAATAATTTGACACAAACACACACATAAAAACAACAATATTACTGCTGTAGCAAGTAGCAGCAACAAACAAACAAAGATGCATAGAGAGTCATTGTGCAAAAAGTTACTCCTTGTGTTGCAACTTGCAAATTTGTTACACTCTAATGTTTCTGTGGCGGCTAAGTGAATTAGTGTGTGTGTGTATGACGTTGCATGCTGAAGTGAGTTTATGCGTGGTGTGTTTTTTCGAATCAGAAGTATTAAACTTAAATTCTTAATATTTCAATATTTATAAGTAAATATGTAATATTTACGGGTTAAATTTAGTTTTTTATAGAGGATAGGTTCGTTAGTTCATTATACAGTAACATTTATAAAAAGTACCAAATTCACTCAGACTCACAGTAAAAGATCATGATAAGAAATTCATAAGAGTAGATAAATGTATATAGAAAATGATATGTTGAAAAGATAGCTACATAAGATACAATTTTTACTCCCTTAAATGTTTGAATTTCCAAAAATTATCAATATTGTTGGATAGTTTTTCTTTGGAGAAAGAGTTTACTTGAGTGTTATGATTAGAATATATACAAAGGGTACAAACCTTGAAGTAATAAAAATCAGCCTCATGATAAGACATTCACCAGTCTAGATTCGTTTTTATAGATGAAATATGTGTATATATGGGGGATTTTATGTCAAGTGAAGGTCTTAAATAAAAAAGGGTCCATTTTGAAATAAAAGCTTTAGATTTTGCAAAAAAAAATTAAAAAATTGTATGTCTTGAGTTACAAAACATTTATTTTGATAGATATCCAACTCACATCCCACTAAGCGACCAAAAAGCTCTTCAAGGAAAAGACCTAAGCTTTATTTTGAGAAAAAAAAAAAAAAAAAATAAAAAAGGGTCCATTTGATAAAAATGTCAAAAAAGTTTTTATTTTTTTTAATTTTCAAAAATCGATGTAGTGAGTTTTCATCATATCTCTTCCATCTGTAGTCCGATTTTGGCTATATCAGATATGGCTATATCCTATTTGTGTACTCTTCAAAAACGTGAGAAAAAACACTTAATATTTCACTTCAATGTTTATGTCTTTAGAAGTTAACAAATAAAATAAAAAGGGCACAAAAAAGTACCAACATTGCGATTTCACCCTGTATACAGTATAATTAATAAAAAGTACCAAACTCCAGACAAATCTTTAAAGGGTTATACTTATATTTTTATTACACCATTTCCAATTATATTTCAGAAATTTCTATATTTCAGAAGTTTCCATTTGCATTTCAGAATTTTCCAATTGTTTTTCAGAAATTTCTATTTGTATTTTAGAAATTTCCATTTGAATTACAATTAGAATTTTCTGAAATACAAATGGATATTTATGAAATACGGGTTTTCGAACAAGAGGTGTTATTTTGGTATTCAAAGAAAAATTTAATTTTTTTAGATAAATGATCGGATGTTTATTTCATAATAAAGAGGAAGGTATGCCGTTAATAATGAAAAACAACATCAGCAAAATGGCCACCACGACCATGCTTACAGGACCATATGCTTTTCATGAAATTTTCCATAACAATATCTCAAAGTGGCTGCCCTATGTCCTCGATAGCCTCACAATTCTATCTTTGAGGTCTTGAATCGACGCTGGGCTGTTGGCGTAGACCTTATCTTTCACGTGGCCCCAAAGGAAGAAGTCGCAAGGTGTTAAATCACAAGATCTCGGTGGCCAATTGTGATCACCTCTTCGAGAGATAACACGGTCCAGAAACTTTCCCCGTAAAAGAGCAGTGTTTCGTTGCTTGTGTGGCAAGTAGCGCCATCTTGTTGCAAGGAAACGTTGTCCAGATCAATATCATCCAACTCCGACCATAAGAAATCATTAATCATCTCTCGATAGTGTATAGGACGAGGAATGGACAAACCTGTGTTTTCTTCAACACTTTGGGCTACAGCAGCAATATTCTCAGTTGTTCTTGAGCGACGTGCACGGGTTTTATTCTTCACATCACTAATTTGTCCCAACAGCTCAAATTTTTTCACCAATTTCTGTATTGCGGTCCGACAAGGTGCTTCACGACGACCCAAAAATGCTTTATTTTTGCAAACTGTGACTGCAAGATGTTCACCATTTTTGTAGTGAATTTTAATAATTTCAATGCATTGTTGAAGCGTGTATCTTTCCGTTTTTAGTAATGGCGTAGTTTCTACTTGTCAAATGTCAAAGAATAAAAGCTTCAAAAGTGACAGCTACCGAAATACCGGGTGATTCAAAATAACACCCCTTGTTGGAAAACCCTTTACAATTGGAAAATTCTGAAATACAATTAGAAATTCCTGAAATATAAATTAAATATTCTGAAATATAATTGGAAATTTCTGGAATTCTTAAAAAATTCTGAAATATAATTGGAACTTTCTGAAATTCAATTGGAATTTTCAGAAATATAATTAGAAATTTCTGAAATACAATTGGAAATGGTGTAGTTAGGTGGATATAACTTTTCTTTTACAATCCTAACATTAGCATTTTCAAAATACCTTTATATCTTTAGATATGAATCAGTCAGACATTTAGTACAGTTACTCTTATGTAGAAATGTTTCAACATTTCAGAACTGGTAGTATGTAGTATATTCACAAATGAATATACTACATTTGTGAAATTAAAAAATCATTTTATTGCCGTGAATTTTGTAATACTAAATTAAACCAAAAGGCTTTTAAATTATATATGGTTCAAAAATTTCAAGGTTTTCTAATTTAATAGTGTCATTTGACCGGTATTGTCACACTCATAGTTTTCATCGGTATAAAATCAATAAATTCTATTGTTTTATTAAGAAAACTTAAGAATTCCGGATATGTTAAATCAGGAAACCGGCCTAGTTCGTTTCGAAAGTGAAATTTATCAAATCAGATTGCACATAAACAATTTTAAAACATTATTATTGTTATTATTTTCTCTAAATATGAATATTAGGGTGGGTAAATTTTTTGGTCAACAGGCGTATAGCAAAAACCTAATCTACGAAAAATTATAAGAAAATTTCCCCAAGAAACTATGGGTCTAAAATCAAAACCTAGCTCCCGCTGAGAGACTTCAAAATACACTGTTAAGAAATCTTTGTCTCTCGGCGGGAACTAGGTTTTAATTTTAGACCCATAATTTGTTTTCGTAATTTTCTTAGAATTTTGTTTAGATTACGATTTTGCTATACGCCTGTCACGTTTTTTTCTCACCCGAACAAATTGACCCACCCTAATGCTGTGGCTGAAAAATTGTAGTTGAGTGAAAAAAATTCGTTTATTTCAACCGTAATGCTTCTTTGCCAACTGACTACATGTTGTTAGAACCGACAAAGCTATCAATATAATGGCATCATTCGCTATCGCAACGAATCAGAATATTCTAACTTTAAGAAAAATAAGTAAGAGAGCTATATTCGGCTGTGCCGAATCTTATATACCCTTCACTAAATTATACTTTAAAATAAATTTAAAAAAAACATTTTTTTTAATTTTTTTTAAACAATTTTAAACGTTTTTTTTCGAAATTGCCATTAAAAGTTTTTTCCAATTTTTAAAAAAAAAATTTTTTTAATTTATTAGTGAAAAAAAAAAAATTAATGACAAAAAAATGTTTTTTGTGAAAATTCGGGTTAAAAAATATTTTTCCCGATTTTGGACCAATGTAGGTTCAACTTACTATAGCCATTAGTAAGTATATTTATGACTTAGTAATCGAGATATAGATCAAAAATAGGCCAAACGTCGAGGTTGTCCCTAATAATATAATAATATATATGTATGTATATTGCCCAGTTTCAGCGTATAGCATCCTAAATATATCAAGAAAACTTTTGAAAATTGTACATTTAATTGCTGACGAACAGATTATATTGTAGAAGTTACAAACGAAATGACAATCTTACATATACCCTTCTCACGAAGGTGAAGGGTATAAAAACAACAACGTCTAACTAAACTAAACTAAACAAAACAAAACACCAATAAAAATTAAAAAACACAAAGCAATGAAACCAACACACATCCAAACATACGTTTTGTTGCTTTTTTTGTCAAAGCATGTAATAAATTGTCTTTTTATGATGAAATTTTCAGAGGTTGTCTCGGATTTCAACAGACAGACGGACATGGCTTAATCGACTCCGCTATCTATAAGGATCCAGAATATATATATATATATTTCATAGGGTCGGAAAATTATATTGTGGAAATTACAAACGGAATGACAAACTTATATATACTCTTCTCAAGAAGGTGAAGAGTATAAAAAAACTTATAAAGAAATTCCCGACAAAGATTTACCGCGATGTGGCTGAAAAAGTTAAGTTGAGGTTACAAAACTTAGGATATTTAAATCGTAATTATTCAAAACTAAATTTTTCTCGATTTGGAATCCTATGCAACATACAGTGAATTCGATTTCCAATAACAATTTGTTATTATTAAACGGGATATTTTATTTAACAAAAGATCTTAAAATTCCTTTAAATCTCTGCCTCCTTATAATGTGGCGCAACATTTGTTGCCTTTAACTTGCTGCTAATTTCTTTGCTTTTTTTTTGACTTCTTTTCTCTTAAACTTTTGGCACTTTCTTATAAGAAAATATTTTTACATAAAAGAGTTTTTGACCACATTTTTTCGTTTTTCGTGTTTTTGTGCAATTGTTGCAGTTGCTGGTAGTTGTTTTCAAACGGAAGTATGCCAGCCAGTTTTAGACACTTTTCCATAATGGTACGAGTAATAAAACATAGGAGGTATGAGATGAGAATGCCTTTGTGTGGAGTCGTCTGTGTGGTGTAATTTTTGTTTGGCATTTGATTTATGGCGCACGTGTTGCATTTCGTAGGTGTTTATTGCATTTGCCTACTTGAAATTAAATCTTATTATCAAAAGTTTCTACAAATAGTTTTGTAAAAAGTTGTTGATTTAACAGCAACATATTTTTTTTTTTTTATTATTACTTTATTATTGTTTGTTCTAGTTGAGAGTGAAAACAAAGTTTTTTTTAAGTTAACTTAATTAGGATTTTTTTTCTTTGGAAATATGATAAAATTTTAATGGAAAAAGATAATTAGGAAAAAGATTTTCGTTATTATGATTAATTTTATTCTTTAGACGGTTCATCGTTCAGCGAGCCGCTCTCATACGTGGTTGTGTTTATATGGACTGAATGGACTGTTGTGATTTTAATGTTTCAGTTGTGTTAATTGAAATTTAATCAAGCAGTTATGTCGAGACAACCCAAAGAAAGTTTAATGCCAGGAATTCTGTGCAATCTTATTCATACAAATTTAGTGAAATTTAGTTTTTTCATTGTAAAATGTCTATTATTCTTGTTAAATGGAATACTTTATAAAATCCTTTTCTTTTTAACGCCTGAAAACACCTTAACAAATTAGGGTGTTTGTTATTTGCATATCTACATTTTTTACTTAATTTTATATTTATAACAAAAACTTGATTAAAAAATTTAATAATTAAATTACGTTATCTTTAAATTTTTAGTATTTCACATTAAAACTGCTTAATTCCGCACCATCCTAATGAAAATGTATACATATATGCAAATACATTTCAACATCATGCTACAAATTTTCTTCAAAATTTATTGTCACTCTTTAATTGAATTAAAAAACTTTCTATTGCTGGAAAAAAGTCATAGTTTTCCTTATGTGTCGTGTACGGCTGCACAACAATTTCTTGCCATAAGTTTATAATGTCAAGTTGACTTAGCGAAAAGTGATTGTTTTACATTTGAATTGAATTTTATTTAAATTTGCTACAAATGTCGCAAGTTAGTTGCAAATTGAATTAGAGAAATTAAATAAGTTGAAGAGTAGTTTTGGTGTGTTTTTCGTGCATAAGTACATTTAAGTAATTGAGATTAAAATGTAGTTTTTGTTTAAAGGGTAAAATTAAATTCATTTGCCTTTGAAATAAATTGTAACAGTTTTAAAAGAAATTCCAAAATAAATTTATTTTTATTGGGTAAAAAAATAATAACAAGGGAACAGACATTGTATTTTTGAACTTTGATACATTAATATCAATAAGAAGCAAACACAACACGGAATACGAATATTAATCGGTTTTTTAAACAACACGAACGCCACCAAAACTCTCTAAATAGACTTTAAAATAAACTCACATTTCTGATTTAAAGCATTTCTCTTTTTTTGGTTGACTCCGAATTGTCAATTTAGGGCACGATTTTCGACAAACCAAAAGCTATTTCGAACTGACATGCAATTTCACATAAATGTAGCACAGGAGTATTGAAGTTTAAATTATGACAACGGACCCCGCAGATCCCTCAGCGTTGGTCTTGCGAGTATGTATGTCATATTCAAAACATATGAGGACGGGTCTATAAGTCAGTGACTTTCTGAATGAAAAACAGGTTTTTGAAAAAAAAAAATCTTTTTATTTTTCAACATAGTCGCCTTTGAGCTCTATACACTATGTCCAACGTTCCTCCAATTTTTTCGTTTCTTCCAAAGAATAAGATTTGTCGTCAAAATAGGTATTTGTTTGTGAGATGATTTCATCGTTGCACGCGGAGAAAAAATTAAGTTGTGAATGTTTACAGTAACCATTTCAACATTTTAAAAAGTTTTTTAACAATATTATAGTCACAGTAACTATTTATATGATTGTGGTAACCATAATATGGTTAACTTACGATTCACATGATTGTATCAGTCATATATATGGTTACAGTAAACAAGTATATGTTTGTGACAACCATTGTTATGATTAAGATTTTACCATATTATGTTGCTCTCGGCTAATTGATATAATAATCACGATTGCGTTTGTGGTCGATTATGAGCAAACGCTGAAAGCTTTCTCATACCTAAGTGATAATTCAAAATTGAAACCACTGAGCCGTTTGAGATGCCTATAACTTCCAGAATCTCTCGCACTTTCAATATCCGATCGGTCAATTGTGAATTTTTTCAATTGTTTCGGGTGTAGAGACCTCAACATTGAAATTGATGGTGCAGAGTTCCCATAGTATTTAGCAAGCTTAGCCTTGGTTTGAGTAATGGGTTTTTCCACAAAAACCAATGCTTATTAATGAGTACACGAAATTCGCTTTTTTCCATTTTCTGCTCAAGTCGAGAAGTAAGTCTGTGATACACAAACTTAATGAAGCAGCTTCTTGACAGGAGCAGTGTTGACCTTTCAGTTAAGAGGCGGGAAATTCAAGAAGTCATGGACTTATTGACTCGCTTTCGTATATACCGTATTCCGTAGGGTATTAGTTATTTTGGAAAAAATTGACTAAATCCGAAATTTTGACATAATAGGGGTTTAATTAAGGACCTGTGAAGAACCCCTATTAAAAATTTAACACAATTTTTATGTTAGATAACTTCTGTAATAATATCTTTAGAGAAATAATAAAAATATTGTACATTTAATAAAATTCAAAGTTTAAAGACACTCATTATTGGACTCGTACAAAATATTGATGTTCAATTTTATTCGAGTGTCTGGAAGTCGGAGTAAACATGTATCCGATAATTAAAACTTACTTCATATTTAGAAAAAAAAAATCATAAATATATAATAGTCAATAAAGCGAAATTTGATAATGTCGCTTCATATTTTCATAGTAAATTTAAAGGAAAACAAGTATACAATTTAGGAAAATTAAAAGTTTGCATCAAAAATTGATTAAATTTGGAAGGGCATAGGAAAACTCCTATTGGTATATTTTTTGGCGTTTTCTATTTTGAAGCTTTCTACAAATATAAAAACATAAGTTCCTTAAGAAACTTTTTTCTACGATGCATAGAGTAATAACGGATTTTCAGCCAAATAAATACAAAAACATAATTTAATCTTTCAAATTTAAAATTCCAAATTTTTGGACTCGTATTATTGTTATAATTTTTTTCCATTATTGTGAAAAAACCGAGCCAAAGTATGATGAATTTGAATTTTTAAATGCGTATGACTCGCTAATTATATCGGGCGTTATACTGCCAAGGGACTTGCCATTTTTATAAATGTGCATATAAATAAGTCTAGAGTAGTGAAATCGGATGATCTGGCGGGTACATGCAAATCAATCCAACAAAATATAAAGTAACCCGGAAACATCATACGAAAATTGTTATAATATAATATAATGTGACAGAAAATTTAAATCTTTAAACAAAATCTCCAAAATGGTAGGAATAAGTAGATCGCGCGTATTATTTATGTACCACTGGAGTAGTAATCCTGTAATTAGACTCGAATAACTTGTCATTATCACAGAAGATAATTTAAAAGACAATATATTATCAACAACAAGTTTTACTGAAAACACTTGCCTTTCTGAGATATCAATTTTTGCAACAGTTTGGTTTTATTATTCTCTTCACTACTCTGGAAACGTCAACTTTAAATCCAAAAGTCTATTCTCTAACGAATATGGATTATAAAAATGTATTCCGGAATGCCGGAACTTCATCTTCAAAACATATGATTCAATCACATAAATACAGCATTATATAGTGAATTTGATTTCTACTTTACTTTATTTTGTTCGTTCTTTGAAAAAATAATCAATAATATTTCATATAGAGTGTTTTACAATTGAGGCCATCAGCGCAAGTGGTGTAACTCACAATTTTTTTGGTTGCTATTCTAGTGTTACATACAGCCCTTACATTACCAATATCAATACAAAAGTGGGGTAAGCTACCTTTTGGTATTCAAAAGCAGATGGAGCTGAAATAATATTTTTTGCACAGAGCATAATATAACAAAGTATTGTAGCAAATGTGGTGTAAGTTGAATATACCACTAAATAAATAGTTTGGGTTTATACCACTTTTGCACTGATAGCCTCAACTGTGACGTGAAAGTAAAGTGCAATCTATTAACTTTATATTCATAATAATAGGAAAAAGTAGACTTCTCCAATTGTTTCTATAAAGATAACAGATAAACATGAGTCGTATACGATGAGATCTCTGAACTATAATAACTAATTGAGCAGACTTGAATTTCCTGTCAATATCGCCGATGATAGTTTTGAAGAGATTCATGTTATCAACCACAAGTTCGGAATACACATACTATTTAGATGTCCGCTCTGAGATATGCTTTTAGATATCTTAATGCTACAGTTTGGTTCTAGATTATCTTCACAAACGTCTACTTTAAATCCAACAGCCTACTTTTTAACGATTACAGGTTATCTAAATGTCTAATCGATTCTACCAATAAATCTAACTCCATAACCCTTAAAGTAAATAATAGCAAGAAAGTTGCGAATTAGTTAGGAAAAGAAAAATAATTATACTAGGTACAAAATACTCCGTTTTCTCAATCAAAAAGAACATCACCCATATGTCAGATATAACCACAAAATACATCGACTAACAGGATTTAGAGATTAAAAAATCTTGATTAATGATCTAAATTGGGACAGACCTTCATTATCACCCTCATTTTCATCACCACAGCTTCGATTAGTCAATTCCTAAAGGTAATTTAAGTTGTTGCGAGAGTTACGTTTTTTGACAATATACTTAGGTTTAGGATACAATAAAACGGCAAGTCGGATTATTCGAAAATAAAAAATAATTGTAACCGATCGGATTTTCATGCAAAAAAAAAAACTGGTTTCCGGTTTCGGTTATTGAACACTATAATTAACATGACCAACTCCAAGAAAGCAAAGCTAATATGAAGATGATATTTGGGATTGCACAGTGGGGCAGAATCAAATTTTTTTTGAAATAAATCTAGCATTTCTAAACGGCTGGTTCGATCGGGATAAAATTTGACATTGGCGTAGCCAAGGAGTATTCGAGTTTAAGTTATTAAAATGGACACTATAAATGCTCCAGGCGCGTCGTGTAAAAATTTTATACATTTACATCTCACTCTTTTTCTACGCCAATGTCAAATTTTAGAAATGCCAGATTTATTTCCAAAAAATTTGATTCTGCCCCACTGTGGATTGTTGGGTACTGTCTAGGTGTTAGACATTCAAACCATTAAATCCATTAATTTCTAACCGAAATGTGTTGATATGAGGAAGAGACTATTTATTGAGAATATGTCCTAATGCCCTATATTATCTATACAATGAATGTGTCGAGATTGCGAAGCAGTTGAACATAACAAATTAATAAGTTTTATCTTATTTGGAATATGTGTTATTACCTTTAGGAAATGACTAATCGAAGCTGTGGTGATGAAAATGAGGGTGATAATGAAGGTCTGTCCCAATTTAGATCATTAATCAAGAATTTTGAATCTCTAAATCCTTGTTATTATTAAATGTACTTATATATGTGAATGATAACATATCATGTTTGTAGATTCATTTTAATAGACATATGCACATTGCACAATATATGTACATTAGATATCAATTAAAACACTTCAAGCAATATTATAACAGAAAATAATTTCCATTAATTAAAACTACTATGTATTGTTCTTTTGGAGAAAACAAAAAGAAATTCAAATAAATTCAACTTCCGGGTAAAAAAATAAAAAAAAAAATAAACAACGGTGTTATTTTCATTTTGTTTTGAAGTTCCTGTTGTTGTTTAGAACTTTATGACCATAATTAAAAGTTAACAAAGTCAAACATGATAGCAGTGGTTAATGGATGATGAACTATGGATGTATGAAGAACAACACACTTGCGAACCAACACATATGACTATTATATTTTGTTTTATTTTTTTGTTACAGAATGTTACATGTTCCTCAACTAAGTAGCACATAATAACTATGACTAACTACTCACCATTATGTTGAACTTTCGACACTGGCGACAATGACGTGGATGTATTAACATTGTCATCGTCATCGTCAACAGCATCATTGTTGTCGTCATCCTGAGAATGATTGTTATCATTGCGGTGGCAAGTTGGTGGTTTGTCCGCATATGAACTGCCATCGTCCACATCATCAACAGCAACACCACCACCACCAAGAAGAAGAACATCATCAGGAAGGTGCTGATCGTCGTTGTCATCATCCGCATCAACAGCACCAGCAGTAACGTTTTTATGCAGGCCATCATCACTATCACTATTATTGCTGACGTTATTGTTGCCATCATCACATTCTTCATAAATAGTGGCGATGATGATGTTCTCTTCGTCGTGCTCATTGTTGTCTTTAAATGGCAAACACTCATAGTCGTCTATGTCATCATTTTTACAACTCTTATTGTTGCTGCTGTTGCGGTTGTGCGTTGCCAGTTCCAAAGGAGTACTACTGCAAGCACTGTTGGTAGAAGATTGTGGGTTTAAAGCAGTTGCTGCTGTTGAACTTTGAAATGTTTGTTCGTTGGCTGTTAAAGTTGCTGTTGACAGTGGCAATGATGTTTTAGCTTTGCCTAGATTTTCATTAATATAATGTTTATCATCATACTTTTCCTCCAGCCTTTCCAATTCATTTTGATTTTTGTCCTGTTGCCTTTTATGTTGTGATTTATTTTGTTCCCCATTAGCAGAAACATCTTCGTAATCAGTTTTATTATTATTTGCTGCTGCTGCTTTATCACCGTTTTGTTCTGGTTGTTGATTGTTGCTGATGAATCTCTTCGTTACCAACTCAGAGTCTAATTGCAATTTCTCTAATAACATGGCCTGTATGAACTGTTCATCGTAGGTAATAATTTCGGTTTCAGAATCTTCTGACATGTTTTCATTTTGGTCATTGACATTCACCAGTTTGTTGAGATTTCTTTTCTTGCTATAATATTCGTAATTGGTTTTAAGGTCACCGGCCAAAGAGTTTGGAGATGTTGATGATGAGTTGTCGTAAAAAGAATCCTCATCATCTTGATCTTCTGATCCGGTTTGTTCTATATCTTCTACCAGAAATTGTACCTTTTTGCGCGCCTGTGGCAGGGGTATATAGAATTGTGAGTTAGCGGTGGTGGAGTTGATGGTAATCTGATTGCGTCTAGAGTTGGTGGGTGTACCACTCTTAGAGTTGTTGCCACTTTCTCTTTGTTTTGAAGGAGTAGAGGGTGTAGAGTGAGTTTTGGAAACCGAATCAGTTTGTGTATTTTCACCATTTTCAGAGGTCTTTGAAGTGGGT
Source organism: Calliphora vomitoria (assembly GCA_942486065.2). Lineage (NCBI taxonomy): Eukaryota > Metazoa > Arthropoda > Insecta > Diptera > Calliphoridae > Calliphora > Calliphora vomitoria. Next base: position 40,840,052 of record OW818031.2, read on the forward strand.
CTCTTTAAAATGGACTTTATGTTGTAAGTGGGTGTAACGGTTACAGTTACCATTAGTTCCTCTTCCTTTTCAGTAGTGTCCTTGCTATTTGCAATTTCTGTAGAGTCGTTAGAGTGGCTTGTTTGTTTTACTACTCTGGGTGGTCTCTTGGGTTCGCCTAATGGCACTTGCACTTGTAGAGTATCGGGTCTGGTTTTATTTGTTTTTTCCATTTCTTTGGATATTGTTTGCGATTCGCTTTCAATGGCAAAACTCTCGTAAGTGGTAGTACCATCTGCTGTTTGTTGCAACAAAGATTTGGGAGCCTGTTGTTCCTCTCCCAGACTGATGCGTTGTCCAGCTATGGCTTGGACATTAATGTAGTTGGGCTTTTTAGTTTGAGGCGGTGTGTTGGGTGGTGGAGGTTCTTCTATGAGTTTTTTGTTATTGTCTGGTTTGGAACTTTCCACTCTAACTTTTGTAGTTCTGTGCATAAAAGGTGGCTCGTCCTCAGTTAAGGCGGCGTCTTGTACATTGAAATCATCATTGGGTGGCATGAATTCATTTTGTGAAAATTGTAACTTTTGTTTTCTATTTGATTTTTTGGCCACTTCCTTTGCAGAACTTTTAGATTCCATTGGGATGGAAATGTTATGGCTGGAAGCCTGATTATTAATTGAGATCAAATCATAAGGATTAACATTACAGCGTAATATAGATCTTCTGCTAGAAGAGGCGGCTGAAGAGGAGGCAGTATGGGCTAAGTCTTCACTTTCAGTTAACCAAGTATCATCAAAATTTTCTAATGCTTTAGAACTTTCCTTAGAAATGGTACTGCTAGCTAAAACTTTGTGATGACGTGTACGAGAACGTCCTCGCACGGGGCTGGCACTTTTCCCTCTTTGGCGAGACTTGTCTTTACCAGATGTACTCCCAGCGGATACTCCACCACCACCATTCATACTGCCCGGTTCTGGCGAAAGTAGACGTGTTCTTCTCATCAAATCATAGGGATCTTTCTGGGGATCTAATATGGTGGGTCGCATTTTCTTACTAGAACTTACAACTCGCACCGTTGAGGCTGCTCCCACCGGTCTTAACTTAGGGCTTGGCAAATTGGTCGGCAATCGAACGGTTCCTCCGATATTGTGCAAAGGCAGACGAGTACCTTTACATTTCTTACATATACTTGGTTTCTTTAAAGTGCGGCCTTTTGTGCCGCTCAGGTACTCGTGACATGAACACAGCACCACAGCTACCGCGGTGGCAGCTGCGGCTCCTGTGGCTAAGTCGGTGGTGGGTGCCGCAAATATGGTGGCTGCATGAGGATGAGCAGCATAGTGGGCATAGGCTGGATGATAGATGCCAGCCGGTCGGGCCGGTATACCTCGTACCGTGCCATATATCCAGGGTTCGGCATATTTCATAGAACGGCTCATATGATTTGGCATATACTCGTAGGCTGTGCCTGCTCCACTTGCGTGGTAATCACTTAGTGTGGGTAAATGCATGATTGCAGTTGGCGCTATTTGATACTGTGGCATAGATGCTCTACTACTACTACTACTACTATTAACATTATGTGCAACTTTTAATGTTGCTTCTAGGGTATGAGGATTCTTTGTTGCTGCTGCTGCTACTGCTACGGTAGTTGGATATTGTGAATTATTTGTTGCAGTTGTCGTTATCGATGTGGCGTTGTTTCCTGTTGTTGCTTGTGATTTTTCGTTCTTATGGATTTTGAGCCTTTGACTCCAGGTTTTCTTTGATTTGTCGTACATGGGAATAAACTGGAAATATTAAACAAACTACATTAGAAATTGTATTCGTTTGTGTATAAGTATATACATATGTATATGAGGAAAATCAAAAATTGTGGAGAATTTTAATAAAAATAGTTTTCAAAATTGTTGTTATGACATGAAAATTATTTGGTAGTTGTGTACGCCGATACTAAGGCATGCTTAAATTATTCGCGTTAATAATTTTTTGTTGGTTTTAAGTTGAAAATTAAAATAAAAAATATAAATGTACATAAATTTTTACCTAAACTAACAAGCCCACAAACAAACTAACATAGCAAGTAAAATTAAATTAGAGATTTAATAAGGCTTTTGCTTAAGTGAAATTAAAATGAAATTAAAATTCGTAGAACTTTCTCGGAACTATATTCATTATATATTAAATAATTACTGAAATAAATAGCATGAAATGTTTAAACCATAGAGAAACATAGAGCGGAAACTAGAAAAAAACTCAAACAAAAAAATTACTCAAAATAATCACACATACGAGTGTTGTTTTTGTTTTCACATAGTTTTTTCTACTAATACATTCTCACGACTTAGGTTTCTGACAACTGAGTTAGGTCATAGGACATAGAGCGGAAACTCTCCTGTCAAAGAGAGTTTCCGCTCTAATTTTTATAGCATTCATACAACGCGGTAGTTGTCTGAGAGCATAATGTATATGGACAAAAATATCTGTGAATGGCGATCAATCAATTCTTTGAAAGTATGAGAAGGTAGTGTTATAATTCTGATGATCAACAATCAAAAAGATATAACTGTTGCTAATATCAACATCTTTTAAATGCTATTGTCAACATTTTATTGACTATTTCTCCCAAAAGATATTTTGAAAAAAGTGGAAACTCTTATTTATTTTGGATTTAATTTGTATGTTAGAAACATTGGAAACAGTTATCAAATTAATGAAATAACGCTTGTAAGTTTCAGATTCACAGGTTTTTTTCTATGTTGTATCGACATGTGTCACTGCTATTATATTAGCCGTCAATTGAAGTAAATATCAATGTTTATCAATCTGCATATTAAAAATATAGTTACTATTTTGATTTTGTATTAACTCTGTTAATATAAATTGCTATTGCTATTCATATATTACTATAAAAATTGCAAAATCGTTCTTGTAATACAACAACCAAAATATATGTTCGTGCTTTAGTAGCACACACACTTTTTTGCCGCTCTAATATCAGCGTCAGCATTCGTTTTTTTTATACCCTTCACCATGGGTGGCAACGGTATATATAAGGGTCTCATTTTATAAAACGAAACGACAAACGCTAAAATAAAATTCAATGGAAAATATTCAAGTTTCAAACCCTTTTCCCAGTATTCTTCATACAAATTGCTTACGCTTCCAAACGCTTCGTTTTATAAAATGAGGCCCTAAGTTTGTCATTCCGTTTGTAATTTCTACATTTTTCATTTGCGACCCTAAAAAGTATATATATTCGGGATCTTTATAAGTCGATGTAGCCATGTCCGTCTGTATATTGAAATCAACTTTACTATACTATAAATCAATATTTCGGGAATTCTTCCGGCTCGGTAGCTATTAAAAATCGGCCCACAAATGGCTGAGATATAAGGAAAAAACCGGGACAACCTCGATTTTTGGCCTATTTTTGATCTATATCTGGATAACTAAGTCATTAATATAGACAATAAGGATATCTAATGATATATATTTCATAGACCATTGCAACGAGGGATGTATATAAGGCTATAGTAATTAGACCTACAAAATAAAAAATATATTTTTTAACCCGAATTTTTTTTTTTAACAAAAAATTTGTTTGTCATACATTTTTTTTCAAATAAATTAAAAAAAAAAATTTTAAAAATTAAAAAAAAATTTTAAAAAATTTAAAAATATGGAATAAATTAAATTTTTTTTTTTTTTAATTTTGAAAAACAATTTTGAAAAAAAAAAATTATTTTGTTTACCTAAAAATATTTAAAATTTTTATTTTAAATATAATTTGGTGAAGGCTATATATGATTCGGCACAGCCGAATATAGCTCTCTTACTTGTTTTAGTTGTACTTGAAATTTTCTCTGGCTGCAATTTACATTTCTTTGGTTGCTCTGCTATAGTTGCATTGATATTTCTTGTTTTTTTTGCTATTTAGATGCTGCTAGTTATTTTATTGAACTAGACATGTTTAAATGAGTCTTTTATTACTGAATATGATGGAAATCGAAAGATCTAAGGCGAATTTGTTTGTGATGAAATTAATAATAGGTATATTTATAGTATTTGATTGTGATGAAATGAGATAATAGTCAAATGTAAGAAATATGTTTCTAGAGCTGAATATCGAAAGCCTGTTTTTTTTTTCATTGCGAAACCCAAAAAAGATCCAAGTAATCTTAATTCAGTTTCAATGATTCTCCAAAATTTTTGATTTTCCTCATATATACACATTTTTACAAATACAACATGTATGATAAGTATATACTTATATATATATAAGTCTGTTCCACCTTGTTATTACCTTAAATTACTTTTTGCATTCATAATCCCTATTGAGATTTCCTAAAGTGCTTCTTTTGCCTTTTATGCAAAAATTTCGGCATTGATGAGATTTTCTTCTTCAAACTGCAAAGAGAATAAATAAGAAAATAAAATTGGTTTTAGCTTTAGACTCATACAACTTGCATTTATTTAAAATCTTAAAATCAATACTTGTATACAAATTTATAATTATGAATAATAATAATTTTACTAAAGTGCTGCAGAAAGTTTGTTTTAGAAAAATAACTCAAATACCCAGTTGGATGTTGAGTCATAAATACAATGTGTGATTAATACAATATCTGTATTGTACCATCATCTTAAGCATGTCACAGTTAAGAATTAAATTATTTTTAAAGCTTTAATTTTATTTTAAATTTTGACTACTTATAACTTTCATAATCCAATTGGGTTTCAAAACAAGTTTTTATCTAAAGATTTCTTGAAAACAAGCTATTTTCTAATTCTATAAGAAAGAAAATTCCTAAATTTTTCCCCCGCAATCTTCAAACATAAACAAATTTACGCTACAAAAGCAAAAGAAAATTTGTTGTTGGAAATTTTGTGCAAAAGTATAATAAATTAAATATCACACAATGTTTTTTATTATGCTTAACGTATTTCCTATTTCCCCGAAAAACACATCATAGAAAACTAACAACACACATTCTGACTAACTCCCTCCAAAAAATGGCATGGTAAGAAAAGAAACACCAACAACAGGACTCGAATAAACAAAAATCAACACTGTGGTAAATGTTTCTTTTTCTATCAATGCGGCATAGTTGTACTTTTTCTTCTATAGTGCTGGGATATGAGGTACAGTTGTATTAGTTTTAGCACTATTGGCTAATGGAGCACTATTTTGGTACTTTTTATTATTTTATTTCAGTTTTAACTGGCTAAAGATGAGTCAGTAGAAAACTCTTTATAAAACTTTAGTGTTTTCTTTGCTTACTCAAAAAGGTAGCAGTATAGGCCAAATTTGTACAGAAATGTATAGGTCCGTCCTTTCTTTACTTGATGTTCCTTAGGCGGATAGATGATCTACAGATTTTTGTAATGTTATTCCTATACATAATACTATATTTCAGAAGCCCCAAAATAACTTTATTTCTTACAGAAATCAGCATTTTGGAAATTGTACCCCTATTTCATAAAATTTTGTGAAAATGGGCGAATTCACTTAATTGTGAATAAATTCGAAAACAATCCATTGATTTTAATGATCGATACCTCAATTTGTTCGTATTACATGTCGCTTTGCGAAAAAGCCATAAAGGTGAACAATTTCTGCCGTTTTCTATTTTTCATGAATTTTTTAAAACAAAAAAAAAAAATTCTATTTTCACGTAAAAAATATATTTTTTGCTTCAATTTGTTATTATAACTCCGAAACTACTGAGCCGATTGAAACGCAATATATATGTGAAAATTTGTATATAGCATAAGGAAAATGTTTTTAAAATTAAGTCAAGCGAAAGTAGAACATTAACTACTCAATTTTATGTATATCAAACAAAAAAACTAAAATTTTGTGAAAATGAGCGAATTCACTTAATTGTGAATAAATTCGAAAAGAATCAATCGATTTTTATAATGGATATCTCATTTTGTTGCTATTATATGTGACTTTGCGATAAAGTAATAAACCTGAACAATTTCTGCCGTTTTCGATTTAAGCTTTTTTCACGTAAAAAATATGTTTTGTTATTATAACTCCGAAACTACTGAGCCGATTGAAACGCAATATCTAATAATAATATCCGACTGACCCGTTTTGAGATGTGATTAATTATATGGAGAAACCTCTAACAAAATTTTCAATTTTACTTAAAAATTTAAAAAATCCTCTCCTGGACCATATTTGTATTAGTGAAACCATAATACATCAAAATTATGTAGTGGTTTAAAAAGTCTTTAAAATTTGTTTGATTTTATTGCCCTGTGTTATAGAGTAAAGTTATCTCTCGCTAAGGTGGCCTGTGATTTGACACCGCTAGACTTTTTCTTATGGGAATTACTGAATCCGCAGGTCTATTCTAATAAGCCGTAATCGGACGATGTCGTCAAAGTCAACATAACCCAAGTCATTTCTCAAATTCAGCCGGATATATACGGCAGAGGGTTTAGAAATTTAAGGCCTAATAAATAATTTTTCGTTAATTCCTCACACACAGCTAAGAATTGAAATATTATTCTACTCAAGTTGCTATTAAAAAAGTAACGCAATATTAACAAGTAAGAAAGTATGGTCGGTCAAGCCCTACCTTATAATACCCTACACTAAGTAAATGAGCAAAAAATTTTTCTTTCAAAATTTCAATAATTTATATTCGTGAGTGATTTTCGGAAGTTGGCCTTATATGGGAGCTATGAAAAATTATGGACCGATCACCATGAAATTTGGTGATGTGATTAATGTCTATATGAAAGTTATTTATGTTGGATTTTATGTATATACCATCATTTTTAAGAGATTTATGCTCGTTAAAGCGATTATCGGAAGCAGACCTTATATGACTAATTATGGACCGATCATAACAAAATTTGGTGACATGAATTTGGTATATATAAAACTTATTTGGAGAAAAACTTGTGTAGTTACCTATATAAATTAAACATTTATGACCGATAAAGTCCAATTTTGGGAGGACATTTGTATGGGGGCTAGGTGAAATAATGAACCGATTTCAGCCAGTTTCAATAGGCTTGGTGATATGATATGTACTAAATTTTATCGAAATATCTTCCAAATTGCGACCTGTACTCTGCGCACAAGGTTTACATGGACAACCAGCCAGACGGACGGACGGACATCGTTTAATCGACTCAGAAAGTGATTCTGAGTCAATCGGTATAATTTAAGGTGGGTGTTAGACTAATATTTTTGGGCGTTACAAACATCTGCACAAATCCAATATACGCTCCCCACTATGGTGGTGTAGGGTATAAAAATAATTTAAATATTTTTGCAAACTAAAAAAAAAGCGGCACAATCTTACTGTTTGGTACCAAATAAGAGTTTTTTTAAACTCATCACTTATTATATCTTACTCCCTGATATCATCTCAGTAACTTTCCTACAAATAGTTCTTCTTTAGAAAGAAAAAAAGTTTTGTTTTTTATTGTAGGTAGTTTTTCTCTCCTATTTTAAAGTATTTTCTTATACAATAGTGTTGGAAGATATATTGTTATTGTACTAACATGGATTGAAAAGTCTCTGGACTCTCGTGGAAAAAATGGCTGACGTCAAATATGTTAACAAAAAGTAGAAATACTCGTATAACTTATATTTACATAAGTAAATATAAGTTATATCAGAAATTAATGGAAAACGCAGTAGTTCAGGCATTTTCTGTTTGATTACTTAATTCCTTACAATTAAGACCTATGGAGCTTATTTCTATTGATTTTAATAAACGGAGAGAAAATTATTATTTTCGGATTTGTTACATCCGATTTAATATACAAAGTGTTCATCAATTCAATGGGGTACTGACTGGAGACCCTTTCCGGTTTATAAAAATGATCACTTGAGTATTAGAAAACAGACAAAACAGTATAAAAGTGTATATACTTAATTGCTTTTAATGTTAAAATGTACATTTCCATTATTTAAAGATAATAATATTTTCATTGGAATGGCATAAATACGGGATTGCTTCAGTACCACAAATTTCAAAAACTCAAAAACCTAGACTTTTAAAATCTATGAATGATTGAACCCTGCAACAGTTGCAACCAGGAAACTCCAAAGCTTCATACCAAATTATATAAAATATCCAACACAAAACCACTCAGTGGGTCCGATTCCATAACATAAGGAAAATACTGTATATCTACCAAACCATAGATCAAATTGAAATTAAATGTAAGCAAACAATTTTGAGTTTGATCCAAGCTTTTAGAAAATTTACTTTGTATCCAATCAGTTTATAATAAGTGTGACTCAGAGTGTTAAAGTGGACCACATCAAATGTAAAAAAGGTTTTAAAGCTACAAAAGCAATCTGATTTGACCAAATTTGTCTTTATCTGTAGATGTTGCGCATCTGAAATGTCCAATTTTCCATGACTCCTGCTCATAAATAAGGCTAAATTTGACCGATGGCATGGCTTATGTTGGCTTGAGGGCCGCTTATTGTGGCTTATTCACATAGACCCACAAGAAAAAGTCTAACGGTGGCCAGTTTACATCACCTACAAGTGAGAAGACCATGCCCTCAAATCGCTCCTGCAGAATGTCCAATGTGGCATGAGCTGTGTGGCACGTAACGACGTCTTGTTGAAACCACATGACGTGGGTGTCCATATCATCCAATTCTGGCAAATAAAAGTTGGTAATCATCGACCTAAAGCGCTCGCCGTTGACGATGATGACTGGCCAACAACTTTCTCAAAGAAATATGAATCGATGATCCCGCCAGCTCAAAATCCACACCAAAAAGTGACTTTTTCGGGATCCACTGGATGGTCTTGCTCATGTAGATTGGTATCGTCCCAATATCCACAATTTTGTTTGTTGTATCCATTCATCCAGAAATGGGCCTCAACGTAAAATGGGCGAAGCGCACGAAACGTTGCCCGAACAGAGCACGCTTTGGATAAATCAATTTTATCATTTGCACGTATTGTTGAACGCTATATTCGTCCATAGTGATTTCGCAAAACAAAGTGAATAAATTCAACACATGTTACATCAACAATATCGACGCTTTCAACTATCAAAGTTCGGAAGTCCCTACAATGAGAGCATGAATATAAAAGACTTTCGCGAGATGGATTTAATTAACTACTTTCTATTGATAGTTAGTTAAGTGGATGTAAACCTGCATACTAGACAAACATAAACTAGTGATATTTAGCAAATTAGATATGAGCATATTTACATACCATGCATGCAAAATCCAGTGACTAAGTGTATTCCGAAACGAATGAAAACGAAAGTAAAAACAAATATTTATTGTTCCGATTTCCTTTTTCTTTTTTGAAAATCGATAATCCCATTTTCAAAGAACTTTTTCTGTTTTAAACTAAAAAAAAAAAAAATTGGAAGGGATAATCCATCATATGTACTTAAGATATGTTTCCGAAGAAACATGAGGCTTTTTGATACCCTTCACTGCTAATAGTAAGGGTATATATAAGACTGTCATTCCGTATGAAATTTCTAAAATTTTAAATTGCGATCCCATAAAGTATATATTCTGGATGCGTATAGATACGGGAGATAATATAGCGATGTCCGTCTGTTGGTTAAAATCAACTTTACGAAGGCCGCAGATATTTTACGGAGACCCGATATGCATATACTTTCAAAAACTACGCTATCAACAAAAATCGGCCCATTAATGGAGGGGGTCCAAATATTTACGCAAGATTTGAAAACATATTTTTCTTCAAATTGTTGTATTTCCATCATCTTTTTTAGATTGCCTATAAATACAAATGTGGAACATGTCTTATACATTTTGTAACGAGCCGTATGGCATGTGGCACCGTCTTTAGTTCACATGGTTGGTTAACCATTTACTGAACATTTTTCTGACAACAGCGTATACATAGCTTTAGGGTTTTGTCAACAGACTTAGGTTTTGTGTCTCTCAGTAACTCTTCTATGTATATTTTATTCCATAATTAGAGGTAAGCAGTTTTATTGGTTTTTTATAACAAAAACACAACATTTTCTTGTTATGAATAATGATAGGTTACAATCCCACCCGTTTCCCAAATCCTAGTCGCAACGCATGGAAAAATGCATTGCCATCTATGGGTGGTAGTTTAAGAACCAAAAAAACATTTGGAAAATGTTTAAAACATACGTAGTAACCTTTATACAAACAATGATTATATCAAATTTTATAAAATTGCTTTAATTTTGTTCGGAAGTCCTTCAAAACGTTATCTTTCGAAATGAATTACAAATTTTTAAAAAAAATTGTTTTATAAAGTTTCCGTTATATCCCTGGAATGGAAAATGACCTGGGAAATTAGAAACCATAGTCTAGAGTCAACAAGCATTTTATTTCCATTAATAAAAAAATTTATGGTTTTAAAGTGATTTTCCAAAATGTATCTAAAAAATAATGACATTTTAGATTCTAAAAAAAAAAATTATTAATTTTTGGATATGACGAAAATAAAGAATTGTTATTCTGAAGTGTGGTGGGTTTTGAAATTGTGAGATATTAGTGATATCTAATACAAATTTTAAAATCCATAAATACATGCTAGAAACTTTTCAATTCATGTAGACACTACTTCATTGTATGTACTTGGGGATACATTGGTATGAGTGGTATAAAGTAATAGAAAAGAGAGTACTCTACATAGTGTTTTGTATGAATTGTATGATTTTGTTAGCATCTGTATGGGATATTAATCAAATAACAGAGTTGCATTACAGTGCAGTATCATGCTATTTCAATAGGAACAGTGGGCCCTCCACCCACCTTTGGAGATAACAGGCTGGCGTGATTTTATATCTAAAATAAAATGCAATGTTTTTTGTTTTTAAGGAATTGAATTATAATTAATCAAAAATGTTTGAATGGCTACTGTTTTTAAGCAAAATTTGAAATTTTTTTGTTTGAAGTTTACGTCTATGTTGCAATGCTGCTATTGTAGTTTATTTAATGTAATTTTCAATAATGTTTTTTTTTGTTTTAAATGTTTGTTCCACTGTCATCATCTTGTTTGATGCTAGTTTTGGTTAGTGGCTATTTTTTGGTGTTTTTTTTCGTATATTTTTCTTATTTGGTGTGATAATATTGTTTGGATAGAATTTCTTTTTGTAGATTGTTTTCTTAAGGTGTGTGGTTGAGTGTTTAATTTTTTTTCCACATTTTTCTTCTTATTTTTGGGTGACTGCATGTATTTTGTTTAGAGTGGCAATTGTTACACTTTTTTTTTCGTAGCTTCCAATTGTTGGCCATTGTTGTTTGCACTTTTGGTCTATATACTTTGTTTTCATGTTTTATTATTTTTTGGTTTATTTGCTGTTTTCTTCCTGAGGAAAAAAGTTCTAAACAATTTTTGATAAATGTTGACACTTTTTTCCGTCAACCACGCCTGATAAATATAAATAAACTCGAGAAAAACACACTAAATTTCTAGTGCTCAAATGTGCTATGTTACTAAAAAAAATAAAAGTAATTTATTTAAGTTTTAAAAACTTTATTTAATTTCTGTGGTTTAAAGTAAAAAAACAAAAAAACAAACAAAATATGTGTTAGTAGACAAAAAACAATTGCTAATTTGCATTGTATTTAATTTTTGTTTTCAAAATAAATAAACTTATTTGTTTTTGTTTAAATTATTTAATAAAATTTAATTTGTTTATCAATTATGTCAATAGCTTTTAATATGTTTTTGTAACAGCAACTAAATAACTTACTAATGTAATTAAAATTTGACTTTAAAACGCGTTTACTTATTTCCTGAGAAGCTTGATGACAATTAAAGGGTCATTGTTTTGTTTAATATGTGTAAAGTAAAGTAAACAATTAAATAAATTTTAATTATTCAACTACAAAAACATCAATACAAATGAATTTTTAAAGGCGGCACTTTGTTCTTAAAAGTTTATAAATTGAATAAATATTTTTAAGTCAACAAAATTTTATTTTTGTTTGTTTTGATTGTCACTCATGCAAAATTTGTCAAGTGACAAATATACAATATATATATAATATAAAAAAAACACACAATATTTTTTTTTCGAATACTAAAGAACGTTCTTTTATTATAAATATTATGCGTTATATAATTAGACAATATTTCAATATAATTTTTAGTGTATTTTAAAGACAAACGCTAAAAAAAATATATTTATTGATATAATAACTTGATGAGTCACACAATTACAAGTTGAAATATATGTATTAGAAATTAAAAAATCTCTTTTTAAGTAAATCTCACCAAATTTTTTTATGGAAATTTCGAGGGTTTCTTTATAAGCACTCTTCTTGTTATACATATATTACTAATCGAATGATTTGCTTATATAGATTTTTTTGATTTTAGCAGCAGAAAATCAGTTGACACAAAAGAATTTAAGCAACCAAATTTTTGTCACCTCAACTTTAATTTTTATACCCTACACCACCATAGTGGGGAGGGTATATTGGATTTGTGCAGATGTTTGTAACGCCCAAAAATATTAGTCTAACACCCACCTTAAAGTATACCGATCGACTCAGAATCACTTTCTGAGTCGATTAAACGATGTCCGTCCGTCCGTCCGTCCGTCCGTCTGTCTGGCTGGCTGGCTGGCTGGCTGGCTGGTTGTCCATGTAAAGCTTGTGCGCAGAGTACAGGTCGCAATCTTGAAGATATTTTAATAAAATTTGGTACATATCATTTTTTCTGCCCAAGGACCAAGCCTATTGAAACTGGCTGAAATCGGTCCATTATTTCAACTAGCCCCCATACAAATGTCCTCCCGAAATTGGACTTTATCGGTCATAAATGTTTAATTTATATATGTATCTACACAAGTTTTTCTCCAAATAAGTTTTATATATACGAAATTCATGTCACCAAATTTTATTATGATCGGTCCATAATTAGTCATAGCTCCCATATAAGGCCTGCTTCCAATAATCACTTTAACGAGCATAAATCTCTTAAAAATGTTGGTATACACATAAAATGCAACATAAATAACTTTCAAACAGACATTAATTGCACCACTTAATTTCATGGTGATTGGTCCATAATTGGTCATAGCTCCCATATAAGGCCCACTTCCGAAAATCGTTCACGAATATAAATTATTGAAATTTTGAAAGAAAAATGTTTTTTTTTTCATTTACTTAGTGTAGGGTATTATATGGTCGGGCTTGACCGACCATACTTTCTTACTTGTTTGAATTGCAAGAGAAAAATTCAGTTTAGTGCAGGGATGCCCAAAGTTAAAACTGTATTTGTATTGGTGAGCGAGAGAGAACTCCACTGAAAGGAATGTTTAGTGAATTAAAAAAAGATGTCTGTTTTTGTCAGGCTTTATTTGTCAACACTCTTATGCCCGTAATTTCAACAAATAGATATAAACGGTGTAAAATACCCAGCAGATAATTTTCCTAAAAGGTAAATTTCAAACGTATGTACTACATAAGTAAATAAACACTGATATATATCTATTTGTTGATTTTACGGGCTTTAATCAAATTGTCTGCGACATAATATCATAGTCATTAATTGAGAGCTCTATATTACTAACACTGTACTAGTTGAAAAAACTGTCAAGTGGTGCACCCAGCGTGGATATTTGTTTTATCTTTTGCTATAAAATCAAAGGTTATGGACAGATTTTTATCATTTAGTGCTTATTTTGTTTGGAATAATATAATAAATTAACAGCATAGCTGCATTTTCAATTTTTCATTCCGTTTTCAAAAACAAAAATTTAAAAATTTTGCTAAAAAATTATTTTTATTTGACCCAAAATATTTCTTAAATTGCGGAATTTCAGTTTTTTTTTTAGTTTATTCATTAAGCTAAATCGTTTTTGAGTTAAGCGAATATACACAGTCTTACAAAAGTTTACATACCGCTAATATATTTCATCTTTATTAATAAATATTTAGTGATATTGTTATAAAATAAACACAAAACTAATTTATTTTCATTAAATTCTACTAAAAAACATAAAATAATTCATTTTTTGGCATAAAGCTAATTTACATAAGTTTACATACGGGTTAAAAAAAACTTAAAAAAATTAAATTAATATTTTGTGTGGCCTCTTTTGGCTTTAATTACAGCAGATAATCTATTTGGCATGGACAAAGCCAATTTTGTTTGTTATTTCTGGAGTAATTTTGCACCATTCTTCCATCAACGCTTCTTTGAGTGCTGGAACTGATGTTACTTGTCGATTTTTTAGACCTCGTTTTAAAATATCCCATAAATGTTCAATAACATTAAGATCGGGGGACTGCGCGGGATTTTCCTATTTGTTTTTAACGTTATATAGAAACCATTCGTTAACTAACATTGATGAATGCTTCGGATCGTTGTTCTGGAGAAATATTGCGTTGTCCTCCAGATCTAGAAGAAGGGAAGGTAGCTTTCCTTTTAAATATCGATATACATGGCCTTATCCATAGTACCATGAACTTGAGCTTACCGACACCTTTTACCGCCATACATCCCCAGACCATGACTGACCCGCCTCCATGTTTTACGGTGCAATTAACATTTTGTGGTAATAACACTACATTAGGCTTTCGCCAAACTTTTGTTCGTCCATCACCTCCAAAAACCATAAATTTACATTCATCAGTCAATATTACCCTCTCCCAAAATGTAGGGTCATTTTCATGAGCATTTTCGTACTTTTGGGCATATTCTAAGCGCTTTTGGATATTCACCGATCTAAGTAATGGTTTTTTCTGGCAACTCTGCTATTGTATCCATTTCTCTTGATACATCAGCGAACAGTCTGATTAGAAACGGTAATTTCTAGATTTGTTCTCATTTTCCGGTTAAGTTCGACGGCACTTACCATAGGATTTTCTTGAATGGAACATATAATAGACCTTTCTTTTCATTTGTCGAGAATGCGAGGAGGCCCACTACGAGCTTTGGTTTCATAATTTCCATTTTCTTTGAAATTTTTTATTATTGTTTGGACTGTGCTTTTACTTAGATTTAATAAAATTCCAATTTCATTAAAAGATATGCCATCATTTCTCAACTTAATGACGGTTTTTCGAATTGGCTCAGAAATTTATTTGCCTTTGCCCATTTTCTTCACTAAAAATACTTTTTGATTTTATTTTGCCAGTATGATCAGTTTTAGCATCATAAAAATTGTAGCGGAAATTTTAACGGTACAATATTTTTTTTGCAGAGTATGTAAACTTATGTAAAATTAAAAGGATACCAATTACTCGCGTTTTATTGTTATTAATTTAAAATACCAACAAAATATTATAAAATATGATGGAAATACATTTTTAAGTGCATTAAACAAAGATGTAGTTACAACTCTTAATAAAATTATATATTTTCCAAAAAAATAGAAAAATTTTAAACGTATGTAAACTTTTGTAAGACTGTGTATATCTGAGATTTGCATGAATACCATTCTAATGACATATTTATTATTTTGCAAAAGTGAATACCGAGTTATCACTAAATATAAACTAAACGAAAACTGTCATTGCATGATTCACTTCAACAAGTGTTTTGTTACAAAATCCATATTCTGTAAACACTTACCATTCACAAAAGCAGCGAGTGTTTTGAATATACGCTTTCCTATATAAGTATGTTTGAATTAATGTAAGGAGGATGTTTCATGTATTTTGCTATTATTAATAATACGGAAAACACCATTTTCAATATTTTTTATTATTTCGGAGTTCATTGTATCAAAATAAGACGACATTTATTTCTTGAACCACGCGCAGAAACTTATTTAAAACAAATGAATGCACTGATTTTGTACTATGCATTCAACTTATCATCGAGCTATAAATCATTTGATTACTTTGCATACAAATCAAAGCAAAGTAATCATTTATGAGTAGTTATTGCTAACGGCATTTAAAAACTGATTGAAAAAATGTCAATCAATTGTGAGAGCGCAAGTAATATTATTAGCATATGTTGATGATTGAAAACACAACAAAAGTAGTGATTTCATGCGTATAGGAAAAAAGCGAATCAACTCACGTATCTCTGATCCATTTTCGAAATAATGGTATATCTCGAAAATAAGAGCTAACCTTAAAAATGGTTCAATTAGGGCAAATTCGTATTTATGTTACTGTCAATTTGATCGCTTTTAGAATAACAAAATGTTTAAAACATAATGGAAAAACTTTGAGGTGATTTTCTGAAAACAACTTGCTTTGATCATAGAGGAAACTTAATATTACGTTATAGCACGACGACCATATGTAGTTTTCCAAATATAAATTATTTCTGAAAATTTTCCATGAAAATTAAACTGAAATCTTAAATCTAAAATGTAGTGAAGAACAAAACACAAAACAAAAAATATTGTTGATGTTTTTACCCATTATTTGAGTTTCTTAATTTGTTACTTCGCATTAGAATGTAACCAACTGTATGAATACAAAAAGCTTTACATCCTGCCAACTTCATTCATTATTTTCATACCTAGTATGCATCATTTTTAAATTTAAACATGCACACATACATATTACGCCAGCTACAAAAATTCAATTTTGTTAACTAAAATACAAAAAAAAAGACTTGTGCAATATCCAGAGTTTTTCAAAAACCCCCTACACATCATTCCAACATACACAAACAGACACACATTGCTTAATCTGTAATCACTTTGAAGAATGTTTTTGTTCCAATTTTATATATTTTTTTTGGTGTTGTTAAAGTTTTAGCCTTAAGCAACATTGTTGCTAATGACCAGCACCACAATTACCAAAAAAACATACAACTAGCAACTATTTTCATGCTGGGCCATGTACAACACACAACAAGAGCAACAGCAACAGCAACAACGATAAGGAAAACAAAAAAGAAACTTTTTTTCTTGTACTGCCTAAAGTTTGCATCTTCTAGGGTTACACGCATTACAAAATGCAACAAAAATAACAAAATGTAAAAAACAACAATAATAAAAGAAAAAGTGTAAACAATTTTTTACATTTTATAGGGTTTTATTACTACAGTGCCATTTTATCAGATACAACAAGCAATATAACTGGCAGCAATTCCTTTAAGCACTATTTATTCTTATTCCCTGCATTAAACTCCCGCTTTCACATCCGTTCCTCTTGCCCCATTCTTCTGTTGCTTCCACTATAATTCTTACTCTGCTAGTGTATATAGCTTGCCTTTCACTTAAAAATGTGTTTTCCTCCCCCTTCTTTTCCTGGCCAGATTCTGAAACTGTTGTCATTGTTGTTGCAAGAATTGTTGTATGGATGTGTGAGTGATTGTCGTTGTTTGGGTGTATGTATGTATGTATGTATGTATGTATGGATGTGTGTGTATTTTGGACAAATGAACATTCATGCTACAAGTACGAGTTTATATTCGGCTCATATTGTTGGATTGTGTCTGTCTGTAAAACTTGCAACTTGTGCAAATTCTGGTAACCAGGCAAAATAAACTGAATAAAAGTGCACTAAATAGAAAGGCAAGCAGGAAAACCTACACCATTTCTTTAAATTGGATCCGGAATGCCAGAATAGTTTCCTAAGGTATTACACAGTTGATAACTGAGTCATGCAGATAACATCAGAAGCATTATTTTGAGACTAAATTCGTATTTTGTATACCCTTCACCCTGTTTGGTAAGGGTATATATAAGTCTGTCAGTCCGTTTGGAATTACCCCATTAAGTATATATATATATTCTTGCGTAGTCGATATAGCCATAACCATCTGTCTGTTGAAATAAACTTTCCGAGGCCTCCAAATAACTTACAAACATAATTGATACATCAGTATATCGGGAATAGTTCTGGTTCGGTTGTTATTTAACATCGGGTAAAATGGGTCACGAATAGCTGCGGTATAAGGAAAAACTACAAAAACTCCGATTATTTTGACCTACTATATCTTGATTACTCATTCATGTAAGGACTGAGATCGAAAAAATTTTTAACTTACAGTTTTGAATCTTTTTTTATTTGATTGAAATTATTGTTACAATTTACAAAAAAAAAAAAAAAATTTTATAGTTCTAATCACTAATGATGAAATTTTGAATCTTTTTTGAAAACCCTTCCGTTATGGTTTTTATCGTGTTTTATGTCACTTTGTTTGAACAGGTTGTCCATCTCCGTTTAAAATCTACCACACTTTTGGACACTTTTTATGTGCTCTTCAATTCTCTTTTAACAAGAGCCCAATATCTTTCCACTGAACTCAGCTCCAGGCAGTTTGAACGAATTGCCTCTCTTGGTACAAATACCACATTATTGTTCTTGTACCACTCAATACCTTTCTTACGATAGTGACAGATGTCAAATCAGGCCAAAAATAAGTGGACACATTAAGAAATCTTATGAATGGAAACATCTATTTTTGTAAACATTCCTTGATGTAAATTTCGGTATTTATAGAGCCGCCCTTTGCAACAAATGTTTGTTTTTTTGCCGCAACTGCATATTGCTTGCCATACTAAAACTTTTCGGGAAATTTTGTTTGATTTTGGGTCCTAAACTTTTCTTCAACATTTCCTCGAGCATCTCCAACATAAAAAAATTGACTCAGAAGCTGCGAAAAATGTTCATACGATCATTTCGTCATCCATTATGCAGCAGGTGTATTTTTTGTATAAAATTTGACATCAACTTCCGTGCTCTAAATTTTTAGCAGAGTTCATGTCAGGGACTTTTTGAGCCTTGTATGTTTTTAAACCTGCATTGGCTTTAACTTTTCGTACCAAATAGTCCGAGTACTGACCTAAACGGGCAGCTTTCCTACCAGAGGTGTTGGGAGCTCTTTTGAAAATGTGGACCATTCCTTCTACCTGAACCACGTTTTATATCAACGGACAAGATCTCCTGGTACTGTTTAATAATATTGGAAAAAATTTGATAGCAGGACCAAGTTGGGTTTTGATGAAAATATTTAATAATTTTAGTACGCAGTTTTATCTCGCCACTCATTTTAATCAGATTAACAACAAATGAACATAATTTACATTAAACATATTAACGGACATGAGGTAACATGAGCAAAAAAGTTTTAATGAAAAACGTCTCTTAACACACGTTTTTCATACATATACGTATATGGTTGATACAATCATGTGAATTGTAAATTAACCATATTATAGTTAAAGAACTTGTAAAACTGTTGAGTAAACATCCAGAACTATATTTTTTTCTGCGTGCAGGCCTTAAAACATTGTAAAGATCTTGTGTACCTGCGAATAAGCTTACTATCGTAGATCGCAAGTATCGTCAAAAGGTATTAGAATATGTCGGGGAAGGGGACTAGGCAGGTGTAGATCCAATAGGTGCTTTTTTACAAACAACACATTATGTTTTCCTGGTTTAATCAGGCTGATCCACATTTGTCATCTTGACACATATGGATGTGATATGGAGTGCATTATTTTGAGACGTTTTAAACAAAAAGATTTTCGACCACAAAATCTACAAACGTTTGCAGCTGCAGAAAAATATTGCGTGAATTCCGAGAAACAATTAAAAAATTCAATGAGTGAATGAATTCTGTAGGACCTTATTAGATAATTCAATACCACAGCTTATATAAAACCACACAATTACTAGTCGAATTTTAAAAGATTTAAGCTTTGGTATTGACTAATCTAATAAGGTCACATTAGGTATTTTCACCAGTATATGTTTGCCTAACACCCCGGCTGCTGTGACATTTGTCCTTGAAAGGGAATCTGAGTACAACTTGGAATCTGTATAGAGCTTCAACTACTTGAGAATGACGCGAGCTTTGTGTGTAAACTTGAACTTTTAAAATAATAGATACCAGTGTGGATAGAAATTTCTATGCCTAATTAAAAATCTTTTATTAAAAATCTGCAAATTTTGAAAATTTTATAAAAATCATTAACATAAGTATTTCATATCATATATACCGCCCTTGAACATTTTATATAAGCTTAATTTGGATGATTTTGAAAATATAGCTTGAAATTTTTGTTGTGTTCTGGCCTTTATCTCTATTTAGTGAACTAACAATTGTTTTTAAGATGTAGTCGTTGGGTTCATAGCGTCTTAAATGCTCAATCAAAATGTTCAATGCAACGACTCAAAAATTCATTATATCATTCATTTACGATGTGATATAGTTATTATTTAGGCTTAATTTCAAAAATATTGTGTTTCCTGATTTTGTCATATGATACCATTTAGAGGGTTTTTGCATCAGTGATAAAAAACTGTGTAATATTTTGGCAAAAATACGTCAGAATTAGAAAAAAATGCACTTTTTAAATCCTTTTTTACCACTCAGAATGCTAAGAAAAATAGTGTTACAATTTTTAATTATATAAATCAGTTAATTTATACCTAGTTACATACATATTTATAAAAATTTATTTGATTTTCTAATTTCAGATTTCAAAATATAGATGACAACATCGGAAGCACTGCAAACGATCGTGTTGGAAAAATCAAGTTCACAGTTTAAATATGAAAAAAAAAAATTACAATTAATGAGACTTTCTACTCTGAGAATATCGAACATCGGCTTCCATAAATAAAATTTTTCTTGATATCAAGCATTTGTACCATACCACAATGTAAATAATGCAAACTTGGGAGGATTATTAGTCTTAAACTGAGAGTGATTTAAGCCGAAACATTATATTAATGTATTAATTTTATGATATTATTTAATTCCTTAATTATGTTTTTAATTAAAAATATTCAGTTCAATTCTGAATAAAAAATCTGCGGTAGTTTTTTCCCATTTTCCCATTTTCAACATTGAATTTGAATGGGAAAAATGAGAAAAGGGAAAAAACTTCCTTATTTATGTTAAAGGTTTGTTTATGCAACAATAATTCAATAACAAACGTTTTGATAAATTAGAAATTAAATTATGCATATGATCATTGAAATATATATTCATTAAGTTATAATTAATATTTTATTTATTTAATGTTTTTTTTTATTTATTCAATATTTCTTTAAAAGTATTTTAATAAAAGTCAAAAGTTATTAAAATTGCATATTTGTTGATTATTTGCATGATTTCACTTGTTTGTGAGTTAGTTAGTGTGTATGTATGATGGATGACGTCACGCAGTTTTTATTTTAAAATTTTAGCTAAGTTCACCAAACGTTTGCTTAATACCAGGCTTACAGAATCCCTTAAATACAAGTAAGTAGTTGTTTTTTGTGAAAATTATTTATTGCCGCCTTGGGGTATGCATTTAATTCGACACAGTAACGAATGTAAGTCAAATACCATCACATACTTTCAGGTGCATTGATAAAAAATATTCGTAACACCCTGTGCGACATTTTTGCAAACAGGATGACTCAAATACTTTGAAGCGCCTGAGAGTATGCTGTACAAAATTTTTATAAAGAAAATAGCTTGCTGCTTTTTTCCACATTATGTGCGCCTGGTATTAAGAAATCGATTTTGACGAATTTGTGCATTGACAAAATTTGTTTTCATTTTTTAAGAGTGACGTCACGATTTGTGTTTAACAAAGCCATAAGAGGAAAGAAAGAAAGAAGTTATTTTATGAAGGAAGATGGTGTTTTTATTGATGATATTACAATTTACAAAGAATATACATACATATTTTTAAATGTTACAACAATATTATTTATTATGTTATTTTTAAAACAATTTATATAATTTAAAATACATTTTTTTGTTATTTTAATGAAAAGGATAGATACATATATGACTTTTTTAATAAGTTATTAGTACAAAAAAATTAATTACTTTCTGATTTGATTATTTGATAAAATAATTTGATTTGCCAAAAATGTGCATGAATAGTGTTGTGTTAGAATATGAATTGTAAGTGGTGCAAGTGTGTATTTTGAATATAGTGTTTGATTCTGAAATAAGAAAAAAGAAAATTTAATAATGAATTAATCAGTGCTATTAACATGTGTGATAAATAAAATTTAGTATGAATTAATTAATATGAATTGTAGAATAAAGACACTAAAATATGTAAAACAAATTGGTCAATTGGTTTTTAAAATGGTAGAACTATAAATACTGCTGTCTTTTCATACTCCACCATAATTTTATGATTTCTTTACAAAAAATTCCCAATATTTATTTGAAAGCAACTAAAGGAAATGGTGTGATACAATTTTCAGTTGTATTTAATACACACATACGAATAAGTTGATGAGTAGTAAACTGAATTTAAATAACAAAAACTTAAACTAAAGAAAACTTTATTTTTCATTTATTTCAAAACTAATTAAAATGCATTTTTTCCCATGTAGTTTGTTTGTTCTTTTTTGAAATTCAGTGTTTTTTGTTTTCTGGTATTTACATTGGTTTTTAAAACAATATAAGTATGTTTAGTACCTACTAGTATTTGGAATAAAATAAGGATGGAACCACAAAACAACTGTTGAGAACCTAGCCACCATAAAGATAATTATGATGTGTTGAAGATGTTGTTTTGAGCAAAATTCATTTTGATTAAACGCAAACTATCGGTTCAGCATCTTAACCAAGTTAAATGAATTATGCTCGGTGAAATGACAATAACCAAGAAATGAAATTAGGAAAAGTTCAAAAGGATCTTTATTTTGTTGGCGTGTAACGACATGCAGTCAAAAACTTGGTCTGTTTCCATTGCTATTGCTATGAACATGCTATGCGTGTCTGTGTCTGTAGTTGTTGTTTAGTTTTAATGAAATGACTATTAAAACATGTTGTTGCATGCAGTTTGTAAATATGTTTGCTGTTGTTTGGGATGCTTATGTAGATCCCAGTGAAAAAATTTAAAGGAGTTCATTCTAAATACTTTTTTATTTTACAGGTATTGAATCATGTGGCCGAGCGTTGTCATGATGGAATACTATGGTTTCATGTCTGGGCATTTTTCGGTCAATGCTCATTTCAAACGAATCAGTTGCGTTCGTAACAGGTTCAGCAGCTCATAATAGATAGGACCCTTTTGCTCGCACCAAATACAGAGCATCATCTTAGGGCTATGGATATTTGGCGATTCGGCTGGTTGGCCGGGCTTCATATACGATATCTTACGCTTCGGGTTATCATAATGGATCCATTTTTCATCTCAAATAATGATTCCGAGTAAAAATAATTTTATGTTATAGCGTTCAATTAGTATTTCAGACATATAAAATCGTATTTCAAGGTCTCTCAGCTTTTGGATCCTGATGCTTGCAAATGTTTTAAACTTGTTGCTTGAGTAGCTCTTAATGATTTTACAAGCCTTTGTTGAGTTTTACAACAATCTTCATAGAGTAATGCCTCCAATTCTTGGTCTTCAAAATTTGTTGGCCGGCCTGGGCGAGTTTTGGTGAGCAATAAGTTTGCTTCAGCGGCACATTTTTCCAAATTAAAGTATTAACCCAAAACTCCCGTATATAACTATAATGTTCAATAACTAAGTGAGAGTAAATGACAGATATGTACCCTTGAAAATTACATATAAGTTATTAAAAACAAAAACCGTGTTCAAAACTTACGCCCGCCTTTTTAAGTCATACACCAAATAGTTTTATGTTAAAAACTGTTTCCTTACGAAACAAATACTTAACTGCTAAATTCTTAATTAAGTATTACATATTTCTACTATTTGATTTAAAACATTGCTGGGTTATGAAGTTTATAAGAGCATCATCATCATCATCATTTGTATTTCACTATACGCATGTAGATATTTTTCTAACGAGTTCCTTTTTGTTTATAAAATATTTAGACGAAAATCTTATAAAACTCATAAGTTTCTTTTAGTAAAAATATTTTCGAAATAAATTAAACTTTATCGTTGAGTTGAAATATGTATTAAAACATACTATATACAAAACATTCATTCACTTGCAGCAATATCAACATAACTCAAAATTTTGGTATTTTGATGTAAATACTACAAAACATTATACTGTCCAACAGCATTTTTGAACTGAATATAATTCTGAACGGGCATGTTGAGTAGATCATTTTTGGAGAATGTATTTATTGTCCAGCTGGTCTGATTTTTTTTTACAGTTGGTCAAAGTTTTAATCTTTCGAGAAAATCAAAAAAAGTCCTTTCAAAAAGGAATTTAAGGATTAAAATATTTTACGATTAGGGAGCAATTCGTAGCCTAATTTATGAATTTTTTCCATGGAAACTGTGTGCACCCTTGCATTATCCTGGTGAAAGATAACTTTTTCTTGGACAAATGCGGTCGCTTTTATTCATTAAATCCACCCAATAAGTTGCCATTCTATTCGCCATTCATTGTTTTACTCTTTGGATGATAGTCAATGCGGATTAAACTGCGTGCATGCCAAAAAACGGTGTCCGTGACTTTATTGGCTGACAAACCAACCTTGGCATTCTTTGGCATCGAATCTCTCCGAAAAAACCACTGTTTCGACTGCTGTTTGGTCTCTGGTGGGTTGTGTGTAGATCAAGGTTTTGTCCACGGTTACGAAATGGTGCAACAACTCCATATTGTCCATACTGCGGTTTAACAACGCCAAACTCCTGCGATGTTGTCACACGATTGCATTTCTGGTCGATTGTGAGCAAACGCGGCAGCCATCATGCGGAAAGCTTTCTCATACCCAAGTGATCATTCAAAATTGAAACCACCGAAGGTATGGGTTCCACAATCGCACTTTCAATCTCCGATCAGCCAACACCATATCGTGATTTTTTTTCAATTGTTTCGGGTGTAGAGACCTCAACTAGACGTCCAGAACGACAGTAGTCAACTGAAAGATGCCTGTTGACAGCAGCAATGTTGCCCTTTCAGTTAAGAGGCAGAATATCTTAAAGTTTTTAGTTGGAAAATAGCTTATGTTGAGTTATAACTTTCTTAAAGTTAATGATCATTTTGTTTGTATATTTCATTAGTTAGAGCTTTTAAATATTTATGGTAAAGTAAACTGCTATTTCAACAAAAAGTCAAAATCTTTTAGAAAATTTTGACATGATTTTAAAGTTTTAACTATTGGACAAGTTTATAAAAGTTTATTAATAATTTTAAATGGATTTCATTCTAATTGAAAGAAATCATTTTTGTTTCTCAATTTAAATACTAAAACAAGCAAGGAATTTTCATTTAGTGCTGGATCAAATCAAGAAATCTTCTTGAAATACTCATGTGAGATGGAACCGGTTCTTATATACAAAGAATCAGTCATAAGACACTTAATAGACATTATGTCTTTTTTAAAAAAATTGTTAAAGGTAGAACCAAGGAAAGAAATGTTTAACCAAAATCATGAATATAAATGTTTCATTGCATGTGTAAACACTCTGCACAAACAAATTTGCTTGTATTGGCAAACTGACAATTTAAATTTTATATATAAAAATTGCTTGCACAAATATTTATCAATAAAATACAATAACATTCTAATCACATGTGTGCTAAGTATTAGTATTGGTAATATAAATATGAATTTATCATTGCAATTCATGTTAAATAAAAATAGTTTTCAATTCTTTTTTTCATTTAACTTTCTTTAATCTTTATTTAAAAAACAAAAAAAAAAACTGAAATTAAGCAAATTGCATTTGTTTAACATACAAGCGTAAATAATGAAAGAATAAAAATAAATATTTAGCATGAATTATACAATCTTTTTATGAAAAACAGTAATGAATTTCTATGAATTGATATAATAAGACAAAGAAAGATCATAGTCATGATAAATAAAGTTGATATGAATGAAACATTTCATTACGCTTGATAAATAATTAAAACAAAGCAAAACTTTCTTTAATATGAAATATTAAAAATAAGTAATTTTAATTTCTTTTAATTCAATTCGATTTGCGAGGTAAACTACAATAAGAAGATAAACTATTTAAGATTTTATCTTCTTATTGTAGATTATCAATAATATATTTATCAATTAAGCAAATTATTGTGAATGCTAATTATAAACAAACAATTAGAACAATTATTTGTATATAAACCCTAGAACTCTGGTAAAAAATGTATAGTTCCATAGCAATTACTTAAACGCACTTCTAAAGTGTTTAAAATTCACTTTTGTTGAGTGTATTCAACTTATCCTTAATGAACGAATGGATCCGTTCAAAATACTCTGACACATTACACATCAAGTTCGCACTTCTTTTAAATCTTTCGGCACAGCTATCGAATAACAATGCTTTATCGTTATCTTTAAAAAAATGGGGGGTAGATTGATTTCTTAAATATTGATCGTAGATCCACATTAGTATATATATATTCTGGGTCTCATAAGATTCTAAGACGATCTAGCTACATGTGTGTTCAAAACGAAAGGAGCTAGCTGCCACAAATACTCCCTGTTGAAATGGTTTTTTTAGTACTGGAAGTGGGAAATATCGGATCATGACTTCACTTAGCCCCCATACAAATGTAACCCCGGAATACTGTTTGAGTAGACATAAATATGTTGATTATGCGGCAATACCTATGAAGTGTTGCACAAATTATTTCTAAGTGCTCTGAAATTATACTCTAAAATATGGTGGAAATCAGACATTTGTCCCTAGTCCCCATATTACAAGCTCTTATAATAATTATTATCGTAATTGTCTTATAATAATATAAATCTTATTAGAAAAATATTGTATTGTCACATATTGAGTATGGGTATACATTAGGGCATTCAATTAATCGGATTTCTGGTTTAATCGGTTAATCCGGCAAATAATTAATCAGGGTTTAGATTTAATCTATTAATAATCGGTTAATTTTAAATTATTCGATTAACCGAATAATTTCTTTTTAAATTTTAAATTGAAAATAATACTACGAATTTTGTGTACTTATTTAAGTGTTTTATTAATAAACGAAAAACAAATATAAAAAACAAACAAAACAAAAAAAATAAATACTTAATAGCACAAAAATATGGTATTTGAGATCCCTTTTATATACACATGTGAGTTTTTTTAGGATTTTAGTGAGAGCTTCTGTAATAATCTTTTAGAAAAAGAATATAATTTCAGTAATGTATTCAGTTTTTTCTATTATCATGTCGTCCTCCGACTTATTAGGACAAAGTTCATCATAGAACATTCTTGAAAATCATTGTGTTTAAAACTAAATTTCGTCTATCATTAAGTCTAGACTTTAAGCTTTCAATTAAATCGCTAGCAATAGAATTGTTGGGCTTCATCAAATTATAAATTAAAAATTATATTATTCCCCCAAATTCAATTAAAGTAGCAGTCTCCTTACTAAGCTCTTTTATAGCCACGTCTAACGGCTTTAAGGTTTTTTAAGTTTTCCAAAGCATGTATTTCCGAATTTGTAAAAGGATTCAAACCAAAATCAGCTATAGCATGGTTAAGGCATTTGTATATGTATATGAGGGAAATTGTCTATCATATTGGACAAGGACGACCAGAGATGTTTTAAAGCATCTATGAGTCGAATCTCTTTATTTTCTTGCAACTTTACGTAAGCCTGTAATTTTTGTTGTTTTTCATTTGATTTATTAAAAAGTTTACAGCACTTACTTACATGATTAATGGCTTTATATATTTCTACTTTAAGTTAATACTCAGAAATTTCGTTTAATCGGTTAATCGTCACAAATTAATCGTTAAATTTGTTATTTGAAAATCGGCAATTTTAAATTATTCGAACAGTTAACCGACAAAAATTAATCGGTTAACCGATTAACAGTTAATCGGTTGAATACCCTAGTATACATGCACAGCCTAATATAACACTCTTACTTGTAATATTTAACATGTTATACGTCTCTCACATAATTGGTCTGTTAAGGAAATATGGCGAAGAAATGTCCTTCTGGGGATTCAGAAGGACAATTAGGAAACATTTTTATTCATAACTTTTTCTTTAGCTTGCGAAATATGATGGTGCATATGTGTACCCCTCGTACCGAAATGGTTTAATATTGGGAGGTAACAAATTATTTAAAACAAACGATTTTGTACCGTGTTTTTACTTCTCCTTGCTCTCTAAATTAACGTAAATATTATTAAAAAGCTTAAAAAAGTCATTTCTTTTATATAACATTCAGGACTTTTTGAAAAAATTTAATTTAAAAAATGTTTAAGTAATCATTTCAAAAGATTTCATTTGAAACCGTTAAAGTTTAATATATTTTTAGTTAATTGATTAAAAACAGTATTAGTTCTACAACTACTTTTAGACACATAGGCGGAAAAAAGTTATATCTACGGCTTGGTTGCGGCAGCTATGCATTGTTCTAGGCCATCATAAATGTTTGTCGCAAACTAATTTATGGCTAAATACATTTCATTTTAATAATAACTTGTTTTCTGCAGCAATGTTTTGGTCTATATTTAATAATTACATAAATGTTTGGAATTATGATTAAACTTGGATAATGTTATGTCTGTGAAAATTCTAACTACAACTAAATTATGATAACTATGAAATATATTGTTATATTTATAGACATAACATAATCATAATATCTTCTAATAAGTTAAAAAAATTGTCATATTATGGATGAAATGAAATCATAATATGTTTGTGCTTATAATTGTGCTATATCATAATATGATTATATCAGTTAAAACATTGCTCACATAAAATCCGGTCGCACTGTTGAAGCTTTTTACAAAAAACAAGTGGCAACATTTTGGTTTTCTTTTGGCATGACTTTCTAAACAAACCAACCGTTATTCTGTCAAGATTTCAAATTATTATATTAATTTTTGTACAAGTGGCGAGCAATGGAAAATCAAAATTGAAAATCCAACATGGTCAGGTTCAATGATAGCAAAAAAACTGAAGCTTCCAAAAAGTACTGTGAATGATGTTATAAAACGTTACAGAGGAACTTTAAGCACGGATCGTAAGAAAAACAAAACCTTGCAACGAAAATAGTGCGTTCTATTAAACAAAATCCTGGTTTATCTGATAATGATCGCGCCAAAAAATATAAAACCAGTCGTAGTATAGCAAGAAGAATACGCCTGGATGCTGGATTACGGTCATGTCGTAGCATTAAGTATCCAAACCGTACTGAAAAGCTAAATATTACTGCTGTAAAACGGTCTCGTTTACTTTACGAAAAAGTTTTGACAAAATTTAATAACTGCTGATGAAACGTATGAGAAAATGGATCTTCAACAGCTACCAGCACAGATGATGAACAGATACGTCACGGTGTTAAAATGTATCAAAGTGGCATCACACATTTAACCCCATCGGATGAAAGGAATAGCAAATACGTATGTAAAATGTATGGCTATCCTTGTTCTTCGATGGTATTAAATGAAGAAAAGCTGATACACCACTTTTGTAAACGTCAGTTTTGACGAATCTGTATATATATCTGTGGCTACCAGGACGTAAATATGATGTCGCAGAGAGTCGCGGGAATGTAAATTAAAATTATAAATATACAAAAATGGATAAATTTGGTAAGAAGGTAATGGTCTGGCAAGCTATTTGCAGTTGCGGTCTTAAGAGTGCTCCGTTTGTAACCTCTACAGCTATGACTTCGGATATTTACATCAAAGAATGTCTTCAAAAACGTTTGCTACCCTTTATTAGACAACACCATTCTTCAGTAAAGTTTTGGCCTGATTTGTCCTCCTGCCACTATTGCCAAGCTGCCATGGATTGGTATCGAAGCAACAAAGTCGATGTAATACCAAAACATATGAACCCACCCAATTGTCCCCAGCTTCGGCCAATTGAAAAATATTGGGCTATTCGCAAAGCCAAATTAAAGAAAAATGAAAGTGCTATTATCGACAATAAAAAAAATGTTATCTGCTTGAAATAAATATGCAGCACAGGCGGACCGAAAAGTTGTGCAAAAGTTAATGGGTACCATCAAGTCAAAAACTAGTATTCTTATTAGAAATAAAGATATTTAAATAGTTTTTTTGCATATTCATAATTGCTAATAAATAAGATTAAATTTATTGTTGAACATTATTAAATCGCATGTTTCTTTATGTAGATATTAAAGCATAAGTGCGACCGGATTTTAAGTGAACAATGCTTTACCACATTTTTACACAACAATATTACGGCTGAGGTGGATAATAGTATCGTTGAATCATTACATGATTACATATAATTATATTATGATTACCAATAAACAAATAATTATACCAAGGGATTAAGTTATGGTTATATACAAACCATAATAAGTATAATGTGACAGCAACCATAAATTCCATAATAATATGACTAATAAAAGTATATACATATATGATGGGTCCTTATAAAATTCTGAGAGGACCTACCTATGTCCCTCAATCTGTCTGTTGAAGGTACGATAAGGCCTGATGGTATGGACCTAGGAGGATGAAATTTGCCCCAAATATTCTCTGTTGATCAGAAACGTATGGTATTCAAATGGGCAAAAATGGTCCAACGAAAATAATAATTAGAACAAAATGTCCGTTCGTCCGAGAAATTTCCCACAAATAATTATTGCTAATAGTTAACCTTTTGGGTCAAAATATATGAAAAACTTTGTTCGGACTTACCACTACATATTTTACATATATTGTTCCCGATAACATTTAAATGAATAATCTAGCAAAGTGGAATTTAACACTGATATTTTATATTTAGTAATAAAAAATATAAAATTAACCAAATCGGGTGAACTAGTGAAATGTTTATACAAAATAAACAAAAATCGGTGCCAGTATTATAATAGCGGTGGGTATATAAGATGCGGCACAGCCGTAGTAGTGTCTTATTTGAAATCGACTAACCATTTTGAGGTGGGAGTAAAAATATTTATTTTAATGAAGCTACATAAAAATTAGACTTTCTGAACTTAAATTAGAATTGAACTTTAAAACATATTTGTCTATTATTTGCATTTATTTTATAATAATTTATGATGAATATCTTTTTAAAAGTTACTAATAACAATTAATTAAAATTCTCCAACCCTCCTCCTTTTGTTATTGTTCGTACAAATGTTAGTTACACAAATAATCATGTAGTTTAGATTACACACTAGCAAATGTTCTGATACGAAGAAAAAAGGCAGGATATTAAAGGAATGTGTTTAATTCAGTATTCTCATATATATTTTACAAGCTATTTTTAGAGAGATGAAGAGATAAAGATGAACTTTTGTAAAGGCATCTTTTATTGTTAGCTAATTTTTAAAATAACTTTCAGAATTTTTGCAGTAGAAAACATATAAAAATATATGGAAAATTAACTTATTTAAATCAGAGGTCGGCATACATAGTCCCCAAGAGGCCGAACTAGATCGGTTATTAACCTATTGATATCGCGAATTCATAAAAATTATGAAAACAGTAGTTGGTCAGAGGAAGAAATTACATAACAAGTTTTATAATCTATGTTCCATATTCTGCTTATGCCGACCACTGATTTTAATTATAGTATAGCATTAAGCTCAATATTTTTTGTTAAGCATTTTCAAAATGTCTCCATTCTTTAAACACTCTTCTCTTTCATATATACATTTCCCAACATAAACACACTCACAGAATAATTGAATGAATGAACGAATGAGTGAGTGAACGAATGAAGGAATGAATGAATGAATGTCGGTGACCACAAACCATAACCGTTGAAATATTGCAATCAACAGAAAAATTACAATTCACACAGCATGTCATGTTGCAAACAAAAACCAGAAACTCTAGAGCAAAAAAAAAAAGGGTAAAAGGACGAGCAACATAACGTAGAGCCAGAGCGAGAAAACGGAAGAAAAATGCGACAATGTAAAGCAGTGTAAATAATTCTGCACAGAAAAACAAATTAAAAAAAAAAAAAAAGTAGAAAATAAAGTTGAGGAGGAACATTGGAAAAACTACAATCTCACATGCAAAATTCAGTAACAACAAGAACAGCTGGTCTCGAAAGAAAAAACATTTTCAAATCGGACGTTAGTATTAGAAGGGCGCCATTTGCATGGTACTAAAAAATAAATGTCAATGGAAAATGTCTGCTGAAACATTCGATTTACTTTTCAAATTCTTGTATATCTTTTGGGGCTTGTTTGGAGTAAAATTCAGTTGGATATTAATATTTTTTAGCTTCATAAAATTAGAGCTATCCTAATGAATGTAA
The DNA here is from genome assembly GCA_942486065.2 of Calliphora vomitoria. Taxonomy (NCBI): domain Eukaryota; kingdom Metazoa; phylum Arthropoda; class Insecta; order Diptera; family Calliphoridae; genus Calliphora; species Calliphora vomitoria. The sequence continues at coordinate 40,872,054 of OW818031.2, forward strand.
GTTTGTAAGTAGGGATGAGTTTAATGAAAGAATTTTTGCAATAGATTTATTTTGTGAGTTACAAAAAGGAGTTACGAAAATGTAAATTAAATCACAGAAACAGTATTAAAACATAGATGAGTATCGTAAAAGTATATTAAGTTGAATTTTTTAAAACGGAGATAGATACATTGCTAATTATTTGAGCTCTTACTTACAAACAAATATAAATAAATATACGAGTATCAGTTTGCAAGAAGCGGTTTCATATCAAAGCAAGTAACATAAGAATTGAAGCCGAGTTTTGCTTGAACGCTATAATAGAAAATCATTTTTCCACGGAACCATTACTTGCGATAAAAAATGGATCCATTACAATAACCTGAAGCGTAAGAGATCCTATGTGAAGCCCGGTCAACCAGCCGAATCGACAACAAGGCCAAATATCCATGGCGCTAAGGTAATTGGGAAGTTTTGCCTCACCCGCCTTATAGATCACACTTTGCCAGAAAGATGGGAAAAGGTCATATCTAACAATGGCCAATTTTTTGAATAAATTTATATTGTACAAATGTTTCAAAGTAAAAACAATTCCGGATTTGTAAGTCATACACCCAATAACATTTCTTTTTAATCGCTCAAAAATTCTTAACTAACAAAAACTTAACTAAAACTTTAATTAAACTATTTTGCCATCGAACTTGTAAAAATCTATCTATACATAGCTAAGTATCTTTTGCAATTATTTTTTAAGCATTATGATGAAATGCTGTGAGTTACTTAAAAACATTTACCAGAACTTTAAACTTCAGTCATAATGTCGCCCAACCTTAATAATAAATGACTAAATTTTATTTTTTTTATACACTCCCTACCATCCGCGATCTTTTGGCTAATTTTCATGGCATAATCCAAAAATATATTCTGGAATAATATTAATAACTTTATCCTCAAAATAAACTTGAGCCAAAGAAAAGAAAAAGTTATTGTCATTCTTTATCGACAAGAGTGGTTTTTAATCAGCATAATAATTTGACGTTGGTTGGCGTTTGCAGTTTCGTGCTTGATATTCCATGTTAAATGACAATATCTATCGTAAGGCAACTTTTCTTTTCTAGATGAAATTATATTTTAAGATTCTTGTCTGGGCAAAGTTTATTTTTTTGGTTTTTTTTTTGTGTTTTTTCTATTTGTTTGTATTTCGTTTCACTTTCGGTCATCTGTTACCATTTCATGGCATGAGAGTTTTTGTTGACTTACTAACAAAGTTTTTCCCTTTTGAAATCCCTTCTCTATGCAGTTGAAATGTAAGTAAGCAACACTTTTAGTAACCTTTTTGCATTTCCGTTTCCTGTTTGTCAAGAAATTCAACATTTTTATTGCATTTCCTTCACTATGTTTCCCTCTACTAATACAGTGACATCTTTCTTACATACACACTGTCAACATTCTTTGGATCGGTCGTTGTGATGATGTTTGTGCTTTTCGTGTTCGTGTACGCAAACTAAAGTTAATTTTTGTTCAACATCGTGACCCATTATTTAAGTTCAGGTGATTATTTGTTGTAACTAAACCTTTATTCATTCATTCATTTCGCTTGTTCGTTCGTTCGTTTATTCTCCAAAACTATTTAGCGAATTTATAGTTTCAGTTTTAACTAGATGTATGTAGGTTTGTTTGTGTTGGCACGTTTCACAGTGGCTATGATTGACTCTGTTATTCCAAAATTTTAGTATTTTTAGAAAATTATTATTGGAATGACTGGAAGCAGTAGTACAAAAATTTAAGATTTTAAATATAAGTAGATATTTTATATCTTTCACCATGAGTGTTAAGGATATATACAGGTTTGTCATTCCGTTTGTAATTTCCAATTTTTTTATTTGCGATTTCATAAAGTATAAATATATTGTGGATAGTTATAGATAGCAGAGTCGATGTAACCATGTCCGTCTGTCTGTTTAAATCAAATTTTCGAAGCCCCTAAATAACTTCCAAGCATTACTGATACATCAATATATGGGGTATAGTCCTGCTTCGGTTGCTTTTTAAAATCAGGAAAATCGACTTTTTGGAGCAATATCTCAATTATGTCCATAGGCAATATGTCCTTTCCAACGTATATAATGCCATAGAAATTTTCACCGACAATGGATCAAAGCCAAAAAAAACTAATTTTTTTCAACAAAAATTTTTTTTGCCAATAATTGTTTTTTATCAAAAATGTTTTCGCTAAAACCCTGTTTTTCGCTTGAAACTAAATTTTTTTTTACATTTTTGATCAAAAAACATTGGTAAATGAACTAGATCCAGAACCGTTTCAATGAATGGCTACTAATTTCTTAACATTTCCATAGAACTAAAGTCATGGGTCTCAAAGCCAAATTAAAATGATTGCTGGCTATATTCATGCGTTCCAGAACTATTGTGGAACTAATATAGTTGTTCCTGGATTGTGGCACTGTATTGTTGAAACCTCTTTTCGTCCATGAAAATATAATTTCATTTAGGCAGAAAAATCTTTATTATCCTATCGCGATATCGAGCACGAATAACAGTCACTGCTTGACTAGTCTTATTTTCGAAGAATGCCTCCAGTCCACACCAGATAGTTGCACATTGTTGATGCATTTATTTTTCAAACCCAACATGTGACTTGTTGGAATCTCAAATGCAGCAATTTACAAAGGCATTTGTCTCTCGTGCAATGCTCCATTTTTACTAACCCCAAACTGTAAGCTGTGAAACTGATTTTCTTTTATTTAGGAAAAATTTTCTGTCTTATAAATCTTGCATTAATTTTAGGATACCCTTTGCTACCAGCTGAAAATTTATACTTGAAATTATTGGGTACTGAGTTTTTGGTCTTCTTGTTATTGTCTTTGGTCATTGTCAAATATCTTTAAATTTATCGAAATTTTGAGTATTTTAGGCGATGAACTCTTTTGTTATTTTTTGTGTTGCATTTATGCCTCTGTGGTTTTACGGTAATACCAGGATTTGAGGATTTGATACTAAAGTTCTGGTTCAGTGCTCAGTGCGCTATCTTATGAATGAAATCAATTTCTTTTGTCTTTATGTATTTTGAGCTTATTGAGCCCTGTGAAATATAATATTTGATCCAATTTGATGCAGCAAAAATAGCATACATAACAAAGATGTTTAGATCGTGTTTTTGCACGACACTATTATGGAATATTTATTAGACTATCTGCTATATAAAACTACTATCCAGATCTACAAACTCATGATTCAGGGTTCAGATCTGAGTTCAAATCTGAATCTTTCTGAATCTTTCTGAGAGTTCAAATCTGAATCTTTCTGAAATTGAATATTATAAGTTTAAAATTAGCTTTAAATCGACGTATATAGGTCTTAAAGCATTTTATACACAATCGAAGAAAAAATAATTTTTATTCGAATGAATAAAATTTGTCAGTTTAGAATATTCAATAATTGTCGAATAATCGAATAAATTTATTTTCAAGTTAATAGTTTTTTTTTGCTTCGGAAATGTAAAAATTTGTGCCAAGGAATCGTCATATGCGGGAAGTTTTGTTTTACTTCAGTAATTTGTAAAACGTGCCAATGAAGCACTCTGATTGCTTACCAAAGCTTATGGTGAATGTTCCATCGGTGCGAGGGATGGTTTGTGATTTTGACACGGAAGACACAGGCCAGTCGAAAAAGTTCGAAGACTAAGAATTGAAAGCATTACCCCATGAAAATTGTTGTAAAACTCAACAAGAGCTTGCAAAATCATTGGAAGCAACAATTTCAAAAGGTTTGCGAGCAGTACGATCGCAGCCGTGAGATTTTGAAAGGCGATATTGCATTTCCGAAATGGTGCTTGCAATCATTTTTGCATTGAATCATTACTTGTGATGACAAATGGATACATTACGATAAACCGAAGCGAATGAGATCGTATACGAAGCGCGGCCAACCAGCCAAATCTCTGTATTGGTGGGAGCAAAAAGGTCCTATCTATTATGAGCTACTGAAATCTGAGCAGACCATCACAGGGCACCTGCACCGAACGCAACTGATTCGTTTCAAGCGAGGATTGGCCGAAAAACGACTAAAATATGCGACCTTACATAAAACCTTAATATTCCATGATGACAACGCTCGATCACATGTTGCAATACGTGTTAAAAAGTATGTAGAATGAAGTGGTTGGGAAGTTTTGCCTCGTCCGCTTCACTTTGGAACAGAGTATTCGATATTGGTTTCATTCATCATCAGATTATACCTAACAATGGCCAATTTATATTGTACAAATGTTTAAAAATAAAAGCTTAAAATATATGAAAATTAAATTCATATTTTTTTGTATCCTAAAGTTATACTGACAATCATAGGGTAAAATTGGGACGAGACGGAATTGTCAAAACCCTAAGTCTGTTGTGAAAAACCTATCTCTTGCAAGAACAAATTACATGTTAGTCAATGTATTTTGTTGTTATATCAGACATATAATTTGTTGTTTTTTTGTTTGACAATACGGAGTGTCTCGTCTTTATGTATAATTCTCTATGCTGACAATCTTCAAACCAAAATTATTTTAACCAGTACAACTGCAGTATAACTTTAGGTTAAAAAATAACTAGACATCGTGAAAATGGAGAATTTCTGTTCTTCATTGTTATCAAACAAATTATTATAAATTTTCTTATTTTAGTAAATTATTTTAATATTTTATTGATGCCTCCTTATATTCCATCGAAAATTGAATATAATTGATGGATGAAATATAATATTTTGGAGCTTCTTGAAATTGCATAGGATAGGGCGTAGGTGCATGTAGTATATTGGAACATCACTGTGGGTTATATTTTACTTTCTATCGATAATGCAATAGTATAAGTTTTTATGAAACAAACAAACTTGTACCGGATGATCCCACTGTGCCAACATATAAAGTTGTTGTCGTTGGTTTTGTTCATTAAGTACCCTTTTAGTTGCTTTTGTTGTTATTATTTTTGCTTTGGAATGAACTACTTTTTGTTGTAGTTTTCATTTTAACTTTAAACTTCAAGAGATTTCCTCAAGGTGTTTAAAAAGTTGCTGTGGTTAAATTGTAACTTGGTTGCATTGCAACATTCAAACAGCCACAGTATTCACATCAATGTGTCAAACTTATTTTTTTTTTCTCAATGAATTTTGTTTTTATTTGCTGCTGCTGCTGTTGTTGTTGTTGTATTAAAAACTCTAAACTTTTAGCAACATGCAACTTGGCGTTGAAACGAAACATATCGTTCGATATTTAAAGAATTTCAATGATTTATTGGTTTAACACGAATTTAGCCAGAATTCGTTAGAAACGTTAGAACGAACGACTCTGAAAAGTCGTTGGGAAATTTTTCATCATTTGTCACAGTTGGATAAAAGAAAACTTATTAAGGAAAATGAAAATGATGCTCGAAAGAAAACCAGGTGATTATAGCACTTGTATTCGTAGCACTGAGTGTGTCGTGATGAAATTAAAAAAATAAAAAAATAAATTTTTTCAAATATGTAATTGAAAAGTGAGGAAAAAGTTGTGTGTTAGTATGTATGTATTAGCTGAATAGAAGAATGCTTGAATGAATGTGTGATGCTGATTGAAGAATATTGTATAAGTAGATGGATGAAATAGAAAAATATGAAATAAAGTTGTGATGAAGATTTTTGTTTGTATTTGGTGGTGAAATAAAATGAAAATTGCAATAAAACTTCAATTGACAGTATTATTTATAGCAGGAAATTAAGTATTTGGGAGGATGTAAGAAATTTGCAGATTATATGAAGTTTTTTTTTAATATACAGTGCACTCGCGGTAACGTGAACTAATTAAAACCAAGGGAGTTCATGTTAGTGAAATTGTTCACGTTAGCGATTGTCGAATTTCATGGAAAAAATATAAAATTTTATAATATAAACCTGTGTTTTTCACGCTTGAATGTGAAATAAAACAAAATTATTGATTAAAATACATTACAAAACAAAACTAGATCACGAGAAACTATAAATTGATATAAAATTACATAGCAAATAAAATTACTCATTCGTTGCCACTAAAAAAATTAATTTAGAGGATACAAACACATTTTTTTTATAAGGGGATTCTCAAAACTTCAAAAATTGAATTTAATGTATGTATTGAAGTGTTGTCTACATGATTAGAAAACAAATACAGTGAAAAAAATTGTTCACGTTATAGAGCTTTCTGAGTTTGTTCATGTTACAGAGTAGTCAATGTAAGCAAAAGCTTGTTCACGTTAGGCGGTGTTCACGTTAGACGGTGTTCACGTTACCGCGAGTGCACTGTACATTTATTTGAGAGTGTAAAAATATAAGCTAATTTATTGCATGTTTATATCTTAATTATAACAAAAACAAAAAAGAAAAGTAGTTCTTTTTGCGAAAAGTGCATCCAAATGTTTACCATAACCATACAGGAATAAATATAGAAAATTAAACGACAGCTACCATTTAATAAAAAAGCTTATAAAATTCTTATATCTGCTTAAAACTCATTGAAATTATTTATCATATTGTTCTTAAATTTACTTAAATTTTTAATATATATTTTCATTTATTACCTGTTATATATTTTGATCAGATTTAATTAATTAAATTTACCTGAAACGATAAAAAAAAATTGTGAATTTCATTAAAATCGTACATTTCCAAACACTTGATAAGTAAATAACTTAATACGAGTAAAAAACAAATATTTCATATCCATACAGGCAGACAGACATACGAACAAACATTTTTCTCTATCAGAAAAAAACGACTTTATCACTTTTCGCACCCAAACTATTTGATTTAAAAAAGTGTGTATTTAAATTTTGTTTTGTGTGTGCGAAAAGTGCAGAAAAATTTATGAAAAAATACTCGTACATACATATTAATATAAAACGCAACGCATTGCTGTGAAGAGGAAAAAACAAAAAAAAAAAAGAAATAGCTACGACCGTATCAGTTGTAGTCTATAAATTGATGTGTTAAAATAATTTAACTATTCCACACGACTGCAAAATTACCAAATGAACACGTAAATGTTAAACAACCGGCAGAAAAAACTCAACACACAACAAATTCAAATTCATATCGAAAATACAAAATCTCGGGGTAAAATGGTACAAAAACAAAACAACAAATATATTAAATATTTTGAAGGTAGAAACAGAAACATACAAATAGCAGTACACAGATATTGGTACATAAAAATTACAACAAATCTAGCAGCCAACCAAATGAGCAACTTTGCCAGATTCTGACTGCCATCATCAATTGGTAGAACAAAAAAAAAAAAAAAAAACAAAAAAAAAAACACATTTGATATCATTGCACAGTGGGGTTAAATTAAAAATAACATGATATCAAAATGTATTAAACACGAAACTACAACAGTATCAAATAAAAATCCTTTACAAAACATCTCTAAAAATCGCACAGTAGGTTCAAATGAGATCAACTTAACGATTAATTGAATTGTAACAAGTAGGAGTGTCATACTCGGCCCCCACCAATATAATCCGAGTACTGAGTGTTGTGCGTTTCGTTTAAAAACATTTATCTGGTTCACCCCATTTGCTTAGTTTTATATTTTCTATTAATAGAAAATATCTGTGGTAAATATAACATTGGTAGAGGATAATCTTTTCTCCCGTATGTAGGAGCTACATATAACCCAGCAGTTAAGCATGTAGTCAATGTATCCCTTATAGACAGTAATAGTCACAATTTATATATTTTGATCATTTGACCCATATGTGGTTTTTGTAGTGCAGAGATAAGACAATTAGTTACTTTATAAATACCAGGTAATCTAGCGTGAAGACAATTGTCACTTAAGTGTCTATAAGTAATCTGGAGTGTCACTTTAAACGTGTTGTGTGATAATTCGTTCAAACTGGTTTTATACAAATTATGTTGATATAATTCTCACACAGTTTATTTTTATTTTTGCTTAAGTATACTGTTATCCCACGTAACATAGCATGAAGTCAATAGTCACTTTAGTGTCTCTTAGTAAACTATAGTGAAGTCACTTTAATCGTTTATTTTGTACTGCACTTTAGAAATTAGTTATTTTACCCACCAGAAGCAATCTATTTGGAGAGTTGTCGAATAAAGGTTTTTTACAAGCTATCGTTTATTGGAGTACCTATGATATGTCTTTCAGCTGACTATTTCAGCTCAATTAGGACTCGTGCATGTTAAAATAACTAGTTATGTAGCTTATCGAGTTTCCAGTTAGGTAGATAGTAAGGTAACTGACGATATTTAACCATTATGTGAATCCAATGCGTAGACTACTTTGGACCAGCTATTAGACAGTCTCATTGTAGTCAATAAGGGTCAATTGACCCCCTGCTTAGGACATGCACATGTTAAAATAACTAGTCACGTAGCTATTGAAGTAACTAGTTCTCACCCTAAATGATGGGTAAAATCACTAGTTCGGCACTTTCTCCTAGAACTGCTGGGAAATTAAAAATAACCATATAATAGTGTGCGCAGATATCTATGTATGTAATATGTGAGATGTGGCAAATTATAGACTTATCGTCACAACAACCAATACTATGATTTTTATAAGCTTCCTCAAGGGTACACACAGAAAAAAGATCAGTCGGAATTCGGTAATGGTTATAAATATTTAATTACATTGATATTGTAATTATTAAAAATCTATAATCTTAATATATTTTCTATGGTTTGAAACATAAAACCACAATTTCAATCGAATAAAGTTCCCAACAAACATAAATTCGGTTATTATAATTGGTTTGTGTTTTTACTAAATACTATTTAAAATGTTCAGTTAATGTAGTTTATAATTGGTTATTGCAATGCAATTAAAATCAAAATTCGGTATTCTCCTTCAAGACAAATTTCCTTTTTGACATTCATTAGAAACAAAGTAAAATACGTTCATTCCATTCGTATGGCGACAAATTCGGTTGTTACATCGAATATGTTTTCTTTGTATATTAGGGGGCCCTTAATAAACAAAAGTTGGATTTTTGCCAGTCTCACCCCCCAGTTTGGTGAACATTGTTAAAAAATCCCCCTGAAAATTTTTTAGGTAAATCGTTTGGGGTTAAGACGTGCCTCAAGCCCTCTGTAGTTTTAAGATGCATTTACAAGGGGAAAAAATGAAATTTTTTTAGTTTTTGTAAAAATTTTGCCATTAAAAAATTACTAGAAATGTGTGCGTAATTGTCGTTCTAATGAGATATAAAAGACAAAAATTAGTTAAAAATTGTTTAAGTTATTAAAAATTTCCCAGGCCATTAACGTATCTCAGGCCACTAGAACATGAAATGTAGGAACGAAATTAAAATATTTTGAGAAAATATTAAAATAAAAACACATTTTTACTTAAAATATATCCATATTTACTTTTATTTGAGTTTTTGTCTTCGTAGGATACCGTTAACCTATTCGCAGGGATGACCAAAAAAATTAAATTTTTTTAACGGCAATTTCAAAACTAGATTTTTAAATTTTTAAAAATTTTATTTAACAAATTTCAGATTTTTTTTTATCATCACATTGGGATTTATTGAGAATATTATAGGGAATAAAAATATGGAAAAAGTATGACAAAACCTCCTATAGTTTTCCTGTAACTTTGATTTAAATTTTGCGATTTTCGAGAAAAACTAATATTTTGGCAAATTAGCTCAATTTCCTTACTGTTATGAATTTTAAGTAGAACCTATTATATAGTATTTTATAGTCCAGATAATTTTAAATATACTCTGAAAGTTTTACTAAAATTGGTCAAAAGTCAAAATTTTTAATATTTATGACTTTTAATGGTAGCGAAATGTTATATATTTTTGGGCCGATTTTGATGAAACTTAAGAAAACTATAACATGTCTAGTCTAGTATTTATAATAACAGCTTAAAAATGGAAATTAAACCTTAATGACACTTGGTGTTAAAATGACCCCAAACTTTTAACTTTTCCAACTTTTGTTTATTAAGGGCCCCAAACAAATATATACATACTTGATTTTGATAGATAGCGGAGTCGATATAGTAATGCCCGTTTGTCCCCCAAATATTTTTTACAATTTTTTTCACTAATAAAATTTTATAAGCAAAAAATTGGTTTATTTTTGTCACTCCGTTTGTAGTTTCCACATTCTTCATTTGCAAATTTTCAAATATATTCTGGATCGTTATAGATAGTGGAGTTGATATTGACATGTCCGTTTGCCCGTCTATATGTTGGTATCAACATTTCGAAGCCGCAAAATAACTTACATTCATGATTGATACATCAATAAATCCGCTATGGTTAAACTTAGATTACTATTTAAAATCGAGAAAATCGATCCACAAATGGCTGAGATATGAGCAACCGCTGCTACCTCGATTTGTTCAACCAAATTTTTTTAACAAACATTTTTATCCACCTAAAATTTGGCATTCCAAAGCCACAAAATAACTTACATGCATGATTGATACATCAATATATCCGCTTACTATTACTATTTAAAATCGAGAAAATCGATCCACAAATGGCTGAGATATGAGCAACTGCGACTACCTCGTTTTTTTCACACAAATTTTTTTAACAAAATTTTTTTTTCCACCTCCTGATTTTTTTACCCCAATTTTTTGTTCACCAAAAATAGTTATTTTTAATATTTTTCTTTAAGATTAATATATAAGATTCGACATTTTTTTGTAAAGCGTCTCTCCTTATGTATTTCATAATTATTCAAATATTTCATCTGTGACTTTTTTGGGATAAATTTGAATCATTTGGAAAAAAAAAAAAAACAAAAGACCGGACTTTGAACTAAATTTATATTAATACTAATACGGAATACATATTAATTTCCGTCTTTTCGTCTTGAATTTACAGTGAAAATTGTAAATTAAGGAAATTTTTCCCAAAAAATAAAAAATTAGTTTACAGTTTAGAAAAGTACGTTGATGTCTTATAAGTCTTTTTTTTTAGCACATTCTTTTATAACATTTTTTGTTGCTTATTTTTATCGTTTTTACTCTGTTATTTGATTTAAGCTATTGATATCAGTAGACGAGATGATAATACATTTCAAAATTATCAAATATTTCGATAGTCGTTTTTATCGAGAAATATATGAAATCCCTTCGATGGCAATTTCATAATTGAACGTAATGGTTAAGAAAATATGTACTTTCTTTTAACATGTTATGTATTTTTATGCTGTAATTGATTTAGTATTTTCAGGAATAGTATTATTTTGGTTAGCGTTTTAAATCATTTCAATACCCGATACGTGTATCATTTGAGTGATATTCCTACAAAAATTCAATATACGGATCACTGTACTGCGGATTAAGAATCGTGATACTAATACTAATAAGTAATATTTAATTATATCAGATCACAAGCAAGTTATTACAAAACAACTTCTAAGTATTGCAAACAGTAACAGCATTACCAAATTTTTATTGGGAACTTTTTTATTACAGGAATTTTTATTTTTATTGTATATTTTTATCATACCCACTGTACGAAACCACTCTTTACGCTGATGTTGCTGCTGTGAATGTTGTCGGTAAAATATTATAGTTAAACTAGCTTGACCCGGTGCGCTTCGCTACCCCTGTCGATGTAAAAATCGATTCAGCCGTTTAGTAATTATTGTTTAAAAACTAAAGGTACCAATTTTACCAGTTTTTCCCCTTTTTATCCCTTTCTGGTCCAAGTATTGAAAAAAATTATAGCCTATTGACGCTTCCAAGTAAGGATCTATCTACGTTCCAAATTTCAATAAAATCGGTTCAGCCGTTTAGGCGTGATGCTCAAACAAACAAACAAACAAACAAACAAATAAACAAACAAACTTACAAAGACATTTATATATTTATATAGATTACACATTTGTATCGTTTCGAATGTTTGTGTACAAACAGTTCTTCTTTTTTTTTTTTTTTGTACATTTTAAATGAAAATGATGAGAATTGAGTTCAAATGTATTTTATTTTGTACGTTTATTTAAACGATACTTTCAATTACATGAAAATTGTTTCCTTTAAGATGATTGTTTGTTATTGCCTTCTCTGCTCTTCCTCCACGCTATTGATTGGTATGTTTGCATATCTATTTTTTTGGCGAATTTTTTGGATTTCAATTATGTATTTTTTTGTAAATTTGAATACAAGTCATTGGGATTGGGTATAAAATGTTGAAAATTATTGAAGTATAAATAAAATATTTTGAGTGCAATTGATGCTGTGTGTGTATTGTATTGTTGTTTTATCATACTGTGCGTTGTGGTTACGAAAAAATGTTTATTGCAAAGTTGTTACAAGGAAATGTAATTGTAACGATCGTCAGTCATTGTGTATTGCTGTGGTGTGGGGTAAACAACATGATTTTCCTTGTGTTGATATAATATAAATTAATTTGAAAATTATACATAATTTTGTTGTAAATCAATTTTATTTGTTAAATTGAGAGATAGTAGTACAACATATGGGAGTATTTAATAAAGAATTCATAAATATATATGCAGGGAAACAGAAGAGAATTTGTTGAAAGAGCAAATGTGCTAAGTCTACTTTTTATGAAAAATTAGATTTTTATAGAGACGTATTATTTGAAATTGAAATAATGTGTGACATGTGACACCATCCTGCTGAAACCACCTATCTGCAACCTTTTACTCCACCGGCTCACAGTGGGGCAGAATCAAAAATTTTTGGAAATAAATCTGGCATTTCTAAACGGCTGCTCCTATCGGGATAAAATTTGACATATGCGTAGCCAAGGAGTATTCGAGTTTAAGTTATTAAAATGGAAATGTGAAATATTATTGAAGAACGGAGTTTTAAAGTGGGATATTTTTGAATCTAGTTGAGATATTGACTTGAAATTTTTTTTGTAAGACCAAAAATTAACTTGTCTAAAAAAAATATGCGTAGCCAAGGAGTATTCGAGTTTAAGTTATTAAAATGGACCTTACAAATTATCCAGGGGCGACGCTATGGAGGCTAAAATTAGGGTACCTTCGACATGTAAAATTTTTAAACACGTGCCATTTTCTTATTTCCCATCCGATTTCAAAGATTTATATATTTTTGGAATGCGCTAGGTCTTGAAAGCATATGCTTGCGTGTGCTACTTATCTCTTATAATTTCCGAGTTATAGGCATTTCAAAATTGAACTTTTAAAATTTTGCCATACCTTGGTCCGCTTTTTTTTAAATATAAGGCTTAGTTTTGGACCGAATGGACTGAAATTTCTTTTGTTAGTTAGACAACTAAATTACCAATAACATATAGAAGATTTGAAGGCAATATTGATTATGGATCCAAAAATAAACGATTTTCAATTAAAAAATTCAAAAAATAGTAAAATTTGGCAGTTTTTTGTATGAAAAGTTGACTTAACTCTTTTTTTGATAAAAAAAAAATTATTTAAGAACATATAACAATTTTATGTGTTTCCGTAAGGTATCTCTATGGAGAACATTTTGGTATAAAATATATGTCTTGTTTTTTGAATATGTCGGCCCTACGCGCGTTCTAAATCCATTTTTTTCTCAAAATTGGAAATCTGTTAACTCATTCTAATGGAATTGGATATTACTACGTTATTAAATACATAGTAATGCCAAACTTGTTTAAATTGTTGAATTATTCATTTAATATTGGAACATTTTGAAATTTCTTATCATCTCCACTATTGATATCAAAAGAGTAGGAGCAACTTTAGTGAGAATAGAGACTTTATATCGATCAAAATTAAGAACAAATGTTACAAGAAAATTTGCTAAGTACAGTTAAAAATACATAATAATTAATAGAAAATGGGCTAAGCCCAAAAAAGAACTAACAAGTCGCCAACTCACTTCTTCTAAACAGTGATTATTTATTATTTGAAAGCATTTCAAATCAGTAAAAAAAACTGCATTAATAGATTTTTAAAATATTTAAAACAAAGGATTTTAAAACGTTATTGTGTCTCCTGTAAAATTTGTGAAAAGGGACTTAGCACTTTTGCACACTAAGCTATGGATATTTCTATTTAAATTATATTGTATTTTCGAATATTTTCCATCATTTATTGAGCTATCCCTTATTTATAGCGATAAATCTTGAAATATCTTTACTTTGAAGCCAAATATGGCCAGGTTTAACATCCAGCACTTTACATATAAAACTTTTTAGAGAAAGGGGGCAGAAAAAGGGCAACATTTTAAAGGAAAATAAAATGTTATAAGTAAACTGCACGATTATAGATCATCATGTAAAAAATGTGTATTTTAGAATCAGGCGTAGCCAAAGCATTCTTTGGTTACACTCTTTTATTCTCACAAAAATAAAACTCACCTTGCATCACCTGATAAATCACTTAACAGATACATAACCCTACTTTAAGTGGAAATGCTGTTTAAAAATACTTTATGCTTTTGAAAGTGCTAAAACTCTTCATTAGTATATATGTATATATATCTCTACTGGATTAATATGCATTACTCCACTTAAAGGTGTTAATAACTCTAAAAGTACTTCATTCGTATAATTGTTCTTAATTACTTGGTTTAATAAAAATTAAAACTGACTCGTATTTCATTTTTTTTATAAACCAAAAATAGAGACCTACTTTCTATTTATGTAATGTATATTTAGCTGTAAAACCAAAAATGTTGTTCTTAAATTAATTGCGTTTAAATTCCTTTTAATTATGTGAAACATAAGTAAACAGAGATTTTCCTTGTTTAAAATTTTATTGGTTTGAAACTCATTAATTTCATTTAATTTTTTTTTTTTTTTGGTTGGTGTGTGCGTGAATTTTGTGGAAAATGTTACTAATATAGTATTTAGTGAGAAATTAGAGAAAATAGTAATTTGGAAATTAAGTGGTAATTTTCATGTAATAAAATCCCCCATTTCATTTATACAAAATAATAATTAACCAACAGCCAATATATGAACATAAAGTTTTTCTTGTTTGTATGTCTGTAAATAGCACAGATACAATTTCACATTTACATGTATGTATTACTTATACATCCGATGAATAAAAAGCAATTTGAATTGAATAAACAAATTCAAATAGCACCGTCAACAACAACAGCAACTACCCAACAGCTCTGGTGACTGTCCATGAAGTCACCACTGGTTACCGAATTTGATAGGAAGGAAGTAAAATTGATACAGCATAGATTAAACTCTGGATTAAAGTAAAATATAAAAAAACTTAAATAGACTACACTCTTGATTACTTGGGGGTTGAAAAGTGACAATTTGCTGTAAGATAGATTATTTGGAATAAGTACATGTCATTGGAAACGTCTTTGAAATACCTTTAATTTGATATCTATATTGTCCATGTACATGACTCAGTAATCGAGATATGTGTAGGTCAAAAATAGGTAAAATAGGAATTTCGATTTTGTCAATATAAATAACAACCGAACCGGGACTATACCTTATATATTCCAATATATGTAAGATATTTGGGGGGCTTCGGAAAGTTGATTTCAACAGACATATGGGCAGACAGACATATGGACAGACAGACATATCGACTTCGCTATTTATAACGTTCCAGAAAGAATATATATATATACTTTATTGAGTCGCAAATGAAAAATGTGGAAGTTACAAACGGTATGACAAACTTAGCCTTACCTGAAGTATGGCTAAAAAAGTATAAATTGGAGTTATCCTAATAAACCGAAATTAGTGATCAATACTGACTAAAAGAGCAACATTGCCTCTATTAAAACTGAAGGGTAAAATTATTTATGTAAGAGGGGGGGTATCTAATAAAAAAATGTTGTCGATGAAGACTATAAAAAGGGAGTGCAAGTAAGAGAAGTGTTGCTGGGAGAAATACTTATTTACAAACTGAATAAAATCACTAGTTGCCATAAACAGTTTAACGAGTGAAAAGAAAACTTACACTTAAAAGGGTATAAATGGTAGAAGAAGAAGAAGGAGAAAATGAAAACGAACAAAATAAAATAATGATGAAAAAAAAAACTCCTAAAATAGTTTAACTACAACACAATCAGAGATACTTGTAGTATCTATGATTCCATACAATTTTTACTACAAGTAGCTATGTATGAGAGTATGTAATACATTTCTACGTATGCTGTTGTATAATTGTTGGAATGTAGATACATATGTATATCAGTTTATTTGTATAAGTACATTTTATAAATTGTACATTTTAAATACATTTTTACAAATTAAATACTTTCACAAATTTAACACACAACAATTTTCTCTCTCTCTCTCTTCAAAATCAAGAAGATGTTGTAGTTGTATGCAAAAAAAAGGAAACAAAAAATTAGGGTAAACAAACAATATAAATACATAATAATAGAATATTGTATAAATAAACAAAATTGCATAAAAATAAAACGCCTGGGTGAGAGATGACTGATTGCTGTGAAAGATGTACACACTGACTGTCAGGGAATTGAAGCAAAAGGTTATGGACAGTGTATGTACTGACATTTAGGAAATGAATTTAAATTTGTATTTAAATACATTTTACCATGTATTAAAATAATTCAGTGACTTATGTTTAGAGTTTTGGGGGGCCAACTACTTAGTTGTCTTAAGAAAAGTTTATTAAAATAAAACATATCGTTGGTTTAGTGAGCAAAAGAGCTAAGTCCACTTTTTATATAAAATTAGATTTTAATACAATACTTTAGAATAAGTAAAACTACACAGTTACTTAAAAACTTTAAGAATTGTTATGTTTTTTCACAATTTTATAATGTGATATGCAAAAATATATTGCTAATTTTGTGGTATCAAAAAAAGAGCTAAGTACATTTTTTTTTTAGTTCCAAATTTATTATCCGTAATGAAGAATTAGTTTATTTACTTAATTTTAACCAAGAAAAATATAACTTACAAGTTTTTTCTCGTTGTGTACAATGTTATGCAAAATTGTTAAGTCGATTTTGTGGTATACAAATGTACTAAGTCCAATTTTCCTGTTAAATACCGATGCTAATATCGCCCGAGACATTCGTGAGGTAGAACCAGAAACCGTCAACAAAGTCTTGGAAAATTGGAGTGACAGGGTAAGCTACTACGAAGCCAGCCGCAGCAGCTACATGAATGAAATCGTGTTTCATATATAATGTTGATAATTGGTTTTTCTAATAAAGCCATACGTTAATTTTATTTTATATAAGTTTTTTAAAAGTTTCTTGTAAATGATCTGTATGTTCTGGATCGTTATAGACAAAACAACTTAAATAGCTTACTAACATGATTGATACATCAATATATAGATAGATTCCTGGTTCGGTTGCTATTGGCTGAGTTAAAAGCAAAAAACCATGACTATAGCGATTTTTTCCTATATATAGATTACTAAGTCATGGACAATAGGTATACAACGAAATTTTTGGCATACCACCACGTGATGGACAAAGTTGTATAGGGCATGAAAATCATTTTTTTAGGTCATTTGGAATCAAAAACATCACGCACCAACACTAATTTCTAAGATAAACCAAATTTTTTTTTCTCTGAAAAATTTATTATTAATTTAATTTTTTTTTTCAAGTTTGAGGGATACTTCCCGTATTTAAAAATTATCTTTTGAAGTATGTCCGCTGTTATTACTAAAATAAAATATATTGTATTTCAAAAAAATTTAAAATATTTAATGAAAAACTTTATTGCTTTTGGTGCGTGAACTTTTTTAACAACCACGAAAAAATAATACCGTGGTTTTTCATATTTTTTAATGCTCTATTCGACTATGCTATGCCAATTTGCATATTCGCAAAAAATGTCAATAGTTATATCCCTAATGGACATAGTCATAGTTATGGATATTAAATAAAGAGTTTTCCAATAGGGGCTTCCGAACTTTGACAGTTGTTAACGTCCATTTTGTTGAAGCTACATCTGTCGATTTGGCTGTCAATTAACATGGACGGCTCTATAGCGTTCAACAACACGTGAAAATTATCAAATTGTTTTATTAAAATGTGTGTTCTGTTCGGGCAACATTCTGAGCGCTTCGCCCATTTTATGGTGAAGCCAATTTCTGGATGAATGGGTACATCAACAATCAAAATTGTCGAATTCGGGACGATACCAACCCACATGAGATGCAAGAGCGTCAAATGCATCGCGCATAAGTCACTGTTTGGTGTGGATTTCGGGCTGGCGGCGTCATCTGTCAAACAAAATTGTCAAATTTGGGACGATACCAATCCACATGAGATGCAAGAGAGTCCAATGCATCTAGAAAAAATTACAGTTTTTTTGTGGATTTTGGGCTGGCGCCGTCATCTGTCCATATTTCTTTGATAACGACGTTGGGTAAGCCATCACCGTCAACTGGGAGGGCCATAGGTCGACTTTTTTTGTCCTGAATTTGATGATATGGTCACCAACGACATGTGGTATCCATAGGACGGCGCTATGTGCGACATATCTCATTGGAAATTCTTCAATTGCGTTTTGAGAGCATGATTATCTCACATGGAGGTGACCCCATTAGACTTTTTCTTTTGGGATTTTGTTAAGTCGCAGGACCCTCAAAGCCAACTAAACCCTGCCAAAATTGTAAAATTTGGGACAATACCAATCCACATGAGATGCAAGAGCGTCCAATGTATCCAGAAAAAGTCACTGTTTTGTGTGGATTTTGGGCTGGCGCCGTCCATATTTCTTAGATAACGAAGTTGGGCAAGCCATCACCGTCAATTTGGAATCTTATAGGTGGACCTCTTTTGGCCTGAATTGGATGATATGGGCACCAACGACATGTGCTTTCCACAGGACGGCGCTATGTGCGTCACATCCTATTGGACATTCTTGACAAGCGCTTTGAGAGCATGGTTATCTCACATGGAGGTGACCCCGTTAGACTTTTCCTTGTGGGGTTTTCATAAGTCGCAGGACACTCAAAGCCAACTAAACCCTGCCAAAATTGTTGAATTATGGGACGATACCAATTCACATGAGATACAAGAGCGCCCAATGTATCCAGAAAAAGTCACTGTTTTGTGTGGATTTTGGACTGGCACCGTCATCGGTCCAAATTTCTTTGATAACGAAGTTGGGCAGGCCATCACCGTCAACTGGGAGCGCTATAGGTCGACATCTTTTGGCCTGAATTGGATGGAATGGGCACCAACGACATGTGGTTTCCACAGGACGGAGCTATATGCGTCACATCTTATTGGACATTCTTGACGAGCGCTTTGAGAGCATGGTTATCTCACTTGGAGGTGACCCCGTTAGACTTTTTCTTTTGGGGTTTTCTTAAGTCGCAGGGCCCTCAAAGCCCCAAATTCAGCCTGATTAATGTGCCAGAGTCATGAACAATTGGACTTTTGGAATGATTGCCACCCAGCCAACCAGGTGTTAAAAATGTTTGTATTTCCATTGCAATGAGGACATGTATTAAAGTAATAAAGGGACTGGTAGAAATTTATTTGAAATCATTCCCGTACTAAAAATTTCATTTGTAGTTTGTTTGATTTTGCCCTAATTTTGGCTAATTTTTATTCAGTGCTTACATAAAACACTACCTTGCCTTATTAGCGATATTTTATTTATAAAATATTTCGAAATTTTTATGATTTGCTTTCTATTAGACATGAGTCGTTAAAACAGCAATAGCAATACCTTACTTTACTGCTTCTTTGCTATAGTTCTGTATGCTTTTAGAGCGAGTAGCTATAATAGAAGCATTGTCTTGCTTTTTTGTTGGGGAAATTTCAATGTTTCATATTTATATGTAGTGAGACCCACAACCTAGATTCCTTAACTAAACCAGGCCGTTATTAATGGACATTTCTGCATGCAACAAAAGAAAAGCAACAAAGTTGCAAATACGCTCGACCAAAAAAATTGCATAACAATTTTGTTTTTGGCATTTTTGTTTTATTTTATTTTCGAAAACTTTATTTTGACTTTATATTTTATTCTACGAAATCAATTGTGGAAAAAAGGAAAAAACTATATAAATAAATATTTGACCAATTCACAGATAAAATGATGAATGAATGAAGGAATGAAATGCAAGCACTTTCAGCTTGAATGAAATTTTTATTTTTTATTGTTGTTTCTTATGGTTTTTTTTTTGTATACTTTCGACAATCGATTTATGTTTTTTTTTTATCTTTCTTATTGTTGTTTTATATAGTAAAAACTAAAGTTTTATACGATAGTATGTACTAAGGAATCTTTACTCTTGATAATATTTTCGATAATGAAAATTTTTAGATTGCATTTCATTTTATATTTATGCAAATTTATGAGACGAACGAGCAAAAACTATAAGTCTTTAATTTTTATGGCAAGACAAAAAAAAATTGAAAAATAGAGTGAGTAGTGTGGTGGCGGTAGAAGTATCAGTAGTAATGAAATGTATTGCAATCCAATCATGATGATGGCAGATAGTAGTAGATTCAGAAAAAAAAACTACATCTTGATTTTCGTATTGGACCAAAAATTTAACGAAGCATAAACTTTCATCATCCTCATCATATTGAGGAAAAAATAAAGTAAACAATCAGAAAACATATTTTCAAAAAAAAAAAAAAAAAAACTTTTAACTATTCTCTCTACGATAGATTGTAGATGGATGGATGGATAGACTGACATTCAAATAGATAGATGCATGGACAGACAGAGGTACGGACGCCCAGTCAGTTAGATAGTTGAACTGAATTACTTTTTAAGTTGCATTTAAGTTGGACTTTTTTGCTTTTGTAGATTTTACATTGTAGGATGTAATTTGTTTTTTTTTCCCTGATGCTTCTCATTTTTATTTAACAGTTTAATGTTGATTTAGAGATTCTAGTTGCTTTCAATGTGAATTTAATGAAACAGGCAAGCAGCTGCTATGCATTATTAAAAGTGAAAGGGAAATTTGTTTAATCAATAGTTTCTATGTTTATGGAAATTTCAAAATTTAATTACACATTAAAGTTTTATTACTACTACTTAGTGGAAAACATGCTAAAATTGGTTTAAGTTTTTGGCATTGAATGTGTTCTTAAATTGAGTTTAAATAAAAATTTTATATTTCAAAAATTGTAAAACACAGGCCGTACATTTTTTGTTAATGCAACCAAAACAAGAACCACATGACAAAATTTTTTATAACTCTTTGAAACACAGTTCATTGTAGAAATTTTACTACAGCTGCATTAATAATAATACCACAAGCAAATCATTCAACATACTTACTAGTGCAGATGTTTTAGCAGCTAAAAATCAATATTTGTTATTATAGTCCTCAATATTTATACACATTGTATAATATTTATCAACTCATTGCACAAACTAAGACAAGTTCTTATGTTAAGTAGGTCAAGTTAATCCTGTTGTTTTGCTAACATTCGCTTAAAAAACGGATTAACGTTTGTTTTTTTAATCCTCTTGCACACACGTTTACTCAAGTATTACAACAAACGTTCTCAAAACTGGAAAAACCCTTCATTAAATGCGCACAAGCAGTCTGGACTAATTTTAAAACAAAGTATTAAGTAGTTAAACTAAAGGATTAAAAATGAAACATTTTTAAGCCCACATAAAATAGGTATCACAAAAAACGAGAATGTGTCTGACTACCTGCTGCATCCCAAATCTATGAACAAGTAACTGATATTTAAAGTCCCGGTTTTGAGTACTTAAGCAACATAATCTATTGAGATAAACAAGCGACAACATCAAACATTTATCAATCAATCACACTTTCAACAAATACCTAAAAAAATGGATTTCTCATCAAAAACCACCGTTAGCTACACATTGTTCCTCTACCGCCAAGAATTACGCCGCTCCCAATCTCTTTTTGTACGTTTGAGTCGTAGTAAAATTTCTCTTACCGATAAATTGATTTCGAAAAGTTTGCGTAATTTGGAAAAATGTTCCAACGAAGATTTGTATGCCATCAACAGTGAAATTGTATTCAAAAAGCAATTGAAATCGGAAATGCAACGCAGCAAGCAATTGGAGAAGCTGGGCATGAAAAATGTTAATCCCAGTAAAATACCTTCAACGGATCTGTGAACAAGAAAAAGAACATGTATGGAATTGAGTACTAGGATTCATTAATCGAATAATTTGGAATTGGACAAGAAGCAGGCAAACGATTATGGCACAATTTCAGCGGAGAAAGTATTTTTAAAAATACTGCAGAAAGTACCAGTCAACAGGAATGGCTTCAAATATCATGGAAGAACATGAGAAGTATTAATGCCCCACACAACGAATGTGAATAAGAAACACAATTAATTAAATTAGAAACGTTTTTTAAATAAAAAAATCTAAAATTCATTAATAAAATTGAATTTTTTTAAATAATAAAATATTGTAAGACTTTTTAAATAGAAATAAATAAAACTAATTTGAAATATTAATTAAATAAATAAAAAATTAAATAACTTACTTAAAATTGAACTTAAAACCAAAGTATAACAAGTAGTTCGACTCTGTGTTTTACAATATTACTCTCTGGCATATACGGCTGCCGTGTGAATTCAACAGCCCTATGAGAGATGTAAACAAATCAAAAGTTTCGAAATTTTAACTATAAATTGTCCATTAAATAAAGTTTAATATATGTAAATTCATTAACACACATTATTTTATAAATTTTTTCAACAGATTTAGCACTTTTTCATTTCCGAAACACGTCCATTTCGCATACACTAAAAATTATTTTTTTTTTGTTTGTGGTATTTTTAAACTAAAGAACAGAAATTTAAATAAATTAAAATTTTAACCTTTTTCAGGTGAAAATTAAAATGGCACCAAGGCGCTACGAACAAAGTCCCCAATGAACAATGTCCCTAAACCGAAAATGAATTCAGGCCCCAAAATTTTATATAGAAAAAACCAACCACGAAATTTAGGGAGACTTAGTTCAATTTTTGAGGATTTATTTCATTTCTGAAATTGGGGATTTAATTCATAATTAAATTACTCTGGGGTGTATCAAAAACTGGCTTCGCTCAGAAAAGTTGTTTTGCATTCCCGGCCTTCGTCCGGGCGCAAAGGTTTTCTCCTCTGGTGTGTATCAAAAACTGGCATCGCTTAGAAACGTTTTTTTGCGGTTTTTTTTTTCATGTTGGTTGGGGGTTTAGTTCCTTTCGTTGGGAATATATTTCATTTAGAACTTCTGGGTTTTAATTCATAATGAATTAAGCTCCCAATATTGGGGTTTTAATTCATCTTCGGTTTGGGGACTATGTTCGTAGCGCCGGCACCAACACATGTTACTAACACTTATTTCGAGTTAGTTACTTTTTCACTAACACATGTTTAGAGTTAGGTACTGCTGTCAAAGAGTCTTTGCCTAAAACATATTTTGAAAGTTTTTAAAATTTTGTTCTAAGATAAGTGAGGTGTGCGTCAACAAAATGGGTCATATGTAAATAGTTGAAAACAAAATGACTGAAGTAAATAAAAAGTAATGAACAAATTTTACACTGGTAGTCCCATAATTAAAATTCTTGGTATCAACAAATAACTCATTTGATTTACATATTTTAAAGAAATCAAAGCCATTTTTTCATTTCATATTTTGAAGAATTGTCTGTATTTTTAATCAATTTTGTAAATTTTCTTCTTTACCGAATTCCTGCGAAGTGAGTAAGTTACATTTCTTTTAGACGACTTCATATTTTACAATCATTTATATTAAAATTATGTAATTTTTCATCTAATGAAACTTCTAAACCTTCGTTCATGAGTTCCCTACTGGATTGAGATCAAAAGAATGTGTAGGTCATAATATTTCTTTGTTACAGCTACATGTAATGCAATAGAAATGCACATTTTTATAATATTTCCCAACAAAGTTTTACTATATAGAAATGACATACCAAACAAAGGCCCACAAATTAATATGTTCACCAACAATTTACAGAAACTGAGGGATTTCGAATGGTATATATGATATTTAAGTACCCTTGAGGAAGATGTATGCATTACTACAGCAAACATATATTTTTTTGTACCATTTTCCGAATTTGGTGTAATTTTTCTTTAGTGAAATGATTAAAAATAACATATTTACTGGATAAATAGGATGCGTTCGTAAATGCAGTAAATTTTTGCATCACTGTAAAATTTTGTAACAGTAAACTAAATGATGCGGTTGTTTCATAAATGTGCATTACTTCCAAAACGTTTGACGTAAAGAAATCATGGTAAATGTGCATTTACGAACGCATCTAAATACAAGGATCCCAAGGTTACTTAAATATCGAAAGGCCTCAATTTTTTTTTTAAATCCGCTGAGAAACTGAAAATCAGTTTGTATTTTATAAGTGCATAAATATAACAACCAAAAAAATAGTATCACTCTCCAAGTATTTCTACTTTATTTTGTTTTGTATCACTGTGTAATCAGTCCAGCTAACAAAACACATCACTGCCAATACATTGTATAAGCAATTAAATACTGTATATGATTAGTTCTGAATTTGATTGGTATGTTATTGCGGGAAATTTCGGGAAAAATCTATTAAAAGATCTATTAATATAAGATAGAACTAATTTTTTTTAGTCTGAATATGTAACACAAGAAGTAGTTTTACAAATAAAACTTTGAGTAAATTCAACAAGAATTAATACATTTTTTAATCTTTATTTTTCAAAAATTGTTTGTACAATATTTTTACTACTTCCTAGTGTTTGTACAATATCTTTTCCTAGCTCTTTAATTTTCCTAATTTTATAAAACTCATAAAAAAAGATTCGGATATTAGTCAGCTTTATGTTTCATCATTTTTAAGATCTAATAGTTCCATATTCAGCAAGATTCCTCAAATACTTTGCCATAGTATAAGCCATCAAGGCTCCATGTTGTCATAATTTCCCATAGTGCATTTTCACTAGTCAGTGGCTGGTTTTTCATTTGGATCAGCTTTATTTTTCTTGTCCTTCTTCTCCGATTTTTTGTTATTCTTGATTTTATTTTCCAATTTCTTTTTGAATACAAGTTGTCTATTGATGGCACGTAAATCTTCCATTGAACATTTCTTCAAATTACGCACACCCTCTGTTATTAGTTTATCGGTTAGAGAAAGTTTTGTATGTTTCATGTGTCCCTTACGGCGTTTAGAGCGAGCCAGTTCTTCACGGTATAGCAATACAGTATAGGTAACCGAGTTTAAATCCATTTTATTGTTTTAAGTCTTTTGTTGATGTGTTCTTCAGTTGGAATCTCTAATAAGAATGATGTTGCAATGAAAAGTTTCTGAAGTTTATATACATTTTGTGAAATTTGTTTCGGCTACCTGTTGAAACAAATTGTTGGGATCAGGTATAATGGTGTCCTTTTTGTACCCTTAATAACATTGCATTACCAACCCGTTTGCTGTCATAATCATTCTTAATCTATTTGCTAAAATTATAGAAACAGCGTTTAGTTAATCGGGATTATAATCCACTTGTTATTAGTTAAAACAAATGTTTAATGAATATTTTTGACAGTTTCCTGTGTCATGTTCAAACAGACTAAAATATAATTGAATATTTATAATCTAAAAATTTAATTTAAGCTACCTACTATACAGAATTTAAGATCTGATATCAAATTTCAAAAGCTATAAAATTTATCACTCGCCTTTAATATCTAAGGAATTGATATCCTTCCAAATGATTGATGCTATTTTGATTGGGACATGCAAGTTTTACACGTTTTAAATATTAAATTGTTTTCAGCTATAATGTTTATAACTAAATGCACACGTGTTTTAACTAAAATCTTCGTTTAAAATTTAAGCAAACGGATTAAGAATAAACTTTTATGACAAACCTTTTAGCATTCAAAAAGTACACCCACCAAAAATAGATCTTATTACCAGGTAGCATACATTTTGCGCAAAATGTATATAAACTTCAGAAACTTGTCATTGTAACATCATTCTCATTAGAGATTCCAAAATAAAATCAAGATAACAAATAATCGGAGATGCAGGACAAGAAAAATAAAGTTGATCCAAATGAAACACCAGCCACGGATTTGTGAAAAATGCACTAAGGGAAGTTATGAAAACATGGAGCCTTGATGGCTTATACTATGGCAAAGTACTTGAGGAATCTTGCTGAATATGGAACTATTTCATCTGAAAGAAGATGAAACATAAAGCTGACTAATATCCGAATCTTTTTTATGGATTGTATAAAATTAGGGAGATTAAAGTGCTATTATGTAAGTACTAGGAAAAAATATTGTACAAAAAATTTTTGAAAAATAAAAAATCTTAATTCTTGTTGAATTTACTCAAAGTTTTATTTGTAAAACTACCTCTTGTGTTGCATATTCGGAATGAAAAAACTTTAAAAATATGTTCTGTCTTATCTTAATAGATTTTGTGATAGATTGTTCCCGAAATTTCCCGAAATAACATACCAATCAAATTCAGAACTAATCATAGAATTGGTCCCACTGTATTTAATTGCTTTTACAATGTATTGGCAGTGATGTGTTTTGTTAGCAGGATTGATTACACAGTGATACAAATAAGAATACAGTAGAAATAAATGGGAAGTGATACCATTTTTCTAGTTAGTACCTTTAAGCACTTATACAATATAAATTAATTTTAAGTTTCTCAGCGGATTTGCGGACTTGCCTATTAATATTATGATGATGATGATATGTTTGAAAAGGTGACATTTTATTACAATTTACACAAAATTAAAACTATGTTTATATTTATTGAAAAATGTACACATTTCAGCTAAAAATAAAGAAAATTGAAATCAAAACTATTGTCTCCCAAATTTAATGCAAAATCACCAAATTTCTCTCATATTAATTGAAAACGACTTCGCCAAGTAAAATTGTTCTTTACTTTTTATTTGCTTCAGTCATTTTGTATTCAACTATTTACAAATGACGTTTTTTGTCGACGCACCCCTTACTTATCTTAAAACAAAATTTTCAAAATATGTCAGTTATACGAGTGTCATGTGAATAAATTAACTTTCAAAATATTTATGTTTTAGTTTTAATTTTACTTAAGTTATTTAATTTTGTATATATTTAATTAATATTTCAAATCAGTTTTATTTATTTCTATTTAATTCAAGAATTTTTAATATTTGTTTTCTTTAAAAAAAAAAAACGTTTATAATTTTATTAATTGTATTTCTTGTTCACATTCGTTGTGAGCAGCATTAATACTTATCATGATCTTCCATCATATTTGAAGCCATTCCTGCTGATTGGTACTTTCAACAGTATTTTGAAATTATGCCATAATCATTCGCCTGCTTATTGTTCAATTCCATATTATTCGATTAATGAATCCTAGAACTCAATTCCATACATGTTCTTTTTCTTGTTCACAGATCCGTTGAAGGTATTTTACTGGGATTAACATTTTTCATGCCCAGCTTCTCCAGTTGCTTGCTGCGTTGCATTTCCGATTTCAATTGCTTTTTGAATACAATTTCACTGTTGATGGCATACAAATCTTCGTTGGAACATTTTTCCAAATTACGCAAACTTTTCGAAATCAATTTATCGGTAAGAGAAATTTTACTACGACTCAAACGTACAAAAAGAGATTGGGAGCGGCGTAATTCTTGGCGGTAGAGGAACAATGTGTAGCTAATGGTGGTTTTTGATGAGAAATCCATTTTTGAGGTATTTGTTGAAAGTGTGATTGATTGATGTTGTCGCTTGTTTATCTCAATAGATTATGTTGCTTAAGTACTCAAAACCGGGACTTTAAATATCAGTTACTTGTTCATAGATTTGGGATGCAGCAGGTAGTCAGACACTTTCTCGTTTTTTGTGATACCTATTCTCTGTAGAACCTTTTACCGATGTAGACCTTCAGTGGGCTTAAAAATGTTTCATTTTTAATCCACTTTTTTTATTAATATTATTTTTAATCCTTTAGTTTAACTAATACTTTGTTTTAAAATTAGTCCAGACCGCTTGTGCGCATTTAATGAAGGGTTTTTCCAGTTTTGAGAACGTTTGTTGCAGTACTTGAGTAAACGTGTGTGCAAGAGGATTAAAAAAATAAACGTTAATCCGTTTTTTAAGCGAATGTTAGCAAAACAAAAGGATTAACTTGACCTACTTAACATAAGAACTTGTCTTAGTTTGTGTAATGAGTTGACATGTATTGTACAATGTGTATAAATATTTAGGACTAGAGTAACAAAGAATATTTTAAGCAACTTCATATGTATGAGTTGAATGTTGAGCAAATATTATAAATTCATATGAGTCTTGAACTATCTAAAAAATATTATGAAATGCCTAAACAAATTTCTTTTCAATAAAATTTCTCTAAACAGAATGAATAGAGCTCCCGGCAGCCCTGTTTATATTTGGGTAATTGTAAAGAAACATTTATAAAAATTCAAATCAAATAACATGAAAATACCGGAAAATACCGGAAAATAACATGAAATGGCTAATTTATTTTTGACACATCCCAATAAAAATGTTACACATTTTTGGAAGTACCTAAGAAAAATGAGAACGCAAATAATCTAGTGTAAGGAAAACAAACACAAACTCGCTTCTAAGCGAGAACTCACCATACAAAGATCATGCCTTCGGTCATAAATGTCTGATCTATGTTAAATTCTATTTTAGACATGTTTGAACATGCCACAAGTTAACCTCAAAGGTTTCTTTGAACTAAAAACCCACACGCAGTTTATAGCCCAGATTAACTAAACGTTGCATTTAGGACTTAAGCAAACGGATTAAGAACGAATTTATATGACCTCGAAAAGGCTCATAATGAAATTATGTTTTATAGATTGCATAAAAGACGAACATTAAATGTACCTGACCACACGAAAGCACGCCCTATACAGAGGAACAATGTTTTGTTTCAATGTATAAAAACTTGACAAATCTGACATTGCACTATCATTCTCATTAGAGATTTCAACTAAAAAACACAACCACAAAATACTTAAAAAAATATCAAAATGGATTCAAAATCGAAAAGCAATGTTAGCTACACCTTATTTCTCTATCGCGCAGAATTACGCCGAACTAAATCACGTTTTTTGAATTTGAGTCGCACAAAAATTTCACTCACCGATAAATTGATTTCGAAAAGTTTGCGTAATTTGGAAAAATGTTCAATTGAAGATTTGTATACCATCAACAATGGAATTGTATTCAAAAAGCAATTGAAATCGGATATGCAACGCAGCAAGCAATTGGAGAAGCTGGGCATGAAAAATGTTAATCCCAGTAAATTACCTTCAACGGATCTGTGAAGAGCTTATTACCTGAATCGAAGACATCCTTATGGATTTGGCTGATCTGTTCTGCATAGCTTTAAGCAATATATTGGTAATGGGTGTTCACCTTTATTTAACTATAATGAAGATTTGAACGATTCTTTGGTTATCTAGGAAATATGGACCTACAAAGCATGCCCCTTTTAAATGAAGATTTGAGGAATCTAACCGCATGATAAATTGAAAAATGTATTGCATTTAATTAAAATAATAAAAAATATTAAACAAAATCGTGTATTTGTTATATTTTTTTCATTGCAAAACTTAAGGCACATAATTGGTCAATTCACAAGGTCTCTTATCAGTCATATTGTCATAATGTCCTAATATATCACGACTCGGCAGCTCGGCTTAACCTCTTAGGAATTCGGCGTTGGTCTCTGCTGGTTCGTTACCATAACACAATAAACATAGCATAGAAAGTAGTATTATTTTAGGACATTTTTTGCTTGATAAGCAATAAAAACCATTGTGAAATATTAGTATATTATGACAATATGACATGATAACAGACCTTGTGAATTGACCAAATAATTATTAGTGATACAGTTAACGGAACAGCTGATTCGTTTGCATTATCATACATACGTGTAATTCTGGCTTAATATATATGGTGTTTAACATAATACCCTAATGAGCATTTTCTTATTATTCCATAATTTATTTTATTACGTTATACTGCTTTTTAATTAGAGGAGAAAATAGACCTTAATCTGATTTTATAAACAAACTAGTCAACAACTATAAATAAATCCTTTTTAAAAGTTTATATTTTTCTAATAATTGATTGTGTAAAAGAGAAACTTGACAAACACACTCACTAATCGTAACAATTTTCTTTTGTTTTAATTAAACAAAACGCCATATTAACACTTTGTATTTAAAAATGCATTCATTCATTCAATTTTCATTTATGTTTGTGTTCATGTGAAAACGATTAATAGAAATTCATAGACAATTGACTATAAACGCTTTTAATTAAATGACCATAATTATTAGTTGATGTATGACGAGAAACTGTTTAAATGGAAATATGTACTTACATGCAAACAAATCGATGAAGAGACTGACAAACAGACAGACAGATTTACTGACAATATTTCAATGATGACAGCGTTGTGTGCAGTAGGGAGGGCGAACGACCGCCAACACTATGGCTGTTAGTAATAGCTATTTAACAATAACGCTTGTGGAAACATGTTAGAGTTGCAGTTATGAGTTATAGAGGAATTTTGAATGCCCTAGGTTAATCAAATCTTAAAGATAATCTTGTTAGAATTAAAAACAAGTAAGAGTGCTATATTCGGCTATACCGAATCTTATATACCCTTCACCTTTGTTGTGGATGCATTAATCGCCCACTTTCAGCGTATAGCATCGTAAATATATCAAGAAAACTTTTAAAAATTATACATTTAATTGCTGACGAACAGATTACATTATAGAATTTACAAACGAAATGACAATCTTATATATACCCTTCTCACGAAAGTGAAGATTATAAAAAAAATTACGCCAAACGAAATAGCAAACAAAAAAACAAAATACGCAAAGCAATGAAACCAACGCACATCCAAACATACGTTTTGTCAAAGCATGCAATAAATTGTCTTTTTTTGATGAAATTTTCAGAGGTTGTCTGGGATTTTTTCAGAGGTTGTCTGGGATTTTTTCTCATTATTGAATTTGGATCCCGAAGATATCTGGGGTCTTTGGAAAATTTCAACAGACAGACAGACCTTCTCACAAAGGCGAAGGCTATAAAAATGCATTCAGACCTTGTATGGCGACTAGGGACAAATGTTAACCGATTTTCGCCATACTTTACAGTATAATTTCAGAGTACTTTGAACTAATTTGTGCAACATTTTATCAGGATTGTCGCATAATCAACATTTTTGCATATGACTGCTCAATCAATATGACGGGGGGACATTCGTATGTGGGCTGGCTAAAATCAGGGACCAATACTGTCCATTATCAATACCAATAAAACCTTAAACACAACAGACAGACGGACGGACATAGTTAGATTGTCTTAGAATATTATAAGGACCCAGATTATATGTAAGTTTTGACCAATATTTCGACATGTTACTAATGGAATGACAAAATCAATATACCCCCCATTTTTTTTACGGTAAGTATACAATTAGCAACATTTAATCTAACAGCAAATAGACAAGAAAACAGGTGTTTTTTTTTAAACAAAACAAAAAAAAAAAACACAATATTTAACCACCATAAAATCAAAGCAACATTTGTTTGTTTAAAAATGTTTTTCCTTTTGTTTTAAAATTTTTATCATTGATGTTGTTGTAGATGTCTCAAGTTGTTGTAACTGTAATCGACCCATAATTAGAGGATGAAATCTATTAATGAAATTATAATCTGTTGTTGTTGTAGCAGCAGCAGTAGCGTTGGCTGTTCATATTGATGTTTTTTGTTATTGTTGGTTGATGTATACAAAAATGGCATAAAGCGAGACACGATGATGATGATGTTAATAATGATGCCTTTTGGCATCATGACAGTAAAATAAATGTGGTGAAACCCAAAAACCCAATAGCAACAACAAAATTACTAACAACAGCAGCAGCAGCCACCACCAACAATAACAAACAGTAGCAATATATTTATGAGAGAAGCAACAATTGCGTAGTGTCTGCCAGTTTTGTTATTTTTTTTTTTATAAATTTCATTGTGGTGCTACTGACCGATACTTTTTGTTTAAAAAATTTATAAATTAAATTGAAAATGGCTAGGACTGGACCGGCTTCTAAAGTGAAACAGCTTTTTTTTGTTTGTTAAATTTGATTTGTTTGTTTGTTTGTTTTAATGTTGCCACTTGCATTAACAAAATTTTTTGATGCTGTTGCTGTTTTATTCATTAAAAATAACATTACTTTCAAATTATACTCGTTGTTTTAACTACATTATGTGTCTTTAGGTGTTTTTTTTTCAACTATAGATTTATTTAATGTTTATTTTTTTTTTTGTCTTCCATTATTTTTAAACAATTATTTGCGTGACTTTTTTGTTGTTGCTCCAACTGTTTGTATAACTTGTTCTTAACTTGTTATCGGACTTTTTTTTTTTGGGGTGCAAATGATCAAACAGAGTGAAAAAAGTTGTTCAGCTTAAATAACTTGTTTTTATATCTGTTTTTAGGCCTTGAAATCAATAGTATTTGGAACTTATAATAAAGTTAAATAAGATAAATGAAAACAAAAATTAAATATACAACTGAAATACATTTAACACAAACTTGTAATGTTTTGCTCTTTTTTTTTTAGGTGAATGTGTAACTTTTAATTGCATTTATAAATAAATTAATGCAGTTCTATTTTTCGTAAGAGCATAACTAAGATTTTTTGAATTTTATTGCAATGATTAAATAAATCAAAAACTTAATTTAGAATTTTGGAAATCTGATTCTTAATAAGCGTTCCGCAGAACCCTCGAAAGAAGAGTTTTAAAAATAATACAATCAGTGGTAATCAATGTTAATGTCAATTTGAATTCTGAAGCCGAACTTCGAGTTTTATATCCCTACAATTTGTTGATGTATCTTTCATGTTCGTAAGTTATTTGGGGTTTATTTCAACAGACAAATGAACTTTGCTATATTGCTATCTATTAGAATCCGGAATATATGTGTGGCCATATTATAAATTTTTTGGACTTTCGATGATCTTTAGGTATAAAATTCTGCGTCATCTAAAATGTGGTTAAAAATTTTAGTAAAATTTTGTTTGAAGTTTATGAAAATATTTTCGATTACTAAATTCGGGTGTTCGCATTTAAAAATTTGTAGGACATTGATAAACCTTTTATAGCTGGCGTCAAAACTGCCCAATACAACAAAGTCCACTACACTATAAATGATTAAAAATATAAAATATATGAAATTGATTTGTTTAGATCAATACCTTATTTAATCGTAACTATTGTAACTATTACTTGGACATATTTAACCCATATTGAACTAAAGTCAAAAATATTATTGAAAGTTATATAAATTAGATCACAAATATTCCCAGCAGTTTGAAAAGTGACAATTGGCAACCTTCACTAGCTTCACACTAGTTCTCTGTGACTGCTAAAGTGGTAGGTAAAATGGTTATAATTTCCACTACATTTCATCAGCATATTCTGTAATAAACAATAAGTCAGATATTTGTCCTAAGGTTTTGAATGTAAATTCAAGTAAAATAAAATCCTTTAAAATATACCATATTTTTGTACTCACTGATGATTCAGAAAATGCAAAAATTGAGAGTAGACTCACATGCAATTCTTAATAGAAAATGCAGATCAGTACAAAAAAACTTATGTGGCTTAGTGATTAGCGCATTTGATTATAAAACAGAGCTATATTCTGCTGTGCCGAATCTTATATACCCTTCACAAATATAATTTAAAAAAAATGTTAAATATTCTTATGTAAACTAAATTAAAAATTTTTTTTAAAGAGAACAAAATTTTGGAGCTGTAAATTTTTTTATTTATTTCTTCAAAATTTATTTTTGGAATTTAAAAATGTTTTTTTTGTTCGTTTTTTAAATTTATTTGTGAAAAAAATTGTATAACAAAAAATTTTTTTGGTGAAAAAAAATTCGAAGTAAAAAATATTTTTCCCGATTTCAACCAATTGTAAGTCCG
The DNA here is from genome assembly GCA_942486065.2 of Calliphora vomitoria. NCBI lineage: Eukaryota > Metazoa > Arthropoda > Insecta > Diptera > Calliphoridae > Calliphora > Calliphora vomitoria. Next base: position 40,905,962 of record OW818031.2, read on the forward strand.
ACTTACTTTGGCATTATATATGTCGTTGCTAAGGTCTTTGAAATATCTAGAATTGGATATCCATATTGTCTATATTAATGACTTAGTAATCCAGATATAGACCAAAAATAAGTCAAAATTCGAGCCTATGTGGGCCGATTGTGTCGATTTTAAGTAGCAACCGAGCCGGAAGAATTCCAAATATATTGATGTATGAATTATGTATGTAAGTTATTCGGGGGTTACGGAAAGTTGATTTCAACATACATTGAGTTCGCTATCTATAACGATCCAGAATAAATACTTTGTAGGGTCGCAAATGAAAAATGTGGATATTACAAACGGAATGACAAGCATATATACCCTTGCCACTTATAGTAAAGGGATAGCAAGAGGTTATGAATTCAACCCCGATTTCTGAAAGAATTTGTTTTTCTTTTCTTTTCTCAAATGCTGGACTAGTAGTATTATTGAAGAATATAGTGAAGTGTTACACAGAGTGTGCCAATCGGCCACCTGCAATGACATCACAATGGTCACTAATTCGACCAAAAAGGTCTTAAAAAAGAACAAATTTTGACCCCCTCTAACTCAGAAAGTTCTTGACCGATTTCGTTGAAAAATTGTGTCTTGGTATAAATTTTATCCCTATCAGAAGACATCGATTTCAAAAGTTGGTTCACTTGACATGGAATCCCCCATATGTGTAATGTACTTTAATAAAATGATTTAACAAAATTTTGATCAAATGACCATGCTAGCCTAAAGCTACGTATACACGGTTGTCACATTCTTACAAAGTTGTAAGAAAATGTTCAATAAATGGTTAACAACCATATGTTTCAACATTAGTTCTCATGGTTGCGTTAACCGTTTTCTGAGCATGTTTCTGACAACCGTGTATACGTAGCTTAACTATAACAATCGTTTTTATACCCACCATCAAAAAAGATTGGGGTATATTGATTTTGTCATTCCGTTTGTAACACATCAAAATATTTGTCGCAGTCCCACATTAGTATATACATAACATTCTAAGATGATCTAGCTATGTCCGTCGGTTGAAGCCCAAACGAAAGGAAAGGTAGCTGACTAGAATTTTCCTCAAATACACTCTGTTGATAAGGTTTGTTTGGTATTGAAAATGGGCAATATCGGTCCATGATTTCTCCTAGCCACCATACACATGTCCTCTCGGAATACTGTTTGAGCAGTCTTAAATATGTTGATTATGCGGCAATACTGATGCAAATTTGCACAAATTAGTTCTAAGTAAGAAATTATACTTCGGTATGGAAAAAATCGTGCAACATTTTTCCCTAGTGAAATACAAAAACTATTTTTATTTGTATTTTTTTTCCTCAAACACACAAAACTTTCAGTTAAATGTGCCAACCAATTTTGTTAAAATTTTCTGCATTTGATTTTTAGTTGACCGTAGTGAAAATTTTTTTAATGATTTGCTATAGTCAGTTTTGAATGTTTGTTTGGTGGGAGTATAAAAATCTTAATTCCGTATGTGTTTTGAAATGTTTTCACATCTTGTGGTCTAATAATATTTTGAAATCCTATATCGTTCTTTTTTTGATGTTCAAAAGCCTTATAATTGAAGGATGTTTTATATCCCATAAAAATATTTCATTGTTTCAATTACCTGTTCTAATTTTTGCTTTTTTTTATTACTTATTAAAACATCAATTAATTATAACAACAATCACAGCAATGTATTTTAAAAGCTAAATCGTCCCCTTTTGATGTTCTACTTAAGTATCAATTCTTTAATTTCCACCTAGTTTTGGATTCACTAAATGCCGTTACCGATAAAATCGAAAATGCTGTTTCCTCTATAAATAATTTTAAATTTTCCAAAAATACAAATTTTTTATTTTAAAAATTTAATTTATTGAAATAAAATAAATGTCAACTTATTTTTATTTTTTGTTAATAATTTAAATAAGGATAAATTTACCGTTTTCATTAAAATACCGTTACCGAAATAATTCAAATTAGCATTACCATTGCACCATTTTGAATCATTAGCCAACCTTGATGTAATCATTTTAATGATTCAATTAATAGTTTAAATGTCTGTGATATTTTTTTAATAAAAGTTCAATTGATGTTTAGAGCAAATATAAAAAACTATGAATAAACTAACAGTTAAATAATATTTTTAAGATAAGATGCATTTGTAAAACAATAAGTTCTAAAATTTAATAAGAAATCAATTAAAGTTATATTTCACACCATTTGAACTTTTACAATGTTATTTATACATAATAATACTGTTGAAAAATTCCTAAAATCCTTTAACAAGTTTTCGAATTCTTAGTGTTACATTGAAATTTTATGGTTTCATCTTTTTATGTGGCAAGACCAGAGCAGTAATGCTGCATGTTATTACATTTATTTTATTTTCATGCATTTTCTTTATTTATTTTGCAGAAAAACTTGTTTGCATTCAGTTGAACAATTACATATTTTGTTTGACAGTAATCCGGTTGAATGATCTCACTGTATTTTTATACCGGTTTTTTTGTTTGTTTTTCTTTAACAGAATTTACATTAACGGATTTAACATCATTATCAGAATCTTCATCGTTGTTGTCAACATCATATACACTTGCACATGACCTTTAAAAAGTCAATAATCTGTGGATATGCGTATAATTATGAGGAATATTTTTAAAATCATTGACTACATGTTTGTCATTACAGTTGTCACAAACATATGCTTTGAATCGTAAGTTAACCACATTATGGTTACTACAATCATGTAAATAGTTACTGTGACTAATATGTGGAAATGGTTAGTGTAAACATGCCCAACTATATTTTTTTCTCTGCGTGTGCCAATAATAAAATTAACATTTTTAATTAACTCTTTTATTTAATACAAAAAATAAACAAATTCCTGCTATCCTCTATTAAATCATAATTAAATTTTAGTGAAAAGTTTTGCAAAACTGTCAGTTTTACTTTAGCATTATTGGTATGAGTTACATGTTTCCAAGTCTTCCACAGCTTTGAGCTTAGATTACACAATCTTCAGGCAGCCTGTTTATATCCTTTTGAGTTCATCCATGAACATATTCTATATATTCCTCTCACAAATCCGTTGATGGCAATTCCTTTGGATTCACATTTTTAAAACCCAACCTTTCTAATAATTTGATACGTTGCAAGTCCTGTATCAATTCCTTTTTGAATAACAGTTCTCTCCTGAGCACACGTAATTCTTCCGTTGAACATTTCTCTAAATTACGTACACTTTTTGTGATCAATTTATCGGTGAGAGACATTTTGGTTTTATTTAATCGCTTGAAACGAGTTTCAGATCGAAGCAATTCTTCACGGTGGAGAAATAAAGTGTAGGTGACGGAAGTTTGTGATTCCATTTTTAGATTTTTTTCTTTAGATTTGAAGATTTGTTTTAATGTTATTAGTTGCTTATCTCGAATGAGAATGATGTCAAGTGTTGCAGTTGCCAGGTTTTATATATGGGCTTAAAATAACTGTCCAAACAATGTACCTGTCTGAAGTTTCATTCAGGTATATTTGTTTTCATTCTTACCTTTTAAGCTGATATAAATATTCATTCTTAGTCCATTTTTTAAATTTTAGCTAAACTGGGTCATAAAATAGAATTCAACATGAGTTTTAGAGAAATTTAGTGCGTGTATTGTGAACTGCAGCTGTGGTAAGGGCCAGAATTAGAAACTAACAAACCTGTTCAGTTTTGTCTAAAACTGTGATAGTCGATATCATGAGCATTTAAACTTAAGTTTTTTATTTAGTAATAGAGATTTGTCTAAACATTTGAGAACAAAAATATTCAGAATACTAGAATATTTTCTGAGTCGTAAAGACATGTAGGCAAATACTCTGTTTTAAAAATATTTTAAATGGATTCAACCAACTCACTTTAAATTCGATATAAAAAAACTAGCAGTAAAAATTCTGATTTAAAAATTAGATTATTACTCTAATATACTTGCAATAAATATATATTACAAAGTTTGAAACAACACTTCACAACAATTAATTTCTAAATCTAAAATCGGCTTAATCTATCAACGATTTTTGTTCTAAAATAATCTCTCAACAAGTATGAGCATGCCACACCATAACTAACCCTTTCAAAATCATAAAAATTATATGTGTGTGTTCTTTAATATTTAGCATAAACATTTTATTGCAATCTTACAGCACATAAAAATCTGTTTCTCTTACTTGTGGTTCATGCCTTTTCACTACTTTACAAAAATACCTGTTGCATGCTACATATTCATATGTACATTTTGCAATTGAATTACCTGTCAATGACACTTTGTCTATAATATTATTACAAAACGTATGCAGTAAGTGTGTAATATATATATTTTTTTTTAATCTCAGCTCAAAAAAAAATGTTTCAAGTTTTTTAATCCTCTTGTTATTTAAAATGTATTTTTGTTGTTAAATCTTGTTTTCAAAATAGTTTCACATATAAAAGGATTAAAATGAACAACAGAGATTTTCACACTTAATACTTATGATGACAAAAAATATTTGCCTAATATTTATATTGTAAATTTCTTAAAACATGACCGAACATGTTTTATATGTATAAGATTAAGGCGGGATTCCCTAGCAAATGGTTATGAAATTGATGCATCTGTTTTTGCGGGAAATATTCCAACGTAAACCTTCTTTTTGTTTTTAGTTGAAACAGCACTCAAGGAATGGTGCTTACTTTGACAGTTTATTACGTTGGTATTAGGAAATTAGTTTATGAGAAGTTTAGGATTGAGGGTATTGCATTGTTGGGTATTACACTTAAAACATTCGGTGTAAAAAGTGACAGGAAAGATTGCTGGGAATATGTTGTACTGATTCACTGGCCAATCGATGAGAAAGGTGTGGATTCTTATGTAGTACGAGTAAATGTTCGTTCCTTAATTGCATAGGAAAATATTTTATTGTACACAGAAAAACAGATTCCTGATAGCAACCGAATTTGTTGCTAATCGAATGATTCTACCTTAGGGACAGAATTTTACAGTTGTGGCGACGATATTTTGAAAGGGGTAACAAAAGTTTGGTTGCTTCAAACGAAATTCATTTGTATCAACTGACTTTCTGTTGATAGAACTGAAAAATTCTATGTGTGCAACTGAGTCATTCGATTGGCAACAAATTCGGTTGCTATCTCGAATCAGTTTTCTCTGTGTAGTATCGATAGATCAATGAAACGAAATCTTCATTGAGCTGAATAAATAGAGTTGTATTTTATTTTGAGGGTCATACACCCAGAGAAAAAATATATTACTGTAACCATTGCAATAATATCATAATATGTTGTTTTCAGATTATGATATCCATAAGCCGATAACCATAAATCCTTAATCATAAAAATGGTTGTCACAAACATGTACTAATTTACTGCAGCCATATATATATATGATTGATAGAATCATGTGAATCGTAAATGAATCATATTATGTTTACCACAATCATATAAATAGTTACTGTGACAATAATATTGTTAAAAAAAATTATAAAAATTTTGAAATGGTTACTATAATCATGCACAATTATATTTTTTCTCTATAGTTACTAAATAGCTAGGAGATCAGCTGGAGCAAAAAATCTTTTGGACAATTTTAAGAACGGAGGTAATTAAATGCTTCTTTCGAGACTTGAATAATGTTTTTTCAACTAACATGGTAATCGTCTTGCCTAAAGCATATAGACCTCTGATACAACATGATCGTTTGCATGACTCCTTTTATATATTGTTCCTCATCAATGCATCGTATAAATGCAAGTAGATTTTCGTAGGGGGTGTAAAAGAGAAACAAACATGACTTTAAATCAAAATTTTAATTTCAACTTAGACATATTTTCTTCATAAAATTTACAAATTTGTTTAAGTTGGTCTAATTTGTTAGGTACGATTTATAATACTACTTGATTAAAAGGGAAAGGGCGATTATTGTTTAATAAACAAACTGACTATACTATTAAGGGTACTAATTTAAATGCTTAAGTTTCCCATTTGTGCAAATATGCAAATTTGCGCAATTATGTACAATTTTATACAGTAAATTTCTATCTGATAAAACAGACAAATAAAAATAAATTCAACAAAAGCTTTAAAAAAAGTTGTTTAAATTGTATAAATGTAAATTCTAAAAAAGCTAAATCTTTAGAAGAAATGATGTTAAACATAGTTAGGATAGAAACATATACGAAAATTTTGCAATTTTCAACAAGCAACGAGTATGATATATATTTGTCCCTCTTTCCAAATCACAACCATTTTGACACTTTCTTTTGTTTGGTTTCTATTACCATATTACTGGAACATATTACAACATATTTATGTATATTTTATTTAATTTTTATAAATTATAAATATAAGTAAAAAAAGCAGCTGATTCATCAAATGCACAATAAATTCAATTTTGCGAGTCTAAATTGTAGCGCAAACTTATTATAGTTGTGCAAACGAATTTCCATAGATTTTTTGACAGTTCATTTGCGAGAGTGTAAAAATGCACAGATTGCCCCTACTCTTATTTTGTTGTAATTAAAATACCATAGTAATTATGTGCATATTTTTTTTTACCCAAAACGTTATAGAAACTTTCTCACATAAAAGGCTTTTACGTTTTAAAATCCCATTTTACAAAGATATTACAAGTTTTTGTCTTTCTCACATATTTATACCCAACACCACCATAGTGGGGAGGGTATATTGGATTTGTGCAGCTGTTTGTAACGCCCAAAAATATTAGTCTAACACCTTAAAGTATACCCATCGACTAAACGATGTCCGTCCGTCCGTCTGTCCATGAAAACTTTGTGCGCAAAGTACAGGTCGCAATTTTGAAGATTTCAGGCTTGGCCGACCATACTTTCTTACTTTTTTTTTTTTTGCAAAATTTACACAAACTACTTTTTTTCTTATAAAGTTCTTGTTTTAGAAAAAATATTTTATTATGCAAATTTGAACAAACAAGTTTTAATCCTCCGTGATACACATGTTTTATTTTTCACATTAGTAACACATGAGGCCTGGCCAGACCCCATAATAATATCAGTATAATTACATAAAAAATATCGTTTTTCAAACAAATAATTATAAAAACAGCTTAAATAATCTCAAATCTAGAAGCTATAAAAAAATATAAACTAAATTTTATTTAACTTGTCAACGTTTAGCAAAAGACTCCCGCAACCACTTTCAAAGTCTGTAACAAACTAAAAAAGAACACACAAAGACTATTTCAAAGAAAAATATAACGGCAAAAACGTGATGAGAACTTAGCTTTTATTTTACCGTAAAAAGCTGATTTTCTTACTGAAAACTTTTTTGTGAATTGGCAAACAAATTTTGTTTTACGAACTTTGCAAAAAAAAAAAAAAAAAATAGCCAAGCAAATACCATTATAAAGCCAAGTGAATTTTAAGAGGGTACCTGAAAAATCAACTCTTTAGCGATACCCCAAAGACGTTTAAATTGCAAAAAATTGCAAAAAAGTCTGGCAAGACCTATGTGTATGTCAAAAGGTTAAAACATTTTTCACAAAATAAACTTTTTCTTCAAAAAAAAGTTTTTCACAAAAAAAAGCGTTTTTCACAGATTTACATAAACAAAAATTTAAAAAAAAAATTATAAAAAAATTATTTATATAAAAAATAAATTTCTAAATATAAGTTTATTTTCATAAAAAAAGCTTTTTTTAAAAAATGCTTTATTTCACTTTTTTCCAAAAAATTTAGTTCTTAAAAAAAATCTTTTTCACAAAAAATTTACACAAAAAAAAATTCACATACATAATATGCTTATTATATAAAAATTGTAAGTTTCTTTTATAGAAAAGCTTTTTCACACAAAGCAAATTTAAAAAAAAAAATATTTTTCACAAAAAAAGCTTTTTTCGGAATTTTACACAAAAACTAGTTTTAATTTAGTTTTTTTCACAAAAAACGGTTTTGCTCTAAAAAAGCTTTTTCACCAAAAAACATTTTTGTATATAAAAAGTTTTTTTTTCAAACGATTTTATTGGGAAACATAAAACGCTTGTTTATTATAATTTCACAGAAAATTGAGGTAACGGAGTCGTAAAACCGTTTCTGATGGTCAGTGTAAAATATATAGACACGTTTTTATCACAAATCTTTAAATGTTCAACAAATATTACGAAACACTGTGCATGCACAGTATATTGCATAAAATTAATAATTGCTATAATTTTGTTGCTAGCCAAAATAATGATTACTTCTATATACTATACATATGTATATAAGTAGATTTAAATGAAAGTATTTTTATTTTTCTTGTCCAACTTTGGCTATTCAAACATATGTATTACAATATGTGTATGTTTGTGTGAATGACCCGCAAAATCCACATAATTGAACAATTTACAAGACATTTGAAATGCAATAGATAGTGTATGTTTGTATGTAATTCATTCGAAGCACTTGCAAGTCTGTAACAATTTAAATTGCCTGTAACTATAGACAATATTTTGTGTTTTTTGTTTTTTTTTTTTCTTCTGCCTATAACTCTGTTTGAAGTTGACTCTAAACAATGGAGTGTGTTAGCCAGGTTAGTAAGTAGAGTGAGTGGTGTGTGCTGCGCTGTGAGGTGGCATGTTGGTGTTGTGGGGTTGTTGTATGAGTATCAACACATCTCGATAAAAAGATTTGAACTGGTTAGTAGTGTAACGCTCTCCCGCTATTGTTGTTGTTTTTGCTGTTTTGTTGCATTTAAAACAGCATCGACATTAAAGAGTGTCTCTGTTATTTTTTTCAATTTTTTTTTATTTTAATGAAAGGAAAAGTTGTTTGCAAAACTTTTTCTATTATCACGATTTAATAGCAACAACAAACTATTTACTATTACTGTTAAACAAAAAAAAATAACAAAAATGCATTACATAGATAACAACTAGCTGAGGCAGCAACAGTAATAAATATCAACAAATATTGCATATAAATACTCGAATTCGTACTTGTATAACTTGCCACTTGTAACTTGAAACTATTGCCCAATATTTGTGCACCACTCTACAAAATCGCAACACTAAAATACACACTACACTCACTCTCAAAATATGGGTTAACGACATTTAAACACTTCAGCGTGTTTTTCAATAAACATACATACATACATATATTTTTTTTTTTTTTTTTAATTTTTTGATTTTTTGTTGGCCAATGGAGTAATCACAAGAGTGAGAGTTTGCAGGGATGTCTTTATTTATAAATCATATGAGCTGTTAGTTTTCTTATAAACAAATTTTATTATTTCTTTTTTTTAAACTAAACTTTCATTGATTACATTTAGCGTAAGAAATGTGAACAAATTTTAATAAACTGACCAGACGCTCAGTTTTATAGTTACAGCGTTAGTTGGTCTCTTGCAACTTGAACGTTATGAAAGTGAAAATTTCGTTTGCATTAGATTCACGATCAAATGTAAGTTTATTAGACATATGCTGATGTTGTCACATGTTGTATTTACTTGTGCAACTTACTTGTTAAAGTTATATTAGGGTGTTCCTTGGGTAAGTTTTGAGGTAAAGCTTATAATATCAAATAGAAATAAACGAGTTGAGGGCTTCAATTTGGTTCATATTCCGAAAACACTAATTTTTTAAATAGTTTTGATATTTAAGTTTGTTCATGATTTATTATTTAAAAATTAGTAAATTGGGAGGAAACAAAAACGACAAGGCATCGTACCTGACCCATACCAAATTTGTTAAAACTTAGTATACGTTTTGAAGTAGCTCATTTAATTCCTAAACCCTATTAAAACACAACTTTAAAATCTATACAGAAGTATGCCATAAAGACATTCTGGCTCCGCATCTTATCGCCAGTGCACAGTGGCTTAGAAACTTTTTTTGGAAATAATTCGGTATCTCGGGAACTAGGGGAGATATTGTTACGAAATTTCACATGGTTGGAGCTGAGGTGCTTTCGAGTTGATTTACATTTGTTAAGCTTCCTAGCGCTAAGTTGGTCACCTCGGGTCTCAAATTTTTTTTCGGGTCTCATCATTTAACATTTGGTCAGATTAAGCTCTAAGAAATTGCGTTTGTAATAATTTTTAATACTTATCTTGAAGTATACTTTGGTGAAGTATATACGATTAGGATTCACTGTCATTTCACTCAAGCGAATTTTTAACTTAAAATTAAAAGTAATTTTTGTCTGTTTTTTTAAGTTATACGAAAATTTTAAAATTAAGTTTTTCATGTTTTTTCTCATTGATTGAAACAAAAAGTAGTCGGATGAGGCACGGTCTGGACTATAACTGCAGGTATTGCTTGCCCCTTCTCATGATGGAATATTACGGTTTCATGTTTGCCGCATATTCTGAACGTTTTTCGGCCAATACTAGCTTCAAACGAATCAGTTGCGTACGGTACAGGTTCCCTCTGATGGTTGCGCTAGATTTCTACAGCTCGTAAAAGATAGGACGGTTTTAGTCCCATATAACCTTAGCGCCGTGGATATTTGGCTTTGCTGTCTATTCGGCTGTTTGGCGAAAATATAATTTTCTTTTATAGCGTTGAAGCAACATTTCAGACATGCAAAATCGTCTTTCAAGGACTCTCAGCTTCAATTCTTATGGTACCCAATTTTCCTGCTTTTGGATGAATCCTGCTGCTTGCAAAAGTTTTGAAATTACTGATTGAGTAGCTCCCAATAATTTAGCAAGCTCTGGTTGAGTAGTACAACAATCTTCATGGATTAATGCCTCCAATTATTGGTCTTCAATCATTTTTGGATGGTCTGGGCGATCTTTGTCTTCCGTGTCAATATCACCACTTCTGAACCGCACAAACCATTTATTCCACATTGAAGTCGATGAAACACATTCACTATAAGCTTGGGTGAGCAATAGGTGTGCTTTAGCAACACTTTTTCAAATTAAAGAAGAAAAGCAAAACTTCCCGCATAAGACGCTTTGTTGGAAAAAAATTCGTTTAATTTTCAAAGCAAAAAGAAACTTTGTTGTTTACACTATAATGTTCAATAACTAAGTGAGGATAAGTGAGAGATATGCACCCTTCAAAATCACATATAAGTTATTAAAAACAAAAACCGCATTCTAAAGATACGCTATCTATTGTAAGTCCCTCATTTTTAAGTCATATACACAATATTTGCAAAAGTAAAAATTTATCTTATGGCATCCTTTGAATCTCATTTCCAATTGTGGCATGTTTTTCCCAATTGCATAAAATAATTTGTATGAAAACAAAGTACAACAATTTAGTACATGAACTTCGAGATATCCTTCTTCAAAAAATACTAATCGTACTAATTATGCTTTTGCTGATTATATCAAACAACTTTCATGGATTAATTATAAAAATATACACAAAAAACCTAAATAGAAATTTTCTAATATTTCCCTAAATTTCAATTATCTTGAGAACCTCCCATGGAGCAATTCTGATTTGTTTAATGTTTTTCATAGAGCAATTTTTTTATCGAAGTTTTTATTCTAATTAAAAAAACTATTTTTGAAAAGAATTTATTGATTTCCTATCCTAAAATTCTTAGGATCATGAGAAGCAAGCTAGTTAAAATTTAGTTGTTTAGTATTCGTTTTTGAAAAGATAGCCGGATTTTATTTTTTAGTGTTTAAACACAGAATTTATTTTCTTAAGGGACTCCCAAATATTTGTATGCAAATTTAGCACTGCAGTCATTCTCTTATATATATTATATGAAATAATAATTTATAAATTTATTAAACACTCACACAGACTCTGTTTAATAAAAGTAAACTTTTTATCGTTTGTTTGCTAAAATCTTCAATGAAAGTGAAAATTTATTACTTTAATAACAACGAATTTTGTTTGCTTAAATTGTGTAAATGTGAATCATTTATTGTACAAATATAATGATGATTTTAACAGAAATTTCGAATTTGAGATTATTTTCTTTGTTTATTTCTTTTTTTTTTTGGCAATTTAAGTCATTTATTGCGAAAAGATAATAACTTCTACGTGTAATTGAAATTATAATAATCCTCTTATACGAGTAATTACTTTATTTCAAAGAAGAAATAAAATGTTTTATTGCTGGCAATTGTAGCTATTCGCAGCAGTATTCTATTGCAGTTTATGGCAACATTTATCAAACACGATTAATCAATTATTAAATGTATGTATGCTAACGTGTGTCCCCCCCCTCCCAAATGCCCGTTTGTCTACAGACAAGTGGACAGAACGTGAATGATGTCAATGTCATGTTAATGAGATTTACAGTAGAGTTTTAGTTTTAGTTTGAGTTTTAAATATAAATTATGGTCATGGCTGGTGTATTTTGTATTTACGAGTATGTTTCAAATATTAAGATATCATTTTTCTATAGAAAATTCTGAGGTTTTTAATAAAACAAAAAGTGAAAATGAAATCAAATAAAAAAGAATCGTCTGTCAAGCCGACCATATAATACTGAGTATATGTGCAAATCATTATGGGGGGGACGTGAAATAATGAACCGATTTCTCCCGGCTTCGACCCTTTGTTGAAAAAAATTTATGTGTTAAATTTGATAAAAAATATTTGTAAAATTTTAACCTGTACTTTTCATACAAGGTTTACATGGATTGCCAGCCAGAAGAACTGAAGGAACTCGTTTACTTAGAAAGTGATTTTGAAGTTGTTGTACTAATATTTATACCCTCCCCACTATGGTGGTGTTTGGTATAATAACAAAATAAAGTAATAATAATAATATTTTCCTTTATCTTATTTGAAACTGAAAATAAACAATAAGAAATCATGTATTTAAAATTGAAGTATTTAAAATAATTTGGTCTGTTCAATAAATAATATTCTTTAATCAATTCAATTTGTCATAAATGTCAACAGACCAGTCAGTCATTTGACTGGCAGCTGTCAACTTTTTATTCAATTGTCATTTGGTATGTATGTCTACGCTTTTGACAGCCATTGTAAAATAATAAATTACACGATTTTTATAGAAATAATAAAACAAATGGTCAATAGAGTAAGAATTGAAAGTCTTAGGTATTAAAGAAAGTAAAAGGAATAAACAATAATCAAAGAATCTTACATAATAATGAAAACAGCAATAAAAAAAAATTATTTGCAATAAAACGCAAATCCATATAACATATTAATTATTTACAGGCCATAAACCAAGAAAATATTAGCAAATATATCTACAAAGTGATTGATTTTTTTTTTAAGAAACAAATTTATATTTATACTCGTAGCTATAACTAATTGTTGCCAACCCTTAAGCTCTGTATTTGCATTAAATTTTAAACAATTTTAATCTACCTTCATTAAATTATTATAATAATTTACCAATACAATACTTACATACATGTATGTACATACTACTAAACCTTAAAACAAAGCCATAACTAACTAAAGTATTTTAAATTATATTAAGTTGTCAGTTATCACTGCAGGCAGAGAGTTGTTACTTGCAAGAAACGAACGAAACATTGATTAAAGCCCAACACATTCATTCTCATTCATTTTCATCATCACCCACAAGCTTCACACACACCTAAATAACCAAAAATCTGTAGCACAACAACAATAATAAATATACAACAAGTCTGTCTGTCAGTCAGTCAAACAGTCAGTCATTTAGTGTTTGTTCGGTTAAATCATGTAGGCTTTAAATTTAATTAAATTACATAATTGATAAACAATTACGTATTATGTTTAAATATACTTCAGTAATTTAAAAACAAAAAGAACAACAACTACTACTCGTACAGAGCCCCAGATGGATGATGTACAGTGGGGTGAACAAATGAGCTATATGTATTCATTTATTTGAATTTTTTTTGTTGATGAAATTGAAATGAAAATAGAATCACTCGCTTTTTAGCTTTTTGAATTACTAAACAACTTCTGAGGAAGTCGTTATCATGTTAAAGTAATGCAGTAAATAATGTAAATACATTATTAAATAATGCAAAAGCTTTTGCTGATTGAGTATATTTTGGAAGATGAATATATAGTTGTTTTGGCTGCAAAAAGAATTATAAGTATGTAATTTTTAGAAAAAAAAAATCAATTATTAGACCATTCGATAGCTTCATAAATCTATTAATTTCCATTTTACTACAAATGACACTTTCAAGTTTCGATGGCTTTCATAAAGAAAAACACATAGACCTATTTGCAGAAAACGTTAATGAGGGCGCTTGTATTCAATAAGGGCAATATACATATATTCACCTTTTAGAATATAACCCTTCGATATATTAAAACAATAAGTATTTGAATGATTCAAAGATAATGGAGTCGATACAGCCAAGTCCATCTTATAAACATGTTTGATACATCAATGTATCATAAATGGCCGAGATATAAACAAAAACCACGATTTTCACGATTTGCTTTCAGGTAATATTTTTTTTTCGAAGATTTTTTTTTTTAATATTTATCTTAAAGTATACTTTGGTTCATGCAATCTTGCTTAATATTCTAATTAGAACTATCAAAGTCTGTGACTTGTTCACAAAAGAAAGAAATTTAGAGCGGTCAAATAGGGCGATCTTGAAATCGACAAAACGATACGTAAGACGATGTCCATCAAAGCACCATTATGTTTGAACCACATTTCCAATTTATCAATTTGTGATACTAAAGTCGAGTTGATTATGATTCTATACCGCTCACTAGTCACAGTAATCGTGTTTTCCACGTCGTCCTAAAAAAACACATTTTCGTGAATGTTCCATGGATTCTCAGGGGACCAGAGGTAAAATTTTTGTTTTGATCAGAAGATAATATTTCTTTGCGCTTATGATAAATGTCTACTGAATTATTCTTTATGTAAATAGTAAAAAACAATTCACAAAATGGAAGAGTGAAGCATTTTTTTGTTCCCTTAAGCCCATTTTACATTATCTTCGTTAAGTCGTACGTATAGTCTTATCGTCTAAAGGCACCTTTAACAAATCTGACAGTATCCACTACACGCAGAGAAAAACATGATTCGGCATGGTTACGGCAACTATATTGTGTTCTTGGTAACAATATATTGTTGTCGTGCACAAATAATAATTATTTTAATCTATAATATTTTAGTTACTGTAAAAATGTTTATGTTCATCGCAATAATACAATAAATTTGAGTATGGCTCACCGAAACATAATTATTTTTAAAGCAACTAAATAATGATAAATATGTGAACATATCATTAAGTGTTAAGTTTCTATATGTGTACTAATGGAATGTTTAGGATGCAAACAAAATTTGTACTTTTAATAATATTTTTTTCTAACTATTTGTAGAATGCTTTTGCATTAGTGTTACAGCTTAGACAATGTAATGTTTTTACAAGTAAAGTTATGGGTGTCTGTAATTCTCATTCGCTCTATAGTTTTATTTGTATAATATCTTTAGCTTTCCTAAAACGAACAACAATATATATCAGTGAATTTATCAATAATATATCTGTGAAATTTTTTCAAAACAACTTAAGTGAAATTTTCAGGAGAACGAAAGAACTGTTCGATAATTATTTGATTATTTGTCCTTAACAAATTTGGAAAGCTTTGTGTAATTCTTTGAGAACATTTAACATTTAACAAATAATAAAATAATTATCGATCAGTTCAACGGTATTTACGCTCTCCTCAAAAATATTAAAATTCCACTTAAGTTGTTTTGTCAAAATTGCACAGATTTAAATTGAAAATTTAGCACATAGAAATTAAAACATAATTAATAAAATTAAATGTTGTATTTCCAACAATAACATTTAATGACAACATGATTACGTTGGATAATAATATGATTTCATTGGGTGATACTATGATTTGGATCATAAGATGATTTGGATCATAAGATGATTACTTTAGGAAATATTATGAAGTAATATTACGACTATATTTGATCATAATATGATATTCTATGATACTATTGTAATAATTACCATATGTTTGGAGAGCAATCATAAATCTTATCATAATATGTTGCTTTTAGATTATGTTTAACGCAACCATGTTTTTTCTCTGAGATTTAAATGGTAAATTCTCATTCGCAGCCATTTAAAAATAATTTGTTTGTGTTATATTGCTGAGAGAGGATTTATTAGAGAACATTTTAGGTTAGGAGTTGAGAGAAACAGAAAAGAAACAAACACAAATAATCTAGATGAGTGATTAATAATTTATTTTTTTCGTAAAGGTCAGCTTGTGACTTTTATTTGCGAACATAAAATATAAATCGCAGAAATTAATTTGATGCAAATCAATGCTTAGATATATTAAATTTATAAATCATTGAACGTAAAATTTTTTGACAAAAATTTACAATTGTTTTTTGAAATTACATTACTTCATATTCATCATATTTTTTTATAATTTGTAAAACAAATTTGTTATTGTATGCAAATAAAAGAGAAGTAACAGTTATTAAGATCAAGAACAAATGAATTGTTTGCCTCACATCAAATTATTAAAAAACAACAAAAACTAATAAAGGTTATACCACACCATGTAAATAAAAATAAATTTATAACTGTTATTTTGAGTGATTTATTTTTATCACAAAAATATAAATCACAATTTCGGTTTTTTGATATATGGACGAGTTATTTTCGATCTCTGGTATTTACAGATCTAGCATCTTCCGATTCGGATTTGATAGTGGATTGCATAATTCACTGATATTTAATTATTTGTTATGTGTTTTCTGCACTGCAAATTTAATAAGTTTCTTTACTTTAGTTTCCCTAAGTAGTCTAAAGTGCAGCTTATTAATTTAAGCTTCATTTTAATTTCACTTTAAAGAGTATAACTGAATTGAAATATTGAAAATACTTAAAATAATCGTTACTAAAAATATATACTTCATATCGAAATCAGTTGGAATCGGTCTTGGAACTGAAAACTTTAAGGGGCCCATAGACACATACTGCTCATGCTCATGCAATAAGCATGTGTTGGTAAATTTTAAATTTTTGTTTATGTATGCGACACACAGACAATGCAGTATGAAAAATCAAAATAGTTTTGATTTTGAAATGAACTCGTACTGCTGACAGTTGTTCAAATGAACAATATACATTTTTTCATTTTTATGAAATATAATTTTTAAATTTGACGTTTTAGTTACTGAAAAATAGAAAATAATATTTTTTTTTGTTCTCAAACGCATTTTTTTAAATGATGATTGATAGGTGTGTAGTAAAATATCAATCACACACGTATACGAAGGGTTCATCGGCAGTATGTGTCTATGGGCCCCTTTAGATTTTTATTCGGTTATTATTTTGTTTTTTACAATATTTTAATCAGTAAGAAAAACAAGTAAGAATGTATAGTCTGGCAAGCCTGACCATATGATACCCTACACCGAGTATATGATTATAAAGAGTTTTATTTTGATATGAAACTTCTTTGTATTGAATCTTGTTTGAATAACAACTTTTTTAAAATATTTATACTCTATAAAGTGATTTTCCGAAGTGGGCATTATATGGGGGCAATGACTCATTATGGACCGATCGTCACAGAATATGGTGGGATGATTTGCGTATACATGAAACATATTTGTGTTAAATTTTATATGGATACTAATATTTATGCACATTAATGAAATTTTCTAGAATGGTGCTATGGTACATTGTATCCCGATCGGTACTAAATGTGGTAGTACGAGTTTAGCTTATATAAAACTTATTTGTGCTGAATTTGGTTTGGATATATTTATAATTAAGCTATTAATAAGAGCTTAACTATTTTTAGATAGGGCAGTTGTATGGGGGCTATGAGAAATAGTGGACCGATGCGGAATTATCCTTAAAATTGCGACCTGTACTTTGATTACAAGATTTACATGGACGGACAGACGGACGGACGGACAGACATAGCCTAATCGACTCAGAAAGTGATCCTGAGCACCTTACAAACATCAGCAATATCCCAATATACCCACCCCACTATGGTAGTGTAGGGTATAAAAATTAAAATTGTTATAAGGATATTTGTACCCGCAATACTGCTGTGTTGGGCCAGTACATACAAGTTTTTAAAGAATACAGTTTTCCTTTTAAGATAGAGTATAATATACGTATGCTTGTTATAATTGATCAATATTAATCATACGCTCACATGGTTCATGCAAGCATTTGTTAAAAGGGATTCTTCTAAATTTTTATTAAAATCCGACACTAATTCATGAAGAAAGGAAAAAATCTAACATATTTTTTATTTATAAACAATTTATTGATATTATATTCTACTTTGTTTTCTCAAAAAAATTTGTTTTTTATGAATTTGCTTCATAAAGAAAAAAGCATTTGTTAAAATGAATTTCTTTTTAATTTAAGTTATTAAAAAAATTATATTTTTAGGAAAAAAGTTGAGCATTTTTCATAACTATGCAGATTGAACTTCCAGAATTACTTCTGAAGATAATGGCGGAAAATTTTGGCAAGTAATTGAATTTTTAATTCAAATGATATTTATGAAAAGTTTCATATTATAAACCACTGTATCCATATAATTTCCATAAATAAACGTATTAAAACAAAAAAACAAAAAACTTTTATATTCATATATTCGTGATGTCCTTTCATCATGTATTTCATACGAGGAGTAAGGATATATTTATGTGTGTGTATGTGCGTGTGTAAGTGAGTATACGTGAAAGTATATAATTCAGAATAATATTCCTACAGACAAATACAAACTTCTCTGAATGTATGAGTACACAGCTACAATATAAATACACAGTCATGGAGTTAACCACACGGAATATTCACATGTACATGTGAACATCCAAACAGATTCATATAAAATATATTCCTGTTGGTTTGGTTGTTGATAAAAACCGCACGCAGTATGCCTGCTGCTGCTGTTGTCCTTTCTTTCAGATTTGTTGTTGCTGGCGTATTTTTTTTGTTCCTTAAACCCCAAACAGATTTTTCATGAATGAATTAATGTATGAGAAAGAACGAGCCAACAACGTACGAATGAATGAAATGAAAGTGTCTGGATTCACGTGATTTATGAACAATTTACTACAATAACACTGAGATTTAATTTTTTTTTCATTGTTGTTGTTTTTTTTTTGCGCTATTGTAGCTGTTGTATGTTGCCATATTTTTTTTCTTTCTTTCTTCAACACAACCACATTAAGAGGTTTTCAGAAGAATGATGGAGGAGGAGGAAGGTGGAAAAAAGTTAAAAAAAAAAAATTCATCAAAATGAAGAGCTAAAGAATTGAGCCATGTTGTTGGTGGGTTTGTTTTGTGTTGCTGTTTTTGTTGTTATTGTTTAAGTTCTGCCCGATACGTGTTACATTTTAATGAGTTATTTTTTGTTGTGTTTAAAAACATAAACAAAATGTAGCGCATGTTGTTGTTGGTATATTTGTGTGTTTGTTTTAAATGCAATTTAACGGAAAAATATCAACAAACTATTTTGCCGTGATACGTTTGAAATGCAATCAGGAAAAATGCCAGAGGTGTGGGAACTAATTTTTAGAATCTTATTTAATTTTGATTTTAATATTTTCAAAAATATAAAACAAAAATTGTCGGTCCTAATACGCATAGCATGCGAATGGGGGTCGGAAGGAAGCCTTCTTGTTATTTTTATTTTAAATAAATTTTTAAAAGAAAATCTCATTAAAACCTCAAACAGTTTAATTTATTAATAATATTAATTTAAAAATATGTATCTATGTATTTCACATAAATCTATTAAATTTTGTGTTTCAATTCACACCTGCCATCATTATTTTGAACTTTATTAACTCGACTCTCTTTATAGTCAATTATGGTTAATGAAGATATTTCTTTTTTTTTCAAATTTTATATGAACAAAACTTAATTGAAATTCATTACAAATCTTTGCAAAATGACACAATTACAACTGATTGTTTAATGTTGTTGCTGCGGTTGATAGTCTGTTAGTTGGTTGCTTCGTTTGTCAACATCTATTGTAGGTATACAGTTTTGTAGACTTAAGAATTTTTAAAATATATTAAATATTTTTTTATAATTTTTAGTTTTAAGTATACATACTTTGTTGTATAAATTATAATGTACACAAAATTTTGTTGTGAAAACGAGTCACGTCGGTGCGAACATAATTTTAGTAAATTATAACACAAAATTAGAGTTATAAAATATTTGTTTAAAAAATGTGAACAGTGGACAACAGGGTGATGGTTAGTAATGGGGACAATGGGGTTTTTAAGTGAATTGTAGTAAAGACTTATAGTTTTAACAATATTGAACTCATATAACACATAAAATAAATAGTTTAAATCTAATAGCGGATCTCTAAGAGAAAAAGTATTAAAATCAATATATGAGAGTGCTATACATATTCGAATGACAAATCTATTATACCTCATCTAAGTATACTTTAAGAGTAAAATAAAGTTTTTTATGGACGCAATCAAATTATAGACCTATTCTAATAAAAAATGGATTGAAGAATAATTCAATTATTTAATACATTTTTTTAAGCTATTTCGATTTGAATTAAAGAAAACTTGAATGATACAAAAAAAAAAAAAAAAATTAATTCTATACAGAATGATTTACTAATGAATGAATTCAATACCTTTGAAGTACTGAGGATTTAAGTTTATAAGTAAATTTGTAATGAATTATTTTATGGAAAAGTTACGAAAATTAAAGAAAACTTGAATGATTCAATAAGATTCAATACGATTGAAGTACTGAGGAATTAAGCTTATGAGAAATTCGAAGATATAAAATTTATATTCATTTTGAAAATTGAAATACAAATTAATTATTACGAACCATAGAGAAAATATACACAGAGCGGAAACTAGAAAAAACGCAAACACTGTTGTTTTTGCTTTCAAATAGTTTTTTTACTAATACTTTCTCACCACTTAGGTTTCTGACAACAGGGTTAGGTCTTTCACAGGAGAGTTTCCGATCTATGTGTATTTATCTGCCAACATTAACTGTAAAAGCTGCTAACATGTATATGAACTTTAAGACTGCCCAAAAACTCTGGAAATGGAGCCCTTTAGTTTTGTCCGTTAGATAAATCATGAAGCTTCTAGAATATGGCACTTTGTGTATAAATATATACAGCAAGTAGCAGTGAGTTTTTGGTTAATCATCGGCGCTGTTAGAGTAAAGATCATCTGCATTAACAGTGCATTCTTGTACATTATAAAGCGTGTAATATAAGTATGTGTATTGAAATAGAGACTATTTAAATTGTTGTATGAATTTAAATATATAAAAAGTTCTTACAAATGTTAAACTGCAATCAAAAGAACGGTTTATTTAAAGGAAATAAATCACATTTTTTAAAGGTAAAAAGGTAACAATATATATATGAGGTCTTAAAGAAATTTTCAAATGGAATAGTTTGGTGAAATTATTGAATTTGTCATCAAGTAAAAGAGATATATCCAGATGTGCCTTATATACACTTCACCAATGTATACTTTAAGAGAAAGAAAACAATAAAAAAAAGAAATTGGTGGAAAAAAAAAAATGGTGGAAAAACTATTTTTCCCGATTTTTAATCATTGTCTACGGTGTTATACACGTCGTTGGAAAGGTATTTGAAATGTCTATCATTAGATATCCATATCGTATATGTTAATAACTTGTAATCCAGATATAGATGCAAAAAAAAAATCACAAATCGAGGAAGTCGTGTTGTTTGGCCTAAATCTCTTACATTTTTTTACAACATTTTTTTACAACAGCAACCGTACCAGGACTATAGGACAATTATGTATGTAAGTTATTTGGGGGCTTCGGAAAGTTGATTTCATCAGACAGGCTGTTATGGCTACATTGACTCCGCTTTTATAACGATTCAGAATATATGTTCTTTATAGGGTCGCAATTGAATACTGAAGAAATTACAAACGAAATGACAAAATTATATGTACATATGCCACTTTACTGCACAATTTTTCATTATTCCAAATTAGTGAACTTAGACACAAGAGATTAATAAGTGAATATTTTGATTCAATAAATGATTCTATTTGAATTTTCTAATCCAATGAACCTATAAACCATAAAATAAAATATACTTAAATAGAAGAGTTACTGAGTGACAAAAAATCTAACTCTGTTGTCAAAAACTTAAGTCTTGCAACAACAAAAAACATGTGATTTAATATTTGTTGTTGTTGTGTCAGACATAAAATGATTTTACTCTCATCTTATTTTCAGTTGCGCCTCTAGTTCTACCCTATGCTATAAACATAAAATAAAACACTTACACGCATACCTAAATTGGAGCGGAAGGTGTTTTTTACTTGTCAAAAATTCGTATGCCCATGCAACGCGGCGGCAATTGAAAAATCCGATTTAAACAGCGCTTTTAATAGTGAAGTTAGTTGCAAAACACAATAAATGTAAACACTACATATAAAAGGAGAAACAAATATGCAAGAAACTCATTTTTCAAACTTTAATATTTAGTTTTTTTGATAGAATTTTAGTTTACAAATCACAAAACAAAAATCAGAAACTCCAATACTGCAATGTACTTTATTGTTTAAATAATCCGGGTTGTATATTTATTTTTTTGATAATCTTGTTTTTATTTTTTGACGTAGCGTTGCCGCTCTTATTTTGGTATGACATTTCAGCGTTAAAGCTAAGCAGAAAAAACGTTTCGCCTTACGCTTTTATTTAGGTAGGCCTGTTATATGTTATGCTAAGTAGAGCAGGAACAAAGAATGGTTCTTTTAATTTGTTCTGAGGTTGTACTAGTACATTTTTTAATTTTTCTAAATAAACAGGAATTAGTTAAACATCATCCTGAGTGTTTAGTAATCCATATAAAGGGTAATCAATGGCATTTTTCCCAATAGTACTTTCTGATCTTGTTAAATTAATGAGTTAAAGAACCAGGAATTTATGGAACTCAATATAATAAAATTTAGCACGTATGTTACTGGGTGAATAATAAACAAACTAATGAGGGACTTAGTGGTACTTTTCGTACTTCTAATGGTACTTTTTAGTTTTTTTCTTACCAAAGAATATATAAACTTGATAAGAGTGATATAATCCTAAACGTGCTCTAGAGAATTAGCGGGATAAATCTAGTTAGATTTAACAAACAAAGCCAATTGCTTGTTTTTGTATAATTTTGTTGCCATTCATTTGTGTTACACTGTACATGCATGCGTACATGTTTCAAAAGTATTTGGTATAAGTTATGATTTGTATGGTAAAAACATTGTTGATAAAAAAGTTTTACAAACTAAATGTTTTGTTACGAAATATTTTAATGAAATTCACTTTAAGCGCCGAAAACTAGCTATAGTAGTAGATTAAATTTAATTTTAGAAATTCACGAAAAGAAAATGAAATCTTTAAATAAAATTGTTTATAAAATGGACTAAATGTTAGAGGTACAATGATAAAAATAAGATTGCAGATATTCAAAATGGAAACTTCTCAGTAAATTCATCAGAGATGTTATTACATGGTTCCGTTTATGGAATAATATCAGTGGTCGGCTCTCATATCCACCAGAGGCCATGATAGGCTATTTAAATGTAAACAAACAAAAAGTATAATAAATAGCTAGTCAGCCTACAACAGAGTAAGAAAGTCTGTCATTTGTTTAAAATTTAAAAAAACTCAATGAAATGTATTCGAACTAAATTTTTTTTAGTTCTATTTTATATTTTTTTTATACGTCATTAATTAATATTTTCAACCATAAATCGCGATAATCTAAATGTTAACGTAAATTTCTTTTCAAAGAATATCCATTTTATACGATTTTTTTTATATTGTTTGAAAGAAAATCATGTTTCGTGATAAATTTTGCTCCATAACACAACAAGTTCATGTCAGACATCGTCGAACTAACTCACAATTTCTGAAAACCATCATGCATGAGGAACAACAAATGAAGGACGTTAGAGCTCAAGAAATTCTAATGACTGCAGAAAATCCCATGGTGAAGGAACAGAAGCTAAGTAGCCAGTTATGTAGTGAATTGCACGGCTTAGAAAGGGAGAAATTTCTAGAGCAAACACGTAAAACTTTGCTGCATCAAAATGAAGATGAAATAAGACTCCTAGATACACAAATAAAAAGAGCGCACATACAAAGAGAATTGGCCGAACAAAAAGCTTTAAAGGAGAAAAAGGCAAAAGAGGATTTAAAAGCTCGTCTAGAGGAAAATAAACTTTTTGAAGAAGAATGCCAAAGAAATAAGGAAATTTCTCGGGATGAAGAAATCAAGAATTTACAGAAAAAGGCAGCATTTCGCCAAGATATTTTAAAGCAAATGCAAGAAAGAGATAAAAAGCGACAAATGGAAAGAGAAATTATACAAAAGGAACGTGAAAGCATGAATAGACTTTTTGAAAGCTTTCAGCTAGAAACCGATAAAGAGAGGCAATACATGCTACAGCTTAAGAAGGCAGCAAAAGAAGAAAGAGATGAATATCTAAGACAAGTTAAACTTTATAAAAGTCAACAAAAACAAGATGCTCAAGAGGATCATAGAAATTATATGGAAATGATACGCCAACGAGATGAAACCGAAAGATTGCGTATTGAAAAGCGTAAAGAAAACACCATGAAGCGAGCAGCTGTAAGTGAATGTATTGGAAAACAAGTCTATTATTTAGAAATGGAAAAGAAAAAACATAATGATCTTTTCCTGGAGCTGCTGATCGAAGAGCGTTTGGCTAAAGATGATGAACGCTATAAAATGAATTTAGAAAAACAATTACAAACTGCCAGAACATTGCATGATGATTTCCAAAGGTCACGTTTAGTACGCCAACAAGAAAAACTATTCAGGCGCAAAGAAGAAATTGATGTGGTTAATGATCAACTTAAAATGTTTCAGGAGCAGGAACGTAAAGAATTGGAAAAGAAAAACTTAAACTTACTAAAGAGCAGGCAATACTGTCAGGAATTGTTGCATACAATTGAGAATAAAAATCGCCAATTGGAATTTGAAGCTTTACAAAATAAACAAGAATATGAGCAGCAATTGGCATTGCAGCAGAAACGTCGACAAGATATAGAAACAGAAAAATTACGTTTATTGCGAGCAGAACCTTTAGAGATTCTAAAATTCTTACCAGTTAAGGCCATAAGTGATACGCATCGTTTAGCATTGGGACTTACCTGTAAAGAAACAAAAGAAAAGGTTTAATTATTAAATTTGAAAATAAAAATAAAGTTTTTAAATTGAAAAAAAAAAAAAACACTGGATTTATTTGCCAAAACCGCTGCAAATGTGTTTATGATATATAAGCCAGTATATTTGTATTGTCATAATTTCTAAAAGAACATCTAAGTAAGATCTTTTAGTTATTTTTCTTTTTTGTTTTTTGCAAAAGCTCCAAAATATTATACAATATGTATAATATGTCTGTATATAAAAAAATTGTTCATCAACATCATCTTTGCTGTCGTCTTTGTCGTCATCCTCAATATTTCTATGTAGCAACCTCATTAGTGCCACAAACACACAAATGTATTGTACAAAAAATAGCAGTTGTAATTACCAAGGCAATAACCTTTTTCTGTGTAATCTTAAAAATATTTCATTCGTTTTTTTTTTCTTGCTCATTTTTGGGATTTCTTTAGCAAAATTTCTGTTATTTTGATTATTATGTATTTTTTTCTGTTGTATTTTTTTGCCAAATTCTTAAAAATAATGTAGTTTCAATATTTTTTGCTGCTACTTTGCTGCTTTGTAACAATGATTTTTGTATTTTTTTTTTTCTTATTTATTTTATTTTCTTAAATACAGTTTTGCGTGCGTTTATAATTTGTAGGTATTCACTGGGAATTATTTAGTTTTTAATAATGATTTAAAAAATTCCGAAAAATTTAGTAAAAACTTAAATTAACAGAAATATTTTTGTTATTATATAAGAAAAACCGTTAGATTTCCTGTTGTAGCGGTTTTGAGATTTTTGAATTAAAAACAGTTTTGGAATATTTTTAAGTTTTTAATAAACTTATATAGAAGTGAGTAATATGGTAAAATGGTGCAAGGAAATTAAATAATACATGTAAACTTTTACAGTCATAGATGCGACAACGACTTTTCAGGAGAACAAGTAATTACATGAAAGTTACTTACAGAAAACAGATTCTTGGTGACAACCAAATTTGTTACTAATGATTGGGTTCTTTCAACAGAAAGTCAATTGATAAAGATACATTAATATTTAAATAACCAGATTTCTGTCAATCTATTTAAAATTTAGAAAAATTCGTTCATTCGTGGCAACATATTTGGTACAAAAAAAAAAAAAAAAAAAATAAATACACATTATTCTCTTGCATTCTGAGCACATGCTAAAGCATTTTGCATAAAACTCGCGATTTGTTTTCTATAGAAAACTATGAAACTCTAATTTCTGTATTCAGCGATCAGTTTGCTACTGAAGAATTTGCGATCAGCTTTCTTTAGATATCTCTGCGATCAGTTTCCATTGAAAGCTCTGACAAGTTTCTATTAGGAATTGTGATATTTGTTTTCTGCAGAAAATTTAGCCATCAGTTTTTATACCCTTCACCTTCGTGAGAAGGGTATATATAAGTTTGTCATTCCGTTTGTAATTTCCACAATATAACTTTCTGACCCTATAAAGTATATACACTCTGGATCCTTATAGATAGCGGAGTAGATTTAGCCATGTCCGTCTGTCTGTTGAAATCAATTTTCTGAAGATCCCAGATATCTTCGGGATCCAAATCTTCAATAATTCTGTCAGACATGCTTTCGAGAAGTTTCCTATTTAAAATCAGCAAAGTCGTCCATAAATAAAGAAGATATAGCAAAAATCCGAGACAACATCTATTTTTTTGGCCTATTTTTGATCTATATCTCGATTACTAAGTCATAAATATAGACAACATGGATATATAATGGATATGAAAGTCCATTGCAACGATGTATATAAGGCTATAGTAAGTTAAGCCTACAATGGGTCAAAATCGCGAAAAATATTTTTTAAATCGATTTTTTTTTTCACAAAAAACATTTTTTTGTCATGAATTTTTTTCACAATAAATTAAAATAAAAAAATTGGAAAAAACTTTTAAAAATAATTTCGAAAAAAAAATTTTAAAAATTCTTAAAAAAAAATTTTTTTAATTTTATTTCAAAGTATAATTTGGTGAAGGGTATATAAGATTCGGCACAGCCGAACATACCTCTCTTACTTGTTATTATTAAAAACTTTGGAGATGAGTTTTCTGAAGAAATATTTGGTGATCAGTATTCTATCAAAAACTATGCGAGCAGTTTTAATTTAAAAAACTTTACGATCAGTTTTCTATAGAAAACTTTGAAATCTTATTTCTATAGAAAACTTTGGTGTTCAATTTTCTGTTGAAAACTATGGCGAACAGTTTTCTGTATATAACTTTGGCAATCAGATTTCTGTAGCAAACTTTGACGATCAGTTTTCTATTGAAACTTTGAAGATTATTTTCCTTAAAAACTTTAGAGACTAATTTTCTCCAAAAAGATTGGAAATCATCTTCCTATAGAAACGTTTGGCGATCATTAATTTTCTCTAGACAACTTCGGCGATCAGTAAGGGTTCGATAGAAGACTTTGGCGATCAGTAATTTTCTATGACTTTCAATAGATTTCTGTAGAAAATTTTGCTGATCACTTTTCTATAAAAAAATTTGATGATCAGTTTTCTAAAGATCATTAGTTTTCTATGGAAAATTTTGTATAAGTTGATTTTTATTAAAGTCTTTGGCGATCAGTTTTCTTTCTCACAAAGTTTTTTTTATAGGAAAGCTACCGACGAGTGTCTAGAGTTTTATAATTGTTTTTGTACAAAACTTTTAACAGATTTTGCTGATTTTCAATAGCAAACATTATATAATAATGACAGACATATTATGTGAATTTCTGTAACTTGCTGTTTCTGAGGCCACATAATGGCTTCCAAATTCATACTCAAACAAAGAACATGTTTTCACGGCGAAAATAGCAAAGAAAAATTCTAGTTATATTAAAACGCATCGGACTCCACCGATAGCTAAACAGTCAGCTCTCTTGCTCTTAGCATGGTTCAAGCACATTGTCATTGTGCTCACCAAATTCACAACACTGAGCGGACCTCAAACATTAAAAATCATAAGAGAATCATTATGAAGCTTTATTCGTAGTGAATATCCCCCTTCATTTGAAAAATCATTCAAAATCAGATGAGAATCACTATGCGGTTTTGTGCGTTTGAGTTCATCGCAAGTATATATAAGATATCAACAATATTCATAAAAGGTATCCCTCATCACAAAAACCTTTGTAATTTTTCTATATTCGTCATCATGCCAACTTACACATTGGAAATATCGCTAAAGTTGTTATGTAATAAATCCTCTGTAAACATTTTGCAGAGTAATATGGTTAGTACTCTGTCTTTTACCAAGGAAGTTTCGGTTTTTTCCGTGTCCGATAAATATCTGATCGATTTTGTAATATTTTTCTTTAGTTTTGGAGTGTAGTATTTGTTGATGAGATTCATTATCATTGTAAACCCTCTGGAGAAAAAACTCGTATCCGAAGAAATGAGGCAATCGATCATTGAATTGTCTTCGATACTGATTAAACTTTGTCATAAGGACTGAGATCGAAAAAACCTTAATAGGCGTTTTTCATTAAAACTTTTAACTCAAGTATTATTTGATTTTTTTTGTATCAAGTTACCTTTGTAAAGCATGTCAGTTATTATGTTTAATGTCAATTATATTTGTTGTTAATCTGATTAAAATGACTGACAAAAAAGTTGGCCAAGCAATAAAAGATCTGCCGTCAAACTGATTCCAATGTTATTAAACAGTATCGGGAGAACTTGTCCATTGATAGAAAACCTGGTTCATGTAGAAGAAATGGTTCACATGATGTTTCTAAAGCCAATAAATAGAAAGCATTTCCAAGAGCTCCCAACACATCCGGTAGGAAAGTAGTCCGGTTAGCTCAGTGCTCGGACTATTTGGTACGAAAAGTTAAAGCCGTTTAAAAACATACAAGACTCAAAAAGTTCCTGACAGGAATTCTGCTAAAAATTTAGAGACCAAAGACAAAGCTTTGAAATTGATGTCAAATTTTATACAAAAACAAAAAGTTCTTGGCAAGACAAACAATATGCAGTTGCGTCAAAAAAAGCCAAACATTTGTTACAAAGGGCTCTATAAATACCGAAATTTACATCTTGTTCAAAGAGAATTGAAGAGCACACTCTTGGTAGATTTTAAAAGGATTTTTATTAACATATATGTATGTTAAGATGTTTTCGATCTAAGTCCTTACTTCGAATAAAAAATGGAAAATAAGTATATGCTCTTGCTCATCTACCATTTCTTCAACGGTTCTGCAAATTTGATATCCATTGGTAGGCATTTCTACAGGTTTGGAAACCATAAATATTCACTCAGGTCTAAATCCGGAGAATACGGTGGATGAGGGATTTCTGCCATGGAAACTGCACATGTGTGCACCCATGCGTTTGATGTCGATTGTGAGCAAACGCGGCACCCATATTGCGGAATGCTGTCTCATACCCAAAAGATCATACAAAATTTAAACCACTGAGGCATGTGAGATGCCTATGGCTGCCACAATCTCTTGCACTTTCAATCTCCGATCTTCCAACTCCATATATATCGAGAATTTTGTTCACTTGTTTCGAGTGTAGAAACCTCAACTGGGCGTCCAGAACATTCGGCACCTTCCGTGGTTGTAGCGCAACAACGAAATTCAGAAACCACTTGTTTAACATTGAAATTGATGGTAGAAAAAATAATGCTCAAAAATAATTTTTAAAGTGCATTCGAAATTCCCTTTTATCCATTTTCTTCTCAACACTCGCTGTAGTTTGCTATCAATGGCTATCAAACACAAACTAAATGACGCAGCTTGTTCAAATTTTGACAGGCGGCAACTGACTGGTGACAGGAGCTGTGTTGCCCTTTCAGTGAAGAGTCGGGAAATTCGAAAAGTCACGGACTTATTGACCCGCCTTGTAGCATGAATATAATCCACTCTGGCTTTATACATTATTGTCATTTCCAGTATTTTTTCTTTGATTTAGAGCTACAACCTTTGTTTCTTCACGGCTTGAAAAAAGTATCAGCACTTAAAAACCTGAGTAATTCGTCAGCTATGACGATGCTTTGAGTTTATCCGATCGATTTTTTCTAACAGTTTTTGGAACATCGTTATTTTTTAGATCGTTAGTCATATAAGAATCCAGCTATATTCATTCAGGCACATAATCGAAAGGTTTCGAAAATTAACTGATATAATCGTAAGAACATGCACCATATAAGTCCGTTAGTTCTTCACGGGGCAACCAACTTATTAAAGATCAAAAACCTAGACAGCAAGTGTGGCTCTTACAATAAACAATGGTTTTAAGAAAACTAAATACTAATAGGATTCATACAAAACATTGACTCCGCCTGCCACCACATCAGCATGCCACAATACTCCTCCCCAAACACATAAACTCATAAGTTTATTCAGCATTTATGCAATTATTTGAAAATTGGTTATTTATGATATACAAAAATAATACATAATATAAAAAAAGCATAATAAATATATGCAAGCAATTAAAAAGAAAAAAATACTTGTACGTCACTTTTTCGTTGACTGATGTCTCTGCCTTTGTAAGTGTCTTAAGTGGAAACTCCAACTTGTATGGTTGTCAATGTGCGTATAAAGCCAGGAGGAGAATTGCAAAAATACAAGAGTCATATTTCAAAGATATAATTAAATTTCCACATTGAATTGAATTTTTAAGTTTAGCATAGAGTTCATGTACAGCCCACTTTCCCTAGCGTATAAGTAATAAACATCTAAAAAATACAATATAAAATAAAACCGATTTGCTATTTAAATTAATTCAACACTTTTTAGTTGTCACCTGCCTACAAATAATTTTAATGCAGCAGACTGCAAAAAAATTATGCATCAGGCATTAAGAAACAATGAATTTATTATTCCTATTTTTATGTTGGCTGACTATGTTGGGAATTAATCACATAAAAATGTCAGTTACATGCGAGTATTTAAGTTTTTGACAATTGTGAGGTTTTTTTGTTTTATTTTCATAAAGTAACAATCATCATCATCACATTTAATAACAATACTGGTAATCTGATGTTATCCTCCTATAGTTATTGTTGCATGTTTGCCACCCATCATAGAAAAAAAAATATATTCGATAATTATTATTGTTGCATTTGCAGTACGTAGTGTTGTAACAATGCACAATACAGCAACAACATCATCATATTTCATAGATGCATTCATACGTTTAGTTGTTGTTGTAGGTATGTGTATGAATGTGTAGTAATCTAGTCAATGATTTGCAGCTACTAACTATTGTCTGTTGCAAGCATGTTGCATGCGAAGGGCACTTACTTACTACAACTTATAGTTGCTCAAACACACACATTCACTTCGGTTGCAGCACT
This sequence comes from Calliphora vomitoria, assembly GCA_942486065.2. NCBI lineage: Eukaryota > Metazoa > Arthropoda > Insecta > Diptera > Calliphoridae > Calliphora > Calliphora vomitoria. The sequence continues at coordinate 40,937,430 of OW818031.2, forward strand.
TGTTACTAATGAATATTGTGTAAATCTCATTGTCATAATTAATTGTTGTTGCAACTTCGTTTTCATTTAGCTTTTTTTTCTTCTTGTTTGAGGATTTCTTTAACAAAAATTATTTAATCTTGTTATTTAGTAAAAAGTGTTAAGTAATATTTACAAAAATATTTGTAAACGTGACAAAATGCATGTAAATAATTTAATTACCCAAAAGCAATTGAGCTTAACAGCATTATCACAGTGAGTATTTTCTCCTCTTCAATGGAAAGTTTCTGTGCAATATTTTAGAACTTGCAGCAAGCGGAAAATGCTTTCTTATAAAACTAACTATTATTATAAACACAATTTCAATTTCTACCCAATACCTTTCAGCAAACAATTTATTATTATTTTTTTCTTTGGATTAATAAGTAGAAACTCTATGCTTAATTAATAAAAAAAAATGAAAATTCCAAATAACTTATAATTTCCCTTAGTCATGTCAAATTTTGAACATTATTCTTTGCCTCAAATTACAAACGTTACTAATTCCTAAAAACCATAATATGTTCTCGATCATTTACCACAAAAATGTCATTTTATGAATTCAAACATCAAAAACTATTTTTTTTTCTATTCTTTACTACTTGCTACACTTTTAGTTCATGCAACTAAAATGACAACTCTAATAATCTGTCAAAAGCTCTGAAACTCTGAATGACTTAAATGGCAAAAACCAACGAAATGAAATGAATAAAAATGAAAAAAAAAACAACGTAGTATAATGAATGTACGAGTAAAGGAATCATAATGCAGCAATAAAAGATGAAAAATGAAGTTGTTTTTTTTTTTTCTCTACTGTGTTTAAAATCTAGAACAGAAAAGTAAAAAAATAAAGCAGAAGAGGAAAAAATGTATGTGTGCATAGAAAAACGATAATACCTCTTTTTGAAAAATAATACCTTACATTTGTTATAATTTGCATAAAGACTACGAATAGAAATATGAAAATTATTTAAGTGGTGCATGCATTACAACAGTGTAACCAAAGTTATATAATACAAATTAGAAAATTTTGATTAAGATGTTAAACAATTTTAAATGTTTCAGCAATTGTCTAGCAGAATCATTTAAAGTTTTTAAAATAACATTATTAGAACTAGTGATGTTACAACAACTTCTAGAATAGATTTCTATAACTGAAACAAAAAAGCGTATTTTCCAATTTCTTCGCTTTTTTGAATAATCGACATTTTGTTAATTTATGAAATGTCGACTTTTCAACCTTAATAACATTATTAAAACAAATGACGTTGCAAAAATTACTAGTATTGAGTTCGATAGCTGAAAAAAATATCGACTTTCTTCGGTTTCTTAAAATTTTTAAATAGTTTTTTTTTTTTTCAAAATTTTGCTAATATTCGATTTTAAAAACAATTTAGTCCTAGCTGTGGTAGTATGTTAATAAGTAAATATCTAGTTACATTTTAAATTATAGAACGCAATTCTAGAAAGAAGAACATTAACTACTCAATTTTATGTATATCAAACAAAAAACTAAAATTTTGTGAAAATGAGCGAATTCAAAATGAAGAATCCATTGATTTTTGTAATCGATATCTCATTTTGTTGCTATTACATGTGGAATTCCGATAAAGTAATAAATCTGAACGATTTCAGCCGTTCTCGATTTTTCATAATTTTTTTAAAACAAAAAAATTTGTTATTTTCACGTAAAAAATTAATTTTTTGCTTCAATTTGTTTTTATAACTTGGAAACTACTGAGCCGGTTGAAACACAGTATATGTGTGAAAATGTGTACATAGCATGGGGAAAATGTTTTCTAAACTCAATCAATCGAAAAAAAGAAATTAACTACTCAATTTTATGCATAGCAAACATAAAACTAAAATTTTGTGAAAATGAGAGAATTCACTTAATTGTGAATAAATTCGAAAATAATCCATTGATTTTTATCATCGATATCTAATTTTGTTGCTATTACATGTGGCTTTGTAATAAAGAGATAAACCTGAACGATTTCCGCCGTTTTCGATTTTTCATAATTTTTTAAAACAAAAAAAATTTGCTACTTTCACGTAAAAAATATATTTTTTGCTTCAATTTGTTATTATAACTCCGAAACTACTGAGCCGATTGAAACGCAATATGTATATGAAAATTTGTACATAGCATGGGGAAAATGTTTTCAAATTCAATCAATCGAATAAAGAACATTAACTACTGAATTTTATGTATATCAAACAAAAAAACTAAAATTTTGTGAAAATGAGAGAATTCACTTAATTGTAAATAAATTCGAAAAGAATCCATTGATTTTTATCACCGATATCTCATTTTATTGCTATTACATGTGGCTTTACGATAAAGTAATAAATCTGAACAATATCAGTGTTTTTCGATTTTTTATGATTTTTATAAAACAAAAAAGTTTGCTATTTTCATGTAAAAAATATTTTCTTTGCTTCAATTTGTTATTATAACTCGGAAACTACTGAGCCGATTGAAACGCAATATATATATGAAAATTTGTACATAGCATGGGGAAAATGTTTTTAAAATTCAATCAATCGAAAGAAGAACATTAACTACTCAGTTTTATGTATATCAAACAAAAAACTAAAATTTTGTGAAAATGAGCGAATTCAAAATGAAGAATCCATTGATTTTAAAAACCTATATCTCATTTTGTTCCTACATTATGTGGCTTTGCGATAAAGAGATAAACCTGAACGATTTCAGCCGTTCTCGATTTTTCATAATTTTTTTAAAACAAAAAAATTTTGCTACTTTCACGTAAAAAATATATTTTTTGCTTCAATTTGTTATTATAACTCCGAAACTACTGAACCGATTAAACCGCAATATATATGTGAAAATATATACATAGTATGGGAAAAATGTTTTCGAAATTCAATTAATCGAAAGAAGAACATTAACTACTGAAATTTATATATATCAAACAAAAAACTAAAATTTTGTGAAAAATGAGTGAATTCACTTAATTGTGAATAAATTCAAAAAGAATTTATCGATTTTTATGATCGATAACTCATTTTGTTGCTATTATATGTGGCTTTGCGATTAAGCTATAAACCTGAACAATTTCAGCCATTTTCTATTTTTCATGATTTTTTTTAAACAAAAAATATTGCTATTTTCACGTAAAAAATATATTTTTTGTTTCAATTTGTTTTTATAACTCGGAAACTACTGAACCGATTGAAACACAGTATATGTGTGAAAATGTGTGCATAGCATGAGGAAAATGTTTTCTAAATTCAATCAATCGAAAGAAGAAAATTAACTACTCAATTGTATGCATAGCAAACATAAAACTAAAATTTTGTGAAAATGAGCGAATTCACTTAATTGTAAATAAATTCGATAAGAATCCATTGATTTTTATCAGCGATATCTGATTTTGTTGCTATTACAAGTGGCTTTGCGATAAAGAAATAAATCTGAACAATTTCAGCCTTTTTCGATTTTTTATGATTTTTATAAAACAAAACCAATTTCTAAAAAATATATTTTTTGCTCCAATTTGTTATAATAACTCCGAAACTACTAAGCCGATTGAAATGCACTATATATGTGAAACTTTGTACATAGCATGGGAAAAATATTTTCGAAATTCAATCAATCGAAAGAAGAACATTAACTACTGAATTTTATGTATATCAAACAAAAAAACTAAAATTTTGTGAAAATGAGCGAATTCACTTAATTGTGAATAAATTCGAGAAAAATCAATCGATTTTTATAATCGATATATCATTTTGTTGCTATTATATGTGGCTTTGCGATGAAGTAATAAACCTGAACAATTTCTGCTGTTTTCGAATTTTCATGATTTTTTTAAAACTAAAATATTTGCTATTTTCACGTAAAACTTTATTTTTCGCTTCAATTTGTTATTATAACTCCGAAACTACTAAGCCGATTAAAACGCAATATATAAACGAATTAAAGGTTTTGTAAATTTGACTTTTTCTAAGATTACTTTTTTAATATAGGCCTAAGTTTTTGAGTTATCATTAATAATGTGGAAAAACGTCTAAAAAAATTCACAATTTAATTTAAACATTTAAAAAAAACCTCTCCATAGAACTTTAAATTTGAACCATATACATCAAAATTGTGTAGTGGTTTAAAAAGCCTTTAAAATTTTTTGGATTTTGTTGCCTTGTGTAATTTGTCGAATTGTCAACTTTTCTTCGATTTTTTAATAGTTGAGTTTTGTAGATTTTTGATTAGACTTTTTTAATGGAAACAAGTAACAGTATTTTATTCTTTGCCGAATCTTGTACACCCATCATCCATATGTAGTTTTGGTCTCTGTGATGACTTCGATCAGTTATGGCCATAACTGTACATCATTTTATAGAGCCATTCATTTCTTAAAACTTTAAATAACATATCGATATTTATGTCAATGTTATTATAAAATGCAGTTTTTTAAAAGTTTGCAATAAAAACAAAATTGGTTTTACAACATATTTCCAGTATGCAGACTTTACGACAATAGTCGACTTTGTGCTAATTTATGAAAAGTCGTCTTTTCGAATATTTATTATTTTAATGTAAAAAATACATGGTTGCCACCATTATTGACAAGAAAAACTCATATTGAAAAGAAACTGTAAATTGTGTCAATAAAAATAAAAATCTACTTTACGACTTTTTTCTGTTTTTGGATAAAAATTTGATTGTTCTACTTTTTTCGCCCCAAAAAGCCGATTTGGATTTTTTTCAGCAAAGAAGCCGTTCAGTGATACAATATTACGACTTTTTTTTATAGATCTTTTAGAATGTAAAATATACAAAATTGTAAGATTTATTGATGAGAATAACGAAGTTTAAAAATGTTTGAAATCAAAATATAAAAAAATACTTTACGACTTTTTTCAGTTTGATTTTGATTTTTCAATAGTTTCGATTTTTGTAAATTATTGAACAATCATCTTTTCAACTTTTTGCTAATTTATGAAAAGTTTATTTTATTTTTTTTTTTTTTTAAATAAAATCGATTAACTTTTTTGAAATAATGTAATCGATTGTTCCGATTTTCCAAAAAGTCGTTTGTACGTTTTTCACACAAAAACCTTTTTTTTTATCACTGAAACATTATTACAAATTTGTTTAGTAAATCGACTTTTTAAGTTTCTCAGATTTTTCAATGGTTGACTTTTGTAAATTTTTCAATATATGAAAAGTCGACAATTAGACTTTTAATCGACATTTTACCATTTTAGTGTAAAAAATATATGATTATCAGATTTGTTGATGAACCTTTTTTTTATTAAATTTTTGAAAAAAAAAAATCGTTTAGTAAGATATAGTTTTTATGAGCTAAATTCCCAATATAATTATTGATAAATTCACTGAAATTTATTGTTGGGGGATAAGCTAGTTCCTATCGCATTTCCCAAAAGACTTTAGAAAAGCTAAAGAGATTGTACATAATAAAATTTAGAGTGAATGAGAATTACAAACGAAAGTGTTTTTTTCCGAACAAAATTTTAGTTTTGCTTTTTCTTCTAAGGAATGGAATTCTGTGACAAATGGGAATATTATAATTGTTAAATAGTGTTTTCAAAAAACTAGTTATTTCTACTGTAATACAAGAGACTAAAAACTAATTCAATTTTGAGCAAAAACACTGATGAAGTCACTAGTTCTAGAACCGTTCCAAACAAGAGATGTGTATTATTTAACAATTCCGTAGAACCAGTTCTGAGCATGATCAAAACAAGACAATTGAAACATTTCAATTAAAACTTAATGGTTGGAAAAGTTTTTGCAGAACTTATTGCGAAATTGACAATTATGACTTTCCAACCATTAAGTTTTAATTGAAATGTTTCAATTGTCTTGTTTTGATCATGCTCAGAACTTGTTCTACGGAATTGTTAAATAATATACATCTCTTGTTTGGAACGGTTCTAGAACTAGTGACTTCATCAGTGTTTTTGCTCAAAATTGAATTAGTTTTTAGTCTCTTGTATTACAGTAGAAATAGCTAGTTATGACTTTCTGGAACTACCCAGCCTTAAAGAAGCCGTTATCAGTAAAAATGGAATGTGCTTATTATAATGAATAGAAAGTAAGCAGTTATATAACAAATAATAAATAAGTCTTTATACGACTACTTCTAAGTAATGTAGATGGTATCTAGTAGTCGTTGCAAGTTAAGTTATTGAGTAATTGCAAGTCATTACCAAGTTTTTGCTTGTTAGTTGTGGATTTAGTACAATTTTAATGTTTACGTTTTTTTTTAATCTTTATTTTACATTTAAAATTTTGTTTGTTCACTTTGCATTCACCCTGTTCTTTGGCGTACATTTGCAATTGTACTTTTACACAATTAATAACTGAAACTTGAGATTTAGATGGTCGCACACAAAAACCCAAGTAATATAAATTTTTAAAGACTAAACAACTTTAATTTAAAGTCCATTGCATAAAACAAAAAGTAATATCATATATAAGGTCGTCTACAAAATGCTAAACATAGAAAAGATTTTAAATTTGATTAAATTTTTGTTAATACAAATCTCATAAAAATTTATTTAAATCAAGTAAGAGAGCTGTATTCCTATATACTCTTCACCAAATTATACTTCAAAATAAAAATTTTAAATATTTCTAGGTAAGTATAATTAAAAAAAAAATTCTAAATTTTATTAAATTCTTTTTTAATTTTATTAGTGAAAAAAAAAACATTTTTGAAAAAAATTCGGATTAAAAACATTTTTCCCGATATTGACCGATTTTACCCGACTTACTAAGGCGTTATATACGTCGTTGCAAATGTTTTTGAAATATCTATCATTAGATATCCAGATTGCCTATATTAATGACTTAGTAATCCAGATATAGATCAAAAATAATTTACAAACATGATTGATACATCAATATATCGGTAATTCTTCCAATTCGGTTGTATTTGAAATCAAGAAATAGCTGAGATATAAGGAAAAAACCGGGACAACCTCGATTTTTTGCCTATTTTTGATCTATATCTGGATTACTAAGTCATCAATATAGACAATATGGATATCTAATGATAGATATTTCAAAGGCATTTGCAACGGCGTATATAAGGCCAAAGTAAGTTGGACCTACAATCGGGAAAAATATTTTATAACAAGAATTTTTTTTTCACCAAAAAAATTTTTTTGTTGTAGAATTTTTAAAATTTAAAAAAAATATTTAAAAAAAATTTTTTTGTTTTAAATTTTGTTTACATAAAAAAACTTATACTTTTTTTTTAAAGTATAAATTGGTGAAAGATATATATGATTCGGTACAGCCGAATATTCCTCTGTTACTTGTTTCATTCAGTTTTGTTTTTGGTTACATTTTAATCATTTACAGAATTAATTGAAAAAAATAGACTTAAGCCTTTTTGTAATAGATTTGAATTGAAGACAAATTTATTCCTTCAACAGATGCTTTCATTTTGATATTAATTTGTGTTAAAGTTTTGATTTAAAGACAATTTGATTGGTATTAAGGTATTAATTCTATAAAGAATGAATCCTCATAGTAATGAATGCAATACATTTGAAGTACAAAGGAATTAAGCCTATGAATTAAATCATAATGAATTTATTAACGGAATGGTTAAGAGATTGATTTAAGAATTAATTGTTTCGAAACTTTTTAATTGTAAACTCCCTACTTATGATTATTTGTGAATGTTGTCTGAGAAAATATTGCCATTTGAACACTAAAAATATTGATTTTTACTTTATTTGTTTGCATCTTAATGTATGTTTTTATATTATAATCACAACTTAAAGACTCGATTGTGGCAACTAAACTTATTGCCAATCAAATAATTCGAATCAAGCAAATATAATAGACGAAAGTTTGTAACCACTATTATATAATGTTAGTGAAACTACCGATTCGATCTATTAGAAACTAATTCGATTAACACAATGAAACAGTTTTCTCTGGTATGATTTTAATACGTACATATGTTGGAAAGAATTTCATAGAGACAACTTAACTTTTTAGTTAGTTGAAACATAAGCAAATTTGTTGTTGAAACGTCATTTTATTAATTTGGAATGCAAAGAATACAATTGTTCGATTCACAAGATATCCTTTCATGGCATATTGTCATAATATTATAATATTTCACAATGGTTTGAAAATATTGTTATTGCCTTTCAAGCAAAAAATACTACTGTGTATGCTATGTTTAAGGTGTTAAGGTGTTAAGTCGGTTAAGCCGGGCCGCCAAGTTGCAATATGACATGATAGAATACCTTGTGAATCGACCAAATAAGTGTTTTTATATTCAAGTTACAAACGATATGACAATTCACCACTAACTGACTGACTGTTACCCCTTTTCAAATAATTACAAAACGACAAAAAATAATATAAATTTAAGGTTTTAACTTTAATATTATGTTATTTCCGCCCATATGATTAAGAATACCGAACAAATGCAAACTAGAATTGTAATAAAATATAGACACACACAAACACACTCACACCAATCTTAAAATAATAATTCACTCGTCGAGTAGTTTGCAGTTTGTCTTCTAACAAAGATGAAAAGTTAAAATGTCTAAATGACTGTCTATTTGTCTGGTCTATAAACGCCCCTCTTTTTTGCACTCGTTCATTCATATTTTTTCTGTTGAAAACGTTTGTTTTTTTGTTGCTGTAGTTTTTGTTAGCTGTAAGTTTAATTTTATAAAAATAAAGAGAAGAAAAAAAAAATTACCTTTAGGCCACATGAACTAAACTGCCATGCATTTATTATTTACATACTTGTGCATGTGGCATATGCAGTCAAATTGTAGGGAACAGGAATTGAAAGGAATGTAATATTTTTAGAAATGTATTCAGTGAAAATATTGTATACTTTTTACCTTCCCAGAAAAAACTTTTCATTACTAAGTAATGGGTTAAAATGCTAATATAATCTCCTATTCACTGGCATTTCAACATATTATTTTAATCCGGTGATTCCTTTGGAGCCATCGACTTAACTCAAATAGTTATTTACTTTAATGCCACTAAAATAATCGTCAGTACTTACAAAAGTCTTTACGCGCTTATTTTGTACTTCAGAAAGGCTATAGTAGAGTATAGGAGTGATCGTGAAGAGCTACCTTGCCTTTGATGGCACATATCTGTTTATAACCAAGTTATAAACAGATTGTTTATTACTAAACTACTTCTAAGTAATACAAACTATATTTAGTTGTTATTATATAGTATTTACATTTATTCTCAACTGTCTTTAAGAATACACTATTTTAAAACTCTCCCTTTAAATAAATTGTTGCAACTATTTATGTAGTACATACATACTTCTTTACACAAACGTCCATATGAATTCTCAATTTTCATATGCAGCTTCAACTTCAGCCTCAGCACCTTTGCTGCCGTTTGTAATTTATTTAAATGTTGCTCTACTATATTCAAATTTACTTAATATTTATCATGTGCAAGAGAGATCGAGAGAGAGAGAGAGCGAGACAGAGAGGACACAAGAAAATTTCACAAGATAGTTGAAGATAAATGAAATAAAAAATATGTACATGAATTTAGAAAAAATACAAACTAAGGCACATTTTACGAGCTATTCAGTATCTGTGAAGTTGTTGGCATTTTCCATACTCATATACCATTCAAATGTCAAATGACCAATTTGTTATCGTTGCCAGACGTCAGGGTTTAACCTAACCTAGCCTCCTTTTAGCCTACGCCTTGGCTTGTAATGCTGTAACAGAAGAAAATAACAAAAAAAAAAAAACAGCAACTCAAACCCAACCTACATGAAAATTTAGCCTTACTACCATCAACTACTTACAACTGCTACAACTTATTACTACGTTTTGTTTTTTTTTTTTTGTTTTGCTGTAAAAGTTCCATTTCACAAATGCTTTCATGTGTATTTTGAAATTTTAATAAAACCTTAGTTTTATTTTTAGTAGAAAAAATAATGTACTTAAAATCAATTGATATGATTATGAATTCAATATCTAAGAGCATAAAACCAGATAAGTTTAAAAGACTGTGATTATGTTTTAATAGTTTTATGATTTTGTTTTTATGGTAGTAATAATTAGCGGAGTTCACAACCCCAGTGAAAATTTTAACAGGCTTTTCTATAGAAAATCTTGTGTATAAAAGTATTTACTATAGAAAATCTAGTGTATTACAGTATTTCCTATAGACAATTTTGTGTGTAACATCATTTTCTATACAACAGGAATAGCCTGTTATACACAAAATTTCTATAGGAAATACTTAATACTTATTTTCTATAAAAAATCTTGTATATAACATTATTAGCTATGGAATATTATGTATATAACACTATGTCCTAAAATCTTGTGTATAACTGTAATCTTGTGTATAATAGATTTTATTCTAGAAAATCTTATATAACAGGATCTAAAATGCAAAATTTTATGAAGGGTATTTTATTAAATGCTTCCTATTTTTCGCTAGTTTTTGGGCAAAAGGTACTTTTTTACTTTTTAAGTTATCTGAAAAATTTCTAAGAAGATGTATAAAGAATTTATACTCTTTTAAAAGCTAAATTCGCGTCCAATATTTTGAATGAAAAAAATATTGAAAATTTTTGATACAGAGGGAACCAGGTCCATCCAAAAAACGCATATTTTTTATGTAAAATTCAACTTTAGGGCAAAAATTCTCAAATCGTATATCCGATATCAAAATATAGTAACCCATTCTATATGGCCAAATGTGTTCTTAATTATTTTGTAAAAGGTTTCGATAACTTCGCCAAAAAAAACTTAAAAATCCATTTTTTGGGATTTTTCAACATTTTTTTTTGGGAATTGCGGAATTAGTGATTATAAATTTCAAAATTTGTTATTATTTTTAAATTTTTAATAGAAAAATCTATATAACTGTGAAATTTCATTAAAAAATATTCATAAATAAAGATTTAATTTCAAATTGAAAAATTAGTTTCTTTGCAAAAAATCAATAAAAAGCTATTTTTGTTATATTTTTCAAAAAAGTATTCCATGAATTTCTTCATTATCAAAAGTTATATATACTTTTGAAAAATATCCCCAAAATCCCCTTTCTATTGATATATAACATGTCTACCTTGTGTTTCTTACGTGGCAAGTAAATTAGGTAAAACTTAACAGTGTTATAAAAAAAAAAAACTGGGTGGGTAAAAATGTTGAAAATTTAACTGTCTACTTTGGGGACCCCTGGCCGCACACCTGGTGGGCTTATGCGGTCAAAATAAAAAAATTAAACTCGATATCACTTCTTCTTTGCGAATGTCAAATTTCATTCAAATCGAACTAAGGGCTTAGAATTTACAGATTTATTTCCCTCTTTTTTTTATATACCACTGCACATCTTGCAATTATCCGTGGTGGCTTCGCTGGGTGGGTCGCATCCTAAATGTAAATTTTTTCGTGACTCTGGCATTAATTAATCTGAATTTGACCGATGGCATGGACTATGTTGGCCTCAAATCGCTCGTGTAGCAAATGTCCAATGTAGCATGAGCTGTGTGACACGTTGCGTCGTCCTGTTAAACCCACATATCGTTGGTGTCCATATCATGATGGATATTCCTTCGTTCTCAAAGTATAATGGAACGATGACGCCGACAGCCTTAAATCCACACCAAACAGTGACATTTTCGGTATGCATTAAACGCTCTTGGATCTCATGTGGACTGGTTTCGTTCCAAATTCGACAATTTTGTTTGATGACGTACCCATTCATCCGTCCATGCTGATTTGGCAAAACAAACTGAGTAAATGACAGTCAATTCGACATATGTAGCTTAAAAAATATGACCGCTAACAACGGTCAAAATTCGGAAGTCTCTATTGGAATATGCAATGATGTAACATCATTTGCATTTCAAATTAAACTGAATCCCACTATTGTGTTGCATACAACAACGTTCGTAAGTATTTATACTTACTGTAGTTTTATTAATTTAATTTATTTTATTATCTTCCATAATGTTTTTAACCCACTTTTGTGTATTTAAAATAATTTCCCTATTAGCCAGTATTTTACTGTGTACACTTTATCTGGCCGTACTTAAATAAAAATTATCTTAATTTCATTTATTTCTCTTAATATGACAATTATTTTATTGCCATGTCTACGGTTGTTGTACTAAGACAAGAAAAGTAACAAGAATAAAAAAGAAACAGAAAATAAATGATAATGTTTTCCAAAAAAAAAAAAACAGAGGAAATAATACTTTAGATGTGTAGTAGGTATCGGGTGGATATAGAGATTTGAAGAAGTGTTTTGTAACACAGATGCAGTCTACATAATCAAATTTTGAGGGTCTGAGTTATTTTAAAAGAACCACAAATTTTACTATGATGTTATAGAAGTTTTAATTATAATTTATGTTTTAGTTACCTATTAAATCTTCTGGAGATTTGATATCTACAGAACATTCAAAATTAATGATATTATTTACGCCTTAAAAATTTAAACTTCTTTGATTTATTTGTAAATGAATTTAAGAATTTCTATAAATAATGTATAAAGTAAAATTTAACAGCAATTTTTGAATTAAAAATCCATTATTTAAGAAATCCCATTAATGATTCCAAATGTACTTAATTTGTTGGATCTCTGTCTTTCTCTCTCTCTCCTTGCACTAATTGGCATATACTCTTGGCCAGAATTGTTTACAACTTTCATTGTTAATAATTTGTTGCAACATAAAGCGTTTTCAGTATTATTACAATTGACAATTACTGAGTTAATGCAGATACGGTTAAAAACGCGTTGAGCATTGTGTTGTAATCTTCCTATGCTAAAATCTAATAGACTAATGGGTGAAACGATCATACATATACTTATGAATGCAGCTGCAAATAGTTTAGCTTGTTAAGTTTTCTAGTAGAACAATCCTAAGTCGATTCTGTCCATTTAAAATATTTATTCGTGTTTATATTCCATTAACAATATTCTGTAGTAGCAATTTTCATTCTCATCATGAGGTTCCTTTGAGCAGACAATGTTGCACAACTGAACAGTAGGCACAGGCTAATGCAGATAAAGCTAAATATTATGTATGTTGCAGCAAGTTCTTCGATTAATGTCCGTAATTTCTACAAATAGATGTCAATCAGTGCTTAGTTACTTATGGAGTAAACATATTTGGTAATTTTTACTCGTAGATATTGATTTGAAATTAATGTCAAGTTACCTTTTAGGTAAATTTATCTACTGGGTATTTTACACCGTAGATTTCTATTTGTTGAAATTACGGGCATAATTAGGATTCGATGTGGATGCACCATCTCAGTGTACATGCGTTATATTAGGTTTGGAATAAACATAATTTATGTCAACAGAAAGTCTTGTTGATATATTATGGCATTAATAGAACTAAACAAGTAAGAGTGCTATATTCGTCTATGCCGAATCTTATATACCCTTCACCTTTGTTGTGGATGCATTAATTGCCCACTTTCAGCGTATAGCATCCTAAATATATCAAAAAAACTTTTAAAAATTGTACATTTTACAAACGAAATGAAAATCTTACATATACCCTTCTCACGAAGGTGAAGGGTATAAAAACAACAACGCCAACCGAAACGAAACACCAAAAAAAAAAAAAAAAATACGCAAAGCAATGAAACCAACACACATCCAAACATGTGTTTTGTTGCTTTTTTGTCAAAGCATGCAATAAATAGTCTTTTTTGATGAAATTTTCATAGGTTGTCTCGGATTTTTGCTCATATCTCCGTTATTTATTGACGGATTTTGGGGATTTTAAATAGGAGAGTTCTCGAAAGCATGTCTGACAGAATTATTGAAGATTTGGATCGCGAAAATATCTGGGATCTTCAGGAAATTGATTTCAACAGACAGACGGACATGGCTTAATCTACTTCTCATGTTGTGAAGGGTATAAAAACATTCCCTTGGTTTATCGAATAAGATTTAATTCGCATCTTCTGAACTCAAATTTTCAAGTTGAGAAATTCTGGCTCTGTATCTGTAATGGCTCGGACAGTATTCTCTGTAATTGTTTGGATGGTTTATCGATTAACTACACATATCATAGATCAATAATGGCACCCCATAAAATGTATAACAGGTTCAATTCTGAACCTTCCATTTAAAACCACCAAGTTGTCAGAAATATTTATAACTTAATTTAGTACACAAGTGATCGGATATTTGATTGACAGCTGATCGCTCAAGTTTATATCTGCAATTTAAAATCACAAATAGAGAGTAAGTGTACTCCTCAGCCATTAGCCACATACATCTCGGTACGTACAGTAAAATGACGGGAACCGTGAGTGCAGCCCATTAGCAAGCCAGTCTCATAATGTTTCGCTACAATCACCATGGGCTCTGTATGTTTTATTTTTACAAAAACTTCTTTGTATACCATTCACCATAAGTGGTAAGGGTTTGTAATTTCTATAATATTCATTGGCGGTCCCATAAAGCATTTATATACTGAATCGTTTTAGATAGGTGAGTCGGTATAACCATGTCTGTATGTTGAAATCAACTTTCCGAAGCCACCAAATAGCTTTCATACATGATTAATACATTAATATATTCACTATAGTCACGCTTAGATGCCTATTTGAATTCAGGAAAATCGACCCAATATATGGCAGAGATATAATCATAAACTACAACTTCCTCGATTTTAATCTTTATCTGAATTACTAAGTCGTTAACATAGAAATTCGAATTTTAATATCTTCTGAAATATTGATTTCTTTAAATTCGGTCTTGTTTACAAAACGGTTCACAATTAATTCAGTCTACATTTGTTCAACTTAAACAAATTTTTACACTAAATTTTGACAGCTTCCTTGTTTATTTGATTAGGGTTATTACAGGTTGAGTTTTCAGAAGAATTATTTTACAAAATTCAAGAGAGAATGTACGGACCAAATATATACAGATTGTACGTCTGAGAAATTGCAGTAGTACTGATGATTTTTTTGATTTTAAAGATCAAGGTGGTCATTTGACATTTGATGTGGTTTCTAGAATTTGAAGATCTCAATACAAAATTTCATATCGTTGGTTTTATATCTGTGCACATTTATTTTATCCAGATCTTACTGTACATATATATATTTTCAACTTTTTTGCATAAAAAAAGGAAGAAAAAAAAAACATTTCTTTCCCTTACCAAAAGCGTGAAATTTATATGCCATGAAATAATTCAACACTTGACATTTGCAACCTAGAACAGCAGAAGCTTAAAGTAAATGTCTGTACAAAGTACACATACAACATGTTTATATGTATATACGACTGACTATCTGCAGCAGTTGTGTAGTAACTGCTAAATTCACAATGACAACTCTATAATTTCTTATGTTCAAAATACAACCGAGTACAGAAAAAACAGAGTTCTTTTTTTTTTTTTAAACCAGAGACAAGAAATGCAACAATTAAACTTATTTATGTGATAAAATATACTGGATACAAACAAACACTAACCGAGTGCAATGCATGAATGTAAAGCAGTCTAAAGCCAGCAAAACAGCTACCAGGGAAGAGAGTAAGTATCTGTAAGATAATGGCAACGTATGAAAATTTACTCTGCTCTGTTCAGTTCAGTTCTAAGAGGTTAAATATGGTTTTGGCTGGCATATGATTTTTAATATTCTACAAACGACAGACGGACAGACATTTTTATATTTTTAATTTTCCATTACTCAAGTTGTTACTGGTTGGTTTCATTAGTTGTTGCCTGCTACTTACTGCAGCCGCTTTCATATGCTCCAAGACTGGGTGTGGATGTTGGTTTTAAGATAAAAAGTTGGCTGTGGTTTTTTTTATACTTCGAAATGATCTGTTCTTTTTTTAGTTGTTTTATCTTGTAGTTGTTTTCATTTTTTTTTTTGCATTTTATTTATAATTATGTGTGCAGGAAAAAAATAAATGTACGAGCCGTATGTCTGCATTTTTAATGATAAAACAAACGTTTGCAAGTTGTATCTAATGAAATAGATTTGTTAGTAGTTAATCAGATGAAATTAAATGAAATAATGTGCAATAATGTGCTGTGGCACTGTGGTTAAGAAGCAGAGAAAATCTGCAGAAAATTTTTAATTTGAACATTTTGGTTTTCTAGATAAGAAAATGTTTCCAAAAAAAAAAAAAACGGGAAAACTTGTCCGTTGATAGGAAACCTGGTTCATGTAGAAGGAAATGGTCCACATGATGTTTCTAAAGCCAGTAAATAGAAAGCATTTCCAAAAGAGCTTCCCAACACATCCGGTAGGAAAGCAGTCCGGTTAGCTCAGTACACGAACTATTTGGTACGAAAAGTAAAAGCCAATGCAGGTTTAAAAACATACAAGGCTCAAAAAGTTCCTGATAAGAACTCTGCTAAAAATATAGAGTCTAAAGACAGAGCACGGAAATTGAAGTCAAATTTTATACAAATAATATACCTTTTCGCAGATTTCGGGTCAATATTTTTATTGCTGCTGCTCAAGGGAATATTGTAGAAAAGTTTAGGATCCATAAGCAGAAATTTTTCCCAAAAAGTTCTTGAAGTTGAGGCAATAGAAGCCAAACATTTGTTACAAAGGCCTCTATAAATACCGAAATTTACATTAAGGAATGTTTACAAAAGAGGATGTTTCCATTCATCCGACTTCTTAATGTGTGCACTTATTTTTGGACTGATTTGGCATACAGTCACTATGGTAAGCAAGACCTTGAGTGGTATAAGAACAATAATGTGGTATTTGTACCCAGAGACGCAAATCCAAAATGCCTGGAGCTAAGGCCAGTGGAGAGATATTAGACTCTCGTTAAAAGAGTATTGATGAGCACAAAAAAGCTGTCCAAAAGTGTGGTAGATTTGAAACAGAGATGAACTACGTGTTCCAACAAATTGACAGAAAGCTCTATAAAAACCTGAATTAAAGGGTTTCCGGAAAATGTTCATAAATTCATTACTATTGATTAGAACAATAAAAATAATATTTTTTGTAAATTGTAATAATAATTTCAAACATATAAAAAAAATCATAACTTTAAGTTTAGTGGTTTAATTTTTATTAACTTTCTGTTAAGATTTTTTTCGATCTCAACCCTTAGAAAAGTGAATGAAAATAATATGCTGAGGTTCTCATGTAGCATGTTTTTATTGAAGTCCATAGAGTACGGAAATACTTATAGTTTTTCTCGACCTTTACGTTTTAGTGAAATACTGGTATTCTTTAAGTTACAACTTCAAAACATCATAAATATTTGCTTTGAAACTAATTTTAAAATTGTTTCTTTTGTTTGACAGAAATGAGTTTTACCTTTGAAACACAAACATAAAAATCGACTTGAAAAATGGCTAAGTTACGGTAATTTAAAGTCAGGTTTCTCCCCAACTAAAGCAAAATACAGTCAGTTTTTTTTTTTGAAGATCGGCTGATAACTTGTTCAAATATAAATTATCGGCTATCATTAATACAATCCGATGACAGAAGTGCTTTGGCTAACGACTACTTATTTTGTATAGTAACTATGGACGAAATCTGATGAAATACATTTTTCGGCTCTCAATTGTCTAACTATGATTTATTAGCTAACGAGTGCAATCCGACAAGATAATAGCTTCGACAATCGAACGGTTAACTACAGGTTTCGGCTAAGGTATTCATATTTATTTAAAAAAATCAGTTATCATAACTTACTCAATGTATACATTTCAAAAATCTTAGAGTTTTGTAAATAATAAGAAAAATTCAAGAATGGTTGTTCAAAAATGTTCTTTACACAACACTACAACATTTTTCTCTCTTTAAGAATTATGTCATCCTAATCAATACATAAACAGGTAAAACAAATTAAAAAATGGACTGGTAGGCCCCTCATTATAATAACACTATGTTTATAATGAATATGGGCGGATTTATATGCAAATGCATGTTTTTTTTCGAACGTCCAAATACAATATAGTCTAATTATCTATCCGAATCGAACATTTTGCTGTAAAATGGCAACGATTTGTTAGTGCATATTTTTGCATATTTTATTGATGATGCATATATGTTATATTTTACTTCAAAATCCATATTTATATGCATATTATCCAAGTTTTTAATAAAAATATAAATTTTTTGTCGTCAATGGGCAACATATTGTCTGGACAAAAAGTATTTTTGCTTTAAAAAAGTTTACAGTTTTTTTTAGGTATCAAAAATTCATTATTCATATTTGTTTTCATTTCAAGTTCGATTTATAAGAGATTTCGTTATCGAATGATTTTGTAACTTCGCATACACAGTTGACAGTCATTTCTCAGCAGTTCTAAGAGACTGTCCTTAGAGACAAATGCACTACATAATTACCGTTTAAAGTGACTACACTATATATTACTTAGAGACATTTAAGTGACAATTGCCTTTATGCTAGATTACATGGGATATATGTTACAAATAGAACATAAGTGTTAAATGACCCTAAATATACAAATTGGATTCAGCCAAGTGATCAGACATTAGTGACAGTTGCTGTATACAAAGGATAAATTGGTTATTAAGAGAAGAAAATTAAGGTTGGATGCTACTTTACATCACGATCAAAATAATGATGATTTTAAAAGGAAAGTCGCTAAATAGAAACTCTAAAGATTATGGCTTTAAACAAGTGTTCATCGATTTCTCAGAAGAACAATTATAATTTTAAAGCTTTAACTATTTAATTCTGGGTATAATTTAAAAAATTGTGTATTTTTAGGACATTGCACGATCCATAGTTAAATATTTTATGTTTCTGCATAAAAATATATATTTTTTAAATTTTATGGTCATATTTTGATTTTTTTGAAGCATCTTTTCCAATAATAAATACATGAAAATCCGCCCCTAATAATGAGTATATGATAAGTAAATAGCACAGTGATACAAATGTGAACGAAAGAAATATGCAGGCATTGTCATATAGCAGTTCTGTTTTGTTGGAGTCCATAGAGTACGGAAATACTTTTTGTATGGGTGGTATATTGATTTTGATCTCCCTTGTTGAAATATTCATCGCAGACTCACAAAAGTATTTATATACTGGGTCCTCATAAGATTCTAAGATGATCTAGCTATGTCCGTCCTTCTGTCTGTTAAAAACACAGAGTCAAAACGAACGGTATAAGCTGGCTAAGGTTTATTTGGTATTGAAAATGGGCAATATCGGTCCATGATTTCACCCAGCAACCATACAAATGTCCTGCCGGAATACTGTTTGAGCAGTCATAAATATGTTGATTATGCGGCAATACTGATAAAAATTTGCACAAATTAGTTCTGAGTACTCTGAAATTATACTGTAAAGTATGGCAAAAATCGGGCAACACAGAACATGACTTAAACATTAATAATTGTCTTATAATAACTAATATCCTGATGAAATTGGAGATAAAAAAGTTGTTTGGGAACTTAAATCTTTCTACCAACTTTTGTGAAGATCTGCAGGTCTATCTATACTGTATTTACGCTCTACATACACTTACTATTCACGGTAAAGGGTATAAAAACAAAAATTTTAATATATACCAAAAAACTTCCAAATGCAATGAGTTCGGCATCTAGAAAATATGTAATTTTTTACTATGTAGACCAAAAACTTCAAAATATTATGAGTTTGGTGTATAAATTAAAAAAATATATTTAAATATTTTCCTAAATTTTATAAAATTTTCCATTGTTCATAACAGAGCAGGATGTAAATGACATCGTTATTTAAGCATCAAGAGTACTTTGTGTATAGTGCCAAAAAAGATAAAAATTAAATACTTTTTATTTATGTGCAAAAAAATAAAATAAAAACACAACAGCACAAAAAATCTGTCATTTTCATAATCTGATACATTGTGTAAGGTCACTTATTACAAATATACGCCATAACATATTTTAGCACAATTTTTTATATATATATTTTTTTGCTACACTAAATAAAATAAACAAAAACAAAGAAATGTTATACGTAAGTAAATTAAACAATGGAAACTTCCAACAATACTTCTTTAAAGTAAACAAAAAAGTGTAATAAAAAACTACTCCTCCTACACGTTAAAAAAAAATGAGATTTACAAAGGAAACCCTAAAAGAGACAGCAGTTGACAAAATAACTCTGAACAGTTTTAAACATTCAAACTAGTTTAAAAAAAATATGTATTTAAAACTTTATGTTTCTTTATTATAGTAGTTTTTATATATTTTTATTTATTTATATAGAGTCAGTCAGTTATTTAATATAAAATAAATAAAGAGCCCAGCATTGGAGACCTAGGGAGAGGAGAAAAAAAAATTAAATAACAATTTAACAGACACAGAATGTTACCGGAAAATCAACATTAAAATCAGCAAACAGTACCGCAACAATAAATAAAGTGCAACATACACAAATATGACTACATACATGTATGTATGTAGATTAGGCCGGCTCACGAAAGAAATTGATGCGGTCACCATAGAAAAATTCAACATATCGAAATATTGGTTGTAGAACCAAAAATATCGAAATATTGGTTGTAGAACCAAAAAGTATATATATCCTGGGTCCTCATAAGATTTAAAGACGATATAGCTATGTCCGTCTGTCCATTTGTCCGTCTAACCGTCTGTCTGTTGAAAACACGATAGGGAGCAAGCGAAAGAAGGTTTGTTTGGTATTGAAAATGGGCAATATCGGTCCATGATTTCACCTTGCCCTCATATAAATGTCGTCCGGAATACTGTTTGAGCAGTCATAAATATGTTGATTATACGGCAATCCTGATAAAATTTTTCACAAATTAGTTCTAAGTACTTTAAAATTATACTGTAAAGTGTGGCAAGAATCGAGCAACATTTGTTCCTAGTCCCCATACAAGTACCCTCTCAGAGAAAGACTTGAACATTCATAACTGTCTTATAATCATTAATATGGTGTTGAAATTGGACATAAACAAGTGTTATATAAACCTGAATCTTTCTACCAAGGATCGGTCGAGCCCACCAGAAAAATATTTTGTTGTCAATAAATAATTTATGTATTATGTCATTAACATAAATTCGACATAAGTCGTTTAAAATTTTAAGAAATTAATCACTATAAAATTCTTTACAATTTGGACCATAACTGATACATGTACCAGTAGAAGGCCAAAACTATCTATTAATGGTGGGTTTACAAGATTCCGTACAGCCAAATATAACACTCTTACTTATTGTATAATAGAACTTGGTGGTCAATTAACCAGTAAATTTTTACTTTAAAAGAGAGTCTTGACTAGAAGGATGACGAGCGTCTGAACTCCTCAAGGTATTTTATTGTCACACGCTTTATTTAATATACCGATGAATTTATTGCTTATCGAACTTGATTCTATGTGTTTTAAGACTATTGGTTATGTCGACAATGTCTGTGTGGTGAAAATGAAATTGATACTGCTATTACTCAGTGCTTGAAGCACGAAAAGTGAACTAATTGGTAATATTGGTATGAAATTAATATTCATAAAATTGTGAAGAAATGACATTCCTTGCACAGTTTTTAAAATGGCTAGAACGTACCTTATTCTATTGTTCAAAGATAATCTGGAAGTTTTTCAGAATTCGAAGCTACTTAGTTAAATAACATAAACACAAAAAAGTAAGGCCATTTATTCATGTAGAAAAGCCCTAGGGAGGACTTGGGGAATTACATCTAGGATCACTAAATATTGCTTAAATAGTCCAAAGGCTACGAAGATTTTCGTAAAATATCGTAAAATAAAATATCCGCAACAACATCAATCAACTGAATGTATTTTTATGCTCTATTGTTAACAATCGGGTTGTGTACGTGTAAATTTACGAAAACATTCATAACTTGAACAATATGAACGCACACCACTGATCTAAAGCCAAAACAAGTAAGAAAGTATGGTCTGTCAAGCCCGACCAGATAATACCCTACACTAAGTAAATGAGCAAAAACATTTTTCTTTCAAAATTTCAATAATTTATGTTCGTGAGCGATTTTCGGAAGTGGGCCTTATATGGGAGCTATGACAAATTATGGACCGATCACCACGAAATTTGGTCACGTGATTAATGTTTATATGAAAGTTATTTATGTTGAATTTTATGTGTATACCAACATTTGTAGGAGATTTATGCTCGTTAAAGTGATTATCGGAAGCAGGCCTTATATGGGAGCTATGACTAATTATGGACCGATCATAATAAAATTTGGTGACATGAATTCCCTATATATAGAACTTATTTGGACAAAAACTTGTGTAGATACCTATATAAATTAAACATTTGTGACGGATAAAATCCACTTTCGGGAGGACATTTGTATGGGGGCTAGGTCAAATAATGTACCGATTTCAGCCAGTTTCAATAGGATCGTCCTTGGGCAGAAAAAATGATATGTACCAAATTTTATCGAAATATCTTTAAAATTGCGACCTGTACTCTGCGCACAAGCTTTACATGGACAGCCAGCCAACCAGCCAGCCAGCCAGCCAGCCAGCCAGACGGACGGACGGACATCGTTTAATCGACTCAGAAAGTGATTCTGAGTCGATCGGTATACTTTAAGGTGGGTGTTAGACTAATATTTTTGGGCGTTACAAACATCTGCACAAATCCATTATACCCTCCCCACTATGGTGGTGTAGGGTATAATTAGCTAACAGGAAAGAGAGAAAAACTTCAGTAAGATAATGGCGACGTATTAAAATGTCCTCAGCTCTGTTCAGTCCAGTTCTAAGAGGTTAAATATGGTGTTGACATAGGACTTTTAACATTCTACAGATAGACAGACATTTTAATAGATTTAAATTTCGATTACACGAGTTGTTGCTGGTTGGTTTTATTAGTTGTTGCCTGCTACTTACTGCTGCTGCTGCTAAAGCACTGACATACGAGTATCATTTTTGAATTTATACAAACAGTCCGGGATAATAAGTATTTAAATTGTATAATTAAAAATGTTTGCTTTTAATTGGAACACTTAATCAAGAGAAAGACACAAATTTAACATCGGTTTTAATATCTTTGAGTCTAAACAGATTCGTGTGAGAAGATTTGCTATATTTATTACAAATTGGTAAAGACAAAACTGGTATTAAATACTAGCCTTTAAACATATTTGAATTCCATATGTACAAATTGGCTTTAAAATACTCTTATACAGGCTTAATTTACTGTCAAGAAAATATCCACCAGAAGTGTTATCACCATCAAGCTTTATGCGAACGTTTATCTTACCAACATTCGTAAACGACTATATTCACTTGTCGCACTATTCTCGAATACTGGAGAACGATATCAATAAAGAATCATTAGTAATATCGATTGAGATTTGTTAACTATCAGAGTTCACAGATCACGTGTACCATGGATGAAAATTAGATTTGCATTCCGTATCAAAATAATATGCAAATTGTACCTTTTACACACTACTAAATAAAGCAAAATTAGATGCAAAATCTTTACAAAGATTCATTAAAACTGTTTAACCTACTTAGTACGTAAAATAAGTATAAGTATCATATATAATCACTTTGTAATCAATTTGGCCATCTTTGGCTTACGGATTATCATTAAATAAAATTGAATTGAAATCGAGAATGAGAATGATCTGCAAAAAAACCCGGACCCCCGTTCAATATAACGTGTGTTTTTAACAGCCTATTATCGTTAAAAGTGCATCGAGCGTGTTTAGCAGTGCTTGACTCATTTGTATAACAGAAAATTTTATATATTTTGCTATATTTAGTTGAGTGCTTTTTAAGAAGTACTCAACTAATTAGTAGTTAGTCAAGGAGCTGGTTCCCTCACTCTCAGAGAAGTACGTCATTATTCAAACGTATGCTTAAAACAATAATATTTGATGGCAAGTAAACAAAATAGTCCTCGTGGACTACTTAATAGCGGTAATCATTAGGCCTCCTCACATAGGCTCCTCACTGCTTGTTTGGAGATTTAATCTTCGATATAATCTCTTTTGTAGATGTTGTCTTAATGAGGAAAAGGGGGAAGGAGTTCAACACTATTTCCCATATTTCCCAATTCTAAATAAAATGTTGTCAGCATTTTAAAATAGGTTATATCAGATTCGGTAAATCGAATGAGTATTATGTTTTATAAATTTTAACTCAAAATTCCATATTTTTATAACGATATGTTAGGTTTGACACAGGCATGGTTCCAGGCGGTGTGAAGAAAGGAATTTTTTAAAATTGTTTTCAAAAAGTTTTTTCCAATTTTTTTTTTAAATTTTTTTAGTTTAAAAATTCATTTTTTTTTAATTTATTAGTGAAAAAAATTTATGACAAAAAAATGTTTTTTGT
Organism: Calliphora vomitoria; assembly: GCA_942486065.2. Classification (NCBI taxonomy): domain Eukaryota; kingdom Metazoa; phylum Arthropoda; class Insecta; order Diptera; family Calliphoridae; genus Calliphora; species Calliphora vomitoria. Next base: position 40,961,762 of record OW818031.2, read on the forward strand.
GAAAAAAAATCGGGTTTAAAAATATTTTTCCCGATTTTGGAATTTGAAATATCTATCATTAGATATCCATATTGTCTATATTTATGTCTTAGTAATAGAGATATAGATCAAAAATAGGTCAAAAATAGAGGTTGTCTAGGATTTTTGCTCATATCTCCGTTTTTTATGGACGGATTTTGCTGATTTTAAATAGAATACTTCTCGAAAGCATGTCTGACAGAATTATTGAATATATCTGGGATCTTCAGAAAATTGATTTCAACAGACAGACAGACGGACATGGCTAAATCGACTCCGCTTACAAATTACAAACGGAATGACAAACTTATTTATACCCTTCTCACGAAAGTGAAGGGTATAAAAAGGAAAAAGAGAAAAATGTAAAATAAATTTTAATTTATTTCACCCCCCCAAGTTGACCAGGATCCTCCATTGGATTAACAGGTAGCCAGCTCCTGAGAGTGACACTCGTGGGTCCTTTTTGTGTTTCGTTTAGATATGTAAAAATATTTGAGCTTCTAACCAAATCGACTTGCATTGCAATGCATTGGTTAGACCAAACATGACGTCCTTCACTTCGTGCAGGAAAAATTCTATCAGACTTTCCAATCTTAGGTCAGTGGGAAAGGAGATGCTTCACAGTTTCATCCGTGACATCTCAGAAGTGATATATGGGAGAGCATACACACCGATCAGGTAGTGACCTGAGATCACTGCTGTCACACTCCTTAGGCGATCACACGGAATGTTTATCAGTGTCGTGGTTCTATGACAGTCATAATTGGACCAAATGGTCTTCGTCATCGCACATGTGTTCTCAAGAATATCTCGATAAAAAATGCCAGGTATTTTAGGACCGGATTAGATGACACCTATACGACATTTTAGGGTGGTCTGATTAACAGTTTTAATACGAATATCTGCACCTTATACTCAGTCAGTTCGTGGCCCTACAGTTTTTATATAATAAAACCTCAAAATTGCGATTGCGATACTTGAATAGTTAGATGTGCCACTCTAGGAGTATTAGTAGGCACCAACATTAGATATTGATTCTACAGACGAAATATGAACTAAATTAATAAACTATGAAAAAAACTATTTTAGAATGATATAGACGGAATAACTGAAATTATAATTTGTTTGTATAGTGCTTGAGCGGGTCTAATGAACATAAATGCATGTTGTACATGCAAAATACACAGATACATACAACTAGTACAATTTAAGCCCGCATACAAGAATTGTACATGAAAGTTTGTCAGTCAGCAGTTAAAGAGTTTATGGCAGGGCTTAAATGTTGTTCCGTGCAGTCGTTTGTTTTTAAATATTGTTGGTTTTATTTGTTATTTAAATAATTTTTCAATGGAAATTTAAACAAATATGGATGACTAAGATGTACTCTGAGAATAGAAGTTGGTCAATTGGAATAAATTATATACATTTTAGTGTCAAGCTTAAATTTTAAGATTAATTCTTAGCAAAATCTAGAAAAATAAAATTAAAACGTGTAGTTATGAACTTTATCTAAAGTCTGCCACAACCTAACGTACGGTACCAAAATGTCAACTACAACTACTAAAAGTAGAACAACGCTGAATGTTATCGTGAGAAGGCGGGGTGTAAGAAGAGTGTTGGTTGATTAAAGTAGTGATTCTTGATCTGAAATTGAAACACAGAGAAGTCATAAACATGTTGTTGATGTAGAGTTGCTGATGTTTTTTTTTCTTTTTTGTTTGGATTGTTGTTGTTGCTAGTTTAGTGTTGCTTAGTTGTTGGTTGGTTGATTGCATGGATTCATGCATGATTGGCTGCTTAATGCCGATTTAGCCGATTGGCGAGTGAAAGGAAGTTGACCTTTAACAAGTTTTTTTTTTTTTAGTTTTTTTTTTTTTTATTAAGAGTGCATTTAAATAAAATGTATATGTATGACTTTTTAAACAGCATCTTAGCTTAATAAAAAAAAGTAAATGTATACGTTGGAATATTGTTGCAAATTTATTTCATTTAAATTATTTAAATAAAAAACTTTAAACAAAGACTTTAAGAAATAATAATATTGCATTAAACATCTTTAAGAGTTAAGCAAACAAAAAAGTAAAGGTTTTTTTAAATTTTAATAGAGGAGTCATTAAGAGTAATGGCATATGCATAAATGCTTTAATGTATCATTATTTTAAAAATTACTTACTTTTTAAGGGACATAGTTGCAATACGAGATTACTTTTGTAGCCAGTTTCAACACAATTGTGTTTGTAAGATAATAATTAAAAACAAAAAAAGCCTTTCTAGTTATATATCTAAATGTTTGTTTATTTTCCAAATTGTGATGTCCAAACAAAATGCGTAACGCAATTAATTGTCAAATTGAACTTGATGTTTTGATGGCTTTCAAACCCACATTTGTGAATTTCTGAGCTGATTTCAGCTACAAACATTTAAAAATGCACAAACGCACACACAAATCATTCAATTATTACCTTGACTTACAATTGAGACAATCAGTCAAGCACTTAGTCAGTCTGCCAGTCAGTCAGTCATTCATTCATTTCAGTCACACAGTTTTTTTTTAGCTACTAGACATTGAAACTGGTAGCTGATACATAATAATCAGCTTTACAATAAATATATTTTAGTTTAATTGGTTTCTTAATTGCTTTAGATACAGTTTGGCTGAGGCTGTTTCAGTTCAATACTTAAAATCTTGGCTACACAATAAATCATTTTAATAGTATCTTATGGATGTTTATGACTTCATCATTTAGAAAATCATGATGTGTTTAAATTAAATCATACTTTTGTATCCGGTATGATTTAAAGGATTTTAAACAAAGATATTGCATATTTATTAGATGTTAATTTTGTAATTTAAATTAAGTATTAACATAATGACAATAATTCGTTCAACATTAACACTTTTAAAAACAATAAAAATAATGAAATGAAATACAAAAACAATAAAATAATATAATCTACAAATGACTGTACGTTAAGTACATTATCTACCCATTATAAAATAACCCTATAAAAAGAAATCCAATTATGTTAAATTATAAAAATTCAGATCAACGAAACTAGAGAGTACAGGATCAGGAAATGTGTTAACTAACTGTCTTCCCTGTTAATTAGGCTTAAGTTCTCTTGTCAATTGAATTTTGTAAGTAGAGGGACGCAAATCTTCAGTGATTGTACCCTGTAGAGATCAATACTCGGCCACCACGCCGAATTGATGTTCCTGAACTTTTACCAACACTCTCACGTACTGTTTTGATATTGACATTTGAACGGTTTGTTTTGGGACGACCTGTGTGTTTTGCAAGAGTGGTTTAATTGGAGCAACGATTGCTGCTCAATTGAGACAATATATAGGTCAACAATTGATATGCAGATAGAACCAGAAATCTGCCCAAGATTCACACTTAGTAAGGACTATTAATAGAGCCACGATTGATATTCAGTTGGAACAACAAAAGGAGCCATTACTGAGAATAAGTAAGAACCATAAATGGACCATACAATTGATACTCATGACTATATATGGAACCATGATTAGTTATCAATTAGAACTATTAGAACCCAGATTAATGCTCAATTTGAGCTATGAATGAAGTCTCGTGTGATGGTCAATGAAGAATATAATTGAAGCAAAGATTGATATTCAATTAAGACTTTAAATGGCATTATGATTAGTGCTAACTCAGGACTATGAATAGAGCCACAATTTATGTTCAATTATAACTATAAATGGAGCCTCATTTGATCCACAATTTAGACCATAAATGGAGCCACGATTTATTCTCAATTATAACTACAATTGAAGCCACTTTTGATCCACAATTGAGACTATATATGAAGCCACGTTTGATCCACAATAGAGCCACGTTGATCTTCAGCTGGAACTACAAATATAGCCAGGATAGATACACAATTAAGACTATAAACAGAGTCACTATTGATTATCTAACGATTATGTATGAAGCCTACGGTTGTTGTTTAGTTGCGACTATAAATAGAACTCAGTAGAACTATACATGGACCACGATTGATAAGACTATAAATGTAGCCAGAATTGATATCAGGACTAAAAATACAACCATAATTAGTGGACCATTAGGACTATTAATGGAGCTCAGAATAATGCTCAATTTAAAAAATCAATTAAGCCACGATTAATGAACAATAATTACTATAAATGAAGTTATGATTGATACATAATTAAGACTATAAAGAATAAATGAAATATGGGGCTATATATGGAGCCTATAATGTTATATAGAGCATCGATTGATACTCAGTTGGAACTAAAAACGGAGCCATGAAAGATACTCAGCTAGAACTATAAAAGGACCACGATTGATGCTCGCTGATATAAATGTAATCATGATTAGGGATCAATTAGAATTATTAATAAAAAATGGGTACGTGGACACAGGAACAATGAAGGCAATTGTATTGCTGATTACTTGGCAGGATTAGGAGCTTTGATGTCGGATGACGAGATAGACTTCCTCTGCGGAATTCCGCTGTCAACCTACAAGAAACGAGGTGGGGTAATGAATCCACCTGTGCTATTACGAGGATGATATGGCCTGTGTTGGACTGTAGACGCACGTCATATCTACTTCGACTACAACGAATACTACTCTGCAATATGGTGGCGATGATCACCGGACATTGCACTTTCGGTCAACATGTTGCAAGACTTGTAACGACTTCTGCAGAAGTTGTCAGAATTAGGAAGAGGAAGAAACTATTCTACACTTCTTTTATAATTATCCGGCACTGGGCGATCTACGGGCCAGACTTTTAGGTGAGCGATCCTTTGGTACCCTCTCCGGGCTATCTGTGAAGGAACTAAGGTGTGAAAGCAGGTAGTTGATAAGACCGGACTTGCCAATTGCACCTCATGGTGACCCGGCAACTGTCCCATGATGGTCTGCGTTATCTGATTCTCAACATCTTCTCCTCTTACTTCTCCCATTTCTTTCAATTATCTCCTCTTGCCTACTAAATCTATAGAATTCCTTTCTTCTACTTCTATTTCTCTCCTCTCTCTGTTTTCATTCTCTTTTCAGGTACCACAAAGGTAACGATTATTGGACCCAAGTGAGCTTTACCAGTTTTGGACGGCTGCCTGATAACCTAACCTATTAATAGAGCCCAGAATAACGATTGATTAAAATTATCAATAAAGCCACGATTGATGAACTATAAAGACTAAAATTAAGCTAATATTGATACCCAATACTTAATTAGGACTAATAATAGATCCAATATGTTTACTCAATTAGAATCATTTATATACCAATGATTTATACTTAATCCTGAATTGAGGCTTTAAGTTGAGACACGATTGATTCACGTTTGGGACTATTAATATGATTACGTATGTTACTCAATTAAAACATGAAACAGAGTCATGACTGATCATCAATTGGGGCTACATGGAGCTACGATTGATACTTAGTTATGACTAAAAATGATGTCATTACTGATACTCAATTAGGACTATAAATAGAGCCACGATTTATACTCAATTAGAGCTTAAATGGATCCACGAATGAATCAGCCACGATTTATACTTACTCGCAGGAAAAAACATAGTTGAGCATGTTTACTGTAACCATTTCAACATTTTTAACAATAATGTAGTCACAGTAACTATATTTACATTTTATATGACTGTGGTAACTAAAAATTGTTAATTTACTATTCACATGATTGTATCAATCATAACCATATACAGTAAACAAGTATATGTTTGTGACAACCATTTCTATGATGCATAATTTTATCATAATATGTTGTTCTCAGATTATGATATCCATAAGCCGAGAGCAACATGGTAGGTCCTTGATCATATAAATGGTTGTCATAAACATGTACTTGTTTACTTGTAACCATATATATAGTTGATACAATCATGTGAATAAATCATATTTAATGTAGGACCATAAATTAATCGTTTATTGTTTCTCAATTAGAAATATATGATCGAAGCTCAATTGAGTGCTCACTAGAAATCTATACTCCCCTACTTCTTTTTTTTTTTAACATAGCAGTTAATAGATTTTTTACGTTTTAATTTTCCTGACCATTTATCACATTTCATTTATGTTTAACATATTTTTATGCAGCATTGTTTAAACGGTTTTTTTTTCTACTTTTAAATACGAAAATTAAACATTTAAACTGCATAAATAAATTTGTCACCGGATAATAAAGTTAACAATAGTTAATACATTTGCAAACATATGAATGTGAAATAAATATTAATACATATAGCAGAATTAACCCTTTGAGGGAGAAAATTAGAGCACCACAGCGCTCTAAATTTAAACAAAACAAAAAACAAATGATAATGCCAAATACAACTAGAAATTAGGAAGAAAGAAACACTATTTATATTAATGATCTTAATTATGTTGTGGAACTACTTTTTATTAATCAATTCATAAATATATTTTCCAATTGTGAATTGTTATATATGTAGCTACATTTTTATTTAAAAATTCCATTCTAATTCTTTTAAAACTTCTATATTATATTCATATTCCTTTCCTAGACGAGTTAAGCTTATTTCGAATCTACCACCAACCACATTATTATAACTGACGACTACAAGTGTAATAAAAGATTCAATGTAGCAAAATGTTTAATTATCTTTTAATACAAACAAAATAAATACATGTTGTTGCGAATATTTAATTGTTTATACATAACTCCAGTGAAATAATAATAACAATATATAATATGCAAAAAACTTACATACATATGTATACTCGTTCGTACTTTAACAAAAATTATAATAATAATAAACAAATTGTTTATGCAGAAAAAATGACTCCATTAATAATATACGTATGAACATAATATAAAACCAAAAAAAAAAAAAAACTTTGTCATTAATTCAATGAATTAACAAACAATATTTTTTTTTTTTTATACGATTTTTATCACTGAATGCTTTATTTATGAGACTAATTTATGTATGTTCACTAGACTGTCCACTATTTGTATGGGGGAAAAAAAATGTCGGAATCTTGTTGGTCTTAACCCCACAAAATGATTCCCCTTTCCAGATATTGAGATAGCCGAAATTTGAGCTCGATTAAACGACGTTAACCCGTGCCGCTCGTCGCTCAAAGTTTGAAAAAATCAACATTTTTGGCCAAAATGCTAACATAAGAAGCAATAATTCCAGAACGGTAAATAATAGAAACACGATTAGTATCTCAAAACAAAGCTAATATTGTTCTTCAAAATTTATTTCATATACATTATTCTTGTTACTTTAAGCCAAACAGAGTTACAACAGCTTTTGTCTCCAAAAACGTGACCTAGTCGCGGTAGGAGCATACTTCGTATATTTTGATATTATGTGAAAAATGTTGCTAGTAAGTACATATTTTTACATTTTATTGTTATTGAATCATAATGTACATCGATTTAGTATTTCAAAAAGATATAAAACACAAAAATTGGTTGAAAAATGTAAAAGTTATTAAAAATTCCCCAGGCCATTAACGTGTCTCGGAGCACTTGATTATGATATGTGGAAAAAAATTTAACTTATTTTGAAAACTATACGAATAAAACTATTTTATTACATAAAATATATCTATGTTTGCTCAAATATAAGTTTTTTTCCTTAAAATATAACGTGAATCTGTTCTCAGCTATGGTCAAAAAAAAAAATTTTTTTTAGACGACAGTTTCAAAACACCATTTTCAATTTTTTTTATACTTTGTTAAACAAATTTTTAAATTTTTTAAATATCACCGGGGGGTTTATGGTCAATAGATTAGGGAACAAAACAGTGAAAAAATTAGGTCAATACCTCTTATAGTTCAGATGTACCTGCGGTTTGAATTCTGCGGATTTCGCGAAAAACTCATTTTTTTGGAATATTTTAGAAAATATGTCATAATTTTTTATTGTTATACATTTTAACCAAAATATTTACAGAATATTATTTCTCAGATATTAAAAAATATGTCCCTGATGTTATATATAAATCGGGAAATCCTAAGGCGTAAACTTTGGAGGTCAAAGGTCAAATTTCGCAATATTTGGAAATTCACATTGAAACATATGGAAATAATCTTTATTTGTCGACCATATTTACTAAAATTACAGGATTTTATGGTATATGGTCCGATATTTAGAATAACATAAAAAAAATCAAATTAACCCTTTAAAGCATTTGGGTCAAATATGACCCCAAAGTTAATAAAATCAATTTTAATAAATTTAAAAATAAAAAAATTAATATAATTTATATTCAGGAAAAAAAAATAATAATTACCCCTTTGGATCATTTAAAATTTCAGTTTTAGTCATATTCTTATTGAAACATATGGCAAAATTATTTATTTGTCGACCATATTTACTAAAATTACAGGAATTTATAGTATTTTAAAATAACAACAAAAAAAAAAACCAAATTAACCCTTTAGAGCACTTGGGCCCAATATGACCCCATATGTTTCAATAAGAATATGACTAAAACTGAAATTTTAAATGATCCAAAGGGTTAATTATTATTTTTTTTTCCTGAATATAAATTATATTAATTTTTTTATTTTTAAATTTATTAAAATTGATTTTATTAACTTTGGGGTCATATTTGACCCAAATGCTTTAAAGGGTTAATTTGATTTTTTTTATGTTATTCTAAATATCGGACCATATACCATAAAATCCTGTAATTTTAGTAAATATGGTCGACAAATAAAGATTATTTCCATATGTTTCAATGTGAATTTCCAAATATTGCGAAATTTGACCTTTGACCTCCAAAGTTTACGCCTTAGGATTTCCCGATTTATATATAACATCAGGGACATATTTTTTAATATCTGAGAAATAATATTCTGTAAATATTTTGGTTAAAATGTATAACAATAAAAAATTATGACATATTTTCTAAAATATTCCAAAAAAATGAGTTTTTCGCGAAATCCGCAGAATTCAAACCGCAGGTACATCTGAACTATAAGAGGTATTGACCTAATTTTTTCACTGTTTTGTTCCCTAATCTATTGACCATAAACCCCCCGGTGATATTTAAAAAATTTAAAAATTTGTTTAACAAAGTTTAAAAAAAATTGAAAATGGTGTTTTGAAACTGTCGTCTAAAAAAAAATTTTTTTTTTGACCATAGCTGAGAACAGATTCACGTTATATCTTAAGGAAAAAAAACTTATATTTGAGCAAACATAGATATATTTTATGTAATAAAATAGTTTTATTCGTATAGTTTTCAAAATAAGTTAAATTTTTTCCACATATCATAATCAAGTGCTCCGAGACACGTTAATGGCCTGGGGAATTTTTAATAACTTTTACATTTTTCAACCAATTTTTGTGTTTTATATCTTTTTGAAATACTAAATCTATGTACATTATGATTCAATAACAATAAAATGTAAAAATATGTACTTACTAGCAACATTTTTCACATAATATCAAAATATACGAAGTATGCTCCTACCGCGACTAGGTCACGTTTTTGGAGACAAAAGCTGTTGTAACTCTGTTTGGCTTAAAGTAACAAGAATAATGTATATGAAATAAATTTTGAAGAACAATATTAGCTTTGTTTTGAGATACTAATCGTGTTTCTATTATTTACCGTTCTGGAGTTATAGCTTCTTATGTTAGCATTTTGGCCAAAAATGTTGATTTTTTCAAACTTTGAGCGACGAGCGGCACGGGTTAACGTCGTTTAATCGAGCTCAAATTTCGGCTATCTCAATATCTGGAAAGGGGAATCGTTTTGTGGGGTTAAGACCAACAAGATTCCAAAATCGATTTTTTGTGGACAGTCTAATGTTCACGTACATTGTTTGTATTTTTGGTTTATTTTTTTCCACTTGGTGGTAATTTCTGTGAGAGAGTTTTATTTTTATCTACAGTGGAAAGTCAGGTGATATAGTATAATTAAGCCGTATTTTGTCATATTTTCATAGGTTTTTTGATAATATTTTCAGTGTTGCTATTACTTAACTTTCTTATTCTCTTTCAAAAAAACATTGAACTTCTATAGATCCTTTCAGATCATACAATCACATCTCTACTGTACTGCATTTATGTTTTTGAATCTATACTGAAATTTATATTTTTATGAAACAGGGGAAGGAATACAGAAATATTGATAATATGAAATATAAAGTTTTACAAAAAACCAACAACTTCACATAACTAATTAATTTTGATTTAATTTAATTGTAAATATTGATTTTCTTCTCTTTTTTCTCCCCAGTTTTTTTTTGTTGTTTAAAAATAAATTTAAATAAAACATTGACTTTTATTTATAAACTAATTTATAACTATAAAAACAACAAAAAAAATGTTAAATGATGTATTAATAAATTAAAAAAAAATGTATACGACATTTTGAATTCAATAAAATAAAATCATAATTTAATAGATTTAAATTTGTGCTAGACATTAAAATTAATTAGGAGGAAGAGTCAAAAGAATAACGAATATTACACAACAGATGTTATAAATTTTGGAAATGATTTTTCGCAGCAATATCTGTGTAATATAATCATATTCAAAACAAGTAAGAAAGTATGGTCGGTCAAGCCCGACCATGTAATACCCTACACTAAGTAAATGAGCAAAAACATTTTTCTTTCAAAATTTCAATAATTTATATTCGTGAACGATTTTCGGAAGTGGGCCTTATATGGGAGCTATGACCAATTATGGACCGATCACCATGAAATTAAGTAGTGTGATTAATGTCTGCATGAAATTTATTTATGTTGCATTTTATGTGTATACCAACATTTTTAAGAGATTTATGCTCGTTAAAGTGATTATCGGAAGCAGGCTTTATATGGGAGCTATGACCAATTATGGACTGATCACCATGAAATTAAGTGGTGTGATTAATATCTGTATGAAAGTTGTTTATGTTGCATTTTATGTGTATACCAACATTTTTAAGAGATTTATGCTCGTTAAAGGGATTATCGGAAGCAGGCCTTATATGGGACCTATGACTAATTATAGACGGATCATAATAAAATTTGGCGACATGAATTTCGTATATATAAAACTTATTTGGAGAAAAACTTGTGTAGATACCTATATAAATTAAACATTTATGACCGATAAAGTCCAATTTCGGGAGGACATTTGTATGGGGGCTAGGTGAAATAATGAACCGATTTTAGCCAGTTTCAATAGGCTTGGTCCTTGGGCAGAAAAAATGATATGTACTAAATTTTATCGAAATATCTTCAAGATTGCGACCTGTACTCTGCGCACAAGGTTTACATGGACAACCAGCCAGCCAGCCAGACGGACGGACGGACGGACATCGTTTAATCAACTCAGAAAGTGATTCTGAGTCGATCGGTATAATTTAAGGTGGGTGCTAGACTAATATTTTTGGGCGTTACAAACATCTGCACAAATCCAATATACCCTCCCCACTATGGTGGTGTAGGGTATAATTATGCAACGCCTGCTGAAAAGAGAAATGGCTCTCTCTCTTATTTTATATGCGAAACCAAAAATAAGTATTAGTTAACAACGATTGATGAACAATCTGGACTATAAATAAAGCAACGATTGATGAATAATCTGGACTATAAATGGAGCAACGATTGGCTAATAATCTGGACTATAAATTGAACCACAATTGATGGACAATCTGGACTATAAATGGAGCCACGATTGATGATCAATCTGGACTATAAATGAAGTCACGATTGATGGAAAATCTTAACTATAAATGAAGCCACGATTGATGAACTATCTGAACTATAAATAGAGCAACGATTGATGAACAATCTGGACTGTAAATGGAGCAACAATTGGTTAATAATCTAGACTATAAATGGAGCAACGATTAATGAACAATCTGGACTATAAATGACGCCACGATAGATGAACCATCTGAACTATAAATATAGCCACAATTGATGAACAATCTGGACTATAAATGGAGCCACGATTGATGAACAATCTGGACTTTAAATGAAGCAACGATTGATGAACAATCTGGAGTATAAATGAAGCCACGATTGATGAACTATCTGGACTATAAATAGAGCCACAATTAATGAACAATCTGGACAATAAATAGAGCAACGATTGATGAACAATCTGGACTGTAAATGGAGCAACGATTGATGAACAATCTGGACTATAAATTGAACCACAAATGATGGACAATCTGGACTATAAATGGAGCCACGATTGATGATCAATCTGGACTAAAAATGGAGCAATGATTGATGAACAATCTGGACTATAATTGGAGCAATGATTGATGAACCGTCTGGACTATAATTGGAGCAAAGATTGATGAATAATCTTAACTATAAATGAAGCCACGATTGATGAACAATCTTAACTATAAATGATGCCACGATTGATGAACCATCTGAACTACAAATAAAGCCACAATTGATGAACAATCTGGACTATAAATGGAGCCACGATTGATGAATAATCTGGACTATAAATGAAGCAACGATTGATGAACAATCTGAACTATAAATGAAGCCACGATTGATGAACCATCTGAACTATAAATGGAGGCACAATTGATAAACCATTTGAACTATTTGACCATTTGACTATAAATGGAGCGACGATTGATGAACAATCTTGACTATAAATGGAGCCACGATTGATGAACAATCTGGACTATAAATGGAGCGACGATTAATGAACTATAAATGGGGCAAAAGTTGATGAACAATCTGGACTATAAATGGAGCCACGATTGATTAACAATCTGGACTGTAAATGGAGCCAAGATTGATGAACAATCTGGACTATAAATGGAGCTACGATTGATGAACAATCTGTACTATAAATGGAGCCACGATTGATGTAAAGCCTGGGCTATAAATAGAGCCATTTGGGACTATAAATGGATCCAGAATTGTTGAACATATCAACAATTCTGGATCCAAAATAATCAAGAATAATCAAGATTATAAATGGAGCGATTGAGGAACAATCTGGATTACAAATGGAGCCAAGATTGATGAGCAATCTGCTCTATAAATGGATCCACTATTAAAGAACAATCTGGACTATAAATAGAGCCACAATTGATGAAAAGCCAGAGCTATAAATAGAGCCACGATCGATGAACATTTGGGACTATAAATGGACCACGATTGGTGAATAATCTGCACTATAAATAGATCCACTATTGAACAACTAAGATTATAAATGGAGCCATTATTGATAGATAAATAAATAGAACTAGGAATGGGGCCACGAAAAAATAATAATTTAGACAAAAATTAAGCCATAATTAAAATAAATGTCGCGATTGATGATTGTATATGCCTATGGTGTGGTACCTAAAGTCACGATTAATATATAAATAGATCCACATTTCAAATGGTATACTCAGTTTGAGCTTTAAATTGAGTCACGATTTATACTCAGTTAGGACTTGAAGTTGAGCCACGATTGATGCTCAATTTTGACAATAAATGGAGGCAACCTCAATTAGGACTACAAATAAATGAGATAACTATTGATACTCAATCGGGACTAAAAATGAAGAGACGAGCCATGATTGATTCATAATTGGGCCAACAAATGTAGCAAGTATTAATCTACAAATGAGGCTAGAAATAGAGCCACCATTGATCATTAGCTGGGATTGTAAGTGAAGTCACGATTTATGTTCAATTAAGAATAGCAGTGGAGCCACAATTGATGCTCGATTAGGATGGAAAATGGAGGCATCATTGATGCTAATTTAGGATAATGGATGGAGATAGTGGATTCTCAATTGGGACTATAAATATAGATGCGATCGATACTAAATTAGCGGTATAATTATAATCAAATTGTAACCAAGATAGATGAAGACATGATTGATACTGAGATAAAATTATAACTGGAATTGATTGATGTTAAATACGACTGTAAACGGAGCAACGTTTGATACTTCGTTATGACTACAATTGGAGTCAAGATTAATAGTGAATTAGAATTATAGCTGGAGCCGATTGACACTAAATTAGGAATATAATCGGAGCCAAGAATAAAAGTCAGTTCGAATTATAACTGGGGAAACGATAAATGCTCAATTGAAGCAAACAATGAAATCACGATTGAAGGTAAGGTGGAACTATAAATGGTGCCACAATTGATGCTCAATTGGGATTATAAATGGTTTTGTAGTTGATTCTTAATGTGGAGTATAAAATTTATTTTTGATTGATTTCCTATATGTTTTTATAATACTTTTAGAAACAGAAACTAAACACTGTTTTCTATGTTAAATAGTGGAAGTAAATCTTAAGAATCTCTATTAACAAGTATTTCTTAGAAAATTAAAATTTCTCTTAAATATTTTTTGATCTTAGAAAGACAAAAAGAAAACACACATAATTAACTACCATACTAACATTTAACATTTACTAATTTCTTTTGAAACTTGACTTGCTCCAATTTCTTGAGTGTGAAATAGGGAAAGGGTTTTTAAAGTTGGCAGCCAAGCATTTTTTTGGCTACCAAATTACACATTAAACACAGAAATTTACTTTCATTAAATAATGACTGTTAAAAAATTTTATGAACTGTAATTCCAGCAAGATCACAAATTAATTTTTTCTCATTAAATTATTTAACACTCACTTTTTGTTGGTGGGTTGTGTTGTTAATTTGATTTTCGGTTTTGAATTTTTGTGTTTTTGAAATGTCTAAAAGTAGTTTGAAGTTTGAAGGCATTTCGTTAATTCGAACTTGTTTTTTATTTTTTATTTTTGTGTTTAATGAATTTTATATACAATTTTTGTTGTTGTTGTTGATTGGCGGCGCTACACCCACCTACATTCACTTTTTCTATATTTTATGTTTTTTTTTTGTATGTTTGTGTTGTAATTATGAATTTTGTGTGTACATATATTTTCCTTTAAATATCACAAGAGTTCAAATTGAAATGAAAATTTCAAACAAATATGTATAACTTGTCGAACAATGTTTTTTTTTTAAGTTTTAAAGCACTCACCTTTATTTAGTTTTTTGGCTGTTTCACTGCTTTTACCGGCTCTGCTGCTGCAAATGTGAAACTGATGCTGCTTTTGTTGTTTAGGAGTGTTTTAAGTTGAAATATTTTAACTAAGATTTCTTTTGTTGTTGTTGTTGTTGTTTCGTATCCGTTTAATCAAAAATTGCTGTTTAATTAAAATTCCCTGCAAATTAAAGAAAACAGAAAAACAAGATTTTAGTTTTGTTTTTTTTTTATTTTTTTTTTTTATTTTAATTAAAATTTTTATTTAGAATACAACTTTGCGAATGCTATACATATTAAGTGTGTTGTAGTTTTGATTTTCTATAGGCAGAAAGAATTAGCAGTGAATGGCAGTAGTGTGAAACGTTTTAATCACAGATTTTAAAACAATTTTAATGGAGCTAAGGTTGAGAACTATAAATGAAGCCACGATTGATGCTTAGTTAAGACTATTAATGGAATTACGATTTATTCTCATTTGAGGTCATTAATATAACCACGATTAGTACTTAGTTAGGATTATAAATGGACCTATGAATGATGCTACGATTAATCCCCATTGGAGGATATAAATACAACAAAGATTGATAGCCAGTTAGAGCTATAAATAGAGTCACGATTGATACTCAATTATGACCATAAATATATTAAATAGTGATGGTCAATTGGAATTGCAAATGCAGCCACGATTCGATAAGACTCTAAATAAAAGGCTATTAGTTAAAATGACTTTAAAGTTCAAGAGCCTCCAATGATGCTCAATTAGGACTATAAAATATATAATAAAAGATTTCTTCTAGAATGTTTGTCATTCTTCTAAGCAAGATATTAGAAATCAGCAAAAAAATAGTGTAAAATATTCAATTGTTAGAATGCGTTTCACTTCAGTGACCCTTTGTAAACTGAAGTGCAGTAAGTTTTAACTTCAGCCGCAGGACTATGAATGAAGCACCTATTGATGAACATTTGGTGGTATAAACGGAGAAGCAATTAGGAGTATACATGGATGTACGATTGACGAACAGTTGGGACCACAAATAGAGCCACGATCGATGAACGTTTAGGACTATAAATGAAGCCACGATTGATGAATATTTGGAACTATAAATGGATCCACGATTGACGAACATTTGGGACTAAAAAAAGAGCCACGATTGATAAACATGCTTCATTGTAAACTGAAGTGTAGTAAGTTTTAACTTCAGCCGCAGCACTATGAATGAAGCATCTATTGATGAACATTTGGTGGTATAAACGGAGAAGCAATTAGGAGTATACATGGATCTACGATTGACGAACAGTTGGGACCACAAATAGAGCCACGATCGATGAACGTTTAGGACTATAAATGAAGCCACGATTGATGAATATTTGGGACTATAAATGGATCCACGATTGACGAACATTTGGGACTACAAAAAGAGCCACGATTGATAAACATTTGGGAGAATAAATGGAGCCACGATTGATGAACATTTAGGACTACAAATAAAGCCACGATTGATGAACATTTAAGACTATAAATGGAACCACGATTGATGAACAGTAAGAACTATAAATGGAGCAACGACTGAACAACATTTGAGACTGTAAAGGAAACCATGACTGATCAATATTTAGGACTATAAATGAACCCACGACTGATGATCATTTGGGAGTATAAATGGAACCACGATTGATGAACAGAAAGGTCTATATAGGA
The DNA here is from genome assembly GCA_942486065.2 of Calliphora vomitoria. Taxonomy (NCBI): domain Eukaryota; kingdom Metazoa; phylum Arthropoda; class Insecta; order Diptera; family Calliphoridae; genus Calliphora; species Calliphora vomitoria. Next base: position 40,978,478 of record OW818031.2, read on the forward strand.
CTACAGTTAATCCTATAAATGGGACAACGATTGATGAACATTTGGTAGTATAAATGCAGCCACTATTGAAGAACATTTGGGAGAATAAATGGAGCTACGATTGATTAACAGTTAATGGGGCCACGATTGATGAACACTTGGGAGAATAAATGAAGCCACGATTGAAGAACATTTGGGGAATAAATGGAGCCACGATTGATGAACATTTAGGACTGTAAATGGAGAATCGATTGATGAACATTTGGGAGAATAAATGGAGCTACGATTGATTAACAGTTAATGGGGCCACGATTGATGAACACTTGGGAGAATAAATGGAGCCACGATTGATGAACAGTTAGAACTGTAAATGAAGAATCGATTGATGAACATTTGGGAGAATAAATGGAGCTACGATTGATTAACAGTTAATGGGGCCACGATTGATGAACACTTGGGAGAATAAATGAAGCCACGATTGAAGAACATTTGGGGAATAAATGGAGCCACGATTGATGAACATTTAGGACTGTAAATGGAGAATCGATTGATGAACATTTGGGAGAATAAATGGAGCTACGATTGATTAACAGTTAATGGGGCCACGATTGATGAACACTTGGGAGAATAAATGGAGCCACGATTGATGAACAGTTAGAACTGTAAATGAAGAATCGATTGATGAACATTTGGGAGAATAAATGGAGCTACGATTGATTAACAGTTAATGGGGCCACGATTGATGAACACTTGGGAGAATAAATGAAGCCACGATTGAAGAACATTTGGGGAATAAATGGAGCCACGATTGATGAACATTTAGGACTGTAAATGGAGAATCGATTGATGAACATTTGGGAGAATAAATGGAGCCACGATTGATTAACAGTTAGGACTGTAAATGGAGAATCGATTGAAGAACATTTGGGAGAATAAATGGAGCCACCATTGAAGAACAATCTGGACTATAAATGGAGCCACGATTGATGAACAATCTGGACTATAAATGGAGCCACCATTGAAGAACAATCTGGACTATAAATGGAGCCACGATTGATGAACAGTTAGGACTATAAATGGAGAAGCGATTGATGAACATTTGGGAGTATAAATGGAGCCACGATTGACTACCAGTTAGGACTATAAATAGAGCCACGATTGATGAACAGTTAGGACTACAAATAGAGCCACTATTGATGGACGGTTGGGAATATAAATGGAGCCATGACTGATCAACATTTGAGTCTGTAAATGAAATCATGACTGATCAAAATTTAGTACTATAAATGGACTCACGATTGAATAACATATTTTTAACGATTAATGAACTGTTTGGACTATAATTCGTGGTATAATATACCCACGGATGATGTTTAATTAAGAATATCAGTGGAGTCACAAATGGTGCTCAATTATGATTATCAATATAGCTACGATAGATGCTCTATTGATGTGCAGTTATGACTATAAATGAAACCATTATTGGTGTTCAGTTTGGACTGTAAATCGAGCCACAAGTGCTTCTAAATGATTTAATGAACTTTTGAATTCCAGATGGTTTCCTTTGACACTATATAGCTCTCAATGTGTTTAAAAGGAGTGGTTGGGAGTTTAATTTTCGAAAAACTTGAATGAACGCAATTACTGGCACTTAGTTTCGAATATTACCTTTGTGTAGAGTTTTTCTTATACAGAAAAGGTCCATAAAATAAATTGAGGTCAAAACTTAAACATTCCATTCATTACTGATTTTAAATGTACATAGTTTGAAATTTTATCAAATTTATTTGAAAGTTTGTTTCTTGCTTTCATCCAAATTTAGCCTTAAGGGCCGCATATTGTAAATTACAGTATATCTTTCCAAAAAAAATAATAACAAAAGCAAACAACAATTTTTGAACTCCTATAGTATTTAAAAGAAAGAAGAAAAACAAAGGAAATAAATAAACAACGCTGTAAAACCGAGCATGAAAATTAATCTAACGGATAATTTGTGTGGTGTAATTAATAAGCCATTACACTGAAATAGATATAGATACAGTAAGGCATATTTTGTATTCATTAGCTTAAACTAAAAGTAACAAATTCTAGCAGAATTTATTATTAGAATTTAAATTCTAAAAAAAATAAATTTAAGAATTTAATTAGATTTAGATTAAAAGGCTGGTTAAGAGGTGTGTTAATTGTTTGTTAACAGTTTTGCTTTCCTAAGAGTGTTAGAATATCTATCGGTTTTTTCCTAAGAATTTGTGCTTTACAGTTTTTTTTTTTATGTTTCAAAGTATTTTTAACAATAAAAAACCGTTTATTTATTTAACTTCCATATTTGGTTAATGGTTTTCGTTTATGTATTTTATGTTTTTGTATTTCTTTGTTGTTGTTGTTGTTTGTGGTTTTTAATTGTTGCTCACTTCATCAGTTAATTATTTTTTGTTTTTGCTTCATTTATTTCGTTGCTTTTGTTGTCTGCTGGTTATTTAATTTGCAGTTTTTTTTTTCCACTCGTTATTACTTTTGTTAAAAAAATCAATGGTTTTTTTTCTATAAGATTTTTTTTTTTTATTTTTGTTTTGTTTTGCGTTTACCGTGAAACTTAATTGATTATTGACATTGATGCTATATTTTTATTTTTTTTATATTGTTATTTTTTTCGTTTGTTTTTTTTTAATTTTAATATATTGTTTAAAATTTGTAAGAGTTTATGTTTAGTTTTTTTGGTAAAATCTATTTTATTTACCCTTGAGTATGATAAATTGCATATAATATAATTAATTGTTTAATAATTGATTTATTATAAACCATTTAATTCAATAACAAATGTCTGGCAAAGCGTTTCTATTCCAATGGCGTCAAGTGCTTAGTATACAAAAACCCTTAAAATGTTTAGTTATAAAATAAATTATTTTAAATATTAGTTGTTTTTATGTACTTCCTTTAATAAAATTTAATTGTAAAAATTGTTAATAGATACAAGTACTAAGCAAACTTTCAGTTTTTATATCAAATTAAGAATGATTTTAAGCTCTTTATTCCCAAAAAATAAGATCCAAATTATTAAAAATTAAACTACTATACACAGTGGAAATAAAAAAGTGGAAATATATCTATAACTTTTAAACTAAAAATTATACGTGCTTATAGTTTACGAGATATTCGCATATGAAAATTAAAATTTCAGGTAGGTTCCAAATCTTTAACGATTTTTATACCCTTCACCTTCGTGCGAAGGGTATATATAAGTTTGTCATTCCGTTTGTAATTTCCATATTATAATTTTCCGACTCTATATAGTATATTTATTCTGGATCCTTATAGATAACGGAGTCGATTAAGCCATGTCCGTCTGTCTGTTGAAATCAATTTTCTGAAGATCGCAGATATCTTCGGGATCCAAATCTTCAATAATTCTGTCAGACATGCTTTCGAGAAGTTTGCTATTTAAAATCAGCAAAATCCGTCCATAAATAACGGAGATATGAGCAAAAATCCGAAGTAATCTCTGAAAATTTCATTAAAAAAAGACAATTTATTGCATGCTTTGACAAAAAAGCAACAAAACTTATGTTTGGATGTGTGTTGGTTATTGCTTTGCGTATTTTGTTTTTATACCCTTCACCATGAGTGGCAAGGGTATATATAAAGAGAGAGTTGTTTACAATGAGTTCTCATATTGAGCAACTCTATCATACGTAAACACCACACATACACCCAACAACAACATTATACAATGTGGAATGAGAGGAAATGAATAAAAATTATAAATCAAACACACACAATTTGTATGTATTTGAGTGTGTTTCGTTTATTTTCATTATTATTGCTGTTTGTTGTTATTTTTTCAACATACAATTGTGCAAATAATTGTTGTGTTTATTTGGTTAGTTATCCTTGAGCACTCAACGTGTGAATATGATTATCGGATGTTTTGCAATTGCATCTGATATGATATTATGATTTTTTCTTCTTGTTGTTGCTATATGTAGAGTTTTGCATAGGTAAAGACAATATACGTAAATTGTATACTTTGTTTTAAAATATATTTTTTTATAAACAACAAATTTATTAATATTCCTTAGAAAGAAGTGTCTAAAAACCTCTACTGAGTCAAAAGTTATGCATTCAAATTAAAAAAAAAAAATAAAAAGTCGTTTTTTCTTACATTAATTTTAAATTATACAGAAAATAAGAAAAAGATAAATAATGTATTTATATATTTCTGAAAGATAACATTACGGGAAATATAAAAGCAAAATAATATCAAAATTTGTATAACTGGGTGGGCCAGAGCCTTCCAAAGTAGACCTATTTTTTTTATCAAAATTTCAACTTTAGACACCATTTGCTTATATTGCATAGCTGGTTTCAATTTAAAGGTCTTTTCTATGCCCCAGTATGTTCTTAAATATTTTAAAAAGGGAATTTATAGCTCGCTACCGTCAACAGAGTTATAGGGATTTTTTAAATTTTTTTTGGAAATTGTGGGATTGTCATTAAATTTATTTGCATTTTTTGCACTTTTATTGCATTTTAAAAATAAAAATTTTCTCAAAAAAATCACATACCATTTTTTATTCGCATATTTTTGAAAAAAGTCTTTTATCAATTTTATAATTATTAAAAATTGTATACATATTTGAAAAGAAAACACAATTTCTTACACTTTGACATTTTGAGAAAATCGGGAAAGATTCGGATCTGTTATTAGCAAAAAAGCAGACTTAGATAGGTAAAAAAACTAAAATTTTAATTTTCAAATGCGAATAACTCGTAAACTTTAAGAGATAATATATAGCTATGGCAATGAAATACATTATATTAGGGCGTGTAAATTCCATATATATAAAAATCTTTCAAATCGAATGGAGAAAAAAAAATTGTCATAATTTTTAATTATTGATATTCCCTAGGTGACCTACTTTGGGGTATTGTGCCTTGGTGTTTTAAGCCCAAATTCAAAACATAAACTTATCAACACCGCCTCTATTATTTAAATCGGGCTATTCCTTTAGAAGTTACAGATTTATTTCCATATTTTTTTCAGTTCCCCCACTGTGCAACGTCACCATCAACTAAATATGGACTGATGATGCCACCCAAAATCATATTGACTTTTACGGGATGCATGGGACGCTCTTGGATCTCATGTGGATTGGTATCGTCCCAAGTTCGATGATTTTGTTTGTTGCCGTACCCATTCATCCAGAAGTGGGCCTCACCCTAAAATTGGCGCAGCACATGAAACGTTGCCCGAATAGAACACCCATTTTGATAAAACAATTTTATCATTTGCACATGTTGTTGAACGCTATATCCGTCCATGGTGATGGCCGCCATCAACTGTCAAAGTTTGGAAGTCCCTATTGGAAGACCCTTTACAAATACAGGTTTCCCCAGGCCTTCTAAATATAACCTAGTTTTTATCGAAATTTTAAATTTGGGCTAAGTGTTTCAAAATCTCAAAGCTGGTATAATAAAACGAGCAACTGTTTTAGATACTACAATGTAATACAAATTATTCATATTATTACGACTTTCACTAAAATTAACTGTTTTGTATAGAAAATGGTATTTGCGATCACACGAATTAAAATTACATATCAATATTTTTCACGAATTCAAAAATATTGGAACTTTAGTTACATACAGAGCTGTAAATGAATCATTCTTTTTTGATTTTAATTCATGATGAATTAGCTAAATTTTGAACTAATTCATTTTACAACAAAAATGAGTTGAACGAAATTTGAATCGATTCAAACGAATTAAGCAGAAATGAATTTCAATTCATTTTCAATTCAAATGAATTTGTAAAAATGAGTTGCAATTCGTTTTCAATTCATTTGAATTGAATTGATTTTGAATTAATTCAAATGAATTAGAAAAAATGAATGAAATCAAAAATGAGTAGCAATCAATTAAATTCAAGAGCAGATCTTTAGGGGAAATGAAAAATTTCTCCTACCAAATTGAAAATATTTAGTAAAAAAATTTAAAAGCCTTGTCCTGGATCCGCTCCTGATCAAAGAAACATGATGTTTGTAGTTTGTTTCTGCAAGAAGAACTGATTTTTAATTTTAAATACGCTTAACGACAAAACAATATTGCTTTTTTGATCAATCACAAGAAACTTTAAACAAGATATTGACTCTCAATCACAAACAATAAACTTTAATCAAAGTCATCTTTAACAACTCAGACATTAGATTCTTTAAAATTCGAGTGAAAAATTTAAAAAAAAAAAATTTTTCCACAATATACAAATATGATATTATTTAAACAAGAAATTATTGCTAAAGTTTAAATCTAAGAATTTTTTGTCTTTGGACTATATTAGGTTTTGTATATCACCTAATATAGTCCAAAGAGAGTAATGCTTGCTGGATTTTACATAAAAAATATAGTTGAATAACAAAACAACAGTGATGCTTACTGAAAATTTACTTACAAAATCAATTCAAATTTCAATCAATTCAAATGAGTTGGAAATGAATGGCTAATTCTTTTTTTAGTTCAAAATCAATTCAATTCAAATGAATTGCAATTCATTTTTACCAAATTCATTTAAATTGAAATTTCGAATTGAGATTCAATGCAGGGAATATAGTTTTATATACTCTAGTATGTTTGAAATATGCACTTAAGCCTTTTATCAGCCTCTTACCAAATGTGTTCCCAATGGCTAAAAATCCAACATTTTACTATTTGTTTTTTTATTTGTTTTAAAAAGTAACGATAGCACACACTTTTTTCTTCCTCTATTTACCAGTCTCCAAAATTCAAATGTTTTTCTAAACAACCAGTATTTGAATTTTAGTTCATACTTTAAATATTTACTTTTATAGTTTTTATTTATTTATTTATCATTTAAATTAAAACGTCAACCGTGTTTTATTTCTTTCTTTCTCTCCCTAGTTTTGTGGCATATTTGCGATGAAGTCATTTAACATGGTTGTTGTTAACGTTTCTAAATATCAACTGAAAATTAAAGAAAACAAAAAATAAACCGGCAAAACCTACAAAACAGCATCATAAGGCTGTCGTTGTTTTTTTTCCGGGTGACGTTGGTACCATTTTTGTGTGAAAAAAAGAATGATCAACATAGTTGGGCTACTTAATGGTTTATTTTTTTATACTTTATCTACAGGTTTTTAGTATTTAAGTTAAAACATTTTTTTGAAAAAGTTGTTAAGAAAAAGAAGCAGCTAAAAATCTTATCAATTAACACTTCATTGAGAACAAGTTACACACACACACATACTCATACTCATATATTCATAATCGTATGAACCCAGCAAACACTAAGTCAAATGTTTGAAAATTTCAAACTTTTCATTAAATTTTTAAGAATATTTGAGAAAACCACCCCTAATTGTTGAGAAAGCAATTATTTTCAAATACTATCAATTATTCAGAAACGTTTACATTTGAGCAAGGATCAAATTATTCCCAATTTGAGAAAGACTTTGATTTCAAATTATTCTCATTTTGAGGTCATATTTATGTAATTCTTCTCAATTTTAGATCAAATCTATGTAATACACACTGTCAACGCATTCTCAAATGTTTACATTAGAGAAAGGCTTTAATTTCAAGTGCAAATTTAATTTCAAAATCAAATCAAAGCATTTTGTAAGGCTTTAATTTAAAATTATTCTCAATTTGAGATTAAACTATCAAAGCATTCTCATACGTTTACATTTGAGAAAAGCTTTGATTTCAAATAATTCTCAGTTTACAGAGATCAAAAATCCGTAATACTATAAGGGCATTATCATACGTTTACATTTGAGAAAAGCTTTAATTTCAAGTCCAAATTTAATTTCAACATCAAATTAAAGCATTTTAATTTAAAATTATTCTCAATTTGAGGTCAATTGCGGTGTTCTGTGTAATTATTCTCAAAATCTATGATATACTTTCAAACCATTGTCAAACGTTTACTTTTGAGAAAAGCTTTTGATTTCAAATTATTCTCAATTTATAGAGATCCACAATATTATCATATCCTTTCTCAAATGTAAACACATTTGAGAAAGGCTTTAATTTAAAATTATTCTCAAAGTTCAAATCTCTATAATTCCTGGGTTCTCTGTAATAATTCTCAATTTTAGATCAAATCTATGGAATACTTTTAAAGTATTCTCAAACGTTTACATTGGAGAAAATCTTTGATTTCAAATTATTCTCTATTCGAAATCGTAAATGAAAACGTTTGAAAATGCTTCGATAGTATTCAAATTTTAAATCAAAGCCATCATGTCCATACTTGTTTCAGATTTGGTTTCAAATAATTCTCAATTTGTAATCAATGTTCCATGTTTGCTGGGTATGTCTTTTTTCATGCCCGTTCTAGTTGTCGTTCATGGTTTGGATCTAAAGTGTTACATTAATACATTTAAATTAATGTATGTCTAATGAATTGTGCTGTTTAGCGAACAATGTTAACTGTAAACTCTATTAATGATTTTGTACTTTTAACTCTTTCTAATGTGGTTTTTGGTGCTGATTTTTTTGGGTTCTTTATTCTTAAAGAAATTTTTGTGCAAATAATAGGTTCATTTTTTTCATGCTTATTTTTTATGTAGGTCATAAAGTAGAATTTCTAGAAATGTGCAAAACAAAATTAAATATAAACCATTAATAATTGATGGTGATAATTGAAATATATAACGAAATGTTTAGCATGATTATGGAAAGAGGTCTTGTAGTGAAAAGAAAACAAAATTTATTAAGGAAAATGAGAATTTTAACCAAAACTAAGAACTCCAGTAGTTGTTAACCTCTTAAGACTTGAAAATAAAACGATTGAGATAGACTTTTTATGCATTTTTTCAACCTTCTGTATACAAATAAAATATTTGTCTGTTTTATATCCACCATCAAAAAAGATGGGGGTATATTTATGTTATACCCTTCACCTTCGTGAAGGGTATAAAATAATTTTCACAGTATAATTTTCCGACCCTATAAAGTATATATATTCTGGATCCTTATAGATAGCGTAGTCGATTAAGCCATGTCCGTCTGTTGAAATCAATTTTCTGCAGACCCCAAATAACTTACAAACTTGGTTCATACATTAATATATTAGGAATTCTTCCGGCTCGGTTGCTATTTAAAATCGAGAAAATCGGCCCAAAAATGGCTGACATATAAGGAAATAACCGGGCCAACCACGCTTTTTGGCCTATTTTTTTATCTATATCTGGATTACTAAGTCATTAATATAGACAATATGGATATCTAATGATGTATATTTCAAAGTCCATTGCAACGATCTATATAGTAATTTGGACCTACAATGGGTCAAAATCGGGAAAAAAAATTTAACCCGATTTTTTTTACCAAAACATTTTTTTTTTTATCATACATTTTTTTCACTAGTAAATATAAAAAAAAAAATTTGAACAAAATTAAAAAAAACTATTTCGAAAAAAAAAATTTAAAAAAAAAATTATTATTTTTTAAATTTTGAAAAACAATTTTGAATTTTTTTTTTTTTAAATTTTGAAAAACAATTTTGAAAAAACAAAAATACGTTTTGTTTACTTAAAAATATTTAAAATTTTTATTTTAAAGTATAAATTGCTTAAGAGTATATAAGATTCGGCACAGCCGAATATAGCTCTCTTACTTGCTTTCATTACGTTTGTAACACATCGAAATATTCGTCGCAGTCCCACAAAACAACGGATCCTTGTCAAGCATTTGGGGACAATAAAGTAAAATTTATTTTACAATTTCCACTCACCCAATAGCCTATAATAAGTAACACGAGTATCGGCAGCAACATAAAGATAAATATAATTTCTATAACTTGAAATAAAGTAAGGTACACATATAAGCATCGGGTGCCGAAATCAAGACATATAAGGTTAAAATTCCCAAAAATATTTTGTTGGTCTTACTCTTTTATTGGAGGATAGAGAATTGCTTTAAATAAGAATGTATTGGTGTAAACGTTTAAATCAGAATATTGTTGACAGATTTTTGTCATTCGTGTTGTGTTTGAGTAAAAAGCCGATTAGTGTTCGTTGTCCAGGGTTGTGTTTGATTCTCATTGGTTTATTGACAAATCTTGGTTCAGAAGTTACAAACAGCTTGTCAGGATATAAATATATGCGTATTGTTTTCATAGGACTTCATTTTCTTTTACTCGGTATTTGAATTATTTGTTCACATAACAAGAATTTATACATTATTCTCTCTAACTTAAACTCACTTTATTCCAAAATTACACTGAAGTCTCTTAACCAAATGAAACAAAATAAAAGTTGACATATATGAAAAAGTTTCTTAACAAATATATGCTATTACCCAACAAACAAATACTTTTGTCTGTATTTATTAACAATCTTGGCAAATACACATAAAACTAGATTTGTGTTTTATTTCTACTCTACTCTAGTCTGGTCTTTAAGATTTCATTAAAAAAAAAAACCAAAAAGCCACAAGAAAATATGAGTCATGACCATAAAGTCTGAGAAATAAAATATATATAAAAAAAATTGCGTACACTATGATCACGTTATTTAACAAAAGTGTAGGTTGTAAGTTGACAAATAAAAAAAAAATAATACTTTGTTTTTGTTTTTTTATATTTATTTTACCAACAGCAGAAGATCAATCTAGATTTTTGTGAACTTTACATGAACCAGACAATCAACAACAACTGAATGGCTGTTTGATTGAATGCATATAATAAACGTATTTTTATAGCAAAAGAGCCAAAATCTGAAGAAAAAAAAACTTATAAAAATCTTTGTAAAGAAAACAAGCCATAAAGAAGAATCCAACAAGTATCAATAAGAAGAAATAAACTATAAAATCCTACTAAGACCATGCAGACTAAAAATATACACAACATCAACCAACAACCAACAACATACACAATCAAATTGAATTGAACCAAAATAAAAAATAAAAAAAAAAAAAACAAAAAAACCTGAAGATATTAATGAACAACTCTAAAAACTTGATGTAGGTCAAATTAAATGAATGTGCAAAAACAGTGGTGACCAAAAGTGTTATGGGAATATTGGAACTTTATTTCACAACAGTTTGTTAGTAGATGGAGCCACTGTGACTTTTTCAGTTACTTTCCAACTTTTAACCAATTTGCAAAAAGTACCAAATGCCTGTTTTGTGTATCATTTGCACTGTCACTTTTTCAGACACTTTTCAATTTAAGCTGGAAAGAGTGGCTCCATCTACAAACAATCTGTTGTGAAATGAAACATTTTTAGGTGTAAAAATTTTACAATTGTCAATAGGCTTCGTTTTCGGGCCGAAGATAATACATGTGCCAAATTTGATTGAAATATCTTCGAAATTGGGGACTGTAGTTTGCGCAGAGTTTTTACATGCCTATTCTTGGTATAATGTATTTATCACCTAGCCTGCAAAATACTCCTAGGCTATTTGTGCCTCTAAAATAGTGCAGTAAAAAGTATTTCTAATAATCGCTCGGTGTCTCAGAATTGATTTTCATTGACCAAAACATAAATTTTTTGTTGTCATCGATTTTAAACATTTTAGTAAACATATCGAAACTAATGTAGCCATAATATTTGGTCACATATTGGAAATGGTGGGCGTGGCATGCTGGTAAACATAAATATTTCATTTAATTTTTTATAAATGATCATAGCTTGTAAGCTATTACCGATAATGGACTGACATTTTCGTTGTTAATTTGTTTGGATTATAGTCTTTAAAAAGGTTATACACGGCCAGTGTACGTTTATATTTAAGGTGTTATAAAATATTTTTAAAACTACTATATTTACATCAAATTTTAATTTTAGAGGAACATAACTTCTAAGGATCAAAGAAAAAAATATACTTTTATAACCGCCCGTAGACAATTTTTTTAATATTAACAATTTTGATTCAAATAACGCTAATTCTCTCTATACATTTTATGGCATTTTAATTTAAATTTTAAGTTTTTGTAGTCGTTTTTATTTTATCTGCTTATAATTGAGGCTATCTGTAATCAAGGTTAGTTTATTATAAAAAAATAAGAAAAAATAAATCAGAACATATGTTTATTAACCACCTTTTTTATAATCTAATAATTATGACTAAATTTTCTGACTAAACAAATGAAATAGAAAAGTGACACTGAATTCGATGAACAATAAACACTCTGTGCATTTTTTATTGAATGCATGAAAGTCATTTAGAAAAACTGCGGCTTACAATTTTTCCAAATTAATATATTAATCTAACCAGAGCACCCTGATGGCAAAGTTTTGAAAGAAAACTTAAACGATGTCTTCAAAAAATTTAATTGTTTAGCAAAATGTCAATAGATGCCAACAAACTATGATTTAAAGACTATAGAAAAGGTGGTTAGTAAAGTGACCACTTAACCGCAAAGAGTTAATATACTTTATAAGTAAAATGTTTTAGCATATTTTGACCTGTTGTAGCACTTTTTAATAATTATATCAACGTTTTTATGACTATTTAACTATTTAATAATTATATCAACGTTTTTATGACTATTTAACTATGGGAGTCCAAGAATTATAAAAAAAAAAATACTAAAATATCTAAAACGGTTCTGTGCATCCCAGCCAAGAATACAATATGTAATTTGAATGCGTCCTTGTTGCAAATAATAAAATACTCCAGCACAAATTTAAAGATATAATTTGGAACTAGAGCAAGTTTGAAGGATATATGGAAGGTACCAATAATTTGAACATAATTTGTTTACTGATTCAATCTCTTAAGTTAATTTTTGTCATGAAATTCCTGCCAATATTTTTGAACTGATTTTACTAATTTTTAACGGCAAACATTTCAGATCAGTAAAGTAGATATGTAAGTTTTTATTTATCCATAAAAATGGCTAATGGCTAAATTCATTTTTTACTAGCTAAATAAGATTGAAAAATGCCAAATTTAGCCACAAAATGGCAAAATTGGCAACGCTGATGGACAGCCAGACGGACGGACGGACATCGTTAATTTGATTCAGAAAGTGATTCTTAGTCGATCGGTAGACTTTATGATGTGTGTTATACTAATATTTTTGGTCGTTACAAATATCAACACAAACGTATATAACTCTCCCTACTATGCACAGTGGGGCTACTGAAGAAAAACGTGGACATAAATCTGTAACTTCTAAACTTCAAAATTTGTAAAATTTTTTAATCTAGAATGTATACAATTTTTAAGAATTAAAATATTGATAGAAGACTTTTTTCAAAAATAGGGGGAAAAAATGGTAGCTGATTTTTTTGGAAAATTTTTAATTTTCAAAATGCAATAAAAGTTTTATTTTTATTTAATTTGAATGCACATAACTGTTGCTCAGTAGAGGATTTCACACAATTCTGTCTAAAGAATATTAATAAATATATTGTTAATTCAAAAAAAAGACATTTCAAGAAAATCGGGAAACATTTGGATCCATTATTAACAAAAAAGCAGACTAAATAAGGTAAAAAACAAAAATTTTAATTTTCAAATGCGAATAACTAATAAAATATAAGAGTTAATATATAGCTATAGCAATGTTTTTTGTAGATCTCTTTTAGTACATTCCATACATATATAAATCTTTCAAATCGAATCTAGAATGAAATTTTGGCATAATTTTTAATTTTTGATATAACCTATGCGCCCTAATTTGGGGCATGCTGGCTCGGCACCACCTTGGTGTTTAATTCAAATCAGGCTATTCGTTTAGAAGTTACAGATTTATTTCCACTTTTTTTTCAGTTCCCGCACTGTGCTATGTTGGTGTATTGTACTAAATTATAATTTATTATTATTGACATCTATATATTATTAATTTTGTACTTTTATTCATTGTTAACAAACTAATTATTAAAAATGTTCTGGGTTTTTTCCTTATTCGTTCGAATAATCGAGAAAATTTTAAAAATTAATCGATCGATAAAATTAAACTCGAATAATTGTCAATTCTAGAAGATGCATGCCAGACAATGCAGGTTTTCTCTCTGTTCGAATTTCAAATTGGATTGGCTCTTTTTTAAGTACCTGTGTTTTAAATTTGTTTTGTAAATGTATTAGTTTAAATGAAAATAAGTTTAAAATTTTTTCGGTATTTATCATTATACCCTTCACCATCGTGAGAAGGGTATATATAAGTTTGTTTGTAATTTCCACAATATAATTTTCCGACCTTATAAAGTATATATATTCCGGATCCTCTCTGTCTGTTGAAATCAATTTTCTGAAGACCCCAAATAACTTACAAACTTGATTCGTACATCAGTATATCGGGAATTCTTCCGGCTCTGTTGCTATTTCAAACCGAGAAAATCGGCCCACATATGGCTGAGATATAGGGAAAAAAATCGGGCCAACCTCTATTTTTTGCCTATTTTTGATCTATATCTGGATAACTAAGTCATTAATATATATCTAATGATAGATATTTCAAAGTCCATTGCAACGATCTATATAAGGCTATAGTAATTTGGACCTACAATGGGTTAAAATCGGGAAAAATATTTTTTAAAAAATTAAAAAAAAAAAAAATATTAAAAATAAAACTATTTAAAAAAAATTTTTTTGAAAACAATTTTGAAAAAAAAAATTAATTTTGTTTACCAAAAATATTTAAAATTTTTATTTTAGAGTATAATTTGGTGAAGTGTATATAAGATTCGGCACAGCCGAATATAGCTCTCTTACTTGTTTTTTATACATTTGAATTTCCAAAAATCCCTTCTGAGTGGAACAATTTAGCTTAAAAGGAACTATAGCACAAATGTTCATATTACTAGCTTAATAATAGTCAAACACAGCTCCAAGTTACGAAAAAAATCTTAATAAAGTATTAAAAATAAATCATGTCTTAACGTTTGCTCTCCTTCTTAGTGGAACTATTTGGCTTAAAGGGAACCGTAACACAAATGTTCATATTACTAGCTACACAAAATTTAAGTATTCAAAATAAATCATGTCTTAACTTTTGCTCTCCACTGTTACGATTTGTGGTAAATGTCATATATGATTGTATGTATTGGTATTTTTATAAATTATTGTTATTTTTGTTTTTTGAGGTTTGTAAAACAAAGATCATGACATAAAAAATATTGTTTTTAGTTTATTGCTTGGAAAAAATAAGTTTTTGTTATTTCTGTTTGTAAATATTTATTAGCTAATACATAATTATTTTTAATAATTTCTCTATTAAAATGGCGATAAAAATAAATTTTTAAATAAACTGTTTATTTCTATTAATAAATCTTAGAAAATTATGGCAAATTTTTGTAAATTAAACAGAAGAACAAAAAAAAAATATTGAATGTAACTAGTATTTATGTAAATTTTATAAAAGACGTTCTTTGTATTAAATAAATTGAAATTTAAAATAAAATAAAAACCGGCTTCAAGTTAATTTAGCTATATGTTTAAAGACGGACAGAAGTAGAAGTGGTTGTTGTAGTTGTTGTTGGTTTGTGTGGCATGAACGTTGAACAAGTACTATGTGTAGATACATACATATTTACAAGCTAGTATCTGTGTTGCGTGTAAGTTGGTACCGGTCAAATGATCGATTTTAACTGTGTTGCTGTGTTTTATTTTCTGTATTTAGAAGACTAATATTGGTAAAATGTTGTTGTTGGTATGACTTGTTTTTTTTTTTCTTTTTTTGTTAAATAAATTGTTGTTACAATGAACCGGTTTACAAATTGGGTTTAACTAAACGCTTCAAGTCTTAGTTATTTATTTACTTAAGATTAACTTAGAGGAGACGAAGAGAAAAACTAATTTTTGTTTAATACTGTATAAATATGTTTGTTTTTTAAATATTTGTTAAATAGACATTATTTAAAAATTCATATTTGCTTTTAAAAAATATGAATTTATTTGTACATGTCAAATAATCTGCTAATTGGTTAGAAATGAAATTTGTTTGCGTAAAGTAGGGCATTTAGTAACCTTAATTTGTATCTAGTTTTTAATTGTGAGCTATTGCAAGATGATCTAAATTTTGTTATACGCTTCACCATGAGTGGTAAGGGTATATATGAGTTTGTCTCTCCGTTTGTAGTGTAGCGACCACTATAAAGTCAAATATTCTGGATCGTTATAGATAGCCATGTCCGTCTATCTGTATGTTGAAATCAACATAAATACATGACTGATACATAGTATTCCTAGTTTGTTTTGCAATTTTAATTCGGAAAAATCGGCCAACAAATGGAGATATATTCAAAACAAACGCCACGATTTTTTACCTATTTTGGATCTATATCTGGATTACAAAGTCATTAATATATACAATATGGATATCTAATGATAGACATTTTAAAGACCTTATAACACCATAGAAATTCGGATCAACAATGGGTCAAAATCGGCAAAAAAATATTTTATCCGGATTTCTTTTTCAACCAAACATTTTTTTTAAAGAAAAATGTGTTTCACCGAAACAATCTTTTTCACCTAAAAATTTGTTTAACCCAAAAAAATATTTTCTCGACAAAATATTTTTTTTTTTTTTTACAAAATAATATTTTTTTCACAAAACATTTTTTTTATCCAAAAATTTGTTTCAATCTGTATCTTAAAGTGTACTTTGGTGAAGGGTATATAAGATTCGGCATAGCCGATTAGAGCTCTCTTACTTGTTATACACTTAACCATGAGTGGCAACAAGTTTGTCATTCCGTTTGTAAATTCTAAATTTTTGTCCGTCTGTATGTTGAAATCAACTTAAAGTAGCCCCCAAATAACTTACAAACATGATTGATACATCAATATATCGGGAATTCTTCCGACACAGCTGCTATTTAAAATCAAGAAAATCGGCCATCAAATGGCTAAGATATAAAAAAACAAGACAACCTCGATTTTTTCTTATTTTTTATCTATATGTGGATTACTAGTCATTAATATAGACAATATTGGTATGTAGTGATAGATATTTCAAAGTCCATTGCAATGATGTGTATAACTCTATAGTATTTGGACCTGCAATGGGTCAAAATCGGGAAAATTATTTTTTAACCCGAATTTTTTTTTTACCAACAAAATTTTTTGTCGTAAATTTTAATTCATAATAGATTTAATTTTTTTTTTTTTTAAATTAAAAAAAATTACCTAAAATTATTTAAAATTTTTATTTTAAAGTATAATTTGGTGAAGGGCATAAAAGATTCGGCATAACCGATTAGAGCTCTTTTACTTGTTTATTTTTTAATTTGTTTCAAAAACATAAATTTATTGTGGTCAAAAGCTGAGGTCAAATTGAATCAATATTTGTTAATTATAAACCGACAGTTTGAAAATTTGTTTCAAAAACCCCTAATTTATTGTTGTCAAAAGCTTGGTTAAATATAAAATGACAATTATACTGTCTGAATAGAAAATCAATGGGATGATCCAAATTCAAAATACTTTTACATCAGTGGTCGGCATAAAGAGAACATAGAATATGGGTTGAAATAACTTGCTATGCACTTTCTTAAGCATTGTGATTTTAGTTTATTATTTGGTTCATTACAATTAGTATTGTTTACAGGTATATGAACGATCATGTGCAGGCCCTGGTGGGTATCAGTGCCGACCACTGATTAACATTTAAAAAAGTGTATAACAGCTAAAAAAATAAGGAAACTAATCATCAACTAATAAAGTTTCCCACTTTATATGTATATTGTTACACTACAAGTTCTTACAAGTTTCATTACTCGGCTTGTTACCTTAAGTTTACAATTTCAATAAAATATTTCTACAATTTTTAATAGTGTTAATTTTTTAATACTTTAATATTTAGCCACAATCAAAAGTAAAGAAACTCTTTAAATAAATGTGACATGTTTTATCTACTCCAGGAAAATGTGTAAAATGGCATCACATTAAGAGAACAATAAACCCATTTGATTGTTCATGCTTCAAGCACGAGCTGTTTTTCTTTTTTTTTTATCTACTTTTTTCTGTTAAGAACTCATACCAACATGAATTTGTTGCATGCCAATAATAGTTTAGAATTATGTTCTTTTTCCTTTGAATTTACTTGTGTAGTTACAACAAGTAACATGCTATTTTCTCCACACATGGCTGCTTAACCTTAACATGTTTTTCTACTTCACCTAAGTTTTCTACTTTTTTTTTCTCCTCTTCATTTGGAAAGTTCTAATAATTTCTGTATTTGTTTTTTTTTTATAATTTAATAAATACATATTTATGAGTAAACAAAAACAAAATTTCCATTTTCATTTCAATGATCACCAACCAAGCAAGCAGACAACAGAAAAAAAAAGAATGCTTGCATTTAATGAAGTTTGGGGGCAGAAGAAAAATGTCATGCATGCAGCTTAAGTATGGAAAACAGAAACATAAACATTTTTATTAAAAGTTGCACACACACACATCATTTTAATAAAGGCAAAAAACAAAATAAGAAATAAACAGAAGAAAGAAACTAATAATAGACAAAATAAACGTGATCTTCACTTAATGTTCCATATGAATGCGACAATGACACACGTTTTTCTTTAAGCCAGGGAATCCAAATCTGTTTTTACTGCAAGTTGAGTTATTTTCAAAGCTGAATAAGTAGGAATGTAAAGTCACTCCAGCTTGACCATATAATAGCCTATCGAGGAAATTAATGGACCGATCACAAACAAATTATTTAATTTTAAATTTTTTGCTTTTATTTTAAAATATTAAAATATAAATATAAATATATTCATTTTCCCCATCATTCTGGCAACATATGGATTCCGAGCTAAAGGAACTGCTCATCTAGAACGAATTAAGCCAATATCGGATGCTCTGTTCCAAAGTGAAACGTATACCAGAGAGAATTCTGCATCTATCGAAACAAATAGTCTAAACTATAAAGCAAAACTTCCCAAACACTTTATTCTACATAGTTTTTACGGTTTCATGTCTGGCCGCATATTTTGAGCGTTTTTCGACCAATGCTCACTTCAAACGAATCAGTTGGGTTCAGTACATGTTCCCTATGATGGTCTGGCCAGATTTCAGCAGCTCATAATAAGGACTGAAATCGAAAAATTCTTAACATACATATATGTTAATAAAAATGAAACCACTAATCTTACAGTTTTTAGTCTTTTTTTATTTGATTGAAATTATTATTACAATTTACAAAAAAAAAAAAATATTTTTATAGTTCTAATCACTAGTGATGAAATTTTGAACCTTTTTCGGAAACCCTTCCATTATGGTTTTTATAGTGATTTCTGTCACTTTGTTCGAACAGTAATCCATTTAAAATCTACCACACCTTTGGAAACCTTTTTTTGTACTCTTCAATTCTTTTTAAACAAGAGCCCAATATCTCTCCACTGGCCTTAGCTCCAGGCAGTTTGGAGAATTTGCCTCTCTTGGGACAAATACCACATTATTGTTCTTGTACCACTCATGACCTCTCTTACCATAGTGACAGATGCCAAATCAGGCCAAAAATAAGTGGACACATTAAGAAGTCTTATGAATGGAAACATCCTTTTTTGTAATCATTCCTTGATGAAAATTTCGGTATTTATAGAGCCCTTTGTAACAAATATTTGACGTTCTAGCCGCAACTGCATATTGCTTGCCAAACCAAGAACTTTTTGGGAAATTTTGTCTGCTTTTGGGTTCTAAACTTTTCTTCAACATTCCCTCGAGCATCAGCAACATCAAAATTTTGACACGGAAGCTGCGAAAAGTCTACCAGAACATACTTTTCGTCATCCATTATGCAGCAGGAATATTTTTTTTTTTTAAATTTGACTTCAATTTCCGTGCTCTGTTTTTGGCCTCTAAATTTTTAGCAGCGTTCCTGTCAGGAACTTTTAGAGCCTTGTATGTTTTTTAACCTGCATTGGCTTTAACTTTTCGTACCAAATAATCCAAGCACTGAGCTAACCGGGCTGCTTTCCTACCGGATGTGTTGGGACCTCTTTTGAAAATGCTTTCTATCTTTTTGCTTAATATACATCATGTGAACCATTCCATCTAACTGAACCAGGTTTTCTATCAACGGATAAGTTCTCCCGGTACTGTTGAATAACATTGAAGACAGTTTGACGGCAGATTTTTGATTGTGTGGCCAACTTTTTGTAGGACCAAGTTGGGTTTTGTTGAAAATATTTGATAATTTTAGTATGCGCTTTTTTCTTGTCACTCATTTTAATCAGATTAACAACAAATGAACATAATAACTGACATGCCTTACAAAGGTAACTTGATAAAAAAAAAAAAAAATCAAAAATTACATGGGTTAAAAGTTTTAATGAAAAACGTGCGTTAAGAATTTTTCGATCTCAGTCCTTAGATAGGAGCCTTTTAATGCCACCAAATACTGAGCATTACCTTAGTGACATGGATATTTGGCTACACATACGGTCTCTTACACTTCGGGCTATCTTAATGGATACATTTTTCATCGCAAGTAATGATTCAGTGCAAAAATGATTTCCTCTTATAACGTTCAAACATCATTTCGTACATGCAGAATCGTCTTTCAAGGTCTCTTACCTTCAATTTTTATGTTACCCAATTTCCCAGCTTTTGGATGAATTCTGCAGCTCGAAAACGTTTTGAAATTGACAGCAATCTTCACGGAGTAATGCCTTCAATTCTTGGTCTTCAAACTTTTTTGGCTGGCAACTTCACCTCTCTCTGAACTGCACAAGCAATCTCTCGCACTTTGAAACCGATGAATATCATTCACCATGCGCTTCGGTAAAAGTAAAGCATAACTTCCCTCATAGAACGCTTTGTTGGTACAAAATTCGACATTTTCGAAGCAAAAATACTTTTTTGTTTAAGTGAGAATAAATGTCAGATATGTACCCCTCAAAATAACATATAAGTCATCACGAGATACGCCATCTATTGTAAATTCCGCATTTTTAAAATGATCAAAAATATGAGTACACATATAAAGCCATTATTTGTATTTACAGTACGGCTAATACCAGATTAGTTAGACCTTAACCGAACCTAATATTCAGCCTAAAAGCAACATTCTCCGTAATCCGAAATAACTAGAAACATTATCAAGGAACTATTCGTATTAGGTGGCCGACAGACCCCCCCCACTTTAATATAATGGACATTTTCTCAGAACTCATTTAGATGATAAATTGTCAATATCGTTACTCACAAAAAACAGATTCGTGATAGCAACCGAATTTGTTGCCAATCGAATGACCGAATTTTACAGTTGTGGCTACAAAATTTTAAAAGGGGTAACAAAAGTTTGGTTGCTTTAACCGTAATCCGTCGTTGTCCAACGACTTTCAGTTGATAGAACCCAAAAATTCTATGTGTGCTACCGAATCATTCGATTGGCATCAAATTCGGTTTCTGTCACGAATCTGTTTTCTGTGTGTAGATAAATATTGGATGACAATAGGAAGGTATTGCTTTTCGGAACAGCAGCGGCTTGGAAAATATATTATTATATATTTATCTCACTAATTAAGAAACCCTGCTCCTAAACGCATTCTCACATGTCATGTGTTCGCATTATGCACAAACACACTTTGACAACTGCGTTAATATTCAAAGCAGTATGTGTGTAGGCCGACTATCAAAAAAGCTACTGTTTTATTTTACCGAACACTCGTGATATTTCAAACTTCACAAAAAAAACTAAAGTTACACTCCAAACAAACGCCTCCAACAAAAAACTTCACGTTTCTTGGAGTTTGTTTTTATTTTAAATAATTTTTTTTTTTTGAACATCACCTTGTTTTTACAATAATTTTCACTATTTTATTTTAACCACTTTATAAATGTCAAAAACAAAAAAACGTCATCAATATTGTCTTTTAGAAAACATACATACATCAAAAAAAAAAAAAATAATTGTGTCACTTCGATTGATGTCACGTAATGTGTGTTGAAGTATCAACATGCATCCAGCCATATATCTATACATTTATAGATACATCTATACATACATGCATATTAACATGCATTTGTTTGTGAGTGAGTATGTGTGTGTGTGTATCAATATTTAATTGTAATTGAGTAAGTGTAAACTTATATATGTACATATGCTTGTAATTATGTGCGATTGTATGTCTGATTTTCACTTAATCAATTAAACATTTATTTATTGTATAAGTGTGTTGCTGTTGTTGTTTTCATTTTATTAAAATCATCATTGTCACATTATTTCCAAGCTGTTGTTTTTTTGTGTGTCTTTTTAGTCAGTCATTTAGTATCTCAGACCTTTAAATGAAAGTTTTTATTTTGTTAATTGTTTCCAGGGAATTGAATTGATTGGGGATTTTCACAAAATTTAAATAAATTATTAAAAAAAAATACAATAAACAAACACATATGCACTTTACAAGGTTATGTTTTAAAGTACATATTTAAAACGTGTGCTTAGTGTGAGATTTAACTGGTTTTAGAATTCATGATAATTATTTGTTGTTGCCTCTTCTAATTAGATTCAGCCATGTTGGTCTTGCAATAAACAGTAGCAAACATTTATAAAATATTGCGAGCTTAGTTATAATAATAAATTATATTATACTAGCAGATACCCGGCGTGTGCTAGGCTATAAAAATAAACACATTTGGTCAATTCACAAAGTCTCTTATCATGTCATATTGTCATAATGTCCTAATATTTCACAATGGTTTTTATTGCTGTTCAAGCAAAAAATGTCCTAAAATAATACTAATTTCGATTCTATGTTTATTGTGTTATGGTAACGAACCATAACACAATAAACTGTAACCATATATTTGATTAAAATATTCATGTGAATCGTAAGTTAACCATATTATTGTTACCACAATCATATATATAGTTACTGTGACTATAATATTGTTAAAAATATTGAAATGGTTACAGTAACAATGCCCGACTATATTTTTTTTCTGCGTGTAGATGTATAATAAAAAAGTTCGTACACTGAACCAAAATATAGTGCATAACAGTTTTTCATATTGAAAAGTTTGTGTATACCAGTCTTGTGTATAACAGTTTTTCCAGCAGAAATTTGTATGTATTGTATTACAGGTTTTTCTGCCGAAAATTTTGTGTATAACCGATTTTTCTTTTGAAAATTTTGTGTATAACCGATTTTTCTATTGAAACAGTTTTCTCTATAGAAATTGTTGTGTGTAACAGTATTCTCCATAGGCAATTTTGTAGATAACAATTTGTTCTACAAAAGTGTATAAAAGTTTTCTCTTTAAAAAATGTTGTGTATAACAGTTTTCTCTTTAGTTTTTTATAGATAATCTTCTATATAACAATTTGTTCAATAAAAAATGTTTTGAAAAACTGTTGTTTCTACAGCAAATGTTGTTTATAACAGTTTTCTCTAAAGATATTGCATAGAAATTCTTGTATATATCAGAAAATGTTGCGTATGATACAACAGCTTTTTCTGTTGAAAATTTTTGTATAACAGATTTTTCTATTGAAACAGTTTTCTCTATAGAAATTGTTGTGTATAACAGTTTTCTTTATAGAAAATTTTGTTTATTATAGGTTTCTCTATATATTATTTGTAGAAAATCTTGTATATAATAAATTTTTCTATAAAAAGTGGGTTGTATAACAGTTTTTTTTTTACAAAAATCTATTTTTTCTACAACAAAAGTTTTCTCTAAAGATTTTGTATGGAAAATCTAGTATATAATATATTGTTCTATGAACAAGTAAGAGAGCTATATTCGGCTGTGCCGAATCTTATATACCCTTCACCAAATTATACTTAAAAATAAAATTATTTTTTTTTGTAATTTTTTTAAACAATTTTTTTTTTTTGAAATTGTTTTTTAAAAGTTTTTCCAATTTTTTAAAAAAAAATTTTTTAATTTAATTTTTTTTAATTTATTAGTGAAAAAAATGTTTTTTGTGAAGAAATTCGGGTTAAAAAATATTTTTCCCGATTTTGACCCATTGCAGATCCAAATTACTATAGCTTTGTATACATCGTTGCAATATCTATCATTAGATATCCATATTGTCTATATTTATGACTTAGTAATCGAGATATAGATCAAAAATAGGCCAAAAATAGAGGTTGTTTCGGATTTTTGCTCATATCTCCGTTATTTATGAATGGATTTTGCTGATTTTAAATAGGAAACTTCTCGAAAGCATATCTGACAGAATTATTAAGATTTGGATCCCGAAGATATCTGTGGTCTTCAGAAAATTGATTCAACAGACAGACGGACATGCCTTTATCGACTCCGCTATCAATAAGGATCCATATATAATTTATAGGGTTGGAAAATTATATTGTGGAAATTACAAACGGAATGGCAAACTTATATATACCCTTCTCACGAAGGTGAAGGGAATAAAAATATTTTGTTTACAGAAAATCTTGTGCACAATTGTATTTCCCATAGAAACAATTGTGTATAACAATATTTTCTGTAGAAGATTTGGGGTATAACAGTTTTATTTATATAAAATGTTGTGTATAACAGCTTTAAGTACAGAAAATGTTGTGTATAATAGATTTTTCTTTTGTATAACTGCCTTCTCTACATAAATTTTGTTTTGAATATGTTGTTTATAACACATTTCTTGTAGATAATGTTGTGTATAACAGTTTTTTTTATAAAGATAAGTTTGTGTACAATGTATTTCCCTGTTCTGAACACAATTTTTATTATTTCTAAAAAAAAAATAAAAACCTTTTCTCTTTCATTGCACACCTCTCTCTATTTGCTAAAATATTCAAATTGCAGCTAAACTTGCTTGTTAAAAGCAGCATGTTAAAATGTGAGTCATGAATGGGATTTCATTAACCATAAATACGATTTTAAGAGGAATTGCTTGCATTGGTGCTGTATTTGCAAAGAAACCAAGTACATCGGCAACAATAACAGTCATGGAAAATAACACGGACAGACAGACAGACAGACCGACAACAACTTACAACCCAAACAATGTTTGTTTGTTGTTTTCATTTGTATCTGTAGCTGGTAGATTGTTTTTATGTTTTTGTTTTTCTTTATTACATTCTCTACATTTCTATTTGTTTTCTTTTGTTTGCAGCAAACAGATATTTAAACATACAGACAGGCAAATGGAGAGACAGATAAACAACATCATAAAGTAGCACACACCATGAATGCTAAACTTGAAAATAGCGTTTAACACTATAACAACCAGCAAGGGTACATATGTATGTAGGCAGTACAATGTCTAAGTAGTTTCCTTCTAATAAGCAGATGTTGTTTGCAAATATTATGGCTTGAACACTTACTTGCTCGTGGTCATAAAACTACATAGGTAGATTTATTTGTCCAGTTTGATGCTAATTAGTGTCATTACATTATATATAGCATTTGAAGTGCTATAAAGTAATTATATTGCTAATCATAAAGAATATACATAGGGTATACTTTAATTCGTTTCCCAAGTACTTTCGTTTTTCCTACAATACCATTTTTTTGGTGATGTCTAGTTTTATATGAAAATAATAAATTTGTTGGAAAAAAAAGAAAAGAAAAAGATAAAAAAACGTTTCATTTATTCACATAATTCGTATGTAATAAAATATTTTCTATCCTTGTCTACCTTTCCTTTACAATACTTGGCTGAGTACTTTTTCTTTAGTAATGCTTCTTTCGCTTTTTTCTTTACAAACAAAAAATATTGCTAAAAATATATGAAATTACATTTTATAGTTTGTATTCTTGCAGTAGATGTGAATGCTGTATTGTACTATTTTTTTGTTGTTGTTGTGTAAAATGTTTGTAATTTATTTTGAAATTTTAAACATTAATATGTCTGTCTGTATTTCACTTTCAAGTATTAATATGATTTTCATTTCAGTTAATTTTGTTTTTGTTAGTTATTTAGCAAAATGAATTCACGAAAGTTTTATTTGATGAAAACTTAAATCACGATGAATTAAATAGTTGTGGAAAGAAAGAAAATAGAAAATATTAACTATTTAAGTTTTAATTTTAAACACATGAGAGGAGCTTTTAACAAATCACGATTTTGGATATTTAAACATTTGCATGTGGTAGTTGTAAATAAATAGACTATTAAGATTTGCAGATTTTTTAAATGTTTAAACAAGTAAAACATATATTAAAATATTTATAATGTAGCCAAAAGTAACATTTCATTCCCACGATGCTTCTATCTTCGCTTCAGTTTCACTAGACCACATATTGTTAGCGACTGCTCATTCAGGCGAAAGTTTTTTACTCTTGACATAACCTGCAGAACTGTTAAAATAACATCTCAGCAAAGGATATCTATGTCTATCTACAATCTTCTCTTCTATGCTTCTATTTTATCTTCCAAATAAAAACCAGAATGTCTAAATGTCAAGGAAACCATATTAGTGACACCGATGAATGTTAATATCGACATTCTTGGAAAATTTATAGTCATAATTTTGGCTAAAGTTACACTTCCATAATCCTGTAGCCTGAAGTACAATCTCAAATTCAGCTGGTCATAATAGATACCACATACGATCATTTCATGTGAACTTGATACGTCATTGAATAATTGGATCAAATTCTTCTGAAGGTAGTTGCCATAGTCTGTTCAGTAAAATAAGGATTGATTTTAGCGGGTATTGCGTAGTTAATAGCATTAAAATCTTCCACATTGTTTCAGAAATTTTAAGTAATACATGAAAATCTTAGAACTAAATTTCCTAATCAAAAAATTCATGATTTAGTGATTTTTCGTGAAGAAATTCGCGTTTGTGTACAATTCGAACAGAATAAGATATCGTAATACAATTTCAAACTTAAGGAGTGAGTTCGAAAAATTCTTAACTTCAATTTCCGTGCTCTGTTGGCATCTAAATTTTTAGCCGCGTTCCTGTCAGGAACTTTTTGAGCCTTGTATATTTTTAAACCTGTATTCGCTTTAACTTTTCGTACCAAATAGTCCGAGTACTGAGCTAACCGGGCTACTTTCCTACCGGATGTGTTGGGAGCTCTTTTGAAAATGCTTTCTGTTTTTTTTGGCTTTAGAATCATCATGTGGACCATTCCTTCTACCTGAACCAGGTTTTCTATCAACGGACAAGTTCTCCCGGTACTGTTTAATAACATTGGAAACAGTTTGACGGGAGACCTTTGAATGCTTGGCCAACTTTTTGTAGGACCAAGTTAAGTTTTGTTAAAAAAACATTTAATAATTTTAGTACGCACTTTTTTCTGGTCACTCATTTTAATCAGATTAACAACAAATGAATATAATTGATATTAAACATAATAACTGACATGATTTACAAAGGTAACTTGATCAAAAAAAAAAAAATCAAATAATATTTGGGTTAAAAGTTTTAATGAAAAACGCGTGTTGAGAATTTTACGATCTCATTCCTTATAAGTATATATAGACAAAATATTCTTACCAAATTGTATGATGATTCTAGGGTATTAAACGTGAGTTCTTTAGCGTAGTTCCGAGAGGACGTTAATAGGTGTCATGAACTGATTTCAATACCATTCAGCCTTGGGCCAAAGCTAAGATTTCATCAGGTTATCATTAAAATTGCCTGATGAAATTGTGTTTTAGTTAATAATTTTTGATATATGAAAACAAGTAAGAAAGTATAGTCGGGCAAGCCCGACCATATGGTACCCTACACCGAGTATATGATTATAAACAGTTTTCTTCTGATATGAAACTTATTGGTATTGAATCTTATTTGAATACCAACATTTTTAAGATATTTATGATCGATAAAGTGATTTTCCGAAGTGGTCTTTATATGGGAGCTATGACTAAATATGAACGATCGGTAGGATGATTTTCGTATATATGAAACATATTTGTGTTGAATTTTATTTGGATACTAGGATATTTGACAGATTTATGAACATTAAAGACATTTTTGAGAATGGTGCTTATATGGGAGCTATGGAACATTATGGACCGATCGGTACTAAATTTGATACGAGTCAGCTTATATAGATTGATTACAAAGTTTACATGGGCGGACAGACGAAACGGATCGACTCAGAACATGATCCTGAGCAGATTGGTATACTTTAAGGTGGGTGTTAGGACAATATTTTTGTATGTTACAAACATTAGCACTAACCCAATCCCCACTATGGTGGAGTAGGC
The DNA here is from genome assembly GCA_942486065.2 of Calliphora vomitoria. Lineage (NCBI taxonomy): Eukaryota > Metazoa > Arthropoda > Insecta > Diptera > Calliphoridae > Calliphora > Calliphora vomitoria. The sequence continues at coordinate 41,006,523 of OW818031.2, forward strand.
TATAAATATATATAGAAACTAGTTTCTTGTAAAATTTCCAATGATGAAAATCTTTGTTTAACATTATAAATTATTGGTTTATTTGCGATTTTTTCTTTAATATTTTATATAATATTTTCTATTTTATATAAACCATTTTCTTTTTTTTTAATTTTTGCTCGATTATTCGATGACTATAGATCGAATAATTTTTTATTCTAAACTGAAACAATTTTATTACTTCGAATAAAAATTAATTTTTTTACTCGATTATTCGAATAATTTTTATTCACATGACAACCCCATATAATACATACCCAAGATTTTCCATTGATTAATATAATTTTAAGCATCTTAACTCACAAAATTTCAGAAATAAAACGGTACATACCTGAAAAGAAAAAGAAAATTAAAAATGATTAGTTTTATTCTCAATCAAAACCATTTTTATATATACAGGTATATTGGGTATATGACTTAAAAGTGCGGGATTTACAGTAGATGACGTATCTTTTGAATGCGGTTTTTTTTAATAACTTATATGTAAATTTGAAGGGTACCTATCTGTCATTTACACTCACTAAGTTATTGAACACTATAGTGTAATCAAAGCGTCATATGCGGGAAGTTTTGCTTTACTTCATTAATTTGACAAAAAGTGGCGCTGAAGCACTCCGATTGCTCACCCAAGCTTATGACGAATGTGTTTCATTGACTTCAATGTGGAATAAATGGTTTATGCGGTTCAGAAGTGGTGATTCTGACACTAAAGACAAAGATTGCCCAGGCCAGCCAAAAAAGTTTGAAGAGCAAGAATTTGAAGCCATTAATCCATGAAGATTGCTGTCAAACTCAACAAGAGCATGCACAATTTTTGGGAGCTCAATTAGCAATTTCAAATCGCTTGCAAGCAGCTGGATTCATCCAAAAGCATGGAAATGGGAAAATTAACGAATTGAAGCTGAGAGACCTTGAAAGACGATTTTGTATGTCTCAAATGCTGCTTGAACGCTCTAAAAAAAAATAATTTTTGTACCGAATCATTACTAGCGATACAAAATATATCCATTGCGCTAACCCGAAGCATAATAGATCATATGTGAAGCCCTGCCAACCAGCCGAATCGGCACCAAAGCCACATATTCATGGCGCTAAGATAATGCTCTGTATTTGCTGGGATCAAAAGGGTCCTATCTATTATGAGCTTCTGAAATCTGACCAGACTGAACGCAACTGATTCGTTTGAAGCGAGCATTGGCCGAAAAACAACCAGAATATGCGGCTAGACAAGAAACCGTAATATTCTATTATGACAACCCTCGTCCACATGTTTGTTTGCCTCACACGCTTTATAGTCCTGGACATGCTGTGTCCAAAAACTAATTGTTTCGATCGATGCAAAACACTCTCTATTCACTAACGCTTACTATTCACTTCAAAACAGAGTATCCGAAATTTATTAGATTCGTTCTTCAACTCAAAAGATGAGCAGTTCTTTTGGCGCGGTATCCATATGTGACTAGAGAGATTGGAAAAGGTCAAAGGTAAAAATGGCCAATACTTTGAATAAATTCATGTTGCACAAATGTTACAAAATAATAGGTAAAAACTGGAAAAAAATACTATATTTTTAAGGCTGGAATTTAACTGAAAATGAAAATTTAGCAATTCCTTACAAAATCCTTAAATTTTAAAATAACAAATGGTACTTAAATAAGAGATTAACTTCAGTTTTAAAACATTCAGTTAAATTTTACGTTCTTGTTAAAAAATAAGTTTTTCTTCTTAAAAATTTAAAGTGAAAATATTTCGAAATCTGCATGTACGATTTTAAAATTTTCAACAGATTTGTGTTCAGCGTGCCAGAGTTATATTAAAATTATGTTTCTGCAGGAGAAGTCCATTTAAAAAATTTAGTTTGCACAGATACTGATCAAATAATTTGTTATACATTCGAATAAAGTAAGTGTTTGTTCTCTATTATTCGAATGACAACTCTACTGATCAGTTAAAAAAAAAACAATTAGTAATTAATTGAAAATATAACTAAATTTATTAAATATATACATATATTTATTTACATGTTGACTATTTATATTTTAAAATCATAGAAGATTAATATAAATTAAAGAATTTTTAGAAAAATCACTTGACTCAAGTATAAATTCTTTTCCTAGCCTCTCTTCCACTGCATTACTTGTCCTATGAAAAAATTAACTCTCGTTTTTAAAATCTTCTTCCCTGGCCTCAACACCATCCACATCATAACACTCCTCATATTGATGTCGTTCATCATCATCATCAATCTCCTCATATTGCTGTCGTAGCAGCTCTTCTGAGAATGGTGGTTGCATTTGTTTCTGTTGAAATTTTGTATTACAGCGTTTTTGCTTTTTTTCAATTTCCTCTAATTCATTTCGTTTTAAACGTAAAATTTCTTGTGACAATTCGTTCTGGTAGTTCATGTGCTGCCATAAACTTTCCAAATAATCTGGAGAACATCTATGAATATTTTTCAAGTTTTTTCTGATGATTTCATTTGACAATTTGTATTTGGAGCGAGTTATGCGTCCAGGTTTCTTTTTACGCTTTCTCAGCTCTGCACGATGTAAGTAAAGGATGTAGGACAATTTTGGTCGTTGTGGTGTAGGTTGATTATGTTGCCATGGTAATTGTGTGTGAAGCTGACATGGTTTTTGTTGCTGCGTCTGTCGTGGTGCTTGTTGCTGCAGCTTCTGTGCTTGTTGTTGTAACTTAAGTTGCTGTAATTGTTGTGGCGGAATCTGCTCTGGATGTAGTTGCATCATTTGTCCGGGTTGGAGTTGCATAAACTGCCCGCTGACTAGTTTCAGAAGCTGGCCTGGTTGTAGCAGTAGGTGCACTGGTCGTTGTTGTGGTTGTTTCTCGAGCTGCTGTTTTAACATAAGTTGCTCGTGTTGCTGTTTTAGTAGAAGTTGTTGATCTTCTTGTTGCTGCAGAAGTTGATGTGGCAGGAGCGGCAGTTGTTGCAGAAGCAGCATTGGTTGCTGATGCTCTTGTTGCAGATGGGGCTGCTGTAGTGGCAGAATGTGCAATGCTTGTTGTTGCTGAAGCTGTAATTGTTGCCGCAGCTGTAATTGTTGCTGCAGCTGTAATTGATGTTGTTGCTGAAGCTGCAATTGTTGTTGTTGCTGGTGCTGCAACTGTTGTTGGTGTTGAGGCTGTAATGGTTGTTGGTGCATCGTGTTCTTTATGGCTGCTATAGATTTTGGTGAAGAACTGGTGATAATATTGCTGGTTTTCGATAGAGATGAGTTTTGAGGTGCCATTTGAGGCTCTTTGTATTTAAAAAGTGTAAAAAATGTTTTCCTTTGTTTGTAGAACTCTTATGACGATGTGTTTACGTAAAATGTTTGAGTTGAACTAATGCGGTTTGACAAATTGCCAGGACATTATATATATTCAAATCAGGTACCTGTAAACTGTAGAGTTGTTTTTGAAGTAGCGGGTGTCGGTGTTAAAAAATGGTTAATTTCATGTTTTATTGCCGATGGGCCATAAAACACACGTGTGCCGCTAATTATCCTCTTTAGTAACAGTAACTAAATAAAAGAACTGTTAAACCACTTTTTTAAATCCCTTTTTTGTCTCGAAACAAACAACTGGATTAGCAAATTTGTTGTGTACATTTTCCATATTAATTTTATGCACGGTTTTTTTCCACAAATATATTCTTTAAACATACACTGTAACCTTCGAATTTTGTTGTGTTGTTGTTCTTGTTTAACACAACCTACTTTTAGCTTGATGCCAAGGTTAATAAAGAAACTTCTGCAAGAAGAAAATTCTCACAATTCAAAGTCAATAAGTTTAAAACTGTGTCAATAGTTAACAGTTTTTATTTTTTTTGTTTAAATTATTTTTTGTTGTTTTCCATATGGTTTACATTTCCGTTAAAATGATCTATCTGTTTATGTTGAAAGAAAACGTACATATATAAATCATCGTTACCAACAACCAACAACCATCAACATCACCCTAATCAGTTAACACGGTTTAGCATTGTTGACCTTTACATTGTTTTACTATTAAGTAAGTTTAACAATCAACAGAATTTATTTCTTTGTAAGTAAAATATTTTACTTGTTCTTTTACACTTCAATGATTTCATATTTGACCCTAAATTTAAGCTCTTTATTTTAATGGAAATTTGTTAAAGCTAAAAACTTCACAGTCATCGTTTATAAAAAGTGTGATTAGTTAAAAGTGATTGAATTTTGTACAATAATTATAGTAAGTAGGAGATTCTAAACACAAATTTTAATAATCTATTTTATATATAAATATAACTTTTCTTTACCACCCCACCAAAGATAAATACTTAGATTTTTTGCTCAATCGGTAGATAGTCCATAGGATATTTCTTTTGGTATACAAATATTTATTTCTGATCTTGTCCTTCCAATTATTATTTGAATATTGTATCTTCAAATCAAATGTAAAAACCAATTTGGGATACTCTTGCAAAGTGAAGCATGTCCCAGAGAGAGCGATCTGCGTCGATCGAAACAAATACCAGTCGGGCACGGTCTGTACTATAAAGCGGGTGAGACAAAACTTTCCAACCACTTCATTCTAAAAACTTTTTAACAGGTAGTGTATAATGTGGTTTCATGTCTGGCCGCATATTGTTCGACTCTAGCTCCTCCATTAGCTTACTACTTCCGAACTTTATTCTGTGCCGTCGAATTTCGTTTATGTTGGGAGTTTGCTAATGTAACGCCAATTACTAGGAAGAGAGGGACATTTTCTGCATTTTTGAAAGTAATAAAGAGTATCGTAGGGGACCCTTTACGGTAGACTTGAAAGTCTTCCTATCGTAGCAAAGTGGTGGCTCCAGATAATTTCAAGGCAAAGTCTACGCACCGCTACTGGAGAGTCTGGCATGATGCACTTTATCGAAACTTATTGTTTTCGGTGTTGGTGATAACTTTTCTCGATCTGTTCTTTCTTCTACTTGATTTATTATTTTTCTAAATGACCTTCAGCATCAAACTTCCAACTCTATCTATTCGTTTGCAGGTGCTAAAAACATTTGTCATTCGTATTGATTCAACCGTAGGCCTCACAGAGGGATTTTAGGGTCAAAAACCCTACTTTTTCGACCACCCAATTTTAAAAATCAAATGTTGTAGAGAAATGTTTAAAGATGAAATGTGCACTTATAGTTTAAAAAGAAATTGTATTTTATTTTTGAAAAATTTATGTAAAGTCCATGCAAGGGCGTTAAGCAAAAATTTACTTATATTTTCGTGCAATTCAGTGGTTTATATATGTATAATTTTCCTGATAAAACCATTTATCTTTAACATATTTTTTAAAAATATAGCATTTCTAATTAAATAAATAAAAAAATGGGGATATAATAAACTGTTAAGAAGATATGTCCAAATCCATAAGCCTCTAAAAATTATTTTATTTTTGATTTTCAATGGAAAAAATAATGTAGCCCCACTTTCCCCCAAGCTGTTGTTTTAATAAAATGAAAGATGGGAGTGTCTAGTTTCGATTAAAAAAAAATTAGTTCTCAGAACAGTATGAAAACTTAAAATTGTTTGTCGAATGATAAACGAAATATCCTGAAAATTCGTATCTATGTATGGGTTTCATGGGCGGTGGGCGCGACCGATTTTACTGAAACTCGGCATGCGATCTTTTTTGTTTCAGAAAATGTATGTGCGAAATTTCTAGACTTTTGCTTGGATAGGAAAAATTGTATGCGAAAAAAAAAACGATTTGTATTGCATGGACGGTATACGATTTTTTTTAGAAAATGTATGTACCAATTTCCTAGACTTTTTTATGTGAAAAAATCGATTTGGATTGTATGGGCAGTGGACGATTTTAATAATATTTCAGTTTTTTCTTAACTTAGTCAATATAATTCTCGGTGGCAAATTTCAATGCTCTATGAAGCCATCCCTCTGTGGGCCCTGCCGATCTTGCCGGAGATGAATAAAGATCTCGTGATGTGTATTTTAATGCACGTAAGACTCAATGTATTTTATTGTATTGTATCATCTGTTTTTATGGGCAGTGTAAATATTAAGGAATCAGAAACTCCTGATGATCTGGGCATGAGAATTCGATGTAATATCCGCTAGACTAAACACAATTTTTAATTTTATAAAAATGTGCAGAAATCTCTTACTATTTGCACTCTCATATATGAGACAGAGCTTCGAAGTCTATCTTGACGGCATTGAGGGTATCCAACTCTATTGATTCACTGGAGCATAGTCGGAATGTGGGTTGTTTTCTTATGAAAATAAGGAAACTTATTCATCCAGGCCTCATTCATTCCTGATAGATTGAAAAGTAGATCACACAACATACTTCAGAGAAAATTGGTTCTTTAGCCGTACCGTCTGTATGCGGAAAAAACTACGTTCAGAAATATTTTTGTTATTTTCATTGTAGGAAAATTCAGTTATAATGCCCATAAACACTAATCCCTTTATCCTCTCTCTCACAACCAATTTTCTAGTTCCAATAAAATGAATTGCATGAGTGGTAGGGTATTCAATCGATTAACCGTTAATCGGTTAACCGATTAATTTTGGTCGGTTAACTGTTTGAATAATTAAAAATTGCCGATTTTCAAATAACAAATAAACCAATTAATTTCTGTTTCTTTGTACTTTATATAGAAATATAGTTTTAAACAAAGACATTTTATTTCCTAACTCATGAACATTCCCAATAGTTGTTTGAGGAATAGCTCAAAAACTGAAACTAAGGAATTTGGAAATGTCCTTTTGTCTAGAATGTTTCATGATGAACTTTGTACTAATGAGTTGGAGAAAGACATGATACTTAACGAAAATATTAAAAGTATTAAAAATCTAAAAATTCCCAAAAGGACTCCAATGGTATAATGAAGGATTTCATATTCTTAAAAAAAACTGAACAAAGAACTGAGAAAGATTACTTCAACATCTACAATCAGTGAGAGAGTTTTTTTCCAAGTTAAGTTTTATTAAAACGAAAGAAAAATCTTTTAAACGGAAACCTTTTAAATTATATTCTTTTCTTAAAAGATTATTTCAGAAGATCTATATAAAATCCTATAAAACACACATGTGTATATAAAAAGGATCTCAAATACCATATTTTTTTTGCTATTATTTTTTATTATTATTTTTGTTGAAATGCTCAAATAAGTACACAAAATGTGTCGTTTTATTTTCAATTTAAAAACAAAATTGAAATTATTCGGTTAATCGAATAATTTAAAATTAACCGATTATTAACGATTAATTATTTGCTCGATTAACCGATTAAACCAGAAACCCAATTAAGTGAATACCCTACTCATTGAGTAGGGATAATCCCCCAGTACAGATTCTAAAACACCGCTCGAGTTGTTAACATAGCAAAATATGAGCTGAACTTGATATATAAAACAAAACTATTATACTATTTTGTTAAAATATGATAATTTAGGGGGTTACATGAACGAATTTGAAATTAACAAGTAATCGTCTGGTAAACAAAATTAAAAAATAATTTTTTTTAATTAGTTTTCAAAATTTTTTTTTTGAAATTGTTTTTTAATTTTAAAATTTTTTTTAGTGAAAAAAAATTTTCTTTCGGGTTAAAAAATATTTTCCACAATTTTGACCCATTGTAGGTCCAACTTACTATTGCGTAATATAAATCGTTGCGATGGACTTTGAAATATCTATCATTAGTTATCTATATTGTTTATATAAATGACTAAGTAATACAGATATAGGCCAAAAATCGAGGTTGTCCCGGTTTTTTTTTCTCATATTGCAGTCATTTATAAGTCGATTTTAAATAGTAACCGAGCCGGAAGAATTTCCGATATATTGATGTATGAATCATGTATATATGTAAGTTATTTGGGGGCTATGGAAAGTTTAATTCAGCATACAGACGGACATGGCTATATCGACTTCGATATCTATAAAGATTCAGAATATACATATTTTGTAGTGTTGCAAATGAAAAATGTAGAAATTACAAACGGAATGACAAACTTATATATACCCTTGCTACTCATGGTGAAGGGTATAAAAAGTGATCCATTGTGGACAAAACAAAGTAGGGAATTACTGATGTAGAGCAAGTTCCACCTGAAACTAGACTTAAACAAATTGTGCTTGTGTCAATTTTGATGCCCGTTTACATCCACAAAAACGAGAACTGAACTGTTGTTTTTTAATATGTTGTTTTTTAATAAACAGTGTATTTATTACAACAACAAAATTAAAAGTACAACAATATGCTTGCTTATAATTAAACTCAGATACATATTACAGCAACAATATCAATGTTGAAAATTTACATAACAATTTTTTCTTGATGACGTTCCCACATTTTTCTTTATAACTTTTTGGGTACTAAAGCGATTTTTTGATATTCAATACCAAATTACTTAGAACAATGATAAACATACCAGGGGAATTTTGTTCCTCTTGGTTGTACATTTTAGGTTTGAGTGTGTTTTACACAGACAGATGGACAAAATTTGTCTGTCTATTGCTCCGACATACTGCAGTTTATATTTATTTACTTAATTGAAATTTTCTTTTTATTATTTTTTTAAAAAACATAATATTAAAATGAATTTAATTTTGTGTGAATTGTTTTTATTACTTATTACTTAACATTCACCTAGTTTGATTTTTCACTTTTATGTTAACATTTTTGATGGTTTGCATTGTGCAGTTTTTTGCTAACAAAACAACAAAAAAACCGAAACAGAAATGATGGTATGATATGGGACATGAGCATGATTGAGCACGAGCATGAATAAATAGCCGGCTCTTTGGTTAAATGATTAAATTGCTTTTAACCAACCACTACAAACCATCCATCCAATGGCCAACCATGATGGCGATTATGATTTGATATTTGTGTATGATTGAAGAAGATCATGTTAAATGTCTGCCATTTCATGTCTACATATTTCTGGTCATTATGGTTTTTGCTTTTTTTCTTTTTTGTACATATTTTTATGCAAATTTTAAAATTTTTGTTTTATTTTTATTATAGTTTTTGTAGCTACTTTTTTTCTATTGGTTTAATTTTGTGTAATATATAGTTAACATAAAACAATTTGTGTGTTTCTGCCAGTATGTTATTGGGTTAAATGACCAAACTAAAGTATGTTATAGAAAAATACAACAAAAAAACTGTTCACTAATAAATCATCATGTTTGTGGTATTTAAACAAATTTGTTGGAATAAAAAATAAAACAATGAAATATTTAAAAGTATTTGGGTTTTAATAAACTATATTGTTTAGAGTTTTATATTTGCATTAAGTTTTTGTGTATTTTTGGGTAAGCTTAAATATTAATGAACAAATTGTGAGGTTTATAAACAAATAGTTTGTATATTTCTTTTCTATTAACTTTTAATGAATTTCTGAAATGTAAAAAAAATTTAAATTTCTAATAGTGACATTAAGGGGTCATGTGGTTGAAGCTACATCAGTGGAAAGGGTGTCATTTATTCAGTTTACAACATACCAACGACATGTGGTTTCAACAGGACGGCGCTACACTCCACATTTGTGGGCATGACCATCTCACGTGGAGTTGATGTGAACTGGCCACCGAAATCGTGGGACTTGACCCCGTTACACTTTTTCTTGTGGGGTTTTCTTAAGTCGCAGGTCTATGCGAATAAGCCACAAACCAAAGAGGCCCTCAAAGCCAACATAACCCATGCCATCGGAGAAATTCAGCCTGATTTATGGGTCAGAGTCATGGAAAATCGGAAATTTCGGATGCGAAGTCGCAGGGCACATTTGTTTGATGTTATCTTCCATACACAATGGCATCCATAGGCCTTTCAAACGAATAAAAAATGTCGATGATATTTCGCACAAACTTTGTTTTATTTACATTTAAAGATAATAAGCGCTTAATGAACGATCTTTTATATTAATGTTAAAAGTGATATTTCGTATCTTTATTACAATATACAACTAATAATCTCAAAGGTGGAGAAGTAAAGTAAGTAATTTACACTGGTTGGTAACAAATATTGTATATACTACAATAAATTGAGTAAAAAGTTTAATTTTTTTTAAATTTTCAACAAACTGCTAAAACTTGTAATGAAATTAGCAATAAAGTGTTAAATATACTAAACACGTTAAAGTTTTATATCATCACTTTAACGGCTGTGCAATTTTAAAATGCATTTTAAACATCTTTGCCATGTTTTTTTGTATAAATAATTACAGATTATTTCAAAATTTCAAAAACCTTTGAAATTAATGATCTCATCTAATCTCATATTTCCTGACCTCATAACTAAATAAAATTCCAACTCATATAGCTAAACAAACCTACAATATACTTAAGTATGTAAATTGTAAATTATTATTTCTTTTAATATTTCCTATAACAAAAAATTGTGTAATAATGATGGCATACAGCAGGCAAATAAAGCTAAGCAATCATTGAATGATAAGTATTAAACTAAAAAAAAAGTCTAATAATAGTGAATTATAAAAATAGAAAAATCTTTAGAAAATACAAGCAACGTCATAATATTCCTCAATTAGTGGTTAACGATTTTTTCTCTCTACATAATCCAGAGATTTTAATTCAACCATTAATTCGGTTTGACTGACTGAATGACTGAATGATACACGTTCAGTCAGTGAGTCTTTGATTTGATTGTTCCTGCATTGTTTCAGTAAAATAATCATGTTATTCGATCATTTAAGGTAAATTCCCTTGATTAACACTTTAATTGTTTATTAGCGTGTGATGAAAGCCTAGAGTTATATATATATTACATACATACAAACTAACTAACATATTTCTGGATGTGGCAATAAACAGATACAGTGATGTTGATGTTGGTTGGGGTTATGGAAATCGTATAGAGTTAATTGCAACCCAGTAAACAAAAATTTACAGGAAATAAAGAATTAAATGTTATTAATGGGTTTTTAAAAACGTTTCTTTTTGAAACGGAAAAAACAAAAGAATTTCTAATTAGCTGATTTGGCCTATAAGATTTCCCATTTATTTACCAATTATCAAACCTCCTCGAACAACTTGAATAACTCACTGCAAATCATGTCGAAAATTGTTCATACAACTCTGTATTGTGTCTTTGCTTACTTTCTTACTTGTGTCTTAGCTAAATGTATTCACTTGAAATGATTTTTGGCGGATCTCAACATAAATAAGTTTCTGGCTCCAGATGGCATACCAAAACTTGTGTCAAAGTATTGCTCTTCGATGCTAGATCGCCCATAAACTAAACTTTTCAGCATTTTATAACGTGACGACGAATTTCCGGTATTTTGGAAGATTGCTAATAAAACGTCAATGCCCTGATAATGATTATCTTATCTTATTATTATATCAATTTCTTCTGCACTTTTTAAAGTCATGGAGAGTAAGGTAAACTAACATCTTGTTAAATAGTTGACGTCCAATACTTTACTTTATGGCTTTCGTAGGGTACACTCCACGAGAGACCTGCCTACCTTCTTATTAGAAAAATGGTTTCGTTCCATTCACTGTTTTGGTGAAAGTAAAGTGGTGGCTCTAGATATTTCCAAGAGATTCGATAGAGTCTAGCATACCGCACTTTATCGGATCTTATTGCTTCTGGTATTGATGATAATTTCTCTACATTTATAACCAGCTTTCTCTGATATCGCTCCACACCAGTTATTTTAGATTGGATCCCATCAGACTCTGCTCTGTTCTGTTCTGTCTTGTACTTGATTTCTTATTTTTCTAAATGACCTTCTGCATGAAACTTCCAACTCTATTTATTCGTTTGCAGGAGATAATATTCAGGGCAATTTTTTTTTTTAACTTTCTAAAGCGATGGAGAGTATGGCAAACTACCATTTTGTTAATTTGCTTAGCAACCGCCAGTATGGCTTTCGTAGCTCCGACACTCTTTTGGAGACTTGGTGGACTTACAGTTGGTCATATGGTGTCGTTCAATTCACCGATTCGGCGAAAGTTAATTTGGGAATCTAAATATTTCCAAACCGTTTTATAGAGTCTCGCATGGTGCACTTTATCGGAACTTATTGCTTCTGGTGATGGTGATAACTTCTCTCAATTTATGTCGAGCTTTTTCAGCGATCAAACTAGTGACAGAATCTCATCAGGTTCCGTTCTTTCCTTACTTCTTTGTTTTCTAAATTATCTTCTGCATCAAACTGCCCAACATCTTGTTAAATATTTGGTGTCAAACGATTTGCTTAGCTTCCGCCAGTATGGCTTTCATAGTGGATGCTTTTTGGGAGACTTGCTGGACTTCCCGTTGGAAAAATAATGTCGTTCAATTCACTGATTTGGCGAAAGTAAATTGGTGGCTCTAAACATGTCCCAGGTGTTCGATACAGTGTGGAAAGCTGCACTATCATTATAACTAATTGGTTTCAATTTGTTAAGTGGAATAATGCATCTCGATTTATATTGATCTTTCTTTCTTATTGATCTGTTCTTTCTCCTACCCCATTCCTCATTTTTCTAAATTTTTATATCAAACTTCCATTATTTGGCAGATGACTGTAACATTTACCATTAATATTCATTCAATTAGTGGAGTTTGTCGGAGATTAGGACATGAATGCAAAATATGAATGATTCTCTTAATTGGGGTCTTGTGATAATCTCTGAATTTGGTCGTGCGAATATAGCGTGTTGCTTTATCTATATTTATGGGAGCATTAAATGTTATGGAATCAGAAGCTCCTAATATTCTGGACATGATATTATAGTGCTACATCCGCTGGATCAAAACCACATTTTTAAAGTGTCAAAAGATGCATTAAAGTTTTTTGAAGCTCTGTAATACATGAATTATGTAGAAAGTACAGTCTTTTTCTATCGTTTGTTTTTTCTCTTTTAGTCTTAAAGTAGACAGGTTTCGCTGCTACTTACGCACTCCTTTGTTGAAAATTTCCATCTCCATTTTGCATAAATTTTGCTGAATTTCGTTGATGCAATGTATGTGTGATTATGGTTCTGTAGGCGTACAGCATAAAAAGAAATCCTTTTGTGTTACATCACACGATCTATGGAGCCAACGTTGATCATCAAAACGATAGAGTAAATGTGTCATGCATTAATTGAATTGTTTCAAGGGATGTATGGCATGTGGTATGCCTTGTTGAAACTACATGTCCTCTACATCAATATCATCTGATATCGACCACCAGTGACAGTTACTGCTTGACCAGCCTTATTTTCAAAGAAGTATGGTGCAACGAAGCCTCCATATCAAAATGCATTCATTTTCCGACAAGCTTTCGTTTTGATGAAGAAAGTCATCCAAGTGAAATGATTGCTTAGGATGATTTTGCTCGAACTGTGGCCGATAAATTTTCTTCTTAATTTTTGAATTGAATCGTGTAAAGCACCTGTTCCATTTTTACAAACCCAAATCTGACAGACAGTATTTTATGACATTCTGGACATAAAAATCTAATGTCGTTTGGACTAAACTCATTTTTCAAGTGTCGAGAGAAGCATTCAAGTGTTTCGGTCTATTGAAATGGTGAAAGAAGTACTTAACTCCATCAGATCTTCTTACTACAACACAGATTTGTTGTCAATCGAATGATTCTACCTTAGTAACCGAATTTTACAGTTGTGGCTACCAAACAAAAGTTTGATTGCTTCAACCGACATTCTTCTTTAGCAACTGACTTTCTGTTGATAGAACCGAAAAATTCTATGTGTGCAGCCGAATCATTCGATTGGCAACAAATTCCGTTGCTAACACGAATCTGTTTTCTCTGTGTATATATGTGTAAAAATCTCCCATATATAAGCCAGTTTTACAAAGTCTATTTTGAAGCTTCTCGACCATGTACAGAAGAGGCCTAATGAGCGTATCGGTTACAATAGGGTATCCAACTCCATTAATTTGCTGCAGAACCTTGTGGATGTGTTTCGCTGTTCTTTCGATAACATTTACAATGGAATGTGTGTATTTGAAATCAGGGAACATTTTTCTTTTCAAAAAATGATGAGTGAAATTTGTTGATGAAAAAATGTTTGATGAATAAAATAGTTAGTGGATCCATGTTATGAGAAAAAACTTTGGTGAACAACATTTTTTGCTGAAAAAAAAATCGGATTCAAAATATTTTTTTCCGATTTCTACCCATTGTTGGTCCAAAATCCTTATATACGTTATTGCAAAGGTTTTTGAAATGCCTTTCTTTCATTTGATATCCATATTGTTTATGTACATGACTTAGTAATTGAGATATATGTAGGTCAAAATAGCGGGGTAGTTGTGGTTTTTTGCATATATTTTAGCTCTTTGTGGGCTGATTTTCGACGGCTATATTCGTGTATCAATCATGTATGTAAGTTATTTGGGGACTTTGGAAAGTTGATTTTAACAGACGGACGCACTTATCTATATAATGAAGTATATAAAAAGATAATTCAAGTTACATCATAAAGATTTTTGTTCACTGGGTTAGATGTATATGCTTTCTGGCACAAGTAAGATTTCTGCTTTCTGGCTAACAACTACACTCTCGCCGTCAAACACATTGATGTATTTGTGCACGAACTATGCGAACTATATGCATCGTTGTGCACAATTCTTGAGCTTCTGTTTGTTGTTTCTATTATTCTTGTTCTTGTAGTTTGTTGTTATTGTTGATTATTAGTGTGAAGATTATCAAAACGGAAGTTCTATGAACTTCAACACCGTTAAACAAATATCTCAGCCAATAATAATAATAGAATTTTACAGTTACATAGAGTAATAATAATTTACACACACTAGCCACAAAGACAAGCATTGCGCTAATGGTTATTGTACCTTTAGAATCAATTCTTCTATTCAGGCTCATAATGTTGCCGCTAATCAATTTTTAGCAATTGAAAACCGAGATTTTTCAGTTAAGTTTAAATAACCATAGAGAAAATTGTCAGGCACCACACACACACACACACACGAGTCATAAATTGTTAAATATTATTTATGTATTTTTAAATGCCATTTTGTAGACCTTTAAATGTATTTAAGCATATTAAGTAACATATTCAAACAAAATTTTCTACTTGATTTCACTAGCTTTCATTGTCATTAACAAATAATGCATGTTTAGCATTTGTCTAAACAATTTTATGTACCAAACATCAAACAAATGTATGAATGAGCATGTAGGAAATATGCTGTGTTTTTTTTTAATTTTTAACGACCCACCACAGTCTCCAAACTGAATATGAGATTTCATATTGAGAAACTGTTGCAGCCAAACCACTACAAATAGACAATCGATAGTCAAGTCATCCATACTTCGTACAATTAATGACCCTCATCTATAGTTTGTGGCAGCATCAGCAGCATTAGCCTCAGTAGAGAGTATTTTAGTTAAACCTCCCATAATTGTCCATGAAGATGTTCTTAACTTTGGTATTGGCTGCTTAAATTTGACTGTGAATATTACAACAAACTTGCTAACAAACATGCTTACATTTAGATGTTAGTTTATTTGTAGTATATGTATGTATGTATTTGTGTTATGTGATATTGCAACAAATTATCAGTGTATGTTAGTTAACATTCACACACATGTATATGTTTTAAATTGCAACTAAATACCAATTTTACTGTATTTAATAGTGGTCTCGGTTACAGGGTGATGTGGATTAGTTCCAACATTTAAGGATACGATTTTAGTTGTTTGCTTTACTACTTATTCTATTGATTTGGAACAGACTCACTAAAATAAAATTTAATTTGTATACCCTTAAAAAAAGTAACATATCGAAATATTTGTCGTACAACCAAAAAGTATATATATTATGGGTTCTCATACGATTCTAAGACGATTTGCTATTTCCGTCTGTGTGTCTATTGAAACACGATAGGGCCCAAATGAAATGATCCAACTGGCTGAACTTATCCACAAATACTCTCTGTTGATGTGCACCAGAGGTGTGCATGAATACCATTCAAATAAACTAAACGAAAACTGTCATTGCATAATTCACCACAGTAAGTATTTTGTTTCAAAATGCATGGAATTGCTTGCATATTCTGTAAACTCTTACCATTCACAAAAACAGCGAATCAATATGAGTGTTATGAATATAAGAAGAGCTTTTTAAGTTAATATACACTTTCCTATATGAGTATGTTTGAATTAATTTAAGACTGTATTTAGAAGGATTTTATTGTATCAAAATTGGACTAAATTTTGATCTCGAACTACGCGCAAAAAGTTATTTGAAACAAATTAATGCACTGATTTTGTACTATGGATTCAACTTATCATCGAGCATTTGTGAATCATTTGAATACTTTGTATACAAATCAAAACACAGTAATAATTTTGAGTTGTTATTTCTAACGGCATTTAAAAAATGATTGAGAAAATGGCAATCAATTGTGAGATCGCAAGCACTGCGAGCAATATAATTAGCACATGTTGATGATTGAAAACACAACAAAAAAGCGAATCAACTCTTGTACATCTCTGATGTGCACCTTATCCCAATACAAATATCCCCCCAGAATACTGGTTGAGCAGTCATAAATATGCGAAAATCAGACAATATTTGTCTCTAGTACCTATATAAGGTCCGCTTCAGAAAATGACTTAAACAATCATAATTGTCTTATAATAATTAATATCGTGATGCAACGAGTTTTATATGAACCTAAATCTTTCTACCAATAAAAATCGTGAACAAATTTAGAGTTTTTCGAAATTTAAAAGCTGACAGTTTTGGGTTTAAAGCATTACACGAGAAAAGTTTCATTGTTAAACAATATTTCAAAAATAATGAAAGACGGCTTCTGCTTCGAACAGAAGTACATTTACATGGCTTGATGGCTTCGTTAGTTAGCAATATAGTTTTACACATCAGCGAACCCAATTGTCGAAAAACTAAAGCATTCACAGCGTTTCACTGTTTGGTGCGAATTTTTTGCTGGAGGCATCATTGGATCATACTTTTTCGAAAATATGGTTGGTCAAGCATTGACTGATAACAGAGTTCTTTCTGTCTAAATTGGATGATACGAGGGCGGGCCAATATGTTCGTGACTTTTTGAATGAAACACAGATTTTTGGATAAAAAAATTATTTTGTTTTTTAACATTGAGCTCTACTTTATCTCTTCCAAAAAATAAGATTTGTCGAGGTCATCAAAATAGGTGTGTTTGCGAGATGATTTCATCGTTGGAGTCAAATCTCTTTCCGCTGCTCCATTGCTTCAGGTTTAGAAACATGAAATAGTCGCTTGGTGCTACTTAAATCCAGAGAATGTGGGAGCACGTAGCCTTATTTTGATCAAACTCGGCTACAATCTAGAGGAAAGCTTTCTCATACCCACGTGATCACTCAAAATTGAAACCACTGTATATGTATATGAAAAAATTCCAGTATTTCTGTAACTCTTAATATTAGTCACCCTGTTTATTAGTAGTATTAAACACAAACTTATGTGTATGTGTGTTGATTTTTGGAAAAATCATATATTCTTTCTACCAACATTTAGCATATTGTCCTACTACCTACCGCATTGACTCTGCAAATACATACAGACATGTCCAATATTTTCCAGACAAAAATATTTAGTGCTTCTAGCCTTTACGGGTATGAATCTACTTATGTATTGCAAAGAGTGTGCCGAAAAAAACTTATACTTAAACAGTTCAATATAAAAATTCTCAAAACTACGTAAATTTATTTAAATATTGCACAAATTGATTAAACATTCAAATCCTGGCATATTACCCGGTATTTTCAAATCTATCCAGTTTTTCCGGAAATCCTCCAATTAAAGATTTTATAGTGGCTTTTGTTAATTTTTTGGACTCTTTATATCTTTCGTGTGTTTTTTAATTCTCTTTCTACAAGAGCCAAATACCTTTCCACAGGCTGAAGTTCTGGACTGTTGGGTGGTACAAAATTGACATTATTGTTTGAATACCACTCGAGGTCCCTTTTTCAATAGTGGCATGATACCACATCGGGCTAGATATATGAAGTCACTCTGTGCTGTTTTAAGAAAGATAAAAGGCTTTTTTGTAGACACTCCATAATATATATTTCTGTGTTTATCGTGCCTGATGTCATAAATGATAGGCTTTTTTGCCAAAACTGCAAATGGCTGGCCACACAAGGAACTTCTTGGGGAATTTTTTTTTTTTTTTTGTATGGTATTATTCTTCAACATTACCTCGTCCATTAGCCACATAAAAATCTTGAATCGGAAGTTGTGAAAAGTCTGCCAGTACATTTCATCAGCAATCACACAGCAGGTGTATTTATACCTTTCAACATGATTGGCAAGGGTATATATAAGTTTATCATTTCGTTTGTAATTTCTACATTTTTCATTTGCGACCCCACAAAGTATTATATTCTGGATCATTATAGATAGGCTGTCCGTCAGCCCGTCTGTATGTTGAAATCAACTTTCCGTAGCCCCCAAATAGCTTATAAAGATGATTGATACATCAATATATCGGGAATTCTTCCGAATCTGTCGCTATTTAAAATCGAAAAAATCGGCTCACAAATGGCTGAGATATAAGGAAAAAACCGAGACCACCTCGATTTTTTGCTAATTTTTATCCATATATGGATTACTAAGTCATTAATACAGACATTATGGATATTTTATGACATATATTTCAAAGTCCATTGCAACTATGTATATAAGGTTAGAGTAATATGGACCTACAATGAGTCAAAATCGGGAAAAATATTCTTTAACTCGGATTTTTTTTCCCAAAAAAAATTTTTTGTCATAAATTTTTTTCTTTTCTAATAAAAAAAATGTTAAAAAAATTTAAAAAAAAATTGGAAAAAAATTAAGAAAAAAAATTTGAAAAGACAAATTTTAAAATTTTTTGAAAAAATTTGTTTACCTAAAAATATTTAAAATTTGTATTTTAAAGTATAATTTGGTAAACTTTTTACGACTTCAACCCAGAATTAGCGTTGTCTCTGTGCACAAAAGAATAAATTTACGAGCTGCTTTTCTCATAGAAGTGTTCAGTGCTCTTCGATAGAGGTGTTATACTTCTTTTATCTGTTCCATTATCTGTTAGACATTTTTTTCTTCCTGATCCAGGTTTTCTTTCAATGCTCATATCTTTCTTATACGGTTTAATGGCTTTTGATATAGTGTGACGATGATCCTTCAAATCTTTTGCTATTTTTTTGAAAGTCCTTATTGGATTTTTTTGAAAACTTTTAATTATTTTCACTTACTTTTTTGTTGGTGACCATTTCGACCGAAATAACAGTTGTAAATTAATGATTTAGAAAAGATACGACATATTTTTAAAAGCTAAAGTGATTAAAAAAATAATAAATTTGTTGGACCAAGTATAAGTTTTGGCTGGAATAGTGTGTATAAGTTTTCTTTGACTCACTCTTTATCTATGTATGTACATATGTTTATGTGTGTATGCGTATAAATAAGTTGATACATAGTTGGTTTTTGCGATCATCGTAATCAGGCTTTTAAAACATTGTCAGTTTAAATTCTAATTTATATTTATGAGAGTAATTATTTTTAAGCCATTTTAACCTGTGCTAAAAACCTTTATGCATACCTAATGCAAAATACCGAAAAATATACGATACGAGCATGTGTTTGCTATTACCAGTATATTCGCAACAAAATTTAAGGCATGTTTGTGCATGCTTTAGCACATTAATTGTGGCAATAAAGTGTGTAAGAGGTAAATACGTAAATTTGTGCAGTAAATGGCATAGAAAAGGGTTATAGATAAGAGACTCAAATAAATAAACTGTAATTTAGGCATACATATGTTTTGTATGCAATTCATGAAATGTTAATAATTTTTAAACCCTGATCTTGTCTTAATATTTGTTCAGTTATCTTAGCTATTGTATTAAGCTAAATTTAGTAAAAATTTTAATATATATGTATTTTTAATACCTCATCATTAACCTTGTTGCATTTAAAAAAAATTCCTTTTTGCTTACATTCATAAAAAACTCATAAAAATATTTTATTTTTTATCTAATACATAAAATCATGTTATACCAAAATTAGCAAAAATATCTTCAAATAAAAACTATACCAAATTACGTAATTTTGTTGCAAATAAAAGTAAAATTCATCTCCATAATAAAAATAATTCATCCTTAACCTTCTCTTACACAAAAAAAAAAAAAAACTGAAAGAAAAAAGTGAAAACGAAACCGAAAAATTATTTCATAGCTACTTTTTTTTTTATTATTTTAACCTCGAAAATGAAAGAACATCTACGAGTACAAATGATTTGGCACTTGATAATAATGTGTACGAAATACAAGTACTATGTAGACTGAAGATTATTACATCTGAAGATATAGCAGCAGCAGCAGACGGAAAATGTACAATACAGATTACAAAATCATATATCAAGAAATAAAGAGCGAAAATAAAATCACATAACTACTTACATACTTGCAACAGCTACAACAAAAAAAACGAATATTAAGAAATTGTTTAAAACACATTTTAACTGAAAATTCATACTTTTTTCCATTTAATACTACAGATTTTTTTCTCTTGCTACTGGAAACCATAACGGATGCTATTAATCACTGAAAAGTATTTTCAAATGTTGTTGCTTATTTTTTTTTTAATAATTTTCATTGTAGTCTAGTTAGATGGATGTATATGATTTAGTTAAAGATAGAAACACGTAAATATTCAGTCAGTCAGTCAGACAAATGTACTTATAGACGTAGTATGTGGAAACATACATACATGCTACTACTACTAACGTCTAATGAGCATAATCTACTTCAACGGAAGACTGAACATTTATATTACAATAGACTCACAGT
Source organism: Calliphora vomitoria (assembly GCA_942486065.2). Lineage (NCBI taxonomy): Eukaryota > Metazoa > Arthropoda > Insecta > Diptera > Calliphoridae > Calliphora > Calliphora vomitoria. The sequence goes on from OW818031.2 coordinate 41,027,362, forward strand.
GTTTATAAGAGTGGTACTACTACTGTGCTACTTGAAAATTGCACTTATTGTTGTTGTAGACCGTGTTCGAAGATAAATGTTACAAGTGCATTTAATGGAAAAGTTAGTTAATTAGAAAATTAGGAAAATTAAATACAATGTATAGAGATTGAAATTATAACCCTCTTATATGTTTGTTTAAAACACGCTCACACTCAGAACTCTGAACCTAAATTAATAAAATTGACATATAATAGTTATTATTGTCCTAAAAAGCTTGGTATTGAAAATCAGCTAAATCCTTGTAGTAGATAAAAAGTTATTAAAGAAAGACAATCTAGAAAAAAATTTTATGATTTTAAAGATTAATGATTTCAACATAGATATTGCTGCTTAGGTTGTTGTCGTAATGTCCCAGCAGTTCTAGGAGACAGTACCGAACTAGTGATTTTACCCATAATTTAGGGTGGAAACTAGTTACTTCAATGGCTACGTGACCAGTTATTTTGACCCTTTTTGACTACAATGAGACTGTCTAAAAGCTGGTCCAAAGTAGTCAACGCATTAGATGTACATACTGGTATAGCGTCAGTTACCTTACTAGTTACCTATAACTGGTAACTTGATCAGCTACACAACTAGTTATTTTAACATGTACGAGTGCTAATTGACCTCAAATAGTCAGCTGAAAAGACATATCATAGGCAGTCCAATAGACGATTGCTTGTAAACAAACCATTCTTCGACAACTCTCCAATGGATTGTTTCTGGTGGGAAAAATAACTACTTTCTTAAGTGCAGTACAAAAAAAAAACGTTTAAAGTGACTTCACTGTAGGTTACTAAGAGACACTAAAGTGACTATTGACTTCATGATATGTTACATGGGATATCAGTATACTTAAGCAAAAATAAAAATTAACTGTATGAAAATTATATCAACACAATTTGTATAAAACCAGTTTGAACGAATTACTCACAAAAGGTTTAAAGTTACTATACTCCAGATTACTTAGAGACACTTAAGTGACAATTGTCTTCCCGCTAGATTACCTGGGATGTATAAAGTAACCAATTGTCTTCTTTCTGCACTACAAGAGCACATACGTGTCAAATGACCAAAATATATAAATTGGAGTCAGCCATGTGATAAGATATTTGTGACGATTACTGTCTATAAGGGATACATTGACTATTTGCTTAACTGTTGGGGTGTATATGAATGTTGATACACATTACAACAACAAGCTAAGCGGCAATATATATGTTGAAATCATTTATCGTTAAAATCATAAATTTATTTTGTGAGGGTTTTAATTGTTTTTGATTACTTGCACTTATTAAACGATCATAAGTTGATTTCGTTCTAAATTTTAGAATAAAATTTAAAAAAAAAATATTTATTTAAATAGAAAAAATCTCGAAAACTCCTGGATTTGCTTTAACACAAATAAAATATCGTTAGTATGGTGAAAAAATGTCTTTCTAGCAAATGTGGCAGATTAAAACCCATATCTTCTTGTTGCTTTCGCGAATATTTTTAGCTAAAAATTATAGCTAAATTGCATAGATTTATAAAGTATAAATCGATCTCAAATATACTTTTGTCTAAATATATTTTCTGTGTTTTTCACAAAAACCGACTTAGTATTTTTTACTGTTAACCCGGCCAACATTATTACAATCATATTGAGTATGGAATGACTATAGAAAAACGTAAAGTGGCAACTTAAGAAATAAAGTTAATTAATAAATAAATAGCTATAACAAGTACAATTTCAATTAATATTTTGCTAAACACAAAAAAGAAAACTAATAATAATAATAAACAACTTGAGTTATTGATCTTTTTATATGTTTCACTTGAAATTCTAAACTTAAGAAAGTATTAAAAAAAAGTGTGCAAAAAACAACAAGATATAAGAAAACATGAGTAAGGAAGGTAGGCGGGCCAAATATATTTACAGTGGTTGACTATACAATGGAAACTTTTACTAATAGTTAACTAATAGGTCAAAATTAAAAAAATCGTAGGTTCTGCTACTTATTCATATTTATTAACAAAATAAAATCATAATTAATTAAATTCTGGCCCTTACATAGTTTTTCTTGGAAATAATTCGGTATCTCGAGAACTATTGGAGATATTTGAGTTGATCTATAGTTGCTCCGCTTCCTAGGCGGAATGGGGACAGTGTGTGTTCCCTCAAATTTGGTCACCTCGGATCTCACATTTTTCAAAAAAAAAAAAATCGCTGATATTATAAATATAAATAGTTCTTGAGAAGATCTACAAAAAATACGCGTACATGTATAGAATACCTCTTTTAGTTCAAAAAATTCTAAAAACGCAAAGCACAGATTCTCGCAAATGCTCCATATTTGTATAGTCCTATTTTTTATTTTATTCACAATTTGATCTATCTATCATGTCAAGTGAACTAACTTTTAAAATCGATGTTATCCGATCGCAATGAACCAAGGTTAGTCCTATTGAATAGTAATTCAGACACAATTTTTCAACAAGATCGGTCAAGAATTCTCTGAGTTAGAGGGGATCAATATTTGACATTGTGGCCAAACAAGTTTTTTTTCTCATCCATTCAACTTATTACCTATTGTTCTTAGCAAAATGTGTCCCAAGTAGTTTAGATAGCTAAATTTGCTATTGCAAATTTTATTTTGCAAAAAAGTTTCGAGTTACAAAACATTTATTTTGATAGATATCGAACTCGCATCTCATTAAGCGACCAAAAAGCTCTTGAAGGAAAAGATCTATGCTTTTTTTTAGAAAAAAGGGACCATTTTGAAAAAAAAACTCAAAAAAGTTTTTGATTTTGGAAAAAATTTAAAAATATTTTTTTAATTTTTTTTTAGAAAGATGAGGCGATTGGGAAGCCCTCTTCAAAAAACGTACCTCATTAGATTGTTACCACTCGGTAACAAACCTAGAGGTGTATTTGGGATCATTGTCGTGCTGGAATCTCCATAACTAGGGACATATTTTCCTCAGCGTATGGATACCTGTAACCTATTCCAGTCATAGTATCATTTATGCTATGAGTTGGACCCATATCTTGCTTTGACAAAACAGCACCAAATTGTTCGGGGTTTTTAGAAATAAGAGGTTATTTTACGCGGTGATAGCAAACAAGACCAGTCTCATTAAAACTAACGTAAAAGGGAATATTTTGTTGTAAGGACTGAGATCGAAAAATTCTTAACACACGTTTTTCATTAAAACTTTTAACCCAAGTATTATTTGATATTTTCTTTGATCAAATTACCTTTGTAAAGCAAGTCAGTTTTTATATTTAATGTCAATTATGTTCATTTGTTGTTAATCTGATTAAAATGAGTGAAAAGAAAAAAGTGCGTACTAATATTATTAATTATTTTCAACAAAACCCAACATGGTCCTACAGAAAGTTGGCCAAACAATCAAAGGTCTGCCGTCAAACTGATTACAATATTATTAAACAGTATCGGGAGAACTTGTCCGTTGATAGAAAACCTGGTTCATGTAGAGGGAATGGTCCACATGATGTTTCTATAGCCAATAAATAGAAAGCATTTTCAAAAGAGCTCCCAACACATCCGGTAGGAAAGCAGTCCGGTTAGCTCAGTACTGGGAGTATTTGGTACGAAAAGTTAAAGCCAATGCAGGCTTAAAAACATACAAGGCTCAAAAAGTTCCTGACAAGAACTCTGCTAAAAGTTTAGAGGACAAGGAATGAAATGAAAGTATGAAAATTTTTCACAGCTTCCGGGTCAATATTTGTATGTTGCTGATGCTGGAGGGAATCTTGTAGAAACGTTTAAGACCCATAAGCAGACAAAATTTCCCAAAAAGTTTTTGACATGACAAGCAATATGCAGTTGCGGCAAAAGAAGCCAAACATTTATACAATGGGCTCTATAAATACCGAAATTAATCAAGGAATGTTTACTTCCATTCATAAGACTACTTAGTGTGTCCACTTATTTTTGCCCTGATTTGGCATCCTGTCACTATGGTAAGCAAGAACTTGAGTGGTACAAAAACAATAATGTGTTAGGGTTTCCGAAAATATTTTTTTTTTTTTTTTGTAAATTGTAATAATAATTTCAATCAAATAAAAAAAAAATTAAACGGTGAATTTAGTGGTTTCATTCTTATTAACATATATGTATGTTAAAAATTTTTCAATCTCACTCCTTAATAGAGTTAAAAATATTTTTTTCACGCTGATGCTAAAAATTGTAGCCTTTACCATAAGTGTCAAGGCTATATATATGTATGTTTGTCATTCCGTTTGTAAATTCTGCCACCGTCTTCCGTTCAAATCAACTTTCCGTAGCCTGCAAATAACTTACATATATGATTCATACATCAATATATCGGAAATTATATCGGCTGGGTTACTATTTAAATGGCTGAGATATGAGGAAAATCCAAGACAACCTCGATTTTTAACCTATTTTTGATCTATATCTAGATTACTAAGTCATTAATATAGACAATATGGATATCCAATAATGGATATTTGAAAGACCTTCCCATTGGCGTAAGTAAGTCGGACCTACAATGGGTCAAAATCGGGAAAAATATTTTTTACCCCGAATTTTTTTTCAGCAAAACAAAATTTTATTTATAAAATTTTTTCAGTAATAAATTCTTTTTTTTTTTAAATTAAAAAAAAAAAAATAATTAAAAAAAATTTTTTTTTTTGCCATAAAACTTTTTTCACCTAAAATTATTTTTTTTTTTAATTATGTTTACTTAAAAATATTTCAAATTTTTATTTTAAAGTATAATTTGGTGAAGGATATATAAGATTCGGCACAACCGAATATAGCTCTCTTTATTGTTTTTCACTTAAATTTACTTAAAATATTAAATTTTGCGAAGCTAATCAGCTACGATTTTGGGGTTTGCATTTTTTCGACCTTAAAACGAGTACAAATGAAATCACGAGAGCTGATTTTACATACATTTTCATTACACCTATTGACTCTTCAAGACAGCTGTGAGGTACTTCTTTTTATTCATACAAAAATGCTACTGATATGCTAAGAAAAACGTCATGAACAAAATTTACTAAAATTTAAACAAAATTGTATTTTTGCTCATATGTATATGAAATTACTGAATATAGTTTTCGAAAAAACTTTCCATTTCCATTGTATTGCCACTCGCGGTATATCATTCAGAGAATTACTCTAAAGTAGTGGGGTTTGCATTACTCTATGTCTATTCTGCAACAAGTTTCTCGTAATTTGTAATGGATTTGCAGTTTTAATCTGGAATGAGTTTAAATAGGAACTGAGGCAGGAATTTTCGTTCTTTGGAATTTTCATATTCAGGATTTTGTAAACTCTCATGATTTTTAAACAAATTTTTCATCATTCATGATATAAAATGCACACCGATCAATTCTTAGCTATGCGCACAGGTTTCTTGTATACAAATTTCACTTCCTAATTCTGAAAGACATTAAACTAAAACACAAAAAGCAATACACGCCACAGTAATGGTGTTAATTATTTGCATTATAGCTATTAACCAAATACCACGCATATTTGGTTAATCATCAACACAAAGGCCATAAGATGGCGATATCTTAATAGGTTGTAAATTATCGCTAAAATAAAGTAGTTTAACGGAAAGTATGATTGCTTATCTAAATCTTAAAACCAAAAGCTATCAATAACAAGTAAAATTTTAATTTCCCGCTAGAATAATATCTAAAGTTAATCAGAAAATGAATATTTAGATAAAAACCTTTACTTAAATGATAACATAAAACATGCTAAAATCATTTCAGCAATTACTTGCTTGTCATCCTAACTAAATTATTGAATAGTTTAAAAAAAAACTTTAGTTTCTCTAATAAATTAAAAGAAAATATGTATTAAAAATTCCTGTATGATTGTCAAATAAAGTAAAATTTATTGATTGCAACTAGTTTTCATCCACACAAAAACATTGATTGTCAACATCTAATCAATGGGAGGGTGCCACAAGAGGCAACAAAATAATGAAATACATTTCTCTTAAACATATTGGCCATAAATTAAAATAGTAAATGTCATATTTCCATTACAAATACAACAAATAAATCAACAATTTTATTGTAACTTCAATTGATAACAGCTAAAAAGCACCTCAATTGTTGCTATTTAAGACAAAACTAGTAGAAAAAGTAAAAAAGAAATGAAAACACTTCAAGAACTTTCATCCGCATTTTTCCACTCAGTTTTTTTTTTTTTTTTATGGTGTAAAAGACAACAACTCTCTAAAGAAACTTTTGCCTTTCTTAAGCGAAATTCTACTTTTATTCATATAAAAAAAAGAAAGAGTGTATGGAGAAGAAAAAAGACTTAAAAGAAAACTTAAGAATATTTAAACTGCATTTCATGCACGCCTGCGTTTAAAAGACATTTAACAGTAAAAGAACTGACTTGCTTGACTATTCACAGAGAAGCAGGAAAGATTCTTGAACAGTCTCCCGGTACTCGTACGAGTGCATTTTTAATTTTTGCACATGATTTGTTGCAAGTACCAAAAGCGATGTTACGCGTCTTTTTGTTTTTTATCAACTGCACGTTATGAGAACATGTCATGTTTTTCTTTCCTTTTTTTCTTTCATTCTTGAACCGGTAATTCACCGAGACATGATAAAAATGTCAAGTTTTTTGTTTAAGGATGTTTGAAAAAGTATTTGTAATGTTTGCATTTCATCAATAGTTTCATAAAATTGCCCTAAATCATATGTTTTTTTTTTTATGTTTCAATATAAATGTACTTACAAATCTGAATTATATTTTACCTGCAAAGAAAAGAGGTGAGAAAAAAATCAAAATTAGTTAAATGGTTAGGAAATATAAATGTTCTTTAAAGATAAAAACTGAAATAAATAGAAATGAGTAAGAAAGTGATTGATACATTGATATGATTGAGACAACATATGAATCGTAAGTTAACCATATTATGGTTATCACAATCATGTAAATAGTTACTGTGACTATAATATTGTTAAATAATTTAAATGGTTACTGTAAACATGCACAACTATTTTTTTCTCTGCATGCACTTAGTTATTGAACATTATAGTATAAACAACGTTTATTTTTCTTCGAAAATGTCGAATTTTGTGCTACCAAAGCATCATATGGGCGATCTTTTGCTTAGCTTCTTTAATTTGTAAAATAGTGCCGCTGAAGCATCGGTTTACTCTCCAAAGCTTATGTTTCCATCGGTTTCAACGTACGAGAGATGGTTTGTGCTGTTCAGTAGTGGAGATTGTGACACGGAAGACAAATATCACCCAAGCCAGCCAAAAAAGTTTGAAGACCTAGAATTGGAGGTATTACTACATGAAGATTGCTGTCAAACTCTACAAGCAGTCTCAAACGTTTGCAAGCAGCAGGATTCATCGAAAAGCAGGGAAATCGGGTACCATACGAATTGAAGGTGAGAGACATTGAAAGACGAACACTATAAAAGAAAATCAGTTTTGCACCGAATCATTAATAGCGATGAAAAATTGATCGAAGCGTAAGAGATCGGCCAACCATCCCAATCGACACCAAAGCCAAATAACCAAGGTAATTCTCTGTATATGGTGGGATCAAAATAGTCCTATTTATTATGAGCTGCTGAAATCTGACCAGACCATCACATGCAACCTGTAAGGTACGCAACTGATTCGTTTGAAGCGAGCTTTTGCCGAAAAACGCCCAGAATATGCGGCCAGACATGAAACCGTAATATTCCATCATGACAACGCTCGGCCACATGTTGCAATACCTGTTAAATAGTATTTAGAATAAAGTGGTTGGGAAGTTTTGGCTCACTCTACTCAGTTTTGCTTACCCCCATTACTATTTCATTCGATCCATGCAGAACGCTGTCTCTGGGATACGCTTCACTTTGGAACAGAGTATATTTTGGCTTTGAATCCATATGTTGTTAGAAAGATGGGAAGAGGTCATAGCTAACAATGGCCAATACTTTGAATAAATTTATATTCTACTAGTCATTAAAAATAAAAGCTAAACATTTGAAAGGTAAAGCCCTACATTGAGTAAAGGAGCAAAAACATTTTTCTTTAAATATTTCAATAATTGGTCCTTATATGGCAGTGATGACCAATTATATACTTAGCGTCAGCAATTTGGGTCGTGTAATATATGATGTCTATATGAAACTTGTTTCTGTTGAATTTTATGTGAATACATACTAATATTTTGAAGAGACATATGCTTGTTAAAGTGTTTTTAGGAAGTGGACCTTATATGGGAGCTATGACTACTTATGGACATAAAATTAGGTGACATAACTGACTTTAAAGTGGGTGTTAGACTAATAGTTTTGGGCGTTACAAATATCAGCACAAACGCATAATACCCTCCCACTTTGGATTTCATTACTTTGTGCTCATAGTAGCTACTCTCTGCGTTACCTGAAATCAACTTTCCGTAGCCATAAAATAAATTACATACATGATTTATACATCAATATATCCGCTATAGACCCGGTTCAGTTGCTATTTAAAATCGAGTAAATCGGCCAACAAATGGCTGAGTTGTAAGGAAAAAATCAGGACAACCTTGATGTCTGCCTATTTTTGATCTATAACTGGATTACTAAACCATTAATATAGACAACTTGCAGATACCCGGCGTGTGCTACTACGCTAAAAAAATAAACACATTTTGCTTATTTGTTTGAATAAAAGGAACATTGTTTAGAATTAGCAAGGAAAATTGGTCTAGGAACCATTATGCTTCAAAAGCGAAATTGACCCGTTTTAGTAAATTTGTTGTCTCTCTGTAGAAAAAATATGTCATTATTAATTTCTTTATTTATGGAGTGGTTTTATAATAAACATTTTTTTACCATACGTACTTAAAAAACATTTTTGTAAAAAAAGTGAGAAAGTGCCAAAATTCATATGAATTTTTTTTAGAGGACTACAATTCCATTTAAATTAAATTTCTAGGATATGAGATAAAAAGAAGTACCAGAACTCGATTTTCGACCGTTTTATACCCATAAAAGTACAAAAACCAAAAAGTACCAAAAAGTATGCAAAAAATAAGTGGATAGGTGCACTTATTTTTTGCATAACTTCACATTAAGTGGGATTTTTGGTGCTAGCTTTATTAGTTCCTGAGATGTAGGTACCGATTTTATCCGTTTTTACCCCCCTAAAATTCGAATTTCTAAAAATCCTTTCTAAATGGATTTACACATCGGAAGAGGTGCCTACGTACAAAATTTCAAGACACACAAATTTTCAAAAGTTCAAAATTGAGAAAAATTTCTGTATGGGAAAATTTGAAAATAGGCTTCACGAATAGACCGAATGGACCTACTGCAGAGTTTTAGGTGTCTAAAACCATCTTCAGAAAATTGCCTTTCTAATGAAACTGGTTTGGAGCTTATCGGTTGGATGGTTTCAGAGTCTATAACGAGCATAGGTAGAAACATTCTTGTGTTTAATATGTATGGTTGGATATCTAATGATATACATATATTCCAAAGGCCTTTGTAACGACGGCCATAGTAAGTTGGACCTACAATGGGTCAAAATTGGGAAAAATATTTTTTAAATCGATTTTTTTTTTCACAAAAAAAATTTGTGTCATCAATTTTTTTCACTAATAAATTAAAAAAAATATAAAAAATTAAAAAAACAGTTTTTTAAAAATATAAATATAATAGAAAATAAAATTAAAAATAGGATTTTTTTAAATTTGTTTACCCAAAAATATTTAAAAATTTTATTTTAAAATATAATTTGGTGAAGGGTATATAAAATTGGGCACTGTCTTATAGCTGCTCTCTTCCTTTTTTTTAATAACTAATTCTGGTTCTCACATTATCCTTGAAAATGATGTAATATGAGCGTAAGATTTTTTATTTAGAACATTCCATCACATGCTAAAGTGTATTCTTGCCCAAAAATCAAAAGTTTTAAAATACTTATAATAAATCAACAGAGCAACATACACAAAATAACTAAATGGCTGTATCTAGATCAGTGACAGGCATTAAGAGAACTTGCTGCAGTAGTAAATGTGTAGAAATGTAGCATAAAACAAATATTGTTATTGATTTTGATTATATTGTAGATCAGTGGTTGGCATAAAGAGAATTTCTTTAGTTTGCAATCTAATCACATATTGATGAGTTTATAGGTAAATAACCGATTCTATTCAGTCTCCGTTGGCTATGACCGCCGATCATGTTTAATCTGCTAACATTTACATCGAAAGCTCTAGAATTCGAACATACTAGTTTGACCGTTAAGAGCATTGTAGAAGATTCACGAAAGATGACGTGTGTATAAATAGTGGCAGAGGTTGCAGTCGTGGGTTTAGTTTATCATAGGCGCTGTTAGAGTTAACATCAACTGTCTTGTACATTTATAAAGTGTGCGTGCTTTTTGGGAATTGATAAATGTTTATAAAGACACTGAGTGACTATTTGAACTGTTGTTGTTTTAAATAAATAAAGAGTTGTTACAATTTTATAGTACTAAAACTGTTTTTATTTGCAATCAAAAGTATCCGGTTTATTTAAAGGAAATAAACCAACGTTTTAAAAAGGTTAAAAGGTAACAATATTCAATTTGTTTCCTTTTTGATAATTTCAACATGTTTCGCTTACATTCGTGTTGTGTGCATTTGCGTTCGGCCCCTATTGGCTATAAATGCTGACCACTGATGTAGATACTTATTATTATAACTGTTGTTGTAATAAAATAGCTTTCAACATGTCCGTTTCGATTTTAATGTTCCAAAAAACAAAATACAATACAACAAACGTGGGTGGTTTTGTGTGTTCAAAACAGCTACAAAGAATAGTTTATTATTGTAAACATTTTACAACAAAAAAACAAAAAAACATCATATTAAAGTGTGTACACAATATTTTGTTTTGATTGCAATGTGTTGCTGTGTTAGATAAAACTACAATAACAGCAATTGCAATAGCAATAGCTGAAGCAATAACAAACAAGTTGTAGGTGAAATTGAGGTTAATCTGCAACATTGTGATTGGCAGCAATTGTACATTAATTATGGCATTAGACCAAAACAACCATTTATTCATGCATTTCAATTCATTCTCTCTGACCAGATTCTTCTGGCCATTTATCATCATCTGTGAATGCATTATGATCATTTTAGTAAATTTTTATAAATAGTCACTCGTATAAACTAAATGTTTTATTTACTTGTTTGCTAATATGAGATATTAAAATAGCAACAATAAATATAGTAATTTATAGTAATATAGTAATAGTAATAATTTATAGTAATATCATTAATTTTTACAGTGGATTGAATTGATGTGTGGCTCAATACTGAAATCTTAAACATTTCGTTATTATACCTTTCACCATGAATGGCAAGGGTATATATAAGTTTGTCATTCAGTTTGTAATTTCTACATTTTTCATTTACGATCCCACAAAGTATATATATTCTGGATCGTTATGTATAGCGAAGTCGATAGAGCTACAGTGGCTCACAGCTTATTTCGTGTATATGACTTTTTATAAAAGATTTCGTTATATTTTTATAATTATCTTACATATTAAAAGAAAAACACCGACAAGTATTTGAAAATATATTATTATTTATTGTATTTATAAAAAAACTTAAAAACAATTCACCTTTTTTAAAATATTTAACAAAAAAGCGAAATGTTAAGAAAAGTAACCTCACAGCTTATTTCGTGTACATATTAAATTACTATATTAATTTATTACAAACAATAAATTAAAATAGTTTTAGTGATATTTCAAAGAGATCTAATATTTTGTGGGATTTCCCTTTTGTTTTAAAACAGCTTTAATTCTATATTGCATAGATTTATCCAGTTTTTGTGTATATTTCGTGGCTATCTTCTGCCCTTCGTGTTGGAGTGCATTTTTTAAGTCCTGCTTATTACTTATCTGATGTTTTCTAATATTTCTCTCCAGAACACTCCACAAATTCTCAATAACATTGATGTCTGATGATTAAACTGGAGTTTTAACGATGTGGGGACAATTCCAAATAAGCGATGCTTGTACAAGTTGCTTCATGTGCTTTGGTTCATTGTCCTGGTAAAACCTAAAATCGTCTCTTATACCCAATTTCTCATCACCTAGCAATAAATTATTTTTAAATAAGTTAAAATACAAATTTTTGTCCATAGTGTCATTCATAAATACTAAATTTACGATCCCTGCTGACGACATGCATCCCCACACCATGTCATGGCCTCCAACGTATTTAGCAGTGCTAGCTAGATTTTTGAGTTGCAAATTCTAAGCAAGATTAAATGTGCTTTCATCAACAAATTCAATATTTTTGGGTCTGATGGAAGTCATATGTTTGGCGAAAACCAAATACGAAACTGCAACTCAAAAATCTAGCTAGCACTGCTAAATACGTTGGAGGCCATGACATGGTGTGGGGATGCATGTCGTCAGCAGGGATCGTAAATTTAGTATTTATGAATGACACTATGGACAAAAATTTGTATTTTAACTTATTTAAAAATAATTTATTGCTAGGTGATGAGAAATTGGGTATAAGAGACGATTTTAGGTTTTACCAGGACAATGAACCAAAGCACATGAAGCAACTTGTACAAGCATCGCTTATTTGGAATTGTCCCCACATCGTTAAAACTCCAGTTTAATCATCAGACATCAATGTTATTGAGAATTTGTGGAGTGTTCTGGAGAGAAATATTAGAAAACATCAGATAAGTAATAAGCAGGACTTAAAAAATGCACTCCAACACGAAGGGCAGAAGATAGCCACGAAATATACACAAAAACTGGATAAATCTATGCAATATAGAATTAAAGCTGTTTTAAAACAAAAGGGAAATCCCACAAAATATTAGATCTCTTTGAAATATCACTAAAACTATTTTAATTTATTGTTTGTAATAAATTAATATAGTAATTTAATATGTACACGAAATAAGCTGTGAGGTTACTTTTCTTAACATTTCGCTTTTTTGTTAAATATTTTAAAAAAGGTGAATTGTTTTTAAGTTTTTTTATAAATACAATAAATAATAATATATTTTCAAATACTTGTCGGTGTTTTTCTTTTAATATGTAAGATAATTATAAAAATATAACGAAATCTTTTATAAAAAGTCATATACACGAAATAAGCTGTGAGCCACTGTATGTCCGTCTGTATGTTGAAATCAGCTTTCCGTAGCCCCCAAATAACTTACAAACATAATTGATACATCAATATATCGGGAATTCTTCCGGATCGGACGCTATTTAAAATCGAGAAAATCGGCACAAATGGCTGAGATATAAAATCGGCACAAATGGCTGAGAATAAGGAAAAAAACCGGGACAACCTCGATTTTTGGCCTATTTTTTTTATCTATATCTGGATTACTAAGTCATTAATATAGTCAATATGGATATCTAATGATAGATATTTCAAAGTCCATTGCAACGATTATATGAGGGAAAATTATTTTTTAACCCGAATATTTTTTTTACCACAAACTAATTTTTTTATAATTTTTTCTTCAATAAAAGTTTAAAAAAAAAAATTTTAAAATTTAAAAAAAAATTTGGAAAAAAATTTAAAACAAACAATTTTGAAAAAAAAATTTAAAACAAACAATTTTGAAAAAAAAAATTAAAACTATTTTGAAAAAAAATTTTTTTTGTTTTTAAATTTTGAAAAACAATTTTGAAAATAAAAATTTTAATTTTGTTTTCCTAAAAATATTTAAAACTTTTATTTTAAAGTATAATTTGGTGAAGGGTATATAAGATTCGGCACAGCCGAATATAGCTCTCCTACTTGTTTTTTTTTTAAATTTGTTACTGTGTTCAGTACATAAAGTTTGTTGTTTCTAATATATTAGCAATAAATATGGGATCAAAAACGCGACAGAAAATAGAACTTGTTTTCGTGTAATCTAGAAAAATTAAATCATGAAGCTTTTTCTTGATAGTTGTCATGTTTAAATATTTAACATCGTTTTTTTGTATGATTTAGCATGCGACATATTTTGTGAAGCCATTGTGAAAGCCAATTGAAAATTTTTCTAGCATTGTGAATTCTATTCATGATTTAATTTAAGGCTAGGCAATTATTTGATTACAAATTTTAATCACAATCATACCACTGTGCACTTGTACGCAAAACGTACATGGCTTTTTAATGTAAAATATTAAATATTGTGGCATTAAAGTGTTTGTATTTACGATTATAAAAAGAGTGGTGTTTTGTTTTCATTTATTTGTAATAACATCAACTATGTTTAAGTCACTCATACTAAGCAAATATGGTGGAAAAATATTTAGCTTAGGAAAAATTAAAAAAAAGAAAAAGAAAACTTGACTTTTGCCAATCACATTAGCAAAAAGCAGAAAACGAAACAAAACAACACAACTTTAAAGGCAGCAAGTGTTTGGCAAAATGAAAACAAACATATGACAATGAAATATAGAAAGGAAAACTTATATGCCAAATGCATTTTCCATTATTCCAGCGACAGACACAGAGAAATAAAAAAAAAACTCGATGTTTTTTCTATGAAATTTAGCCACAAAAGTTTTCCGAGGTGCAAATGAACAAATAAACACTTGAAAATGAATGAGTGTAAAAAACAAATAAAATGAAACAACAACTAAGGCAACAGCAACAACTAACATTAAAATAGCAATGATGATGATGATGATGCTGGTTGTGCTGTATTGCAAGTGTATGTTTGCTGTTGCTTTATTTTACAAGTTTATTTGTTGGCAACAAATATTTGAGATTTTCTAACAATCTGCTTGTGGCCACACATTTACATACCCTGTGTAAGGTTTTTGTTTAAGGTGTTTAATGTTTTGTTTTATTTTACTTTTTTTTAAAGAAATCTAATAAAAATTAAACATTTTATCTTTCAGATCATCAAAGTCATCATAAACATCAACATCACATCATCATCTAAAGCTTTGTTTTCATCATTATTTATGTTTTAATGACAGTTGTCTTTGTAAAAGAAAAGTTCAGAAATTTTTTTTTAAGAAATTATAAAGAAAACTTTTTTGCTGCCACGAAATGCGTTCAAAATTACTTTCATGTGTAAATACTCAGTTTTAATTACCGTTTTGTATTTTTGTTTACAAATTTATGTTTAAAGAAAACTTAAACTTAAACGTTTTTATGTTGTTATTATGAAAAGAAAAAAGTAAATTTTCTGAGACGCATACATACACATTTGCACATTTAATTGCCTTATTTTGTGGCATGCTAAATGTTCAACCCCGATGTTTAACAATAAATATTTTGTTTTAATTTGTCCCCGCTATGACACCTGCAATGTGTCTACCTACGGGTGTCATTACACCACGCTAAAAATTTTTCATGTGGCATGCAACTTTCCCAAAAAGAAAACAAGAGTTTTCCTTTTTTTTCGTTTTTGAGACAAATTAGTTTGAAATTTATTAAAATTTGGAAAGTTTATAGTTAAAAGTGGCTGCCGGGTAAAAAAAAAACATGTCGCTTTTTAAAGCTTTTGAATGAGAAAAGATAAAATTAAGCATTTATAGATCTTTATTTAAAAAGATCTTAGATTTGTTCTATTGCTAGCAAAGTTTTTAAATAAGTAATCAAGGTCTGTTTTTTTTCGTTTTTTAGATAAATTAGTTTAAAGTTTAAAAATCTTTGGAAATGTGGATTTAAGTAGAGTTGAAAATCATGAAAAAAATAGTAAAAACTAGCGGACACCCGGCGTGTGCTACTACGCTAAAAAAATAAACACATTTTGTTTAATTGTTTGAATAAAAGGAACTTTGTTTAGAATTAGCAAGGAAAATTAGTCCAGGAACAATTATGTTTCAAAAAGTACTGTACTAAGCGAAATTGACCCGTTTTGCTAATTTGTTTGTCTCTCTGTTGAAAAAAAAAACATATTTCTTTATTAATGGAGTGGATTTACAATAAAAAATTTTTTACCATAGGTATTAAAAAAAATATTTTTGAAAAAAAAGTTAGAAAAAGAGGGACAAATTTGGCCTGTTATACGTTCAAATTAAAAAAAAGTGCCAAAATTTATATGAATTTTTTAGAAGGACTAGAATTCCATTTAAATTAAATTTCTACGATATGGAAAAAAAAGTACCAAAACTCAGTGTTCGCCCGTTTTATCCCCATAAAAATACAAAAATCAAAAAGTACCAAAAAGTGTGCATAACTTCAGATTAAGTTGAATTTTCTGTGCTAGCTTTATTAGTTCTTGAGAAAATTCGAATTTCCAAAATTGCCTTCTAAGTGGATTTACACATCGGAAGAGGTGCCTACGTACAAAATTTCAAGACATACAAATTTTCAAAATTTTGAAAATTTGTTTATGGTAAAATTCGAAAATAGGATTCAAGAATAGACCGAATGGACCTATTTCAGAGTTTTAGGTGTCTAAAACTATCTTCAGAAAATTGCATTTCTAATGAAGTTGGTTTTGAGCTAATCGGTTGGATGGTTTCAGAATCTATAACGGACATACGTAGAAACGTCTTTTGTGTTTTATATAAGTGAACTAACTTTTGAAATCGAAAATAAATGTTTTGTAACTCAAGACATAAAATTTTTGAGTTTTATTTATTTATTTAGATATACATATATCCCATTCTAAAAGGATAGATCTAAGCTTTCTTTTGAGCAAAATAAAAAATTACAAGAAAAAAAGGACCATTTTGAAAAAAAAGTCAAACAAGTTTTTGATTTTGCAAAAAAAAAAATCAAAAATTTTATCTCTTGAGTTAGAAAACATTTGTTTTCAAAAATGTTATGTTTTGAGTTGCAAAACATTTATTTTGATATACATATATCCACATAGCATCCCACGAAGTGACCAAAAAGCTCTTCAAGGAATAGACCTAAGCTTTCTTTTGAGAAAAAAGGAGCCATTTTGAAAAAAAGTTTTTGATTTTTCTTGACCGATCTTGTTGAAAAATTCTGTCTTAATTACTATACAAAAGGACTAACCTTGTTGCAAATTTCTTTCTGATCGGAAGACATCGATTTCAAAAGTTGGTTCACCTGACATGAAATCCCCCATATGTATATTGTTTAATACGATCACTAATTCCTTATTCCACTTTTCTAATTTTAAACAAAAACGTTAGATTTAAGTTTAATGAAAACAAGCTTTGACAGATAGAAGTCAGAAAACATATCGAGTAAAAAACAAGTCACAGAGCTTAAGATTCGGCACAGCCGAATATAGCCATTCATATAATTTTATTAAAAAAAAAAAATTTTTAAATTTTAATTTATTAGCGAAAAAATTTTAGAGCAAAAAATTTTTTTTAATTTTTTTTTTCAAAACTTTTTTATTTAAAAAAAATTAAAATTTATTTGTGAACAAATTTTAGAATACATTTTTTTCCCGATTTTGACCAATTGTAGGTCCGACTTACTTTGGCCTTATATATGGCGTTGCAAAGGTCTTTGAAATATCTATTATTGGATATCCATATTGTTAGTAAGCCAGAGATATATGAAAAATAGTTCTAAAATCTAGGTTGCCCTGGTTTTTTTCTTATATCTCAGCCATTTGAGCCGGAAGAATTGATTTCAACATACAGACGGACATGGCTATATTGGCTTCGTTATCTATAACGATCCAGAATATATACTTTGTAGGGTCGCAAATGAAAACTGTAGAAATTACAAACGAAATGACTCATATATACCCTTGCCACTCACAGTGAAGGGTATAATAATCAGCTGGATTTTTAACTTCACCTGCATTAAATTCGCCTTGTTATGCAGTAAGAAGAAAGACTTTTTAATAGAGTTTTTGGAAAATTTAAACAGTCAGAATAAAATGAAAGTTCATCAAGTTCTGATTTAGAATAAGTATATTGAAAGTGACTCAGAAACTGTTGAAGATGAGCTCAGTTTAAAATTGAAAGGAGTTCGAAAGCCACACAAAATAACTAATATTGCAAGCTTTCTTAGAACTTTTTTGAAAATATCTTAGATTTGCTTAATAGGCTTTAAATCCCAAATTTTTGACTTCGACGTTGACTTTTTAATTTATTATTTCCGATGATGGCAATGGAGGGAATGTTATAAATAAGTAGGTAACTTTATAAGCCATTACTTTTATGCAAAGTTTGAAAACCGTATAAAATATTTTTTTTTTTTTTCAGAAACAACAGCTGTGAGGTTGAAACATGTAGTATATTTTCGGGAGTTTAGGGCAACATTATTTTAAAAGAACACGTTATACGCTAACAACACAACATTTTTTCACAAAAGAACACAAAGAAGGCAGAATAATGGCATCATTCATGTCAGAAAAGAAAACGCCATTAGTTTTAACTAAGTACATTATATAAATATTTTAAAACTACATTTCAGGAGACTAACAGACATTGCTACGTTTGAAACCATAAATTATGATATAAATTATCCCTCAGACAAGATATAAAATATAAAAACCGAATCTATATGTAAAAAGGACAAGTTATGCTCATTTCTTTACGAATATAAAAATGTTAGCTTTCCACCTTTAACAACTTAATACTAAATTATGTTGTATATTTAACCCCCATTAACACAAAGTCTGGTTATGTGTTAACTAATAGTTATACAGTCGGTTAAAATTATTTTTGTATGAACGCTGTCATTTTAACTATTAGTTAACACATAACCAGAATTCGTGTTAATGGGGTTAGTGATATGCTGTGTCTTGAGATGACAATCATTACTAAACTACTTCTTAGTAATGTAAATGGTAAGTTTAAGTGATTTATGCTTAAAATTTGCAATTGCCTAAAGAAAAATATCCTATTCTTATATAAACGTCATAAAAGTTAAACGATGATACTCTTTCCATTGTAATGAACATAAAACAGCAATAATTTTACCACTTTCAAAAGCCCTTTCCGCAAAACGCCCAAGGCGTTTTTTTTTGCACATTTCTAGTGACTGAACATACAATAATCTTTTGTTTATTGTTCATTCACAGCAACCATAAACAAATAAAAAAAAATACATGCATAATTATTAAAAAAAAAAAACTATATTCAAATGAAAGTAAGTATGTATTTACTCGCATTTTAAAATTTTTTATTTAAAGAAAGCAAAAAAAAAAAACGCATATCCGCTGTTTTATATTCAAATATAATCAACAGGAAAATATTACGAAATATTTATGATCGTAATGAACAAAAAAAAACATAATAAAACTAAACCACATAGTCGCATACAATGCCTGAATATATAAATATGTAATACAATATGAAAACAATTAAATAAATAAAACCAAATAAAACTCAAAACTATAACTTTTCATGAAACAAATGCAAATTTAAGCTCAAATTCTGTAATTTTATATTTTTTTATTATTTTTTTCTTGCTAAAAGTTTAAGCGTCATTATGAAGTAAGTGTAATAGTTACAGAAAAAGTGTAACAATTTTCATAAATCAAAAAATCATAAATTAACCAAAATTTTTATATGTAGATCTATTTTAGTTGTGTTTTGTTGTTTTGATTGCAGTTAATTTATTTAAATACTTACGAGTTTTGTATTTGATGTAAGTGTTTTTTTTGTTACACGAATTTTTCACCACCAGCTATATTTTTTACTTGCGTGTATTTATTCGCTCGTATTATATAATTTTGTTTGAATTTGTTGGTTGAGAAAAAAACAAAACATACAAACTATGATTTTGTACACGTGAGTGAGTGAGTGCATTTAAGAGCACTTGAAAATGTTGATACGAAAAATGTGAAATATAAATTGAACTGTATAAAATAAACAACAAAGATACATATATAAAGGGTCTTTCATTATGGGATTCCTGTTTTTAAATTTAAATAAAACAAAATGTGTATGAGATATCCCGCACGATATCCTTCTTCAACGTGGGATGACCATGCCCTCAAATCGCTCGTGCAGAATGTCCAATGTGGCAATAGCTGTCACATAGCGCCGTCTAGTTAAAACCATATTTCGTTGGTATCCATATTATCCAATTCAGGCCAAAATAAGTTGGTAATCATTGATCTATAGCTGTCGCCGTTGACAATGCTGGTCTTGCCAATGTATTTGACATACAAATATGGACCGATAACGCCGCCAACCCATAATCCAAAAAGTGAAATTTTTGGGATGCATTGGACGTTCGTGGATCTCATATGGATTGGTATCTTTCCATTGTTGACGTACCCATTCATCCAGAAATGGGAAAAGCATGCGGAACGTTGCCCGAAAAGAACGCCCATTTTGATAAAACAATTTTATAATTTTCTCGTATTGTTGAACGCTATATTCGTCCATGGTAATTTGGAAAAACAAACTGAATAAATGACAGCAAATTCGACAGATGTAGCTTCAACAATATGGCCGCTATCAACTTTCAAAGTTCGAAAGACCCTTTACGTACAATGTATATAGTAAGAATATACACTTTATGTGCACCGTCTAAAATTATATATGTACATTAGATGGAGTCACTATAAAAAGCTACTCCGGTCACCATATCTTTCTAAGACTATAAGTAGATTAGCTGATCATAATTCTTCCCCATTTTCCCTAGGCGCATCCAACGTAGTATGCACATACAATTCTACAGAAATGACTTTCATATGGACATTAATCACACGACCTAATTGCATTGCGATCGGCCCATAATATGTCATTTAGCTCCCATATAACGCCCACATCTGAAAATCACTTAAAAGACCATAAATCTTATCAAAATGTTATTATCCACATAAAATTCAAAAGAAATAAGTTTCGTATAAGGACTGAGATTGAAAAAAAACATATGATATGTTTGTGGTATGACAAGCAAAAGAGGGTGCTTCCATTATCGTCGAAAAAGTGCAATATTTTTGAAGGACCGAGTTTTAAAGTGGTATATTTTTGAAACTAATTGAGATATTGACTTGAAATTTTTTTTATAACACCAAAAATTACCTTATCTAAACAAAAATAATAGTTCGGCTAATGTGGATCAAATTGTTCCTAATATTTCCAATCCTATCATTATTTTTATACAAATTTTAGTTTTAGAAACTCAATAAATATGCAATATGTAATAAAATCTTTATTTATTAACAAACCTCAATGAAATTTTCAACGTTTTTTAAATTTTTCATTCTATATAACAGGGTGTAAAAAAAATTGTCAAAAGGTCAAAGGGAATCCCCCAATTCCAAAAAATTGAAGCGAAAATCCCAAAAATTATATTTTTTATTATTTTGCACATAGGGTCCACATTTTCTTCGAGGCTGGATAAATACTTTGGGAATAAATAGGGATCACATGAAGGTTTCCAAAACTGCTTTTCATTTTCTGATCCCAGCTTTGGGATTTTAGAACATGTGGCCCAAATTTGAAATTTTGATGTAAAAAATAGGTCCAATTCCAAAAGGCGTAGGGACGACACGTTCGAAAACTATGACATGTTTTATATACCAAAATGTTTTCCATAAAGATATCTTACAGAAAAACATAAAATTATTATATATCCTTAAAGAAAGTTTTTTTTTAAATAAAAAAAGAGTTAAGTCACCTTTTCACGTAAAAAACAGCACAAATCTACTATTTTTTGAATTTTTAAATTGAAAATCGTTTATTTTTGAACCTGTAATTAATATTGCTTTTGCATATTATTGGTAATTTAGTTGTCTAACTAACAAACGAAATTTGAGTTCACTCAGTTCAAAAGTAAGCACAATTTTAAAATTTCTATTTTGAAATGCCTATAACTCGGAAATTGTAAGAGGTAAATAGCAATAGCACACAAGCATGTTTTCAACATCTAGTCGAGCGCTTTCCAAAAATAGAAAAATTGTTGAAATCGGATGGGAAACAAAAGAATGGCCCGCGTTAAAAAATATTACATTGAGACCCCATAGCACCGCACCTGGAACATTTGTAGGGTCCATTTTAAGAACCTAAACTCGAAAACTCCTTGGCTACGCCCACGTCAAATTTTATCCCGATCGGACCTGCCGTTTAGAAATGCCAGATTTATTTCCAAAAAATTTTGATTCTGCCCCACTGTGCAAGAGAAATCCAAATCCTTCAAACTGCCTGGAGCTAAGGCCAGTGGAGATATATTGGGATCTTGTTAAAAGAGAATTGAAGAACACAAAATAGGTGGATTTAGATTTTAAACGGAACAAAGTAACAGGATTTCCGGAAAAGGTTCATAAATTCATCGCTATTGATTAGAACTATAAAAATAATATTGTGGTGGACTATCATTCTGATGCTTGCAGGTTCGATTACCGCCTGAGATTCTATGTATATCTGCAGATAAGCAAAAAGCTTCGCAGATTGTGTTTGTTTATTAAAAAAAAAATTCTGGCTCTACCGACTATTACATGTTTTACTTGTTTGGTTTCAGGATCTCTGTAGTATTTTCCAGGCTGAGATTCTGGCAATTAATGAAGTTTCAGAGTTACTGAGATCGCTGAGCTGTTTATCACAAGTAACATTTGGGTATCGGTTAGGGTTTCCAAATCCCTGACCTTTTTTAATTCCCGGGAAAAAGAAAATGTTTGAATATGTCCTTGGATACATGTATTCCGGAAATTGACCAGTTCTTTTATCTCGAAATAGAGATGGGATAGCAAATTATCAGAATTGTAGTTTCTAAAAAATAATGACTGAATTGTATTTAATTGTATGAAAGGTTGTATTTTTAACCTAACTTGGCAGCAACAGTATATTAAATGCAATGATGTTTGTTGGAACTTCTTATCCATGTTAGCGAGGAAACGAAAGAAGCTCATAAGATCTGCAATGTGCTGTCAGACCTATCGGGCATCTAACTGCTGCTCGGTTTGATTCTCCGTTGGGGTTATATTTAATAAGGAGAGAGATCGTAAAATTCTTAACACACGTTTTTCTTAAAACTTTTAACCCAAGTATTATTTGGTTTTTTTTTTTTTTGATCAAGTTACCTTTGTAAAACATGTCAGTTATTATGTTTAATGTCAATTATATTCATTTACTGTTAATCTGATTAAAATGAGTGACCAGAAAAGAGTGCATACTAAAATTATTAAATATTTTTAACAAAACCCAACTTGGTCCTACAAAAAGTTGGCCAAACAATCAAAGGTCTGCCGTCAAACTGTTTCCAATGTTATTAAACAGTAGCAGGAGAACTTTTCCGTTGATAGAAAACCTGATTCAGGTAGAAGGAATGGTCCACATGATGTTTCTAAAGCCAAAAAAATAGAAAGCATTTTCAAAAGAGCTCCCAACACCTCCGGTAGGAAAGCAGGCCGGTTAGCTCAGTGCTCGGACTATTTGGTACGAAAAGTTAAAGCTAATGCAGGTTTAAAAACATACAAGGCTCAAAAAGTTCCTGACAGCAACGCTGCTATAAATTTAGAGGCCAAAAACAGAGCACGGAAATTGAAGTCAAGTTTTATAAAAAAATATTCTTGCTGCATAATGAATGACGAAACGTATGTTCTGGCAGATTTTTCGCAACATCCTGGTCAAAAATTTTATGTTGCTGATGCTCGAGGGAATGTTGAAGAAAAGTTTAGGAACCAAAAGCAGACAAAATTTCTCAAAATGTTCTTGGTATGGCAAGCAATATGCAGTTGCGGCAAAAGAAGCCAATCATTTGTTACAACGGGCTCTATAAATACCGAAATTTACATCAAGACTTCATAATGTGTCCATTTATTTTTGGTCTGACTTGGCATCCTGTCACTATGGTAAACAAGCCCTTGAGTGGTACAAGAATAATAATGTGGTATTTGTACCAAGAGAGGCAAATCCTCCAAACTGCCCGGAGCTAAGGCCAGTGGAGAGATATTGGGCTCTTATTAAAAGAGAATTGAAGAGCACAAAAAAGGTGTCCAAAAGTGTGGTAGATTTTAAACGGAGATGGCCTACCTGTTCGAACAAAGTGACAGAAAGCACTATAAAAACGTTAATGGAAGGGTTTCCGAAAAAGGTTTAAAATTTCATCACTAGTGATTAAAACTATAAAAATATTTTTGTTGTCTATTAGTTCCCTCTTCTTTATCCAAACATGAGATGATTATAGGAAACGGAGTTCGAAGGGAGCTACCACTGTCAACTACATATAACAATTAAGCCAGTTGTTCCAATCTTCTTAATATATATTTTTAAACAATAATTAAAAAAAGTCTCTCTTTTTATCCCATGAAAATAATGTCAAAACACACATAGGACTTTTTGTTGGCGCATAGATATATATCCCTCTTTATAGGTAAATGTATATTCCAAGAATTAACAGAAATTGTAATTAAAGAGATGAAACAGAAAAGAAATGGTTTTCTTTTTGATAATTGATCAGTAAATGGCGATGCTGATAGTGTTAATTGACTGTCTGCAATGGAATGTGTGTGTTAAATTCGCCAATTTAAACCCTCACAAGTAGATTGGTGGGTAACCAATGACTAGCTTATTAATTTCTATCGCCCAAAGGAGGCAATGGCTTGTAGTCCAAATATATACAACTATAGTAGTGTAAGGTATAAAACAATATACATACTTCCACATATTTTTATATAAAATTTGCTACAGTAAAATGGGCTCAGGATTAACTAATTATTCCTTTTGTAACATTGAAATTATGCCTATAAAAAATATTGTCACTGCATAGTTTGTCCTGTGCCTTTGAAGTAACGCAATTATATTATGTTGTATTGAAGATTTGCTTCAAAATCTATCAACAGATCTCACAATATACAATATTATAGAAGCAGTAAAAATATTAGAATTTGAAACTCCATTAAACAGTTTTCTATAAAGTTTATCGTTAAAGCGGTCATTCATTGCCAGTAAGCTAAATATTTTAAAAACTGAAATATAAAATAACCTCAAAAGTTTAAGATTTCTTTAATTCAATGACTTGTTTAAGTTTTTTTTCTTCTATTTTCTTCAACTTTGAAGGGTATTTCTTGTATCGACCATGGTCATGGTGAAATTTTTAACATCATCAAATTTTGCTGGTTTTATTATATTGGTACTTTTTATTATAGAGTTTGGTGTAAAATACCTTTTTTTTTTTGTTGTGTTGTTGTTGTTGTGAACAAGTGCACTTTTGCTGACTTTTACATTTGTTTGGATCACAAAAAGTGTTAAATTTTTATAAACTCGTTACATTTTTGTTCACAAAAAAAATATTGAACGTGTGTGTGTTTTTGCATTTCTTTTATTTTATTTTATTTTAGTTTTTTTTTTTTTTTTTTTTGCTGCCATTAACAAGCAAATGTTTGCTGTTATTGTTATAGATTTTTTAAACATTATAAGTATTTGTTTATATAAAATCGCAGTTTTTCTATATAGAGGAATAATAACAAAACACAGATGCACACACATAAATACAAATTGAAATTTAAACCCAACAAACATTTAGGCATAAGGTGAAATTGATAATGTCAAACAATTGAGGGTTGAACTCAATAAGTGAATCGTTAGTAATAATAAATCGTTTCTTGTGTATTTGTTATAAAGTCTTCAATCTAGTTCTAAGCCAATTCTCTTGCTTCTCTGTAAAGACATAAACGAAAACGTATGGTGTATGACTTAAAAATACAGGATTTACAATAGATGGCGAAATCTTTTGTCTTATATGTCATTTTGAAGGGTACATATCTGTCATTTATTCTCACTTAGTTATTAAACATCATAGTGTAAACAACAAAGCTAGTTTTTGCCTCGAAAATGTAGAATTTTGTGCCAACAAAGCGTCATATGCGGGAAGTTTTGCTTTACTTCTGTAATTTGAAAACATGTGACGCTGCAGCACACTGATTGCTCACCGAAGCCTATGGTGATTGTGTTTCATTGGTTTCAACGTGCGAGATATTGTTTGTGCGGTTCAGAAGTGGTGATTTTGACACTGAAGACAAAGATTGTCCAGGCCAGCCAAAAAAGTTTGAAGACCAAAAATTGGAGGCATTACTCCATGAAGATTGTTGTCAAACTCAACAAGAGCTTGCAAAAACATTGGGAATTTCAATTTCAAAAGTTTTGCAAGCATCATGATTCATCCAAAAGCTCGGAATATGAATTGAAGCCTTGAAGGACCTTGAACGACGATTTTGTATGTCTGAAATGTTGCTTGAACGCAATAAAAGAAAATCATTTTTGCACCAAATCATTAATAGCGATGAACAATGGTTCCATTACAATAACCCGAAGTGAAAGTGATCGTATGTGAAGCCCGGCCAACCAGCCGAATCGACACTAAGGCCATATAACCGCTGAGGTAATGTTCTGTATTTGGTGGGACGAAAATTGTCCTATGTATTATGAGCTGCTGAAAACAGACCTGACCATCAAAGGGAACCTGTACCGATTGCAACTGATTCGTTTGAAGCTAGGATTGGCCGTAAAACGCCCAGACATGAAACCGTAATATTCCATCATTACAACGCTGTCCACATGTTGCAATACCTGTTGAAATGAAGTGGTTGGGAAGTTTTGCTTCTCTCGCTTTATAGTCCAGACCTTGCCCCGTCCGACTACTATTTGTATCGATCGTTGCAGAATGCTTTCTCTGGGACACGCTTCACTTCAGAACAGAGTATCCCAAATTGGCTTGATTCGTTCTTGGCCTCAAAAGATGAGCAGTTCTTTTGGCTCGGAATCCATATGTTGCCAGAAAGATGGGAAAAGCTCATAGCTAACAATGGCCAATACTTTGAATACATTTATATGGTACAAACGTTTCAAAATTAAAGCTAAAAACTTAAAAAATCATACAGTAATTGTCACTAATGTCTGGTAACTTGGCTGACTCCAATGCATGTGTATTAGTGTTATCAGACCTTCTACAAGAAAAAATTTAAAAAAAGTGCAAAAATCATTTAAGAAGTGTTAAAATTACTATTTTCTATAGAAATTCTAACAAAATTTATAAAATTTTAACATTTAGCTTTTTAAAAAGAGGGCAAAAGTCGATAAAAAAAAAGGAAATTTGTTGCACTTAAAATGCCTGATGTATATATTTTAATCATTTGACACGTATATGATCTTTGTAGTACAGAAAGATGCCAATTGTTTACTTTATACATCCCAGGTAAACTATCAAGTCAAGTGTCACTTAAGTGTCTCTAAGTAATCAGAAGGGTAGTCATTTTAAACATTTATTTTTTACTGCAATTTGTGAGTGGTTTAAGGACTGAGATCGAAAAATTCTTAACACACGTTTTTCATTAAAACTTTTAACCCACGTATTATTGAAATATTTCAACAAACCCCAATTTGGTCCTACAAAAAGTTGGCCAAGCATTTAAAGGTCTACCGTCAAACTGTTTCCAATGTTATTAAACAGTACCGGGAGAACTTGTCTGTTGATAGAAAGCCTGGTTCAAGTAGAACGAATGGTCCACATGATGTTTCTAAAGTCAAAAAAATTGAAAGTATTTTCAAAAGAGCTCCCAACACCTCCGGTAGGAAAGCAGGCCGGTTAGCTCAGTGCTCGGACTATTTGGTACGAAAAGTTAAAGCTAATGCAGGTTTAAAAACATACAAGGCTCAAAAAGTTCCTGACAGGTGTCCAAGGTGTCCAAAAGTGTGGTAGATTTTAAACGGAGATGGACTTCATGTTCGAGCAAATGGACAGAAAGCACTATAAAAATGTTAATGGAAGGTTTCCGAAAAAGGTTCAAAATTTCATCACTACTGATTAAAACTATAAAAATATATATATTTTTTTTGTAAATTGTAACAATAATTTCAATCAAATAAAAAAAAAATTAAAACTGTAAGTTTAGTGGTTTCGTTTTTATTAACATATATGTATGTATGTTAAGAATTTTTCGATCTCACTCCTTTGTTAGTTTACGCACCAGAAGTAATCTATTGGAGAGAGAGTTGTCGGAGGAAGATTTGCTTACAGGCATTCGGTTATTGGATTGTATAGAAGATGCCTTTTTAACTAATTAGCATTTGCTTAGCACCGGTGCAAATAACTATTTATGTAGCTGCGCAAGTAACTAGTAAGGTAGCTAGTAAGGTAAATTGTTCTATGTAACCGGTAAGTGAATCCAAAGCATTGACTACTTCGGACCAACTATTAGACAGTATATTTGTAATCTATATAGCCGCAATTGACCATCTGTTTAGACGCACATGTTAAAATAACTATTCAAGTCGCTATTTATGTAACTAGTGGCCACCCTAAATGATAGGTAAAATCACTAGTTCGGCACAGTTTGCTGGGTGTAAAATGTACGTGCTTGTGTTAGTGTGACATGCACTACACAGATGCAATATATATATATATTTTTTGTTGTTGTTGGTTGTTTGATATTATTGTTGGCTTTTTAACTTTTAAATTTAAAATGCATTCTTTTTTTCAAGAGAGTTATTTTATTTTTATTTTTTTTTCTGTTGCGCTTGTTTTTAACAATTTATATCAGTTTTATGTTTTATATTTTTCCATGCATTTTTGTTGGTATTGTATTGTATTTTTTTAGTTTTTGTTTTAATTTACGTACTGTTTGTTAAAAGTCGACAGTAAAATTACATTTTATAGCAATAATAATGATGGTTGTAGTTTGTAAAAAACTACAATAGCAACAATAATATTCACACACCAAAAAAAATTTAAAAGATTTGTATTTTCTGTTACAAATAAATTCCGATTTATTTGAACAAAAAAAAAAAAAAAAAATAGTTTAACAAGATTTTTAATTTATAGAAATTATATTTATAGCAAATAAGCAGTGGTTAAGGCAATTTAAAACATTTGCTGATTGTATTTAAAATAATTGCCGGTTTTAGTGAGTAAAACAAAATTTAAAATGGAAAAAATTTTAGCAAATTACCGGGAAATGTTCATTAAATTACCATAATCATTAAATTGTTATGGTAAAAGAGTATCGAAAACAAATTTTATGTTTGTAAGTATTTTTTTTTTGTTTGCGAATTTACTTTGCTTAAAGAACGAATGGAAAAATCTTGAGAAAGTATTGAGAATTACAAATTTCGTATGATTTTTTTAGATTTTTTTTTATTAAATTGTGCCACAACCCCATCAATTTAGTCCTGGGAACTAGTTTCTCATGAAATAATACTGCTAAGAATATCTACTAAGTAGTTACCCACCAATCTACTTGCAAGAATTAAATACGAGGATGACATTACAAGGGTTTCTTTTAACTGCTGTTTTGTTTGGTTTCTTTGCCAACCATTTAATGTAGATGTCGCCTAGCGATAATGTTAGCGAGAGGTAATGCAAAGAAAACCCATTGACTCCATTTGCATAACTTTTGATTAGAGATAAAGATCATAGAAAGTTCACCAACGAAATGACCCAACCCAACTAGAACGGTTTAAGTCATTCAATTTTGACGAACTTTTTATGAATGTTTTAACAATTTACTTCATCATCTGAGTTGAATAACAAATCCCAAGTCCTTAGTCCAAAAACCACATAATTGACTCTATGTCTAAGAAGATTTTCAGAATAAACTGATGAAGGGATACTGATGAACTGGCTATTGTCACAGTTGTTTAATTTAGAGGAGACAATTTTTGTTCTTTTGAAAAAAGTCAAATAAATGTTTGCCTTTGCAACTATGGATGTTATAGTAGTCTTCAAATTTGCTAATAGAGTTTCGGTCAGACTCCATCAGTAGAATGATGATTCACTGTTCAGCGCAAATTTTTATTCTATCTCTAGTGCTGGACTATCAATCTGAGGGTTGCGGGTTCGAGTCCCACCAGAGGCTCTGGGTGTATCTGCAGGCAAGCAGAACGCTTCGCAGTTTATCTTTGTTTCTTATTGTCACAGTTGTTTAATTTAGGGAATAGCATTGTTGTACTTTCGCAAATGTCAAATAAATATTATCAATGAAAAGGAGGATATTATTGAAACATTCGCGTGAAAATACTTTAAAAGAAAATTGGTCTTTGAATATCAAATCGTGGGACTCACAATCATGTTCTACCTTCCCTGTATGGAATATTTGGAAAACTCTAGCAGGAAAACTGGATTTTAAAATGATGTAATATTCCTTACCTTCCACTGCCCAGTTTAAATGTTGTGGAATTTAATTTAAGATTCAAAGCTTTACTAGACCCTAGTGAAAGAGTCAAAGTAGTCATATGAGAAGACTACATCTAAGTAGTAACACCAAATGTCTCTTTGATATTGTGGTTAAGTCCATATTATTGTATGCACTACTTCTCTGTTGGTTGGCTCCTAAAACAATCCACCAATCGTTAGTCCTTTGTGATAAACTTGTGAACTTCAACAGTTATGATTACACTTCCACTATACAACCTGTTATCTAAGGATCTTTTTCCCAAGTTGCCCTCAATGTTGCAATAAAACTCGTTACTACAGGCTTATTAAACCAATGAGATTTTGGAAGTCTTGCTGATCTCCCGGACAACTACCGCACACTCAGACCTTTCTTCGACAAGAACTTTAGAGTTTCAATCATAATTGAATATTTTTGATTCATGATTCAAAACATTCGGCGACAAGGACTTTAAGGTGCCGATCATAATTGGAGGTGGAAGAAAATAACTCATCTTTAGTCTTTTAAGATAATCTAGTGAACTTCGACAATTATTAAGATAGGGTTTCTTATCTTAGTTTATATTACCCTAATGGCCCATAGAAACAGAGGAGCTTTTGATGACTAAGAACATCGAGTGTCCGTACATTCAGACCTTTCTTCGACAAAGTCTTTAAATATTCCATCATGATTAAAAAATGTTGATCCATGATTAAAAACTTTCTGCGACAAGGTCTTTAAGGTGTCGATCATGATTTGAGCTGGAAGAAAACATCCCATCTTTAGACTTTTGAGATATAATCTAGTGGACTTCGTCAATTATTATAAGGTTTCTTATTTTAGGTTATTTTTTTCAAGTAAATCATAACTTTGGCATGAATCTCGTTACTGATGGTCCATAGAACCGGAGAAACTTTGGCTGGCTTGGAAAATTGGACTATCGTACATGCAGATATTGAGAAGGACTTTAAAGAGTCGATCGAGATTGGAGCTGGCAGAGAACAAGCTCTGCCGGTGATATGATATGTAAGAGTTTTTCTGAATATCAAATTATTTTCGAGATTTTTAGAGAGGCTGAGATTTCAGTTAATTCGAAAATGTTCTATCGAGTACGCGGAGATGATGTTATAACGATAATCAGACACACAAGACTAGATCGCCAGACATTTTGTGGTTAGGCTTTACTCGTCATCGGAACATCAAAAAGTGTATCTGAATTCATTGGGGAAGAGCAGGTCTCGGTTTTAGATTGAGGTAGATCAGTTAGCCAGTGTGCCGCTTTCATCTTGCAATTGAAGAAACTCTAGGATTGTTGGCAGACCCAATGATACCTTAAGACTATGTGAATGATGTCAAGTTCCGCTAGCTCAACTGATAACTTAATTTTGTAGCATATATATCACTGGTTATGATATGTTTGATATGCATACAGTGATCACTGTAAAAGTTGTTATTGTGAGGAAAATTCTCCTTTTAAAGTACGACACCTTCTATGTTCTAGCGTATACAAGATTCGAGACGTTACGTAACTTCTTCTGGCAACCGAATTTGTGGCCAATCGCACACCCAGAGAAAAAAACAACTTAAAATCAATAAAAACCGTATTGAGTCAATAAGAAACATTAACGAAAGTCTAGTAATGTTGAAATTTTTTATTTTTTTCACTATGGAACAATGTTGAAAATTATTGATTTATCGTATTTTATAGTTTTTCTTATAATGAACATTATTGAACTGATATGACGCGTTTTTATACCCTTCACCTTCGTGAGAAGGATATATATAAGTTTGTCATTCCGTTTGTAATTTCCACAATATAATTTTCCGATCCTATAAAGTATATATATTCTGGATCCTTATAGATAGCGGAGTCGATTAAGCCATATCTGTCTGTCTGTCTCGGTTGCTATTTAAAATCGAGAAAATCGTCCCACAAATGGCTGAGATGTAATGAAAAAAACGTGCCGACCTCGATTTTTGGACTATTTTTGATCTATATCTGGATTACTAAGTCATTAATATAGACAATACGGATATATAATGATAGATATTTCAAAGTCCATTGCAACGATCTATATAAGGCTATAGTAATTTGGACCTACAAAGGGTCAAAATCGGGAAAAATATTTTTTAACCCGAATTTTTTTTCCCAAAAATGTTTTTTGTCATAAATTATTTTTCACTAGTAAATTAAAAAAAAAAAATAATTAAAAATTAAAAAAAAAAAAATTTTAAAATTGGAAAAAAAAAATATTTAAAATTTTTATTTTAAAGTATTTTAAAGCCGAATATAGCTCTCTTACATGAGTTGAGATTTTAAGAAACTTTAGGATTTAAGTGTAAGTGGTTATACTATTAGAAAATCAATTATTAAACATTAATTACTATTAAAACAACCGCGGTTGATTAAACCTATCTAAAATTTTGCAACCACAACTGAAAAATTCCCTGATTCAAACTAATTCGATTTTCTATAATTTCGGGCGTTATAATCAAACTGTTTAATAATGAATTGTTTAAGAGCATGAAATAGTCTAATGGACCGTTCTCCTAAACCTATTTTCAAATATCACTAGAGATCGATGGTGAAGGATCACAGTGTGTCTGTGTGATTTGTGCATTGAGGCCACCGAATTTGTTGCAAAGCTAATGATTTGATTTTATATACAGATGTGTTCGGTTCTATTAGCAAAAAATTCGATAATAAAAATTAATTACTTTCGAAGACACCAACAATTCTTTTATAAAGTTGATTCATTCGTTTGACAACAAATGAGGTTGTTACAATGAAACTGTTTCGAATGTAATGCTGACATATGTTTTCCTTTGTCCTGAATCACCACAATGTATTGATTAAATGAGATAATCGCCTTTTTTATATAACCTAACTTTCGTTCAGACTCTGTCCATTTCAATGCTTAAACCTTTGACTATAAATATATTTTAGGAAACATTTTCAGTATCATGCATGCATTAAGGCAAAGCCAATTTTCACAGAACACAATTTGCTCTTTCTTCCTATGTTTCCCAAAATATTCCAAGACTCCCTTCTCCAAAACTCACAAATTGACTTTTAACTTCATTCAGTCATAATGAAGTTTAAAGCTAATTAAAAAAATTATAAATTCATTTTCCTAAAGTAAGTATTTCAACAAACAGCAACTGAAAATCCATTATAAAAGTTTCTTTGGATATTCCGTTTAGTACTAAAATGTATGTGTATAGTTGTTGTTTTTATAAGCGGCTGCTGCTGTTATTGTGGCTTTTATATATTTTATTTTTTTCGAAAAACTACAAATATGTGGATGTGCTCCAAAAGATTTCAAAAATCTCGTTTGTTCCACTTGGTTGCTCAAGTACTACGAAGACGTTTTTTGAAAAAAATACTTTTGTTATTGCTGTATTCTTCTTATTTTGTTGTAGTTGTTGCTACTGCCACTTGAAGCCCTAAGATTTTTATATATATATTTCTATGGATTTTGTTTTTTTGTGTATATACGAGTATTAAAATGTTACACTTAATTCTGTTGTATGTAATTGTTTGTTTGGCGTAAAGATAGTTAGTACAAAATAGTAAATTTGTATGTAAAACCTGATTACAATTGTATTTGTGCTGCTTCTGACTGACTGGCCGCCAACTACTGTCGACAGTTAGCTAGCCAGCCAGCTAACTAACTGACTATTGGCCAATTTCAATACAAATAAATAATAATAAAAACTACCACCATATTCCATCAGTTTGGTATTAAATATGGTAACAACAATAAATAAATAAATAAATACACACATTGTTAGTAGAGTTCCAAATCAAAGGCTTAAGCATAATGTTGTTTTACAAGCAGAGTAGAGAAACCTAGGCCTCATTAAAAAATTATATTTAAAGGGTTCTACTAATTATAAAAGTAATAATTAGGACTGAAATAAGTTAATTTAGTTAGACAATATTGCTTTATTTTTTTATAAAAAATATTTTTTTTTAAATTTTGTATCTCATATTATATTTATTAGAATTAAACTATGGGGAAAATAATAAAAGGTTAGAAGGTGCTGAACATCTTTGCTCTGTTGTATATTCATTCTTATAGATTCCATCATTTTGTTCTTACGAACATTGTCCAAGATCTGCAGCAATTATTTAACAACTTGTAAAAGCATCCTCTCTTTTGCTGTGTCGATTTTCTCAATTGCCAGTTTACCTCTTCACAGTATTTTCTTTTTTGCTTTGGCGATCTTCTCAATTGCTTCTTCGTCTCTTCGCAATTCTGTTGACTTCGCGCTACAGTTCATTTTTCAATTTTATCTTGAACAAAATTTCTTGTTTAAGATCGAGCAAGTCCTCTATTGAATATTTATCCAAATTTATCATACCCTTCGCAATCAAGTTTTCCGTGAGAATTATTTTGGCTTTATTCACGCTTCTGACTTTATGTAAGCTTATCGCTTTACTCAAGCTTAAGGATTTATGCAACTTTTTGATTCTATTTAAGCGCCTGAAACGACTTTGGGTGCGTCGCAACTCTTCATGGTAGAGAAAGACAGAGTAGATGATATTGGTTTTTGAAACCATATTTGTGTTTTCCATTTCAAAGACCTTTAATTATATTAGATGTAGATGTTGCTAGTTGTTTAACTATTTAGAGAATGCTGTTAGGTCGTACGAAGTCAGGAGTTTATATATTAAGATACAGGTACTAAAGTATATTTTGTGGCCTGCATTATGTCTTTGTGTTTGTAGAAATACATATGCTAAACAGCTTAACAAAAAGGATTCTTTCTTAATCCACTATTTAACATTTTTTTCTTATTGTCGTCACTAAATTCATCTTCGGGGTTTTTCAAGACTTTTAAACATTAGCAATTGGAAAAATAACGGCTTGTGGGCAGTAAAAATGTATATAGGTACTCAGCACCAAACAGGCAATGACATGTCATTACTAATTAACATATTTTGCAATAACTACTATAATTACTACTCACATATAGAAAAAACATTTATTTACAACACATCTGCATGATTGTATTTCCAAATTACACTAGTGCAAAGCATTAAATGTAATCATGAACAATTGAGGAGCCGTAGAACAAAAGTTACTTTTTGCATTTTGGTATTTGGGTTTAAATCTTCTAGAACCAATCAAATTAGCATAATTTTTTTTTGTTTTTTTTTTATTAAGTAAATGGGTTCTTTTAAATTTGTGCTTAACAAAACGTACTTTTTTAGTATAAAACGGCAAAAATAATTGGTCAATTCACAAGGTCTCTTATCAGTCATAATGTCCTAATATATCACGACTCGGCTTAACCGACTATTAGGCAGTCGGCGTTAGTCTCTGCTGGTTCGTTACAATAACACAATAAACATAGTATAGAAAGTAGTATTATTGTAGGACATTTTTTGCTTTAAAAGCAATAAAATTCCTTGTGAAATATTAAGACATTATGACAATATGACATGATAAGAGGCCTCGTGTAATTTGTTAGTACACAGAGAAATTAAAATCGTAATAGAAACCGAATTTTTTTTGCCAATCGAATGATTCTTCCTTAGTAACTGAATTTTACAGTTGTGGCTACAAAATTTTAGAAGGGGTAACAAAAATTCTTCTTTACCAACTGACTTTCTGTTGATAGAACCGAAAAATTCTATGTGTGCAACCGAATCATTCGATTGGCAACAAATACGGTTGCTATTACGAATCTGTTTTCTCTATGTATGTTAGATCAGGTTTAAAAACATATGATTGCTTTAAAAGCGCATAAACAGCGTACTTAATTAATTTTGTTTTAAACAAAACGTACTTTTTAACTTATTTTTTTTAAGAAAAGGTTCTTTTTCCGATATAAAATTGGTTTTAGTCAAACAACCTTAACATTTAGTGCGGTGACGTATAGCAGTTAGATGCATCTATTGATAAGTAAGAAACTTGCTAAGATTTTCAGGTTCATTCAGTTTTTTAAAGGTGGGGAATAAATAAAACTCAATTTCCCAAAAATTGTAAATGTTTTTGTTCATTTACAATTTTTGGGAAATTGAGTATCTTTTGTTCTGCGGCTCCCCAATTGTAATGTATCGTTTGTTAGACTTATTTTTATGGACCGATTTCTACTTCATCAGCCTTATATATATAATGACAAACATACAAAAACTTAAATTTTAAAATATTTTGAGGAAAATTTGGATGTCATTTAAAACTCCTCTAAGAGGTTAATTGTGTAAAACTCTTTAAATATAACCTTAAATTAAAAAGGAACTGGCTGATGAGTTTGCGAA
Source organism: Calliphora vomitoria (assembly GCA_942486065.2). Lineage (NCBI taxonomy): Eukaryota > Metazoa > Arthropoda > Insecta > Diptera > Calliphoridae > Calliphora > Calliphora vomitoria. Next base: position 41,063,633 of record OW818031.2, read on the forward strand.
GGATGAAACTAAACAATTATCTAATAAAAACTGCTGCGATATCCGAATAGCTTTTGGTAGGAAAGATATACATACCCATAGAACAAGATCTAAACTATACAAAATGAATGGAAAAACAATGCAAATCTAACTAAAGGCATTTTTAAAATATAACAGATCGCCAGAATTACATCAGAAGCAGTTTTGAAGAACAGGAGGAGGCTAAGTAACATAATTTCAGCAATTGACCGATCTTGTGCTATATAAGATTGTGATTTATTTGGTTCGAATAAGTTCTTGACTTTATAGGAATATTTTTAAGCCTTTCTTAAAAACAACAGGTTGGCAAAACAGGAAAAGTTATCTAGCTGGATCAAGATATTTTTGGTTTAAAAATGAGATTTTATAATTGATCTATCTCGAGATGATTCACACACAAAATCAAGCAGTTTTTCCTCAAGAATCTCAAAACTGCAATTTAAATCCGATTTTCTGTATGCAAATTTTGAAGAATTTTTCAACTAAATTTAAATCAATAATATGGTATCAAATCTGTCAATCAATAGCAATTTATTAAAGAAAATTTAAGAAACATAGATTTCAAACAAGATTTTTACAGATGAGGTTTGAAAAGTTTCAAGGATACCGCAGGATTCTTTATTGACGATTTGATTGAAAATACATGCAGAGGAAAGACATGGTTGCGACAAATATGCAATGTTCTAATCAGTCATAAATGTTTGTCGCAAACGACTTTATCGTTAATTGTATTTATTTCAATAATAACTTGTTTTCCACAACAATGTTTTGCCTATATGTTTGGCAATTTGATTAATTTTTAACAATGTTAAGTTTGTGAACATTCTCATATGATCATGTGCTGGCATCATAATAAGATTGGCCTCAACCATACAGTGATAGGGATTCTTAGAATGTTCATGGATATGAATGAACGTTATTCTCCGCATTCAAATTGACAAAATTGTATCCGCATTTAATCATTTCTATCTTAAAAACAAGTAAGAGAGCTATATTCGGCTGTGCCGAATCATATATATACCCTTCACCAAATTATACTTTAAAATAATAATTTTAAATATTTTTTCAAAATTGTTTTTTTTTTAATTTTTTCCAATTTTTTTATTATTTCTTTAATAATTTTTTTTTTTAATTTATTAGTGAAAAAAAAAATTATAAAAAAAATTTGTTTGTGGTAAAATATATTCGGGTTAAAAAATAATTTTCCCGATTTTGACCCATTGTACGTTCAAATTACTATAGTCTTATATAAATCGCAGCAATGGACTTTGAAATATCTATCATTAGATATCCATATTGTCTATATTAATGACTTAGTAATCCAAATATAAATAGATCAAAAATAGCCAAAAAATCGAGGTTGTCTCGGTTTTATCCTTATATCTCAGCCATTTGTGAGCCGATTTGTTCGATTTTAAATAGCGACCGATCCGGAAGAATTCCCGATATATTGATGTATCAGTCATGTTTATAAGCTATTTGGGGGCTACGGAATGTTGATTTCAACATCCAGACGGACTGACAGACAGACGGGCATGGCTATATCGACTTCGCTATATATAACGATCCAAAACATATATACTTTGTGGGGTCGCAAATGAAAAATGTAGAAATTACAAACGAAATGACAAACTTATATATACCCTTGCCACTCATGGTGAAGGGTATAATATGTAAGAGTGTTATATTTTGGTGAAAAATTGCTTAAAGAAATCGAGGTAGTTTGGTTGTTTGCTTATATATCTGACACTTGTGAGCCAATTAAAATAGCAACCGAACCAGGTCTACCCGATATATTGAGGTATCAATCATGTTTCATTTCAACAGACAGATCGACATACAAACAGTCGAGGATGGGTATATCGTCTCAGCTGTCTATAAGGATCCTGAATTTATATACTTTGTGGGGTCACAAAGGAAAAATGTGGAAATTAAAAACGAAATGTCAAATTTACTTGTAAGATTAAAGTAAAAATTATGATTATTATGTCTTCATTTTATCTTGACCTTTTTTTAAAAAAAACTGGTATGTCAGCCTACAATAAAGATGAAAGTCTCGGGCAAACACTAATATGACGAATTCAATTAAAAGAGATATACAAATGACATAACAAACAATAAATTGTTTTATTGTGTATACTTAAATGAACCAAAATAATAAATTTACTTCATATTAAGTTCAAAAAGAAAGGCCAAATTCACTTCGTTTAATCCATTAATTGTTTTTAAATGGCTTTATTTATCGGATGATACATAAAAAAATCATTCCTTTTGTTATCCATTAATTGCTATTTTTATACATTTGTTTACTAATCATATTTTATACTTTTGTAAGTATTTATTATGAATTGTTATAGTATATCAAATTAATGGCTTGTTTAAGTCCATATTTGTAATGGAAAGAACACCAAGTTAAAATTTTTATAACCCCAAACTAACTCCCAAATGAATTAGTTATTTGACTAATTAGTTTAACATGCCCATCAATTGATCCTTCATATATTCCAAATATTGCCCTCCAGATTACAAATATACACTTATCAATTGATTCTGCCATAGATTACTAGTGGTGAGTAAAATAAACAAATTTTTGTAGTAAACTGTAAAAGTCTAGCTTACTTAGCGACACTAAAGTGGCAGTCCTCTCATTTGCTGTAGCTAGTTTCTCAATAGTGCTTCCAGTGTGCCTGTTTCTTCGAATCTTATATTCAAATTCTTTGACAATTGTTCGACAACTTATAAAGGCATCCTCTCATTTGCTGTAGCGATTTTCTCAATTGCATGCTGCCAGTTTACCTCTTCACAGTATCCCCTCTTTTGTGGCAATATTCCCAATTGCTGCCTTGCGCCTTCACAATTCAGTTGACGGAATTTCATTTGGATTCACATTTTTCAAGCCCAACTTTTCCAAATCTTTAATGCGTTGCATTTCATCTTTCAACTGCATTTTAAACAAAATTTCTTGTTTAAGGTCGAGCAAATCTTCGATTGAACACTTTTCCAAATTACTCATACCACTCGAAATCAATTTATCGGTGAGAGAAGTTTTGGCTTTATTCAAGCGCTTAAAACGACTTTGGGTGCGTCGCAACTCTTCACGATAAAGAAATACAGTGTAGCTGACAGTAGTTTCTGTATCCATGCTTGTGTTTAGTATGTTTCAAAGAATTCTAATTGTAGTAGATGTTGATAGTTGTTTATCTCTTAAGAGAATGTTGTTAGGTCATACAAAGTCAGTAGTTTATATATTTAAATTAGGTACTTAAGAAAGTGGATACAGGTACTAAAGATCATAAAAAGGATTCATTCTTAATCCGCTATTTTAATTTTTCCTATTGCCGTCACTAAATTGCTTTCTGAGTGCGACCGCTACTTTCTTAGGGGGTTTTCAAGACTTTTAAATATTTGCAATTTGAACAATTGTTGAGTGTTTGCAGTAAAATTAAAGTAGGTACCCAAAAGAACTAGGTAAATTCAAGTATGTACTGAAATTTAAAATATACTCGTTCTATTTCATGATGGAGAGTACAGTACAACTTCACATTCTTATAGACTCCGAATGATTAAATTGTTTTCAGTACCTATAGTTTTAATAGAAACAATTGTGTATAACAATTTTGTTTACAGAAAAAATTGTGTATAACACATTTTGTAAAGAAAAATTTTGGGTAAAAGTTTCTTCTATAGAAACAATTGTACAATTGCTTTTATTATAGAAACAATTGTGTATAAACGTTTTTTCTACAGAAAAATTGTGTATAACAAATTTTAAAGATAAACAATTTTGTATTACAGTTTTTGATAGAGAACAAATTATGTGTAACAGTTTTTTATATATAAAAATTGTGTATAACACTTTTTATACACTTCACCTTCGTGAGAAGGGTATATATAAATTTGTCATTCCGTTTGTAATTTCCACAATATAATTTTCCGACCCTATAAAGTATATATATTCTGAATCCTTATAGATAGCGGAGTCGATTTAGCCATGTCCGTCTGTCTGTCTATTGAAATCAATTTTCTGAAGACCCCAGATATCTTCGGGATCCAAATCAGCAAAATCCATCCGTAAATAACGGAGACATGAGCAAAAATCCGAGACAACCTTTATTTTTTATCTATATCTCGATTACTAAGTCATAAATATAAACAATATGGATATCTAATGATAGATATTTCAAAGTCCATTGCAACGATATACGGCTATACAAAGTTGGACATACAATGGGTCAAAACCGGGAAAATATTTTTTAACCCAAATTTTTTTTTCACAAAAAACATTCTTTTGTCATACATTTTTTTCACTAATAAATTAAAAAAAAAAATTGGAAAAAACTTTTTAAAAAAAAAAAAAAAATTGAAAAATAATTAATTTTTTTTTTTTATTTTTTTAAAGTATCATTTGGTGAAGGGTATATAAGATTCGGCACCGAATATACCTCTCTTACTTGTTTTCTGTAAAAAAAACTTGTGTATAACAGTTTTTTCTATAAAAAAAATTTTTGTATAATACTTTTTTCTGTAGAAAAAATAGAGTATAACATTTTTTCCATAGACAAAATTTTGTATTACAGTTTTATACTTGTGTATATCACTCTTTTCTGTAGAAGAATTGTGTATAACAGTTTTTTGTATAGAAAAACTTGTGTATAACAGTTTTTTCTGTAGAAAAAATTGTGTATAACAGTTTTTTTCCATAGATAAACTTGTGTATAACAGTTTTTTCTGTAGAAAAACTTGTGTATAACAGTTATTTCTGTAGAAAACTTGTGTATAACACTTTTTTCTGTAGAAAATATAGTGTATAACAGTTTTTCCATAGAAAAATTTTTTATTACAGTTTTTTATATAAAACAATAAAAAAAGTGTTTTTTATAGAGAAAAAATTGTGAATAACATTTTTTTCTTTAGAAAACTGGCGTATAACAGTTTTTATATATAAAAACTTGTGTATAATACTTTTTTCTGTAGAAAAAATTGTGTATAACAGTTTTTTTCTATAGATAAACTTGTGTATAACAGTTTTTTCTGTAGAAAAACTTGTGTATAACAGTTATTTCTGTAAAAAACTTGTGTATAATACTTTTTTCTGTAGAAAATATAGTGTATAACAGTTTTTCCATAGAACAATTTTTTATTACAGTTTTTTATATAAAACAAATTGTGTAAAAGTGTTTTTTATAGAGAAAAAATTGTGAATAACATTTTTTTTCTTTAGAAAACTGGCGTATAACAGTTTTTATATATAAAAACTTGTGTATAATACTTTTTTCTCTATAACAGTTTTTTATATATAAAAACTTGTGTATAACAGTTTTTTCTGTAGAGAAAATTATGTATAACAGTTTTTTCTATAGAAAACCTTGTGTATAACACTTTTTTCTTTAGAAAAACTTGTGTATAACACTTTTTTCTATGGAACTGTTTTTATAACAGTTTTTTCTATTGACAAATTTGTGTATAATGGTTTTTTTATATAGAAACATTTGTGATAGTGTAAAACAGACTACGCTATAGATTACTTAGAGACACTTGAGTGACAATTGTGTCTACGCTAGATTACTAGGAAAGTGTAATGTAATCTGTTGAGTTATCTTTGCATTACGTGTGTTATAATTTTAAATATATATAATTGAAATCACTCAATTAGTTAAGCTTAGTGAAAAATACTGTCTAGCGTAACATACATTGGCCATCTCTATTTGAAACAGAGAATAGTTATACACATACATACTTTAAGAATGTTGTAAATGCCATTATACGTACTATCAAACATCATCAGACGGTTACAAAGTGTGACTGATATTTCTTATTTGTTATTATTATATTTCTTGTTGTTTTTATTTGTGGCCAAGTTGAGGTTATTTACTTCATTTATAACAAAAACGTGTTACACAAAATATCGAAAAAATCAAAAAAATAAAACCGAAAATTTGAAAGTAATATATATTTTAAAGGTTTTTTCTTTGGTTGCCAGACAATACAACAAAAAAAAAAAGTAATAAAACGAGTGCAATCCAAAAACAGCCAACACAAAATTTTCCAATATGATTTTTTATATTTTTTATATATAAAAAATAAAAAAGTCACTGACTGCACTTGTTAAATGAATTTTTGACATTTAAAGTTAAAAAAAACAACTGTTTTTATGGCTGACATTAACATTTTGTTAATACAAAAAGGGAACGTGTTAATAAAATGACAAAATTGAGTTTATAACTGGTTAGATTTATAAAGATTTGTTTAACAATTTTATGTTCTAAACACTTAAATTCAGAAAAGAATTTAAATGAAATTTAGCTTTAAATTAATTTCGAGTTAAAAATTAAAAAATATATTTTAATGCTTAATTATTTTGTAATAAAAAATATAATACATTCTAGAAATATTTGTTCGGGATTGTCATAGAATCCAATCAGTTTCGGAATCGGTTTTGAAAGCGACAGAAAATGGACATTGGTCTCGTGAAGTCGAAAGTTATGGGTTTTATATTCGATCTAGAATTAAATTATTTATCAATTAAACATAAAATTACATTGGATTTCATAAGTCAAAGGTACCTTTTTAGTCGTTTTCAAAAGCGATTCCGACAATGATTAGATTCTATGACAGCCCCGACTACCCCCATTTTCATAAACAGTTTTTCAATTTATTATAGTTTTTACTTATTTATTATGTTTTATAAACCTTTTAATTGTTTATGAATACGGCAATAAATATGAATTTCTATAATTAGTTAGCATATTTAGGTAACTTTTCATTATTCATTAATAACTGTTGTTACTAATTTGCCATTTGAAATACAAAACCAATTTTCAAAACTTACCTTTTTTTACTTATAATTTTCCAACTGTTTGTTTTATTTATCCCTAAAAAGAAAATAAATGAAAAAGAAACGTTTTTAATAAAACAGTAGAAACAATCAATTTTACAGTTGTTTTCGATTATAAAGTCTATCAATGAGTAACTAACAACTTTCAAGCATGTAATGGGTTAATTTACTGTGTGCATTAATTTTTAATCATTATCTAAGAGATCATTTTACTTTCATACACTTCCCTTGGTTTTTTTTTTTTTTTTGTAACAAATTTCTTATTTCTTTTTGTTAATCTACAATACGTCATTTTACTTAGAGTTACATGCTTATTTTACCTTAACGTACTTATTTGCATGAGTATGTTTATATGATGAATGAACTGAGAGAAAAGTGTGGCTACATCTTTATCAAAATGGACAGAAAGTAGCTGTTTTGGATTTGTCATTTTCAATTTCAATGTGTTACTTGTTTTATTTTATTGAAGCAATTGTTTTGTAAATATGATTTCTTTCCTTCTTTGGTAAATAGGTTTTTTAGTAAAAACTCGACAGAAGTCAAAGGAACATGCCTCAGCGTGCCCGATGTTTAATAAAAAATGGGATTAATGAAGAAATCAAAGCATACAAAACACTCACTTTAATGTCAAGTGGCAGTGCTAAAGTACCTTTTTGGAATTACTTTTTTAATATTTTCAAAAGCTTTTGAAATACACCGACCCCATTATAAATTGGCTTAGCTTCATTTACCACTAACAAAAAACAGTATAAAAGAGTCCATATATTACCATTCAAACGTATTGATCACGAGAATTATTGTGTATGACTTTGATGCCGTTTATTTTGAACGCGATTATTGTTTTTAATAAATTATATATAATTTTGAAAGTTACATATATGTCATTTATTCGCTCTTAGATATTGAACATTATAACGTTAACAACAAAGGTTTTTTTGCTTCGAAAATGTCGAATTTTGTACCAACAAAGCGTGGGAAGTTTTGCTTTACTTCTTTAATTTGAAAAAAGTGCCGTATTGCTCACCGAAGCTTAAGTATAATGAATGTGTTCCATCGATTTTAACATGCGAGAGATGCTTTGTGCGGTTCAGAAGTGGTGATTTTACACGGAAGAGAAAGATCGCCAAGGCGCGATCAAGAATTGGAGGCATTAATCCAAGAGCTTGCAAAATCATTGAGAGCTACGCAAAAAAAAAGTTGAGTACCATACAATTTTGCATGTCTGAAATGCTGCTTGAACCCTATAAAAGAAAATCATTTTTGCACTGAATCATTACTTGCGATGTGAAGCCCTTAGTTTTAGGTTCGAAATTGAAAAATGTAAGAAATTGGCCAAAAATAAAACTTAAAGTATTGTTTTAGGAATCCTGGTGATTTAGAGATATTTTAACAGCTTTAAAAAATGTTCGAAAATAACTTCGAATTTTCGAACATAATATTGTATTGTGTTGTCATCAAGATTGCACATTAATCCCAAATTTCAGCAACAATTTTATCGAACATAAGTTCGGATTTTCAAACTTAATTTCAAATTGTCGAACATAACAATCCATTGTCATCAGATGTGCACATGAATGCCAAATTTCATCCTATTCAGGCTATGAGGACTGGTTCAAAATTCAGCTACAAATTTTGACATAAACTAACACAGCAAGTTAAATAAATGCTTTAAAAAATGATTTTTAACGAAATTCAAAAAATGTTGTGTGGATTAATTATTTGTTTACCTAAGGACTGAGATCGAAAAATGTTTAACATACATAAATGTTAATAAAAATAAAACCACTAAACTTACAGTTTTGAATCTTTTTTTATTTGATTGAAATTATTGTTACAATTTACAAAAAAAATATTTTTATAGTTCTAATCACTAATGATGAAATTTTGAAACTTTTTCGAAAACTCTTCCATTATGGTTTTTATAGTGATTTATGTCACTTTGTTCGTGCAGATTGTCCATTTCCGTTTAAAATCTACCACACTTTTGGACACCTTTTTTGTGCTCTTCAATTCTCTTTTAACAAGACCCCAATATCTCTTTACTGGCCTTAGCTCCAGGCAGTTTGGAGGATTTGCCCCTCTTGGTACAAATACCACATTATTGTTCTTGTACCACTCAAGGACTTGCTTACCATAGTGACAGGATGCCAAGTCAGGCCAAAAATAGGTGGACACATTATGAAGTCTTATGAATGGAAGCAACCTTTTTTGTAACATTCCTTGATGTAAATTTCGGTATTTATAGAGCCCGTTGTAACAAATTTTTGGCTTCTTTTGCCGCAACTGCATGTTGCTTGCCATACCAAGAACTTTATGGAAAATTTTGTCTGCTTTTGGGTCCTAAACTTTTCTTCAACACTCCCTCGAGCATCTGCAATATAAAACATATGGGAGCTATGACAAATTACTGACCGATCACCATGAAATTTGGTCATGTGATTAATGTCTATATGAAAGTTATTTATGTTGTATTTTATGTGTATACCAACATTTTTAGGAGATTTATGCTCGTTAAAGTGATTATCGGAAGTAGGCCTTATATGGGAGCTATAACTAATTATGGACCGATCATAATAAAATTTGGTGACATGAATTCAGTATGTATAAAACTTATTTGGAGAAAAATTTGTGTAGATACCTATATAAATTAAACATTTATGACCGATAAAGTCCAATTTCGGGAGGACATTTGTATGGGGGCTAGGTGAAATAATGGACCGATTTCAGCCAGTTTCAATAGGCTTAGTCCTTGGGCAGAAAAAATGATATGTACCAAATTTTATCGAAATATCTTCAAAATTGCGACCTGTACTCTGCGCACAAGGTGGTGTAGGGTATAAAAATTTACCCAGAAGCTGAGAAAAATTTTCCATACGTACATTTCGTCATCCATTATGCAGCAAATTGTATACAATTTGACTTCAATTTCCATGCTCTGTTTTTGGCCTCTAAATTTTTAGCAGAGTTCCTGTCAGGAACTTTTTGAGCCTTATATGTTTTTAAACCTTCATTGGCTTTAACATTTCTTACAAATAGTCCTAGTACTGACCTAACCGGGCTGCTTTCCTACCGGAGGTGTTGAGAGCTCTTTTGAAAATGTTTTCTATTTTTTTGGTTTTAGAAACATCATGTGGACCATTCCTTCTACCTGAACCAGGTTTTCTATCAACGGCCAAGTTCTCCCGGTATTGTTTAATAATATTGGAAAAAGATTGATAGCAGACCTTTGATTGTTTTGCCAACGTTTTGTAGGACCAAGTTGGGTTTTGTTGAAAATATTTAATAATTTTAGCACGCACTTTTTTCTGGTCATTCATTTTAATCAGATTAACAACAAATGAACATTAAACATAATAACTGACATGCTTTACAAAGGTAACTTGATCAAAAAAAAAAAAAAAATGAAAAACGTGTGTTAAGAATATTTTTTTTTATCCAAAATACGAAAATAGTTTTTTTTTATCAATAATATCAACCTGGCTCGAATTTATATTTAAAATTTTTTACTATACAAAAAAAAAAAAAAAATAATAATAAAAATCGATTTTGTGGGTGAGATTGTTATTCCTGCTGCTAGGGACAAAATTTGGTTATAGCCCTAATATCTATATTCTAAGCCAAAGTCAATTGATCCTACATAGATTACAAAATAATACTTAGTGGCATTTGATTCTGGTGAGTAAAATAAGAAACACAATAGATTACTTAGGGACACTAAAGTGACAATTGTGTTTGCTGGACTACTTGGGATGTGTAATGTAATCTGTGACATATATTTGTCACATGATCTAGTTTCCGAACTATTTCAACATGTCCATATCAGAAGAGGAAGTCTCTTCATAAATTACAAAAGGACACTTAGTGGCAATTGTCTATTGCAACCGATTACTTCTGGTAAGTAAAATTACAAAAACCTATAGTAAAATGTAAAAAATTCTATGTAGTAAATTTTAGTTTAGTTGGGGACACTAAAGTGACAATCGACTCTACGCTAGATTATTTGTTCTTTGCAATGCTAAGATAAGTGAATTGATTACTTTAGACATCCATGGTATTCTAGAGTATAATCAATTGCCACTTTAGAGTCTCTAAGTAATTTAGGGTGTAGTCACTTTAATCTGTTCTTGTACTGTTTTTCACCAACCTAATTTAATCTACTGGAGAATCAATTCACCTTTTGTAATCCAAAGTTTAGCCATTGTAATCTATTTACGGTCAATAGACTTCCGCCTAGGACACGAACATGTTAAAATAACCAGGTAAAATCACTAGTTTTAGAAAGTCACCCAGAATTGCTGTTTACTTATAAAACTACTTCTTAGTAATATTGACAGTATGTAGTAGTCATTACAAAATATGTTTACTTAGATATTTCTCTACGTGTATTCATGATGGAATTTATGTGATTGTTACCAGTACTTTTAAAACTAAAATGGTTTTCAGCTTCTTTTTCTCTGTTTTATTTCTAACCGTAACTAATATTTAATTGCAAGTTCATAGGTAGATAATCAGCTCTTATTTACCCCTCTGTCCCGCCATACAACCAACCATTCCTCCATCTGGCTGCCTGTCTATCTTACTAACTACGAATATGAAGTCATTTAAGTTTCACTTGATTTGCATAGAAACGTTTGATGACGACGCTGATGACGACAATGATGAAGTTGAAATGATACGAGAGTAGCAACCAGCAACAACCTTCTTTTTGTTCACATTTTTATATCATAATATCTTCTTCTCTTGCTGCTTTTATCAGACTTTTGCTTTTAATTTTCTTTACAAAAAGGTTTTTTTTGTTTTGAGATTTAAGAAAAAGCAGCATCAAACCAAAAAAAAAATAAAAAATAAATGTAAAATGAAATTGTAAGTTTGCAATTTAAATAAGTTAAAAAGAAAAAAAAAAAAAAAAACAGTGGCTTTATAAAAAAAGAAATTAGTTAATTTAAATTTAATTAATGCTTTTGGTTTCGTCAGTGTACAGGGGTGAAAATAAATTGTTGTTTAATTATACAGAGATTTGTTTGACCAACAACACTAAAATCTTGCAAAAACGGGGGAGATAAATTAACAAATTTAAACTTTTTTTACATCACTTTTAATTTACATATGCACACAAATACACACACACACTTACTTATATATACGGAAACGCTTTTACATACATTAAGTTCATTAAACTGCAATGCAAAGTTCATGAAAATCTTAAAACATTTTGATGAATCTTTGTTTAAACGGAAATGTATATTTTTTTTTGGCAAATGCTTTCGTCAAAAGTCCTTAAATTAAAAAATTGGGAAAGATAGAGTGCAGTGTAGGTGAGAAATGCGTAATTATCAAAGCATACATTTTGTTACACAAGAATTTTTTATAGAATGAGTTTTAATTAGGATTTGTTACACTTGAATGACAACTTTTTTTGATTGAAAGATTTCAATCATTTTTAATTAATGAGAAAAACAATTTTTTTGTGACTAACGGAATTGCTGGCGACAAAATTTTGTAGTTTTCTTTACAACTTTTTGACTCTATTAATTACCTAATATATAATTTAAACAAGTAAGAAAGTATAGTTGGTAAAAAACGATTATATGATACCCTACACCGAGTACATCATTATTAACCGTTTTCTTTTAAAATTTATATGGGAGCTATGACTAATTATGGAACGATAGTCATAAAATTAGGTACACGCAGAGAAAAAATATAGTTGTGCATGTTTACAGTAACCATTTCAACATTTTGAAAAGCTTTTAATAATATTATAGTCATAGTAACTATTTACATGATTGTAATAACCATACGATTCACATGATTGTATCAACCATATATATGGTAACAGTAAACAAGTATATGTTTGTGACAACATGTACTTGTTCGAGTTCAGCTTATATAAAACTTATTTGTGTTCAATTTGGATTGGATATCTATATAATTAAGATATTTATGAGACCTTAAATACATTCAGATATGCCAGTTGTATGGGGGCTAGCAGGCTTTATTCTTAGTGCAATAGAAAATATTCTGTCGAATTATCTTTGAAATTGCGATCTTTAGGGACGAATGGACGGACGTCGCTTAATCTCCTAATAAAGTGATCCTGAGCAGATGTTGGGAGAATATTTTTACACACTAGCTCAATATACCCTCTCCACTATGGTGGTGTAGGGTATAACTGAAAATTTAACAAGTAAAAGAGCTATATTCGACTGTGCCGAATCTTATATAGCCTTCACTAAATTATACTTTAAAATAAAATTTTTTTTTTCGAAATTTTCTTTTAATTTTTTTCCAATATAAAAAAAAAATTATTTAAAAATGTATTTTTAAAATTTACTAGTGAAAAAAATGTATGACAAAAAAATGTTTCTTGTGAAAAAAAAAAAATCGGCTTAAAAATATTTTCCCGATTTTCACCCATTGTAGGTCCAACTTACTATAGCCTTATATACATCGTTGCAATGAACTTTGAAAAACTATTATTAGATATCCATATTGTCTATATTTATGACTTAGTAATCGAGATATAGATCAAAATTAGGTAAAAAAACAGAGGTTGTCTTGGATTTTTGCTCATATCTCCGTTATTTATGGAAGATTTTTGCTGATTTTAAATAGGAAACTTCTCGAAAGCATGTCTGACAGAATTATTGAAGATTTGGATCCCGAAGATATCTGGGGTCTTCAGAAAATCGATTTCAACAGACAGACGGACATGGCTAAATCGAATCCGCCATCTATAAGGATCCAGAATATATTTACTTTATAGGGTGGGAAAATTATATTGTGGAAATTACAAACGGAATGACAAATTTATATATACCCTTCTCACGAAGGTGAAGGGTATAAAAACTAAAAGCTTTGACAAAATCATCTAAAAGAAATTACATCTCTACAGGAAAAACATTTTTGTAATAATCAAAAGAGCAATGTGCGCTTAAGTTGAAATGTGTTTTGCTTAATGTTACTTGGTACATCTAAAGTAATCTAGAGTAGAGTCAATTATCATTTTTGTGTCCCTAAGTAATGTATAGTGTAGTCTATTAAAGCCATATATAGTCTTAAAATAAGTACTATTATTCCTTAATCAACTGTTAGTGGAAAATTAATCAATTGTTAGGTTTGTATGCTTTGTTTTCTTCTTTTTAAATAAACACTGGGCAAGCTGAGACATGTTTCATTTACGTATAGTTTTGACTAAAAAACAGAATCAACAAAGAAGAAATCAAAACATAAAACAATTGCTTCATTATCAATTGACAGTTGACCAATAAAGCAACATAAAACAAGAAAGAAAGTATAGTCGGGCAAGCCTGCTATATGATACCCTACACCGAGTATATGATTATAAACAGTTTTCTTTTGATAGGAAATGTATTTGTTCATTTTCGGAAAACACAAAGGGACACGAACTATGACCCCAAGTAAGCCGGTTAGCACTGGCTTAACGAAACCTAACGCAGTCATTTCTTAGACGATTTAAAATTCTTATAAAATATAAAATGAACTGAGCACTCTTAACCGATTTACTTAAAGTATTTACTAAAAGAAAATAATAAGTACAAGTAAGTATATTTGCATGTACATATGGTTTTCTTTACATATTTGTTCTTTCAAGCTTATCTTGTGCTCTAGTATTTTGAATAATTAAGATGCTTTTCTAGAATATTGTGTTGTACTTTTTGTAGGTCTTTTTTTTCTTAAACAAAACAAATGCCGCATATTTGAAACTTAATATTTGTTAAAATTTTACGAAACAAGGTTGCATCATAGACCATCAACATCATCAGCAAACAAAGCAGCAGCAGCAATGAAAATGTAACATTTAATGTAAAATACACATGTACACTAGGGTGGTCCCCCAAAAAAGTTGTGGATGTTCCCAATTTAAATAGAAGTTTAATTCAGTATAAAATACCGTTTCCCAACATATGGCTTTCGAGCCAAAAGAGCTGCTCATTTTTGAGGTCAAGAATGAATCAAGACCCTGTTCCAAAGTGAAGCGTATTTCAGAGAGATCGTTCTGCATCGATCGAAACAAATCTGGGCGTTTTTCGGCCAGTGCTCACTTCACACGAATCAGTTGCGTTGTGTATAGGTTGTATATAGCAGCTCATAATATATAGAACCTTTTTAGATCTCTTATGCTTCGGGTTATCGTAATGGATCCATATGTCATCGCAAGTAATGATTCTGTGCAAAAATGGTTTCCTTTTATAGCGATCAAGCATCATTTCGGACATGCAAAATCGTATTTCAAAGTCTTATCCAATTTCCCGCTTTTGGATGAATCCTGCTGTTCGCAAACGTTTTAAAATTGCTGTGTTGAGTAGCTCCTAATGATTTTGTCAGCTTTTGTTGAGTTTTACAAAAATCTTCACGGAGTAATGCCTCCAATTCTTGGCGATCAACGTTTTTTGCCTGGCCTGGCCGATCTTTGTTTTCCGTATTCGGAACTGCACATAATATCTCTTGCATGTTGAAACCGATGAAGCACATTCACCATAAACTTTAGTGAGCAATCAATCGGTGTGCTTCAACGGCACTTTTTTCAAATTAAAGAAGTTAAGTAAAACTTCCCGCATATGACGATTCGATGGTACAAAATTCGACATTTTCAAAGCTAAACAAAATTATACTACTATGTTTTGAGGCCAACCTAATATAAACTATTCAAATAACAACAACATCAGCAGCAACATTTATTAGATCTTAGTCCAAAATAATAAAAAAAACAAACAACAATACAAAGGCAACATTGAAACAATAGAACATTAGATGCCAGCAACACGACAAACAAAAGATGAAACAACTCAAACTTTGAAAAACGAAACATGAACGACAACAAAAACTACAATACAAAAAAAAAAAGATATTAAATGCAATTGGATAAAAATGCACTTAATGTCCTTGGAAGCATTGATGCAAACCGTATTAGAGCATTGAGAACATTGTGCAGCAAATTTTAGAGCTTTTTTCCCTGTGCTTTGTTGTTAAATAAAAATATAAAACAAAAACAAAAACAACAACATGAAACAAACGTATTGTTTGCATTAATTTACAACAAAAAAGTACAAAGTTATAAAATAAAAAAAAACGAAGATTTTTTGTTGTGTTTCTTTTTTTTTAAATTAAAAACAACACAAACAAATAAAATTAGATAATGTTGCTGTAACATGATCTGAATTTTATATTTATTTTAATTTAAGTTGTTGTCTTTTTTCTATTGTTGTTATTATATGGTTTTGTTTTCGCTGTTGTTATTGTTGTTGTTGTCTTTATTTAAACAAAAACACAAGTTTAGTAACCTTAAGTAACTAACAATGTACTAAAGAAATAAAGAAATAGCAACAACGACAACAACAACACAACAATTGTTGTATCTATACAAATAATACTTGCAACAACAACTAAGAAACAAAACCGAAAAATAAAAGAGTCTAACTAAAGAAATAGAAAAGAAGCAAAAAAAGAAAAAACTTTAGATCTCTGAATTGTGGTAAGAAATTGTATGTGGTTTTTGGCTGGAAGTACTAAATTGTACGTACAAACAATAATCAACATTAATAGCAAAAACACTAACAACAACTATAGAAAAAGATATGCAACTAAAGTTGTAAAGAGAAATAAACCTAATGGTTGAAGGTACCAAAGTATTATATACTTAGAATTAAAATGCAAGGAAAAGTAAATAAGAGAATTTCTACTCTATCGCTCTGGAAAACTTAACGAAACCTACAGCAGTCATTTTTTAATCGATTTCATATTCTCTACAAGTAAGAGTGTTATATTCGGCTGTGGCGTATCTAGCTTACCTCCCATATATCCCATATATATGGGGGGTATGGTCAATTATGAACCGATCCTCAAAAGAAGTTGATAGAAAGATTAAGGTTCATATAATACTTGTTTATATACAATATCATCACGCTATTAGCTATTATAAGACAATTATAAATGTTAAAGTAATTTTCTGAGGGGATAAATGTTAACCGATTTTCGCCATACTTTGTGCAAAATTTTCTAAGGATTGCCGCATAATCCACATATTTTGAATAAATATCTTTAAGGTACACACTTGACAAGAATTTGACGAAACTTATTTATTTTTATTTTATTCGATGCTTTTTATATCAAATAAGAGTAAACAGCGTCAATCAAATTTGTGCTAAAAATAGTGGTTACGCATTTCTTTATAAATATTTGTCAACTTCTATTCATTTTCAATTAATACAGCTAGCATTCACCAATTCTGAGTAGGAAAATTTAGCACATAACACAGGGCAACAAAATCGAAAAAACTTGAGAGACTTTTTAAACCACCACACAATTTTAATGTATTGTGGTTGCAGTAGTACAAATATGGTACAAATTTTAAATTCTATAGAGAATTTTTTTTTTAAATTTTTAAGTAAAATTAGGAGTTTTTTTTAGTCGTTAATGATAACTCAAAAACGGTTAGTCCGATATTATTACAACGAACTTAGAAAAATTTAGACTTACATAATCTTTAATCCGTTCATATATTGCGTGTTAATCGGCTCAGTAATTTCGGAGTTATAATAACAAATTGAAGCAAAAAATATATTTTTTACGTGACTACAGACTACAAACTACAGTTTGTGTCGGCAAGAAACCAACCAATTGTAGTGGAGAATCTAAGAAAAGATAAAATCACTGTATATTGTTGGTGTTTTGTTTAAGCTTTGATATTTTTACAAATAAAGCTTGAGTGTCTGTAATTCTCATTCACTCTATAGTTTTATTTGTATAATATCTTTAGTTTTTCTAAAGCCTTTTGGGAAAAGGTTTCCTGATGATCTGGCCTTAGCAACCAGTGAAATGCGCATAGGAACTAGCTTACCCCCAACAATTAATTTCAATGAATTTATCAATAAAATTGGGAATTTAGCATAAGAAAATCTTACTAAAAAGCAATTTTATTTGTTTTAAAAAAATCATGAAAAATCGAAAACGGCAGAAATTGTTCAGGTTTATTGCCTTATCGCAAAGCCACATATAATAGCAACAAAATGAGATATCCGCCATAAAATTCGATGAATTCTTTTCGAATTTATTCCCAGTTAAGTGAATTCGCTCATTTTCACAAAAATTGTATGTGTATATGCACGCAGAAAAAGAATATAGTTGGTAACAATAATATGGTTAATTTACGATTCATATGATTGTATCAACCATATATATGGTTACAGTAAACAAGTATATATTTGTGACAACCATTAATATTATGAAGGACTTACCATATTATGTTGCTCTCGGCTTATGTATATCATAATCTGAGAACAACATATTATGATAAAATTATTCATCATAAAAATGGTTGTCACAAACATATACTTGTTTACTGTAACCATATATATGGTTGATACAATCATGTGCATCGTAAATTAACCATATTATTGTTACCACAATCATATAAATAGTTACTGTGACTATAATATTGTTAAAAATTTTGAAATGGTTACAGTAAACATGCACAACTATATTTTTTTTCTGCGTTTATATATAAACGGATTAAAGATTATGTTAATCTCAACTTTTCTAAGTTTATTTTAATAACATCGGATTGACCCTTTTTGAGAAATCATTAATTACTTTGGTACCCATGAGGCATCAAATCTATATAGTGGTTAGTCAAAGCCTTTTTTTGCTGTTGAACTGTGTAATTGATGAATTTTTTGTAGGATTTCTTCGACTGAATTTAATATTTAATATCCTGTATCCTATGGTGATAATATCCGGATGTTTACTAACGCAAATCTGCGTTTTGATCTCTTTCGGTAATCTGCAGAACATCCAGATTAATTAAGGAGGAGACATTCTAACATGCTGTTGTTATTTTAGGTGCCAGATCTGCAATATCGTTGCAATATCCCCCACCGGATCATCATTTTCAAGATGAATAAACTAATTGGTTGGTTGGAGTTCCTCCTTTATGCTGTAAGACGATACATCGGACATTTTAGTGGTCTGACTATTATACTATGGCGACATGCTCAACATCAAAACTTGTCGCTGACCTTGGTGGGATTTCAACGAGATCGCCTAAGAGTTCTGCTTGATATGTACCAGAGATCAGCAATGAATAAGTTTTTTGCTATTGATACGCACTTATGAAATTATAAGTATAAGTGAGTAGCGATCATTGAAATTAAACTTCTACATTGATTTATAAGTATGCGTAGCATTAAATATGAATCCGACGTCGACATCATACTCATACAAACTCAAATCTGTTTGATTCATAAATAAGCTCAGCTTGACTTATAATTTTAGGAAAATACTCATGATACTATTGATTCAACTCATTCGCCTCATGCATGTTTTTTTATTGCAATTATACAGAATTCGACAACACACAACCTCATAATGAGCATTTTTTCGAATCATATTTATTTTGCATCATCTATACAAATTGAGTTAAGTAGAGTCGTAATCTACAACGTCATAAGTATTGTTAAGTATGAGTATGATGATCAGCTCAAACTTTACGAGTGGATATGAGTCTCGACTACATTGCAATAAATATAAATTCAACTCTACTCACTTTTTCACTACTCATTACTGATCTCTGATATGTACGCCAGATTACATTAGTAATCTGAAAATGTCATGACAATGGCCAGGAGGAATAGCATTTTTAAGTATTCTAAATTGTACCGTATGTTCACTGTATGGTAGAACGAAATTGAAAGGAAATATGTACATTATACATAATTAAGATATCTGATTGTCTTGGGATTTCGGATGCACTACCTACAAGACTTCAGATGTTGTGAAAACTATGCTATTGCACCTACCTAAAAAGTCCTTTATTAAGTGAATATATCCTCCTGCAGCACAATTAAACTTTCTGCTTCGAATGAAGCACATATGGACAGGCAGGATCATAAATTTGATGTCACAAATCAAACTTTTGAAAGGATGTCCAGTATGCTATGATGGTTCTAAGATGAATTTAATCTGAGGTCTTCTTTGATAATACGGATATAATGATGAATTAATATAAAGTCCTCAATACCTGTTACAGATAAAGATAAAGTCTTTCAGGCAAATCTAATGGATCTTCCTACTACAACTTATTTTTAGTCAGACAGTGTAAAAAAGAAATGTCCAAATGTTGGGACTTCTATACCCTAGTTTGGGCCTCTATACATGAGTAGGTAATGAAAAGGCAAATCGCTTTAAATATCTCAAAAGCAGAATCTATCGCAATACCGATTGCTAATATTTAAAGCAAAATCCTCAGAAGGTTGGCAACAGTTGTTGCAAAACGATAATGTGCAAGGTTGCCAGGAGAGTTTGAAATGCATCAAATGCAAAGAGAAATTCTCTCTAAAACTCTTGTATAGAAACCGACAATACAAGTATCTGTGGTACTGGCGATCAAACTGTGTAACCTTAGTGGATAGCTGAATGCAACAGGTTGGATCTTGTGCTTCACTTGTATCTAGTATCTATTAAGTGGTTTGGTTCTACCAACATTGAATCATATCGGTTCTTTTTGAATGTTTGTGTGCAGGTAACCACCACTCTTACTACAATTTTCTCATTCCCAAGACAACGGAATCTACGAGCCGAGTCTCACACGAAAAAAATTTCGAAAATTTGGTGATGAAGTAGGTACTCATCAAAACCTACCAATCTAAACAAATTAATTTAATTTTATTATAATTTACTTTAAGGAAACCTTCCCCTGCAAATAAAAAAAATGTAAAACCAAGACACACTACTTAAGTAATATTGTTTGTACTTGGATTGTAAGTTTCTGAAAACAAAGCAAACATTCGTACTCTTTTCGCATTCATTCATTCATTCATTCATTCATTCATTCATTCATTCATTCATTCATTCATTCATTCATACTCTTACCATGTAAACACGTACAATGAGCCGGTTACTGAAACAACATAATGATGCGAGAGTAACCAGCCCTGGACCAGTGTTTAAATATTTAACTCGTGCTACGATTTTAACCCTTTTTCTATACGTTGCCAAAACAAATGAAACAAAACTGACAAGAAATTGTTATTTGAATAAAGAAAAAGAACTGAAACTGACGCCAAAAGAAATGTTTTAAATGAATTAGTGTTAATGCAGTAAAGTGCACTTACTTACTACCAATAAAAAAAACTTGGCAATGATGTGCATATAAAACATACCCCTAAGTATTTTTCTGTAGGCCTTATCAAGTTATGAGGACTCAGAATTTATATACTTTCCCGTACATAATATAAAATAATAAGTTTAATAATAAAACATTTAAATCATAATGATTAAAACTAATAACCTAGTAATTCTCATTTAGTTTACAATCATTTTTATATAAGTATTACTGACGAGGCGGTTCATACGAGACAGAATTTGCCAACCACTTTTATATTGATTTATCGGTCAACCCATTTTTTTCTCGGAACTCGGGCGTATTTCGAGGGCCGATGAATACATTGCACCAGCGACTATTCAATACAGAGAATTTGTTCGTCTGTTCAAGACAAAGGCTTCGGCCAACTGTTCAATACAAAGACTTCGGCCGTCTGTTCAATACAGAGACTACGATCGTATGTTCAGTACAAGGGCTTCGGCCAACTGTTCAATACAAAGACTTCGGCCGTCTGTTCAATACAGAGACTACGATCGTATGTTCAGTACAATGGCTTCGGGAAACTATTCAATACAGAGACTTCGGTCGTCTGTTCAAGACAGAGGCTTCGGCAAACTGCTCTCTAGTTAAGTTAATTTATTTGTGTTAGTAATCACCCGATCCTGTAACGACGAAACAGGATCGTGTTATAACTAAAGGTCTCGACTGAACTACCTCAGCCGACGACAAGACCACGTTACAGGTGTGCGTTGAATATTTCGATGTGTTACAAACGGAATGACAAAATCAATATACCCCCAATATTTTTAGTGGTTCAGGCCCTATTATCTTAAAAAACTAAACAACATATAAAATTTTTCTATATTTGTACAAGTTACGAGCTGTACAAAGTTTTACAAGTTAGTGATGGTCAATTTTGTCACCCTATATCTCACCTTATATACAAAATATTTCGATTTTGGTTATTGCATATTTTAGTAAGAAATTTAAATATGACTTTTCCCGCCTGCTGGCAAAATCTGTTGCACTTCAATGATTTACAAAATACCAAAACTAAACAGCTGTCACTTGAACAAATTCCAAATTATGTGATATTTAATATAACAACCTACATTTCCGCTTCCTTTTAAGGACAGAGTACAAAATTTCTTTAATCCTTATAATTTTAAACTTCTCTCCCCTCTCTTCGCAACTCTACTGAATCAAGATTTGGTCATGGCTGTTGTTTAAGACTACCATTTATAGTATTGTATGATTTTTTTTCTGTCACTGTTTTGTTTTTAAATAAAACTACATACACAACACAGTCTCCAAACTATTGACACCAACGTCCATATGTCAGCTGGTAGTTGCAACTTAAAGCAGCAGCAAACAAAAAAATTATAAAAAAAATAAACAAGTAACAGTGTTATATTCGGCTGTGCCGAATCTTGTATACCCACCATCAATATGGGACAAGAAAATATTTTTCTGATATAGGGGTTATATGGGTTATATTGATCTTACAATTATGGATTGATGCTTACAAAAGTTGGTAAAAAGATTTAAGTTCATATAAAACTAGTTTATGCCCAATTTCATCACGATATTAATTAATAACTATAAGACAATTATGAATGTTGGAGTCATTTTCTGAGGAGGACCTTGTATGGGGACTAGGGACAAAAGTTGCCTGATATGGGTCTGCGATGAATACTTCGATGTGTTACAAATGGAATGACAAAATCAATATATCCCCATCTTTTTTGATGGTGGGTATAAATACAAAACTCTCAACAACTTAAAATTAACAATACATACGTAGGACAGTGGCTTAGAAACGTTTTATTTTTTGTAATAATTCGGTATCTCGAGAACCATTAGAGATATTGTTAAGAAATTTCACATGGTTGGAGCTCACCTCGGGTCAACCCTTTATTTACTACTCAGAAGTTTTACAAACCTTGCCCCTTTGCATGAAATATATGAAAACACGTTAAAATTTTTCAAAGGCGTCATAGTTTGTGGAACTTGTGAGGAGTAAATAAAGGCTTTTTATATAAGTATTAGATATTAATGAAAACCTTAAGACTTGTAGATTGATATTTTGGTAAAATTAAATAATTTTATAAATCTATAGGACGTCATTTACCTTAAAAACCAAAAAAATTATTATATGGTGATTTTCAATGAATAAAAATATAAAATTTGTATTAATGTAAAATTTTAACGGCAAAAGATATCATAACAAAATTTTGAACAAATATAGACCCAAATACTCCTAAATCAATGGCATTACAAATTTTGACAGTTTTAATTCTCAAGTACCGAAATTCCTAAAGCGGGGAAAATGTGTTCCATAAACTAGGTTTTTTTTTAGAAAAGTGCCTACTGTGACGTTATTTACTGCGTGATAGTAAAAAACTTTTGTAATTATTTAAGAAACATATTGGGTTATACAAATATGGAGTCTTTTTCGAGGATCGGTGCTTTGCCTTTTTAGAATTTTTTACTGAAACCGATTTTTTCTTAATTGTTCTAGTTTGGATAGGTCTGGGGGTGGGGCATTGTAACAGCTTAAGTGAGCCAAATTTTACATTACACGCTTTTGCATTAAGTTGTATTTTCAATTCATATTAAAATTATATATAGTCGCGAAGAAAATTTTTTTCTACAAAAGAAAAAATTTATGGTCTTTTTGAAAAAAAAAACGTAAAAAATACGGCCCTTTTTACATGTTCCAAATTTGGATGCGTGTAACTTTTTATAGGGACAAGATAACTGTCAGCATTTTTTTTTTATTTTATTTAGAATTTTATCGCCAATATAGCTGATATTTTAAAAATAAATTTCTATCCTCCGTATGACCGCCATATCTAAAAAACCATAAAAAGATCGATCAAAATTAAAAAAAATAAATCAATAAACCTAAATATCTCTTCAACTAATAGAGATAATCCACACATGTTAGCGTATTTTTGTAAATCTTCTTAATATTTATATTTTAAATTTCAGATCATTCGAATGATAAATGGGGGACTACGTACTGACCCCCATTAAACAAATGTTAATCAACTCGAAAACACCTCAGCTCCAACCATATAAAATTTCGTAACAATATCTCCAATAGTTCCCGAGATAACGAATTATTACCAAAAAAAAAAAACGTTTCTAAACCACTGTGCGTAGTAAAGTATAAGTAAAATAAAAAAAGTGTTGGTCTTGTTTGTAAATGATCGCTTTACTGAAATTGAGCATATGAAATGTGAGAATACAAGACTGTAAATCTGAATAAAAAATATTCAATAATAAAAGTACTCTAACACATACACAAATGTAAGTTAATATTTAAACGTAAGTGTGTGTGAGTACAAACACACACTCACATACATATACAATTACTGTTGCACCATATTGAGTTAAAAACCACCAATGTTGTTAATTAAATAATTCCCAGGCAAACAGTAACGATATCAACAATAACAACTACAAATAATAATAATAAAATAAAAATAAATAAATTGTAGACCAATATACTCAAATACAAACACACACACACATATGAAATTTAACACACACTTCTGTAGTTCTGTGGCAGTAACAAATATTTTTTGTGTAACAGGATGTTTTTATATTGAATATAAAGAAGAAAAAAATGTGTTTGGTAGCGAAAACAAATACGAGCACTTGTTATAAATAAATGAAAAAATATAAATAAAAGAAATATAACTTTTTTTTCTGTTTGTTTCTTATGAAATTTATAGACGTGTGGTTGGAAAGGACTGATTTGCTGGTGTAACAATTGAGTTACAAAAAAAGAAATATAAAAGAAATTATGAAATGAAATCCTACAAATTTTGCTGGTTATAAAAATAACTAAAATTAATTTTGTGACAAACGGTGGGGAATAAATATTTAACAATTTTTATACCCCTCACCTTCGTGAGAAGGGTATATATAAGTTTGTCATTCCGTTTGTAATTTCCATAATATAATTTTCCGACCCTATAAAGTGTATATATTCTGGATCCTTATAGATAGCGGAGTTATTTTAGCCATGTCCGTCAGTCTGTCTGTTGAAATCAATTTTCTGAAGACCCCAGATATCTAAGGGATCCAAATCTTCGACAATTCTGTCAGACATGCTTTCGAGAAGTTTCCTATTTAAAATCAGCAAAATCCGTCCATAAATAGGGGAGATAAGAGCAAAAATCCGAGACAACCTCTATTTTTGGCCTATTTTTTATCTATATCTCGATTACTAAGTCATAAATATAGACAATATGGATATCTAATGATAGATATTTCAAAGTCCATTGCAACGATGTATATAAGGCTATAGGAAGTTGGACCTACAATGGGTCAAAATCGGGAAAAATATTTTTTAACCCGAATTTTTTTCACAAAAAACATTCTTTTGTCATAATTTTTTTTCACTAATAAATAAAAAAAATTAATTTTTAAATTAAAAAAAATTTTTAAAAAAATTGGAAAAACAATTTCGAAAAAAAAAATAATTTTTTTTTTTTAATTATATTTTAAAGTATAATTTGGTGAAGGGTATAAAAGATTCGGCACAGCCAAATATAGCTTTCTTACTTGTTTTTTATAAAAGTTGTTTAAAATATTTTATTTCTGTTTTAAGGTCTTCAGAATTTCTTATATACGCTACTCAAACTATGTGAGACCAACGCACAGTGGGTCGATCGATAAAGTGTTAATAAATCTGTATTTTCTAAGCTGCTTGCCCGATTGCAAAATTATGTTCAAAAGAATAGTTCAGGAAAATATAAACTTTCAGAATATTTAATTTGTTACCACCCTGTTTGATTACAAGGTGATATGCAGGGTGTCAATGTCAACCAGCTCTAGTGTGTATAACTTATGGCAAGATTTCAATGAATATCAAATTCAAATCTTAATTAAACTATTTTTCTTGCTGTAACGAAACGAATTCATGATGAATTCATTCAAATTTGAATTCCATTCATATTTTGAGTAGATTCATTAAAAAATTCTTTAACAGCTCTGTTCGAAAACCATAGATCGGAAACTCTCTTGTCAAAGACCTAACTAAGTTATCAAAAACCTAAGTGGTGAGAATGTATTAGTAATAAAAACTATGTGAAAATAAAAACAACACTCGTATGTGTGATTATTTTGAGTAATTTTTTTGTTTGAGTCTTTTTCTAGTTTCCGCTCTATGTGTATTTCTCTATGGTTCAAACAATAAAACCATAAAATATTTTTACGAATACTCGATTTAAGCAGATCGTATGATAATTGAGGGGTCATTGAAGAGTCTGATATTGCTTCCGAAAAGGTTGTATTTAAATGTTTGTTTTTATATTATTTCAAAAACATTTCACTTAGTTATGAGTTGTGATCATTGCAATTCGTTACTTTAGTTTGTTCTTGTTCATTAACAAAATTAAGAAATTACCAGCAATAAAAAGTAAAACCGCATGTAATGCAACAATGGTTCACTTCCACGATTTACCAAAATGTAGAACTATTGAACCAATGAGCCCGAAAATCGAGATTTTGTTTAGGTTGTGGTTGGAATTGTGTTCAATGGTAAGAACGAACGAACGAACGCCGCACGCATTTGTTTATAACTATTTTGTTAATGTATTGTGGTTGTGTTGTAGGTTTGTTTACCATGCACATCTGTTAAAAAATTTAACAACAACATCATGGTCACAAACAATAGCAACTCGATGGCTGCAAGAAATAAACAAATAAATTGTTGTATAGTAGTTATTTTTAGTTTTTTTTTTTTTTTTTGTTGGCCGGTTTTGTTGTTTAAGTATTTATTTATTTATTGTGTTTTTTTTTTTTTTAAGTTCATTTTGTTTGTAGGTTTTATTTGCATTTTGTTCATTCATTATTTATATTTTATTTAATGTTTTTATTAATACTTCTTATTTTTTTCTCATGTTTTATGTGGTTTTTCATATTTTTAACCACATTTTCCCATATTTGTAGAAACAACAATTGCAACCTGGTCTTTTTTTTTTTTGAATAAAAAACATTTTGTTTACTAGAAATTTCTTATAAACTTTATTAAAGTTTTTTTATACCCTTCATTATGAGTGGCAAGGGTATATATAAGTTTTTCATTCCGTTTGCAATTTCAGCATTTTTCATTTGTGACCCCATAAAGTATTTATGTATATTCTGTTTCGTTATAGATTGCGAAGTCGATATAGCCATGTACGTCTGTCTGTTGAGATCAACTTTCCAAAGCTCAAAATTAACTTACATACATGATTGATACATCAATATATCTGCTATAGTCAAGCTAAGATTGCTATTTAAAATCAGCCCACAAATGGCTGAGATATAACCGCGACATTTTTTTCAAAAAAAAATATTTTTTCATCAACATTTTTTTTCATTAAAAAAATATTTTTTACCAATTTTTTATCATTAAAATAAAATTTTTGCCAAATTTTTTTTTTCACAAAATTTTTTTTTTTTCCAAATTTTTTTTACCCACCCTCAAAAATTATGGGTTTTGATTTTGTCATTCCATTTGTCATTCCTAATCATATTCTAAGACGATCTAGTTATGTCCCTCCGTCTGTCTGTTGAAAGCACGATACGCAGTGGTTTAGAAACGTTTTTTTTTTTATATATTTCGGTATCTCGGGAACTATTGGAGATATTGTTTCACATGGATGGAGCTGAAGTGCTTTCGAGTTGATTTGCATTTGTTAAGCTTCCTAGCGCTAATGGCCGCAAGTGCGTGGTTCCTCAAATTTGGTCAACTCGGGTCTCAATTTAAAAAAAAAAATTGCCAAAAATCTATTTATGATACGAATGAGCTTAAATTTAAAATATAAATAGTCCTTAAGAAGATCTACAAAAACTACGCTTACATGTGTAGTTTATCTCCATTAGTTGAATTATTTTATTGATTTATTTTTTTTTTTTAATTTTCTCGATCTTTTTATGGATTTTTAAGATACGGCAGGCCTACGAAGGGTCCAAATTTATTTTTAAAATATCAGCTTTATTGGCGATGAAATTCTAAATAAAATAAGAAAACTTATTTGGTCTCTATGAAAAGCTACACGCATCCAAAGTTGGAACATGTAAAAAATGCTTTTTCTTTTGTAGAAACAAATTTTCTTGGGGACTATATACAATTTTTATATGATCCGGAAAGAGAATTTAATGCGAAAGCGTGTAAAGTAAAATGTGGATCAATGTTCAAAATTGAACATAGCACCCCCCAGACCAATCCAAACTTGAGCAATTTAAAAAAAAATTTGGTTTCAGTAAAAAATTCTAAAACGGCAAAGCACTGATCCACCAAAGGGCTCCATATTTGTATAACCCTATAGGTTTTTTAAATAATTACAAAGCTTTTTTACTATCACGCTGTAAATAACTTCACAGTAGGCACTTTTCTAAAAAAAATTCTGTTTTTGGAACACATTTTCCCTGTTTTAGGAATTTCGGTATTTGAAAATAAAAACGGTTAAAAATTGTAATGCCATTGATTTAAGCACATTTGGATCTATATTAGTTCCAAATTTTGTTATGATATCTTTAGCCGTTAACATTTTACATTAATTCAAATTTTATATTTTTCTTCGTGGAAAATCATCATATTATATTTTTTTTAGTTTTTAAGGTAAATGACGTCCTAAAGATTTATAAAATTATTTAATTTACGAAAATGTCAATCTTCAAGTCCTAAGGTTTTCTCCAATATAAAATACTTATACAAAAAGCCTTTATTTACTCTTCAGAAGCTCCACAAACCTTGCACCCTTTGAAAAATTTTGAACGTTTTTTCATATATTTCATGCAAATTACTGACTTAAAAGAAAGTTTGGCGTAACACATTTTGCACGAAATATATGAAAAAACGTACAAACCATGTGAAATTTTGTAACAATATCTCCAATAGTTCCCGAGATACCGAATTATTTAAAAAAAAAAAACAAAAAAAAAATCGTTTCTAAACCACTGTGCGATAGGTCCCAAACGAATGTATCTAGCTGGCTGAAATTTTTTTATAACTACTCTATGTGTTGTTGTTTTGAATTGAAAATGGGCAATATCGCTCCCGGAATTCTGTTTGAGCAGTTATAAATATGTTGATTATGCGGCAATCCTGATAACATTTTGCACAAATAAGTCCTGGCGAAAGTCAGGCAACTTTTGTCCCTAGTCCCCTTACAAGGTCCCAGTCAGAAATGTATTCATAATTGTCTTATAATAATTAATATTGTGTTTACCAATTTGCTTGAGGATCGGTCTGTGAGACCAAGCCATCGTCTTCTGTGAGACCTAGCTGTCATTAAAGTCATTACTTATAACTACTTTTAGTGATATCAAAGTAATGACTTCTTTATAAGTGGTTGTGACAACATAGTGTTAAAATAATATATTAAAGTGCTATTGTGTAAGTAGTTTAGTGCCAGTATATTAAAATTTTATTTGATTACTAGGTTTTGTATATTAATTTTTATATTAAAGCAACCATTAACATTTTAATCGAGAACAAATTTTTTAAGTTTGACAAGAATCAAAGTTGTACTAAAGAATTGTATTGTATCTTGCTTTACATTCCAAAGATAATTATTTAATTTATGGTCCTAAGAATTAATATTTCATTTAAATAAATTAACAACAAATTAGTGTAAGTGGGACAATTACACTATGCTGCAAAATAAAATAAAAATTAGCATACTCGTCAAGTGTATTAGTGAAGGTTGTAGGCCTGCTTGAGTATTTTCTCACCCCGATTTTAAAATTGTAAAAATACCTGTCTCAAATAAGAAAAGTTTTCCATAACAAAGGGGACAGATAGTCCCATGATTCATTCTTCGTGAATGGGAACCAGTTTCAGTTCTATCACTTTTTATTAAGGAGTACATTGTCACCTTTTATACACTGATTGGCATGCAGAAATTGCTATCAATTGCTATTTTTCATTTTGATTTATCACAGTTCATCAATTTGTTTGGACATTCTAAAGTTCTTTTACACAAATGTGAATGATAGCTGATATTATTGAGAATAAATGAAGCTTTTCGAATATTTATTAAAACAATGATCATTTAAAACAAAATTCTGAAGTTGATTGGCTGCAAAAGTGAAAAAATTTAGGGAAAAAAAATTAAACTACTTTTAAAACGTTGGTTTATTTCCTTTAAATAAACCGGATACTTTTGATTGCAAATAAAAAGCAGTTTTAGTAGTTTAAAATTTGTAACCAATCTTTATTTAATCAAATGTAAAACAACAACAGTGCAAATAGTCACTCTGTGTCTATTTACACGTTTATCAATTCGCAGAAATGCACACACACTTTATAATGTACAAACTTAAATGTACACGACAGTTGATGTTAACTCTAACAGCGCCTATGATAAACTCACGACTGCAGCAGAGGTATACACACGCCATATTTCGGGAATCTTCTACAATGCTCTTAACGGACAAACTAGTACATTCGAATTCTAGAGCTTTCGATGTTATTGTTAGCTTAAACATGCAGAGTTGCTATCAACATTGCTGATAAGTAGAAGCTTCTACTGATGGACGTGTTTATAAACACGATGAATGTTGCAGGCAGTCGTTACAGACCGTTAAATTCAAATCACTATTGCACATTCGTAACAATATTAATACGTAAATATCATTAATATTTCCAAACTTAAATATAAATAATAAACAGATCATCCCATGATATTAAAAAAGTAAAATACTCTGACAAAATTTCCATAAAAACTAAATCCTTTTTGTTTAACCTTAATTAAAAAAAATCATAAAAAGCTATCTAGTAAAATCATTCAAGACTTTCACTGCCATCCTCGTTCATAGACCAACAGACTAACGAGCAATCAACTTCGATTGAATTGCCACTACATAGTGTATGTATGTATATATTGCGAAATTGAAATTTCAAAATATTTCCCACTGTTTTATGTATAACCAACAATGTTGTAGTTTAAACCAAAACAACAACAAAATTATAAACTTTTTTGATTCTTCATTTTCTCACACAAAACATTGATGGTGAGAAAATCTATTATTTACTATTAATATTGTATTTAAATAATAAAAATGAAGCAAAAAACAGAAACAAAATATGTAACTATATTAAATAAAATATATTATGGTCATTGCATAAAAAAGGCAACAAATAAAGTCACACACAAACTGAAATGACATGACATAAAAACACGTCACGTTTGCGGGAAACAGCCAACCACTAACAACAATGGCAGCGGCTAATGCAGCCAGAGCACAGTGCATCATCACATAGTTGAAATGAAATGAAAACAAAAAATAATTTACAGTCCTTAAAAATCCTAATAAAGGATATAAGTATGTACCTTGGTATTGTTTAAGTAAACTTTTGAAACCTGTTATTAAACAAAATGTTTTTGGTGGAAAACATTATTCGCGGGAGGATTCTTTACTAATAAAAATTGTATTTAACTGCTATGTTTCTACTATTGCCTTATGTTCGCCACAAAAACACTGTGCATCAGTAGCAGCGCTAATAATACAGAGGATATCAATGCAAATAAAAACTAACCATAACCTTAAATAACAAACAAAAGAAGTTACGAACAACAACAACAACAATGAAAACAAAAGCACAAAAATAAAAGCTGCAATATTTATAGTTAACAAGTAAGAAAGTATGGTCGGTCAAGCCCGACCATATAATACCCTACACTAAGTAAATGAGCAAAAACATTTTTCTTTCAAAATTTCAATAATTTATATTCGTGAACGATTTTCGGAAGTGGGCCTTATATGGGAGCTATGACCAATTATGGACCGATCACCATGAAATTAAGTAGTGTGATTAAAGTCTGCATGAAAGTTATTCATCTTGTATTTTATGTGTATACCAACATTTTTAAGAGATTTATGCTCGTTAAAGTGATTATCGGAAGCAGGATTTATATGGGAGCTATGACCAATTATGGACCGATCACCATGAAATTAGGTGGTGTGATTAATGTCTGTATGAAAGTTGTTTATGTTGCATTTTATGTGTATACCAACATTTTTAAGAGATTTATGCTCGTTAAAGTGAGTATCGGAAGCAGGCCTTATATGGGAGCTATGACTAATTATGGACCGATCATAATAAAATTTGGTGACATGAATTTCGTATATATAAAACTTATTTGGAGAAAAACTTGTGTAGATACATATATAAATTAAACATTTATGACCGATAAAGTCCAATTTCGGGGGGACATTTGTATGGGGGCTAGGTGAAATAGTGAACCGATTCCAGCCAATTTCAATAGGCTTGGTCCTTGGGCAGAAAAAATGATATGTACTAAATTTTATCGAAATATCTTCAAGATTGCGACCTGTACTCTGCGCACAAGCTTTACATGGACAACCAGCCAGCCAGCCAGACGGACGGACGGACGGACGGACGGACGGACGGACATCGTTTAATCGACTCAGAAAGTGATTCTGAGTCGATCGGTATACTTTAAGGTGGGTGTTAGACTAATATTTTTGGGCGTTACAAACATCTGCACAAATCCAATATACCCTCCCCACTATGGTGGTGTAGGGTATAAAAACAATATACCACACATTCACACTCGGCAGAGCACTTACATTTGATTGTGTGTTCGTTTAAATATTTTAATATAAAAACCACCGAACGAACCAACGATTGAACGAACGAACAAAACATATTGTTCGTATTAAAAAGTGTGTGTACGAAAACAACAACAACTATATGGACATAAGTACTTTGTGTTTGTTTTTTTTTCATACAAAGGAAAAGCTTGAATGCAAAAATAGAAGAGTTGTTCTAGCCGCAACTAATACGAGGGTTACTACCTATTAGGGTATTCAATCGATTAACCGTTAATCGGTTAACCGTGTAATTTTGGTCGGTTAACTATTTGAATAATTTAAAACTGCCGATTTTCAAATAAGAAAAAAAATCGATTAATTTGTGTTGATTAACCGAAATTTATTTTTTTGTACTTTATATAGAAATATAGTTTTAAAAACACACATTTTATATCTTAACTCATGACCATTCCCATCTAGCAATAGTTTTTTGAAGTATAGCTCAAAAACTGAAACTAAGGAATTTGGAAATGAACTTTTTTCTAGAAGGTTCCATGGTAAACTTCGTCCTAACGAAACTATTAAATGTATTAAAAATCTAAAAAATCCCAAAAGGACTCCAATGGTATAACGAAGGATTTTATATGCTTAAAATAAACTGAATAAAGAACTGAGAAATTGGATAGTCTTTCTCATGACTTACTTTCAATTTCTCCAACATGTAGTGATAGAGTTTTTTCCAAGTCATGTTTTATTAAAACTAAAGAAAAATCGTTTAAATTATATTCTTTTCTTAAAAGATTATTTCAGAAAATCTCACTTAAATCGTAAAAAATATACTCACATGTGTATTATTATTTGTCTTTTATTTATTTAATTGTTGAAAAGCTTAAATAACTACACAAAATTTATAGTTTTATTTTCAATTTATAATTAAAATAGAAATTATTCGGTTAATCGAATAATTCAAAATTAAGCGATTAAATCTAAACTCCGATTAATTATTTGCTCGATTAACCGATTTAACCAGAAACCCGTTTAATTACATACCCTACTACCTATGCTTTGAAATATATTTATTAACTAGGGGTGTAGATATGTTAAATCTGACTTGTGCATTGTTGCGTTTGTCATTTTGTCTTTAATTTAGTGTTTTTTAACTTTGTTTTTAGATCTTTGAATTTGTAAGCAATCATTATTAGACAGTTTTCTATAGAAAAGTCTCATTATTGAACAGTTTTCCATAGAAAAGTGTCTTTCTTAGAAAGTTTTCTATATAGAAAAGTGTCTTTATTAGACAGTTTTCTATATAGAAAAATGTCTTTCTTAGAAAGTTTTCTATATAGAAAAGTGTCTTTATTAGACAGTTTTCTATATAGAAAAGTGTCTTTATTAGACAGTTTTCTATATAGAAAAGTGTCTTTATTAGACAGTTTTCTATATAGAAAAGTGTCTTTATTAGACAGTTTTCTATATAGAAAAGCGTCTTTATTAGACAGTTTTCTATATAGAAAAGTGTCTTTGTTAGACTGTTTTCTATAGAAAAGTGTCTTTCTTAGACAGTTTTTTATAGAAAAGTGTCTTTCTTAGACAGTTTTCTATATAGAAAAGTGTCTTTATTAGACAGTTTTCTATATAGAAAAGTGTCTTTATTAGACAGTTTTCTATATAGAAAAGTGTCTTTATTAGACAGTTTTCTATATAGAAAAGTGTCTTTATTAGACAGTTTTCTATATAGAAAAGTGTCTATATTAGACAGTTTTCTATATAGAAAAGTGTCTTTATTAGACAGTATTAGACAGTTTTCTATATAGAAAACTGTCTTTATTAGACAGTTTTCTATATAGAAAAGTGTCTATAGTAGACAGTTTTCTATATAGAAAAGTGTCTTTATCAGATAGTTTTCTATATAGAAAAGTGTCTTTATTAGACAGTTTTCTATAGAAAAGTTTCTTTTTTAGACAGTTTTTTTTATAGAAAAGTGTCGTTTTTAGACAGTTTTCTATAGAAAAGTGTCTTTCTTTAACAGTTTTCTATAGAAAAGTGTCTTTCTTAGACAGTTTTCTATAGAAAAGTGTCTTTCTTAGACAGTTTTCTATAGAAAAGTGTCTTTCTTAGACAGTTTTCTATAGAAAAGTGTCTTTCTTAGACAGTTTTCTATAGAAAAGTGTCTTTCTTAGACAGTTTTCTATAGAAAAGTGTCTTTCTTAGACAGTTTTCTATAGAAAAGTGTCTTTCTTAGACAGTTTTCTATAGAAAAGTGTCTTTCTCAAACAGTTTTCTAAAGAAACGTGTCTTTCTTAGACAGTTTTCTAAAGAAAAGTGTCTTTCTTAGACAGTTTTCTATAGAAAAGTGTCTTTCTTAGACAGTTTTCTATAGAAAAGTGTCTTCAGTAGACAGTTTTCTAATGAAAAGTGTCTTTAGTAGACAGTTTACTATAGAAAAGTGTCTATAGTAGACAGTTTTCTATATAGAAAAGTGTCTTTATCAGATAGTTTTCTATATAGAAAAGTGTCTTTATTAGACAGTTTTCTATAGAAAAGTTTCTTTTTTAGACAGTTTTTTTTATAGAAAAGTGTCGTTTTTAGACAGTTTTCTATAGAAAAGTGTCTTTCTTTAACAGTTTTCTATAGAAAAGTGTCTTTCTTAGACAGTTTTCTATAGAAAAGTGTCTTTCTTAGACAGTTTTCTATAGAAAAGTGTCTTTCTTAGACAGTTTTCTATAGAAAAGTGTCTTTCTTAGACAGTTTTCTATAGAAAAGTGTCTTTCTTAGACAGTTTTCTATAGAAAAGTGTCTTTCTCAAACAGTTTTCTATAGAAAAGTGTCTTTCTCAAACAGTTTTCTATAGAAAAGTGTCTTTCTTAGACAGTTTTCTATAGAAAAGTGTCTTTCTTAGACAGTTTTCTATAGAAAAGTGTCTTTCTTAGACAGTTTTCTATAGAAAAGTGTCTTTCTTAGACAGTTTTCTATAGAAAAGTGTCTTTCTCAAACAGTTTTCTATAGAAAAGTGTCTTTCTTAGACAGTTTTCTATAGAAAAGTGACTTCAGTAGACAGTTTTCTATTGAAAAGTGTCTTTAGTAGACAGTTTACTATAGAAAAGTGTCTATAGTAGACAGTTTTCTATATAGAAAAGTGTCTTTATTAGACAGTTTTCTATAGAAAAGTTTCTTTTTTAAACAGTTTTCTATAGAAAAGTTTCTTTTTTAGACAGTTTTTTTTTATAGAAAATTGTCGTTTTTAGACAGTTTTCTATAGAAAAGTGTCTTTCTTTAACAGTTTTCTATAGAAAAGTGTCTTTCTTAGACAGTTTTCTATAGAAAATTGTTATTATTGTACAGTTTTCTATAGACAAGTGTCATTATTGGACAGTTTTCTATAGAAAAATGTCATTATTGGATAAATTTTCTATAGAAAATTTCTGAATTTAAAAGTTTTTATTTAAAGAAGCCCTGGATTATCTCGCAGGGAGTGATGCAAAAAGTACATGCAGTGTTATGATCATCATGGTGTTTTAGAAACACGAAATTCTTCTCTCAAAACATATGTAATGATACTCATACATCCAATAATCGAATAAAATTCAAGTTACAAACATGCAAAGCTTAACTTTGTTTAAGGAAATGTATGTAAATCATTTCTAGTTGATGTTTGAAAATGATAGGTTTTTTACTACAATTTGTTGTGCCATTTCCTTGTCTTTTGAGCCGATGTTAATAAAATTGAATTCGTAAGCTCAAACAAAGTAGCAGTTGTTACTTAGATTGTGTCTTGGGTTGTTTTGTTGTCGAACTTTTTCTAAATCGTTATTACCAAAGTTATGCAGATACTTTTAGTTGGTTGTGTTTGATTTACTTTTCGCCAACAATTTCCCCAATTCGAAGTTCACATTAAGTGTTGCAAAATTAAACAAATATCGTAAGATTTTCTTTAAGCATTAACTAAACTAGTATTACAGATAAAGTTCATCAAGATTTGATATATACGAACCTACTAAGGTTCAAGAGTCCCCTAAAAAATTATTGCAAAATCATCTATTATTTATGAAATAAGCTTTGTTGTACGACCTTCAAATTATCTTCCCTTTTGTTTATAATTGACCATTAGAAAAAAACTTTTTAAAAAATTTCCATATAAAAATATTTATTATAAATCTATTATATACATATAGTAATCATGTGTCATAAATTTCATATTTAATTTTGTCATTTAAAAACCAACTGCAACTACTACAATAATAACAAAAAGTACAAGAACAACAGCAACTGTTTTAGTATCTATTCATATTTGTACAACATTCACTTTTAACCCACAAACATTTTGTTTTAAATAAATGTATATCGCTCTGCTCAAGTATGTGCGTGCGTTTGCGCGCTGCATTAAAAAAAATATATAAAGTAACTCCCCGGAAATTTGTCTGTTCTTTTTTAAATTAAAAGTTGTATGAGTCTTGACAGTAA
The DNA here is from genome assembly GCA_942486065.2 of Calliphora vomitoria. NCBI lineage: Eukaryota > Metazoa > Arthropoda > Insecta > Diptera > Calliphoridae > Calliphora > Calliphora vomitoria. Next base: position 41,100,634 of record OW818031.2, read on the forward strand.
GTTCTCCACTTAAAGTCTTAACAAGTTTGTGTATTTTGTGTTTTTGTTTTAATTTTATTATTTTGTTTCTTTTTTTTCTATTTTGTTAAATTTAATTGCATGCAAATAACAATATTTAAATAATTATTTAAAAATGCAAATTAGTTTTTTTGTTGTTGAATATTCTCTATACATTTTGTTTCTTTGGTTAGTGGAAAAAAAAAGCAAAACCGTTATCGATGGCGTTAATTTAAAAGCAATTATAATATTTACTTAGACATTCATACATTTCATGAATACATACATATATTCATGAAATGTACGATGGTCGTTTTTAATTACTTAATTACAAACAGATATCGACTGAATAGAACTCACTTAGAACTAGCTACGTGATTGGTCCCTCGGGCTTACAGACCGGTTAACGTTCTAACACTATATTAAACACAAATAAATTTGTTTTAATATTTCATTCCACCCTCGTATTTAAAACATTTAAGCACCAACAATTAAACAGACATTTTAATACGAATAAAACAAGTATACAACTGGCAACTGCCAACTATGAACAACTTGATTCTTTTAACTGATAATTAAAATAATTATGAAAATGTCAAATGTGTATTTGCAGAAATTAATGCATCTAAAAGAATGTTAAAAGAAACTGCATGAAGTTGCTGGCAAGACAAAGAACAAAAGTCACTAAACTTAATGGGAGAAATAAAAGGTCAAATTTCAGAAAAACTTAGATATCTATAGGAACAAATTATACAGCAAGTTAAATTTAATAATTCAAAACTCACCACTTAATGACGGAGTATAAATTCTGCAAAGAAATAAGAAAAAGTATTAGCATTATTAAATTCCCAAACAACATACAAATAAAATAGAGGGAATTATAAAACCTTTTACAATACAATGATGTCTTATACACTTTTCTAGAGAAAACTGTTAAAAAAATACACATTTCTAGAGAAAACTATCTAATAAAGACACTTTTCTATATAGAAAAGTGTCGAATCAAGACACCTTTCTGTCTACTGCAGACTCTTTTCTATATAGAAAACTGTCTAATGAAGACTCTTTTCTATATAGAAAACTGTCTAATGAAGACAATTTTCTTTATAGAAAACTGTCTAATGAAGACACTTTTCTTTATAGAAAACTGTCTAATGAAGACACTTTTCTTTATAGAAAACTGTCTAATGAAGACAATTTTCTTTATAGAAAACTGTCTAATGAAGACACTTTTCTTTATAGAAAACTGTCTAATGAAGACACTTTTCTTTATAGAAAACTGTCTAATGAAGACACTTTTCTTTATAGAAAACTGTCTAATGAAGACACTTTTCTTTATAGAAAACTGTCTAATGAAGACACTTTTCTTTATAGAAAACTGTCTAATGAAGACACTTTTCTACATAGAAAACTGTCTAATGAAGACACTTTTCTTTATAGAAAACTGTCTAATGAAGACACTTTTCTATATAGAAAACTGTCTAATGAAGACACTTTTCTATATAGAAAACTGTCTAAGAAAGAATCTTTTCTATATAGAAAACTGTCTAATGAAGACACTTTTCTATATAGAAAACTGTCTAATGAAGACACTTTTCTATATAGAAAACTGTCTAATGAAGACACTTTTCTATATAAAACCGTGTAATGAAGACATCTTTCTATAGAAAACTGTCCAAACCAAAATTACTGTTATTCAGAAATATTTGTCATACAGAAAATTATCTAAAGCAAATATTGTTATACACAAAATCATCCATATTTCTTCAGATTTGCAATTAGATTAATATCTTTATACGCTTTTATTTTAAAGTAATACCTATGTTTTAGCAAATCAATGACACCAACTTTTACCTTTTTAATGATTGCTTTCAAAAAACCAAATTAAGTATCCAAATAATCAAAATAACGCTAATGAATAATTAACCAAAAAAAAATCAACATAAAGATACATTTTACCTTTAATTTTAAAGATTAAAAAATAAAAAGAGGAGGAAAATATCTTTTAAAACGTTTTTAAAAGATTATAAAATATATATATTTGTATATACAAATATATAAAAAAGAGTTTTTAATAAAACTGGTTCATTGTATAAATTAAATCCGGTTCCAATTAGTTTCAGCTTAAAATCTGTATTTCAAAAGTTAAAACAAAACACAACACACTCTCAACTTATAAACCATGTTCAACAAAATTCACCCAAACAAATTTAGTAAAACAATCAAATTCATTTAAAAACAAAATTTGAGAAGAAACAGAAAAAAAATATACAACTTATATACAAAATTATTTTATTAAACAAAATTTTTGCATTAAAACAAACAGAGTAACCTTTGAATTAACACTTGAACGTAAATTAAATTCAAATGTTTTCAATGATTTTGAACAGAAAGAGAAGAGGGAAGGAGGTTGCATGATGATCTGATGATATTGAAATAATGATTTCAAATAAAGATTGAGACATTAAAACAAAAAATAAATTTAATATTAGGTATTTACTTATCCATAAACAATTGTGAAATTCTTTATTTTTCAGTAACAGTAAGGGAAATAAAATTGTATAATTAAAGTGATTAGGCGACGTCTGGCTTTCAAAGTTATCGTTTATTTTAAGTAATTATTTGCCAAAGTATTTCTGAAACTTTAACTAAATTGAAAATTAAATAAAAAAAACATATCTGAGCCTAAATAAAAATGCTACAAACTAAATTTCTTGAACAGAAATTCTTGACACTTTTCAATAAAAAACTATTTAAGAATGACACTTTTCCATAGAAAACTGTCTAAGAAAGACACTTTTCTATAGGAAACTGTCTAAGACTTTTTCTATAGAAAGCTGTCTAAGAAAGACTTTTTTCTATAGAAAACTGTCTAAGAAAGACACTTTTCTATATAGAAAACTGTCTAAGACACTTTTCTATATAGAAAACTGTTTAAGACAATTTTCTATATAGAAAACTGTCTAAGACACTTTTCTATTTAGAAATCTGTCTAAGAAAGACACTTTTCTATATAGAAAACTGGCTAAGAAAGACACTTTTCTATATAGAAAACTGTCTAAGAAAGACACTTTTCTATATAGAAAACTGTCTAAGAAAGACACTTTTCTATATAGAAAACTGTCTAAGAAAGACACTTTTCTATATAGAAAACTGTCTAAGAAAGACACTTTTCTATATAGAAAACTGTCTAAGAAAGACACTTTTCTATATAGAAAACTGTCTAAGAAAGACACTTTTCTATATAGAAAACTGTCTAAGAAAGACACTTTTCTATATAGAAAACTGTCTAAGAAAGACGCTTTTCTATATAGAAAACTGTCTAAGAAAGACAATTTTCTATATAGAAAACTGTCTAAGAAAGACACTTTTCTATAGAAAACTGTCTAAGAAAGACACTTTCTATAGAAAACTGTCTACGAAAGACACTTTTCTATAGAAAACTGTCTAAGAAAGACACTTTCTTTAGAAAACTGTCTAAGAAAGACACTTTCTATAGAAAACTGTCTACGAAAGACACTTTTCTATAGAAAACTGTCTAAGAAAGACACTTTCTATAGAAAACTGTCTAAGAAATACACTTTTCTATAGAAAACTGTCTAAGAAAGACACTTTCTATAGAAAACTGTCTAAGAAAGACACTTTTCTATAGAAAACTGTCTAAGAAAGACACTTTCTATAGAAAACTGTCTAAGAAAGACACTTTTCTATAGAAAACTGTCTAAGAAAGACACTTTCTATAGAAAACTGTCTAAGAAAGACACTTTTCTATATAGAAAACTGTCTAAGAAAGACACTTTTCTATATAGAAAACTGTCTAAGAAAGACACTTTTCTATTTAGAAAACTGTCTAAGAAAGACATTTTTCTATAGAAAACTGCATAAGGAAGACACTACATGCAGTTATTTTTAGTTGTGTGGATTTAGTATTACCAAAATTATGTTACTCTGGCCCATTGTGCAGTAGCATGTACGACTTTTTTTATTAAAAACGTTTTGTTTTCATTTTTTTCTTGACCTTTAAGGCGCTTGTTAAATTTTTTTTTTTATATTTTTTTAAAATTCTTTTTTACTCATAGTTTATTTATATTTTAAACTTAATTCATTTATTTTAAACATTTTTAAGTTTTATTTGTTGACGTTGTCTAAATAACACAATTGATGACCCTTAAATGCTGATTTAAAAAGGGGGATTTAAAATTTGAAGTTGGTGTTTTTTTTGTTAGTTTTTAAATTTATACACAGACTTTAAGATTAAAGATTTGTTGGAGATCATAAATTATTTTAATGTTCTTTTGTTAAAAATGTATAAAAAGATAAAAATTTTTTTTTGCAAACTCAAGAAACGTGCCAAAAATTTTACGTGTGTCAATTACGAAACGTTTAAACTGAGAGAGTCTGTGTAATTAGAATTACTTAATTATTTTGTTAAAAAATAAGGAATTAAAACGAAACAAGGTAAACGTAATTAAACAGAATATTAAGATTTTAATTAACACATATAAACATATCATTAGCTTAAAGTGAAAATGAGCTAAATCCAATTTTTAGGAAATAATGAAACAACTTTATTAACAGATTTCAAAAATACTTAACGCTAATTATATATTAGAAGGATTTTAATCATTTTTGTTTAAGTTGTAAATATTGACTTAGCATTTTTCTATTCTAAGCCAACAATAAGTCTTGAACAAATATTTGTCTTGTTCATAATTAAAAATTTATTTTAATAATTAAATTTAGTTTCAATTCATGAACATTAAACATCTATTTAAAATACCACTTAATTCAATAATAAATAAATGATTTTAAAAAATCAAAAGAAAGCTCAACATTTTGCTTTTTTCTCTTTAAGACACTTTAAAACTTTGTCTTGTCATAATGACATTTTTATTGTTGAACTGCTTTAAAATTTTGAGTACAAAAACAGATGTTGAAAATCGAATAGGAAAAAATGAAGATGGGAATTTTGGCAGATTAAAAAAGAAACAACAGCATCTAAAAAAGGTTCAGTTAATCCTCTTCAAGTTTATGCAACATGCAGCAATAAGAATATGCCACAGCACGGATTAATGAATTCTTGTAACAAAAAACAAGAAAACAACAAGGTATGAGTGTATTAAGAATGAAAGTGAGACTCTAAACAACGAATAAGAAAATTCTACCTGCCATAAAATTCTCGCCCATACCTAAATGCATGAAAGGTGAACCTTTTTTTTACCTTAAACACACACACAATTTAGGTCATAGTTAGTAAAGATGTTAAAGATAGTATATAAACTAATTGCAATACTAAAACTAGTATCACTTACTCCCACGAGTTAAAAGAGAAACAACATTAAAGAAATAAAAAAAATTTCTTAACAAAAAAGAAAAAATAAAAATGTCTACTCCCGCCAACAAACCCACTGTCAGCTATACATTATTCATGCATCGTGAAGAATTGAAGAGACGTAAGACCCGCTATCTGCCGCTGAATAAAACCAAAAAAGCCTTAACCAACGAATTGATATCGAAGAACGTGCGCAATTTCAGATACCAGAACTTGAAATCCATTATTACCCTTAAGCTGCTGTTCAAGAAGAAGTTGAACAAAGATATTGTACGCATGGAGAATTTACAAACTTTGGGCATTGAGAATCCGAATCCAAATGCTGAGTCTACAGAATTATAAATTTTGGGAAGAAGCAAAGAAACACCATTTCCACATAATTGTATTTTATCAATTATATTTTTTATATTTCATCTTGTATAAATAGTTTATTAAATAAACTTTAAATTAAATTTTAATTATAAATGTATTTTTTATTTATTTTTTCCATAAATTAAACATTAAAATTACATATAATAAATATTCTAGAGGGAAGAGAACGGACACAGTTCTAACTTGTTATAAGAACAAAATTCTAATACTATACTTACATATAAGTATACTTATAGCAAAATGTTTTCAGCAATTCAAACCTAGAAGCAATATTACACAGATATCAATTAGCTGGTTCCAGTAATATGGCAATAGAAAACAAATAAACGAAAATATCAAAATGGTTGTGGTTTGGAAAGAGGAACAAATATATTATCACACTCATTGCATATCGAAAAATTGTATTTTGCTCTCGCTCTACAAACCACAAGCATTGAAAAGTGGTTGTAGAACGTCAAAATAAGCATACGGTTCGATATTACTTCTTTGAATGTGTGTGAAGATAAATTTAAATATATTTAGCACAGACATAAACCAACTTTTTTAGCCCAGCCCATTTTAGAGTTAACAGAGCTCTGTTAATTACTACTGTTAATCACTTAACAGTAGTGGTAGTCCTAGGATCACTAAATGGAACTGTGGTAGAGGGATATCTGAAATAATTTTGGGATTCCAATAAATTTGAGATTTTTGAAAAAATTAATTGGAGAGGATTTTTGGCCATTATGGGAATTAGGAAAAGGGCTCGGATATGACACTTTATAGAAATGGTACTCCTCTCCAGATTTATTTTTTTCAAAAAACTTAAATTTATTGGAATCCGAAAATTATTTCAGATATCCCTCTACCACAGTTCCATTTAGTGATCCTAGGACAACCATTTATATATAGTGTCATATCCGAGCCCTTTTCCTAATTTCCATAATGGCCAGAAATCCTCTACAGATTTAGTTTTTCAAAAAACTCAAATTTATTGGAATGCTGATATTAAGATAACCCATCAAATATGTATCTATTATTTTAAATGGATAGTTTTTTTTAAATTTTTCATATTTTTTCTTATTCTGCAATTAGTTCAGATATTGTAGATATAAATTTGTTTATTATATTTCAAGTATGTATTATGACTGTTAAGTGATTAACAAGCTCTGTTAACTGTAAAATAGGCTGGGCTAAAAAATTTGGTTTGTGTCTGTGCTAAATAAATTTAAATTTATCTTCACACACATCTTTTTTGAGAACTGTAATTTGTTTGATATCTGTAATAATCTGTGCAATATTAGTTAGTTAATTTTGAAAAATATTCCAAACATTCCTAAATCAGTTTGCAAAAGGTACATAAAATGCACAGTCTCACATTACATCGAGATCACAACTTTCAAAGCATATGAATCAAAATAGAATAACATCCAAAGTATTGACAATACGCGAAATCATTAAAAAACTCTTTTCCAATTTGTCATTAATGTTTTAAATTTTATAAAATTCTTCCAAAATGTTTATAATTTATTGCAATAACATTCTATTTCAAAGTTTTATGATAATTATCAACAATTTCCGTTTTCAAATATTTTAAAGCAAAAAAATCAAGCACTACTAGAGGTACAAAGAATATGACAGGAAATCATTATTAAGTGGTAGTTATTAGCAAAAAAAGTTACTTCCTTCTACAAAAACTAAATCTACTACTTTTATTGTTTTGTACAGAAACTAATACCTTTCATTCAATCATTCTAATTTGGATCGTTATAAATAGCGGAGTGATATAGCCTTGTTCTTTCTGTTGAAATCAATTTTCCGAAGCCCGCAAATAACAAATATTTGAAAAAGCGACAACTTTTATTTTATTTATACAATATAAGGAGTGAGATCGAAAAATTCTTAACACACGCTTTTCATTAAAACTTTTAACCCAAGTATTATTAGATTTTTGTTTTTTTGACCAAGTTACCTTTGTAAAGCATGTCAGTTATTATGTTTAATGTCAATTATGTTCATTTCTTGTTTATATGATTAAAATGAGTGACCAGAAAAAAGTGCGTACTAAAATTATTAAATATTTTCAACAAAACCCAACTTGGTCCTACAAAAAGTTGGCCACACAATCAAAGGTCTGCCGTCAAACTGTTTCCAATGTTATTCAACAGTACCGGGAGAACTTGTCCGTTGATAGAAAACCTGGTTCAGGTAGAAGGAATGGTTCACATGATGTTTATTAAGCCAAAAAAATAGAAAGCATTTTCAAAAGAGCTCCCAACACATCCGGTAGGAAAGCAGCCCGGTTAGCTCAGTGCTCGGATTATGTGGTACGAAAAGTTAAAGCCAATGCAGGTTCAGAAACAAAAAGTTACTGACAAGAACGCTGCTAAAAATTTAGAGGCCAAAACCAGAGTACGGAAATTGAAGTCAACTTTTATAAAAACAAAAAAAATATTCCTGCTGCATAATGGATGATGAACCGTATGTTCTGGCAGATTTTTCGCAGCATCCAGGTCCAAATTTTGATGTTGAAGAAAAGTTTAGAACCCAAAAGCAGACAAAATTTCCCAAAAACTTTTTGGTATGGCAAGCAATATGCAGTTGCGGCAAAAAAGCCAAACATTTGTTCCAAAGGGCTCTATAAATACCGAAATTTACATCAAGGAATGTTTACAAAAAAGGATTCCTCCATTCATAATGTGTCCACTTATTTTTGGCCTGATTTGGCATCTGTCACTTTGGTAAGAAAGGTCTTGAGTGGTACAAGAGCAATAAAGTGGTATTTGTACCAAGAGAGGCAAATTCTCCAAACTGCCTGGAGCTAAGGCCAGTGGAGTGATATTCGGATCTTGTTAAAAGAGAATTGAAGAGCGCAAAAAAGGTGTTCAAAACTGTGGTAGATTTTAAACGGAGATGGACTACTTCTTCCAGCAAAGTGACAGAAAACTCTATAAAAACGTTAATGGAAGGGTTTCCGAAAAAGGTTCAAAATTTCATCACTAGTGATTAAAACTATAAAAATATTATTTTTTTGTAAATTAATAATAATTTCAATCAAATAAAAAAAAAATTAAAACTGTAAGTTTAGTGGTTTCGTTTTTATTAACATATGTGTGTTAAAAATTTTTTTGATCGCAGTCCTTAGATATCAAATGAAAGACAATTCGTTTTTCTGCTAGTTATCTTTCTGAGAACATTTTTGTATAAAAAACCATGTTCTATTTGTTGAATCTGTCGCCCATACGGTCTTCGGAATTTTTCCTATTTTTTATAAAAATTTTAGAAGGCGGAAAGCAGTTTTGGAAACCTTGATGTGTTCTCTATTTATCCCTAAAGTATTTTCGCAGTCCCGAAGGAAATGTGTACCCTATGGGCAAAATTGTAAAAATAATTTTTTTGGAATTTTCGCTCCATTTTTTAGAAATTGAACTTTTGACAAGTTTTTTTTTAAATTTGTTATTTAGAATGAAAAGTTTCAAAAACGTTGAAAATTTCATTGAGTGTTGTTAATAAGTAAAGATTTTATTACATATTTTATCCCGATCGGACCAGCCGCTTAGAAATGCCAGATTTATTTCCACAAACTTTTTATTCTGCCACACCGTGCGACGTGTATAACGCCATGGTTGGTGCAAAAATATTTCTGCAAAAAATGTTTAGCTCAAAGTATATTTTGGTGATGTGCAATTAAGATTATTGATTAATAAACTTATATCAAGCCATATAATAAAGCAGAGAATTGAGAAAGCTGAAACTGAATCCACAGATTAATTGAGGTTTCGCGGCCTCGCTGTCAAATGCCAGCACAACACGTCTACGTGAGATAACCACGTAGGTTGGATTCCATATTGAATTTGTATACGACAGTTTATATTCTTTGGAACATTGTATAGTCTTCATAGCTTCCCAATTTCTGATTGTCATCTTTGCTGATTTTTCTGGTTTTTGTCGTAAATAAATCATGCTGAACCGTAGTTGGCACTGTAAGCTAAGTCACATTATGACGCAATGAGTTAATAAACTTCATTTGGGTGCTCCGATAGACAACACGATAGTGTGCTGGACTATCAATCTGGGGGTTGCGGGTTCGATTCCCGCCAGAGGCTCTGGGTGTATCTGCATTCCGCTTTATGTGTATTTCTCTATGATTATATTTATAACCATAGATAAATACACACAGATCGGAAACTCTCCTGTTTAAGACCTAACTCAGTTGTCAAAAACTTAAGTGGTGAGAATTAATTAATTTGAGTTTTTTTCTAGTTTCCGTTCTATGTGTATTTCTCTATGATTATAGTTATAACCATAGATGGGAAACTCTCCTATCAAATACCTAACTCAGTTGTCAAAAACCGAAGTGGTGAGAATGTATTAGTAAAAAAACTATGTGAAAACAAAAAAAAAAACACTCGTATGTGTGTTTCCGCTCTATGTATGTTTCTCTATAGTCAGAACCTTGTAAATGGTTATATATCACACTGAGTATATGAGCAAATCATTGTTCTTATGATATTTCAATAGCAAATTTCGTGAGTGATTTTCGGAAGTCGGCCTTATATGGGAGCTATTATATAATTATATACTGAAATTAGGTCGTGTAATTTATTGTACATCTATATGAAACTTATGTAGTTACCAATATTTTCAAGAGATTTATGCACGTTAGAGTGACTTTTAGGAAGTGGGCCTTATATGGACCTCATTTTAAATGTGATTTCATTTAATATAAAATTTGTGTGTAAATCAGATCTACGTCAAACTTCCAACGCTATCTATTCTTTTGCAGATGACAACATTATTTGCCAGTCATATGCATTGAATTATAGACCAAGCCTGTCGGAGATTGGGGCAATGAGGCAAAACATGTATGATACTCTTAATCAAGATTTTGTTACAATCTCTGAATGGGGTTGTTCGAATAGAGTAGATTTAAATGCACACAAGACTCAATGTTGTATGTAAACACACAAACGCACAACAGATCATGTTGCTCTATCTTTTTATGGGTCGTGTAAATATTAAGGAATCAGAAGCTCTTGATGCTCTAGGCATGAGTATTCAATGCGATGTCCGCTGGACAAAACATATTTTTCAAGTATCGAAAGAAGCATTCAAGTGCCTTGGTTTTCTAAAACGGTGTAAGACATACTTCACTACATCTGATCTTCTTACTATTTACATCACTTATATCCGACCTAAAATGGAATACAACTCTCATGTATGGGCTGGTGCTTCGTTGTTTATTTTGGAGTTACTCGACCACGTAAGGAGAGGGCGAAGGTGCTTATCGGTGACAGTAGGGTATCTAGCTCTATTGACTCACTCACATCGTCGCAATGTGCGTTGCGTTTCACTGTTCTACCGATACTGCAATGGTATGTGCTCTGCTGAAATTAGGGAACTTGTTTAAGTTCTTCGGCAAGAGCACATCAATTCGTAGTCGACTGGACAGTGCATCGCACAACACATTACAGTGAATATTCGCTCTTTAGCTATACTATCCCTATGTGGAATAAGCTTTCTCCTGAAGTCTTTCCTGTCACTTTCAATATATGGAAATTCAAATCAAATGTCCACAAATACTACTCCCTCTATCCTCCCTCACATAACCTATTTTCTTAGTCCCAACACAATGTTGTGCATGAATAGGGGTCATCCACTGAGTGCTGGTCCAGGAAAAAAATTGTGACTTGTACTTTGCGCACAATGTTTTCGTGGACAGTAACCAGACAGACATCGTTTAATTGACTCAGTGATTCTGAGTCTATCGGTCTAAGGTGGGTGCAATAATATTTTTGGGTGTTATAAACATCATCATTAATGCAATATACCCTCCCCGCTATGATTGTGCAGGCTATAATGACTATTCTTAAGTTAAACAAAAAATGTGGGATGCATAAATGTTTACACTCTGTACAATTTCCCTAATCATGTAAGCCTGAGTGTTAAAACCCCAAAAAAAATGCATTTTTTTTCAAGCTTTCACTTATAAATTTGTTGTGTTTATTTTTGGTGGATCTTCTTCATGTCTTTCCACTTTTACATCATCATCATTATTATTAGTGATTTCTTTCGTCTTCTTTTAAGTTCTTTCTCCTCACACAATTTTAGTTTTTTCTTTAGCTTAAATCTTTGTGTGTGTGTTTGTTTTGTTGGCTATGAAGTGATAATGAACTTTTAAGAACATGAGTTTTCTTTTATTTATTTAAAATTATTCAAATTTAAAATTCTCTATTTTATGCTTGCTTGTCGTGGCAATACAAATAAATAAAGAAAAAGCAAGACTGCAAACAGTCGGTCTTCATTCTATTGGCCATATTGAGTAAGATTTGTGTTGGGTCATTATTACAACTCCAGCTCACCGCACAACTCAACAACTGGTAAACAACATTTCTGTGTTAGTGGTTGATTTTATTTTTGTATTAAATTTAATTGTTAATATATTTGTTGAATGCTTGTACATATATTTTCTTTTGTTTATCATGGTTAAGAAATTTACATATTTAGTTTTTTTCTTTTCTCTAGATTTGTTTGATTTTGTTTCGTTTTGGTTTATTGGTAGAGATGTTCGTTTGTTCTGACGTTTGTCTTTCATTCTGGCCGTTGTAGTTGTTGTCGAAGAGCAGCTTTTAAAGACAAAAGAAATTTAAATTGTATTGTTTTTGCTTAATGAATATTAGTTTTCATGTAGATTTTTTTTTTTTTTTGAATTATGTCAGTACTTAATTTACATTCAGTTAAGATGACTTTTATGTCAGTTCATTTGTAACATTTTGAAATGATAAGCTGGAGATATTTTGAATTTTTTCGATTTAAAATAAGTTTTGAATGAAACACTAATTGGATTTTATTGCCATTTGTATGGCAATAAAATTGGATTTTATTGCCATACAAATACACATAGATTGGAAACTCTGCTGTCATAGACCTAACTCAGTTGTGGTGAGGAATGTATTAGTAAAATAAAAACTATGCAAAAACCAAAACAACACTCGTATATGTGATTTGTTTGAGCTTGTTTCTAGTTTCCGCTCTAGAGAAATGCATTCTCTATGGTCGGAAACTCTGCCGTCATAGGCCTAACTCAGTTGTCAAAAACCTAAGTGATAAGAAACAACACTAGTATGTGTGATTATTTTGAATAATTTTTTTATTTCTAGTTTCCTCTCTATGTATATTTCTCTATTGTTATTGCAATCAGTATTTTTTTTTAATCTTAGTACAATTTTAATCTTCCAAAATTACTGAATTATTTATTTAGAGAAATTAGAGATTTAATGACAAACAAATTCTGAGATTTCTTTAGTGAATTTTGGAATTTTTTATGAAATTCTGTTATAATTTTGTTAATTAATTCAAAATTATTTTATATTTAGCCAAGAACTCGTAGTTTAGCGCCACTTTGTTTGGCTTTAAATTGTTTGCTACTTTTGCCCATTGAGTAAGATTATTGTATGATAATTTGTAGTAATTATTGCTTTCTTTAAGCTCCTCATTAGTTGGTGTGCTCCTCTTAAAGCCTGCAACTACTTAAACATATTATAAAATAACTTAATAACCTTTAAAAAGTTAATATATTACCACAGATGTTGTTCTCTTAATGTGGAAAATTCCAATTCAATAATGATATTTTATGATCACTCTAAGACAAGCTACGCTTAAAACTAAGCTGCAGCTTCTTTATATTAATATGTTTCAATGTTTACAAAATATTTGTGCAAAATTTAGTTGACTTGACAAACATTTGTGTTACTTTCACTAGTGCACATAAATCCTTTTATTTGTGCAACATTTGTTAAGTTACAGCAACAACAACACACACCCCTAAAACATGGATTAAAAAAAACTAATGTTAATCCTTTTTTTGGTGAATGTGCCGCCACTAACTAGCAGCTACTGGCTAAATTTTAAGAGGATTAAAAAAGCAACTAATTTTTATGGTTGAGATTAAAAAAAATGCAGAAAATAAAATAAAGGTAATAAAATGTAGGTGTCACACACATGAGAACCATAAAGCAGGTATAATTAAGAGATATGTTTAGTTTTAGCAAGGACACAAACCTTTAGCGGCATGAAGAGGTTGCCAATAAGATTGACAGTATTTTAGTACAAAAACTGATCACCAAAGGGATATTGATATAATTAATTCTTTAACAACTTTTCATCATATTAATGAAATGTTAATCAAATTCAACATAGTGTTAATCATATAGAAATACACATAGAGGGGAAACTAGACACATATTACTCAAAAAATCATACATATGAGTATTTTTTGTTCTCACATAGTTTTTATTACTAATACCAACTCAACACTTTTTGGCAACTGAGTTAGGTCATTGACAGGAGAGTTTCCGATCAATATGTATTAATCTATGGTGCTAATAAAATCTTCCTACACTTATAAAATCTGCTAATAAAATTTACTTAATTATATAAGTAAACTTTCTATTTATGTAGTATTAAAATCATTCATTACAAACGTCTGCTTGGAAAAATTTAAATTTGCAAAAATTAGTGTTTAAGGAGAGCATCGTTAAAAAAGGTAAGATGTTCAAATTTAAAAAAAGAATGTGTGAATATATTATTGTATATTATGCACATATTTATAAAGGCTCTTCCAATAGGTACTTCCCAACTTTGACAGTTGATAGCGGCCATATTGATGAAGCTAAATCTGTCGAATTGGCTGTCGTTAATTCAGTTTGTTTTGCCAAATCACCACAGTCGGAAATAGCGTTCAAAAACATGTGCAAATAATAAAATAGTTTTATCAATATGGTTGTTCTGTTCGGACTTCGCCCATTTTTCGGAAAAGCCCATTTCTGAAAGAATGAGTACGTACACCAACGACATGTGGCTTCAACAAGCCACTCAGCTCATGTCACATTGAGCGTTTTGAGGGCATGGTCAACTCACGTGGAGGTGATGTGAATAGGGTATCGAGATCGTGCGATTTAACCCCCTTAGACTTTTTCTTGTGGGGTTTTCGCAGTCGCAGGTCTACCATAGCGGCCTTCAAAGCCAATATAATCCATTCCATCCGTCAAATTTAGCCTGATTATGCACCAGAGTCATGGAAAATTAACCATGCCAAATTAACATAATGGTATCAATAGGCCTTTCAAACAAATCAAAAATGTCGATGATATCTCATACACACTTTGTTTTATTTAAATTTAAAGATAGCAAGCGTTTAATGAAAGACCTTTTATTTAAAAATTCTGATATTTGACCAAATAATTGTTGTATCAATTATGTTTGTAAGTTATTTAGGGTTTTATATACATACCTAATTTTAACAGACCGAAGGACTTTGTTAAGTACACTCTGGTATAAATAACAATCCAGAATATATATACTTTATGAAAATTGCAAACGGAATGGCAAACTTATACCACTATCCTTACCACTCATGGTGAACACAATTGCTCAAATTTTTCAAAATGAATCTCAAAAATTTCATCATTTAGATTATTTCTGAAAGAAAGACTTATGTTTTACAGGTTTTCTCTTACATATATCTTGGTGATTTATGGAGTGATCTGAAGAATGTCTTTCTTAAAAAAGCCTTAAACATTTTTAAAATAATTTGTTTTTATCCTGACTCTCCCATTTACCGAAACTCAGTAGCAACCTATTCGAGGCCATATATTACACATGTTCGCAACAGAACAGACGGATTGCAGAAATTCATGGCAAATACATTAAAAAGAATTGGAAAAAGTAACGTGAAACAAATAGCCAACAAACGTAGGTTTCGTGCATCTACGTTTGTTTGACAATTTTGAAGTTTCAAAAAAGCCAAAATCAGTTTCCTCTGGCAACACTCATGGAAAGAGAAAGATATCCAAGTTTTTGGTATAAATTAGGTATACCTAATTTATTGTGTGTTAAAGTAAACCACTTTATATTGCTAGCAGCAGCAAATATAAGCAAAAGCCAGTTCTGAAAGAAAGAGAAACATATACTAATTCGTGACACCTTTGTATACTTTGTGTTAAATGTTTAGTTATCATACATGTTCGATTGTCGAACATGTTTGTTTAGCAAACAAAGTTGGTTGTTGTCAAACATGTTTTCATGTCAAGCACGGTTCTCATCTACCTGCCAACAGATTACATATATCTGCTGGGAGATAGATGAGAAAGTCACGTAGCTTCTTAAAAATATTTTATTCTACTTCTACTTCTGCCAAAAAAAAAGGTTCAATCAGCTGATTATGATACTTAAAACCTAAGTTGTATTATACCTCCAATTTCCAAATTTATTCAAACGATAGACATTTGTAAGTTATTCAAACGAAACACTGCTGAGTAGCGTTTAATCAATTCAGCAAGAGGTACTGATTCAGAAGGTATGATTTTTATACTCTACAAAGATCACCACATACACATTCATTTACTTAAAATTACACCTTTAACGTGACATCATCAGTATAAGATTATTATAAAACCAATTTTGAAGAAGAATTCAATAATATTGATGTTGAACAAATATACCCATCCATTAAGTGGACCACATGGTATACGGTTTTCTAAAAGGGCAATTCAAGTTTTGTATCGTCCTGGTCGGAATCAAGTCCAAAGCTTTGATCTTTAGATTAAATGTTTTGTAAAGAAGCTGAATATCTTTATGAGCTTGAAGAGACTCCATTTCATTCAAAAAATTGACTATTGTGGAATACTATGGATGGATTTGACGTCAGAGGTATATGATTCCAATTATCTTGAGTTGTATTTAAATATATGTGTACATAAGAAATGACAACATCTGTGCACACTTTGGTGGTACTGTTTATTAGGGAGAGTTTGAAGGAATTTGCGAGATTTATATACATTTTTAAACTATATTGTCAGCCGAAACAACTTGCAAGACTACTTACACGGGCGTATTCACACCAAAGGTTACGTAGAGCCGATTTATTCACTCAATTTAGAGCAATTATTTTTAGTTATAAGATTTTAAATCTTATTGTTAGGCCTAAGAAGTAAATGCATATTAAATTGATAAATAAATTAAAATAAGGGATTTACAATAGATGGCGTATCTTTTGAAAGTTTGAAGGATACGTCTGTCATTATACCCTTCAGCTTCGTGTAAATTCCACAATATAATTTCCGACCCTATAAAGTATATATATTATGGCTCCTTATAGATAGCGGAGTCGATTAAGCCATGTCTGTCTGTTGAAATCAATTTTCTGAAGCCCCAAATAACTTACAAACTTGAATCATACATCAATAAATCGGGAATTCTTCCGGCTCGGTTACTATTATTTGAGAAAATCGGCCCACAAATGGCTGAGATATAAGGAACATACCGGAAATTTGGACCTGGAATCAGGAAAAATATTTTTTAACCCGAATTTTTTTTCCAAACAAATTTTTTTTGTCATAAACTTCTTTTCACTATTAAATTTAAAAAATAAAAAAATAAAAATATTTCGAAAAAGAAAATTTTTTTTAAAACAATTTTGAAAAATTATTTTTAAATTTGGAAAAAAATTTAAAATTTTGAAAAACAATTAAAAAAAATTAATTTTGTTTACCTAAAAATATTTAAAATGTTTATTTTAAAGTATAATTTGGTGAAGGGTATATAAGATTTGGCACAGCCGAATATATCACTCTTAGGGCCATTATTATAACTTGTAACGACACGGTTTTCCGCTAGATCGCTGGGGTAGACTTAGCGGAGTCCAGGGTCGTTTTTATGTTTTATTTAATTTAAAACACAGATTTTTTCAATAAACGTTATAAATCACCGGTTTATTAAAATTATCACACTTATACTACCAACACTTATACTACTAAGTGGTTAGCACAGTAAGAATGTATATCGTGTGGAGATATAATCTCCTTTAGCACGATGATGCTTTCCAAGCTACGGTAAAAGATACTATTAGGAATACCCAACATCGAAGTCTAACCTCGAGTGTTACAGGCGATGGTGGCATATGGTAGAGGTCTTACCTCTGTACATACCACCAGCTTCCCACTAGTCTCTTTTAAAGTAGTCAAAAGTTTAAACAATTGGGGAGATTTAATCTCCTCACCAGTTGTTCTTACCGCTTGGCCACCAGCTAGTAGACTGCCTTCTACTCATCAATTACCTGCCTTATATACTCTCACACCCATAGTTATTTTTTTGTGTATTGTTATTATTTCATCAATGAGTAGGGTTGTATTTACAACGTATGAATACATATTTAACAAGGTAACTGACAACTAGATGGCGCTGCTTAAACTAAAAGAACGTTACAATTTAAAACAGTTTATATCTTACTTACATTTAATCAAAATAAAATAATTTCAATACAAAACAAAATCAAATAACATAAAGTAAATTAAATTCAATAAAATAAAAAATGTTGTTGTGGACAAAAACAAGGGCTCCGACTTTTGTCGTCACAAACTTGCCTTTCGAATATAAAGGCAGGTTGTAATAATGGCCCTTACTTGTTTATTCTCACTTAGTTATTGAACGTTATAGTGTAAACAACATCGTTTTTTTTTTGGTTCGAAAATTTCGAATTTTCTGCCAACAAAGCGCCATAAGCGAGAAGTTTTGCTTTACTTTGAAAAAAAGTGCCGCTGTTGCACACCGATTGCTCACCAAAGCTTATGGTGAATGTGTACCACCGTAAGTGAGATGGTTTGTTCGGTTCAGAAGTGGTGATTTTAAAACGGAAGGCAAAGATCGCCTTGGCCATCCAAAAAAGTTTGGAGACCAAGAATTGAAGGCATTACTCCATGAAGATTGTTGTCAAACTCAATAAAAGCTTGCAAAATCATTGGGAGCTACTCAAGCAGCAATTTCAAAATTTTTACTAGCAGCAGGATTCAAAGAGAGGAAAATTGAGCAACATACGAATTGAAGCCGAAAGACCTTGGAAGATGACCTTGCATGTCCGAAATGATGCAAAATCTTTTTTGTACCGCATCATTACCTGCGATGAAAAATGGATCCATTACAATAACCAAAAGCGTAAGAGATCGTATGTAAAGCCTGGCCAAACAGCCCAATGGACACCATGGCGCTAAGGTAATTATCTGTATTTGGTCTATTATGAGCTGCTGAAATCTGAACAGATCATCACATTGAAGCTCAACCGAATGCAACTGATTCGTTTAAAATGAGCATTTGCCGAAAAACGCCCAGAATATGCGGCCACACATGAAACCGTAATATTCCATCTTGATAACGCTCGGCCACATTTAGCATGTCACCGGCTAAAAACTATTTTCAATGAAGTGTTTAGAAAGTTTCTCCTCACCCGCCTTATAGTCCAGACATTGCCCCGAACTCTTTATCAGGGATACGCTTTTGGAACATTTTGGAACAGAGTTCCTCAAAAGATGAGCAGTTATTTTGGCTCGGAAACCATATGTTGCCAGAAAGATGGGAGAAGGTCATAGCTAACAATGGCCAATACTTTGAATGAATTTATGTTGTACAAATGTTTCAAAATAATATCTAGAATTTTGAAAAATCCCACATTTTTAAGTAATACATAAAACAACAAAAATAATAAATGTATTCCGTCAAGACACTTGAAGAAATAGTAGAAATGAACCAACTTCAATACAGTTCTTTACTGTGACAAACAAAGTATTTGTTTATTTCAAATGCTCGGATTCATTTTACGGAATAAATTTTAGAAATTCAAAGTAAGAAAAATTGTCTCAAATTGCATTTAGTGCAGGAAGGTAACAAAAATTTCTAAGGTAGTGAAAAAAAAGGTTTTCACATAATCGGTTTTCATATAATTTTTTTACAAATTGTTTTGGAAAATAACACAAATTCATCATAATCTGCCTAATAAAGTTTAAGTCACTTAAAACAGAATTGTTTGAATAACTGAGTAATAAAGTATCAAAATATTGCGAGATTTACGATATCATTTGAATGGAAAATAGATAAAGATTTGTTACACATACTACTACAATTGGCAGCAAATTCAGTTATCATAACTACCCAGCAGTTAAGCATGTAGTCAATGTATCCCTTATAGACAGTAATCGTTACAAATGTCTTATCACTTGTCTGAGTCCAATTTATACTTTTTTTTGTAATTTGACACGTATGTGATCTTTGTAGTGCAGAGATAAGACAATTAGTTACTTTATACATCCCAGATAATCTAGCGTGGTGACAATTGCCACTTAAGTGTCTCTAAGTAATCTGGAGTGTAGTCACTTTAAACGTGTTGTGTGATAATTCGTTCAAACTGGTTTTATACAAATTGTATTGATATAATTCTCATACAGTTAATTTTAATTTTTGCTTAAGTATACTGATATCCCATGTAACATAGCATGAAGTCAATGTGTACTTTAGTGTCTCTTAGTAACCTATAATGAAGTAACTTCAAACGTTTATTTTGTACTGCAATTTAGAAAGTAGTTATTTTACCCACCAGAAGCAATTCATTGGAGAGTTATAGAAGAAAGGTTTGTTTACAATTTATAGTTTATTGGACTGCCTATGATATGTCTTTTAGCTGACTATTTGAGGTCAATTAGCACTCGTACATGTTAAAATAACTTGTTATGTAGCTGATCAAGTTACCAATTTGGTAGCTAGTAAGGTAACTGACGTTATTTAATCAGTATGTGAATCCAATGCGTTGACTACTTTGGACCAGCTATTAGACAGTCTCATTGTAGTAAATAAGGTCACGTAGCTATTGAAATAACTAGTTCCCACCCTAAATGATGGATAAAATCACTAGTTCTGGACTGTCTCCTAGAACTGCTGGGTAATTTGTAACCTTTAAATACCAAAACATTGATTCGTATCTTTGCAGCATCAAATATTACACTCATTTTCGCATTACACTCAACATGTTCGAGCCTTTCATTAAAACGACTCGGATATTTTCATGCAGGTAAATATCTCGCATTTATTTGTAAAGGCTGCAGCAAGAAACATTGAATCTTCTAGGAAAACATAATTAAAAATAAATACTTAGAAAAACACAGACAAACAACAAATGCCAATGAAAAATCTTAAAACAGTGACAGACAGACCAACCAGGAGTTTTAAGAAACCTAACAAAGGACAAAATACATATATATGAGAGAAATGCATATTTTTTTCCAGGCAATTATCAAGGCGAATTGATTACAAGGTCACTGCGATTCTACCACAAATACAGCATTTACAAATACCACATGCAGTTTATTTTTGTTTATGGTGACTGGGTTGTCAAAGACTGCCTATTGTTCTTGTTGCTCTTGTGTAGTTTTGTGATTTTGACAGCTCAACGTCTAAACAAGTAAAGAAAAACGTGCTGTTAACACCACCTGTAAATTGAATTCGCCTTGGTTGTAGGTTAGTTTGGTTTAGTTAGTTTCGTACTTAAAGAAAATAATTTATTACATCAACCCTCATTCTCAGTTTAGTTCCACAACCAGCATAGACAGTTTTAACACTGCTCTAAAACATTATGGGATTTGAGAAAAAAAAACCTTCACTCAGCTATGCAATCTTCCTGTATCACGAAGAAGTTAGACGAACTAAGAGGCACTACAAACGTTTACATATAACCAAAATAACCCTTACCGACGGTTTAATTTCGAGAAGTATTGATAATCTTAAATATTGTACTACCGAGGATTTGAGAGCCCTTATTATGCAGAGTAAATTTAAAGATACGCTGAAGGATGAATTGAAACTCTTGCGATCATTGGAGAAGATGGGCATTATTAATGTTAATCCAAGGACCTTTAAAAAAGAGATGTTCATTACCAAGATGAACATTAACAATGTTAATCCAAAGTTCATTAAAGCGGATATGTGAAACCGGTAATTGAATTTACTTAATTCTTGTCTTCCAAACGGTGCCTAGAGAAAAGCAGTTTGAAAATTTTATAGTTTCAAAGTATATATTTTTTTAAAAAATTTGTAGTGTAGAAACAATTCTTTAAGATTTTCTATTTGAGAAAATTTTAAATGAATTGAGTATTATTAGTGTTCAGCAACAAAAAAAACTATTCGAATTATTACAAATTTTCATAGTATTATTTTGTAATTTGTATTGATAAACTTTTAAACAATTTGTGATAATTCGTAATAGCTTTAAAACATTTTACAATAAATAAATCAAATAAACTAAATAGTTGTTTCATTTGTGGTATTAAATTTTTGGCATTTGTTCTCTAAAGATATTAAAGCTAAGACTTGCAAATATTAAGAAAAGGTTTCTTCATTTCTTAAACTAAAATTCGCATTGACGTTTACAAAAGGTTTGGTTTATTGGTGGTTTCCAGAATAAATTCGTTTACAACATTACAACATTCAGTAATCCTATTTATATTTACTTGATACTAAATTTTGAAACACTCAAGCGTTAAAGAAATACATTTGATTCTAACCCCCATTAGTATGAAGTCTGGTTTTGTGTTAACTACACAGAGAAATCAGATTCGTAGTAGCAACTGAATTTGTTGCCAATCCAATGATTCTGCCTTTGTGACCAAATTTTGCAGTTGTGGCTACAAAATTTTAGAAAAGTTTGATTGCTTCAATCGAAATTCTTCTTTATTAACTGATTTTCTGTTGCAAGAACCGAAAAATTCGGTTACTACAGCGAATCTGTTTTCTCTGTGTAATAGTTATACTAACAGTTTTTATACAAAAATAATTTTAACCTACAGTATAACTGTTAAGTAACACATAACCAAACTACATGTTAATAGGGGTAAGCTGCTTAAAAAAGAGTTTAGCTCCGGACCGATTAAATTATTTATAATATCGCGAATTTGATGTGGATTACAAGGTTAACAGATGTAGTTCTGAGTATTCTTCTTGAGCGCTACAAATATCACCATCAAAACATCTGTTTATTCCGTAATAAATCTGAATCTTCTAAACTACTCGTCCAAAAATTATGTATGAATGAATCGTAGAGAAGGATTACAAGAACATTTTAATGAATTATAGAACAAATAATGTCTATATCTATTGAGGAATGTCTTATTAGTCATTTTTGAAGCTAGTTCTTATTAAAAATGTCAAAATATTATAAGATATTGAAAACAATTAACCCCCTAACCCGCAAGAGTGCCTCAAGGCATGCATTACAAAACACCAATTATCTCAAAAAGTAATTATAATTTTTTTCTTAAATTTAACGGTGACTTTAGTTACAGATTTGTTAACATTTCCCTTGAAGGTCGAAATGGATTCTGACTTTTAGTTTGTGTTCTGTCAGCTGTTTAGTCATAATTTTAGCACGTGAAATTTTCTGTGCCATTTTTTTGTTTTAAAACAAAGTTTTACTAACTTTTAGTCACCCAATCTATTCGAAATATTTTTGTTAAGGTAAGATCTTCTCCTTTCAATCTATGAGTTTGGAAATGTTAAACAATTAACAAAAAGTGTGTTGAGAACGCAAAAACCAAGGGGTTCCTCAGGGCGCTGTTCCGGCTAAATTTAAGGGCGTGTTATATTGTATAGTTTTTTACTTTTTTGTTATATTTTTTATTATATAAAAAAATGATAGGATGGCAGATAGAGACCGCAGACAGATTAAATTATCCGCCTTGATTCATGATCAGTTGGTACTCCACAAGAAGATCCACAGCCAGAAAGTTCAAAAGTTGGCGAAAAAGCAAAACAGCTAGTTAATAACGTTCGTTATGACAATATCGACCACTTTCCAAACTGATTAGGCAAAAAAGATGGTGCAAACTATGCAAAAAGTCGGAAACACAGTAGGTCAATTCACAAGGTCTCTTATCACGTCATATTGTCATAATGTCCTAATACTTCAAAATGGTTTTTATTGCTTTTCAAGCTAATAATGTCCTTAAATAATACTACTTTCTATGTTATTTGCGTTATCGTAAAGAACAAGCAGAGACCAACGCCGATTGCCTAAGAGGGGTTAAGCCGAGCCGCCAAGTCGTGATATATAAGGACAGTATGACTGATAAGAGAGAGACCTTGTGAATTGACCAAGTGTGTTTGCTCAAAATGTTTTTATGAGTATCATCGTAGAAAGTAAAACATATTTTCTTACTTTTTGTACCTTTTTCATTAGTTTTTCAATAAAAATCGTATCATAATTAATGTTTACGTCTTATTGTTTTTTACACCTAAACCGACAACAATGCCCTCAGGCACTCTTCATCTTTTTGCACCTGGTTCCTAAACATAATTTGCAAATTAGTTTCTGATGGCTGATCTGAGTTTATTGGATCATAATTACCTTAAACAAAATAAATCGATAACTGTTTTCCAAAACTGTTCACGACTAGGCGAATTAAGATATTGGCAAACAAGAGAAGTAAGAGGATGTTTTCAGAAAATTATTTGGACATGTATTACCGAAGATATTTGCGAAAAACAAAATAAGGTCATGGTAAAAAACGAAAATGTCCAGAATTTAAACTTAAATATCTTTTAAACTATAAGAATAATTTAGTGAAATAAACTGGAATTTCTTTACCTTTCCACCTACTTTATTGCAAAGTCTCATTCATTGAAATGTAATAGGGTTTCCTAACACATAGTAGTCAACTTTTACGCCCTGTATATTACTGTGTATCCTAACAGGGTGATCCTAAAGCCTATGTCCTACTCTACGATTCATTCATACGTCATTTTACAATCGGACTAGTAGTTTAGATGATGCAGATTTTTTTACCACATTTTTGGCGATTGACCGCACTGTGCCTAATCCGGTATTTTGAACCAATTTCAACATACACAACACGGTTTAATAATTGATAGTCAGTTAGAAGAATTCGATTGAACATCCAATATAAAATTTTCTCGCCACAACTAGAAAATTCATTCATGAACCACCAACAGAGTGGGAAGGATATAATACGTTAGTAATGCCCAGAAATATAAGTCTAAGAATCAGAGTCGCTTAAGCGATGTCCATCCGTCTGGCTGTCTACCTGCCAAGTAAACTTTGTGCCTAATGTACAGGTCGATTAAATTTGGTACAGAGACGAAGCCTATTGAAATTGGCTGAAATCGGTTCATTATTTCACCTAGCCCCCATATGAATGTCCTCCCGAAATTTTCCTCCCATTATTGTTTAATTTATAATAAGTATTATTTATACGGAAGTTATGTAAACTAATTTGATGATGATCGGTCTATAAGTAGCCATAGCACTCATTTAAAACCCGGCTTCTTAAAATCACTTTAAAAATTCTACAAAAATAAGTTTTATATAGACATAAATTACACTACCTAATTTCATGGCGATCGGTCAATAATTAGTATTGATCTTATACAGTTGACCTAATCCCCAATATTTTGGAACAAGAGGGTTTATAATAGAGACAGAGGGTTTTATAATAGGGACAGAGCAATTTTATGATTTAATATAAACTTTTTGATCTGGCAATGTCATTACTCTCGGTCAAGGTTTAAAGTTGTATTATAGTCAAGTTGATAAATGATCAAAGTTAAGATATTAATACAATTTACTACTCTGAGTCGGTGATCGCAGCGTTTAAAGCACTTTTGCGTTAAAGTCTTATGCGATTTAAGAAACTTCATTGTCTCCACAAAAAGTGACAGTGTGATGTGAATTCCAAACCGAATTTATGAATGAATCGTATATTTTCGTGAATGCAAATGATCGCCATATTATGATCAATAGCGTTCACCACGTTCGAATGAGTATTTTTAGCCTGATTTGGTTGGTCTTTACATCACTGATATGTGGTTCCGATTAGTATTTGTGCTATTTAAATATATATTCATAAGAAATGACAACTAAAGGAGAATTTCAAATAATTTGCGAGATGTACGTTCTCAAACTATAACAATATCCGAACAGACTTTCAAAACAACTTACACAAATTGATTCACACTCACAGTATCGTACAGCCGATCTACTACACTGCTATTGATTGGCTTTTGTTCATTAAAGCTCTTAATGAGAACAGATGTTTTTAGTTATAAGATTTTATACTTATTGTTATGGCTTTTGAAGTAAAGGCAGATTAAGTCCATAAATAAATGAAAACTATATAACAACAGGAATTAAGTAAATTATTTTATAAAGAGACCCTTGGCGAATTAGTAGAAATGAACAATTAGATTGTGCTTATTAGCTCAATCTTATGAACGCTCATTTTAGTTCATAAATCAAACATTAACTAGGTAGCTATTACAGTTCAATGACATTAAAATTGATTTTCCTTTTGGTTTTTAATGACTCGTATTACCCTTATTGTCAGTTGACGTATATAACAACGGATTATATCCGATATGGTATTTATATGTTTGGTATTCTGTCAGAATGAGTATGGAAAGAAACATCAGACCGTACATTTATTGATAAATTAAGTTCATAGTTCAAAACTCAACTAAGAGAGAGCATTCTTTGAACTAGTTCATTCACATCTTAGTTCTTAACTAAACTAAGTGAGTGAACGATTTGAGCTAGTTCATTTAGTTCCTATAATGGAATCATTAATGAACTAACCAATACTACTACACAGTAGTTTAGAAACATTCACCCTTCTATTTGGCGTCGTCGACATCGTTGTCAATATTGAGTCAAAAATTGGTATATGTTGAGCCGATATCGATTACAATTGGTAACTTTTGACAGCGTTGTGTACTTTAACCCGACTTATAAAAGTAAACAATTCTGTCAACAGTAACCATTTGTTATCGATATCGACGAAACATATACCATTTTATGACTCAATATTGACGTCTTTTACAACAGCGAATGTTAGCCTCTGCTGTATCAATACAACTAGCGCCTTGTGCACAACATGTTCGAGCAAGTTCTAGATAAGACGTGCATATTTTCATGCAGGTATGTAAATATTTCGCGTATATTTTAAATGTCTTTATCATCAACATATTGTCCTTAAATCTTTTAGGAAAAAGAAAAACATGGCTTAATACAGAATACCACTAACAAATCTTAAAGCAGCGAAATTTTATGACATTTTTGGTCAGGAGAATAAAAAAAACCAAGTAAAGGACAACATATGTATGTATGAATTACAAATAGCGGGTAAATATTTTTATTTTATTGCAGGTAATTAGTTTAGTTTTAGGACAGCTTCACACTTTTAGTATTTAAACAAAATGATTAGTAGCCTTGACCATCATTCTTAGTTGAGTTCAAAAACCAGCAAGGACAATTCTCACACTACTCTACACTAAAATATTATGGAACCCACGCTCAGATATAACCTCTTCATGTATCGCGAAGAACTAAAGCGTTCGGCATCGAATGAAACAACTATAAATAAAGCAAAGCTAACACTTACAAAGGCTATGATTGCAGAAAGTATGAATAATCTTATATACTGTACTGCCGATGATTTGCGAGCACTTTCTTGGCATTCGAAATTTAAAAAGAAGCTGAAAAAAGAATTGAAACGCTTAAAGAATGACATTAAAAAAGAGAAAACAGATACTTCAAGTACGCATGAGAATGAACCTGAAGATGACAAGAGCAATGAGGTTGAACCACAAGATTGTTTAAAAATTTTATAGTTTTAAAGAAATTTTTAAATAATTTTTATTGTATTTGTAGTGTAGAAATAATGATTTAAGATTTCTGTTTCAGAAATTTCTAAATAATTTGAGAAATTGTGAATGAATATATGAAATAAATTTTAAAAATTTTGAAATAAATAAAAACTATAATTTTACTGGAAATTTTTGGTTTTATTTTGGGATTTTTTTTTAAAAAAATATAAAAGATTAGATTTTAAAACGTTAAAAAATTCGAATCTTCTCAAATTTTAAAGAAGATATGTTCCCAATTGGAAGCTAAATGATTTCGATATGCATGAAATTAATAAATTTGTTTTGATGCTCCAAAAATGTGTACTGAATTGGTTTATAACTTGTTTTCTACTAAACAGATTTTAAAGATTTTTAATAGTAAACTACTTATGACATTGATAAACATTCTACATGAATGTCTTTAATATCAGTTATGTATTTTGGACGCGAGCGTGTTTTACACACACCAACAGAAGGACATTTATAGCAAAGTCAACATAGAAGTTTTTAAAAATCAAGAATACATTAAGGGACCTTAGATGTATGTTTCTTTGTTACAAATTTAGTAAAAAAATTAGTTTTTTCCATTAGATTTTATGGAATCCGTTAAAATTGTAGGAATGTACCAAAATTTTATCATGAATAGCCATGACAACTTTTATGCAAAAATTCTTTAAATCAACTTAAGTATAAAAGCAATGATTACACAGGTCAACAGCAAAAAAAGGCTTGAATAACCACTATATAGAAATTGTAAATTGTATGTGGTTACAAGCGTGTACTTTGAGTGGAAATTTTGCATGTGTTTTGTTATTGTAACAATAAAAAATGTAAGCACACACAATTTTGTGAAAATGAGCCAATTCACATAATTGTGAATAAATTCGAAAAGAATCCATCGATTTTTATGATCAATATGTCATTTTGTTGCAAGTACTGTGGCTTTGTGATAGAGCTATAAATCTGAAGAATTTTTGCCGTTTCGATTTTTCATGATTTTTTTAAAACAAAAAAATTAGCTATTTTCACGTAAAAAATATATTTTTTGCTTTAATTTGTTATTATAACTTCAAAACTACTGAGCCGATTGAAACACAATATATATACGAAAATTTGTACATAGCATGGGGAAAATGTTTTTAAAATTCAATCAATCGAAAGAAGAACATTAACTACTGAATTTTATGTATATCAAACAAAAAAACTAAAACTTTGAGAAAATGAGCGAATTCACTTAATTGTGAATAAATTCGAAAAAAATCCATCCATTTTTATGACCAATATCTCATTTTGTTGCTATTGCATGTGGCTTTGCGATAAAATAATAAATCTCAACAATTTCTGCCGTTTTCGATTTTTCGTGATATTTCAAAACAAAAAAATTAGCTATTTTCACGTAAAAAATATATTTTTTGCTTAAATTTGTTATTATTACTCCGAAACTACTGAACCGATTCAAACGCAATATATATGTGAAAAATTGTACATAGCATGGGGAAAATATTTTCGAAATTCAATCAATCGAAAGAAGAACAGTAACTACTCAATTTCATGTATATCAAACATAAAACTAAAATTTTGTGAAAATTAGCAAATTCACTTAATTGTGAATAAATTCAAAAAGAATCCATCGATTTTTATGACCGATAACTCATTTTGTTGCTCTTACACGAGGCTTTGCGATTAAGCAATAAATCTGAAGAATTTCTGACGTTTTCGATTTTTCATGATTTTTTTAAAACAAAAAATATTGCTATTTTCAAGTAAAAAATATATTTTTTGCTTCAATTTGTTATTATAACTTCAAAACTACTGAGCCGATTGAGACGCAATATACAAACGGATTAAAGGCTATGCAAATTTAAATTTTCGTAAGTTTATTTTAATAATATCGGAGTAACCGTTTTTGAGTTATCATTAATTATGTGGAGTAATGTCTAAAAAAATTCACAATTTTACTTAAAATTTTTTTTTTAAAAAACCTCTCCATAGAATTTAAAATTTGGACCATATTTGTACTACTAGATCCACAGTACAACAAAATTGTGTAGGGGCTTAAAAACCCTCTACAGTTTTACGATTTTGTTGTCATGTGTTATAAATGCCTAATCGTAAATTATTAAAGCTTTTGCAAAACAAATTTGGACATTTTTACGCTAATAATTCTGTGTAAAAATCAGTTTTAATATAAAAAAAATAAAAAATAAAATACTTGTGCCTAAAATCATTTATGAAACACGTTTATTAAAAGCATTTGTTTGCTCAGGGTTCATAATTGTAAGCTAATAATTTTCAAAATGTCAAATTACACACCACAATTATTTTGGCCTTTTAAGAAAAAACAACAGCAAAATCCAACAAATTGCAATGTAAAATAAGTATAAATTAAAAAATTACTTTCAAAATAATGAACACAAAATATTGAAGAAAAAAAACCGAAATAAAAATCAAATAAATGACAACGACTTAAAGCATTTGAACGTTACTTTTAAAATGTAGGAGTGGAAATTCCTGTTCTTCAAAAAGATTATTTTCAAATGCCTTTAGACACAAACTAATACACACACACACACTTAAACATTCATTCACTCACTCACTCTCATACATACAAATAGACCGGCCAGGTAACTGAAACGTCATGCCAGTCAGTCAACAGAAAATAGCAACAACTAGGCGAAAATTTATAACGCTTACAGTAAGGCCTACTTGAAAATTTGCAACAAAAAAAAAAAAAAAAAACAAATAAAAAAATAACCCAAGAACAACTAACGACTAAAAATTTAAAACAAAAAACGTTAACTTACCTTTACTTAGATGTAAGTAGTTGTTGTTATTGCTGCTGCTAACAAAAACTGTTTAAGCCAAGATTTTTCTCTTAAGACCAACAGCAAAAACAAAATCCACAGTATATTATGTATATAGCGAATGTAGCTAGAAGGAAAAAAAGACAACATTAAAATACTACTTATATATATAAAATAAACTTTAACAAACAAAAAATGTACATTAATGCTAGAAAAGAAAAAAACGTTTTAAATGTTAAATGCAATTGTATGGGTATAAAACCACAAGTACTACTACTAACTAACTACACCATTTCCCAAAGTAAGTTTCGAAAGCATTTTACATTACGCAAAGATTATGGAAAAACAATGTATAGTATTTAATTCGGTTAAGCCCGACCTTATAATACCCTAAACTGAGAAAATGAGCAAAAACATTTTGCTTTTAAAATTTCAATAATTTATTTTGGAAGTTATGGGAGTTTTGGACAAAACTGAATGCAAACGCAACCAGAGCACTGATAGAGATGAATAGAAATAATCTCAGGATTCTAGTAGGACTTCAAAAGTAAATGGGATAACGACACACTGGATTTCTGTAGGGTGTGTGGGGATGAAGAGGAGCTAGAGACAATTAAACATATCATATGCAACTGACCTAGGTTACAGGGTCTTAGATTTAAATGGCTAGGAAACAGATTTCTGGACGAACTCAGTAATGTTGCTGTCTGTGAACTGAGTAACATACTGGGTTTCATTAGAGGAATACGGTAGCTATTTAAGGGACGGCGATTCCGAACACGCAATAAAATATTTCTTTCTTTTACTAGGTGGTTTTGGACTCTTCTTCGCAATCTCTCTTTACTGTCTATATACATCTACTGAAGGGAATCACAATGGACCTAATGGTCTGCGAGTGGAAGTGCAGATAGTGTACACCCCTTACTAACCTAATCTATGGGAGCTATATGACCAATTGCGGACCGTTCGCCATGAGATTAAGTCACGCAATTTTAAAGAGTTTTATGCTCTCCTTAAAGTCATTTGTGAAAGTGAGCCTTGAATGGCAGCTTTGACCAATTATGGACCGCGTGATTTATTTCTATATGAAAGTTATTTGTGTTAAATTTTTTCAGGATGCCAACATTTTTAAGAGTTTCAAGCTCGTTAAAGTAATTTTCGAAAGTGGGATTTATCAATATCGTAATTTAGCATAGTAATTACTAATCGATCCGCGTAAAATTTTAGGTGTGATTAATTTGTGGACAAATTTGTGGTGTATAAATCAAGCATTTATGGCCAATAAAGTGTTAATTCGAGAGGACATTTGCGTGGGGGCTAGTAGACAGATTTTTACCAATTTCAATAGCCTTCGTCCTTGAGTCGACAATATATCGAAATATCTTCAAAATTATGACATGTACATGACTAAATCGGCTAGAATGTGATTCTGAGTCGATCGGTATACTTTAAGATAAGTGTTAGATTAATTTTTTTGGGCGTACCAAACATCAGCACAAAAACTCACAATTTGGTTCAAGATTTTAATTTTTCAAAGACTACAAATTTATCAATGTGTTTAAACTAAACATTCGCATTTCAAACTAAAGTCCTTTCTATCTTTAAATTTAAATAAAACACAGAGTATGTGAGAAATCATCGAAATTTGTTATTCGTTTGAAAGCTCTGGTGATGCCATAATGAATGGAAGATAACATCGTGCTAATCGCGCATCCAAAATGTCCTATTTTCCATGACTCTGGCGCATAAAGCAGGCTGAATTTGACCGATGGCATGGGTAATGTTGGCTTTGAGGGACGTTGTGGTTTGTGGCTTATTTCCTTAAACCTGCGAATTAAGAAAACCCCACAAGAAAAAATGTTTTATTTTAAATGGGTCAAATCGCACGATATTGGTGGCAAGTTCACATCATCTCCACGTGATATTACCATGCCCTCAAATGGCTTGTGCAGAATGACCAATGGCACGTAGCACTATCCTGTTAAAACCACATGTCGTTGGTGTCCATATCATCCAATTCAAGCCAGGCAGTGACAGTGATGGCCTAGCCAACGTCGTTCTTAGAGAAATATGCCGCTAGCCCAAAAGCCACACCAAAAAGTGATATTTTCGGGAAGCAGTGGACACTCTTTGATCTCATATGGATTGGTATCGTTCCAAATTCGGCAATTTTGTTTGTTGACGTGCCATTTACATGTGTTTTTGACCGCTATATCCGTTAATGATACAAAAAAAAAAAAACACAGAATAAATGACAGCCAATTCGGAAGATACCGCTATCTACTCTAAAAGTTCGGAAGTTCCCTTTTTAATATATATTTATACCCTACACCACCATAGTGGGGAGGGTATATTGGATTTGTGCAGATGTTTGTAACGCCCAAAAATATTAGTCTAACACCCACCTTAAAGTATACCGATCGACTTAGAACCACTTTCTGAGTCGATTAAACGATGTCCGTCCATCCGTCTGGCTGGCTGGTTGTAAACCTTGTGCGCAGAGTACAGGTCGCAATCTTGAAGATATTTCGCTAAAATTTGGTACATATAATTTTTTCTGCCCAAGGACCAAGCCTATTGAATCTGGCTGATATCGGTCCATTATTTCACCAAGCCCCCATAAAAATTACATCCCGAAATTGGACTTTATCGGTCATAAATTTTTATTTTGTATAGGTATCTACACAAGTTTTTCTCCAAATAAGTTTTATATATACAGACTTCATGTCAAAAAA
Organism: Calliphora vomitoria; assembly: GCA_942486065.2. Classification (NCBI taxonomy): domain Eukaryota; kingdom Metazoa; phylum Arthropoda; class Insecta; order Diptera; family Calliphoridae; genus Calliphora; species Calliphora vomitoria. The sequence goes on from OW818031.2 coordinate 41,133,366, forward strand.
TTTTATTACGATCGGTCCATAATTAGTCATAGCTCCCTATAATTCCTGCTTCCGATAATCACTTTAACGAGCATAAATCTCTTAAAAATGTTGGTATAGACATAAAATGCAACATAAATAACTTTCATACAGACATTAATTGCACCACTTAATTTCATGGTGATCGGTCCATAATTGGTCATAGCTCCCATATAAGGCCCACTTCCGAAAATCGTTCACGAATATAAATTATTGAAATTTTGAAAGAAAAATGTTTTTGCTCATTTACTTAGTGTAGGGTATTATATGGTCGGGCTTGACCGACCATACTTTTTTACTTGTTAATATATATTTTTAATATATTTTGGTGAGCGTATTTTTTGTGTCAACCAGACAACCGAAAACATAGGATAAACACATAGAACGGATGAAGAGAGAAATGTCAATTAAGAAAATTAAACACAATTACTCTCTTTTCACACATACAGGTGATAAATAACAAAATACATGGCAATACATTATCATCCCAGCCGTTAAGCATGTAGTCAATGTATCCCTTATAGACAGTAATCGTCACAAATATCTTATCACTTGACTGATTCCTATTTATATATTTTGGTCATTTGACACGTATGTGCTCTTTGTAGTGCAGAGATTGGACAATTGGTTACTTTATACATCCCAGGTAATCTAGCGTGAAGACAATTGTCACTTTAGTGTCTCTAAGTAATCTGGAGTGTAGTCACTTTAAACGTGTTGTGTGATAATTCGTTCAAACTGGTTTTATACAAATTGTGTTGATATAATTCTTATACAGTTAATTTTTTTTGCTTAAGTATACTGATATCCCATGTAAGATAGCATGAAGTCAATAGTCACTTTAGTGTCTCTTAGTAACCTGTAGTAAAGTCACTTTAAACATTTATTTTGTAATGCACTTTGGAAACAAGTTATTTTACCCACCAGAAGAAGCAATCGATTGTAGAGTTGTCGAAGAAAGGTTTGTGTACAAGTTATCGATTATTGGACTGCCTACGATATGTCTTTTAGCTGACTATTTGAGGTCAATTAGCATTCGTGCTAACTAGTTATGTAGCTCAAAAAGTTACCAGTTAGGTAGCTAGTAATGTAACTGACGTTATTTAACCAGTATGTGAATCCAATGCGTTGACTACTTAGGACCACCTATTAGACAGTGTCATTGTAGTCAAAAAGGGTCAATTGACCCCTTGCTTAGGACATGCACGTGTTAAAATAACTAGTCACGTAGCTATTGAAGTAACTAGTTCCCACCTTAAATGATGGATAAAATCAGTAGTTCGGGACTGTCTCCTTACTTATATATTGGTGTTCGAAACCGCGGTTTTTCATGGCTGAAAAGCGAAACTGGAAGTCGACAATTATTCCTCGGCTATAGCTTTTTTCTTTTTGAACTATTTTTGGTAGAAAAATTAAAAATGGTTTAACTGAAAAACAAACTAGTTATAATATTATAAATTAGTTTCGATCTAATTGGATAGAAAGAGCTGATCTAATTGGTTTACAATGTTCTATTAGTACTCTAACATTTAATTAACTCTGAAAATACAATTTTCTGAACACACATTTTCATGTAATTTAAGGGATACAAGCGAAAATATTCAATATTCAATGAAGAAAGATTCCTGAACATATTTTAATTTCATAATAATAATTGATGAAGCATCTTATATGCGAGGCAAGGAACCTTCTAATCAATATTTCATATCTCCAGACAAGTAAACTTTAAATTGAGTTATGACTGACAAAAAATATCAAACTAATATCATTTGTCAAACAATTATCATTAAATTCAAAAAATCCAAAGAAGCATTTCGTCTTAATTTCATAACCCATTGTCCATTACTTTCAATATCGTATTATTTTAGTTCTGCGTTGTCGTTTGTATATTCATTTTAACGTTTTAATAATTTTTTAATTATTTTCCTAAAAAAAATTAAAAAATTTATAGGTTTAAAAACTAAAAAAAGCATCTCCAGAAAAATTAAATTTTTTGAGTTATGACGATGTTGCAGCAAATGATCGATATGAGCAAAAAATTTTATAGAATTTTATCAAATGATTTTTGTGTCTATAATATTTCAAAAACAAGTCTAAAACCGAAAATAACCGATTGGTGTTTAATTTTTTAAAACGAAACCACGGTTTTGAATGTTGTCAGTTTTTTGGCTCTAAATTTCAATATTTATAAAACAATTGGAATTGTGTGATTTAAGTATTTTTTGTTTGTTTATTTAATATAAATAAAGATTATTTTCTATTTGTTTAATTTGACCATAATTCTTTGTTTAAACAAAGTGATTCATATAATGTAGGTTATTTTATAAAACCATATTTGCTTTGTATAATTTTATAAACAAAACATTTATTTATAAACTAAAAATACAAAGTCAAGTTTAAAATAATTCATTGCTCTAAATTATTCAAATATACAATCAATATTCGATCACTTGTACAATGTACCTACAGATTGTGAATGTTAAGTAGAGACAACGAAAATATTATAAAATAAAATAAAATCAAAAATGTTCATTCGGTAACATAAAAATTGATTGATATATTTGATTTTTGTTCTTGAAACATTAGGGGGTAAATTTTGTAAAACACTTGACTTTATTTAAAAAAAAAATTTCAATATAAATTATTGAAACATTAAAATATTATATATGAAAAAATTATTAAAGTGAGTTGAAGTGATTCACAAAATAAAGGGGTTGATTTAGCCACTAACGAATTTCTAAGAATGTCATTACAAGGGAGCCAACATAATTTCAAGTTTTGACTTTAGTATAGAGCCCAGGATACAAATCAGTCTACTAAACCCTACTCAAATCTGTGTGGAATTTTCTTTATTCAATCTAAGTATCACTCAAGCGGCAATCAAGTGCAATAGTTTTTATTTCAATATGTAGTCATAAAAAAACTGCTGTTGCACTTGTATAATATTTTTATGGTTTTAAACATAAAATTTTTCGTTCACGAAAATATGAAAGTGTTTTTTTGATTGTTACATAAAAACATAAAATTTCTGTGAAAAATAAAATTTAATGTTTACTTGTAATTATAATTACTGGTGGTATTTGAAACAAACATATTTTTGTAGTGTACATATAAATTTAAAGATCAAAACTTTTACAATTGATAGCGGCCATATTAATGAAGCCACATCTGTGGAATTGACCATCATTTGTTCAGTTTGTTTCGCCAAATCATCATGGATGAATATAGTGTTCAACAACTCGTACAAATGATAAAATTGTTTTATCAAAATGGGTGTTCTGTTCGGCCAACGTTTTCATCAAAATATCATCTTTAGCGATGAAGCCCATTTCTGGATGAATGGGAACGTCAACAAACAAAATTGCCGAATTAGGACGATACCAATCTACAGGAGATCTAAGAGCGTCCGCTGTATTCCGAAAAAGTCACTGTTTAGTGTGGATTTTGGGCTGAGGGCGTCGTCGGTGCATATTTCTTTGAGTACGACAAACAGTGGCACCATTTAAGTTTTTTCGTTCCAAAAATCATAATTTTTAAACCAAATGAGATAATAAAAAAATTTAAAAGGCATATGATAGATAATTGATCAACCTATGAAATGAGTGTTTGAAAACGGTTCTACGCCTTTTAGGTGCCTACTTATGGATTAGCAAAATTTAAATTTGTGAAAAAATCAATTTTATGGGAAGTAAAATAAAATAGTTTTGAAAATTTTTAATTTTTTATGTTTCTCTTTAAAGGTTTTTATAATCTAAAATTGTTCCAGAAAAGATTTACATTTTATTTTTTTTTTTAAATTTTTTGTAAAATATTCCAGAAAAGATTTAAAAAAAAATTAAGTATTTTTAAATTTTTAGTAAAATATTGTAAAAGAAGATATATCTAATGGGTTTTCACGGTTATATGTCATAAATTGCATGCATTTTTGGAACCATGTTTTTTTTCAAAATTTTAACTCTAGCAAAAAATGGGATAAAGCAATAATCAAAGAACTTATAGAACTTATTTTCCTTCAAAGTTGAGAAATATTGAAGAAATGGTTAGTCGGTAAATATCAATTTACCTGGACAAACACAAAGCAAACAGTACAATTTTATTTGTTCTTTTCTTAATAAATAGATCTATCAATAAAATCAAAAAGAATGACGATCCGCTACCTAGTTTTCGAGATACTGTATCTGAAAGCAGACCGAATTACCTAAAAATGGTCTGTTTTTTGAACACTGGAAATCAGTCTACTTTGAACCCGAAAACTGATTGTAATAAGAGAAGCATATTTGAAATTGTTGGACAATTTCCTGTAAATAGGTTAATTCAATATTTTTTACATCATTTGTTCTACAGGGGCCACTGTGCGATGTTGGCACAATGCTATAGATCGATGATTACTAACTTCTTTTGGCCTGTATTGAATGATATGGTATGAACATGTTGGTTCAACAGGATAGCGCTACGAGACACAAAACTCATGCCACATTTGACATTCCGCACGAGCGATTTGGCATGATCATCTCACGTGGAGTTGATGTGAACTCGAGTTCATTCAATTTTACCCAGTTAGACTTTTTCTTGTAGGGTTTTCTTAAGTCGCAGTTCTATGCATAACCCAAGACATCGCCCCAAATTCAATCTAATTTATGCGCCAGAGGCATGGAAAATTTGACATTTCAGATGCGGCATTCATTTGCACTATATTATATTCCATACATAATGGCATCGATAGGTCTTTCAAACGAATGAAAAATGTCGATGATATCTCACACACACTTTGTTTTATTTAAATTTAAATATAGGAAGCGCTTAATGAAAGACCCTTTACTTATATAGAACAATGTATTGTATTTTATTTTCTATGTTGATTTCTAAATATAAATATAACAATTCTCAAAAAGAATTATAATTGTTTGACTTCATGATTTTAGGCTGATACTAATTTCATGTTTTGAATATTAATTAACAAAATCTATTGAATTTTTATCAGATTTTTACTGTATTAAGTGTTTAGAGCGGTAAGTTTCTATTTCTTTAAGCAATTGATATTAAATTGATCATTATCACGAGTTGGGGACTTTCTATATTTAGGTAACGATATGCAGGATTATGAATATTTCTGATTTAATATTATTTTGTAACTAAAAAAAATAATTGTTTTTTTTTTCAAAATATTTTTAATTTTACTGGCAAAATTTGTAATTCAATAATTAACATAAGTCATGTTAATGATATCATTTGAATGTTAACTCCAGAGCTAAAATAATAATTCGGCTCTGGTGTGGAATAAAAAGAGGGAGCAGATATATAATTTGCTGCAGAGTGGCACAAAATAAATATTTAAGTTAATTTTTGTTAAAGTCAACTTTATTCTATTTCAATTCAGTGGATTTTGGAAAACATTTTATTATTCGTCCTTAGTTTGGTTATGAACTAAATCTGATAACTGATGAATTTTAGAATGTTATTGTCTTGCTTAAACTAATAATGAAGTGTGCCATTTAGGTTTTCCAATTTACGTTTACGCAATTTCAACACAAAGAAAACTGATTTGTAACAGCAATCGAATTTCAGTTGAAGTAACCAAACTTTTGTTATAACTCCTAAAATTATGTAGCGACAACTGTAAAATTCGATCACTAAGGCAGAATCATTCGATTGGCAACAAATTCGGTTGCTACTGCGAATCTGTTTTCTCTGTGAATGAAATTAAAACAAAATTTTTATAGTTTTTTATTATTTTTACACAAATTTATTATGTAATTTAAAAAAATCATAAGAGGAACCAAGAATATTCCTTTTAGGTGTTATTTGCATTTTAGTTATCTTCACTTATAGCAATTGATGCATTATGGTTCTTATACTGAAGACAGGAGTTTAAGAGAGGAGCTCAACTAACGTCTGATATTACGGGTACAAATACGTACACACTTATCAAATATTATAAGAAAAAAACTCCAACAATAATACAATAATAATAATAATAATATATAAAATAAATGTTTAAAAGGAAAGAATAAATGTTTTTATTCAATTGGAATTACCAAAAATTTAACCATGCAAGAGTTATATGAACTAATTCCACTATGAATTAATTCAAAACTGAATGAATTATATTGAAATAAAAGCTCAAGATGTTGATATATTGGAAATGGTTTTATGGAATGATTTGCTGAAATTTTTAATTCTAAATAATGATTTTAGTGAATTGAGCTTAAATTGAATTAATAAATTCGAAGCTCTGGAATCCATTTAATTTCACCATTTGTAGAAATCACATAATTTCATAACTAATTATAGCTTTGTGTTCAAACCATAATTGTCTATTGATCCCATATAAATCATATATTCAAAAACAGTTTAAACATGCATGAGTCTGATATAAATGTAGTTATCGAAAATAAGAAAGAATAACGTTCATAATAATAGAAATCACACGACCGAATACATATTTAGTGGATTCAAAAATTATCATATCATATTGTCGTAATGCTACAATAGTTTAAAAATGTTGTTATTGCATTTCATGCAAAAAATTTCCTAAAATAATATTACTCCGTACGCAATGATTATTATGCTGTAGTAACCAACCAGCAGATACCTGCTCAGAGCGCCTGAGAGCTAGATAAGCCGTTGTGAAATATTAGAACATTATGACAATATGATATGATAGCATACTTAGTGAATCCGCTAATCGTAAAATATATCCATAAAATAATGAGTTATTGTTGTATTACTGTGTTTTAACTGAATTTTGGACGACTTAACTCAACCAAAGCAATTATACTACTCGACAGCCAAAAAGGGCTCCTCGTGAAAAACATATTTTTTATATACAATAATTTTGGCACTGTGTTTTTTAGAAGTTTTAGCTCTGGAACATGGAATTTAATTAAAAATGTTAAAAAATTGTTTATGGTTTTAAAATCTACAGATGCTGAGCTCCTAATTAAGTACAATTTTTTTGGTTTAGTATTTAAGGATGTTTGCAGGAATATACAAATAATTGCAAAATTCTAATTGTTCAGTTTATTAAATTTTTATAAATACTGCAGAAATTAAACGACTTTGCGATTAATATTTCGCTGAAAAAAACAACAAAGTAAAAATTTTAACTTTTAGGACCATTTAAACTTGTTGGTACTGAAAGGGTTAAAAATAATTATTATTTAAATATTTCTAATACTAAGCCTTAAATGTGTCAAGAGTTAAAATTAATAATGCAATTAAAAACTATTCACTTTGAAATAACTTTATTTTAATTTCTAATTAGCGACCAGTATTAAGACATATTTAAATCTAAGTAGGATGCCTAAATTTCTGGACTATTTCCTTTCCCTTTTTTCGAAGAAATTGTCTAACATTTTAAAACGTTTTAAAAAAAATGTGTGATTTTGAAAGAGAAATTTTACAAATCAGATTATAGATAAAGAAATTTAAACCAATAATAATATTTTCTCTAAATTTGAATATCCTTAAAAGTTGTAATGTTATGCACCTAATACTTTTTTTAAGAACATAAAATTTCTTAATGACCGAAGCATATACTTAGTATTTAATTTTTTAGCAACTTTAATGCAAAATATTAATCGCAATATTATCTTTGTTATAAAGAGTAATTCATTAAGCTCTTCCTATCTTTAAATTTAAATAAAACAAGTAAGAGAGCTATATTCACCAAATTATACTTAAAAACAAAAATTTTAAATATTTTTAGTTAAACAAAATTATTTTTTTTTTTCAAAATTTAAAAAAAAAAATTTTTTGTTCAAAATTTAAAAAATAATAATTTTTTTTAAAATTGTTTTCAAAAAATTTTTTCGAAATATTTTTTTTTATTTTTTTAAATTTACTAGTGAAAAAAATATTTTGGTAAAAAAAAACCGGTTAAAAAATAATTTTCCCGATTTTCACCCATTGTAGGTCCAAACTACTATAGCCTTATATAGATCGTTGCAATGAACTTTGAAATATATATCATTAGATATCCATATTGTCTATATTAATGACTTAGTAATCTAAATATAGATAAAAAAAATAGGCCAAAAATCGAGGTTGGCCCGGTTTTTTCCTTATACCTAAGCCATTTGTGGGCCGATTTTCTCGATATAGCAACTGAGGCGGAAGAATTGCCGATATATTGATGTATGAATCAAGTTTGTAAGTTATTTGGGGTCTTCAGAAAATTGATTTCAACAGACAGACAGACGGACATGACTTAATCGACTCCATTATCTATAAGGATCCAGAATATATATACTTTATAGGGTCGGTAAATTATATTGCGGAAATTACAAACGGAATGACAAACTTATATATACTCTTCTCACGAAGGTGAAGGGTATAACAAAGGGTATGTGAGATATCATATCATTTTTCTTCGATTTGAAAGTTCTTGTGAATTCTCTGTGCATTTCTTCAGCAAACACATGTGTTTTATTAATTTTTTTCACAAAAAAATTCCAAATTGGGAAAAATTTTAAAAAATTAAAGAAATATATATTTGCTGGAGAAATACACACTTAAATATCGCATATATATACCATTATGGGTGACCCGATAGACTACACGATAGTGTACTGGACTATCAATCTGGGGGTTGCGGGTTCGTTTCCCGCCAGAGACTCTGGGTGCATCTGCAGACAACCAAAAAGGCTTTGCAGTTTGTGTTTATTTAAAAAAAAAAAATGTTTCATTTTTAAACATTTCTCTTTTAAACTGCATCATTTGATTTTTACAATTGAGTGGTGGAAAAATAGGGTTTTTGCCACTAAAATCCCTCTGTGCGCCATTCCGGTCACTCCAATAATTCGGACGATTCTTCAACATTTCGGACAATTTAACATTTTTACCTCTACAATCCGGACAATTGTTTTTACGGAAGAACACTTATTAAATGCAGTTTATACCTCGAATGTTTTGTTATTCACACTTTGAATCACATTTTTCACCATCAGTACTTCAGTTTCGGTTTATTCTCTCTTATGCGTATTTGTCTAATTTCGTACCAAGTGCCATGTTTTTAAATAATAATTGCAAACATAAAATACTAACTTTAACCCCTTGCGTATACTTGATAAATATTTATCATAACAATTAATGACGTTTTTTTGTCAAGACAAAGTTTTCTGAGCAAAAGCACTAACAATTTTGTCATAACGAAGCAATAATACTAATAAATGAAGACTATACCTGATAATTTTTTATCTTAACAACCATTTTGACGTTTATCGTGATACAAATTTATCAGGTATAGACTGGGGTTTAGGGAAAAGTCTGATATTTTATAATGTCTTGATGAGGGAAAAACTCTATATTCAAAAATCAACGATTTGTGACATTTAAAAAAATAAGCAGAAGATAAAACAATTTATTTCGAATACCTATAATGGACCCGGTAACATTTGAATCAAAATAATGTATTAACCAATTTTCATAATACATATAAAACTATGTTTTAAAAAACATAAAAGTTATGAAAAAAACAGAATTAGAGAAAGCATTCTACACAAAATAGTATATTCATGTTTTAATTAACTTAGATCATTTCAAGAATTTTCCGTACTATAGTTCGGGCAACTCGATAATCCGACCGAGTCTAAAACCATAGAGAAAATATATATAGAGCGGAAACTCTCCTGTTAAAGACCTAACTCAGTTGTCAAAAACCTAAGTGGTGAGAATGTATTGGTAAAAAAACTACGTGAAAACAAAAACAACACTCATATGTGTAACTTTTTTGAGTAATTTTTTTGTTTGAGTTTTTTCTAGTTTCCGTTCTATGTATATTTTTTCTATGCCTAAAACCATAGGTGTCCGGATTATCAAATTTACACTGCATTTTCTTTGTCGCACAGTGCCTATCAATAACTGTTTTACTTATAAATATTTCGAACAATTCGAAAGATTTTCAATACTTAACATGGCTCACAATTTTCGGAAATAGTGTAGTTCTTATGGTACCACAATTACAGTGGTGCTAGAAGAAGTCAAAATGCCAATTTTTTTTTAGTTTGTTTATGTATGCTTGTACTTATTTTGTGTCTTTACTTTTTCTAAACACTATGGATGGGGGGTTTGAGCTGTTGCTGCTGCTGCTGCTGCTGCTGTGTGCTTGTGTCTGAGAGTGTCTCTAACTATTTATGCAATATTGTGGCAGTTCTGGCTGTATTGAGTACACCAAGGAAATAATTCCCACGAAACGTGATTTGCGGCAAGATGTTGCTGGCTAGATGCAGCTATTTACTTTAATATTGCTGTTACTGCTGCAGCGTCTTCGTTTGCTGCTGCTGCTTCAAATGTTGTGTTGTGATGTTGATATTTAAGTTTGTTTAGTAGAAGTTTCTGTTGTACACTAAGTTTTCAACACAAAAACAAAAGATATTAAAGGTATTTTTTTTATTTTTTTTAGCTTATTATGTATTTTTATTGTAACTTTATCTATTTCACTGTAGGTATGAATATATATTGTGTTGTGTTGAAAAAAGTTTTTATTGTATTAATTTTTATATTTATTTTTTGTTATACACAAATTGTTGTTGGCAATTGTATTTTTTTTTCTTAATTTTTTGTGTAAAAGCTTGAAGCAAAAAATTTATGTCAACATAAAATTTTAATTATGCCTTAAAAACACTTTATTGTATACAAATTTTGTTGTTTTTATTTTGTTTAAAGATTATAAAATCAATTTTTTTATATAAATCACACTGGACACTTGATATTTTTGGATTAACACGTAATCTTTTTTGTAAATATTTTTTTTTTTTTTGTAAAGTAAACAATTTTCTTATATTTTAGAATTTTTTTTTTTTAATTTATTTTTTTTTTTAAATTTGAGTTATTTTTTCATCATTTCTATTTATATTCTTTTTAAAATCATCACATTTTCTAAGTTGTTTTAATATTTTCTTTATTTTCGTTTGAATTCATTCGTTTTATATAAAATATTTCTAAAAAAATTTCTTTCTAATAGATTTTTTTTTTTTTGTATTAATTTTAGCTGTATTTCTCACGCACTGTTCTATCTTTTTCGAAAAACACAATCTCCATTGTTTTATTTATAAAAATTTAAGGTTTTTTTTTTAATACGTTTGTCCCACAGATGGCAACAAAAGCGCAGCGTTCAGAAAAAGAAAAAAAAAATCACAAACAAAAAACACTGTTAAACCGTTAAATATGAAAAACACATTCGACCGTCTCGACCGTTAACTAACGAATGCTTATGCATTTAGCTCTATCTCCAAGTCTTACCATAATACTTGTTTTGTTAGCTGGTTTGTTTATTTTAGCTGATTGGTGTTAAGCTTGCTGGCCAAAAAAAGCAATAACAATAACACAAGCAACAGCAACAACAAAAATTAAAAACAAGTTCAGCTTTAAAAAAAAGACGGGGTCTCTACAAGAAACGACCATAAAAAGAAACAAAAAGAGTGTGTGAGTGTTTAAATACCATCAAGAGAGAAGAGAGTGTTTTTGTTGACCATATTGCTGAAATGAGTACAATTTTTGTTTGTCTCTCACTAGTCTAACACTAGTTTCTATCTTAAATCTTTTGTTTTGTACTCTCCAAAAAGCCCCCAGAGTTGGCTGGAGAGCCAGTGAGCACAGAAGAGCACAAAAGAAACCAACTATTGCATTTATTTGTATTGTTTTAAGAGCAGATGCTTATGGAATGGATATTATTAATAACATACAACAACAATTTAAAAACAGTTATAATTATTAAAATAAAAACATAGCAACAACAACATAATCATTATGTTATAACTTTTAAATTTGTTTTCTTAAATAGATTTGAAGTCATAATCTTGTCAGTTGATTGTGAAATATTCTAACCAAACAAAAAAAAAAAAAAACCAACAATTTATTTAATTTGCATAATTTTTAATATTTCAACAACAAATTAAATTCTTCTAGACAGAAAAAGATCTATACTTCAAGATAAAGGGTAAATAAATGTTTGTAGCCAAATTTTAAATAATTAATATTAATTATTAAATTTTAAATATTAGTGGAGGAACTAAAGTTTAGAGGACCTGACAGAACGGACCATATTGTTTACATATTTTTTTAATTTATGTTAAATTTGTAATGTTTGAAACTGAACTTAAGCTGCAAAAACAGGGACCGTAAATAACGGTTATCCAGAAAATTTTAAATTAAAAATTCTCTATGTTAGAGTCAACAGAGACCTATATTGTTATATACCAATAGCATCGTATTGACGTGCTCTTTCAGAATCTATGATGATATTACAAAAATGATCTCAACTCCACAGTTAACAGTTATTTTTCAACGTAAAAATAAAAGTTCGCAAGAAACTGTTAAAAAAGTCTTTTAAATAGCCGTCATAAAAAAAACTCATTTGAGGAGTTTTATTTTTTCCGTCAGAAAAAAAAACTCTTTTAGTTTATTTTCTATTTTTCAGTATCTTTCTGTATTGAATCTATCTGATATAATGTGTTTAGTAATTCATTTGTTTAAGAGAAAAAAAAAAAAAACAACAACAATTTGATAATAGGATTAAAAAAATAACAAATTAAAATCCAACTTGATTCGATTTTAATGAAAATTTATTCAATTGCAATGCAAGGTGCTTTACAAATTGTAATGATCTGCCCAGCGGCAAGCTTTAGTTGTCAATTTTCATAAAATGAATTTTATTTTCTGACGGAAAAAATAAAACTCCTAAATTGAGTTTTTTTCTGACGGAAAAAATAGAACTCCTCAAATGAGTTTTTTTTTATGACGGCTATTTAAAAGTCTTCTTTTAACAGTTTCATTTGAATTCTTTTTTTACGATGAATAATAACTGTTTTAGATGGATTTTTATTTTTAAAGTCACAAAATAACTTTTTTGACATCACTTACGGTCCCTGTGCAAAAATAAAAAATTTTATTTAAATGTTTGATTTCAATTTAAGTTCTTTGATTTTCCATTTTATTATTTATTTCTTAATTAATTAAGCCAATACACATTAAAAATTAAATTATGTAGTTTATTGTTTCATTAAACATGAATCGAAAAGTCTCTAACTAAGCTATAAAAAGCTGGTTTAGATTTGAGTGCAATATAACCTACATATATAAAAGAGTAAAATTATTGAGTAACTGACTGATTCAACATTGCACAGTCCCAATGCCAAAAGGTAGAGACATGAAATTTTAATATAACTTCCCCTCTCCCTATATAGAACCACTTGGTAGGTATTTTTTGGAAACCCGAAGGTTTAGGGGGTAAAAACGGGTAAATTCGGTAACTTTATATCTTCTAAACTAATACAAATAGCATAAACATTTAAAAAACTTAAAAAAATTTTTGAAATTCTAATTTTTTAGGGGAGAAAACGAATAAAAACCGTATATAGGTACTTGTTTTGCACCATATGTATATTAAAATATTGTTACGGATATGCAATAGCGATTTGAATTTAACGCTCTGTTACGACTGCCTGCAGCATTCATCATGCTTATAAACAAGTCCATCGGTAGAAGCTTCTACTTATGAACAATGTTGATAGCATGCGGTTATTAGCATTGTTTATAAGTATGGCAACACTAAATGATTTAACTGCTGACATTGACATAGAAAGCTCTAGAATTGGAACATACTAGTTTGTCCGTTAAGATCATTGTAGAAGATTCCCGAAAGATGGCGTGTGTATAAATAGTGGCAGAGGTTGCAGTCGTGAGTTAGTTTATCATAGGCGCTGTTAGAGTTAACATCAACTGTCTTGTACATTTAAGTTTGTACATTAAAAAGTGTGTGTGCATTTCTGCGGATTGACAAACGTGTAAATAGACACTGAGTGACTATTTGAACTGTTGTTGTACATTTTAAATAAATAAATAGTTGTTACAAATTTTAAACTACTAAAACTGCTTTTATTTGCAATCAAAAGTATCCGGCTTATTTAAAGGAAATAATACAACGTTTTAAAAAGGTTAAAACGTAACAATATAAATACATTTTAAATCGTATAAGCAAATTTTTATAACATTTTTAAACATGGTTTTATTTGGAACTCGAGTGCGACAATATAGATTGGACCAAATCAGGTTCAACAGTTTGGTACTTTTTTAAAACACATTTTTTTCTTGAGCACATAAACACAGATTTGAGTCGTTTGTGACATGTCCCGTCACAACTAATTTTCCAAAAATGGAGTATTTTGAAATTTAAAACTTGACGACTGTTAAGGAGGGAAAAGAAAAATTAGTACTTATTCTTCTAAAAGTACTTTTTTAATATAACAAATTATTTCACTTAAGTATATCGAGGGCCTATATACAAAACCCCCTATCTGCAAAAACACAACTTTTCAGGAGACCCAAAAAACGTTTTTTTTTTTGCGTATTATTTGAGTTATTAAAATTCGGTATTCTACAATATTGTTTTAAAGCAACTACTGAATCACAGATATATAATTGGTTTTTAAAATTTTGCATTATTGGGGACTTTATGATATATAGAGCATTTTGTTTCTCCAAAATATTCAATGTGTATGTATGAAAATGATCAGATAGAGGGTTTTGCATTTTTATAAAAATAAATTATTTTGATTTCATTTATACCATCTGTCAGTTTTTAACGTGATTTATTTAAGATAACGGCTAATAAATACAACATAAGATAAAACAAATTAACAATAAACAATATTAAACAAAAAGGTATAGAAAAAAAGGTTGTTTTTTTTTTTTTTGCTTTTTTGGAATTTGATTGGTGTAAATTATCATAAAAATAATGTTATGTCACGACATATCGGTGGTATTATGCTTTTAAATCTTACAAACAAGAATATAGAAATTTTGGTTCAATATGACCTGTATAAGGTTAAATACGAACAGATAGATCAATGTGAATCAAAGTTTAATTTATATTTTACGCTACCATCTGGAAGATATAAAAGAGATCTTAAATTTGACACAGTAGGATCGTTCTTTACTTGTCCTGGTCTAATGGAAGAAAAACGCATAAGTATGCCATCATTGTAATTATTAATGAAATCACAATTGAAACTTTCTACATCAAGCCACTTTTTTACGATCTCATCGTAGATGACAATATAGACCATTTTTTAAGCAAATTCCTGTTTTAACCATTTATTTTTATGCCATGGACATCAATTAATTTTAAAATTTTTATTATTTTTCCTTTAAAATTAAAGAATTTCGAAAGCTTTGTATAATTCTTTGAGACAAATAATAAAGTTCGTCAAGGACAAACAATAAAATAATTAACGATCAATTCAAAAGTTTTTACACTCTCGTGAAAAAATTGCAAATTCCGCTTAAGTTGTTTTGTCCACAGATATTTTCCAAAAACAAAAAGGTAAAATATTTTCATGGTAACTCAATTTAGAATAGGCTTTTTCTATTTTGATAATTGATTCAAAAATGTCAAATTCATGTTCAGCATGCAAAAAATAGTAAAAAACATGTATTGCAAGAAGAAATTATTCCAAAAAAAATATTTCAAAATTAATTATTTGAAAAGATAGAGAAAATTAATTGTGCAAGGGACATTATTACAACTTGCCTTTATGTTCGTAATAGTAAAAAGTAACTTTAAAGCTACCCTTTTCTACTACTTGAAGCCACCTTGTAATAATGGCCCTAAGATAGAGAAATAACAAAAATGCAAATAAAACAGCAAAAAAAATATGTTTGTTATAAAATTCATACGATCAAAAAGTCATTTTCGTGAAAATCAAAGACAGAAAGTTTTAGGCCCTTGATATACAAAATATTTAGCTGATGTTTATGGTTCTGTGTAAAAAAAAGAATCAGGGCTTAATGGTATTATGGTACCAGAGATAGAGAGCAACTTTTTGAATTTTCTATAATATTGAACATAGAATCAGGAAATGTTTCTGACATTTCCATCTTAGGGAAGAGGGAAAAAGGTACATTTTTATTATATTAAATGATTTAACTTAAATACATACATAATAGTTGGCTGGCTGAGTGAAGTCATAATAAAGGATAGGGCGCTTAAAAGTACTAAGACATAAAAAGAGAGAACTAATAATACTTTTTCATGAATTTTCTATGATCAGGAAATTCAACACACATGATCCTGACTGAGTTAGGTTCTGCAATAAAAGGACTTACAGGTACTTCTTGAAAATTTTATAATAATGCACCTAGAAACATGAAATTAATCATAATGGTTCTGAATGAATGATAACTCAAAAATCATGAAATAAGTGATACATTTCTTCGTCTTAATTGTACTTTTAGAATTTTGTATAATAATGCACCTAGAAATATTTGGCTTCCCATATTCTAAGTAATTCCTAATAATAGTATGTTAGATATATGATATTTACAGTAGACCTTAACGCCCTTGGCAGGGTAGAAAAAACATTCCAATTTGCCAAATTAATTTTCAGTAATATTCTTTGAATTATTACAGAGTAATTATAATAAATGAACTTAAGCCAGATTAAAATTTACTTTTAAAATATGTAGATTAATCTTTACATGGTTCACAAAGATATTAAAATCTATTTGTGTAAATCTGAGTATAGTAATGGAAAATTGATAAGTAAACTGATTTTAATTAGGGTGTAGGAGGGAGTAAACCCGAACAAGCTCGAATTGATACTTTTTAGCAGAAGTATATATAGTGAAAATATCGAATTTTGTACTAACGCTTGAACGCTAAAAAGAAAATCATTTTTGCACCGAATCATTATTTGTGATGAAAACGCATCCATTACGATAACCCGAAGCGTAAGAGATCGTACGTAAAGCCCAGCCAACTAGCCGAATCGACAACAAAGCCAAATATCCATGGCGCTAAGGTAATGCTCTGTATTTGGTGGGACCAAAAGGGTCCTATCTATTATAAGCTGCTGAAATCTGACCAGAACATCACAGGGAAACTGTACGGCACATAACTGATTCATGTAAAGCGAGCATTGGCCGAAAAACGCCCAGGATATGCGGCCAGACATGAAACCGTAATATCCCATCAAGACAACGCTAGGGCACATGTTTCAATACCTGTTAAAAACTATTTAGAAATACGTGTTTGGCCCGTCCGACTGCTATTGGCTTGTTTCGTCCATGGGCTCAAAAGATGAGCAGTTCTTTTGGCTCGGAATCTATATGTTGCCATAAAGATGGGGAAAGTTTATAGATAACAATGGCCAATACTATGAATAAATTTATATTGTACAAATGTTTCAAAATAAAAGCTAAGATTTGAAAAAATCTTGCAGTTATAAGTAATACAGCCAATATATAATTTATAACCTTGCCATTCATGCTGTAGGATATAAAAATATGGCCTATGGCATACGAGTGAACTCGCTTTTTGGCGAAAAACCAAGACAAACTTATCAGTACCATACATCAGTAAAGCATACAAAGGAGATTTCAGGAATTTTTTTAAAGAAATACTGTTTGTAATTATATGATTTTATGTTTTAACATGACGAGAACTAAAGTGTTGTCAAATATTATGCAATTCTCAACTTTTTGTCTCGTAAAATTTAAAATTTAATGTTTAATTTTATTAAAATATTTGCAAAAAAAATCATTGCTAATTTCTAGTAATCAATTTCCGAAAACCAATTATGGAAATGAGTTTTATTACTTAGTTTTTTTTTTGCGTTTATTTAAATTGAAATAATTTAATATCGAAAGCATTTCAATTATTTGAGTCGCAACAATAAAATATTTATTGTATTTTTTTATTTTTTTTTTTAATTTTGATGAGAATGCAAGAGGAAATATAAATATTCAAATAAAAATCTCGCAGAAAAACCAAATAACAATGACCATATTTATTAACGGCAATCGCATGCAAATATTTTTTTTGCAGTTTTTTTTGTGTATTTTTTTTTCAAAGTAAAAGTAGGCCAAAAATGCTATAGAAATTATTTCCTTAACGTCAGACGCGAACGAACAGACAAATAAGATAAATACAATTTTTTTTTTTATAAGAAAAAAAAAATAAATATGTATAAAAATAAATAAATAACAAATGCTACACGACAATGTAAACCACATCTTCATAATTATCATTAGTTAAAGTAACAGCAACAACAACAACAACATTGATAGATCAAACAAACATCAGACATTATTCTTTTTAAACAAAATTGTCAATTGTTCAAAATGGTAATAAATATTTAAACAACAAATCAGATCATATCAAGCCAAACCAAACGAAACCAAACTGAACTGAACTGAACCAACAAACCAAGTAACAACAACAGCTGCTGATCTTGTTGTAGTTGTTTTTTTTTAGTACTACTACCGCTGCGTTTCTTCTAATAGTTATTGTAGTTGTTGTTGCTGTTGATGTTGCTTAGTGGTTCCAGCCATACAAATGCCGGCTCTCTAGTTATAAAAATACTTATTTAACCAAACTAAACTAAACCAAAGTGTAACTACCAGTACGTATCAATGGCATTAACTTACCATGCCATTTTTAAATGCAAAAATACCAAATAATAAAAATAGAAAAACTCAGATTTTAAAGGAATGTATTGGCAAGAATTTTCTATTTTTGCTTATAATTTGGAAATTTTTTAATCAATAATAATAATGTTAACACTGCTATCAGTCTGAAATGACCACGTTTCATCTATTTTAAGATCTTTAAAGTCCGCGATTTAACCCTAATTTCACCCTTGTGTGGAAAACCACACAAAATGTATTCATTGTTATCAGTTTGAAATGACCACGTTTCATTTATTTTAAGATCTTTAAAGTCCGTGATTTAACCCTAATTTCACCCTTGTGTGGAAAACCACACAAAATGTATTCATTGTTATCAGTCTGAAATGACCACGTTTCATCTATTTTAAGATCTTTAAAGTCCGCGATTTAACCCTAATTTCACCCTTGTGTGGAAAACCACACAAAATGTATTCATTGTTATCAGTCTGAAATGACCACGTTTCATCTATTTTAAGATCTTTAAAGTCCGTGATTTAACCCTAATTTCACCCTTGTGTGGAAAACCGCACAAAATGTATTCATTGTTATACATTTTTAAAATAATTGATTAGCGATATCTATACAATTTCATAACTTATTCTTCCACGTTTTCTGTGCTAAAGTGAGCAAGCAGATACAAAAATATAAAGACAAATATGTTATTGATGGTAAAACATGATTTTAACTACAAAAACATTTATGGTGCTAGGCACAGTTGTTTACTTAGAAACGTTTATTTTGGAAATGATTCGATATCTCGGGAACTATTAGAGATATTGTTACAAAATTTCAATGGTTGGAGCTGAGGTGTTTTTCAGCTTCCTAGCCCCAATGGAGGCCAGTGTGTAGCCCCTCAAAGTTGGTCACCTCGGATCTAAAATTAAAAAAAAAAAATCGCCAAAAATACATTTACGATCCGAATGAGCTGAAATTTTAAATATAAATAGTCCTTGAGAAGATCTACAAAAAATATGGTTACATGTGTAGTTGAAGAGATATTCAGGTTTACTGATTTATTGTTTTTTAATTTTGCTCGATCTTTTCATGGTTTTTTAGATATAGCGGGCCTAAGGGGCGTCGAAATTTATTTTTAAAACATCATCTATATTGGCGATACAATTCCAAATGAAATAAAAACAACTTTCTAAAAGTTGGGGCACGTAAAAAGACTCGTATTTTTTACGTTTTTCCCCACAAAAGCACTTATATTTTTCCTTTTGTAGAAAAAAATGTTCTTCGGAACTATATACAATTTTTATACAATACGGAAAAATAACTTAATGCAAAAGCGTTTAAAGTAAAATGTGGCTTACTTAAGTGGACACAATACCCCCCAGATCCATCCAAACTTGGCCAATTTTAATAAAAAAAATTTCAGTTTGAGTAAGAAATTCTAAAAATGCAAAGCACCGATCCTTGAACTAGCTTCATATTTGTATAACCCAATATGTTTCTTAAATAATTACAAGGTTTTTTTACTATCACACGGTAAATAACGTCATTGTAGACACTTTTCTAAAAAAAACTCCGTTTTTGGAACACATTTTCCCCGTTTTAGGAATTTCGTTATTTGAAAATAAAAAATTTCAAAAATTGTAAAACCATTGATTTAAGGACATTTGAGTCTATATTAAGTCCAAATTTTGTCATAATATCTTTAGCCGTTAAAATTTTACATTAATTCAAATTTTATATTTTTCTTCGTGGAAAATCACCATATTATAATTTTTTAGTTTTTTAAGCAAAATATGTCCTTAAAATTTATGAAATAACTTAATTTTAATAAAATATTAATCTTCAAGTCCTTAGATTTTCACAAATAGCAAATACTTATATAAAAAGCCTTTATTTACTCCTCTGAAGTTCCACAAACCTTGCCCCCTTTGACAAATTTGTACGTTTTTTCATATATTTCATAAAAAATGACTTTTTTTAAGTCAGTATGTGTTTAAAGTTACATTTGATATGTAAGTATACACATTTTTCATGAAATATATGAAAAAACGTACAAATTTGTCAAAGGATCGTAAATGTAATTTTGGCGATTTTTTAAAAAATTTGAGACCCGAGGAGACCGACTTTAAGGGGCTACGCACTGGCCCCCATTGCCGCTAGGAAGCTGAACAAATGTAAATCAACTCGAAAACACCTCAGCTCCAACCATTTGTAACAATACCTCTAATAGTTCCCGAGACACCGTGGAATAAATAGAAATATCGTACGTGTGGAAAACAACACACATAGACAAAGTAGGTTTTTTGACGATGACATAAGGGTTAATAGCATATAAACACCAAAATCAAAACAGTTTCTAAATTTATAAACCTGGACACAAAGAGTTGCATTAACAGCGTTCTGTTTAAATGTTAACATAGTACTGTTATACAATGGAATTCAAAATGGAATCATGTACACATTATTTGATTAAAAGAATCACAAATTATGTAAAAGCAAGCTTATCTTCTGCCCTTTCCAAATGTTAGCATTTAAACAGAATTCTATTAACGCAACTGGTTTTTGTCTAGAGTTATAAACCTTACAAACATACAACGCATAGTCAATTAAAAAGGCATCTTATGGACATACATACATTCATACATTAAACATACATTCATCCGACATTTCTCCCATATATTGCTTCTGGTGGGTAAAATAACTACTTTGCAAAGTGCAGTACAAAATAAACGTTTAAAGTGACTACACTCTAGGTTACTTAGAGACACTAAAGTGACAATTATCTTTACGCTATATTACATGTCAAAGCAAAAAGAAAATAAACTGTATGAGAATTATATCAACACAATTTGTATAAAACGAGTTCTGTACAAAATAAAAGTTTAACGTGACTACATTCTAGATTACTTAGAGACACATAAGTGACAATTGGTATGTATAAAGTAACCAATTGACTTATATCTGCACTACAAAGAGCATACACGTGTCAAATCACCCAAAATATATAAATTGGATGTAGCCAAGTTATCAGACATATAAAAGTGACAATTACTGTCACTAAGGCTTCTTTAACTGCTGGGTTATTTCTGTTAAATATTTAACATGTCTCTGTAAACTCAACAATGTTTTTATCTAGGGCCTTTAATTTCAAATTTATCTTCTCTCACATCTATATATCTATCTCCAGAAATCATTCCTTAACCACTCTGTCCATTTGTGTACCACAAAACAAATTTAGGTTGAATGGCTTCATAGTTTTCATAGTCATATTCTGCTTCTTCGTCTACGTCGTCGATGTTTTCTTAGTTTTCTTAGAGCCATAGAAGTACAACAAAGACAAACAACTAAATAAAGTTGATATTTAGTACAACAATTGTAAGTACAACACTCTCAACAATCTACTATGTACTACCACGGATTGTATGTACCTCTGTTTTGTACCTCGGTACGAGTATTGTAATGATGATCGAATACCAAAAAAAGAACTAAAGAAAAAAAAATAACACTCACACACAAATTTACTTAGGCAAAGATGTAGATGAAGACGCCGATGATGGTGATGATGATGATGGTAACAAAAAGCCCTAAAACAGTTGCATAAAACTAAATTAACGTTAAGTTAAATGACAGCCACAAGAAGGCATTCAACATCATCAGTAGGCAACCTCATCGACAATAATAATAACAACAACAACATTAACAACAAACAGCATGATCAGCAGCAGCAAAGAAACCACAGAAACGGTAGAAAACGTAAGCGATATATTTTTTGTTGTTTGGGTTAAAATTTTGTTAGTATTTTGTTGGTAAATATAAAGTTGCCAGAATGTTAAGGGGATTTTTAGAGCATTTTTTGGTAAAATTCAAAGTAAATTTCTTTAAAAAAATTTGTTCTTTTGATAATTTGACAAATTTATTTTGAGTTTTATAAAAACAAAACCCCGTTTATTTCAAAAATATTATTTTAAAAATATTGACAAGAATTTTTTTATCCTTCCTGGAATATTTTACAAATAATTGAAAAATATGTAAATTAAAAGAAATGTTTAAATCTTTTCTGTTAAATCATAAAAGCCTTAAAAAAGAAACATAAAAAAATCCAAAATTTTAAAAAATATTTTATTTTACTTGATTTTTTCACAAATTTCAACTTTGCTAACCCATAAGTAGGCACCTAGAAGGCGTAGAACCTTTTTCAAACACTCATTTTATAGGTTGATCAATTATCTATCACATGCTTTCTAAATTTTTTGATTATCTCATTTGGTTCAAAAGTTATGATTTTTGCAAAGAAAAAACTCAAATGTCGCCACTGTGCGACGGAATAAAAAGTACTTAATATAAAATTTTGTGCTGGTTGACACACGTCAACTTTGCGTGCGTAAGCCTTCAGTGTGTTGATGAGAGCGGTTAGAATATTGGAAAGATTTTCCTCTTTTTCTTCCTCTCTCCTCCATAAACTGAAGATTTGCTCAAGTTAACTTGACGTGTGCGAACCAGTTCTTTATAATTTGTAATAATTTTAGATTTGTACATGTACTTCTCAAAAAAGTACCAAAAAAAGAAAAATGTCTTCAAGAATTTTTTCTATAAAAATATCTTTAGAAAAATTAGTTTACAAAAAAAAAGTACCTTATCTAATAAGTACCAAATACTGTTTCATAATTTGTACAATATAATAAGAAAAGGTACTTAATACTATACAGTACTAAACTAAAGCAAATCAATTAAATCATTTTATTTTTTAAACATCAACTAGAAAGTACTCTGGTACTTATTATGGCATTTTCTCCATAAAAAAGTATTAATTTTTTTTATATAAATAAATTTTAAAATTAAAGTACCACAAAGATAATTAATTTATTTTAGGTGCAAAGACCGGCATTTTTTGGAACATATTTCCAATTAGAATTGTTACCCACAATTAGAATTGTTACACAGACCACCCAACCTAATTGGTTTCTCTCTTAGCTCTATCTACAATCCACAATTTAAAATTGTCAATATCATTTGAAATTTTTCTCAATTTTAATGAAAAATGGTGTGATGAAAAAATAATCGATTTGTTCAATAAATGACTAAAGTAGTTTTTTTAAACATCTGGATAAGATGGAATAAATTATTGCGAGAGATATGGCCTAATTTGTGCCTGAATTACTGTCCCACTTACGAATTCCAATCCAGAACACTTATGCCAATAACAACACTTATGCCACAACATTTTGTAACAAAAACTAATTTTTAAAATTTTTGAAATTTTTTTGCTTTCCACATAAATATCACTTTGGCGACGTAATTTAAAAAGTAAACATGTTAAGTTTGGGCTAAGGTGGAGCAACTGTCACTCTTAACAATGTTAATATACCTCAGTCCGATTATGTTACACACCTTGGTATTCACTTGAATGTATGTCTTATTTGGCGTCGTCATATAGAAACCTAGAGACTTCACATGAAGTTAAAAGCCTCTACCCTTCATCTACACAAATGAAGCCTTCACTATAAAGTCATCCTGCAGAAAAACGTTTTAAAACCAATTTGAACATATGGAATCAAATTATGGGAAACGGTATGTAATGCCAGTATTGATCTTACACAGAGGGCCCAATCGAAAATTCTTAGGACCATGACGGGTGCACCATGGTACATAAGAAATGAAAAAATTCAGATGGGCTTGGGAGGGAAGGATGAGTTTAATAAAGTCCGTAATAAATATATACTGAAACTACAATGCCACCCGAATCCGCTAGCTTGACTTCTCGCACAGAACCAAACCAGATCAAGGTGATAGAGCCGATCTACCACTCCACTAAGATGAGGTAAAATTCCTCAAAAAATGCTCTCGTTAGAGACCAATCAGTTTTATTTATAATAATAAATAAAATAAAAAATTCCGCCAAAATCCCGTCAAAATCTCACACTATGCACTGGTCGGATCAGTCTTAATGTTCTGAGAAAGATGATCAAGCAGGACAATGGTGATACCAGCATGAGCATAATTATGACCCTAAAAGTCTGGAGATACACAGTGGGGCAGAATCAAATATTTTTGGAAATAAATCTGGAATTTCTAAACGGCTGGTCCGATCAAGATAAAATTTGACGAGGGCGTAGCCAAGGAGTATTCGAGTTTAAGTTATTAAAATGGGCCCTACAAATGATACAGGGGCAGCGATATGGGGGCTAAAAATATGGTACCTTCGACATGTAAAATGTTTAAACACGAGCCATTTTTTCCCATCCTATTTCAAAGCATTTTATATTATTGGAAAGCGCTCGGTTAGGTCTTGAAAAAACATGCTTACGTATGCTATTTATTTCTTGTAATTTCCTAATTATAGGAATTTAAAAATTGAAATACAAAAATTTTATCACTTTCTAAAAAATAAAGGGCGTACTTTTAGACCAAAAGGACTCAAATTATGTTAGTTAGTTACACAACTAAATTACCAATAATATACTAAAGAACTCAGAGCAATATCGATTACGGTTCCAAAAGTAAACGATTTTCAATTAAAAAATTCAAAAATATTAGATTTTTGCTGTTTTTTGGACGAAAAGGTGACTTAACTCTTTTTTTATTAAAAAAAAACTTTCTTTAAGAATATATAACAGTTTTATGTTTTTCTGTACGGTATTTTTACGAAGAATATTTTGGTATAGAAAACATGTCCTATTTTTTGAATATGTGGCCCTACGCCCTTCGGAATTTGACCTATTTTTTAATCAAAATTTCAAAGCTCCTTTGCAAACTTTAATGTGTTTTCTATTTATTCCCAAAGTATTTTCCCAGTCACGAAGGAAATGTGGACCCTATGGGTAAAATTGTAAAAAATACCATTTTTAGGATTTTCGCTCCAATTTTAAAGAATTGCGGGATTCCCTCGACCTTTTGAATAGTGTTTTTACACTTTGTTATTTAGAATGAGAAGTTTAAAAAACGTTGAAAATTTCATTGAGTTTTGTCAATAAATAAAGATTTTATTACATACTACATATTTATTGGGTCAATTCACAATGTCTGTTATCACGTCATATTGTCATAATGTCCTAATTTTTCACAATGATTTAAAAATGTTGTTTTTGCCGTTCTAGCAAAAAATGTCCTAAAATAATACTACTCTGTATGCTATGTTTAATGTGTTATCGTAACCAACAAGCAGAGATCTGCGACGAACGCCTAAGAGTCGGTTAAGCGGAGCAGCCGATTCGTGAAATATTAGGATATTATGACAATATGACATGATAAGAGACCATGTGAATTGACCAATTGAGTTTCTAAAACTAAAATTTGTATCAAAATTTCAATACGATTGCAAATATTAGGAACAATTTGATCCGCATTTATTCCGAACTAACTTTTTTTGTTTAGGCAAGTTAATTGTTGGTTTCTTACAAAAATATTTATTATATTCCAAAATATATCACTTTAAAACTATGTCCTTCAAAAATATTGCACTTTTTCACTGTGAGATAGCCATAAGAATACTCTCCTAAAGGAGGTACATTTTCCCTGAATAGTCCCAGATCTAGTTAAGACGATATTATGGTAGTTATGGGATTTACATTAAAACCTCGAAGTCTTAGCATTTGGATCTTGTAGAGAGAAAGTTCCTAATGTTTTTAGTAAAAACGCTGGACAAAGGAATATTTCAGTAAATGAATACATACAATCTATGTCAACTGCTCTCTTAAATTGTGGATCACACAAGTAAGGAAAGTACTAGTTCTGACAAATCCCATCTCCCTACCTCTACATTATCATTTATTGCGAAAAAGTAATACGAAAAAAATCTGGCCATACACAAAACTGATTATTTATGTCGAAAAAAGATATTATTTTTATTGTATTGAAAGCCACTAAAATTTATGCTTGAGAGAACTTTAACATCATGATCTCTCAAATACTCGAACTCACACACACAAAAATCATCATTCGCTATTTGAAGGTACAATAAAATAAAATAAAATAAAATAAAACTTTAAAGTACAACAACAAAAGCAACAAAGAAAGATACATATAAAATGGAAATACAAAAGCTGAGACATAAAATACGGTAGAAGACATCATCAACCACTAAATATTGGCCAAATCAACAAATGATGGCAGCTGCTGCTGTTGTTGGTTGCATGCAATTGTTGTGTGTATTTATAATAACGTATGAATGAATGAATGTTAGTTGTTGTATGCTAATAAATAAATAAATGAGTGAACAAACGAATGACTGAAGAATAAATGGTTGAATGAATGAATGAATAAAAAGACAGAAGGACAGAAGACACAACAAAAAAACCACACTGATGGCTGGATGAATGTTTGTATGACTGAACGGTTAGACGAATGGTTCATATTGAATGATTAACTGAAAAGTCAAAAAGTTAAAGAAAAAGTGTTAAGTGCTCGTTTGTTATAAAGAATTTTTGTGGTGTGAAAAACAAAGTTTCAAGTATGGCAAAGAGTATAAATACACTATACATTTAAAAGAGAAAACGAGCAAATGAATGATAATAAGAATTTCAGTATTTTTATTCTTACATTCATTTAAATTTGATATAGTAACTAAATATGACTTTAAATGAATATTTTATTTAAAAAAAAGAACTGTATACTTGTTTCATTCAATATTTTATTAAAAATCAATTGAGGAAGGTAACTAGAGCAAATCATGATATTATCAAATAAATAAATCTAAATGTAGACATCCAACTATCAGTGACTTTGAACTAGTTACTTATTAATACTCCAAAAATAATAAATTTATCATCATTGATCAGTGGCTAGAACAGGCGCGGATCCAGCAATCGATTTTGGGGGTAATAGGGGTTTAATTTTTATTTTGTTTCCAAAGTAGCAATTACTATTTATACCTGTTTTGAATTCAATATTGTTTATATCTGCCAATACTATATACCATTTTAAGTTCAAAAGAATTTCAAAATTATTTCTGAATTTAATATCATGTTATCTTAAACTTGAATATATTGCCATTTATTTGAGACCATGATTGCGTTGTAAACTAAAGATATACAGATATTTTGATAGGGTACGAAGTGACCACTTCAAATATATTTATCTCTTAAAACTCACTAAATGTGTGTGTTGAATAAACATAAATTACTGGATTCTATTTTAAGAACGGCGATATTAAATTTTTCATTTCAATGAGTAAGTTAAAGCCCTAGTAGGCGGGGGATAAGTGAAATAATGAACCGAAAATTACTACAGATTTCGTCCTGGTTTTAAAATAATGACATGCGCCAAATAATAATTTATTATGTATTTTCAATACTACGATATGTATTTTGACCATAAGTTTTGCATGGACAACCAACCAACAGATGGACAGACTGAATTATTGGTCTACTAGCTGACCCGGTGCGCTTCGCCACCCCAATTGGATGAAAGGAATAGTACTATTAAGTCTCCCTTTGTGAATTAATGCTAATGCAGGATAACATGCCTCTAGTTTCATGTTTATTGAATCATTGTATTGTGGCTTCTACCTCATTCGAAACGTATTATTATAATAAAAAAGGATCATTTAGACCCACATTTTGTATACCCACTCAGCATCATGATTCTGGGTCCATTATTATAGAAAATGCTAAAGAAAGGTACCACTAAAGTCACCTTTTGTGAATTCTAACTCATTCCGAATCATGTGTGCCTAATTTAGAATTTTTAGGTTTAATTTTATAAAATAGTCAAAAAGTATTATTAGTTGGAAAAAAGTACCTGTGAGTCTCTTTTTTAGATTCTTACTCGGTCAGGATCATATACCATTCGAAGAACGAAAAAATACTAATTATTTTTGTACCATTAGAGGAAAAAGTACCAATTATCCACACTTGAACCACCGTCAAGTTTTAAATCAAAATAATTTACTTATTCTAAGTTCAATATATTAGAAAATTCAAAAAGTAATATTAAATACGAAAAAATACTTATTAGTTTGATTTAGCTCACAATTTTTGGTATCATAATACAATTGAGCACCCTATTCTTGATAATTTCTTTACTAAGAAGCATATTAGCCTACTATAATGTATATAAGCTAACTAAGTACCAATTTTCCTTTATCCTCTTGAACACCCGTTAAGTTTGAATTTTAAATTTGTATAGCATTTCCTATATTATCAACTGATTTGGTTTCTATAACACTTAATATTTAATAAATTATTACAAAACCGGATCGAAACCGATCGGTTTTCCATTTATTAAAACCGAAACCGCGGTTTTGAAGTTCTTCGGTTTTTTGGAAACTCTACTATAACACGCATACCTAAATGCCAATACAATTTGTATGCAGCATACCGAAATAACGTGCGGCAAGGCTTTGCAAATGGAAAATCCGATTTTGACAGCGCGTTAATAGTGAAGTTAGTTGCAAAACACAATAAATGTAAACACATACATACAAAAGGAGAAACAAATATGCAAGAAACTAATTTTTTAAACTTTAAAATTTTTTTTTTTTATAAAATTTTAGTTTACAAATCACAAAACAAAAATCAGAAACACCAATACTGCAATGTACTTAATTGTTTCAATAATCCGGGTTGTTATATTTATTTTTTTTGATAACCTTGTTTTTATTGTTTGACGTAGCGTTGCCGCTCTTTTTTACGTATGACATTTCAGCGTTAAAGCTAAGCGGAAAAAAACGTTCCGCCTTACGCTTTTATTTAGGTAGATCTGTAAATGTATTTAAAAAGTACTATTATAACAAAGGAAAAGTACCATAAAGTCTCCAATTTAATTTTTATTCACTGAGGAGCATATATTTTATATTTCTAGGTCCATTATTATAGAAAATTCAAAATGTACCATTAGAATAATGAAAAAGCGCCATAATGTTCCCAGTTATAGAATCCTACTCGCTCGAGTCCATATAATATTATGTTCATGTTTCTAGATTTATTATAGAAAATTTAAAAAGTACCATTAGAATGAAGAAAAAGTACCAAGTATTCTCCTTGAATTTTCACTCACTTAGAACAATATGCACTTAATTTGATATTTCTATGTCCATTATTACAGAAAATTCAAAAAGTACCTTTATAATATAGAAAAAGTAGCATAAAGCCCCCACTTGTGGATTCCTAATCGGTCGGGATCATATAAGCTTTATTTCACATTTCTAAGTTCATTGGTGAAGAAAATACAAAAAGTACTATTCGAATATAGAAAAAGTACCATAAAGACTCCCCCTTAAATTCTCACTCACCTAGGATCATATATGCTTAATATTATGTTTCTAGGTCCATTATTATAGAAAATTTAAAAAGTACCATTAGAATAAAGATAAAGTACCATAATGTCCCCACTTGTAAATTTTCTTTCGCATAAGTCTATATAAGCGTTATATCATGCTCATTGGTGAAGAAAATACAAAAAGTACCATTCGAATAAAGAAAAAGTACCAAAAAGTCTCCCCCTAGAATTATCATTCACTTAGGATCATATATGCTTCAATTCATGTTGCTAAGTCCATTATTATATAAAATTCAAAAAAGTACCATTAGAATAAAGAAAAAGTACCATGAAGTGTCCGCTTGAATTTTCACTCACTTATTACCATATACGCATAATTTCGTACTACTATGTCCATTATTACAAAAAAAATCAAAAAGTACCATTTGAATATAGAAAAATTACCAAAAAGCCCCCACTTGTGGTTTCCCACTCATTCGGTTCCATATAAGCTTTATTTCATGTTTCTAGGTTCATTGGTGAAGAAATTACAAAAAGTTCCATTCGAATAAAGAAAAAGTACCAAAAAGTCTACCCTCACTCACTTATTACCATATATGCTTAATTTCATGTTTCTAAGTCCATTATTATAGAAAATACAAAAAGTACTATTAGAATAAAAAAAGGAAAATAAGTACCACTCTAATAAAGCAAAACTGCGATAAAGTCTCCCCCTAAAATTCTCACTCACTTATTACCATACATGCTTAATTTCATGTTTCTAGGCCCATTATTAAAGAAAAGTACTATTAAAAGAACAAAAAAGTACCTATAGTCCAGGTCTCACATTTTGGAACCTAAATATTATCCCCTACTCCTAACTCTAACTTCACTCAGATACATATCAGCTAACTTTAATGTCGATAAGTGAAATAATTTAAAATATTAAAAAAAGTACCATTAGGAAAAAAGTACCAGTTTCCCTTTTCCTCCTTGAACACTCCTCAAGTTTGAAATATAAAAATATTCCATTTTACCAAAATTGTTTATGCTTAAAGTCATGCCTCAAACGATTAAAATCTGTGTTAAAGTGCTCAAGAAAAATAAGTTTAAAAAAAAGTACCAAACTCGGATTTGGACAAATATACAGCCCTATCGTGAATTTCATAAAGACCCGGAATACATATACTTTTGTTGGAATGAGATGAACAAACGGAATGACAACATCGGTATACCCCCGTATTTTTTGGTGGTGGGTATAAAAATGCTTATTTTAATGTATTTAGTTTGGTTAGATTTTGTAATGGAAATTTAGTTTTTGGTAAAAAATTTGTTTAAATTATTTCTAATATTTTATTTCAGATTTTTTTTTTTTTGGGCTGCTTATTTATGTGTTCGTAATTTTAAATTTCGAGGATATTGTTAAGCCTTTTATATCAAAGTCAGACCTCTGTGCTAAAAACTATTAAAAACATAACAAAGAAAAAAATAGATGCGGTAGAAAGCCCAAATTATAATCACCACTTCATCTTCAAAAAGTAAAGGAAAAACTTAAAGATCTGATACTAAAAATCTATCACTTTGTAAAAACAAAAATCTTCTCATGTAAATACAAATAAAATAACAGCAGCCCCCAGACATCGCCATACAACAACACAGTAAATCTTTGTATGTTTGTACAATCACACCTACACCAGCAAATACAAAGAAAAAACGAGCAAGCACAAACATGAAAAGTGTAAACAAAGTAAACAAAGTAAAAGTACAACAAAAAACGCCGTTAATACTGATGTTATTGTAGCAACAAGTGTAATCAAAGAAATACGTACATACATACTTACATATGGAATTTAAAAAATTTAGGTGAAAATAAAAGAAACAATTAGCTTTAAATAGATTTACTGAATGATGGAATGATTTATGAAGAAGTTATATTGCCGATTTTCTGGCTCTTTTTCCGCGTAGTGACTAAAAACTATAAACATTACATTGTATTTTATGAAGGCCCATGTTCTACAAAATGTTCAAAAATGTATTATAAATTTTGATGAGTAAGTAGCCTTTAAATTTGTAACTTTTCAGCACAATAAAAATGGATTTTTATTAATATTGTAGATTATAAACAATATAACAATTTTAAAATAACGCAATTTAATTGAAGTTTTAATAAATTATTCACTTGAAAGCCGTAAAGCAGATTTTTTCCAGTAAAACTTTAATAATTAAGTAAATCATAACAATTTAGACACGGTTGCAATAATAAACTTACATTTTAATACGCACATAATCATCCTTGTAACAATAAAAGCAATGAGGTTAACAACTTAAATTAATAATTATTGCTCTAAGTACAAGTTTTTTATTATTTTGTCTTATATTTCACTTAATCAACATTTTATTTTGTTTATTTTTTATATATTTTTCTTTTGTTTTTTTTAATTTTATTTCAACAATAACTTTAATTTTACCGAACTTATCACACGCGTGCTTATCACTCCGACGATCAGAGACAAACTGTTGTTTGCTTAAGTAAAGAATTTACTGGTTGGTTGTTATCAATGTTAGTTATCGTTGGGTGCAAGCATTAAAAGCAGAGAGTGTTTGTGACTTTACTAAAATGATTAGTAAAGCGAAGACTGTCATTAGCAAAGACATGAACATTTAATTGATAATTTACAAGTTGGAACTGAAAACTAGAGGGCACTACTTGCCATGAGTGGTAAGGGTAAATAAAAAGTAACCCTACCCTAAATATAACCTTATAACCCTTAAAAGCCAGGGGATTAAATAATTTACAAAAAAAGTGTAACCACTAAATATTTGATTTATCCTTCCATTGAACAAATATTAATTTAAATATACATACTTTAGTTTAGAAAATATCTCAATCTATATATATAAAAGAGTAACGTTACTGACTGACTCGCACAGCCCAAACGACTGAAGCTGGAATCATGAAATTTTAACCTCCCTACCCAAAACGATTCGATAAGAAGGGATTTTTGGAAATTCGAAAGTTTAGGGGGTAAAAAGGGCAAAAACGGGTAAATTCGGTTACCTTATATCTACAAAACTAATAAAGATATAAAAAATCTGAAAATTGCATGTTACTCCATTTAAAAAATAAGCTGACAGGTGTCTGGCACCTTTTCCAAATTCGGACTTTTTAGGGGAAAAACAGGGTAAAAACTGTATTTTGGTACTTTTTTGGCACCATATGTATCTTTTAAACTAATAAACATACAAACAAATGTTAAATCATATTCTTTACTTATAAAAAAATAACAAATATAAGTTTGGTACTTTTTGGAAATTCGAACCCTTAAGGGATAAAAATTGGGTTTATTTTTGGTACTTTTTTCATAAACTATGTTTTTCTACAAAATGATATAGACATATAAATATTTTATTTTACGCTCCCACCACGATACAGAAATTTATTTCAATAAAATTTTAACACCGCAATGGGGATAAAAAAAGGGTACCAAAAAGGGGGTAAAAACGGAAAAATACATTTTGTTTAACAATTTTACCCAATTTTGATAAATTTTTAACATTGGTTCCTGGATTCATGCAAAAATTAACTAACAGAGTGCTATTTGGAACTCGACTGCCAAGCTGTATATTTGTCCAAATCCGGGTAAACAGTTTGGTACTTTTTTTAAAACTTATTTTTCTTGAGCACATTAACATAGATTTTAATCGTTTGTCTTTAGCATAAACAATTTTGGTAAAATGGAATATTTTTAAATTTCAAACTTCAGGGGTGTTCAAGGAGGAAAAGGGTATTTGGTACTTTTTTCCTAATGGTACTTTTTTTTAATATTTTTAATTATTTCACTTATCAACATTAAAATTAGCTGATATGTATCTGAGTGAAGTTAGAGTTTGGAGTAGGGGATAATATTTAGGTACCAAAATGCGAGAACTGAAATATAGGTACTTTTTTGTTCTTCTAATGGTACTTTTTGAATTTTCTTTAATAATGGGCCTAGAAACATGAAATTAGGCATATATGGTAATAAGTGAGTGAGAATTTTAGGGGGAGACTTTATCGCAGTTTTTCTTTTTAGAGTGGTACTTATGGTACTTTTTCTTTATTATAATGGTACTTTTTGAATTTTCTATAATAATGGACCTAGAAACATGAAATTAAGTATATATGGTAATAAGTGAGTGAGGGGAAACTTTTTGGTACTTTTTCTTTATTCGAATGGTACTTTTTGTAATTTCTTCATCAATGAACCTATAAACATGAAATAAAGGTTATATGGACCCGAATGAGTGGGAAACCACAAGTGGGGGCTTTTTGGTACTTTTTCTATATTTTAATGGTACTTTATGATTTTTTTGTAATAATGGACATAGAAGTACGAAATTAAGCGTATATGGTCCTAAGTGAGTGAAAATTCAAGCGGACACTTCATGGTACTTTTTCTTTATTCTAGTGGTACTTTTTTGAAATTACGCGTATATGGTCCTAAGTGAGTGAGAATTCTAGGGGGAGACTTTTTGGTACTTTTTCTTTATTCGAATGGAACATTTTGTAATTTATTTACCAATGAACCTAGAAATATGAAATAAAGCTTTTATGGACCCGAGGGAGTGGGACTCCACAAGTGGCTGCCTTTTGGTACTTTTTCTTCATTCTAATGGTACTTTTTTGAATTTTCTATAACAATGGACTTAAAAACATGAAATTAAGTGAGTGAGAATTCTAGGGGGAGACTTTTTGGTACTTTTTCTTTAATCCAATGGTACTTTTTGTAATTTCTTCACCAATGAACCTAGAAATATGAAATAAAGCTTTTATGGACCCGCGTGAGTGGGACTCCACAAGTGGCTGCCTTTTATGTATTCTAATGGTGCTTTTTGAATTTTCTGTAATAATGGACGTAGAAAAATTAAATTAAGCGGATATGATACTAAATAAGTGAAAAATCAAGGGGATACTTCATGGTACCTTTTCTTTATTATAATGGTACTTTTTTAAATTTTCCATAACATTGGACTTAGAAACATGAAATTAAGCATATATGATCCTAAGTGAATAATAATTCTAGGAGGACACTTTTTGGTACTTTTTCTTTATTCGAATGGTACTTTTTGTATTTTCTTCACCAATGAACATGATATAACAGTTATATGGGCCTAAGCGAAAGAAAATCTACAAGTGGGAACATTATGGTACTTTTTCTTTATTATAATGGCACTTTTTAAATTTTCTATAATAATGGACGTAGAAACATAAAATTAAGTATATATGGTCATAAGGGAGTGAAAATTCTAGGGGGAGACTTTTTGGTACTTTTTCTATATTCGAATAGTACTTTTTGTATCTTCTTCACCAATGAACTTAGAAATGTGAAATAAAGCTTATATGATCCCGACCGATTGGGAATCCACAAGTGGGGCTTTATGCTACTTTTTATATATTATAAAGGTATTTTTTCTCTAATAATGGACTTAGAAATGTCAAATTAAGTGCATATTGTTCTAAGTGAGTGAAAATTCAAGGAGAATACTTGGTACTTTTTCTTTATTCTAATGGTACTTTTTTAATTTTCTATATTAAATTTAGAAACATGAACATAATATTATATGGACTCGAGCGAGTTGGATTCTATAACTGGGAACATTATGGCGCTTTTTCATTATTCTAATGGTATATTTTGAATTTTCTATAATAATGGACCTAGAAATATAAAATATATGCTCCTCAGTGAGTAAAAATTAAATTGGAAACTTTATGGTACTTTTTCTTTGTTATAATAGCACTTTTTAAATATATTTATAATAGAGTTTCCAAAAAACGGAAGAATTTCAAAACCGCGGTTTCGGTTTTAAAAAATTGAAAACCGATCGGTTTCGGTTCGGTTTTTAAATAATTTATTAAATATTAAGTGTTATAGAAACAATATCAGTTGATAATATAGGAAATGCTATACAAATTTAAAATTCAAACTTAACGGGTGTTCAAGAGGATAAAGGAAAATTGGTACTTTTTCTTTTAATGGTACTTTTTTAATATATTAAATTAGTTAGCTTAAATACATACATAGTAGGCTTATATGCTCCTCAGTAAAGAAATAAAATAGAGTGCTAAAAATAATCAAAACTTGACGGTGGTTCAAGTGTGGAAAATTGGTACTTTTTCCTCTAATGGTACAAAAATAATTAGTATTTTTTTGTTCTTCGAATGGTATATGGTCCTGACCGAGTAAGAATCTAAAAAAGGAACTCACAGGTACTTTTTTCCAACTAATAATACTTTTTGACTATTTTATAAAATTAAATCTAAAAATTCAAAATTAGGCACACATGATTCGGAATGAGTTAGAATTCACAAAAGGTGGTACATTTCTTTAGCATTTTTTATAAAAATGATCATGATGTTGAGTGGGCATATAAAATGTGGGTCTAAATGGTACTTTTTTATTATAATAATACGTTTCGAATGTGCTAGAAGCCACAATACAATGATTCAATAAACATGAAACTAGAGGCATGATATCCTGAATTAGCTTTAATTCACAAAGTGAGACTTAATAGTACTATTTCTTTCATCCAATTGGGGTGGCGAAGCGCACCGGGTCAGCTAGTATAAGATAATTATTATTATTGCTTGAGGATGTTTGCTCTAAGATCAAATAAACATTTGCGGCAAAGAGTGGTTGCATCGTTGTAGATAGTAGAGTCAATATATTTATGTCTGTTGAAATCAACTCTCCGAAGCCCCCAAATAACTTACATAGATGATTTATGCACTAATGTATCCCGCATCGGTTGCAATTTAAATTTGCAAATCGGCCCACAAATGGATAAGATAACCATACTTTTTCACCACATGTTTTGTTTTGCCAAACATTTTTTCCACTATAATTTTTTTTACCAATTTGTTTTTTTTAGCAACATTTTTTTTAACAAAAATTTGTTTTTCCCTTAAAATTGTTTTTATTTTTTATCTTAAAGCACTACTGAGTAAAATATCAAACTTTTCATCTTTTCGTCTTTCATTTAAAGAAAAAAAAAATCGAAGAGCCATTATTACATCTTACGTTTCCAAAAATTCTAAGAATTACATGCATCATACTCCTATCACATCGACATTTTCGTTGCCAATGTTCAAAGTTCAGTAATTCCCAGAACTACATATGTATGTATGTTTGTGTTGCAGCGTTACCTTCAGCGGGAAAAATTGCTTAGGCTTTCTAAAAGACCTCTTTACACATTCTTTAAAATCTGATAGTCATTCCACCGTGCCTTTCTAAGAAGATGTTCTAGAAGGCCTATGACCATGAATCTCTTTCTAATAACAAGTGATTGAATAAAAAAGTATATATCAACAAATTAAATATTCAGCGTCATCCTAAGTAGGCCTACTATCAGACCTCTAACAGTAGCGAGTAAAGAACAAGTTCTTAGCTGCCAATGACACGGCGCGCCGTGCAAAACTGAAACGATTTTGCAATGAGACCGGGTGTCCTTGTGTCTGCAAAATAACAATCACTGTGTTACGTAAAATGTAGCTCAGGTTTATCTTTCATTATGAATTTTTTTCCGGCCACGGGAGATGTTTTAGAGGAAAATGATGTCCGCGGAGATTAGTTTATTCTAAAAATACTACTAATAGCATGAGACCGAGAAATTCGTCTGTATCTGCTCTTAACTGAAAGGGCAACACTGCTCTTGTCTACAAGCATCTGTCAGTTGACTCCTGTCAATATTTGTACAAGCTGCGTCTTTTAGATTGTGTTTGACAGCCATTGATAACAGACTATCTCGTGACTTGAGGATAAATTGGAAAAAAGTGAATTTCATATGCTTATTTAGTTGAGATCTCTACACCCAAAACAATTGACAAAAATCACGATACGATGTTGGCCGATCGGAGATTGAAAGGGCTCAGTGGTTTCAATTTTGAATGATCACTTGGGTATGATAAAGCTTTCCTCAAGATTGTTGCCTCGTTTGCTCACAATGGGGTGCACAAATGGTACACCTATGAGCAGTTTCCATGGCAAAAATCTATGAATTAGGCTACGAAAAGCTTTTTATTTCGCCCTATTATCCGGATTTAGCCCCGAGTGACTATTTTTTGTTTCCAAACCTGAAGAAATGTCACGGCGCAAAGAGATTTGACTCCAACGATGAAATCATCTCACAAACAAATACCAATTTTGATGAACTCGACAAATCTTACTTCCTGGTAGGGATAAACAATTGGAGAAACGTTGGCTAAAGGGCCTATAGCTCAAAGGACTATGTTGAAAAATAAAATAATTTTTTATCAAAAAAACTTTGTTTCACACTAGAATTTAGTGTTTCTAATAACTTTTATTTGGTTTTCATCAGAAACGAGTTGAAAGTAGTTTTTGATTTGCATGGAAAAACTGAAGAAATTGGAGAAGTTTTTCAATCAAAAACCGAATAATGCCAAAACAACTACCTTTTCAAAAACCAAATATTGTTCAACAATTTAAACGCATTGATCTATCCAGTAATACTCCCTTTTGCTAACTCTTAATTGTCTGCTGATAAACGTTTCCATTTTGGAACACCCTTTACCTTAAAACAGAAACAAACATGCAGCCATAGTGTGTATGTATGATTCTAGTTCTACCCTATATATAGGGTACATGCAGCCATATAAAAAACTTTAATTTTTCAATACTCCTCAACTTATGCAACACTTTATAAAACGTTATCTAAACTCATAAAGCTTTTGTAGTAATGTCAACTTTTATTAAATTCCCAAACAGAAGCAATAAATTTAAGCGTTTTTTTTTTTTTTTTTGGTTTGTTTTAATTCTAATCTACGAACATAAATATTAATTTGAACATTAGAACGTCAAATAAAATGAATTTTCCAAAAATCACATTCAAAGAAAAAATATTTAACAATTTTCCAATAACCCAAAATAACCACAATTGGATTTGTGGATTGGTAACAACTTCCAGCTGCTACACATAAATACAATAACCCCAATAACAGCAACAACAAAATCCCCTACCCACCAACACAACAAAAAAAAAAAAAAACAAAATAAATACTGTTTGTAGCTGAAACGAAACGAACATTATTAGTAGAGTAGAGAAAAGCAACCATAAGCAGATATCGAAAAATGGATTTGACGTGGAAAACTAATTATTGAATTGTCAAATTTGTACAGTATTTGTGATTTTTGCCGCCATTTATAAGTACAAAAGTACTTGTACATGCGAGAAGGAAATCATTGTTGCCAACCACCCACTTTCGGTATAATACGACACATACACAGAAGTACATAAATACTTGCAGTTGGTGGAGAATGGGAATCCTGAGAAGATGTGTTATTTGCAATAGCAAGCAGGTTATTGCAGAAGACTAAAACATGTTTAAATGAATATAGAACCTTCATCTGTATAAAACTTCAAATATCAATTACAAACAAGTTTCAGTATAAGTATTGTAGTGAATATAGAAATCGAAGCTATTAAAAGAAAAAAATGTCTTCTTAACAAATAACAACGTTCTTAGTGAAGACTTGAGCTTTTTTATTTCATATCTAAGTAATAGTGGTCTATTTAGATATTTTTGTTATTTGT
Source organism: Calliphora vomitoria (assembly GCA_942486065.2). Lineage (NCBI taxonomy): Eukaryota > Metazoa > Arthropoda > Insecta > Diptera > Calliphoridae > Calliphora > Calliphora vomitoria. The sequence goes on from OW818031.2 coordinate 41,172,567, forward strand.
TTTGTTTAATTACTCCTCTTTTCAAAGACCCTGTTCCAAAAATAAGCCAAAAAAAGCGAATCTTTACAAATACAAACAGTTCTAACCATCATTACCAAATACCGCCAATATACAACAGCATCATCGTCACCACCAACCCCATCATCACCATTATCATCATCATAAAATTCGTGAAGTTTTAATTAGGATCTCATTGCAATTTATAAACGAAACTGACAGTCAGTGCATGCACACACACTCACACATGCTGGCGTTCACAAACACACAGACTGTCACACATCCCAGCCCAGCAGTTCCCAGCTGTTCTAGGAGACTGTCCCGAACTAGTGATTTTAGCTATCATTTAGGGTGACAACTAGTTACATAACTAGCTACGTAACGTTTATTTTGTACTGCGCTTTAGAAAGTAGTTATTTTACCCACCAGAAGCAACCTATTGGAGAGTTGTCAGATGAAGGTTTCTTTACAAGCAATCGCTTATTGGATGTCTTTTTAACTGACTATTTTTGGTCAATAAGCGTCCGTATATTTTTAAAGAACTAGTTATGTAGCTGATCAAATAACCAGTTAGGTAGCTAGCAAGGTAGCTGACTCTATGTAACCGGTAGACTACTGCGTTGACTACTTTGGACCAGCTACCACACAGTCTCATTGTAATCAAAAATAGTCAAGTTGTTACCTTAAATGATAGGAAAAATCACTAGTTCGGGACAGTCTCCTAGAACTGCTGGGGTATGCAAAGATAAATGTACACTGCAGTATTTAAAAATAGCTAAGTATTACCTACTTTGCACTAGCTACGTCGCTACTTACATATAAAACAACAGTTTCGTTTCAGTCCAGTGGAATTGTTTCATGAATTAAATCAACAGCTTGAGTTGAAGGCCAATAAATTTTTATTGAAATCTGTTCCATTTTTCCATAATACAATTAAATGCACAAAATCTACACCGCACTAGTGAAATAATTAGCGAATAGTAGTACAGCAGGTGTCAATTAACCATTCAGCAATGACATCCTCATGTTAAAATCGCTCATCAAAAGCATTGCATACATATGCATAGAACAGTCTTAGCGGCCAACGAATTCGTTGTGGCAAAACTTATAAACACACATGCAATCGTTTATAAAAGTTTATGTGTGTCTAACTAATATGTCAAGTGACATTCGTTTTAACTTTTTTTTTTTGGAAATACATTTGTAGAATACATACATATGTCATAGAAAATTGTTTGAATTATAAGTTTATATTTATGTATGTGTGCATGCGTGGTAATAAGGATTAAAATTGGTATTTTGATGAGAGATTTTTTTCAAAATAAACCCTTTGGTAGTTTAAAGTTGTCGAATTTATGTTATTGGAAAATCTGTTAACTGATAATGGTAAAACGGTAAAATTTTTGTTTAAACCTATCGGTGAAATGTTTGTGTATTCTTCGCTGTCTCCTTATACTATTTTTATACCCTTCACCTTCGTTATAATTTTCCGACCCTATAAAGTATATATATTCTGGATCCTTATAGATAGCGGAGTCGATGAAGCCATGTCCGTCTGTCTGTCTGTTGAAATCAATTTTCTGAAGACCCTAAATAACTTACAAACTCATTCATACATCAATATATCGGGAATTCTACCGGCTCGGTTGCTATTTTAAATCGAGAAAATCGGCCTACAAATGGTGAGATATGGGCCAACCTCGGTTTTTGGCTCATTTTTCATCTACATATATCTTGATTACTAAGTCATTAATATTGACAATATGGATATCTAATGATAGATATTTCAAAGACATTTGCAACGATATATATAAGGCTATAGTAATTTGGACCTACAATGAATCAAAATCGGGAAAAATATTTTTTAACCCGAATTTTTTTTACCAAAAAAATTTTTTTTAATAAAATTTTTTTCACTAGTTATTTTACAAACAAAAAAAGTATTTAAAAATTAAAAAAAACTATTTAAAAAAAAAAATTTAAAACAATTTTGAAAAAAAAAATATTTTTAAAATTTTTGAAAACAATTTTAAAACAAATTATAATTTTTTAAATTTTGAAAAAAAAGAACAATTTTTTTTTTGTTTACCTAAAAATATTTAAAATTTTTATTTTAAAGTATAATTTGGTGAAGGGTATATAAGATTCGGCACAGCCGAATATAGCTCTCTTACTTATTTCTTTAAAGCAATGTTGACTACCCTTACCGATATACTACAATTGAATCGTTTATTTCAAAAACCAGTCAAGCAACAAAAAATCCAAAATTCAGTTATTAGCTGAATACTGTTTTGTAAAGGTAAATGTAAGAAAAAATAAATACTGACCGCCTATTATGGTGAAGAAAAGCCGAAAATCTAAAGATGAACGCATTCCGATAGTTATTACTTACTAGCTTGACCCGGTGCGCTTCGCTACCCCTGTTGGAAATTTCAAAAAAATCGTTTCGGCCGTTTAGTGTTTATTGTTTAAGAACTAAAGGTACCAATTTTACCGGTTTTCCCCCTGTTTACCCCTTTCTGGTCCAAGTATTGAAAAAACTTATAGCCTATTGACGCTTCCAAGTAAGGATCTATCTACGTTCCAAATTTCAATAAAATCGGTTCAGCCGTTTAGGCGTGATGCTCAAACAAACAAACAAACTTACAAATAAATATATAAATACTAGCTTGACCCGGTGCGCTTCGCTACCCCTGTCGATGTAAAAATCGGTTCAGCCGTTTAGTAATTATTGTTTAAAAACTAAAGGTACCAATTTTACCCGTTTTTCCCCCTTTTTATCCCTTTCTGGTCCAAGTATTGAAAAAATTTATAGCCTATTGACGCTTCCAAGTAAGGATCTATCTACGTTCCAAATTTCAATAAAATCGGTTCAGCCGTTTAGGCGTGATCCTCAAACAAACAAACAAACAAACAAACAAACAAACAAACAAATAAACAAACAAACAAACAAACAAACAAACAAACTTACAAAGACATTTATATATTTATATAGATTTATATAGATTTAGATGACAACAAAGAACAAATCATCGCTGTAACAAAAAGATAGATCCTTACTTGAAAGCGTCAATAGGCTATAACTTTTTTCAATACTTGGACCAGAAAGGGATAAAAAAGGGGAAAACCGATTTTTTTTATAAAATCCTTACATATTTTTTTTACTACGGCAGGGGTAGCGAAGCGCACCGGGTCAAGCTAGTAGTATATAAATGTTTCAGAAATTGTAATTGTTCATCCAGAATGCCCGAATTCATTTGTAAATGTTAATGCCATGTATTGATCTAGCGAATAAAATTTCAAGTTCTGTATGGATGTGTAAAATGCATGAAAAATCATGCAGCAAATTACTCGATTGTGTGTTTTGGAGCAAATCACGGAAAAAGTTTCAATAATTTATCATACATCCTTCTTAAGAATATGATGAATACAGGCGATTTCATTTTCATTGCATAACAAATTCAATTTAACTTTCGATTTTTCACTCCACACATTACAAACTAGAACGAATGCAAAGCAAACACACCTGAAAATATTCGAAAATGTGTAACATTTTGATATGCAAATTCCAAAGTAGTGCAAGTAGTTTTACTATGTAAATCATTATTTTACATACAAATACACCTGAGACTGTAGATGTACATGTATTTGCACTCTCATATACAGTGTCTCTCAAAACACATTGGACAAAAATTTATTCTATACTATTTCTATAGGGAAAACAAATTTGCTAAGTCTGATTTAATTAAAGAAACACAAAACGATAAATAATTTTTTACTTAAAAAGTAAAAAAATTAGTCTTAATTAATTTCAAATTTTGTTATGATATCTTTAAGAGTTAAAATTTTACTTTACTTTACTTTAATTCAAATTTTATATTTTTCTTCATGGAAAATCACCATATTATAATTTTTTTTAGTTTTTAAGGTAAATTATGTCAAAAAAATTCATTAAATTATTTAATTTTACTAAAATATCAATCTTTAAGTCCTAAGGTTTTCATAAATATCAAATATTTATACAAAAAGACTTTATTTACTCCTCATACATTTCATGTAAAATGTGTATACATAAATATCGAATGTAAATTTTGAATTCAAACACATGCTGACTTAAAAGAAAGTTTGGTGTAACTTATTTTGCATGAAATGTATGAAAAACTTAAAAATTTTCAAAGGGGGCAAGGTTTGTGGAACTTCTGAGGAGTTAATAAAGTATTTTTATATTAATATTTGATATTTATGAAAACCTTAGGACTTGAAGATTGTTATTTTAATAATATTAAATAATTATATGATTTTTTTTGACATTATTTACCCTAAAAACTAAAAAAATTATAGTATGGTGATTTTCCATGAAGAAAAATATAAAATTTGAATTAATGTAAAATTTTAACTTTTAAAGATATCATAACAAAAAATTGGAAATAATTAAGACTCAAATGTCCTAAAATCAATTTCATTATAATTTTTGATATTTTTTATATTCAAATACCGAAATTTCTAAAACGGGGAAAATGTGTTCCAAAAACTGAGTTTTTTTTTTAGAAAGGTGCCTACTGTGACGTTATTTACCGTGTGATAGTAAAACAAACTTTGTTAGTATTAAGAAACATATAGGGTTATACAAATATAGAGATTTTTCTAGGATCGCTACTTTGCCTTTTTAGAATTTTTTACTCAAACCGAATTTTTTATTTTTTTCAAATTGGTCAACTTTGGATATGTCTGGGGTGTATTATGTCCGCTTAAGTGACCCAGATTTTAATTTGCACGCTTTGAATTAAGTTCTCTTTCCGGATCATATAAAAATTGTATATAGTCCCGAAGAAAATTATTTTCTACAAAAGAAAAATATATGGGCCTTTTTGGGAAAAAACGTAAAAAAACGGTCCTTTTCACATGTTCCAAATTTGGATGCGCGCAACTTTTTATAGGGACGAGATAAATTTTATCAATTTTTTTTTTATTTAGAATTTTATCGCTAATATAGCTGACATTTTAAAAATAAATGTTGACCCTCCGTAGGTCCGCCATATCTAAAAAACCTTACAAAGATCGAGCAAAATTATAAAAAATAAATCAATAAACCTAAATATCTCTTCAAATAATGGATATAACCTACACATGTAAACGTATTTTTTGTAGACCTTCTTAAGGACTGGTTGGTTGGTTGGTTGGTTTACGTGGTAGTTCACTGCACGCGAACAATCAAGTAGAGTCGAAGGGACTCCGTTTTGACAAGACCACACCACTCGTCAGATGTAATGTCGTTTACATCGCAATTTATATAGAATGTATACAAAAAAGAATGTCCAGTTTCCTAGACCCAACCTGTAGCTGAGAGATATCTCAGTAGGTCATTGAGTTTAGACCCAGCTAACTCACCAAGGTCGGTCAATATATGGTTGCCCAGGAATTTATGTCTCTTGACACTCAGGGCTGGGCATTCGCAGAGAAGGTGGAAAATTGTTTCCTCTTTTTCCCTATCCTTACAGCTACGACAATGGTCGTTAAAAGGGAGTCCCAGGCGATTTGCATGTTTGCCTAACGTCCAGTGCCCTGTTAATACTGCCAGCAACCTTGATATATCTTTCCTATTCCGAGTTATCAGTTGCATAGTACGTTTTTCGTTAAAGGATGGCCACATCAACTTGGCTACCCTACATGTGTCTAAATTACGCCATCTATTCTCGGCCTTTGTAAGAAAGTGTCTGAAGATTATACCTTTAATAGTCCCCAGTGGAATTGCTACTGAGACCGCATTGGAGATATCTAAGGCAGATCCCATTCTGGCTAGTTCGTCTGCCTTTTCATTACCGTAGTGGTCTCTGTGCGCAGGGACCCAAACCAAAGTAATGTCAGATAGACGACCTAGCCTTGACAGAGAATTCTTACATTGCCTGACTAGTGAAGATGAAGATGTGTAGGCCTTCAGTGAAAGGAGTGCCGCCTGGCTGTCGACAAAAATACCTATATTGCCGCGAGTATTATGATCATGTAGTGTATTACAAGCTATCATGATTGCAAAGATTTCCGCCTGGAAAACACTACACTCATTTGGAAGACGATATGAGATACCTACCCCAAGTTCGTCACAGAAGACGCCAGAACCAACACCACAGCTCATTTTAGAACCATCAGTGTATATCCTGGTGTCATATTCGTATACGAGATTACCCCTATCCCACTCATTCCTGGAGGGAATTAAGACCTTGAATAGCCTATCAAAATCTGTGAATGGGGTTAAATAGTCAGAGGGTTGGAGAACGATCGAAGGAAGTAGGCCCAGAATCCCCGCATGGCCATATGTTCTCGATCTCCAACTTCCAGATGCATGAAGCCTCGCTGCACTACAGGCAGAGGTGGCCATTATGTGAAGGTCTATTGGCATAAGGTGCAGTATAGTGTTCAGTGCCTCTGAAGGACTAGTTCTTAGTGCGCCGGTTATACCAATGCAGGCTGATCTTTGGACTTTGTATAGTTGGTCTACGACATACTTCCTTCTATTTGCAGTCCACCATACAAGAGATCCATAAGTAAGAATTGGACGTACTATAGCCGTATACATCCATTTAACTATGCTGGGACTTAGTCCCCATTTTTTACCAAACATCTTACGACAGGTATAGTAGGCCACCGTTGCCTTCTTAACCCTATGTTGAGTATTCAGTTTCCATGATAATTTAGAGTCCAGTATAATACCTAGATATTTTGCATTATTTGAAAGGGGGATTTCACAGCTTTTCAACCGTGGAAGTTTGAAGCTTGGAATCTTGGTCTTTGTCGTGAAAAGTACAAGTTCTGTTTTGCTTGGATTCACCCCAAGACCACTTACCGTGGCCCAGTTATCGAGCAACCCTAAAGCAGTGGACATAATATCGCTGATCACATCCGGAAACAATCCTGATACGAGTATCACCACATCGTCCGCATAAGCGACAACTTTTATCCCTTTCCTGTCTAGATCAATGAGAATCGAGTTAATAACGATAAGCCATAGTAGTGGAGAGATAACCCCGCCCTGAGGTGTCCCTCTACCAACTTGCTTGGACTTAACACTATTTCCAAGATTTGCTGTAACTATTCTTGATTTCAACATGGTTACTAACCAGTCATTGATATATTCTTCAACGTCTAGGTTATTAAGAGCTTGTTGAATTGCAAGAGTAGTAACATTATTGAAAGCACCCTCTATATCCAGGAAGGCTGCCATTGTGTATTGTTTAAATTCGAGAGATCTCTCTATAACTCTTACGACCTCGTGCAGAGCTGTCTCTGTAGAGCGACCCTTGAGGTAGGCGTGCTGACTATTAGATAGCCTTGTTGTGCCCTCTAGTCGATGCCTTATGTGGGCGTCAATGAGTCTTTCCAACGTTTTAAGCTGGAAAGATGAAAGACTAATTGGACGAAAGTCCTTTGCCTTCTCATGACTTCTTTTGCCAATTTTAGGAATAAAAACGACCTTAACCCTCCTCCAGTTAACCGGAACATGGTTGAGAGAGAGACAGAGCGTAAATATTCTATGAAGCCAGGGAATAATATGCCTTTTTGCACTTTGAAGCATCTTTGGCATTATACCATCCGGCCCAGGTGACTTGAATGGTGAGAAACTGTCAATCGCCCATGATATCCTCTCATAGGAGATGATGTTTCTATCGATGTTGGAAAAAGTTCTACCTTCACCTTCACTCTCAATATTCGTAGCAACATCCTTGCAGCCTGGAAAGTGAGTATTCAGTAGGATGTCAAGTGACTCTGCTGAGGATTCGGACCAGGAGTCATCCTTCCTTTTGATATAGGTAGGATTGGATTGCCCCTTGGCTAGAATTCTGCTGAGTCTTGCAGAGTCTTTTGTGTTATCTATAGATTCACAGAAGCTTCTCCATGAGTTTCTTTTTGCGACTACTATAGCCTTCTTGTAGACTTTTAATTGCTCGCGATATGGCTGCCATAATTTACTATTATAGCTAATGTTAAAGGCCCTACGTGTTTCCCTACGTAGTTTAGATAGCTCCGAATTCCACCAAGGAGGGAAGCTTTTCTTAGCCTTAGTGACTGGACAGGAAACTTCGAAAGCTTTGACAACAGTTTTACTAAAGTTTTCCTCTATACTTTCAAGACCAGTGATCGAATCTTCAACAACTGGCATATTCTTAAGTTTGTGTCTGAGGATCCCATTAAATTTGAACCAATCAGTCCTTCTTGGGTTCCTAAATTGTATTTTCTCTGTCAAGTTCTGATGTCTAATATCGAAGAGAATCCAATTATGGTCAGAAAACGATCTTTTATTGGATACCCTCCACCTATCTACTGATACCTTAGACCTATCATTTATGAGTGTAATATCTAATACTTCCTCCCATCCATTATAGTTATCCGAACTTGGAAAGATGAATGTTGGCGTGTTACCAGAATTACATATACTTAGTTTATTCGAGTTAATGAAATTAAGTAAAGACTCACCTCTTTCATTTATTTCACTGCTACCCCAGATTGAATGCCTAGCGTTGGCATCGCAGCCCAGGATAATGTCGTCCGATACCCCTACAGAGGACAGTAGAGCACTCACTTCGACTGGAGGAGCTGTCTTCTCATGTGCCATGTAGCTAGAGGCAATCGTAAGGCTTCTATTATGCGGTAGCTCGACCTTTGCTACTGTAAGGTCCTCTGAGCTTAGCTGCGTACAAAGAAAAATGTTAATCGATTTTTTGGCAATAATACATGATCTTGGCCTACCATTGTTTCTTGCATAGAGGATGTTATATGCTGAGGCCGGGAACCCCTTCACGTCCAAGTCTGAAGCCCAGGGTTCTTGCACCAGCCCAATGTCCAGGTCCTCTTCGGCTAAGAGTACCCGAAGGTTATCTGTAGCACATTTGGAGTGCTGCAGATTTATCTGCACTATCTTAAGTGCCATTGTTGTCTGTTGTGGGGGGTTCGGAGAGCTTCATCCCTGTGAGCAGAGAGTTTGCAGCTTCAACCTCATCCGCTTCACCGCTCCCCGTACCTGTGGGCCGAAACACTTTTACCTTCGCGTCCCTCACTCCGAAGAACAGCTTGAAACCCGCCTTCTCAAGCTCGACTGAGCCAGATTCAGTGATGGCGAGAATTAGGCAAGTGTGGCCATCGCCTTGTTCAACGCGGATGATGGACCAGTCATCCATGTGAATGTTGGGGTTCTGCAGCTTCAGACACTCCACCATCTTATGTGCATCGGTTGTCATCTTCGGTAACCAGATACGAGCACGCGGTCTCATAGGGATTTCTTGAGCCGGGATCAGTTTAAGGCTTAAACCTTCCCATGCACCACTGATCTTAGCGATGCATTTGCTAAGAAAGTCCTTTGAGAACTCGTCCAAGCATTTGATCACCCTGTAGCCCCGGTGAATTTCACCAGAGTCTTAAGGACTACTTATATTTTCAATTTCAGATCATTCGGATCATAAATGGATTTTTGGCGATTTTTTAAAAAAATTTTAGACCCGATGTGACCAACTTTGAGGGGCCACGCACTAGCCCACATCAGTGCTTAACAAATGAAAATCAACTTGAAAACACCTCAGTTCCAACCATGTGAAATTTGGTAACAATATCTCCAATTGTTCCTGAGATACCGAATTATTTAACAAAAAAAAAGTTTCTAAACCACTGTGCGTCTTCACTGATCGCTTTTATTGGTGAATTCATTAAACGATATTGCCCATTTTCGATACTAAACAAACCTTATCAACAGAAAGAATTTGTGGAAAATCGGCTTAGAATCTTATGAGAACCCAGAATATACTTATACTAATGTGGATCTGCGACAAATATGTTGATGTGTTACAAACGGAATGGCAAAATCCATATTTTTTTATGGTGGGTATAAAAACACTAAACAAATATATGATTTTGTTGTCCTGCAGTCCATTCGACTGGCTGGTAAAGATATAACGAAAAATTTAAAAAGGCAAAAAAAAAAATATTTTTTTTTCGAATCTGCCATGCAAAAATATTGCATATTAAAGGGTGTACGGTGAATTTTTTAGGTACTGTCTACTGTCCATCTATTTTGAAACAGCCAGCAAAAATATTTTATATTAGAGGGTGTACGGGGATTATTTTTTTAGGTACTGTCCATGTAAACCTTTGGCGCAAAGTACAGGACGCAATTTTAAAGATATTTCTATCAAATTTGGCACATGCAAGGACGTAGCCTATTGAAACTGGGTGAAATCGGTCCATTATTTCACCTGACTCTCATACAATTGTCCTCCCGAAATTGGACTTTATCGGTCTTAAATGTTTAGTATATATAGGTATATATACAAATTTCACTCCGAATAAGTTTTATACATACGGAAGTCAAACAGCTAATTTTACGTTGATCGGTCCATAATTAGTGGAAAGCGCTCGGCGAGGTCCTAAAAAAACCTGCTTGCGTATGCTATTTATCTCTAATAATTAATATAATTTCCGAACTATAGGCATTTCAAAATTGAAATTTTAAAATGTTGCCATACCTTGGTCCGCTTTTTTAAAAATATAAAAATCTTTGAAATCGGATGGGAAACAAAAAAAAAAAAAAAAAAAATGGCACGTGTCTAAAAATGTTACATGTCGAAGATACCCTATTATGAGACCCCATAGCGCCGTCCCTGGATCATTTGCTGGCCCACGTAGCCCGATCGGACCAGCCTTTTAGAAATACCAGATTTATTTCCAAAAAATTTTGACTCTGCCCCACTGTGGACTGCTGAACTGCATAGCATTTGTTTGATACCCATGTGGGGATCAAATATTTTATATATAACTAGCGGACCCTGCGAACTTCGCCTCGCCACAATTTTAAGCCTTCAGACAAACTTTAGAATAAAACTCGATTTTCGATTTTTCCAATTTTCCGACTTTTCCGGAGGAATTTTACAAAATTTTCATCCATAAAAACCTTCTCATTTTATGAATTACTATACATTTTTTACACCATTTTTATATATAAAGATAAATTTTTGGAAAATTGTTGAAATTTTAATGTTCATTTTAAAGGCTATCTGATTAGATCAAGAAAACCTGAGTACAGTGAGTACTAAGTACCATACTTTTTATACATACTATTGCACTGTGATATCATAAGAAATACTGAAATTAAAATCGTTCTTAATAATACTGAGGATGTATTTTAATTTTAGAGTTTGTTTCTTACTTTCTTCAATATATTTTGACCGATACTGTATGTCTGTGTAAATATTTATGCCTTGCGATTAAATGCATGCTTGTGTTAACTTGTGATTGCAACGAAAATCTTTAGCGTTTAATTAACGCAACCATATAATTTTCAACATTAAAGCTTTAATGAGTTAATTTGAGAAGCATGCTAAATGGCCTTGTCTTATTTATTTGCAACAATAACAACAACAACAATGTTGCTAACCTACTCTCCTCTTATTAACTAAAGCAATAGATTATTGTTAATGGAAAGTTTAGTTGCACAATAATTTATACAATGATCCCTTTGGTGTTGTAAACCGTTAATTTATTGTCTTTTCAACGATTAAATATTTAAACATTTAATGACACACACTTACATAAGTCATATCGGTAGTTTATGCTGTATTTGCATTATAATTTAATGGGGATGAACATGTATGTGGATGGTGATCAGTAGTGGGAAAAGACAGCAGTATCTATATATAATAAAGAATTTTCAAAGAAGCGAGAGAGGAGCAAAATTTGCATTACCACATTACCGAAGAAGTGGAATAGTTAGATACTAGATTCTTTGAAATTTATTTTATAGCTGGGTTATTAATTTTCAATTTGTTGCACACCTCTTAAAAATCTATTACAATTATTGACAAGCCTTTTCTGAAAACAATATTATTTCAACAACTTTTCAATATTTTGATTGTTTTCTATTCAAATTTCCGCTGAAACTTTTATTCTCTCTCTCAAAAAAAAACTTACATAAACCCAAAGAAATAAAACATGGCCGAAGAAAAGAAAATGCCCAATTATGTGAAATTTATAATAGGTGGTGCTTCCGGTATGACTGGTTTACTATTTGTACAGCCCATGGATTTGGTTAAAACTCGTATGCAAATGGCTGGTATTGGAGGCAAAGAGAGTGAATATAAAAACTCAATGGACTGTCTCATGAAAGTACTAAAGAATGAGGGTCTCCTGAAATGCTGGCATGGCTTGGGAGCAGGTCTATTAAGACAGGCCACCTATACCACAACACGAATGGGTGTTTATCAGAATCTAATAGAGTTATACAAAAGCAATACTCAACATGCCCCCACTGTACCAGCCAGCATGGCAATGGGCATAATGGCTGGAGCATGTGGTGCCTTTGTGGGCAATCCCGCCGATGTGGCTCTCATACGTATGGTAACCGATGGCAAATTGCCGCCAGCTGAAAGAAGAAACTATAAAAATGTAGCTGACGCCCTGACACGTATTCTTAAAGAGGAAGGTTTGGCAGGCTTGTGGAAAGGTTGCCTACCCACGGTGGTCCGGGCCATGATTGTGAATATGTGCCAGTTGGCTTCTTACAGTCAGGCTAAAAATTATTTACACCAAGGCCCTTTACAAATAAAAGAAGGTTTTGGTTTGCATGTTGGTGCCAGTTTCATTTCGGGCCTTTTGACTTCCATAGCCTCACTGCCCATGGATATTGCCAAGACTCGTATACAAAATATGAAAACGTCACCGGGTGCTAAGCCGGAATATTCGGGTACAATTGATGTTTTAGTAAGGGTATGTCGTAATGAGGGACCATTGGCTTTGTGGAAGGGTTTCACACCATATTTTGCCCGTCTGACGCCTCTAACGATATTGATTTTTGTGTTCTTGGAGCAGTATAATAAACTGTATTATAAATATGTATTGGGCACTGAGGGTGGTTCTAATTTGTAAATTAAGTATTTTTAAATTTTGATAATAAATAGATTAAATATGTTTTAAAATTATAAGTTGGCTATATTTTTAATGAAAAATTTTTTTTTTTATAAAAAGCAGTAGTAATCACTAATTGATACTCTTTTCTTAAAAACACATTATGGAGTTGTAGTCATTTGTAGTCGTTAATGTAGTCAATGTAGTTCATTCAGAGCAACATGAACCCAAGTCATAACTGGAATGATTCCACTGGCTGACTGGCTGATGAAGCTAAACGAGTGTATGAAAAAAATAAATCTATTCGATTATGGCAAAAGAAGAAAGACATTTACAGTGATACTAAAAATTGAGATATGGGTGCACATAAAAGTGAACTGAACATGTGCATGGAATGTCATATCGGAATGAGCATTAATGTACATATCGGAATGAGCATTAAGTACATAATAATATCTGGAGCCTCTCACCCCAACTCGAGGATTTGGATTATGCGGATGATATTTGTCTACTCTTGTACAAAATCTCCAACATGCAAGCGAAACTACAAGATCTGAAAAGATTAGCTCGTAATGTTGGACTTGAGATAAATATCAAGAAAACCAAAGCCATGAGAATTATCAATATTAACACAGAGAACATCAAGCTACAAGGGCAACCTGTTGAACACGTAGATAGCTTCTGATATTTAGGCAGTATAGTAACAACAAATGGCGATGCAGAAACTGACGCAAGGTCAGCAGATTGGGCGACTGCATTCAGTATGGAGAAACACGCAAATAACCAGATGAACCAAGCTGAAAATATTTAATGCATGTGTAAAGTCTACTTTGTTGTACGGAAGTGAAACCTGGTTAATATGGAGCACAACCACGGAAAAATTACAGATATTCATCAATAAGTGCTTCAGAATCATATGCAGGATATTCTGGCCCAACAACATCAACAAAACGGATCTGGAACTTAACCAATGAGGAACCCATACTGAAACAAATCAAACGCAGAAAATGGAGGTGAATCGGCCATACTATCAGGAAAATGCCCGATAGTATTACAAGGATGGTGCTAGAGTGGAATACTCATGGCTCAAGAAGTCGTGGTCGACCGAAGAACACCTGGAAATAAAGGATACTTTAAGAACAAAAACAATGTAATCTTACGTGGAAAGGCGCGAAAACAACAGCAGCAAACCGAGTAAGATGGAGATGCTTCGTAGAATTCATATGCTCCCAAGTAGGGTAATGGAGAAACAAAATGTGGCTATTTAAATAGAGTTCACGAAAATTCCAAGCTGAAGAGAAGCGGAAGAAGACTTTGTGGAATCTGTCCGGTCCTGCGATGTAAGAAGGTATGGAATCTAATCCATATTAGGCCAGATGATCTAATGGCTTCTTTGGTATCAGTAAATATGTGGATATTCCAGCTGAATATCAACTGATACTGAAGTCGTACCGTAGGTATTTGTCTATCCATTATATCGGCTTGAATTATTGTACTGTTGGAGTTTAAGGAATATGACTTACTGTAGTTCATTTTTCAATTCTTTTAACATAGGTCTCGCTACTACAGAACTTAGCCACGCTAAGTATATATGAATATTTATCCTATAGTTTCATGGCATGTTTGAATAATAACTTGGAAATGTTATGTGTGACAATTGTCGCCGTATTAAACAAGTTAGGTACTTATTTCACTTTAAAACTATACTTATTCTTGATATTGAATTGACATTTTCGTTTCTTACGGTATTTTATACATCAAAATTAAACCATTGTACGAAACCTAAGACACGTTTGAAAATTTATATTTCAAACCCTGGAAACAATACAAAAAAATCCATTTGCAACACTAAATTAAAATAATTAAACAAATATTAGGAAAATAATAAACAAAATCAATACTTTGGTTTAATAAAACTGGCTTTATTCTAAATTCCTTTTCAAAAAATCCAAATTTAAAATCATGGCAGAAACAAGGAATATGCCCAATTACATGAAATTTTTTATTGGTGGTGCAGCAGGCATGACGGCAACTTGTTTTGTACAACCCATGGACTTAGTTAAGACACGCATGCAAATGGCAGGGATTGGTGGTAAAGCCAAGGAATATCAAAATTCCTTAGATTGTCTCTTGAAAGTGGTTAAAAATGAGGGAGTACTCAAATGTTGGCAAGGTTTGGGGGCTGGTTTATTAAGACAAGCCACCTATACGACTACACGAATGGGTGTTTATCAAATATTAATAGATGTGTATAAGAGCAAGGTACACCAAACACCCACTGTGGCAGCAAGTATGACAATGGGTATTATGGCAGGTGCTATGGGGGCCTTTGTAGGTAATCCAGCCGAGGTGGCCTTAATACGCATGGTAACTGATGGCAAGTTGCCTCGTAATGAAAGAAGACATTATAGAAATGTAGCTGATGCTTTAATGCGTATTTTAAAGGAAGAAGGTTTGTCAGGGCTATGGAGTGGCTGTCTGCCCACTGTAGGCAGAGCCATGGTAGTGAATATGTGTCAATTGGCTTCGTACAGTCAAGTTAAAAGTTCTCTTCAACAAGGTCCTTTACAAATGCAACAAGGTTTTGCCTTACATGTAGCGGCAAGTTTTTGTTCGGGACTCTTGACTTCAGTGGCCTCAATGCCTTTGGATATTGCTAAGACACGTATACAAAATATGAAAACTATAGCGGGAGCTAAGCCGGAATATTCGGGAACAATAGATGTGTTGGTGAACGTATTCAGGAAAGAAGGTGTCTTCGCTTTGTGGAAGGGGTTTACACCATATTTTGCTCGCATAACTCCACATACAATACTGACGTTTGTTTTTCTGGAGCAATACAATGAATTGTATTATAAATACGTTTTGGGCACGGAGGGTGGCTCGAGTTTGTGATTGTTGAATAAAAAAGAGCAATATTTGTTAAAAGTGTGAATATAAACTTGTTTTAAAATGTTATTCCAATGATATGTATTGGGTGTATGACTTAAAAATGCGGTATTTTTTCAAATTTGTAGCTTTTATTTGAAACATTTGTTCAACGTAAGTTTATTCAAAATATTGTCCATTGTTAGCTATTAACATTTCCCATCTTTCTGGCAACATATGGATTCCAAGCCAAAAGATCGGCTCATCTTTTGAGGCCAAGAATGAATTAAGCCAATTTCGGATACTCTGTTCTGAAGTGAAGCGTATCCAAAGAGAGAGCGATCTGCATCGATCGAAAGAAATAGTAGTCGGACGGGGCAAGGTCTGGTCTATAAGGCAGGTGTGGCAAAACTTCACAACCACTTCTTTCTAAATAGTGGACGAGCGTTGTAATGATGGTATATTACATGTCTGGCCGCATATTTTGGGTGTTTTTCGGCCAATGCTTGCATTAAACGAATCAGTTGCGTTCGGTAATGGTTCCATGTGGTCAGATTTCAGCAGCTCATAATAGATATAACTCTTATGCTCCCACTAAATACAGAGCATTACCTTAGTGCCAAAGATATTTGGCTTTGTTGTCGATTCGGCTGGTTTGATGGGCTTCACATACAATCTCCAACGCTTCGGGCTATTGTAACGTATCCAGTTTTCATCGCAAGTAATGATTCGTTGCAAAAATGATTTTCTTTTATGGCGTTTAAGCATCATTTCGGACATGCAAAATTGTCTTTCAAGGTCTCTCAGATTGAATTCTTATGGTACTCAATTTCCCTGCTTTTTATACCCTTTACCTTCCTGAGAAGGGTATATATAAGTTTGTCATTCCGTTTGTATTTTCCGCAATATAATTTTCCGAACTATAAAGTATATATATTCTGGATCCTTATAGATAGCGGAGTAGATTTCGTCTGTCTGTCTGTCTGTCTGTCTGTCTGTCTGTCTGTCTGTCTGTCTGTCTGTCTGTCTGTCTGTCTGTCTGTCTGTCTGTCTGTCTGTCTGTCTGTCTGTCTGTCTGTCTGTCTGTCTGTCTGTCTGTCTGTCTGTCTGTCTGTCTGTCTGTCTGTCTGTCTGTCTGTCTGTCTGTCTGTCTGTCTGTCTGTCTGTCTGTCTGTCTGTCTGTCTGTCTGTCTGTCTGTCTGTCTGTCTGTCTGTCTGTCTGTCTGTCTGTCTGTCTGTCTGTCTGTCTGTCTGTCTGTCTGTCTGTCTGTCTGTCTGTCTGTCTGTCTGTCTGTCTGTCTGTCTGTCTGTCTGTCTGTCTGTCTGTCTGTCTGTCTGTCTGTCTGTCTGTCTGTCTGTCTGTCTGTCTGTCTGTCTGTCTGTATGTATGTATGTATGTATGTATGTATGTATGTATGTATGTATGTATGTATGTATGTATGTATGTATGTATGTATGTATGTATGTATGTATGTATGTATGTATGTATGTATGTATGTATGTATGTATGTATGTATGTATGTATGTATGTATGTATGTATGTATGTATGTATGTATGTATGTATGTATGTATGTATGTATGTATGTATGTATGTATGTATGTATGTATGTATGTATGTATGTATGTATGTATGTATGTATGTATGTATGTATGTATGTATGTATGTATGTATGTATGTATGTATGTATGTATGTATGTATGTATGTATGTATGTATGTATGTATGTATGTATGTATGTATGTATGTATGTATGTATGTATGTATGTATGTATGTATGTATGTATGTATGTATGTATGTATGTATGTATGTATGTATGTATGTATGTATGTCTGTCTGTCAGTCAGTGAAATCAATTTTCTAAAGACCACAGATATCTTCGGGATCCAAATCTTCAATAATTCTGTCAGACATGCTTTCGAGAAGTTTCCTATTTAAAATCAGCAAAATCCGTCTATAAATAACGGAGATATAAGCAAAAATCCGAGACAACTTTTATTTTTGGGCCATTTTTTTTATATATATTCCGATTACTAAGTCATAAATATAGACAATATGGATATCTAATGATAGATATTTCAAAGTCTATTGCAACGATATATATAAGGCTATAGAAAGTTGGACCTACAATGGGTCAAAATCGGGAAAAATATTTTTTAAACCGAATTTTTTTCAGAAAAAACATTTTTTTCTCATAATTTTATCACTAATAAATAAAATTTTTTTTTTTTTTAAAAAATTGGAAAAAACTTAAAAAACATTATCGAAAAGAAAAATTTTAAAAAATTAAAAAAAAAATTTTTTTTTTACAAATGTGTTGAAATTTTGCAAATGTTTTGAAATTGCTGCTTGAGTAGTAACAATCAGTTTGCAAGCTCTTGTTGAGTTTGACTACAATCTTCATGGAGTAATGCCTCCAATTATTGGTCTTATACTTGTTTGGACTGGCCGATCTTTGTCTTCCGTGTCAAAATCACCATTTCTGAATCGCAAAATTGCATGTCGAAACCGATGAAACACATTCACCATAAACTTTAGTGAGCAATCAATCGGTGTGCTTCAGCGGCACTTTTTCCAAATTAAAGAATTAAAGCAAAACTTCCCGCATATGACGATTCGTTGGTACAGAATTCGACAAAACTTTGTTGTTTATACTATAAAGTGAAAATAAATGACTTATAATTTATTAAAAACCAAAAACTTCGTTCAAAAGTTACGCCATCTATTGTAAATCCCACATTGTTAAGTCATACACCCAATATAATTTTTGGAAAATTGTCTAATCTTTAAAAATTTTAAAGTCCATTTAATAGAACAACTGACCCGATGAAGAAAAACTGAGTACGCAGTATTACTATGCATGTTCACTTTCATGTATACAAATGACTTTTGCACGGTGTAATTATAACTATTTCTACTTCATACAGAAAGAATTGTTATAAGTACTCGTTTGTAAACCTTATACTCATCTGTGGTCATTTGTGTTGGTAATAAATAAAACAATTTGCAATTGTTAAACAAATTATGGCCAGAAAGCATATTATAAACATAATATTCCTGACCAAATATATGCTGAAACAATTGCGGTCTTTGTGTCGATAAACTACGTAACACACCTGAGGCACTCAATGTACAACATGATACTGATTTTGTAGCACCCACTACTACTACTGTTGGACAGTTGTTATTGCTACCACTAATTTAAAATGTATAAATTTATTTAATTATGACGTTATTTATTACTAATTAGATGAATTAATTTGTCTACTCAAATGTAAATGAACTTTGAATAATTGTATTCGTATCATGTTATACTACTATGTATGTACAAATATTTTTTGCTAATTATAATTAATTTGAATTAAAAATATGTACAAAACTTGAAATACATATGTATGTATAAAACTCTATTTAAAAAAATATAACAATATCAACCATAAATTTAAACAGGCCACCAACCATTAGCCACCCACTAACAAAACAAAAAAATCAGCAACCAGTTCAACACCCAGAGCTTAATGATTAATTGTTATAATTGTTGTACATTTACAACAAAGTTGTAGTAGAACAATAAAGACACATCATGTCCAAATGATAATAATGTTAATTTTCATTTTCATTTTTATTTTTTTAATTTAAATTTAATGTTAAATAGTTCATTACACCAATAAATTTCATTATAAATTGTTAAAAACACACAAAAAAAAGAAACAAATAATAAAACTAAACGAAACATAAATTATTTAACAATTATAAATTGATTGTTGAAAAATAACAAACAAAAAAACCAAAACACCGGCCGGTTTTTATATTATTAATTTAGTCATTGTTGTTGTGTTTAACTGTACAATTATTTATTAAATTTTATTAATGTGTTTTAATCTCTATCTATGTCATTTATACTGTGAACTTCATGTAATAATTGTGACGTATCGTGGTATCAGTACGAGTCCATAAACATACACCACCGACTTTGCATATTAAATAGAGAACTACTCTCTGATATACTTACAAACATTCTCCTACATACATTCACATGTATTTACATAAATTAGAGAGTGTACAACATGATGACAGGTTAAAGTTCCGTAAAAATCTCCCATCTATGTGTGACTGAAAAGATCTAGCGTCGTGCACCCTAAACTATCAATGAGTAATATTAAGTTATGTTATAGTTTATCATAAATTTGAATGTACACAAAACTGTTACTACCCAGCAGTTAAGCAAGTAGTCAATTTTGCTTACTTTATACACCCCAGGTAATCTAGCGTGAAGATAATTGTCACTTAAGTGTCTCTAAGTAATCTGGAGTGTAGTCTCTTTAAACGTTTTGTGAGTAATTCGTACAAAGTGTTTTTATTCAAATTGTGTTGATATAATTCTCATGCAGTTAATTTTTATTTTTGCTTAAGTATACTGATATCCCATATAACATAGCATGAAGTCAATAGTCATTTTAGTGTCTCTTAGTAACTTATAGTGAAGTCACTTTAAACGTTTATTTTGTAGTTAAAAAGTAGTTATTTTACCCAATAGTTATTTTAGCAATCTTTACAAGCTATCGTTTATTGGACTTCTTATGATATGTCTTTTAGCTGACTATTTGAGGTCAATTAGCACCCGTACATGTTAAAATAACTTGTTATGTAGCTGATCAAGTTACCAGTTAGGTAGCTAGTAAGGTAACTGGCGTTATTTAAGCAGTATGTGAATCCAATACGTTGACTACTTTGGACCAGCTATTAGACAGTCTCATTGTAGTCAATAAGGGTCGATTGAGCCCCTGCTAATGACATGCATGTGTTAAAATAACTAGTCACGTAGCTATTGAAGTAACTAGTTCCCACCCTAAATGATGGGTAAAATCACTAGTTCGGGACTGTCTCCTAGAACTGCTGGGTATTGAGTGCCGAATTGGTTGGAAACGCAAGATGGTGAAGGTTTCCAAACTAGAAGGATAGTGGTCATTATAAAACATGAAATATTGGAACTGCTTTGGGAGAGACTCAGGAAGCTCTACTACGGCTTCCAGACGATCCTACAAGCGGTATCCGCATGGAAATGAAAAATATTACATGCCCTGCGACGAGTCTGCTAATTTATGTAGGACAAATCTGTTCTTGGTCTGACCAGGATGAAGTCATGATGCTTTATCTAGGGTGCTTCCCCGCAGTTGAGATATTCAAATTGCAAATCAAAAGGAAAGTGCAGAGAGAAAACAGATTCGTGATAGCAACCGAGTTTATTGCCAATCGAATGATTCGGTTGCACACATAGAATTTTTCGGTTCTATCAACAGAAAGTCAATTGACAAAGAAGAATTTCCTTTAAAGCAACCAAACTAACAATACCCCTTTTAAAATATTGTAGCCACAATTGTAAAATTCGGTAAATAAGGTGGAATCGTTCGATTGGCAACAAATTCGGTTGCTTTAACGAATCCGTTTTCTCTGTGTGTCAATGATTATTACTTCGATAACGGTATTTTAATGATAACAGCAATGTCATTGGTCTTTCTCTGCTCACCAATATATATATAATAGATTTCATGACATGGGTCCAAGTCCAATTAGAAAAAGAAAAATTAAAAATTTTAAGATGCAGAATGATATTCCTTTAAGAATACAACAATTATTGCAGACTATTGAAAGTACGTTACTAAACGTGCTGACAGATTGCTATGAGAATGAAACATTACTGTTGGAATGCCAATGGTTTCTAGAGGTAGCAGTAAACCGAAATAGCGGAGACCTGTAAAGAGTGCTGCATATTTTTCTGGACTCTAAGAACTTGATAATGAACTCAAAACGTTGGCACTGGAGATTTTTCTTCAGCGGCGTGGAGTGATCAACTGAGACCAATCGCCTGTGCAATCTTATCAAGTACACCAACAGTTCCAAGCAACATACAGAAACCATGAGCTATTTGTAGGGAGATACTGAAGAGGACCCTAAGTAGCTTTGTTCCCTTGAAATTCCGGCTAATCTGCAGCATATCGCAGTCCTGATTAAGAACTGGCTTATTCGGACATATGTTATTAAATGGTCTGGAATTTCGAAATCACTACCAAAGTCCAATATTCTCTACAACCTATTATTCTATCATTGTTCCTTTTGAAGACCTTATAGAGGATGATTGATGTTCATCTGAAAATATCAATCAGACTCAATTTACTATGCGCCTTTCATCATGCCTATATGAGGAGCAAATCTCTCAAGATGGCAATTCACATGCGTTAAACTGTAAGTTTAAGTACGGGAAATATACAATAGTGGCTATCATGGACAGAGAAGGATTCTTCAATTAAGTCGATTACATCGGCTATACAAGGACTTGGTATTGATCATTTCATTATTGCTTTTGCATTGAGACTTATGCAGCTATCTCTATAGAGGGATTTATTTACTCGGATTTATTTACTCTGGAATCTTGCAATATTTATATTCTTTACTCTTTAAACTCGATTTTATGGGTTACGAAAGCCTCTGTCTGAAAAATACGTGGGCACTATCAAGCATAGGATAGATTTAACTCTAACCTGGAATCAAGGAAAAATGTCGCTGTTGGGTGCAAGGCTACTGGGAAATCCATCTGCCGTACCTCTTTTGGCAGAATCTTACGAGCTTCAGGACTGGGATGCCTCAGTAGACTCTTGAGTAGACTTGTAGATTTTAAGCTGTGGGCCGAGAGGCTGCCCTCAAATCCTTTATGAATGTCTACATGACAAGCAATTGTTTGCAAGAATGCTAACTTTTATGGTACAACTAAAGGGCCTTCCAATAAGAACTTACGATCTTTGACAATTGATAGTGGCCATATTGTTGCGGATTCATCTGTGAAATGGTCTGTAATTTATTCCGTTTGTTTTGCCAAATCACCATGGACGCTCGCTTCGCCCATTTTACGGTGAGTCCCACATCTGAATAAATGGGTATGTCAACAAACAAAATTGTCGAATTTCGGAAAAAATAGATGTCAATTTTGGGCGTCGCAAGGAGCTTTGTCGCAAGACAAAAATAAAAAAAAAAATTTAGTCTCAAAATATTATAAAATACTAGCTGAACCGGCAAACGTTGTCCTGCCATACAAATTATTTTTAGTGAATATTTTGGTTGTTAAATAAAAAATAACGAATGTATTCTAAGTGAATTTGGCATTTTAGGTATTTTTGATGCCAAATGAAGAGAAATACAAACAAAATGTTTTGGCGAAAATTATTTAAAAAAAAAATGGGTGGATAGGGGCATCCTAATGACCTAGCGGTATAAAATGTACTTATTCTCATACCTACCATAAAAAATTCATAAAAAATTGTTAATATGCATTGATATTTGGATATTGCTCATACAAAATACTAAAATCTCGGCTAAAAAATGGATGGATCGGTTGATGAAAATTTGGGATTATAGGTAATTTTGAATGTCAAATAAAAAAAAATGCGAATAAAAAGTTTTTGGCAAAAAAATTGTAAATACAAATTCTGGATAGGGACACCCTTATTCTCATAGCTCCCAAATATACATACAAAATTTCATAAAAATCGGTTTAGTCGTTTCGGAGGAGTTCAAACACAAACATTGTGACACGAGATTTTTATGTATTAGATATATTGATCAAAAGATATCAACACAACTCAAATACATGTTTAGGAATTGGTTTTATTTGACTCTCCTAGACTTCACCAGAGGTCGCTAAAGTCAGTCAAATTTAAGAAATAATTTATTAATAAAAAAATGAATTGATTGGTTTCAAGAAAATAATTCTCAAAAATTAATTTTTCAGTATTTTCCAAATTTGGCAGTAGTCACATTTTTATTAAACTAAAGTTATTTTTTATCGCACAAAAAAATTTTTTTTTTTAAATTCAAAAATTACAAAAGTTTGTTGGAATTTAAAAAAAAAAAATAATCGTATAAAATCAGGCATTTTTTTATTTTGTTTTTTCTTAGTATATAGTGTTGTTAAATGGGCCGTGAAAAGATTAGTGCCAACTTTTTGCCACAACTTAAAAAAAAAACATTTTAAAATAGATCTAAATTCACAATTTTTACTAAAACTTTATGTATTTTAGAGTAATAATATTAAAGTAATGTTAGAAGCTATATGAAATAATATAAATATCTTAAATTCGATTAAAGAAATAGTGAAAAGGTATTATACGGTTGTCATATTGGGCACCAAACCTTAACCAGAGTGCGCTAACATTATATAATTTTAAGCAAGATTAGATAATACGTCATATAACCACCTGTTTTTGTGACACATCTATCTCAATGACTTTTTATGGATTATTTATGGATTCAAAATCAACCACAAACAGAAAATTTACAGAATCTTGAAATTTTGTAATATATTTTGGTGCACTGCATTACCGACTACTGCATTACCAAAAATCGGAGAACACTACAACAGGAAGTTAATTACTGTGAGTTATATATTTTGAAGCCATTAATGAGACTTCTGGAAAATATATTTGTATTTTATATCAACGTGTAGGAAATTGTGTCTTTTTTTCAAAAATTAATACAACTTTTAAATTCTTAAAAATTGATAGAAAACATTTTTCAAAAATATAAGAATCAAAAATGGTATCTGATTTTTTTTGAAAATTTTAATTTTTAAAATGCAATATAAGTTTTATTTATTAATCGTTTTTATTGTAATTTAACACTAATATAGACATTTTTGAACGATATGCAAAAGTGAGAAAGAAATTTTTTAATTATTTTTCAGAATCCCACAATTCCCAAAAAACTTTTAAAAAATCTCAAAAATTACATTTATTAGATTTTTGACACTGTTGACTGTACCGAGGTTCGGGTTATAAATTCCCTTTGTAGGATATTTAAGAACATATTGGGTCATACAAGAGTTGTTTTAATTTTTTAAAATCAGCTATGTGATTAGAGAAAATTTGTCATAAATTTGCATAAAAAATTGGTCTACTTCAGAAGAGAAGAATATAAACACATTATTTATTTTGTTTTTCCTTTCTGTATAACTAAAGATTAATGTAAGTTCTTTTTTTTTCGAAAAAAAAAAAAAATCACGAAAAAACTAACTGTTGACTTAGTATCGATTTTGAAATAATTCTTTTTTCCTATTACCAAAAATCTAGACGAAGGCATAATTTTTAATTTTTCATATAACCGAGTTACCCCACTTTAAGGCCTTAGTATTTAAAGTCCAAATTCAAAACTTAAACTCAGCTACACCTCCTCTATAGCCGTGGGAAATTTATTAACATTGGGCTGTTGGTTTAGAAGTTGCAAATTTATTTCCGCTTTTTTTTATTTCCCCCACTGTGCTCGTGAGGACATTTGTACGGAGGCTAGGTGAAATCATGAACCTATTATAACCAAACTTAGTAGAATTTGACCTTGGGTCCAAAAAGTGATGTAGACCAAATATCATTGGAACATGTTTAAAATTGTGACCTGTACTTTGATTAAACAATTTACATGGAAAGACGTACAGACTGATTAATGGAGACGGACCAAGAGTCCTTGATGCAATCACAATAAAAATTATCTCAGATTTGCAGATTTCCATTTTAAGATCAATTATGTGGCCAATATTCAAAATTATATTTTTGGCATATATGGGAGGTAGGCGTGTCCTTGGTCCGATTTTTTCCAAAATTTTTTTTTCTTAACTAAGGTATTCTATATTAGCATACCAAATTTCAAAAGTCTACGACAACTCCTTCTATTTTGGTCCCATCGTTATATGGGGGCAAAGCACTGTGCGTCGTCGTTTCATATTTCTTTGAGAACGACTTTTTCCAAACCATTACCGTTAACAGTGAGCGCTATAGGTTGATTATATCCAACTTTTTTTGGTCTGAGTTGGATGATGTGGACTCCAACAGCATGTGATTTCAATACCACGGGGTACACAGTTCATGTTACTTGTGACATTCTGCGCGAACTATTTCAGGGCAAGGTCAACTCACTAGAAGGTGATGTGAACAGACCACCAAAACCGTTAAGTTTTTCTTGTGGGTTTTCTTATGTCGCTGATCTATGCGAATAAACCATCGGTCAAATTGAGCCTGATTTATGCGAAATGGAAAATCGAACATATCGGATGCGCGCCACCCACCGAATTTCATACATAATGGCATCGATAGGAATTTCAAATGAATACAAAATGTCAATGATATCTCACAAACTTTGTTTTAAATAAATTTAAAGACAGAAAGCGCTTGATGAAAGCCTCTACAAAACAATTAATAAATCAAGCAAAACAAACTGCCTTTTGTTTTCACAATTGTTATCTCTGGTAGAACTGCCACTACCATATTGACGCAATTGTTCAAATGAACGAGTTCGATCATAAAAGTCATAACCATAACCCCCATGTACTAAAATTATTATAATTTTGGATCACTAAAAACCACCAAAAATTTAAGTACCCAGCAAAAACTTGTGACTGACAATTACTCAATAATATACTTTTCAATGACTGCCACATACCGTCTGCATTACTTATAAGTAGTCGTATAATAACTTCTTTATTACCTGTTATATAACTACTTTCTAGTCATTTGCATGAGCATATTCTGTTTTTACTCGTAATGGCTTATGTAGTCATTACTTGTAACTAGATTTAGTGATATTCATATTTATAAGCGGTTGTAGCAAAAAACTGACTCCAACGATATCACCGTGTTAAAATAATTAGTTAAAATGATATGGTGTAAGTAATGAAGTGCCAGAATTTAGCATTTTAACAATGAAAGTATTTGCTGGGTATATAGAACTTGTTTAAATATACCTACAGCAAAATGTTTAATTTTAATTTTTAATATTATAAGTAGTAGTTACCTGTTGGGTGCTTTTGATTCGTTGCCAATTCAATGTCTTAGAAATTTATCTATATTATTTTTTATTGCATGCTACACAAAACAACTGTAAGACGTGTTCATTACTCTGTTTGCACTTAAAATTTAAACATCATAAAGACTCGTACATACAAACAATATCACTTTCATCATCATCATCAAGTTGATTAGAGACTACGGCGACGCTGAGTAAGTAGTAGATAGATAGATGAATGAATGAATGGCTGGATGGATGGTTTAGTAGAACTTAAATTTAAAAACGCTTATCAGTTGTATTTTTGCAGTTCGATCGTGCGGTTGGATCTCCTCCTGGAAAAAAGAAAAAAAGAAAAGTGAAAAAGATAAATAAATAAAGTGAAAAAAAAAAAAATAAAATTAAAGTTGTATCTCGTTAACTGCAGTTCGTTCGTTTATTATAATTCAAGCACTTAAATTAGAATCAGCAACAACAACAACAAAAGAATCAAATAAAATAATTTTTCATAATCAAGTGTCATTTAACTTGTGTAATTTAAACGCATTAAATGTAATAAAAACGATCGTTATCTCTCTTCTTTTTATTATTACTTTTTTTTTTTTGGTTTTGGTTTGGTTTTCCTCATGCAAACATTTTTCAGCGTCTGTCTACTTTTAGCTGGTTGTGTTGATTCTTTTCATTTAGTTTTAAACTTTGAGTATTGTGTACGTGTGTTTAGCGGTATTACTTAACAATATATAAAATATTTAATATTTTTTTTTATTTTCTCTGATATCTTGTGCTAATAAAATAATAAATTATTGTATGACAAAAAAAAAAAAAAAAAAAAATGGAAATATTTAAACAATATTTATACCAAAATAAATGAATTACAATGAATATTTTATGTGAAATAAATTTAAAAAATAAAATAATACAAAAATTTTAGCAAAAATAACGAGCTTTCAAAAATAGTGTTAAATAACAAAGCAAATATAGCGGGTGTTGACAAAAAAAATTCCCAAACGGAAAATAAAAGTATATAATTACTTGAATAAAATATAACATTTAAATAAATATTTGTTTAAATTGTGTGTGTTTCAGATAAAAAAAAAATAAATATATTGTGATAAAAAATATGTATTTGTTTTTATATTAACTATCAAAAAATAATGATCACAAACCAAATAAAATTTCTTTAGTTTTATTCTCGAAAAAATAATACTCGTAATACATTTTTTAAATATTTAAATAAAAAATTAACAATAATACACAAAGTTTATTTATAAATACCTTTATATGCAAAACTTAGGACGTGACTTAAACTTCTTTGCAATATAAATATGTTTTTTTTACAAATTGGAATTTTAAATTAAAAAAAATATAAACTAGAAAATAAAATAAATAATATGTAGATTTTACTAAATTCAATGATGTCATTGTAGTCTGCTATTTACTTACTCTACTTATAAACGTCTTACAAATGGGAAATTAAACAAGTCATTACTTTGATGTCACTTAAATATCTTGCTTCACACGCAGAAAAAAATATAGTTGTCCATGTTTACTGTAACCATTTCAATATTTTTAACAATATTATATTCACAATAACTGTTTATATGATTGCCGTAACAATAATATGGTTAATTTACGATTCACATGAATATTTCAACCATATATATGGTTACAGTAAACATATATATGTTTGTGACAACCATTATTGAGATGAATCTTTATATCATAATATGTTGTTCTCATATTACGATATCTATAAGCCGAGAGCAACATAGTATGGTAAGTCTTATAAATGGTTGTCACAAACATATATATGTTTACTGTAATCATATATATGGTTTATTCAGTCATGTGAATGGTTACCACAATCATATAAATAGTTACTGTGATTATAATATTGTTGAAAAACTTATAAAAATGTTGAAATGGTTACAGTAAACATGCACAGCTATATTTATTTTCTGCGTGCATGTAAGAACTTTAACATCTTATTGATCGTTAAGATATATGTACAGAAATAGTTCATAAACGATCTATTTAACTAATTAGTGAGATCGAAAAAACCTTAACACACGTTTTTCCTTAAAGCTAATTGGTTTATTGATTTTTTTTTTTTTGCTCAAGTTACTTTTGAAAAGTATGTCAGTTATTATGTTTAATGTCAATTATATTCATTTGTTGTTAATCCGATTAAAATGAGTGACTAGAAAATAGTGTGTATTAAAATTATTAAATATTTTCAACCAAACCCAACTTGGTCCTACAAAAAGTTGGCCAACCAATCAAAGCACTGGCTTCAAACTGATTCCAATGTTATGAAACAGTACCGGGAGAACTTGTCCGTTGATAGAAAACCTGGTTCAGGTAGAAGGAATGGTTCACATGATGTTTCTAAAGCCAAATAAAATAGAAAGCCTTTTCAAAAGAGCTCCCAACACATTCGGTAGGAAAGCAGCCCGGTTAGCTCAGCGCTCGGACTATTTGGTACGAAAAGTTAAAGCTAATGCAGGTTTAAAAACATGCAAGGCTCAAAAAG
Source organism: Calliphora vomitoria (assembly GCA_942486065.2). NCBI lineage: Eukaryota > Metazoa > Arthropoda > Insecta > Diptera > Calliphoridae > Calliphora > Calliphora vomitoria. The sequence continues at coordinate 41,201,664 of OW818031.2, forward strand.
TTCCTAACAGGAACGCTGCTAAAAATTTAGATGCCAAAAACAGAGCACGAAGATTTAAGTCAAATTTTATTTAAAAAAATAGACCTGCTGCATAATGGATGACGGATCGTATGTTCTGGAAATTTATTAGCGGCTACCGGATCAATATTTTTATGTTGCTGATGCTCGAGGGAATGTTGTAGAAAAGTTTAGGACCCAAAAGCATATTGTATATTGCTTGCAGTCGCGGCAAAAGAAGCCAAATATTTGTTACAATGGGCTTTATAAATACCTTAATTTACATCAAGGAATGTTTACAAAAGACTTCTTGTGTCCACTTATTTTTGGCCTGATTTGGCATCCTGTCACTATGGTAAGCAAGGTCTTGAGTGGTAAAAGAATTCTCTAAACTGCCTGGAGCTAAGGCCAGTGGAGAGATATTGGGTTAATGTTAAAAGAGAATTGAAGAGCACAAACAAAAGTGTGGTAGATCCAAAAGTGTGGTAGATTTTAAACGGTCCATATCCGTTTAAAATCGAACAGAGCGCCAGAAAGCTCTATAAAAACCTTAATGGAAGGGTTTTCGGAAAACGTTCATAAATTCGACACTATTGATTAGAACTATAAAAGTGATATTTTTTGTAAGTTGTAGGTTAAGTGATTTCTTTTTTATTAACATTTATGTATGTTAAGATTTTTTCGATCTCACTCCTTAGAAAGTTTCAATTGTATGAACCAAATTAACTTGTTGAATTCATTTCGCTCACTTAGTTCAATTTTTGTACTAAAATGATCTAAATTAGTGATCGGCATAGAAAGTACATGGAATGTGGATTAGAATAATCTACTTTCTATATCTGTTGTAATCTTATTTTATTACATTCGTGTTGGTTACAGGTAAATAACATAAGTTTACAAAAAAAAAAAATAGTTTGTTTTGTTCATTGAATGAAACATACATATATTGCTTCCACCAAATACATAGAATTGCCTTAGCACCATGGATATTTGGCTTTTGTGTCGATTCGGCTGGTTAGTTGAAGCGTAAGAGTTCTTTTACGCTTCGAGTTATCGTAATGAATCCATTTTTAATTGCAAGTTGTAATTCGATGCAAAAGTGATTTTCTTTTATAGCGTTCAAGCAGCACTATAGGACATAAAAAATCGTCCTTCAAGGTTTCTAAGCTTCAATTCGTAAAGTACCCAATTCCCTCTCTTAGGATGATTCCTGCTGCTTGAAAACTTTTTGAAATTGCTGATTGAGTAGCAACCAATGATGTTGTAATATCTTGTTGAGTTTGACAACAATCTTCATGATGTAATGCCTTCAATTCTTGGTCTTCAAACTTCTTTGGCTGGCCTGAGCGATATTTGTCTTCGTAGCAAAATCGCCACTTCTAAACCGCAAACATAATCTCTCGCAATTTGAAACCGATGGAACACATTCACCATAAGCTTTGGTGAGCAATTGGTGTGCTTCAGCGGCACTTTTCAAATTAGAAAATTAAAGCCAAACTTCCCGCATATGACGCTTTGTTGGCACAAAAGACAGATCTGTACCCTTCAAAATAACATTTAAGTTATTAAAAACAAAAACCGCGTCTATTGTAAATCCTGCATTTTTAAGTCATACACTCAATAGGTTTTTATTTTTCATATACCCTCATGCTTAAATATTTCTTTTTTGGATTTGAAAGCTCATGCAAATTTTACTATTTTTAAAAAAACTGCCATTGACCATATTTTGTTAGGAAATTTGAGCTTTCAAATCCAAAAAAGAAATACGCATTCATTAGGGTAGATGAAAAATAAAAACTAGTTCGTGACGTATATTTGTGAAACTAAAATAAAATACAAACTTGTGCAAATGGTCTTGCATCATTGTATATGCATTGCATTCTTATTTTACACTAACAAAATATACAGAAATACGCCGTTGCATAAATTTACAATACAAATGCACAAGATTGTGAATACCGCTAATGTGTTATTATTGAATACCTGAAGAGGATGCCAGCAATATGATCAAATGAAAAAGCACACAAAATAAATGGGCTACAGAGAAAAAGTGGAAATTGCACCCAAAAATAAAGACAAATTTCTGATAATTCGCTCTTGTTTTTGAGCGATTTTTTTTGGGTCATTTGAAAAACTTTAAACGAGTTACTTGAAATTCGAATATACTCATGCAAACACTAAAAATAATATTTAATATTGCATTTTTACTTATACTTGAATGTATTTTCAAAAACAAACCCTTTTTTAAATGTTACTTTTGTACATTTTGTAAAAGTACTTATTTGGTATTTTGAAAAATTTTAAGGAGGGTGAAAATATTCCGACAGGAAAAGGTCTTTTTGAGAACTACTCAAGAATTTTTAATAATCTCAAAAGTACTTTTTTGGTACATTTTTAAACAAGCACTTTTCTACCGAAAATATTTTGTAAAGCTGTTTAATTAACAAAAATTCATTCAGATCATCGATGTCCTTAACACAAGAAAAAAGCATAAAAACTATGCAAAAGCTATTTTTTCCATTTAACAAATTTCAAGCTACAAGAACAGTAACTAATTAAAAATATTTAAGGTCAACATTGAAGAGATTAAACAATATTACCAAACTACATCAAGTAATGCATATGTAATGTCATGTATTCATCATATTGATGTTGGTTATTCTTATTATTGTCTCAGTTATTTTCGCATACTGCTAAACTTATTTTTATTAAAAACCTCAATAAACTCTATTGGGTTTACAAACATTTTTAAATGTAGATCAGAAATGGTGAACTAAAATTGTGTTTAGTAACACAACAAATAAATATTGAACTAATTTTTAGGTAATCATAAAAGTGAAAGTATATTCATTTGAAGTTCTTTTTAAAAACTTTATAAAAACAACATTATAAACATATTCTCAAACAAAAATGATTTTGTTTTTTGGTATTTCGGAGATGTGTATGAATTTGTATAATATGAATTAACTTCGTGTTATATACAACATAACCGTAAACACCCTTTACAAACGTTCTCCTAAATTTGAGTAAATTTGAGACAAATGTTTACAACGCAATAGTCCCATGACATATGAAAAGATTACTATTAGCTTTTGCAATTGTGAAATAGAAATAGAAAATATCAATTAATTTTCACCAAATTTTTCAAAAAAAAAAAAAATCCAAATATGTTGTTGCAAAAGTTAGGTTTCGTCCAAGCTCTGCAATATCTGTATCTCTCTATGTGAGTACCGGGTTATAAATAATTTTCAAATAATTTTTAATATTTTAAAATGAAAAGATGCTTTCATATAATTTACATTGTTTATGTTTGAATTCAAGATTATTTGCTTTCTAAAATTTGATAACAAACGCTACAGGTCAGTTTAAGTTACATTAATTATAATTAAAATATATTTACAACAACTGCTTATACTAATTAAGTAAAGGGTATTTCATTAAGAGCTTTCTAGCTTTAAATTTTAATAAATGCCGTTAACAGTAATGGTATCGCCAACGTCGTTCTAAAAGAAATATGGACACTGCCAGCAATAATCCGCACCATCGACTAACTTTAACGGAATACATTGGATGCTCAGGGATCTCATATAGATCAGCGTCGTCAAAATTGTAAAATTTTGTTTGTTGACGTACAGATTCATCAAGAAATGGGCCTCAATATAAAATGTATGACTTGAACAACTATTTGGATACAATTTTTTTTTATAATTTTCCCATGTTGTGCACGTTACAGCCGTCCATGGTGATTTGGCAAAACAAACTGAATAAATGACAACCAATTCGTCAAATGTAGCTTCAATAATATGGCGCCAATCAACTGTCAAACTTCGGAAGTCCCTATTGTAGGACGCTTTATATTTCGAAAGAAAGGTTGCTTTGGAATAAAAAATTGCTAAGTTCCCTGACAAAATATTGAATGTATGACTCAAAAATGCGATCAAATTTTGATCATTTTTTTTAAAACATCTTTTATTTTGACCAGACCGTATAGTCTATAAGAAGGGTGTGGCAAACTTCCCAACCACTTCATTATAAATACTTTTAAACAGGTATTACAACATGTGGCCGCGCGTAGTCATGATGTAATAGTACGGTTTCATGTCTGGCCACATGCTCGCTTTAAATGAATCAGTTGCGTTTGGTACAGGTTCCCTGTGATGGTCAGATTTCAGCAGCTCATGCTGCTCATGCTCCCACCAAATACAGAGAATTACCTAAGCGCCATGGATATTTAGCTTTTGTGTCGATTCGGCTGGCGGGCTTCACATAAGGAGTGAGATCGAAAAATTCTTAACATACATATCTATATATATAAAAGTCAATGTGTGTTTTTATGTATATTTGTTTGTTTGTTTGGACTTTATAGACGGCTAAACGGCTGAACCGATTTTCATGAAATCTTCACAATGTCTTCCCGTATCTCTGGAAGGAACTATAGGCTACTTTTTATTTTGAAATTTTACGTGGGCGATGTGCCACGCCCATTTATACAACATTACCTCCTATTTCAAGTCAAAAACAAAATGCGTATATTTCAAAAAGTATATCAGCTAGAGTTCCCAAATGTTGTACAAGGAACTTTAGTTTCAATATAAATATTTTGGACAAAAATGGGCAGACCAGCAATAGTGGGCGTGGCACCTCCCATAATAAGTAAATACTAAAATCTGAATGTCAGGAAAACTATAACACCTAGAGTTCCTAATTTTTGTACAAGTAACTTTAGTTTCAATATAAATGTTTTGGACAAAAAATGGGCGGACCAACTGAAGTGGGCGTGGTACCTCCCATATGAAGTAAATACTAAAATATGAATGTGAAGTAAACTATATGAGCTAGAGTTCCCAAATTTTGTACAAGTAACTTTAGTATCAATATGAATGTTTTGAACGAAAATGGGTGGACCACCGAAAGTGGGTGTGGCACCCCCCATACGTAGTAAATACTAAAATCTGAAATTCTAAGAAACTATAACAGCTAAAATTACCGACTTAAATACAAGTAACTTTAACTTCAATACAAATGTTTTTAACAAAAATGGGCGGACAAACTAAAGTGGGCGTGGTACCTCCCATATGAAGTAAATACTAAATGTGATGTAAACTATAAGAGCTAGAGTTCCTAAATTTTGTACAAGTAACTTTAGTTTCAATATGAATATTTTGGATAAAAACGGGCGGTTCAGCAATAGTGGGCGTGACACCACCCATATGAAGTAAATACTAATATCCTAATATCTGGGAAACTATAACAGCTAAAATACCCAAATTTAGAACAAGTAACTTTAGATTTAATATAAATATTTTGGACAAAAATGGGTGGACCTGCAAAAGTGGGCGTGGTGCCTTCCATATGAATTAAATACCAAAATTTGCATATCATGGAAACTATAAAAGCTAGAGTTTCCAAATTTTCCACAAGTTACATTAGTTTCAACATGAATATTTTGGCCAAAAATGGGTGGACCAGCAAAAGTGGGCGGGTCACCTCCCATATGTAGTAATCTAATCGAGGCGACCATTATAACTGGAAAGTTTATGGGAACAGATGTCTTGCTGCCACGTATTCCGATGACAACATCGGAAATGCCATTCGATTTCAAGCGCTTGCAATTTCCTATTCGCTTAGCATTTGCTAAGCGAATAGGAAACTGAACTAACCGGGCTACTTTCCTACCGTATGTGTTGGGAGCACTTTTGAAAAAGCTTTCTATTTTTTATTTTTGGCTTAATAAACATCATGTGAACCATTTCATCTACCTGAACCAGGTTTTCTATCAACGGACAAGTTCTCCCGGTACTGTTGAATAACATTGGAAACAGTTTGACGGCAGACCTTTGACATTAAAAATAATAACTGTTTTACATATGTTATACAAAGGTAACTTGATAAAAAAAAAATATCAAATAATACTTGAGTTAAAAGTTTTAATGAAAAACGTGTGTTAAGAATTTTTCAATCTCAGTCCTTACGATCACTTACGCTTCGGGTTATTGTAATGAATCGTGCAAGCATCATTTCGGAAATGGAAAAGCAATTCATATGGTACCGAATTTCCCTGCTTATCCTGCTGCTCGAAAATGTATTGAAATTTTTGCTTGTGTACCTCCCAATGATTCTGACAACAATCTTCATGGAGTAATGTCTCCAATTCTTGGTTTTCAAAATTTTGTGGTTTGTCTTCCGTGTCAAAATCACCACTTCTCCGTAAGCTGTGGTGAGCAATCGGTGTGCTTTAGTCGCTTTTTTTGTAAATTAAAGACGTAAAGCGAAACTTCCCGCATAAGACGCTTTGTTGGCACAAAATTTAACATTTTGTTGTTTACACTATAATGTTCAATAACTAAGTGAGAATAAATGACAGATATGTACCCTTCAAAATGACATATAAGTTATTAAAAACAAAAACCGCCATCTATTGTAAATCCCGCATTACATAATATAAAACAGCTAAATATAATCATAATGCTACTAAAATGTTTCTAATAATTACCCAAACACTTAAATTAAACATATACAATTTTCCAAATGATTCAATACTCTAAATTCATGAGAGTTCAAGCACCTACTTATGTATTTTGTCAACAATTCTCTAGAATTTCTTAAAAATTCAAATAATTTTATATTAAACATGTGCAATGTGCAACATTTCTGTTTTTTTTTTTTTGTTTGCTTTTTCTCATTTATTTAACAAAAGATTTTTGATTTAGATTAAATCAATTGAAATGAAATAAAATGCAGCAAAAACCCAAACTCCACTATACAAACTAATAACAAAAAGAAGAAAAAAAAAAACGGTGACAATCACATTTAAACTCAATTTAAAATAATTTTCTTTCTTTTTAAGAAAACACACAAAAATATATGCACATATAGAGGGGGAAAACAGTAGCCGTAATAGTATATAATAATAAATTTAAAAAAGAAAATAAATCTCAAGTAACAAGAGAATAATAATTGAAAAAATAATACAAACAAAAAAATATATATATGTATATTGCGGAAGTGTTAATTAAATCTTCAAAGTGATATTTGCCTCCATAAATGTTCAAAAAAAGAACTTACTACAAGTACAAGTATTACGAATATATAGTTCAGCACACACTTACTACCAACGGCGAGGCAAAATGTATGAAATCAGTTTAGCAGTGCATAAGCTCAAGTATTTTTGAGTTAATACAGAGCGGGGGAGGAATATAATGATAAGTAAAGGGGGGAGGGAGGGTGTTATTGTTAATGGTCAGAAATGTGAGTGATAGCGGCTTGAAATACTCTTCTCGATTAAACATTTGTTTACAAAGTTTTTGACGTTTAAAGATATTTGGAGGTTTTCATAGAAAAGTTCGACTTTTGCTTAGAAATATGAGTGATCTTGCCTCGAGATCATTTTATTGTTCAATCGCTAATTATTTACAAGCACAAACAAACGTATTTTTGAGTTGATAGTCAGAAATGTGAGTGATAGTGGCTTGAAATACTTTTCTCGATTAAACACTTATTTACAAAGTTATTGACGAGTAAAGATATTTGAAGGTTTTCATAGAAAAGTTAAATTTTTGCTGAGAATTATGAGTGATCTTGATCGAGCTTCTGATATTGATCAAACATTAATTATTTACAAAGTTGCTGGCGATTTAGGTTATTTGTGCTTTCTTTACGAAAGATAAATTTTTTAATGATAAGTAAAGGGGGGGGGGGGGAGGATGTGAGGGTGGTATTTTCAATGGTCAGAAATGTGAGTGATAGCGGCTTGAAATACTCATCTCGATTAAACATTTATTTACAAAGTTATTGACGTTTAAAGATATTTGTAGGTTTTCATATAAAAGTTCGAATTTTGCTTAGAAATATGGGTGATCTTGGCTCGAGATCATTTTATTTACAAACATAAACAAACAAATTTTTGAGTTTAATGATAAATAAGGGGCTGGGGGTGTTGATAGTCAGAAGTGTGAGTGATAGCGACTTGAAATACTTTTCTCGATTAAACACTTATTTACAAAGTTATTGATATTTGAAAGTTTTCATAGAAATGTTAAATTTTTGTTCAGAAATATGAGTGATCTTGTATCGAGCTTCTTTTATTTACACGCTAATTATTTACAAAGTTGTTGGCGATTTAGATCGTTTGTTTTTTTCATACAAAAGATAAATTTTTGCTCAGATTGATCACAGATCGATCTTCTGTTCTCGATCAGATTCTTATTTATGAGTGATCACAGATCGAGATCATTTCTCGATTTAAGGATTATTTACAAAATTGTTGGAGATTTATTTATCTTCTTAAATCATTCAATGAATAAGTAATTTTTCTACTCACATACTCGTACAAGTTTTTGTATCAATCTGATGTTTTTTTTTTTTTTTTAATTTTTTGTGGTATAATTTACAGAAAATTAAGTTGATTTTATAAAGAAATAAATAAAAAAACAGAATTAAAAATAGCAACACAAAACGAAAATCATTAAATGCAATTGTGAATTATAAATATTAAAAAAAAATAAAAAGCCATCTCACCTCATACAACACTCTATATAGAAAGAGACCTTAATTTCGCTTAATTTAATAAGAAAAAAACACATCGATGGATTAATTGCAAAAGCCGTAAAGAATCAAAAGAAGCCAATTAAAGGATTTATTATACATGTAAGTAAGAATTCTATTAACAGTTTTCTTTAAATAACTTTTTCAATTATATTAATACTCATGAACAACTTGTAAGTTCCATTATTTGTTTATTAATGTAACATTTTTTTCACGATTTTGATATTCGTGATTGCCTGTAAAGTGATTTTTTTACATCACCTGTCTGAGCAAAAATACAAAATGTCTAGATCAAAATCAATGTTTAAAAATACATTATTCTATCAATTGTCTTTCGTATTTAATAGGAATTTAATTGGTGTTGGCTTTAGCAAATTGATTTTTTATTTATTTTTTTTTTAATATGAATGAATTTAATTGTTGCAATTGCTATTATGCACAGGTTTTTCTTCTAAGGAATTTGCTTTTGTTTTAATTACTTCAAAGCTGAGTATAGAAATATATTCAAAAGTAAATAGTTTTCACCTTTGCAATTACAAAGTTCATCATATATAATTTAAGCAGTAAATATGCGTCTTCGAAACTCAGTCATACGATTATATAGATGCTATTAAAGTTTCAAGTTGTCCATACCAAAAATAGATCTATTTTTATACCCTTCACCATGAGTGGCAAGGGTATATATAAGTTTGTCATTCCGTTTGTAATTTCTACATTTTTCATTTGCGACCCCAGAAAGTATATATATTCTGGATCGTTATATATAGCGAAATCGATATAGCCGTGTCCGTCTTTATGTAGAAATCAACTTTCCGTAGCTCCCAAATAACTTACATACATAATTGATACATCAATATATCGAGAATTCTTCCGGCTCGGTCGAGAAAATCGGCCCGTTCGAATAATTTAAAATTGCCGATTTTCAAATAACAATTAAACCAATTAGTTTGTGTCGATTTTTTGTACTTTATATAGAAATAGTTATAGTTTTAAACATACAAATTTTATTTCATAACTCATGAACATTCGCTTATAGCAATAGTTTTTTTAATTAAAGCTCAAACTCTGAGACTAAGGTAGAATGTTCCATGATGAACTTTGTCCTAATAAGTCGTAGGAAGACATGATAATATACGAAACTGACTGAAGACTTTACTGAAACGAGTATTTTATCAGATATTTACCAAACTATTAAATGTATTCAAAATCCAAAAAGGACTTCAATGGTGTAATGGAGGATTTAAGAACTGAGCAATTAGATAGTCTTTTCATGCCTTACTTTCGATCTTTTTAAACGATTTAGCTTGACTTGGAAAAAAATCTCTCACTAATTGTAGATGTTGGAAAAATCGAAAGTAAGGCATGAGAACCATATTTTTATACCCTTCACCAATTTTTTTTTTTGCTGATAAAATTTTATTAGTGAAACAAAGATTTATGTTAAAAAAAATGTTGATCATAAAAAAAACTCGTGTTAAAAATATTTTTCACGATTTTGACCCATTGTAGGTCCGAATTACTATAGTCTTATGTACGTCGTTGAAAATGCCTTTGTAATATCTACAATTAGATGTCAATATTATTGCAATGACTTAATAATCCAGATACAGTTTTAAAATACTCTTAATTTCTAGTTAAATCTTTAGATAAATAAGTATAAAAGTTGTATATACTGCAAGTGAATATTATGTATAAAATATATTAAATTTTAAGAAATGTTTGTTTTTCGGTAAAAAGCTTGATTTGTTAGCTTTAAAATGATATATCGCTTGTTAAAATCGGCTTAGTATTTACCACGTTATGTGGTTTTATGTGCACTTCCTTTCTCTACGGCTTGTTGTATTCAATTACATACTTTGTCTAAAAATAACATTTCAAATATTAACAAAGCCACCCACCCTTGATTTGTATAAATGAAATTTGAATAAAATTCTTGTTCAAAAAATTTACAACAAACATTTTTCACATTTTTTAGTCCTGAATGGACGTAAATTTTCTTGAATTAAAAAAAAACATAATATTTTCTAGAAAAAAATATGAATTTTTTCTAGGGAAACTTCAAATAAATTCGTAAAATCTTAACAAATAAAAGCGGAAAAGGAAAATGTTCGCGATTTATAAGAGGTATTAATAGTAAATCGCGTAATTTGATTATTTTTATCCAGCGGAGACTGCCAGAGACTTTATTTGGAAAAAATTGTATTTGCAGAGAAATTCTTCAAAAAAATCTTATTTTTTTACAAATGATTTTATGTGATTATACAAAAGCACATAAGCAGAAATAAGTTGAAGCATTTTGTCGCCATCTGGACCAATAATTTTCTTCAATTATATAAGAAATAAAGTGTTTTATAACATAGAATTCCAAATACATAATCAGCTTAAGGAATATTGACATTTTAAACGTTAGCCAGAGAAGTCAAAGATTTCTGAATGATAAAATGCACCAAATAGTGGATTTCAAATATGGAAATATGTGGATATTTTTCATCGGTCTGAAAAAAAATAATTTAATTTTAAGGCACTAACGGCAGAAATTGAAAGATAGACAAATCTTTAGTTTTTTATACATACATACGGGAGGGAGCCTCCATGTAAGTCAACGATTTCTTAATTACAAAATGGTCCATATGGTGAAAAAATACTTCAACTTCTTTCTTCTTATGTGCTTTTGTATAATTACATAAAATGGTTTGTAAAAAAAAATTTTTAAAGAATTCCTCTGCAAATAGAATTTCTGGATAAAACCCATCAAATTACACGGTTTACTATTAATACCTCTTATAAATCGCGAAAATTTTTCTTTTCCGCTTTTATTTGATAAAAACAGTAAATAGGGAATAAGAGTTTTGCCTCAAAAAGACCAAAAAGCAATAAAAAAAGCAATTAAATATTCAATTTTAAGAGAATTTGTATGAAAGAGGTAATTAAATTTGTTTAAAAAGCCATTAATGCTGGCAACTTGAGTTAATGGCTTTTGTTCCCTCAAATATGATTGGAAATGAAGTAATTTATGTGACATTTATTATTGTATGCTGGAAATCATGTGCTGCAATGTTCATAGATTTAGAATAGTATGTTGATAAGGTTTCTGTAGAATAATTAGTGTACAATAGTATTGGAACTTTATGTTGATAAGTATTTTGGTGGCTGCATTTCTATCTCGTTGTGGTTTGAGTTTTAGTTTGTTGTAATGATTGTGTGTATTTGAAAATGCATGTTGATAAGAATTTTTGGATGAGTTGCATGTAATGTATGTTGTTGTTGTGTGTTTTTTTAGTTTGGTTAATGATCGTGTACTTAGAAAGTGTTTTGGGGGGAAATTGGTTTAGAATTGTTTGATGAGCTGCATGTAATGTATGTTGTTGTTGGAATTTTTTGTTTTCTTTGTTAATTTGGTAATGATCATGTACTCTGATTTTAATAAATCAAGTGCTGAAGTGTATTTTGAATAATTAGTGTACACTAGTTTTGGAACTTTATATTGATAAGGATTTTGGTGAGCTGCATTTGCATCTTGTTGTGGTTTGAAAAATCATGTTGATAAGAATTTTTGGATGAGTTGCATGTAATGTATGTTGTTGTTGTGTGTTTTTTTAGTTTGGTTAATGATCGTGTACTTAGAAAGTGTTAAGGTCACTCCAGGGAATTTGTTTATTTTCTGATTCAATAAATCAAATGCTAAAGTGTATTTTGTGGAAATAAAGGCAAACGGACAGACAGAGTGGCAGATAGGCTGATGTTTAGTCAGACCGACAAACAGAAAGATGGTGAGACAGACAGAGTGGCAGATATGGTAATAACAGTAACTTAAGTGGATGTAGAATAATCGAACTTTGTTATTGTTGTTAGGGTTTAGTTTTAATTCGATGAAAAGATCATGTTTGTTTTGAAAACTGTCATACTATGGGAAATTTCTTTATTTTCTAATTCATATATTAAAGTATTTAATTTACTATAATTATCATGTATATTTGAAAAGTGCAAAGGTTACAAAAATGTGTTTCATGAAAATATATACTATTTTAACTGATGCTATATATATGTATATAGATAATTCTGAGATTTACTAAAATAATTTATAAAGTATGAGTTGAAACTTTTCATACTTTCATAGTTACGAATTTAAATTTTCTTTTACTCATTCATATTTCATTTGGAAATATATAAACAACACTTAAAAACTAAAATAATGTCAGCTTTATTTTGCGGTATTTGTGGAAAGATTTATAAAAGGGAATACGCCCTTTTAATCCACAAGAGGATCCATACCCCTTGTCCTTTATGTGGACTGGTGTTGCTTAGAAAAGATGACGTCCGAAACCACATAGCTTTCCACGAGGGGTTGGTAGTAGAGGAGGAATTAAAAAATGAAGAAGTGCCCATAGATATGGAGGAGCAAGAAGAGGTTCCAGCAGAAGTGGAGGAGCAAGAAGAGGTTCCAGCAGAAGTGGAGGAGCAAAAAGAGGTTCCCGCAGAAGTGGAGGAGCAAGAAGAGGTTCCAGCAGAAATGGAGATGCAAGGAAATGATTTTATAACGAAGAATGAAGCTGCATTAGAGAAAACCGTGGATGAAGCGATTAGCAATATTTTATTTTTAATTAATAATTCCAATTATGTTAATGATAGTGAATTTTATATTCCTAATAATCAATTAGGTTATTATTTAAACATTTCGAATGAAGTTGAGGACTTCAATAATGATGATGAGGGAGATCAAATTATTTTAAATTATAAAGATAATTTTTGGCATGATCACGAGGGTGATCAAATTATTTTAGATGTAGATTTAAGTTAATCGAATTAATAAATAAATAAATGAATACTAATAAAATAAATTGTTGTATATATTTTTTATTATTTTACTAAAATTTATGAGTAGAGTAATTCTTCAACATTGCAACAACATATTTTTTTGTAATATGATTAGTTAACTTCATAATTCTACACTATCATCTTAGTTTACTTATTGAAATGTGTGTCATATAAAAATAGAAATTTGTTTGGTGGCTTGTAAAACTCAAGCGCATGTTGAACATATAGAACTTCGTTGTTGTTGTTGTTAGGGTTTAGTTTTAATTTATTGTAATTCAAGAAATTTATTGCTAACGATTTATTTAATTGTTTTTTTTTTGGAAATTTCTATCTTAATGAAATTTAAAATTTTCTATAAATTGTGAATTTATTCTCAAATTAGTCTTTCGTATTTCGTTACAAAGACAACAAGTTATACGAAAGTAAAAATTAAAAAAAAATGTCGTCAAAAATTTTTGTTTGTAACATTTGTCAAAATGTGTATACCTCAATAAAAGGTTTAAAAAAACATACAGAAATACACGAACCCTGTATTCATTGCAGTCGTGTATTTCTTACATCGATGGAAAAAAAAAGCCACAAACATGAAGGATTAAGGATAGCAGAGGCTGAAATTATAAGACCATCAACATCAGCTGCAGCGAGAAAGCGGTCAATAAATTTGGAGCCTTCATCACGGATACCTGCAAAACACCAGCGGTTAGAGCGTTTTATAGTTTGCGAGGATTGCAATGTGGAAGTACAACCGGAAAAATGGTTTACCCATTGCATGGCAAAAGAGCATAAAATGAATACAGAGATATCGATTGGTAATCGAGTGCTTCTATTGAAAAGCTCATTTAGATCTCGGCTTTCTACATACCGTTTCCCTAAAGGAGATACTAATTTAAATGTTGATGGATATTTGGAGGAGGGACATCAGTTTTTTAAAAAACTAATAAACAACAGCTTAGCGGATCATCTAATAATTAAATTTAATTTGGAGCTAACAGCAGTTTATAAATTACCAGCACATCCACTGAAACCGGAAACGGATATGTACCACATAACCGAGATGGTGCGATTATCTAGAGCAGACGATATTGAAGATACTCTAAAGTACCAAATAGATAGCATTAAAGCTAAGATGTCCGAATTTCAAGAAAGAGATTCAGGTTGGACACTTATTAAAATAAAATGGTTGGATATTAACATCAATAAAGCATCCCCACTAAATGGATCTTCATACATTCCAACTCCAGTGGAATTGGTAAAGAAGAAGGCATGTATTAATATAATCAATAATGATATATTCTGTTTTAAGTGGTGTATAATAGCAGCCCTTTACAATGGAAATAGTAGCAATACAATAAGAACTTCAACGTATAAGATAAATAATATTTCAGACAATATTATAATATTGAGATGTGGCAGAGTATTAAACTTCTCTACAATGAACTTTCCAGCTGATATAAAGGAAATTAAATTATTTGAAAAAAATAATATTGACATAAGTATAAATGTCTTTGGATATGACAAGAAGCTGAAAAGTGTAGTCGGACCATATTACATTACAACTAATGAGAAGATTATACATATAAATCTAATGTTGTTGGAAGGTGAAGATATGGAGACATACCACTATATTTTAATAAAAAATGTATCAAGGTAATTATGATAATAGTATTTAATAGTAATTCCAATAAAATTAAAATTCATCCATTTTTAGACTTCTATCTACTCAAATTTCATCATGCAATGGTAGTAAATTGTTTTGTAATGCATGTCTATATCACACCAATTTACCGGAAAGAATGGCGACACATAAGGAGAAAGAATGTGGGAAATGTATTTCAAAAATGCCTGCGGGAGAAAAATCATTTATTAGCTATAAGCATTTCGAGAGGCAAATGGACATTCCATTCTCAATTTATGCAGATTTTGAGTGTATACTTCATGATATCGATGTAAGTAATGATAATGAGATTAATTCTAATTTTATAAAAAAGCATATTCCATGTGCATATGCATATAGCATTAAGTGTAATTTTAATGAAAATTTACATAGATTTAAGATATTTACTGATAGCAATACTAATATAAATGTTGGTGAACATTTTGTTAACAGCTTAATTGAACAATGTAGAGATATCTATAAAAAACATTTTGAAAAAGTTGTTCCAATACAAGCCTTAACTCCCTTAGAAGAAGAACATTTACAAAGGGCAACTGATTGTCATATCTGTGGTAAAAGTTTAGGAGATGAATTAGCTGTTAGAGATCATTGTCACTTGTCAGGAAAATATAGGGGACCTGCACATAATTCATGTAATCTTAATTTTAAAGTTCCAAATTTTATACCAATTTTTTTCCACAACTTTTCTTCATATGATTGTCATTTGTTTGTGAAAGACTTGTTAAATATTAAAGGACAGACGAATATTATACCCATAAATAAAGAGTTGTATATTTCACTATCGCATACAATACGTGTGTATAGTGATGATGAGATTGAAACTTTATTGGATGAGATACGTATACAAAAAATAAAAAAAAACATTCCTGAGGCAATTATTAAAAAACAGCTTGAGAGTATACGATATGAAAAAAGTCAGAAAAAAGTTGAGTTAAGATTTTTAGACTCTTATCGATTTATGGCATCTGGGTTAGATGCATTAGCTAGTAATTTATCAGATAATGATTTAGAAACGGTTCGAAAGTGTTTTCCAGACTCTGAACAGTTTAATATTATGAGGCGAAAGGGCGTTTTTCCTTATGAGTATGTTAATACATTTGATAAATTAGATGAAAATAAACTACCTCCTATAGAAGCATTTTATAGTAAATTGAATAATAAAAATTGTTCTGAAGAAGAATACTTACGTGCACAGACTATATGGAAAAAATTTAATTGTAAAACTATTAGGGACTATATGAAATTATACTTGAAGACTGATGTACTACTACTCACCGATGTCTTTGAAAATTTTAGAAAAGTATGCAAGAGAATTTATAATTTAGATCCAGCGCATTACTATACTATTCCTGGTCTGTCATGGGATGCCATGTTAAAATATACAAAAATTGAACTGGAACTTATAACTGATCTTGAAATGTATAATTTTATTAAGCGGGGTATTCGAGGTGGTCTTACCCAATGTAGTAAGAGATATAGTAAGGCGAATCATAAGTATTTAAACAATTATGATGATACGAAACCATCAGAATATATATTATATTTAGATGCAAATAATCTTTATGGTTGGGCGATGTCAGAATCACTTCCATATGGAGAATTCACTTGGACTAATGATTTCATTCATCCACGAGACATCCCACAAAATTCCGAAGTAGGTTACATTTATGAAGTGGATTTGACTTATCCCATTGGCTATCATGATTATCATAATGATTTACCTTTTTGTGTGGAAAATAAAATAATTGGTGGAAGTAAGCATGAAAAATTGATAGCTGATCTGTCTAATAAAACTAAATATATAATACATTATAAAACGTTAGAACAATGTTTGAATAATGGATTAGTTTTAGAAAAAGTTCATCGAATTCTCCAATTTAAACAGAAACCCTGGTTGAAGACATATATTGATTTGAATACTGAATATAGAACAAGAGCAACTAATTCATTTGAAAAAGATTTTTATAAATTACTTAACAATGCAGTATATGGAAAGACTATGGAAAATGTTGATAAAAGGAGAGATGTACGTTTGGTAACTGAATGGGATCGACGTAATCGTAATCATTTAGGAGTAGGAAATCTAGTATCAAAACCAAATTTTCATAGCATTTCACAATTCACCAATACATTATGGGCTATACAAATGAATAAAACCCTAACGTATTATAACAAACCGATTTATTTAGGCTTTTGTGTTCTAGAGTTATCTAAATGGAAAATGTATGATTTTCATTATGCATATATGAAACCAAAATATAATAATAAAATAAATTTAAATTATATGGATACAGATTCTTTTATATACTCAATTAAAACAGATGATTTTTATAATGACATTCGCTCTGATATAAAAGACCGGTTTGATACTTCATCATACTCAGAAAAAAACCCATTCAATTTACCTCCGTTAAATAAAAAAGTATTAGGTATGATGAAAGATGAATGTGAGGGAAAATTCATAACTGAATATGTAGGTTTAGCACCTAAAGTATACGCATATACTGTCGAAGGTGAGGAAGATGTGAAGAAAGCTAAGGGAGTTAAGAAATGTATTGCTAATAATTATAATATAGATACTTATAAGCATGTTTTATTCAATAAAGAAGTTGTTACAGCTTCTATGCAAACATTTACCTCTAAATTACATACTATTCTAACTAATCAAGTAAATAAAGTAGCTCTGAGTTATAATGACACTAAGCGTAAAGTTATGGATGATAATGTAAATACATATGCTTGGCATCATTACACATTCGATACTGGTAATGGTGATTTGGAATTAGACATGTTAATAAATGATATAGAATTAAACAAAGTGTAAAGAAATATTTATAAGTAATTTATATAATATATAAGATGAAATTATAAAAAAAATAAAAAAAAACAAGTCGTTGATTAAATTTTAAATTTTATTATGTCTTTTATTTATATATAAATTTGGAAAAAAATCGTAAGTATAAAAATTGAATTAAATATTATAGATTATATAACTTTTCGGACAATTCCAGTTAATGGAGTGTACTCTATCAAACGATCATAAAGTATTAAACAGTAAGCATTTGTATTTGCAGGAATCGGGTTAATAGTCTCAAATTCAATTTTTACATCAATTGGTCCAGTTTTAATCATCTCATTTTGGTAGCTTACATCGACTACGGCAATTGGAACATTTTTAAACTTTTCACAGGAAAGAAGTGGTTGTGCTTCCCTCATATAGTAATTTTGTTGAAATTTGGCATACATGTCATATAATATAGCATAGCGGTTCTCCTCAAACTTTAGATTTAAATCGTCGTATGGATAGCAATCGGAATTTAAATGTACTTTTATATTTTTTAAATCAGAATGAATATATTTATTATTATTTTCTAAAACGAATAATAAAAATCTTGGTCTTTCTCTGTTAATTGACATTTTAACATTCCAGTTATGATTTATCCCACCAGCAAACGTAGGATTAAAATAACAGTCCCAACTGCGAAATGCTATTGGTAAAGACGTTCCATCCTTAATAATTTTCATTATTTGTATTTTTCTAGAATCTGATACGTGAATATGCGGAATTCTCCATGTTATGTTTGTAATCGATAACTGATTTTTTTCATTAGCATCTGTTGAGTAATATACATTTGCATCACTTGAACTCCGCAAAAGAATAAGTTCGTGTTTACTATTCAATATTATTTTAGTAAAATCCTCAGCAAATCCCATTAATATTTTTAGAGGAATATAAAAATTAAATTTTTGCATAGACAATTCTTCTGAAATACTCCATCCAGCATTTCTCATCATATTACTTTCAAATTCATTTAATGAAACATAATTCTTAATTGTACTAGACGTTCCCAAGTATCGAGTTCGATCAATTTCAACACCGTTGATTTCATAACGTATTTCATCGAATAAGTATGCCATACAATTATTCCTCATCCGAGTATTAGGAGAATTCTCACCGTTAATATTCTTTATATTACCTTCTATATACAAGTAGCTTTCAGAAGGAAGAACGTATAAGTCTTGATTTTGTATAGTAATTCGAATTTCATCATTATTCTTAAATGATTGAATATAGGGTAGATAGCTATGATAATCTTTTTTGATTATATTTTCATCCGTAATGGGTTTCTCTATAACATCGAGAATATCAGACATTATTTTTTTACTTTCAACTTAAGTAGTTTTAAAAAATTTTTATTTTTTTCTGTTAATTGTGGTCTTATAGCTTTAACAGTTTTTGTGTAAATGTCTTTATTAATTCTAATTTGTTTAGCTTTATTGTAAATTATCATTTTTTTTTGATCTCAGATGTAACCTAAGTGTTATTTCTTCACCTCTGAAATTAATTAAACGACCTTCTTGATCAACAATCCAAATTGTAAGATGTGTTATTTCTCTGACGTTTACTGGCAAATAAATAAGATTATTAGGTACAACATCTAATTTATAACCTGGAGGAACGTCCAATGCAAACTCGTGAAGTATATGTGCTGGGGAGTTATTCATATATGACCCTCTTATTATATTACATTGAACTTGTATAGCATTCACTTTCAAAATACTGACTGGTTGATTAGATAAGTGTTTTATACCAGCATTTAAAGATAGTCTATCAAATCCAAATAAACTACCAATAGTTCGCTTCCGATCAAAAAATATTGTATCGTGAGAGGAGATTATTTCAATTTGTAAAGTATTATTGTTGGCTTCAATTATAATTGATTTATTAAAATCAAGTACTTTATATTGTTCAATTATGTAATCAACAATATCTTGTAACTCATAAGATCCTATGGGAATTTCAATTACTTTATCTCCAATATGGAAAAGATTATTATCATAGTCTACATTAGGAATAGAATTATATGAATGAAAATCGATTAGTGCACATTCATAGTCATCTGTTAGATCTATTGGTGGAAAATAATTTGCTGTTAAAAGTGCAGAATTTCCGCTTATAGCTAATGTTATTGACATAGTGAATGATAATCTGTTAATGAAATAAAAATGCTTTGTTGTGTGTATTTCATTTTATTTATATTCATTTTTATTGTCTAATTGTTATAATATTTCAGTTTTACTTATCCAAGAATTATGCTGATTTGAGAAACCCAACCATTTTACATATGCTTTATCTCCTTTAGTTTTCAATATCTTTTCCACGAGAAACGTATTTGGAAAACGTGTGCGAAGTATTTCCTCCTTATAAAATGCACCTTTAATTTCATTTCCTTGATAGTCTTCCAATAAAAATGTTATGGGATAAGTGTTTTGTATCGATCTTATTTTAAATATTTCTGTTGTCCAGTTCGGGGTATATCCCTTTTCAAAGATGTGTTTATATTTACTAATGCGAACGCAATCACCAACATTAAATCGTGAGGGTTTAAATATTTTTAAATTATTATATACAGTATTCAGCAGATGTTTTTCGTATTTAGGGGTTACGTGAATAGGTGCCATTTTGATAGTTGCATGTTTTTTTTTATTATATTGTTCAACTAGGCTTTTGTAAATATTAATCCATTTATATGTTCCATTATTACTAAACTCTCTCCACATCATACCTTTTAATGTTCTATTGAAGCGTTCAACAATTGAAGCTTTCATAACGCTAAATGTGGAGTAATGATTAATTGAGTATTTTCTCGTTAGCACAGCAAACTCCTTATTAAAAAATTCTTTACCGTCATCTGTTTGTAAATTATTAGGTATACGTCCCATACTAAGTATTTTCTGAAATGCTCTACAAACTTCAGAAGCAGTTTTTGATTTAATTGACTCAGCCCATGCATATTTCGAAAATGTATCAATAACCGTTAACATATATTTATATCCTTTGTTGCTAGTTGAATAATTACCCATTTCTACCAAATCAGCTTGCCAGAGGTCGTCTAAACCTCTCATAATAACTCTACGTCGTAAGAAATTTTTCCGTGCTTGGGAATGAAGTTCATTGACGATTGCTCTTTTTTCCATATTGCGATGATGATAGCGTTATCATTACCTTATATATATCATCAATTTTCTTATTTAAATCTTTAATTTCATTCCTTACAATTAAAACTTCTTCACCTATACCCCTTTTAATATGTTCTTGCATATGACTAATTTGTGAATTAACATAGTTTTTGTTAACAGCATCTAATCCTTCCAACGGTGATGCTAAGTTCTTAATTCTTTTATTCTCTATGTTAATATTATTACCATCCAATGAAACACCAAAATTTTTTAAAATATTTTTCCTTTTTATTTCGCTAGTAAACTTTTGATTATAGTAATGACCAAATTTATCAACAGTCATACTTTGTTATTTTCTTATTATTAATATTATTCAATTATATTTGCTTCTCTTAATTCCTCAATTATTGATATTATTTCGTTAGTATGATTATTGTTTCCAGCATGTTGTGATGCCATTAGCAGTTTTAATCGCTCTACTATTTCATTGGGATTATCCCAGTATATATAGTTTGGTTTTTGGAGATTTACTTTCATTAACCCCTTACCAATGTGAGTTGTAGGAAATAGTTTGTTTATTATATGCTTATATTTATAACCTTTGTTACCTTTTAGTTGATTATTAGCATTATAGTTTCTTCTATGTGCATTTGTATCAAGCAAAATTCGTTTATATATTTCTAATTCTGACGAATCATATTGTTCTGGTTTTATATGAAAAATCAATGAGTATAGACCTGGAGTTAATGCCCAAGACTTATTTCCTATTGTTATTTTATCATCACTTAGCTTCAAATCTGAGCTGCCAAATTTCCAATTACCATCTTCATTTTTATAAGGTCCATATGTAGTATCAAGCTTTTTGTTTTCATTAAATTCAGTCAAATCAAATTCCAAATCAGAAGATTGTGAATAAAATGAATCACTATTCAATTCTGTGTCTTCGTCATCTTCATTGTTTTTATTATGTTTCCTCTTATTCGATACACTTGACTTGGGCGATGAGTCAATATGCTCTCGTTTCAAAACATATTTCTTAGGAGTGGTAATGCTATCGTCTATATTTTTAATTTTAGTTTTCTCATCAACAAGTAATTTTATTTTAGGTGAATTATCACTAGATAATTCAACTAGTTTTTGTAGTGGTTCTGTTAATGGCTTAAATGTGTTTTCTAATTTGTTTAATGTTTCAGCATCTCCAAGTTTTATGCTCTTAAACTTTTTTTTCAAAATGTTTCTTGATTTCACTAACTCCCTTAGTATATTTTCGTCCATGTTTATTAGTTAAAAATTATTAATTAATCTAAACAATAAATAAAATAGCTTCTCAATAGTCGAACAGCTTCTTAAAACAGCTAAACAGCTTCTTAAAACTGCTAAACAGCTTCTTAAAACAGCTAAACAGCTTCTTAAAACAGCTAAACAGCTTCTTAAAACAGCTAAACAGCTTCTTAAAACAGCTAAACAGCTTCTTAAAACAGCTAAACAGCTTCTTAAAACAGCTAAACAGCTTCTTAAAACAGCTAAACAGCTTCTTAAAACAGCTAAACAGCTTCTTAAAACAGCTTAACAGCCTCTTAATATCAGCTTTTCTAAAGGTGAAATAAGGTCTCAAAACACTTATATGTATTTACGGTTCAATAAGTATATGACCGATGTGAATAGTTGAATATTTACAACTAAACTTGAATAAATATATCAAAGCCTTTTCTATAACGTCCATCATGTATCTCATCATCCTTGCTTATTATTAGAAATCCATATTTTTCCTTCCAACATTCTCTACATATTTTACAAAACATATCGAAACTCATATCATTTCCAACATGATCATTGTAAATATGCTTCAAATTCAAATCATCTTGTTTAAACATTATTATCATGTTTGCATTATCACGCACTAAATGTTTAGGAATGTGAGTATACGTTTGACACAAATAAAATGAATCTATATTATTATGTCTTCCCATACAAAAGTATGATCTAATATTATTTTGTTTCTCACATGCAACATCGTCAAATATTATTATTGAATTTGATTTGGCTTCTTTAGGCGATATCACATCTTCATTTTCTGAATATGTAAAAAGACCCATTCCCTTTACAGATGAAATTAATTTTCTTAGATATTGATATTTTGGTTGATTTAATGATTTTGAGTATAAATAAATATTTTTAAATTTTAAACCATTAGGGCTTTCAATCAAACTAAGCATAACATTAGTTTTCCCACAATTAGATGGTCCCACTATTAGAGCCCTTATTGAATTAGGTAATAAACAACCATGTTTAGTTGCATTATTGACTTGTATAAAATCTAAATTTCTTACTAAAATATTTGAAGGTTGTTTTATTAAACGCATGTTTACTACTGAGAGTATATATATATAATGAATTAAAACTATCGTTTTATAGATTTATAAATCTTTACCTACTTTCAGAAACAATAAATTATATAAATGATTGTGTATACAAGGAATAAAGTTAGTGGGAAAAAATCCGTTCACGGAAAAGGACTAGTAAATAATTTAATTAATTCACTACCAATAGAGCTTCACCTACCAGGTTATCAATATTGTGGACCTGGAACAAAGCTGGAAAAGCGTTTAAAAAGAGGTGATAAAGGAATCAATCCCCTAGATGCAGCTTGTCGAATTCATGATATTGCTTATTCTCAGAATACCAATATTGATAAAAGACATCAAGCAGATAGAGAATTAGCCGATAAGGCTTGGGAAAGGGTTAAAGCTAAAGATAGTACCCTTGGAGAAAAACTTAATGCATACTTTGTTACTAACGCAATGAAATCTAAAGTAAAATTTGGTTTAGGTGTAAAATCCAAACTAAATAAAGTCAGCAAGCGAAACATTTTTCATAATGCAATTAAAACTGCAACTGCTATCCTAAAAAAACAAAAACCTCATGATCTCAATAATGCTATAAAAACAGCACGAAAAGTTATTCAGAATTCATTTCGTGGGAGGAAATCAGAAATTAAAATTCCAAGAATTATCAGTGTTCCTAAAATTGGCGGTTTTCTACCCCTCGTACCTATACTTACAGCACTTGGAGCATTAGGAGCATTAGCTTCAGGTGGATCATCAATTGCTAGGGCCGTAACCACAGCTAAAAATGGAAGACAGCAACTCGAGGAAAGTATGCGTCACAACAGAGCATTAGAGACAATAGCTATGGGTGAAGGCCTGTATCTCAAACCATATAAAAAGGGCTATGGAATATTTTATAAAAATATATCAAAAAACTAATAATGCAGCTACCTAATAGACCACTTACAGATGTGGATTTAAAAATCTTTGGAAAGAAATATATCCCTAATTTCAGGGGTGTGTATATGCGAGATAAATTACCTAAAACTCCTCGACGAATAGAGTGTGGCATTATCAACTTGGACAACAATAGAGGAGATGGTACACATTGGGTAGCTTATTATAAAGATAATTATAATATAGAGTATTTTGATAGTTTTGGTAACCTACAACCACCTATAGAAATATTAAAATATTTAGGAAATAATATTAAATATAACTATAAAAGATATCAAAAAATTAATGCTTTTAATTGTGGGCATTTATGTTTAAGATTTTTAATACATTTTAAAACTAAATAAATTATAAATAAAAACACATATGATTTTGTTTGTTTATTTCTATTTTTATTTATTTTCAATATTAAATTTATTTATTATCAATTCTTAATAATAATCTATGAACTTTTACATCTGTTTTAATCTTATTTTGCATTTTTTTACTAATGTCATAACATAGTCGTGTTAAGTCAATCTCTATATCTGTCTCATGAATACCTTTAATTTCATAGAAATTAATATTTGTTTTATTTAAAACAGAGCATGTTGGAATATAATATTGATTATAAAAATGTAATATTTGTTTTTGAAGAATTGTATTCCAACATAACAATGTTGTTAAAAATGCTCCAATTCTAGTTAATGATCTCCATGTGCCAGGATCAATTTTAATCTCATTTCTTCCTTGTTTAAATATTATATAGCATATACCATTTTTATATTGAAAGGAATATTCAATATCCCTTACACAATCATTATCAATTAGATTTATTAAATCTAAAAATACATTTTGATTTAATGTATTATGTATGTAATCCTTGTAGCTCATGAGATGTAGCCACTCCTCCCGATCCAGCTGAATAAATTGTTTGTCTTTGTAATGCAACCATATCACAGGTTTGAATGCTAACGTTGTTGAAAATCCACACGAAATCTTTAATTTAAGGTTAAGGAAGTACTCCATTTCAAATATAACATCATATATTTGAGGTTTTCGTGCTCGGCCAAGTGCAAATATTTTTTTTGTTCTAGTCTCCATTCTCAATGAAATTAAAATGTAAACTGATGGTTTCTTTACTAAATAAATCTCTTTATAAAGAAAATATTTTTAAGTCAACTCACAAAAAAAAATATATATATGTATATCAATGTTCTTTAATCAAATTACTTTAAAATTGATAAATTAGAGAATGATTTTTATATATGTAGTTGACCTAAAAATTAAAATTGTTATAAACTAAAATTTGAATAAGCTAAGTATATTTAATTGAATTAACATGTATATATTATTTTAATAAAGAAATTATATATTATTATTAAAATTATTGTTTTATTAGAATATAAAAAGAAAAAAACAATTTAAAATTTTTTAAAAATAAATCATTTATTCATCTTCATCACACTTCTTCCTTTTACAAGACTGATTGATGAATGGAGATGATAAGTACTTAATTAATTTTTGATATTTTTCTATGATCTTTATAACTTTTCTTTTTCTCATGTGGAAAAAACAACATCCACACATACCCACAACATCTTCATTAGAATTATCATGGGGACACGGTTTATTGTATGTATCAAAATCTGTATATTCTGATTTGAATTCATTTATTAGTTCCAAATGATCTTTGAATATTATATTTTCAAATTTCAGCAGAAAATCATCAATAATCTCCATCTTTCTAGCTTGATATTTCGATTATATCTGAATATGAATTACTTATATGCTTCTCTTATATTCTGAGAAAAACTTATTTCCAATTAAATAAAAAACAACTATAAATTATTTTATTATTAATTAATTTATTTATTTAACTTAGTTTATTTAAAAGTACTAAAATTATTAAAAGGATAATATTCTCTGGTGTTAGGAACCATCTTCAACTCCAACCTATAGAAAATACCATTTTTTTCATCGTTCATGGGAATTTTTGAAATTAAATATAACCCAGAAGAAAAGCTTTCCACATCCTTATCAGTTAGGGAATTAAATCTCTTAGGAAGGTATAGTAAATTTGTTCCCAACTCCAAAACAATGACCTCTCCATATTTTGTAGTTACACGTTCAGCTCCAGTAATGTTATATTCCTCCAAATCCACCATATCTTTAATGCATAACGTCTGCTTCATATTTAATTTATTAAATATAGAAATTAAATCCGCGTTAGTGTTCATTATTAAATATTTTTTCTTGAACTGATATAGTTTACTTAATAAATTCACAATTTATAGAAAATTTTAAATTTCATTAAGATAGAAATTTCCAAAAAAAAACAATTAAATAAATCGTTAGCAATAAATTTCTTGAATTACAATAAATTAAAACTAAACCCTAACAACAACAACAACATACATTACATGCAACTCATCCAAAAATTCTTATCAACATGATTTTTCAAACCACAACAAGATGCAAATGCAGCTCACCAAAATCCTTATCAATATAAAGTTCCAAAACTAGTGTACACTAATTATTCAAAATACACTTCAGCACTTGATTTATTAAAATCAGAGTACATGATCATTACCAAATTAACAAAGAAAACAAAAAATTCCAACAACAACATACATTACATGCAGCTCATCAAACAATTCTAAACCAATTTCCCCCCAAAACACTTTCTAAGTACACGATCATTAACCAAACTAAAAAAACACACAACAACAACATACATTACATGCAACTCATCCAAAAATTCTTATCAACATGCATTTTCAAATACACACAATCATTACAACAAACTAAAACTCAAACCACAACGAGATAGAAATGCAGCCACCAAAATACTTATCAACATAAAGTTCCAATACTATTGTACACTAATTATTCTACAGAAACCTTATCAACATACTATTCTAAATCTATGAACATTGCAGCACATGATTTCCAGCATACAATAATAAATGTCACATAAATTACTTCATTTCCAATCATATTTGAGGGAACAAAAGCCATTAACTCAAGTTGCCAGCATTAATGGCTTTTTAAACAAATTTAATTACCTCTTTCATACAAATTCTCTTAAAATTGAATATTTAATTGCTTTTTTTATTGCTTTTTGGTCTTTTTGAGGCAAAACTCTTATTCCCTATTTACTAAAAACGTTACGAATTTATTTGAAGTTTCCCTATAAAAAATTTATATTTTTTCCTAGAAATTTATTATGTATTTTTTTCAAATTCAAGAAACTTTTACGTCCTTTCAGGGCTAAAAAATGTGAAAAATGTTCGATTGAAATTTATTGAATTTGAAGTTTTTTCCAATTTCAATTATACAAATCCAGGGTGGCTTTGTTAATATTTTAAATATGTTTTTAGGCAAAGTATATAATTGAATACAACAATAATTAGAGAAAGGAAGTGTACATAAAACGACATAACTTGGTTAATACTAAGCCAATTTTAACAAACGATATATCATTTTAAAGCTAACAAATTCACCTTTTTACTGATAAACAAATACAGTCGAACTTCCCTATAATGAATCTTGACGGGACCAGAAAATCACTTCATTATATAGAAACTTAATTATACAGAAATTATATTTTTCCCCCACTTTTTATTTAAAATAATTAGGCATATTAGTTTGGGTTACACTTTTCCATTTTTCTTCCACATCAAAACCTTGTAATACCAAATAACAAAACCATATAAATATTATATTATTCTTCACCGGCCGGTTCTTCTTCATCGTTATCTGACTATAAATGTGAAATTAATGTACATCACACATTTATTTGGCATTAGGATTAAAATATGTATGTATGCACACAAAACTAATAAATAAATATGTATGTACCTGCCATAGCCGAAACTAAACGAGTTTCCAGAACACTGATGAGAATATCCTCATCGGATGGGATGCCCATAGTCTGCACATCAATGTCAACATTGACATAATCTTCAAATGATGCATCAACGTTCGTTACTTCCCTAAATGAAGACTGTAGAGCAGCCAAATCAGCTAACGGAAGAAAGTCTTCCTCATCCCAATAAGTCCGCACGCCATCTTTCAAAAATCCTGCCTTTCTGAAACAATTCGCAATTGTTTCTGGTTTTACAAAGGCATTCCACACTGTGCTTAAATTTCGAATAGCTTGAAGCAAATCTATGGCGAAAACAGGTTCGTTCTCCTCCATTTGTGACAATATGTTCATCAAAATTCGTTTTCTGTAAAGTTGTTTTATGTTGTAGATGATGCCTTGGTCCATTGGTTGAAGTAAGGACGTCATGTTCGGAGGAAAATACGCAAGCTCAATATTTTGCAGTTTATCTTTTGCGTCCTTAGGATGCGCAGTGCAATTATCAATAAAAAGTAAAACCTTCCTTTTCTGAGAACCAAATTTTTTGTCCAGCTCTAAAAGCCACTTCGTAAAAATGTCACCTGTCATCCACGCCTTTTTATTGGACTGATAATCTACATCTAGAGATCTTATTCCTTTAAAACATCTAGGATTTTTGGCCTTTCCTATAACAAGCAGTTTCAGTTTCTCCAAACCAGTCATATTGCTTGCTACTAGGACAGTTATTCTCTCTTTGCTCTGTTTTCCACCAAAGCATTTCTCATTTTTAAATGTTAGTGTTTTGTTTGGCAAACATTTAAAAAACAAACCAGTCTCATCGGCATTAAAGATGTCATTTTGATCATATTTTTGTATCAATCTCGGTAAAACATTCACTATCCATTCCTCTCGATCTCTTACGTTGGCGTCAGCACTTTCCCCACATAAGGTTTTTGCTACAATACCATGCCGTTTTTTGAATTTGTCTAACCATCCTGTGCTAGCTTCAAAATCTTCATGTCCCAATGCATCAGCGAAATCTTTGGCTTTTTGCTTCATTAATGGCCCAGATATAGGAAGATTCTTACCACGTGCGGCAGTTACCCATTTGAGCATTGCTTCATCAATATCCTCAAAAAGGCAGGTTCGAATCCTTTTGCGTTTAGTGCTCAATTGCTCGTCTTCTACATTTTTTAGAATCACAGCCTTGTTTTTTAAAATATTTGATAATGTGCTGGGAAGAATTCCAAACTGCCTAGCCACATCTTTTTTTTTTAATCCTTCTTCAACTTTATTAATAATTAATAATTTTTTTTTTCAAGAGAAATGCTACTTCGCTGCGTCATTTCCGATCACGAAACACCGGCAACTGATGTCAAAATTGTTACTGATGTGGCTTTCTTCTTTTTTTTTTTTTGTTCTTATTTTCCTCTTTTGGGAATCCCCTCATTATATGTGACATCTTTCTTGGTACACAGAGTTGTTAGTATGCGTAACAGAAAATTGTTTGAAAAATTCATTATATGGAGACAAAAACGCATGTGAGTCAAATATTACACCTGCAAAATTGCTTCATTGTATAGAAAACTTCATTGTATGGAAATTCATTATAAGGAGATCAAAAACAATGAAATTGGAACGGAAAAAGTTGTGTGTTTGAAATCAATTCATAATAGGGAGAGCTTCATTGTATAGAAGTTCACTATAGAGAAGTTCGACTGTATTTCTTTAAATTTAATATATTTTATACATAATATCCACTTGGAGTATATACAACTTCTATACTTATTTATTAAAAGATTTAACTAGAAATTAAGAATATTTTTACGAATTTGCAATAGCGATTTGAATTTAGAAGCTTCTACTGATATTAAAAACATGATGAATGCTGCAGGCAGTTGTTACAGACTGTTAAATTCAAATCGCTATTACAAAATTTGTAATAGTATTTTAAAACTTTTCGCATACTTTTCTGCTAGCCAAAATAAAACTTTGTAGTGTTTTTTTTTTTTAGAAATCGTTATATTTTTATAAATTCTATTAAAATTAAATTAAAGCTAGCTAAATTAGATCATTATGAATATTTAACAGTCAGTCTAGGGAAAAACTCTTGGTACTCAATCAATTGAGAAGGGGTAGTATAATAGTCCGTTCTTAGCTATTAATTATTATCTGTTATTAGTTCGGATGCGTAAGAAATATAATTAGACTTTCGAAATGTTTACAGCTGGGTCTTACAAGGGACAGTAAAATGACAATACACCCAGCAATATACATACTTTGTAGTGACTGAATGGTTTATCCTTTAAGAGAAATACATTTTAGAAATTAAGACACTCTATGTCTGTCTAAATTAGGTCTCTGGTCAAAGATCTAACTAAGTTGTCAGAAATGTGACAAGTGGTGAGAATGTATTAGTAAAAAAACTATGTGAAAACAAAAACAATACTCGTATCCCATTAGTTCTAGGAGACAGCCCCGAACTAGTGGTCTTTCCCATCATTTAGGGTGGAAACTAGTTACTTCAATAGCTACGTGACTAGTTATTTTAAGACGTGCATGTCCTAAGCAGGGGGTTAATTGACACTTTTTGACTACAATTAGACTGTCTAATAGCTGGTCCAAAGTAGTCAACGCATTGGATTCACATACTGGCTAAATAGCATCAGTTACCGTACTAGCTACCTAACTGGTAACATGATCATGTACGGGTGCTAATTGACCTCAAATAGTCAGCTAAAAAAAAAAAAAATATCATAGACAGTCCAATAAACGATTGTTTGTAAACAAAACTTTTTTCGACAACTCTCCAATGGATTGCTTCTGATGGGTAAAATAACTAATTTCTAAAGTGCAGTAAAAAATAAACGTTTAAAGTGACTTCATTATAGGTTACTAAGAGATTCTAAAGAGACTCTATTGACTTCATGCTATGTTACATGGGATATCAGTATACTGAAGCATAAATAAAAATTAATTGTTTGAGAATAATATCAACACAATTTGTATAAAACCAGTTTGAACGAGTTATCATACAACACGTTTAAAGTGACTACACTCCAGATTACTTAGAGACACTAAAGTGACAATTGTCTTCACGCTAGATTACCTGGGATGTATAAAGTAATCAATTGTCCAATATCTACACTACAAAGAGCACATACGTGTCAAATGACCAAAATATATAAATTGGAGTCAGCCAAGTGATAATACATTTGTGACGATTACTGTCTATAAGGGATACATTGAGTACTTGCTTAACTGCTGGGATGTGTCATTATTTTGAGTATTTTTTTTTTTCCTTTGAGTTTTTTTTCTAGTTTCTGATCTATGTTTCTCTATGGCTCTCAACCCCTTTACTTCTATACTTTAAAATCGCCACTCTTCTCTTGATTCTTGAAAATATCAGTTTCATACTGCTGCAAATTTACACTATAATAAACGATAAAGCTTTTGTTATTTATGCACTAACCTTTTTGATAATGCTTTTTGTTAAAAATTGGAGACTTGACGTTTCAGACAAATATTTTCCATGGAATACATGCGTCTCTAAAAACCTTAAAATTCTTTAAAAAACAAAACATTATTCTCCAGACTCTTGAAGATATTATTTTCACAACTTACTTTTTGCGTCAAAACCGAAGATATTTATGCAGTAAACCTATAACGCAACTCCACGAGTAAATTTTTCCAACAATTTTAATCCTTTAAAAACCAATTCAACCAATTTGAACCACCAAAAGCATTCGATAAAATCATGTTTCTTCAATTTTCAGACAAATATTTTTCACAGTCAGTTTTTAAAATGATAATTTTGCTTAGTTAGAAAGGTGTGTGTACTATGTGTACTTCCTCCCGAAGGCCATAAGGTCTATTGTGATCATTTTGCTTAAATATTGACAAAAATCCACCATCAGCACCGATTTCTTTCTCTTGATCTTTAGTATTTCAAAATCCCAACAATATTCTTAAAAAACATCATTCTTCTCCAGACTTTTAAATGTATTATTTTCATATTGATTCTGTTTTGATAAAACGGTCGATATTTATGTACTGACCTCATAACATAACTCCGGGAATAAATTTTGCCAGCAATTTCAATCCATTCAACACTTTTTTTTTTAAATTTTAAGCACTAACCACTTCAAATTGTAAATTCTTTAAAATCATATTTCATTGGAGATTCGAATTTTCAAACAAACACAGAAATCCACCGTATTATTGCTTTAAAATCCGTAGCATTATCTTCTAGGTTCATTGGTGAAGAAATTACAGAAAGTACCATTCGGATAAAGAAAAAGTACCAAAAAGTCTCCCCCTAGAATTCTCACTCACTTAGGACCAAATTTGTTAAAATTCATGTTTCTAAGTCCATTATTAAAGAAAATTAAAAAAAGTACCATTAGAAGAACAAAAAAGTACCTATAGTTCAGTTCTCACATTTTGGTACCTAAATATTATCCCCTACTTCACTCAGATACATATAAGCTAACTTTTATGTCGATAAGTGAAATAATTTAAAATATTAAAAAAAGTTCCATTAGGAAAAGAAGTACCAACTCCCCTTTTCTTTCTTGAACACCCCTCAAGTTTCCATTTTGCCAAAATTGTTTATGCTAAAGTCATGTCTCAAACGATTAAAATCTGTATTAATGTGCTCATGCAAAATAAGTTTTAAAAAAAGTACCAAACTGTTTACCCGGATTTGGACCAATATACACCTTGGCAGTCGAGTTCCAAATAGCACTCTGTTAGTTAATTTTTGCATGAACCCAGGAACCAATGTTAAAAAAATTATCAAAATTGGCTTAAAATGGTAAGGGATAAACCATTCAGTCACTACAAAGTATGTATATTGCTGGGTGTACTGTCATTTTACTGTCCTTTGTAAGACAAAGCTGTAAACATTTCGAAAGTGTAATCAAGCCCTACTTACTTTACGCATCACTAGTTGGTTTAATTGAAAGATATGTAAATAATGCCGAACTAATAACAGATAATAATTAATAGCTAAGAACGGACTATTAGACTATCTCTTTGTAGAAGGTATCTGAATTGATTGAGTACCAAGAGTTTATCCCTAGACTGACTGTTAAATATTCATATAAATTATAATGACCTAATTTAGCTAGCTTTAAAGCTATTGTCTTAATTTAATTTTAATAGAATTTATAAAAATATAACGATTTCTAAAAAAAAAAACACTATAGTTTTATTTCGGCTAGCAGATAGTTTGCGAAAAGTTTTAAAATATTGTTAAAAATTTTGCAATAGCGATTTGAATTTAACAGTCTGTAACGACTACCTGCAGCATTCATCATGTTTTTAATATTAATAGAAGCTTCTAAATTCAAATCGCTATTGCAAATTCGTAACAATATTCTTAATTTCTAGTTAAATCTTTTAATAAATAAGTATAAAAGTTGTATATACTGCAAGTGGATATATTTATAAAATATATTAAATTTTAAGAAATATTTGTTTTTCAGTAAAAAGCCTAATTTGTTAGCTTTAAAATGATATATCGTTTGTTAAAATCGGCTTAGTATTTACCACGTTATGTTGTTTTATGTGCACTTCCTTTCTTTAATGCTTGTTGTATTCAATTCTACACTTTGTCTAAAAATAACATTTCAAATATTAACAAAGCCACCCTGGATTTGTATAAATGAAATTTGAATACAAATCAATTTCAAAAAATTTCGAACAAACATTTTTCACATTTTTTAGCCCTGAAAGGACGTAAAATTTTCTTGAATTAAAAAAAAATAATATAATATTTTGTGGAAAAATATATGAATTTTTTCTAGGGAAACTTCAAATAAATTCATAAAATTTTAACAAATAAAAGCGGAAAAGGCAAATGTTCGCGATTTATGAGAGCCGTAATTTGAGTGCTTTTATCTAGAGGAGACTGCCAGAGACTTCATTTGGAAAAAATTGTATTTGCAGAAAAATTCTTTAAAAAAATCTTATTTTTTACAAATGATTTTATGTGATTATACAAAAGCACATGAGCAGAAAGAAGTTGGTCCATCTGGACCATCAATTTTCTTCAATTATATAACAAATAACGTGTTTTATAAGATAGAATTCCAAATACATAATCAGCTTAAGGAATATTGACATTTTAAACGTTAACCAGAGAAGTCAAAGATTCTGAATGATAAAATGGACCAAAAAGAGGATATCAAATGTGGAAATAAATATGTGGATATTTTTCATCGGTCTGAAAAAAAAATTGAATTTTAAGGCAATAACAGCAGAAAATGAAAGATAAACAAATCTTAGTTTTTTTATGCATACATACGGGAGGGAGCCTCCATGTAAGTCAACGATTTCTTAATTACAAATTGGTCCAGATGGTGAAAAAATACTTCAACTTCTTTCTTCTTATGTGCTTTTGTATAATCACATATAAAATAGTTTGTAAAAAAAAAAGATTTTTTTAAAGAATTCCTCTGCAAATACAATTTCTTCTCTGACAGTCTCCGCGTTTATTTACCCTGTCCGCTGGATAAAACCCATCAAATTACTCGGTTTACTATTAATACCTCTTATAAACCGCGAACATTATTCTTGTCCGCTTTTATTTATGAATTTATTTGAAGTTTCCCTAGAAAAAATTTATATTTATTTATTATGTATTTTTTTTTTTCAAATTCAAGAAACTTTTACGTCCTTTCAGAGCTAAAAAATATGAAAAATGTTCGATTGAAATTTTTTGAATTTGAAGTTTTTTTAAATTTCAATTATACAAATCCAGGGTGGCTTTGTTAATATTTGAAATGTTATTTTTAGACAAAGTATACAATTGAATACAATAATCATTAGAGAAAGGAAGTGCACATAAAACCACATAACGTGGCAAATACTAAGCCGATTTTAACAAACGATATATCATTTTAAAGTTAACAAATTAGACTTTTTACTGAAAAACAAATATTTCTTAAAATTTAATATATTTTATACATAATATCCACTTGGAGTATATATAACTTTTATACTTATTTATCTAAAGATTTAACTAGAAATTAAGAATAAAACTGTGTTTTTTTTAGAAACAATTATATTTTAATAAATTCTATTAAATTTAAATCAAGACAGTAGCTTTAAAGCTAGCAAAATTAGATCATTATAATTTATATGAATATTTTATAGTCAGTCTAAAGAGAAACTCTTGGTACTCAATCAATTCAGATACCTTTTACAAAGAGATAGTCTAATAGTCCGTTCCTAGCAATTAATTATTATCTGTTACTAGTTCGGTATAAGCTACATATCTTTCAATTAACCTAACTAGTGATGCGTAAAGTAACTAGGGTTTGTATAGACAGACTACCATCTGTCTAAATTTACAAACTATACTAACTAAAATCCAACTATGTTTCAATCATTAAATCCTTAAGGCACTCATTTAGTTTTTCTCACCTGGCAGGTAAACCATTGATTGTACAAACTTTTAAATCATGCTTTTGAAATCAGATGCCCAAATTTACCATAGACAAATTATTACCAACGTTTTTAGCCATTTTTTTTAGAAATTGCCACTAGAGGGTTAAGATTTTTTGAGATTTTTTTTTTCTCAGAAATTAGTATTTACTTATATAATTTATATTTAATGCACACAATTATAATTCGATTATTAGCAGCAAAATCTTGCACTTGTTTATTTGGGAATTTTTATACAAGACCGCAAAGTTAATAAACTTAATGCTTCAAAGAATTTGCGTCTTTTGAAGTCGGCAGGTTTGAAAACAAATATTAATTTTTGTCACTGTTTCCTAATTAACAATTAAAACAAAAAATTGCTACAACAGCAAGAAAGCATTATATAAAAAAAAAAAACTTCCACAATTAAATAAAAAAACAAACATGTGCCAAAAGACACCCAGATAAAAAAAAACAAATAAATATGTATGTATGTACGAGTACATACAATTACTAAAGATACTCACTCGTATCTTATGGATATGAGTGTTTGTTTGAAAGTGTTGTAGTTTCACCTGGGCGTGAAACATCGTTATTGTGTGCTTAATATTCTTCTTGTTATTATTATTATTCATTTATATTTTATTGTTTTTGTTTATCATTAATTAAATGTTGACAACTCGATTACTGTTATTTTCACTACTAAATACGATAACTTTTATATGCCACTACATATTTTCAGTTTTAAATTAAAACTTTTATTTTTCATTTTTTTCTTAAAGGCAGCACCTTAAAAACTACGTCACATGTTGAAATTTTGTTGATTTAAGTCATATTTTGTAACTGGCTACAAAAAAGATTATAAGTAATTGTGTTTAGTAAACAAGATTACTGAAATTAAAATGTTTACTATTTTTACTATTGTTGTTAAACTTTTTTCTATTTATATTTATATTTGTTTAAATATTTACATTTATTTAATTTTGTAATTTCCTTGCTTAACTTTGTATTTATTTTTGCCTTGTGCTGGTTTTCATTTAATGCAGTTTACTGGAAAAGGGCTTAGAAACCATGGCAATTTTAATGCCATTAAGTGCCATAAACATATTTTCATTTTAAGTAATTTTTATTATTATTTTATATTTTATAATATAAAAACCAGCAACTAAGTACAGCAATACAATTATACATAATATTAAATAAAAAAATAAATTTATTTAAAGTTGTTTTCTTCAGTTACCTGCTATTCTAAATTTAGTACTTCTGAGGTTTTCAAGTGCCAGAGTACTTAATAAATGAAAAGTGAAATGTTTTATTCTAACATATAATCTTAAATGCTGGAAAAGTTTTCATTTTTAAATGTTAGCCTACTTAATTAGCATTATTGGGGTTAAAAAAAAGATAATTGAGTCATAAAGATAAGGGGATAAAAAGGATAATATAAACTCATACTATTTTCAAGGCCGTTAGTTTGTAATGTTAAATTTTAATACATTTTTAGAAATATTGTTATTGTTTACTTTTATATAAAATATCGATTTTTGGTCCAAAATATAAGTGATCACCGATCCATCTACTTATCTCTAAGATTTAAGAGTTTTAGTCAGAAATATGAGTGATCACCGATCGAGCTCCTTTTCTCTTTTAAATGCTTATTTACGAAGATATAGGCGATTTAAGGTGTGTTAAGATTTTCATACAAAAATCGATTTATGGTCAGAAATATGAGTGATCACCGATCGAGCTTCTTTTCTCTTTTAAATGCTTATTTATTTTCACATAAAAAATCGATTTTTGATCAGAAATATGAGTGATCATCGATCGAGCTTCCTTTATCTTTTAAACGTTTATTTACAAAGCTATAGGCGATCTAAGATTATGGTCAGAAATATGAATGATCATCGATCGAACTCCTTTTCTCTTTTAAACGCTTAATTACAAAGATATAGGCGATTTAAAATTTCTTGAGATTTTTACACAAAAATAGATTTTTGGTCAGAAATATGAGCGAACACTGATCAAACTCCTTTTCCCTTTTAAATGCTTATTTAGGAAGATACAGCCGAATTTAGATTTTTTTAGATTTTCTTATAAAAATCGATTTTTAGTCAGAAATATGAGCGATCACCGATCGAGCTTCTTTTCTCTTTTAAACGCTTATTTACAAAGATATAGGCGATTTAAGATTTGTTGAGATTTTCATATTTTCACAGATATATGTGATTTATGATTTTTTCAGATTTTCATATAAAAATCGATTTCTGGTCAGAAATATTAGTGATCACCGATCAAGCTCCTATTCTCTTTTAAATGCTTATTTACGAAGATATAGCCGAATTAAGATTTTTTGAGATTTTCATATAAAAAATCGATTTTTAGTCAGAAATATGAGTGATCACTGATCAAGCTCCTTTTCTCTTTTAATCGCTTAATTACGAAGATATAGACGATTTAAGATCTGTTGAGATTTTCATATA
The DNA here is from genome assembly GCA_942486065.2 of Calliphora vomitoria. Taxonomy (NCBI): domain Eukaryota; kingdom Metazoa; phylum Arthropoda; class Insecta; order Diptera; family Calliphoridae; genus Calliphora; species Calliphora vomitoria. The sequence continues at coordinate 41,239,671 of OW818031.2, forward strand.
AAAAATCGATTTTTGATGAGAAATATGAGTAATCACCGATCGAGCTTCTTTTCTCTTCTAAACGCTTATTTACGAAGATATAGACGAATTAAGATTTTTTTAGATTTTCATATAAAAATCGAATTTTGATCAGATATATGAGCTTCTTCTCTCTTTTAAACGCTTAATTACAAAGATATAGGCGAATTAAGATTTTTTCAGATGTTTATATAAAAATTGATTTTTGGTCAGAAATATGAGTGATCCTGCTTATTTACAGAGATAAAAGCGATTTAAGACTTATTGGTATTTTCATATAAAAATCGAGTTTTGATCAGAAATATGAGTGATCACCGATCGAGCTGCTTTTCTCTTTTAAACGCTTAATTACAAAGATATAGGCGATTTAAGATCTGTTGAGATTTTCATATAAAAAATCGATTTTTGGTCAGAAATATGAGTGATCACCGATCGATCTACTTTTCTCTTTTAAATGCTTAATTACAAAGTAATAGGCGATTTAAGAATTTTTGGGATTTTCATACAAAAATCGATTTTTGCTCAGAAATATGAGCGATCACCAATCGAGGTCATTTTCTCTTTTAAACGCTTATTTACGAAGATATAGACGAATTTAGATTTTTTGAGATTTTCATATCAAAATCGATTTTTGTTCCAAAATAGGAGTGATCACCGATCGGGCTCCCTTTCTATTTTAAATGCTAATTTACAAAGATATAGGCGATTTCCGATTTTTTCAGATTTTCGTATAAAAAATCGATTTTGATCATTAATATAAGTGATCATCGATCGAGCTTCTTTTCTCTTTTAAATGCTTATTTACAAAGTTATAGGCGATTTAAGATTTTTTGAGATTTTCATAAAAAATCAATTTTTGGCCAGAAATATGAGTGATCATCGATCGAGATGCTTTACTCTATTAAACGCTTATTTGCAAAGATATAGGCGAATTAAGATTTTTTGAGATTTTCATATAAAAAATCGATTTTTGGTCAGAAATATGAGTGATCACCGATCGAGCTTCTTTTTTCTTTTAAACGTTTATTTACGAAGATATAGGCGAATTAAGATTTTTTGAGATTTTCATATAAAAATCGAATTCTGATCAGAAATATGAGTGATCACCGATCGAGCTCCTTTTCTATATTTAATGCATAATTACAAAGATATAACCGATTTAAGATTTGTTGACATATTCATATAAAAATCGGGTTTTGGTCCAAATCACTGATAAAAAAAAGGGAATTCCTGTCAAAGTCGTTTTGGTATTCCTAACCTAAAAATTCTATGTAATCAAATACAAATTCAAGTAAATTTCATTGTCATCACATGTATGAAACATTCTAATAAAAGTTAAAATAATAAAGACCATGCGTTGCCTAATTGCCTCGGACCAATCACAAACAATTTAAAAGCTTTTAAAAAATGTACGTGTCTGAGATGCCCTTATTTGAGACCGCATAAAGCCACTGTATAGAGGTTTATAGAGTCCGTCCTCAAAACTTAAAATCGAATATTCATTTACTACACTCAGGGAAAATTTGCAACTTAAAAATAAGATCGCGTCATATTAATTCAATATTGTGCATTATTATAGATTATAATAAAAAAATTATATTGAAATACGATAAATCAATAATTTTAAACATTAAATTAATATTTTTCCTTATTGAAATAAAAAATAATGTTTCTTATTGATTCAATATGGTTTTAATTGATTTTAAGTTGTTTTTTTCTCTGGGTGTACATCCATGTGTAGTTAAAATTACTGATTTGTTTCCGTTATTTTAATAATTTTACTTTCTACCCACTGTGCCATGCAGCATTACGATTCAAAAAAAAAAATCCCCCAAAAATGTTCATAAACATCTTAAACTGTATAAAAACTTGCAATATACATATCATTATATAATACTTATTTATAGACTCTAAAAATAACAATTTAATTATATTTTTATTTACAAAAAACAATAATTTAATGTGAAACACTCGCCATATTTGCACGATCGCATGGGAAATATTGCATTATCAACATTATACTTATACTACTACATTACAGGTGATTTTATTTTATTTTTTTTTATACACAATTTGTTATTTTAATACCAGCTTATCACATGATCTATACTTATTTGTAAATAAAAAGCTGGAAAACAAAATGAATTTAATAATAATTATTAAATTAAAATTAAAACGTAGCAGCTCATCTCGAAAGTGAAATAATTATTGACACAAAATGATTCATTTAATCACAAACAATTCGAAACAACATGCAAAGTTTATAGTTTTAATATTTAATCGTATTTATTATTAGATTTATTATGAATTTATCATCAAGAATTATTAATTACAAATTAACAAATTAACACTCAGTTATAATCAATTACAGCTCTATAAACAATTTCGTTCGAGTACTCGTATGTGTGTGTGTGTTTGTGTGAGTGTGTTTTTAAAGAGTAAATATTGTTGTTATCAAACATTTTGTCATAAAGTTTAAGTATATTGATTTAATAAAATCTTACAGTCAAAACTAAATAATGTAGGTATTAATGAACGAATGAGTGAAGCGAAATAACCCAGCAAAATATTTGATACTTATGAGGAAAAATTAAATTTCAGTTAACACCAAGCAGAAAGTCACTAATGTCTGTTCACTTGGTTGAACAGACATTAGTGACACATATGTGCTATTTGTAGTGCAGAGAAAAGTCAATTGGTTACATTATACATCCCATGTAATCTAGCGTGAAGTCAATTGTCACTTAAGAGGCTCTAAGTAATCTAGAGTGTAACCACTTTAACCGTTAATTGTGTACTACTTTTCTTTATGAGTAACGACTTGGTTTTAAATAAAAAATATTATTATAAAATTCTCATGAAGTTTATTTTGTTTCTGCTTAAGTATACACGCAGAAAAATAATATAGTTGTGCATGTTTACTGTATCCAATTCAACATTTTTAACAATATTATAGTCACAGTAACTATTTATATGATTGTGGTAACAATAATATGGTTAATTTACGATTCACATGATTGTATGAACCATATATATGGTTACAGTAAACAAGTATATGTTTGTATTAACCATTGTTATTATGAATCTTTATATCATAATATGTTGTTCTCAGATTATGATATCCAAAAGCAGAGAGCAACATGATATGGTAAGTCCTTCATCATATAATTGGCTGTCACAAACATATACTTGTTTACTGTAACCATATATATGGTAGGAGTGCTATATTCGTCTATGCCGAATCTTATATACCCTTCACCTTTGTTGTGGATGCATTTATTGCCCACTTTCAGCGTATAGCATCCTAAATGTATCAAGAAAACTTTTAAAAATTTTACATTTAATTGCTGACGAACCGATTATATTGTAGAAGTTACAAACGAAATGACAATCTCATATATACCCTTCTCACGAAGGTGAAGGGTACAAAAACAACAACACCAAACGAAACGAAATACAAAGAAAAACAAAACCAAATTACGCAAAGCAATGAAACCAACACACATTCAAACATACGTTTTGTTGCTTTTTTGTCAAAGCATGCAATAAATTGTCTTTTTTTATGAACTTTTCAGAGGTTGTCTCGGAGTTTTCCTCACATTTCCATTATTTATGGACGGATTTTACTGATTTTAAATAGGAAACTTCTCGAAAGCATGTCTGAGAGAATTATTAAAGATTTGGATCTCGAAGATATCTGGGGTCTTTAGAAAATTGATTTCAACAGACGGACAGACAGACAGACAGATATGGCTTAATCGACTCCGCTATCTATAAGGATCCATAATATATAATAATAGAAGTGGTTATTTTGATATGAAAGACAAAGATCTCCCAGGCCAGCCATAAAAGTTTGAAAACCAAGAATTGGAGACATTACTCCATGAAGATTGCTGTCAAACTCAACAAGGGCTCGCAAAATCATTGGAAGCTACTCAATCAGCAATTTCAAAATGTTTGCAAGCGGCAGGATTCATCCAAAAGCAGGGAAATTGGGTACGAATTGAAGCCGAGAGACCTTGAAAGACGACTTTGTATGTCTGAAATGCAGCTCAGTATTTGGTGGGAACAAAAGGGTCCTATCTATTATGAGCTACTGAAATCTGACCAGACCATCAAAGGCAGCTGATTCGTTTAAAGCGATCATTTGCCGAAAAACGCCCAGAATATGCGGCCAGACATGAAACTGTAAAATTCCATCATGACAACACTCGACAACATGTTGCAATACCTGTTGAAAACTATTTACAATGAAGTGGTTGGGAAGTTTCTCCTCACCCGCTTTATAGTCCAGACCTTGCCCGTCCAACTACTATTTGTTTCGATTGAATCAGAACGCTGTGTTTGGGATACACTTCTCTTTGGAACAAAGTATCCGAAATTGGCTTGATTCGTTCTGGGTCTCAAAAAATGAGCAGTTCTGTTGGTACGGAATCCATATGTTGCCAGAAAGATGGAAAAAGGTCATAGCTAATAATGGCCAATACTTTGAGTAAATTTATATTGTACAAATGTTTCAAAATAAAAGCCAAGAATTTCAAAAAAACCCCAAGTTTTAGTCATACATCCACTAGTTAAGTAATTGATCAAGAAACCGGTTAGATAGCTAGTAACGTAACTGACTCTATGTAATTGGTATGAGAATCCATTGTGTTGACTACTTTCTAGCATCTAGCAGTTAGTCTCACTGTAATCTAAAAGGGTCTAAATAACTAGTTTCCACCCTAACCTAGAACTGCTGGCAGAATAAATTATCTGAGGAAATTATGTTAGTAGAAATCACATTTTCACAAATCATAGATTACTTAGGGACTCTTATACTGCTTTTATGTAACCCATGGACTTTCGAGATTTCTACTATTAAAAATTAGCAAAGTCGTGTTATTATTAGCTGAGATATGAACAATTAAATCGCATACCTTTGATTGTAAGAGAAAAACCCATATCAGTATCAATATTTTAGCAAAAATTTTCATTTAAAAAAAAAAATGAAAAATCTGCTGGTATATCTATAGAATATAAACTGATTGCAATTGTCTAAACAAACATATGGACATAGTTAATTGTCTTACAGAAAAGTGGTAATTACTATTTATTTACCTTAATAAAGTAGAAGAGTTGTATATTCATAAGTACACATAGTAAGTAAGTATGTAGTATATCTCATTGATTGTCAAACTGTTTAAATATTTTATAAAACACAATTAATTTACAATGTATGTACAACTAACAAACAATTGTAGGTACTAAATATTTGACGTTGTGGTGCCATAAATTCAATTAGATTGATTAAGTCATAAATCTAAATGTACAAAAAAAAAAAAAAATAAATAAATAAATAGAACAAATATTGCAAATTGATTTTGAAAAGATATTCATACTACTGTAGTACTGCTAAATAAAATTTTGTAGACAAGAGGAAATAAATTTATTACACTTATAACACTTTACGTATGTTTCTCTTGTTTTTTTTTTTTAAATTGCTTTATTAATAAATAATCGCAGACAGTACTTATTTGTTCGGTGGCATGTCTTAAATTATTATAGTTACTTATTGTACTTTTAAGTTTAATATGAACTTGACCTGCTCAGAGATGAAATAACATGAGCCGCTTTTTTTCTTTAAATAACAGACAATATTGGTTCATGTTATTAGAACGTTTAAAATTAAATTGATTTTATATGTTCCAACCACGTGCTTGTCATTAAATTTAATGATTCGTAAGAGATATTTAGATTATTTTTATTTATTGTTAACGTTTTTTTATTATCTATGGCAAATTGTTAAACAAATACCAGATAGTTTAGTTATATGTATATGATTTTTTATGGTTGTAAATAATGAAATTTGTTTAAAAAAAATATATATAATCTTTGTTAGTGTTTTTAAAACATACCATGGGATTATTATGATATTTAAAAGTAGTCTGGCAATAGAGTACATTTTGAAAGAATAGAGGCAGGTTACAGTGGGAGAGGTAATCCACAATACCACATAGGATTATAGACCAATTAGTTTATCATAAATGTTATATTAAAAAAAAGGAAAATACTGGTTGATGTCCCCATGCCCGGAAACTTCTGTAAGGCACATGTCAATCGGAACATGTCATGGCTTATTGCTAAGGCTTATTATAATATTTAGGAATATTTGTATTTTGGTCATGTTTTCTACATTTAAACCTTATTTACAAAGATATATCCGATTTACGATTTTTTGAAATTTTTATATAAAAATAAATTTTTGGTCCAAAACATGAGTGATCACCGAACAAGCTGTTTTTCTCTTTTAAACGCTTATTTACAAAGATATATGTAGGTGATTTTAGATTTTCATATAAAAAATCGAATTTTTAGTCCAAAATATGAGTGAACAGCTCCGTTTCTCTATTAAGCACTTGTTTACAATTTATAGGCGATTTTAGATATCATATGGGCATTTCCTCTGATTAGTCAATCAGGATCGAAAAATAATTAAACTGGCTGAAATCGGTTTATTCTTTCACCTAGCCCCCATACAAATGTCATCCCGAAAATGGACTTTACCGGTCTTAAATGTTTAATTTATGTAGGTATCTATCTACACAAATATTGTTCCAAATAAGTTTTATATATACCGAATTCATGTCGCCAAATTTTATTATGATCGGTCCATAATTAATCATAGCTCCCATATAAGACCCGCTTCCCTAAATCACTTTAACGTTTATAAATCTCATAAAAATTTTGGAATACACATAGAATTCAACATAAATAACTCTCAATAATTGGTCATAGCTCCCATATAGGGCCCTCTAAATTATTGAATTTTAAAAGAAAAATGTTTTTGCTCATTTACTTAGTTATGGTACTATATACATACTTCATTACTTGTTTGTTAAGGAAATTTGAAGATATGTATGGGAAAATGCATGGTGATAATGATAAAAAAATCATATGGAAAAATCACACTATGTTCGTGGTAAATTTAATATGCATAGTAAATCTACTATGTCCGTTGTAAATTCACTGTGTTCATGGTAAATATACTATGTTCGTGATAAATTTACTATGTTTGTGGTAAATTTACTATGTTCGTGGTAAATTTACTATGCTCGTAAATTTACTACCCGTGGTGTAGTAAAATTACTATATCCGTAGTAAATTTACTATGTTCGTGGTAAATGTACTATGTTCGTGGTAAATGTACTATGTTCGTGGTAAATTTACTATGCATAGTAAATCTACTACGGGAGTTGTAAAATTACTATATCCATAGTAAATTTACTATGTGCGGGGTAAATATACTATGAATAGTAAATCTACAACGGAGGAAGTAAAATTACTATATCCGTAGTAAATTTACTATGTTCGTGGTAAATTTACTATGTTTGTGGTAAATTTACTATGTTCGTGGTAAATTTACTATACCCGTGGTAAATTTACTATTCATAGTAAATCTACTACGGATGTAGTAATTTTACTATGTTCGTGGTAAATTTACTATGCACAGTAAATCTATCACGGGTATAGTAAAATTACTATATCCGTTGTAAATTTACTATGTTCGTAGTAAAAATACTATGTTTGTGGTAAATTTACTATGTTCGTGGTAAATTTACTATGTTTGTGGTAAATTTACTATGTTCGTGGTAAATTTACTATACCCGTGATAAATTTACTATTCATAGTTAATCTACTACGGATGTAGTAATTTTACTATGTTCGTGGTAAATTTACTATGCATAGTAAATCTACCACGGGTGTAGTAAAATTACTAAATCCGTAGTAAATTTACTATGTTCGTGGTAATTTTACTATGTTCGTGGTAAATTTACTATGCATAGTAAATCTACCACGGGTGTAGTAAAATGACTATATCCGTAGTAAATTTACTATGTTCGTGGTAAATTAACTATGTTCGTGGTAAATTTACTATACCCGTGGTAAATTTACTATTCATAGTAAATCTATTACGGATGTAGTAATTTTACTATGTACGTGGTAAATTTACTATGCATAGTAAATCTACCACGGGTGTAGTAAAATTACTAAATCCGTAGTAAATTTACTATGTTCGTGGTAATTTTACTATGTTCGTGGTAAATTTACTATGCATAGTAAATCTACCACGGGTGTAGTAAAATTACTATATCCGTAGTAAATTTACTATTTTCGTGGTAAATGTACTATGTTCGGGGTAATTTTACTATGTTTCTGGTAAATTTACTATTCGTGGTAAATTTACTATACCTGTGGTAAATTTACTATGTTCGTGGTAAATTTACAATACCCGTGGTAAATTTACTATTCATAGAAAATCTACTACGGATGTAGTAATTTTACTATGTTCGTGGTCAATTTACTATGCATAGTAAATCTACCACGGTTGTAGTAAAATTACTATATCCGTAGTAAATGTACTATGTTCGTGGTAAATGTACTACGTTCGTGGTAAAATTATTATGTTCGTGGCAAATTTACTATGTTTGTGGTAAATTTACTATGTTCGTGGTAAATTTACTATTCATAGTAAATTTATTACGGATGTAGTAATTTTACTATGTTCGTGGTAAATTTACTATGCATAGTAAATCTACCACGGGTGTAGTAAATTTACTATATCCGTAGTAAATTTACTATGTTCGTGGTAAATTTACTATGTTCGTGGTAAATGTACTATGTTCGTGGTAAATTTACTATGCATAGTAAATCTACCAGGGGAGTTGTAAAATTGCTATATCCGTAGTAAATTTACTATGAATAGTAAATCTGAACTATATATGAAACATGCTGAAGAGCAATACCATTAAGTCAAGTATGGGAAGATGTTATATATGTATGTACTTTTATTACCTCTTTACCAAGATAGTCGTATATGTTGATGACGCCAAATAGTTTGGACTTTTCTTGGACTGTGAGTTCCTGTAAGAACACCTTTAAGAATATATGGGATCTTAAACCTTATATAGTACAGTACACAGTGGTTATAAGAACTATTCTGAACTATGGTGATCTTGTCTACTGGAGAACTGTGAATATTAAAACATACCTCTGCATTTTGAACAAGTTAAGATGTGGAATATATTGATTTTATCATTCCATTTGTAATAAATCGAAATATTGGTCCTAGCCCTCATTCAAATGGTTTCCGGGAATAAGGCTCTATGGTACATAAATGCCTATAAGTTAGTAGTATCCATACAAAATTCAGCAAAAATAATTTTCCATGTAAAAAGAAATCACTAACTGATATTTGTTTTGGATCTGTCCATATTTGACCATAGCCTACATATAAAGTCCACTGTCTAAAATCACTTAAATACGCATAAATCTCGTTATCTGGTTAAAATTTAACATAATTAATCCTTATATATGGGGGATTTCATGTCAAGTGAACCAACTTTTGAAATCGATGTTTTCTGATTGGGATGAAATATACACCATGGTTAGTTCTATTGGTGAGTTCAGACACAACTTTCAACAAGATCGGTGGAGAGGGGGTCAAAATATGACATTTTGGCCAAGCAGGTATTTTTTCTCATCCATGTAACTTATTACCTATTGTTCTTAGCAAAATGTGTCCCAAATAGTTTAGATAGCTATTTCTTTAATCTTTCGGAAAAAAAATTAAAAAAAAAAACAAATAAAATATTGAAATTTTTTTCCGAAATCAAAAACTTTTTTGACTTTTTTTTGCGAGTTGGATATCTATCAAAATAAATGTTTTGTAACTCAAGCCATACAATTTTTGTGTTAAAACATTTATTTTGATATATATCCCACTCGCATCCCACTAAGAGACCAAAAAGCTCTTAAAGGAATGGACCTAAGCTTTTTTTTTGAGAAAAGAAAATTATAAAAAAGGGCCCATTTTGGGAAATATGTTCATTTTTGCAAAAAATCACTCAAAAATTGTATGTTCAAGACTCGTATTATAATGGTGGTAGTTATATAAGATTTGACACAGCAAATATAACACTCATACTTGTTATTACTTTACAGCACTTTCTATGTGACTGTCCCAATTTACATGGTACAGGTCATTTTCATGATCTAAACTGTTTCCCAATAAGCACCAAAGCACCAAAAATTTACGCACTTGAACATTTTGTTGGAATTTGACTTGAATGCTAGTGTACTAATTATGTTTTAAACTTGAAAAATATTTGGAAAAATTTATTATTTTTCAAACAAAAAACATATGCCTTGAATTTATGTTTTTATTTTACTGGAGAATGCTATTAAAATAAAGTGTAATACAACTGTAATTCAATTGCTTGACTATAATGTAAGGCTTAAATTACACTGGCTTTCAACTTGAAATGCAGTAAAAATGCTTATTGGGTTACGATTCTTGTAAAATTGTTCATAAGTACCAGTTGATTATCAAGACTCACGAAGTCAATCGTGAATTCTGTATATTTACAAAAATTTAAATCGTGAGTTTTTCGAAATTCGAAAAATTTTAAATTTAAATGTGAAATGCCACTAAAGAACTAGTATGTGTTTACCAAATATGATCAAAAGCGGAAGACCCAAGATCAATTTGTTTGTGATGTCTGATGGTATTCACGTTTTATATATAATTCACATGATGTTCGCAGGTGAAGATTCTTAAGGGTATGGATTCAGGTCTTCATGAATTCTATCAATATTGACATTCATGAACTAGCGCTTCGTTTGATGTTATCAAATTCTATTTAATTCTCACTCTCACTAGCATTATCCTAGTAATTCACTCTCCATTTACTTACTTAAGTACAACTTTGTGAATATTTTTATTTTTTTTTTTACAAAATGCTATATAATTTTTTATTTTATATTTCTTAAACCCACCCTTCACACAGCCTTTAAAAACAATAAAAATTAGTTTACACATTCTTAACTTAATAAAAAGCACACAATAACAAATTGAATAAATAAAAATAAAAAATAATGGTAAATACTTAAGTTGAAATAACTAAGTATGATGATTATTATAATCAGTTCATCATCATCAGCATGACCGACCGGCATTTGTATAATTTACCAATTGACGCTTGTTACTCAGTAAATTTTGTATTGTTGTTGTGGCTGTTGTTGTTGTTGTTCGTGTAGCAGTGACCCATAGTCCAGACAACAACAATGAAAATATTAGCTATAACTATACACAGTAGCAACAACAGCAACAGTAATAATAATAATAAATAAATAAACAAACGAACGAACTAATAAAACAAATATGTAAAAAAAAAAACAAAACAAAATTTTGTAATTTTCTAGTTTAAACTAAAACACATGCTAAAAACATTAAAATATTTACTAGAACTTAAACAAGTTTAACACTCACAGAATAAATGTTAGTTATTAGAAGTTAGAGTTGATGTAGCTTGACCCATAAACGCATATTTTGGACTGTTTCACTGATTTCGAATTGATTTGAAATATAAATATGAACGCTTTTAATCGTTTCTAAATATGGATGTACATATACGTAGTTGGCTTAGTGCACAAACGTGCTAACACCACTTTTGAACATTGTGATTTTAGTACACAGTAGGAAGTTAAAATATTTACATCGTTTGCATTAAACAATTTTATTGTGAAATACAAAAGTATTTACAGTCAAATAACTACTATTTCAGTTCCACATTCCAAATGTATTATCTCAGTCAAATCGTCTAATACCTACTTTATTAAATAGACACGAACCAAATTTGTTTTAATTATTACTTATATCATTCAATTGTAACCAAAAACAGTTTACAATAAAACAACATTTTTGTCTCTCCTGTATTAAAATAGACTTAGCTCATTTGCCCTCTAAGCTAACGATATTTATGTTTCAAGAAAACTATACTTAATTTGTTGTTATTGATTTTCTCCCTGAGTGTAAATAGTAAAATAACTTAGCGAAATCCTACATAGTATATACTAAGTATAAATGTGTGAATACATATAGGACAGTACATTATAGGAGTACGTATAAAAATACCCATGTTTATGATACAAAAATGTACAATAGACTGCTACAAAATTTTATGTAGGAAGAAAAATCTTCAATTTATAGACCGAATTCATACGCTGGTTTTCCCGGGAATATTTTTTTTGGAAAATTTCGGGAAAGTTTTCTTCTTAAAGTTACAATATTCGGATTCGATATGATGGCCAAATTTGTGGCTAATTGAATAACTCTATCATATCCGTAGAATTTGTCGGTTCTTGCAACAGATAGTCAGTTAGCAAATAAGCATTACGTTTAAAATAATTGATTGTGATTGAATTGAACAAATTATTGATTTTATTTCGTTTAAAGCTAGTGTGACAATACCAAACATTGAAATCCTTAAAAAGGTTGGACCAACATTGTACAGCCATTATTATTTATTTTCTACTTCTTTTAAAACTTCTGGTAATTTTTGTATCGTGTCTAAATACTGAGAGTTCTCATACAAAAAATATATCAATTGGAAGTATATCGTTACGAAAAACTATAAACAGAGATTGAGAAAAATATTTAGGTTTTTGCTCGGGAATGCAACGATTTTACAATTTCCTCCCCAAAAGGATAAAAGTACGGGAAATTAGGAACACTAACCGTAACTCTTTTTATTCTAAAAACATTTGCTCAAAAAAGAAAAGCTTAACGTTTTTTTAAAAATAATTTTACCAAAAACAAAATTTCGAAATCCGCCAATTTTAAATCGTTTCCCAATTCTGACTTATTTAGATTTAGCAGTCAATAGAATCGATAATTTTTTTTTTTATTTTTTGAAATTTCGTTTTTAAAAGTTTAGAAAATATAAAATTGGGTATTAATGAACTTTTATGATTTTTTTTTTTTTTTGATATCAAGTTACAATGGAATTTTAATTCCCACTTAAAAATCTATCTGCCTAGAGCCTAGGCCTAATTTATGGACAATTTTTCGACGCAATTTTTTAATTAAAATTAATCATACGTCTAGTATATCGAAAATATTTGTTTTTAAACAAATTTTCAAAATCGAAATATTAGAATATTAGAAAATAGGCTACGAAATGTTTTTTTAAGAAATAATTTTAACAAATTTAAGACAATAACCTAAATTTCTTCCAAATCCGTCAATTTCAAAACTTTTCACGAGCCAAAAATTTGCATTTTGAGAATCGAGAATATATTTTTTTAAAATTTTTTTAAAAAAAAATTTTGGAAATGTAAAATTTGTAACGCTACATGAGATGCATGCAATTTTATGATATTTATGGAATCAAGTTAAATGTGTTATCGATGTCAGCAAATGTTTCTATAAAATTAAAAGTATTAGGTCTTAGCCATAGAGAATTATACATAGAGACGAGACTCTCCGATTTGTCAAACAAAAATACAAGAAATCATATGTTTGATACAAAAACAAAATACATTGACTAGCATTTATTTTGTTGAGTTAGGTTTATGACAACAGACTTAGGTATTTGACAATTACGACTCGTCTCTATATTATCCTATGGTCTTAGCTTTTAAGTGACATTAAAATTTTAAAAATCAGTTTACTAAGGTTGAACATTTTTCAACCTTTGTTTGTAAAAATGCTACAAAACATTTTTCTGCAATAGTACCTGAAATTGAAACATTTTCAAATTCAATGTAATCGATTTTAATGCTCTTAAGTCTTAAAATTAATACCAAAACTCTCGATAAATCTTGTTGCATTATTTCGTCACCTGAAATGCAAAATAACGTAACATCATTTAAAACATGTTTAAAGCGATGGGCAAAAAACCATCGAAAAATTAAAATTATCTATAATTTAAACTTAATATCTCCCATTTGATTATTAAACAGAATGACAAACACATTTCCAAATTAAAGTTTTGTTTTTTATTATTATTTCTTAATTTATTCATCATTATTTTGCATTTTAGGTGACGATTTGTATTTATGTGTGGGAATTTGAAACTATTGATATCAAGTGTAGAAAAAAAAAACATTAATTTAAAGTTATGTGGCCACTTTGCAAGAAATTAAATATTTTGTTAAGGATGAAATGTTAAGTCAAGTTTGTATACCTAAAATGAAAAATATTAGGTTATAGCTTTTAATTGTTATTATTGTTGTGCTAGCTGGCTGAAAATTTTCACAAATACTCTTTGTTGATAAAGTTTGTTTGGTATTGAAAATGGGTTATATCGGTTCATAATTTCACCAAGCCCCCATACAAAAGACCCTACGGAATACTGTTTGAGCAGTCATAAATATATTGATTATACGGCAAACTTAATACAATTTTGCACAAATTAGTTGTAAGTGCTCAGAAATTATACTATAAAGTATGACCAAAATCGGACAATATTTATCCCTAGTCCCCACATAAGGTCTCCCTCAAAAAATAACTTAAACATTCATAGTTGTCTTATAAGAATTAAATGGTGAAGAAATTGGACATTAACAGGATTTATATGAACCTAAATCTTTCTACCAACTTTTGTGAGAATCGGTCCATAATTAAATCTACCCCCATATAACTTTTATATCAGAAAAATTTTTTATTTTCAATAATATATATATATATAATGATATTAACATACATTTCGACATAAATCATTTCAAGTTTTTAGAAATTAATCACTCTATAAAATTCTATACAGTTCGGACCATAACTGATTCAAGTCCCCATATAAGTCTAAAACTACATGTATAACAATATCACTTGATATTTTTGTGTTTAGAATATAAAGAAAACGATTGTGTTTCCAGTTAACTACTCTCTTTAGCATGTACTTAGTTTTTACAAGTTTTTATATAACTTGAAATGTTTGTTAGTTTGTTTGTACGTTTTTTAGGTCAAAATTTGTAACAGTTCTCGTAGCCCGAATATGCTAAAATTTGGTATTCATGCAAATACCTGATGACAATGAAATATTATGTTCGAAAATTCAAAGTTATTTTCGAAAAAAAAAATGTTAAACTGTTAAAATGATCTATATATCGTGCATAAACCTGATGGCAAAGCAATATTAAGTATGTTCGAAAATTCGAAATTAAAATCGAAGATTCGAACGTATGTTTGAAAATTTTTAAAAGCTGTAAAAATAATCTCTATATCATGAGGATTCTTGAAAAAATTATTTCAGCTTTATTTTACGCCAATTCCTTACATTCATCAATTTCAAACTTAAACATTTTAAACAAAAAAAATTTCAAACATTTAAAGTATTTTCAATGTAGTTTCAGACATAGAGAAATACACATAAAGCTGAAAACATTGAGAAAAGATACATAGAGCGGAAACTCTCCTGTCAAAGACCTAACTCAGTTGTCAAAAACCTAAGTGGTGAGAATATAAGTATTAGTAAAAAAAAACTATGTGAAAACAAAAACAACACTCGTATGTGTAACTTTTTTGAGTAATTTTTTGTAGTTTTCGCTCTATGTATGTTTTCTCTATGGCTGAAAACATAGAGAAATATACATAGAGCGGAAACCCTCCTGTCAAAGACCTAACTCAGTTGTCAAAAACCTAAGTGCTGGGATTGTATTAGTAAAAACAATATGTGAAAACAAAAACAACACTCGTAAGTGTGATTATTTTGAGTAAAATTTCTGTTTGAGTTTTTTTCTAGTTTCCGCTCTTGTTTCTGTATGGCTGAAAATATATAAAAAAAACTCAAACAAAAAAATTATTCAAAATAAACACACATACGAGAGTTGGTTTTGTTTTTTTTTTTTTACTAATACATTCCCACCAGTAAGGTTTTTGACAAATGAGTTAGGTCTCTGATAGGAGAGTTTCATATCTATGTGTAGTTATCTATGGTTTCAGAATATACGTTTTTAAAGATATGTTCGAAAATTCGAAATATGCATTCATAAATAATTAATGTTTAAAACAAGCTTATATTTAAACGCTCTAGAAAGAAGAAAATAAACATTAAATTAAATAAAACTATTTATTATTGTACATTGTACAATTTTTATGATATAAAAGCTTTTCGAGACAACCTTAGCATCAGGAAAATGTCGCTACAGGCATTTATGTCATGTAAATTGTATAATGTAATAAATAGTTTGATTTATTTGTATGCTTATTTTCTTCTTTCATTTATTTTTTCTCCATACAATTTTGTGGCAGACTAATGAACAAGTATGTGTGCAAATATTGAATGCAGACACAGACAGACACAGACAGACACACCTACTACCACAAAGGTAGTCAGTCAGTTATTCGTAAAGAAAACGACGTAATCAAATGTGTGAGCGTGTATTTTGTAGCAATGAATTGAAACAAAAAGAAATATAATTTCCTTTTTACGTATCAGTGTTTAAGTAGTAAAAGGTGCTTAACACGATACAATCACATAATCGAATTTAGCGTCTAATACGAGGGCATATTTTAAAGTCCTTTGATAAATCACATTAAACAATCTATATTATTAACTGTTGTATGGCTTTATATGTTCCACTATAATTTCTTACTTGTTCTCCTTTGTTTTTAAAGCATTTTTCAGTTTGCACTCGCTCAAAACTAACATATAAACACGTATGTATGCAAAACAGACACGTAAACAAAAAAGTTTGTTTTACTAATACACCCAACGAAACGGTTAAATTCAACAATAGCAACAACAACAATCACTACAATAGTTTAAGTGCTTGTTGCAAATGTATGGGAGCAGTGTATGTGTGTGAATGTGTGTGTCTGTGTATTGTTTTTATTTAGTTTTTCTAATTTTTATTTTTCACAAACAACAACCAGTTGTTAGTCACAATTTTCTACAATTTAGTCTAACAACGGAGGTCAAACGGTATGGAAAATTGAATACAAAACAACAAAATAAAAACAAAAGCCTTTTTTCCGAAGCGCCTTCAGACACACACAACCAAAACAAAACAAAGTTTCAAAATAAATTTCAACAAAATCAAATAAAACTACATTTAGTGCAAAATTGTAAAGAAAGTGAAATATTGCAATAAAAAATAAAAAAAAATATTAAATGAATTAACAAAATTCCTCTTAAATGATTAAGAAAATAATTTAAAGTTTAATTGAATTTAAATTGATGAAACGAAAAGTATTAAAAAATTTTAATAAATAATAAAAAAATATATATTGCAATAAATGTGTTGAAAGTGACTCACAACTCATTTAATGTTGCGAGCAGCACATCATCAAAAGTAAATAGTGGCACAAACATGTGTTCAACAATTTCAATTGAATTTAATGACCTAAATATTTAGATTTGAAAATAATCTAATAAAGAATGTTTGTTTATTTTTAACGAATTTTTAAAGACAATCATAAAAGTGTACATAATTGAATTTATTTGTTTTTTTTTTTTTGCTGACTTCATGTAATATATGGAGGAAGGTGGGTGATAAGTTATAAATAAAATTTAGTAAATCTTTAGCATGCTAGTGGAACAAATAATAGATCAATAATTTATTTTATTGCTCACATAAAATAAAAATTAAAACAAATACACAATCAGGTATGTGATGAAAATTTATCGAATTGAAAAGAAAATCGTTTTTTTTTTTTTTTGGAAATCGAGTAGAGTGTGATGAATTTCGATCGATTTCATATTCCATGTCTGTTTCAATTTTACATTTATTGTTATAAATTCAACTCTGAAGAAAACTATTGGGCGTATGACTTAAAAATGCGGGATTTTTTTTTAAATGTTTAACTTTTATTTTGAAACATTTCTACAGTATAAATTTATTGAAAGTATTGGCCATTGTTAGCTATGACTTTTTCCCATCTTTCTGTCAACATAATGATTCTGAGCCAAAAGAACTGCTCATCTTTTGAGGCCATGAACGAATGAATTCAATTACGGATATTCTTTTCTGAAGTAAAGCGTATCCCAGAGAGTAGTCTGCAATGATAGATACAAATAGTAGACGGAAGGGGCAAGGTCTGCGCTATAAAGCGTGTGAGGCTTCTTTCGAAATACTTTTTAACAGATATTGCAACATGTGGCCGAGCGTATTCATGATGGTATATTACGGTTTCATGTTTGGCTGTATATTCTTAGCGTTTTTCGGCCAATGCTCGCTACAAATAAGTTGCGTTCACTACAGGTTTCCTGTGATGGTCTGGTCAGATTTCAGCAACTAATAATAGACAGGTCACCTTTGCTCTCACCAAATACAGAGCATTACCTTAGCGCCATGGATATTTGGCTTTGGTGTCGATTAGGCTGGTTGGTCGGGCTTCGCATTCGATCTCTTACACTTCGAGTTATCCTAATGGATCTATTTTTCATCTCAAGTAATGATTCGGTGCAAAAATGGTTTTATTCTACAGCATCTTTCAAGGTATCTCGGCTTTGATTCGTATGGTACCCAATTTCCCTGCTTTTGGATGAATCCTGTTTGACAACAATCCTCATGGAGTAATGCCTCCAATTCTTGGTTTTCACACTTGAGCGATCTTTGTCTTCCGTTTCAAAATCACCATCTCTGAACCGCACAAACCATCTCTCGCTTTGGTGAGCAAACGGTGTGCTTCAGTAGCTCTTTTTTCAAATTAAAGCAGTAAAGCAAAACTTTCCTCATATGACGCTCTGTTGGCACAAAATTCTACATTTTCGAAGCAAATAAAAAACTTTTTTATACTACAAACCATAGAGAAATATACATAGAGCGGAAACTCTCCTGCCAAAGACCTAACTCAGTTGTCAAAAACCTAAGTGCTGAGAATGTATTAGTAAAAAAACTATGTGAAAACAAAAACAACACTCGTATGTGTGATTATTTAGAGTAAAATTTTAGTTTTGAGTTTTTTTTCTAGTTTCCACTCTTGTTGTTTTTCTATGGTGCAAACAATAATATTCAATAACTAAGAGAGAATAAATGACAGATATGAATAAATGACAGCAATTTCGACAGATTTGGCTTCAATAATATGGCTGCTATCAACTGTCAAAGTTCAGAAGACCCTGTCTAGTTGCAGTCTGATACCTATCAAATTAAATCTTTGCCATAATACCTTTAAGATCCTACAGTCTAATCTGCACGTATGGAGCAGGTCTTTCTCCAAAAAAACCATGTAATATCGTGGTAATTTCATCAATTCATTAAACAACTCCAAGGAGAGTTTCGAGCATTGTCATGCAAGCTCATCCGGAATGTCGTTGCCGATATTCCAGTGTTTTGGTATCTAAAACTATCTTACTTCATAGTGTTCTATCGATCCATTTAAGGCTCTATTACAGTGATATATAAGTTTTAATTAGACAGAGAAAATAACCTTATTATCCAAGGTGATATTTGCCAACACGAAATATGAAGCTTTAAAAACCGCCAGGATTTACTCCTGAAATACACAACATTCCAACGGAATTATAAAAGATCTCCTAGTGTCCGTTTCCACTAAGAATACACCAGAGCCGGTGCTATTTTCCATATTTGATCCATTAGTAAATGCCACATAATCTTTGTGTAATCCATCGATAATCTTCTAGACATCCCTATCCGGGTGCTCTCTTAGGAGAGCCCTATCCAAGTCGAGTCCTACAAAACCAAATAGCTTGTTTATCTTCCGGCTTTCTTACAGCAGAGCTGACTCGTCGACACTTGGTGCATTACATGCTTCTCGATAAAGTAATGTTATATTTTTATGAAAACTCCAAACTGACTTTTGATCCCTATTTAAAAGTTTAATGTTTTAATTTGTTTAGATAATGATTTGGTCACCCATGGGAATATTATTGAATTAAGAATTCATATGTGATCATTAGTTTATATTTAGGTTAGTATACGAGTATCACGAAACGGAATTTCTAATAATATGGATTCGTACAGTCCAATACATAAGTGTATTTGAACCAAGATATCTTAATCTGCGTTGCTGTACAGCGGAACAGTCACATAAAAGTTGTTGTACTTATTTATATTCTTGAAGCAGGTTGCGCTGTTCCCAAACAAACTAACTGGTATTTCTGACTAATCTAACACGAACAGTCATCTCCATGTCTCTAAGACTACATTAATGATTGCAAACCATGTCATCTTTATCCGCTTTTCTGTAAAGTTGAATTGTAATATATAAGCTATTTTCCTATTCCTCTTCCTCTTAGTCTGAACAACTTTTGCAGTAGATATTTCTATAAGTAAACACAACAGAAGTCTAATCGAATTTCTATCTTAGCCAAGAGAGTTTCGCTTCTTGTGCACAGAGAAAACAGATTGTGATAGCAACCGAATTTGTTGCCAATCGAATGATTCTACCTTAGTGACCCAATTTTACAGTTGTGGCTACAACATTTTAGAAAGGTAACAAATGTTTGGTTGCTTCAACCGAAATTCTTCTTTGTCAACTGACTTTCTGTTGACAGAACAGAAAAATTCAATGTGTGCAACCAAATCTTTCGATTGGCAGGGAATTCTCTTTTCTCTTTGTGGTTATAGTAGATCACATTTGTTTTCCATCTTCCCGAGTGCGCATCACTGAGCCCATTCGATATTACATCCAACCTTATGTGAGTATCTTATCGTGACACAGTTTCATCCAAAGATTAATTGACTGACACACATTTCCTCTCGTGATCTCATGTCCATCATCCGATATTAATTCGACGTGGTCCTGGACCAAAGAAAGAATGTAGTCGAGTAGAAATCGACTTCAGAGCCTTGATTAGGCAGCTTATTCTCCATAGGATAGTGCCATGAACCATATGGTCATGCTTCTTGACTATATTTGTATTTATGAAGATATCAAGGAGTATTTTCCAGGCTGAATGGAGGAGCACTGTATTGTATTCTGTTATAATTGATCTGGAGATGTAAGCCTTCATACCAAGGAAAAAAATATCAGCTAAATCGAGATCTTGAAAGTTAAGTAGAAAATGTTGTCAACTATTTTGAATCACCCGGTATTTCGGTAGCTGTAATTTTTTAAGCTTTTATTCTTTGACATTTGACAAGTAGAAACTACGCCATTACTAAAAATGGAAAGATACATGCTTCAGCAACGCATTGAAATTATTAAAATTCACTACAAAAATTGTGAAAATCTTGCAGTCACAGTTCGCAAAACTAAAGCATTTTTGGGTCGTCGTGAAGCACCTTGTCGAACCGCAATGCAGAACAACTGAGAATATTGCTGCTGTAGCCCAAAGTGTTGATGAATACCCAGGTTTGTCCATTCCTCGTCGTTCTTTGGAATTGGCCATTTAACAAACGTCATTATCCCGTATTTTGAATGATATTGATCTGGACATCGTTTACTTTCAACAAGACGGCGCTACGTGCCACACAAGCAACGAAACCATTGCTATTTTACGTGAAAAGTTTCCGGACCGTGTTATCTCTCGAATAGCTGATCACAATTGGCCACCCTTGCGACTTCTTCCTTTGGGGCCACGTGAAAGAAAGAGGTCTACGGCAACTGCCCAGCGTCGATTCAAGACCTCAAAGATAGAATTCGTGAGGCTATCGAGGACATAGGGCAGCCACTTTCTAGGAATTTAATCATGTATCACTCGATGTATTGGTCCTTCTAAGGACATCATAGTATACACCAGTTTTCCCACAATTCGGTTACTTCTACTTCGCTTTCGTTCAATTTATATTAACGACTTAATGTGATAGACTCTCAAACCCATAATAATCTTTTGTGGACGGCAACCTTTAGCACTCGTAATTATTGGACCATACATATTCTTCTTTTGTGGCCAGACTCAATCATAGCCTCAGTGTGAGAGCGATATCTTTATCAGCATGCGATGAATTGTAGTGGGTTAATTTTAATGCACTTAAAACTCAGTGTTCTTTACTGACACGACAACGACTCTATAGTTCATATACCTTATACTCTAGATATGTTGGAATCATCATATATTTTTTCGTTGCGACGAAAACGTTAAAGTACGTGCATTTTTGGATACTTCAGTATACTTCTTTCCACCTATATTCGCAATTTAATGGAATAGAACTCTCAAGCTAGATCTTGCAGCGCAATAAACCCGTGTACATAGAAGGACATTGGATTTTATAGGAGACGACGTTTTTTCATGACTACACGTTGTCACAGACATATATATGTTTACTGTAACCATATATATGGTTGATACAATCAAGTGATTAATAAATTTACCATATTATTGTTACTACAATCATATATATAGTTACCGAGACTTTAATATTGTTAGAAATGTTGAAATGGTTACAGTAAACATGCACAACTATATTTTTTTTTTTTCGTGTACTGATTCTCTGGAAACCTAAGTTACTGTTCTGTAGGAAATAGTGTAAACTTAAGGAATTAGATATTCCGCTAAAGCTAAATTGTAAACATTTAATCCATAAAAAATATCCTCAATGTTTTGATTAGATTTTCATTAGTTTTGTTCATATATTTCGTTTTAGATTTTTTTAACAAATTAACTGAAATCACTTCCGTTAATAAGTTTCATCGATTTTTCCTCATATTTTATTTATGTATTTTTATTTTTTTTATTTTTTATTCGCTTCACTTACATAGTTTCAGCTGATTTCTGATTGTGCTAACAAACCATTAAAATGTTCTGTACATTTACATTTGCGTGTTTTTACGCATCAAAATACAAACAAGAACAACATGAAGTAAAACAGAAAAAAATACTGAAGAAAACTTTTCACTCTTCGCTTCCTTTAATAGTTCAAGGATACTTGCACGATAAATAAATATATATTTTTCGCTTAAAACCGTTATTGTTAAGGAGGTCAATTTAAATAATAAAAAAAAGGAACGAACAAAAGAAAGAAACTGGTTGTACTTTTTCTTAAAGTTTTGTTGGCATGAAGTAAAAGTACATTAATTTAGTTTTATTAAAAAGAAATAAGAATTTTTAAGGAAACACTCTTTTAGGTACTAAAAAAGAAATTTGATGTATTAGTAGTAAATGGATGGACTTTGATTTCGAATATTTGGCCTAGATTGAAGTAAAATATACAGTAGTAATAATACAAAATAATTTAGTAATTTTCTAACCAGCTACAGGTTTCCTCAGCAATATTCTGTGAGACAAATCTCTTCTAAACATTGATCAATTTTATCCAAATTTCAATCCAATTTCGATATAAGATCTCTTGAACATGCTATTACGAACTGGTCTACATATTTTCTGTTAGAGAATATAGAGTTCAAAATCACTCTGTAGAAGCTTTTATATATCATCAACCATAACACAAACATATTTTAAATGCATACTCCATATAAAATATTTAATTAAATTAAAACCATCTACAGTTTTAGTGTAATTATAGTCATTTAATTGACCAACAGTAAGTAAATACACTCTGCACACAATATCACCCACAAATACTCAATATACCGTGAAATTTACAAATTGCCCATAAAAATATTAATCATAAAATAATCACAATAAAAGGCAAATTAAATTACACTTAATTTAATGGAAAATGATACAATTAAAATTAAAAGAAAGAAAATCTACTATAATAACAAATAAAACAAGTGAGAATATTATATTCGGCTGTGCCGAATCTTATATACCCACAATCACTATAATACAAGAGAAATTTGTATGGGAGGTATGAGAAATCATGGACCGATTGTTACCATTTTCAACAGAGCTAGTGCTTTTATCATACGAACAATGTGTTCAAAATAGCATGGTATTATTGAAATCTATTTAAAGGAAATAGCAAAACATTTTTGAAAAATTAAGGTATCTTACATTTTGGCCCATAACTCAGGTTGTTCAGGAACGATTTTGAAACATTTTCAATACCAAACATTTTTGATCAATAAACGATATTTGGAGAAAATTTCAATCCTCTACATCCTTCACTCGAGGCTCTAGCGTGCCAATAAAAGACGGATGGGCATAGCCAGATCGTCTTAGAATTTTTTAAGGACCCAGAATATATGTTGTCACATTTTTACCTTTTAAAAACGGTGGTTTACTTCCTTCAAATAAACCGGATCCTTTTAATTGCACATCAAAGCAATCAGTTGTTTAAAAATTGTAACAATTATTTACTTATTTAAATTAATTACTTTATAATTTACAAGAATACACTGGTACTACAGTTAATGTTATCTCTAACAACTTCTCTGCAACTCGCTGTTACTATTGATATACACAGTGTCATTTTCTAGTAGTTTTGGACAAAACTAGAATTTTCTATTTCCACAATGATCTACTAAAGCTTTCAGCAGCTTTAAGGCTAATGTTAGCAGCTTTAGCAGTTAATTTATTCTAACTTAGTTATTGAATATTATAGTGTAAACAACAAAGTTTTTTTTTTTTTTTGCTTCAAAAATTTCGAATTTTGTCCTAACAAAACATTATATGCGGGAAGTTTTAATTTAAAAAAAGTGCCGATGAAGCTCAGCGATTGCTCACCAAAGCTTATGGTGAATGTGTTTCAACGTGCAATAGATGGTTTGTGCGGTTTAGAAGTAGTGATTTTCACAAAGAGGACAAAGATCGTCCAGGCCATCCAAAAAAGTTTGAAGACTAAGAATTGAAGGCAATTTCGATGATGATTGTTTTTAAACTCAACAAGAGATTGAAAAATCAGTGGGAGCAACTCAAGCAACAATTTCAAAACTTTTGCGAGCACCTGAATTCATCCAAAAGCATGAAAATTGAGTACAAATTTAAGCTGAGCGGTTTAGAAGTGATGATTTTCACAAGGAAGACAAAATAGTTTTCAGACCAAGAATTGGAGGCATTACTCCGTGATGATTGTTTTTAAACTCAACAAGAGACTGCAAAATCATTGGGAGCAACTCAAGCAGTAATTTCAGAGCGTTTGCGAGCAGCAGGATTCATCCAAAAGCAAGAAAATTGGGTACAAATTTAAGCCGAGCGACCTTGAAAGATGATTTTGCATGTACGATCATTTTTGAACCAAATCATTACTTTCTATGAAAAATAGATCTATTACGATAACCCGAAGCGTAACAGATCGTATGTAAAGCTCGGCTAACCAGCCGAATTGATACCAAAGCCAAATATCTATGGCGCTAAGGCAATGCTCTGTATTTGGTGGGAGCAAAAGGGTCCTATGTATTATGAGGGAATCAGTACCGAACACAATTAATTCGGTTTAAGCAAGCATTGGCCGAACAATGTTCAGAATATGCTGCTAGACACTAAACTGTAATATTCAATATCTGTTAAAAACTTTTTAGAAGGAATTTTTGCCTCATCCGCCTTATAGTCCAGACCTTGTCCCGTCCGACTACTATTTGTTTCGATGCATGCAGAAGGCTGTATCTGAATCGTTCTTGACCTCAAAAGATGAGCAGTTCTATTGGCTCAGAATCATTATGTTGCCAGAAAGATACTTTGAATAAATTTATATTGTACTAATGTTTCAAAATAATAGATAACAATTTTAAAAATCTAAAATTTTTAAGTTATACGTGCAATAATAACAGCGTTTTATCAACATTGTTGATAACTAGAAGTTTCTACTGATGGAAATGTTTATAAACATGATGAATTTTGCAAGCAGCTGTTACAGACCATTAACTCCGAATGGGTAGAAAAATACCCAAAAATAGAGCAATTTTAGAAAAATTCTAGAAAATTCTGGGAGAGCGATATTTAATATCGCTCTCCCAGAATTTTCTAGATCTTCTTTCTTTCTAAATCTTCTTCTGGATAAAGATAAAGTAAGAATCAAACTACTTAAAATATTTTTTTCGGTAATCTTAGGTCATGCATTGCTGGGGAACTAGTCGGCCAAAGTTAAGCAATTTTACAAAATCACATAATTCGAAAATAAGTAGCTCTAGAAAACGGGGGGAGTGGAAGTCCCCAATGCCCTCCTTGTGTCTATCAGTAAAAAAAAAATAACCAAGTGATTAATCCCACTTTCCTAAACTACAAGTACGATTTTGTGGATTGGGTATAAAACTACCCACTTCGCCATATGTGGGTTCTAAAACATATGAAACATGAATTTCATTTTTCAAGAAAAATATTCTTTTTTTTAGAAAATTATAATAAAAAACACCTGGTGAAAGGTTGACACAACCAAACTAAAATTTGTTCGTCCATGAAATAATGATGTCAAACCAGTTCTTTTATACTGATAGTGAATACCACAATTATCTTATGTTAAAAAAAATGGTAGTTACGTGTGTGTAGGGGTTCTTTGGCCCCAAAGTTCGAGGTGGCAGTCCGGAACAAGCAATCTCATCTACTTTCGGCTTACCACTAGCCACAAAATTAGTAAGGAGACTAGTTATTTTAACATAGGCTTGTCCTAGGAGGAAGTGAATTGACTCTTTGGAGCCAGTAACTTCAGTTTGTCGATTACAAATTGACAATTTACTCTGCAATCGATTTGTTATGAAGTACAATGCAAACAAAACAAGTTTCAAATGTCCCCATCTCTAGATTACGAAATGTTTAAGTAACGACTCCACTCTGCATTACAACGAGTACGTCTATGTTATATTTCTTATAATTATTTGTCCATTCCTCCTCAATTTCTTATTCATTTGTGAAAACTATACTAATACATTTTCTATATAATGTTTCCAAGATTTTCTCTACATTAACCAAAATATGGTTCTATATTATGGAGACCAATATTTCCCTTATTGTGAAGGGTCAAGATACAACTTTAGATTTTATAAATACACTCAATTTCAGACTTACCAGTCTTTTCATTAGCTAATTGAATTTCATCAAACACTATACAATTTAATTTAAATTTTGTTCTACATTTTTCTTTTAAAATTAATAACTCAATTTCGTAACAATATACTTTTTGATTGTACTACCAATATATCGATATGTTACAAACGCAATGACATAATCAATATACCTCCATCTCTTTGGTAGTGGGTATAGAAAAAAAAACACATACAAATTTATAAATAAAAGACAAGTAATAATAACGATGATGATAATGGGTATAATTGGAATTGCAAAATATTTAAAAACAAAAATAAAAAAACACACAGATACGCACTCAATCCCATACTCATGCACACACACACACACACGCACAATTACCATACCAATTCAAGTTTACATGACTGTCACAAATTACAAAGGAAAAATATTCAACAGAAACAGCAAAAAACAAAAAACAAAACCAACTGAAGCAAATGTCACAGACACCAATTTAACAATCAAACACTTTTAACTCATTTAAAGCACACGTACATACAAACATACACTCACACACACACATGTAATTTTATTTACAAACAGCTTCACAATATGTAAAGATCGTGTATCAACGAAACATATTCTCATATTCCTACAATAATGTAAATTATATACAAACAATATATACATATGTATGTAAGCAAATATGTGTATGTAGTACATGATAAGTATATAAACTTCACATATAAAGAGTTGTAAATGATGTGACCAACTTATATATGATTTGGAAGGAGACATATATTTGGACCATTGAAACAAGAACCTTACCATTTGAATTATATGCAAACAATGTCCGTCTGAGTAACCAACTATAGCATTTCAAAACAAATCTTCACCGACATACAAACCTGATGGCATTCCCCGACTTAGTAATTTTGAGCAAATCTAAAAAACCTGAGCTTAACTGAAAAATACCACTCAAATTATAAAAAAAAAACAAAAATCGTAATTTTCCTCAAAAGTACTTGACTAATAAAATAAAGTTTATGATGTTTGTAGGCTATTTAACATAAAAATCTATTGCTTCTTGCTTTGTTTCTTTCACCCACTTAACAAACTAAACGTTTAGTGTTTTACTGTAAAATTCCAATTTAAAATGAAATTAAAAACAAGCAAGAGAAATATATTAGGCTGTGCCGAATCATATAGTCCCTTCACCAATGTATACTTTAAGAAAATGAGTGAAAACTATTTTTGTTGAACAAGTATTTAGGTGAAAGCAACTTTTTAGGTGAAAAAAAAAATCGGCTTAAAAATATTTTTCCCGGTTGGTTTTAGTAATATGGCAATAGAAAACAAACAAAAGAAAACTTCACAATCATTGTGGTTTGAAGGAGAGAGGGACAAATATATGTATATCACAATATTTATTGAAAATATTATTTTTTCTCTCGCTCTTCAAACCACAACCATTGAAAAGTGGTTGTAGAACATCAAAGCTTAGGTTTATTCCTTTATGAACTTTTTGGTCGCTTAGTGGGATCCGAGTGGGATATATATCAAAATAGTTGTTTTAAATCAAAAATGTATGTCTTGTTTATATCAAATTTTGACCCCCTCTAACTCAAAGATTTATTGACCGATCTTGTTGAAAAATTGTGTCTGAATTACTATCCAATAGGACTAAGCTTGGTGCAAATTTCCGTTCGAAAGACATAGTTTTCAAAAGTTGGTTCACTTGACATAAAATGCCCCATGTATCAAAAGCCGATCTGTTTAAAATTATAAAATAATATATATCTTTTAAACTACCGGACCAATAACAAGTAACAGTGCTAAATTCGGCTACCCTTCACCTTTCTTGTGGATGCATTAATTGCCCACTTTCACCGTATAGCATCCTAAATATATAAAAAAAAAAACGTTTTTTCATTTAATTGCTGACGAACAGATTATATTCTAGAAGTTACAAACGAAATGGCAATCTTATATATACCCTTCTCACGAAAGTGAAGGGTATAAAAACAACAACGCCAAACCAAACGAAACACCAAAAAAAACACAAACAAAATACGAAAAACAATGAAACCAACACACATCCAAACATACGTTTTGTTGCTTTTTTGTCAAAGCATGCAATAAATTGTCTTTTTTTGATTAAATTTTCAGAGGTTGTCTCGGATTTTTGCTCATATCTCCGTTATTTATGGACGGATTTTGCTGATTTTAAATAGGAAACTTCTCGAAAGCATGTCTGAGAGAATTATTGAAGATTTCGATCCCGAATATATCTGGGGTCTTCAGAAAATTGATTTCAACAGACAGACAGATAGCTGAACACTTTGACTGTAAAATATATTTAAAAGCTTCTATACAGAGAAAACAGATTTGTAGTAGCAACCGAATTTGTTGCCAATCGAATGATTCTGCGTTGGTGACCGAACTTTACAGTTGTGACTACAAAATTTTTTAAATGGTAACAAAAGTTTGGTTTCCTCAACCAAAATTCTTCTGAACATGAATTTGGTATAAACTAGCTAATAAGCGAAAGAAATTTTGGTTGCAGTGGTAAGTTATCTGCCATAGTTTTAAACATGTTTTCTAAACTGCAATAGTTTAAAAAAAGCTACAAATTAGCGAAATCGCATGCAGAAAAAAAATATAGCTGTGAATGTTTACTGTTAAGATTTCAAGATTTGTGCATGTTACTGTAACCATTTCAAAATTTTTATCAATATTATAGTCATAACAACTATTAATATAATTGTGGTAACAATAATATGATTAATTTATGTTTCACATGATTATATCAACCATATATATGGTTACAGTAAACAAGTATATGTTTGTGACAACCATTTTTATGATGAATAATTTTATCATAATATGTTGTTCTCAGATTGTCATATCCATAAGCCGAGAGCAACATAATATAATAAGTCCTTCATCATAAAAATGGTTGTCACAAACATATACTTTTTTACTGTAACCATATATATGGTTGATACAATCATATAAATGGTTACTGTGACTATAATATTGCTAAAAATCTTATAAATATGTTGAAATGGTTACAGTAAACTTGCACAACTATATTTTTTTTCTGCATGCGGATTTCATTTGTAGATGTTTGATGTCATGAAACCATTTTTATACATGAGTGGTAAAGTTATATATAAATTTGTCATTCCGTTTGTACCCAGCAAAAACTTTACTTACTTAGTAAGCCAGCAAGTAATATTGGAGCAAACTGGTAACTACTTATTATTTGGCTGAAACACTACTTACTGTTGTTCGAGATTTTCTAAAAATTCAGGGGTGCTACTTATAAATATACTTACATTCAGCTCAATTATAAGTATTACATTCACAATAAGAATATATAGCTTAAAAAAAAAAAACAGAAAAATGTTGCCTCGTGTGGGTATCGAACCGTCACATTATTTGCTTGTGTTTGCTAGTCAAGCTGCTAACTCACTGCTCCATGTACGAGTTATTTTATTGTAAGTTAACAATGGTTTTAACATTAACATATAAATTAATATAATCTGAACAAAAAAATGAATGGCGCTGACTGGTGTAGAACCGCTAACGTCTCGTTTTCCAGTCAAACACACTAGATAGCTGTGCTAAATGCAAAAGTTCATTACCAACCAGTACAAAAATAAGTACATATTCTAGTAAATAAAATAACCACCACTCATTACAAAAGAAGGCATGTGGTAATTAGTTGCCATTACAAAAATTCACAAAATTTTTGCTGGGTAATTTCTACATTTTTCCTTTGCTACCCCACATTACATATATTTTGGATCGTTGTAGATAGCAAAGTCGATATAGCCATGTCCGTCTGTATGTTGAAATCAACATTTCGTAGCCCCTTAATAACTCACATGCATACATAAATATATCGGGAATTCTTTCGGCTCGATTGTTATTTAAAATCGAGACAATCGGCTCACAAATTACTGAGATATAAAAAACCAGGACAACCTCGATTTTTACCTATTTCTGGACTACTAAGTCATTAATATAGACAATATGGATATCCAATAATAGATATTTCAAAGACATTTGCAACAGATTATATAAGGCCAAAGTAAGTCGGACCGATAATTGGTCCAAATCGGAAAAAAATTGTTTAACACCGAATTTTTTTTTTTTTTTCAAAAAAAAATTTTTTTTGTTAAAAAATCTTTTCCACAAATAAATTAATAATTTATTTTTTTTTAAATTAAAGAAAAAAATTAAAAATAATTTTTTCCCATAAAATTGTTTTCGCTAATAAATTAAACAAGTAAGAGAGCTATATTCGGCTGTCCCGAATACCCTTCAGAAGTTTACAAAATTTATTTTTAATTTTTCAAAATTTAAAAAAAAAAATAATTTTCAAAATTGGTTTTTTTAATTATACCCTTTACCTTCGTGAGAAGGGTATATATAAATTTGTCATTCCGTTTGTAATTTCCACAATATAATTTTCCGACCCTATAAAGTATATATATTCTGGATCCTTATAGATAGCGGAGTCGATTTAGCCATGTCTGTCTGTCTGTCTGTCTGTTGAAATCAATTTTCTGAAGACCCCAGATATCTTCGGGATCCAAATCTTGAATAATTCTGTCAGACATGCTTTCGAGAAGTTTGCTGTCAGCAAAATCGGTCCACAAATGGCTGAGATATAAGGAAAAAACCAGGACAACCTCGATTTTTCAAAGACCTTTGCAACAACGTATATAAGACCATAGTAAGTTGGACCTACAATGGGTCAAAATCGGGAAACAAATTTTAACCCGAATTTTTTTTTCACCAAAAGTTTTTTTGGCTAAATATTAAAAAAAAATGTTTAAAAAAAAAAGTTATTTAAATTTAAAAAAATAAAAAAAATATATATCTAAAAAATTTTTTTTTTTTTCAAAAAATTAAAAAAAAACGACTGAAAATAAATGAATTTTGTTTATCTAAAAATATGTAAAATTTTTATTTTGAAGTATAGTTTGGTGAAGGGTATATAAGATTCGGCCCAGCCGAATATATCTCTCTTACTTGTTTTTTTCAAATTTGTTTTTTTAATATTTTAAAAAAAAATTTTAAATTTATTAATGAAAAAAAAAAAATATTTATAATTTTTATTTTAAAATATAATTTGTTGTATTGAATGTTAGGCATCCTTCTAAAATTAAAAAGGCAGTTACTGATATCTCAGACATAAAAGGAGAAGTCTTGAAATATAAATTGATTTTTATCAATGTGTCTTAATTATAAATCTCTTAATAAAACTTAAAATTGTCAGCTTAATGCACATATATTTTATATTTCAGAATAACCAACAATATGTGTAGTTACATTGAAAAATATTTAATATATTCTACTTATTTCTCACATTAGTTGGTCACATTCAACTTGCATAAAGCGTTACATTCTGAGCGCTGCATACAACATTTATTCTCATGCTGTTAAAAATTTGTTATAAACATCCAAGAACTTGGATTGCCTCTACCAAGTGTAATGAATTGAAATGACTTGATTGCTTGAAATTGAATGCCATCAGCGAAAATATAAAAACAAAATACACACACACTCGCTCTCATACATAAACAAAAACAATAAAAACAACAACAACACAAAAATATATAAAGCAATAACGTTGCATGAACGAATCTGCGAGTGTGTGTAAAAAATAACGTTCAGTAACATTTTGCAAAAATTTTAGACTGAATTGAATGCATTACACATGTACACACACACACGCACACTACTACGACTAGGTTGTATTTTGTAAGTTAAGAATGTATGAATGCTTGCATACAAACAGGCGCTCACACACACACACACACACTGTATATGTAGTGACTTGCTACGTACAATTTGCAATAAATTTATGCGTTGAAATTTTTCTTTAAATTTGTCTTTCTTCTTACTGATAAATAACATTGTTGAGTGTAGTAGTATTAGTCAAGTTAAGCACACACACACGTACACATATACTTGTGTGAGTGTGTGTGTGTGCATGTGTGAATGAATTCAGTCAGCAAGTCAACTGGGATTGTGAGAATGTGTATGTATGACTTTAGCAATGGAAGTATAGTGAAGTATAGCCGGTACAAGTTAAAACTATTCAGATTGACTAGAGCAGTCTGAAAAGTCCCTAAAATGAAAATAATCTTATTGGAAATGTGTGTTAATTTTATTAACATAATTAAGTGCCAGAATATGAATATGAATCCCAAAGGCAGACAGCTGTATAGGACTCTACTTGATCGTAAAAATTACCTGGTTAACCCACTTATTGGCCTTCTAATCCTAGAAAAATCCCTCATCTAATAGATTTTGCCATATTAAAGAATTTAAATATAAACTCTATTACTGCAGAAATATCATATGAACTATCTTCTTACCATTCTCCTGTTATACTATTGCGGCCAATATCAATAGCCTCATTATTCAAGACTGATTGGTTAAAATATAGCAAATACATCAGCAGCCATATCCACACTGAATACAACATACAGTGTGAGAAAGATATCAACGAGACTTAAAGTCTCTAAGTGCCAAATTCCTCCTAAACCTAAAACTTGTATTTCTGATGCAGAAATTAATAGACTCCTCCTCGAAAAGAGGAGATGTAGAAGAGATTGGCAACATAACAGATCTCCTGCTGCTATGCAGAGGCTGTCCACTGCAAGTAAGAAACTAAAAAGAGCCCTTCAGTCTGAAGAGGATCGCAGAAATCGGAACTATATTGAAAGTTTAACCAGTACTAAGCACATAAACTTCTCCCTTTGGAAGACAGCTAGGAACAGTAAGCCACCAGTAGAGGGTCAAAATCCGATAAGAAAATCTGATGGTACCTGGGCACGTAGTGCAAAGGATAAAGCCGTAGTTTTCGCTGAACATTTAAGTAATATGTTCCAACCATAATTTTGTATTGGGGGATTTACCTATTCGCATAGAAACAGACTCCGAACTAATCAATGTTAGTATAAAATATGTTCAGAAGATCATAAACGACAATCTTAAACTTCTGGTTATGATTTAATTACACCTTCCATGATTGGAAACCTACCAGATGTATCTAGGAGTTTTTCCGAATGATTGGAAAATCTCACAAATTATAATGATACTTAAGCCAGGAAAGGATTTAACATTGTCATCATCCTACAGACTTATTAGCTTATTGCCTTGTTTGTCTAAACTATTTGAGAGAATAATTCAAGCGAGAATTAAATTAAAACATTATCCCTGATCATCAATTCAGATTTCCAGCAACACGCAACAATTAAGCAAGTTAACCGTTCTAGGACTAACCCTGTATCTATTATACACTTCTGATTTGCCCGTGTCCGAAGAATTAACCATTTCCACCTTTGCAGATGACACTGCAATTCTTAGTTCTCATGTGGACTTAAATGTAGCCTAGAAACCTTGATAATTATCTCAGACACGTGGAGACGCGGTTAAAAAATTGGAGAATTGAAGTAAATGAAATCAAAAGCAAGCACATTATGTTGTGGGAACAGCCGAATATAATACTCTTGCTTGTTCAATTTCAATATTTTTTATAAAAGTTCACGTTTTAAATTTTTTAAAAAAAAACTTTACTATTTACGACTTTTGCCTGAATTCAATATTACGGTTGTCATTCGAAAAAAAATTATTCGAATAATCGAGAAAAAAAATTTTTATTCGAATAATCGAGCAAAAAAATAATTTTTATTCGAATAATCGAGAAACAAAATAATTTTTCGATCAAAAATTATTCGATCTATAATTGTCGAATAATCGAATACTCGAATAAATTTATTTTCAAGTTAAAATGTTAAGAAATAAATTATATAAATAGAAATATTAATGAAAACAAATCTCAGATAAATAAATCCAAAAAGTTATTATGTTAAACAAAAAATGCCAAGGTCAGAATTTTAAAGATTTTGACACGGAAGACAAAGTTTTAAGACCAATAGTTTGAAGCATTACTCCATGAAGAATTTTTTCAAACTTAACAAGAGCTTGCAAAATCATTGGGAGCTACTCAAGCAGCAATTTCAAAACGTTTGTGAGCAGCAGGTTTCATCTAAAATCAGGGAAATACCATGAAATACGATTTTGCGTGTCCGAAATGATACGTTTTTGCACCAAATCATTACTTGCGATGAAAAATGGATCCATTACAATAACCCAAAATGTATGAAATCGTATATGAAACCCGGCCAACCAGCCGAACCGACACCAAAGCTGAATATTCATGGCGCTAAGGCCGAGCATTGGCCGAAAAACGCCCGGAATATGTGGCCAGACATGAAACCGTAATATTCCATCATGACAACGATAGGCTACATGTTGCAATATCAGTTAAAAAGTATTTATAATGAAGTGGTTGTCGAATGTCGAGTTCCATTAGCACCAGAGAACTGATCATAGCAGTTGGTAAATAAGCCGTTTTTGTCGGAAACAAATTTGTTTTAAATCTGGAAGGTTTTTAGCATTCAGAAAGAACTTTCCAGACTTTCCTTAGCAATGCACACATTTCACACATACTTACACGCATGTTAGCAAGTAAGTAAGCAATCACAAAGGAAGTTTTGGCTTAGTGTGTGTGTATGAGTTAGTAGTATTTGTAAGAAAAAAACAAAAACGGTTCCAAGTGTAAAAACAACACGTTGCAGTCTAATACATCAAAGTAAATTTAACAATAAATTAAAAAAATACCTTCTTCGTTTATTTTCACACATACAAACATATATACATACATATGTACCACTAACCCGGCAGCTTTAAAAGTAGCAATTGTCAGGTCTTCCTCTCAAGTATCAATTCAACAACTTCCTCACACACATGGCATTACATACCTTCACTTTATTTGATTGGCGCTTAAACGTTGTAAAAAATATAACAACAATCAAAACTTAATATATCGAAAAATTTTAATTTTATCATTTTTGAGGTTGTCTCACATTTTGGTTAACATTTTTTTTCTTCTTAACCAATTCTGTTGATTTTCAATACCACACTACTTAGGATAATGATAAATATTTTTAAAAGAATATTATTAATTTCTTTCTTATATTTAAAACACAAGCGTGTTTTACACACACATCGAACTAATATGCTTCAGTCTCATGCAACACGAGAATTGGTTGGTGGTTGCTATAAAACACAAATACCCAAGCAGGAAAAATAAACTATTTTACACACACAGACACATAAAGTAGTACATGCGCTTTGTTGTTTAAGCTTTTTAAACATTGTTTGGGATGAACTTTGTTCAACGACAACAACAGGAAGATTTGTGATACGTAATTTAGCACCAACAAGAAGAAAAAAATATTAAATTATTTCGTTGACGCTTTTATTACACACTCAACAACGTTGTCTTTGTATTTTGATTGAATTTTTCTTTTCGAAAAGAATATTCTTTCTTCAAACTAAATAATGCAATATTTAATCTGTTTGAGGCTGTTTAATATTTAATCTAATAATATTTGTTTAACAAAAGTGAATAATGTTGAAAAAATAATCAGAATATCAACAACAAATTCATGCAAAAATTACAAATCTCGAATAGCAGTAAATTTTTAATTTGGCTTTGCTCATGTTCAAATGTCGTGTTCTTGTACCAAATCAGAGTTTGATTTCAGTACTCCGCGATCATTGAAATGAATATAAGGTTAGTAGTTTAAAAGATGAGGCAAATCAATAGTTTAAGATTGTCAAAGAAACTATTCTGCTAGAAAATATAAGTAAAAATCTATACACACTTCCAAAAAAAATACGATTTTTTAAAGGTATATTTTATGGTAACAATTTATATTTTTGCAGGGACCGTAAATAACGCTTATCCAGGAAACTTAAACTCAAAAACTCTCTATGTTAAAGTCAACGGAGACCTACTGTCATATACCAACAGATTCGTATTGAAGCGCTCTGAATCTATGGTGCTCTCAAATGTTTCAACGAAAAATAATAGTTCGGTTGAAACTCTTAAAAATAGAGTTTTAATTAGCCGTCAGTTTCCAGTCATTTATTTTCTTCTTTTCTTTAGTATCTTTCTTTATTGAGTCTATCTGTTATAATGAGTGTAGTTATTTATTTGTTTAAGAAAAAAAAAAAACAACTACAATTTAATAATTGCAATCAAACAATAACAAATTCAAATCATAGTGTTTAGTGGTATTCAAGTCAAAGCTGTAAATGAATCAGTCTTTTCTGATTTTAATTCATTATGAATTAGCTAAATTTTAAATTAATTCATTTTACAACAAAAATGAATTGAATGAAATTTGAATCAATTCAAACGAATTAGGCAGAAATGAATTTCAATTCATTTCCAATTCAAAAGAATTTGGAAAAAAAGGAGTTGCAATTCGAATTCAATTTCATTTCCAATTCGAATGAATTTGTAAAAATGAGTTGCAAATGAATTGAATTGATTTTGAATTAATTCAAATGAATTAGAAAAAAAAGAATTAGCAATTCATATGAATGAAATCAAAAATGAGTAGCAATCAATCAAATTCAAGAGCAGATCTCTAGGGGGAATGAAAAATTTCTTCTACCAAATGTAGCCTTGTCCTGGATCCGCGCCTGATCAAAGAAATTTTCCACAATATACAAATATGAGATTATTTAAACAAAAAATGATTGCTAAAGTTTAGATCTAAGAATTTTTTGTCTTTGGACGATATAAGGTAATATACAGAGTTTTCCAACAAGAGGTGTTATTTTGGTATTCAAAGAAAAATTTAGTTTTTCTAGATAAATGATCGGATGCTTATTTCATAATAAAGAAGAAGGTATGCCGTTGATAATGAAAAACAACATCAGCCAAATAGCCACCACGACCACGCTTACAGGACCATATCCTTTTCATGAAATTTTCCATAACCAAATCGCAAAGTGGCTATATCCTCCCTATGTCCTCGATAGCCTAACGAATTCTATATTTGAGGTCTTGAATCGACGCTGGGCTATTGGCGTAGACCTTATCTTTCACGTGGCCCTAAAGGAAGAAGTCGCAAGGTGTTAATTCACAAGTTCTCAGTGGCCAATTGTGATCACATCTTCGTGAGATAACACCGGAAACTTTTCCCGTAAAAAAGCAATGGTTTCGTTGCTTGTGTGGCACGTAGCGCCGTCTTGTTGAAAGTAAAATACGGTGTAATGACGTTTGTGAAATTCCCAATTCCAAAGAACGACGAGGAATCGACAAACACTTTGACCTACAGCAGCAATATTCTCAGTTGTTCTTGAGCCACGTGCTCAGGTTTTATTCTTCACATCACTAACTTGTCCCAACAGCTCGAGTTTTTCCACCAATTTCTGTATCGCGGTCCGACAAGGTGCTTCACGACAACCCAAACATGCTTTAGTTTTGCGAACTGTGACTGCAAGATTTTCACCATTTTTGTAGGGAATTTTAATAATTCCAATGCGTTGTTTAAGCGTGTATCTTTCCATTTTTAGTAATAGCGTAGTTTCTACTTGTCAAATGTCAAAGAATAAAAGCTTCAAAAGTGACAGCTACCGAAACACCGGGTGATTCAAAATAACACCTCTTGTTGGAAAACCCTGTATAAAACGAGGGCAATGCTTGCTGTCTTTTACATAAAAAATTAGTTGAATAACAAAACGACAGTGATGCTTACTGTAGATTTATTGACTTAAATTTTTTGTGTGAATGATTCGCGAATTAATTCAAAAATGAATGATTCATTTACAGCTCTGATTCAAGTGTACTTTCGATTGGCAGATAACATAAGTTTTTAACAGGTATTTGTTGCGAAATTATTGATCATAAAGTTTTGTGACGCACGTTACCAAATAGTTGAAGTTTATTTTCGTAATTTTTAGCGAATTTTTCTTAATTCCTTAAAGAAAGATGAATATAAGAGAATTCTGAATTTTTTTTTTTTTTTTGTTTTAAACTTTCATTCGATTGTATTCTTTGCGATAACGACGCTCTGCACACATCTTAATTTTTTCAAAAGCTTTATTATATCGTAACTTGCCAAAAACCGATAATCCAAAGTGATTATCAAATTCCTCAAACCACATCAAATTGTAAGTGTTGTTGCTTTAATCATTGGTATAGGCGCTACAGAAATTAATATGCAAATTTTTTTTTCATTTTTACTAAAGTTGAAGAATTGAATTGAATGAATAATGATATGGCTTTCGATCAGACCACCTACATTAATATTAAAGCAATGATATGAACACCTAAACAATTTTAATTTCTTTTGAATTACTTAATAATTACACGTTCACACAAAATACATTTTGATAGAAGAGACAAAAAGAGACACCTGTATTGGGGGGCGGTTAAAGTTTCCAGCTCTGGCACATTCTTATTGTTAATCGGCATAAGAATCCATGTGCCTCTTACATTTTAGGTATAAAATGTGTTCAGCGAATTAATGTAAATTATTACGGAGAATATTTTTGTAGAATATGTTAACCCTCTGACTCCTCAAGGTATGGGTCTTTTTTGTCCTTCTTTTAAAAAAGAACATATTTTACAAAAATGTTTTCCGTAATAATTTACATAAATTTGCTGAACACATTTTATACCTAAAATGTTAGGGTCACGTGGATTCTTATGCCGATTAACAATAAGAATTTGACAGAGCTGGGAAACTTTAACCACCCCTCAAATGAAATTCAGATGTAAACTTTCAAAACGCCGATATGCGTGTCTTTTTTTTGTAATTTTGGAAAAAAATTTATTTTGTTATACAGTGTGTTATCGAAATAGATTTTATTTTTATTGTTACGAAATTGTACTATAAATTTGAATTTAACGACTGCTTGCAACATTCATCATGTTTATAAACATGACCATCAATAGAAGCTTCTACTTATCAACAATGTTGATAACACGCAGTTATTAGCATTGTTTGTAAGTATGACAACACTAAATGTTTAAGTTCCTAATGTTAATGTTAATGAGGCTGCTAAAAGCTATAGAATTCGAACATTCTAGTTTGTCCGTTAAGATCATTCATGAAGCTACTGGATGGAAGATGGCGCTATGTATAAATAGTAGCAGAGGTTGCAGTCGTTAAGTTTAGTTTATAAAATATTAGGAAATTATTACAAAATATTTATTATCTGAAGATACTCTCATGGTCCCACACTGAATCTTTAGAAAATGGCTTTTTTGAGGTAGCCTTGGTGTAAGTGTACAATTTTGTGTTCAACAGAAGTGGATTTTAAGGAAAATCTATGAAAATACTATGAGACCAATATAAAACAAATTGAGTAGGCGGTGAAAAATGTATATACAATTGAAATTGAGCAATCTAATACCTTTCTTATATAAAATCTTAATTTTGATACCAGATAAAATGCAAATTAAAACGAATTTAAAATTTTTAAGCAACTTTCAAATTTTGTATGATTATAAAGAATATGTGTGCCAAGTTTTTAACAAATTTAGAACGGCTATAATCCGAAAAATCCAGTTTCCTCCTCCCTGTAGAACTATTTTCATATTGTCCAATATTATTTTAAAATAATGAAAAACAAATAGTTGGACAAAAAAAATATATATAATTTTCATTTAATATTGAGAAAAATCTATCATCAGCAATATTCTCATCATCATCATCATCAATACATTGAGTGGTAAATTCATCATTCTTTATCCACTATTAACAGCACAATGACGATGTTGGAAAAATAAAACATTTTTTGACATTTTTCCATTTAAATTGCATTTAAACTGAGAATGGTTATATGTATGTACGAGTATCTGTGGCTGTTTGAGTTTTCCAAAGTATTTAGCATTTCCGCAAAAAAAAGAAAACAAGCAAGTATGTATGAGAAGACAAAGTATTAAACCAAAAATCAACATCTTTGAAACATACAACTTTTGTTTTTTTTTTGTTTTTTTGCCAATTTTGTTTTTGTTGAGAGTTTAAGTTTTTTTGGTTTTTAATTTTTTTTAGGTTAGATGGAAGCCATCTAATATTCTTCGGTGTTTATATCCGCCGGAAGTGCAAATAATAGTAAACTTTGTTACATTT
Organism: Calliphora vomitoria; assembly: GCA_942486065.2. Taxonomy (NCBI): domain Eukaryota; kingdom Metazoa; phylum Arthropoda; class Insecta; order Diptera; family Calliphoridae; genus Calliphora; species Calliphora vomitoria. Next base: position 41,280,247 of record OW818031.2, read on the forward strand.
ATTTCCCATATTCTTTTCCTCTTTTAAATATTGTATTATAACTTCATACAGCATGACCAAAAAATAAAAGTAAGAAATAGTTACCAACAACAAAAATTGCTTTGTATCTTATGAACACATACTTATACTTATGTAAGTATGTATATAAATACATATAATTGCATGTGTACAGTGAGAAAGGAAAGTATACAAACATATTAAGAATATGTGTGTCAAACTGCCCAGCAGTTAAGCAAGTAGTCAATGTATCCCTGGATAATTTGACATGTATGCTCTCTTTGTAGTGCAGAGAGAAGTCAATTAATTACTTTATTCGTCCCAGGTAATCTAGCGTGCAGTCAATTGATACTTAAACGTTTATTTTGTACTGCATTTTGTTGTGAGTTGTTCGTACAAACTGGTTTTATACAAATTGTGTTGATAAATACTTAAACTTGTCCTTCCCACTGTTTGTCTCTACGTAATCACATAGAATACATAGTTTAGTCTGTTTTTTTTTTCTAACTTTTAACATTAATGACTTGACATTGACTGATGATGCTGGATGATATGCTCCTGAATGAATGAAAAGAAGAAGCTTTAGCTGCGAATATGTTATAAAACTTACAGCAAAAAGAAAACATGCTGCAAAAAAATAAAAGAGAACAGAAAAAAAAGGACTTCAACTAACTGAAATTTGTTATTCTTAGCATAAGTGTTAGAAAAGTATTTGTATAAGACTTCAAAACAGAAATAACAAAAAAAAAACTCTCGCATCAAAAGTAGAAAAAGCTGAAAAAAAAAGTATAACGAAAGAGATAATTTTGTTATAATAGATGACTTGATAATAAAGTGTAGCGTGTGCAGGCAGAGTAGCAATAGCAGTAATAGCAAATAAGTGCAAAAGTAATTTATATGTTAATGTAGGGCAAATACTTCAAACCAAAAAATAAAAATAAAAAATATAACAAAATAAGGAAAATAAAAATATTTGCGAACAATGTGAAAAAAAATTGCAACGAAAATGGCAACAGCATTTTTCTTCTCCTCTTTTCATGGCAAATAATGACATTTTATGTATTTTGGTGATAAATATTTATTTTTGTTTTTTTTTTTTTTACTTTTTACTGAATAAATAAACTTTTCTCAGGTAATAATTTGCTTAAAAAATATCAAGAGCTAGAAAAATAGCTGAGCTTTAATTTGTTTACATATTAAAAATATTAGGAGAGATATTAAGGAAGGAACCGAAGTATAGCTCAAGTCAAGAATTTGAAAAAAAAAAAAAAATTTGTTGAGCAAATTGTTCAATAACATTTTTGGTAAAAAAAAAAATTTGATAAAAAAATTTTAGATGAAAAAAATTTGGGGTTATAAGATATTTTTCCTATTTCGATCCATTATCAGCCCGAATTTCTATAGTAGGAAAGGCTTTGAAATGCCTTTCATTCATTTGATATCCATATAGTCTTAGTGATCAAGATATATGTCAAAACAATTGAGGTAGTCGTTGTTTTTTGCTTATATATCAGCCATATGTGGGCCTTCTTTATCGATCTTAAATAGCAACAGAACCAGATCTATAGTCAAACTGTTGACGTATCACTTATGTTTGTAGGTTTTTTGAGGTCTTCGGAAAGTCGATTTCAACATATAGACGAACATGTCTGTATCAACTCAGCTATCGATAACGAACCACAATTTATATATTCTTTACACGCATACCTAAATTGGAGCGTAAGACGTTTTTTACTTGTCAAAAATTCTCATGCCCATACAATTTGTATGCAGCATACCGAAATAACGCGACGGCAACGCTTTGCAATTGGAAAATCCGATTTTGACAGCGCGTTTTATAGTGAAGTTAGTTGCAAAACACAACAAATGTAAACACATACATACAAAAGGAGAAAAAAATATGCAAGAAACACATTTTTAAAACTTTAATATTTAGTTTCTTTGATAAAATTTTAGTTTACAAATCACGAAACAAAAATCAGAAACACCAATACTGCAATGTACTTTATTGTTTAAATAATCCGTGTTGTTATATTAATTTTTTTGATAACCTTCTTTTTATTGTTTGACGTAGCGTTGGCGCTTTTATTTAGGTATGACATTTCAGCGTTAAAGCTAAGCGTAAAGAAACGTTCCGCCTTACGCTTTTATTTAGGTAGGCCAGTTACGGAGTAAAATGTGTAAATTACAAATCGAGTGACGAACTTATATAAACCTTTACCACTCATGGTGAAGGACATAGAATAAAATATACATTGAAGCGTTACTGAGAGACAACAAAACCTATGTCTTGGAAAAACAAAACACATGCAAATCAATGTATTTTGTTGTTGTGTAAGCCATAAAATTTGGCAGAGAGTAATTATTTTTACACTCAGCTTACTCTCAGTTGCGCATCTAGTTCTACAATATGGTAAAGGGTATAAATAAAACAAACCCATGCACTATAGGAAATTTTTCGCCAAAATGCAAAATTAAAATTTTTAAAAAATAAATCTTTTTTGCTTTAGTATAAATAAAAATATAACAAAGTAAACATATATTTTTATCAGCTGTTTTATGTTCGATTTCTAAATAAGTTTTCATATAACGATTGAGTGCTGCAAATTTTGATACAATTTCTAATAAAAGTTTTCATAATTAAAATATAGAGTTTTTTAAAATTAAAAATATGGAAAATAATAGTGAAAGTGAGTACTTTATTAACATATAGAGAAATCTTGGTGAACTTGGCTATTAGACCGATTAAATTGGAAAAATTAAAGTGACCTTAGGATGAAATAATAAAATTATGAAACGGAATTTTATTTGGACTTATAAACAAATTTAGCAGATGTTAGTTATAACATCATAACAGTTCTTTAGGACAGTCAATTACCTACAGAATTTTTCACATTTCAGCTACATGCAAATACTTTTTCAAAAAACTCATTTTTTCAAATAAATACTGTGTGAAAAACTCAGAATTATTTAATGTATGGCATGAGAAATATGGTGAAAATTAAAACAGAGCCGCTATATATGCATATTTCTTGTCACATATTGATGAAAGTGATTGTTCAGAAAATCTAAATCAATGTTTAGAGGAGCAGTCACGAATGTTTTGTGCAAATAAGAAATGCAACTGACAAAGTATTAGTTACGAAAAGAAAGTCTGACATCCAACAATTATTTTGGGATGAAATTGGTTCGCACGTTGATAAGCCTAAGACTGGTGGCTTTGGAAGCACGAATGACGGTACTATGACCCGACGAGCATTCAAAGAACATTTAAAGTTTTCAGAAATTACAGTCATTGATAAGGAAATAATTTTCAATTTAAAATTAATTTTAATATGTTTATCATGACAGCTTCCATTGGATTCATGTAAGTTTGAAGAGTTTTGTTTTGAAACCGCCAAAATGTTCATGAAGAAATATCCATGGTTACCAATGACATTAACTGTTCATAAAGTTCTTCTGCATTCACGGCAAATTATTGAATCAACTGTGCTTACCGTTGGATGCTTTGATGAAGACGGCTCTGAATCGCGTCATAGAATATATAAGTCTGATAGATTCTTTCATGCACGAACAAGTAGCTGTGTGAATAATTTGATCCTTTCATTTCTAGTATTTCTCTAAACAAACGGATTAAAAAACAAAAGAAATTAAAGCTTCCTACAGAAGTAATCAATTTGCTGACATCTTATCCTATTTCTTTAGAAAATTACCAAACAGATGAAGAGCAATCGGAAAGTGAAGATGAAGAAATATAATCAAGCGGTCTTTTGAAATATAATTGATAATTTAGAATTAGAAAATCAAATTGATGAATAAAATAAAGTTTTAAACATAACTAAGTTTGTTTTATTATCAAAAGTTAGTTTACACTCAAAAAACAAAATAGAAGAAAAGATTTTAGGCAAATACCTAAGAGTTACAGGTTGGACTGCATCCAGGAACCTACAACCCGAGAACACAGTTTGGAAGAAATTTTTAGTTAATTTTATTTTTAACTTTGAAATTTTTTTTTTTTCAATGTATGAAAAAGTTTAAATTCAGAAATTCGAATCCAAAAAAAATATTGAAATTTAAATAGATTGTTATGTTTTTAATGAACAATAGAAAAAATAATTTAAAAAAATAATAAATTTGTGTATATTTTGTATGCAAATGAATATAATGCTACTGAAAACTTCACCGTTTTTCCCGTCCCTTTTTTGAGCGCCAGGGTGGGTAACAATTAAATGAAAAGGTATGTATATTCTGGGTCCACATAGGATTGTAAGACGATCCAGCTATGTCTGTCCGTCTGTCTGTTTGTTCAAAACACTAGAGGTTCCAAACGAAAGATTATAGCTGAGTATTTCCATAATATTCTCTGTTGATAAGGTTTGGTTGGTATTGAAAATGGGCAATGTTGGTCCATGATTTCACCTAGTCCCCATCCAAATGTCCCGTCGGAATACTGCATGAGCTGTCATAAATATGTTGCTCAAGCGGCAATCCTTATAAAATTTTGCACAAATTAGTTAGTACTCTAAAATTGTACTGTCCCTAGTACCCATAAAAGGTCCTCATTTTCTTATAATTAACATCGTGTAATCGGAGTAATAGTTTAGAAGATTCAGATTTATTACCACTTTTTTACGATCGACTCAGTGTACGTCGCGATGCGTCGTCTCGTTCAATACGTTCGGCACACCTACGAGTGGTAGGTTTTCGGAAAATGTAATCCCCAAGCAAATTATCTTTCATTTACTTCCAAATGCTGTGCTTTTAGAAATAACCTTTTCATAAAAGTACTTCTTCTAAATGGAACTTATAGAAATTATGAACTTTATCTGAAATGTGATTTTTCGAAAAGTTACGTTTTCAAAGAAAAACAAATTTTTATAAAACAAGTAAGAGAGTTATATTCGGCTGTGCCGAATCTTATATATCATTCACCAAATTATACTTTAAAATAAAAATTTTAAATATTTTTAAGTAAGCGAAATTTAAAAAAAAAATTAAAAACTAAAAAAAAAAAAATTCGAAAAAAGGTCCGACTTACTAAGTCGTTGCAAAGGTCTTTGAAATATCTATCATTAGATATCCATAATGTCTATATTAACGACTTAGTAATCCAGATATAGTTAAAAAATAAGTAAAAAATCGATGTTGTCCTGGTTTTTTCATTATATCTCAGCCATTTGTGTGTCTATTTTCTTGATTTTAAATAGCAACAGAACCGGGTCTATTGCAGATATATTGATGTATGAATCATGTATGTAAGTTATTTGGGGCCTACGGAAAGCTGATTTCAACATACACACGGACTCCGCCCTTTTCACGATCCGGAATATATATACATACTTTGTGGGGTTGAAAAGGAAAATGTAGTTATTTATATACCCTTCCACTCATGGTAGTTTTCACTGAATTTGTTCTCCTGTGAAAGCATTTTTGTGGAAAATCATTTTAAACAAATCCATACAGAGCAAAAGTTTTCAAAACATGGATAACTCCACTGTGAAATTTTTGCAAACATTACAAATTTCCTACATTGGCAGTATGTCAAAACCATGTTTTGCTAAAAAACCGACTATATTTCCGTGCTATTCTATCTATAACTACTAAAATTCTACTGATTTTGTCCCACTGACATTTAGGGAGCAATTGAAAAAGCATTATCTGAAATTTGCAGGTCAATGGTTTCATCAGAAATGCAAACAATTTCATACTTTTAATATATTTTTATAAATTTTTTTATTAATTACTTAAAAGAATTCTTAAGAACATACAAATAAAAAACAAAATGAATTTTAATTGAATCAATTGTATTTTTTTTTTCTTTTAGAGATTTACACCCACTTGTTTGAATGTGAACTAAATATATTTTAACAATGCCGTATATGTTTACAACAAACACAGCACCAAAAACAACGATAACAATAAGGAAAAGAACAGCAGCTGCATCAGCGTCACTTACATCATCACCATGGCTCCAAAATACAATAATAGTTATTCTCTTGTACTGCATTGTGTTGATGAACACAACAGTGCATGCAGTGCCCGCTGCCACCAATTCACTTTTATTAAATTCTCAAGTTAATAACAATAATCCATTGAGTATCAACAGCAATAATAACAACAACAACAACAATCATAATAACAACAACAATAATAACAATGATAATTCAAACAACAATATTAATCTTAATAATGCCAACAGTTTAAATGCAAATGCCCAACTAAATACGGGTCTTACATCTTCGCACACAAATCTAATTAGTTCAAATACTCAAACGAGCAACAGCAACAACAACATCAACAACAATGGCGGCAGCGGCATCAACATTAACAACATCAATGCAAATAATCCTGCCAGTAACAGCAATCTTAATCTCAATAGCAATAACATCAACAACAACATGATTAACAACAACAACAACAACATAAATCTAACAGCCAACAATTTAAATAATAACATGGCTGTCGGCGTTGGCTCTAACGGTGAGTTGTTGGCCATCATGAATGCAACAAACATGGCAGTGGGTGGGGCAATGGGTGGCTCTTCAGGTACTGGCAGTAGTTTGGGCAATATTGTGGCACTGCCCAAGGAGAAGCTGTACGACAAATGTGCCGGTCCAGCGGATCCGGGTCCCTGCAAACAGTTCACTTACAAGTGGCGCTATGAATCCACCACCAACGAGTGCACTTCCTTTATATGGGGTGGCTGTGAGGGCAACGCTCAGAATCGTTTCAACAGTGAAGCTGAGTGTTTATTTTATTGCATTGGTGCGCCACGTAAGTATCTGGGAGTTTGTTTTGTAATTGATTTTTATACCCTACATCATCATAGTGTGCGGGATATATTGCGATTGTGGTGATGTGTTTAACGAACGGAATGGGGACTAGTGGGCGGCTCCCAAAGATGCTCAAGTCGGGCCTACAAAATTTAAAAATATTCTGGAAAACGTCTAAAAAAAAACATGGGTAGGAATAGTTGAAACCATAGAGAAATTCAGCGGAAACTAGAAAAAAACTCAAACAAAACAATTACTCAAAATCAATACACATATGAGTGTTGTTTTTGATTTCACATAGTTTTTTTTACTAATACATTCTCAGCACAAATGTTTTTATGTTTTTGACAACTGAGTTAGGTCTTTGACAGAAGAGTTTCCGATCTATGTGCATTTGTCTGTGGTTGAAACATTTATTTTTCTAATTTTTTACCGACTTTGTTTTTTGGTTTTTTTTTGATGTAGCGAAGCTAAATTGGGTCAGAAATTGTTTTCGAGAAGGCAAGCTTTGTGTTTCTTCTGAAGGTTAGATATAAGCATTATGTTCAAGTAGTTGGTGTTATTGAAAAGCCTAGGACTGCAGAATTAACATTTTAAAGAAAAAATAAAATTTTCAGAAAAACACATTGCTACATTTTTGAAGTCATCTAGTGCAAATTCCTTCTCGAGTGAAATTTATCGAAGTACTTATCGAAACTAACAAAACCTCATTTGGACGATAGATTTGAAGAACATACTGAAAGAAATATTCCATTGAAGCTCAGCTAATGCATCTACTTCAATGGATATTGATTAATTTATGTTTTTTAGCATATTGAAAAATTGTTCATACATTTCTCGAATTTTCGATGTAAAATACAGCAGGAACTGTAAAAAAAGTTGTTTTACAGCGTAACTTCACTGAATTTCTCACAGCTTGGCAGCTAAATGAAAATTGTTCGACATTTTAGCAATTTTTGAGGCACTAGATGCAGTTTTTTGGTTTAGTTTGTTTTACACTTTTTTCTCCTAGTCTATAGCTACAATTAAGCTGAAGTTAGGAAAACAAAATTCCAATTGGTTTCCGAGATATAACCGTGAGAAAATTGGCATGTTCTTCAGAAATATCCAGATTTAGCCAAAATATACATGATGCCATAAAATCGGAACATAAGCTAAACTAGCAAAGCCGAAATGGAGTTTTGTTATTTTCTATAAGTACTTCGAGAAATTCCACACGAGAAGGAATTTGCATTTTATGTGTTGCACTGTGTAACATTGATTGAAATTTCATGATTTTGTGATTTTTTCTGAAGAAAAATTTAAAATTCGAATTAGTGTAAAATTCAGACGGAGTAAAATATCATAATAAAATTTATAACTTATATAGATCAAAATATATAAGTTAATAGGGAGATATATTTTGCCATTATCTGCACTTGAATACCGAAATTCTTAAAGCGGGTAAAATATGGTCGCTCTGCCGCTATTTTTCGTGTGATATCTTATTAACATTAGCTAAATATAAACAGCATAACGGGTATTCCAAATATACTCTGTCAGTTGACTGCAGTCAAAATTTGAATAAGATACATAATTTAGTTTGCGTTTGACAGCCATTGATAGCAGACTACCTCCTGACTTGAGTAGAAATTGGAAAAAAAGTGAGTTTCGTCTGCTCATTAAGCATTCTTTTTTGCGGAGAAAAACCATCACAGGCTAGGTTTGTAAATACTATGAGAACTCTACACCATCAATTTCAATGGTAAAAAAAGTGGTTTACTGTATTTCGTTGTGGCCGTACAAGCACGGAAGATATCGAACGTTCTGGACGTCCAGTTGAGGTCTCTATCCCGAAACTATTAAAAAAATACGATATGGTGATGGGAGATCGTTGAATGGCTCAGTGGTTTCAATTTTGATTGATCACTTGGGTATAAGAACACCGCAAGTTTCCGGGTTTACTTACAATCGGCTGCACAAAAGGTTACACACATGTATAGTTTCCATGGCAAAAAACCATGAATTAGGCTACGAAATGCTCCCTCTTCCGCCTTAATCTATGGATTTAGCCCTTGTTTCCAAACCTGAAGAAATGTCTCGGCGGAAAGATCATCTCACGAAAAATACCAATTTTTATGACCTCGACAAATCTTATTTTTTCAAGGGTTTAAAGAATTGGAGAAGCGTTAGACAAAGTGCATAGAGCTCAAAGGAGACTATGTTGAAAATAATTTTGTATCCAAAAACCTGAGTTTCGTTCAAAAATGCACGGAATTTTTGACCGACATCAAAAAATCGGAAAAAAATATAAATAGCTCTGGAACTGAAAGAGATAACCCACACATGTAAGCATATTTTTAAGTTAACATTTCCTGCCTTACGAATAAGAACTGAATTTCTGGTGATTTTTTTTAAAATTGATGTAGGCCCACGGAGAGCAAATTTGAGAGGTCGCTCCATAGTCCCCATTCTAACTACGAAGCCATGTAAATACAAATCAACTCAAAGACACTTCAGCTTTCACCTTTAGAATTTCATTATGATATCTCCAATCGTTTACGAGCTACTGAATAATTTCCAAAATTAAAAGTTTATAACCCTTAAATGCATATTATTGCCAATTGTCTACATTCCAGTTCCCCTTAATTTTAGACGAACATAAGCTTGATACTAATTCAGATTCTCCTTCAGCAAAATCAAATAGAGTACGATAAGTTTCAGCTAAAGTAATTCTAAATCAAACTGAAGCTATAGGAAATATGATGAATAAAAATCAAATAAATATTTGATACTTTATAGAAAAACAAGTAAGAGAGCTATATTCGGCTGTGCCGAATCTTATATACCCTTCACCAAATTATACTTTAAAATAAAATGAAAATTTTTTTTTTTGAAATTGTTTTTTAAAATTTTTTTTTTAATTTATTAGTGAACAAAATTTATGACAAAAAAATGTTTTTTTGTGAAAAATTCGGGTTAAAAAATATTTTTCCCGATTTTGACCCATTGTAGGTTCAACTTACTATAGCCTTATAACCATCGTTGCAATGGACTTTGAAATATCTATCATTAGATATCCAAATTGTCTATATTTATGACTTAGTAATCGAGATATAGATTAAAAATAGACCAAAAATAGAGGTTGTCTCGGATTTTTACTCATATTTCCGTTATTTATAGACGGATTTCGCTTTTTTTAAATAGGAAACTTCTCGAAAGTATGTCTGACAGAATTATTGAAGATTTGAATCCCGAAGATATCTGGGGTCTTCAGAAAATTGATTTCAACAGACAGACAGACTGACATGGTCTAATTGACTCCGCTATCTATAAGGATCCAGAATATATATACAAACGGATTGACAAACTTATATATACCCTTTTCACGAAGTTGAAGGGTATAATAAAAGTAAAAATAATGCATGTAAGGGATAAACCACTGTAAGGTATTATATGGTCGGCTATACTTTCCTACTTATTTTTGTATTCAGTTCATTGTCATTTATACTTATTGTTCAATTAGGATTAGTTGAGGATTTAGTTTTTATGGTATACTTACTATATGAGTAAATGTTATCAATAAGATTATTAAGGGGAAAATGACTTATTTATTTGTTTGTTAAATAATTGGAATTTGTTAAAAACTAAGTGCCATAGTTTTATTAACTCAATACCTATATTTGCAGATACCCTACCACCTTTCCTACAAACAACCACACGCGAACCTAGTACAACAGAATCAGCACTGCCACAATCACCCTACACCTTCTCACCAGCATATGGTGATTCGGAAACAAGTCCTGTGCCATTCGAACAACGAGGCCCTGAACTGACATTTGCCGAAACGGGTCAAGAGAAAACATTTGTATTTGCTGAGAATAATACATTCATACAAATCGATGGCGATATCATACAAACATTTCAATTAAGGTAAAAATAATTTGTTAAAAAAATGCCAATATTATTAATATTTTTTTAATACATTTCCAGATTATGTCGCGAAATATCATTTCAATTTCGCACCCGTCTGCCGCACGGTCTTCTCGTCTATCACAATGTTAAGAATCCCGATCGCATCAATTTAAATCCGTATGCCCTGTATGTCATCGTTGAAAAGGGTCAATTGAAAGTGGTTCATGTGTTTGGTAAACATTCGACGAGTGTCACGGTTGGTGAAGGTTTGAATCGTGATGAATGGCACAATGTTACCGTAAGTAAAGCAAACAGAAAAAAAAAAAAAACAGTATGGAAACAAATACTCGTTAGCAAAAAAAGAAAATCTAAAAACAATATACAATATGAATGAAATGAAAAAAAAAACTAGATACATAGATACCCTAAGACATGTTGGCATCATTCATATACTGCTATTAAATTGATTCATACCTCAGCCAGGGGTTCTTAAATACTAGGGGAAAGAGAACTCTAATAGATAGTGGTAAAATAAATATATAACAACATGTTTTCAGTATTTCCTTTAAAATGTTCCTGCACGCAGAAAATTTTCAACATTTTTATAATCTTTTTAACAATATTATAGTCACAGTAACTATTTATATGATTGTGGTAACAATAACATAAGTAATTTACGATTCACATGATTGTATCAACCATATATATGGTTACAGTAAACATGTATATGTTTGTGACAATCATTTATATGATGAAGGACTTACCATATTATGTTCCTCTCGGCTTTTGGATATCATAATCTGAGAACAACATATTATGATAAAATTATTCATCATAAAAATGGTTGGCACAAACATATACTTGTTTGCTGTAACCAAATATATGGTTGATACAACCATGTGAATCAGAAATTAACCATATTATTGTTACCACAATCTTTTAATAGTTATTGTGACTATAATATTGTTAAAAACGTTGAAATGGTTCCAGTAAACATGAACAACTATATTTTTTTCTGCGTGTGGTTTAGGAAACTCTGTCTTTGTGATATATCTATGATTTATGAATGCTTTGTGTGATACCTCTATTCTCTATTGTTTTAACACTTCTCTAACAAAAAAAAACATGATAAAAACAGAAAAACGCTTTGATGAAAAAATGTAATCACTTCTGTACACTATAAACTGGAATCATCAATTATGTATTTGGCAGTTCAGCAGTAAATGTTTCTTTTTCTTTCGAATGCATGTGCATTCGATATTGACCATCTTTGGTAATAAGAACATAGAAATTGTATGTTTAATGCAACTGTTTCAGATAATGAAATGTTTATTTTGTTTTGAGTAATGAATAACAAATAATTAAGTCTTATTTTATTTAATATATTTCACTGCTTGATTAATAATGTGAGAAGAATAACTGGAACATAAACGTGGCTATGAGTCGGCAAATAGTGGTCCAAATGGAAAAAGAACGAAAATCTGTTATCACTTGTATAATTATTATGTCCAATTTCATCACGATATTAATTATTATAAGACAATTATGAATGTTCAATTCATTTTCAGAGGGGGACCTTGTATGGGGACTAGGGACAAATGTTGCTCGATTTACGCCATACTTTTCAATACAATTTCAGAGAACTTAGACATAATTTTTGCACAATTTTATCAGGATTTCCGCATAATCAACATATTTATGACTGCTCAAACAGTATTCCAAGGGGACATTCTTATGGGAGCTATGTAAAATCATCGACCGATAATGCAGATTTTCATAACCAAGCAAACCTTATCAACAGCTCCTTTCGTTTGGGCCCTATCGTGTTTTTAACTGCCAGACAAAGGGACAGATGTACATAGCTAGATAGTCCTAGCATTTCATAAGGACCCAGAATATATATACTTTTGTGAGTCTGCGATGAATATTTCGATGTGTTAAAAACGAAATCACAACATCAATATACTCTGCATCTTTTTTGATGGTGTGATCACTAACGTTTCCAAGCAAAAATCGATTTTCCATATGTCAATTAAATGAAACATAAAAGTGGCTATAAGTCGAAAAATAGACGATCATCTGTGATCACATATATTTTCAACAAAATATGTTTTTTTTCATTTGAAAATGAACTGAAACGTAGATAAATGTGGATATACGAAAGCGGGTCAATAAGTGTATGACTATTTGCATGAAACACAAGTTTTTGGATAAAAATTTATTTTATTTTTCAACTTAACTAGTCTCCTTTGAGCTCTACACACTCTGTCCAACGTTTCTCCAATTTATTTATCCCTTCAAAAAAGTAAGATTTGTCGAGGTCATCAAAACAGATATTTCGTTGTGAGTTAATTTCATCGTTGAAGTCAAATCTCTTTCTTCTGAGCCATTTATTCAGGTTTGAAAACAAGAAATAGTCGGGGCTAAATCCGGAGAATAAGGCAGATGAGGAAGCAATTCGTAGCCTAATTCATGGATTTTCGCCATGGAAACTGCTCATGAATCTTGCGGAAAGCTTTCTCATACCGAAGTGATCATTCAAAATTTAAACCACTGAGCCATATGAGATGCGTATGGCTTCCACATTCTCTCTCACTTTCAATCTCCGATCGGCCAACACCATATCGTGATTTTTTTCCAATTGTTTCAGCTATAGAGACCTAAACTGAGCGTCCCGAACGTGCGGTATCTTCCGTGAGTGTACGGCCACAACGAAATTCAGTAAACCACTTTTCAACCATTGAAATTGATGATGCAGAGTTCCCATAGTATATATCAAGCTTAGCCTTCACTTAAGTCAATTTGAATGATGGTTTTTTCCGCAAAAAATAATGTTTAATGAGCATAGGAAATTCACTATCACAACAAACTAACTGACACAGCTTGTTCAAATTTTGAATGAAATCAACTTACAGATGTTTGTTGACAGTAGCAGTGTCGGCCTTTCAGTTAAGAGGTGGGAAATTCAAAAAGTCACAGAATTATTGAGCTGCCCTCGTAAGTCTCTAAATAATCGTCGAAATGTAAAGAGGACGACAAATGTAATCTAAAACTTTTCCTAATAACTACCTTAAAAGCCATAATCTAAAATATCTATTTTCTTAGAGATTATCAAATGACGAAAAAGTGTCATGTATCCATATGGAGAAAATATAGCGAAAGGCTTAATAACCAAATTTGCATATAGAAAATATAAGAAGAACATTGCAGTTTTGGTATCGGTAATAACTTTTCTCTATTTAGATCAATCTATACGATTTGTTATAAATGGAATGTCATCAAACGAGTTCAAGATCAATTCAGGGGTACCGCAAGGCTCCGTCCTTTCTCCTACACTATTTCTTATCTTTATAAACGAACTTCTACGTCAAACTTCCAAACCTATCTACTCTTTTGCAGATGACAGCAACATTTTCCATTCATATGCATTCAATTATAGACCAAGTCTGTCGGAGATTGGGGCAATGAGGTAAAACATCAATGATAAGTGCGAATAGAGTCGATTTCAATGCACGGAAGACTCAATGTTGTATGTTAACACACAAACGCAGTGTCGAAAGAAGCATTCAAGCGCTTTGGTTTTCTAACACGGTGTAAGAAATACAGGGTTTTCCAACAAGAGGTGTTATTTTGGTATTCAAAGAAAAATTACATTTTTTGAGATATATGATGTTTATTTCAAAATAAAGAGGAAGGTATGCCATTAATAATGAAAAACAACATCAGCCAAATGGCCACCACGACCACGCTTACAGCACCATATCCTTTCTAAGCAAGTTTCCATAACGAAATCGCAAAGTGGTTGACTTATGTCCTCGATAGCCTCACGAATTTTATCTTTGAGGTCTTGAATCGACGCTGGGCTGTTGGCGTAGACCGTATCTTTCACGTGGCCCCAAAGGAATAAGTCGAAAGGTGTTAAATCATAAGATCTCGGTGGCCAATTGTGATCACCTCTTCGAGAGATGATACGGTCCGGAAACTTTTCCCGTAAAAGATCGATGGTTTCATTGCTTGTGTGGCACGTAGCGCCGTCTTGTTGAAAGTAAACGTTGTCTAGATCAATATCATCCAACTCCGAAATGTTCTATAACGAATAAATACCTTATGCACGTCTATATAGGACGTTCAGGAAAAAAAATGCATTTCTATGAATTCGGTTTCCCTGGTGAACACTTATATTTTCAAGCAAAAAACGATTTTTCATATGAAAATTTACTGAAACATAAACGTCGTTATAATACGTTAAATAATGATTCAAATCATGATCATTGACAACAATTTATATAAAAAGCTAATATAACAAAGAACAAGTACCTTAAACAAAAATCTGTTAATATTGGTTAATGATTTCTAAGCTAATTTCTTTCAGAATTAAAAGAATTTTTTGCTGGGTTCTTTACACTAATATTGAGTGTTAATAACACACACACACACTTACAAATCCCAAGTGTTAGAAAATGTTGAATTGTTTTGTAGCACGTACGTTCATATTATTGTTCATTCATAAATAGTCGGTTTTTTTCATTACATACGTATTTCCTACTTTGTATCTCTTGGAACATTTTCATTGGTCTTACAATTGTCAAGTAATTTTTTGTAGTTATCGTTTCTGTTTTATTTTTTTTCTAGTTCCTGTATTCAGAGTTTTTCCATACATTTCAATACGTGTGTCTAATGCGAATGCACTCTGTATGAATGTGCGTGTTTAGAGAAATAGGAATATATAGGGAATAGGAAAACAAACTCATCATTGTCTTATCTATAGGAAAAAAGCATTCATCTTATGTAGGGATGAATGAGTTGAACAAACAGACAGACAGATAGACAGACATACATAGAGATGGACAGAGGCCGATGCAATAAATGAATGTAAACCTCTATCGAGTACTCTTGAATTAGATTTGTATATTTGGCATAATGAAATGTAGCCTGGGTGGACAAGTATAAATGTTTGCTCTTTGTTACATTTGTATGTGTGTACTTTTCATAATTTCCATTATTGTTTGCATTATTGGATTCTCTCCATCTCCATCTGTCTGTCTGTCTTTTATTCATTCATTCAATTTTTTTTATTTTTTTTGTTCTGTTGTTGTATTATTGATCTCTTGTATTTCTGGATATCTGTGTGTTTGTTTTCTATCTTCTTGTGTTTTTATCCCAAAGGTACGCATTGATGTCCATGGTGCCAGATTAATTGCAATAGTTGACGAACATCAAGAGGAAGTTTATCTTAAGGGCCTGAATCATGATACCAACTATGGTGTATCAACAAATTTACCATCTGTAGTGCTGGTGGGAGGTAAGTGGATTTAAAATTGTTTTTTTTTTTTCTTCCTTTCTTCGATTTAAGTATTGAGTGGCTGGCAGTAAAAATGAAATTTACTAGAAAATGCAAAATTGCCTAATTTAAATTATGAAATAACCAATTTGGTTTAAGACAATGTGGCTGTAATAAAGTTGTAACGACAGGTTTTTCCACCTTACGCTGGGGTAGAGCTCGCGGCTCCCAGGGTTCGTTACAAAAATTTATTTTAAGCCAGGGGATTAAAAAGACAGTTTCTTTTTCTTATAACGTTATAAATCGTACTTTATTTTATACACTAACACAACACTTTATTATGACGTTAGCCACCGACAGACGTAGTACACTGTTACGAAGAGGGGGGCACGGCGATGACGGGGAAAGGCTTCTCGTAGTACTCTTTCACAGAGGTACGGCGATGACGGGGAAAGGCTTCCCGTAGTACTCTCTCACGGAGGTACGGCGATGACGGGGAAAGGCTTCCCGTATATACTCTCTCACGGAGGTACGGCGATGACGGGGAAAGGCTTCCCGTAGTACTCTCTCACGGAGGTACAGCGATGACGGGGAAAGGCTTCCCGTAGTACTCTCTCACGGAGGGACGGCGATGACGGGGAAAGGCTTCCCGTAGTACTCTCTCACGGAGGTACGGCGATGACGGGGAAAGGCTTCCCGTAGTACTCTCTCACGGAGGTACGGCGTTGACGGGGAAAGGCTTCCCGTATATACTCTCTACGTCTTAGGCCGCAAGGATTCTCTCCGTTGACCGCGGCACCACCACGGGCGTCAACAAGAGGGAGTACCGGAGTGGGAAGATGATTGAGTAAGCTGGGCACGGGTATAACCACAGAATCCCACCAATACTCAATTACCACAGTTTTATTAGGTGGCAGAGGTATAACCCCTTCTCCGACTAATAAAACCTTTAGTAAATCTCACCAGAAAAAAAAAGGCAAACTACGAGAGTGGGTATAACCGCTATTCTCGGAGTTTGAGATATTATTTAATTGTAAGAGGTATAACCCCTAAACAGCTAAATAAGATCTTACCTCTTCGCCGGCTGCTGGCTGACTGGCTGATTATTCACAAATGTTCTCCTTTTATAGGGCAGATCAACCATGCATACATACACAGTAGTTAATACCCAGCGGTGTAACTGTACCATGGTTGCAACCTAAGTGTACTGATATTTGTTTTGTTTTCCCTACTTACTACTAGGTGGCGTTACTTAAACTAAATACAAATAACGTTTAGACAAATTTAAATAGTAACCAATACAAACTAATGTTTATACAAATTTGAATACAAATTTGAATAAAAAAAAATAAAAAAAATATAATTCATTTATTTCTTAAATTACTGTGAGGCAAAAACAAGTGCCACGACTTTTGCTCGTCACATTGCCTCTCTTCTCAAAAAAAAAACAAACAAATGACCAGTTACAAGATGTCGACGCTGTAACTTCCACTCCTGTTTATTGCGATTCGGTATTTAATGCCATCTTCCGCCTTTACAAATTTTAGCCTCTGGGACGGCTTGCGTCTCTTAAGAGCCTCTTCAATGGCACGTGTCACCGCATTCGGTAGTTCTAGATGGTTCTGGTCACTTCCTTTAACAAAGTCTGTTGCACCAAAGATTCCATCTGCCGGAATTGGGGAACTATTTCCAACCGGTGTTGCTGGCATAGTAACGGATGACTTGGATATTGGCGCATCAATTGATAGACCCGGCGATGAAGGCCATGTTGAAATCGGCGCTGTTGGAGTTGGTGACGTTGGTGCTTTACTCGGTGTCCGAGAACTTGACGGTGACGATGATGACGACGTTGTTGAAGACGGTGATGAAGATGATGATTTTGAAGAAGTTGACGATAGTGAAGATGAGGATGACTTCTGTATTTTTCAATACAAACTTGGGTGGTGACTCTATTTTTTTTCTTTTTATTTCAGTAGTAAGACTAGATTTAAATAAAATAGATAAGAAAGAAAAAAAACTATTAATTGGTTTAATCAGTGGGTACTACATTAAGTAAATAACATATAAGTTCAAATTGTATAAGGTTTTAATTCGCTAACGTGTGTTCTACGGGGTTCTCTATCTTTACAATTCTCTAGTTCTACTATTACGGGGGATACAAATCCTTTAATGAGGTATGGACCTCCAAATTTCGGGGCCAACTTGGCTGCGAAATTTTCACAAGCTTTAGACAAGGGATGTTGTCGCACCAACACGAGATCCCCAACCTTGGGTCTCCAAGACCGACGTCGTAGGTTATAATGACGCTGCTGATCTAGGGACGCGGACATGAGGTTTCGCCTCACTAATTCGAAGATTTCTTTCATCCCCTCGGCCCGTACATCGGGGTGTGGGTTATGAGCGCCGGTTCCTACCGTAACTTCGTCGTAGAGTGCTTTTGGTAACCGGGGTTCTCGTCCTTGGGTAAGGTATGCTGGAGAATAACCCGTGGCCTCCGATGTGCTGGTGTTCATTGCCAACATTATTTCGGGTAGGAAATCATCCCATTTGTTGTGTCGATTGTCAGCAAATTGTGCGAGCATTGTTTTTATGGTTCGATTTGCACGTTCCGTGGGGTTTTCCTGAGGGGTGTAAGGGGCAGTACATTGCTGTGTCACACCATATTCAGCCAAACATTTCCGGAAAATGTGTGATGTGAACTGCGTACCGTTGTCAGTAATAATTACCTTCGGCACCCCATATCTGGCAACGATACGTTCTCTAAATGCCTTCACGAGACTTTCAGATGTAGCCTTACGAAGCGGTACAAGCTCACACCATTTGGAAAACCTGTCTATGAACACAAGAAGCATCGTACAGCCATGCTTTGAACGGGGTAAAGGGCCTACAAAATCAGCGCATATTGTCGCCCACGGTTCCTCGGGAATTCGGGTCAGCATTTCGCCGGCAGGGCGTTGTTGGCTAACCTTATGACGTTGACACGATTCACACTTACGGACATATCGGCTAATGTCTCTAAACATTCCCGGCCAGTAATAACGAGCAGCAATCCTATTGCTTGTTTTGCGTATACCAAGGTGACCTGCCGCCGGTATGTCATGGTTTTCTTGTAGTACACGGCTTCTTAGAGGACTCGCAACACAAAGTTTCCATGGGTTAGAGTCATCATCGTTGAGACTACGTGGAAAATGACGATACAGTTGACCATTAATAATACTATAATCAGAATATTTTTTTGGTGATTCCGCCACTTCTTTCTTGCGTTTTTCGAGCCAAGGGCACATATTCGAGATGGGGTCAGTGTTTATAACATTCAGGGTATCACACGGTTGACGAGATAGGGCATCGGCAACGACATTTTGTTTCCCCTTACGATACTGCACGGTAAAATTAAATTGTTGTAATTCGAGTGCCCACCGAGCTAGGCGTCCAGTAGGACTCTCGATTGAATTCAGCCACTTTAAAGACAGGTGATCTGTTATAATGATGAATTTATAACCTTCTAGGTAGGATCTCATTTTCCTTACACCCCATATTATGGCAAGACACTCCTTTTCAGTGGCAGAATAATTCTTTTCTGCTTTATTCAGGTGGCGGCTAGCATATGCAATGACTCTTTCAGCTCCGTCCAGTTCTTGTGTAAGGACAGCTCCGATTCCATAATCGCTGGCATCTGTCTGGAGGGTGAATGTTTGATTAAAGGCCGGACATGCTAGTACCGGTGCAGTTGTTAATTTCTCCTTCAGTAGATCGAACGCTGTCTGATGGGATTCTCCCCACTTCCAGTGTTTTCCCTTTTTTAATAATTGTGTGAGAGGGTGGGAGATCTTGGCGAAGTCTGGCACGAATCTTCGGTACCAGGAAGCAACTCCCAGGAAACGTCGGATTTCTTTTATATTTCGCGGAGGTTTCATTTCCTTTATGGCAGCTACCTTGTCCGGATCAGTATGAATACCATTTCCGCTGACGACGTGGCCGAGATACCTTGTTTCACGTTTGAAAAATTCGCACTTTTCGGGATTAATTTTTAAATTTGCAGCAATTAACCGGCGAAATACTTCCTTAAGATTTCCTAAATGTTCTTCAAGTGTTCTTCCGATAACTATGATATCATCTAGATATGCAAAGGCGTAAGGTTCCATGTCTGGTCCAATAACGCTGTCTAGAGCTCTTTGGAATGTGGCAGGAGCGGAGTGCAAGCCAAATGGCATTACACGCCATTGATATAAACCACGGCCTGTTACGCCAAATGCCGTAAACTTCTTACTATTGGCTTCCAAAGGAATTTGCCAATAACCATCTTTTAGATCTAGACTACTCACGTAGTTTGCATTTCTAAGTCTGTTCAAAATTGTATCTATTCTAGGTAATGGATAAGCATCGGGTACTGACCTTAAATTTAGTTGACGGAAGTCCATGCATACTCTCCAGTTACCATTCTTCTTCTTAGCAAGGGTTATAGGGAAACTATAGGGGCTGGTGGAAGGTTCTATACATCCTTTGGCAATCAACATATTTACTTCCGCATCTATGATAGCTTGCATAGCAGGATTTCTTTGGGCATATCTGATTTTTATCGGGCGATCATCTTTCATAATTATTTTGTGTGTTGCTATATTTGAGAGCCCAGAAAGTGTACTGAATTTCGGCAGCTCGGTTTCCAGAAAAGATTTAATAACTTGCTGCTCTTCAGGACTATGTTCTGGAATAGTACGATATCCTCCATTTTCGGAATGGGTAATGAGTTCAAGCGGCTGTTCTCCGCTGTCAGAGGGTTCCGTTGAGGTACTTCTAAACTCACAATTCAAGCTCAATCCAGCACAATTTATCGTTGTATTAAAGGTTCGTAGAAACTCTAGGCCTAATATCATTTCTTCAAAAAAGTCTGGCATTATATAAAAAATGCACATTTTTGTTGTATTCCCGAAGGTGACACTAACTTGTACGCCTTCCGAAATTTGCTTTCGTGTTCCGTCTGCCAATATTACTTCCAGCTCTTCGTTTACCTTCTTGAGGTCACCTTCAAATTGGCTTATAAAATCGGCTCTTATAAAGTTTCTGGTTGCACCAGTATCTATTGTAGAGGTTATCAATTTGTTTTGTATTAAGATTGTCGCTGTTATACGATACTCTTCGCATCGTAGTGCTGTTTGATTTACTGAGGTGGGGTGGTTTGGAGGGACGTTGCGCCTCAGTTCCGTCGCCCTCCGAAAGGGTTTTCCGAATTCCTACCATTGTTGGGACATCTTCCAATGTCGTGACCATTAGCTCCGCAAGCTTGGCATCTAGGACGTTGTTGTCTGCTGGAAGCAGCTGCATTTAACCGGCTAGAAGGGTTGTCGTTGCTTTGCTGAGGCATGTGGCTAATGCTCTCTAAATCTTCGGCTAGCATTGTGAGTTCCGTTAGGGATGAAAAATCTTTCCTTTTAATATACAATTGGTAATCTGGATGGCAATTTCTAAATACCCTCTCCAATTTCTGGGCTTCCGACAGCTTAGAGTGCCTCATAAGATTTTGTAGGGACAGAAGATAGTCCTTAAATTTTTCGTTTCGTCGTTGTGTGCGATTTTTAATCTCATCTTCTAATTTCTCGTAATATCTTGGGGGGAGAAAGAATTGGCTAAAATCGAGTTTAAAATCATTCCAACTAACCCAAGATTTGTTATTATTACGAAACCAGATAAGGGCACGATCTCGTAAGAATTCAGGCATTAATTTCGGCAATATGTTCAAGGACACACCGTACATACACGAGAGTTCTTCGGCACGTTCAATGAATTCTAATGGATCACGAGTTCCATCGAAATGTATGCCCCACTTCCTTATCTTTTCTATTTCTTCCACTCTGCACTCTGATTTCGCGCTTCCGACTGCTGTCTGACTTACACCACTTGTCTCTTCCTTCACCGGTGACTTAAAGAATGTATGCTGTTCCGGCGGTTTTAATAACTTTGCAGCAGGAGAAACTGCAAGTGATTCATGTTTCGTTTGAATTTCTATCAGGCGATTCATTTCATCTTCGTTGTGTTGTTCTCCACTAATGAATTTAGCCCAGCGTTTTCGAAGCTCCTCTACAGTACCGGCTGGATCAAGTTGAAATTCACTTAAGTAAGCTGCTAATTCATCCCGTTTAAGGGAGTAGGCCCATGAGGTTTTTAACATCACTACGCACTTTTATTCTTTTTTTTTTTTTATAAAAAACAGTCCTTTATATTAAAAAAAATGTTTTTTTTTTCGGATTATCTAATGCTTATACACAGTTCTTTTCACAGTTTATTTTTTTCAAAAATGTTTTATTATTAATGTTTTTTTCTTTTTTAGACACTTTTATTTAAGGTCCCTGCTCGGGCGCCATTGTAACGACAGGTTTTTCCACCTTACGCTGGGGTAGAGCTCGCGGCTCCCAGGGTTCGTTACAAAAATTTATTTTAAGCCAGGGGATTAAAAAGACAGTTTCTTTTTCTTATAACGTTATAAATCGTACTTTATTTTATACACTAACACAACACTTTATTATGACGTTAGCCACCGACAGACGTAGTACACTGTTACGAAGAGGGGGGCACGGCGATGACGGGGAAAGGCTTCTCGTAGTACTCTTTCACAGAGGTACGGCGATGACGGGGAAAGGCTTCCCGTAGTACTCTCTCACGGAGGTACGGCGATGACGGGGAAAGGCTTCCCGTATATACTCTCTCACGGAGGTACGGCGATGACGGGGAAAGGCTTCCCGTAGTACTCTCTCACGGAGGTACAGCGATGACGGGGAAAGGCTTCCCGTAGTACTCTCTCACGGAGGGACGGCGATGACGGGGAAAGGCTTCCCGTAGTACTCTCTCACGGAGGTACGGCGATGACGGGGAAAGGCTTCCCGTAGTACTCTCTCACGGAGGTACGGCGTTGACGGGGAAAGGCTTCCCGTATATACTCTCTACGTCTTAGGCCGCAAGGATTCTCTCCGTTGACCGCGGCACCACCACGGGCGTCAACAAGAGGGAGTACCGGAGTGGGAAGATGATTGAGTAAGCTGGGCACGGGTATAACCACAGAATCCCACCAATACTCAATTACCACAGTTTTATTAGGTGGCAGAGGTATAACCCCTTCTCCGACTAATAAAACCTTTAGTAAATCTCACCAGAAAAAAAAAGGCAAACTACGAGAGTGGGTATAACCGCTATTCTCGGAGTTTGAGATATTATTTAATTGTAAGAGGTATAACCCCTAAACAGCT
Organism: Calliphora vomitoria; assembly: GCA_942486065.2. Classification (NCBI taxonomy): domain Eukaryota; kingdom Metazoa; phylum Arthropoda; class Insecta; order Diptera; family Calliphoridae; genus Calliphora; species Calliphora vomitoria. The sequence goes on from OW818031.2 coordinate 41,303,427, forward strand.
AAATAAGATCTTACCTCTTCGCCGGCTGCTGGCTGACTGGCTGATTATTCACAAATGTTCTCCTTTTATAGGGCAGATCAACCATGCATACATACACAGTAGTTAATACCCAGCGGTGTAACTGTACCATGGTTGCAACCTAAGTGTACTGATATTTGTTTTGTTTTCCCTACTTACTACTAGGTGGCGTTACTTAAACTAAATACAAATAACGTTTAGACAAATTTAAATAGTAACCAATACAAACTAATGTTTATACAAATTTGAATACAAATTTGAATAAAAAAAAATAAAAAAAAATATAATTCATTTATTTCTTAAATTACTGTGAGGCAAAAACAAGTGCCACGACTTTTGCTCGTCACAAAGTTCTAAGGTGAAGAAGGAAATATTAGGAAGAAATTAATAGCAGTGACATATTAGCTTTCTGTTAAATGCACATTATCAATACCAGAATTATAGCGGTCGGGAAAAGTCATGTGAAACCAATATTCAGCATGGTAATGCACGCCGAATTTTGGAAATTTTCCAAGTCGTTAGTCTATGTGAACAATTTCCTGACTTTTAAAGGTTTTTAAAGGAATACTCGGCATGATTACGAAAAGTTGTTGCCAGAACTATTGATCTGGCGATGATCACATAATTATTACTTTGATGTCACTAACAAGATATTCTTATGGCCAAAAGTCGTTGTCAGTACAAACGAGATATTTGCAAGTGTACGATACAGACACGGTTTCCAACTTCACAAAACTTATAGGAAAGTACAGAGCGAAGGACAAGGTGTAGTGCACTCCCTCATTTCTGATGATAATTAAGTACTTATGCGTAAAATATTTTTTACTAAATGATAATTATATTGATTCTGTGTAAGCTTTCGTATGTGTATTTAAGTAATATAAATATAAACCAGCCATTGTCATTACAAACTATATTACTGAAAGATGCCAAGACATTGGTACGATATGAGGAGTGTAATACCGCAAGGACAATCAGGCGCCATTCCGTCATCCACATAACCTGTTCTTAGCTGAGTAGGTGTATGATTACCTCTATAATACATCCAATACTGACATAAGTGACTAAGGAATCTCTATATTGCTGGATCGCTACAAAAAGAAAGTACGTCCTAAGTAGACAAAATTCAGAGATCTTCTTGAATCGTAGGCTCTGAGCCTATTTTTCAACTAACTCCTGTAGATCTTTACTAATGGATATTTGGCTGCAGTAAGACTATCTGCCACTGGATGTTGCAAATTCAGAACGTATGGACATTTAAAGATACAGAATACGCTTCCCTCCACCCAAGCGTCACTTATGTAAATCAAGTCCTATACTACGACATCTACCTTAGTCAGACAATGTAAGGAAGAAGTATTGGTCTTGTCTATCTGACATCAGTCTAGTTTTGGTTCGTGCGTATAGGAACTACTATGGAAATAAGTAGACATACGAGCAGGCCAGAGATGGATCTGCTTTCAATGTCTCAGATGCATTACCGCTTCTGACCATTGAGATCGAAACCTGCAGACTGCATATGGCTGACAATAGATAAAACAATATGAAAACTTGTAAAACTGCCGGTTTATTGTTTCCCATATAAAGGGTTTTCCAACAAGATTTATTATTTTGAATCACCCGGTATTTCGGTAGCTGTCACTTTTTAAGCTTATATTCTTGGACATTTGACAAGTAAAAACTACGCCATTACTAAAAATTGAACAATACACGCTTCAACAACGCATTGAAATTATTAAAATCCGCTACAAAAATGGTGAAAATCTTGCAGTCACAGTTCGCAAAACTAAAGCATTTTTGGGTCGTCGTGAAGCACCTTGTCGGACCGCAATACAGAAATTTGTGAAAAATTCGAGCTGTTGGGACAAGTTAGTGATGTGAAGAATAAAACTCATGCAAGTCGCTCCAGAACAACTGAGAACTGGTCCGGCGGGGTCATTGGACCTTTCTTTCTTTTCGAAAATGAGGTTTGATCTACAGTTACGGTGAATGGATTACGCTATCGATAGATGATTAATAATTTCTAATGGTCGGAGTTGGATGATATTGATCTGGACAACGTTTACTTTGAACAAGACGGCGCTACGTGCCATACAAGCAACGAAACCGTTGTTCTTTTACGGGAAAAGTTTCCGGACCGTGTTATCTCTCGAATAGGTGATCACAATTGGCCACCGAGATCTTGTGATTTAACACCTTGCGACTTCTTCCTTTTGGGGCCCACGTGACAGCCCAGCGTTGATTCAAGACCACAAGGACAGAATTCGTGAGACTATTAAAGATATAGGGCAGCCACTTTGCGATTTGGTTATGGAAAATTTCATGAAAAGGATATGAACCTGTAAGCATGGTCGTGGTGGCCATTTGGCTGATGTTGTTTTTCATTATTAACGGCATAAATTCCTCTTTATTATGTAATAAACATCCGAACATTTGTCTCAAAAAATTAAATTTTTCTTTGAATAACAAAATAACACCACTTGTTTGAAAACCCAGTACAATGAGAAACGGAGTATATAACTATTTAATAGGAAACGGAAGGACATTTCGGTACTAATAACAGTATTAACAGGTCATTGGACGATCGATAAACATGCAAGCTGAATTTAACTTCCTTTCCTTTCACCAGAATCATATGGATTCTACTTAATTTATTATGTATTGCGTGATACCACGTAAACCAATCAAATAACAAACTAGAGACTATGGTAATGTCTAGTTATGGACTCGCTAAGTATACTGGAAATATGGAGGCAACATTTCAGCTACTTGCTAGTTAAGGATGAATCAGTTGAAAAAATTAATCTCCAATCAACAATAGAAAATGATGAGTACTGTCCACTATCAAATCTAGATGAGGTCAAGACAGCAATTGTTAAACTTAAACACAACAAAGCTCCAGGCACCTACGGAATACCGGTTGAGCTGTACACGACCGGAGCAATGAGTTGAAAAGGATCAATGATCAACTCACTTACACAAGTGATTTGTCCATCGCCAACAAACACTTCTCCAACATCCTATGTGAAAGAATTACGCAGAGTATTTGTTTGGATATATTTATAGAATTATATCAATGTGGCTTTAGACCTAACAAATCAACAGCAGCACAAATATTCACACTGCGATAAATCCTGGAAAAGGATATCCGATACATTTAATACCGCAAGTGGTCTCAGCAATGACCACAACTTATTGTGCAATTTCTTCAACAACTGTGGAGAAATCATCAGTGAACAAAACATCAACTATTCCAATCGAAAGTCACATTTTGAAGAAATATGTAACTTCTGTTTATAAGAAGATTATGAAAGAATCGGCAAATGTTGGTCTGACGATGAAAAAAGGTAAATCCAAAATAATGGTTGAAAAAGCATCACGAATAAAAGGTGGCGATAAATTGAAGCAGTTATTTGCAACATCGACATAGTAGACGAATTTATATACCTCGGATCCGTCAAAAATTCCGGAGGAAAGAGTAAGTGAAAGAAGACCTAGAAATCCATGTAGCAGCCAACTGCAAGCAGCACTCACAACAACAAACATAATGGAAAACGATTTTTAAGCGGATTGATAGAATAAACTCATACAACGGAGAGAGAAAAAATCAATGGAAAAATTACTCTCTTTTCACACATACGGGTGATACAATAACAAACTACATACATGAGTTAGGTTTTTGACAACAGACTTAGGTTTTTGGCTCACAGTCACCTATCTAGTTGTCATCTATGGATTGTAGAGCCATCTATAATAAATATTTGTTTATAAAAGGAAGTTTCAGGGGACTCTGGTTCAAATACATAAATTAAAATCGAAAGCTAATCCGTTTGGTGTTTAGTTTATGATGAATTCTAATAGTATTTTAAACCATTCAGATTTGTATTGATTCCAGAAAAGCATTTTTTAGGTTAACTCCATTATATTTCATTCTATTCCCCTACAATTGTATTTTTCTAATTATACACGTTGACAATGTCGGTAAATGAACCTCGAGCTGTATGACATCTACTGCGATGTGAACAGCTCTTGTAATTACAACGATTGCGCTGACTGGGACACATTCGATAATCTTATCGCAAAACGAAGAAGAAGACCTTCAAATGATTGGAGGAGCCAAACGGAAGTCATATATATGGTAAACAAGTATATATTTGTGACAATTTTTATGATGAAGGAGATATCAACTTATTATAATAAAATTATTCATTATAAAAATGGTTGTCACAAACATATACTTGTTTGCTGTAACCAAATATATGGTTGATAAAATCATGTGAATCAGAAATTAACCATATTATAGTTACCACAATCATATACATAGTTTCTGTGACTATAATAATTGTTAAAAAACGTATAAAAATGCTGAAATGGTTACAGTAAACATGCACAACTATATTTTTCTTTCTGCTTGTAAGTAGACCAAAATGTAGTATTTGGAAACTTTAGTTCAAACAGTTTTATTAAATAAAAAAGAAGAGAGAAAATCCAATTTATGTTTAGAGTGACATGAATTCTAACAGTACTTTGAACCATTAATAGCTTCTTTTTGTTCGATGTTTTTGAAATTTACTTGGTTTAAATTAAACTTTTTTGTAAATTTGTTTATACTAAAGGATATAGACATGTATTAAACATTATATCTCCCAGTATTATGTCCCTCTTTATAATTCATTCTATTCTATTCCCATACAATGTTATTTTACTAATTGCATGATGTTTTCTGATTATAAATCATTAAACATTTTCCACTTACATCTACACTCCCAGCCACTACTCTATAAATTGAAACAAACAAAAAAAAAAAAAAAAGGCTTAATGAAAACAAAAAAAAACTAAATTCTTTGTATTTTTCTGTTTTTCTCATTTTCACAGGACTTTCATCGGAAGAAAAACTGCATGGTGTTAAATACATAATTGAATCATTTGTTGGCTGTATACGCAACGTTATATTGTATTCGGGTAAAGCTGCCTCCGATTTGTTGCCCATTACCCCACTGGTTGCCACCAAACATGAAAACGTTAATGAGGGCTGCTCTGATAAATGTCATTCCCGGCACAATTTGTGTTTCGTGGGCTCGAAATGCATAAATCATTATTATGACATCTCGTGCGATTGTTTTGGTTCACACTATGAGGGCGAGCATTGTGATGTTTACAGTAAGTAGAAAGGACTCATTTGTATTTAATTTTTTTAATTGTTTAATTTTATAAATTCTATGAGTGAATGGAGGAAAGTTTAAATTAAGTCTTAGTTACACCGGGAAATTTGAGAAAATTTCTAATATTAAAAATAAAAACTAAATATGTATGAGGAAAAAGCTAAATTTTTAACCCATAGAGAATACACATAGAGCGGAAACTATCCTGTCAAAAACCTAACTTAGTTATCAAAAACCTAAGTGGTGAGAATGTCTTAGTAAAATAAACTATATTTTGTCTATGGAGAGAACATACATAGAGCGGAAACTAGAAAAAAATCAAACAAAAAAAGTACTCAAAAAAGTTACTCATACATTCTCACCACTTAGGTTTTTGACAACTGAGTCAGGTTTTTGACAGGAGAGATTCCAGTCTATGAATATTTTGTCTATATTTCAACCATAGAGAAACAACAAGAGCGGAAACTAGAAAAAAACTCAAACAAAAATTTTACTCAAAATAATCACACATACGGGTGCTGTTTTTGAAAACTGCGTTAGGTCTTTGACAGGAGAGTTTCCGCTGTATGTATATTTCTCTATGATTTCAATCCTTCTCTAGAAGGCACTAAAATACCTTTCAAATCAACTCTATTTTCAAAATATTCAATTCTGCCCTTAGAAAATTAAAATTTTGTCTTCCTTTCAAAAACCTTACATATATTTTTTCCAAACAAATTTCATTGTGCTCTATTCAAAATGCCTCGCAAAAGTTTCATTCCTCCGCTCGATCCCTGGGAACGCAAAAAACTCAACGACATTCACAAAAGAAACATAAAAAACGCACGCAGTCTTATCGATTTAAAACCGCCCAAACTATTTGCTTCCACTTACCTAAGAGTTCCCAAATTAAAAGATGATTTTATAGCCACCAAAAGGATACTTAGGGAGAACATACAGCTCTTAACCAAACTCAACTATATACAAAGAAATCACGGCTTCACCGAAAACATTAATAAATGTGCCTCCATTAAGTCTAGTCATCTTATCCGATTGACTAAACGTTTGCAAGAAATTGAAAAAGATAATTGTAAATTGGGCAAGAGAATCTTAAAAGCCAAGTCATCTGTGGATACTATGAGAGGCCTGGAGGAATTAAGAGCCCAACGAAAAAATAATACAAAATCAACCATATCACAGGTCATGCTACAGGAATACATGGACGTTATAAACTTGCAAGAACCCAGTTTAATGGGAAAGCTGTTGCGGCCAAAAATCTTCATAGACCTGTATGTCAAAAATGTAAGACCTCTAGGACGCATTGTTATACAACTATACACCGAAGCTTGTCCTGAATTTGTATTGGAATTTGTGCGTCTGTGTTCTTACCGCAACTTGGACATGTTGAAAGTTATACGCATATTTCCCATACTATGGTTGGAGGGTGAGCTTTCTGTGCCAGATGATGTTCTTAGCTGTCCTGGTTTTATATATAATATGCACTGCTTGGATCATGGCCAGGGTCCTGGTATTCTGTCATTTGCAAAATCTTATCTAAATGGTTTTCCTCCTGGTCTGTTGAATTTCTCTATTAGCTTCAAGGCTTTGCCGGTATTGAATGGCGAGAGAGTGCCATTTGGTGTAATTTGCCAGGGTCTAAAAGTTCTGGATTGTCTGCAGGACTATGGCACGAAAAATGGTAAAACTAAAAAGGATATTGTGATTGTCAATCGTGGTGTGTTGCAGTAAGAGTTATAAGTCAGCAGCTGTCTTTTAAATTTTAAATCATAATATTGGTGTTTTTTGTAGTAATGCTACTATAGTGTACTTTAAATAATAAAATGAATTATAGTTTGATGTAAATTTTTAAAAAATTTATATTTGAGCAAATTTATTTAAGGGTCTTTAGCAAGATACAATCTCAAGCTCTTTTTTATATGGAAAATATAATACAACACACAGTGGGGCAGAATCAAAACTTTTTGGAAATAAATCTTTCTAAACGGCTGGTCCGATTGGTATAAAATTTGAAATAGGAGTAGCCAAGGAGCATTCGAGTTTCAGTTATTAAAATGGAATCTACAAATGCTCTAGGGACGGCGCTATGGGTGTTCAAAGTAGGGTACCTTCGATTGGTAAAATTTTTAAACACGTTCCATTTTTTTGTTTCCCATCCGATTTCAAAGATTTTTATATTTTTGGAAAGTGCTTGACATGCTTGCGTGTGCTATTTATCTCTTATAATTTTCGAGCTATAGGCATTTCAAAATTGAACTTTTAAAATTTTGCCATACCTTGGTCCGCTTTTTTAAAAATATAGGGCTTACTTTTGGACCGAATTAAAGCAAATCCTCTTTTTTTGTTAGTTAGACAATTAAATTACCAATAACATACAAAATATTTCAGGACAATATCTATTATGGATCTAAAAATAAACGATTTTCAATTTAAAAATTCAAAAAATAGTAGATTTTTTGAGTTTTTTGGACGAAAAGTTGACTTAACTCTTTTTTTATTAAAAAAAAAAACTTTACATAAGAACATATAACACTTTTATATGTTGCTGTAAAGCATCTTTGCGGAGAATATTTCGGTATAAAACACATGTCCTATTTTTCGGCCCTGCGCCCTTCGAAATTCGACCTATTTTTTATCAAAATTTCAACTTTGGGACACATGTTCTAAAATCCCAAAGCTGGGATGAGAAAACGGAAAGCAGCCTTGGAAACCTTGAAATGCCTATAACTCGGAAATTATAAGAGATAAATAGCACATGCTAGACCTAGTCGAGCGCTTACTTTGAGCACCCATAGCACCAGCCCTGGAGCATTTGTAGGGTCCAATGGATACGCCCATCTCAAATTTTATACCAATCGGAACGGCCGTTTAGAAATGCCACATTTATTTCCGAAAAATTTGGATTCTGCCCCACTGTGCAACGTTCTACAGGCCACTATAACTTGCAAGTTTTATAGCAGTCTTTTGTTTATAACTTTCGCTATAAAAAAAAGTACTACACATAGAAAATAGCTTCAAAAACGAAATCACTAGCTTATATTGCTACTGCTGCATACGATGATCGTTATATTGAGTTTGGTGATCGCATAATCAGCTTGCTTCGTGGCATTTCTAACCCAATTCAATGGTTAGAGCTGTGAAAGTGTGAAGAAATCCAACTGCTAATAATATTTTTAGGTAAACAAAATTAAATTTTTTTTTCCAAAATTATTTTTAAAATTTAAATTTTTTTTCAACTTGTTTTTCAAAATTTAAATTTATTTTTTTTTTTTTTTTTTTTTTGAAATTGTTTTTTTAACTTTTTTCAAAATTTTTTTTAAAATTTTTTTAAAATTTATTAGTGAAAACAAATTTTTGTGCTAAAAAAAATATTCGGGTTAAAAACCAATTTTCCCGATTTTGACCCATTGTAGGTTAAAATTACTATACCCTTATATAAATCGTTGCAATGGACTTTGAAATATCTATCATTATATATCCATATTGTCTATATTAATGACTTAGTAATCCAGATATAGATCAAAAATAGACAAAAAATCGAGGTTTTTCCGGTTTTTTCCTTATATCTTAGCCATTTGTGGGCCGATTTTCTCGATTTTAAATAGCGACCGAGCCGGAAGAATTCCCGATATATTGATGTATCATTTATGTTTTTAAGTTATTTGGGGGCAACGGAAAGTTGATTTCAACATACAGACGGACATGGCTATATCAACTTCGCTATCTATAACGATCCGGGGTCGCAAATGAAAAATGTAGAAATTACAAACGGAATGACAAACTTATATACATATACCCTTGCCACTCGTGGTGAAGGGTATACAAATGTTGGTGAAAAATAGGTGAACAAATCGAAAGTCGCGGTTTTTTGCTTATATCTCAGCCATTTGTGGGCCGATTTTCTCGATTTTAAATAGCAATCTAAGTTGGACTATAGCGGATATATTGATTTTTCAATCATGTATGTAAGTTATTTGGTGGCTTCGAAAAGTTGATTTCAACATACAGACGGACATGGCTATATCGGCTCCGCAATCTTTAACGATCCATATTAACTATATATGCTTTATGGGGTAGCAAATGAATAATGCGGGAATTACAAACGGTATGACAAACTTATATAAACCCTTGCCGCTCATGGATAAGTGTATAAAAAAGAGCAAAATGTCCTTCAGTATCGGACTTCAATACAATATTTATCAAAAACTTTATTACAAAATGTCATATAAAAAAAAAAAAAAAAAAAACTACAAACAAACTACTATTGTCTCTTTAAAATGCCAAACGCAGTTTATCGGCATTTAAATATACAAACTACATTTAACAATTATAATACGACAAAAATAGGTTAAATAGCTTAAGGTGAAATACATATGTATTTGAGAGTGTTTGCAAAAACAAAAAAAAAAAACACAAAAAATGTTTGCAGTTTGAGTGGTTAAATAGATACAAATAAATAGCAACACAACACACAAATAACTGACATACTAACTAACACATGCTAAGATACATTTATTTTACATATTTCAAAAATTTAACATGCATTTGCAATTGCATGAATGCATGTAGGATGTATGTATGTAGGTATGTGTGACAATATTTGGTAATTTTGCACAAATATTTTGGCCTGCAGCAAATGACTTAATTAATCTGTCATACTAAATAATCGATATATGTAGAACACATACATACATAAGTACATCATATATAAATACGTATTTGCTTTATATACTTAAATAAATGTACAAATATAATAGTACATAGAATTTGTTTAAATCGCTTAAACAAGAACATATTTAGAATTGCATTAGTCAAATTTAAACTCAATAAAACTATGGTGAATAATAAGAAATAAATTATAAATTAAAGGCTAAAATATTGGGTGTATGACTTAAAAATGAGGAATTTTTGCATTAGTACAAAATAAATTTATTTAAAGTATTGGCCTTTGTTAGCTATGATCTTTTCCCATCTTTCTGGCAACATATGGTTTCCGAGCCAAAAGAACTGCTCATCTTTTGAGGTCAAAAATGAATCAAGCCAATTTCGGATTCTCTGTTCCAAAATGAAGCGTATCCCAGAGAAAGTGTTCTGCATCGATTGAAAGAAATAGTAGTCAGACGGGATAAGGTCTGAGTACTTCCCAACCACTTCATTCTAAATAGTTTTTAACAGGTATTGCAACATGTGGCCGAGAATATTATGGTTTTATGTCTGGCCTCATATTCTGGGCGTTTTTTGGAAAATGCTTGCTTCAAACGAATCCGATGCATTCTGTAAAGGTTCCCTGTGATGGTCTGGTCAGATTTCAGCAGCTCATAATGGATAGAATCCTTTTGCTCCCACCAAATACAGAGAATTACCTTATCGCCATGGATATTTGGTTTTGGTGTCGATTCGGCTTGTTGGACGGGATTCACATACGATCTCTTACGCTTCAGGTTATTGTAATCGCAAGTAATGATTCGATACAAAACTGATTTTCTTTTATAGCGTTCATGCAGCATTTCAGACATACAAAATCGTCTTCAATTCGTATGGCACCCAAATTCACAGCTTTTGGATGATCCTGCTGCTCGCAAACGTTTTGAAATTGCTGTTTGATTAGCCGCCAATGATTTTGCAAGCTTTTGTTGAGTTTGACAATAATCTTCATGGAGTAATGCCTTCAATTCTTCGTCTTCAAACTTTTGTTCTGGCCTAGGCGATCTTTGCCTTCCGTGTCAAAATCACCACTTCTGAACCGCATAAAGCATCTCTCGCACGTGAAACCGATAGAACCAATTGCTCACCATAAGCTTTGGTGAGCAATCGATGTGCTTCAACGACACTTTTTTAAAATTAAAGAAATAAAGCAAAACTTCACGCATACGACTCTTTGTCAGTACAAAATTCAACATTTTCGAAGCAAAAAACACTTTGTTGTTTACTCTATAATGTTTAACAACTAAGTGAGAATAAATGACAGATGTGTACCCTTCAAAATGACATATAAGTTCTTAAAAACAAAAACCGTGTTCAAAAGTTACACCATCTATTGTAAATCTCTGATTTTTAAGTTATACACCCAATAAATGTCCTGTTTGGCTCATAATCTTTGTTATTCCTTAATTTTAGCTTGAGTGTTACAGAAAATTTCTATCACATCAACTTCTTTATTAAATTCATTTTTTACTTAAATGACATCACCTTTACACAGCTAAAAATTGTTAAGAAAAATCAGCAACATCCAAAAAAATATATACATATATTGACTTTAACAGCATTTGCAGCAATCAGGAGAGAAGATAATACATAAATGTAACCATGGTGAACATTGCCAGCAACACCAACAATTATAGAGGCATCAGCAATAACTGCAAAAACAGAAACTTTAGCATCAACATCATTGTCTGACATTTTTGCCAGGGTTACGATCTCAGATTCATTCAAATTCATTTCAATAACATTTTGTCACTCGTACATGTAAACGAGTGTGTAAAATAGTAGGTTAGTACATATTTTTACAATTATACATATAGATATCTTATATCATATAGCCGCAAGATGTTAATGTAATATATATTAGATCTAGGTTCTTTTTGAATACAGTGGGCCTCTAATTTAACTGATAAACATTTTTTTTTATTTAAATCAAGAATTGGATTTTTGTCGGAATGACTATTTTTTATGGAGTTTAGGATTTGATTTCTGTATATCTGGATAGCTTTTCAACCGATTTGTTTCGAATTTATTAATGCATATTTTTCAAAGTATTTTTATCTGATTTGCTTCTCTAGATGTTTATGTATAGCTCAATTTTGCTAACTTACAACAGCGAAATTCTAAGAAAGCTGTATGCAATAGACTGACATCATTTAATCGTTTTCCCTACCTTTAAGAATACAGAATACTTATACATATAGTTACTTCACAGCGAGGCCTGCATAACGAATTTTCTAAATATTATAAATTTGTTACAATTTCTTTAAAACTACATACCGCACTAATATTCAAACCAATAAAATACGTAAAATCTTTGTAATCCATTGACAACAAGGTATTAATTCTTAACAAAAAACGTAACTGTACAAATTTTGATAGAAATCCCAGCGTCTTAGAACTTTTAAAACAGTAGCCTTCACTTCCTCATTCTGACAACTTCTACAGAAGTCATGATATAATCGATTTATTCTATTGGCGCGCAACAAAGTGATCACCGGTACTATATTCGCAATAGAATCCTCATAATGTTCCTTAAAGCTTTTAATCGAATACAATTATATTCAAGTCATATCGACATTGTGTTCCTACTAGTAGTCTCCGTGGTTCCTCTCATTTGTGCAAAGTCGTAGAGTCTGGCTTGAACAGTGACTCTCTCTTTGCCAGTAAGTATATCCTCAATATTAATACCTGCAACATCTTGGTGACCTTGTGTCCAATAGAGTCCATATTTAGAATGTTTTGCCATCTTGTTAAGAGAAGCCCGATAGTAAAGAAATAAATTGGAAGTTGTATAGACACCTATGACCGATTTTTGGGCTGTTTGGCTATTGTTATAGATTTTAAAGCTGATTGGCTATCGGTATAGAACGAATAACAACCACGTGTATTCGAGAAAACATTTGCCAATTCAAAGCTCTCTTAATAAATCTCAGTATGTAAAGTCTGGAAGTTTCTTAGCTAAGCAATCAGGATCTATTAGGCCGTTTAACAAGTGGCCATCTAGCGATTTGATTCTCCGGTCCACTAGTATCTAACATTGTTATACATGGAATACAACCGTCTCCTTCTCTTCCTTATTCTGAAGGCAATGATATGTTCACTTTATTCTCCTAGTGTACAAGCCCCTACTAGATTCGCAGTATATCCCGCAGTACAATTATATTCAGGTCATATAACCTTTGGGTTCTTTAATCAATTGTGCGTAGTCGGAGAGTTTGGTCTGATTCATAAGAGGTACCTAAACAAATCGGTCAATATCAGCTGCTACGATCGAAGTCCCACTTTTTACCTACTTATCCGCGACGTTGGTGAACTTGTATCTATCTAGAGTCCATGCTTCGCCATCTAGTTAAGAATGCTCGGCATTAATTTTCAATAGCCTAGCAGCCCTGAAATACCTATGCTGCTTGGCTATTGTTATGGATCCAAATATCAACCGCGAATATCCAATTAATGATTAACAAATTCATGTCCGCCCAATGGAAAAAGGGCATTGAATTATGTCCCTAAGAGATGTCCAGTACTCACGGATCAAATTGGATGACATATAATAGATTTTAAAGCTGCTTAGCTATCGATAAAGATCGGAATATCAACTACGTATATCTTGACGTATTTTAAAACTGTAACTGGTTCGGAAGTCCCTTTGCGGTAAAAGCAGCATGCAACCATTTCATCATGGCAAAAATATCGCTTGATAAATTGCATGCATCTGTTGCCATAAGGGCCGAAATATGTAAGACCCTCTCAAAAGTTTTCAACCATTTTGGAGACAACATCCGAAGTTTACTACTCTACTCCAATTTATTTCTAATATTATATTAAAGAAATTTCAGGATCCGTAGGTGGCTTAAGTAAACCACCAAAGAAAAAATCTAGAGCGATCAAAACGGTCGATCGAATCACCCACTGCACATGTCTTTTAATTCAAATTCTTCAGTTTAAATTTATAAAAACTCGATTATCATCATTATGTATCGCTCACCAATCACAGTAATCGTGTTACCTGTGACATCCTCAACAAAACGATGCCTTCACGGCACATTATAGAGAGACTTTTGTGGGATAGGTGCCCCAAAAGCACCACAAATGTTGTTTGTTTCAAATGATGCCCCATAGCTTATGGTAAACTTCTAACGAAAATCGTCTACTGCATCTTTGAGATTCAGGAGATCGAGTACTTCGAGTTCAGCAGGTCATCTTAGAATCTTATGAGAACCCAGAATATATACTAATGCACAGTTCATTAGAAACTTTCTTTTTTGGAAATAATTCTGTAATTGGAACTAAAGTGGAGTAGAGCCTAATTTTAGCTTAAAGCATTCATATTAAAGCCTCTATAAAATTTCACTAACATTTATACCCTACTTTACATAATTCTTCGGAACATCACAAGATCACACACTGTTACACCTCTGAGATGATTGATATATATATTTTTTTCGTTCAGCCTGCCTGTTACTTTTTACACTTTGTATCACTAGCAGTAATGGAATTCGTTTTCTGTTGTTGTTGTTATTACCCTTGCTGCTGCTGTTGTTGTTGTTATTGTTACTACATAGTATTATTGTTGACTGACTGACAATGTATATTGCCGGATAACTGACATGTTGACTTATGTCGCATATCAGATAGACATTGGTTGTTTTTTCTCCTGCTATACATATATGTATGTATATATGTATTTTGTTTTTATTTGATTGTTTCCTTTTTTACATCCTATTTGTGTTTTTTTTTTACATAAATCTGGACACAGAGACACATGTGTGTATACATATATAAATGTACATGTGTTGGAGTGTATGCATGTATGTATATATGAATGTATCCTTTACGCAAATTTTGTCATCATTTTTATTTAAAATCATCTCATACAAATTGTTTTCATACCCTCTGACGTTTAATGTGCTTTCTGTAAAAAAAAAAAGAACACAACTTACACAGTACATACATACATTCAACCTCGTCCACTCATGAGTAAGAAGTCTGCCTCTGTGAATGTGACATTAAATCTGAAATTTGTATCTACACACGTGTATTGTGGCTGCTCGTCATGCGGTATGTTTTGGTAGCAGGCAACATGAACAATAACAACGACAACGACAGCTCTACCAGTAGCAGCAACATTATCAACTGCAACAACAACTATGTATGTGCAACGATTTTACATGGACAATGAAGTCAACTCTGTCAGTTTCAATTGCATTTGATTTAAACTGTTTCGTAGTGCATTTAAATGTCAATCAAATTATTTAAATTGTTTATGTTTTATTACAACTTTTTTGGTCATTACTCTTCTCCTGCAGCTAGAGGTTATAAGTATTAAAACTAAATTGTAAAATGGTTTCAAAACAACAAAAAAAAAAAACATTAGGAGTGATGTTCTTATATATATAACTAGTTATAGTGAAAGATGAATTGTTGTGTGGTGGATGAATGTTTTCTTAATATTTATACTTAATTTTATCTTCAGTAAGTATTTACTTATAATCAGCCTCGTTTTTAAATAAATATTTCAAGGACAAAAAATCCTTTCTAATTAGGTTAAACTGAGATTATGTTATTTATTTAGTTTAGTTAAAGAAAAATTTAAAATAACATTTCATGAAAAATGCGCTAAAATGTAATCATCCATCATCTAACCAAAACACGTTTAATTTAAGCACAAATTTATAAGAGCAGACCAAGCAAACCACTGACCATAAAATAAATGTGCATGAAATGGGAGGATAGAGCGCTGACAATGGAAATATGTAAAAATGTGAAGTTGGAAAAGATCGACCATATAATACCCTATACTAGTTATATATGAGTTATTTTAAGATGTAGACCTCATATGTTAAAAATGGCTAATTAAGTAGCGATCCTCAACATGTATAAATGGGATCTCATTATTTTGTTATCTACATATGTAAAAATCAATGTTTGTATGTATGTTTGATGAAATTTTCAGTCAATCTTTAGAAAAGCCTAGCGGCTTAATGTCAGATTTTTGATGTTCGGCCTTTGGGCGGAGGGGCGTTTAAAAATCAAATCGATCAACAGAATTAATCGATTTAATGTTGCCTGCATGTTATTACAATGTACTGATTGGCGCAATGAACAAACATTGCTTATATTGCAGCGTTTTGAAGTTCCCTAAAGAATACCCGGGAATGTGCTGTTCGCACGGTAAAGTTTTGCTGCCACCAATTATTGAGCCGCCTGAGCTGCTCCTAAGTTACATATCCAGCTCCAATCCTATTTCCAAGCACTTCCTTTAAAATGTCCAAAAGTACAACTCATGCTTTCAAATGACGTCGTCTTCATGACCACCTTTAAAGATCAAGGCCAAATATACCATTGCTTCCGCTTCCCTACAGAAGCATTTGCTGCAATACCCTTCTGCCGAAACATTCTCAAAACAATAGTTGGACATCGGAAATGTAAAAATTCCAATTGATCCCGCCACAAATGATATTTCGTTCCCGAACTTCTGCCAAATGCAAACCAATATTCCACCCGTTGTCGACAAGGTATTCCCAAGTCTTACAACCAACTACGAAAATTCGGATCAGCTGTGGGAACGTGCAATTTTAGCACCAAAAAATTATGATGTTAACAAGCTCAATGACCAAACTCAATTGAAACCGCCTGGCGAAACAATGAAATTCAAATCGATTATGTAATGAACGAAGAACAAGCCGTCAATTATCCTAATGAATTACTGAATTCATTGCAACCAGCCGGAATGGCAGCACATGTATTAACATTGAAGATTGGATCACCGACTTTGTCCGACACTCTATATTAAAATCGAGTTCGAGATGCAATATAAAACAGCAACGCGGACCGGGTTCAACAAGGAAGATTTACATCCGGACGAACATCGTTGAATCGAGTAAGAAAGTGATTCAGTGAGCACACAAATACATCTCACATTTCATAGAACGTAATTTATCAAAATTGTGTTATTGCCACCCATATTGAGATTTGACCGGCTCGTTTTTAAACGATTAGTGTGGGTAGCATCACAGTTGACGAAGTTAAATCAACATTCAATAATCCGACCATTTTCTGTAGGAAATTTACGAACTAAGACTGCTAAACTTTCATTATTTTATTTACGTGAAATGATTAAATTTTACTAACCCTAAACTCTCAACTGTCAAACTGTTTGTTTTTATACCCACCATCAAGATACATGATTTTGTCATTCCGTTTGTAACACATCAAAATATTTATCGCAGACCTACATAAGTATATATATTCTGGGTTCTCATAAGATTATAAGACGATCTAGCTATGTCCGTCCGTCTGTCCGCCAGTCTGTCTGTTGAAAACGCGAAAGAACTAAACATTTTTTTTCAAGTACTCTCTGTTGATAAGGTTTGTTTGATATTGAAAATGAACAATATCGGTGCATGATTTCACTTACCCCATACCATTTGTATGGGGTAATTGAAATCACCCACGGAATACTGTTTGAGCGGTCATAAATATGTTGATTATTCGGTAATCCTGATAAAATTAGTGACAAAATAGTTGTAAGTACTATGAAATTATCGAAAATCGGGCAACATTTGTCCCCAGTCGCCAACCAAGGACCCCTTCAGAAAATGACTTGAACTTTCATAATTGTCTAACTTGGGAGTTATACAATCAAGTTTTGCCTTTCAAGTTTTAATACACTCACACTTTTTTATTACTATATACACTCACACTTTTAGGAATTGAAACTTGCAATCAATTTCTCTTTCAAGTTGGTGTTCCAATTTTAAATTTTTGTTTAACAATTTGTTGTAAAATTGCTTTCAATTTCCTTGCAAACTACGTCACAGCTTTAAATTTTTGACTAACAGTATATGTAAAAGACTATCAAGAAAAACATGATCGTGTGGCTGCTGTGTTATAAGAATATGATATATGAACCTAAATCTGTCTACCAAATTTTATGAGGATAGGTCCATAATTGACCCTACCCCCATATAACCCCTTTATCAGAAAAATAGTTTAATGTATACAAGATTCGGCACAACAAATCTCCCATAAATTTTGGTACACCCTTCATTTACTTTGGAGTTTCTCCATATGATTAATAGTTGTGTGTCCGATAGTTGTATTCATTCCTTAACAACTTTCATTAACTCCTAAATGTCTTGTTAGTCTTAAGATTAACGGTTTTCAATTAGGAGCAAATCCTGAAAAGCTTCTTCTTCCTCCAGAAAGAATTTGTGTTATGTTTACATCATAAAAACGTTGCTCCTTACAATCGCCTAATTTAGAACCGACCTATTCCTGAATAATTTATTATATTGCTTGCTTTACTCTATGTTTCCCTTTCCGGAATTCTGGTGATGGAGTTATCATTTCTGTACCATACTGCAAACCTATCTCATCTGATCGCAGAGATATTGTCCCTTTGAAAAAAAATAGTCAGTATGTGTTAATGTTTTCCCATTGCTATTTGTTTAGTAGATACAAGAGGCGCTTCATAATTCAACGGAATTCCGATGGGTAGTATTAAGACAATGTTTTCAATAGACGTAGTCGAAGATTTATATAAATTGGCCTTTTAAAGTTTGCGTACACCCACAACTTCATCTTTGGGATTACGATCCATAAATAGTTAATAGCTCTTCAGCATGGAGAGCTTTTTCTGCTCTGCTTTCTTTATGGTATCCCCGGAACACTCTACTGCCTTTTAATACTCCATGACATTGCTTTTCTTCTTTATTTTTTCGGTTTTACATTGAGACTAATTTCTCGTTTGATTTCAAACTACAATACTATAAATTTTAAGAGTATTAACTGTAGTAACTATAATTACTATACTTTATTTACCAATGCCAACTGCAGCATTAATCTAAACCAAATATGCAATTTGTTAATTTTTCAAAACCATTTGATTTACTGGGTTGTGTATTTAGTATGTATGCATTAAAAATGAACACACACATTCATATATACGAGTTTGCTTATACGTGTATACAGGGTGATGCAACATTTCCATTATTCATACGTCTAAATTCTGAAACCTAGTTATTAACCTCCATGGCGATGTCAAAAAAGCAGATATTAGACTTGTTATTAAGTTAAATATCACCCGAGCCATTAGTAAGTAAGAGTCTAAAACCGCCAATCAAGTGTTGGAAAACTACAGCAAATTAATGAAATCAGGCTATATCAACAGTGGTAATGTTTCTTCTTTCTTATACAACAAAATTGTACCAAAACAAATTAAGTTTGATTAATTAAAATAAAACAAGTAAGAGAGCTATATTAGACTGAACCTAATCTTACATACTCTTCACAAAATTATTCTTCAAAATATAATTATAAATATTTTTAGGTAAAAAAAATTTTAAAAAATTTTCAAAATTGTTTTTCAAAGTCTAAAAAAAAATCTTTTTTTTTTTAATTTTTAAAAACATTTTCCAATTCTTTTTTTTTAATTTATTAGTGACAAAAATTAGTTTGGTAAAAAAAATTCCGATTCAAAAATAGTTTTTCCGATTTTGTCCCATTGTAGGTCCAAAATTCTATAGCCTTATATATATCGTTGCAATGGACTTTGAAATATCTATAATAAGATATCCATATTGTATATATTAATGACTTAGTAATCTAGATATAGTTAAAAAATAGACCAAAAATCGAGGTTGTCTCGGTTTTTTCCTTTTATCTCAGCCATTTGTGGGCCGATTTTTTCCGATTTTAAATAGCTACCGAGCCGGAAGAATTCCCGAAATATTGATGTATCAATCCAGTTTGTAAGTTATTTAGGGGATTTGGAAATTTCGACTTCGCTATCTATAACAATCCAGAATATATATACTTTATGGGGTCGCAAATGAAAAATGTAGAAATTACAAACGGAATGACAAACTTATATATACCCTTGCCACTCATGGTGAAGGGTATGAAAAACTGAATCTCAAAATATACCAACATTTGGATCACCCTCTATGTAGAAAAAATAACTAATCTACTACTAACTGTGCATGATGTGTAGTCGCTGTAGAACGATGGCAAGACCCATAGCCCACGTGTGCAATATGTTAGATAAGAAAGAAGCAGACCAATTTTTTTGTTCTTCTTGGTATTTTTTCTTTTCGGTGCAAATTGCTGTAATGTTTTTTTAGCTGGTTAAAACCAACAACAACAACAACAACAACCAAAACTAGAGTAACAACAACCATGATGACCCGAAAAAAATACTGTAACATGTATGAAGAGTCTAAATATGAAAGTTGTTGTATTTAGTAACCAACCCAGCCATAGTAAGATGAAACATGAATATGAACTGTTGTTATTAAAATTTATAGAAAGTTAATGGGACCAACTAAAGGTACCAAATGGAAAACCCGTTTTATAAATAAATATAATTATTGTTATCATTAAAATTTAACTATTCCCGGGCAGTTCATGCACGAAATAACGATATTTGATCAGCACAAACTGAGGAGACTTATTATAGTTCTTTATTCTTAAAAAAAAAATAAATAAAAAGTTGCCCCTATTGTGGGTTATATTCCATTTAAAATAATATTTATTAAATCATGGTCCTTCACTAATAGAAGCTTTAAATTGTTGGCGACATTTAATGAATTTCCTTTCCTGAATATTGCCGTTTTCATATAAAATGGAAAAAACTTGAAATTAAATATAAACAAGTAAGAGGGCTATATTCGGCAATGCCGAATCTTATATACCCTTCATCTTTCTTGTGGTTGCATAAATTGCCCACTTTCAGCCTAAATATATAAGAATCAATACACATGTTAATGCAGCTTTTTTTAATAATTTAGTATGAATTATAATGAAAAATAATCACAGTTAAGAAGAAGTGATTTGCATCTTATAGGTACTTTTTTGGTACTTGGAACATTTTCTGTTTCATATCAGAAAGTCGAGGTGATAATAAATTTTCAAATGATCAAATAAAAAAATTTATCATTTACATTTTTAGGTTGAAATTCAATGAATAAACCAATAATTAAAACAATTATTATCGGTTTTTTATAAATACTATTATAAAATTTTATTTTAATGATGGAAGATTTAACTTCAGGTATTTACGTGTTAAAAAATATTTCGTATTTTTTTTTTTTAAATAAGTGTAGAAATATTTTTAATACTTTTTTTAAAAAAACTCTAAATTTGTAGTTAATTGTTAAATTTAAAACAAAAAATTTCGAAAATTACGGGATTTCTGCTTTAAAATGAAAAAAAAAAAAAAAAATGTGGCATAGAGAAATATACATAGAGCGGAATGAGAGAGAAATATCAATGGAAATAACATGGCAACAGACTTAGGTTTTTGGCTCTCAGTAACCTACCTATTTGTCACCTATGGTTTGTGGTTTTTAGGCTAGGCATGCGCAGAGAAAAAATATAGTTGTGTATGTCTACAGTAACCATTTCCACATTTTTAAAAGTACTTTAACAATATTATAGTCACAGTAACTGTTTACATGATTGTGGTAACCGTAATATGGTTAACTTATAATTGACATGATTGTATCAATCATATATATGGTTACAGTAAACAAGTATATGTTTGTGACAACCATTTATATGATAAAGGACTTACCATATTATGTTGCTCTCGGCTTATGGATATCATAATCTGAGAACAACATATTATGATATAAAGATTGATCATAACAATGGTTGTCATGGAGCTTCGATAAGTACGATAATTAGTATCGTATGTTTCTTCAACAGAAAAGAATAAAATTATTCAACACACTTGAGAGAAAGATTTGACTTCAAAACTTTTTCTTCAAAATTGCAATAAAATTGCAATTCTAACACACTCTTTCACAGACACATAATATTCTTTTATTTTTTCCACACATATTTACCATTAAAATAACCGAAACATGTATATTTTGCACAAACGAAAAATATTTGGTTTTATTTTTTTTTTTTTACTTTCAATTTTTGGGGGTTGAAATTAAAACTGAAAAAAACACATTTGTAAAATTTGGTATTGAAAATTAACAAAAAAATTCAAATAAATTAAATTTTTGCAGAAATTATGGAAGAAAAAGCAGAAAAATCAGTTTATAAAATCCCTCCAGGTCAAATATACATTAAATAATTTGAGAGTTGTTTAAATTTTAAATTTAAAATCTTGTTTAATTTTTAAGGTCGTTTTTTACAACTCTGTGTGTTTGAGGAGTGTGGTGAAAGTGGTTTGCAAACCAATACATATAAACAATATAATACCAATACATTCATAAAGTTAGGATTTTTATGACAACCGACAGTGTTTTCTTCTTGTTATTCTTTGGTTAATTCTATGAAGATTTTGAGTATAATAGTTTTTTTCTATAGAACAAATTGCCTATAACTAATTTTTATAAAAAAAAATTGAGTATAACTGTTATTTCTATGAAAAATTACTGTTATAAACAAAACAGTAATTTTTTTGGAAAATTTTGTGTATAAAGATTATTTTTATGGAATAGTTTTTGTATAACAGTTATTCCTATGAAAATTTTGTGTATAACAGTTATTTTTATGGAATGTTTAGCTTCAAGCAGTTATGTTTAGGTATAACAGTTATTTTTATGATACGTTTAGTGTATAACTGTTATTTCTATGGAGTATTTTGTGCATAAACATATTATCTATGGTAAATTGCATGTTTCTTAAGATTTTCGTTACAAAAATTATTGTATAACAGGTAATTCTATAAACATTTTGTGTATAACAGTTTTTTTCTATAAAACATTTTATCTATAACTCTTTGCTATAAAAAAACAGTTATTTCTATAAAAAATTGTAATTTTTTGCACAATTGTGTGTATAAATATTGTCTTTATGAAAATTTCTTTGTAAAACAGTTATTCCTATGAAAATTATGTGTATAATAGTATTTTCTGTAGAACATATTGTCTATAACTCTTTTCTTTAAAAATAACTGTTGTGTATAACAGTTATTTCTATGAAAAATGGTATGTATAACAGTAATTATTTTGGAAAATTGTGTGTAAAAATATTGTCTTTATGGAATTTTTTTTGTATAACAGTTATTACTATGAAAATGTTGTGTATAACAGTTTTTTTTATAGAAAATTTTGTATTTAACCCTTTTTTCTATAAACAATTTTGTGTATAACAGTTATTTTTATGTAAAGTTTAGTGTATAACAGTTATTTCTATGGAATATTTTGTTTATAAACAATTTTTCTATAGTAAGTTGGGTGTATAACAGTTTTTCTAAAGAAAAATCTGTGTATAACAGTTTCTTTTTTTTTTTTTTTTGTTTAGAAAATTTTGTGAGTAACAGTTTCTTCTAACAGTTGGTTATATTACTCCTTAAAAACTTTGCCACAAACAAGTATGTTTGGTTTAAAATATTATTTTTATGTATTTTTTTGTTATTAACAATAACAAAAAAATACATAAAAGTACCAAGCAACTGTAGCTGAAACATCTTTTATCATCAGCTAGAAAATTTGGCTTAAAATTGTTATATAGTTTAAGGGAAAACATGCAAATGTCTGATGTGCTGACCAATAAAAGTGGTGAGAAAGTGAATTTGTTTATGTAGATGAGCCACTATAATGAAATACTAAAATCTAACCAAAAATTTATCATAGTTATAAAAATTTAACTCTTTATTTCTCTTCATTTTACAAAAAAAAACAAAAAATAAAGTTAAATTAAATGCATAATTTGAACAAAACACTTTTTAAACACCAACAAAACAAAATAATTGAATTTTATCATTTTGTACATTTTTAGCTGCAACAATTATGACACTACGTGGTGCCAGCTATGTTTCATATCGCATCTATGACTGGAAAGATCGTGTCCACTCATCAACGACACGCATCAGCCTCATGTTTCGCACACAATTCGATGATTCGGCCCTTTTCTATGCCAGCGGTGAGTCGCTGAAGCATCAGTATATTGCGGCCTCCATTAAAAATCAATCGATTTATGTTGAAATGGATTTCGGTGACAATGTCATGTCCACCGTTCTCACCGATGAGCTGACACGCAGTTATTGGCACAATTTAACCATTTATCATGAACAGCGCACTGTTCGCATCATACTGGACACACAAATGAAAATACTTGAAATACCATCAACATCAAGTGGATATTTGCTGTTTGATCCGGAAATCTATTTTGGCGGTGGCCCAGATTTACATAAAAAGAAGGGTCTGGCATCGCATAATAATTTTGTGGGCTCCCTTAAATATGTCTACTACAATGATATTTCCATTTTGTATGAATTACATCGTGGCAATCCAAAAGTTCACTATCATGGTAAGTACGACTAGGTGTATGGATGAATGTAACTGAGTTAAAATGTGAGTGCGTTTGCCTATGCTGCGACTGAGTGAGTGAGTGAATGAGTGCATGTACATTGTACAATATAAGTATTTTAAAGGAAAATACAATACATACAATCATACCTATATGATTGTATGTATTGCCAAACGTTTATTTGATTTTTTTGTTTTACTTGAACGTTTTTCGCACATTCTCGTTTGTTGCATTTTAATTATGTGCCATGTCCATGGATGTTATTTTTGGAGATTTTTTTCAGCATGTACATGTGTTTATTTAAATTTACGTATGTTTGGGAGTCTGATAGAAAATCTAAGTGTATGTCTGCTTAATTAGTGTTAAAAGTTTAAATTTAAATATAGGGAGGACTTACAAAAGAGTTAAAAGACTACTGACAATTTCAATAACAAGTTTATTCAATGAATGTTTGAAAGGAACCTATAAGAACTAAACATGACAAGCTCTTGTATAGAAACAAATCTGTTCTCATTCGTCATTTCTATGAGATAGAGCTAATCATGAGGATAGACTATTTGGCAACATGTATTCTCCTTGAATGAGGAGATGGAAATTTAATATTAAGCTTTAAAATATTGTTGCAATTTAAAAAAAAGTTTTAATAAATACACTTAACTTGATTAAAAACGATTGTTTTAAAATATAAAAAAATCTCCATAAATGTAACGCCTGTGGCATAGTATAAGAACTTTAAATCCAAAACTATACAAAGTATTAAAAATCAAGTAACAGAGCTATATTCGGCTGTGACGAATCTTATATACCCTTCACCAAATTATACTTTAAAATACAAAGTTTAAATATTTTTAGGTAAACAAACTTAAAAAAAAAAAAATTTTTCAATATTGTTTTTCAAAATTTAAAAAAAAATTATTAAAAATTTTTTTTTTTAATTTGTTTAAAATTGTTTTTTCAAATTTTCTTTTTAATTTAAAAAAAATTTATGACAAAAAAAAATTTTTCAATATTGTTTTTCAAAATTTAAAAAAAAAAAATTATTAAAAATTTTTTTTTTTAATTTGTTTAAAATTGTTTTTTCAAATTTTCTTTTTAATTTAAAAAAAATTTATGACAAAAAAAAATTTTTCAATATTGTTTTTCAAAATTTAAAAAAAAAAAAATTATTAAAAATTTTTTTTTTTAATTTGTTTAAAATTTTTTTTCCAAATTTTCTTTTTAATTTAAAAAAAAATTTATGACAAAAAAAACATTTTTGGTAAAAAAAAATCGGGTTATAAAAAAATATTTTTCCCAATTTTGACCCATTGTAGGTCCAAATTACTATAGCCTTATATATGTATATCATTGCAATGGACTTTGAAATATCTATGATTAGATATCCATATTGTCTATATTAATTAGAGTTTCCAAAAAACCGAAGAATTTCAAAACCGCGGTTTCGGTTTTAAAAAATTGAAAACCGATCAGTTTCGGTTCGATTCGGTTTTGTGATAATTTATTAACTATTAAGTCAGTTGATAATATAGGAAATGCTATACAAATTTAAAGTTGAAACTTGACGAGTGTTCAAGAGGATAAAGGAAAATTGGTACTTTTTCGTTTAATGGTACCTTTTTAATATATTAAATTAATTAGCTTATATACATTAAAGTTGGCTAAAATGCTCTTCAGTAAATAAATAATCAAGAATAGGGTGATCAATTGTATTATGATACCAAAAATGGAGAACTAAACCAAACTAAGGAGTACTTTTTCGTCCTGGTACTTTTTGAATTTTCTATAATATTGAACCTAGAATCAGGAAATTACTTCGAAACTTCAGACTTGACAGCGGTTTAAGTGTGGAAAATTTTTACTTTTTCTTCTAATGGATCTTTTTATTATAATAAATTATTTTACTTATATACATAATAGTTGGCTGATATGCTTTTGAGTAAAGAAAGAATCAAGGATAGTGGGCATAATGATATTGAGGTAGCTGAAATTATTATTGAAATTTCTATAATAATGAACCTATAAGCAGGAAATAAAACAAACATGATCCTGATTGAGTTAGAATATAAAAAAGGGAAGTGCAGGTACTTTTTAGAACTAACAGTACTTTTTGAATATTTTATAACGATGGACCTAGAAACGTGAATTCAAAAGGGATAATTAACGTTAATATTTCTTTATTGCAAAGGTACTTTTTGAATATTTTATAATTAATATCGAAAATTAGGCACAAATGATTCTGAATGAGTTAGAACTCACAAAAGGTGATTATAGTGGTACCTTTCTTTTGTATTTTCTATAATAATGGACCCAGAAATATGAAATTAAACATTCATGATGTTGAGTAGGAATTCAAAATGTGGTTCCTTATGGTACTGTTTTTATTCTAATAGTTAATACTTTTAGAATGAGCTAGAATCCACATTACAATGAATCAATAAACATGAAACTAGAGACATGTTTTCCTGAATAAGTATTAATTCACAAAGGGAGACTTAATAGTACTATTTCTTTCTTCCAATTGGGGTGGCGAAGCGCACCGGGTCAGCTCCATAGTACTCCATACTTTTATCGGATATTTGAAAATAACTAAGACTTTGTTACAAAAATTTTGCATTATTTAGCCTGCGAAAGGTAGCCTGCTACATTAGCTGAAGCAATTATTTAAAAAATTTAAACAAATCTTAAGATATGTTTACCGATCTGTGTTTAGAGATATTGGATGAATAATTGGATAAAAAAGTTTGTTTCTCATTTCTAAATTTTGAATTTTTCTACTGAAAATAGATTAAAAGTAAAAACCGAAGAATAATTGTCGGTTTCGGTTTTAGGTCTTGAAAAAGCGCGGTTTCGGTTTCGTTTAAAACCGAACTGGAAACTCTATTATTAATGACTTAATAATCCAGATATAGATCAAAAATAGACCAAAAATCGAGGTTGTCTTGGTTTTGTCCTTATATCTCAGCCATTTCTAGGTCGATTGTCTCGATTTTAAATAGCAACCGAACCGGAAGAATTCCCGATATATTGATGTATGTAAGTTATTTGGGGGCTATGGAAAGTTGATTTCGACATACAGATGGACAGATGGACAGACGGACATGGCTATATCAACTACGCTATCTATAACGATCCAGATTGTATATAATTTGTGGAGTCGCAAATGAAAAATGTAGTAATTACAAATGGAATGACAAATTTGTATATAACCATGGTGAAGGGTATAATTAATTGAACATCAAGAACTAAAGGCTATTTTAAATTTAAAGTAGTTTTATAAAAAAATTTACATAAATTGATTAAAGTACTCGTTTGTACGTATGTAAGTGCAATTAACCATACAACATAATAAATTAATTTAAACATCATTTAACAACAAATTCATATAAATATATTAATAATTCACATTAATTACAATAATAATGTAAATGCACATACATCATGATTTTTGTAATTTGATAAATAACATTTTACATTTATTGAAATGACATACATAAATTTTAATTTCTACAGCATGATTTCCTATAAATTTTACTTTTCTTTTATGATCATAACTTCTTTCTTTTCACTCTCTTTTCCCTTTTCTTATTATTATTATTATTATTTGTAGGTGTTCTTGAGGCAGAATTTCATGAAAACGAAGTGAATGTCATACCAATAACGTATCCTTTTGCAACATCACACATTTGGTGGCCCATAAATCACGCCGAGGAATTTAATATTAAGTTCGATTTCCGCAGTAGTCGCACATCAGCCATATTGGCATACAGTGATGTGACAACACAAGCCGGAAATGGTTATTGGGAGGTAAGAATTTCTTAAAATTATACTCACACTTATTTATTTGCTACAGTGTCGGTCAAAATATATTGGACTAAAATTCTTTCAATACTATTTATATAGATGAAACAAATTAGCTCTTATGAGCGACAAAAATGCTGATGTGTTACAAACCGAATTATAACGTAAAAAATACGGCCATTTTTACATGTTGCAACTTTTGATACATGTGACGTTTTATAGTTACGAGATAACTGTTAGGAAGTTGTTTTGATTTTATTCAGAATTTCATAGCAAAAATAGCTGAAAAATATCTAAAAAACCAAAAAAAGATGGAGCAGAATTAAAAAATTAAAATAAATAAACCAAAATATATTTTGAACTATAATAGATACTACATATGTATACATGTAGACTTTTTTAAGGACCATTTATATTTTAAATTTCAGCTCATTCGAATCATACTTGGATTTTTGGCGATTTTTTTTTTAAATGTGTAATTTGTCCATTTTTAAAGGATTTTTTTTTTAATTTTCTCGTAAAAAGGGTCAAATTGACCCCTAAAGAGAGGAGATATAGGGTTAAGATCTTCCACAAAAATGATGCCTATAAAATTCGACAATACAACCCTGACAATAAGAATTTCCTCAGACAATAATTTAGAAAATTTATTTCAAAATTCAAAAAATTAAACATTTTGACCCAGTAAAAAAATAAAAATTATCTACATGCTCTTTCAGAATTGTAGGGTCGCTGTTCTGTTCCAATCAAAAAGTTTCGATTTGTTGGACTGTGTTATTTGAGATTTTATAGTTAAGTAACTTAATATTAAACCGATATAATTAAAATGGCTGGAATTAAAGAATGTACAAGTGTTAAAAATAATATAATAAAATAGTATCATGGAGGAATGAATCTAGAAAGCTTTTGTATGCCAAATTCTTCGATCAGTATATAAATAAATATAAACAAGTAAGAGAGCTATATTCGGCTGTGCCGAATCTTATATACCCTTCATCAAATAATACTTTAAAATAAAATTTAAAAAAAAAAAATTTTCATTCAAAAGAAAAAAAATTTTTTAAGTTTTTTTCAATTTTTTTTAAAAACATTTTTTTAATTTAAATTTTTTTTTTAATTTATTAGTGATGAAAATTTATGACAAAAAAATGTTTTTTGTGAAAAAAATTTGGTTTAAAAAATATTTTTCCCGATTTTGACCCATTGTAGGTCCAATTTACTATAGCCTTATATACATCGTTGCAATGGACTTTGAAATATCTATCAGTAGATATTCATATTGTCTATATTTATGACTTAGTAATAGAGATATAGATAAAAAAATAGGCCAAAAATAGAGGTTGTCTCGGATTTTTGCTCATATCTCCGTTATTTATGGAAGGATTTTGCTAATTTTAAATAGGAAACTTCTCGAAAGCATGTCTGACAGAATTATTGAAGATTTGAATCCCGAAGATATCTGGGGTCTTCGGAAAATTGATTTCAACAGACAGACAGACAGACGGACATGGCTTAATCGACTGCGCTATCTATAAGGATCCAGAATATATACACTTTATAGGGTCGGAAAATTATATTCTGTAAATTACAAACGGAATGACAAACTATATACCCTTCTTACGAAGGTAAAGGGTATAAAAAACTTAAACTGTGGAAACTATTCACCGAGGCTGTCGACCAAAATGCTCAACAGCTAAGGAAGATTTAAGGATTGTGAGTGAATAATAGATTCTCTCAATCTAGAGTTAAGTGTAAGGACTATGCAAAGAAGAGCAGTTTTAGCTGGGTTTAAAAACTATAAATGTGACAAAATCATTTATATTGCAGACAAATCATAAAGCTCGCCTTATATTTACTCAAGAATACTTGACTGGACTGTTTCACAATGGTATATCGTTTTATTTTCCAATGAATCTAAATTAAATTTTGTGGCTCCTGATGGAATGAGGAGTGGAGAGTTCAACGTCCTGTTAATAACAGACTAAATCCCAATTACTATACTGGAGCAGTCAAGCATGGAGGTGATTTTGTTATGGTTGCTTTTCTGGTGAAAGCTTAGGACCTTTTTAAAAAATTTACGTTATTGTGAACAAACAAGTGTACAAAAATATATTGCAGGAGAAGATGCTGCCTCATGCCCATGAACAAAATGCCCCACCCATGGATAATTCAATATGACAACGACCATAACCAAACATCTACATATGAAGAGGTTTTTAGAACAGGAAGACGTGTATGTCATGCACACTCAAAGGACCTTAAACCTATGCGAAATAGGCTATTGGCACATTTAGATCAAAGCAAATTGTATCAATTTATACAAGGTATTGCGTTGTAGCCATATATCTAGAAAGACAAAAATACACATATTCAACTGCAATTATTCTATACGGCTGCACTACCTGGGGTACAACACAACACAACACCAAATACCCAGACAACAGACTTTCATCAATCGTTGGGCGACAAACGAACAATTACTAGCGATCTCGAACATGTCTCCTGCTACTACGGAGATACTTAGACGCAAATGGACTTGGATATGGCCTTACTCCGTAGACCAATATATGACATCGCAAGAAATGCCCTGGAATGGAATCCCCAAGGCCATCGACGACCCGGTCGCCCACGAAACACTTAGCAGCGGACAACACTCAAAGAATGTAAAAAATAAAATAAATCTTGGAACCAAATCAAAGCACTTGCAGCTGACCGTGTAAACTGGAACTTTCTATTAATTATACTACAAATTTGGCCTAGCCAACGTTGTTCTCAAAGATATATGGACCGATAACGTTGACAGCCACACAGTGAAATTTTTGGATGCTCTTTGATTGTATGTAGATTGATATCATCCCAAAGACAGAAAAGGTATTCATCGCTGAAGATTAGCGGAACGTTGCCCGAAACGGAACTATGACAGTTGATAAAACAATTTTATCATCTGCACTTGTTGTAAGCAAAACAAACTGATTAAATGACAGACAATTCAACAGATATAGCTTCAACAATATGGCCGCTATCAACTGTCATAGTTCGTTTTGGAAGACCCTTTATAATCCAATATATTTGGTCATATAATTTTTTATATTTTTGTTACATTTTTTAATAATATCACAAGAAATACTGAAATTAAATTTCGTTGTTGAAAATACTTAGCATGTATTTCTATTTTAGAGTTTTAGCTGTTTCTAAAATCTTTACTTTCTTTGGAATTGGAAAAACAGTAATAACGCGAATTTTATCCAATATGTTTTGACCGATACTGTATATTTATGAACATGTAAGTTCCCATGTAAGTTCCCAGCAGTTAAGCAAGTAGTCAATGTATTCCTTATAGACAGTACTAATGTCTGATGCCTTGGCTAACTCCAATTGATATATTTTGGGTAATTTGACACGTATGTGCTCTTTGTAGCACAGAGAGAAGTCAACTGGTTACTCCACACATCCCAGGTAATCTAGCGTGAAGTCAAACGTTTGTGAGTGATACGTACAAACTGGTTTTATACAAATTGATATAGTTCTCATACAGTTTATTTTATATTTGCTTAAGTATACTGACATCCCATGTAACCTAGCGTGAAGTCAATTGTCACTTTAGATTCTTTAAGTAACCACTTTAAACGTTTATTTTGTATTGCACTTTAAGTAAGCTATTGGAGAGTTATCGGAGGAAGGTTTGTTCACAAGCAATAGGTCATTAGCCTGTTTATTAAATATCTTTTTAACTGACTATTTCATATAAATTAACATCCGCTTGCAACTGTACATGAGAAAATAACTAGTTATGTAGCTTATCAAGTAACCAGTTAGGCAACTGAATCTATGTAACTGGTATGTGAATTCAATGCGTTGATTACTTTGGACCAGCTATAATACATTATCATTATAATCCAAAAGGACCCCCTGCTTAGGACATGCACGTGTTAAAATATCTAGTCACGTAGCTAGTTATGTAACTAGTTGATAGGTAAAATCACTAGTTCGGGACAGTCTCCTAGAACTGCAGGGTTATTTCTTTACACATCGCACACAATCACAGGGAGAATATGTGAATGTGAATTGAATTGAACTGCAGTTCTTAGAAAAAAAAAATACACTTTATAAAAAGAAATATGTTTGTGAAAGAGAAATGTTCTTTAAATAAATGATTATAATAGAATTGTGTATATATGTATGTGTGTGTACATGTGGAAATGGTTGCGTGTACGTGTGTGCGAGTGTCTGCAAAAGTATGTGTTGGATCGCATAGAAATGATAAGAAAGTGTTAGCTATTTAATACTTACACACATACATACATATGTACATAAGTATTTTTACCAGTATATTTTATTATATTATAGATTTATGACATTAGATGAAAATGGTATTTGTACTTGTACCATCGACCGACATACCGGATATTTTATTTTTACTCGTACATTCCTACAATCAATCATACAAAATTATGCTTTTTCTTTTGCCGTTGACAAGGAAATCATATCAAATGTCAAAAACTTACACACATTTTTATTTATTTATTTATTTATTTATTTATAGACATGCACGTACACATTTTTCAAATTGGTATTGGTAAAAACTTGCTATTTAAATCATATAAGGATTTATTATGTTATTTGAAAATGTTCTTGCGATTAAGTAGGATTTTCTTTGTTACTGCAATTGCAGGGGGAAGTAACCTGTCTTGAAATGTGACGTATAAAATAGACAGATCGACATCAACACTCATTTCTAAGAGAAATTTGCTCGAAATAGTAATTCGTCTATGGCTTAAATGACAAGTTATCGAAGAAGTTGGATATATTTCCAAGAGCTTCTTGTAGCAATATTAATCTACACCGATGAAGTTCATTATGATTAGATCCGTAGATGACAATTAGATTGGTAACTGAGATACAAAAATCGGTTGTCTAAACCCTAATTCATGAGAATGTATTGTCATGTATTTTGTTATTGTATCACATATCGCCCATTTGCTGCAACAACGTCATAACTCAAAATCCGTGTTTTTTAAATTTACTACTATTTAAATCAGGTTTTATTTCTGAAATCTCATGATTTGTTGAGCATTTATTTAAGAAATAGTAAAATGCCATAAAACATTCAAAGCCGTTTTTCTCGAAACGACTTTTTTTGAATTATGACGTTGTTGCAGCAAATGAGCGATATATGTTTAACATGCGTAGAGTAGAAAAGCCATTTACGCATGTGAAACGTGGAACCCATCAAATCTACAACTGTAAACAATACAATCTTTTGTGAATCGTTGCGAATATTCTAGCCTAATATCATCACAAACAATGAGTTGTGGGAACGCACGCGGTAGACATTCATTCGTATAGAAATTAAACGACGTAAAAGGTCCTGACTTGGACATGCCCTACGCAAACCACAAAATGATATAACGAGGAAAGGTATCGAATGAACACCTCAAGGAAGCCGAAGGAGGTTTCGTACATCCAAAACCTGACGCAGACTAAAGGAAATGGAACCAGCGGGGCTGGTGTATCCTGGAGCAAAACCAAACATATTGCTAACGACAAACCCAGATGGAAAACTTTTGTTGAGGCCCTATGTTCCTAAAAGGAACTATGGGAAAATATAATAATATAATCAGACATACATATGTATGTGCGAAAAGAGAGCAATTTTGTTTGATTTTTTTCAATGACATTTCTCTCTCCTTCCGGTATATCTATTTATTTAGTATATGATTAGATCTAAGATCTGACAATTACATTCTTAACGTTGTAGGTATTAACTAACATTTTAAGCACTTTATAGGCGAATTACCTTCATTCAGGAGCCCATACTCTCCTGGGCAATGTAGCGCATAACACACTACATGGAAAATTAGTTCTTCAGTCTTACTAACCATAGAAGTACGAAGGCGGGCCAGTAAGTCCGTGGCTTTTTGAATAACACACAGGTTTTTGGATAAAAAACATAATCTCCTTAGCACTCTATATACTTTTTCCAGCGTTTCTCGAAATTTGTTTATCCCTTGGAGTCAAATATCCATCCGCTGAGCCACTTTTTGTTTAGAGTTGGAAAAAAATTATCACTCGTTGCCAAATCCCAAGAATAGGTCGGATGAAAGAGCAATTCGTAGACCAATTCATGCATTTTTGTCATGGAAACTGCACATGTGTGCATCCTTTTGTGAGCAGCCATCTTGCGGAAAGCTTTCTCATACGCGAATAATCATTAAACATTGAAACAACTGAGCCATGTGAGATGCCTATGGCATTTACAATTTCCTAGACCCAGTAGACCTCATCTGGGTGTCCATAACGTTCGGCATCTTCCATGCTTGTACGGCCAGTAAACCACTTTTTTCCCATTGAAATTGATGGTGCAGAGTACCATCAAATCAATCTTAACCTTGATTTGATACTTCATTAACCTTGAATAAATACTTAATTTTTTCCATTTTCTTCTCAAACCAAGGGTAGTCTGCTATCAATCGCTGTCAAACACAAACTAAAAGACGCAGCTTGTTCAAATTTTATTTTGAAACATTTGTACAATATAAATTTATTGAAAGTATTGGCCATAGATAAACATAGAGCGGAAACTATAAAAAAACTTAAACAAAAATCTAGCTAAATATAATCACACACAGGAGTGTTGTTTTTGTTTTCACTACTACATTCTCAGCACTTATGATTCTGACAACTAAGTAAGGTCTTTGACAGGAGAGTTTCCGCTATATGTCTATTCTCTATGGTATTGGCCATTGTTAGCTATGACATTTTTCCATCTTTCTGGCAACATACGCATTTCGAGGCAAAGGAACTGCTCATCTTTTGAGGCGAAAAACGAATCAAGCCAATTTCGGATACTCTGTTCTGAAGTGAAGCGTATCCCAGATAGAACGTTCTGCATCGCACAGTGGGGCAGAATCAACATTTTTGGAAATAAATCTGGGATTTCTAGGAGTATTCGAGTTTACGTTATAAAAATGGACCCTAAAATTGTTCCAGGGGCGGCCCTATGGGGGCTCAAATTAGGGTACCTTCGACATGTAAAATTTTTATATACGTGCCATTTTTTGTTTCCCATTCCTATTTATCTCATATAATTTCCGAGTTATAGGCATTTCAAAATTGAACTTTTACAATTTTGCCCTACCTTGGTCCGCTTTTTTTAAAATATAGGGCTTACTTTAAGACCGAATGAACTCGAATTTCTTTTGTTAATTAGAGAACTAAATTACCAATAACATACAAAAGATTTCAGGACAATATTATGGATCCAAAAATAAACGATTTTCAATTTAAAAATTCAAAAAATAGTAAATTTTTGCAGTTTTTTGGACGAAAAGGTGACATAACTCTTTTTTTATAAAAAAAAAAACTTTATTTAAGAACATATAACAATTTTATGTGTTTCCATAAGGTATCTTTACGGAAAACATTTTGGTATAAAAGACATGTCTTGTTTTTCGAATATGTCGGCCCAACGCCCTTCGGAATTTGACCTATTTTTTATCAAAATTTCAACTTTGGGCCACATGTTCTAAAATCCCAAAGCTCAGAAAACAGAAAGCAGCTTCATAAACCTTGATGTGTTCCCTATTTATCCTTAAAGTATTTTCCCAGCCTCAAAGTAAATGTGGACCCTATGGGTAAAATTGTAAAAAATACCATTTTTGGGATTTTCGCTCAAATTTGTAGGAATTACGGGATGCCCTGTGACCTTTTGACAAGTTGTTTTACAGTTTGTTATTTAGAATGAGAAATGTAAAAAACGTTGAAAATTTCATTGAGTTTTGTTAATAAATAAAGATTTTATTGCATATTATATATTTACTGAGTTTCTAAAACTAAAAATTGTATCAAAATTTTAATAAAATTGGAAATATTAGGAATAATTTGATCCACATTTATTCCGAACTAATTTTTTCTTTTTTTTTGTTTAGACAAGTTAATTTTTGGTCTTATAAAAAAAATTTCAAGTCAATATCTCAATTAGATTCAAAAATATTCCGCTTTTAAACTCCGTTCTTCAAAAATATTTCACATTTTCACAAGATCTAGCTGAGCGCTTTCCAAAAATATACAAATCTTTGAAATCGGATGGGAAACAAAAAAATGGCACGTGTTTACATGTCGAAGGTACCCGACTTAGAGCACCCATAGCGCCGCCCCTGGAGCAGTTTTAAACTCAAATACTCCTTGGCTACGCTCATGTCAAATTTTATCCCGATCGGACCAGCCGTTTAAAAATTACAGATTTATTTCCAACAAATTTTGATTCGGTCGGGGCAAGATCTGGACTATAAAGCAGTTGAGGCAAAACTTCCCAACCACTTCTTTCTAAATACTTTTTAACAGGTATTGCAACGTGCTGCCGAGCGTTGTCATGATGGAATATTACGGTTTCATGTCTGGCGGCATTTCTGGGCGTTTTACGGCAAATGTTCTCTTTAAAGAAATTAGTTGCATTCGGTACAGGTTCCATGTGATGGACTGCCCAGATTTCAGCAGCTCATAATAGATAGAACCTTTTGCTCCCACCAAATATAGAGAATTACCTTAGCGCCATAGATATTTAGTTCAAGCAGCATTTCGGACATGCAAAATCGACTCCGCGCATATGACGCTATACTCGCACTAAATTCTACATTTTTGAAACAAAAAAAATAACATTGTTGTTTACACTATAATGTTTAATAACAAAGTGCGAATAAATAACAGATATGTATGTATATGCCCTTCAAAAGATACTCCATCTGTTGTGAATCCCGCATTTTTCAGTTATACATCCAATAGCTTTCCTTATTTTATACAGCAAAAAATATTTGGTGTAACAAAAATCATTAAGAAAATGTTTATAGTGACTTTGTTTGATAATGTTAGGTCAAATATTGAGTTCCTTAGCTTTTTGGTTTTAGTCGTTCAAGGCTTAATCTCAATCCTTAGTTCATTTTTGTTCAATTCGGAATCAGAAGACTTGGAATAAATTAAGATTTTATTTGTGCTCCAACTTTTTGCCCTTTGAATAGCGTTCGCTACTACTGCATATTGTTCATTATTTTAAATAAACTTAGGTATCAAAGAAGAATTAATATTACATTATCCTTTAGTTAAACCCTTTAGATTAATACCCGTATAATGCATTCCGTGCCACTGAATCCTGCAGCATGCAACATTTTAATATTAACATTTTAACATCAAATGCAATACAATCCATCTAATGGCTTATTAAAGTAATAAATTCTAGAAAAGCCATTTTATTTTATTTTAACTTATTATAGAACAATTTCATCTTAAATGGTTAAACATATTTTACCAATTTATCTCTTTTCGACTGTATGCATTTGAGTGTGTGTGTGTGAGTGGGAGTGTGTTCATGTCAGTGTGTAAATTTTAATACTTACAACTCAATATGTATGAGTACTTTGTATGAAACATGAACAAATGTTATAAATTTATGGCTAAATTAACATGTTGCAGAAAAATGGCAATAAATTTTAAAATAAAAATAAACTATTTTATTGCAAACATACAAAAGAGCAAGAACAAACATGAAGTTTTGAAAGGCAATAATGGCTTTTCCAGTTAATGGGCTTCTAAAAGGATTCGTTTCGAAGTTTCAATATTTAGAAAACCTTTTACTAACTCACATCAACCTGCATATGTACCTATTTCAAATAGTGAAACTGTTTTAATACCAGAGCCCCTTAAGGTAAAAGTGAATTCAAAACAATTCATAGTGTGATCGTATATATTTTAGTGCTTATTTTAGCTAACTATATCTTTCATTCACAGCAACAAGTCGTATAAACTGTATAATCCTGTCATAGAGTGCATTTTTAAAATACATAAAGCAATTAAATAAATGGATGTAAAACTGACATGATACATAATATCCAGTCATTCATTCATTTATTCACTCTTTAAAACAAACAAACACACACACACAAACTCACAGCCATATGTACAAAACTCACTCAGACAGACAGACGGATTTACAAATGGACAGACATTAGAGCAATAAATCCAATCAAAAATTAAATTGTTACATTTATAAATAATTGTAGTTTGTATTTCTGTTTCAATGTGTGTCTAATATTTGTAATTGTTAAAGACATGTTACAACAAAACATAACATGAATGAATGAATGAATGAATGAATAAACGTACAAACGAATGTTTTATACAAAATCTATATGAATATTCTTAATTATTATTATTATTAAATGCTCACAAAACTATGAGAATTTATATTTGTGTAAAGTCCTTTTAATGCTACAAAGAATTAAATTTATTTAACAATTGAATAGAGATCTTTTAATTAGTTTTTTTTCTTGTTGTTGTTGTTGGTATTTTCAATATTTGTATTATTTTAAACATGTTCCAGAACAGTGATTTGTAATTTAATTACAAAGCAACATATTACTTAAGGAAAACAATTAAATAAAACTTATTGCAATTTTAATAAAAAGAGAAGGAATGGTAGGTAGTTAAGGGATTTGCTTTGTAGGATAAATATTTAAATTCTCACAAATCTCAATTAAATCGTGAGTTTGCAATTATTTACATGACATTAAACGTTAGTTTCTCACGAACAACTACATGTAGCAAACTCCTTTATCGGTTGTTATCCACGGGAGTTCTACTCCACAAAAGAAAATATCACTTTTCACAAAAAAGATGACCTAGTGAAAACATCAAAATAAGTTGTAAATTCAACCATTTACAAAATATCTTTACAACAGTTAAAAATACACACCTCAAATAAGAAAACCATGTTCAAAGATTTATTTTATTGGAAGTATATTTTGGAAAACATATAATGTTGGAAAATCCACTTTTTGCCGCAAAATTTAGAAATTCGGCCATAGTGCAATATCAGGAAAGTAATTTATAAAATATTATAAGACAAGTATTTAGAGATTCGTAAATAACTATTTACTTTGAATGTTCTGATAACACCGATAACTCACGCAATGTTATGAGAAACTCACTGTTATAGTTCTCCAGATATTCAATAATAAATATTTACTTTGTCTCCGATCGCTTTAATCTTTGGCATAACAGGACACTGGCAACAACGTAATTTACACAAATCTTAAACCTTCTTACAGTTACAGTTCACTTGATATTCGACATTCAAGATACCACTTCATTGTTCCACAGTGGAGCAGAATCAACATTTTTTGGAAATAAATCTGTCTAAACGGCTGATCCGATCGGGATAAAATTTGACATGGGCATAGCGAAGGAGTATTTGAGTTTAAGTTATTAAAATTTACCCTACAACTGCTCCTGTTGCGGTGCTAGGGGGGCTCAAATTAGGGTACCTTCGACATGTAACATTTTTCAATACGTGCCATTTTTTTTTTTTTTGTTTCCCATCAAAGATTTGTATATTTTTGGAAAGCGCTTGGCGAGGTCTTGAAAAAACATGCTTGCGTGTGCTACTTATCTGTTATAATTTCCGAGTTACAGGCATTTCAAAATTGAACTTTTAAAATTTTGTCATACCTTGGTCCGCTTTTTTTAAAATATAGGTCTTACTTTTGGCCCGATTGGACTCGAATTTCTTTTGTTAGTTAGAAAACTAAATTAGCAATAACAAACAAAAAATTTCAAGGCAATATCAATTACGGATCCAAAAATAAACGATTGAAAAATTAAGAAAATAGTAAAATTTGGCAGTTTTTTGTACGAAAAGTTGACTTAACTCTTTTTTTATTAAAAAAAAATTTTTTTTAAGAACATATACCCATTTTACGTGTTTCCATAAGGTATCTTTACGGAGAACATTTTGGTATAAAAGACATGTCTTGTTTTTCGAATATGTCGGCCCTACGCCCTTCAGAAATTGACCTATTTTTTATCAAAATTTAAATTTTTGGCCACATGTTCTAAAATCTCAAAGCTGGGATCAGAAAACGGAAAGCAGGTTTGGAAACTTTGATGTGATCCCTATTTATTCCCAAAGTATTTTCCCAGCCCCAAAGGAAATGTGGACCCTATGGGTAAAATTGTAAAAAATACCATTTTTGGGATTTTCGCACCAATTTTTGGAATTGCGGGATGCCCTTGACCTTTTGACAAGTTTTTTTACACTTTGTTATTTAGAATGACAAGTTTAAAAATCGTTGAAAACTTCATTGAGTCTTGTCAATAAATAAAGATTTTATTACATATTACATATTTACTGAGTTTCTAAAACTAAAAATTATATCAAAATATTAATAGGATTGGAAATATTAGGAACCATTTGATCCACAAGTTAATTTTTGGTCTTATAAAAAAAAAATTCAAGTCAATATCTCAACTAGATTCAAAAATATCCCACTTTAAAACTCCGTTCTTCAAAAATATTTCACATTTTCATATTTTAGTATAAAAATGTTTATATATTTTTTATATATTTTATGTACAATGTTAACAAAATAACTCATTTCAAGCTTTACTTTAACTATTATAATTCTCCAGATATCCAATTCGTATGAGAGGGGTCCCTCTAATCTAATTCCACCCAATTTTAGCCAAACATCTTAAAAATATAAGAAAATCATTCAGACAAAGCTTAAATACTCTCGAATTTCCGATCTCGTCCATTTTTAGCTAAACTTCGTACAGTGTTATGGATTACATCCGTACTAAGCTTAAAGACTTTCCCAATGATTGTTCTGCAAATAACTAATCCAATCCGGCAAATTTTCTGTCAATTACGCACAGTGGTTTAGAAACGTTTTTTTTTTAATAATTCAGTATCTCGGATATCATAACGAAATTTCACACAACTTCGGAGCTGAGGTTTGTTTGAGTTCATTGAAAGTTGTTTAGCTTCGTAGGCGAAATGGGGCTCTGGGGGTGGCTCCTCAAAAATGGTCTCACATTTGTTTTTAAATCGCCAAAAATCCATTTATGAAGGAATGAGCTAAATTTTAAATATAAATAGTCCTTGAGAAGGTCTACAAAAAAGGTTATCTCTTTTTGTTCGAGATATACTTAGGTTTATTTATATGGGGCAATTCATGTCAAGTGAACCAACTTTTGAAATCGATGTCTTCCGATTGGAATGAAATTTGCATCATCGTTAGTTATATTGGATAGTAATTCAGACACAATTTGTCAACAATTTTTCAACACCTTCTGTCAATGTCAAAATTTGACATTTTGACCAAGCAGGTGTTTTTTTTCTCATCCATGTAACTTATTATCTATTGTTCTTAGCAAAATGTGTGTCAAGTAGTTTAGATAGCTATTTCTTCAATCTTTCGGCAAAAATATAAGTTTGTCATTCCGTTTGCAATTGCTACATTTTTCATTTGCGACCCCACAAAGTATATATATTCTGGATCGCTATTGATAGCGAAGTCGATATAGATAGCGAAGTGGATATAGCCATGACCGTTTGTATGTTGAAATCAACTTTCCGTAGCCCCAAAATAACTTACACACATGATTCATACACCAATATATCGGGAATACTTTCGAGACAATCGGCCAACAAATGGCTGAGATATAAGGAAAAACCAGGACAACCTCGATTTTTGACCAATTTTTTATCCATATCTGGATTACTAAGACATAAATATAGACAATATGGATATCCAATAATTGACATTTCAAAGACCTTTGGAACGGCGTATATAAGGCCAAAGTAAGTCGGACCTACAATTGGTCAAAATCAGGAAAAATATTTTTTACCCCGAATTTTTTTTTCACCAAAAAAATTAGTTTTTCACAAATAAATTAAAAAATTAAAAAAAAAATTTTTAAAAAAATTAAAAAAAAATTTAAAAAAAAAAAATTTAATTTTGTTTACCTAAAAATATTAAAATTTTTTGTGTTAAAATATACTTTGGTGAAGGGTATATAAGATTTGGCACAGCCGAATATAGCTCTCTTACTTGTTTATTTTGGAATTTCAAGTGGGCGTGGCACCTCCTATACAAAGTAAATAGTTATTATTTAATTTCTGGATAACTATAATTCTGAAAGCCGCAAACCTTTGCGGGCTTCACATAAGGTACAAACAAACAAATAAACAGGCATACATTAATTTTTATACATGTATAAAGATTTGCTTTATAACAAAGTAAAATACATTGAAATCTGTTTATATTTTTACAAATAACGAGCTCTGCAAAGATTGTCGAATGTGACAAACTGTTGCTCGCTTTGTCGGTTAATATGGTAATCAATTAAATTTTAGAAAGCTTATGTCCTCCTGCAATTGGATTAGTAGCTGTACGATCATTTTGCAATCAACCCCACTGTACATTGTTTCATATATTTATGTGCTAAACACTTATGTATATTATATGAATTTTAAAATATTTAACCAGAAAAACGGCTTACAAATGTGATGTATTAAATTACCAGCAGTTAAATATCATAATCAAATTTAATTATATAAATATTTTTGCCAATTCTATATTTCAAAAATGCAAACACTAATTCTAATATATTAAATATTACAACTTGTGTTATAAGTTATTACAAAAAAATAATTAAAACACAAACATATTTAATAATAACATTTCTATTTATATTTATAGTGGAACATAAAACTAATATAATATTTTTTTTTTGCTCTTTTCTTTCACTCTATTTCATAACTGCCAACAACTGTTTCAAATAACAAACAAACAAAAATAAATAAATATACAATCACCAACAACCAACCACTGCACAAACAACAACAAAACTCTAACGCTGATTTTCAATGAAAAACTAAAAACAACAAACAACTCATTCCAAAACATGCGGGGGATTCAACAAACGAATGAATTCCGAAAAAAAAATAACTACAAAAACTACAACAAACAATATATTTCTGGTCATATGAACACATATGGTGTTCATTATATACGATGTTAACGCACACACACACACTCGCACACACATGGTGCTGTGGCACAAACAATAACAACGGAAATGCAAATCTAAAACGGAAATTGAAAATACACCAAAATACTATTAACAAAAATAACAACAACTACAACAATAATAAAAAATAAACACTAACGCACACATATTTACACACACACACACGCAATTACAATGACCAAATAAAACTGGCAATTGAATGGAATGAATGAATGTTTGTTTGTTGGTGTGTATGTGTGTGTGTGTTGACTTTGTAATTGTGTGCGGTGCCAACCCACAGATACGTTTATCTGCAGATAAATTAAGTTTCGACTTGGTGCCGGACTTCCAAAGTAATGTCACCCTCTCTACGGTGGTCAAGATAAATCGTGCCACCTCCTGGCATGCCGTTGAATTGGACTACAAAGAGGGCGAAATTAAATTTAGCGTAGATTATCAGCATCATCGCAGCCAAATGTACGGTTTAACTTTCAACATCGGCGACAAACTGATTATTGGCAGCAGTCTAAAGTCAGCCGCATCCGGTCTGGTCGGCTGCATACGAGACATTGAAATCAATGGCCACCTCATCGAACCGCGTCATGTCGTCAAAACGGAACGTGTGGTGGGCGAAGTGGCGCTAGACAACTGCCAGTATATAGATCCCTGTAAACGACCAAATACCTGTGAGCATGGTGGCAAATGTTTCGTGAAAGATGACCGTGTCACCTGTGATTGCAAGCACACCGGTTACATTGGCAAAAACTGCCACTTCACCAAGTATCGCAAGACATGCGAAGAGTTGGCTCTGCTGGGCTACACCAAGTCAGATGTCTATCTCATTGATATCGATGGCAATGGTGTATTTCCGCCTGCCCATGTTAAGTGTGACTTTCAAAGTTTAGAGAATGCCACCAAAACCATAGTGGAACATAATCTACCCAGCCAAGTGGATGTGCGTTCATCACAGGGTTCTGATTTTAGTTTCAACATACGCTATCGTGAATTTTCACCGGAAATGTTGCAGGAATTAATATCGCATTCATTGTATTGTACGCAGTACATTAAGTATGATTGCTACAAGGCTCAATTGGAGTTGCATTCGGCCACCTGGTTTACATCGTCATCGAAAAACCATACGGTCGACTTTTTGGGCAATGTTAAGAGGTGAGTAAAACAAAAAAAAAAAAAAATTTATTTAGAAAATTTATTTGGTTTTGCAGAGAGAAGGAAATATGCAATAGAAATGTGTGTGTGTTTTGTAGGCAAAGTCTTATAATGAAAG
This sequence comes from Calliphora vomitoria, assembly GCA_942486065.2. Taxonomy (NCBI): domain Eukaryota; kingdom Metazoa; phylum Arthropoda; class Insecta; order Diptera; family Calliphoridae; genus Calliphora; species Calliphora vomitoria. The sequence goes on from OW818031.2 coordinate 41,347,506, forward strand.
TTTCATGTAGCGTATACTTAATATGTGAGTTTTTAATAAAACTCATACTGCGTGGTGTACCCCGTTTGAAATAGTGTACACTGCACATTGTACAATGCTTTAGAAACATTTTATTTTGGAAATAATTCGTTAGCTCGTAAACCATTGGAAATAAACTTAATGAAATTTTGCACTGTCGGGGGTGTGGTGTTTCTGAGTTCATTAAAAATTTCAGAAGAAGGTATTTGGTGTTATTGAAAACATAAAAACTTGAGAGTTGTATGGAACTGGGGAAGCAAAAAATTCCGTATGAAGTTTTGCATCCCCAGTTGTTTTGGTGCCATTTAAGTAATGAAGATGAAATTTTTGTGGTCATAATTTGCTCATCCAATTGTATTCAGGCCATTGAAGAAATCTTCGCGTGTTGTATTAAATTGGTTTTGTTTGTTTCATTTCTTTTAATAACAAACACAAACTTCAAAGCTTTTTGCTTGCCTGCAGATGCACCCAGGGTCTCTGGCGGGAATCGAACCCGCTACCCTCAGATTGATAACCCAGCACACAATCGTAAGGACTAGATAGTGGTTTTTAATGAAGTTTATTTATTTTCTTTCAATTAGTCTGCATTTTGGTTAGTTTTCTTTTCCTCGAGTTTTTTATTTTTGTAAAAATGCTTTGTAACTGATACAATTTTTAATGAAGACAATTTTATCTCTGGTTTCCAATCCCAAATTACAAGAATTAATTTATAATTAAACGTTTTATTAAAAATTTTATTTGTAGTTAGAAAATGGAATTAAGAATTCATTATTTCGAACCTTTGTAATGAACCATCAAGTTAGAGTACTTTTAACGAAAACTATTTTCAACATCAACATGAGTTAAATAATGGGTTTTCCAATAGGTTCTTCCGAACTTTGACAGTTAATAACGACCATATTGTTGAATCAACATCTTCTGAATAGGCTGTCATTTATTCAGTTTGTTTGGCAAATCACCATGGACGGATATAGCTTTCAACAACAAATGCAATTCATAAAATTGTTTTATCAAAATGGGTGTTCTGTTCGGGCAATGTTCAGCGCTGTTCACCCATTTTACGACAAAATTGTCAAATCTGGGACTATAATAATCCATATGAAATCCAAGAGTGCACTGTTTGGTGTGGATGTTAAGCTGGCGGCGCCGCGGCGCACATTGGTTGAGGTTCATAGAACGAGCGGCTAAAACTAGAAGAAGTTGTCGAAGGACAATGAAACTTGACACATAGGCATTTTTTATTTGATTTAAGAAAAAAATGGAAAAATCAAAATGATCCACCCACTTTTACGCCCACCTCCCATACAAAGTGAAAATAAAATTTTGGCACATATCATTTTTAAACACTTGGAATCATTTGTGTGAAATTTGAAAAATATCCGTCCACTTTTAAGCCCACTTCCCATACAACTTGTATTGAAAAAGTGGCATAACTCCCTTGATTTTTAATGCACCAACACAATTTTTACAAAAAATAAATATTATAATTGTAGAATGGGCTCCTGAAAATATATACCTGATCCGCCCACTTTTACGCCCATCTCCCATATAAAAACCTGAATAAGTAATTTAAACATAGTCTTTTAATAATTTTTTAACTTCATTATCGTAATCCAATTTTTTGATTTGCGTCTTGCTTTGAACTTTGTAAAAAAGTATTTTGACTTCAACATCAACATCAATATCCCTGTTGGTATCAATCATTATTTAGCAAATATTTAAATAAGAAATTGTTAAATTTTCCATAATTAAAAAATAAAATCTTGATATCACTTAATAACACACCTCTTATCACTGCACTTGCCATTGTAATGTAAATTAGCATATCAATAATATTAGAAATTTATACCCAAATGTAGAAATTTAAATCAGAAACTGTATATTATTGTTGGTATTTAATATATTAATTATTAAGCTCTAACGGAAAAGATTTAGTGCAATAAAGAGAGCCAGACATAATGTGTAGTTGTTATTGCATGCAATAACATAGGTAATAAATGAATGATAACACAGAATGACTAGTATGTAAATTACATTATGTAATAATTTTAAACAGTAAAGAATTATGGGAACAACAACATGCATGAACGAAAATTCATGTTTGGTTACTTTATAGTTTTTACTGTTTTTTTGGAAAGGTAGGAGCAGCTGAATTTTTTTTTAACTTTTAGCTGAGACTTCATGCTGTAATTTAACATCTTATATGGCACATTTTCCAACTTTTTTTAATGCAAATCTCATCTATGACAATTGTCATTTACGAAAATATACAACAAAGGCAAATGATAAGTTTACTGTGATTGTACCAAAAGATTGAATATATGTACAGTAAATTTGCATGCTATTTTAAACAACCGAATATATATGAACTTCAAGCGTGTCTGTCCAAACAAATAATAAATATATCAGCCTAATATAACGGAATCATTATATTCAGATATCTGACAACAAAATACCAAAAAATTATCCAAATCGGCGAACATGAAAAAAATGAATCTCGGACACACTTCAACCAATGTGCGGCGTCATCGGTCCATATTTTTTTGAGAACGAAGTTGGCCAGGCCATCATCAGCAACTGCGAGCGCTATAAGTTGATGATTACCATCTTCTTCTGGCCTGATTTGGTTGATATGGACGCCAATGTCGTGTGGTTTCAACAGGACAGAGCTACATTCCACACAGATCATGCCACATTGGACATTCTGCACGAGCGATGTAAAGGCATGGTCATCTTATGCGGAGATGATGTGAACTGGCCACCGATATCATGAGATTGACTTTTTGTTGTGGGGTTGTTTTAAGTCGCAGTTCTATGTAAATAATCCACAAACCACTGTGTCCGCCAAAGCCAACATAGCTCATTTCATCGCTCAAATTCAGCCTGCTTTATGTGCCAGAGTCATGAAAAATTGAAAAATTTAGCAATACTTGGAATTTCTAAATGAAAGATAGAGAAATATTATATTTTTTTCGATCAATTTTAATGAAACTTGCTAAAAATATACCCTAAGGTCTAAAATATACAATAACAGTGCAAAAATGGAAATTAACCCTTAAAAGCACTTGGGGTTAAAATGACCCTCAATTTGACTGTGGTTTTCGTGATTTTAAAAGCTGAGGGTAATTTGGACCCCAAGTTCTATTAATGGTTAATTTCTATTTTTGCACTGTTATTGTATATTTAAGACTTCGGTATATTTTTCTCAAGTTCTATTAAAAAAGGCCCAAAAATATATAACATTTCGGAATTTTTACATAAGAAATGCCAAATATTGAAAAATTTTACCTTTGACCTTCACGGTTAACTTTCATATTATATCTAAAATGAATTGAGCTATAAGATTATGTATAAGTTTTATTTAAAATTCGTAACAGTAATTGCTCTCATTCGAGAAAATATGGCCAAAAAATTTTTTTTCCCGCAAATCACAAAATTTAAATCGTAGGTACGGAAAAACTGAAGGAGAAATTGACATAAGTTTTTCATATTTTTATTCTCTATTATAATCTCAATAAATCCCAATGTGATGATCAAAAAATTCTGAAATTTTTTTAACAAAATTTTTAAAAATTAGAAAATGGAGATTTGAAACTGCCGTTAAAAAAAAATAATTTTTTTTGGCCATCCCTGGGAATAGGTTAAAGGTATCCTACAAAGACAGAAAATCATACAAATGTAAATTTGGATGTATTTTAAGTAAAAATTAGATTTTATTTTAATATTTCTTAAAACATGTTAATTTTGTTTCTACATTTCATGTTCAAGTGGCCTGATACACGTTAGCGGTCTGGGGAATTTTTAATAACTTTAACATTTTTAAACCAATTTTTGTCTTTTATATCTCATTAGAACGACAATTACGTACACATTTCGATTCTTTTGCATTCGATTGCAAACATAATTATTAAGTAGCATTTTTACAAAAACTGAAAAATTTGCATTTTTTCCGAATTTTAACGATAATACAGTTTGTGGGTCAATTTGACCCAAAGGAGATATAGGTTTAATCTGAAGAATATTTTTTTGACTGTAATTTTCATTAATATAAATAAATCTACATATTTATGTAACATAATGCAGAAAGTTAAGGAGTTGTAGAAATTTATTTCATATGAATAGTAAAATTTCGCATATATCTGACCTTTGACCTCGATGCGCGTCCCGAAACCGTTGTCCGATTTGGCTCAAATTTTCAACACTTAACTTTTAGACCTAGTGTCACAATATTCCACCCAGCACTCTTCAAAATTCGAACACAAATTTTTTTCCATACCAGTTGTATGTCACTCTAATAGATATACATGTGGCGTATGATTATTATTTGTTAGTTTCCTTTATTTAAAAAATAATCATACGTTATGTACACAGAGAAAACAGGGAAACCTTAGTACCGAATTTTACAGTTGTGGCTAGAAAATTTTAGCAGGGGCAATCTTTATCAATTGCCTTTAAGTTGATAGAGTCGCGAAATTGTGTGTGTGCAACCGTATCATTCGATTGACAACAAATTCGTTAGCTAATACGAATATGTTTTCTCTGTGTAATTATTACAAAATTGTCTTATTATAAATCATGCTCAACTTGTAAAGTATTAGATCGACCTGTAAGAAATTTGGAATATCAAATGACTGGGAATAAAGCTTTTATGTTAAATGTTTTCAGAACATTTTTTTTTAAATATATTTTCCAAAATAACCCCCATAAAACAAAATTTCCAAACAAAATTTGTTTTATAAACCTTTGATAAACTTAAAAACTTTTAATGATTATGGGTGCCTGTGTCTGGAAAATCTAACATCATAGCTCCATAATTATTCTTAAATGATGATTATTTAGCAAATATTCCCTCACGCTCTGTTTCATCTCTAACCAACTAATTAAACAATTACTAAAAATCACTTAAATATTTACAATAGATTTCTATTTACTCCACAAGACATCAAAAACATAAATTTAAATCAATTATTTAAGTTTTATTTGGTTTTGCAATTTTATTAATGATGTTTTACACAAAACTCAATATGTTTAGATTTTATAATAACTAACACAAAAACATATTCATACACTTACACGCAAACACACACACACACATACATACTCCTAACAACAATACAAGTTGAAAAGTTTTGAAAAACATTTTATTTTGAAATGTTGATGTACGTTCCACACCACTAGAGCATAAACAACGAGATACACAGTACATAAATATCTATGGACCAACAAACATGCACATTGTTCATTTCAAAAAAAAAAAAAAAAATATTTTTTAAATAAGTAAAACCAAAAAAAATCACAAGAAACTTATTTACTAAAAGAAAACAATAGAGTTTTGTTTTTTTGTTTATTTTTTGGTTTTAGTCGATCTCCTTAATTTTACAAAATAGACTTTATAAAATTGTGTTGTATCATTAATCTTCTGAAATGGACTATAAAAACAAAAACTCCTGAATGTTGTAGCAAACAAAAAATGTTAAAGACTTTTTCAATCATGCTCTCACTCTCTCTACCCTGTATAGTTTAGTTTACTTTACTTAAACGCACTCACTTACTTGCTTTCTTACTTTCCAACTTAAAATACTGGTCAGGTCGGAATGTCCTTCGGGTGGACATCCATACAAATCTACCAAGTATGTGGTCAAATGCATAGTAAATGTTTGTTAAATTCTTAGAAAATAGTGTTTTTGAATACAATTTTTGAGGAGTTGAGCAAAAAGTGGAAATTAAGAGTGGTAATCAAATTGAAGAAGTGCTCTACTGTAGAGTAAATAATGGTGGGAATGTAGAAACATATGTTACAAATTGAATAAATCAGAATCAGTGGTCGGCAGAAAGACTATATTTCACATTAGTAAATATATTTAGTGGATTCACAAAGTATGCTATTATGTCATATTGCCATAATGTTGTAATATTTCAAGACTCGTCGGCTCGGCTTTTAGGTGTTCGTCGCAGGGCTCTGCTGGTTGGTTACGACAGCACAATAAACATAGCATACAGAGTAGTATTATTTTGGGAAATTTTTTTGAAATTCAAGGTGGCGCAAAAGTAATCCTCCTATCAGAAAATGCTATAAATATTGCGATTGGCCCCTAATGTCAGTTCTGTTTTGACATTTGTGTAGTAAACACATGCGAAATACCCGTTAATAAACAATGTTACGCTACACTGCTCCAGAACGCGGAATATTGCTGACTATTTATTTGACCAATAATCGGCAAAATTTATAGCATTTTCTGATAGGAGGATTACTTTTGCGCCACCTTGCATTATTGAAATATTAGAACATTATGACAATATGACATGATAGGATAGGATACCTTGTAAAATCACTAATTGTAAAGTTGCCTAAAACGTATTTTTCAATTGGATTTGATGCGCAATACATATTTTGTTGCTTATTTGATCATTTTACCGGGTTATGTTCACATTTGCGATGTGTACATGTGAATAGTAGATCGAGATAGGCCCCTGTGGGCTATGAGTGCCGGCCACTTATTTACCTGTATTATGTATTTTGAATTTAATTTAATTTTTTTTTAATTCATAATATATATTTAATACTGTACTTACATTATAGAACTGCTTAATCTGAAATTAGAGAAAAACAAAATATATTAATTTAAAGATATCATTTCGAAGGAGTATCACACATTTTTCTTAATATGTATAATAAATGTTTATTAGTAGAAATACATATGAGAAATGAGATAGTACTTCGAACATAGGTATTTGAGACATACGGCGTTGAATGGTCTACTAAATCATATTAGAAAATAACAAATTTTGGAGAATTTGACTGCAAATAATTTTCCAAATCCTAAACTGTTGGCATGAAATATTTTTATTTTATTTTCCAAAATTATTAAAAATTTCAGGTGATGTAAGACGTAATTTGCAATAACAAGTAAGAGAGCTATATTCGGCTGTGCCGAAGGGTATATAAGCCTTCACCAAATTGTACTTTAAAATAATATTAAAAAAAAAAAAATTTTTTTTGAAATTTTTTTTTCAAAATTGTTTTTTAAAAGTTTTTTCCAATTTTTAAAATTTATTTTTTTTTTTTAATTTATTAGTGAAAAAAATTTATGGCAAAAGAATGTTTTTTGTGAAAAAAAATTCGGGTTAAAAAATATTTTCCCGATTTTGACCCATTGTAGGTCCAACTTTGTATAGCTTTATATACATCGTTGCAATGAACTTTGACATATCTATCATTAGATATCCATATTGTCTATATTCATGACTTAATAATCGAGATAGAGATAAAAAAAATAGGCCAAAAATAGAGGTTGTCTCGGATTTTTGCTCATATCTCCGTTATTTATGGACGGATTTTGCTGATTTTAAATAGCAAACTTCTCGAAAGCATGTCTGACAGAATTATTGAGGATTTGGATCCCGAAGATATCTGGGGTCTTCAGAAAATTGATTTCAACAGACAGACGGACAGACAGACGGACATGGCTAAATCGACACCGCTATCTATAAGGATTCAGAATATATATACTTTATAGGGTCGGAAAATTATATTGTAGAAATTACAAACGGAATGACAAATTTATATATACCCTTCTCACGAAGGTGAAGGGTATAAAAATGTAGTAAATAGTAATGATCATAACTTTAAGAGGTGGAAGACTAGTATCTCCTTCTGTGTCACTTGGGTTAGTGCTGATGTTTATAACTTGCAAAAATATTGTCCTAACACCCGCCTGCTCAATCTGCTAATCTGCTCAGGATCACTTTCTGAGTCCGTCTCTCCGTCCATGTAAACCTTGTAATCAAACTACGAATTTGGTTAGAATCGGTCCATTATTTCTCCTAGCCCCCATACAACTGTCCTATCTTAAAATAGTTAAGCTCTTTATTATAAACATATTCATACCAAATTCTGCACAAATAAGTTTTATATAAGCTGAACTCCTACTACCACATTTAGTACCGATCGGTCCACAATGTTCTATAGCTCCCATATAAGCACCATTCTAAAAAATTTCATTAATGTGCATAAATCTCTAAAACATGTTAGTCTCTAAATAGAATTCAGTACAAATATGTTTCATATATACACATAGCATCCCACTAAATTTGGTGACGATCAGTCCATAATTATTCATAGCTACCATATAAGGCCCACTTCCGAAAATCACTGTATTGATCTTAAAAATGTTGGTATTCAAATAAGATTCAATACAAATAGGTTTTATATTAAAAGAAAACTGTTTATAATCATATACTCGATTTAGGGTATCATATGGTCGGGCTTGCCCGACTATACTTTCTTAATTGTTTTAATAAAGGTTCATCATTACATAAAAATAACACAACGTGTGTGTGTGAGATATCATCGAAATTTTTAATTAGTTTGAAAGGCCTATTGATGCAATTATGTATGGAATATAATATCAAGCAAACATACGCCAAATGACGTTCATCCGACATGTCTAATTTTCCATGACTCTGGCGCATAAATCAGGCTGAATTTGACCAATGGCATGGGTTATGTAGACTTTGAGGGCCGCAGTGGTTTGTGCCTTATTCGCATAGAAATGCGACTTAAGAAAACCCTACAAGAAAAAGTATAACGGGGTTAAATCGCACGATCTCGGTGACTAGTTCACATCACCTCCACTCCTGTTTAAATCATATCACAGCCCAAACAAAGTTGGTAGTTATCTACTTATAGCGCTCGCCATTGATGGTGATGGCCGGGCCAACGTCGCTCTCAAAGAAATATAGACAAACAGTGACTTTTTCGGGATGCATTGGATGCTCTCGCACCTCATGTGGATTGATATCGTCCCCACAAATGTTGCTTCAACAATAATGACCGTTATCTTTAAAAATATTGAAAACAATATTTGGTTAACCCCCATAGTCGTAAAAAACTTTTAAATTTGATTTTAAAACGTTGTTTAAATTTAAAAATTGCTATGACTATGATCCAACCAATAACTACATGACGTATGAGTATTTTTTAAACAATGGAAATAAAATAATAATCATACGCTACAATACACAGTGGGACAGACTCAAATTATTTTGGAAATAAATCTGCCATTTCGAACTGGCTTAACCGATTGGAATGAAATTTAACACACACATACAAGAGGAGTATTGGAGTATAGGCATTGAAGGCGCACACCAAAGGCATCTCGAGAGCGGCTCTGTGGGGTACAAATTAAAGAATTTAAAATTTTTTTGCAGAAAAAACTCAAGAATTTAATGTTGAACCTTTGAAAGATATGTGATTTATTCATAAAGTTTTAAAGGACATATATTTATCTTTCAAATAAAATCAAACTCAATGTTGTCTGCTGTATGGATTAAAAGTAATGTGCAATTATGTATTAAAACGTTTGTAAAATTTTAAAAATTCTATGACTTGATAAACACTAACAATACATAATAACTGTGGTAAATTTCGTAAAAATCGCAAATAAGTAAACCGAAAAGTACTGTTTTGTCCGCTTTGTGATGGATTTTCATAATATTTTTGTTAGTTAATTGTTGACTAATGCCAAAAGACATACTCATCATACAAATTGAATATACATAAGTGGAATTTTCATACAGATTTAGTAGTAGTTTTGAGTTCAGATAAATTGTGGAACTATAAGTGGCATCAATATATCGGATAAGTTTCAAAAAACATTCGAATTGAGTAACAGCAAAATCGGTTGATGAAAGAGTTATTGAATTTAAATAAAGTAATGTCGCAACAAGCTCTTATATCATATAAATTGTATAATGCAATACATAGTTTGATTTAAGTTAATGTTTATTTACTACTTTTTACAACATTTGAATAAAAGTTGTTTAAAAAATTATTATTTTTTATTATTTAATTTTCTCCTTTTTAGAGCTCCTTGAATATTTCGAATTTTAAATTCGAATTTTCGAACATATTTAAAAAATAAAAAAAGCTTATACATTATGATACTGTATTGAAAATACTTTAAAATTCATGAAGATTTTGAATTTTTTTTTTTTCAAAATTTTTAGTTCGAAATTGGAAAATGTAAAAATTGTGCTCAAATAAAACCAAAAGTATTTTTTAAAAATCCACATGATTTAAAATTATTTAAACAGCCTTAAAAAAATTTCGAACTTAAATTCGAATTTTCGAACTTAAATTCGAATTTTCGAACTTTAATGAGAATTTTCGAACATAATATTGTATTGTTATCAGGTTTATGAACGATCTAGAGATTAACAGTTTTCAAAAATAACTTCGAATTTTCGAATTTGCTTTAAAATTTTCGAACATAATATTGCATTGTCATCAGGTGTATGTATGATTACAAAATTTCAGTATATTCGGGCTACGGGAACTGATTCAGAATTCAGTTACAAATTTTTACCTAAACTAAAGTTATATAAAAGCTTTTAATTTTAAAAAATATGCTTTTTGAAGCTTCCATTTCTTTCAGAAATATGAACTTTCTAAAATACCCAATCTACCTAGAGATTCCTTTCAATACGCATGTAGGGTGCCTGTTGTTTTCATCAATAACAACTAAAAAATCCATGCAGAAAAAAAAATGATGCATCATCAAATATGCGTTTAACGTACACTGCACTCATGTGTGAATAAACATGATTCAACATGGAAACTTTTTCTGTTTTCCTTGTGCTTTTTTTTGTTCCTCTTTTTTTGGGTGAATTGCATGAGTATTTGTTCAATAGTATTTGTTTGTAATCAAAAACATTCTTCATTTTTTTTCAAATTTCCTGTGGACTTTACTCTAGTTTTCTCTCGCTTTCACTCATGCCAAGTGTTTCATAAAAATATAAAATCTATAGATTTTCCGTTTAGTAGTTATTTTTGTTTTCATTCACTTTTTTTTTCTATTCAGAAAAACCACTATTGAGAACGTTTTCTATCAATCTCGTCAAAACTTGAAAAGGATTATATATGTACGTATGAGTAAATATAAATGGACAAACTAAAACCAAACAAAAAAAACTGAATTTAAACGAAAACAAATAGAAATCGTTACAAACTCATAAATCGTTTGGTTTGTTATTCAAAAGCACATTAAATTCCACTCAAAATGACCCTTAACGGCATTTTTATTACCACAAATACATACAAATTTTCTATTCGTAGAGATAGACTTCCATTTGTAGTATTTTCTCTTTTTTTTTATCGTATATATTTTTTCGATTTCTATGAGCCGGGTTGGTTTTGTGGTGTGGCAATGATGTCGATTTTGATGATGATGATGATGACTGTGGTGGTGGTATCAATAAAACATGCCTCACATTTAAATCCATACATCATGTTGCAGCCAAAGTAATGACGAACATTCTCTGTATGTCTAGTTTTCTACTCTGTATTCAAAACCATAGAAAGTTTTAAAAATATCTGAGATTGTTTCAAATTTAGTTGCCACACAGGGAGAAATAAAGCTCATGATTTTTGTTTATAAGAAACTAAACTAAATTATACTGCTTTTAAATATATTATTTGCATTATATAGGTAATATTTTTGTATGTCACTTAAATAAAATATCATTGGTACGAAACGAAAATTGTTCAACTTTCCGAAGCCACCAAATAACTTACATACATGATTAATACATTGATATATTCGCTATAATCCAACTTATATTGCTAAAATCGGGAAATCGACCCAAAAACCGAAATTACTTCGAATTTTTCACCCATATTTTTTTCATCCAACATTTTTTTTCATCCAAAATTTTTTTCAACAAAATTATATTTTCACCAAATTTTTTTCCCTAAAATAATTTTTTTCCCAACAATAATTTTTTTACTGAAAATTTTTTCACCAAAATTTTTTTTTAAAAATTTTTTTTTCAAAATTTTTTTTCACAAGAACTGTCGATATTTTTCTTACAGTATACTTTAGTGAAGAGTACTTAAGGTGCGGCACAGCCAAATATAGCAGTCTTACATGTTTATTCTAAAATATTACTCACAACAATATTTTTAACAGGATATATCGAAATGAATGTCCTTAATTTTTGAATTTTTTTTCATAAAAATATGTTTATACTGTTGGGAAGAAAAACATGTAAAAAATTGGAAATTATTGGCAAATACTTACTCAAAAAAGCGTAACCACACTAATTCGTTTGACGTTATTTACTCTTACAAGTGTTTTGTAAGATCAAATACGATCAAATAGCATCAAATAAAATAAAATGAATTATTTGTTTTCAATCATCCAAAAAAATATAAGTTCATGAAATAAATAAAATCATTCAAATAAATTTTATTTAGTGGTCATATCTTTTTCGTCAAATATTTGCCATGTGTGACCGTACCTTTATGACGTCCAAACTACATAGCATAATTACTAATAAATGTTTACTAAGGAGGGAGTAAAATTTTTTATATTACAATATTTTGATCTAGTTTGCGTAGGAACGGGACGGAATACAGTGTTGAATAGGGGAAAGGGACAGGAAAATCGGCTAGGTTGACATGACAGAGACAATAGATTGGTTAATGGGTTGGGTATAAAACGAATTGAGATAGGACGGAACTGGAACACGAGTATAAAAAACGAACATGTTGGACAGTGATCATTCAGTTGTGCAGATCAGTCACCGAGTGAGAGTTACTCAGAGTGACAAGTGTAAATATTCTTGATCGCATTAAAGTATTTTGAATTATTTTTTATTAATTTAAGTAACATGTAAATACATTATTTTAATGATTTTTTTATGAATGATAAGCAGCCCAACCAAGGTGAAATAATTAAGCCTGAAAAAGAAGTAGAGTTCTACAATTATAGAGAAGGAAAGGTAGTTTCCTACATTTGTATAATTAATTACTACTTATGTTTATTACTATTTATAAAATATATCGAAAATATCAATCAATCAGAAAAACCAGACAAATATTAGAGCCTTATTTTCTAAAGACAAATCAAAATTTTAAAATTTGTCTTTTTAGTTTAAACGTTGTTTTAATTTGTTTTCAATTACAAAAACATCTGATAATGACTCATATACCTTATTGTAATGGCTATTATCATCACTTTAAAAATCATCATTATGTTCAACATAACAAAAGTTATAGCTAAATTTATATTGTATTCCAATAATTAATATTAATCATACGCACCAGAATTCTTAAAAGGTATATGGGGCATTTCATGTCAAGTGAACCAACTTTTGAAATCGATGTCTTCCGATTGGGATGAAATTTGCACCATGGTAAGTTATATTGGATATACACAATCCCACTAAGAGACCAAAAAATACTTAAAGGAATAGACTTAAGCTTTCATTTGAGCAAAAAAAAATTTTAAAATAAGGGCCCACTTAGGAAAAAAATTTTGATTTTGCAAAAAAAATCAAAAATTGTATGACTTGGGTTACAAAATTTTTATTTTGATAGATATCGCACTCGCATCCCACTAAGGGACAAAAAACCTCTTAAAGCAATGGACCTAAGCTTTCTTTTGAGCAAAAAAAAAATTAAAAAAAGGGCCCATTTTGCAAAAAAAGTCAAAAATTTTATGTTTTGAGTTACAAATAGATATCTCTCTCGCATCCCACTAAGCGAACAAATAGGTCTTCAAAAAAAAATATCTAAGCTTTCTTTTGAGAACAAAAAGGGCCCATTTTGAAAAAAAAAGTCAAAAAAGTTTTTGATTTTGGAGAACAAATTATAAAAATTTCTTATTTTTTAGTTTTAATTTTTTTCCAAAGGATTGAAGAAATAGCTATCTATACTATTTGGGACACATTTTGCTAAGAAAAATAGGTAATAAGTTACATGGATGAGAAAAAACACCTGCTTGGCCAAAATGTCAAATTTTTACCCCCTCTAATTCAGAAAGTTCTCAACCGATCTTGTTGAAAAAAGACATCGATTTCAAAAGTTGGTTCACTTGACATGAATGCCCCATATATAAACAGTACTTCTAAACTTCTGGTCCAATCTACACAACATTTGGGAAATCAGTACAGCTAGAGCTAAGCTTTCAAAATATTTATTATACAGTAGACAAATTTAAGCACAGTGTGTTTTAATCAGTGACAAAGTATTTAAACATTTTTCCTTTTGCAGAAATGAAGGTATTTGTATGATTTTTACTTACTTCTTGAAATACTATTCAGAATCAAATAAGTCTGCTAGTCAATAGTGGTTTATCTATGAATAAACTAAAGTTATAAACAAGGCAAGGATATAAAATGCATCTATGTATGTAAATTATACAATATTTATATAAAAAAAACCAGTCAGTTATTTATTTTCATGTTACAAAATTACTTAATTTAAATTTCTGTTTGTATAAACAAATAAATTTTTAAATTTCCAAAAATAAAACTTTGTCTGTTCGGATGAAAACAGCTTTAATACATTGAAAATGTACGCTCTACGTCAACAGAAGTTAAAGGTGCATATTTAAATGAAGCCAGTTCAATTGGAGAATATTCACTTTCAATTTGATTTTCTTCATTAAAATTGCTATCTAATTGTCAAAAAAAATTTTTATTATATGAAATCCAGTATTTTTCTGTAATATATTCTTTAGTTTTGTTTTAATTTGGTAAGAAATTTCTCCGTTTACTTTATTAATTTTATTGGCAGCATCATCAATTAATTTTACTTGTGCATTCAGCGAATTGAATCCCTGTAGCTTAGTAATATTTTCATAAATAAAGATGTAATATGAGCACAGAAATGCTAATTGGCTTTAATATTATGTGTCACAAAGTCGAAAAGTCGATATAAAAAATTTTTCGAAAAGTCGACAAATTCAAAAAGCTAAAAAATCGATTCATAAATTGAAAAGATGACTTTTTCTTTCAACAATATAATTCTAGTGTCAATATATTTACTATTTTTACAACACTAAATAGAGTTGCCAAATATATGTATGTACAGTGTACACTGATATAAAAATATGTCCAAAAGAAAATTAAAAATGCAATAAAATGCAAAAATATGTTAAATATATGCATTTATAAGAAAAATATGCAAAATATGCATTTATAACAAAATATGCAAAAATATGCAACAACAAATCGATGCCATTTTGTTGCAAATTCTTCGATTCGGAAAGATAAATTGTCAAAAGTAATTTTGAGTTACAGACTACAAACATGCATTTGCATAGAAATCCTTGCCCTGGTTATAAACAATTTTTATTTCAATTTACACTAGCCGAAATTACATTAAAACTTGTAAGGTTTTTTGTTTGTTCACATTTTTTGATCACCTAGTCTAACTATCACTTTAAAATATACCCATCGCCTCAGAACGACGCAAAGTAGCGCAATTTGTGTTCTTTCATTCCAAAAATCATAACTTTAAAAGGCATATGATAGATAATTGTACAACTTATGAAATGAGTGTTTGAAAAGGGTTCTACGCCTTTTAGGTGCATACTCATGAGTTAGCAAAGTTGAAATTTGTGAAAAAATCAATTTTATGGGAAGTAAAATAAAATATTTGATTTTTTAGTTTCTTTTTATGATAAACAAATTGTTTCAGAAGAGATTTAATTTTTTTTTTTTTAATTTTTTGTAAAATATTCCAGAAAAGATTAAAAAAAAAATTTTTTATTTAATTTTTAATTTTATTATAATATATTGCTCATAATCCGGTAATATGTCATAAATTGCCCAAAAATACATGCAACACATTTTTGGTACCATGTCTTTTTTCAAACATTTTACCTCTAGCAAAAAATGGGGCAAGGACGGGTAGCTGGACATTTTTGTATTAGGTAAAAGAATAATCAAAGAACTTATTTTGAAAATATGGCAAATATAGAAATTGACAGTTTTTTTTTTTTATTTTTCATCAAAGTTGAGAAATATTGAAAAAATGGATAGTTGGTAAATATCGATTTACATGGACAAAAACAAAGCTACTGTTTGCTGTGTATTTTTCCTTTTCTTAATAAATAGATCTATCAATAGAGTCAAAAATAATGACGATCCGTTACCTAGTTTTCGAGATATTGTATCTGAAAGCGGATCAAATTACCTAAAAATGAACCAAAAATCTGATTGTAAAAAGAGTAGCATATTTGAAATTGTTTATTCAATCTTTTTTAGGGGTAGATGAAATTTTTGATTTTTGTAACCTCACTTGTTCTACGGGCGCCACTGTGCGACGCTCAGAGTCGACATAACGATGTCCGTCCATTTGGGTGGATAGATGTCCATGTAAACATTGTGCGCAATTAAATTTGGCTCATAAATTTGTTTCGGCCAACGACAAGCCTATTGAAACATATTATTTAAACTACATACAAACGTCCTCCCGAAATAGGATTTTTAGGAAAAATATCTGACTTATATAAATATCCTCCCTAATTCATCCATAAAAAAGTTTGATATAAAAATAAATCACATTTAAACATTTCTGTGGATGAATTCATAATTGACCATAGCTCACGTATAAGGCCCACTTCCGAAAATCACTTTTAGAAGCATAAATCAATTAAAAATTGTTTGTATCCACATAAAATTCAACAGAAATAAGTTTGATATAAAAATAGTTCACACGACTTAACTTCATGGCATTGGTTCATAATTGATGAAATCATCCATACAAGTCCCACTTCCGAAAATCACTTTAACGAGAATAAATCTCATAAAATATTGGAATCCAAATAAAATCTATCAAAAATAAGTTTCATACAGAAAGTAATCACGCGGCCAAATTTCATGACGATCGGCCCATAACTAAGCATAGCATCCATATAATCCACAATTCCGAAAATCACTCATGAAAATAAATATTGAAATTATAAAAGAGAAAATTATTTGTTCATGTATGCAGGGTATAATATTAAAGTCATAGAGAATCGACATAGAGCGGAAACTCTCCTGTCAAAGACCTAACTCAGTTGTCAAGAAGTGGTGAGAATGTATTAGTAGAAAAAACTATATGATAACAAAAACAACACTCGTATGTGTGATTTTTTTGAGTATTTTTTTTTTTTTTTTTGTTTGAGTTTTTTTCCAGTTTCCGCTCTATGTTTCTCTATGATTAAAGTTTTGTTTAGACGAATTTAAACATTTTGAGCTAGTTCTAGTAATGTATGACTACAAAGAACCTGTGAACCAAATTGTAACAAAAATTAAATGGCTAAGATACGATCGATGCCTTGTTGAAAATTTGTAATTCCATTTTGGAAAATATTTTCTTAGTGTATTTGAATTTCGTAAATTTTAGTTTTTATTTGTTTCCTTTATTCATCTATGAATTTTGTTTACTTTCATTTTAATTTTTTTTTTTTTTTCATTTAATTTTTTTTAGAGGTGCCTGCCCGTGCTCTGTTAACAAAACATGTGTGGATCCTAATCAATCATGCAATTGTGATGTTAAGGAAAGCAAATGGTATTCGGATGAAGGATATTATTCTCAACCACACAGTTTGGGTATAACAAATATGTATTTTCTGCAACAGAAGGATTTGGATGAGGAGGCTCAGGGTAGAATCACTTTGGGTCCATTGGAATGTGTAGAGACCAGTAAGTTCATAAACTCCCACAACTCTTAAACAAATTAATAATTTTTTCTTTTTCTCTTTTTGTTCACTTTTATTACATATTTTCATGCTCAGATACACAACGTTATGTAGTGACCTTTACAACCTCTCAATCGTATATTGAAGTGCCTGGCTGGCGCAAGGGTGATATTGCCTTCTCTTTCCGCACAACGGGTGAAAAGGCCATTTTACTGTTTCAGCCACCCATACGGCCGTATTATCCCTCGTTTATGGTGGCCTTAACCGGTGACTATCAATTGACATTCAATTTTACATTGAGCACGGGTACCGCTCGAGAATTGGTAATTAACTCGCATCGCAAGTTAAATGGTGGTGAATGGCATAAAATATGGATTGACTACAATGAGTATCATGTACGCTTTATGATAAATACCGATTATCAAACGGTTGATCTTTTGCCAGAGGAAGAGTTTGGACCATTCGAGGGCAGCATGTATATTGGTGGTGCAACAGCGTAAGTACACACACTCACACTTTTATATGTATGTACAATGTTCATATTTAAATTGTTTGGTTGGTATGAATATGAGGAATATCCTTATGGATAAATATTTACAATGCATACATTATAATTACACTACATACTACACTATAAAATGCTGGGAAAGAATATATTTATGGGTTTTTGTTGTATATACATACATATGTTCAAAGGTTGATAAAAAATAAAAGACAACCAGTTCTGTGAAATTTATGTAGAAACCAAGGCATGCTCAATTTGTTAAAGGACACATTGGGCCATTAACATTCACACATGTTGTTTTCTTTTTTTGTTTTGTTTTACTCCTTTTGCTTTTTTTAAATTTGCCTTTTGGTCCTTAAGGGCTTTTAAATATTTTGTTTTAATAAATTGTTGCTTTATTTAAATTCAATTCATTGATTACACAAAATACATTTTATTACTACAAGGCCTGTGATTAAGGAATTACTATTATTATTTTTATATTTACAAAGGCAGCACAAAAGCAGTAAGACAAAATAATGTGTATTCATTATAAATTAATTAAATATTAAGGAAATTTTAAGGAATTAAGGATTACCATTAAGGATTCTCATACAAAATTTTATGGATTACAAATTGAAAGTTCTTAAAATTGTATTGTTTGTTTCGTAATGTTATTAGAATTTGTATTATTTACTTGGTAGAGTTTTAGTAACTATGGAATCTTTTTGTCCTAGTCTTAGGCCAAAGGACGAATAATAGTATAGTTTGATTCAGTATGGTTTAACAAGAAGCTGCCCACGTGACTCCATTAAACTGCACCATTTGTGTTTACTTCTAAGAATGACAAAACAAAAAGATTGTTGATAGAAGTGGTAGGTAAGGTAAAACAGTTATGAGACGTTTAACAGAAAATTAACAAAATGTTTCAGTTGGTTATGCTGGCACTTAAATTTTTCAATTCCAAAACCAGTCTGCTAGTGTAGACCAATGACAGAGAATAAGTTAAACATCATATGCTCAGTATGGCAACAGAAGTCATGGTATGGTAATGTGAAACAATTAGAAAATTATTATTAATTATTCAAAGTATTGAAAGTAAGAACTGCTCATCTTTTGAAGCCAAGAACTAATCAAGCCAATTTCGGATACTAAGTTGAAAAGTGAAGCGTATCCCAGAGAGAGCGTTCTGCATCGATCGAAACTAATAGTAAGTGGGTACGGCAAAACTTCCCAACCACTTCATTCTAAATACTTTTTATCAGGTATTGTGATGATGGAATATTACGGTTTCATGTCTGGGCGTTTTTCGCAAAATCCCGCATCAAATGAATTAGTTGCTTTGGGTACAGGTTCAGCTCCTCATAATATATAGGACTATTTCCTCATAATATATAGGACTATTTTGCTCCTACCAAATACAGAGAATTGTCTTAGCGCCATGGATATTTAGCTTTGGTGTCGATTCGGCAGGTTGTCCTGGCTTCATATCTCTTACGCTTCGGGTTATCGTAATGAATCAATTTTTCATCGCATTTCAATTATTTCTTTTTATAACGTTCATGCATCATTTCTGACATGCAAAATCGTATTTCAAGGCCAGTCGATTTCAATTCGTATGGTACCCAATTTCATTGCCTTTGGATAAATCCTGCTGCTTGCAAAGCTTTTGTTGAGTTATACAACAATCTTTATGGAGTAATACCTCCAATTCTTGGTCTTCAAACTTTTTTGGCGAACTTTGTCTTCCGTGTCAAAATCACCACTTCTGAAGCGCACAAACCATATCTCGCAAGTTGAAACCGATAATACGCTTTCAGCATAAGCTTTGGTAGGCAATCGGTGTGATCAGCGGCACATTTTTTAAAGAAGTTAAGCAAAACTTTCCGCATATGACACCTTGTTGGTACAAAATTCTACATTTTCGAAGGAAAAAAAAACTATACAACTGTAATGTGAGAATAAATGACAGATATGTACCCTTCAAAATGACATAATGTTGAGCGTATGAATTAAAAATGTGGGATGTACAGTAGGTGGTGTATCTTTTGAACGTGGTTTTTGTTCTTAATAATTTATATATAATTTTGAAAGGTAAATATCTGTTATTTATTCTAACATAGTTATTTAACATTATAGTGTAAACAACAAAGTTTTCTTTTGCTTCGAAAATGTCGAATTTTTTGCCAACAAAGCGTCATATGCGGGAAGTTTAGCATTACTTCTATAATTTGAAAAAATAACAAGTAAGACCCTTCACCAAATTATACTTTAAAATAAAATTAAAAAAAAAAAAATTTTATTTTGAAATTTTTTGTTTTTGAATTTGTTTCTTAAAAGTTTTTTCCAATTTTAAAAAAAAAAAAATTTTTAATTTAAAAATGAATTTTTTTTTAATTTATTAGTGAAAAAAATGTATGACAAACAAATTTTTTTTGTGAAAAAAAATTCGGATTAAATAAAAATTGTAAATTGACTCCGCCATCTAGAAGGATACATAATATATATACTTTATAGGGTCGAAAAATTATATTTTGGAAATGACATATGGAATAACAAACTTATATATACCCTTCACACGAAGTTGAAGGGTATAAAAATGCCGCTGAAGCACACCGATTGCTCACCAAACTTATGGTGAATGTGTTCCATCGGTTTCAACGTCGGAGAGGTGATTTGTGCGGTTCAGAAGTGGTGATTTTGACACGGAAGGCAAAGATCGTCCAGGCCATCTTAAACTGTTTGAAGACCAATAATTGGAGGCATTACTCCATAAAGATTGTTGTGAAACAGAAGCTTACAAAATCATTTTGAGCTACTCATGCATCAGGATTCATCCAAACGCAAAAGGGCCCTATCTATTACGAGCTGCTGAAATCTGACCAGACCATCACAGGGAACCAGTAGCGATCACAACAGACTCGTTTGAAGCGAACATTGGCCAAAAACTGCCAGAGTATGCCGCCAGACACGAAACCGTAATTTTCCATCATGACAGTGCTCGGCCACATGTTGCAATACCAGTTAAAAAGTATTTAGTGGTTCGGTAGTTCTCCCTCACCCGCTTTATAGTCCGACCGATGCAGAACGCTGTCTCTGGGATATGCTTCACTTTGAAACAGAGTATCTGATATTGGCTTCATTCGTTCTTGGCCTCAAAAGTTGAGCAGCTCTATTGGCTAGGAATTCATATTGTTACGTTTTAAACTTTTCAAACGTTGGTTTATTTCCTTTAAATAAACCAGATACTTTTGATTGCAAATAATAGTTTAAAATTTGTAGCAACTCTATATTTTTTTTAAATGTATAAACACAGTTCAAATAGTCACTCAGTGTCTTTATACACGTTTATAAATTCACAGAAATGCACACACACTTTATAATGTACAAACTCTGCCACTATTTATACATACGCCATCTTTCGTGAATCTTCTGCAATGATCTTAACGGACAAACTAGTACATTCGAATTCTAGAGCTTTCGATGTTATTGTTAGCAGCTTAAACATTCAGTGTTGCCATACTTTCAAATAATGATCAACTCAAAGCTTTTATACAATGTTGTATGATTCACAGCTATGTTAACAATACCCACAGATATGTTAACAGCAGTTGAGGAACATTATGCAACTTTAAACAGGCCGTTAAAACCGTTATATTTGAATTCAAGTACAATTTCGTAACAATATGTTGCCAGAATGATGGGAAATATTCTAATTCGCTACAAAGAATATCCTACTAAGTACTAAAAACCCAATATATTTAAAAATATTTAAATTTAAATCAAAATAAAAAAAATAAAATAATTTCAAATGACTTAATTATATGACCACCATAAAAATTAAGCTAATAATTCGCAATTGCGCTACTTTTTGTAATAAATATATTGAAGTGGTTACAATGTTAATAAATATAAATAATTTTTGTTAAGGTTTTTTTTTCGAATTGCTATGGTGAATTTCAATCAGAAATCAAGGAAGTTTCGGATTTGTTAGACACACAATTTAGTTGCGCACGTCTGTTTTCTATTTTCAAAAACATGAATGAAAAAACAAAAAAAAAAAAAAAATGCGCAGAAGACTTGCACAACCAATTGCCTAATGCGAAAGGGGTCTTAAAAAGGAACTCTGCCGGTTATCCTGCTGTGTAGATGCTCCTACATTCATTATTAAGAACAAAAGTAGCCCTCGACTAATACATATTCCTGTCATTTCTCAACCAGGAAGGATTTTATTTAAATCCAGATTATTTAATGAACTTTCGAAACTAAAAATTTTTTGCTACTTTAATATCAATTTAAACTGCCAACCTGCCCTCACTGGCAACCCTAAGTCATAACTTTTAAATTTCGGTTTTTTTATGTTGAACGGAAAAAAAAACACAAAAATCGTAAAACTATATGAAGTTGTTGAAATTCGTGCTAACACACATGAACATCCTGGATTTTGGTTAAAACATGCAGCACATCCTTAAATGCATTTTTGTTGTTATTGGAACCATGACATATAACAGTACATAAATACACATACACAAGCAAACACACACATAATGTCTCTTGCACCTGTCATTTATTTTAATCTCATAATAAATACTCGGTAACCACTTGAAAATTAATGTAAAACACTTGTATAATTAATGTTAACAATATGTTGTTGTTATTATTGTTGCTGATGTAGTTTTTGTTGTAGTTACAGTTAATTTAAATACCTACACACATATACAAATGTAAGAGTATCCATGAAAAAAGGTGATAAATTAAAAAAAGCACAAAATAAAAATGGGAAAAGTCAATAACAACTGACGTTTTACTTCTTGCATTTTTTCATTTCTCTTTTTTTCAAATATATATATTTTCCATCATCAAGTTTGTTTTTTAGTAAGTATGTGTGCATAAGTATGAGTGAGTGTAAATGTGTGTGTGAGAGTTCATACAAACATCTGCTGGCTTAAGTGTTCATTAGCGGTATACCCATCTTAAAATTGCAATGAACCGTAAATAAGAACGTCAATCATGGTGAATAATAAAAAAAAAGTATATACTTATACATACAAGTTGAATGAAAAATAAATAATGCTGATTCAGAGAAATTACTTATTTTCTTTCTTCTTTAATAAGGAAGGAGATTTTAAAATTAAATTTATTTAAACTCACACATATAATAACACAGCAAAAACTTGGTAATGACTAAATATCATACTTTTCAATGACTATTTCATACCATCTACATTACTAAGAAGTAGTTTGGTAATGGCCGAAATTTAATCTGATATATAGTACTTTTTTAGCAAATCCTTAATTAATTCATTACAAAATTCACTCAGCCTTTAATTGATTACATTTCAGTTAATTCAAATTATAAATATTTTTTCTTTATTAAATTTTTTTTATGATATTAATTTTTTAAAGAGAATTTGTAATAGATTACTTTTTTAAGTACCCATTTGTAAGCGATCGTGTAAGTACTTGCCTCCAATGACATCACCGTGTTAAAGTAATGAGATAAAATACCAATGTAAAGGGTTTTCCAACAAGATGTGTTATTTTGAATCACCCGGTATTTCGGTAGCTGTCACTTTTGAAGGTTTTATTCTTTGACATTTGACAAGTAGAAACTACGCTATTACTAAAAATGGAACGATACATGCTTCAACAACGCATTGAAATTATTAAAATTCACTACAAAAATGGTGAAAATCTTGCAGTCACAGTTCGCAAAACTAAAGCATTTTTGGATCGTCGTGAAGCACCTTGCCGGACCGCTATACAGAAATTGGTGGACAAATTCGAGCTGTTGGGACAAGTTAATGATGTGAAGAATAAAACCCGTGCACGTCGCTCAAGAACAACTGAGAATATTGCTGCTGTAGCCCAAAGTGTTGAGGAAAACCCAGGTTTGTCCATTCCTCGTCGTTCTTTGGAATTGAGCATTCCACAAACGTCATTACACCGTATTTTGCATAAAGACTTGGGTCATAAGGCTTATAAAGTAAAGATCAGTTAACACAAGAACTGTCTTTGCACTTTTACGGGAAACGTTTCCGGACCGCGTTATCTCTCGAAGAGGTGATCACAATTGGTGACTGAGATCTTGTGATTAAACACCTTGCGACTTCTTCCTACGTCAACAGCCCAGCGTCGATTCAAGACATCAAAGGCAGCCACTTTGCAATTTGGTTATGGAAAATTTCATAAAAAGGACATGGTCCTGTAAGCCTGGTGGTGGTGGCCATTTGGCTGATGTTGTTTTTCATTATTAACGGCATACCTTCCTCCTTATTATGAAATAAACATCCGATCATTTATCTCAAAAAATTCCTTTTTTCTTTGAATACCAAAATAACACCTCTTGTTGGAAACCCTGTATAAGTAGGGAAGAGTAAATATATTATGTTATGTAAGTTTTTGCTGGGAATTAAATCTCATTTGAATTAAAAAAAAACTTTTTTAATTAAAAAATAAATAAAAATGTGGAGTTATTTTAAACAGAGCTGAGAAAATAAAACTTATTATTATAATTTCACTGTAATAAGTACCTATTTTGGTTTGGGATGTCCTAAAACGAATCCATTTAAATTTTTAGCCAATAAGGTGACCGATTTTTAGATGTACAAGATGTTTGGGTGAGACGAGATTCGAACCCATGTAGCATTTGTTACTTAGTCTATGAGCTGCCTCAGTGAGTAATAGACCTGAAGACTTTATTACTTTTATAGATTTATTTTGGAATTGGAGAATGTTGTTGCATTCAAAATTAGATGTAAACTTTTTTCCTGGAAATGATATTTCGTTGAAAATAGTTGATAATTTAGCTCTCGTAAAAACGGACATTTTCACCCTTCGAAAACGTTGGTTTATTTCCTTTAAATAAACCGGATACTTTTGATTGCAAATAAAAGCAGTTTTAGTACTAAGTTTAAAATTGTAACAACTCTTTATTTATTCAAATGTACAACAACAATAGTCTAAATAGTCACTATGTGTTTTTAATACACACACACACGTTTATAATGTAGCAGGGAGTTGATGTTAACTCTAACAGAGCCTATGATAAACTCACTGACTACTGCCAATGCATGGGGTTTGTTTTAATTGAGAGGTGATCACCATTCTTAATTATAGTTTCCTTTAATTCTGTCAAGGACTATCATGAATATGTATGTCCCTCCGTTTATCGCGGTTTGCCTCAATCTAGAAGTGATGATCTTTTCAGTATCACCATCCATGTTTTATGACAATGTCCGAGAAAAGAGATATAACCGCATTTATAAAGAAAATTGTAGATTCCTTTAATGCAGTCAAGGATTATACTGAAGATGTATGTCCATCATTTATACCGGAAGACCACCTACTTCATGATCGTGTTAATGTTATTAGAAAAGCTGCCTATATATTGAACATAAATACCATCTACTGTTCTCTTCATGACACAGATTTCTGCAGTTCAATAATTGATTTATATTTAGCTATTCTTTTCAGTCTTCTTTCAGTGGTGATCATCTTAAAGTAGAGTTAGGTTGTTTTGTTTTTTGTCTAAATAGAGAAATACTGATCATACCACTTTCGCTATTCCTGGTATTCGCTGTTGTCGTGGAAGACCATTTCAACATCATAATATTGATCATAGAATTGCTGTCTCAATACTGTTCTCTTCATGGTGCAGTTTTTTGCAATTTAATAGATGAATTATAAGTATTCTT
This sequence comes from Calliphora vomitoria, assembly GCA_942486065.2. Lineage (NCBI taxonomy): Eukaryota > Metazoa > Arthropoda > Insecta > Diptera > Calliphoridae > Calliphora > Calliphora vomitoria. The sequence goes on from OW818031.2 coordinate 41,373,182, forward strand.
TTCAGACATAAGAGTATTATTGTCTTCATTTAGTGGAGATCATATGTAAATAGCTTTAGGTTGTTCTGTTTTTTAACCTTGGGGATTACATCCGTGTTGTGGGAACATATTTCAATGTTAAGCTTGTACAACGCTTGGTCAATCTCACCAAGCGCTCCTTATTACAACGCACAGTGGGGCTGAATAAAAATATTGGATTGGAAATAAATCTGGCATTTCTAAACGGCTGTTCCGATCGGGATAAAATTTGGCATGTACATAGCCAAGGAGCACTCGACTTTAAGTTATTAAAATGGCCCTTTCAAATACTCCAGGGGCGGCGCTATGATTGCTCAAATTAGGGTACCTTCAACATGTAACATTTTTAAACACGTGCCATTTTATTTGTTTCCCATTCGATTTCAAAGATTAACCAAAAATTAACTTCTCTAAACAAAAAAAATTAGTTCGGAATAAATGTGGATCATATTGTTCATAAAAAAGGTCACAGGGCATCCCGAAATTCCTAAAAATTGGAGCGAAAATCCCAAAAATGGTATTTTTTACAATTTTTCCCATAGGCTCTACATTTCCATTGGGGCTGGGAAAATACTCTGGGGATAAATAGGGAACACATTAAGGTTTCCAAATCTGCTTTCCGTTTTCCGATCCCAGCTTTGGGATTTTAGAACATGTGACCCAAACTTGAAATTTTAATAAAAAATAGGTCAAATTTCGAAGAGCGTAGGCTCGACACATTCGAAAAATAGGACATGTTTTTTATACCAAAATTTTTTTGGTAAAGATACCTTACAGAAAAATATAAAATTGTTATATGTCCTTAAAAAAGTTTTTTTTAAATAAATTTTTTTGGTAAAGATACCTTACAGAAAAATATAAAATTGTTATATGTCCTTAAAGAAGTTTTTTTTAAATAAAAATAGAGTTAAGTCACGTTTTCGTCCAAAAAACTGCAAAAAGTTACTATTTTTGGATTTTTTAAATAGTAAGTCGTTTATTTTTGGATCCATAATTGATATTGCCCTGAAATCATTTGTATGTTATTGGGAATTTAGTTGTCTAACTAACAAAAGAAATTCCAGTCCATTCGGTTCAAAAGTAAGCCCTATATATTAAAAAAAAAGCGGACCAAGGTATGGCAAAATTTTAAAAGTTCAATTTTGAAATGCCTATAACTTGGAAATTATAAGAGATAAATAGCACACGCAAGCATTTTGTTCAAGACCTAGCCTAGCGCTTTTAAAAAATATACAAATCGGAAAAAAAGTGGCACGTGTTTAAAAATTTTACATGTCGAAGGTACCGCCCCTGGAGCAATTTTAGGATCTATTTTAATAACTTTAACTCGAATGCTCCTTGGCTATGCACATGCCAAATTTTATCCTGATCGGACCAGCTGTTCAGAAATGCCAGATTTATTTCCAAAAATGTTTGATTCTGCCCCACTGTGCAACGCTAACATTCCTATAGGAGTAATCTTTTCTCTCACAAAAACCCAAGAGAACCCGCAACCTGTTTTCCGATGTAGTTAACTACCTGGACTAGATAGAAAACTTAATAAAAATCGTCATATGAATAGTATCATACAACCCCATGACTTGAGTCTTAAAAATATATCTAGGATCAATATTAAGTCGACTATCTCCATCGCACCATGGGACCATTTATTATTATTTCAGTATTTCATTTAACAATCAAACCAACAATAATATTTTACACTGGTAATGTTGAAAATTGCTTTCGTTAAAACCAAAAAAAAAAAATTGTTAAAGAAGTCCAACATCTTGGTTCATTACTTCTTTTCTACTAAAATAATGTCTCTAATATTCAATACCAAACTGCTTAGGATAATAATAAACCTTCCTGGTTAATTTCATTAATTTCAGTTTTATATTAAGAACTTGAGCATGTTTTACACAAACAGCATAAAGCGACATAGAATTTCATAACAAACCAGATTATCTGACTTTTGAGATATTAAGTAGATGAATTTGTCTAAGTGATAATTCAACTCTAGTGTTGTTGGAAATTTTAAACAGTTTAAATATAGTAGATATCCCGATTATTTTAAAATACTTTAATTATACCGATTAGTTGTTGTATTTCCATTTCACTCCAACAATATGCTTCATTATCATTACAATCGATTATAATTTATTATTCCCCAAAAACTTCCTGTTTAGCCAGACATTATTGCCATGAATTTAGTTTTGTTTTTTTTTTCTCAATTTTACATAACATCTAAAAATGGTTGCTGTTCGTACCCACATACAAGTCCATACAATTATTATCATTAATATTGAAAAGAAAAAACCCCCTGCAGCCATAAGCCTAGCTCCCTGCCTACAAGCCAATTATTGTAAATGGAACTGTATGTTATAGTGTTTTTGATGTTCAAACCATGTTTTGTAGGCAGTACAAGCAGCAATGAGTCTAGTAGTTGTCGTCCGGAGATCGTCATAGTGGTAGATGTAGTAGCAGTAAAAGCATGTAAAACATGGCCACAAAACAACAATGCCATACTAGTGTTTTTGCGGCATTTTAATGATTCCAACATGAATCAATGAATTCTTGAATTTGTATGCAACTACAGCAACAATAAAAATATTTTTAAGCAAACCAAAAAAGAACTACACACACACACATAAGTATAAAGAGCATAATTGTCACCGGGAGGTAATACGAGTTTGACTCTGCTGCAATGGATAAGGAAATGTGGTCTTTATAAGCTGCAATTTCTACAAGAACAACAACAATAATATGCATTGCAAAAGTCTATTGTTGTAAAACGACAACAACAAAAATAATTAGGAAGTGAAGAAAATATAGTCAAAGGACAGTGAGTAGCAAAAGTGATCGTATGTAAATTCAATTTTCCCTAAATTGAAAATTTCATTTTAACAAAATCTGAGGATATTACACCCAATTTATTCAATATGTAGAGATTTTAAATGCTTACACAGTTTTAGTTTTAATTTTATATTTTTGAGTAAACAAATTTTATTGTTTAAAACTATTTTTTTTTTTAATTATAGTGAAAAAATCACAAAAATTTTGGATGTCCATTTCGAGAATTTTAATATGATTTCAAACAAATTAAGAAAATACAGAATAAAAAGGTTTTCATTAAAAAATAACAAATATTAAATTGTTTTTAGATACTGGTTTAATTTTAAATGTGTGAATATGTAATTATTAGGACCAAAGGAAGGGATTAAAGTGTACCCAACTGTACCAATGGAAAGTAGACCAAGAAAGAGAGCTATATTCGGCTATGCTGGATCTTATGTACCCTTCACCAAAGTATAAAATAAACATAGAGGTAGTCGTGGTATTTTACTTGTAGCTCAAACATTTGTAGGCCGATTATCTTGATTTTAAATAGCAACCGAACCGGATCTGTAGAGGATATATTGATGTATGAATCATGTATGGATTTTTTCGTATCATAATTATACCCTACACCACCATAGTGGGGAGGGTATATTGGATTTGTGCAGATGTTTGTAACGCACAAAAATATTAGTCTAACACCCACCTTAAAGTCCGATGTCCCTCCGTCCGTCCATCCGTCTGGCTGGCTGGCTGGTTGTCCATGTAAACTTTGTGCGCAGAGTACAGGTCGCAATCTTGTAGATATTTCGATAAAATTTGGTACATATCATTTTTTCTGCCCAAGGACCAAGCCTATTGAAACTGGCTGAAATCGTTTCATTATTTCACCTAGCCCCCATTCAAATGTCCTCCCGAAATTGGACTTTATCGGTCATAAATGTTTAATTTATATAGGTATCTACACAAGTTTTTCTCCAAATAAGTTTTATATATACAAAATTCATGTCACCAAATTTTATTATGATCGGTCTATAATTAGTCATAGCTCCCATATAAGGCCTGCTTCCGATAATCACTTTAACGAGCATAAATCTCTTAAAAATGTTGGTATACACATAAAATGCAACATAAACAACTTTCGTACATATATTAATCACACCACTTAATTTCATGGTGATCGGTCCATAATTGGTCATAGCTCCCATATAAGGCCTGCTTCCGATACTCACTTTAACGAGCATAAATCTCTTAAAAATGTTGGTATACACATAAAATGCAACATAAATAACTTTTATACAGACATTAATCACACCACTTTATTTCATAGTGATCGGTCCATAATTGGTCATAGCTCCCATATAAGGCCCACTTTCGAAAATCGTTCAGGAATATAAATTATTGAAATTTTGAAAGAAAAATGTTTTTGCTCATTTACTTAGTGTAGGGTATTATATGGTCGGGCTTGACCGACCATACTTTCTTACTTGTTTTTTGTATAAAAACAGTTTTTTTGGGATGGATTTTGTATATATTTTATTAACTTATATTGTTAATGTTCATATAATGTTCATTTAGTACAGGATAATTTTATGAACAATTGATTTAAAATGATAAAACATAAAAATACAAAACGCGACGGACAAAATAAAAGCACCCCCTTGTAAAGTGTTTAAAAATTTGACTATGCTACTGCATATTTGCAATGTCAGTTAACGGGACGCACAACGGATGCATTTAAAAATTACAGAAGATAAGAATAAAGGAAGGCGTTTTTTTAAGTTCTATACAGTTTATTGTGAAAAAACTATGGATGACAAGAAATAACAGATCAGTTATTTCCAGACTGATTCCAAAATGTTTCCAGAATGGTCGTATTTCACTGGGACATTCTGGAGGACGTCCGCGTAAAGCCACACGATATGACGATTCCTTGATCAAAGGAGCAATACAAAAAGATCCTACAGCATCAACTTGTCAAGTAAGAACAAGTTTAAGATTATGCGTTAGCGAAAGAACAATCCGTAGAAGAGCAGTAGAAGCAAGATTATTCAGCCGACGACCAGCAAAAAAACCGTTTATATCAGCTAAGAACAAGAAAGCTAGACTGGAGTTTGCCAAAGCCCACACTAACTGGAGTGTCCAAAAATGGAAGACTGTAATGTTCTCTGAAGAACCAAATACAAACTTAAATGTTCCGCTGGAATAAGGCGTGTATGCAGATGAAAAGTAGAAAATCTGAATCCTAAGTATTGCAAAAGAACAATTAAACATGGAGGGGGACAATGTAATGGTCTGGGGTTGCTTTTCTGGTTAAGGAATTGGGCCAATTCATAAAGTTAATGGGATTATGGACCGGTTCATGTACCGTGATATATTGCAAGATGTAATGGTGCCTTCATAAGTGAAGAGATTCCACTTATAGGGAAGGTTTTAACAGGATAACGATCCTAAGCACACCTCCAAAGTTTGTAAGACTTGGCTTCAGAGCAATAAGATTAAAGTTCCTCATTGGCCTGCTCAATCTCCCGATCTCAATCCTATTGCGAACATGTGGGAGATTGTTAATATGAAAAAAATCGTGAAAATTGCCGAAATAAGCATCAGCAATTTTCACGATTTATTTAAAGCCGTTATTATAGCCTGGAATGGAATATCGCAAGACACCATGAAAAACTTAATATATTCTATGCCTAAGAGATAAGCTTGTGTCTTCCAAAACAAAGAATTTGCAACAAAATATAAATTAAAAAAAAATTTTAATTATATCCATGTTTTTTTAGTTTTGTCCGTTTTATTTTCTAGCTTTAAATATTTTTTGATTTAAAGTTACTTCTTATAGAAAGATTGACTTTAAAAGTATTTATTTATCAATAGTAAAAAATTTAAAACTTTGTTTTTATAAAAAAAAAAAAAATATAGTATGAAAAAAATTCACTGAGGGGGTGCTTTAGTTATGGCCGATATTGTATGTAATTTATTTGGGGGCTTGATTTCAACATACAAACGGACATGACCATATTGACTCCGCTATCTATAACGATCCAGAGTATATATACTTTATGGAGTCGCAAATGTAGAAATCACAAAAGGAATGACAAACCTTTCCTAGGCGCGGATCCAGTTCAACCATTTAAATTAAAATTTATTTTACATTTTTCTTTTTTTCCTTTTTATACTCTTCACCATGATTGCATGTAATTTCAACATTTTTAATTTGCGACCCCACAAAGTATATATATTCTGGATCGTTATAGATAGCGAAGTCGATATAGCAATGTCTGTCTGTCCGTCTGTATGTTGAAATAAAAATTCCGTAGCCCACAAATAACTTACATACATAATCTATACATCAATAAATCGGAAATTCTTCCGGCTCGATTGCAATTAAAAAGGAAAAAACCAGGACAACCTCGATGTTTGACCTATTTTTGATTTAGGTATATCTGGATTACTAAGTCATTAATACAGACAATATGGATATCCAATAATAAATACTTCAAAGACTTTGCAACAGCGTATATAAGGTCAAAGTAAGTCGAACCAACAATTGGTCAAAATCGGGAAAAATATTTTTTTCTGAAAAAAAAATTTTTTTGGTTATAAATATTTTTTTACAAATAAATTTTAAAAAAAGTAAAAAAAAAAATTTTAAATTAAAAAAAAAAAAGTTGAAAAAAACCATTTCTCCATACAATTTTTTGGCTAATAAATTTTATAAGCCATTTTGAAATTTCCTGTTTTCAGCCTCCGAATCCGCGCCAGTCCTAGCCACTCATGGTGAAGGGTATAAAAAGAAGGGACCGTAACTGGGTTACTTTTCTTTAGTTTTTCAATGACTTCTGATAAAACTAACACTTAATTTTCCCCAATTTAACTTATATACACAAACGAATACAGTATTCCCTGTCAGTATTCTTAAACATTTTACAATATACACAGATTTTTGGAATGGGGAATGGTAACACTGTCCTACAGACTCTCTCCCTCTATTTACTTATAGAGGGGTTTCTTGCTATATGTGGAACATATTTCGGATTTTTGTATTCAAATTATGAGTCAACAACTATAGTCAAAACAATTTTGTTGATCACTGTACAAATAATGCAATACCAATTTCGTTTGTCTAAATACAAAGTGTTTGTACAACTGCATGTTTTATTTTTTGTGTGTTTGAATGCATTTATGTGTTTTTGTGTCTATTTCTCTGTCCTGCTCTCTTTCTCCCTCCCCTCTTTACTGTTTTTGTGCATGTGTGAATTTCACACAGACAGTATAAAAGTGCTTAATTGCTTGTGATGGCATTGAATAAATTTTTAATTGTTTAACACTTTACATGTTTACAGCCCCTAATAGGATTTTCACAGTAACGGTCATGTATATATTTGTGTAAATTTTAAACTCTTCGCACAATAAAAAGCCATACGTACACCAACAACAACAGCAACAACAAAAATTTTGTATAAAAATAGAAAACAAAAAGCTTTTAAACGTATGTGTGTACTATTATATATATTAAGATAGCCCTTATTTGATGCACTTTTTCGTGATTTTTATAACTTGTTTCGGGTGTAGAGATCTCAATTAAGCGTCCATAAAGCATCTTCTGTGCTTGAATTGCCGTTAAGAAATTCAGTAAACCACTTTTAACCATTGTAATTGATGGTGCAGAGTTCTCATAGTATTTACAAGCTTAGCCTTTATTTGATTGATGGTTTTTTTTCACTTTTTTCTAATTTATCCTCGAGTCACGAGGTAGTCTGCTATCAATGGCTGTCAAGCACAAACTAAATGACGCAGCTTGTTCAACAGGAGACAGGAGACAACTGACAACTGGATACCTGTTGATAGTAGCAGTGTTGTACTTTCAGTTAAGAGCCGGGAAATTCAAAAAATCGCGACCGTATTAACCCTCTGAAACCAAACACGAAATTTCAAATAAAATGTGCAACCTCTAAACATTATCCGATTTTGCTCAAATTTTCAGCATATGGTTACTATACGACAAAGAACTATTTTAGACCTTGGGAGCTTCCTAAAAATGTAAAATAAGGGCCACCTTAACAGACAAACTATATAGCAACTCTTTTTGTAGGTAATTTTTTTTTTTTTTTTTGTTTTCTAGGATATTTACGGCTAAAATAGAATGTTTTTTTGTTCCTGTAACAAATTAAAACAAATTTTATTCCTAAAACACAATATAAACTACACACACACAAATACAACCACACAAATGCACACATACATTTACGTGCGTGTATATAAGCATTCGTATGTGTGCGGCTTAATTTCTATCACAACACATGCAACATTTATGTCAAACACTTTTTGTGTATGTCACCACGAAACAGTCTCACACGCACTTGTGATATGCATCCTCTCAAATACACTAGCAAATTTGCATACATACATGCAGTTCGTGTTGCATTCACAGTTTGAATTGCTTTATGTACTATTCACACAACTGCATTCTAACCGTTTCTCTCTCGCTCTCTATGACATACACACACATTAAAAGTGTTGTTTTGACGGAAATGTAACTGATGGTGAGTGTGACACCATTCAATGCGGAAATTTTCTAACTTGCCATGAGGTCTTTAAAGTATTAATTTATTTTTCGAAATTAATTTATTCAAAATGAAATAAATTGTTCAATTAAACAATTCATTAGATAAAAACAACTGGAACTAAAAATATTCGTATACAGATTGAATACTATTAGGTGGGAATATATTTTAAAAACAAAGGATTTACACATACTTTACTGGTATAAAGTTTCTTATACAAATTCTACGTGATATCTTACATAAATTATTCTCCTAATGACATTTTCGAACGTTTTTAACTTTTGCTCAAATAGAGCCTTAATCGATTAATCGGATTTCCGAATTATATTACATTCATTTTAATAAAGTCCTTAAAAAAATTTTATAGCTTACATTTTTCATGTAACATTTATTCGAATATCCGAGTAACATTTTCAAAAAATAATTTAATATTTTTAGTTAATATTTTTATTTTTTGATCAATTATTCTAATATTTATTTAACCGCTTTTCCGAATAATCATCCAATTTCTATCTTGACTGTTAATATCAAGCTCTTATTATTATAAATATAAAATTCATTGAACTTTTTCCTATTTTGGCTTTTTTTTAATTCACATGCATTTTGTTATAGTTAATCGGCTTAACGATTATTCGTTTCTATTTTCGAAAAAAAAATAAATAAAAAAAATACATATTTCTTTAGATGAATTGTCAATAAAATATAACTTTTGCCGTTTTTTCTATTAATTGAAAATTTTTTAATCGGTTTTCCGAATAATTATTAAAATTCAGTCTTTGTATCAAATTTTAATCATAATTTTTTCTATCCATGGGTTTCTTCTTATTAAAAATGTTTGATTATTTTTTTATAGTCATATATCTTTTTTTTCTTATATTGTCATGTGGTTTTTTCCTTATAATCGAATAATCAATCGGTTTTCCGAATAATTGTTCAAATTCTATATTATCTGTGAATATCAGCTCAAAATATAAAATTCATTAAACTGTTACGGTTATCGATTATTCGTTTCAATTTTCGGAAAAAAATTTAACAAAATATATATTTTTTTAAATAATTTGCCAGGAAAATATAAATTTTGCTGTTTTATTCGATTAATCGAATTTTACTTAATCGGTTTTCCGAATAATCGTCAATATTCTAAATTAGTACTTAATTAGAATTTATTTCAGATACATTTTAATGGAAAGTTTAAATTTTGCAGTTTTTATTCGATTACTTGAACATTTTTTAATCGGTTTTCCGAATAATCGTTAAAATTTAGTCTTTGTAACAAATTTAAAATTTGATATACAAAATAAATAGTATTTTCTTATATTGTCATGTGATTTCTTCCTTATAATCGACAAAATTTCTGTTTAGCCAAAAAATGCCGCATAAAATTGCTTGTTATATAAAGAATTTGTAATGATTCAGTGCAAAAATTATTTTTTTTATAGAAAAGTCGTATGGTACCCAATTTCCATGCTTTTGGATGAATCTTGCTGCTTGCAAACATTTTGAAATTGCTGATTGAGTAGCTCCCAATGATTTTACGAGCTCGTGTTGAGTTTGACAACAATCTTCATGAAGTAATGCCATCAATTCTTGGTCTTCAAACTTTATTGGCTTTCCTGGGCGATCTTTGTCTTCTTTGTCAAAATCACCACTTTTTAATCGAACAATCAATCTCTCGCACGTTGAATCCGTGCGGTGAGCAATCGGTGTGCTTCAGCGAGACTTTTTTTCAAATTAGAGAAGTAAAGCAAAACTTCCCGCATATGACGCTTTGTTGGCACAACATTCGATATTTTTGAAGCAAAAATAACTTTGTTGTTTACAATATAATGTTCAATAACTTGAACTGATAATTTAATAACAAAAATATTACATAAAATCAGTGAATCTAAAAATTAAGAAAATTTAAGGAGTGAGATCGTAAAATTCTTAACACACGTTTACCATTAATACTTTTAACCCAAGTATTATTTGATTTTTTTTTTTTTATCAAGTTACCTTTGTAAAACGTGTCAGTTATTATGTTTAATGTCAATTATATTCATTTGTTGTTAATCTGATTAAAATGTTAGGTTGTTGTTGTTAATCTGATTAAAATGTTGGTACAAAAAGATAAAGCTAATGCAGGTTTAAAAACATACAAGGCTCAAAAAGTTCCTAACAGGAACGCTGCTAAAAATTTAAAGGGCAAAAAACAGAGCACGGAAATTGAAGTCAAGTTTTATAAAAAAAAATATTCTTGCGCATAATGGATGACGAAACGTATATTCTGGCAGATTTTTCGCAAATTCCTGGTCAAAAATTTTATGTTCCTGATGCTCGAAGGAATGTTGAAGAAAAGTTTAGGACCCAAAAGCAGACAAAATTTCCCAAAAAGTTCTTGGTATGGCAAGCAATAAGAAGTTGCGACAAAAAAGCCTAACATTTGTTACAAAGGGCTCTATAAATACCGAAATTTACATCAAGGAATATTTCCATAAAAGGATGCTTCCATTCATAAGACTTCTTAATGTGTTCACTTACGTTTGGCCTGATTTGGCATCCTGTCACTATGGAAGCAAGGTATTGAGTGGTACAAGAACAATAATGTGGTATTTGTACCAAGAGAGGCAAATCCTCCAAACTGCCCGGAGCTAAGGCCAGTGGAGAGATATTGGGCTCTTGTTAAAAGAGAATTGAAGAGCACCAAAAAGGTCTCCAAAAGTGTGGTAGATTTTCAATGGAGATGGACAACCTGTTCGAGCAAAGTGACAGAAAGCACTATAAAAACGTTAATGGAAGGGTTTCCGAAAAAGGTTCAAAATTTCATCACTAGTGATTAAAACTATAAAAATATTTTTTTTTTTTTTGTAAATTGTAATAATAATTTCAATCAAATAAAAAAAAATCAAAACTGTAAGTTTAGGGGTTTAATTTTTATTAAAATATATGTATGTCAAAAATTTTTCGATCTCACTCCTTAATACAGTTTTTTTAAGCACTATCACCTCATAATTACAATCTTCTAAATAAACTACTTAAATTTCAAACTAAATTAAAGTTTCCAAATCCATGTAAATCTGTACTTATTTGTAAAAACTTGTTTTTTTCACTAACAATTTCAGGATCATCCACCATCTCATTGTGGTGGATTTAAAAACGAAGGTTTTCTGTTTTATTGCTTTTGTTGCAACAAAAATTTTTCTAATTTTTTTGTTTACCTTAAATTGTAATACCCTACTTAGTTAATTGTAAAATATACGTATAATCATGATTATGAAACACTTTTTTATATACTTCACATGAAAAAACCGACAGCTTTCAAATATTTCATATTATTCGACAAGCCAGTTTTATGTATCGGTTAAGCGGTTTTTATAATTAGGAACGTTTTATAATATTTGCTTAAATTTTTCTAACCTTTGTACTTGCTTTGCCTGCTTTTTATACTTTCTGGAAATATTTTCTTTCTTTCGTATCGAAAGACTAACACTGATCAGAATATGTTGGAAAATCTAAAACTTAAAAACCAAGACCGATTTCAACTGATAACGGCAAAAAGTATTTTCTTTAATCAAGCTATTTTATTAAGAATATTTAGACAAACTTTGCGGTCGCCGAAAAACCTTCAAACCCACAAACCGGTTTTCTAACAATGTTGGTTTTTTGAATACTCTAATTCAAACACATTTATAAACACAGAAAAATTTAAAACTCCCAGAATCGAAATACTAGCTACTAGAGGTGTGAGTACCCTAAAATCGGATCCAGGGAGGAGGAATTTCCTATTTTCCAAAACCGAAAAGTTTTCATATAAAAAATTTAAAATTAAATTAAAACAAGAAAGAGTGCTATATTCGGCTATATAAAGGTGAAGGGTGTAAAAACAACAACAACGCTAAACGAAACGAAACACAAAACAAAAACAAAATACGCAAAGCAATGAAACCAACACACATCCAAACATACGTTTTGTTGCTTTTTTGTCAAAGCATGCATAAATTGAAATTACAAACGGAATGACAAACTTATATATTCCCTTCTCACGAAGGTGAAGGGTATAAAAATGGTACTATTTTTATTAGTGAGGCTATACGCACTGCGTATAGGATCTTTTGTGCAGCCTAAGATTTTTCAACCCAATAGATTTAGATTACGTATGAAGCCAATTATTCTATTTAGTGAGAGATCAGTTACTTCCCCCGGGGCCATAAGAGCCCTTCCGTGGCATTTAGTTCTGCACGTTACCAGTATTGGGCAGTCGCATAGAACATGTTCAGAGATTTCAGCATTAAGTTCACAAAACCTACACTGTTCACTCACGACATTACCTAAAATAAATTGGTGATACCTTTATCCACAATGTCCGGTGAATAATCCAGTAAGTATTCTCAAGTCACCCTTACCGAGCGAAAGTAATGACTGGGATCTACGTCTGGATAGGGTAATGAACCGTTTGGACTGTCTCAATCCTGGTAAATTCCTCCATAATAGAGCAAATTCCGATTCAACCCAGGAACGAATATGTTCCAAAGTGTATCCACGTGGGATGCCAAAGAATGGTTCAGGACCTATAAAAGAGCGTCGTGTGTCCCTGTTGGCAAGACAATCACCATGTTCATTGCCAGCATGACCTTCATGGCCAGGTACCCAGTACAATGGGAGTTCCAGACCTCAGCACATATGATGATAATGCTCTAAGAGCAGCCTGGCTATCAGACATAACAAATATCCTAGAAAAAATGGTACTAAAATATGATAATAAATCTGTATTATCTATTGGTTCGATTACAAAGTGATGTACAAACGAATTATTCAAGAGGACATACAATTTTAGAACATGAAGTTAGTGACTATCAGGGTTGAACTCAAGGGTGTCTAATTTGCACAACTTTTTACAGCTTGTAAAACCTGTTTATTTCAAGATTCTCAATGTGAAACATTTTCAAAGGTACTTTTGGTAATGGAATCTAAAAATAATATAATGTGTTATCAGCAAGTCGTCGTCTTATTCCTAACCACTTGGTCTATCCTAGAAGCATTAGAGTAGGGCATTTCACAGTTAATCTACAACGATTTTTTTACATTTTCTCTTTAGTTTGTTTATATGCAAACATATTTAGTTTTGCTTTTCTATTCTTTATTCTTCAACAAACACACTCATACATACAATTACTGGTACAAAACACACAGACACGTACATACATACATACATTTGCACATGTATAAACTTCAATGCGAATGTATGTATGCAAAGTGTACGTACACACATTCATATAAAAAATGTATGCTAATGACTTAATAGGATGTTGGTGACTTTGTCAGCGCATTCTGGGTTGACGGAATTAGTACGTGTGAGTGTGTATGAGTGTATTTTATGTATGTAAAGGGTCTTTCAATAGGGACTTTCGAACTTTAGCAGTTGATGGCCATAGCCCATATTGTTGAAGCTACATCTGTTGAATTGGCTGTAATTTATTCAGTTTGTTTCACCAAATCACCATGAACGAATATAGCGTTCAACAATACGTGCAAATGTTAAAATTGTTTTATAAAAATGGGTGTTCTGTTCGAAAAGCAAACGTCAACAAACATAATTTTCAAATTTGCGACGTTACCAATCCACAAGAGATCCAAAAGCTTCCACTGCATCTCACGTATGGGTGAAGTGAACTGCCACCGGTTTCTTCTTAAGTCGCAGATCTATACGAATAAGGCACAAACCACAATGTTCAGATTCAGCCTGATTTATGCGCCAGCGTCATGGAACATTTCGAAACCGGGACAGACATTTGCTCGATGTATCCCTTAAAGACAGTTGTCTTACAACAATTTATATATTTTGCGTTATTTGACACGTATGTAATCTTTGTAGTACAGGGAGAAGTCAATTGGATACTTTACACATCCCATGTAATCTATCGTGAATACAATTGTCACCTTTGTTATGTATTTCACTTTTTTTATACAAATTGTGTTGATATAGTTCTCATACAGTCTATTTTCTTTTAGATTAAGTATACTAACAACCATTATCACTTTAGTCTCTCTAAGTAACCTAGAGTTTTGACACTTTATACGTTTATTTTGTACTAGAAAGTAGTTATTTTATTTGAGATCAATTAGCACCCGTACATGTTAACTCTTGGTGGTTTAGTGGTCACTTTACTAACCACCTTCTCTACAGTCTTTAAAACATAGTTTATTGACATCTATTGGCATTTTGCTAAACTGTTATATTTTTTTAAGTCACCGTTTATATTTTTTTGCAAAACTTTGCCGTCAGGGTGCTCTGGTTAGATAAATATATTAATTTTCAAATATTGTAAACCGCAGTTCTTTTAAGAGACTTTCATGCATTCAATAAAAAAACATCACAGGGTGTTTATCAGTGTTTCTTTGCTATTTCGTTTGTTTGGTCAGAAATTTTAGTAAAAATTATTAGATTTCCAAAAAATTTATACAATACGAAAATTTGTATCATAATTATTTTTAATGCCAACCGCCGCAAAGTGTTTTTTTTTTTGGCAAACATTTTTTAGAAATCTAATGATGCAATTCTGTAGAGAAATGTTCCATTAGTAGAAAACCATGATTTGTTTTCGAAAAAAAATAAAATTTTTTATAAAAAAGATTGTGGTAAGGTTATCTAAATATTATGCGACGAAAACTGATGAAAATTTTACTACATTTCAGTTGTTTATACAATAAATATGGTTCAACTACCAATAGTTTTAGAGCATTTTTATTAAAATATAGTATTTTAAATTTAATAGAAAAGAAAATATATTTAAATTACATATATAGTTTAAGAGATCTTAGCAAATCAAACTGGCTCCAAAAAATTTAGCATTTGCAGTTTTCATTAGAAAAAAAATAAGTTACTAACCTCCGAGTTAGTACTACTACTAAATGAAAGTTTGGAATATTTTCTTTCATTTTATGTAAAAAATTTCTGCGACTATTTGCGATCGCTGAACAAACTTATAAATTTTGTGATAAAACTCATGCAGCGTTGCCAATTTAGCGCTTTTCGCGCTAGATTTAGCGCTTTTTGATAACACAAAACTCGCATTTTTTCCTCTTAGCGCTTTTTTTGAAAAATCATCATTGTTTTTGGAAAATCATGGATAGTAGAACTCTGCATAAAATTTCATTAAATAAAATTCCTTTTGTTAAACTTTCAGCATTTTTTTTCTTCTTGGACCAGCACTCAGGGGATGACCCCTATTCATGCAAAGCATTGTGTTGGAACTAGGAAAATAGGTTATGGGAGAGAGGAAAGAGGGAGTAGTGTTTGTGGACATTCGATTTGAACTTTTCCACATTGGAAATGGCAGGAAACACTTCGGCGGGAAGTTTGTTCCACATATGTACAATCGACCACAAAGGGATGTGTTCTTGACGAAAAACGTGTATTACGTAAAAATCTGCGGGTATCAGGAATAAGTTCCCTAATTTCATCAGAACACATTCCATTATAGTACCGACAGTGAAACGCAGCCCACATTGCGACAGTGCTCCAACGAATCAATAGAGTTGGATACCCTACTGTCACCAATAATCACCTTCGCCCTCTCTTGCAGCTCCAAAATAGACTTTGAAGCACCGGCCCATACATGGGAGTTGTATTTCATTTTCGGTCGGATATATGTGGTGTAAATAGTGAGGAGATCAGATGGAGTGAAGTAATTCCTACACCGCTTCAAAAAACCGAGACACTTGAATGCTTCTTTCTACACTTGAAAAATGTGTTTAGACCTGCGGACATCACATTGTATTTTCATGCCCAGAACATCCATAAATGCAGATGAAGCAACATTGTTTGTCGTTCGTTTTTGTGTCAACATGCAACACTGGGTCTTGCGGGCGTTGAAAGCGACTCTATTCGCATGACCCCATTCAGAGATTGCCACAAGGTCCCGATTAAAGGAATCATTCATGTTTTGCCTCATTGCCCCAATCTCCGACAGGCTTGGCCTATAACCGAATGAATATGAATTGCAAATGTTGCTGTCATCTGCAAAAGAATAGATAGGGTTGGAAGTTTGACGTAGAAGGTCATTTAGAAAAATAAGGAATAGAGTAGGAGAAAGAACGGAGCCTTGCTGTACTCCAGAATTCAACTTGAACTCGTTTGATGAGATCCCATCTATAACTCGTATAGTGCGATTTCTGAGAAAGCTCGATATAAATCGAAAGAAGTTATTACCGACACCAAAAGCAATAAGTTCAATCGTTGGTGGGAAAAAGTCATGTGTATAAGAAAAACAAACATCAAACCTTATATTTTTATTAATCTGAATAATCGTAATTTTTTTAAAGTATTATTTTCAATATCTGTTTCATAAAAAATTAAATTCAAAATGGAATTTGTACTAAATTTCCAAAAAAAAAAAAAAATTAGCTATGAAAAAATGTAGAGAAATATTTTCCAACTTCCAAAAAATCTTATACCGTAGACAGACGACAGAGTTAATTTGCATTAACAGCACACTAATGTGAATTAAAATTTAACCCTGACAGACGACAGTTTTTGAATTAAGTAAACATTTGTTTGTTTGTAAACAACTGTTTAATTGTGAAAAAATTTGTTTGGAATTTACATCACACCAAACACTTCGCTTCTTTCCCTTGGAAATCTTAAATTGGGAAAAACGATTATAATATATCTATTATTTAAATTTTAATTTAAAATTACTTACGTTTTTGCATTTTAATTTAAATTTTTTTTTTTATTTTTCTTTTTCAAAAGTAAACAATTCCCCAACTTCTGATGGATTGTCGACAGACTTGCCATATTGAAATAGCTAAATTCAGTATAAATTGAGTTTGATTTTGAGCATTTACGTCGAAGTTAATGCGCATTGGCATGGGGATAATTCACAAGTTAATTTGAATTAAGACTACTAATGCAAATTAACGCCGTCGTCTGTCTACGCTATTAACAAGTATTTTATTCAATAAGTAATTTTCAGGGAATTTTCAAAATTTCTTCTAGCAACCCTAAACTTAATTTAAAATATCAAAAATTTAACTGAAATATTTTACTTAAAACGACTATTTTAATATAAAATCTACTATTTGTTATAGAATTAAAGCACCAAATAGTTGAATTTAATATTGTTTTTATTGATTTTGTATGTAAAAGTAATTTTTAGCGCTTTTTAGCGCGTTTTGACAGTATCGACGGCGCGTTTTGATTAAAAATAGTTGACAACGCTGAACTCATGTATTTTTTATGAATATTTACAATAAATTGCAAAAGAAAAGGTTTTGCATACTTTTAGGCATTAGATGTTTTGCATCATCTGATCCCTATATAAGTAGTATAAGACGTCAACCACGTAAAAATATTTTGGAACTGGATGATAATGATGTAATGATAATTGATGAATAAAAAGCTTAAAATCAGTTTAAAAGTTTACTCATTTTGTTTATACTTAAATAAAATTATTCTTAAATTTGTACTATAGGTACGAAGCGTATCCGATAGGACTGATCGATATCAACCATTTTTGATTGATTCTTTTTGAATATAGTACCATGGTATACCAACCATTATTTCGAATTTTATAAATTTTATTTTTATTATAAAAAGTGGGGTTATATGGGGGATAGGAGCAATTATGCTCCTATCCTTATGAAACTTTTGGTTTATATAAAACTTGTTTATGTCGATTTTCATCACGATACTATTAGTTTTATGTGAGTTTTGAACGATAAAACTATTTTCAGAAAGGGACCTATACGTGGACTAGGTTCAAATATGGACCGATTTTCTTCATACTTTGGAACTAACATATACAAAATTTAAATAAGCTCGCTGCATTATTTAAGAATTTATGACTGATACATCGTTATTTTGGAAGGACCCTTGTATGGAAGGTACCTCTAGGGACTATCCGATATGAACCATTTTTAATATTTAGCTTTTGTATATGAAATTAGCCAAGTGTACCAAATTTTATTATCATAGGAGCACTCCTTCTACTTTTTGCAAAAAAATGTATGAACCGATACCACTGTGCGCCGCGGTGGTTAGTAAACTAACCACCCGACTCCACAAAAAACCTTGGAATGGTGTGGTTTTTTATGTTTTGATTTATTTTTTCTTACTTTTTATAATGAACTAACATTGATTAAAGTAAAAATGCAATTGTTTTGATTTTAAACTTATACACATAAAACCATGGTTCCAAGAATTAAAATAATAAAAGCTATCAGAAAGTATTATTGTAATCAAAAAGGGATAACTGACCCCATGCTTAGGGCATATATTTGTTAAAGTAACTAGTCACATAGCTAGTTGTCACCTTAAATAATGGGTAAAATCACTAATTCGGGACAGTCTCCTAGAACTGCTGGGAATGGCATCGAAAGGACTTTCAAACGAATAAAAAATTTTGATTTTAACTTACACACACTTTGTTTTATTTAAATTTAATGATAGGAAGCGCTTAATGAAAGACCCTTTACATGTATTGTGTATGAATATACATTTACTTGCACAAGTACATACGTACATATGTATGTATGTGAGATAGTAAAAGTGTTGACATCAATTTACAGCGAGTGTTTGTGAGTGAATACTTAATGTTGCATTTAATTCAATTTTCATTCAAATTGGTTTAAATATACCATATAGTTCTTTCCTTTTCCATTTCTCTTTAGTTTTTTTTTTTTGTGCATTTTCCACCATACAAAAATTAAAATACTCATACAAATTAACAATCTTTTAAATGAAGAGTTTAAGTATTTTTATATTTAATGCTATGCTTTTTTTATTATTTATTACGATTTAACATTTTCATTTTGCAGCGAACTCTTAAAGAAATTATCGGTAAAAGCTGGTTTAATTGGTTGTTTCCGTGGCCTGGTGGTAAACGGTGAAATACTCGATATCTACAGTTACATGTCTGTACATTTATCAGAAATTATTAAGGACTGTAAGCCATCCTGTGTACCGAATCCCTGTAAAAATGGTGCCGAATGTAAGGAGCTGTGGAGTACATTCAAGTGTGTGTGCAATAATGCTTGGGCGCATATTGGTGAATTCTGTGAAACTAGTAAGTAGACAGGGTTAATGCAATTATATCAATAAAATGCATTGATTTCAATCCCACACATTCACTTTATATATATAAACTACTCATATACAACAGAGTAATAAAACAAAAAAAAAATGAAAATGTAGCACTTATTTCGATGTACTTCTTATTTTATTTCTTGCCGCAGATATTAATGAAAAGGCTCTTACTTTCATTAATCGCGAATCATTTCTGATGCGTAATTACTTGAGTGCCACTGCACAGCCCACCGCGTTAATGGGCTTTGTTGAGGATGAACGGGAAACGCTAAAGGGCATACTACTCTACGATATACTCATTAATCTGCGAACATACGATACAAACTCCTTGGTCCTGTACGCCAATGATCATTACAATAATTTTGTACATTTGTACATCAATGACGGACGCGAAATTGTCTTTTTATATAATTATGGCGATGAAATTGTCAATCTGACAGTGGTCGATGATAGTGTCAGCACTTTGATGAGCATACAGATTGCAATTATACGTGAGGAACATCAGACGCGTATGCATGTGAACGAGCAGAGTGTGAGCGTTGACCGTGGCACATTGCTGCTTGATGAGTATGCGAATAAACCATGGACAAATCCAGAGAAAGGTAAGATTTTTGTGGTTGAATTAATGGTAGTTTAAGATGTGATTAAATAATTTAATGAATAAATGAGAACTGAATAAAGAGTATTAAATGTAGATGAAGAGTGTCAGAACTTACAATGTCACACTGTTTATGGGTATTATGACATAAAAAAGGGTGATGTACATGAAAACATTGTTATTAATATCATAGGTTATCAATCGTCCACGTCATGGTATGTCATACTAAGACAGATCCTTTATTTTATTTTAAAAACATTAGAAAGAATTGTTAAGACGAATATATTCCAGATATTCACGACTATTTGGGAACTCATACCCAACATTGGTATACACGCAGAGAAAAAATATAGTTGTGCATGTTTACAGTAACTATTTCCACATTTTTAAAAGTTTTTTATCAATATTATAGTCACAGTAACTATTTACATGGTTGTGGTAACCATAATATGGTTAACTTACGATTCACATTATTGTATAAATCATATATATGGTTAGAGTAAACAAGTATATGTTTGTGACAACCATTTTTATGATTAAGGTTTTACCATATTATGTTGCTCTCGGCTAATTGATATCATCATCTGAGAACAACATATTATGATATATAGATTCATCATTACAATGGTTATAACAAACATATACTTGTTTACTTAAACCATATATATGATTCGTAAGTTAACCATATTATGGTTACCACAACCATGTAAATAGTTACTGTGACTAGAATATTGTTAACAAAATTTTAAAAATGTGGAAATGGTTACTGTAAACATGCACAGCTATATTTTTTCTCTGCGTGTACGAAAGAGAAATCCGATATGGTGTTCATTACATTGACATATTTGTCCTGTTTAGGTTATATATTACTTGAAAACCCTTTAGGATATTAAAAATTGTTAAAATTCAGGTAATACTAGCCCCAATAACACCTCAGCTTTGAATGTGTGAAATTTTATTAAGATGTATTATTTGGTTTAGGAGCTACTGGTAATAAATCTGAACCTTCTGAAATACAGGGTGTCAAAATTGACCATCTATTTTGTTCATCTTGTAACTTGGACAAATATGGACAGATTTCAATGAATGAAACTTTGTTATAAAGGAAAGGTTATAAAATGCCTGATTATTCAAGTTATCTTTTATGGTTTAATTTGGACAAAATGCCTAAATTTGAACTAAAATTGCTCTCCTTGTGGCGAAATTTATGTGGATACCTATATAAAACAGTAATTTATGAGCGATAAAGTCATATTTCGTTAATAATTTAACGAATGCAACCAATTTCAATAGGTTTTGTCCTTTATCGAAAAACATTCAAAGTTGCGACTTGTACTTTGTTGAATCGACACAGAAAGTAATTTTGAGTCGATCGGTGTTAGAATAATATTTTTTGGCGTTGGAAACATCAGCACAAACGCATAATACCCTCCCTACTATTGTGGTGTAGGATTTCTAAATTTAAACTTAAGTAAAGGGTTTTCCAACAAGATGTGTTATTTTGAATCACCCGGTATTTCGGTAGCTGTCACTTTTGAAGCTTTTATTATTTGACACTTGAGAAGTAGAAACTACGCCATTACTAAAAATGGAGCGATGATACACGCTTCAACAACGCATTGAAATTATTAAAATTCACTACAAAAACAGTGAAAATCTTGCAGTCACAGTTCGCAAAACTAAAGCATTTTTGGGTCTTCGTGAAGCACCTTGTCGGACAGCAATACAGAAATTGGTGGAAAAATTTAAGCTGTTGGGACAATTTAGTGATGTGAAGAATAAAACCCGTCCACGTCGCTGTGCAAGGGTAACTGTTTGGTGCAGTTTATGGACCGGCGGGATCTTTTTCGAAAATGAGATTGGATCAACAGTTACGGTGAATGGATTGCGCTATCGAGAGATGATTAATGATTTCTTATGGTCGGAGTTGGATGATATTGACCTGGACAACGTTTGCTTTCAACAAGACGGCGCTACGTGCCACACAAGCAATGAAACCATTTCTCTTTTACGGGAAAAGTTTCCGAACCGTGTTATCTCTCGAAGAGGTGATCACATCTGGCCACCGAGATATTGGGGTTCAACACCTTGCGACTTCTTCCTTTGAGACCACGTGAAAGATACGATCTACGCCAACAGCCCAGAATTCGTGAGGCTATCGTGGACATAGGGCAGCCACTTTGCGATTTGGTTATGGAAAATTTCATGAAAAGAATATGGTCCTGTAAGAGTGGTCATGGTGGCCATTTGGCTGATGTTGTTTTTCATTATTAACGGCATACCTTCCTCTTTATTATGAAATAAACATCCTCATAAACATATCTCAAAAAATGCCATTTTTCATTGGAAAACCCTGTACTTAAGTGCTACCTGTAAACAAAGTTTGTGTTTGACAGCCATTGACTACCGCGTGATTTGAGGAGAAAATGGAAAAAAGTGAATTTCGTGTGCTCATTAAACATCATTTTTTGCATTAAAAAACTATCACTCCAACCAAGGCACCATCAATTTCAATGGTGAAAAAGTGGTTTACTGTATTTCGTTTTGGCCGTACAAGCACGGAAGCTGCCGAACGTCCTAGACGTCCAGTTGAGGTCTCTACACCCGAAGCACTAGAAAAAAATTACAGATATGGTGTTGCCGATCGGATATTGAAAGTACGAGATATTGTGGAAGACAAAGGCATCTCACATGGCTCAGTGTTTTCAATTTTGAATGATCACGTGGGTATGAGGAAGCATTCAGCAAGATGGGTGCGACGGTTGCTTACAATCCGGTGCACACATATGAAGTTTCCATGGCAAAAATTCATGAATTAGGCTACGAATTGCCCCTCATCCACTCTATTCTCCGGACTTAACCTCGAGTGACTATTTCATATTTCCAAACCTGAAGAAATGCCTCGGCGGAAAGAGATTTAACTCCAACGATGAAATCATCTCACAAACAAATACCTATTTTGATGACCTCGACAAATCTTATTTTGGGCGAAAAAAATTGGAGATACGTGAAAATTTAGAGAAAAAATGAGACTATAGTGAAAAATTAAATGATTTTTTATCGAACAACCTGTGATTCATTCAGAAAGTCACGGACTTATTGATCCGCCCTAGTATAATTAAAACTGTATGAGATAACTTAGTGAAATAAATAAGAAATTCTTTACCATTTCACTTGCTTTACCACAAAGTGTCATTCATTGAAATCTGTCCACATTTGTACAAGTTACAAGCTGTACACAAATTTTCTAACCTGAGCTGATCGGCACACTATATCTCACCTCGTATTCTAACAGGATGACTACTTTTTCTTAAAGCCTAAGTCCACTTCTACGATTTGTTCATATATAATTTTGCAATCCGACTAGTAGTTAAGAAGATTTGGAGTTAGTACCACTTTTTTTCGATCGACCCCACTATGCAATATTGTACCCAAAGAATGTCAAAATCGATCCTACTTTAATGGAAAATCCTTTATATTAAATTATTAAATTATTTGTACACAAGAATCTCTCCTATGTGTACTCTATTACATATTTGGTGATCTCTCGCATTTCCATACAAAATTATTGATTATTTTTTTTGCAAATATTGCTTAAAAACTAAATTTTTGATTATAGATTATAACTAAGTATGCAGTATTCCCAAAAACAGGCTTTAAAATTAACTAATTTGCTTTAATACATTTCATGGAAACTTAAATTAATTGGCTTTCGCAAAACTTTTCCTAAGTATCCTCCGGTGACAACACTTAACACACTTTCTTTAATTGGAAAATACATCTTTATCACAATTGAAAACCACAAATGCTTTGCAGAATTCAACACATCTATGAGCACTTTATCAAAGTGATTTCAATTACATAAACCTCAAATACAGTTAAGTACAACAACCGACATAATTTCCTTTTAATTCCCTGGCCAACACCATTAATTATGTATTAGAAGAGACGAACAGAGAGAGAGAGTGAGGAAGAGGTAGAAGTAGAGAGCAACACTAATACGTAATACCCGATAAATGATGTTTATAATGGCATTACGTTTGATTCATTCTTTAGATTCTAGCATTCTTTCCTTGAATTTTATCTTAAAAGTTGCAGGCAACATACAAGTACAAGTAACGCATAAGCTTAAATATCTGCAGATGATTTCGTTGTTTTTGTTTTTCTCTTTTTTTTTTTTTTTGAAAATGTTTATTAATTCTGTGATTTTCTTTTACAGAGGTTTTGTCACCACATCGTCCACCCGCACCACCAACCGAATATTTTCAATTCAATATTGGCGGTTATGATCCAGCAAATTTATTGCGTACAAATCCTGATGCACCAGCTCTAGAAGGTTATATTGGTTGTGTACGTGGCCTAAAAATTGGTTCGAATCTTATTGATTTAGCTGACATTAATGAAAGGAATATTGCACCAAGTAAGTAAGATGCATACATGTGATTGGGTATGGGTAGTGATATTGGAATATTGGGATATTGTACGTATGAATGTGTTGTGGCTTTAGTGTATGAGACGGGATTGTACAAATTATTGCTAAAGAAAATTCAATACAGCCACAACGGCTGTAGCTGCTAGCAGCTGGCAGCAGTAGCAGCAATAAGTAGTAACAAATATGAATGCAAACTGCTAGTCGTACACTCGAATGCATGTTGACATTATGAATTTATTATCCTTTACAATATTTGTTTGTAATTTCCTTTATGGTTACCCCCAAAGTGTTTGAGAGAGGAACATGCATACAATACGGATACACACGTAAGAAAATAAATACATACATATGTACATATGTCATATGTATGCATATTGTAGTATAGTATGTGTGTGCAGTACTTGAGTGTGGGATTGCATCCATATGCATTCTGTATGGACTCCTTGTGTTTTACAGATATGGATAGAAAGTAAGCAGTGAATTGATATATTATTTGGAACTGTTCTGCACCCTTTATGTAACCTATGTGAATTTTCCTAAAATGTTGCCTTAGTGTTGCACTAAGTTTTTAGTAGAATTCTTTTTAAAACTGTTTGTTTTCCTAAAGTAAGGCGCATCTAATGTATAATCATCTTATTTATATTCAGTTGTTGATGTAAATAGCAATTTTCACTACATAAATCAAAGGCTTCATAACATATTTTCAGTACAGCATTGCACCGTTGCAGTAGGCTTATTATTAAAGTTTCAGTGCTATAGAGCAGTGGTCGACACAAAAAGAACTTGCTGAATTACTAAATGTTGCTGTCATTTATTCAGTTTGTTTTGCCAAATCACCGTAGACAAATATAGCATTGAACAACACTTGCAAGTTCGGACAAAGCTCCGCTCGCGTCGCCCATTTTATGGTAAAACCCATTTCCAATGCTTCAAGAAAAAGTCACTGTTTGTTATGGATTGGGCATTCTGCATGAGCGATTTGAGAATATGTTTATCTCGTGGAGGTGATGTGAACTGGCCACCGTAATTTCCCCCTTGGGGCATGGATAAGCATCTTGATGAGCTCCACACCTTGATGTTATGCCTCATTCCTGGTAAGAGATGCACGGGCCTCATTCCTGGTAAGAGTTAAATTTATTAAACTCGCAGCTGACTAGAGTCTTATCTAGAACAGCGGGGATCCTATGGCCCCAGGACTTAGGTCCTGTAGGAACATTGATGAGGTCACTTCGGTGAGCACGCTGATGGTTGTGGTTGAAATCCAAAGCGAGGAGAAGATCGTTGGTTAAAGGACTGATATTTGGGCTAGTGCTAAATTTCGGACTACCAATTGTATCTTACTAGGTGCTGTTGCTGACTCAACAGAGCCATTGAAAGTAGCAGATACCAACTGGCGTTTGTGCTCAGGAAATGTATTGAGGCAGTAGCATTCGTGATGTACTGGTCGTTGGGCTTAGTACACTCACTTTGACTTTTATCGGCTGGGAACTTTTGAAGTCAGAGACCATACATCGGACTGGATCACCAGGCCGGATGTTGCAGCTTTGATAATTGTCCTGGGCTGGTCAGTTGGCTAGCTAGCTATGGATAGCCCGAGCTCTCGAGCAAGGGGATTGTGCATTGATCTGTGCAATCATTGTACAAGAAGTTGCCAATTGTGTGTACCTTGCAAGTCATTCAATGGCGGTGATAGACGCATCATTTCTATCCGGTGTTAAGACCACCGTGGGTTTAAGCCTTTGCGGCAGGTACCCACGTAAATCTTAGACACTTTCTGGCCACCGTAATCGTACGATTTGACACCCTTAGACGTTTTCTTGAGGGGTTTCTTAAGTTGCAACTCTATGCGAATAAAATACAAACCACTGCGGCCCTCAAAGCCAACATAAGTAACCCAAGCCATCAGTCAAATTCAGTCTGATTTATTCGCCAGAGTCATATAAAATTTGACATTTTGGATTATCGAAGCGGCGACGGACATTTGCACTTGATGTTGTTTTTCATACATAAACGACTAATTACAATATCTTACAAACACTTTGTTGTATTTAAACATAAAGAAAGAAAGCGCTTAATGAAATACCCTTTAGATAGTAAGATTGATTGGAGAAATAATATTGATGCTAGAATAAAAAAAAAACCCTACTTAGGTCCTTAATCATGTTTTAAACTTATTGAAGGCTAAGACTTAAACTATTTCAGCGATGGTATGGGAAAGTAGCATAACAATATATTGAATAAAGTCCTGAGAATATTGCTGACGCAAATCTAGAAAACCGGTGCTGTGAATCGGTACAATCGGTCTGCTTTAGAGACATAAATAAATAATTGTAGCTAAATAAAAACCGCAGATACTGATCTGCATATATGATTTTAATTTTACGACATGTCTCACTTAATTTCTTATAATACTGCTGCTGTTATTTCTCACAGCAATGTTCTATTTACGTACTTATGTTGCAAGTCAACATTGTACTACATATTTGAATTGAAACCATAATGGCAAAACCACAGTCCACGTACACGCAACATACGTATATTTATATGGGATATTTAAGAAACTTATAAGGGGATACAAATTATTTTAGCCTTAAATCTTTTAAAATTACACAAACAAAATATTAACTTGGGTAATAATTATAGTAATCTAAGTCGTTAAATAACTTTCACTTGATTAAATTCAACAAATTGAGTAAATTAAAATACAAAATATATACCTAAAACTAAATATTGTTGGAATTGATCAAAATATCTAGAAAAATTACTATTCACATTTCTGTCATTGGCCCTCTAACACACAACAAATATAGCCCACCCCTGTCACTATCCCTAAACATACAGCTGGTCAACCACATGCATAAGTACTAGCAAAGAAAATTAACAAATGTTAATCGGATAAAAATGGCAATATACCCAAGAGCATTTCTTTGAACTTTGATTCAAAATGCCACCACCCACTGACATAAGTAATTTTTGAATATTTTTGTAAATTGAATTTTCCAGCAAGGAAATCCTAAATAAACTATTTACTCGTAAATATGTACCAAAGATTTTCTATAACAAGTCTGAAAGGAAGCATATGGCGTAAAGGAAATATTAAAAGTACTATTTACTTACATATTCTTAAATACATACATATAAGTTATTTGATTTAAAAAAAAAACGATATTTAAATAAAATATTATTAATGTTTATATTATTATAATCCATTACAGCTATTGACGGTGTTTTACCCAATTGTCAAATCAAATGTGATGCTGAACCCTGTAAAAATGGTGGTATCTGTCGAGAGAATTTCGCCAGTCAAGAATCAACCTGCGACTGTGAACACACCAGTTTCTTAGGAGAGTTTTGTATGGAAGAAAAGGGAGCCGACTTTAGCGGTGAATCAACGCTGCAGCGTAAATTCGAATTAGCGGGGAAAGTGGATTATGTTCGCCTACAATTGGCTTTCTCTTCGTTGGATCTTAGGCGTGCCAACCGTGTTATGCTTTTGCTGCAAACAGCAGCCGATCGCAGTTATTATCTTATGATCGCCATTAACGCAGATGGTTATCTGCTATTCGAGGAGGATCGTGAAGGTCCAGCCGTGGGTGCTCGCATCGATAGAAATTTCTTGAATAATGCCCGCCACTCCATTTACTATCAGCGTAACTTCACTGAAGCAACACTTTATATTGACCGCGAACAAGTGCCATTGGCGGCAATTAGTGCTAGAGCTTTAACACCATCCGCAGAAATGAGTGCTAATCGTGTGCAAATCGGTGGCATTAATACAACAGATTCACGGTTTGCTGTGTTTAAAAGTTATAGCGGTTGTTTATCAAGTGAGTATATATGAGCACATGCAAAGAACGAGGGGAAACATTTATGTTTAGATTTCATATACTGCAAGACATTTGATTAGGAGAAGAAATTATTTTATACAGTGTCTTTCCTAACACCTAATTTTGATCAGAACTAGAACTGAACTAGAACTGAACTAGAACTGAACTAGAACTGAACTAGAACCTGAACTAGAACCTGAACTAGAACCTGAACTAGAACCTGAATCTGAACTAGAACCTGAACTAGAACTGAACTAGAACCTGAACTAGAACCTGAACTAGAACCTGAAGTAGAACCTGAACTAGAACCTGAACTAGAATCTGAACTAGAACCTGAACTAGAACTTGAACTAGAACCTGAACTAGAACCTGAACTAGAACCTTAACTAGAACCTGAACTAGAACCTGAACTAGAACTAGAACCTGAACTAGAACCTGAACTAGAACCTGAACTAGAACCTGAACTAGAACCTGAACTAGAACCTTAACTAGAACCTTAACTAGAACCTGAACTAGAACTGAACTAGAACCTGAACTAGAACTAGAACCTGAACTAGAACCTGAACTAGAACCTGAACTAGAACCTGAACTAGAATCTGAACTAGAACCTGAACTAGAACTGAACTAGAACCTGAACTAGAACTAGAACCTGAACTAGAACCTGAACTAGAACTGAACTAGAACCTGAACTAGAACTAGAACCTGAACTAGAACCTGAACTAGAACCTGAACTAGAACCTGAACTAGAACTGAACTAGAACTGAACTAGAACTGAACTAGAACTGAACTAGAACTGAACTAGAACTGAACTAGAACTGAACTAGAACTGAACTAGAACTAGAACTGAACTAGAACTGAACTAGAACTAGAACTGAACTAGAACTGAACTAGAATTGAACTAGAACTGAACTAGAACTGAACTAGAACTGAACTAGAACTGAAGTAGAACTGAAGTAGAACTGAACTAGAACTAGAACTGAAGTAGAACTGAAGTAGAACTGAAGTAGAACTGAACTAGAACTGAACTAGAACTAGAACTGAACTAGAACTGAACTAGAACTGAACTAGAACTGAACTAGAACTGAACTAGAACTGAACTAGAACTGAACTAGAACTGAACTAGAACTGAACTAGAACTAAACTAGAACTAAACTAGAAATGAACTAGAACTGAACTAGAACTGAACTAGAACTGAACTAGAACTGAACTAGAACTGAACTAGAACTGAACTAGAACTGAACTAGAACTGAACTAGAACTGAACTAGAACTGAACTAGAACTGAACTAGAACTGAACTAGAACTGAACTAGAACTGAACTAGAACTGAACTAGAACTGAACTAGAACTGAACTAGAACTGAACTAGAACTGAACTAGAACTGAACTAGAACTGAACTAGAACTGAACTAGAACTGAACTAGAACTGAACTAGAACTGAACTAGAACTGAACTAGAACTGAACTAGAACTGAACTAGAACTGAACTAGAACTGAACTAGAACTGAACTAGAACTGAACTAGAACTGAACTAGAACCTGAACTAGAACCTGAACTAGAACCTGAACTAGAACCTGAACTAGAACTGAACTAGAACCTGAACTAGAACTAGAACCTGAACTAGAACCTGAACTAGAACCTGAACTAGAACCTGAACTAGAACTGAACTAGAACTGAACTAGAACTGAACTAGAACTGAACTAGAACTGAACTAGAACTGAACTAGAACTGAACTAGAACTGAACTAGAACTAGAACTGAACTAGAACTGAACTAGAACTAGAACTGAACTAGAACTGAACTAGAATTGAACTAGAACTGAACTAGAACTGAACTAGAACTGAACTAGAACTGAAGTAGAACTGAAGTAGAACTGAACTAGAACTAGAACTGAAGTAGAACTGAAGTAGAACTGAAGTAGAACTGAACTAGAACTGAACTAGAACTAGAACTGAACTAGAACTGAACTAGAACTGAACTAGAACTGAACTAGAACTGAACTAGAACTGAACTAGAACTGAACTAGAACTGAACTAGAACTGAACTAGAACTAAACTAGAACTAAACTAGAAATGAACTAGAACTGAACTAGAACTGAACTAGAACTAGAACTGAACTAGAACTGAACTAGAACTGAACTAGAACTGAACTAGAACTGAACTAGAACTGAACTAGAACTGAACTAGAACTGAACTAGAACTGAACTAGAACTGAACTAGAACTGAACTAGAACTGAACTAGAACTGAACTAGAACTGAACTAGAACTGAACTAGAACTGAACTAGAACTGAACTAGAACTGAACTAGAACTGAACTAGAACTGAACTAGAACTGAACTAGAACTGAACTAGAACTGAACTAGAACTGAACTAGAACTGAACTAGAACTGAACTAGAACTGAACTAGAACTGAACTAGAACTGAACTAGAACTGAACTAGAACTGAACTAGAACTGAACTAGAACTGAACTAGAACTGAACTAGAACTGAACTAGAACTGAACTAGAACTGAACTAGAACTGAACTAGAACTGAACTAGAACTGAACTAGAACTGAACTAGAACTGAACTAGAACTGAACTAGAACTGAACTAGAACTGAACTAGAACTGAACTAGAACTGAACTAGAACTGAACTAGAACTGAACTAGAACTGAACTAGAACTGAACTAGAACTGAACTAGAACTGAACTAGAACTGAACTAGAACTGAACTAGAACTGAACTAGAACTGAACTAGAACTGAACTAGAACTGAACTAGAACTGAACTAGAACTGAACTAGAACTGAACTAGAACTGAACTAGAACTGAACTAGAACTGAACTAGAACTGAACTAGAACTGAACTAGAACTGAACTAGAACTGAACTAGAACTGAACTAGAACTGAACTAGAACTGAACTAGAACTGAACTAGAACTGAACTAGAACTGAACTAGAACTGAACTAGAACTGAACTAGAACTGAACTAGAACTGAACTAGAACTGAACTAGAACTGAACTAGAACTGAACTAGAACTGAACTAGAACTGAACTAGAACTGAACTAGAACTGAACTAGAACTGAACTAGAACTGAACTAGAACTGAACTAGAACTGAACTAGAACTGAACTAGAATTGAACTAGAACTGAACTAGAACTGAACTAGAACTGAACTAGAACTGAACTAGAACAGAACTAGAACAGAACTAGAACAGAACTAGAACAGAACTAGAACAGAACTAGAACAGAACTAGAACTGAACTAGAACTGAACTAAACTAGAACTGAATTAGAACTGAACTGCAACTAGCTCAGAATGTATTCTCCTTATTCATTTATCTTACAGTATATCATCTAATATGTACACATATAAACCTATGTAGTATGTCTACATCAGTAGTTGTAGCAGTAGCAATACGGCCTAATGCAAAAAGCTTATATAGTTTTGTAGTACATAAATCCTTTGAACATATCGTCCCTATCCCTATCAATATGGCTATGGACACTATGGTTTAGTAAAGTTGTTAAGTGTTTTTATGTATGGTCTTCTGTTTAGTTTTTAACGCCGAAAAATAGACAAAAATAAAATACAAATTTTTTTTTTTTTTTGTTTGGGATAGAAAACACAGATACTCATACATACGCGTGCCCATACACACAAGCTTAGCCATCGATATGAAGTTCAATAAATTTTAGCGAAACGGCTATTAATTCTTTAAGCTTCGCCAAGTTTTTGAAATGGGTTAAAATAGTAATATTTAGGAGTCTTGCTAGAAAAGTAAAGTTACATACAAAAAAATGTGGGATATTTATAGGTTTTATTTTGTCGATATTTTTTTAAACAAATTTTTGCAACAATTGGAAATAATAATTTAAAAGATATTTTTATATAAGATATGGAGTCATAGACATTAGTTATTAGAAAACTCAGCAAATATATAAATTGATACATGTTGTTATAAATAGCTGGTTTATAAAGCAAGAATTAAACTATAATGTTAAAATACTGACCACTAAAAAAATCTATATTATACTTTCATTCGAACATACTTATTTTTATTTAGATAAGGCTGATATAGAATATATTACAATTGAATTCTTGAGATTATTTGCTCTTACCAAAGTCATGTTAGATCAAATAAAAATGTAATTAAAATGGTGGTAACATAGACCGATCATTGGTCGGCAGTAGTTTCTTTATTAGAAACTAGATTCATGGCTTACTTTCCATTATTTTCAGACATTTACATACAAGTGAATCATTACATAATGAAACCTTTAGAGGAGTACATGTTCTTCACCAAATCTGGAGCTGACAACATCACCGTCATTAATCCTCAAGGCGTGCGTAGTGCCCAGTGTGTGGCTAAATTTGATATAACAGAACAACCTTCACAAGAGCCCATGGTTAATGTTAGTTTGGTAAGTAAATTTGTCGATTTTATTATAAAGTTGTCAGAATAGGACATATTTCTCGTTGCTTCAAGCAAGTACCTGGCAAATTGTTTTAATTAAGAGATAATAATGACAAACAACATTAGTATAATGAAGGAATAATATGTCATAATCGTCTCATGATGACAAAAAATTATCAGTTACTAGATGTTAACATGTGACCAGAACAGGGCTTAGAACTAATTATTTCAATTTATGCTTAATTCACTAGAATCTTAATTCAAAATTTAAAATTTCAGAATTCATTCCATATAACCATTTCCAACATAACAATTTTGTTCTTTATTCAGTGTGGTTTTTGTTGAGCTTTTTAGCAATTACACAATGATTTGCATTCATTTTGTAAAAGATTTGAATGAGTTCAATACATTTGAAATGCAAAGGAATTAAGCCTATGTACTAATTCATAAGGAATTCATTAACGGAATGGTTAAAAGATAAAATTTGATTTGATTTTGAAAATTGAATTAAGAATTAAGTCTCTCGGACCTTTGGACCAGAACGATATGTCGCAATAAAATCATTTCATTTAAGTAAATTTTATGCAATTTAATGCCTTTACCTTAAAACATACATACATATGCTTGTAAATAATTGCAACATGAGCAGTTTATATTTATTGCAAAACTTTTAAATGTCATCAAATAAATATCAGTTTACATTTACTGAACAATTCCTCTGATGCAAAACATTTAATATCGAAAACACATATTGTATGTGTATGTATCCTTATGAACACACATGTCATTGATTAAATTTCATTTTTGTTCAACTCTATTTGCAACATAAACCTGCAGAGTGCCGAAAATTGGGTAGAAGAGCCACCGCAGCGTATACCGTATGCGGCCAAATATGTGTACGATGAATCAACAAAGGAAGACTCAACCCAAGTGGTTTTCATAACTCTTACATCTCTGTTTGTCATCATTGTTATTTGCTGCCTACTCGAAGTCTATCGTAGTCATTTAGCATACAAACGACGCATTGAACGTGAAACAGATGAAGATATCATTTGGTCAAAGGAGCAGGCCACCAAAATGCATGAGTCGCCAGGCGTAGCTGGGCAACCGTATGTTTACAAAGCGGTAAGATTATTTACACACTTACATACATATTAAACGAAAACAAACAGCTCTTATTGCAATTGCTTTTTTACATTTTTGCTATATGGTAAAACAATATTAACAGTTGCCAGTTGATGAGAAGAAACCTGGCAATGGTGCACCTTTGGTGGGCATACTCAAGAATGGCAATAGTGCCAGCAATGGCAGCATCAAACGTAATGGTGAAGTGCCATTGGGACAAATTGATACACGCATTGAGGAGGAAGATGAAGAGGAACAGGAACAGGAGAATGAACCGAAACCACAAGAATCCACAGAAACCAAAGATGTTCAAAAGCAAAATAATCTCGAAGTAACTAAACTAGAGCATACCAAAGCCAAAGATGAAGAAGACACAAATAAAAAGCCCACCAATAATATAGACACTGATAAAAATGTCAGCCCAACACCTGATAACGGTAAGAAAAGACATTTGCATATAAATGTTGGTTAAATTTATTTCATTTTATATTCGTAGATCTCCCCACCAAAGAATCTGCTGACGTCACAGATTCGCCAGCTAATAAATCTCAAGATGTTCATCCCTCCCCAGCAGCTGCTTTAACGGATATTAAAGAGAATGGTCTAAATACTTCCGCTTCATCTACGACATTAGATCAATCAACGGTAAGCATTACTACTTCTTTATCCTCATTTGATGACATTGCATACCTTAACAAATCGGCTCCCATCTGCACGATGAGTGAAGAATCGCTTTATTTTAATTAATTATTTATTTACTTAAATATGGAACAATTAAGCAACATTAATGATTGATGTTAATGTTGTTTTAAATTAATTGATTATAATAATGTTTGTATGTATTTCTAAAGCATATTTTTTGGGCATATTAATTAATGTATGTATGTTTAGTTTTTAAGTTTTGTTGCTTGTTTAAAATGATTTTATTTTTTATTTTTGTTTGTTTATTTTATGTTATTTTACTAAAAATCGAATTATTACATATTTACACTACGTGGTAACTTGAATAAGGATGAAAAATATAGCAAAGTGTTATCTAACAAAAAAAGAGATAAGAAATACCTTTGGAACACCTTATACATCTAGGTATACATATATATTTCCTACATATTTAATTAGTTCCAACATTCAGAACGAAATATAAAAATGTTTGGATTAAAATTCATATCGCTACAACTAGATAATTGGAGCAGTACAATTGTTTCTACTCTCAGTATTTACAAGAAGATTTTTGAGTTTGCCAATAGATCTTTCAAGATGCACCAAAACAGTTAGACGATGTTGTTTTACTACTCCTGTAAAATTAATCGACATAATTTTATAAATTTTTTAAATATTTATTTGGACCTTTAAGTTATGTTTCCATTACTTTTTGGTTTCTTGTAAGACATTATCTCACGCGTGATTAGATCACAAAATGCAGCTTGCACGATGTTGTCACACAAACACTATAAACTGGTTTGTATGGCTTACGGTCAGTGATGGTTGGCTATTGCTATTTTAGTTTTCAGCTGCTTCACTCACAATCGCAAATGTGATAGTATAAGTGTTTGCCCATTACTGGTTTAAAAGCTTCCAAAAACGGAAACTCTAATCGATGATGATTCTGTATCTCTCACCAGTAGGAATGCCAAACGAGACTGGGTTTTTGAATTCCAGAATGCGGAATTTTACAAATGTAAATTTATTGGGATTTTTGTTTTATATTTTGTTATATCACCTATATATGTGAGAAGAGAGTAGTTTTGTTTAATTTGTTTAATTGAATTTAGGTGCCTATTATGAACTAAATTCGATTTTCGACTGTAGTCGAAATAGCCGATCGAACGAATTCTTATTTGGTATTATGGCGCACATTCGTTGAAGAAAAGCACTAATGTGAATTTTACTGATTTGGTTTATTCACAGTAGTACAATTCTTTCAGCTGACACTACAAATAAAACATTTTTGTTTACAAAATAAAATAAAAAAATATTAAATTAAACATGACCACGACGTTGAAAAATTCGATGCACAACGACATTTTCGACAGCGATGCCAACTTATAATACGAATTTTACATTCGATAGTCGATATTCGATAGTCAACGAATATCGTTTGTCGAATGCAACTCATAATAGGGGCCTTAGTTATAGGAGACTGTCTCGAACTAATGATTTTACCTATCATTTAGGGTGACAATTAGTTACGTAACTAGCTACGTGACTAGTTATTTTAACACGTTCTTAACCCTTTTTGATTACAATGAGACTGTGCGATAGCTGGTCCAAAGTACTTAGTCAACGCATTGGATTCAAATAATGGTTACCTAGCTTCAGCTACCTAACTGCTTTCTTGATTAGCTACGTAACTAGTTATTTTAACATGTACAAGTGCTAATTGACCTCAAATGGTCTGTTAAAAAGACATATCATAGACAGTTCAATACCCGATTGCTTGTAAACAAACCTTCCTCCGACAACTCTCTAATACTGGTTTTTAAAGTGCAGTACATAGAGACACTAAAGTGATAATTAACAGCATGCTAGATTACCTAGGTTGTATAAAGTAAGGAATTGACTGCACTACAAATAGAACATAGGTGCCTAATGACGCAAAATATATAAATTGGAGTCAGCCAAGTGGTCAGACATTAGTGACAATTACTGTCTATAAAGTATACATTGACTCATTGCTCAAACGAAAAAAAAAAAACTTTTTTATTAATTTTTGACACTTTATTTTATTTGTGGTAAAATTTAATTTATAGAACAGAGTTTAAATTTTTGGTATTGAAAATAGAAGAAAATTTAAAAAAATTAAAATGTCAACATTTTTATAGAACTCTGTGTGTCAGGTGGAAATCAAAAAGGCACCAATACAACCTCAAAACTATGTACTAATACATTCTCACGACTTAGGATTTTGACAACAGACTTAGCTTTTTTCCCTCTCAGTAACTCTTCTATGGATATATTATTCTATGATTGGTAGGTTTTAGTTTTTACTTTTGTACAAATTTAATGTCAGTGTATAATCGTCTTATGCTGGGTATACACGGTACTAATTTTCGTACTAATCGTAGTATGAGTTGAAGTATGGTTTTGTGATAGACGTTACTACAAGTCGTACTATTTCTTTTGAAAAAAAATTAAAAATAAAAAATATCACAAAATATGTGAATATATATGAATAAGCTGTTGAAGAAATAAATTTAGTAGTACGACAGCATTCTAATTATCTTACCTATCGAAGCTCCGCCCTCAATAAATCAAAAAAAAAATTTATTTTCATACTTCGATAGTGTGACAACATGATACACGTTACTAATTTCATACTTATACGATTTATCGTATAAGTGACCCCAATATGCCTGATAGCTCCAATTGGGACCGCTGACATTATTCAAATGGATATCGCAAAGTTTAGTTCACTGACGTAAGCGGAAATCAATGGATCAAAATATTTCTTGATAGATGAGAAGGGTTGTGGAATAATTTAACTAATTTTCAATTCCATTTTTAAATTTTCTTAATTTGAACATTTTATTTGGAATTTTCTTAATATAATGTATAATGTTCAATCAAAAATGGTGTAGTGTGAAAACCCGTCAATTTTAATTAATTGAATTTTAAAATAATTTCTAACAAATATATTCAAATTAGGCCTCCGGAAAATGCCGCTCGTAAATTACGTATATTACGTGAAAATTTTAGATCGAAAATAGTCCACTGTCTCGTTGAGGAGAGCAATATCATAGATCAAATATTATCTACAGTTTGCATTCAGTAGGAAATGGATTATCTGCACTTTGGTCAATTTCTTGGAATGTGATTTGATTGATCGAAGCTCATTCGTGAAACTTTCAGCCACAGGTGCGATATACTCGACGCACAGTGGGGGGAATTTCGAAAAATGTGGAAATTAATACGTAACTTTTAAGCGAATAGTCAGATTTTAATAAAATTGACAATGAGTATAGAGGAGGTATAGTTTTGAATTTGGACATTAAAATTATGCCAAATTTTTCTTCTCGATCCCATAAGATATACATATATATTATTAAATTTTGAGTTTCATTCCAAACAAACAATGGAATAACCTAATCAATATTTAGATATTTGCTTTATTTAATTCGGCATCTAGTTGAATTAATTTCTATATTGACAGAATACTGTTTAAGAGAATAATTACCAACATGTTGATAGTAGAACAACCTTAATTCTTAAGAAGATAGACTGATTTGAATTTAATTTGCATAAAATCTAAGAATTTCTACAACAGAAATAAAATTATAGACTTTAAATTTTACAGTATATACGTTTTTATGTGATTCATACAGATTTATTATTAATATATATACTGAATGATTATCTTGCCTTCTAATCTTGCCCTAAACTTCACCATATTCAAGTTAAACAGAGTGTGTAAATGTGTAAATATTATTTATTTATTTATTTTATTTTGTTTCCCCCCGAAAAATATTTGAAAATGTAATTTATTAAGTGCCATAAATGTAAATGTAAATATGTTTATGCAATTATAAATGTATATATTTAGGTATCTCTGAATGTGTGTGTGTGTGTATCTATGCATGTATTAGTAAATGTTTAAACTATTACACACACTCAAATAAAAGCATGTTATCTAACATTTAATTTTGTAAATATTTTCACCATTTTCAAAAGTATTTATTTATGTGCGTTTGTATGTTTTTACAACAATTATAATTACAATATTCTAATAATATAAATTATAGTGATTGCTGACATGTGTTTGAATACAAGTCAAGTGTATTACTTGGAAAAACTTTTCAAATTACTAGTAATAATAATAATGTGTGTTTAACAAAAAGAACTTGTTAGTTAGTTCAATAGGCATTATTAATGTTATTTTAAATAAAATATTTGGAAAAGCAAAATTACAAATTTTGTTAGCAGTGGCAGAGACACAAAATATGTACTTAATACTAGACGACCCGGTTGGCTGCGCCAATCTAATCGTAATTTAAAATTGTTTTATAATGGAATATGATTTTACCAACGATATTAATGATATTACTTATCCTACGTACGGCACGCAGTTATATTTGAAGTTCATATCATAAATAAAAATATTTATTGTACTTAGACCATATAAGCTTAGTAGTACTATTAGAAAAAAGAAAAAGTAGGAGTCTCCCTTTGTGAACTCTCAATCATTCAGGATAACATGTCACTAGTTTCATGTTATTGGTTCATTGTAATGTGGATTTTAGCTCATTCGTAACGTATCATTAGAATAAAAAAAAGTATCATTAAGATCCGCATTTTGTATTACCAAGGGACATTTGTATGGTAAAAAACCTTACTAACAGAGAGTATTTGTGGAATATTTCAGATAGCTAGCTCCTTTCGTTTGGGCCCTATCGTAGTTTCAACACACAGACAGACGGACTGACGGACATAGCTAGGTCTTCTTAGAATCTTATGAGGATCCAGAATATATATATTTATGTGGGTCTGCGATGAATATTTGTATGTATTACTAACGGAATGGCAAAAGCAATATACCCCCAAGTAATTTACTGCTGATTCTAACTCAGTCAGGATCATGTGTGTTTAATTTCCTGATTTTAGATTCATTATTAAATAAAATTCGAAAAGTACCACTTTATGAACGGAAAAGTACCATTAGTTCTCCCTTTTTGGTACCATAATACCATTAAGACCTCTATATTTTATTCTTTCTTTACTTAGAAGCATATCAGTCAATATATAACTTAAATAAGTTAATATATTAAAAAAGTACCATTATAAGAAAAAATACCAATTTTCCTTACCCTTCTTGATCTAGCGTCAAGTTTGAAATTTCAGTGTATTCCATTTTGTTAACTTTTTGTGACAAAGATATGTATTTAACGACTTAAATCAGTGTTTCATGTGCTCAATAAACAATATGTGTATAAAAAGTATCAAAATGTTTACCCGTACTTGGCTCAATATACACTTTTGCACTGGAGTTCCAAATAAAACCATGTTAGTATGACTATAGGAACGATCAGCTAAGAGCGTAAAGAAAATGAAAATATGTTGAAAAATTTTGCATTTTTTAAACTTAAACGACCGTAACTCATTCATATTCCAACCGATTTTCAAAAGGTCTCATCTATTTAAAAGGTAAAACATGTATTGTATTTTTTAAATAAAAAGAAACAATTTTTGAAGTTGTAACTTTGAGAATATGGTTATTTCACTACATTTGATAATAATAAAAAAGTGATTGAGAAAAACTATAAGTATTTCCGAACTCTATAGACTCCAATATAACATAATTGCTATATGAGAATCCTGCATATTTTTTGTGTAATTTTTATTGGGTGTATGACTTTAAAATGCGGAATTTTCTGGACTATAAAGCGGGTGAAGCAAAACTTCCGAACCACTTCTTTCTAAATACTTCTTAACAGGTTATCATGTTGGCTTCATATCTGCCCGCATATTCTGAGCATTTTTCGGCCAATGCTCGCTTCAAACGAATCAATTGCGTTCGGTACAGTTTCAATCGTAATAGATTCAATTTTCATCCGAAGTAATGATTTTCTTTTAAAGCGTTCAAGCATCATTTCGGTTATGCAAAATCGTATTTAAAGGTCTCTCGTCTTCAATTCGTATGGCACCCAATTTCTCTGCTTTTGGATGAATTCAGCTGCTTGAGTAGCTTCCAATGATTTTCCAAGCTCTTGCTAAGTTTTATAATAATCTTCATGGAGTAATGCCTCCAATTTTTGCTGGCCTGGGCGATATTTGTCTTACGTGTCAAAATCATTTGAACTTTTGAACTGCACAAACCATCTCTCGCACTTTGAAACCGATGGAACACATTCACCATAAGCTTTGGTGAGCAATCAATGTGCTTCAGCTGCACTTTTTCAAATTAAAGAAGCAAAGCAAAACTTCTGGCATATGACGATTCGTTGATACAAAATTCGACATTTTCGAAGCAAAAGAAACGTTGTTGTTTACACTATAATGTTCAATAACTAAGTGAGAATAAATGACAGATATGTACCCTTCAAAATGACGTACAAGTTATTAAAAATAAAAACCGCGTTCAAAAGATACGCCATCTATTGTAAATCCAGC
Organism: Calliphora vomitoria; assembly: GCA_942486065.2. NCBI lineage: Eukaryota > Metazoa > Arthropoda > Insecta > Diptera > Calliphoridae > Calliphora > Calliphora vomitoria. The sequence goes on from OW818031.2 coordinate 41,414,117, forward strand.
ATTTTTAAGTCATATACACGCAGAAAAAAAATATAGTTGTACATTGTTACTGTAACCATTTCAACATTTGTGCATGTTTACTGAAACCGTCATTTTTAACAATATTATAGTCGCAGTAACTATATATATGATTGTGGTAACAATAATATTATTAATTTACGTTTCACATGATAGTAACAACCATATATATGGTTAAAGTAAATATGTATGTGTTTGTGACAAGCATTTATATGATAAATAATTTTATCATAATATGTTGTTCTCAAATTATGATATCCATAAGCCGAGAGCAACATAATATGGTAAGTCCTTCATCATATAAATGGTTGTCACAAACACATACATGTTTACTGTAACCATATTTATGGTTGAAATATTCATGTGAATCGTAAATTAACCATATTATTGTTACCACAATCATATATATAGTTACTGTGACTATAATATTGTTAAATATGTTGAAATGGTTACAGTAAACATCCACACATGTTGAAATGGTTGCAGTAACAATGTACAACTATATTTTTTTTTCTGCGTGTACCCATCAAATACACGTCAAGTTTAAAATGTCATAGTACTCCAATTTGACAAAATTTTTGGTGACATAGATATGTCTTTAACGACTCAAATCTGTGTTCATGTACTTAAGAAAAAAAATATGTTTAAAAAAATACCAAATTGTTTACCTGGATTTGTCCAATCTACACCTTCGCTTTCGATTCTCAAATAAAACGTAAATTTTTGTATGACTATGGGAACAAATGTTGAAAATTTCCCATTTAAATTTTCCCATTTTTACTCCTAAAGGGTTCGAGTTTCCAAAAAGTACCAAATTTGTATTTGAAATGATTTGATAAGTAAATAATACAATTTAAAATTTATTTATATTTTGATTGGTTTGAAAGATACATAGGGTGCTAAAAAAGTACCAAAACCTAGTTTGTCTGTCTTCTATTTTCTAAGTAGATAAAGATACATTTTAAATATTTCATGTTTCTGTATTAGTTTAGAAGTTATAAGGTTACCAAATTTACCCGTTATTACCCTGTCCCATATATCTGCATTTATATCGGACACTAATTATGCTAGCTACTTAAGTTATACCTTATTGTAAAGCTGCATTGTCAGGCAATCCAAAAATAAAAATCTAGCTTCCTAGCCCTTTAGATGCCTTTAAAAATACGATTTATGTGCAGTCATTACAAAATAGGGTAATTTCGGGTAATTTTTCGAAAAATGTGTCGTATATCTGCATTTATATCGGGCACTAATTATGCTAGCTACTTAAGTTGTACCTCATTGTAAAGCTACATTCTCAGGCAATCCAAATATCTACATATTTCATATACATATCTACCTTTTGGCATTTGGGCTGGACGATGTTGAATAAGTAAGTCACTCAGTAACGTTACTCTTTTGATATATACAAATGTATTTTGTATTTTATTGGTAAGTTTCAGTATGTTACTAAAATTAATGAAAAGGAAATAACATAAAACATGCCTTGATATAATGTTTTTGAAAATAGGTTAATATTGTTAAATGTGTAACTTTATGTACAGCAAACAAAAAGTTTTGTTAGCTAAGGTTAGGCTCAACACTCAGTTACCACTGATTCTGATTAAAAGAAAGTTTATACTAAGGGTACTCATTTAAACGCTTAAGTTTCCCATTTGTGCAAAAGTGCAAATTTACGCTACGTGTTTCATGAACCCACCTTTTAAATTTTGTGCTATTTTATACAGAAAATGTCTATTTGGTCAAACAAAAATAAATTCAACAAATGCTTAAAAAAAGTTTTAAAAATTTTATAAATTTTAATTCTAAAAATTTCTAATGAAAGTGAAATCTTTGGAACAAACAATGGTAAACATAGTTTGGAAGATTTTGCTTATGTTCTAGCTGTTAGTTAATATTTCCATACACAATGCCATTCAATCCAATAATTCTGTTCCAAAGTCACACAATTTTCACATGTACAAAATATTTGTATTTCATTTGATTTTTATTTTTCATAAATAAAAGTAAACAAAAGCAGCTGATTAGTCAAATGCACAATAAATTCAAGTTTGCGAGTCTAAATGGTCGCGCAAACTTATCGGAGTTGTGTAAACGAATTTCCATACAATTTTTGACAGTTCTTTTGCGAGAGTGTAAAAATGCACAGATTGCTCAGTTTGCGAGGCATTTAAACGTTTACATGAGGACCCTTACTGTCTTTAAATAGCAAAATTATGTTAAAACCAAATTCCATTTATTACTACCTAATCATATACATAATTTCTCATAGAACTAACGTTCGAATACAGTTATTATAACTAAAAAATCAATAAATACTTATTTCCCATTTCTTAAATTTCAATTTAAAAGTGCATGCACAAAACATTTAAACGACATTTAATTATTTTTCAAACATAATTTGCCTGAAATGCCACACAGCATGTAATATACAACAAATGAATGGTAAAAGTAAATTAAAAAACAAAAAAAAAAAAAAAGAAACACAACAAAATAAACATAAATAAACAAAACAATTTAATTAAACGATTCGAGAATTTTATATAAAATTACAGAATAAAACTCCACCCATAACTGATAAAATAGATCGTAAACCATCAATGAAACGACAAGTATCCTGGGGACCACCCACGGTAGCTGAAGCTGATGCAGAAACAGTTAAAGTTAAAAAAGTCTCAAAACAAAATGGTTTCTATAATGGCAATGGTAGTGGAAATAGTGGCAGTAATAATAATGCTAGTGGTGGTGGCGGTGGTGGTAATAATTACATAAGAAGTAACTAATAAAAAACAAACTAAAACAAAAACAATGAATTTAATAACAAAACAAAACTAGCATTAAATTAAAAAAGAAATACTTTATAAAGATATTAAAAAAAACAAAAACGAATAGTAAATGTAAGTCCTTAAATAACTACATTTTATATTGTCCTACCGAGTTAACAACAATTTAGAAATCATGATTTTAACACAACTTTATTAGCAAGACTGATTTTAAAATCTTTTATTACGAATTTTTGCATCTCCTAATACATCAGGGGTTGTATTTTCATGTAACTCAAAATCTCTTTACACTCTGTAGGACAATATATGAACCACAACTATTTACTCTTTCTGGAATTAAGTTTAAAAAATATTTTTATTTGTAAATATAATTTGTGATATGTTTCTTTTGAGTATTAAAATTAAATAAAAAAAAAAACACGAAAATAAAATAAAATAAATTTTAAAAAAAGTAATAAATAAACAAATTTAGTTAAGTACTTGTACCAAAAAGAAAAATGTTTTCTTTGTAGGTGAGAAATAGTTTGAAAAAAAAATCATACACAGTAATTACTTTGTTTTTAATAAATGCCTGCTTCATGTTCCATGAGGTGTGACTGAAAATTAATTTCGAAATCTATGACATGATTCTGTTTGCAAAAGTTTATTTTTTTGTTAAACAAAAACCTACTTGCTTGTCTGCAGATACTCCCAGTGTATCTGGCGAGAATCGAACCCGCAATCCTTAGATAGATTGCCCAGCACACTATCATGTAGTCTATCAGGGCATATGGACCAATTGTATTAAATCACACAATCTAGGGAGCGAATTCTAATCAACGAAAGGTGAGAGTACACGACTATGAAATGCCTAATGCAGTAATTGAATTGTTTCATGGACTATATGGCATGTTGCATCGTCTTTTTGATATCACATGACGTCCTCATCAATAGCAATCAATTTAGAAAGAAAGAACTCTGTTGTCATGTCGCATTATCGTAACAATCACAACCTAATTTTCGATGAAGTATGGTGTTATAATGCCTACAGCCAAAAACTCTGCAGCAAACAGTGACACATTCTGGATGCTTTTGCAGCAATTTTGACAAGGATCAAAGTTATTAAGTGAAAATGTGCTTCATCGCTTAGCAGAATTTTGCTCGTACTGTCGCCAAACTTTCATTATTACTAAAATATTGTTCGTTGTTTTTTCGCGTAATGCTGCATTTTTAATAATCCTAAACTATCGGCTGTCAAATTGCTCTACTGTTCTAGTGCACATATTCAAATCCCGTGAATTTTGGGACATCCTATATATCAACCATTTTTAGATAGATTTCATCAATTTTCAATAGCTATTTTTTTGAATGCATGTAAATTATCTGAAGGCCTTTTTAATTAATTTTTTGAACATAATACTTCCTGGAAATTACAAACTGCGTGACAAACGTATCACCATGGTGAGGAGTATAAAAATTAGGATACACGGGTAGGCTGCATTAGGTTACGGCGACAGCCATACTTCTACCAGCTCCCTTGTATCAATCCATGCCTCTTTACACTGTGATACCCTATGGGAAAAACAGCAGATTGATCTAACTCCGCGATTTGTTGTCATTCTAAGCCAATAAGATCCGCTCATGAGGAACAAGGCGATTGGCCTGAGATTTATATATATTAGCTCTTCAATTTAGTAAAGGCTTAGATAGAATATATTGAATACTGTTTCTTCTTATTTGTACCAGCCAATCTCATAACTTGTACAAATGCAACGTCAGATATGGGTATACAAAGGAGAAGACACTGATATTTACCACAATGGCCACTCTTCAAACTGATCACTTGAGTCCAACCATAATTTATTGCATTATGTTACTTAAGGGGCAGATAAATCAAACCGAGCGCTTCGTTGCCATGCTAAACTAAGGACTGAGATCGTAAAATTCTTAACACACGTTTTTCATTAAAACTTTTAACCCAAGTATTATTCGATTTTTTTTTTTTTTTTTTTTTGATCGTGTTACCTTTGTAAATCATGTCAGTTATTATGTTTAATGTCAATTATATTCATTTGTTGTTAGAATTTTAGTACGCACTTTTTTCTGGTCACTCATTTTGACCACAAAAAAGTGCGTACTAAAATTATTAAATATTTTCAACAAAACCCAACTTGGTCTTACAAAAAGTTGGACAATCAAAGGTCTGCCGTCAAACTGTTTCCAATATTATTCAACAGTACCGGGAGAACTTGTCCGTTGATAGAAAATCTGGTTCAGGTAGAAGGAATGGTTCACATGGTGTTTATTAAGCCAAAAAATAGAAAGCATTTTCAAAAGAGTTCCCAACACATCCGGTAGGAAAGTAGCCCGGTTAGCTCTGTGCTCGGACTATTTGGTACGAAAAGTTAAAGCCAATGCAGGTTCAAAAACATACAAGGCTCAAAAAGGAACACTGCTAAAAATTTAGAGGTCAAAAACAGAGCACGGAAATTGAAGTAAAATTTTATAAAAAAAAAATATTACTGCTGCATAATAGATGACGAAACGTATGTTCTGGCAGATTTTTCGCTGCTTCCGGATTAAAATTTTGATGTTGCTGATGCTCGAGGGAATGTTGAAGAAAAGTTTAGTACCCAAAAGGAGACAAACATTTGTTACAAAGAGCTCTATAAATACCGAAATTTACATCAAGGAATGTTTACAAAAACGGATGCTTCCATTCATAAGACTTCTTAATGTGTCCACATATTTTTGGCCTGATTTGGCATCCTGTCACTATGGTAAGAAATGTCTTGAGTGGTAAAAAAACAATAATATGGTATTTGTATCAAAAGAGGCAAATTCTCCAAACTGCCTGGAGCTAAGGCCAGTGGAGAGATATTGGGCTCTTGTTAAAAGAGAATTGAAGAGTACAAAAAAGGTGTCCCAAGATGTGGTAGATTTTAAACGGAGATGGACAACCTGTTCGAACAAAGTGACAGTAATCACTATAAAAACCATAATGGAAGGGTTTCCGAAAAAGGTTCAAAATTTCATCACTAGTGATTAAACCTATAAAAATATTTTTTTTTTTTTTAATAATAATTTCAATCAAATGAAAAAAAATCAAAACTGTAAGTTTAGTGGTTTCACTTTTATTAACATATATATATGTTAAGAATTTTTCGATCTCAGTCCTTAATAAGTTTCTACGATGAACAGTTAGCGTGATTTAATGGAATGGCAAACTTATCACAATGGAGAAGGTTGTAAAACTAGGAGCCACTCTTCAAGCGACTCCCTCATAAAAAAGATGATCAAAATCTCAAATGAACAAGTAGATGATCCTAAGCTTATCATTGACAACTATTTCAATCTTGAAAAAAAAGGGAAAGTGGCAACGCTAGGAAAGGACAGAATAGACCTTCCAATTTCCTTTTTAATTGTGAAGCAGTGTCCAGTTATATTAAATACCAGCCAGCATATCTATCAATAAATATCTCTGCAGATATCCTCTGCTATTAGATAATGCCAAAGACAGTTAGTTATATGCTTGTTTGATAGCAGATATTAATTCCTTTAAAGTACAGATGGAGTTTAGCAACCTATAAGAGAACTTGATCTCATATACATTGATGTACACCCTCTTTCCAGGACCCAATAAGAAGGATAAAGTTCGCTTATGCAAGTGTAAAATATTACATGGTCTTGCTGTGCCTTAATCAACATTATTAATGCTATCCCAGTGGTAATCCGGAATTATGGAGATGAGAAAGATATTACGCGTTTGTTGTTGAATCGCTCTATATTTGTCTGTCAATTTCAAAAGAGCTCATCAAATTTGTAACCATAGATGTATCACAATACTGCGGGGACCAAGGAGCAGTAAAAAAGTAGTCCAATGTACTAGTGCAAGTACCATAATTAACATTGATAATACAGGCATACGTGGGCGATTTAATCTTTATACCAGAATAGCTTCGGGTTAAGAGGAGTATATCCCTGTATTCTAGTTCTCACAATATATCTATTGCCATTATAAACTTAACATACGTGGTGTGAAAGTATTGAGTATTTGGGTACTCAGTACTCAATAGTGTCTATTTTTCCCAGTAATCAATAGTAAAAAGTAACCATTCGTACTTTCAGAGTTGTATAGTTCAGTAAAAAAAGGAAAAAAAAAAAAACTTCATTATTTGTCAGTAAAAAAGTGGAACTCTTTTTTTAAATAAGATTTTTGTAATGCTAAATACAGCTTTAAAAAGTATTGTCGAGTATCCAAAAAATTGTGTTCAGTAAGTATTGAGTAGTCCAAATTACCGACATTATAGTACAACTCTACTTAACATATCAACTTTTATCATCCTACTCATTCAGCACACGTCAATGTCGACAAACATATTCTATGAACTATTCTACAGGGTTTTCCAACAAGAGGTGATATTTTGGTGTTCAAAAAAAAAAAATGCATTTTTTTAGATAAATGATCAGATATTTATTTCATAATAAAGAGAAAAGTATGCCGTTAATAATGAAAAACAACATCAGCCAAATGACCACAATGACCACGCTTACATATCCTTTTCATGAAATTTTCCATAACCAAATCGCAAAGTGGCTGACCTATGTCCTCGATAGCCTCACGAGTTCTATCTTTGTGGTCTTGAATCAATGCTGGACTGTTGGCATAGACCTTATCTTTCACGTGGCCCCAAAGGAAGAAGTTGCAAGATGTTAAATCACAAGAATTGGCCAATTGGGATCACCTTTTCGAGAGATAACACGGTCCGGAAACTTTTCCCGTAAAAGAACAATGGTTTCGTTCCTTGTGTGGCACGTAGCGCCGTCTTGTTGAAAGTAAATGTTGTACAGATCAATATCATCCAAAATACGGTGTAATGACGTTTGTGGAATGCCCAATTCCAATGAACGACGAGGAATGGACAAACCTGGGTTTTTTTCAACACTTTGGGCTACAGCAGCAATATTCTCAGTTGTTCTTGAGCGACGTGCACGGGTTTTATTCTTCACATCACTAACTTGTCCCAACAGCTCGAATTTTTCCACCAATTTCTGTATTGCGATCCGACAAGGTGCTTCACGACGACCCAAAAATGTTTTAGTTGTGCGAACTGTGACTGCAAGATTTTCAGAATTTTTGTAGTGAATTTTAATAATTTCATTGCGTTGTTGAAGCATGTATCGTTCCATTTTTAGTAATGGCGTAGTTTCTACGTAACAAATGTCAAAGAATAAAAGCTTCAAAAGTGACAGCTACCGAAATACCGGGTGATTCAAAATAACACCTCTTGTTGGAAAACCCTTTACTATAACTCTGAATGTAATAACATTGTATTTAAATGGGAGAAAGCCAGGAACTATGATTTTAACATTTGTCAATAGAAACATGATAGTTCATGAACATAATCCATTTGTGGTTGCCATTATAAAGTTCAACTATGGAATGGCTCTACAATTTCAAGCCTTTTAATACTTTTTTTCAATTTAAAATCCCTATGGCTATATATTGTTTTCAAATCTCGACAACAGGCTCGATGAAGACTTGTTTTTATTAGTTATAAATATTTAAAGCTCGAGAAGCGCATTCGTATAGAGAATTCGAAGTTGTATTTGGAGTTTCATAACCAGGGATATATCACAATAAAGCGGAGACTAAGAAATACGTTGTTTGTTTTAGCAAGATTAGTGCATTGTTTGATAAATAATCTCATTAATACATATAAAGCATTATATTTCATTAATTGCATAACTATTTACTCTCTCCCTTAAATGTTTCACTAGATTTAGTCTCTAAGGAGATATGCTGTTACAAAACCCCAAAAATAATTACAATACAATAAGATCCAAAGATGATATATAATTATTATTTGTGATTGGTGCTAATGTTTGAAAAGAGCCTGTTTCTACTTGCCTCGTGCTCTTTTCTTTGGCAAATGCTTCTTTTCTCTTCCTCTGTATCTCTCTCTCTCTCTCTTCCTATCTCTCTGTAGCTCTGTGCGATTTTATGAGCATGAATGTGTTTAAGCGTAAAACATTTTATTTACACTTGGCCAACATAAAAGTGTTACTTATGATGCAGTCAAGTGTAATTACATGTCACTCATACGCCATAAAGAACGCAATGTGTAACATAAACAAAAACAACAAGCAACTTTTGTTAGTGTAGATTTTGTTGTTCTTGTTCTTGTTTTTGCTTTTGCTTTAACACTACAATTTAATGTTTCCCTAAAATAAAGTGTACATGTATGTATAAGAATGTGTTGCATTCCAGCAGTTAAGCAAGCCCAGCAGTTAAGCAAGTAGTCAATGTATCCCTATTGTCACTAATGTCTGATCATTTGGCTAACTCCATTTGATATATTTTGTATAAAGTCAATTGTCATTTAAGTGTCTGTAAGTAACATAGAGTGTAGTCACTTTTAACGTTTATTTTGTACTGCACTTTAAAGAGTAGTTATTTTAGCCACCAGAAGTAATCTATTGAAGAGTTATTGAAGGAAGGTTTGTTTACTAGCTAACGGGTATTGGATTGTCTATAAGATGTCATTTTAACTGACTGTTTGAGGTCAATTTGCACCCGTACATTTTAAAATAACTAGTTATGTAGCTTATAAAGTAAACAGGTAGATAGCTAGTAAGATGACTGACTCTATGTAACCGGTATATGAATTCAATGCGTTGACTAGGTATCAGACAGACTCAATGTAATAAAAAAGGTTCATAAATAACTAGTTATGTAACTAGTTGTACCCATATATCATACGTAAAATCACTAGTTTGGGACAGTCTCCTAGAACTACTGGAATGTAATATTTTTTTTCTTAAAAAAAACAAACTCTCACTTATACAAATATACATCAGTGCCATGAACAATTTCAATACATACACATACATACAAACAGTGTATAGACAAGTTCTTGCATATTATTGTAAAAATTTAAATACACACTCATACATTGTAACATTTACTATACAAGCAGGATATCCGCATGTTAAATGTATGAATTCATAATATGAAATGTTCAATATGCTTTCTAATCTATTGAAGAGATAACACTCTATTCGATTGCCTACTAGTTTTCCTAATATTTTGTTTAGTTTTTGTATAGATCACACTATCAAACAAATGGTGTTTTATTTTTAAATGATGATCACAATATTTGTCACTTTGTTCGAACTGATGTTAAAAGTTGTTTATTCAGTTGTTGTTGTTGATATCATGGCTTAGCCGTATATGGGTTGAGGAATAGAATGGTACAATCTATCCTATTCCTGTTTTATCTACGTATTTGAAATCTTTCTCATACGATTCTTTCTTTATGAACTGACTTTCTGGTGATAGAACCGAAAAACTCTATGTGTACAACCGAATCATTCGATTGGCAACAAATTCGGTTGCTACTACGAATATGTTTTCTCTGTGTGGTATCCAATAAAGCAGAATTGGTTTATTTAGAGTCTAAGGGGTGCCCAAAAGTTCCTTATGGAAGATCAACCACCAATACATTTAAAGAAACATTAATTTTTATTCAATATTTTTTGTTGTAAAAACCACACCATACAAAGAACAATGAAAAAAATACACACTTTTTTACACGATACCATACGATAAACAAAAACAAAATCTACATTGATGATCGTTGTCGACAATGTTTACCAGCAAAGCATACGAAAGTGTTGTTGCTTTGCACTTGCGTGTATACACTGAAGAACGACAAGAAAACTAACAAGACAAAGTTGTTTGTGTATTTCATATTGCTAGTGCTGAGTGCTGTATTGAGTATAGAAACACACAGCCTATAGCTAAGAGCATTTACAAAAACAAATGAGCACCAAGAGTATAGGGCTTGGGCACCCATGACTTAGACCAGACATCGGCAAAGAGCCATCTTAAGAGCTCTCTGGTTTTGTTTTCTTTCACACGTACGCTAGATACAACACCAAAAACATACAAAAACTTTACAGTGGTGTTAGTGTACAAAGGCAATTTTACGCTCTGTCGATGTCTGACTTAGACATTGGTTTATACATACTTATACAGTTTATGTGTCTAGTGAGGTAGCATTTCAGGATTCGCAACCTTATAACGAAGTACAGCGAAAGTTGTAATTGAAGAGTGTAATTCTATAATGTGCTGAATATACAATTGAGAATATAACAGCAAATTTCAGCATTCCTTGAAATTAATTTCGTTTGGCTTATTTTAGTTTTAATACAGACATAAGACGTATATTGCAATTTAATTTTTGAACATAAAAATACAAGTATCATCGCCGTATTCTATTTCTTTGATCTTAGGAGGTCCATAACAAAACGTAGTAATTCCATTATAAATAAACTCAATTAAAGTCAGTAGTATATCATCCAATTCAAACCAAAAGAAATTGGTAATCATCGACCTATACTCCCGCCATTGACGGTGATGGCCTTTTCAATGTCGTTCTTAAATAAATATGGACCCATGTCGGCACCAGCACAAAATTCACACCAAACAGTGACTTTTTAGGGAAACATTGGATGCTCTTGGATCTCATGCGGATTGGTATTCCAAATTCGACAATTTTGTTCATCCGGAAATAGGCCTCATCACTTAAAATGGGTAAAGCGCGCAGAACTTTGCCCGAACAGAAAACAAAATAAATCAATTTTATCATTTGCACGTGTTGTTGAGCTCTATATCCGTTCATGGTGATTTGACAAAACAAACAGAATAAATGACAGCCAACTCGGCAGCTGTAGCTTTAACAGTATGGCCGCTACAAGTGTCAACGATCGTAAGTCCTTATTGGAACATTTATATCCAAAATTCATATTTGTTATTAAAAACGGACTTATAATTTAAGTTTTCATTTCTTAGGATTATGTTACATAAAGCAGACAAGTCATAGAATACTTTAGTGTTGAACTGTAAGACGGCTCTATAAGCGTTATTGGAACTATATACAATCAGATTGTATTGGGTACCAAGGCAGTGTAATACAGATAGACAGGCTTCTAATCTGGACTATATTAATAGGAACTGGAAGGTTAAACCTCCTATATGCAACTACTATAGGTGGATCTTCGAAAGATTCCGGAACTCTACGAACCAATCCTGGTGTAGTAGGATGGATTGCAGGGCTATTTGGCCAAATTTGGTTGCAAAGGCAACCAGAATACTAATTGGGTTGGACAGGCACTGCTCAATTGTAGCCTTCAATGGTAAATGGGATATGAGCGCACAGGAATTTTGTATGTTGTGCGAGGATATTGAGGAACTAAAAACAGTGGATTTTAGTTCCTGTCCTAGATGACAGGGTCTCAGGGAAAGATTCCATGCTGATCTGGGGGATATAGCTAGATATGATCTAGGTAATCTATTAGGCTTTATCAGGAGAATATGCTTGCTATTTAGGTAACAGGACTCTAAGAATCCCAGTCTATACTTATTTCCTATCCTTTTTCTTTGGACCGGGTTTTCACTTTAATTCTCTTTATATAGCCTGACTTCTATCTTTTCTCTCTAATTTCATTTCTTCCCTTCACATCTAGTTCACACCTACTTATATTTCTAAATGGTATCACAGTGGATCCTATGGGTCTCCGAGTGGAAGTGTACTTCTTATAATACACACCCCTTCAAATCAGTCTATCTGCTTTATGACTCAAATATTTGTTTTTCATTGATTCCAAGACTTTTTATACTTTTTTCCTCAACGATATTGTTGCTTAGACCTAGTGTCCCTTATCAAATCACATTTTAAAAATGATTCAAAAACGAATTCATTCCTTTAAAATTGTATTTACTTTATAAATAAATACTTGTATTCATGTGTGTCAGTGTTAGTAGCACAACATTTACTATGTTTTATATAAATTTAACACTACCAATATATAGACATGAAAATTAACAATGTGTTATTTTATGCTTTTTTACTCTCACTCTCTTTATTTGTTGTTATTTTGTTTTTTTATACCTTCTTTTATTTTCCTTTGCTTGCTCTTTATCTTTTGTTGTATTTATTCTTACTCTATACTTACAACGAAATAAAAGGAAATTGTAGAATAATTTTTCTCTTCGTTGCATAAATTTTAATTAAATGTCACTCATACGACACATATGTATACAAAGACGAATGTTGAGGTCATGGTGGGTCGATCTTTGGCACGTTGGTTTAAGGAGAATACAAAGATTTTTAAATGGTTTTAATAAAAATAGATAATATAACGTGGATTTTTCTCGTGTCTGCTGACTTGTCTTTGGATGTCATCTCAACATATTCTCTACAACAGACTGAGTTTTTTTTATAATACTCATTGAAAGATGTGTGAATTTTGATCAAAATAGGAGGTGTAATCTGAATTTGTCATATATTTGGTAAGTGGAACAAAAGTACCTAAAGGATTTCCTTACAATAATATATGAGAAAATCAGGGAATGCCATAGCACTAAATCGGAAAAGTTTTAAAAGAAATTATTAAGAGTAACTACAGAACGATAAGTTTTTCAAAACTACTGACCCTTCTGCTGTTTGTCTCTTATCAAACTTAAATTAAAGTCATATGCTATCGTAATCTTTCGTTGGCCCACCCTCAATAAACAAAGTTTACCCATACTACAAAATGAATCTGTGTACGCAGATAAACCGAGATTCATTGAATGCCGTTTTTTAACGCTTTTTTGCTTTTTTTTTTGGTATTTTGTATATAAAATATTTATATAAATTGTTGACAATTCGGGTTTTCTTTCTTTCACCAGAGCAAAATTTTTGTAAACTAAAAGAAAATCATTTTTTTTTTTTTTTTTTGGTATTTTGTCGAAGTAAAACAAAAATTATAACAAGTAACAACAATAACGAAAATTTAAAATGTCCCTTTGTAATACTTTTTTTCAAGAGTGTTTTTGTATTTTTTGCATTTTACAACAAACCATAGTAACACATTATCAGACCAAACATTTTTATATAACATGCAGCCATACAAACTTGTTTATATAAAGGATTCACACAATAGCAAGGACATTACATATGGATGTGTGTGTGTGTGTTGTAGAAAGTGTCACATGAGAAAGATAAAGAAACGTTAGTGGCATGTGTTGTGTAAACTAAAGCTACAGTTTATTGAAAATTTTTCAAAATAAACTTACGTAAATTTAACATTTACTTTGAATTCTGTTTTTTTTTTGTTTATTTTTTGTTATATACCCTAAAGCGTAGTTAAAGGGGAGTTTTGGGGATAACAAACAGGGGCATTGTTAAGGTTTGCGTCACAGCAGAATTGTGAATCATATTAACTTTAGTTCAGGATGTCAAGGATGTGAAATTTTTCACTAAGCATGAATTGCAGCAGGAAATTTCTGCCACATACAATCGTCCTGACGCCCTTTTAATTTACAGAAAAATCGATTATATTTTCATGATTAACTATTCAGTACTATTGACATGTTGCTTTTCTTAGATGGAACTTCTCAGACAAACAATCTGAGAAGTTCAGGTGATCCCGTAGGTGCAAAAGTCAGAGCTGGCCTGAACTTTCCGATGACAAATAAGTATTTTAAGTCGTTCGATTTAAGTAAATCATATATGATTTTAGCATTACCGCATAATTGCCGATAAAGTGTTTATGCGAATAAATAATTGTATCTAAAAACACGCCCACATTTAGCGAATAAACCTCTGAGGGCCATTATACTCTTGAATCAGTGATTAGGTTTTGTTCTTCATCCTTTCATGTGCAAACAATTTATGCAGTAATTACAGTATCCAGTAAGAGGGCCAAATCCTGATTGATATTCTATAAGTAGCAATCGTGAACCTCCTACTCTCCGAGTGCCCATTCTTCATTCGTATCTGATATCCAAAGCAAGTGGATGTGAATATCTAACCTCCAAACTGAGTTAGGAAATGTACATAATCTAGTAGACATTTAAACTTCACCACCTTGGATCTAAGAGCCTGAAAGACTGTCCATATAGGATGAATGGTCAACGACTCTAGATTTAATAATATGGCCTAAATTTATGTAGGAACTGGAGAAAGGGAGATGATACGATCAGCGATGTTTGCTAGACAGGGACGATAGTTTACATTTGAGGGTTGGATCAAGACGAATAGGAACAGGACGCAATGGGAACAGTCGGCATAGCCATAAAAGGACTTCGGACTGAAGACAGTCTTAAACTGTGCGTTGTATAGAGTAGATATTGCGGATCGCTTTTATTTTTTGTTTTTTTAAGATCTACAAATGGAACAGTAGTAGTAAAACTTCATTTATTTACCCAAAGTGCAAGATCATCAGAGAAAATTCCTATTATTATATCCTCTTTGCACCATCTTTATAGATTGAGATTGCATAAAGGACAGCTTTTGTGGCCGATTTTTCTTAGGTTGGTATTCTCCTCTAAAATGCTCTGTAAAAATTTACCTTTCAATGCTTTGTAAGAAGTTTCCTTGTACAGTTTGGTCGTGTTTCAGACTAACTTTGAGCCTTAGGACCAATGAAGAGTTTCAGATGAAAATATCAAGAGGATGTACTATATCTAGCATGTCTTGAGGAGTACAGCTCATCGCCGTAGTGATTTGAAGACAGGTTTGTCTTTTAACTTTGTATAGAGTAGAGGTGCACAGAGAAAACAGATTCGTGATACCAACCAAATTTGTTGCCAATCGAATGATTCGGTTGCACACATCGAATTTTTCGGTTCTATCAACAGAAAGTCAGTTGATAAAGAAGAATTGCGGTTGAAGCAACCAAATTTTTGCTATCCCTTCTAAAATTTAGTAGCCACAACTGTAAAATTCGGATACTAAGGTAGAATCATTCGATTGGCAACAAATTCGGTTGCTATCACGAATCTGTTTTCTCTGTGTGTGTGTTTTGGTCGCCACCACACAAGTAAACCATAGATAAGGATTGGTCTTATATCAACTGTGTAGGGTTTGAGACCCATCATTTCACATAGATCTTATTTTAAGTGGAAAAGGCACAATGGTTCTTCTTCAGTCTGCCTGACTGTTTGAGTCTTAAAGAGGACTTAGCTGAAGTTTTCTGATAAAAATATTAAAGGGAAGTAAATATGTCCTGTATTGTCTCCAGACTGGCTTGAGAAGTAGAGTTTATGGCCCCAGTGATCGCAAGACGGGCTAGTCTCTGATTTTGTATAGAATAGGGGGGGGGGGTGTTTTGCTCCAGTAGGCGTACAGTACACGATTTAAGACCCCATATTTTCTCAAAGGCCTTTTTACAAGTATAAAAGACAGAGAGGGCTTTTCGCATTCGTCTCTCAAAATTTTGTTACCACAAAAGCTTAGAGTCTGAAACTAAGGCAAGATATTTGGCTTCTCTCAGGAATTCTAGTGGAAAGCTGGAATGTTATATTTTCTGGTAAAAAGTACCAGTCCGTTTCATTCTCAGCTTGACTCCCAGACAGTTCGCAGTTTACCTGACTCTTTTTCTTGACATCATTTCCAGACAGTCTCTGCACATTTTATAAAGTAGGGAGGCGTATTTTACTCTCCACCACCTTCAACCACATAAATCACTGATAGGTGAGGTTAGTTCTGTGTCATTCCCACAAGAGTTTAGAGTCTAACCCCCATATGCATAAACAATTTTTAAATTTATAAAAGGTTTATAAAACAAAATTTCCATACAAAATTTGTTTTATAAACCTTTGATAAATTTAAAAATTTTTTATGCATATAGGGGAAAACTACACCAAGATATCTTTCTTTTCTAGATACAATCGAGAAAGCCTGAAAGCTGGAATTTTTTCCAGATACCAGTTCGGTCTTTATCGGATTTACTCCCAGAACATATTCTTTGATCCTTGATAGGAATACGCCTATAGCTGATTTCATGGGTTCACTTATCGTGGGATAAAATTTCCGTTTAATAAGGAACATGAAGTCATGAGCATAAGCAACTATGTAACATCCCCTTGCAAAAACATAAATTTATGACCCTGACCTTGTTCCTAGTCCAGTTAGTTGTGTGTTTATCAACCACTAATTCGCTTAAGGCGAAGTTTTATATTAAAATAGCCGATTACATCGATATATAATCAAATTCTCAGATTCGGATGATATGTTTAAGCCCTTGATTACTGACAAATTTATTCGGATTTAAGAAAGCATTTATAATGAATTTTAATGTACTATTACTTAACAAGTCGTGATACTGTTTAACTCTAAAAATTGTTTGCTGGAAACTAATCGGTCTATTATGGATGGCATAATAGATTGTGTTGTTAGTTTCCAAAATGGTATTACAGATGACAACTGCAGCTATAATTTTCTCTGACAACTGAAGTTCGGTTATCATCCATAATCGACCCATAAGATAATTTTGTTTAATACGTCTCTGTTTAAGCTTTCCTAAAATCTTTTATTACTGCAGCATATATACAAAACTACTTGTTATTAAAAAAGAAAATTGTAATTGACCACAGATGTTTAAGAAAAACTTTATTTTTACAATACAAAGTTTGAAAAACAAAAAATAATTATGAAAAATGTTAAATTAAGAAACACTTTATACAAAATAACAACAAAAAAAAAACAAATTAATTTCAAATAAATTTATGAAACATTTTAAACTAAACTATAGATATAGAATAAAAGCTTTGACAGCATACTAATATCTGTGTAGCGCTTTAAGGCTGAATGGTAACACTACATATGGTAAAAGCAAAGGTAATTTCATATATATCAACTTGTAAATATTCTCATAATTATCCATTATTGAAAAACAATTCTCAAATTCAAATGAAAATATTATTGTAATCAAATTTTTTTTTATTTCTTTTTCTCACCCCTCGTTTTTTGCCAATTTTTCCCCATCACACCAACTAATAACACATTTTTACTAATTTTCCGTTTAAATGCTTCAAAATTTTATGTCTCCACAATAACAAATAAAAAAAATAAATCTAAAAAAACTGATTAAACTTTTCACACTACAAAAGCAAACAGACTTTTCCTAACCTAACAAAACATGCTTACCAAATAACCCAAAACTCCTTTTACCAGCCCTTTATAGCAAACATAATTGCAACGCCAGATGAATATAATACAACAACTACTCCAGCAGCAACAACCCCATCAACAACAACAACAATATTGCGTACAGCAAAACCAGCGCCACGCACCAAAAGAAGACCATCAGTAACTTTTAAATTGCCCACAGAAAATGATAGAGAACCAAACGATAGGCCAACGGATATATTAGAAACTAGTGCTCCATTATCATTAACGAACCCATCCCCATGCCCATCTGTATATACAGCTGCTGGTACAGAGGCAACGGAAGAGTTGAAAAAACATGACACCCAACCAGGTGATAATGTTAATATTGACAACAAAGGTGTGATGGCAACAGCAACAGCAGCAGCAGCAGAAGCTGGTGCCTTGATGACACAACCCGAAGACATGAATGCAATTGTAATGGAAATCGATGATGTCGCTGTGGAACCTTTTGTGGCCAAACAAAGTGCTCATGTGCCCGTGGCACCAGCATTCATTGATGAGGCACATCGGCAATTTTCAAATCCAATTAGTTATTTAGGTGGACCCTTATTAAAGCCACGCAATAGATACAGTATTGAATCAATTTTATCATTGGATTAAGTTTACAATATACAAAAAAAAAAAACACACCAACCAGCAACAACTATTTTAACTATATGTATGTATGTCTACAAAACATATTTATTTTTTTGATTAATATTTTTGAAAAACCAAAATTAAATCGAACGAAATAATGAAATAGCTAGTCTCAAATTTATTATTTAGTCATAAGTTACAAAAAAAAAGTATTTTGTTTTTAGATTTTAGTTAGCTGAAATAAATTTGTAAAAAAAGAAAACTATTTTACAATTTAAATGTGTTCTAATTTGTATTAAACGTAGTAAAATGGTAAGTATTCTTTTACCACTGCAATTCAGAAAGAAATAATTATAAATAAAAAAAATGTAGAAATTACAAACGGAATGACAAACTTATATATACCCTTGCCACTCATGGCGAAGGGTATAAATATGTATAGATGGGTGACTTTTTTTAATTTAATTTTTCGAAATCGGACAATGTAAAAAAAAACTTCTTTAGCCCGCAGATAGACCGTTAACGTTATCCTAATCAGAATCCTAATCATATCAGAGCCTTTGTGTATGATGAAAATATGAAAAAAGTTCACCAAACAGGTGGCCTGAAACACATAATGATCGTTGGAATTTTTAATAACCAGAAAATTTTAAATATTTTTAATAATATAATACATATTGTAATAACAGATATACGTATGCAATATTTAAATGATAATTCAGTACAGATTATGATTACATTAAAAACTAAGGAGAAGCAAATATTGTATTTTATTTACCATTTAAAATAAATTTAGTTTTTTTGTTTCGTTTTTATAAAACACATTATTAAAATACACACACTTCACACTTACACCTACTCAAAATGAGGTCTCCATAATAAGAATAAATAACTCAACACAATTACAAAATACTTCAGAAAGTGTGAAAGGTGGGTAATACAAGTAAGCAAAGACAAAGTAAGAACCAGTGGTGAGAATTAAAAGGTTGTTGCCTTTGCTAAATGCCACATTTTGAGGCGAATTAATAAGAGCATAATCAAAATAACAGTAACCCTGAAACATTTTCCAAATTTTTCGAAGCACCTAAAAATATCACTTTTTCAATGTATCTTCTGCTCTTAACTAATTGAGTGATCCAAATGGAAAAAGGACAATAAAAAAGTAATCATGGAAAAATCGATTTTTTATAAAAAGGTCGATAATCTGTGATCACTAATATTTCAAAGTAAACTTCAATTTCATATATGAAAATCAAGAAAAACATAAAAGTGGTTATAAGTCGGTAAATAGTGGTCCAAATGGAAAAAGGACGATCATCTGGAAGGAAGACATAAAAGTGGCTATAAGTCGGTAAATAGTGGTCCAAATGGAGAAAGGACGATCATCTGTGATCACCTATATGAAAATCAAGAAAAACATAAAAGTGGCTATAAGTCGGTAAATAGTGGTCCAAATGGAAAAAGGACGATCATCTGTGATCACCTATATGAAGATCAAGAAAAACATAAAAGTGGCTATAAGTCGGTAAATAGTGGTCCAAATGGAAAAAAGACGATCATCTGTGATCACCTATATGAAAATCAAGAAAAACATAAAAGTAGCTATTAGTCGGTAAATAGTGGTCCAAATGGAAAAAGGACGATCATCTGTGATCACCTATATGAAGATCAAGAAAAACATAAAAGTGGCTATAAGTCGGTAAATAGTGGTCCAAATGGAAAAAGGACGATCATCTGTGATCACCTATATTTTCATGCAAAAATCTACTATTTATATGAAAATGAAGAAAAACATAAAAGTGGATATAAGTCGGTAAATAGTGGTCCAAATGGAAAAAGGACGATCATCTGTGATCACTTATATGGAAATCAAGAAAAACATAAAAGTAGCTATTAGTCGCTTAATAGTGGTCCAAATGCAAGAAGGACGATCATATGTGATCACCTATCTGAAAATCAAGAAAATCATAAAAGTGGCTATAAGTCGGTAAGTAGTGGTCCAAATGGAAAAAGGACGAACATCTGTGATCACTTATATGGAAATCAAGAAAAACATAAAAGTAGCTATTAGTCGCTTAATAGTGGTCCAAATGGAAGAAGGACGATCATCTGTGATCACCTATATGAAAATCAAGAATATCATAAAAGTGGCTATAAGTCGGTAAATAGGGGTCCAAATGGAAAAAGGACGATCATCTGTGATCACTTATATTTTCATGCAAAAATCGATTATTTATATGAAAATCAAGAAAAACATAAAAGCGGCTATAAGTCGGTAAATAGTGGTCCAAATGGAAAAAGGACGATCATCTGTGATCACCTATATTTTTATGCAAAAATCGATTATTTATATGAAAATCAAGAAAATCATAAAAGTGGCTATAAGTCGGTTAATAGTGGTCCAAATGGAAAAAGGACGATCATCTGTGATCACTTATATGAAAATCAAGAAAAACATAAAAGTGGCTATAAGTCGGTTAATAGGGGTCCAAATGGAAAAAGGACGATCATCTGTGATCACCTATATGAAAATCAAGAATATCATAAAAGTTGCTATAAGTCGGTTAATAGTGGTCCAAATGGAAAAAGGACGATCATCTGTGATCACCTACATGAAAATCAAGAAAAACATAAAAGTGGCTATAAGTCGGTTAATAGTGGTCCAAATGGAAAAAGGACGATCATCTGTGATCACCTATATCAAAATCAAGAAAAACATAAAAGTGGCTATAAGTCGGTTAATAGTGGTCCAAATGGAAAAAGGACGATCATCTGCGATCACCTATATGAAAATCAAGAAAAACATAAAAGTGGCTATAAGTCGGTTAATAGTGAACCAAATGGAAAAAGGACGATCATCTGTGATCACCTATATGAAAATCAAGAATATCATAAAAGTGGCTATAAGTCGGTAAGTAGTGGTCCAAATGGAAAAAGGACGAACATCTGTGATCACCTATCTGAAAATCAAGAAAAACATAAAAGCGGCTATAAGTCGGTTAATAGTGGTCCAAATGGAAAAAGGACGATCATCTGTGATCACCTATATTTTTATGCAAAAATCGATTATTTATATGAAAATCATAAAAGTGGATATAAGTCGGTAAATAGTGGTCCAAATGGAAAAAGGACGATCATCTGTGATCACCTATATGAAAATCAAGAAAAACATAAAAGTAGCTATTAGTCGCTTAATAGTGGTCCAAATGCAAGAAGGACGATCATATGTGATCACCTATATTTTTATGCAAAAATCGATTATTTATATGAAAATCAAGAAAATCATAAAAGTGGATATAAGTCGGTAAATAGTGGTCCAAATGGAAAAAGGACGATCATCTGTGATCACCTACATGAAAATCAAGAAAAACATAAAAGTGGCTATAAGTCGGTTAATAGTGGTCCAAGTGGAAAAAGGACGATCATCTGTGATCACCTATATCAAAATCAAGAAAAACATAAAAGTGGCTATAAGTCGGTTAATAGTGGTCCAAATGGAAAAAGGACGATCATCTGCGATCACCTATATGAAAATCAAGAAAAACATAAAAGTGGCTATAAGTCGGTTAATAGTGAACCAAATGGAAAAAGGACGATCATCTGTGATCACCTATATGAAAATCAAGAATATCATAAAAGTGGCTATAAGTCGGTAAGTAGTGGTCCAAATGGAAAAAAGACGATCATCTGTGATCACCTATATGAAAATCAAGAAAAACATAAAAGTAGCTATTAGTCGGTAAATAGTGGTCCAAATGGAAAAAGGACGATCATCTGTGATCACCTATATGAAGATCAAGAAAAACATAAAAGTGGCTATAAGTCGGTAAATAGTGGTCCAAATGGAAAAAGGACGATCATCTGTGATCACCTATATTTTCATGCAAAAATCTACTATTTATATGAAAATGAAGAAAAACATAAAAGTGGATATAAGTCGGTAAATAGTGGTCCAAATGGAAAAAGGACGATCATCTGTGATCACTTATATGGAAATCAAGAAAAACATAAAAGTAGCTATTAGTCGCTTAATAGTGGTCCAAATGCAAGAAGGACGATCATATGTGATCACCTATCTGAAAATCAAGAAAATCATAAAAGTGGCTATAAGTCGGTAAGTAGTGGTCCAAATGGAAAAAGGACGAACATCTGTGATCACTTATATGGAAATCAAGAAAAACATAAAAGTAGCTATTAGTCGCTTAATAGTGGTCCAAATGGAAGAAGGACGATCATCTGTGATCACCTATATGAAAATCAAGAATATCATAAAAGTGGCTATAAGTCGGTAAATAGGGGTCCAAATGGAAAAAGGACGATCATCTGTGATCACTTATATTTTCATGCAAAAATCGATTATTTATATGAAAATCAAGAAAAACATAAAAGCGGCTATAAGTCGGTAAATAGTGGTCCAAATGGAAAAAGGACGATCATCTGTGATCACCTATATTTTTATGCAAAAATCGATTATTTATATGAAAATCAAGAAAATCATAAAAGTGGCTATAAGTCGGTTAATAGTGGTCCAAATGGAAAAAGGACGATCATCTGTGATCACTTATATGAAAATCAAGAAAAACATAAAAGTGGCTATAAGTCGGTTAATAGGGGTCCAAATGGAAAAAGGACGATCATCTGTGATCACCTATATGAAAATCAAGAATATCATAAAAGTTGCTATAAGTCGGTTAATAGTGGTCCAAATGGAAAAAGGACGATCATCTGTGATCACCTACATGAAAATCAAGAAAAACATAAAAGTGGC
Source organism: Calliphora vomitoria (assembly GCA_942486065.2). Taxonomy (NCBI): domain Eukaryota; kingdom Metazoa; phylum Arthropoda; class Insecta; order Diptera; family Calliphoridae; genus Calliphora; species Calliphora vomitoria. The sequence continues at coordinate 41,437,246 of OW818031.2, forward strand.
TATAAGTCGGTTAATAGTGGTCCAAATGGAAAAAGGACGATCATCTGTGATCACCTATATCAAAATCAAGAAAAACATAAAAGTGGCTATAAGTCGGTTAATAGTGGTCCAAATGGAAAAAGGACGATCATCTGCGATCACCTATATGAAAATCAAGAAAAACATAAAAGTGGCTATAAGTCGGTTAATAGTGAACCAAATGGAAAAAGGACGATCATCTGTGATCACCTATATGAAAATCAAGAATATCATAAAAGTGGCTATAAGTCGGTAAGTAGTGGTCCAAATGGAAAAAGGACGAACATCTGTGATCACCTATCTGAAAATCAAGAAAAACATAAAAGCGGCTATAAGTCGGTTAATAGTGGTCCAAATGGAAAAAGGACGATCATCTGTGATCACCTATATTTTTATGCAAAAATCGATTATTTATATGAAAATCAAGAAAATCATAAAAGTGGATATAAGTCGGTAAATAGTGGTCCAAATGGAAAAAGGACGATCATCTGTGATCACCTATATGAAAATCAAGAAAAACATAAAAGTAGCTATTAGTCGCTTAATAGTGGTCCAAATGCAAGAAGGACGATCATATGTGATCACCTATATGAAAATCAAGAATATCATAAAAGTGGCTATAAGTCGGTAAGTAGTGGTCCAAATGGAAAAAGGACGAACATCTGTGATCACTTATATGAAAATCAAGAAAATCATAAAAGTGGATATAAGTCGGTAAATAGTGGTCCAAATGGAAAAAGGACGATCATCTGTGATCACCTATATGAAAATCAAGAAAAACATAAAAGTGGCTATAAGTCGGTTAATAGTGGTCCAAATGGAAAAAGGACGATCATCTGCGATCACCTATATGAAAATCAAGAAAAACATAAAAGTGGCTATAAGTCGGTTAATAGTGAACCAAATGGAAAAAGGACGATCATCTGTGATCACCTATATGAAAATCAAGAATATCATAAAAGTGGCTATAAGTCGGTAAGTAGTGGTCCAAATGGAAAAAGGACGAACATCTGTGATCACCTATCTGAAAATCAAGAAAAACATAAAAGCGGCTATAAGTCGGTTAATAGTGGTCCAAATGGAAAAAGGACGATCATCTGTGATCACCTATATTTTTATGCAAAAATCGATTATTTATATGAAACTCAAGAAAATCATAAAAGTGGATATAAGTCGGTAAATAGTGGTCCAAATGGAAAAAGGACGATCATCTGTGATCACTTATATGAAAATCAAGAAAAACATAAAAGTGGATATAAGTCGGTAAATAGTGGTCCAAATGGAAAAAGGACGATCATCTGTGATCACTTATATGAAAATCAAGAAAAACATAAAAGTGGCTATAAGTCGGTTAATAGTGGTCCAAATGGAAAAAGGACGATCATCTGTGATCACCTATATGAAAATCAAGAATATCATAAAAGTGGCTATAAGTCGGTTAATAGTGGTCCAAATGGAAAAAGGACGATCATCTGTGATCACTTATATGAAAATCAAGAAAAACATAAAAGTGGCTATAAGTCGGTTAATAGGGGTCCAAATGGAAAAAGGACGATCATCTGTGATCACCTATATGAAAATCAAGAATATCATAAAAGTGGCTATAAGTCGGTTAATACTGGTCCGAATGGAAAAAGGACGATCATCTGTGATCACCTATATGAAAATCAAGAAAAACTGAAAAGTGGCTATAAGTCGGTTAATAGTGGTCCGAATGGAAAAAGGACGATCATCTGTGATCACCTATATAAAAATCAAGAAAAACATAAAAGTGGCTATAAGTCGGTTAATAGTGGTCCAAATGGAAAAAGGACGATCATCTGTGATCACCTATATGAAAATCAAGAATAACATAAAAGTGGCTATAAGTCGGTAAATAGAGGTCCAAATGGAAAAAGGACGATCATCTGTGATCACCTATATAAAAATCAAGAAAAACATAAAAGTGGCTATAAGTCGGTTAATAGTGGTCCGAATGGAAAAAAGACGATCATCTGTGAACACCTATCTGAAAATCAAGAAAAACATAAAAGTGGTTATAAGTCCAAATGGAAAAAGGACGATCATCTGTGATCACCTACATGAAAATCAAGAAAAACATAAAAGTGGCTATAAGTCGGTAAATAGTGGTCCAAATGGAAAAAGGACGATCATCTGTGATCACCTATATTTTCATGCAAAAATCGATTATTTATATTAAAATCAAGAAAAACATAAAAGTGGCTATAAGTCGGTAAATAGTGGTCCAAATGGAAAAAGGACAATCATCTGTGATCACCTACATGAAAATCAAGAAAAACATAAAAGGGCTATAAGTCGGTAAATAGTGGTCCAAATGGAAAAAGGACAATCATCTGTGATCACCTACATGAAAATCAAGAAAAACATAAAAGTGGCTATAAGTCGGTAAATAGTGGTCCAAATGGAAAAAGGACGATCAACTGTGATCACTTATATGGAAATCAAGAAAAACATAAAAGTGGCTATAAGTCGGTTAATAGTGGTCCAAATGGAAAAAGGACGATCATCTGTGATCACCTATATCAAAATCAAGAAAAACATAAAAGTGGCTATAAGTCGGTTAATAGTGGTCCAAATGGAAAAAGGACGATCATCTGTGATCACCTATATCAAAATCAAGAAAAACATAAAAGTGGCTATAAGACGGTTAATAGTGGTCCAAATGGAAAAAGGACGATCATCTGTGATCACCTATATCAAAATCAAGAAAAACATAAAAGTGGCTATAAGTCGGTTAATAGTGGTCCAAATGGAAAAAGGACGATCATCTGTGATCACCTATATCAAAATCAAGAAAAACATAAAAGCGGCAATAAGTTGGTTAATAGTGGTCCAAATGGAAAAAGGACGATCATCTGTGATGAAAATCAAGAAAAACATAAAAGTGGCTATAAGTCGGTTAATAGTGGTCCAAATGGAAAAAGGACGATCATCTGTGATCACCTATATGAAAATCAAGAAAAACTGAAAAGTGGCTATAAGTCGGTTAATAGTGGTCCGAATGGAAAAAAGACGATCACCTATCTGAAAATCAAGAAAAACATAAAAGTGGCTATAAGTCGGTAAATAGTGGTCCAAATGGAAAAAGGACGATCATCTGTGATCAACCTATATTTTCATGCAAAAATCCATTATTTATATGAAAATCAAGAAAAACATAAAAGGGCTATAAGTCGGTAAATAGTGGTCCAAATGGAAAAAGGACAATCATCTGTGATCACCTACATGAAAATCAAGAAAAACATAAAAGTGGCTATAAGTCGGTAAATAGCGGTCCAAATGGAAAAAGGACGATCATCTGTGATCACTTATATGGAAATCAAGAAAAACATAAAAGTGGCTATAAGTCGGTTAATAGTGGTCCAAATGGAAAAAGGACAATCATCTGTGATCACCTATATCAAAATCAAGAAAAACATAAAAGTGGTTATAAGTCGGTTAATAGTGGTCCAAATGGAAAAAGGACGATCATCTGTGATCACCTACATGAAAATCAAGAAAAACATAAAAGTGGCTATAAGTCGGTTAATAGTGGTCCAAATGGAAAAAGGACGATCATCTGTGATCACCTATATGAAAATCAAGAAAAACTGAAAAGTGGCTATAAGTCGGTTAATAGTGGTCCGAATGGAAAAAAGACGATCATCTGTGATCACCTATATGAAAATCAAGAAAAACATAAAAGTGGTTATAAGTCGGTTAATAGGGGTCCAAATGGAAAAAGGACGATCATCTGTGATCACCTACATGAAAATCAAGAAAAACATAAAAGTGGCTATAAGTCGGTAAATAGTGGTCCTAATGGAAAAAGGACGATCATCTGTGATCACCTATATTTTCATGCAAAAATCGATTATTTATATGAAAATCAAGAAAAACATAAAAGTGGCTATAAGTCGGTAAATAGGGGTCCAAATGGAAAAAGGGCGATCATCTGTGATCACCTATATCAAAATCAAGAAAAACATAAAAGTGGTTATAAGTCGGTTAATAGTGGTCCAAATGGAAAAAGGACGATCATCTGTGATCACATATATGAAAATCAAGAAAAACATAAAAGTGGCTATAAGTCGGTAAATAGTGGTCCAAATGACAAAGGACGATCATCTGTGATCACCTATATGAAAATCAAGAAAAATATGAAAGTGGGAATAAGTGGGTTAATAGGGGTCCAAATGGAAAAAGGACGATCATCTGTGATCACCTATATGAAAAAGAAAAACATAAAAGTGGTTATAAGTCGGTTAATAGTGGTCCAAATGTGATCACCTATATGAAAATCAAGAAAAACTGAAAAGTGGCTATAAGTCGGTTAATAGTGGTCCGAATGGAAAAAAGACGATCATCTGTGATCACCTAACTGAAAATCAAGAAAAACATAAAAGTGGCTATAAGTCGGTAAATAGGGGTCCAAATGGAAAAAGGACGATCATCTGTGATCACCTATATGAAAATCAAGAAAAACATAAAAGTGGTTATAAGTCGGTTAATAGTGGTCCAAATAGAAAAAGGACGATCATCTGTGATCACTTATCTGAAAATCAAGAAAAACATAAAAGTGGTTATAAGTCGGTTAATAGGGGTCCAAATGGAAAAAGGACGATCATCTGTGATCACCTATATGAAAATCAAGAAAAACATAAAAGTGGCTATCAGTCGGTAAATAGGGGTCCAAATGGAAAAAGGACGATCATCTGTGATCACCTATATGAAAATCAAGAAAAACATAAAAGTGGCTATAAGTCGGTAAATAGTGGTCCAAATGGAAAAAGGACGATCATCTGTGATCACTTATATGGAAATCAAGAAAAACATAAAAGTGGCTATAAGTCGGTTAATAGTGGTCCAAATGGAAAAACGACGATCATCTGTGATCACCTATATGAAAATCAAGAAAAACATAAAAGTGGCTATAAGTCGGTTATTAGGGGTCCAAATGGAAAAAGGACGATCATCTGTGATCACCTATATGAAAATCAAGAAAAACATAAAAGTGGCTATAAGCCGGTTAATAGTGGTCCAAAAGGAAAAAGGACGATCATCTGTGATCACCTATATGAAAATCAAGAAAAACATAAAAGTGGCTATAAGTCGGTTAATAGGGGTCCAAATGGAAAAAGGACGATCATCTGTGATCACCTAACTGAAAATCAAGAAAAACATAAAAGTGGCTATCAGTCGGTAAATAGGGGTCCAAATGGAAAAAGGACGATCATCTGTGATCACCTATATGAAAATCAAGAAAAACATAAAAGTGGCTATAAGTCGGTAAATAGTGGTCCAAATGGAAAAAGGACGATCATCTGTGATCACTTATATGGAAATCAAGAAAAACATAAAAGTGGCTATAAGTCGGTTAATAGTGGCCCAAATGGAAAAAGGACGATCATCTGTGATCACCTATATGAAAATCAAGAAAAACATAAAAGTGGCTATAAGTCGGTTATTAGGGGTCCAAATGGAAAAAGGACGATCATCTGTGATCACCTATATGAAAATCAAGAAAAACATAAAAGTGGCTATAAGCCGGTTAATAGTGGTCCAAATGGAAAAAGGACGATCATCTGTGATCACCTATATGAAAATCAAGAAAAACATAAAAGTGGCTATAAGTCAGTTAATAGGGGTCCAAATGGAAAAAAGACGATCATCTGTGATCACCTATATTTTCATGCAAAAATCGATTATTTATATGAAAATCAAGAAAAACATAAAAGTGGATATAAGTCGGTAAATAGTGGTCCAAATGGAAAAAGGACGATAATCTGTGATTACTTATATGGAAAGCAAGAAAAACCAAATGGAAAAAGGACGATCATCTGTGATCACCTATATGAAAATCAAGAAAAACATAAAAGTGGCTGTAAGTCGGTTAATAGTGGTCCAAATGGAAAAAGGACGATCATCTGTGATCACCTATATGAAAATCAAGAATATCATAAAAGTGGCTATAAGTCGGTAAATAGAGGTCCAAATGGAAAAAGGACGATCATCTGTGATCACCTATATCAAAATCAAGAAAAACATAAAAGCGGCAATAAGTCGGTAAATAGTGGTCCAAATGGAAAAAGGACGATCATCTGTGATCACCTGTATAAAAATCAAGAAAAACATAAAAGTGGCTATAAGTCGGTAAATAATGGTCCAAATGGAAAAAGGACGATCATCTGTGATCACCTGTATAAAAATCAAAAAAAACATAAAAGTGGCAATAAGTCGGTAAATAGTGGTCCAAATGGAAAAAGGACGATCATCTGTGATCACCTATATGAAAATTAAGAAAAACATAAAAGTGGCTATAAGTCGGTTAATAGGGGTCCAAATGGAAAAAGGACGATCATCTGTGATCACCTATATGAAAATCAAGAATATCATATAAGTGGCTATAAGTCGGTAAATAGAGGTCCAAATGGAAAAAGGACGATCATCTGTGATCACCTATATCAAAATCAAGAAAAACATAAAAGCGGCAATAAGTCGGTTAATAGTGGTCCAAATGGAAAAAGGACGATCATCTGTGATCACCTATCTGAAAATCAAGAAAAACATAAAAGTGGCTATAAGTCGATTAATAGGGTTCCAAATGGAAAAAGGACGATCATCTGTGATCACCTATATTTTCATGCAAAAATCGATTATTTATATGAAAATCAAGAAAAACATAAAAGCGGCTATAAGTCGTTTAATAGGGTTCCAAATGGAAAAAGGACGATCATCCGTGATCACCTATATGAACATCAAGAAAAGCACAAAAGTGGCTATAAGTCGGTAAATAGGGGTCCAAATGGAAAAAGGACGATCATCTGTGATCACCTATATGAAAATCAAGAAAAACATAAAAGTGGCTATAAGCCGGTTAATAGTGGTCCAAATGGAAAAAGGACGATCATCTGTGATCACCTATATGAAAATCAAGAAAAACATAAAAGTGGCTATAAGTCGGTTAATAGGGGTCCAAATGGAAAAAGGACGATCATATGTGATCACCTATCTGAAAATCAAGAAAACCATAAAAGTGGCTATAAGTCGGTTAATAGGGTTCCAAATGGAAAAAGGACGATCATCTGTGATCACCTATATTTTCATGTAAAAATCGATTATTTATATGAAAATCAAGAAAAACATAAAAACGGCTATAAGTCGGTTAATAGTGGTCCAAATGGAAAAAGGACGATCATCTGTGATCACCTATATTTTCATGCAAAAATCGATTATTTATATGAAAATCAAGAAAAACATAAAAGTGGATATAAGTCGGTAAATAGTGGTCCAAATGGAAAAAGGACGATCATCTGTGATCACTTATATGGAAAGCAAGAAAAACCAAATGGAAAAAGGACGATCATCTGTGATCACCTATATGAAAATCAAGAAAAACATAAAAGTGGCTATAAGTCGGTAAATAGAGGTCCAAATGGAAAAAGGACGATCATCTGTGATCACCTATATGAAAATCAAGAATATCATAAAAGTGGCTATAAGTCGGTATATAGACGTCCAAATGGAAAAAGGACGATCATCTGTGATCACCTATATGAAAATTAAGAAAAACATAAAAGTGGCTATAAGTCGGTAAATAGAGGTCCAAATGGAAAAAGGACGATCATCTGTGATCACCTGTATAAAAATCAAGAAAAACATAAAAGTGGTTATAGGTCGGTTAATAGTGGTCCAAATGAAAAAAGGACGATCATCTGTGATCACTTACATGAAAATCAAGAAAAACATAAAAGTGGCTATAAGTCGGTTAATAGTGGTCCAAATGGAAAAAGGACGATCATCTGTGATCACCTATATGAAAATCAAGAAAAACTGAAAAGTGGCTATAAGTCGGTTAATAGTGGTCCGAATGGAAAAAAGACGATCATCTGTGATCACCTATATTTTAATGCAAAATTCCATTATTTATATGAAAATCAAGAAAAACATATAAGGGCTATAAGTCGGTAAATAGTGGTCCAAATGGAAAAAGGACGATCATCTGTGATCACTTATATGGAAATCAATAAAAACATATAAGTGGCTATAAGTCGGTTAATAGTGGTCCAAATGGAAAAAGGACGATCATCTGTGATCACCTATATCAAAATCAAGAAAAACATAAAAGTGGTTATAAGTCGGTTAATAGTGGTCCAAATGGAAAAAGGACGATCATCTGTGATCACCTACATGAAAATCAAGAAAAACATAAAAGTGGCTATAAGTCGGTTAATAGTGGTCCAAATGGAAAAAGGACGATCATCTGTGATCACCTATATGAAAATCAAGAAAAACATAAAAGTGGCTATAAGTCCGAATGGAAAAAAGACGATCATCTGTGATCACCTATCTGAAAATCAAGAAAAACATAAAAGTGGTTATAAGTCGGTAAATAGAGGTCCAAATGGAAAAAGGACGATCATCTGTGATCACCTATCTGAAAATCAAGAAAAACATAAAAGTGGCTATAAGTCGATTAATAGGGTTCCAAATGGAAAAAGGACGATCATCTGTGATCACCTATATTTTCATGCAAAAATCGATTATTTATATGAAAATCAAGAAAAACATAAAAGTGGCTATAAGTCGGTTAATAGTGGTCCAAATGGAAAAAGGACGATCATCTGTGATCACCTACATGAAAATCAAAAAAAACATAAAAGTGGCTATAAGTCGGTAAATAGTGGTCCAAATGGAAAAAGGACGATCATCTGTGATCACTTATATGGAAATCAAGAAAAACATAAAAGTTGCTATAAGTCGGTTAATAGTGGTCCAAATGGAAAAAGGACGATCATCTGTGATCACCTATATCAAAATCAAGAAAAACATAAAAGTGGTTATAAGTCGGTTAATAGTGGTCCAAATGGAAAAAGGACGATCATCTGTGATCACCTACATGAAAATCAAGAAAAACATAAAAGTGGCTATAAGTCGGTTAATAGTGGTCCAAATGGAAAAAGGACGATCATCTGTGATCACCTATATGAAAATCAAGAAAAACATAAAAGTGGTTATAAGTCGGTTAAAAGTGGTCCAAATGGAAAAAGGACGATCATCTGTGATTACCTATATGAAAATCAAGAAAAACATAAAAGTGGCTATAAGTCGGTTAATAGTGGTCCAAATGGAAAAAGGACGATCATCTGTGATCACCTATATGAAAATCAAGAAAAACATAAAAGTGGCTATAAGTCGGTTAATAGGGGTCCAAATGGAAAAAGGACGATCATCTGTGATCACCTATATGAAAATCAAGAAAAACATAAAAGTGGCTATAAGCCGGTTAATAGTGGTCCAAATGGAAAAAGGACGATCATCTGTGATCACCTATATGAAAATCAAGAAAAACATAAAAGTGGCTATAAGTCGGATAATAGGGGTCCAAATGGAAAAAGGACGATCATCTGTGATCACCTATCTGAAAATCAAGAAAAACATAAAAGTGGCTATAAGTCGGTTAATAGGGGTCCAAATGGAAAAAGGACGATCATCTGTGATCACCTATATTTTCATGCAAAAATTGATTCTTTATATGAAAATCAAGAAAAACATAAAAGTGGATATAAGTCGGTAAATAGTGGTCCAAATGGAAAAAGGACGATCATCTGTGATCACCTATATGGAAAGCAAGAAAAACCAAATGGAAAAAGGACGATCATCTGTGATCACCTATATGAAAATCAAGAAAAACTGAAAAGTGGCTATAAGTCGGTTAATAGGGGTCCAAATGGAAAAAGGACGATCATCTGTGATCACCTATATGAAAATCAAGAATATCATAAAAGTGGCTATAAGTCGGTAAATAGAGGTCCAAATTGAAAAAGGACGATCATCTGTGATCACCTATATCAAAATCAAGAAAAACATAAAAGCGGCAATAAGTCGGTAAATAGTGGTCCAAATGGAAAAAGGACGATCATCTGTGATGAAAATCAAGAAAAACATAAAAGTGGCTATAAGTCGGTAAATAGTGGTCCAAATGGAAAAAGGACGATCATCTGTGATCACCTGTATAAAAATCAAGAAAAACATAAAAGTGGCAATAAGTCGGTAAATAGTGGTCCAAATGGAAAAAGGACGATCATCTGTGATCACCTATATGAAAATTAAGAAAAACATAAAAGTGGCTATAAGTCGGTTAATAGTGGTCCAAATGGAAAAAGGACGATCATCTGTGATCACCTATATAAAAATCAAGAAAAATAAAAAGTGGCTATAAGTCGGTAAATAGTGGTCCAAATGGAAAAAGGACGATCATCTGCGATCACCTATATGAAAATCAAGAAAAATATAAAAGTGGGAATAAGAGGGTTAATAGGGGTCCAAATGGAAAAAGGACGATCATCTGTGATCACCTATATAAAAATCAAGAAAAACATAAAAGTGGCTATAAGTCGGTAAATAGTGGTCCAAATGGAAAAAGGACGATCATCTGAGATCATCTATCTTAAAATCAAGAAAAACATAAAAGTGGCTATAAGTCGGTTAATAGTGGTCCAAATGGAAAAAGGACGATCATCTGTGATCACCTGTATAAAAATCAAGAAAAACATAAAAGTGGCTATGAGTCGGTATATAGTGGTCCAAATGGAAAAAGGACGATCATCTGTGATCACCTACCTGAAAATCAAGAAAAACATAAAAGTGGCTATAAGTCGGTAAATAGTGGTCCAAATGGAGAAAAGATGATCATCTGTGATCACCTATATGAAAATTAAGAAAAACATAAAAGTGGATATAAGTCGGTTAATAGGGGTGCAAATGGAAAAAGGACGATCATCTGTGATCACCTATATGAAAATCAAGAAAAACATAAAAGTGGCTATAAGTCGGTAAATAGTGGTCCAAATGGAAAAAGGACGATCATCTGTGATCACCTACATGAAAATCAAGAAAAATATAAAAGTGGGAATAAGAGGGTTAATAGTGGTCCAAATGGAAAAAGGACGATCATCTGTGATTACCTATATGAAAATCAAGAAAAACATAAAAGTGGCTGTAAGTCGGTTAATAGTGGTCCAAATGGAAAAAGGACGATCATCTGTGATCACCTATCTGAAAATCAAGAAAAACATAAAAGTGGCTATAAGTCGGTTAATAGGGGTCCAAATGGAAAAAGGACGATCATCTGTGATCACCTATACGAAAATTAAGAAAAACATAAAAGTGGCTATAAGTCGGTAAATAGGGGTCCAAATGGAAAAAGGACGATCATCTGTGATCACCTATATAAAAATCAAGAAAAACATAAAAGTGGCTATAAGTCGGTTAATAGTGGTCCAAATGGAAAAAGGACGATCATATGTGATCACCTAATGAAAATCCAGAAAAACATAAAAGTGGCTATAAGTCGGTAAATAGTGGTCCAAATGGAAAAAGGACGATCATCTGTGATCACCTATATGAAAATCAAGAAAATCTTGAAAGTGGGAATAAGTGGGTTAATAGTGGTCCAAATGGAAAAAGGACGATCATATGTGATCACCTAATGAAAATCCAGAAAAACATAAAAGTGGCTATAAGTCGGTAAATAGTGGTCCAAATGGAAAAAGGACGATCATCTGTGATCACCTATATAAAAATCAAGAAAAACATAAAAGTGGCTATAAGTCGGTTAATAGTGGTCCAAATGGAAAAAGGACGATCATATGTGATCACCTAATGAAAATCCAGAAAAACATAAAAGTGGCTATAAGTCGGTAAATAGTGGTCCAAATGGAAAAAGGACGATCATCTGTGATCACCTATATGAAAATCAAGAAAAACATAAAAGTGGCTATAAGTCGGTTAATAGTGGTCCAAATGGAAAAAGGACGATCATCTGTGATCACCTACCTGAAAATCAAGAAAAACATAAAAGTGGCTATAAGTCGGTTAATAGGGGTCTAAATGGAAAAAGGACGATCATCTGTGATCACCTATATGAAAATCAAGAAAAACATAAAAGTGGCTATAAGCCGGTAAAAAGTGGTCCAAATGGAAAAAGGACGATCATCTGTGATCACCTAATGAAAATCAAGAAAAGCACAAAAGTGGATATAAGTCGGTTAATAGTGGTCCAAATGGAAAAAGGACGATCATCTGTGATCACCTATATTTTCATGCAAAAATCGATTATTTATATGAAAATCAAGAAAAACATAAAAGTGGCTATAAGTCGGTAAATAGTGGTCCAAATGGAAAAAGGAAGATCATCTGTGATCACCTATATGAAAATTAAGAAAAACATAAAAGTGGATATAAGTCGGTTAATAGTGGTCCAAATGGAAAAAGGACGATCATCTGTGATCACCTATATGAAAATCAAGAAAAACATAAAAGTGGCTATAAGTCGGTAAATAGTGGTCCAAATGGAAAAAGGACGATCATCTGTGATCACCTATATGAAAATCAAGAAAAACATAAAAGTGGCTATAAGTCGGTTAATAGTGGTCCAAATGAAAAAAGGACGATCATCTGTGATCACCTATATGAAAATTAAGAAAAACATAAAAGTGGATATAAGTCGGTTAATAGTGGTCCAAATGGAAAAAGGACGATCATCTGTGATCACCTATATTTTCATGCAAAAATCGATTATTTATATGAAAATCAAGAAAAACATAAAAGTGGCTATAAGTCGGTAAATAGTGGTCCAAATGGAAAAAGGACGATCATCTGTGATCACCTATATGAAAATTAAGAAAAACATAAAAGTGGATATAAGTCGGTTAATAGTGGTCCAAATGGAAAAAGGACGATCATCTGTGATCACCTATATGAAAATCAAGAAAAATATAAAAGTGGGAATAAGAGGGTTAATAGTGGTCCAAATGGAAAAAGGACGATCATCTGTGATCACCTATATGAAAATCGAGAAAAACATAAAAGTGGCTGTAAGTCGGTTAATAGTGGTCCAAATAGAAAAGGACGATCATCTGTGATCATCTATCTGAAAATCAAGAAAAACATAAAAGTGGCTATAAGTCGGTTAATAGTGGTCCAAATGGAAAAAGGACGATCATCTGTGATCACCTATCTGAAAATCAAGAAAAACATAAAAGTGGCTATAAGTCGGTTAATAGGGGTCCAAATGGAAAAAGGACGATCATCTGTGATCACCTATATGAAAATCAAGAAAAACATAAAATTGGCTATAAGTCGGTAAATAGTGGTCCAAATGGAAAAAGAACGATCATCTGTGATCACCTATATAAAAATCAAGAAAAACATAAAAGTGGCTATAAGTCGGTTAATAGTGGTCCAAATGGAAAAAGGACGATCATCTGTGATCACCTAATGAAAATCCAGATAATCATAAAAGTGGCTATAAGTCGGTTAATAGTGGTCCAAATGGAAAAAGGACGATCATCTGTGATCACCTATATGAAAATCAAGAAAATCTTGAAAGTGGGAATAAGTGGGTTAATAGTGGTCCAAATGGAAAAAGGACGATCATCTGTGATCACCTATATGAAAATCAAAAGGACGATCGTCTTTGATCACCTATATAAAAATCAAGAAAAACATAAAAGTGGCTATAAGTCGGTAAATAGTGGTCCAAATGGAAAAAGGACGATCATCTGTGATCACCTATATGAAAATCAAGAAAAACATAAAAGTGGATATAATTCGGTAAATAGTGATTCAAATGGAAAAACAACGATCATCTGTGAACACCTATATGAAAATCAAGAAAAACATAAAAGTGGATATAAGTCAGTAAATAGTGGTCCAAATGGAAAAAGGACGATCATCTGTGATCACCTATATGAAAATCAAGAAAAACATAAAAGTGGATATAATTCGGTAAATAGTGGTCCAAATGGAAAAAGGACGATCATCTGTGATCACCTATATGAAAATCAAGAAAAACATAAAAGTGGCTATAAGTCGGTAAATAGTGGTCCAAATGGAAAAAGGACGATCATCTGTGATCACCTATATGAAAATCAAAAAAAACATAAAAGTGGCTATAAGTCGGTAAATAGTGGTCCAAATGGAAAAAGGACGATCATCTGTGATCACCTATATGAAAATCAAGAAAAACATAAAAGTGTGAAAGTATGAAAAACAAGAAAATCACAAATGTGGCTATAAGTCGGTAAATAGTGGTCCAAAAGGAAAAAGGACGATCACTGTGATCACCTTTATGAAAATCAAGAAAAACATAAAAGTGGATATAAGTCGGTAAATAGTAATTCAAATGGAAAAAGAACGATCATCTTTGAACACCTATATGAAAATCAAGAAAACCATAAAAGTGGCTATAAGTCGGTAAATAGTGGTCCAAATGGAAAAAGGACGATCATCTGTGATCACCTATATGAAAATCAAGAAAAACATAAAAGTGGCTATAAGTCGGTAAATAGTGGTCCAAATGGAAAAAGGACGATCATCTGTGATCACCTATATGAAAATCAAGAAAAACATAAAAGTGGCTATAAGTCGGTTAATAGGGGTCCAAATGGAAAAAGGACGATCATCTGTGATCACTTATATGAAAATCATGAAAAACATAAAAGTGGCTATAAGTCGGTAAAAAGTGGGTTCAAATGGAAAAAGGACGATCATCTGTGATCACCTATATGAAAATCAAGAAAAACATAAAAGTGGCTATAAGTCGGTAAATAGTGGTCCAAATGGAAAAAGGACGATCATCTGTGATCACCTATATGAAAATCAAGAAAAACATAAAAGTGGCTATAAGTCAGTTAATAGTGTTCCAAATGGAAAAAGGACGATCATCTGTGATCACCTAATGAAAATCAAGAAAAGCACAAAAGTGGCTATAAGTCGGTTAATAGGGGTCCAAATGGAAAAAGGACGATCATCTGTGATCACCTATATGAAAATCAAGAATATCATAAAAGTGGCTATAAGTCGGTAAATAGAGGTCCAAATGGAAAAAGTACGATCATCTGTGATCACCTATATGAAAATCAAGATAATCATAAAAGTGGCTATAAGTCGGTTTATAGTGGTCCAAATGGAAAAAGGACGATCATTTGTGATCACCTATATGAAAATCAAGATAATCATAAAAGTGGCTATAAGTCGGTTAATAGTGGTCCAAATGGAAAAAGGACGATCATCTGTGATCACCTATATGAAAATCAAGAAAATCTTGAAAGTGGGAATAAGTGGGTTAATAGTGGTCCAAATGGAAAAAGGACGATCATCTGTGATCACCTATATGAAAATCAAGAAAAACATAAAAGTGGCTATAAGTCGGTTAATAGGGGTCCAAATGGAAAAAGGACGATCATCTGTGATCACTTATATGAAAATCATGAAAAACATAAAAGTGGCTATAAGTCGGTAAATAGTGGGTTCAAATGGAAAAAGGACGATCATCTGTGATCACCTATATGAAAATCAAGAAAAACATAAAAGTGGCTATAAGTCGGTAAATAGAGGTCCAAATGGAAAAACGACGATCATCTGTGATCACCTATATAAAAATCAAGATAATCATAAAAGTGGCTATAGGTCGGTTAATAGTGTTCCAAATGGAAAAAGGACGATCATCTGTGATCACCTAATGAAAATCAAGAAAAGCACAAAAGTGGCTATAATTCGGTTAATAGGGGTCCAAATGGAAAAAGGACGATCATCTGTGATCACCTATATGAAAATCAAGAATATCATAAAAGTGGCTATAAGTCGGTAAATAGAGGTCCAAATGGAAAAAGTACGATCATCTGTGATCACCTATATGAAAATCAAGATAATCATAAAAGTGGCTATAAGTCGGTTAATAGTGGTCCAAATGGAAAAAGGACGATCATCTGTGATCACCTATATAAAAATCAAGAAAAATATAAAAGTGGGAATAAGTGGGTTAATAGTGGTCTAAATGGAAAAAGGACGATCATCTGTGATCACCTACCTGAAAATCAAGAAAAACATAAAAGTGGCTATAAGTCGGTAAATAGTGGTCCAAATGGAAAAAGGACGATCATCTGTGATCACCTACATGAAAATCAAGAAAAACATAAAAGTGGCTATAAGTTGGTAAATAGTGGTCCAAATGGAAAAAGGACGATCATCTGTGATCACCTATATGAAAATCAAGAAAAACATAAAAGTGGCTATAAGTCGGTAAATAGTGGTCCAAAATGGAAAAAGGATGATTATCTGTGATCACCTATATAAAAATCAAGAAAAACATGAAAGTGGCTATAAGTCGGTAAATAGTGGTCCAAATGGAAAAAGGACGATTGTCTGTGATCACCTATATGAGAATCAAGAAAAACATAAAAGTGGGAATAAGTGGGCTAATAGTGGTCCAAATGGAAAAAGGACGATCATCTGTGATCACCTATCTGAAAATCAAGAAAAACATAAAAGTGGCTATAAGTCGGTAAATAGTGGTCCAAATGGAAAAAGGACGATCATCTGTGATCACCTATATGAAAATCAAGAAAAACATAAAAGTGGCTATAAGTCGGTTAATAGTGGTCCAAATGGAAAAAGGACGATCATCTGTGATCACCTATATGAAAATCAAGAAAAACATAAAAGTGGCTATAAGTCGGTAAATAGTGGTCCAAATGGAAAAAGGACGATCATCTGTGATCACCTATATGAAAATCAAGAAGAACATAAAAGTGGCTATAAGTCGGTAAATAGTGGTCCAAATGGAAAAAGGACGATCATCTGTGATCACCTATATACAAATCAAGAAAAATATGAAAGTGGCTGTAAGTCGGTAAATAGTGGTCCAAATGAAAAAAGGACGATCATCTGTGATCACCTAATGAAAATCCAGAAAAACATAAAAGTGGCTATAAGTCGGTAAATAGTGGTCCAAATGGAAAAAGGACGATCATCTGTGATCACCTATATGAAAATCAAGAAAATCTTGAAAGTGGGAATAAGTGGGTTAATAGTGGTCCAAATGGAAAAAGGACGATCATCTGTGATCACCTATATGAAAATCAAAAGGACGATCGTCTTTGATCACCTATATAAAAATCAAGAAAAACATAAAAGTGGCTATAAGTCGGTAAATAGTGGTCCAAATGGAAAAAGGACGATCATCTGTGATCACCTATATGAAAATCAAGAAAAACATAAAAGTGGATATAATTCGGTAAATAGTGATTCAAATGGAAAAACAACGATCATCTGTGAACACCTATATGAAAATCAAGAAAAACATAAAAGTGGATATAAGTCAGTAAATAGTGGTCCAAATGGAAAAAGGACGATCATCTGTGATCACCTATATGAAAATCAAGAAAAACATAAAAGTGGATATAATTCGGTAAATAGTGGTCCAAATGGAAAAAGGACGATCATCTGTGATCACCTATATGAAAATCAAGAAAAACATAAAAGTGGCTATAAGTCGGTAAATAGTGGTCCAAATGGAAAAAGGACGATCATCTGTGATCACCTATATGAAAATCAAGAAAAACATAAAAGTGGCTATAAGTCGGTTAATAGGGGTCCAAATGGAAAAAGGACGATCATCTGTGATCACCTATATGAAAATCAAGAAAAACATAAAAGTGTGAAAGTATGAAAAACAAGAAAATCACAAATGTGGCTATAAGTCGGTAAATAGTGGTCCAAAAGGAAAAAGGACGATCACTGTGATCACCTATATGAAAATCAAGAAAAACATAAAAGTGGCTATAAGTCGGTAAATAGTGGTCCAAATGGAGAAAGGAAGATCATCTGTGATCACCTATATGAAAATCAAGAAAAACATAAAAGTGGATATAAGTCGGTAAATAGTAATTCAAATGGAAAAAGAACGATCATCTTTGAACACCTATATGAAAATCAAGAAAACCATAAAAGTGGCTATAAGTCGGTAAATAGTGGTCCAAATGGAAAAAGTACGATCATCTGTGATCACCTATATGAAAATCAAGAAAAACATAAAAGTGGCTATAAGTCGGTAAATAGTGGTCCAAATGGAAAAAGGACGATCATCTGTGATCACCTATATGAAAATCAAGAAAAACATAAAAGTGGCTATAAGTCGGTAAATAGTGGTCCAAATGGAAAAAGGACGATCATCTGTGATCACCTATATGAAAATCAAGAAAAACATAAAAGTGGCTATAAGTCGGTTAATAGGGGTCCAAATGGAAAAAGGACGATCATCTGTGATCACTTATATGAAAATCATGAAAAACATAAAAGTGGCTATAAGTCGGTAAAAAGTGGGTTCAAATGGAAAAAGGACGATCATCTGTGATCACCTATATGAAAATCAAGAAAAACATAAAAGTGGCTATAAGTCGGTAAATAGTGGTCCAAATGGAAAAAGGACGATCATCTGTGATCACCTATATGAAAATCAAGAAAAACATAAAAGTGGCTATAAGTCAGTTAATAGTGTTCCAAATGGAAAAAGGACGATCATCTGTGATCACCTAATGAAAATCAAGAAAAGCACAAAAGTGGCTATAAGTCGGTTAATAGGGGTCCAAATGGAAAAAGGACGATCATCTGTGATCACCTATATGAAAATCAAGAATATCATAAAAGTGGCTATAAGTCGGTAAATAGAGGTCCAAATGGAAAAAGTACGATCATCTGTGATCACCTATATGAAAATCAAGATAATCATAAAAGTGGCTATAAGTCGGTTTATAGTGGTCCAAATGGAAAAAGGACGATCATTTGTGATCACCTATATGAAAATCAAGATAATCATAAAAGTGGCTATAAGTCGGTTAATAGTGGTCCAAATGGAAAAAGGACGATCATCTGTGATCACCTATATGAAAATCAAGAAAATCTTGAAAGTGGGAATAAGTGGGTTAATAGTGGTCCAAATGGAAAAAGGACGATCATCTGTGATCACCTATATGAAAATCAAGAAAAACATAAAAGTGGCTATAAGTCGGTTAATAGGGGTCCAAATGGAAAAAGGACGATCATCTGTGATCACTTATATGAAAATCATGAAAAACATAAAAGTGGCTATAAGTCGGTAAATAGTGGGTTCAAATGGAAAAAGGACGATCATCTGTGATCACCTATATGAAAATCAAGAAAAACATAAAAGTGGCTATAAGTCGGTAAATAGAGGTCCAAATGGAAAAACGACGATCATCTGTGATCACCTATATAAAAATCAAGATAATCATAAAAGTGGCTATAGGTCGGTTAATAGTGTTCCAAATGGAAAAAGGACGATCATCTGTGATCACCTAATGAAAATCAAGAAAAGCACAAAAGTGGCTATAATTCGGTTAATAGGGGTCCAAATGGAAAAAGGACGATCATCTGTGATCACCTATATGAAAATCAAGAATATCATAAAAGTGGCTATAAGTCGGTAAATAGAGGTCCAAATGGAAAAAGTACGATCATCTGTGATCACCTATATGAAAATCAAGATAATCATAAAAGTGGCTATAAGTCGGTTAATAGTGGTCCAAATGGAAAAAGGACGATCATCTGTGATCACCTATATAAAAATCAAGAAAAATATAAAAGTGGGAATAAGTGGGTTAATAGTGGTCTAAATGGAAAAAGGACGATCATCTGTGATCACCTACCTGAAAATCAAGAAAAACATAAAAGTGGCTATAAGTCGGTAAATAGTGGTCCAAATGGAAAAAGGACGATCATCTGTGATCACCTACATGAAAATCAAGAAAAACATAAAAGTGGCTATAAGTTGGTAAATAGTGGTCCAAATGGAAAAAGGACGATCATCTGTGATCACCTATATGAAAATCAAGAAAAACATAAAAGTGGCTATAAGTCGGTAAATAGTGGTCCAAAATGGAAAAAGGATGATTATCTGTGATCACCTATATAAAAATCAAGAAAAACATGAAAGTGGCTATAAGTCGGTAAATAGTGGTCCAAATGGAAAAAGGACGATTGTCTGTGATCACCTATATGAGAATCAAGAAAAACATAAAAGTGGGAATAAGTGGGCTAATAGTGGTCCAAATGGAAAAAGGACGATCATCTGTGATCACCTATCTGAAAATCAAGAAAAACATAAAAGTGGCTATAAGTCGGTAAATAGTGGTCCAAATGGAAAAAGGACGATCATCTGTGATCACCTATATGAAAATCAAGAAAAACATAAAAGTGGCTATAAGTCGGTTAATAGTGGTCCAAATGGAAAAAGGACGATCATCTGTGATCACCTATATGAAAATCAAGAAAAACATAAAAGTGGCTATAAGTCGGTAAATAGTGGTCCAAATGGAAAAAGGACGATCATCTGTGATCACCTATATGAAAATCAAGAAGAACATAAAAGTGGCTATAAGTCGGTAAATAGTGGTCCAAATGGAAAAAGGACGATCATCTGTGATCACCTATATACAAATCAAGAAAAATATGAAAGTGGCTGTAAGTCGGTAAATAGTGGTCCAAATGAAAAAAGGACGATCATCTGTGATCACCTATATGAAAATCAAGAAAAACAAAAAAGTGGCTATAAGTCGGTTAATAGTGGTCCAAATGGCAAAAGGACGATAATCTGTGATCACCTATATGAAAATCAAAAGGATGATCATCTTTGATCACCTATATGAAAATCAAGAAAAACATAAAAGTGGCTATAAGTCGGTTAATAGGGGTCCAAATGGAAAAAGGACGATCATCTGTGATCACCTATATGAAAATCAAGAAAAGCACAAAAGTGGCTATAAGTCGGTTAATAGTGGTCCAAATGGAAAAAGGACGATCATCTGTGATCACCTATATGAAAATCAAGAAAAATATAAAAGTGGGAATAAGTGGGTTAATAGTGGTCCAAATGGAAAAAGGACGATCATCTGTGATCACCTATATGAAAATCAAGAAAAATATAAAAGTGGGAATAAGTGGGTTAATAGTGGTCCAAATGGAAAAAGGACGATCATCTGTGATCACCTATATGAAAATCAAGAAAAACAAAAAAGTGGCTTTAAGTCGGTTAATAGTGGTCCAAATGGCAAAAGGACGATAATCTGTGATCACCTATATGAAAATCAAGATAATCATAAAAGTGGCTATAAGTCGGTTAATAGTGGTGCAAATGGAAAAAGGACGATCATCTGTGATCACCTATATGAAAATCAAGAAAAACAAAAAAGTGGCTATAAGTCGGTTAATAGTGGTCCAAATGGCAAAAGGACGATAATCTGTGATCACCTATATGAAAATCAAAAGGATGATCATCTGTGATCACCTAATGAAAATCAAGAAAAGCACAAAAGTGGCTATAAGTCGGTTAATAGGGGTCCAAATGGAAAAAGGACGATCATCTGTGATCACCTATATGAAAATCAAGATAATCATAAAAGTGGCTATAAGTCGGTTAATAGTGGTCCAAATGGAAAAAGGACGATCATCTGTGATCACCTATATGAAAATCAAGAAAATCTTGAAAGTGGGAATAAGTGGGTTAATAGTGGTCCAAATGGAAAAAGGACGATCATCTGTGATCACCTATATGAAAATCAAGAAAAACATAAAAGTGGCTATAAGTCGGTTAATAGGGGTCCAAATGGAAAAAGGACGATCATCTGTGATCACTTATATGAAAATCAAGAAAAACATAAAAGTGGCTATAAGTCGGTAAATAGTGGGTTCAAATGGAAAAAGGACGATCATCTGTGATCACCTATATGAAAATCAAGAAAAACATAAAAGTGGCTATAAGTCGGTAAATAGAGGTCCAAATGGAAAAACGACGATCATCTGTGATCACCTATATAAAAATCAAGATAATCATAAAAGTGGCTATAGGTCGGTTAATAGTGTTCCAAATGGAAAAAGGACGATCATCTGTGATCACCTAATGAAAATCAAGAAAAGCACAAAAGTGGCTATAAGTCGGTTAATAGGGGTCCAAATGGAAAAAGGACGATCATCTGTGATCACCTATATGAAAATCAAGAATATCATAAAAGTGGCTATAAGTCGGTAAATAGAGGTCCAAATGGAAAAAGTACGATCATCTGTGATCACCTATATGAAAATCAAGATAATCATAAAAGTGGCTATAAGTCGGTTAATAGTGGTCCAAATGGAAAAAGGACGATCATCTGTGATCACCTATATAAAAATCAAGAAAAATATAAAAGTGGGAATAAGTGGGTTAATAGTGGTCCAAATGGAAAAAGGACGATCATCTGTGATCACCTACCTGAAAATCAAGAAAAACATAAAAGTGGCTATAAGTCGGTAAATAGTGGTCCAAATGGAAAAAGGACGATCATCTGTGATCACCTATATGAAAATCAAGAAAAATATAAAAGTGGGAATAAGTGGGTTAATAGTGGTCCAAATGGTGATCATCTGTGATCACCTATATGAAAATCAAGAATATCATAAAAGTGGCTATAAGTCGGTAAATAGAGGTCCAAATGGAAAAAGTACGATCATCTGTGATCACCTATATGAAAATCAAGATAATCATAAAAGTGGCTATAAGTCGGTTAATAGTGGTCCAAATGGAAAAAGGACGATCATCTGTGATCACCTATATAAAAATCAAGAAAAATATAAAAGTGGGAATAAGTGGGTTAATAGTGGTCCAAATGGAAAAAGGACGATCATCTGTGATCACCTACCTGAAAATCAAGAAAAACATAAAAGTGGCTATAAGTCGGTAAATAGTGGTCCAAATGGAAAAAGGACGATCATCTGTGATCACCTATATGAAAATCAAGAAAAACATAAAAGTGGCTATAAGTTGGTAAATAGTGGTCCAAATGGAAAAAGGACGATCATCTGTGATCACCTATATGAAAATCAAGAAAAACATAAAAGTGGCTATAAGTCGGTAAATAGTGGTCCAAAATGGAAAAAGGATGATTATCTGTGATCACCTATATAAAAATCAAGAAAAACATGAAAGTGGCTATAAGTCGGTAAATAGTGGTCCAAATGGAAAAAGGACGATCACCTGTGATCACCTATATGAAAATCAAGAAAAATATAAAAGTGGGAATAAGTGGGTTAATAGTGGTCCAAATGGAAAAAGGACGATCATCTGTGATCACCTATCTGAAAATCAAGAAAAACATAAAAGTGGCTATAAGTCGGTAAATAGTGGTCCAAATGGAAAAAGGACGATCATCTGTGATCACCTATATGAAAATCAAGAAAAACACGAAAGTGGCT
This sequence comes from Calliphora vomitoria, assembly GCA_942486065.2. NCBI lineage: Eukaryota > Metazoa > Arthropoda > Insecta > Diptera > Calliphoridae > Calliphora > Calliphora vomitoria. The sequence goes on from OW818031.2 coordinate 41,460,352, forward strand.
ATAAGTCAGTTAATAGTGGTCCAAATGGAAAAAGGACGATCATCTGTGATCACCTATATGAAAATCAAGAAAAACATAAAAGTGGCTATAAGTCGGTAAATAGTGGTCCAAATGGAAAAAGGACGATCATCTGTGATCACCTATATGAAAATCAAGAAAAACATAAAAGTGGCTATAAGTCGGTAAATAGTGGTCCAAATGGAAAAAGGACGATCATCTGTGATCACCTATATGAAAATCAAGAAAAGCACAAAAGTGGCTATAAGTCGGTTAATAGTGGTCCAAATGGAAAAAGGACGATCATCTGTGATCACCTATATGAAAATCAAGAAAAATATAAAAGTGGGAATAAGTGGGTTAATAGTGGTCCAAATGGAAAAAGGACGATCATCTGTGATCACCTATATGAAAATCAAGAAAAATATAAAAGTGGGAATAAGTGGGTTAATAGTGGTCCAAATGGAAAAAGGACGATCATCTGTGATCACCTATATGAAAATCAAGAAAAACAAAAAAGTGGCTTTAAGTCGGTTAATAGTGGTCCAAATGGCAAAAGGACGATAATCTGTGATCACCTATATGAAAATCAAGATAATCATAAAAGTGGCTATAAGTCGGTTAATAGTGGTGCAAATGGAAAAAGGACGATCATCTGTGATCACCTATATGAAAATCAAGAAAAACATAAAAGTGGCTATAAGTCGGTAAATAGCGGGTCCAAATGGAAAAAGGACGATATCTGTGATCACCTATATGAAAATCAAGAAAAAACATAAAAGTGGCTATAAGTCGGTAAATAGTGGTCCAAATGGAAAAAGGACGATCATCTGTGATCACCTATATGAAAATCAAGAAAAACATAAAAGTGGCTATAAGTCGGTAAATAGTGGTCCAAATGGAAAAAGGAAGATCATCTGTGATCACCTATATGAAAATCAAGAAAAACATAAAAGTGGCTATAAGTCGGTAAATAGTGGTCCAAATGGAAAAAGGACGATCATCTGTGATCACCTATATGAAAATCAAGAAAAACATAAAAGTGGCTATAAGTCAGTAAATAGTGGTCCAAATGGAAAAAGGACGATCATCTGTGATCACCTATATGAAAATCAAGAAAAACATAAAAGTGGATATAATTCGGTAAATAGTGATTCAAATGGAAAAACAACGATCATCTGTGAACACCTATATGAAAATCAAGAAGAACATAAAAGTGGCTATAAGTCGGTAAATAGTGGTCCAAATGGAAAAAGGACGATCATCTGTGATCACCTATATGAAAATCAAGAAAAACATAAAAGTGGCTATAAGTCGGTAAATAGTGGTCCAAATGGAAAAAGGACGATCATCTGTGATCACCTATATGAAAATCAAGAAAAACATAAAAGTGGCTATAAGTCGGTAAATAGTGGTCCAAATGGAAAAAGGACGATCATCTGTGATCACCTATATGAAAATCAAAAAAAACATAAAAGTGGCTATAAGTCGGTAAATAGTGGTCCAAATGGAAAAAGGACGATCATCTGTGATCACCTATATGAAAATCAAGAAAAACATAAAAGTGTGAAAGTATGAAAAACAAGAAAATCACAAATGTGGCTATAAGTCGGTAAATAGTGGTCCAAAAGGAAAAAGGACGATCACTGTGATCACCTATATGAAAATCAAGAAAAACATAAAAGTGGCTATAAGTCGGTAAATAGTGGTCCAAATGGAGAAAGGAAGATCATCTGTGATCACCTATATGAAAATCAAGAAAAACATAAAAGTGGATATAAGTCGGTAAATAGTAATTCAAATGGAAAAAGAACGATCATCTTTGAACACCTATATGAAAATCAAGAAAACCATAAAAGTGGCTATAAGTCGGTAAATAGTGGTCCAAATGGAAAAAGTACGATCATCTGTGATCACCTATATGAAAATCAAGAAAAACATAAAAGTGGCTATAAGTCGGTAAATAGTGGTCCAAATGGAAAAAGGACGATCATCTGTGATCACCTATATGAAAATCAAGAAAAACATAAAAGTGGCTATAAGTCGGTAAATAGTGGTCCAAATGGAAAAAGGACGATCATCTGTGATCACCTATATGAAAATCAAGAAAAACATAAAAGTGGCTATAAGTCGGTAAATAGTGGTCCAAATGGAAAAAGGAAGATCATCTGTGATCACCTATATGAAAATCAAGAAAAACATAAAAGTGGCTATAAGTCGGTAAATAGTGGTCCAAATGGAAAAAGGACGATCATCTGTGATCACCTATATGAAAATCAAGAAAAACATAAAAGTGGATATAAGTCGGTAAATAGTGGTCCAAATGGAAAAAGGACGATCATCTGTGATCACCTATATGAAAATCAAGAAAAACATAAAAGTGGCTATAAGTCGGTAAATAGTGGTCCAAATGGAAAAAAGACGATCATCTGTGATCACCTATATGAAAATCAAGAAAAACATAAAAGTGGATATAAGTCGGTAAATAGTGATTCAAATGGAAAAACAACGATCATCTGTGAACACCTATATGAAAATCAAGAAACACATAAAAGTGGCTATAAGTCGGTAAATAGTGGTCCAAATGGAAAAAGGACGATCATCTGGGATCACCTATATGAAAATCAAGAAAAACATAAAAGTGGCTATAAGTCGGTAAATAGTGGTCCAAATGGAAAAAGGACGATCATCTGTGATCACCTATATGAAAATCAAGAAAAACATAAAAGTGGCTATCAGTCGGTAAATAGTGGTCCAAATGGAAAAAGGACGATCATCTGTGATCACCTATATGAAAATCAAGAAATACATAAAAGTGGCTATAAGTCGGTAAATAGTGGTCCAAATGGAAAAAGGACGATCATCTGTGATCACCTATATGAAAATCAAGAAAAACATAAAAGTGGCTATAAGTCGGTAAATAGTGGTCCAAATGGAAAAAGGACGATCATCTGTGATCAGCTATATGAAAATCAAGAAAAACATAAAAGTGGCTATCAGTCGGTAAATAGTGGTCCAAATGGAAAAAGGACGATCATCTGTGATCACCTATATGAAAATCAAGAAAAACATAAAAGTGGCTATAAGTCGGTAAATAGTCGTCCAAATGGAAAAAGGACGATCATCTGGGATCACCTATATGAAAATCAAGAAAAACATAAAAGTGGATATAAGTCGGTAAATAGTGGTCCAAATGGAAAAAGGACGATCATCTGTGATCACCTATATGAAAAACAAGAAAATCACAAATGTGGCTATAAGTCGGTAAATAGTGGTCCAAATGGAAAAAGGACGATCATCTGTGATCACCTATATTTTCATGAAAAACATAAAAGTGGCTATAAGTCGGTAAATAGTGGTCCAAATGGAGAAAGGAAGATCATCTGTGATCACCTATATGAAAATCAAGAAAAACATAAAAGTGGATATAAGTCGGTAAATAGTAATTCAAATGGAAAAAGAACGATCATCTTTGAACACCTATATGAAAATCAAGAAAACCATAAAAGTGGCTATAAGTCGGTAAATAGTGGTCCAAATGGAAAAAGGACGATCATCTGTGATCACCTATATGAAAATCAAGAAAAACATAAAAGTGGCTATAAGTCGGTAAATAGTGGTCCAAATGGAAAAAGGACGATCATCTGTGATCACCTATATGAAAAACAAGAAAATCACAAAAGTGGATATAAGTCGGTAAATAGTGGTCCAAATGGAAAAAGGACGATCATCTGTGATCACTTATCTGAAAATCAAGAAAAACATAAAAGTGGCTATAAGTCGGTTAATAGTGGTCCAAATGGAAAAAGGACGATCATCTGTGATCACCTATATGAAAATCAAGAAAAACATAAGAGTGGCTATAAGTCGGTAAATAGTGGTCCAAAAGGAAAAAGGAAGATCATCTGTGATCACCTATATGAAAATCAAGAAAAACATAAAAGTGGCTATAAGTCGGTAAATAGTGGTCCAAATGGAAAAAGGACGGTCATCTGTGATCACCTATATGAAAAACAAGAAAATCACAAAAGTGGATATAAGTCGGTAAATAGTGGTCCAAATGGAAAAAGGACGATCATCTGTGATCACCTATATGAAAATCAAGAAAAGCATAAAAGTGGCTATAAGTCGGTTAATAGTGGTCCAAATGGAAAAAGGACGAAAATCTGTGATCACCTATATGAAAAACAAGAAAATCACAAAAGTGGCTATAAGTCGGTAAATAGTGGTCCAAATGGAAAAAGGACGATCATCTGTGATCACCTATCTGAAAATCAAGAAAAACATAAAAGTGGCTATAAGTCGGTAAATAGTGGTCCAAATGGAAAAAGGACGATCATCTGTGATCACCTATATGAAAAACAAGAAAATCACAAAAGTGGCTATAAGTCGGTAAATAGTGGTCCAAATGGAAAAAGGACGATCATCTGTGATCACCTATATGAAAATCAAGAAAAACATAAAAGTGGCTATAAGTCGGTAAATAGTGGTCCAAATGGAAAAAGGACGATCATCTGTGATCACCTATATGAAAATCAAGAAAAACATAAAAGTGGTTATATGTCGGTAAATAGTGGTCCAAATGGAAAAAGGAAGATCATCTGTGATCACCTATATGAAAATCAAGAAAAACATAAAAGTGGCTATAAGTCGGTAAATAGTGGTCCAAATGGAAAAAGGACGATCATCTGTGATCACCTATATGAAAATCAAGAAAAACATAAAAGTGGCTATAAGTCGGTAAATAGTGGTCCAAATGGAAAAAGGACGATCATCTGTGATCACCTATATGAAAATCAAGAAAAACTTAAAAGTGGCTAGAAGTCGGTAAATAGTGGTCCAAATGGAAAAAGGAAGATCATCTGTGATCACCTATATGAAAATCAAGAAAAACATAAAAGTGGCTATAAGTCGGTAAATAGTGGTCCAAATGGAAAAAGGAAGATCATCTGTGATCACCTATATGAAAATCAAGAAAAACATAAAAGTGGCTATAAGTCGGCAAATAGTGGTCCAAATGGAAAAAGGACGATCATCTGTGATCACCTATATGAAAATCAAGAAAAACATAAAAGTGGCTATAAGTCGGTAAATAGTGGTCCAAATAGAAAAAGGACGATCATCTGTGATCACCTATATGAAAATCAAGAAAAACATAAAAGTGGCTATAAGTCGGTAAATAGTGGTCCAAATGGAGAAAGGAAGATCATCTGTGATCACCTATATGAAAATCAAGAAAAACATAAAAGTGGCTATAAGTCGGTAAATAGTGGTCCAAATGGAAAAAGGACGATCATCTGTGATCACCTATATGATAATCAATAAAAACATAAAAGTGGCTATAAGTCGGTAAATAGTGGTCCAAATGGAAAAAGGACGATCATCTGTGATCACCTATATGAAAATCAAGAAAAACATAAAAGTGGCTCTAAGTCGGTAAATAGTGGTCCAAATGGAAAAAGGAAGATCATCTGTGATCACCTATATGAAAATCAAGAAAAACATAAAAGTGGCTATAAGTCGGTAAATAGTGGTCCAAATGGAAAAAGGACGATCATCTGTGATCACCTATATGAAAATCAAGAAAAACATAAAAGTGGCTATAAGTCAGTAAATAGTGGTCCAAATGGAAAAAGGACGAACATCTGTGATCACCTATATGAAAATCAAGAAAAATATAAAAGTGGCTATCAGTCGGTAAATAGTGGTCCAAATGGAAAAAGGACGATCATCTGTGATCACCTATATGAAAAACAAGAAAATCACAAAAGTGGCTATAAGTCGGTAAATAGTGGTCCAAATGGAAAAAGGACGATCATCTGTGATCACCTATATGAAAATCAAGAAAAACATAAAAGTGGCTATAAGTCGGTAAATAGTGGTCCAAATGGAAAAAGGATGATCATCTGTGGTCACCTATATGAAAATCAAGAAAAACATAAAAGTGGCTATAAGTCGGTAAATAGTGGTCCAAATGGAAAAAGGACGATCATCTGTGATCACCTATATGAAAATCAAGAAAAACTTAAAAGTGGCTATAAGTCGGTAAATAGTGGTCCAAATGGAAAAAGGACGATCATCTGTGATCACCTATATGAAAATCAAGAAAACATAAAAGTGGCTATAAGTCGGTAAATAGTGGTCCAAATGGAAAAAGGACAATCATCTGTGATCACCTATATGAAAATCAAGAAAAACATAAAATTGGCTATAAGTCGGTAAATAGTGGTCCAAATGGAAAAAGGACGATCATCTGTGATCACCTATATGAAAATCAAGCAAATCACAAAAGTGGATATAAGTCGGTAAATAGTGGTCCAAATGGAAAAAGGACGATCATCTGTGATCACCTATATGAAAATCAAGAAAAGCATAAAAGTGGCTATAAGTCGGTTAATAGTGGTCCAAATGGAAAAAGGACGAAAATCTGTGATCACCTATATGAAAAACAAGAAAATCACAAAAGTGGCTATAAGTCGGTAAATAGTGGTCCAAATGGAAAAAGGACGATCATCTGTGATCACCTATCTGAAAATCAAGAAAAACATAAAAGTGGCTATAAGTCGGTAAATAGTGGTCCAAATGGAAAAAGGACGATCATCTGTGATCACCTATATGAAAAACAAGAAAATCACAAAAGTGGCTATAAGTCGGTAAATAGTGGTCCAAATGGAAAAAGGACGATCATCTGTGATCACCTATATGAAAATCAAGAAAAACATAAAAGTGGCTATAAGTCGGTAAATAGTGGTCCAAATGGAAAAAGGACGATCATCTGTGATCACCTATATGAAAATCAAGAAAAACATAAAAGTGGTTATATGTCGGTAAATAGTGGTCCAAATGGAAAAAGGAAGATCATCTGTGATCACCTATATGAAAATCAAGAAAAACATAAAAGTGGCTATAAGTCGGTAAATAGTGGTCCAAATGGAAAAAGGACGATCATCTGTGATCACCTATATGAAAATCAAGAAAAACATAAAAGTGGCTATAAGTCGGTAAATAGTGGTCCAAATGGAAAAAGGACGATCATCTGTGATCACCTATATGAAAATCAAGAAAAACATAAAAGTGGCTAGAAGTCGGTAAATAGTGGTCCAAATGGAAAAAGGAAGATCATCTGTGATCACCTATATGAAAATCAAGAAAAACATAAAAGTGGCTAGAAGTCGGTAAATAGTGGTCCAAATGGAAAAAGGACGATCATCTGTGATCACCTATATGAAAATCAAGAAAAACATAAAAGTGGCTATAAGTCGGTAAATAGTGGTCCAAATGGAAAAAGGACGATCATCTGTGATCACCTATATGAAAATCAAGAAAATCTTGAAAGTGGGAATAAGTGGGTTAATAGTGGTCCAAATGGAAAAAGGACGATCATCTGTGATCACCTATATGAAAATCAAGAAAAACATAAAAGTGGCTATAAGTCGGTAAATAGTGGTCCAAATGGAAAAAGGACGATCATCTGTGATCACCTATATGAAAATCAAGAAAAACATAAAAGTGGCTATAAGTCGGTAAATAGTGGTCCAAATGGAAAAAGGACGATCATCTGTGATCACCTATATGAAAATCAAGAAAAACATAAAAGTGGCTATCAGTCGGTAAATAGTGGTCCAAATGGAAAAAGGACGATCATCTGTGATCACCTATATGAAAATCAAGAAAAACTTAAAAGTGGCTATAAGTCGGTAAATAGTGGTCCAAATGGAAAAAGGACGATCATCTGTGATCACCTATATGAAAATCAAGAAAACATAAAAGTGGCTATAAGTCGGTAAATAGTGGTCCAAATGGAAAAAGGACGATCATCTGTGATCACCTATATGAAAATCAAGAAAAACATAAAATTGGCTATAAGTCGGTAAATAGTGGTCCAAATGGAAAAAGGACGATCATCTGTGATCACCTATAAGAAAATCAAGAAAAACATAAAAGTGGCTATAAGCCGGTTAATAGTGGTCCAAATGGAAAAAGGACGATCATCTGTGATCACCTATATGAAAAACAAGAAAATCACAAAAGTGGCTATAAGTCGGTAAATAGTGGTCCAAATGGAAAAAGGACGATCATCTGTGATCACCTATATGAAAATCAAGAAAAACATAAAAGTGGCTATAAGTCGGTAAATAGTGGTCCAAATGGAGAAAGGAAGATCATCTGTGATCACCTATATGAAAATCAAGAAAAACATAAAAGTGGCTATAAGTCGGTAAATAGTGGTCCAAATGGAAAAAGGAAGATCATCTGTGATCACCTATATGAAAATCAAGAAAAACATAAAAGTGGCTATAAGTCGGTAAATAGTGGTCCAAATGGAAAAAGGACGATCATCTGTGATCACCTATATGAAAATCAAGAAAAACATAAAAGTGGCTATAAGTCAGTAAATAGTGGTCCAAATGGAAAAAGGACGAACATCTGTGATCACCTATATGAAAATCAAGAAAAACATAAAAGTGGCTATCAGTCGGTAAATAGTGGTCCAAATGGAAAAAGGACGATCATCTGTGATCACCTATATGAAAAACAAGAAAATCACAAAAGTGGCTATAAGTCGGTAAATAGTGGTCCAAATGGAAAAAGGACGATCATCTGTGATCACCTATATGAAAATCAAGAAAAACATAAAAGTGGCTATAAGTCGGTAAATAGTGGTCCAAATGGAAAAAGGACGATCATCTGTGATCACCTATATGAAAATCAAGAAAAACTTAAAAGTGGCTATAAGTCGGTAAATAGTGGTCCAAATGGAAAAAGGACGATCATCTGTGATCACCTATATGAAAATCAAGAAAACATAAAAGTGGCTATAAGTCGGTAAATAGTGGTCCAAATGGAAAAAGGACAATCATCTGTGATCACCTATATGAAAATCAAGAAAAACATAAAATTGGCTATAAGTCGGTAAATAGTGGTCCAAATGGAAAAAGGACGATCATCTGTGATCACCTATATGAAAATCAAGCAAATCACAAAAGTGGATATAAGTCGGTAAATAGTGGTCCAAATGGAAAAAGGACGATCATCTGTGATCACCTATATGAAAATCAAGAAAAGCATAAAAGTGGCTATAAGTCGGTTAATAGTGGTCCAAATGGAAAAAGGACGAAAATCTGTGATCACCTATATGAAAAACAAGAAAATCACAAAAGTGGCTATAAGTCGGTAAATAGTGGTCCAAATGGAAAAAGGACGATCATCTGTGATCACCTATCTGAAAATCAAGAAAAACATAAAAGTGGCTATAAGTCGGTAAATAGTGGTCCAAATGGAAAAAGGACGATCATCTGTGATCACCTACCTGAAAATCAAGAAAAACATAAAAGTGGCTATAAGTCGGTAAATAGTGGTCCAAATGGAAAAAGGACGATCATCTGTGATCACCTATATGAAAATCAAGAAAAACATAAAAGTGGCTATAAGTCGGTAAATAGTGGTCCAAATGGAAAAAGGACGATCATCTGTGATCACCTATATGAAAATCAAGAAAAACATAAAAGTGGTTATATGTCGGTAAATAGTGGTCCAAATGGAAAAAGGAAGATCATCTGTGATCACCTATATGAAAATCAAGAAAAACATAAAAGTGGCTATAAGTCGGTAAATAGTGGTCCAAATGGAAAAAGGACGATCATCTGTGATCACCTATATGAAAATCAAGAAAAACATAAAAGTGGCTATAAGTCGGTAAATAGTGGTCCAAATGGAAAAAGGACGATCATCTGTGATCACCTATATGAAAATCAAGAAAAACATAAAAGTGGCTAGAAGTCGGTAAATAGTGGTCCAAATGGAAAAAGGAAGATCATCTGTGATCACCTATATGAAAATCAAGAAAAACATAAAAGTGGCTATAAGTCGGTAAATAGTGGTCCAAATGGAAAAAGGAAGATCATCTGTGATCACCTATATGAAAATCAAGAAAAACATAAAAGTGGCTATAAGTCGGCAAATAGTGGTCCAAATGGAAAAAGGACGATCATCTGTGATCACCTATATGAAAATCAAGAAAAACATAAAAGTGGCTATAAGTCGGTAAATAGTGGTCCAAATAGAAAAAGGACGATCATCTGTGATCACCTATATGAAAATCAAGAAAAACATAAAAGTGGCTATAAGTCGGTAAATAGTGGTCCAAATGGAGAAAGGAAGATCATCTGTGATCACCTATATGAAAATCAAGAAAAACATAAAAGTGGCTATAAGTCGGTAAATAGTGGTCCAAATGGAAAAAGGACGATCATCTGTGATCACCTATATGATAATCAATAAAAACATAAAAGTGGCTATAAGTCGGTAAATAGTGGTCCAAATGGAAAAAGGACGATCATCTGTGATCACCTATATGAAAATCAAGAAAAACATAAAAGTGGCTATAAGTCGGTAAATAGTGGTGCAAATGGAGAAAGGAAGATCATCTGTGATCACCTATATGAAAATCAAGAAAAACATAAAAGTGGCTATAAGTCGGTAAATAGTGGTCCAAATGGAAAAAGGGCGATCATCTGTGATCACCTATATGAAAAACAAGAAAATCACAAAAGTGGCTATAAGTCGGTAAATAGTGGTCCAAATGGAAAAAGGACGATCAGCTGTGATCACCTATATGAAAATCAAGAAAAACATAAAAGTGGCTATAAGTCGGTAAATAGTGGTCCAAATGGAAAAAGGACGATCATCTGTGATCACCTATATGAAAATCAAGAAAAACATAAAAGTGGCTATAAGTCGGTAAATAGTGGTCCAAATGGAAAAAGGACGATCATCTGTGATCACCTATATGAAAATCAAGAAAAACATAAAAGTGGCTATAAGTCGGTAAATAGTGGTCCAAATGGAAAAAGGAAGATCATCTATGATCACCTACATGAAAATCAAGAAAAACATAAAAGTGGCTATAAGTCGGTAAATAGTGGTCCAAATGGAGAAAGGAAGATCATCTGTGATCACCTATATGAAAATCAAGACAAACATAAAAGTGGCTATAAGTCGGCAAATAGTGGTCCAAATGGAAAAAGGACGATCATCTGTGATCACCTATATGAAAATCAAGAAAAACATAAAAGTGGCTATAAGTCGGTAAATAGTGGTCCAAATGGAAAAAGGACGATCATCTGTGATCACCTATATGAAAATCAAGAAAAACATAAAAGTGGCTCTAAGTCGGTAAATAGTGGTCCAAATGGAAAAAGGAAGATCATCTGTGATCACCTATATGAAAATCAAGAAAAACATAAAAGTGGCTATAAGTCGGTAAATAGTGGTCCAAATGGAAAAAGGACGATCATCTGTGATCACCTATATGAAAATCAAGAAAAACATAAAAGTGGCTATAAGTCAGTAAATAGTGGTCCAAATGGAAAAAGGACGATCATCTGTGATCACCTATATGAAAATCAAGAAAAACATAAAAGTGGCTATAAGTCGGTAAATAGTGGTCCAAATGGAAAAAGGACGATCATCTGTGATCACCTATATGAAAAACAAGAAAATCATAAAAGTGGCTATCAGTCGGTAAATAGTGGTCCAAATGGAAAAAGGACGATCATCTGTGATCACCTATATGAAAATCAAGAAAAACTTAAAAGTGGCTATAAGTCGGTAAATAGTGGTCCAAATGGCAAAAAGGACGATCATCTGTGATCACCTATATGAAAATCAAGAAAAACATAAAAGTGGCTATCAGTCGGTAAATAGTGGTCCAAATGGAAAAAGGACGATCATCTGTGATCACCTATATGAAAATCAAGAAAAACTTAAAAGTGGCTATAAGTCGGTAAATAGTGGTCCAAATGGAAAAAGGACGATCATCTGTGATCACCTATATGAAAATCAAGAAAAACATAAAAGTGGCTATAAGTCGGTTAATAGTGGTCCAAATGGAAAAAGGACGATCATCTGTGATCACCTATATGAAAATCAAGAAAAACATAAAAGTGGCTATAAGTCGGTAAATAGTGGTCCAAATGGAAAAAGGACGATCATCTGTGATCACCTATATGAAAAACAAGAAAATCACAAAAGTGGATATAAGTCGGTAAATAGTGGTCCAAATGGAAAAAGGACGATCATCTGTGATCACCTATATGAAAATCAAGAAAAACATAAAAGTGGCTATAAGTCAGTAAATAGTGGTCCAAATGGAAAAAGGACGATCATCTGTGATCACCTATATGAAAATCAAGAAAAACATAAAAGTGGCTATCAGTCGGTAAATAGTGGTCCAAATGGAAAAAGGACGATCATCTGTGATCACCTATATGAAAAACAAGAAAATCACAAAAGTGGCTATAAGTCGGTAAATAGTGGTCCAAATGGAAAAATAACGATCATCTGTGATCACCTATATGAAAATCAAGAAAAACATAAAAGTGGCTATAAGTCGGTAAATAGTGGTCCAAATGGAAAAAGGATGATCATCTGTGATCACCTATATGAAAATCTAGAAAAACATAAAAGTGGCTATAAGTCGGTAAATAGTGGTCCAAATGGAAAAAGGACGATCATCTGTGATCACCTATATGAAAATCAAGAAAAACATAAAAGTGGCTATCAGTCGGTAAATAGTGGTCCAAATGGAAAAAGGACGATCATCTGTGATCACCTATATGAAAATCAAGAAAAACTTAAAAGTGGCTATAAGTCGGTAAATAGTGGTCCAAATGGAAAAAGGACGATCATCTGTGATCACCTATATGAAAATCAAGAAAACATAAAAGTGGCTATAAGTCGGTAAATAGTGGTCCAAATGGAAAAAGGACAATCATCTGTGATCACCTATATGAAAATCAAGAAAAACTTAAAAGTGGCTATAAGTCGGTAAATAGTGGTCCAAATGGAAAAATAACGATCATCTGTGATCACCTATATGAAAATCAAGAAAAACATAAAAGTGGCTATAAGTCGGTAAATAGTGGTCCAAATGGAAAAAGGATGATCATCTGTGATCACCTATATGAAAATCTAGAAAAACATAAAAGTGGCTATAAGTCGGTAAATAGTGGTCCAAATGGAAAAAGGACGATCATCTGTGATCACCTATATGAAAATCAAGAAAAACATAAAAGTGGCTATCAGTCGGTAAATAGTGGTCCAAATGGAAAAAGGACGATCATCTGTGATCACCTATATGAAAATCAAGAAAAACTTAAAAGTGGCTATAAGTCGGTAAATAGTGGTCCAAATGGAAAAAGGACGATCATCTGTGATCACCTATATGAAAATCAAGAAAACATAAAAGTGGCTATAAGTCGGTAAATAGTGTTCCAAATGGAAAAAGGACGATCATCTGTGATCACCTATATGAAAATCAAGAAAAACATAAAAGTGGCTATAAGTCGGTAAATAGTGGTCCAAATGGAAAAAGGAAGATCATCTGTGATCACCTATATGAAAATCAAGAAAAACATAAAAGTGGCTATAAGTCGGTAAATAGTGGTCCAAATGGAAAAAGGACGATCATCTGTGATCACCTATATGAAAATCAAGAAAAACATAAAAGTGGCTATAAGTCGTTTAATAGTGGTCCAAATGGAAAAAGGACGATCATCTGTGATCACCTATATGAAAAACAAGAAAATCACAAAAGTGGATATAAGTCGGTAAATAGTGGTCCAAATGGAAAAAGGACGATCATCTGTGATCACCTATATGAAAATCAAGAAAAACATAAAAGTGGCTATAAGTCGGTAAATAGTGGTCCAAATGGAAAAAGGACGATCATCTGTGATCACCTATATGAAAATCAAGAAAAACATAAAAGTGGATATAAGTCGGTAAATAGTGGTCCAAATGGAAAATGGACGATCATCTGTGATCACCTATATGAAAATCAAGAAAAACATAAAAGTGGCTATAAGTCGGTAAATAGTGGTCCAAATGGAAAAAGGACGATCATCTGTGATCACCTATATGAAAATCAAGAAAAACATAAAAGTGGCTATAAGTCGGTTAATAGTGGTCCAAATGGAAAAAGGACGATCATCTGTGATCACCTATATGAAAATCAAGAAAAACATAAAAGTGGCTATAAGTCGGTAAATAGTGGTCCAAATGGAAAAAGGACGATCATCTGTGATCACCTATATGAAAATCAAGAAAAACATAAAAGTGGCTATAAGTCGGTAAATAGTGGTCCAAATGGAAAAAGGAAGATCATCTGTGATCACCTATATGAAAATCAAGAAAAACATAAAAGTGGCTATAAGTCGGTAAATAGTGGTCCAAATGGAAAAAGGACGATCATCTGTGATCACCTATATGAAAATCAAGAAAAACATAAAAGTGGCTATAAGTCAGTAAATAGTGGTCCAAATGGAAAAAGGACGATCATCTGTGATCACCTATATGAAAATCAAGAAAAACATAAAAGTGGCTATAAGTCGGTAAATAGTGGTCCAAATGGAAAAAGGACGATCATCTGTGATCACCTATATGAAAATCAAGAAAAACATAAAAGTGGCTATAAGTCGGTAAATAGTGGTCCAAATGGAAAAAGGAAGATCATCTGTGATCACCTATATGAAAATCAAGAAAAACATAAAAGTGGCTATAAGTCGGTAAATAGTGGTCCAAATGGAAAAAGGACGATCATCTGTGATCACCTATATGAAAATCAAGAAAAACATAAAAGTGGCTATAAGTCAGTAAATAGTGGTCCAAATGGAAAAAGGACGATCATCTGTGATCACCTATATGAAAATCAAGAAAAACATAAAAGTGGCTATAAGTCGGTAAATAGTGGTCCAAATGGAAAAAGGACGATCATCTGTGATCACCTATATGAAAAACAAAAAAAATCACAAAAGTGGATATAAGTCGGTAAATAGTGGTCCAAATGGAAAAAGGACGATCATCTGTGATCACCTATATGAAAATCAAGAAAAACATAAAAGTGGCTATCAGTCGGTAAATAGTGGTCCAAATGGAAAAAGGATGATCATCTGTGATCACCTATATGAAAATCAAGAAAAACATAAAAGTGGCTATAAGTCAGTAAATAGTGGTCCAAATGGAAAAAGGACGATCATCTGTGATCACCTATATGAAAATCAAGAAAAACATAAAAGTGGCTATCAGTCGGTAAATAGTGGTCCAAATGGAAAAAGGATGATCATCTGTGATCACCTATATGAAAATCAAGAAAAACATAAAAGTGGCTATAAGTCGGTAAATAGTGGTCCAAATGGAAAAAGGACGATCATCTGTGATCACCTATATGAAAAACAAGAAAATCACAAAAGTGGATATAAGTCGGTAAATAGTGGTCCAAATGGAAAAAGGACGATCATCTGTGATCACCTATATGAAAATCAAGAAAAACATAAAAGTGGCTATAAGTCAGTAAATAGTGGTCCAAATGGAAAAAGGACGATCATCTGTGATCACCTATATGAAAATCAAGAAAAACATAAAAGTGGCTATAAGTCGGTAAATAGTGGTCCAAATGGAAAAAGGACGATCATCTGTGATCACCTATATGAAAAACAAAAAAAATCACAAAAGTGGATATAAGTCGGTAAATAGTGGTCCAAATGGAAAAAGGACGATCATCTGTGATCACCTATATGAAAATCAAGAAAAACATAAAAGTGGCTATCAGTCGGTAAATAGTGGTCCAAATGGAAAAAGGATGATCATCTGTGATCACCTATATGAAAATCAAGAAAAACATAAAAGTGGCTATAAGTCAGTAAATAGTGGTCCAAATGGAAAAAGGACGATCATCTGTGATCACCTATATGAAAATCAAGAAAAACATAAAAGTGGCTATCAGTCGGTAAATAGTGGTCCAAATGGAAAAAGGATGATCATCTGTGATCACCTATATGAAAATCAAGAAAAACATAAAAGTGGCTATAAGTCGGTAAATAGTGGTCCAAATGGAAAAAGGACGATCATCTGTGATCACCTATATGAAAAACAAGAAAATCACAAAAGTGGATATAAGTCGGTAAATAGTGGTCCAAATGGAAAAAGGACGATCATCTGTGATCACCTATATGAAAATCAAGAAAAACATAAAAGTGGCTATCAGTCGGTAAATAGTGGTCCAAATGGAAAGAGGATGATCATCTGTGATCACCTATATGAAAATCAAGAAAAACATAAAAGTGGCTATAAGTCGGTAAATAGTGGTCCAAATGGAAAAAGGACGATCATCTGTGATCACCTATATGAAAATCAAGAAAAACATAAAAGTGGCTATAAGTCGGTAAATAGTGGTCCAAATGGAAAAAGGACGATCATCTGTGATCACCTATATGAAAAACAAGAAAATCATAAAAGTGGCTATCAGTCGGTAAATAGTGGTCCAAATGGAAAAAGGACGATCATCTGTGATCACCTATATGAAAATCAAGAAAAACTTAAAAGTGGCTATAAGTCGGTAAATAGTGGTCCAAATGGAAAAAGGACGATCATCTGTGATCACCTATATGAAAATCAAGAAAAACATAAAAGTGGCTATCAGTCGGTAAATAGTGGTCCAAATGGAAAAAGGACGATCATCTGTGATCACCTATAAGAAAATCAAGAAAAACTTAAAAGTGGCTATAAGTCGGTAAATAGTGGTCCAAATGGAAAAAGGACGATCATCTGTGATCACCTATATGAAAATCAAGAAAAACATAAAAGTGGCTATAAGTCGGTTAATAGTGGTCCAAATGGAAAAAGGACGATCATCTGTGATCACCTATATGAAAATCAAGAAAAACATAAAAGTGGCTATAAGTCGGTAAATAGTGGTCCAAATGGAAAAAGGATGATCATCTGTGATCACCTATATGAAAATCAAGAAAAACATAAAAGTGGCTATAAGTCGGTAAATAGTGGTCCAAATGGAAAAAGGACGATCATCTGTGATCACCTATATGAAAATCAAGAAAAATATAAAAGTGGCTATAAGTCGGTAAATAGTGGTACAAATGGAAAAAGGAAGATCATCTGTGATCACCTATATGAAAATCAAGAAAAACATAAAAGTGGCTATAAGTCGGTAAATAGTGGTCCAAATGGAAAAAGGACGATCATCTGTGATCACCTATATGAAAATCAAGAAAAACATAAAAGTGGCTATAAGTCGGTAAATAGTGGTCCAAATGGAAAAAGGAAGATCATCTGTGATCACCTATATGAAAATCAAGAAAAACATAAAAGTGGCTATAAGTCGGTAAATAGTGGTCCAAATGGAAAAAGGACGATCATCTGTGATCACCTATATGAAAATCAAGAAAAACATAAAAGTGGCTATAAGTCGGTAAATAGTGGTCCAAATGGAAAAAGGACGATCATCTGTGATCACCTATATGAAAATCAAGAAAAACATAAAAGTGGCTATAAGTCGGTAAATAGTGGTCCAAATGGAAAAAGGAAGATCATCATAGTGGTCCAAATGGAAAAAGGACGATCATCTGTGATCACCTATATGAAAATCAAGAAAAACATAAAAGTGGCTATCAGTCGGTAAATAGTGGTCCAAATGGAAAAAGGACGATCATCTGTGATCACCTATATGAAAATCAAGAAAAACTTAAAAGTGGCTATAAGTCGGTAAATAGTGGTCCAAATGGAAAAAGGACGATCATCTGTGATCACCTATATGAAAATCAAGAAAACATAAAAGTGGCTATAAGTCGGTAAATAGTGGTCCAAATGGAAAAAGGACGATCATCTGTGATCACCTATATGAAAATCAAGAAAAACATAAAATTGGCTATAAGTCGGTAAATAGTGGTCCAAATGGAAAAAGGACGATCATCTGTGATCACCTATATGAAAATCAAGAAAAACATAAAAGTGGCTATAAGCCGGTTAATAGTGGTCCAAATGGAAAAAGGACGATCATCTGTGATCACCTATATGAAAAACAAGAAAATCACAAAAGTGGCTATAAGTCGGTAAATAGTGGTCCAAATGGAAAAAGGACGATCATCTGTGATCACCTATATGAAAATCAAGAAAAACATAAAAGTGGCTATAAGTCGGTAAATAGTGGTCCAAATGGAGAAAGGAAGATCATCTGTGATCACCTATATGAAAATCAAAAGTGGCTATAAGACGATCATCTGTGATCACCTATATGAAAATCAAGAAAACATAAAAGTGGCTATAAGTCGGTAAATAGTGGTCCAAATGGAAAAAGGACGATCATCTGTGATCACCTATATGAAAATCAAGAAAAACATAAAATTGGCTATAAGTCGGTAAATAGTGGTCCAAATGGAAAAAGGACGATCATCTGTGATCACCTATATGAAAATCAAGAAAAACATAAAAGTGGCTATAAGTCGGTAAATAGTGTTCCAAATGGAAAAAGGACGATCATCTGTGATCACCTATATGAAAATCAAGAAAAACATAAAAGTGGCTATAAGTCGGTAAATAGTGGTCCAAATGGAAAAAGGAAGATCATCTGTGATCACCTATATGAAAATCAAGAAAAACATAAAAGTGGCTATAAGTCGGTAAATAGTGGTCCAAATGGAAAAAGGACGATCATCTGTGATCACCTATATGAAAATCAAGAAAAACATAAAAGTGGCTATAAGTCGGTTAATAGTGGTCCAAATGGAAAAAGGACGATCATCTGTGATCACCTATATGAAAAACAAGAAAATCACAAAAGTGGATATAAGTCGGTAAATAGTGGTCCAAATGGAAAAAGGACGATCATCTGTGATCACCTATATGAAAATCAAGAAAAACATAAAAGTGGCTATAAGTCGGTAAATAGTGGTCCAAATGGAAAAAGGACGATCATCTGTGATCACCTATATGAAAATCAAGAAAAACATAAAAGTGGATATAAGTCGGTAAATAGTGGTCCAAATGGAAAAAGGACGATCATCTGTGATCACCTATATGAAAATCAAGAAAAACATAAAAGTGGCTATAAGTCGGTAAATAGTGGTCCAAATGGAAAAAGGACGATCATCTGTGATCACCTATATGAAAATCAAGAAAAACATAAAAGTGGCTATAAGTCGGTTAATAGTGGTCCAAATGGAAAAAGGACGATCATCTGTGATCACCTATATGAAAATCAAGAAAAACATAAAAGTGGCTATAAGTCGGTAAATAGTGGTCCAAATGGAAAAAGGATGATCATCTGTGATCACCTATATGAAAATCAAGAAAAACATAAAAGTGGCTATAAGTCGGTAAATAGTGGTCCAAATGGAAAAAGGACGATCATCTGTGATCACCTATATGAAAATCAAGAAAAACATAAAAGTGGCTATAAGTCGGTAAATAGTGGTCCAAATGGAAAAAGGACGATCATCTGTGATCACCTATATGAAAATCAAGAAAAACATAAAAGTGGCTATCAGTCGGTAAATAGTGGTCCAAATGGAAAAAGGACGATCATCTGTGATCACCTATATGAAAATCAAGAAAAACTTAAAAGTGGCTATAAGTCGGTAAATAGTGGTCCAAATGGAAAAAGGACGATCATCTGTGATCACCTATATGAAAATCAAGAAAACATAAAAGTGGCTATAAGTCGGTAAATAGTGGTCCAAATGGAAAAAGGACGATCATCTGTGATCACCTATATGAAAATCAAGAAAAACATAAAATTGGCTATAAGTCGGTAAATAGTGGTCCAAATGGAAAAAGGACGATCATCTGTGATCACCTATATGAAAATCAAGAAAAACATAAAAGTGGCTATAAGTCGGTAAATAGTGGTCCAAATGGAAAAAGGACGATCATCTGTGATCACCTATATGAAAATCAAGAAAAACATAAAAGTGGCTATAAGTCGGTTAATAGTGGTCCAAATGGAAAAAGGACGATCATCTGTGATCACCTATATGAAAAACAAGAAAATCACAAAAGTGGATATAAGTCGGTAAATAGTGGTCCAAATGGAAAAAGGACGATCATCTGTGATCACCTATATGAAAATCAAGAAAAACATAAAAGTGGCTATAAGTCGGTAAATAGTGGTCCACATGGAAAAAGGACGATCATCTGTGATCACCTATATGAAAATCAAGAAAAACATAAAAGTGGATATAAGTCGGTAAATAGTGGTCCAAATGGAAAAAGGACGATCATCTGTGATCACCTATATGAAAATCAAGAAAAACATAAAAGTGGCTATAAGTCGGTAAATAGTGGTCCAAATGGAAAAAGGACGATCATCTGTGATCACCTATATGAAAATCAAGAAAAACATAAAAGTGGCTATAAGTCGGTTAATAGTGGTCCAAATGGAAAAAGGACGATCATCTGTGATCACCTATATGAAAATCAAGAAAAACATAAAAGTGGCTATAAGTCGGTAAATAGTGGTCCAAATGGAAAAAGGATGATCATCTGTGATCACCTATATGAAAATCAAGAAAAACATAAAAGTGGCTATAAGTCGGTAAATAGTGGTCCAAATGGAAAAAGGACGATCATCTGTGATCACCTATATGAAAATCAAGAAAAACATAAAAGTGGCTATCAGTCGGTAAATAGTGGTCCAAATGGAAAAAGGACGATCATCTGTGATCACCTATATGAAAATCAAGAAAAACTTAAAAGTGGCTATAAGTCGGTAAATAGTGGTCCAAATGGAAAAAGGACGATCATCTGTGATCACCTATATGAAAATCAAGAAAAACATAAAAGTGGCTATAAGTCGGTTAATAGTGGTCCAAATGGAAAAAGGACGATCATCTGTGATCACCTATATGAAAATCAAGAAAAACATAAAAGTGGCTATAAGTCGGTAAATAGTGGTCCAAATGGAAAAAGGATGATCATCTGTGATCACCTATATGAAAATCAAGAAAAACATAAAAGTGGCTATAAGTCGGTAAATAGTGGTCCAAATGGAAAAAGGACGATCATCTGTGATCACCTATATGAAAATCAAGAAAAACATAAAAGTGGCTATCAGTCGGTAAATAGTGGTCCAAATGGAAAAAGGACGATCATCTGTGATCACCTATATGAAAATCAAGAAAAACTTAAAAGTGGCTATAAGTCGGTAAATAGTGGTCCAAATGGAAAAAGGACGATCATCTGTGATCACCTATATGAAAATCAAGAAAACATAAAAGTGGCTATAAGTCGGTAAATAGTGGTCCAAATGGAAAAAGGACGATCATCTGTGATCACCTATATGAAAATCAAGAAAAACATAAAATTGGCTATAAGTCGGTAAATAGTGGTCCAAATGGAAAAAGGACGATCATCTGTGATCACCTATATGAAAATCAAGAAAAACATAAAAGTGGCTATAAGTCGGTAAATAGTGTTCCAAATGGAAAAAGGACGATCATCTGTGATCACCTATATGAAAATCAAGAAAAACATAAAAGTGGCTATAAGTCGGTAAATAGTGGTCCAAATGGAAAAAGGAAGATCATCTGTGATCACCTATATGAAAATCAAGAAAAACATAAAAGTGGCTATAAGTCGGTAAATAGTGGTCCAAATGGAAAAAGGACGATCATCTGTGATCACCTATATGAAAATCAAGAAAAACATAAAAGTGGCTATAAGTCGGTTAATAGTGGTCCAAATGGAAAAAGGACGATCATCTGTGATCACCTATATGAAAAACAAGAAAATCACAAAAGTGGATATAAGTCGGTAAATAGTGGTCCAAATGGAAAAAGGACGATCATCTGTGATCACCTATATGAAAATCAAGAAAAACATAAAAGTGGCTATAAGTCGGTAAATAGTGGTCCAAATGGAAAAAGGACGATCATCTGTGATCACCTATATGAAAATCAAGAAAAACATAAAAGTGGATATAAGTCGGTAAATAGTGGTCCAAATGGAAAAAGGACGATCATCTGTGATCACCTATATGAAAATCAAGAAAAACATAAAAGTGGCTATAAGTCGGTAAATAGTGGTCCAAATGGAAAAAGGACGATCATCTGTGATCACCTATATGAAAATCAAGAAAAACATAAAAGTGGCTATAAGTCGGTTAATAGTGGTCCAAATGGAAAAAGGACGATCATCTGTGATCACCTATATGAAAATCAAGAAAAACATAAAAGTGGCTATAAGTCGGTAAATAGTGGTCCAAAAGGAAAAAGGATGATCATCTGTGATCACCTATATGAAAATCAAGAAAAACATAAAAGTGGCTATAAGTCGGTAAATAGTGGTCCAAATGGAAAAAGGACGATCATCTGTGATCACCTATATGAAAATCAAGAAAAACATAAAAGTGGCTATAAGTCGGTAAATAGTGGTCCAAATGGAAAAAGGACGATCATCTGTGATCACCTATATGAAAATCAAGAAAAACATAAAAGTGGCTATCAGTCGGTAAATAGTGGTCCAAATGGAAAAAGGACGATCATCTGTGATCACCTATATGAAAATCAAGAAAAACTTAAAAGTGGCTATAAGTCGGTAAATAGTGGTCCAAATGGAAAAAGGACGATCATCTGTGATCACCTATATGAAAATCAAGAAAACATAAAAGTGGCTATAAGTCGGTAAATAGTGGTCCAAATGGAAAAAGGACGATCATCTGTGATCACCTATATGAAAATCAAGAAAAACATAAAATTGGCTATAAGTCGGTAAATAGTGGTCCAAATGGAAAAAGGACGATCATCTGTGATCACCTATATGAAAATCAAGAAAAACATAAAAGTGGCTATAAGTCGGTAAATAGTGGTCCAAATGGAAAAAGGACGATCATCTGTGATCACCTATATGAAAATCAAGAAAAACATAAAAGTGGCTATCAGTCGCTAAATAGTGGTCCAAATGGAAAAAGGACGATCATCTGTGATCACCTATATGAAAATCAAGAAAAACATAAAAGTGGCTATAAGTCGGTAAATAGTGGTCCAAATGGAAAAAGGACGATCATCTGTGATCACCTATATGAAAATCAAGAAAAACATAAAAGTGGCTATCAGTCGGTAAATAGTGGTCCAAATGGAAAAAGGACGATCATCTGTGATCACCTATATGAAAATCAAGAAAAACATAAAAGTGGCTATAAGTCGGTAAATAGTGGTCCAAATGGAAAAAGGACGATCATCTGTGATCACCTATATGAAAATCAAGAAAAACATAAAAGTGGATATAAGTCGGTAAATAGTGGTCCAAATGGAAAAAGGACGATCATCTGTGATCACCTATATAAAAATCAAGAAAAACATAAAAGTGGCTATAAGTCGGCAAATAGTGGTCCAAATGGAAAAAGGACGATCATCTGTGATCACCTATATGAAAATCAAGAAAAACATAAAAGTGGCTATAAGTCAGTAAATAGTGGTCCAAATGGAAAAAGGACGATCATCTGTGATCACCTATATGAAAATCAAGAAAAACATAAAAGTGGCTATAAGTCGGTAAATAGTGGTCCAAATGGAAAAAGGACGATCATCTGTGATCACCTATATGAAAATCAAGAAAAACATAAAAGTGGATATAAGTCGGTAAATAGTGATTCAAATGGAAAAACAACGATCATCTGTGAATACCTATATGAAAATCAAGAAAAACATAAAAGTGGCTATAAGTCGGTAAATAGTGGTCCAAATGGAAAAAGGACGATCATCTGTGATCACCTATATGAAAATCAAGAAAAACATAAAAGTGGCTATAAGTCGGTAAATAGTGGTCCAAATGGAAAAAGGACGATCATCTGTGATCACCTATATGAAAATCAAGAAAAACATAAAAGTGGCTATCAGTCGGTAAATAGAGGTCCAAATGGAAAAAGGACGATCATCTGTGATCACCTATATGAAAATCAAGAAAAACATAAAAGTGGCTATAAGTCGGTAAATAGTGGTCCAAATGGAAAAAGGACGATCATCTGTGATCACCTATATGAAAATCAAGAAAAACATAAAAGTGGCTATAAGTCGGTAAATAGTGGTCCAAATGGAAAAAGGACGATCATCTGTGATCACCTATATGAAAATCAAGAAAAGTATAAAAGTGGCTAAAAGTCGGTAAATAGTGGTCCAAATGGAAAAAGGACGATCATCTGTGATCACCTATATGAAAATCAAGAAAAACATAAAAGTGGCTATAAGTCGGTAAATAGTGGTCCAAATGGAAAAAGGAAGATCATCTGTGATCACCTATATGAAAATCAAGAAAAACATAAAAGTGGCTATAAGTCGGTAAATAGTGGTCCAAATGGAGAAAGGAAGATCATCTGTGATCACCTATATGAAAATCAAGAAAAACATAAAAGTGGCTATAAGTCGGTAAATAGTGGTCCAAATGGAAAAAGGACGATCATCTGTGATCACCTATATGAAAATCAAGAAAAACATAAAAGTGGATATAAGTCGGTAAATAGTGATTCAAATGGAAAAACAACGATCATCTGTGAACACCTATATGAAAATCAAGAAAAACATAAAAGTGGCTATAAGTCGGTAAATAGTGGTCCAAATG
This sequence comes from Calliphora vomitoria, assembly GCA_942486065.2. Classification (NCBI taxonomy): domain Eukaryota; kingdom Metazoa; phylum Arthropoda; class Insecta; order Diptera; family Calliphoridae; genus Calliphora; species Calliphora vomitoria. The sequence goes on from OW818031.2 coordinate 41,484,754, forward strand.
GAAAAAGGACGATCATCTGTGATCACCTATATGAAAATCAAGAAAAACATAAAAGTGGCTATAAGTCGGTAAATAGTGGTCCAAATGGAAAAAGGACGATCATCTGTGATCACCTATATGAAAATCAAGAAAAACATAAAAGTGGCTATCAGTCGGTAAATAGTGGTCCAAATGGAAAAAGGACGATCATCTGTGATCACCTATATGAAAATCAAGAAAAACATAAAAGTGGCTATAAGTCGGTAAATAGTGGTCCAAATGGAAAAAGGACGATCATCTGTGATCACCTATATGAAAATCAAGAAAAACATAAAAGTGGCTATAAGTCGGTAAATAGTGGTCCAAATGGAAAAAGGACGATCATCTGTGATCACCTATATGAAAATCAAGAAAAACATAAAAGTGGCTATAAGTCGGTAAATAGTGGTCCAAATGGAAAAAGGACGATCATCTGTGATCACCTATATGAAAATCAAGAAAAACATAAAAGTGGCTATAAGTCGGTAAATAGTGGTCCAAATGGAAAAAGGAAGATCATCTGTGATCACCTATATGAAAATCAAGAAAAACATAAAAGTGGCTATAAGTCGGTAAATAGTGGTCCAAATGGAGAAAGGAAGATCATCTGTGATCACCTATATGAAAATCAAGAAAAACATAAAAGTGGCTATAAGTCGGCAAATAGTGGTCCAAATGGAAAAAGGACGATCATCTGTGATCACCTATATGAAAATCAAGAAAAACATAAAAGTGGCTATAAGTCGGTAAATAGTGGTCCAAATGGAAAAAGGACGATCATCTGTGATCACCTATATGAAAATCAAGAAAAACATAAAAGTGGCTATAAGTCGGTAAATAGTGGTCCAAATGGAAAAAGGAAGATCATCTGTGATCACCTATATGAAAATCAAGAAGAACATAAAAGTGGCTATAAGCCGGTTAATAGTGGTCCAAATGGAAAAAGGACGATCATCTGTGATCACCTATATGAAAATCAAGAAAATCACAAAAGTGGCTATAAGTCGGTAAATAGTGGTCCAAATGGAAAAAGGACGATCATCTGTGATCACCTATATGAAAATCAAGAAAAACGTAAAAGTGGCTATAAGTCGGTTAATAGTGGTCCAAATGGAAAAAGGACGATCATCTGTGATCACCTATATGAAAAACAAGAAAATCACAAAAGTGGATATAAGTCGGTAAATAGTGGTCCAAATGGAAAAAGGACGATCATCTGTGATCACCTATATGAAAATAAAGAAAATCACAAAAGTGGCTATAAGTCGGTAAATAGTGGTCCAAATGGAAAAAGGACGATCATCTGTGATCACCTATATGAAAATAAAGAAAAACATAAAAGTGGCTATAAGTCGGTAAATAGTGGTCCAAATGGAAAAAGGAAGATCATCTGTGATCACCTATATGAAAATCAAGAAAAACATAAAAGTGGCTATAAGTCGGTAAATAGTGGTCCAAATGGAAAAAGGACGATCATCTGTGATCACCTATATGAAAATCAAGAAAAACATAAAAGTGGCTATAAGTCGGTAAATAGTGGTCCAAATGGAAAAAGGACGATCATCTGTGATCACCTATATGAAAATCAAGAAAAACATAAAAGTGGCTATAAGTCGGTTAATAGTGGTCCAAATGGAAAAAGGACGATCATCTGTGATCACCTATATGAAAATCAAGAAAAACATAAAAGTGGCTATAAGTCGGTAAATAGTGGTCCAAATGGAAAAACGACGATCATCTGTGATCACCTATATGAAAATCAAGAAAAACATAAAAGTGGCTATAAGTCGGTAAATAGTGGTCCAAATGGAAAAAGGACGATCATCTGTGATCACCTATATGAAAATCAAGAAAAACATAAAAGTGGCTATAAGTCGGTAAATAGTGGTACAAATGGAAAAAGGAAGATCATCTGTGATCACCTATATGAAAATCAAGAAAAACATAAAAGTGGCTATAAGTCGGTAAATAGTGGTCCAAATGGAAAAAGGACGATCATCTGTGATCACCTATATGAAAATCAAGAAAAACATAAAAGTGGCTATAAGTCGGTAAATAGTGGTCCAAATGGAAAAAGGACGATCATCTGTGATCACCTATATGAAAATCAAGAAAAACTTAAAAGTGGCTATAAGTCGGTAAATAGTGGTCCAAATGGAAAAAGGACGATCATCTGTGATCACCTATATGAAAATCAAGAAAAACATAAAAGTGGCTATAAGTCGGTTAATAGTGGTCCAAATGGAAAAAGGACAATCATCTGTGATCAGCTATATGAAAAACAAGAAAATCACAAAAGTGGATATAAGTCGGTAAATAGTGGTCCAAATGGAAAAAAGGACGATCATCTGTGATCACCTATATGAAAATCAAGAAAAACATAAAAGTGGCTATAAGTCGGTTAATAGTGGTCCAAATGGAAAAAGGACGATCATCTGTGATCACCTATATGAAAATCAAGAAAAACATAAAAGTGGATATAAGTCGGTAAATAGTGGTCCAAATGGAAAAAGGACGATCATCTGTGATCACCTATATGAAAATCAAGAAAAACTTAAAAGTGGCTATAAGTCGGTAAATAGTGGTCCAAATGGAAAAAGGAAGATCATCTGTGATCACCTATATGAAAAAGAAAAACATAAAAGTGGTTATAAGTCGGTTAATAGTGGTCCAAATGTGATCACCTATATGAAAATCAAGAAAAACTGAAAAGTGGCTATAAGTCGGTAAATAGTGGTCCAAATGGAAAAAGGACAATCATCTGTGATCACCTATATGAAAATCAAGAAAAACATAAAAGTGGCTATAAGTCGGTAAATAGTGGTCCAAATGGAAAAAGGAAGATCATCTGTGATCACCTATATGAAAATCAAGAAAAACATAAAAGTGGCTATAAGTCGGTAAATAGTGGTCCAAATGGAAAAAGGACGATCATCTGTGATCACCTATATGAAAATCAAGAAAAACATAAAAGTGGCTATAAGTCGATTAATAGTGGTCCAAATGGAAAAAGGACAATCATCTGTGATCACCTATATGAAAAACAAGAAAATCACAAAAGTGGATATAAGTCGGTAAATAGTGGTCCAAATGGAAAAAAGGACGATCATCTGTGATCACCTATATGAAAATCAAGAAAAACATAAAAGTGGCTATAAGTCGGTTAATAGTGGTCCAAATGGAAAAAGGACGATCATCTGTGATCACCTATATGAAAATCAAGAAAAACATAAAAGTGGCTATAAGTCGGTAAATAGTGGTCCAAATGGAAAAAGGAAGATCATCTGTGATCACCTATATGAAAATCAAGAAAAACATAAAAGTGGCTATAAGTCGGTAAATAGTGGTCCAAATGGAAAAAGGACGATCATCTGTGATCACCTATATGAAAATCAAGAAAAACATAAAAGTGGCTATAAGTCGGTTAATAGTGGTCCAAATGGAAAAAGGACGATCATCTGTGATCACCTATATGAAAATCAAGAAAAACATAAAAGTGGCTATAAGTCGGTAAATAGTGGTCCAAATGGAAAAACGACGATCATCTGTGATCACCTATATGAAAATCAAGAAAAACATAAAAGTGGCTATAAGTCGGTAAATAGTGGTCCAAATGGAAAAAGGACGATCATCTGTGATCACCTATATGAAAATCAAGAAAAACATAAAAGTGGCTATAAGTCGGTAAATAGTGGTACAAATGGAAAAAGGAAGATCATCTGTGATCACCTATATGAAAATCAAGAAAAACATAAAAGTGGCTATAAGTCGGTAAATAGTGGTCCAAATGGAAAAAGGACGATCATCTGTGATCACCTATATGAAAATCAAGAAAAACATAAAAGTGGCTATAAGTCGGTAAATAGTGGTCCAAATGGAAAAAGGACGATCATCTGTGATCACCTATATGAAAATCAAGAAAAACTTAAAAGTGGCTATAAGTCGGTAAATAGTGGTCCAAATGGAAAAAGGACGATCATCTGTGATCACCTATATGAAAATCAAGAAAAACATAAAAGTGGCTATAAGTCGGTTAATAGTGGTCCAAATGGAAAAAGGACAATCATCTGTGATCAGCTATATGAAAAACAAGAAAATCACAAAAGTGGATATAAGTCGGTAAATAGTGGTCCAAATGGAAAAAAGGACGATCATCTGTGATCACCTATATGAAAATCAAGAAAAACATAAAAGTGGCTATAAGTCGGTTAATAGTGGTCCAAATGGAAAAAGGACGATCATCTGTGATCACCTATATGAAAATCAAGAAAAACATAAAAGTGGATATAAGTCGGTAAATAGTGGTCCAAATGGAAAAAGGACGATCATCTGTGATCACCTATATGAAAATCAAGAAAAACTTAAAAGTGGCTATAAGTCGGTAAATAGTGGTCCAAATGGAAAAAGGAAGATCATCTGTGATCACCTATATGAAAAAGAAAAACATAAAAGTGGTTATAAGCCGGTTAATAGTGGTCCAAATGTGATCACCTATATGAAAATCAAGAAAAACTGAAAAGTGGCTATAAGTCGGTAAATAGTGGTCCAAATGGAAAAAGGACAATCATCTGTGATCACCTATATGAAAATCAAGAAAAACATAAAAGTGGCTATAAGTCGGTAAATAGTGGTCCAAATGGAAAAAGGAAGATCATCTGTGATCACCTATATGAAAATCAAGAAAAACATAAAAGTGGCTATAAGTCGGTAAATAGTGGTCCAAATGGAAAAAGGACGATCATCTGTGATCACCTATATGAAAATCAAGAAAAACATAAAAGTGGCTATAAGTCGGTTAATAGTGGTCCAAATGGAAAAAGGACAATCATCTGTGATCACCTATATGAAAAACAAGAAAATCACAAAAGTGGATATAAGTCGGTAAATAGTGGTCCAAATGGAAAAAAGGACGATCATCTGTGATCACCTATATGAAAATCAAGAAAAACATAAAAGTGGCTATAAGTCGGTTAATAGTGGTCCAAATGGAAAAAGGACGATCATCTGTGATCACCTATATGAAAATCAAGAAAAACATAAAAGTGGCTATAAGTCGGTAAATAGTGGTCCAAATGGAAAAAGGACGATCATCTGTGATCACCTATATGAAAATCAAGAAAAACATAAAAGTGGCTATAAGTCGGTTAATAGTGGTCCAAATGGAAAAAGGACAATCATCTGTGATCACCTATATGAAAAACAAGAAAATCACAAAAGTGGATATAAGTCGGTAAATAGTGGTCCAAATGGAAAAAAGGACGATCATCTGTGATCACCTATATGAAAATCAAGAAAAACATAAAAGTGGATATAAGTCGGTAAATAGTGGTCCAAATGGAAAAAGGACGATCATCTGTGATCACCTATATGAAAATCAAGAAAACATAAAAGTGGCTATAAGTCGGTAAATAGTGGTCCAAATGGAAAAAGGACGATCATCTGTGATCACCTATATGAAAATCAAGAAAAACATAAAAGTGGCTATAAGTCGGTAAATAGTGGTCCAAATGGAAAAAGGAAGATCATCTGTGATCACCTATATGAAAATCAAGAAAAACATAAAAGTGGCTATAAGTCGGTAAATAGTGGTCCAAATGGAAAAAGGACGATCATCTGTGATCACCTATATGAAAATCAAGAAAAACGTAAAAGTGGCTATAAGTCGGTTAATAGTGGTCCAAATGGAAAAAGGACGATCATCTGTGATCACCTATATGAAAAACAAGAAAATCACAAAAGTGGATATAAGTCGGTAAATAGTGGTCCAAATGGAAAAAGGACGATCATCTGTGATCACCTATATGAAAATAAAGAAAAACATAAAAGTGGCTATAAGTCGGTAAATAGTGGTCCAAATGGAAAAAGGAAGATCATCTGTGATCACCTATATGAAAATCAAGAAAAACATAAAAGTGGCTATAAGTCGGTAAATAGTGGTCCAAATGGAAAAAGGACGATCATCTGTGATCACCTATATGAAAATCAAGAAAAACATAAAAGTGGCTATAAGTCGGTAAATAGTGGTCCAAATGGAAAAAGGAAGATCATCTGTGATCACCTATATGAAAATCAAGAAAAACATAAAAGTGGCTATAAGTCGGTTAATAGTGGTCCAAATGGAAAAAGGACGATCATCTGTGATCACCTATATGAAAATCAAGAAAAACATAAAAGTGGCTATAAGTCGGTAAATAGTGGTCCAAATGGAAAAAGGATGATCATCTGTGATCACCTATATGAAAATCAAGAAAAACATAAAAGTGGCTATAAGTCGGTAAATAGTGGTCCAAATGGATAAAGGACGATCATCTGTGATCACCTATATGAAAATCAAGAAAAACATAAAAGTGGCTATAAGTCGGTAAATAGTGGTCCAAATGGAAAAAGGAAGATCATCTGTGATCACCTATATGAAAATCAAGAAAAACATAAAAGTGGCTATAAGTCGGTAAATAGTGGTCCAAATGGAAAAAGGACGATCATCTGTGATCACCTATATGAAAATCAAGAAAAACATAAAAGTGGCTATAAGTCGGTAAATAGTGGTCCAAATGGAAAAAGGAAGATCATCTGTGATCACCTATATGAAAATCAAGAAAAACATAAAAGTGGCTATAAGTCGGTAAATAGTGGTCCAAATGGAAAAAGGACGATCATCTGTGATCACCTATATGAAAATCAAGAAAAACATAAAAGTGGCTATAAGTCGGTAAATAGTGGTCCAAATGGAAAAAGGACGATCATCTGCGATCACCAATATGAAAATCAAGAAAAACATAAAAGTGGCTATAAGTCGGTAAATAGTGGTCCAAATGGAAAAAGGACGATCATCTGCGATCACCAATATGAAAATCAAGAAAAACATAAAAGTGGCTATAAGTCGGTAAATAGTGGTCCAAATGGAAAAAGGACGATCATCTGTGATCACCTATATGAAAATCAAGAAAAACATAAAAGTGGCTATCAGTCGGTAAATAGTGGTCCAAATGGAAAAAGGACGATCATCTGTGATCACCTATATGAAAATCAAGAAAAACATAAAAGTGGCTATAAGTCGGTAAATAGTGGTCCAAATGGAAAAAGGACGATCATCTATGATCACCTATATGAAAATCAAGAAAAACATAAAAGTGGCTATAAGTCGGTAAATAGTGGTCCAAATGGAAAAAGGACGATCATCTGTGATCACCTATATGAAAATCAAGAAAAACATAAAAGTGGCTATAAGTCGGTAAATAGTGGTCCAAATGGAAAAAGGAAGATCATCTGTGATCACCTATATGAAAATCAAGAAAAACATAAAAGTGGCTATAAGTCGGTAAATAGTGGTCCAAATGGAAAAAGGAAGATCATCTGTGATCACCTATATGAAAATCAAGAAAAACATAAAAGTGGCTATAAGTCGGTAAATAGTGGTCCAAATGGAGAAAGGAAGATCATCTGTGATCACCTATATGAAAATCAAGAAAAACATAAAAGTGGCTATAAGTCGGCAAATAGTGGTCCAAATGGAAAAAGGACGATCATCTGTGATCACCTATATGAAAATCAAGAAAAACATAAAAGTGGCTATAAGTCGGTAAATAGTGGTCCAAATGGAAAAAGGACGATCATCTGTGATCACCTATATGAAAATCAAGAAAAACATAAAAGTGGCTATAAGTCGGTAAATAGTGGTCCAAATGGAAAAAGGACGATCATCTGTGATCACCTATATGAAAATCAAGAAAAACATAAAAGTGGCTATAAGTCAGTAAATAGTGGTCCAAATGGAAAAAGGACGATCATCTGTGATCACCTATATGAAAATCAAGAAAAACATAAAAGTGGATATAAGTCGGTAAATAGTGGTCCAAATGGAAAAAGGACAATCATCTGTGATCACCTATATGAAAATCAAGAAAAACATAAAAGTGAATATAAGTCGGTAAATAGTGATTCAAATGGAAAAACAACGATCATCTGTGAACACCTATATGAAAATCAAGAAAAACATAAAATTGGCTATAAGTCGGTAAATAGTGGTCCAAATGGAAAAAGGACGATCATCTGTGATCACCTATATGAAAATCAAGAAAAACATAAAAGTGGCTATAAGTCGGTAAATAGTGGTCCAAATGACAAAAGGAAGATCATCTGTGATCACCTATATGAAAATCAAGAAAAACATAAAAGTGGATATAAGTCGGTAAATAGTGATTCAAATGGAAAAACAACGATCATCTGTGAACACCTATATGAAAATCAAGAAAAACATAAAAGTGGCTATAAGTCGGTAAATAGTGGTCCAAATGGAAAAAGGACGATCATCTGTGATCACCTATATGAAAATCAAGAAAAACGTAAAAGTGGCTATAAGTCGGTTAATAGTGGTCCAAATGGAAAAAGGACGATCATCTGTGATCACCTATATGAAAAACAAGAAAATCACAAAAGTGGATATAAGTCGGTAAATAGTGGTCCAAATGGAAAAAGGACGATCATCTGTGATCACCTATATGAAAATAAAGAAAAACATAAAAGTGGCTATAAGTCGGTAAATAGTGGTCCAAATGGAAAAAGGAAGATCATCTGTGATCACCTATATGAAAATCAAGAAAAACATAAAAGTGGCTATAAGTCGGTAAATAGTGGTCCAAATGGAAAAAGGACGATCATCTGTGATCACCTATATGAAAATCAAGAAAAACATAAAAGTGGCTATAAGTCGGTAAATAGTGGTCCAAATGGAAAAAGGACGATCATCTGTGATCACCTATATGAAAATCAAGAAAAACATAAAAGTGGCTATAAGTCGGTTAATAGTGGTCCAAATGGAAAAAGGACGATCATCTGTGATCACCTATATGAAAATCAAGAAAAACATAAAAGTGGCTACAAGTCGGTAAATAGTGGTCCAAATGGAAAAAGGATGATCATCTGTGATCACCTATATGAAAATCAAGAAAAACATAAAAGTGGCTATAAGTCGGTAAATAGTGGTCCAAATGGAAAAAGGACGATCATCTGTGATCACCTATATGAAAATCAAGAAAAACATAAAAGTGGCTATAAGTCGGTAAATAGTGGTCCAAATGGAAAAAGGAAGATCATCTGTGATCACCTATATGAAAATCAAGAAAAACATAAAAGTGGCTATAAGTCGGTAAATAGTGGTCCAAATGGAAAAAGGACGATCATCTGTGATCACCTATATGAAAATCAAGAAAAACATAAAAGTGGCTATAAGTCGGTAAATAGTGGTCCAAATGGAAAAAGGACGATCATCTGTGATCACCTATATGAAAATCAAGAAAAACATAAAAGTGGCTATCAGTCGGTAAATAGTGGTCCAAATGGAAAAAGGACGATCATCTGTGATCACCTATATGAAAATCAAGAAAAACATAAAAGTGGCTATAAGTCGGTAAATAGTGGTCCAAATGGAAAAAGGACGATCATCTGTGATCACCTATATGAAAATCAAGAAAAACATAAAAGTGGCTATAAGTCGGTAAATAGTGGTCCAAATGGAAAAAGGACGATCATCTGTGATCACCTATATGAAAATCAAGAAAAACATAAAAGTGGCTATAAGTCGGTAAATAGTGGTCCAAATGGAAAAAGGACGATCATCTGTGATCACCTATATGAAAATCAAGAAAAACATAAAAGTGGCTATAAGTCGGTAAATAGTGGTCCAAATGGAAAAAGGAAGATCATCTGTGATCACCTATATGAAAATCAAGAAAAACATAAAAGTGGCTATAAGTCGGTAAATAGTGGTCCAAATGGAGAAAGGAAGATCATCTGTGATCACCTATATGAAAATCAAGAAAAACATAAAAGTGGCTATAAGTCGACAAATAGTGGTCCAAATGGAAAAAGGACGATCATCTGTGATCACCTATATGAAAATCAAGAAAAACATAAAAGTGGCTATAAGTCGGTAAATAGTGGTCCAAATGGAAAAAGGACGATCATCTGTGATCACCTATATGAAAATCAAGAAAAACATAAAAGTGGCTATAAGCCGGTTAATAGTGGTCCAAATGGAAAAAGGACGATCATCTGTGATCACCTATATGAAAAACAAGAAAATCACAAAAGTGGCTATAAGTCGGTAAATAGTGGTCCAAATGGAAAAAGGACGATCATCTGTGATCACCTATATGAAAATCAAGAAAAACATAAAAGTGGATATAAGTCGGTAAATAGTGATTCAAATGGAAAAAGAACGATCATCTGTGAACACCTATATGAAAATCAAGAAAAACATAAAAGTGGATATAAGTCGGTAAATAGTGATTCAAATGGAAAAAGAACGATCATCTGTGAACACCTATATGAAAATCAAGAAAAACATAAAAGTGGCTATAAGTCGGTAAATAGTGGTCCAAATGAAAAAAGGACGATCATCTGTGATCACCTATATGAAAATCAAGAAAAACATAAAAGTGGCTATAAGTCGGTAAATAGTGGTCCAAATGGAGAAAGGAAGATCATCTGTGATCACCTATATGAAAATCAAGAAAAACATAAAAGTGGCTATAAGTCGGCAAATAGTGGTCCAAATGGAAAAAGGACGATCATCTGTGATCACCTATATGAAAATCAAGAAAAACATAAAAGTGGCTATAAGTCGGTAAATAGTGGTCCAAATGGAAAAAGGACGATCATCTGTGATCACCTATATGAAAATCAAGAAAAACATAAAAGTGGCTATAAGCCGGTTAATAGTGGTCCAAATGGAAAAAGGACGATCATCTGTGATCACCTATATGAAAAACAAGAAAATCACAAAAGTGGCTATAAGTCGGTAAATAGTGGTCCAAATGGAAAAAGGACGATCATCTGTGATCACCTATATGAAAATCAAGAAAAACATAAAAGTGGATATAAGTCGGTAAATAGTGATTCAAATGGAAAAAGAACGATCATCTGTGAACACCTATATGAAAATCAAGAAAAACATAAAAGTGGATATAAGTCGGTAAATAGTGATTCAAATGGAAAAAGAACGATCATCTGTGAACACCTATATGAAAATCAAGAAAAACATAAAAGTGGCTATAAGTCGGTAAATAGTGGTCCAAATGAAAAAAGGACGATCATCTGTGATCACCTATATGAAAATCAAGAAAAACATAAAAGTGGATATAAGTCGGTAAATAGTGATTCAAATGGAAAAAGAACGATCATCTGTGAACACCTATATGAAAATCAAGAAAAACATAAAAGTGGATATAAGTCGGTAAATAGTGGTCCAAATGGAAAAAGGACGATCATCTGTGATCACCTATATGAAAATCAAGAAAAACATAAAAGTGGCTATAAGTCGGTAAATAGTGGTCCAAATGAAAAAAGGACGATCATCTGTGATCACCTATATGAAAATCAAGAAAAACATAAAAGTGGCTATAAGTCGGTAAATAGTGGTCCAAATGGAGAAAGGAAGATCATCTGTGATCACCTATATGAAAATCAAGAAAAACATAAAAGTGGCTATAAGTCGGCAAATAGTGGTCCAAATGGAAAAAGGACGATCATCTGTGATCACCTATATGAAAATCAAGAAAAACATAAAAGTGGCTATAAGTCGGTAAATAGTGGTCCAAATGGAAAAAGGACGATCATCTGTGATCACCTATATGAAAATCAAGAAAAACATAAAAGTGGCTATAAGCCGGTTAATAGTGGTCCAAATGGAAAAAGGACGATCATCTGTGATCACCTATATGAAAAACAAGAAAATCACAAAAGTGGCTATAAGTCGGTAAATAGTGGTCCAAATGGAAAAAGGACGATCATCTGTGATCACCTATATGAAAATCAAGAAAAACATAAAAGTGGATATAAGTCGGTAAATAGTGATTCAAATGGAAAAAGAACGATCATCTGTGAACACCTATATGAAAATCAAGAAAAACATAAAAGTGGCTATAAGTCGGTAAATAGTGGTCCAAATGAAAAAAGGACGATCATCTGTGATCACCTATATGAAAATCAAGAAAAACATAAAAGTGGATATAAGTCGGTAAATAGTGATTCAAATGGAAAAAGAACGATCATCTGTGAACACCTATATGAAAATCAAGAAAAACATAAAAGTGGATATAAGTCGGTAAATAGTGATTCAAATGGAAAAAGAACGATCATCTGTGAACACCTATATGAAAATCAAGAAAAACATAAAAGTGGCTATAAGTCGGTAAATAGTGGTCCAAATGAAAAAAGGACGATCATCTGTGATCACCTATATGAAAATCAAGAAAAACATAAAAGTGGATATAAGTCGGTAAATAGTGATTCAAATGGAAAAAGAACGATCATCTGTGAACACCTATATGAAAATCAAGAAAAACATAAAAGTGGATATAAGTCGGTAAATAGTGGTCCAAATGGAAAAAGGACGATCATCTGTGATCACCTATATGAAAATCAAGAAAAACATAAAAGTGGCTATAAGTCGGTAAATAGTGGTCCAAATGAAAAAAGGACGATCATCTGTGATCACCTATATGAAAATCAAGAAAAACATAAAAGTGGCTATAAGTCGGTAAATAGTGGTCCAAATGGAAAAAGGACGATCATCTGTGATCACCTATATGAAAATCAAGAAAAACATAAAAGTGGCTATAAGTCAGTAAATAGTGGTCCAAATGGAAAAAGGACGATCATCTGTGATCACCTATATGAAAATCAAGAAAAACATAAAAGTGGCTATAAGTCGGTAAATAGTGGTCCAAATGGAAAAAGGACGATCATCTGTGATCACCTATATGAAAATCAAGAAAAACATAAAAGTGGCTATAAGTCGGTAAATAGTGGTCCAAATGGAAAAAGGACGATCATCTGTGATCACCTATATGAAAATCAAGAAAAACATAAAAGTGGCTATAAGTCAGTAAATAGTGGTCCAAATGGAAAAAGGACGATCATCTGTGATCACCTATATGAAAATCAAGAAAAACATAAAATTGGCTATAAGTCGGTAAATAGTGGTCCAAATGGAAAAAGGACGATCATCTGTGATCACCTATATGAAAATCAAGAAAAACATAAAAGTGGATATAAGTCGGTAAATAGTGATTCAAATGGAAAAACAACGATCATCTGTGAACACCTATATGAAAATCAAGAAAAACATAAAAGTGGCTATAAGTCGGTAAATAGTGGTCCAAATGGAAAAAGGACGATCATCTGTGATCACCTATATGAAAATCAAGAAAAACATAAAAGTGGCTATCACTCGGTAAATAGTGGTCCAAATGGAAAAAGGACGATCATCTGTGATCACCTATATGAAAATCAAGAAAAACATAAAAGTGGCTATAAGTCGGTAAATAGTGGTCCAAATGGAAAAAGGGACGATCATCTGTGATCACCTGTATAAAAATCAAGAAAAACATAAAAGTGGCTATAAGTCGGTAAATAGTGGTCCAAATGGAAAAAGGACGATCATCTGTGATCACCTATATGAAAATCAAGAAAAACATAAAAGTGGCTATAAGTCGGTAAATAGTGGTCCAAATGGAAAAAGGACGATCATCTGTGATCACCTATATGAAAATCAAGAAAAACATAAAAGTGACTATAAGTCGGTAAATAGTGGTCCAAATGGAAAAAGGAAGATCATCTGTGATCACCTATAAGAAAATCAAGAAAAACATAAAAGTGGCTATAAGTCGGTAAATAGTGGTCCAAATGGAAAAAGGACGATCATCTGTGATCACCTATATGAAAATCAAGAAAAACATAAAAGTGGCTATAAGTCGGTAAATAGTGGTCCAAATGGAAAAAGGACGATCATCTGTGATCACCTATATGAAAATCAAGAAAAACATAAAAGTGGCTATAAGTCGGTAAATAGTGGTCCAAATGGAAAAAGGACGATCATCTGTGATCACCTATATGAAAATCAAGAAAAACATAAATGTGGCTATAAGTCGGTAAATAGTGGTCCAAATGGAAAAAGGACGATCATCTGTGATCACCTATATGAAAATCAAGAAAAACATAAAAGTGGCTATAAGCCGGTTAATAGTGGTCCAAATGGAAAAAGGACGATCATCTGTGATCACCTATATGAAAAACAAGAAAATCACAAAAGTGGCTATAAGTCGGTAAATAGTGGTCCAAATGGAAAAAGGACGATCATCTGTGATCACCTATATGAAAATCAAGAAAAACATAAAAGTGGCTATAAGTCGGTAAATAGTGGTCCAAATGGAAAAAGGACGATCATCTGTGATCACCTATATGATAATCAATAAAAACATAAAAGTGGCTATAAGTCGGTAAATAGTGGTCCAAATGGAAAAAGGACGATCATCTGTGATCACCTATATGAAAATCAAGAAAAACATAAAAGTGGCTATAAGTCGGTAAATAGTGGTCCAAATGGAGAAAGGAAGATCATCTGTGATCACCTATATGAAAATCAAGAAAAACATAAAAGTGGCTATAAGTCGGAAAATAGTGGTCCAAATGGAAAAAGGACGATCATCTGTGATCACCTATATGAAAATCAAGAAAAACATAAAAGTGGCTATAAGTCGGTAAATAGTGGTCCAAATGGAAAAAGGACGATCATCTGTGATCACCTATATGAAAATCAAGAAAAACATAAAAGTGGCTATCAGTCGGTAAATAGTGTTCCAAATGGAAAAAGGACGATCATCTGTGATCACCTATATGAAAATCAAGAAAAACTTAAAAGTGGCTATAAGTCGGTAAATAGTGGTCCAAATGGAAAAAGGACGATCATCTGTGATCACCTATATGAAAATCAAGAAAAACATAAAATTGGCTATAAGTCGGTAAATAGTGGTCCAAATGGAAAAAGGACGATCATCTGTGATCACCTATATGAAAATCAAGAAAAACATAAAAGTGGCTATAAGTCGGTAAATAGTGGTCCAAATGGAAAAAGGACGATCATCTGTGATCACCTATATGAAAATCAAGAAAAACATAAAAGTGGCTATAAGTCGGTAAATAGTGGTCCAAATGGAAAAAGGAAGATCATCTGTGATCACCTATATGAAAATCAAGAAAAACATAAAAGTGGCTATAAGTCGGTAAATAGTGGTCCAAATGGAAAAAGGATGATCATCTGTGATCACCTATATGAAAATCAAGAAAAACATAAAAGTGGCTATCAGTCGGTAAATAGTGGTCCAAATGGAAAAAGGACGATCATCTGTGATCACCTATATGAAAATCAAGAAAAACATAAAATTGGCTATAAGTCGGTAAATAGTGGTCCAAATGGAAAAAGGACGATCATCTGTGATCACCTATATGAAAATCAAGAAAAACATAAAAGTGGCTATCACTCGGTAAATAGTGGTCCAAATGGAAAAAGGACGATCATCTGTGATCACCTATATGAAAATCAAGAAAAACATAAAAGTGGCTATAAGTCAGTAAATAGTGGTCCAAATGGAAAAAGGACGATCATCTGTGATCACCTATATGAAAATCAAGAAAAACATAAAAGTGGCTATAAGTCGGTAAATAGTGGTCCAAATGGAAAAAGGACGATCATCTGTGATCACCTATATGAAAATCAAGAAAAACATAAAAGTGGCTATAAGTCGGTAAATAGTGGTCCAAATGGAAAAAGGACGATCATCTGTGATCACCTATATGAAAATCAAGAAAAACATAAAAGTGGCTATAAGTCGGTAAATAGTGGTCCAAATGGAGAAAGGAAGATCATCTGTGATCACCTATATGAAAATCAAGAAAAACATAAAAGTGGCTATAAGTCGGTAAATAGTGGTCCAAATGGAAAAAGGACGATCATCTGTGATCACCTATATGAAAATCAAGAAAAACATAAAAGTGGCTATAAGTCGGTAAATAGTGGTCCAAATGGAAAAAGGACGATCATCTGTGATCACCTATATGAAAATCAAGAAAAACATAAAAGTGGCTATAAGTCGGTAAATAGTGGTCCAAATGGAAAAAGGAAGATCATCTGTGATCACCTATATGAAAATCAAGAAAAACATAAAAGTGGCTATAAGTCGGTAAATAGTGGTCCAAATGGAAAAAGGATGATCATCTGTGATCACCTATATAAAAATCAAGAAAAACATAAAAGTGGCTATAAGTCGGTAAATAGTGGTCCAAATGGAAAAAGGACGATCATCTGTGATCACCTATATGAAAATCAAGAAAAACATAAAATTGGCTATAAGTCGGTAAATAGTGGTCCAAATGGAAAAAGGACGATCATCTGTGATCACCTATATGAAAATCAAGAAAAACATAAAAGTGGCTATCACTCGGTAAATAGTGGTCCAAATGGAAAAAGGACAATCATCTGTGATCACCTATATGAAAATCAAGAAAAACATAAAAGTGGCTATAAGTCAGTAAATAGTGGTCCAAATGGAAAAAGGACGATCATCTGTGATCACCTATATGAAAATCAAGAAAAACATAAAAGTGGCTATAAGTCGGTAAATAGTGGTCCAAATGGAAAAAGGACGATCATCTGTGATCACCTATATGAAAATCAAGAAAAACATAAAAGTGGATATAAGTCGGTAAATAGTGATTCAAATGGAAAAACAACGATCATCTGTGAACACCTATATGAAAATCAAGAAAAACATAAAAGTGGCTATAAGTCGGTAAATAGTGGTCCAAATGGAAAAAGGACGATCATCTGTGATCACCTATATGAAAATCAAGAAAAACATAATAGTGGCTATCACTCGGTAAATAGTGGTCCAAATGGAAAAAGGACGATCATCTGTGATCACCTATATGAAAATCAAGAAAAACATAAAAGTGGCTATCAGTCGGTAAATAGTGTTCCAAATGGAAAAAGGACGATCATCTGTGATCACCTATATGAAAATCAAGAAAAACTTAAAAGTGGCTATAAGTCGGTAAATAGTGGTCCAAATGGAAAAAGGACGATCATCTGTGATCACCTATATGAAAATCAAGAAAAACATAAAATTGGCTATAAGTCGGTAAATAGTGGTCCAAATGGAAAAAGGACGATCATCTGTGATCACCTATATGAATATCAAGAAAAACATAAAAGTGGCTATAAGTCGGTAAATAGTGGTCCAAATGGAAAAAGGACGATCATCTGTGATCACCTATATGAAAATCAAGAAAAACATAAAAGTGGCTATAAGTCGGTAAATAGTGGTCCAAATGGAAAAAGGACGATCATCTGTGATCACCTATATGAAAATCAAGAAAAACATAAAAGTGGCTATAAGTCGGTAAATAGTGGTCCAAATGGAAAAAGGATGATCATCTGTGATCACCTATATGAAAATCAAGAAAAACATAAAAGTGGCTATCAGTCGGTAAATAGTGGTCCAAATGGAAAAAGGACGGTCATCTGTGATCACCTATATGAAAATCAAGAAAAACATAAAAGTGGCTATAAGTCGGTAAATAGTGGTCCAAATGGAAAAAGGACGATCATCTGTGATCACCTATATGAAAATCAAGAAAAACATAAAAGTGGCTATAAGTCGGTAAATAGTGGTCCAAATGGAAAAAGGACGATCATCTGTGATCACCTATATGAAAATCAAGAAAAACATAAAAGTGGATATAAGTCGGTAAATAGTGATTCAAATGGAAAAAGAACGATCATCTGTGAACACCTATATGAAAATCAAGAAAAACATAAAAGTGGCTATAAGTCGGTAAATAGTGGTCCAAATGGAAAAAGGACGATCATCTGTGATCACCTATATGAAAATCAAGAAAAACATAAAAGTGGATATAAGTCGGTAAATAGTGATTCAAATGGAAAAACAACGATCATCTGTGAACACCTATATGAAAATCAAGAAAAACATAAAAGTGGCTATAAGTCGGTAAATAGTGGTCCAAATGGAAAAAGGACGATCATCTGTGATCACCTATATGAAAATCAAGAAAAACATAAAAGTGGCTATCACTCGGTAAATAGTGGTCCAAATGGAAAAAGGACGATCATCTGTGATCACCTATATGAAAATCAAGAAAAACATAAAAGTGGCTATAAGTCGGTAAATAGTGGTCCAAATGGAAAAAGGGACGATCATCTGTGATCACCTATATGAAAATCAAAAAAAACATAAAAGTGGCTATAAGTCGGTAAATAGTGGTCCAAATGGAAAAAGGACGATCATCTGTGATCACCTATATGAAAATCAAGAAAAACATAAAAGTGGCTATAAGTCGGTTAATAGTGGTCCAAATGGAAAAAGGACGATCATCTGTGATCACCTATATGAAAATCAAGAAAAACATAAAAGTGGCTATAAGTCGGTAAATAGTGGTCCAAATGGAAAAAGGAAGATCATCTGTGATCACCTATATGAAAATCAAGAAAAACATAAAAGTGGCTATCAGTCGGTAAATAGTGGTCCAAATGGAAAAAGGACGATCATCTGTGATCACCTATATGAAAATCAAGAAAAACATAAAAGTGGCTATAAGTCGGTAAATAGTGGTCCAAATGGAAAAAGGACGATCATCTGTGATCACCTATATGAAAATCAAGAAAAACATAAAAGTGGCTATAAGTCGGTAAATAGTGGTCCAAATGGAAAAAGGACGATCATCTGTGATCACCTATATGAAAATCAAGAAAAACATAAAAGTGGCTATAAGCCGGTTAATAGTGGTCCAAATGGAAAAAGGACTCATCTGTGATCACCTATATGAAAATCAAGAAAAACATAAAATTGGCTATAAGTCGGTAAATAGTGGTCCAAATGGAAAAAGGACGATCATCTGTGATCACCTATATGAAAATCAAGAAAAACATAAAAGTGGCTATAAGTCGGTAAATAGTGGTCCAAATGGAAAAAGGACGATCATCTGTGATCACCTATATGAAAATCAAGAAAAACATAAAAGTGGCTATAAGTCGGTAAATAGTGGTCTAAATGGAAAAAGGACGATCATCTGTGATCACCTATATGAAAATCAAGAAAAACATAAAAGTGGCTATAAGTCGGTAAATAGTGGTCCAAATGGAAAAAGGACGATCATCTGTGATCACCTATATGAAAATCAAGAAAAACATAAAAGTGGCTATCAGTCGGTAAATAGTGTTCCAAATGGAAAAAGGACGATCATCTGTGATCACCTATATGAAAATCAAGAAAAACTTAGAAGTGGCTATAAGTCGGTAAATAGTGGTCCAAATGGAAAAAGGACGATCATCTGTGATCACCTATATGAAAATCAAGAAAAACATAAAATTGGCTATAAGTCGGTAAATAGTGGTCCAAATGGAAAAAGGACGATCATCTGTGATCACCTATATGAAAATCAAGAAAAACATAAAAGTGGCTATAAGTCGGTAAATAGTGGTCCAAATGGAAAAAGGACGATCATCTGTGATCACCTATATGAAAATCAAGAAAAACATAAAAGTGGCTATAAGTCGGTAAATAGTGGTCCAAATGGAAAAAGGATGATCATCTGTGATCACCTATATGAAAATCAAGAAAAACATAAAAGTGGCTATCAGTCGGTAAATAGTGGTCCAAATGGAAAAAGGACGATCATCTGTGATCACCTATATGAAAATCAAGAAAACCTTAAAAGTGGCTATAAGTCGGTAAATAGTGGTCCAAATGGAAAAAGGAAGATCATCTGTGATCACCTATATGAAAATCAAGAAAAACATAAAAGTGGCTATAAGTCGGTAAATAGTGGTCCAAATGGAAAAAGGATGATCATCTGTGATCACCTATATGAAAATCAAGAAAAACATAAAAGTGGCTATAAGTCGGTAAATAGTGGTCCAAATGGAAAAAGGACGATCATCTGTGATCACCTATATGAAAATCAAGAAAAACATAAAAGTGGCTATAAGTCGGTAAATAGTGGTCCAAATGGAAAAAGGAAGATCATCTGTGATCACCTATATGAAAATCAAGAAAAACATAAAAGTTGCTATAAGTCGGTAAATAGTGGTCCAAATGGAAAAAGGACGATCATCTGTGATCACCTATATGAAAATCAAGAAAAACGTAAAAGTGGCTATAAGTCGGTTAATAGTGGTCCAAATGGAAAAAGGACGATCATCTGTGATCACCTATATGAAAAACAAGAAAATCACAAAAGTGGATATAAGTCGGTAAATAGTGGTCCAAATGGAAAAAGGACGATCATCTGTGATCACCTATATGAAAATAAAGAAAAACATAAAAGTGGCTATAAGTCGGTAAATAGTGGTCCAAATGGAAAAAGGACGATCATCTGTGATCACCTATATGAAAATCAAGAAAAACATAAAAGTGGCTATAAGTCGGTAAATAGTGGTCCAAATGGAAAAAGGACGATCATCTGTGATCACCTATATGAAAATCAAGAAAAACATAAAAGTGGCTATAAGTCGGTAAATAGTGGTCCAAATGGAAAAAGGACGATCATCTGTGATCACCTATATGAAAATCAAGAAAAACATAAAAGTGGCTATAAGTCGGTTAATAGTGGTCCAAATGGAAAAAGGACGATCATCTGTGATCACCTATATGAAAATCAAGAAAAACATAAAAGTGGCTATAAGTCGGTAAATAGTGGTCCAAATGGAAAAAGGATGATCATCTGTGATCACCTATATGAAAATCAAGAAAAACATAAAAGTGGCTATAAGTCGGTAAATAGTGGTCCAAATGGAAAAAGGACGATCATCTGTGATCACCTATATGAAAATCAAGAAAAACATAAAAGTGGCTATAAGTCGGTAAATAGTGGTGCAAATGGAAAAAGGAAGATCATCTGTGATCACCTATATGAAAATCAAGAAAAACATAAAAGTGGCTATAAGTCGGTAAATAGTGGTCCAAATGGCAAAAGGACGATCATCTGTGATCACCTATATGAAAATCAAGAAAAACATAAAAGTGGCTATCACTCGGTAAATAGTGGTCCAAATGGAAAAAGGACGATCATCTGTGATCACCTATATGAAAATCAAGAAAAACATAAAAGTGGCTATAAGTCGGTAAATAGTGGTCCAAATGGAAAAAGGACGATCATCTGTGATCACCTATATGAAAATCAAGAAAAACATAAAAGTGGCTATAAGTCGGTAAATAGTGGTCCAAATGGAAAAAGGAAGATCATCTGTGATCACCTATATGAAAATCAAGAAAAACATAAAAGTGGCTATAAGTCGGTAAATAGTGGTCCAAATGGAAAAAGGATGATCATCTGTGATCACCTATATGAAAATCAAGAAAAACATAAAAGTGGCTATCAGTCGGTAAATAGTGGTCCAAATGGAAAAAGGACGATCATCTGTGCTCACCTATATGAAAAACAAGAAAATCACAAAAGTGGCTATAAGTCGGTAAATAGTGGTCCAAATGGAAAAAGGACGATCATCTGTGATCACCTATATGAAAAACAAGAAAATCACAAAAGTGGCTATAAGTCGGTAAATAGTGGTCCAAATGGAAAAAGGACGATCATCTGTGATCACCTATATGAAAATCAAGAAAAACATAAAAGTGGCTATAAGTCGGTAAATAGTGGTCCAAATGGAAAAAGGACGATCATCTGTGATCACCTAT
Organism: Calliphora vomitoria; assembly: GCA_942486065.2. Taxonomy (NCBI): domain Eukaryota; kingdom Metazoa; phylum Arthropoda; class Insecta; order Diptera; family Calliphoridae; genus Calliphora; species Calliphora vomitoria. The sequence continues at coordinate 41,506,320 of OW818031.2, forward strand.
ATGATAATCAATAAAAACATAAAAGTGGCTATAAGTCGGTAAATAGTGGTCCAAATGGAAAAAGGACGATCATCTGTGATCACCTATATGAAAATCAAGAAAAACATAAAAGTGGCTATAAGTCGGTAAATAGTGGTCCAAATGGAAAAAGGACGATCATCTGTGATTACCTATATGAAAATCAAGAAAAACATAAAATTGGCTATAAGTCGGTAAATAGTGGTCCAAATGGAAAAAGGACGATCATCTGTGATCACCTATATGAAAATCAAGAAAAACATAAAAGTGGCTATAAGTCGGTAAATAGTGGTCCAAATGGAAAAAGGACGATCATCTGTGATCACCTATATGAAAATCAAGAAAAACATAAAAGTGGCTATAAGTCGGTAAATAGTGGTCCAAATGGAAAAAGGAAGATCATCTGTGATCACCTATATGAAAATCAAGAAAAACATTAAAGTTGCTATAAGTCGGTAAATAGTGGTCCAAATGGAAAAAGGACGATCATCTGTGATCACCTATATGAAAATCAAGAAAAACGTAAAAGTGGCTATATGTCGGTTAATAGTGGTCCAAATGGAAAAAGGACGATCATCTGTGATCACCTATATGAAAAACAAGAAAATCACAAAAGTGGCTATAAGTCGGTAAATAGTGGTCCAAATGGAAAAAGGACGATCATCTGTGATCACCTATATGAAAATAAAGAAAAACATAAAAGTGGCTATAAGTCGGTAAATAGTGGTCCAAATGGAAAAAGGAAGATCATCTGTGATCACCTATATGAAAATCAAGAAAAACATAAAAGTGGCTATAAGTCGGTAAATAGTGGTCCAAATGGAAAAAGGACGATCATCTGTGATCACCTATATGAAAATCAAGAAAAACATAAAAGTGGCTATAAGTCGGTAAATAGTGGTCCAAATGGAAAAAGGACGATCATCTGTGATCACCTATATGAAAATCAAGAAAAACATAAAAGTGGCTATAAGTCGGTTAATAGTGGTCCAAATGGAAAAAGGACGATCATCTGTGATCACCTATATGAAAATCAAGAAAAACATAAAAGTGGCTATAAGTTGGTAAATAGTGGTCCAAATGGAAAAAGGATGATCATCTGTGATCACCTATATGAAAATCAAGAAAAACATAAAAGTGGCTATAAGTCGGTAAATAGTGGTCCAAATGGAAAAAGGACGATCATCTGTGATCACCTATATGAAAATCAAGAAAAACATAAAAGTGGCTATAAGTCGGTAAATAGTGGTCCAAATGGAAAAAGGAAGATCATCTGTGATCACCTATATGAAAATCAAGAAAAACATAAAAGTGGCTATAAGTCGGTAAATAGTGGTCCAAATGGCAAAAGGACGATCATCTGTTATCACCTATATGAAAATCAAGAAAAACATAAAATTGGCTATAAGTCGGTAAATAGTGGTCCAAATGGAAAAAGGACGATCATCTGTGATCACCTATATGAAAATCAAGAAAAACATAAAATTGGCTATAAGTCGGTAAATAGTGGTCCAAATGGAAAAAGGACGATCATCTGTGATCACCTATATGAAAATCAAGAAAAACATAGAAGTGGCTATCACTCGGTAAATAGTGGTCCAAATGGAAAAAGGACGATCATCTGTGATCACCTATATGAAAATCAAGAAAAACATAAAAGTGGCTATCACTCGGTAAATAGTGGTCCAAATGGAAAAAGGACGATCATCTGTGATCACCTATATGAAAATCAAGAAAAACATAAAAGTGGCTATCAGTCGGTAAATAGTGTTCCAAATGGAAAAAGGACGATCATCTGTGATCACCTATATGAAAATCAAGAAAAACTTAAAAGTGGCTATAAGTCGGTAAATAGTGGTCCAAATGGAAAAAGGACGATCATCTGTGATCACCTATATGAAAATAAAGTAAAACATAAAAGTGGCTATAAGTCGGTAAATAGTGGTCCAAATGGAAAAAGGAAGATCATCTGTGATCACCTATATGAAAATCAAGAAAAACATAAAAGTGGCTATAAGTCGGTAAATAGTGGTCCAAATGGAAAAAGGACGATCATCTGTGATCACCTATATGAAAATCAAGAAAAACATAAAAGTGGCTATAAGTCGGTAAATAGTGGTCCAAATGGAGAAAGGAAGATCATCTGTGATCACCTATATGAAAATCAAGAAAAACATAAAAGTGGCTATAAGTCGGTAAATAGTGGTCCAAATGGAAAAAGGACGATCATCTGTGATCACCTATATGAAAATCAAGAAAAACATAAAAGTGGCTATAAGTCGGTAAATAGTGGTCCAAATGGAAAAAGGACGATCATCTGTGATCACCTATATGAAAATCAAGAAAAACATAAAAGTGGCTATAAGCCGGTTAATAGTGGTCCAAATGGAAAAAGGACGATCATCTGTGATCACCTATATGAAAAACAAGAAAATCCCAAAAGTGGCTATAAGTCGGTAAATAGTGGTCCAAATGGAAAAAGGACGATCATCTGTGATCACCTATATGAAAAACAAGAAAATCACAAAAGTGGCTATAAGTCGGTAAATAGTGGTCCAAATGGAAAAAGGACGATCATCTGTGATCACCTATATGAAAATCAAGAAAAACATAAAAGTGGCTATAAGTCGGTAAATAGTGGTCCAAATGGAAAAAGGACGATCATCTGTGATCACCTATATGATAATCAATAAAAACATAAAAGTGGCTATAAGTCGGTAAATAGTGGTCCAAATGGAAAAAGGACGATCATCTGTGATCACCTATATGAAAATCAAGAAAAACATAAAAGTGGCTATAAGTCGGTAAATAGTGGTCCAAATGGAAAAAGGACGATCATCTGTGATTACCTATATGAAAATCAAGAAAAACATAAAATTGGCTATAAGTCGGTAAATAGTGGTCCAAATGGAAAAAGGACGATCATCTGTGATCACCTATATGAAAATCAAGAAAAACATAAAAGTGGCTATAAGTCGGTAAATAGTGGTCCAAATGGAAAAAGGACGATCATCTGTGATCACCTATATGAAAATCAAGAAAAACATAAAAGTGGCTATAAGTCGGTAAATAGTGGTCCAAATGGAAAAAGGAAGATCATCTGTGATCACCTATATGAAAATCAAGAAAAACATAAAAGTTGCTATAAGTCGGTAAATAGTGGTCCAAATGGAAAAAGGACGATCATCTGTGATCACCTATATGAAAATCAAGAAAAACGTAAAAGTGGCTATAAGTCGGTTAATAGTGGTCCAAATGGAAAAAGGACGATCATCTGTGATCACCTATATGAAAAACAAGAAAATCACAAAAGTGGATATAAGTCGGTAAATAGTGGTCCAAATGGAAAAAGGACGATCATCTGTGATCACCTATATGAAAATAAAGAAAAACATAAAAGTGGCTATAAGTCGGTAAATAGTGGTCCAAATGGAAAAAGGAAGATCATCTGTGATCACCTATATGAAAATCAAGAAAAACATAAAAGTGGCTATAAGTCGGTAAATAGTGGTCCAAATGGAAAAAGGACGATCATCTGTGATCACCTATATGAAAATCAAGAAAAACATAAAAGTGGCTATAAGTCGGTAAATAGTGGTCCAAATGGAAAAAGGACGATCATCTGTGATCACCTATATGATAATCAATAAAAACATAAAAGTGGCTATAAGTCGGTAAATAGTGGTCCAAATGGAAAAAGGACGATCATCTGTGATCACCTATATGAAAATCAAGAAAAACATAAAAGTGGCTATAAGTCGGTAAATAGTGGTCCAAATGGAAAAAGGAAGATCATCTGTGATCACCTATATGAAAATCAAGAAAAACATAAAAGTTGCTATAAGTCGGTAAATAGTGGTCCAAATGGAAAAAGGACGATCATCTGTGATCACCTATATGAAAATCAAGAAAAACGTAAAAGTGGCTATAAGTCGGTTAATAGTGGTCCAAATGGAAAAAGGACGATCATCTGTGATCACCTATATGAAAAACAAGAAAATCACAAAAGTGGATATAAGTCGGTAAATAGTGGTCCAAATGGAAAAAGGACGATCATCTGTGATCACCTATATGAAAATAAAGAAAAACATAAAAGTGGCTATAAGTCGGTAAATAGTGGTCCAAATGGAAAAAGGAAGATCATCTGTGATCACCTATATGAAAATCAAGAAAAACATAAAAGTGGCTATAAGTCGGTAAATAGTGGTCCAAATGGAAAAAGGACGATCATCTGTGATCACCTATATGAAAATCAAGAAAAACATAAAAGTGGCTATAAGTCGGTAAATAGTGGTCCAAATGGAAAAAGGATGATCATCTGTGATCACCTATATGAAAATCGAGAAAAACATAAAAGTGGCTATAAGTCGGTAAATAGTGGTCCAAATGGAAAAAGGACGATCATCTGTGATCACCTATATGAAAATCAAGAAAAACATAAAAGTGGCTATAAGTCGGTAAATAGTGGTCCAAATGGAAAAAGGAAGATCATCTGTGATCACCTATATGAAAATCAAGAAAAACATAAAAGTGGCTATAAGTCGGTAAATAGTGGTCCAAATGGCAAAAGGACGATCATCTGTGATCACCTATATGAAAATCAAGAAAAACATAAAATTGGCTATAAGTCGGTAAATAGTGGTCCAAATGGAAAAAGGACGATCATCTGTGATCACCTATATGAAAATCAAGAAAAACATAAAAGTGGCTATAAGTCGGTAAATAGTGGTCCAAATGGAAAAAGGAAGATCATCTGTGATCACCTATATGAAAATCAAGAAAAACATAAAAGTGGCTATAAGTCGGTAAATAGTGGTCCAAATGGCAAAAGGACGATCATCTGTGATCACCTATATGAAAATCAAGAAAAACATAAAATTGGCTATAAGTCGGTAAATAGTGGTCCAAATGGAAAAAGGACGATCATCTGTGATCACCTATATGAAAATCAAGAAAAACATAGAAGTGGCTATCACTCGGTAAATAGTGGTCCAAATGGAAAAAGGACGATCATCTGTGATCACCTATATGAAAATCAAGAAAAACATAAAAGTGGCTATCACTCGGTAAATAGTGGTCCAAATGGAAAAAGGACGATCATCTGTGATCACCTATATGAAAATCAAGAAAAACATAAAAGTGGCTATCAGTCGGTAAATAGTGTTCCAAATGGAAAAAGGACGATCATCTGTGATCACCTATATGAAAATCAAGAAAAACTTAAAAGTGGCTATAAGTCGGTAAATAGTGGTCCAAATGGAAAAAGGACGATCATCTGTGATCACCTATATGAAAATAAAGTAAAACATAAAAGTGGCTATAAGTCGGTAAATAGTGGTCCAAATGGAAAAAGGAAGATCATCTGTGATCACCTATATGAAAATCAAGAAAAACATAAAAGTGGCTATAAGTCGGTAAATAGTGGTCCAAATGGAAAAAGGACGATCATCTGTGATCACCTATATGAAAATCAAGAAAAACATAAAAGTGGCTATAAGTCGGTAAATAGTGGTCCAAATGGAGAAAGGAAGATCATCTGTGATCACCTATATGAAAATCAAGAAAAACATAAAAGTGGCTATAAGTCGGTAAATAGTGGTCCAAATGGAAAAAGGACGATCATCTGTGATCACCTATATGAAAATCAAGAAAAACATAAAAGTGGCTATAAGTCGGTAAATAGTGGTCCAAATGGAAAAAGGACGATCATCTGTGATCACCTATATGAAAATCAAGAAAAACATAAAAGTGGCTATAAGCCGGTTAATAGTGGTCCAAATGGAAAAAGGACGATCATCTGTGATCACCTATATGAAAAACAAGAAAATCACAAAAGTGGCTATAAGTCGGTAAATAGTGGTCCAAATGGAAAAAGGACGATCATCTGTGATCACCTATATGAAAAACAAGAAAATCACAAAAGTGGTTATAAGTCGGTAAATAGTGGTCCAAATGGAAAAAGGACGATCATCTGTGATCACCTATATGAAAATCAAGAAAAACATAAAAGTGGCTATAAGTCGGTAAATAGTGGTCCAAATGGAAAAAGGACGATCATCTGTGATCACCTATATGATAATCAATAAAAACATAAAAGTGGCTATAAGTCGGTAAATAGTGGTCCAAATGGAAAAAGGACGATCATCTGTGATCACCTATATGAAAATCAAGAAAAACATAAAAGTGGCTATAAGTCGGTAAATAGTGGTCCAAATGGAAAAAGGACGATCATCTGTGATTACCTATATGAAAATCAAGAAAAACATAAAATTGGCTATAAGTCGGTAAATAGTGGTCCAAATGGAAAAAGGACGATCATCTGTGATCACCTATATGAAAATCAAGAAAAACATAAAAGTGGCTATAAGTCGGTAAATAGTGGTCCAAATGGAAAAAGGACGATCATCTGTGATCACCTATATGAAAATCAAGAAAAACATAAAAGTGGCTATAAGTCGGTAAATAGTGGTCCAAATGGAAAAAGGAAGATCATCTGTGATCACCTATATGAAAATCAAGAAAAACATAAAAGTTGCTATAAGTCGGTAAATAGTGGTCCAAATGGAAAAAGGACGATCATCTGTGATCACCTATATGAAAATCAAGAAAAACGTAAAAGTGGCTATAAGTCGGTTAATAGTGGTCCAAATGGAAAAAGGACGATCATCTGTGATCACCTATATGAAAAACAAGAAAATCACAAAAGTGGATATAAGTCGGTAAATAGTGGTCCAAATGGAAAAAGGACGATCATCTGTGATCACCTATATGAAAATAAAGAAAAACATAAAAGTGGCTATAAGTCGGTAAATAGTGGTCCAAATGGAAAAAGGAAGATCATCTGTGATCACCTATATGAAAATCAAGAAAAACATAAAAGTGGCTATAAGTCGGTAAATAGTGGTCCAAATGGAAAAAGGACGATCATCTGTGATCACCTATATGAAAATCAAGAAAAACATAAAAGTGGCTATAAGTCGTTAAATAGTGGTCCAAATGGAAAAAGGACGATCATCTGTGATCACCTATATGAAAATCAAGAAAAACATAAAAGTGGCTATAAGTTGGTAAATAGTGGTCCAAATGGAAAAAGGATGATCATCTGTGATCACCTATATGAAAATCAAGAAAAACATAAAAGTGGCTATAAGTCGGTAAATAGTGGTCCAAATGGAAAAAGGACGATCATCTGTGATCACCTATATGAAAATCAAGAAAAACATAAAAGTGGCTATAAGTCGGTAAATAGTGGTCCAAATGGAAAAAGGAAGATCATCTGTGATCACCTATATGAAAATCAAGAAAAACATAAAAGTGGCTATAAGTCGGTAAATAGTGGTCCAAATGGCAAAAGGACGATCATCTGTGATCACCTATATGAAAATCAAGAAAAACATAAAATTGGCTATAAGTCGGTAAATAGTGGTCCAAATGGAAAAAGGACGATCATCTGTGATCACCTATATGAAAATCAAGAAAAACATAAAAGTGGCTATAAGTCGGTAAATAGTGGTCCAAATGGAAAAAGGAAGATCATCTGTGATCACCTATATGAAAATCAAGAAAAACATAAAAGTGGCTATAAGTCGGTAAATAGTGGTCCAAATGGCAAAAGGACGATCATCTGTGATCACCTATATGAAAATCAAGAAAAACATAAAATTGGCTATAAGTCGGTAAATAGTGGTCCAAATGGAAAAAGGACGATCATCTGTGATCACCTATATGAAAATCAAGAAAAACATAAAAGTGGCTATCACTCGGTAAATAGTGGTCCAAATGGAGAAAGGAAGATCATCTGTGATCACCTATATGAAAATCAAGAAAAACATAAAAGTGGCTATAAGTCGGTAAATAGTGGTCCAAATGGAAAAAGGACGATCATCTGTGATCACCTATATGAAAATCAAGAAAAACATAAAAGTGGCTATAAGTCGGTAAATAGTGGTCCAAATGGAAAAAGGACGATCATCTGTGATCACCTATATGAAAATCAAGAAAAACATAAAAGTGGCTATAAGCCGGTTAATAGTGGTCCAAATGGAAAAAGGACGATCATCTGTGATCACCTATATGAAAAACAAGAAAATCACAAAAGTGGCTATAAGTCGGTAAATAGTGGTCCAAATGGAAAAAGGACGATCATCTGTGATCACCTATATGAAAAACAAGAAAATCACAAAAGTGGTTATAAGTCGGTAAATAGTGGTCCAAATGGAAAAAGGACGATCATCTGTGATCACCTATATGAAAATCAAGAAAAACATAAAAGTGGCTATAAGTCGGTAAATAGTGGTCCAAATGGAAAAAGGACGATCATCTGTGATCACCTATATGATAATCAATAAAAACATAAAAGTGGCTATAAGTCGGTAAATAGTGGTCCAAATGGAAAAAGGACGATCATCTGTGATCACCTATATGAAAATCAAGAAAAACATAAAAGTGGCTATAAGTCGGTAAATAGTGGTCCAAATGGAAAAAGGACGATCATCTGTGATTACCTATATGAAAATCAAGAAAAACATAAAATTGGCTATAAGTCGGTAAATAGTGGTCCAAATGGAAAAAGGACGATCATCTGTGATCACCTATATGAAAATCAAGAAAAACATAAAAGTGGCTATAAGTCGGTAAATAGTGGTCCAAATGGAAAAAGGACGATCATCTGTGATCACCTATATGAAAATCAAGAAAAACATAAAAGTGGCTATAAGTCGGTAAATAGTGGTCCAAATGGAAAAAGGAAGATCATCTGTGATCACCTATATGAAAATCAAGAAAAACATAAAAGTTGCTATAAGTCGGTAAATAGTGGTCCAAATGGAAAAAGGACGATCATCTGTGATCACCTATATGAAAATCAAGAAAAACGTAAAAGTGGCTATAAGTCGGTTAATAGTGGTCCAAATGGAAAAAGGACGATCATCTGTGATCACCTATATGAAAAACAAGAAAATCACAAAAGTGGATATAAGTCGGTAAATAGTGGTCCAAATGGAAAAAGGACGATCATCTGTGATCACCTATATGAAAATAAAGAAAAACATAAAAGTGGCTATAAGTCGGTAAATAGTGGTCCAAATGGAAAAAGGAAGATCATCTGTGATCACCTATATGAAAATCAAGAAAAACATAAAAGTGGCTATAAGTCGGTAAATAGTGGTCCAAATGGAAAAAGGACGATCATCTGTGATCACCTATATGAAAATCAAGAAAAACATAAAAGTGGCTATAAGTCGTTAAATAGTGGTCCAAATGGAAAAAGGACGATCATCTGTGATCACCTATATGAAAATCAAGAAAAACATAAAAGTGGCTATAAGTTGGTAAATAGTGGTCCAAATGGAAAAAGGATGATCATCTGTGATCACCTATATGAAAATCAAGAAAAACATAAAAGTGGCTATAAGTCGGTAAATAGTGGTCCAAATGGAAAAAGGACGATCATCTGTGATCACCTATATGAAAATCAAGAAAAACATAAAAGTGGCTATAAGTCGGTAAATAGTGGTCCAAATGGAAAAAGGAAGATCATCTGTGATCACCTATATGAAAATCAAGAAAAACATAAAAGTGGCTATAAGTCGGTAAAGAGTGGTCCAAATGGCAAAAGGACGATCATCTGTGATCACCTATATGAAAATCAAGAAAAACATAAAATTGGCTATAAGTCGGTAAATAGTGGTCCAAATGGAAAAAGGACGATCATCTGTGATCACCTATATGAAAATCAAGAAAAACATAAAAGTGGCTATAAGTCGGTAAATAGTGGTCCAAATGGAAAAAGGAAGATCATCTGTGATCACCTATATGAAAATCAAGAAAAACATAAAAGTGGCTATAAGTCGGTAAATAGTGGTCCAAATGGCAAAAGGACGATCATCTGTGATCACCTATATGAAAATCAAGAAAAACATAAAATTGGCTATAAGTCGGTAAATAGTGGTCCAAATGGAAAAAGGACGATCATCTGTGATCACCTATATGAAAATCAAGAAAAACATAAAAGTGGCTATCACTCGGTAAATAGTGGTCCAAATGGAAAAAGGACGATCATCTGTGATCACCTATATGAAAATCAAGAAAAACATAAAAGTGGCTATAAGTCAGTAAATAGTGGTCCAAATGGAAAAAGGACGATCATCTGTGATCACCTATATGAAAATCAAGAAAAACATAAAAGTGGCTATAAGTCGGTAAATAGTGGTCCAAATGGAAAAAGGACGATCATCTGTGATCACCTATATGAAAATCAAGAAAAACATAAAAGTGGATATAAGTCGGTAAATAGTGATTCAAATGGAAAAACAACGATCATCTGTGAACACCTATATGAAAATCAAGAAAAACATAAAAGTGGCTATAAGTCGGTAAATAGTGGTCCAAATGGAAAAAGGACGATCATCTGTGATCACCTATATGAAAATCAAGAAAAACATAAAAGTGGATATAAGTCGGTAAATAGTGTTTCAAATGGAAAAACAACGATCATCTGTGAACACCTATATGAAAATCAAGAAAAACATAAAAGTGGCTATAAGTCGGTAAATAGTGGTCCAAATGGAAAAAGGACGATCATCTGTGATCACCTATATGAAAATCAAGAAAAACATAAAAGTGGCTATCACTCGGTAAATAGTGGTCCAAATGGAAAAAGGACGATCATCTGTGATCACCTATATGAAAATCAAGAAAAACATAAAAGTGGCTATAAGTCGGTAAATAGTGGTCCAAATGGAAAAAGGGACGATCATCTGTGATCACCTATAAGAGAATCAAGAAAAACATAAAAGTGGCTATAAGTCGGTAAATAGTGGTCCAAATGGAGAAAGGAAGATCATCTGTGATCACCTATATGAAAATCAAGAAAAACATAAAAGTGGCTATCAGTCGGTAAATAGTGGTCCAAATGGAAAAAGGACGATCATCTGTGATCACCTATATGAAAATCAAGAAAAACATAAAAGTGGCTATAAGTCGGTAAATAGTGGTCCAAATGGAAAAAGGACGATCATCTGTGATCACCTATATGAAAATCAAGAAAAACATAAAAGTGGCTATCGGTAAATAGTGGTCCAAATGGAAAAAGGACGATCATCTGTGATCACCTATATGAAAATCAAGAAAAACATAAAAGTGGCTATAAGTCGGTAAATAGTGGTCCAAATGGAAAAAGGACGATCATCTGTGATCACCTATATGAAAATCAAGAAAAACATAAAAGTGGCTATAAGTCGGTAAATAGTGGTCCAAATGGAAAAAGGACGATCATCTGTGATCACCTATATGAAAATCAAGAAAAACATAAAAGTGGCTATAAGCCGGTTAATAGTGGTCCAAATGGAAAAAGGACGATCATCTGTGATCACCTATATGAAAAACAAGAAAATCACAAAAGTGGCTATAAGTCGGTAAATAGTGGTCCAAATGGAAAAAGGACGATCATCTGTGATCACCTATATGAAAATCAAGAAAAACATAAAAGTGGCTATAAGTCGGTAAATAGTGGTCCAAATGGAAAAAGGACGATCATCTGTGATCACCTATATGATAATCAATAAAAACATAAAAGTGGCTATAAGTCGGTAAATAGTGGTCCAAATGGAAAAAGGACGATCATCTGTGATCACCTATATGAAAATCAAGAAAAACATAAAAGTGGCTATAAGTCGGTAAATAGTGGTCCAAATGGAGAAAGGAAGATCATCTGTGATCACCTATATGAAAATCAAGAAAAACATAAAAGTGGCTATAAGTCGGTAAATAGTGGTCCAAATGGAAAAAGGACGATCATCTGTGATCACCTATATGAAAATCAAGAAAAACATAAAAGTGGCTATAAGTCGGTAAATAGTGGTCCAAATGGAAAAAGGACGATCATCTGTGATCACCTATATGAAAATCAAGAAAAACATAAAAGTGGCTATCAGTCGGTAAATAGTGTTCCAAATGGAAAAAGGACGATCATCTGTGATCACCTATATGAAAATCAAGAAAACATAAAAGTGGCTATAAGTCGGTAAATAGTGGTCCAAATGGAAAAAGGACGATCATCTGTGATTACCTATATGAAAATCAAGAAAAACATAAAATTGGCTATAAGTCGGTAAATAGTGGTCCAAATGGAAAAAGGACGATCATCTGTGATCACCTATATGAAAATCAAGAAAAACATAAAAGTGGCTATAAGTCGGTAAATAGTGGTCCAAATGGAAAAAGGACGATCATCTGTGATCACCTATATGAAAATCAAGAAAAACATAAAAGTGGCTATAAGTCGGTAAATAGTGGTCCAAATGGAAAAAGGAAGATCATCTGTGATCACCTATATGAAAATCAAGAAAAACATAAAAGTTGCTATAAGTCGGTAAATAGTGGTCCAAATGGAAAAAGGACGATCATCTGTGATCACCTATATGAAAATCAAGAAAAACGTAAAAGTGGCTATAAGTCGGTTAATAGTGGTCCAAATGGAAAAAGGACGATCATCTGTGATCACCTATATGAAAAACAAGAAAATCACAAAAGTGGATATAAGTCGGTAAATAGTGGTCCAAATGGAAAAAGGACGATCATCTGTGATCACCTATATGAAAATAAAGAAAAACATAAAAGTGGCTATAAGTCGGTAAATAGTGGTCCAAATGGAAAAAGGAAGATCATCTGTGATCACCTATATGAAAATCAAGAAAAACATAAAAGTGGCTATAAGTCGGTAAATAGTGGTCCAAATGGAAAAAGGACGATCATCTGTGATCACCTATATGAAAATCAAGAAAAACATAAAAGTGGCTATAAGTCGGAAAATAGTGGTCCAAATGGAAAAAGGACGATCATCTGTGATCACCTATATGAAAATCAAGAAAAACATAAAAGTGGCTATAAGTCGGTTAATAGTGGTCCAAATGGAAAAAGGACGATCATCTGTGATCACCTATATGAAAATCAAGAAAAACATAAAAGTGGCTATAAGTCGGTAAATAGTGGTCCAAATGGAAAAAGGATGATCATCTGTGATCACCTATATGAAAATCAAGAAAAACATAAAAGTGGCTATAAGTCGGTAAATAGTGGTCCAAATGGAAAAAGGACGATCATCTGTGATCACCTATATGAAAATCAAGAAAAAAATAAAAGTGGCTATAAGTCGGTAAATAGTGGTCCAAATGGAAAAAGGAAGATCATCTGTGATCACCTATATGAAAATCAAGAACACATAAAAGTGGCTATAAGTCGGTAAATAGTGGTCCAAATGGAAAAAGGACGATCATCTGTGATCACCTATATGAAAATCAAGAAAAACATAAAAGTGGCTATAAGTCGGTAAATAGTGGTCCAAATGGAAAAAGGAAGATCATCTGTGATCACCTATATGAAAATCAAGAAAAACATAAAAGTTGCTATAAGTCGGTAAATAGTGGTCCAAATGGAAAAAGGACGATCATCTGTGATCACCTATATGAAAATCAAGAAAAACGTAAAAGTGGCTATAAGTCGGTTAATAGTGGTCCAAATGGAAAAAGGACGATCATCTGTGATCACCTATATGAAAAACAAGAAAATCACAAAAGTGGATATAAGTCGGTAAATAGTGGTCCAAATGGAAAAAGGACGATCATCTGTGATCACCTATATGAAAATAAAGTAAAACATAAAAGTGGCTATAAGTCGGTAAATAGTGGTCCAAATGGAAAAAGGAAGATCATCTGTGATCACCTATATGAAAATCAAGAAAAACATAAAAGTGGCTATAAGTCGGTAAATAGTGGTCCAAATGGAAAAAGGACGATCATCTGTGATCACCTATATGAAAATCAAGAAAAACATAAAAGTGGCTATAAGTCGGTTAATAGTGGTCCAAATGGAAAAAGGACGATCATCTGTGATCACCTATATGAAAATCAAGAAAAACATAAAAGTGGCTATAAGTCGGTTAATAGTGGTCCAAATGGAAAAAGGACGATCATCTGTGATCACCTATATGAAAATCAAGAAAAACATAAAAGTGGCTATAAGTCGGTAAATAGTGGTCCAAATGGAAAAAGGACGATCATCTGTGATCACCTATATGAAAATCAAGAAAAACATAAAAGTGGCTATAAGTCGGTAAATAGTGGTCCAAATGGAAAAAGGACGATCATCTGTGATCACCTATATGATAATCAATAAAAACATAAAAGTGGCTATAAGCCGGTTAATAGTGGTCCAAATGGAAAAAGGACGATCATCTGTGATCACCTATATGATAATCAATAAAAACATAAAAGTGGCTATAAGTCGGTAAATAGTGGTCCAAATGGAAAAAGGACGATCATCTGTGATCACCTATATGAAAATCAAGAAAAACATAAAAGTTTTTCGGTAAATAGTGGTCCAAATGGAGAAAGGAAGATCATCTGTGATCACCTATATGAAAATCAAGAAAAACATAAAAGTGGCTATAAGTCGGTAAATAGTGGTCCAAATGGAAAAAGGACGATCATCTGTGATCACCTATATGAAAATCAAGAAAAACATAAAAGTGGCTATAAGTCGGTAAATAGTGGTCCAAATGGAAAAAGGACGATCATCTGTGATCACCTATATGAAAATCAAGAAAAACATAAAAGTGGCTATAAGCCGGTTTAATAGTGGTCCAAATGGAAAAAGGACGATCATCTGTGATCACCTATATAAAAATCAAGAAAAACATAAAAGTGGCTATAAGTCGGTAAATAGTGGTCCAAATGGAAAAAGGACGATCATCTGTGATCACCTATATGATAATCAATAAAAACATAAAAGTGGCTATAAGTCGGTAAATAGTGGTCCAAATGGAAAAAGGACGATCATCTGTGCTCACCTATATGAAAATCAAGAAAAACATAAAAGTGGCTATAAGTCGGTAAATAGTGGTCCAAATGGAAAAAGGACGATCATCTGTGATTACCTATATGAAAATCAAGAAAAACATAAAATTGGCTATAAGTCGGTAAATAGTGGTCCAAATGGAAAAAGGACGATCATCTGTGATCACCTATATGAAAATCAAGAAAAACATAAAAGTGGCTATAAGTCGGTAAATAGTGGTCCAAATGGAAAAAGGACGATCATCTGTGATCACCTATATGAAAATCAAGAAAAACATAAAAGTGGCTATAAGTCGGTAAATAGTGGTCCAAATGGAAAAAGGAAGATCATCTGTGATCACCTATATGAAAATCAAGAAAAACATAAAAGTTGCTATAAGTCGGTAAATAGTGGTCCAAATGGAAAAAGGACGATCATCTGTGATCACCTATATGAAAATCAAGAAAAACGTAAAAGTGGCTATAAGTCGGTTAATAGTGGTCCAAATGGAAAAAGGACGATCATCTGTGATCACCTATATGAAAAACAAGAAAATCACAAAAGTGGATATAAGTCGGTAAATAGTGGTCCAAATGGAAAAAGGACGATCATCTGTGATCACCTATATGAAAATAAAGAAAAACATAAAAGTGGCTATAAGTCGATAAATAGTGGTCCAAATGGAAAAAGGAAGATCATCTGTGATCACCTATATGAAAATCAAGAAAAACATAAAAGTGGCTATAAGTCGGTAAATAGTGGTCCAAATGGAAAAAGGACGATCATCTGTGATCACCTATATGAAAATCAAGAAAAACATAAAAGTGGCTATAAGTCGGTAAATAGTGGTCCAAATGGAAAAAGGACGATCATCTGTGATCACCTATATGAAAATCAAGAAAAACATAAAAGTGGCTATAAGTCGGTTAATAGTGGTCCAAATGGAAAAAGGACGATCATCTGTGATCACCTATATGAAAATCAAGAAAAACATAAAAGTGGCTATAAGTTGGTAAATAGTGGTCCAAATGGAAAAAGGATGATCATCTGTGATCACCTATATGAAAATCAAGAAAAACATAAAAGTGGCTATAAGTCGGTAAATAGTGGTCCAAATGGAAAAAGGACGATCATCTGTGATCACCTATATGAAAATCAAGAAAAACATAAAAGTGGCTATAAGTCGGTAAATAGTGGTCCAAATGGAAAAAGGAAGATCATCTGTGATCACCTATATGAAAATCAAGAAAAACATAAAAGTGGCTATAAGTCGGTAAATAGTGGTCCAAATGGCAAAAGGACGATCATCTGTGATCACCTATATGAAAATCAAGAAAAACATAAAAGTAGCTATAAGTCGGTAAATAGTGGTCCAAATGGAAAAAGGACGATCATCTGTGATCACCTATATGAAAATCAAGAAAAACATAAAAGTTTTTCGGTAAATAGTGTTCCAAATGGAGAAAGGAAGATCATCTGTGATCACCTATATGAAAATCAAGAAAAACATAAAAGTGGCTATAAGTCGGTAAATAGTGGTCCAAATGGAAAAAGGACGATCATCTGTGATCACCTATATGAAAATCAAGAAAAACATAAAAGTGGCTATAAGTCGGTAAATAGTGGTCCAAATGGAAAAAGGACGATCATCTGTGATCACCTATATGAAAATCAAGAAAAACATAAAAGTGGCTATAAGCCGGTTAATAGTGGTCCAAATGGAAAAAGGACGATCATCTGTGATCACCTATATGAAAAACAAGAAAATCACAAAAGTGGCTATAAGTCGGTAAATAGTGGTCCAAATGGAAAAAGGACGATCATCTGTGATCACCTATATGAAAATCAAGAAAAACATAAAAGTGGCTATAAGTCGGTAAATAGTGGTCCAAATGGAAAAAGGACGATCATCTGTGATCACCTATATGATAATCAATAAAAACATAAAAGTGGCTATAAGTCGGTAAATAGTGGTCCAAATGGAAAAAGGACGATCATCTGTGATCACCTATATGAAAATCAAGAAAAACATAAAAGTGGCTATAAGTCGGTAAATAGTGGTCCAAATGGAAAAAGGACGATCATCTGTGATTACCTATATGAAAATCAAGAAAAACATAAAATTGGCTATAAGTCGGTAAATAGTGGTCCAAATGGAAAAAGGACGATCATCTGTGATCACCTATATGAAAATCAAGAAAAACATAAAAGTGGCTATAAGTCGGTAAATAGTGGTCCAAATGGAAAAAGGACGATCATCTGTGATCACCTATATGAAAATCAAGAAAAACATAAAAGTGGCTATAAGTCGGTAAATAGTGGTCCAAATGGAAAAAGGAAGATCATCTGTGATCACCTATATGAAAATCAAGAAAAACATAAAAGTTGCTATAAGTCGGTAAATAGTGGTCCAAATGGAAAAAGGACGATCATCTGTGATCACCTATATGAAAATCAAGAAAAACGTAAAAGTGGCTATAAGTCGGTAAATAGTGGTCCAAATGGAAAAAGGACGATCATCTGTGATCACCTATATGAAAATCAAGAAAAACATAAAAGTGGCTATAAGTCGGTAAATAGTGGTCCAAATGGAAAAAGGACGATCATCTGTGATCACCTATATGAAAAACAAGAAAATCACAAAAGTGGCTATAAGTCGGTAAATAGTGGTCCAAATGGAAAAAGGACGATCATCTGTGATCGTCCTATATGAAAAACAAGAAAATCACAAAAGTGGCTATAAGTCGGTAAATAGTGGTCCAAATGGAAAAAGGACGATCATCTGTGATCACCTATATGAAAATCAAGAAAAACATAAAAGTGGCTATAAGTCGGTAAATAGTGGTCCAAATGGAAAAAGGACGATCATCTGTGATCACCTATATGAAAATCAAGAAAAACATAAAAGTGGCTATAAGTCGGTAAATAGTGGTCCAAATGGAAAAAGGACGATCATCTGTGATCACCTATATGAAAATCAAGAAAAACATAAAAGTTGCTATAAGTCGGTAAATAGTGGTCCAAATGGAAAAAGGACGATCATCTGTGATCACCTATATGAAAATCAAGAAAAACATAAAAGTGGCTATAAGTCGGTAAATAGTGGTCCAAATGGAAAAAGGACGAACATCTGTGATCACCTATATGAAAATCAAGAAAAACGTAAAAGTGGCTATAAGTCGGTTAATAGTGGTCCAAATGGAAAAAGGACGATCATCTGTGATCACCTATATGAAAAACAAGAAAATCACAAAAGTGGATATAAGTCGGTAAATAGTGGTCCAAATGGAAAAAGGACGATCATCTGTGATCACCTATATGAAAATCAAGAAAAACATAAAAGTGGCTATAAGTCGGTTAATAGTGGTCCAAATGGAAAAAGGACGATCATCTGTGATCACCTATATGAAAATCAAGAAAAACATAAAAGTGGCTATAAGTTGGTAAATAGTGGTCCAAATGGAAAAAGGATGATCATCTGTGATCACCTATATGAAAATCAAGAAAAACATAAAAGTGGCTATAAGTCGGTAAATAGTGGTCCAAATGGAAAAAGGACGATCATCTGTGATCACCTATATGAAAATCAAGAAAAACATAAAAGTGGCTATAAGTCGGTAAATAGTGGTCCAAATGGAAAAAGGAAGATCATCTGTGATCACCTATATGAAAATCAAGAAAAACATAAAAGTGGCTATAAGTCGGTAAATAGTGGTCCAAATGGAAAAAGGACGAACATCTGTGATCACCTATATGAAAATCAAGAAAAACGTAAAAGTGGCTATAAGTCGGTTAATAGTGGTCCAAATGGAAAAAGGACGATCATCTGTGATCACCTATATGAAAAACAAGAAAATCACAAAAGTGGCTATAAGTCGGTAAATAGTGGTCCAAATGGAAAAAGGACGATCATCTGTGATCACCTATATGAAAATCAAGAAAAACATAAAAGTGGCTATAAGTCGGTAAATAGTGGTCCAAATGGAAAAAGGACGAACATCTGTGATCACCTATATGAAAATCAAGAAAAACGTAAAAGTGGCTATAAGTCGGTTAATAGTGGTCCAAATGGAAAAAGGACGATCATCTGTGATCACCTATATGAAAAACAAGAAAATCACAAAAGTGGATATAAGTCGGTAAATAGTGGTCCAAATGGAAAAAGGACGATCATCTGTGATCACCTATATGAAAATCAAGAAAAACATAAAAGTGGCTATAAGTCGGTTAATAGTGGTCCAAATGGAAAAAGGACGATCATCTGTGATCACCTATATGAAAATCAAGAAAAACATAAAAGTGGCTATAAGTTGGTAAATAGTGGTCCAAATGGAAAAAGGATGATCATCTGTGATCACCTATATGAAAATCAAGAAAAACATAAAAGTGGCTATAAGTCGGTAAATAGTGGTCCAAATGGAAAAAGGACGATCATCTGTGATCACCTATATGAAAATCAAGAAAAACATAAAAGTGGCTATAAGTCGGTAAATAGTGGTCCAAATGGAAAAAGGAAGATCATCTGTGATCACCTATATGAAAATCAAGAAAAACATAAAAGTGGCTATAAGTTGGTAAATAGTGGTCCAAATGGAAAAAGGATGATCATCTGTGATCACCTATATGAAAATCAAGAAAAACATAAAAGTGGCTATAAGTCGGTTAATAGTGGTCCAAATGGAAAAAGGACGATCATCTGTGATCACCTATATGAAAAACAAGAAAATCACAAAAGTGGATATAAGTCGGTAAATAGTGGTCCAAATGGAAAAAGGACGATCATCTGTGATCACCTATATGAAAATAAAGAAAAACATAAAAGTGGCTATAAGTCGGTAAATAGTGGTCCAAATGGAAAAAGGAAGATCATCTGTGATCACCTATATGAAAATCAAGAAAAACATAAAAGTGGCTATAAGTCGGTAAATAGTGGTCCAAATGGAAAAAGGACGATCATCTGTGATCACCTATATGAAAATCAAGAAAAACATAAAAGTGGCTATAAGTCGGTAAATTGTGGTCCAAATGGAAAAAGGACGATCATCTGTGATCACCTATATGAAAATCAAGAAAAACATAAAAGTGGCTATAAGTCGGTTAATAGTGGTCCAAATGGAAAAAGGACGATCATCTGTGATCACCTATATGAAAATCAAGAAAAACATAAAAGTGGCTATAAGCCGGTTAATAGTGGTCCAAATGGAAAAAGGACGATCATCTGTGATCACCTATATGAAAAACAAGAAAATCACAAAAGTGGCTATAAGTCGGTAAATAGTGGTCCAAATGGAAAAAGGACGATCATCTGTGATCACCTATATGAAAATCAAGAAAAACATAAAAGTGGCTATAAGTCGGTAAATAGTGGTCCAAATGGAAAAAGGACGATCATCTGTGATCACCTATATGATAATCAATAAAAACATAAAAGTGGCTATAAGTCGGTAAATAGTGGTCCAAATGGAAAAAGGACGATCATCTGTGATCACCTATATGAAAATCAAGAAAAACATAAAAGTGGCTATAAGTCGGTAAATAGTGGTCCAAATGGAAAAAGGACGATCATCTGTGATTACCTATATGAAAATCAAGAAAAACATAAAATTGGCTATAAGTCGGTAAATAGTGGTCCAAATGGAAAAAGGACGATCATCTGTGATCACCTATATGAAAATCAAGAAAAACATAAAAGTGGCTATAAGTCGGTAAATAGTGGTCCAAATGGAAAAAGGACGATCATCTGTGATCACCTATATGAAAATCAAGAAAAACATAAAAGTGGCTATAAGTCGGTAAATAGTGGTCCAAATGGAAAAAGGAAGATCATCTGTGATCACCTATATGAAAATCAAGAAAAACATAAAAGTTGCTATAAGTCGGTAAATAGTGGTCCAAATGGAAAAAGGACGATCATCTGTGATCACCTATATGAAAATCAAGAAAAACGTAAAAGTGGCTATAAGTCGGTAAATAGTGGTCCAAATGGAAAAAGGACGATCATCTGTGATCACCTATATGAAAATCAAGAAAAACATAAAAGTGGCTATAAGTCGGTAAATAGTGGTCCAAATGGAAAAAGGACGATCATCTGTGATCACCTATATGAAAAACAAGAAAATCACAAAAGTGGCTATAAGTCGGTAAATAGTGGTCCAAATGGAAAAAGGACGATCATCTGTGATCGTCCTATATGAAAAACAAGAAAATCACAAAAGTGGCTATAAGTCGGTAAATAGTGGTCCAAATGGAAAAAGGACGATCATCTGTGATCACCTATATGAAAATCAAGAAAAACATAAAAGTGGCTATAAGTCGGTAAATAGTGGTCCAAATGGAAAAAGGACGATCATCTGTGATCACCTATATGAAAATCAAGAAAAACATAAAAGTGGCTATAAGTCGGTAAATAGTGGTCCAAATGGAAAAAGGACGATCATCTGTGATCACCTATATGAAAATCAAGAAAAACATAAAAGTTGCTATAAGTCGGTAAATAGTGGTCCAAATGGAAAAAGGACGATCATCTGTGATCACCTATATGAAAATCAAGAAAAACATAAAAGTGGCTATAAGTCGGTAAATAGTGGTCCAAATGGAAAAAGGACGAACATCTGTGATCACCTATATGAAAATCAAGAAAAACGTAAAAGTGGCTATAAGTCGGTTAATAGTGGTCCAAATGGAAAAAGGACGATCATCTGTGATCACCTATATGAAAAACAAGAAAATCACAAAAGTGGATATAAGTCGGTAAATAGTGGTCCAAATGGAAAAAGGACGATCATCTGTGATCACCTATATGAAAATCAAGAAAAACATAAAAGTGGCTATAAGTCGGTTAATAGTGGTCCAAATGGAAAAAGGACGATCATCTGTGATCACCTATATGAAAATCAAGAAAAACATAAAAGTGGCTATAAGTTGGTAAATAGTGGTCCAAATGGAAAAAGGATGATCATCTGTGATCACCTATATGAAAATCAAGAAAAACATAAAAGTGGCTATAAGTCGGTAAATAGTGGTCCAAATGGAAAAAGGACGATCATCTGTGATCACCTATATGAAAATCAAGAAAAACATAAAAGTGGCTATAAGTCGGTAAATAGTGGTCCAAATGGAAAAAGGAAGATCATCTGTGATCACCTATATGAAAATCAAGAAAAACATAAAAGTGGCTATAAGTCGGTAAATAGTGGTCCAAATGGAAAAAGGACGAACATCTGTGATCACCTATATGAAAATCAAGAAAAACGTAAAAGTGGCTATAAGTCGGTTAATAGTGGTCCAAATGGAAAAAGGACGATCATCTGTGATCACCTATATGAAAAACAAGAAAATCACAAAAGTGGCTATAAGTCGGTAAATAGTGGTCCAAATGGAAAAAGGACGATCATCTGTGATCACCTATATGAAAATCAAGAAAAACATAAAAGTGGCTATAAGTCGGTAAATAGTGGTCCAAATGGAAAAAGGACGAACATCTGTGATCACCTATATGAAAATCAAGAAAAACGTAAAAGTGGCTATAAGTCGGTTAATAGTGGTCCAAATGGAAAAAGGACGATCATCTGTGATCACCTATATGAAAAACAAGAAAATCACAAAAGTGGATATAAGTCGGTAAATAGTGGTCCAAATGGAAAAAGGACGATCATCTGTGATCACCTATATGAAAATCAAGAAAAACATAAAAGTGGCTATAAGTCGGTTAATAGTGGTCCAAATGGAAAAAGGACGATCATCTGTGATCACCTATATGAAAATCAAGAAAAACATAAAAGTGGCTATAAGTTGGTAAATAGTGGTCCAAATGGAAAAAGGATGATCATCTGTGATCACCTATATGAAAATCAAGAAAAACATAAAAGTGGCTATAAGTCGGTAAATAGTGGTCCAAATGGAAAAAGGACGATCATCTGTGATCACCTATATGAAAATCAAGAAAAACATAAAAGTGGCTATAAGTCGGTAAATAGTGGTCCAAATGGAAAAAGGAAGATCATCTGTGATCACCTATATGAAAATCAAGAAAAACATAAAAGTGGCTATAAGTTGGTAAATAGTGGTCCAAATGGAAAAAGGATGATCATCTGTGATCACCTATATGAAAATCAAGAAAAACATAAAAGTGGCTATAAGTCGGTTAATAGTGGTCCAAATGGAAAAAGGACGATCATCTGTGATCACCTATATGAAAAACAAGAAAATCACAAAAGTGGATATAAGTCGGTAAATAGTGGTCCAAATGGAAAAAGGACGATCATCTGTGATCACCTATATGAAAATAAAGAAAAACATAAAAGTGGCTATAAGTCGGTAAATAGTGGTCCAAATGGAAAAAGGAAGATCATCTGTGATCACCTATATGAAAATCAAGAAAAACATAAAAGTGGCTATAAGTCGGTAAATAGTGGTCCAAATGGAAAAAGGACGATCATCTGTGATCACCTATATGAAAATCAAGAAAAACATAAAAGTGGCTATAAGTCGGTAAATTGTGGTCCAAATGGAAAAAGGACGATCATCTGTGATCACCTATATGAAAATCAAGAAAAACATAAAAGTGGCTATAAGTCGGTTAATAGTGGTCCAAATGGAAAAAGGACGATCATCTGTGATCACCTATATGAAAATCAAGAAAAACATAAAAGTGGCTATAAGTTGGTAAATAGTGGTCCAAATGGAAAAAGGATGATCATCTGTGATCACCTATATGAAAATCGAGAAAAACATAAAAGTGGCTATAAGTCGGTAAATAGTGGTCCAAATGGAAAAAGGACGATCATCTGTGATCACCTATATGAAAATCAAGAAAAACGTAAAAGTGGCTATAAGTCGGTTAATAGTGGTCCAAATGGAAAAAGGACGATCATCTGTGATCACCTATATGAAAAACAAGAAAATCACAAAAGTGGATATAAGTCGGTAAATAGTGGTCCAAATGGAAAAAGGACGAACATCTGTGATCACCTATATGAAAATAAAGTAAAACATAAAAGTGGCTATAAGTCGGTAAATAGTGGTCCAAATGGAAAAAGGAAGATCATCTGTGATCACCTATATGAAAATCAAGAAAAATATAAAAGTGGCTATAAGTCGGTAAATAGTGGTCCAAATGGAAAAAGGACGATCATCTGTGATCACCTATATGAAAATCAAGAAAAACATAAAAGTGGCTATAAGTCGGTTAATAGTGGTCCAAATGGAAAAAAGACGATCATCTGTGATCACCTATATGAAAATCAAGAAAAACATAAAAGTGGCTATAAGTCGGTTAATAGTGGTCCAAATGGAAAAAGGACGATCATCTGTGATCACCTATATGAAAATCAAGAAAAACATAAAAGTGGCTATAAGTCGGTTAATAGTGGTCCAAATGGAAAAAGAACGATCATCTGTGATCACCTATATGAAAATCAAGAAAAACATAAAAGTGGCTATAAGTCGGTAAATAGTGGTCCAAATGGAAAAAGGACGATCATCTGTGATCACCTATATGAAAATAAAGAAAAACATAAAAGTGGCTATAAGTCGGTAAATAGTGGTCCAAATGGAAAAAGGAAGATCATCTGTGATCACCTATATGAAAATCAAGAAAAACATAAAAGTGGCTATAAGTCGGTAAATAGTGGTCCAAATGGAAAAAGGACGATCATCTGTGATCACCTATATGAAAATCAAGAAAAACATAAAAGTGGCTATAAGTCGGTAAATAGTGGTCCAAATGGAAAAAGGACGATCATCTGTGATCACCTATATGAAAATCAAGAAAAACATAAAAGTGGCTATAAGTCGGTTAATAGTGGTCCAAATGGAAAAAGGACGATCATCTGTGATCACCTATATGAAAATCAAGAAAAACATAAAAGTGGCTATAAGTCGGTTAATAGTGGTCCAAATGGAAAAAGGACGATCATCTGTGATCACCTATATGAAAATCAAGAAAAACATAAAAGTGGCTATAAGTCGGTAAATAGTGGTCCAAATGGAAAAAGGACGATCATCTGTGATCACCTATATGAAAATCAAGAAAAACATAAAAGTGGCTATAAGTCGGTAAATAGTGGTCCAAATGGAAAAAGGACGATCATCTGTGATCACCTATATGAAAATCAAGAAAAACATAAAAGTGGCTATAAGTCGGTTAATAGTGGTCCAAATGGAAAAAGGACGATCATCTGTGATCACCTATATGAAAATCAAGAAAAACATAAAAGTGGCTATAAGTTGGTAAATAGTGGTCCAAATGGAAAAAGGATGATCATCTGTGATCACCTATATGAAAATCAAGAAAAACATAAAAGTGGCTATAAGTCGGTAAATAGTGGTCCAAATGGAAAAAGGACGATCATCTGTGATCACCTATATGAAAATCAAGAAAAACATAAAAGTGGCTATAAGTCGGTAAATAGTGGTCCAAATGGAAAAAGGACGATCATCTGTGATCACCTATATGAAAATCAAGAAAAACATAAAAGTGGCTATAAGTCGGTAAATAGTGGTCCAAATGGAAAAAGGACGATCATCTGTGATCACCTATATGAAAATCAAGAAAAACATAAAAGTGGCTATAAGTCGGTAAATAGTGGTCCAAATGGAAAAAGGAAGATCATCTGTGATCACCTATATGAAAATCAAGAAAAACATAAAAGTTGCTATAAGTCGGTAAATAGTGGTCCAAATGGAAAAAGGACGATCATCTGTGATCACCTATATGAAAATCAAGAAAAACGTAAAAGTGGCTATAAGTCGGTTAATAGTGGTCCAAATGGAAAAAGGACGATCATCTGTGATCACCTATATGAAAAACAAGAAAATCACAAAAGTGGATATAAGTCGGTAAATAGTGGTCCAAATGGAAAAAGGACGATCATCTGTGATCACCTATATGAAAATAAAGTAAAACATAAAAGTGGCTATAAGTCGGTAAATAGTGGTCCAAATGGAAAAAGGACGATCATCTGTGATCACCTATATGAAAATCAAGAAAAACATAAAAGTGGCTATAAGTCGGTAAATAGTGGTCCAAATGGAAAAAGGACGATCATCTGTGATCACCTATATGATAATCAATAAAAACATAAAAGTGGCTATAAGCCGGTTAATAGTGGTCCAAATGGAAAAAGGACGATCATCTGTGATCACCTATATGATAATCAATAAAAACATAAAAGTGGCTATAAGTCGGTAAATAGTGGTCCAAATGGAAAAAGGACGATCATCTGTGATCACCTATATGAAAATCAAGAAAAACATAAAAGTGGCTATAAGTCGGTAAATAGTGGTCCAAATGGAGAAAGGAAGATCATCTGTGATCACCTATATGAAAATCAAGAAAAACATAAAAGTGGCTATAAGTCGGTAAATAGTGGTCCAAATGGAAAAAGGACGATCATCTGTGATCACCTATATGAAAATCAAGAAAAACATAAAAGTGGCTATAAGTCGGTAAATAGTGGTCCAAATGGAAAAAGGACGATCATCTGTGATCACCTATATGAAAATCAAGAAAAACATAAAAGTGGCTATAAGCCGGTTAATAGTGGTCCAAATGGAAAAAGGACGATCATCTGTGATCACCTATATGAAAAACAAGAAAATCACAAAAGTGGCTATAAGTCGGTAAATAGTGGTCCAAATGGAAAAAGGACGATCATCTGTGATCACCTATATGAAAATCAAGAAAAACATAAAAGTGGCAATAAGTCGGTAAATAGTGGTCCAAATGGAAAAAGGACGATCACCTATATGATAATCAATAAAAACATAAAAGTGGCTATAAGTCGGTAAATAGTGGTCCAAATGTAAAAAGGACGATCATCTGTGATCACCTATATGAAAATCAAGAAAAACATAAAAGTGGCTATAAGTCGGTAAATAGTGGTCCAAATGGAGAAAGGAAGATCATCCGTGATCACCTATATGAAAATCAAGAAAAACATAAAAGTGGCTATAAGTCGGTAAATAGTGGTCCAAATGGAAAAAGGACGATCATCTGTGATCACCTATATGAAAATCAAGAAAAACATAAAAGTGGCTATAAGTCGGTAAATAGTGGTCCAAATGGAAAAAGGACGATCATCTGTGATCACCTATATGAAAATCAAGAAAAACATAAAAGTGGCTATCAGACGGTAAATAGTGTTCCAAATGGAAAAAGGACGATCATCTGTGATCACCTATATGAAAATCAAGAAAAACATAAAAGTGGCTATAAGTCGGTAAATAGTGCTCCAAATGGAAAAAGGACGATCATCTGTGATCATCTATATGAAAATCAAGAAAAACATAAAATTGGCTATAAGTCGGTAAATAGTGGTCCAAATGGAAAAAGGACGATCATCTGTGATCACCTATATGAAAATCAAGAAAAACATAAAAGTGGCTATAAGTCGGTAAATAGTCCAAATGGAAAAAGGACGATCATCTGTGATCACCTATATGAAAATCAAGAAAAACATAAAAGTGGCTATAAGTCGGTAAATAGTGGTCCAAATGGAAAAAGGACGATCATCTGTGATCACCTATATGATAATCAATAAAAACATAAAAGTGGCTATAAGCCGGTTAATAGTGGTCCAAATGGAAAAAGGACGATCATCTGTGATCACCTATATGATAATCAATAAAAACATAAAAGTGGCTATAAGTCGGTAAATAGTGGTCCAAATGGAAAAAGGACGATCATCTGTGATCACCTATATGAAAATCAAGAAAAACATAAAAGTGGCTATAAGTCGGTAAATAGTGGTCCAAATGGAGAAAGGAAGATCATCTGTGATCACCTATATGAAAATCAAGAAAAACATAAAAGTGGCTATAAGTCGGTAAATAGTGGTCCAAATGGAAAAAGGACGATCATCTGTGATCACCTATATGAAAATCAAGAAAAACATAAAAGTGGCTATAAGTCGGTAAATAGTGGTCCAAATGGAAAAAGGACGATCATCTGTGATCACCTATATGAAAATCAAGAAAAACATAAAAGTGGCTATAAGTCGGTAAATAGTGGTCCAAATGGAAAAAGGAAGATCATCTGTGATCACCTATATGAAAATCAAGAAAAATATAAAAGTGGCTATAAGTCGGTAAATAGTGGTCCAAATGGAAAAAGGACGATCATCTGTGATCACCTATATGAAAATCAAGAAAAACATAAAAGTGGCTATAAGTCGGTTAATAGTGGTCCAAATGGAAAAAGGACGATCATCTGTGATCACCTATATGAAAATCAAGAAAAACATAAAAGTGGCTATAAGTCGGTTAATAGTGGTCCAAATGGAAAAAGGACGATCATCTGTGATCACCTATATGAAAATCAAGAAAAACATAAAAGTGGCTATAAGTCGGTTAATAGTGGTCCAAATGGAAAAAGGACGATCATCTGTGATCACCTATATGAAAATCAAGAAAAACATAAAAGTGGCTATAAGTCGGTTAATAGTGGTCCAAATGGAAAAAGGACGATCATCTGTGATCACCTATATGAAAATCAAGAAAAACATAAAAGTGGCTATAAGTCGGTAAATAGTGGTCCAAATGGAAAAAGGAAGATCATCTGTGATCACCTATATGAAAATCAAGAAAAACATAAAAGTGGCTATAAGTCGGTAAATAGTGGTCCAAATGGAAAAAGGACGATCATCTGTGATCACCTATATGAAAATAAAGAAAAACATAAAAGTGGCTATAAGTCGGTAAATAGTGGTCCAAATGGAAAAAGGAAGATCATCTGTGATCACCTATATGAAAATCAAGAAAAACATAAAAGTGGCTATAAGTCGGTAAATAGTGGTCCAAATGGAAAAAGGACGATCATCTGTGATCACCTATATGAAAATCAAGAAAAACATAAAAGTGGCTATAAGTCGGTAAATAGTGGTCCAAATGGAAAAAGGACGATCATCTGTGATCACCTATATGAAAATCAAGAAAAACATAAAAGTGGCTATAAGTCGGTTAATAGTGGTCCAAATGGAAAAAGGACGATCATCTGTGATCACCTATATGAAAATCAAGAAAAACATAAAAGTGGCTATAAGTCGGTTAATAGTGGTCCAAATGGAAAAAGGACGATCATCTGTGATCACCTATATGAAAATCAAGAAAAACATAAAAGTGGCTATAAGTCGGTAAATAGTGGTCCAAATGGAAAAAGGACGATCATCTGTGATCACCTATATGAAAATCAAGAAAAACATAAAAGTGGCTATAAGTCGGTTAATAGTGGTCCAAATGGAAAAAGGACGATCATCTGTGATCACCTATATGAAAATCAAGAAAAACATAAAAGTGGCTATAAGTTGGTAAATAGTGGTCCAAATGGAAAAAGGATGATCATCTGTGATCACCTATATGAAAATCAAGAAAAACATAAAAGTGGCTATAAGTCGGTAAATAGTGGTCCAAATGGAAAAAGGACGATCATCTGTGATCACCTATATGAAAATCAAGAAAAACATAAAAGTGGCTATAAGTCGGTAAATAGTGGTCCAAATGGAAAAAGGACGATCATCTGTGATCACCTATATGAAAATCAAGAAAAACATAAAAGTGGCTATAAGTCGGTAAATAGTGGTCCAAATGGAAAAAGGACGATCATCTGTGATCACCTATATGAAAATCAAGAAAAACATAAAAGTGGCTATAAGTCGGTAAATAGTGGTCCAAATGGAAAAAGGAAGATCATCTGTGATCACCTATATGAAAATCAAGAAAAACATAAAAGTGGCTATAAGTCGGTAAATAGTGGTCCAAATGGAAAAAGGATGATCATCTGTGATCACCTATATGAAAATCAAGAAAAACATAAAAGTGGCTATCAGTCGGTAAATAGTGGTCCAAATGGAAAAAGGACGATCATCTGTGATCACCTATATGAAAATCAAGAAAACCTTAAAAGTGGCTATAAGTCGGTAAATAGTGGTCCAAATGGAAAAAGGACGATCATCTGTGATCACCTATATGAAAATCAAGAAAACATAAAAGTGGCTATAAGTCGGTAAATAGTGGTCCAAATGGAAAAAGGACGATCATCTGTGATCACCTATATGAAAATCAAGAAAAACATAAAAGTGGCTATAAGTCGGTAAATAGTGGTCCAAATGGAAAAAGGAAGATCATCTGTGATCTCCTATATGAAAATCAAGAAAAACATAAAAGTTGCTATAAGTCGGTAAATAGTGGTCCAAATGGAAAAAGGACGATCATCTGTGATCACCTATATGAAAATCAAGAAAAACGTAAAAGTGGCTATAAGTCGGTTAATAGTGGTCCAAATGGAAAAAGGACGATCATCTGTGATCACCTATATGAAAAACAAGAAAATCACAAAAGTGGATATAAGTCGGTAAATAGTGGTCCAAATGGAAAAAGGACGATCATCTGTGATCACCTATATGAAAATAAAGTAAAACATAAAAGTGGCTATAAGTCGGTAAATAGTGGTCCAAATGGAAAAAGGACGATCATCTGTGATCACCTATATGAAAATCAAGAAAAACATAAAAGTGGCTATAAGTCGGTAAATAGTGGTCCAAATGGAAAAAGGACGATCATCTGTGATCACCTATATGATAATCAATAAAAACATAAAAGTGGCTATAAGCCGGTTAATAGTGGTCCAAATGGAAAAAGGACGATCATCTGTGATCACCTATATGATAATCAATAAAAACATAAAAGTGGCTATAAGTCGGTAAATAGTGGTCCAAATGGAAAAAGGACGATCATCTGTGATCACCTATATGAAAATCAAGAAAAACATAAAAGTGGCTATAAGTCGGTAAATAGTGGTCCAAATGGAGAAAGGAAGATCATCTGTGATCACCTATATGAAAATCAAGAAAAACATAAAAGTGGCTATAAGTCGGTAAATAGTGGTCCAAATGGAAAAAGGACGATCATCTGTGATCACCTATATGAAAATCAAGAAAAACATAAAAGTGGCTATAAGTCGGTAAATAGTGGTCCAAATGGAAAAAGGACGATCATCTGTGATCACCTATATGAAAATCAAGAAAAACATAAAAGTGGCTATAAGCCGGTTAATAGTGGTCCAAATGGAAAAAGGACGATCATCTGTGATCACCTATATGAAAAACAAGAAAATCACAAAAGTGGCTATAAGTCGGTAAATAGTGGTCCAAATGGAAAAAGGACGATCATCTGTGATCACCTATATGAAAATCAAGAAAAACATAAAAGTGGCTATAAGTCGGTAAATAGTGGTCCAAATGGAAAAAGGACGATCATCTGTGATCACCTATATGATAATCAATAAAAACATAAAAGTGGCTATAAGTCGGTAAATAGTGGTCCAAATGGAAAAAGGACGATCATCTGTGATCACCTATATGAAAATCAAGAAAAACATAAAAGTGGCTATAAGTCGGTAAATAGTGGTCCAAATGGAGAAAGGAAGATCATCCGTGATCACCTATATGAAAATCAAGAAAAACATAAAAGTGGCTATAAGTCGGTAAATAGTGGTCCAAATGGAAAAAGGACGATCATCTGTGATCACCTATATGAAAATCAAGAAAAACATAAAAGTGGCTATAAGTCGGTAAATAGTGGTCCAAATGGAAAAAGGACGATCATCTGTGATCACCTATATGAAAATCAAGAAAAACATAAAAGTGGCTATCAGACGGTAAATAGTGTTCCAAATGGAAAAAGGAAGATCATCTGTGATCACCTATATGAAAATCAAGAAAAACATAAAAGTGGCTATAAGTCGGTAAATAGTGGTCCAAATGGAAAAAGGACGATCATCTGTGATCACCTATATGAAAATAAAGAAAAACATAAAAGTGGCTATAAGTCGGTAAATAGTGGTCCAAATGGAAAAAGGAAGATCATCTGTGATCACCTATATGAAAATCAAGAAAAACATAAAAGTGTCTATAAGTCGGTAAATAGTGGTCCAAATGGAAAAAGGACGATCATCTGTGATCACCTATATGAAAATCAAGAAAAACATAAAAGTGGCTATAAGTCGGTAAATAGTGGTCCAAATGGAAAAAGGACGATCATCTGTGATCACCTATATGAAAATCAAGAAAAACATAAAAGTGGCTATAAGTCGGTTAATAGTGGTCCAAATGGAAAAAGGACGATCATCTGTGATCACCTATATGAAAATCAAGAAAAACATAAAAGTGGCTATAAGTCGGTTAATAGTGGTCCAAATGGAAAAAGGACGATCATCTGTGATCACCTATATGAAAATCAAGAAAAACATAAAAGTGGCTATAAGTCGGTAAATAGTGGTCCAAATGGAAAAAGGACGATCATCTGTGATCACCTATATGAAAATCAAGAAAAACATAAAAGTGGCTATAAGTCGGTTAATAGTGGTCCAAATGGAAAAAGGACGATCATCTGTGATCACCTATATGAAAATCAAGAAAAACATAAAAGTGGCTATAAGTTGGTAAATAGTGGTCCAAATGGAAAAAGGATGATCATCTGTGATCACCTATATGAAAATCAAGAAAAACATAAAAGTGGCTATAAGTCGGTAAATAGTGGTCCAAATGGAAAAAGGACGATCATCTGTGATCACCTATATGAAAATCAAGAAAAACATAAAAGTGGCTATAAGTCGGTAAATAGTGGTCCAAATGGAAAAAGGACGATCATCTGTGATCACCTATATGAAAATCAAGAAAAACATAAAAGTGGCTATAAGTCGGTAAATAGTGGTCCAAATGGAAAAAGGACGATCATCTGTGATCACCTATATGAAAATCAAGAAAAACATAAAAGTGGCTATAAGTCGGTAAATAGTGGTCCAAATGGAAAAAGGAAGATCATCTGTGATCACCTATATGAAAATCAAGAAAAACATAAAAGTGGCTATAAGTCGGTAAATAGTGGTCCAAATGGAAAAAGGATGATCATCTGTGATCACCTATATGAAAATCAAGAAAAACATAAAAGTGGCTATCAGTCGGTAAATAGTGGTCCAAATGGAAAAAGGACGATCATCTGTGATCACCTATATGAAAATCAAGAAAACCTTAAAAGTGGCTATAAGTCGGTAAATAGTGGTCCAAATGGAAAAAGGACGATCATCTGTGATCACCTATATGAAAATCAAGAAAACATAAAAGTGGCTATAAGTCGGTAAATAGTGGTCCAAATGGAAAAAGGACGATCATCTGTGATCACCTATATGAAAATCAAGAAAAACATAAAAGTGGCTATAAGTCGGTAAATAGTGGTCCAAATGGAAAAAGGAAGATCATCTGTGATCTCCTATATGAAAATCAAGAAAAACATAAAAGTTGCTATAAGTCGGTAAATAGTGGTCCAAATGGAAAAAGGACGATCATCTGTGATCACCTATATGAAAATCAAGAAAAACGTAAAAGTGGCTATAAGTCGGTTAATAGTGGTCCAAATGGAAAAAGGACGATCATCTGTGATCACCTATATGAAAAACAAGAAAATCACAAAAGTGGATATAAGTCGGTAAATAGTGGTCCAAATGGAAAAAGGACGATCATCTGTGATCACCTATATGAAAATAAAGTAAAACATAAAAGTGGCTATAAGTCGGTAAATAGTGGTCCAAATGGAAAAAGGACGATCATCTGTGATCACCTATATGAAAATCAAGAAAAACATAAAAGTGGCTATAAGTCGGTAAATAGTGGTCCAAATGGAAAAAGGACGATCATCTGTGATCACCTATATGATAATCAATAAAAACATAAAAGTGGCTATAAGCCGGTTAATAGTGGTCCAAATGGAAAAAGGACGATCATCTGTGATCACCTATATGATAATCAATAAAAACATAAAAGTGGCTATAAGTCGGTAAATAGTGGTCCAAATGGAAAAAGGACGATCATCTGTGATCACCTATATGAAAATCAAGAAAAACATAAAAGTGGCTATAAGTCGGTAAATAGTGGTCCAAATGGAGAAAGGAAGATCATCTGTGATCACCTATATGAAAATCAAGAAAAACATAAAAGTGGCTATAAGTCGGTAAATAGTGGTCCAAATGGAAAAAGGACGATCATCTGTGATCACCTATATGAAAATCAAGAAAAACATAAAAGTGGCTATAAGTCGGTAAATAGTGGTCCAAATGGAAAAAGGACGATCATCTGTGATCACCTATATGAAAATCAAGAAAAACATAAAAGTGGCTATAAGCCGGTTAATAGTGGTCCAAATGGAAAAAGGACGATCATCTGTGATCACCTATATGAAAAACAAGAAAATCACAAAAGTGGCTATAAGTCGGTAAATAGTGGTCCAAATGGAAAAAGGAAGATCATCTGTGATCACCTATATGAAAATCAAGAAAAACATAAAAGTGGCTATAAGTCGGTAAATAGTGGTCCAAATGGAAAAAGGACGATCATCTGTGATCACCTATATGATAATCAATAAAAACATAAAAGTGGCTATAAGTCGGTAAATAGTGGTCCAAATGGAAAAAGGACGATCATCTGTGATCACCTATATGAAAATCAAGAAAAACATAAAAGTGGCTATAAGTCGGTAAATAGTGGTCCAAATGGAGAAAGGAAGATCATCCGTGATCACCTATATGAAAATCAAGAAAAACATAAAAGTGGCTATAAGTCGGTAAATAGTGGTCCAAATGGAAAAAGGACGATCATCTGTGATCACCTATATGAAAATCAAGAAAAACATAAAAGTGGCTATAAGTCGGTAAATAGTGGTCCAAATGGAAAAAGGACGATCATCTGTGATCACCTATATGAAAATCAAGAAAAACATAAAAGTGGCTATCAGACGGTAAATAGTGTTCCAAATGGAAAAAGGACGATCATCTGTGATCACCTATATGAAAATCAAGAAAAACTTAAAAGTGGCTATAAGTCGGTAAATAGTGGTCCAAATGGAAAAAGGACGATCATCTGTGATCACCTATATGAAAATCAAGAAAAACATAAAATTGGCTATAAGTCGGTAAATAGTGGTCCAAATGGAAAAAGGACGATCATCTGTGATCACCTATATGAAAATCAAGAAAAACATAAAAGTGGCTATAAGTCGGTAAATAGTCCAAATGGAAAAAGGACGATCATCTGTGATCACCTATATGAAAATCAAGAAAAACATAAAAGTGGCTATAAGTCGGTAAATAGTGGTCCAAATGGAAAAAGGAAGATCATCTGTGATCACCTATATGAAAATCAAGAAAAACATAAAAGTGGCTATAAGTCGGTAAATAGTGGTCCAAATGGAAAAAGGATGATCATCTGTGATCACCTATACGAAAATCAAGAAAAACATAAAAGTGGCTATCAGTCGGTAAATAGTGGTCCAAATGGAAAAAGGACGATCATCTGTGATCACCTATATGAAAATCAAGAAAACCTTAAAAGTGGCTATAAGTCGGTAAATAGTGGTCCAAATGGAAAAAGGACGATCATCTGTGATCACCTATATGAAAATCAAGAAAACATAAAAGTGGCTATAAGTCGGTAAATAGTGGTCCAAATGGAAAAAGGACGATCATCTGTGATTACCTATATGAAAATTAAGAAAAACATAAAATTGGCTATAAGTCGGTAAATAGTGGTCCAAATGGAAAAAGGACGA
Organism: Calliphora vomitoria; assembly: GCA_942486065.2. Taxonomy (NCBI): domain Eukaryota; kingdom Metazoa; phylum Arthropoda; class Insecta; order Diptera; family Calliphoridae; genus Calliphora; species Calliphora vomitoria. The sequence continues at coordinate 41,541,765 of OW818031.2, forward strand.
TCATCTGTGATCACCTATATGAAAATCAAGAAAAACATAAAAGTGGCTATAAGTCGGTAAATAGTGGTCCAAATGGAAAAAGGACGATCATCTGTGATCACCTATATGAAAATCAAGAAAAACATAAAAGTGGCTATAAGTCGGTAAATAGTGGTCCAAATGGAAAAAGGAAGATCATCTGTGATCACCTATATGAAAATCAAGAAAAACATAAAAGTTGCTATAAGTCGGTAAATAGTGGTCCAAATGGAAAAAGGACGATCATCTGTGATCACCTATATGAATATCAAGAAAAACGTAAAAGTGGCTATAAGTCGGTTAATAGTGGTCCAAATGGAAAAAGGACGATCATCTGTGATCACCTATATGAAAAACAAGAAAATCACAAAAGTGGATATAAGTCGGTAAATAGTGGTCCAAATGGAAAAAGGACGATCATCTGTGATCACCTATATGAAAATAAAGAAAAACATAAAAGTGGCTATAAGTCGGTAAATAGTGGTCCAAATGGAAAAAGGAAGATCATCTGTGATCACCTATATGAAAATCAAGAAAAACATAAAAGTGGCTATAAGTCGGTAAATAGTGGTCCAAATGGAAAAAGGATGATCATCTGTGATCACCTATATGAAAATCAAGAAAAACATAAAAGTGGCTATAAGTCGGTAAATAGTGGTCCAAATGGAAAAAGGACGATCATCTGTGATCACCTATATGAAAATCAAGAAAAACATAAAAGTGGCTATAAGTCGGTAAATAGTGGTCCAAATGGAAAAAGGAAGATCATCTGTGATCACCTATATGAAAATCAAGAAAAACATAAAAGTGGCTATAAGTCGGTAAATAGTGGTCCAAATGGCAAAAGGACGATCATCTGTGATCACCTATATGAAAATCAAGAAAAACATAAAATTGGCTATAAGTCGGTAAATAGTGGTCCAAATGGAAAAAGGACGATCATCTGTGATCACCTATATGAAAATCAAGAAAAACATAAAAGTGGCTATAAGTCGGTAAATAGTGGTCCAAATGGAAAAAGGACGATCATCTGCGATCACCTATATGAAAATCAAGAAAAACATGAAAGTGGCTATAAGTCGGTAAATAGTGGTCCAAATGGAAAAAGGAAGATCATCTGTGATCACCTATATGAAAATCAAGAAAAACGTAAAAGTGGCTATAAGTCGGTTAATAGTGGTCCAAATGGAAAAACGACGATCATCTGTGATCACCTATATGAAAAACAAGAAAATCACAAAAGTGGATATAAGTCGGTAAATAGTGGTCCAAATGGAAAAAGGACGATCATCTGTGATCACCTATATGAAAATCAAGAAAAACATAAAAGTGGCTATAAGTCGGTAAATAGTGGTCCAAATGGAAAAAGGACGATCATCTGTGATCACCTATATGAAAATCAAGAAAAACATAAAAGTGGATATAAGTCGGTAAATAGTGATTCAAATGGAAAAACAACGATCATCTGTGAACACCTATATGAAAATCAAGAAAAACATAAAAGTGGCTATAAGTCGGTAAATAGTGGTCCAAATGGAAAAAGGACGATCATCTGTGATCACCTATATGAAAATCAAGAAAAACATAAAAGTGGCTATCACTCGGTAAATAGTGGTCCAAATGGAAAAAGGACGATCATCTGTGATCACCTATATGAAAATCAAGAAAAACATAAAAGTGGCTATAAGTCGGTAAATAGTGGTCCAAATGGAAAAAGGAAGATCATCTGTGATCACCTATATGAAAATCAAGAAAAACATAAAAGTTGCTATAAGTCGGTAAATAGTGGTCCAAATGGAAAAAGGACGATAATCTGTGATCACCTATATGAAAATCAAGAAAAACGTAAAAGTGGCTATAAGTCGGTTAATAGTGGTCCAAATGGAAAAAGGACGATCATCTGTGATCACCTATATGAAAATCAAGAAAACCTTAAAAGTGGCTATAAGTCGGTAAATAGTGGTCCAAATGGAAAAAGGACGATCATCTGTGATCACCTATATGAAAATAATGTAAAACATAAAAGTGGCTATAAGTCGGTAAATAGTGGTCCAAATGGAAAAAGGAAGATCATCTGTGATCACCTATATGAAAATCAAGAAAAACATAAAAGTGGCTATAAGTCGGTAAATAGTGGTCCAAATGGAAAAAGGACGATCATCTGTGATCACCTATATGAAAATCAAGAAAACCTTAAAAGTGGCTATAAGTCGGTAAATAGTGGTCCAAATGGAAAAAGGAAGATCATCTGTGATCACCTATATGAAAATCAAGAAAAACATAAAAGTTGCTATAAGTCGGTAAATAGTGGTCCAAATGGAAAAAGGACGATAATCTGTGATCACCTATATGAAAATCAAGAAAAACGTAAAAGTGGCTATAAGTCGGTAAATAGTGGTCCAAATGGAAAAAGGACGATCATCTGTGATCACCTATATGAAAATAAAGAAAAACATAAAAGTGGCTATAAGTCGGTAAATAGTGGTCCAAATGGAAAAAGGATGATCATCTGTGATCACCTATATGAAAATCAAGAAAAACATAAAAGTGGCTATCAGTCGGTAAATAGTGGTCCAAATGGAAAAAGGACGATCATCTGTGATCACCTATATGAAAATCAAGAAAACCTTAAAAGTGGCTATAAGTCGGTAAATAGTGGTCCAAATGGAAAAAGGACGATCATCTGTGATCACCTATATGAAAATCAAGAAAACATAAAAGTGGCTATAAGTCGGTAAATAGTGGTCCAAATGGAAAAAGGACGATCATCTGTGATCACCTATATGAAAATCAAGAAAAACATAAAAGTGGCTATAAGTCGGTAAATAGTGGTCCAAATGGAAAAAGGAAGATCATCTGTGATCACCTATATGAAAATCAAGAAAAACATAAAAGTTGCTATAAGTCGGTAAATAGTGGTCCAAATGGAAAAAGGACGATAATCTGTGATCACCTATATGAAAATCAAGAAAAACGTAAAAGTGGCTATAAGTCGGTTAATAGTGGTCCAAATGGAAAAAGGACGATCATCTGTGATCACCTATATGAAAAACAAGAAAATCACAAAAGTGGATATAAGTCGGTAAATAGTGGTCCAAATGGAAAAAGGACGATAATCTGTGATCACCTATATGAAAATCAAGAAAAACGTAAAAGTGGCTATAAGTCGGTTAATAGTGGTCCAAATGGAAAAACGACGATCATCTGTGATCACCTATATGAAAAACAAGAATATCACAAAAGTGGATATAAGTCGGTAAATAGTGGTCCAAATGGAAAAAGGACGATCATCTGTGATCACCTATATGAAAATCAAGAAAAACATAAAAGTGGCTATAAGTCGGTAAATAGTGGTCCAAATGGAAAAAGGACGATCATCTGTGATCACCTATATGAAAATCAAGAAAAACATAAAAGTGGATATAAGTCGGTAAATAGTGATTCAAATGGAAAAACAACGATCATCTGTGAACACCTATATGAAAATCAAGAAAAACATAAAAGTGGCTATAAGTCGGTAAATAGTGGTCCAAATGGAAAAAGGACGATCATCTGTGATCACCTATATGAAAATCAAGAAAAACATAAAAGTGGCTATCACTCGGTAAATAGTGGTCCAAATGGAAAAAGGACGATCATCTGTGATCACCTATATGAAAATCAAGAAAAACATAAAAGTGGCTATAAGTCGGTAAATAGTGGTCCAAATGGAAAAAGGAAGATCATCTGTGATCACCTATATGAAAATCAAGAAAAACATAAAAGTTGCTATAAGTCGGTAAATAGTGGTCCAAATGGAAAAAGGACGATAATCTGTGATCACCTATATGAAAATCAAGAAAAACGTAAAAGTGGCTATAAGTCGGTTAATAGTGGTCCAAATGGAAAAAGGACGATCATCTGTGATCACCTATATGAAAATCAAGAAAACCTTAAAAGTGGCTATAAGTCGGTAAATAGTGGTCCAAATGGAAAAAGGAAGATCATCTGTGATCACCTATATGAAAATCAAGAAAAACATAAAAGTGGCTATAAGTCGGTAAATAGTGGTCCAAATGGAAAAAGGACGATCATCTGTGATCACCTATATGAAAATCAAGAAAACCTTAAAAGTGGCTATAAGTCGGTAAATAGTGGTCCAAATGGAAAAAGGAAGATCATCTGTGATCACCTATATGAAAATCAAGAAAAACATAAAAGTTGCTATAAGTCGGTAAATAGTGGTCCAAATGGAAAAAGGACGATAATCTGTGATCACCTATATGAAAATCAAGAAAAACGTAAAAGTGGCTATAAGTCGGTAAATAGTGGTCCAAATGGAAAAAGGACGATCATCTGTGATCACCTATATGAAAATAAAGAAAAACATAAAAGTGGCTATAAGTCGGTAAATAGTGGTCCAAATGGAAAAAGGATGATCATCTGTGATCACCTATATGAAAATCAAGAAAAACATAAAAGTGGCTATCAGTCGGTAAATAGTGGTCCAAATGGAAAAAGGACGATCATCTGTGATCACCTATATGAAAATCAAGAAAACCTTAAAAGTGGCTATAAGTCGGTAAATAGTGGTCCAAATGGAAAAAGGACGATCATCTGTGATCACCTATATGAAAATCAAGAAAACATAAAAGTGGCTATAAGTCGGTAAATAGTGGTCCAAATGGAAAAAGGACGATCATCTGTGATCACCTATATGAAAATCAAGAAAAACATAAAAGTGGCTATAAGTCGGTAAATAGTGGTCCAAATGGAAAAAGGAAGATCATCTGTGATCACCTATATGAAAATCAAGAAAAACATAAAAGTTGCTATAAGTCGGTAAATAGTGGTCCAAATGGAAAAAGGACGATAATCTGTGATCACCTATATGAAAATCAAGAAAAACGTAAAAGTGGCTATAAGTCGGTTAATAGTGGTCCAAATGGAAAAAGGACGATCATCTGTGATCACCTATATGAAAAACAAGAAAATCACAAAAGTGGATATAAGTCGGTAAATAGTGGTCCAAATGGAAAAAGGACGATCATCTGTGATCACCTATATGAAAATAAAGTAAAACATAAAAGTGGCTATAAGTCGGTAAATAGTGGTCCAAATGGAAAAAGGAAGATCATCTGTGATCACCTATATGAAAATCAAGAAAAACATAAAAGTGGCTATAAGTCGGTAAATAGTGGTCCAAATGGAAAAAGGACGATCATCTGTGATCACCTATATGAAAATCAAGGAAATCATACAATTGGCTATAAGTTGGTTAATAGTGGTCCAAATGGAAAAAGGACGATCATATGTGATCACTTATATTTTCATGCAAAAATCGATTTTGTAAATGAATATCAAGAAAATCATAAAAGTGGTAACAAGTCGGTAAATAGTGGTCCAAATGAAAAAAGGACGATCATCTGTGATCACCTATATGAAAATCAAGAAAATCATAAAAGAGGCTATAAGTCGGTTAATAGTGGTCCAAATGGAAAAAGGACGATCATCTGTGATCACTTATGTTTTCATGCAAAAATCGGTTTTGTAAATGAATATCAAGAAAAACATAAAAATGGCTATTAGTCGGTTAATAGTGGTCCAAATGGAAAAAGGACGATCATCTGTGATCACTTATCTGAAAATCAAGAAAATCATAAAAGTGGTTATAAGTCGGTAAATAGTGGTCCAAATGGAAAAAGGACGATCATATGTGATCACCTACATGAAAATCAAGAAAATCATAAAAGTGGCTATAAGTCGGTTAATAGTGGTCCAAAAGGAAAAAGGACGATCATCTGTGATCACCTATATGAAAATCAAGAAAAACATAAAAGTGGGAATAAGTCGGTAAATAGAGGTCCAAATGGAAAAAGGAGGATCATCTGCGATCACCTACATGAAAATCAAGAAAAACATAAAAGTGGCTATAAGTCGGTAAATAGTGGTCCAAATGGAAAAAGGACGATCATTTGTGATTGACGGCCCTATAGTCGATAATAGACGACACTATAGTCGACATTATACTATAGTTGTCTCTATAGTCAACAATAATTAAAATAGACGAGACTATAGGCAACACAACAGTATGCGGAAAATATAGAAATTAAACTATTTATGACCTTGTGACCAAAACAAATTCTTTTAAATTAACAATCAACTTACCACTAAAAAACATAAAGGATTTGGTTAAACCATTTTATTAATGTTTAAAAGACATACCTGAAAGTAAAAAAGAATTTTATTAAGATTAAAATTAAATATTGGTCCAAATGGAAAAAGGACGATCATCTGTGATCACCTATATGAAAATCAAGAAAAGCACAAAAGTGGCTATAAGTCGGTAAATAGTGGTCCAAAAGGACGATCATCTGTGATCACCTATATGAAAATCAAGAAAAACATAAAAGTGGGAATATGTGGGTTAATAGTGGTCCGAATGGAAAAAGAACGATCATCTGTGATCTCCTATATGAAAATCAAGAAAAACATAAAAGTGGCTATAAGTCGGTTAATAGTGGTCCAAATGGAAAAAGGAAGATCATCTGTGATCACCTATATGAAAATCAAGAAAAACATAAAAGTTGCTATAAGTCGGTAAATAGTGGTCCAAATGGAAAAAGGACGATAATCTGTGATCACCTATATGAAAATCAAGAAAAACGTAAAAGTGGCTATAAGTCGGTTAATAGTGGTCCAAATGGAAAAAGGACGATCATCTGTGATCACCTATATGAAAATCAAGAAAACCTTAAAAGTGGCTATAAGTCGGTAAATAGTGGTCCAAATGGAAAAAGGACGATCATCTGTGATCACCTATATGAAAATAATGTAAAACATAAAAGTGGCTATAAGTCGGTAAATAGTGGTCCAAATGGAAAAAGGAAGATCATCTGTGATCACCTATATGAAAATCAAGAAAAACATAAAAGTGGCTATAAGTCGGTAAATAGTGGTCCAAATGGAAAAAGGACGATCATCTGTGATCACCTATATGAAAATCAAGAAAACCTTAAAAGTGGCTATAAGTCGGTAAATAGTGGTCCAAATGGAAAAAGGAAGATCATCTGTGATCACCTATATGAAAATCAAGAAAAACATAAAAGTTGCTATAAGTCGGTAAATAGTGGTCCAAATGGAAAAAGGACGATAATCTGTGATCACCTATATGAAAATCAAGAAAAACGTAAAAGTGGCTATAAGTCGGTAAATAGTGGTCCAAATGGAAAAAGGACGATCATCTGTGATCACCTATATGAAAATAAAGAAAAACATAAAAGTGGCTATAAGTCGGTAAATAGTGGTCCAAATGGAAAAAGGATGATCATCTGTGATCACCTATATGAAAATCAAGAAAAACATAAAAGTGGCTATCAGTCGGTAAATAGTGGTCCAAATGGAAAAAGGACGATCATCTGTGATCACCTATATGAAAATCAAGAAAACCTTAAAAGTGGCTATAAGTCGGTAAATAGTGGTCCAAATGGAAAAAGGACGATCATCTGTGATCACCTATATGAAAATCAAGAAAACATAAAAGTGGCTATAAGTCGGTAAATAGTGGTCCAAATGGAAAAAGGACGATAATCTGTGATCACCTATATGAAAATCAAGAAAAACGTAAAAGTGGCTATAAGTCGGTAAATAGTGGTCCAAATGGAAAAAGGATGATCATCTGTGATCACCTATATGAAAATCAAGAAAAACATAAAAGTGGCTATAAGTCGGTAAATAGTGGTCCAAATGGAAAAAGGACGATCATCTGTGATCACCTATATGAAAATCAAGAAAAACATAAAAGTGGCTATAAGTCGGTTAATAGTGGTCCAAATGGAAAAAGGACGATCATCTGTGATCACCTATATGAAAATCAAGAAAAACATAAAAGTGGCTATAAGTCGGTAAATAGTGGTCCAAATGGAAAAAGGAAGATCATCTGTGATCACCTATATGAAAATCAAGAAAAACATAAAAGTGGCTATAAGTCGGTAAATAGTGGTCCAAATGGAAAAAGGACGATCATCTGTGATCACCTATATGAAAATCAAGAAAAACATAAAAGTGGCTATAAGTCGGTTAATAGTGGTCCAAATGGAAAAAGGACGATCATCTGTGATCACCTATATGAAAATCAAGAAAAACATAAAAGTGGCTATAAGTCGGTAAATAGTGGTCCAAATGGAAAAAGGACGATCATCTGTGATCACCTATATGAAAAACAAGAAAATCACAAAAGTGGATATAAGTCGGTAAATAGTGGTCCAAATGGAAAAAGGACGATCATCTGTGATCACCTATATGAAAATCAAGAAAAACATAAAAGTGGCTATAAGTCGGTTAATAGTGGTCCAAATGGAAAAAGGACGATCATCTGTGATCACCTATATGAAAATCAAGAAAAACATAAAAGTGGCTATAAGTCGGTAAATAGTGGTCCAAATGGAAAAAGGATGATCATATGTGATCACCTATATGAAAATCAAGAAAAACATAAAAGTGGCTATAAGTCGGTAAATAGTGGTCCAAATGGAAAAAGGACGATCATCTGTGATCACCTATATGAAAATCAAGAAAAACATAAAAGTGGCTATCAGTCGGTAAATAGTGGTCCAAATGGAAAAAGGACGATCATCTGTGATCACCTATATGAAAATCAAGAAAAACTTAAAAGTGGCTATAAGTCGGTAAATAGTGGTCCAAATGGAAAAAGGACGATCATCTGTGATCACTTATATTTTCATGCCAAAATCGGTTTTTTAAATGAATATCAAGAAAATCATAAAAGTGTCTATAAGTCGGTTAATAGGGGTCCAAATGGAAAAAGGACGATCATCTGTGATCACCTATCTGAAAATCAAGAAAAACATAAAAGTGGCTATAAGTCGGTAAATAGTGCTCCAAATGGAAAAAGGATGATCATATGTGATCACCTATATGAAAATCAAGAAAAACATAAAAGTGGCTAAAAGTCGGTAAATAGTGGTCCAAATGGAAAAAGGACGATCATCTGTGATCACCTATATGAAAATCAAGAAAAACATAAAAGTGGATATAAGTCGGTAAATAGTGATTCAAATGGAAAAAGAACGATCATCTGTGAACACCTATATGAAAATCAAGAAAAACATAAAAGTGGCTATAAGTCGGTAAATAGTGGTCCAAATGGAAAAAGGACGATCATCTGTGATCACCTATATGAAAATCAAGAAAAACATAAAAGTGGATATAAGTCGGTAAATAGTGATTCAAATGGAAAAACAACGATCATCTGTGAACACCTATATGAAAATCAAGAAAAACATAAAAGTGGCTATAAGTCGGTAAATAGTGGTCCAAATGGAAAAAGGACGATCATCTGTGATCACCTATATGAAAATCAAGAAAAACATAAAAGTGGCTATCACTCGGTAAATAGTGGTCCAAATGGAAAAAGGACGATCATCTGTGATCACCTATATGAAAATCAAGAAAAACATAAAAGTGGCTATAAGTCGGTAAATAGTGGTCCAAATGGAAAAAGGAAGATCATCTGTGATCACCTATATGAAAATCAAGAAAAACATAAAAGTTGCTATAAGTCGGTAAATAGTGGTCCAAATGGAAAAAGGACGATAATCTGTGATCACCTATATGAAAATCAAGAAAACCTTAAAAGTGGCTATAAGTCGGTAAATAGTGGTCCAAATGGAAAAAGGACGATCATCTGTGATCACCTATATGAAAATAATGTAAAACATAAAAGTGGCTATAAGTCGGTAAATAGTGGTCCAAATGGAAAAAGGAAGATCATCTGTGATCACCTATATGAAAATCAAGAAAAACATAAAAGTGGCTATAAGTCGGTAAATAGTGGTCCAAATGGAAAAAGGACGATCATCTGTGATCACCTATATGAAAATCAAGAAAACATAAAAGTGGCTATAAGTCGGTTAATAGTGGTCCAAATGGAAAAAGGACGATCATCTGTGATCACTTATATTTTCATGCCAAAATCGGTTTTTTAAATGAATATCAAGAAAATCATAAAAGTGTCTATAAGTCGGTTAATAGGGGTCCAAATGGAAAAAGGACGATCATCTGTGATCACCTATATGAAAATCAAGGAAATCATACAATTGGCTATAAGTTGGTTAATAGTGGTCCAAATGGAAAAAGGACGATCATCTGTGATCACCTATATGAAAATCAAGAAAACCTTAAAAGTGGCTATAAGTCGGTAAATAGTGGTCCAAATGGAAAAAGGACGATCATCTGTGATCACCTATATGAAAATAATGTAAAACATAAAAGTGGCTATAAGTCGGTAAATAGTGGTCCAAATGGAAAAAGGAAGATCATCTGTGATCACCTATATGAAAATAAAGTAAAACATAAAAGTGGCTATAAGTCGGTAAATAGTGGTCCAAATGGAAAAAGGAAGATCATCTGTGATCACCTATATGAAAATCAAGAAAAACATAAAAGTGGCTATAAGTCGGTAAATAGTGGTCCAAATGGAAAAAGGACGATCATCTGTGATCACCTATATGAAAATCAAGAAAAACATAAAAGTGGCTATAAGTCGGTAAATAGTGGTCCAAATGGAAAAAGGAAGATCATCTGTGATCACCTATATGAAAATCAAGAAAAACATAAAAGTTGCTATAAGTCGGTAAATAGTGGTCCAAATGGAAAAAGGAAGATCATCTGTGATCACCTATATGAAAATCAAGAAAAACATAAAAGTTGCTATAAGTCGGTAAATAGTGGTCCAAATGGAAAAAGGACGATAATCTGTGATCACCTATATGAAAATCAAGAAAAACGTAAAAGTGGCTATAAGTCGGTTAATAGTGGTCCAAATGGAAAAAGGACGATCATCTGTGATCACCTATATGAAAATCAAGAAAACCTTAAAAGTGGCTATAAGTCGGTAAATAGTGGTCCAAATGGAAAAAGGACGATCATCTGTGATCACCTATATGAAAATAATGTAAAACATAAAAGTGGCTATAAGTCGGTAAATAGTGGTCCAAATGGAAAAAGGAAGATCATCTGTGATCACCTATATGAAAATCAAGAAAAACATAAAAGTGGCTATAAGTCGGTAAATAGTGGTCCAAATGGAAAAAGGACGATCATCTGTGATCACCTATATGAAAATCAAGAAAACATAAAAGTGGCTATAAGTCGGTTAATAGTGGTCCAAATGGCAAAAGGACGATCATCTGTGATCACCTATATGAAAATCAAGAAAAACATAAAATTGGCTATAAGTCGGTAAATAGTGGTCCAAATGGAAAAAGGACGATCATCTGTGATCACCTATATGAAAATCAAGAAAACATAAAAGTGGCTATAAGTCGGTTAATAGTGGTCCAAATGGAAAAAGGACGATCATCTGTGATCACTTATATTTTCATGCCAAAATCGGTTTTTTAAATGAATATCAAGAAAATCATAAAAGTGTCTATAAGTCGGTTAATAGGGGTCCAAATGGAAAAAGGACGATCATCTGTGATCACCTATATGAAAATCAAGGAAATCATACAATTGGCTATAAGTTGGTTAATAGTGGTCCAAATGGAAAAAGGACGATCATATGTGATCACTTATATTTTCATGCAAAAATCGATTTTGTAAATGAATATCAAGAAAATCATAAAAGTGGTAACAAGTCGGTAAATAGTGGTCCAAATGAAAAAAGGACGATCATCTGTGATCACCTATATGAAAATCAAGAAAATCATAAAAGAGGCTATAAGTCGGTTAATAGTGGTCCAAATGGAAAAAGGACGATCATCTGTGATCACTTATGTTTTCATGCAAAAATCGGTTTTGTAAATGAATATCAAGAAAAACATAAAAATGGCTATTAGTCGGTTAATAGTGGTCCAAATGGAAAAAGGACGATCATCTGTGATCACTTATCTGAAAATCAAGAAAATCATAAAAGTGGTTATAAGTCGGTAAATAGTGGTCCAAATGGAAAAAGGACGATCATATGTGATCACCTACATGAAAATCAAGAAAATCATAAAAGTGGCTATAAGTCGGTTAATAGTGGTCCAAAAGGAAAAAGGACGATCATCTGTGATCACCTATATGAAAATCAAGAAAAACATAAAAGTGGGAATAAGTCGGTAAATAGAGGTCCAAATGGAAAAAGGAGGATCATCTGCGATCACCTACATGAAAATCAAGAAAAACATAAAAGTGGCTATAAGTCGGTAAATAGTGGTCCAAATGGAAAAAGGACGATCATTTGTGATTGACGGCCCTATAGTCGATAATAGACGACACTATAGTCAACATTATACTATAGTCGTCTCTATAGTCAACAATAATTAAAATAGACGAGACTATAGGCAACACAACAGTATGCGGAAAATATAGAAATTAAACTATTTATGACCTTGTGACCAAAACAAATTCTTTTAAATTAACAATCAACTTACCACTAAAAAACATAAAGGATTTGGTTAAACCATTTTATTAATGTTTAAAAGACATACCTGAAAGTAAAAAAGAATTTTATTAAGATTAAAATTAAATATTGGTCCAAATGGAAAAAGGACGATCATCTGTGATCACCAGTAGTAGGATATTGTATGTACGGCCCCAATTAATTTTTATGGGCAATTAAAATTTGAAATTTACTATGAAAATTTAAAATTTAATTTCTGAAATTTGAGAATTTTAAAAAATTTTTTTATTTGAAGTGCGTCGCCGCCGCCGCATGTGTTTACATTAGTGCGTGTGTGTGATCGTGTGAAAAAAAGGTTTTGTTTACATTTGGGAACTCGCCGTATGGATTCTGCATATTGTAATTGCTGCGAGCCTGTTGCAATAGCAGACAATTTCATTCATGATCGATATTGTTCCAGATTTGTTTTATTTACGAAAGGAATTGTTTGTTTACATTAAGAGTAGTAGGATATTGTATGTACGGCCCCAATTAATTTTTATGGGCAATTAAAATTTGAAATTTACTATGAAAATTTAAAATTTAATTTCTGAAATTTGAGAATTTTAAAAAATTTTTTTATTTGAAGTGCGTCGCCGCCGCCGCATGTGTTTACATTAGTGCGTGTGTGTGATCGTGTGAAAAAAAGGTTTTGTTTACATTTGGGAACTCGCCGTATGGATTCTGCATATTGTAATTGCTGCGAGCCTGTTGCAATAGCAGACAATTTCATTCATGATCGATATTGTTCCAGATTTGTTTTATTTACGAAAGGAATTGTTTGTTTACATTAAGAGTAGTAGGATATTGTATGTACGGCCCCAATTAATTTTTATGGGCAATTAAAATTTGAAATTTACTATGAAAATTTAAAATTTAATTTCTGAAATTTGAGAATTTTAAAAAATTTTTTTATTTGAAGTGCGTCGCCGCCGCCGCATGTGTTTACATTAGTGCGTGTGTGTGATCGTGTGAAAAAAAGGTTTTGTTTACATTTGGGAACTCGCCGTATGGATTCTGCATATTGTAATTGCTGCGAGCCTGTTGCAATAGCAGACAATTTCATTCATGATCGATATTGTTCCAGATTTGTTTTATTTACGAAAGGAATTGTTTGTTTACATTAAGAGTAGTAGGATATTGTATGTACGGCCCCAATTAATTTTTATGGGCAATTAAAATTTGAAATTTACTATGAAAATTTAAAATTTAATTTCTGAAATTTGAGAATTTTAAAAAATTTTTTTATTTGAAGTGCGTCGCCGCCGCCGCATGTGTTTACATTAGTGCGTGTGTGTGATCGTGTGAAAAAAAGGTTTTGTTTACATTTGGGAACTCGCCGTATGGATTCTGCATATTGTAATTGCTGCGAGCCTGTCCGCGAGAATGCAGTCTGTCCGCCTGTGTGGGTGCGATCAGTAGTGATTGTTTGGTGACATCTACACTAAATGAAAACTAACACCCCACTCCACAAAACATAATGTAAACAAACGATGTTAAAGTGTGAAATGATTTGTTTTATTTACGAAAGGAATTGTTTGTTTACATTGCGAGTAGTAGGATCGACCCCAATTGTGTGTGTTTAAAAGAGTCAAGTGTATTTTGCTGTATGCTGAGATTGCTGTTCGCCTAGTTGAAATTTTCAATCATGTTCGTGCAGAACTTTTATTGTTTTGTATGTACGACCCCAATTGTGTGTGTTTAAAAGAGTCAAGTGTATTTTGCTGTATGCTGAGATTGCTGTTCGCCTAGTTGAAATTTTCAATCATGTTCGTGTAGAACTTTTATTGTTTATTCTTGCACAAGTGAAGCATTCTCTTTTTTAAATCTCTTGAATGCTCTCCGAAATTTGTAGCTAGGCTTAATAATTAGCCTTAAGTAAAATAAGATCTGATGTTTTAAATCAGTACATTTTTGTATTGACTAGAGTTGCAACGTATATATTTTAAATAACGCAATATGATTTCAAACACTGATATAATTACAATATTCAACTCCCGTAATTTGAAGACTATCCTTAGCGTGAAGGATATGGTGACAAATAAGGCTTACCTTATTAATGGTGCATATCGGTCAACAACAAAATATGGAGAAGCAGTAGTATTTGAGTTAGGTGATGGAATTGTATATCTACCAAAACGATTTAATGCCTTGGAAAATGATGTACTTCAAAAAATCTCTGATGGAGCTTTCTCAATAACGAAGACAGTGGCAGAAGACACGAATGATTCAAATTTTAAGTTAGAACTTAGAGAACATTTTAAGAGTAATCCATATTTTGCTTCTTATTAATAAAATATTAATATTTATAAAAACTATAATAAAAAATAAAAAAACAAAGAAAAAAAAATCTTTCTTTTGTTGGGTAAAAGGGAATGGTTTTCAGATTATATTTTCAGTGATTTGAGAGAGCTCTAGTTGACAAGATGTTCGATATTGATAAATTTTTGAATCAGTTTGAAAATTTAATTTTTGATGAGCATTTGGAGAAAATAAGATTATTCAAGAAAAGATTTGGAAATACTGCTTCGTGTACTTCTTTTCATGTTGATATGGAGAAAGAAAATATTATGAAAATTATAGAGAAGTATTATAAGCTGAGTAGCCGATTTTCGTTACCAATCAACAGAAGTATAACCTCATTAGACTTGAGTCGTGAAGAAAAAATTAGAACCGGTAGCTATGATGAAGTTTGCTAATATAATAAATAAATAAATTTAAATTTATTTATCATAATAATATTTTTTGTATGTAACATATATTTTTTAAATAAAAAACATAAATTATAAAAATATTTAAAAGTTGTTTCATTTATTTATTTCAATTGACATAGATATTTTAAACATAAATGTCCACAATTATATGAGTTAAATTGTTGTTTTCTCTTATAGTTATATGTTACGTTGTTCCCCAAATATTTCAATATTTCTAGAGGAGGTTGTAAATTTCCGAAGCTATCGAAATATTCAGCAACGTCATTATCTTTATTGTAAGCTACCCAATGAGAACCAGGTCCTTTATATGAGTCCAAATTTATAATTCCACATTCTCTGTTTTTAGGTTTTTTTGGTAATTTATCTCTCATGTAAACGCCTCTAAAATATGGGATATATTTCTTTCCAAACAATTGTAAATCAATATCAGTGAGAGGACGTCTGGGTAGCTGCTTTAATAGTTTTTTGGAATTTCATTGACAAACATTCCATAACCTTTTTTATATGGTTTAAGGAAAAGTCCTTTACCAACAGAAATAGATTCCATAGCTTTGTTATGTCGTATACTCTCTTCTAGTTGTTTTTTAGCGTTTTTAGTAGATATAACTGCTTTTGCTATTGCTGAACCACCTGTGGCTAAAGTCCCCAAGGCACCAAGTGCTGTTAGGATTGGTATAAGGGGAAGAAAACCTCCAGTTTTAGGAACATTAATAATTCTTGGAATAATAATTTTAGTCTTTTTTCCACGAAAAGATTTTTGAATTGTTTTTCTGGCGATTTTAATAGCATTATTAATATCTTCAGGTTTTTCCTTTCTTAGAATAATATTAGCAGCTTTTATAGCGTTGTTAAATATTTTTTTCCCACATATTTTCTTCTTCGTGTTAGCATCGATACCCAAACCAAATTTTACTTTAGCCTTCATTGCGTTGGCAACAATATATGAATTTACTTTTTCTCTTATAGTGCTATCCTTAGCTTTTACTCTTCTCCAAGCACTTTCAGCAAGTTCTTTATCTGCTTGATGACGTTGATCGATACCAGTATTTTTTGAATATGCAATATCGTGAGCTCTACAAGCTGAATCTAATAGATTTATTCCTTTATCACCGCGTATTAATCGTTTGTTTAATTTTGTACCAGGGCCACAAAATTGATAACCGGGTAAGTGAAGTTCAACTGGTAATGAATTTATTAAATTATTTACTAGTCCTCTTCCGTCAACATTTCTTTTTGAATTGGTTATCTTGTTTTGATATACAATCATTTTATATACTTTTTATATTTATCTAAAAAAATAATTAATAAATAAATTTATGTATATAGCAATGTAATAAAATGTAGATGATTAGTAATCAAAATGCGATTAATAAAGCAACAGTCAAATATTTTAGTGAGAAACCTAGATTTCACACAAAATAATATAAAAAGACATAGTTCTTTATTGCCGAATTCTATAAGAGCATTAATAGTTGGACCATCTAATTGTGGGAAGACAAATGTAATGCTCAGTTTAATAGAAAGTCCTAATGGATTAAAATTTGAGAATATTTATCTGTACTCAAAGTCATTATATCAACCGAAATATGAATATCTAAGTAAACTTATTTCATCTGTAAAGGGAATGGGTTATTATACGTTTTCTGATAATATTGATGTTATATCACCTGACGACGTAAAACCAAATTCAATAATTATATTTGATGATGTAGCATGTGAAAATCAAAATAATATTCGAGCATATTTTTGTATGGGGCGACATAAACATGTAGATTCATTTTATTTATGTCAAACATATACACGTATACCAAAGCATCTTATACGTGATAATGCAAACATGATAATTATGTTTAAGCAAGATGATTTGAATTTAAGAAATATATACAACGATCATGTTGGAGGCGACATGAGCTTGGATAAATTTCGCGACATCTGTCGTGAATGTTGGAAAGATAAACATGGATTTTTAAATATTAGCAAAGATGATGAAATTAATTGTGGACGATATAGAAAAGGCTTTGATATTTTTATTCATATTTAGTTTAAATTCTGCTTTCGAATGTAAAAGTCCTATTTTTCAACAACAAAATTATGGAGGAGGAGAAAATTTTAAAAGAGTTAGTTAAATCAAGAAAAATTTTGAAAAAAAAGTTTCAAAGTATAAAAATGGGTGAAGAAGCAACAACTAACGACTTACAAAACACATTTAAACCTTTAACAGAACCACTAGAAAAACTTGTTAAGTTATCAAACGAGAATGCTTTGAATTTACTAAAACCAAAGCTTGAAAGTTCGATTAAACCCAACAAATCACATCAAAAATCTTTCATTACCAGTACTCCTAAAAAAAGAAATACAAAAAATGAAAACAGTACATTTAAAAACGATTCTGATTATGAAGAAGATGAAGAATATTCTAAGAATATTAATCTTAACTATAAGAAAGATAGCGAAACAGTTAAAGACGATATATTCTATTCACAGTCCGATGATAATGATATTATTGACCTATCATTATTGAAAAGAAATAAAAAGCTCGATGAAGTGTTTGGACCTCATAAAGATGAAAGTGGACAATGGAAATTCGGAAACGAAGATTTAAAAGTCAGTTCTGAAAAAATAATAGTAGGAAATCAGCATTGGGCATATACGCCTGGATTATTTGAACTTCTTTTCTATAAAAAACCTGATAACTATGATGTATCTGAGTTGAATATATATAAAAAAATTTTATTGAATACAAACGCACATAGAGTAAATTTCAATCCTAATGGAAAAATTAAATCAAACAAAGGAACTAAGTATAAAGAAATAGTAAAAAAATTAATAGATGATACTCACACAGGTCAAGGACTTATGAGAGTAAATCTTCAAAAACCTAACTATATATACTGGGACGATCCTAACGAATTAATAGAACGACTAAAGCTTTTGATAGCGTCACAACAAGCTGGTAACAATAATCATACTAATGAGATTGTCTCTATTATTGAAGAATTGCGAGAAGCAGAAATAATTATATAAACAAATTTAAACGATAACGATATAAACTAATGCCTGTTGACAAATTTGGTCATTACTATAAACAAAAATATAGTACAGAGTTAATAAAGAAAGATGTTTCGAAAACTTTGGGTATTATTGTCGACGAAAATAACAACCTTGATATCCAATATAAAAAAATCAAAAACGTTGCGTCCCCATCAGAAGACAGAGATGCAGTCAACAAAAAATATCTTTATACGCAAGTCAACCACATACAAAATATGTTAAAAAAAGATATAAGTCAAGAATTTATTGAAATGAGAAAGAAAATTAATGATTTAAATAAAACTATAAATGATATCTATAAAGTAATCACTATTACTGTTGATGCTAACAGATAGAGACAATGGAAAAGAAAGCAATAGTAAACGAGCTTCACTCACAAGCTCGTAAAAATTTCGTACGAAGAAGAGTTATTATGAAGGGTATTGACGATTTATGGCAGGCAGATTTGGTTGAAATGGGGAACTATTCTACATATAATAATGGTTACAGATTTCTATTGACCGTTATTGATACTTTTTCAAAATATGGCTGGGCTGCAGCAATTAAAACTAAAAAAGCTACAGATGTATCAGAAGCATTTCATAATATACTGAAATTGGGACGTATTCCAAAAAATCTACAAACTGATGACGGAAAGGAATTTTTTAATAAAGAGTTCAAAAATCTTATGAAAGACTATTCAATTAATCATTATTCTACATACAGTGTGATGAAAGCTTCAATTGTAGAACGTTTTAATAGAACTTTAAAAAGCATTATGTGGAAGGAATTTAGTAACAATGGTACCTATAAATGGATTAATATTTATAAAAATTTAATTAAAAAGTATAATGAAAAAACTCATCGAACCATTAAAATGGCTCCTATCAATGTCACATCTTTAAATGAAAAAACATTGCTGAATACTGTCTACAATCATCTTAAGATATTCAAAACATCGCGTTTCCATGTTGGAGATCATGTACGTATCAGTAAATATAAAAATATATTTGAAAAAGGATATACTCCAAACTGGACTACAGAAATATTTAAGATACGCTACATACAAAACACTAACCCTACAACATACATTTTAGAAGACTATGAAGGAAATCCAATAAAAGGTGGATTTTATAAGGAGGAAATTTTACGTACGAGATATCCTAATTCATATCTGGTTGAAAAAGTCTTGAAAATCAAGGGTAACAAAGTTTTCGTGAAATGGTTAGGTTTCCCGAAACAGCATAATTCATGGATAAATAAAAATGATGTGTTGTAAATTATATTTATTTTTTGAAAATGAGATTTTATAAATAAAAATATATATAAAACATAATTATATACTGCCTTTTATTTATTCAGTTATAGACTTTAGCAATGTTAACATTGAGCGGCAAAACTTCAATTTTATCAGCAATTTACTCCCCACCTATAGAATTGGGGGATATTAATTATGAATGTTGTTTGGTCGACTTTCAATCATATAATTCTATTCCGAATGTAGACTATGACAATAATTTATTTCACATTGGTGATAAAATAATAGAAATTCCTATAGGGTCTTATGAATTACAAGATATTGTTGATTATATTAAAGATGAATATAAAACAAAAAATTCTAATAAGTCCATTGAAATAGAAGCCAACAATAATACACTGCAAATTGAGATAATATCCTCACACGAAAATATATTTTTTAATAAAAAACGGTCCATTCGAAAATTGTTTGGTTTTAATGAAACAATTTTAGAGCCCAATAAAAAACATATATCAAATCTTCCAGTAAATATTTTAAAAGTTAATGTTCTACAATTGCAATGTAATATTATAACAGGATCCTTTATGAACAACTTACCAGCACATATTCTTCACGAGTTTACCTTAGATGTTCCTCCAGGCTATAAATTAGCTGAAAGACCAAGAAACCTTATTTATTTGCCAGTAAACGTTAAGGAAATCAGTTGTCTTGAGATACGGATCGTAGATCAGGAAGGACGTTTAATAAATTTTAGAGGAGAAGAAATTACACTTCGAATTCATCTTAGACCAAGAACGAAATGATTATTTATAATAAATATAAAATTAATAAAAATATTCGCAACACTCTTGTTCAATCATTCAAACCAACAAGACCTTTATTAACAGAAGAAAATAAGATATTCTTAAAGCAACTTAATATTCGAGTTAAAAACAATGTTTGAAATACTAAATATTGCTGAGAAACCATTCTCTGATGAGGATATTGTTAAAAAAGATTATCATAGCTATGTACCCTACATTCAATCTTTTAAAAATAATGATGAAATAAGAATAACTATTCAAAATCAAGATTTACATATTTTGCCATCAGAAAGCTACCTATACATCGAAGGAAATTTAAAAACAGCGAGTGGTGAAAATGCTCCTAACGCCCGACTAAGAAATAATTGTGTAGGTCATATGTTTGATGAAATCCGTTATGAAATTAATGGGATAGAAATTGATCGAACACGTTATCTTGGTATAACAAGCAAAGTTAAAAATTATATTTCTCTAAATTCGTTTGAAAGTAATATGATGAGCAATGCTGGCTGGAGTACTAATGATGATTTTTCCGGATCCACATTTAATTTTTGTGTTCCACTTAACCGTTTACTTGGATTTGCTGAGGATTTTAAAAAAGTAATATGTAATAGCAAACACGACTTAATTCTTTTAAGAAGTTCAAACGATACAAATGCTTGTTACTCAACTAATGCAACAGATGATATTAGTTTATCAATTACGAATATTGTATGGAAAGTTCAACATATTCAATTATCAGACTATAAGAAAATTCAATTTATGAAAACTATTAAAGAAGGAAAATCTTTGCCGTTAGCATTTCGTAGTTGGGATTGTTACTACAATCCTACATTTCCAGGTGGAATGAAGCACAGCTGGAATGTAAAACTTTCTACAAACAGAGAAAGACCACGATATGTTATATTTATATTTGAAAAAGATAATAAATTTGTTCATTCAGATTTATCGAATATTAAAGTACACTTAAATTCAGATACATATCCATATGATGATTTAAATTTAAAGTTTGATGAAAATCGTTATGCTATCCTATATGATATGTACGCAAAGTTTCAACAAAACTTTTATATGAAAGATCCACAACCACTACTTTCATTCACAGAATTTAAAGATAATCCAATTGCTGTAATTGATATCAGTAATCAAAATGAATCAATCAAAGGAGGACCTATTGATTTGAAAATTCAATTTGAAACCAGGACATCCATCATACAGAATACATCAGCATATTGTTTAATCATCCATGATCGTTTAATTGAGTACTCACCCTTAACTGGAATAGTTCGTAAAATTATTTAAAAATATGAGCTTTATACTTACTTTTATTTTATTTTATAACCAAATAATTTAATAAAATAAAACACATTGAAAATTATGAAAAAATTGAATTTTTATTTTTGTTATCTTAAACTTATTTCTTTAAATCTAATTTATATCCTGAAATCGTTGTATTTCTAATAATAACATATCTAATTCATATTCAGGATCTATTTCTTTAATAGCATAATGATCCCACGCATACGTGTGGACACTATCACTTTTAATTTTTCTTTTATCATCTTCATAACTTAATATAATTTTTCTTAATTGACTTGTATACAATTGATGCATTTTTGACTTAAATGTTAACATATTATTATATACAATACTTTTATTAAATAAACAATTTCTATAAGAGGCTAAAGTATATTTTTCTAAAATACATTTCTTTACACCTTTTGATTTTTTTATTTCCTGTTCATTTTTAACACTAAATGAATACATTTTAGATCGCAGTCCTACAAATTCTGTCATTATTTTTCCACAATTTTCATCTTTCATTTTACCTATAATTTTTTTATTCAAGAGAGGAATTTTATATTCATTATTTTCGGGGTACTCAGAAGTATCAAATTCTTGTTCAATGTCACTTTTAATATCATTATAAAAATCGTTTGTTTTAATTGAATAAATAAAAGAGTCAGTATCCATGTAGTTAAGAGATAGTTTGGTTTTGAATTTAGGTTGCATGTAACTGTAATGGAATTGATACATTTTCCATTTGGAAAGTTCAAGTACACAAAAGCCTAAGTATATAGGTTTATTATAATAAGTTTTTGCTCGATTCATTTGAATTGCAACCATATTTTCTGTAAATATTGAAATACTATGAAAATTGGTTTTTGATATCCAATCTTGAGCTCCTAACTGATTACGATTTGATCTTTTCCAATCAGTTACAATTTTTACGTCTTTTCTTTTGTCCACGTTCTCCATGGTTTTTCCATATACAGCATTGTTGAGTAGTTTGAAAAAATTTTTTTCAAATTTATTTTTTGCTGCCGCTCTATGCATAGTATTTAAATCAATATATTTTTTAAGCCATGGAGATTGTTTAAAAACTAAAATTCTATGAATTTTTTTTAAAATTAAACCATTTCGTAAACATTGCTTTAGGACTCTATAGTGAATAACATATGAATATTTCGGGGAAAAATCTGCAATTAACTTTTTGTATTTGGAGTTTCCTATTTGTTTGTTTTCTGCACAAAATGGTAAATCATTTTGTATATCATGTAAATTGGATGGATAATCTAAATCAACCTCATATATATATCCTACGTCTGAATTGTCTTCTATATTTGTTATATCTAAATTAAATTCTTGATTTGATAACCATCTAAAACCTCCATATGGAAGATACTCAGACATTGCCCATCCGTAAAGGTTATTAGCATCTAAATAAATAAGAAACTCAGAAGGTTTACTCTCATCATAATCATCTAAATATTTATTGTTAGCTTTTGAATATCTCTTCACACATTGCACAAGCCCCCCACGTATACCTTTTTTAAAGAAATTATACATATCTATATCAGTTAGTAACTCCAACTCAATATTTGTATACTTGAGCATAGCATCCCAGGAAAGACCAGGTGCTGTATAATACTGACACGGATCTAAGTTATATATATTCTTACAAACTTTCCTAAAATTCTCAAATACATCAGTTAACAAGAGTACATCAGTTTTTAAATATAGTTCCATATAATCTTTTAACGTTTCACAGTTAAAAGTATCCCATACTTCCTTTGCATGTGAATATTCCTGAATAGAACATTCCTTATTGTTCAGTTTACTGAAAAAATCATCTCTAGATGGAAGCTGATTACAATTTAGTTTTTGAAATGAATTTAAATAATCATAAGGAAATACCCCCTTCCTTTTCATAAGACAAAATTCTGTTTCAGTCTTAAAATGATATTTAATAGCAGATAAATCATTAACTGTAAGATTATTTGCTAATGATTCCAAACTATCTGCCATAAACCGCATTGTATCTAAAAATCTGAGTTCTAGATATTGATTATCACTCATTTCCGCAAAATATGATAAAGATATATATAATTCTTTGTTAAGAGGAAGAACTTTTATTTTTGAAGAATATTTACCTAATTCTTTTATAAAAAGATGAGAATCGTATGAAGAATAATTATGAAAATATATTGGTATGAACTTGGGAACTTGATAATTTAAATTACAATTGCTATGTGCTGCTCCTCTAAATTTACCACTAATATGACAATGATCTCTAACACGATCACTTTCTAAAGATTTATTACATATATGACAATTTTTAGCCTTTTCAAATATTTCTATTTCATCACTTGTTAAATCGTCTAATTTATTATTTCTCTTTAAATATTTAATATAAATCTCCTCACAATCTTTCATTATGAATTTAACAAATTGTTCTCCTGCATCTATTCCAGTATAAATTTTAAATATATCTAAATTATTGTTATAAATACATTTTATATTATAACTAAATGCACAAGGAATATGCTTTTGAATAAATTTGGTTTTTCCACTTACATTAGTCTCAATATTCTCTAATACACATTCAAAATCAGCATATATTACAAATGGGATATCCATTTGTCGTTGAAAGTTTTTGAATTGTGTATTAGCATTCCAGGGACTTGGCATTTGGGTAACTATTTTTCCACACTCATTCTTATGGCTGCTCATTATACTCGTACTATGGGTATACTGCAAACAGCTATTACAAAAATTAAGTTTACCACAATGTTTTGTATACTGGTTCTTTAAAAGCCTATCAAGAAAAAATAAGAATTAAATAAAAATATGTAGATATTATATTATTATTTGTTATTTACTTACCTCGATATATATTTTATGAAAATGTAATGAAATCCATTGTCATTCTCCAATAACAACAGATTTAGATGATGAACTTTTTCTTCTTTGGTAATGTAAAATGGTCCAATAACTTCATCCGCCTCATCATCGTAGCCGAACACATTCACACTGATATTCACATTATTTTTCTCAAATATTGGAATGCTTTTCAATTTCAGGGGGAATTTTAATGAAGAAAAATCTAACTTAACATTGTTTTGTAGTGTTATAATTTCACTACATATATTGTTAATATTGTATGAACTACACCGTTCTTTATGGTTAATTATGGTAGTATCCATACCAGAAATTATACTCCACTTAAAACAATATTCATCATCATTTTCTATATTGATGCATGCTTGTCTTTTAGCCAGTTTTTCTGGAGAGCTTATCCAATTGGATCCTTTTACCAGTGAAGATTTATTAATGTTAATCTCAGCACGAATTAATCGTATTAAAGTCCAACCAGAGTCTCTCTCTTGAAATTCAGACATTTTTGTTTCAATTTCCTTAATCTGATTAGCTAAAATATTATTAACATCATCACCTCTTGTTAACAAACTCATTTTTGCTCTGTGCGTAATAATTGTGAATTCCATTTCATCTTCAATTATTTTGATGTATTCACAAACAATACTTATGCTAAATTTAACAATATTATGTTTGTTTAAGCTCTCTTCAATTCTGTTTTTGAATATATTGAGGTTTTCCTGCACAAATTCTTCAAAAAGAATATGCTCTTTTTTATTCGGGATACCATATGTTGCTATATTATTTTTAAACGCACTATTGATTTCATAAAATCTTTGTACATCGTGATCTATAGATTCATTTGAGATATCCATATCTTCAACTTGATTTATTGAAAGATTTTCTTCCTCTAAATTATCTTCTTGATTTTGTTCTTTCTCAAGATTTTTCTGTTGATTATCTTCTTTTTCCTCCTGAAGAGACTCCTCTTGAAGATGTTGTTCTGGATTCCGTTCTTGAATATGCTGCACTTGGTTTAGCTGCACTTGGTTTTGCTGCCACATCATTGGTGTCGGATATTGTCCATATTGATTAATGGGGTAATACACCATTGGATGTTGATAATACTGCATCGATACTCCATTTTGGATATATTGATATTGTTGTTGTTGTGCCTGCATTGGTTGGTTATTCCATCCCATTGGATACTGTACAAATGGATATTGCACAAATGAAGGATATGGATATTGGTGTTGTTGTTGCACTGGTACAATATTTTGCATTTCAACTCGTTGTGCTTGATCGTGGCTTTGAATATGCTTCAAATATGCTTTCTGGAATTTGAATACCTTATTGCACACATTACATTTTAACATAGCAGAACTCATTTTTATTATTTTATATTATTTTTATTATTTTATTTAGTTTTATATTTTATTATTTTGATTATATTATAATTAATTTTTCACTGAATTAATTTATATATATTTTTAAATATTGAATACTTTTTCACTTTTAATTTATATATATATATTTTTTATTATTGGAGACGAATGCTAATGTTTCAACTTTTAATTTAGATCTCTAATTTTATTTTATTATATTGTTAATAACTATTTCACAATAGGAACATACACTATATTTATTTTGAATTACTTTTTAATATTGGACACGAAGGATACTGTTGCAACTCTAGTCAATACAAAAATGTACTGATTTAAAACATCAGATCTTATTTTACTTAAGGCTAATTATTAAGCCTAGCTACAAATTTCGGAGAGCATTCAAGAGATTTAAAAAAGAGAATGCTTCACTTGTGCAAGAATAAACAATAAAAGTTCTACACGAACATGATTGAAAATTTCAACTAGGCGAACAGCAATCTCAGCATACAGCAAAATACACTTGACTCTTTTAAACACACACAATTGGGGTCGTACATACAAAACAATAAAAGTTCTGCACGAACATGATTGAAAATTTCAACTAGGCGAACAGCAATCTCAGCATACAGCAAAATACACTTGACTCTTTTAAACACACACAATTGGGGTCGATCCTACTACTCGCAATGTAAACAAACAATTCCTTTCGTAAATAAAACAAATCATTTCACACTTTAACATCGTTTGTTTACATTATGTTTTGTGGAGTGGGGTGTTAGTTTTCATTTAGTGTAGATGTCACCAAACAATCACTACTGATCGCACCCACACAGGCGGACAGACTGCATTCTCGCGGACAGGCTCGCAGCAATTACAATATGCAGAATCCATACGGCGAGTTCCCAAATGTAAACAAAACCTTTTTTTCACACGATCACACACACGCACTAATGTAAACACATGCGGCGGCGGCGACGCACTTCAAATAAAAAAATTTTTTAAAATTCTCAAATTTCAGAAATTAAATTTTAAATTTTCATAGTAAATTTCAAATTTTAATTGCCCATAAAAATTAATTGGGGCCGTACATACAATATCCTACTACTCTTAATGTAAACAAACAATTCCTTTCGTAAATAAAACAAATCTGGAACAATATCGATCATGAATGAAATTGTCTGCTATTGCAACAGGCTCGCAGCAATTACAATATGCAGAATCCATACGGCGAGTTCCCAAATGTAAACAAAACCTTTTTTTCACACGATCACACACACGCACTAATGTAAACACATGCGGCGGCGGCGACGCACTTCAAATAAAAAAATTTTTTAAAATTCTCAAATTTCAGAAATTAAATTTTAAATTTTCATAGTAAATTTCAAATTTTAATTGCCCATAAAAATTAATTGGGGCCGTACATACAATATCCTACTACTCTTAATGTAAACAAACAATTCCTTTCGTAAATAAAACAAATCTGGAACAATATCGATCATGAATGAAATTGTCTGCTATTGCAACAGGCTCGCAGCAATTACAATATGCAGAATCCATACGGCGAGTTCCCAAATGTAAACAAAACCTTTTTTTCACACGATCACACACACGCACTAATGTAAACACATGCGGCGGCGGCGACGCACTTCAAATAAAAAAATTTTTTAAAATTCTCAAATTTCAGAAATTAAATTTTAAATTTTCATAGTAAATTTCAAATTTTAATTGCCCATAAAAATTAATTGGGGCCGTACATACAATATCCTACTACTATCACCTATATGAAAATCAAGAAAAGCACAAAAGTGGCTATAAGTCGGTTAATAGTCGTCCAAATGGAAAAAGGACGATCATCTGTGATCACCTATATGAAAATCAAGAAAAACATAAAAGTGGGAATATGTGGGTTAATAGTGGTCCGAATGGAAAAAGAACGATCATCTGTGATCTCCTATATGAAAATCAAGAAAAACATAAAAGTGGCTATAAGTCGGTTAATAGGGGTCCAAATGGAAAATGGATGATCATCTGTGATCACCTATATGAAAATCAAGAAAAACATAAAAGTGGCTATAAGTCGGCTAATAGTGGTCCAAATGGAAAAAGGACAATCATCTGCGATCACTTATATTTTCATGCAAAAATCGGTTTTGTAAATGAATATCAAGAAAATCATAAAAGTGGGAATAAGTGGGTTACTAGTGGTCCAAATGGAAAAAGGACGATCATCTGTGATCACCTACATGAAAATCAAGAAAAACATAAAAGTGGCTATAAGTCGGTAAATAGTGGTACAAATGGAAAAATGACGATCATCTGTGATCACCTATATAAAAATCAAGAAAAACATAAAAGTGGCTATAAGTCGGTTAATAGTCGTCCAAATGGAAAAAGGACGATCATCTGTGATCACCTATATTTTCATGCAAAAATCGGTTTTGTAAATGAAAATCAATAAAAACATAAAAGTGGCTATAAGTCGGTTAATAGTGGTCCAAATGGAAAAAGGACAATCATCTGTGATCACCTTATAAAAATCAAGAAAAACATAAAAGTGGCTATAAGTCGGTTAATAGTGGTCCAAATGGAAAAAGGACGATCATCTGTGATCACCTATATAAAAATCAAGAAAAACATAAAAGTGGCTATAAGTCGGTTAATAGTGGTCCAAATGGAAAAAGGACGATCATCTGTGATCACCTTATAAAAATCAAGAAAAACATAAAAGTGGCTATAAGTCGGTTAATAGTGGTCCAAATGGAAAAAGGACGATCATCTGCGATCACTTATATTTTCATGCAAAAATCGGTTTTGTAAATGAATATCAAGATCACCTATATAAAAATCAAGAAAAACATAAAAGTGGCTATAAGTTGGTAAATAGTGGTCCAAAGGTTAAAAGGGCGATCATCTGTGATCACTTATATGGAAATCAAGAAAAACATAAAAGTGGCTATAAGTCGGTTAATAGTCGTCCAAATGGAAAAAGGACGATCATCTGTGATCACTTATATTTTCATGCAAAAATCGGTTTTGTAAATGAAAATCAATAAAAACATAAAAGTGGCTATAAGTCGGTTAATAGTGGTCCAAATGGAAAAAGGACGATTATATGTGATCACCTTATAAAAATCAAAAAAAACATAAAAGTGGCTATAAGTCGGTTAATAGTGGTCCAAATGGAAAAAGAACGATCATCTGTGATCACCTATATGGAAATCAAGAAAAACATAAAAGTGGCTATTAGTCGGTTAAAAATGGTCCAAATGGAAAAAGGACGATCATCTGTGAGCACTTATATGGAAATCAAGAAAAACATAAAAGTGGCTATAAGTCGGTTAATAGTCGTCCAAATGGAAAAAGGACGATCATCTGTGATCACTTATATTTTCATGCAAAAATCGGTTTTGTAAATGAAAATCAATAAAAACATAAAAGTGGCTATAAGTCGGTTAATAGTGGTCCAAATGGAAAAAGGACGATCATATGTGATCACCTTATAAAAATCAAGAAAAACATAAAAGTGGCTATAAGTCGGTTAATAGTGGTACAAATGGAAAAAGGACAATCATCTGTGATCACCTTATAAAAATCAAGAAAAACATAAAAGTGGCTATAAGTCGGTTAATAGTGGTCCAAATGGAAAAAGGACGATCATCTGTGATCACCTATATAAAAATCAAGAAAAACATAAAAGTGGCTATAAGTCGGTTAATAGTGGTCCAAATGGAAAAAGGACGATCATCTGTGATCACCTTATAAAAATCAAGAAAAACATAAAAGTGGCTATAAGTCGGTTAATAGTGGTCCAAATGGAAAAAGGACGATCATCTGCGATCACTTATATTTTCATGCAAAAATCGGTTTTGTAAATGAATATCAAGATCACCTATATAAAAATCAAGAAAAACATAAAAAGCTATAAGTCGGTAAATAGTGGTCCAAAGGTTAAAAGGGCGATCATCTGTGATCACTTATATGGAAATCAAGAAAAACATAAAAGTGGCTATAAGTCGGTTAATAGTCGTCCAAATGGAAAAAGGACGATCATCTGTGATCACCTATATTTTCATGCAAAAATCGGTTTTGTAAATGAAAATCAATAAAAACATAAAAGTGGCTATAAGTCGGTTAATAGTGGTCCAAATGGAAAAAGGACGATCATCTGTGATCACCTATATAAAAATCAAGAAAAACATAAAAGTGGCTATAAGTCGGTTAATAGTGGTCCAAATGGAAAAAGGACGATCATCTGTGATCACTTATATGGAAATCAAGAAAAACATAAAAGTGGCTATAAGTCGGTTAATAGTCGTCCAAATGGAAAAAGGACGATCATCTGTGATCACTTATATTTTCATGCAAAAATCGGTTTTGTAAATGAAAATCAATAAAAACATAAAAGTGGCTATAAGTCGGTTAATAGTGGTCCAAATGGAAAAAGGACGATTATATGTGATCACCTTATAAAAATCAAAAAAAACATAAAAGTGGCTATAAGTCGGTTAATAGTGGTCCAAATGGAAAAAGAACGATCATCTGTGATCACCTATATGGAAATCAAGAAAAACATAAAAGTGGCTATTAGTCGGTTAAAAATGGTCCAAATGGAAAAAGGGCGATCATCTGTGATCACTTATATGGAAATCAAGAAAAACATAAAAGTGGCTATAAGTCGGTTAATAGTCGTCCAAATGGAAAAAGGACGATCATCTGTGATCACTTATATTTTCATGCAAAAATCGGTTTTGTAAATGAAAATCAATAAAAACATAAAAGTGGCTATAAGTCGGTTAATAGTGGTCCAAATGGAAAAAGGACGATTATATGTGATCACCTTATAAAAATCAAAAAAAACATAAAAGTGGCTATAAGTCGGTTAATAGTGGTCCAAATGGAAAAAGAACGATCATCTGTGATCACCTATATGGAAATCAAGAAAAACATAAAAGTGGCTATTAGTCGGTTAAAAATGGTCCAAATGGAAAAAGGACGATCATCTGTGAGCACTTATATGGAAATCAAGAAAAACATAAAAGTGGCTATAAGTCGGTTAATAGTCGTCCAAATGGAAAAAGGACGATCATCTGTGATCACTTATATTTTCATGCAAAAATCGGTTTTGTAAATGAAAATCAATAAAATCATAAAAGTGGCTATAAGTCGGTTAATAGTGGTCCAAATGGAAAAAGGACGATCATATGTGATCACCTTATAAAAATCAAGAAAAACATAAAAGTGGCTATAAGTCGGTTAATAGTGGTACAAATGGAAAAAGGACAATCATCTGTGATCACCTTATAAAAATCAAGAAAAACATAAAAGTGGCTATAAGTCGGTTAATAGTGGTCCAAATGGAAAAAGGACGATCATCTGTGATCACCTATATAAAAATCAAGAAAAACATAAAAGTGGCTATAAGTCGGTTAATAGTGGTCCAAATGGAAAAAGGACGATCATCTGTGATCACCTTATAAAAATCAAGAAAAAACATAAAAGTGGCTATAAGTCGGTTAATAGTGGTCCAAATGGAAAAAGGACGATCATCTGCGATCACTTATATTTTCTTGCAAAAATCGGTTTTGTAAATGAATATCAAGATCACCTATATAAAAATCAAGAAAAACATAAAAAGCTATAAGTCGGTAAATAGTGGTCCAAAGGTTAAAAGGGCGATCATCTGTGATCACTTATATGGAAATCAAGAAAAACATAAAAGTGGCTATAAGTCGGTTAATAGTCGTCCAAATGGAAAAAGGACGATCATCTGTGATCACCTATATTTTCATGCAAAAATCGGTTTTGTAAATGAAAATCAATAAAAACATAAAAGTGGCTATAAGTCGGTTAATGGTGGTCCAAATGGAAAAAGGACGATCATCTGTGATCACCTATATAAAAATCAAGAAAAACATAAAAGTGGCTATAAGTCGGTTAATAGTGGTCCAAATGGAAAAAGGACGATCATCTGTGATCACCTTATAAAAATCAAGAAAAACATAAAAGTGGCTATAAGTCGGTTAAAAGTGGTCCAAATGGAAAAAGGACGATCATCTGCGATCACTTATATTTTCATGCAAAAATCGGTTTTGTAAATGAATATCAAGATCACCTATATAAAAATCAAGAAAAACATAAAAAGCTATAAGTCGGTAAATAGTGGTCCAAATGGAAAAAGGACGATCATGTGTGATCACCTATATGAAAATCAAGAAAATCATAAAAGTGGCTATAAGTCGGTTAATAGTTGTCCAAATGGAAAAAGGACGATCATCTGTGATCACCTATATTTTCATACAAAAATCGATTTTGTAAATGAATATCAAGAAAATCATAAAATTGGCTATATGTCGGTAAATAGTGGTCCAAATGGAAAAAGGACGATCATCTGTGATCACCTATCTGAAAATCAAGAAAAATATAAAAGTGGCTATAAGTCGGTTAATAGTGGTCCAAATGGAAAAAGGACGATCATCTGTGATCACCTATATGAAAATCAAGAAAAACATAAAAGTGGCTATAAGTCGGCAAATAGTGGTCCAAATGGAAAAAGGACGATCATCTGTGATCACCTATATTTTCATACAAAAATCGATTTTGTAAATGAATATCAAGAAAATCATAAAAGTGGCTATAAGTCGGTAAATTGTGGTCCAAATGGAAAAAGGACAATCATCTGTGATCACCTATATTTTCATACAAAAATCGATTTTGTAAATGAATATCAAGAAAATCATAAAAGTGGCTATAAGTCGGTAAATTGTGGTCCAAATGGAAAAAGGACAATCATCTGTGATCACCTATATGAAAATCAAGAAAAACATAAAAGTGGGAATATGTGGGTTAATAGTGGACCAAATGGAAATAGGACGATCATCTGTGATCACCTATATGGAAATCAAGAAAAACATAAAAGTGGCTATAAGTTGGTTAATTGTGGTCCAAATGGAAAAAGGACGATCATCTGTGATCACCTATCTGAAAATCAAGAAAAATATAAAAGTGGCTATAAGTCGGTTAATAGTGGTCCAAATGGAAAAAGGACGATCATCTGTGATCACCTATATGAAAATCAAGAAAAACATAAAAGTGGCTATAAGTCGGTTAATAGTGGTCCAAATGGAAAAAGGACGATCATCTGTGATCACCTATCTGAAAATCAAGAAAAACATAAAAGTGGCTATAAGTCGGTTAATAGTGGTCTAAATGGAAAAAGGACGATCATCTGTGATGACCTATATTTTCATGCAAAAATCTATTATTTACATGAAAATCAAGAAAAACACAAAAGTGGCTATAAGTCGGTTAATAGTGGTCCAAATGGAAAAAGGACGATCATCTGTGGTCACCTATATGAAAATCAAGAAAAACATAAAAGTGGCTATAAGTCGGTTAATAGTGGTCAAAGTGGAAAAAGGACGATCATCTGTGATCACCTATATTTTCATGCAAAAATCTATTATTTAAATGAAAATCAAGAAAAACACAAAAGTGGCTATAAGTTGGTTAATTGTGGTCCAAATGGAAAAAGGACGATCATCTGTGATAACCTATATTTTCATACAAAAATCGATTTTGTAAATGGATATCAAGAAAATCATAAAAGTGGCTATATGTCGGTAAATAGTGGTCCAAATGGAAAAAGGACGATCATCTGTGATCACCTATCTGAAAATCAAGAAAAATATAAAAGTGGCTATAAGTCGGTTAATAGTGGTCCAAATGGAAAAAGGACGATCATCTGTGATCACATATCTGAAAATCAAGAAAAATATAAAAGTGGCTATAAGTCGGTAAATAGTGGTCCAAATGGAAAAAGGACGATCATCTGTGATCACCTATATTTTCATACAAAAATCGATTTTGTAAATGAATATCAAGAAACTCATAAAAGTGGCTATAAGTCGGTAAATTGTGGTCCAAATGGAAAAAGGACAATCATCTGTGATCACCTATATGAAAATCAAGAAAAACATAAAAGTGGCTAGTGTAAATAGTGGTCCAAATTGAAAAAGGACGATCATCTGTGATCACCTATATTTTCATGCAAAAATTGATTATTTATACGAAAATCATGAAAAACATAAAAGAGTCTATAAGTCGGTAAATAGTGGTCCAAATGGAAAATACTCGATCGTCTGTGATCACTAGGGGGCAGATTTATATGCAAATGCATGTTTTTTCTCGAACGGCCAAATACCAAGTAAACTAATTATCTATCCGAATCACACATTTTGCAGTAAAATAGCATCGATTTGGTAGGGCATATTTTTGCATATTTTATTGATAATGCATATTTTGTTATATTTGACTTCAAAATGCATATTAATAAGCATATTTTCCCAATTTTCCCAAAAAAAAAGTTTTTTGTCGAATTTGTTATAAAAATAAAACCCTATAAGTGCGTGTTAATGGTCTGAATATTAAAAACTGTATATTTTTATACCCACCATCAAAACATTGGTATATTGATTTTTCATTCCATGTGTAACTCATCAAAATATTTGTATTGTATCAAAACATTTATATATTCTGGGTCCTACTACGATTCTAAGACGATCTGGCTGAAATTTTTCACAAATATTCTCTGTTCAGTCCAGTCCAGTCCATGATTTCATCTAGCCCCATACAAATGTCTTCACGGAGTACTGTTTGAGCAAATATAAATATCCTGATAATTTTGCACATATTAATTCTAAGTATATACTCAGAAATTATACTGTAAAGTATTGCAAAAATCTGGCAACATTTGTCCCTAGTCCCCATACAAGATCCCCCTCAGAAAAAGAATTGAACATTCATAATTGAGTAGCCGCAGAACAAGAGATACTTTTTGGCATATTTTGACAAATTGGAAATCTTCTAGAAACAATCAAGTTAGCAAAATTTTATTAATTTTTTGTTCAAACAAATTTTGTTCTTAACAAAACGTACTTTTATCAATATGTAATTTGACTTATGGCAGTTAGATGTATCTGTTGATAAGTAAGAACTTGTTATCATTTCTAGGTTCATGCAGTTTTTTAAGGTGGCGAAGTAAATAAAAGTCAATTTCCCAAAAGTTTTAAATGAGCAAAAAAGTACCTTTTGTTCTGCGGCTCCTCAATTGTCTTACAATAAATTATATAAAACAAGTTTTATATGAACATAAATCTTTCTAACAACTTTTGTGATCATCGGTTCATCAGAAAAATAATTAATTGTCACATATTTTTGGTGGGTATACAAAATTTGGCACAGCCGAATATCACAATCTTACTTGTTATTACAAATGTTGTCGACTAACTTAATTCGACATCTAGAAACTGAGTCCATCAGGCATACTTAGAAAACTATAATTTCGAAATATTTGGTTTAAAAAGAAAATTAAAGTTTCATTAGATAATAAATTTTCTGCCCAAAATATTTTGTAACTTCACAACCACAGTTACCCCTCTTTGCAGCTATTTATTATGAGATGAAAATCATCGTTGGATTCTACTTGAGAATACAATCAATATTTTAATGATTTTTAAAATCTAAGTCACTTGATAAATGCGTTAAAAGAGATAAATATCCATTGTTTTCTCAGAAATAAGAATTATAATTTTAGAATAGTTGAACGACTATAAACTGCGAAAGACTAATAATAATTTTTATGATTTTTACAAAAATATAAGTGTATAAAAATAAAAGAAAAATGTTTAGGTTGCGAAAACGATTATCTCTTTTAATCATAACACTCTTGGCCCACCGTTTCGAAAGTCAGGTCTTTATGTTCTCTACGGTGGCCAAAAGTGACGGATAGTGTTGCAGTTATTCGCTGGCCTGAACAAAATTTTAATTATTTAAATCATGGAAAAGTTTCACCAATAACAATATAACATCCTCTATTAAAGGTAAAATTTCCAAAATCGCATTATCATTCTTCAACATTCAAGTACCAAAAAACTTTTTGGTCAAATAATTAAAGAAATTATATTGTTTGATATCAGACTTCTATAGAATGTCCTCTGAAACCAATTTCAACCAAAATGTAAGATAAGATGAATAAAACACACAGATTTTAAAATTATAGTTCGATCGTGGTTTTCCTACTATAACATTCGAAAACTACATATATTGACTATGTGGAATAAATAATTCAATCTTATACGATGCTTGATAAAATCATTCTCAGATATAATTCAAAGAAACTATGACCTTAGAAATGATCTCTAGAATGATAAAATGAGATAAATTTGGGTTTCAAGCTAAAAGGTCAATGTCGTGGCACAGGATGTGATATCCTAAAATAGAATATTATTAAAAATAGATGGCCAAGAGTCAGAATAAGGGTAAAAGGAAACCAAAAACATTTAAGAATGTACTTTGGGGAAAGAAGAAAAATGTGCAATAGCGATTTAAATTTAAAGGTCTGTTACGACTGCCCGCAACATTCATCATGTTTATAAACACGTCCATTAGTAGAAGCTCCAACTCATCAACAATGTTGATAGCATGCGGTTATTAGCATTGTTTGTAAGTATCTGGCCTACCTAAATAAAAGCGTAAGGCGGAACGTTTTTTTCCGCTTAGCCTTAACGCTGAAATGTCATACCTAAATAAAAGCGGCAACGCTACGCCAAACAATAAAAACAAGGTTATTAAAAAAATAAATATAACAACCCGGATTATTTAAACAATAAAGTACATTGCAGTATTGGTGTTTCTGATTTTTGTTTCGTGATTTGTAAACTAAAATTTTATCAAAAAAAAGTAAATATTAAAGTTTAAAAAATGAGTTTCTTGCATATTTGTTTCTTCTTTTGTATGTATGTGTTTACATTTATTGTGTTTTGCTATTAACTTCACTAGTAAACGCGCTGTCAAAATCGGATTTTCCAATTGCAAAGCGTTGCCGCCGCGTTATTTCGGTATGCTGCATACAAATTGTACGGGCATGAGAATTTTTGGCAAGTAAAAAACGCCTTCCGCTCCAATTTAGGTATGCGTATATGGCAAAACTAAATGTTTAAGCTGCTAACATTAACATCGAAAGTAGAATTCAAATGTTTAGTTGTCCATTAAGATCATTGTAGAAGATTAACGAAAGATGGCGTGTGTATAAATAGTGGCAGAGGTTGCAGTCGTTGAGTTGATCATAGGTGATGTTAGAGTTAACATCAACTGTCTTATTCATTTAATTTTGGACATTATAAAGTGTGTGTGCAATTCTGCGAATTGATAAACGTGTATAAAGACACTGAGTGACTATGTGAACTGTTGTTGTTGTAGATTTTAAATAAATATAGAGTAGTTACAATGTTAAACTACTAAACTGATTTTTATTTGCAATCAAAAGTATCCGGTTTATTAAAAGGAAATAAACCAACGTTTTTAAAAGGTTAAAACGTAACAATATTTGGCATACAAGTTCGATACAAAAATTCAAAATTTTTAGAATCTTTATGGGTAGGCGGTAGGCGGTGGGCGGTCTCTTTTTTGCAAAAAAAAAATACAAAACAAAATACAGCATCATTTTACTTTTAATAATAACAAACCACAAAAATTATTATTAAATTCAATTTTGTCCCGGTTAATTTTTGCTTATTTTAATCGATCCTATCTTGGTGCTATTTTTTTGACTGTTGAATTTCTTAGCTTTTTATATTTTATGTAGTTTTTCCTTAAAATTTGCATCTCATTTTCAAAATAAGTTTTAATGTTTGAAAGTTTAATGAATTAAGTAAAAATTTATATAAAAACAACACAATCAATTTAACAATATGAATGTCGTGGTGCTATTATTTTGATTGCAGCTGTATGTGATCACTTATATTTTAATGCAAAAATCGATTTTTTATATGAAAATCAAGAAAAACATAAAAGTGGATGTAATTCGGTAAATAATAATCTAAACGGAAAAAAGATATTCATCTGTGATAACCAGAGAAGACAAAAATGCACAAAAATCGATGTTTATAGCAAACAAATATTAGGAAAAAAGCAAACAATTTTAAAATTTTTATGTTTTTACTATTAAAATTCTGATGTATTTGAAACAATTTTAAATAAAATTATGTACTATTTCTCACGAAGTTGTAAAAAAGTAGAAATATTGTTCAAATATACATAAATAAAGAAGAAACTCAAAAAAAACAAAAACGACAAAAAGTGGTAAAATGCAAAAAAAATATTAATAATTTTTAATCACTTTTATTTTCTACCAAAAACCGAATTTAATTATAATATTAGTATAATTAATATTAATTTAACTTACTGAACTCTTGATTTAGATTTACACAATTATTAATTATTTTTTTTACATTTTTGAATACACTTTTTTACATTACACACATTTTTTTTTTTTTTCTTTTTTGTAATTTATTCTTAACATTTTAATTCCTATTTTTTTAAAAAGGTCATTTTCTATATTCTTTTAATTTTACTATTTTTTTTTTTTATTTACATTTTTTGTATGCAAATAAACGCTTATTTTCGTTTCCTTTTTTTCCAAACAACTTATTTACTATTTTAACTTATTTTATTTCCTCTTTATTCTCTCAAAAACCGTAAGCATTGCAGCTACTACTCCCTTATTGGGTCTTTTGGTTTTTGTCTTCGCTAAGCTTTTCATCTAAACCTTTGCAAAAAACAAGCTTTATATTTTCTATTATGTATCGACATTCGATATTATCTCACAAGCACACTCACTTAAAAAAAAACAACAAAAATAAAATGGCCAAAATTTGCAACAACAATCAACGAAGACGAATGAAAAACGAAAAGGGCCTCTGTCTCTGCTTTTATGGCAGACGCCAACAACTTAACTTTTTTACACGGATTTTTCTCTTTTTATTTAACACTTTTCAATAACTAAACATTTGAATATTATTAACTAATTATTAAATAACATTTCTATAATAATTTTATTTTATTTCTAACACTTTTTACTAGACTTTTTATAAATTTAATACCGGTACTAACAACGAACGCGTTTGTTGCAAATGCTGTTTGAAATAGAACTGAAAGAGAAAATGTTAAGCAAGTGCAAGTGTGGCCGAAAAACTTAACGAAAACTTAGTAATGGGTTAATGTTGTTGTTGTTATAGTTCGTTAATAAGAGGATGTATGTAGTTGTGTAAAGTATAAATAAATGTTGTTGTTTATTTTCAATAAATGAGAAAATACATAGATTTTTTATATCTATGCTTTTACTTAAATTTCTATCAAAATTCTATTCCTTTCAAAGCGATTTTTGTGGTTGTCATATAATTAAAATAAAAACCTCCATTCACTCGATTTTTGGTTATGTATTAACAAATAGTTATACTGTCGGTTAAAATTATTTTTGTATGAAAACTGTCAGTATAACTATTAGTTAACACATAACCAGACTTCATGTTAATTGGGGTTTATAGTATCAAAAAATAACTTATTTTATTTTCCAATTTAAAATAGGAAAGAAAACTATTTTATGTGTTTTTAAATTTATAGTACCCACCAAAAATATGTAACAGTAAAATATTTCTTTGATATAGTGGTTATATGGTGGGTAGGGTCAATTATAGTCCGATCCTTACAAAAGTTGGTAGAAAGATTTTGGTTCATATAAAACTAGTTTATGAGCAATTTCATTACGATATTGATTATTGTAAGACAATTATGAATGTTCAAGTCATTTTCTGAGGGGGACCTTGTATGAGGACTAGGGACGATTATCTGTGATCACTTATATATCAATGCAAAAAAACGATTTTTTATATGAAATTCAAGAAAAACATAAAATTGGCTATAAGTCAGTAAATAGTAATCCAAACGGAAAAAGCACATTCATCTGTGATAACCAGAGAAGATAAAAATGTGCAAAAATCGGTGTTTATAGCAAAAAAATATTAGAATAGAAGAGGAAAAAATCATGAAAAAAACCAATTAAAAAGCAAAAAATGTTATGTTTTATGTTTTTACTATTAAAATTCTGATGTATTTGACACAATTTTAAATAAAATGATGTACTTTTTCTCACGTAGTTGTAAAAATGTAGAAATATGGTTCAAATAAACATAAATAGTAAGTAAGAATGTTGTTAACATTTTACAGAAAAAAAAAGCAAAAACAACAAAAAGCTAAATAAAAGGATTTTTTGATCACTTTTATTTTCTACCGAAACCCGAATTTAATTATAATAACAGTATAATTAATATAAATTTAACTTACTGAACTCTTTATTTAGATTTACATTGTAATTAATTATTTTTTTACATTTTCAAAAACACTTGTTTACATTACACACATTTTTATTTCATTTTTTTTTTTTAATTTATTCTTATTTTCTTAAACAGGCTATTTTCTACATTCTTTTAATTTTACAAATTTTTTTTTATTTAAATTTTTTTATGTAAAGAAACGTTTATTTTCGTTTCCTTTTTCCCCAAACAACTTCTTTACTATTTTAAAATAAACACTTGCTTAATTTATTTCCTCTACATCCTCTCTCTAAACACTCTCACTTAAAAAAAAAACAACAAAAATAAACTGCCCAAAATTTGCAACAACAATCAACGAAAACGAATGAAAAACGAAAAGGGCCTCTGCCAGCTTTTATGACAGACGCCAACAACTTAACTTTTTTACACGGATTTTTTTCTTTTTACGAAACATTACGAAAAATCTACAAGTGGGGACATTATGGTACTTTTTCTTTATTCTAATGGTACTTTTTAAATTGGAGACATTATGGTACATTTTCTTTGTTGTAATAGTACTTTTTAAATACATTTATAGTAGACTTTCCAAAAAGAATTTCAAGAAGAATTTCAAAACCGCGGTTTCGGTTTTAAATTTTTTAATGGGTTTCGGTTCGGTTTTGTGATAATTTTTTAAATATTAAGTGTTATAGAAACAAAATCAGTTGATAATATAGGAAATGCTATACAAATTTTAAATTCAGACTTAACGGGTGTTCAAGAGGATAAAGGAAAATTGGTACTTTTTCTTTTAATGGTACTTTTTTAATATATTAAATTAGTTAGCTTAAATACATTATGGTAGGCTAATATACTTCTCAGTAAAGAAATAATAAAGAATAGGGTGCTCAATTGTATTATGATACCAAAAATTGTGAACTAAACCAAACTAAGAAGTATTTTTTCGTTCTCCAAATAGTAACATTTTACATATATCTGACCTTTGACCTCGATGCGCGTCCCGAAATCGTTGTCCGATTTGGCTCAAATTTTCAGTACTTATCTTTTAGACCTAGTGTCACAATATTCCACCCGGCACTCTTTGAAATCTAAAAAAAAAAATCGGCTGTCACCCTAATATACATAGTATCAAAAAAATAACTCATTTTATTTTCCAATTTAAAAAAGGAAAGGAAACTATTTTTATGTGTTCAAGTAATTTTCTGAGGGGGACCTTGTATGGGGACTAGAGACACATGTTGCTCGATTTTCGGCATATTTTAGTGTTAACTTCATAGTACTTATAAATAATTTGTGCAAAATTGTGCGAATTGAATACCCTAGTAAATAGTAGTCCAAATGGAAAAAGGACGATCATCTGTCACTTATATTGTGATGCAAAAAACGAATTTTTATATGAAAATCAAGAAAAACATAAAATGGGTTATAAGTCGGTAAATAGTAATCCAAACGAGAAAAGGACATTGATCTGTGATAACCAGAGAAGATAAAAATGCGCAAAAGTCGGTGTTTGTAGCAAAAAAATATTAGAAAAGTAGCAAAAAATCATGAAAAACATTTAAAAAGCAAACAATTTTAAAAAAATTATGTTTTATGTTTTATAATTAAAATTCTTATGTATTTGACACAATTTTAAATAAAATTATGTACTATTTCTCGCGTAGTAAAAAAGTAGAAATATTATTCAAATAATCATAAATAGTAAGTAAGAATGTTGTTAACATTTTACCAAAACAGAAACAATTCAAAAAAAGCTAAAACGACAAAAAGCTAAATAAAAGGATTTTTGATCACTTTTATTTTCAACCAAAAACCGAATTTAATTATAATAACAGTATAATAAATATTAATTTAACTTACTGAACTGCTGATTTAGATTTACATTATAGGTAATTATTTTTTTTACGTTTTCAAAAACACTTTTTTACATTACACACATTTTTATTTAATTTAATTTTTTTTTTTTTTTTGTAATTTATTCTTATTTTCTTAAACAGGCCATTTTCTACATTCTTTTAATTTTACTAATTTTTTTA
The DNA here is from genome assembly GCA_942486065.2 of Calliphora vomitoria. NCBI lineage: Eukaryota > Metazoa > Arthropoda > Insecta > Diptera > Calliphoridae > Calliphora > Calliphora vomitoria. The sequence goes on from OW818031.2 coordinate 41,583,762, forward strand.
TTTAAATTTTTATGCAAAGAAACGCTTATTTTCGTTTCCTTTTTTTCCCAAACAACTTCTTTACTATTTTAACATAAGCAATTGCTTATTTTATTTCCTCTACTCCCTCTCACAAACACTCTCACTTAAACAAAACAACAAAACTAAGATGCCGAAAATTTGCAACACAATCAACGAATACGAATGAATAACGAAAAGGGCCTCTGCTTATTTTCGTTTCCTTTTTTCCCAACAACTTCTTTACTATTTTAACATAAACACTTGCTTATTTTATTTCCTATACATCCTCTCACAAGAACTCTCACTAAAAAAAAAAAACAACAAAAGTAAGATGACCAAAATTTGCAACAACTATCAACGAATGCGAATGAAAAACGAAAAGGGCCTCAGCCAGCTTTTATGACAGACGCCAACAACTTAACTTTTTTACACGGATTTTTCTCTTTTTATAAAACACTTTTCAATAACTAAACATTTTAATATTATTAACTAATTATTAAATAACATTTCTATAAAAATTTTATTTTATTTCTACCACTTTTTACTAGACTTTTTATAAATTTAATACCGGTACTAACAACGAACGCGTTTGTTGCAAATGCTGTTTGAAAAAGAACTGAAAGAGAAAATGTTAAACAAGTGCAAGTGTGGCCGAAAAACTTAACGAAAACTTAGTTAAGTCTTTATGTTGTTGTTGTTATAGTCCGTTAATAAGAGGATTGGAGTAGTAAAGTAAAATAAAAATAAATGTTGTTGGTTATTTTCAATAAATGTGAAAATACATAGATTTTTTATATCTAACCAAAGAATTAATTGTTATTATGAATAAAATTATTAAATTAATATTTTACTGTGCTTTTACTTAAATTTCTATAAAAATTCTGTTCCTTTTAAAGCGATTGTTGTGGTTGTCATATAATTTAAATAAAGACCCCCATTCACTCTATGTTTGGTTATGTGTTAACTAATAGTTATATTGTCGGTTAGATGTAGTATATCCATAAATATGTGACAATAAAATATATCTTTGATATAGTGGTTATATGGTGGGTAGGGTCAATTACAGTCCGATCCTTACAAAAGTTGGTAGAAAGATTTTGGTTCATATAAAACTAGTTTATGAGCAATTTCATTACGATATTGATTATTGTAAGACAGTTATGAATGTTCAAGTAATTTTCTGAGGGGGACCTTGTATGAGGACTAGGGACAATTATCTGTGATCACTTATATATCAATGCAAAAAAACGATTTTTTATATGAAATTCAAGAAAAACATAAAATTGGCTATAAGTCAGTAAATAGTAATCCAAACGGAAAAAGCACATTCATATGTAATATCCAGAGAAGATAAAAATGTGCAAAAATCGGTGTTTATAGCAAAAAAATATTAGAATAGAAGGGGAAAAAATCATGAAAAAACCAATTAAAAAGCAAAAAATGTTATGTTTTATGTTTTTACTATTAAAATTCTGATGTATTTGACACAATTTTAAATAAAATTATGTACTTTTTCTCACGTAGTTGTAAAAATGTAGAAATATGGTTCAAATAAACATAAATAGTAAGTAAGAATGTTGTTAACATTTTACAGAAAAAAAAAGCAAAAACAACAAAAAGCTAAATAAAAGGATTTTTTGATCACTTTTATTTTCTACCGAAACCCGAATTTAATTATAATAACAGTATAATTAATATAAATTTAACTTACTGAACTCTTTATTTAGATTTACATTGTAATTAATTATTTTTTTACATTTTCAAAAACACTTGTTTACATTACACACATTTTTATTTCATTTTTTTTTTTTTTTAATTTATTCTTATTTTCTTAAACAGGCCATTTCTACATTCTTTTAATTTTACTAATTTTTTTTATATAAATTTTTTATGCAAAGAAACGCTTATTTTCGTTTCCTTTTTTCCCAACCAACTTCTTTACTATTTTAACATAAACACTTGATTATTTTATTTCCTCTATATCCTCTCACAAGCACTCTCACTAAAAAAAAAAAAAAAAACAACAAAAATAAGATCCACAAAATTTGCAACAACTATCAACGAATACGAATGAAAAACGAAAAGGGCCTCTGCCAGCTTTTATGACAGACGCCAACAACTTAACTTTTTTACACGGATTTTTCTCTTTTTATTTAACACTTTTCAATAACTAAACATTTTAATATTATTAACTAATTATTAAATAACATTTCTATAATAATTTTATTTTATTTCTATCACTTTTTACTAGAGTTTTTATAAATTTAATACCGGTACTAACAACGAACGCGTTTGTTGCAAATGCTGTTTGAAAAAGAACTGAAAGAGAAAATATTAAACAAGTGCAAGTGTGGCCGAAAAACTTAACGAAAACTTAGTTAAATCTTTATGTTGTTGTTGTTATAGTTCGTTAATAAGAGGATGTGTGTAGTAAAGTAAAATAAAAATAATTAAATGTGAAAATACATAGATTTTTTATATCTAGCCAAAGAATTAATTGATGAATAAAAATATTAAATTAATATTTTGCTTTTACTTAAATTTCTATCAAAATTGTGTTCCTTTTAAAGCGATTTTTGTCGTTGTCATATAATCACTCGATGTTTGGTTATGTGTTAACTAATAGTTATACTGTCGGTTAAAATTATTTTTGTATGAAAACTGTCAGTATAACTACATATAATATATACATAGTATCAAAAAAATAACTCATTTTATTTTCCAATTTAAAAAAGGAAAGAAAACTATTTTTATGTGTTCAAGTAATTTTCTGAGGGGGACCTTGTATGGGGACTAGGGACAAATGTTGCTCGATTTTCGCCATAGTTTACATTATAATTTCAGAGTACTTAGAACTAATTTGTGCAAAATTGTGCAAATTGAATACCCTAGTAAATAGTAGTCCAAATGAAAAAAGCACGATCATCTGTGATCACTTATATTGCCATGCAAAAAACTATTTTTTATATGAAAATCAAGAAAAACCTAAAATGGGGTATAAGTCGGTAAATATTAATCAAAACGGAAAAAGCACATTCATCTGTGATAACAAGAGAAGATAAAAATGAGCAAAAATCGGTGTTTATAGTAAGAAAATATTAGGAAAGAAGCAAAAAAATCATGAAAAAACCAATTAAAAAGAAAAAAATTTTAAATTTTTATATTTTATGTTTCACTATTAAAATTCTGATGTATTTGACACAATTTTAAATAAAATTATGTACTTTTTCTCACGTAGTTGTAAAAATGTAGAAATATGGTTCAAATAAACATAAATAGTAAGTAAGAATGTTGTTAACATTTTACAGAAAAAAAAAGCAAAAATAACAAAAAGCTAAATAAAAGTTTTTTTTAAACTTTTATTTTCTACCAAAAACCGAATTTAATTATAATAATAGTATAATCAATATTAATTTAACTTACTGGACTCTTGATTTAGATTTACATTATAATTAATTTTTTTAATATTTTCAAATACACTTTTTTACATTACACACATTTTTATTTAATTTTTTTTTTTAATTTATTCTTATTTTCTTAAACAGGCCATTTTCTACATTCTTTTAATTTTACTAATTTTTTTATTTAAATTTTTATGCAAAGAAACGCTTATTTTCGTTTCCTTTTTTCCCAAACAACTTCTTTACTATTTTAACATAAGCAATTGCTTATTTTATTTCCTCTAACCCTCTCACAAGCACTCACACTTAAAAAAAAAACAACAAAAATAAGATGCCCAAAATTTGCAACAACAATCAACGAAGACGAATGGAAAACGAAAAGGGCCTCTGCCTCTGCTTTTATGACAGACGCCAATAACTTAACTTTTTTACACGGATTTTTTTCTATTTATGAAACACTTTTCAATAAATAAACATTTGAATATTATTAACTAATTATTAAATAACATTTCTATAATAATTTTATTTTATTTCTAACACTTTTTACTAGACTTTTTATAAATTTAATACCGGTACTAACAACGAACGCGTTTGTTGCAAATGCTGTTTGAAAAAGAACTGAAAGAGAAAATGTTAAACAAGTGCAAGTGTAGCCGAAAAAGTTAACGAAAACTTAGTTAAGTCTTTTTGTTGTTGTTTTAGTCCGTTAATAAGAGGATGTGAGTAGAAAGTAAAATAAAAATAATTGTTGTTGTTGATTTTCAATAAATGAGAAAATAGATTTTTTATATCTAGCCAAAGAATTAATTGATATTATGAATAAAATTATTAAATTAATATTTTACTGAGCTTTTACTTAAATTTCTATTAAAACTGTGTTCCTTTTAAAGCGATTTTTGTGGTTGTCATATAATTAAAATATTGACCCCCATTAACTCGATGTCTGGTTATGTGTTAACTAATAGCTATACTTCAGTTAAAATTATTTTTGTATGAAAACTGTCAATATAACTATTAGTTAACACATAACCAGACTTCGTGTTAATGGTATCAAAAAATAACTCATTTTATTTTCCAATTTAAAAAGGAAAGAAAACTATTTTTATGTGTTGTTTTAAATTTATAGCTTATAGCCACCATAAATATGTGACATAGTGGTTATATTGTGGTTATATAGTGGTTATATTGTGGGTAGGGTCAATTATAGTCCGATCCTTACAAAAGTTGGTAGAAAGATTTTGGTCTGTAAAATTATGTACTATTTCTCGCGTAGTTGTAAAAAGTAGAAATATTGTTCAAATAAACATAAATAGTAAGCAAGAATATTGTTAACATTTTACAAAAAAAATAAACAATTCCAAAAAAAAGCAAAAACGACAATAAGGGCTCAAAAGCAAAATAAAAATATTTGTGATCACTTTTATTTATTCCCAAAAACAGAATTTAATTATAATAATGGTATAATTAATATTGATTTAACTTACCGAACTCTTGATTTAGATTTACATTATTGTTAATTTTTTTTTTACATTTTCAAATACCTACACATTTTTATTTAATTTTATTTTTTTGTAATTTATGCTTAACACTTTTATTCTTATTTTCTTAAACAGGCCATTTTCTATATTTTTTAATTTTATTTATTTTTTATTTACATTTTTTTATGGAAAGAAACGCTTATTTTCGTTTCCTATTTTCCCAACAACTTCTTTACTATTTTAATATAAACACTTGCACTCTCACTTAAAAAAAAACAACGAAAATAAGATTCCCAAAATTTGCAACAACAATCAACGAAAACGAATGAAAAACGAATGCAAACGAAAAGGGCCTCTGCCAGCTTTTATGGCAGACGCCAACAACTTAACTTTTTTACACGGATTTTTCTCTTTTTATTTAACACTTCTCAACAATTAAACATTTGAATATTATTAACTATTTATTAAATAACATTTCTATAATAATTTTATTTTATTTCTAACACTTTTTACTAGAGTTTTTATAAATTTAATACCGGTACTAACAACGAACGCGTTTGTTGCAAATGCTGTTTGAAATAGAACTGAAAGAGAAAATGTTAAACAAGTGCAAGTGTGGCCAAAAAAGTTAACGAAAACTTAGTTAAGTCTTTATGTTGTTGTTGTTATAGCCCGTTAATAAGAGGATGTGTATAGTAAAGTAAAATAACAATAATTGTTGTTGTTTATTTTTTACATAGATTTTTTTATATCTAGCCAAATAATTAATTGTTATTATGATTAATATTATTAAATTAATATTTAACTGTGCTCTTACTCAAATGCCTATCAAAACTGGGTTCCTTTTAAACCGATTTATGTCGTATAAAAAATAACAATAAAATATTTCTCTGATATAGTGGTTATAAGGTGGGTAGGGTCAATTATAGACCAATCCTTATCATCATTCATACACTTAGGCAATTGTCTGTAAAAATAATCCTTTCCCAAAACATATGTATGATAACTTCAATGGACGTCTTTGTACTGAACATCACAGTCAACACATTTCCTTTTAATGGTGGAAGGGATTTATTCTGGCCATGGTCGACTGAAGTCCAGATTTTTTAAAGCAGCGCTTAATTATATCTGTATCGACATCAATTCCATAACCTTTTTTGTTATCTTTTTATACCATACTCCACAATAGTGGGGATTGTTTACTGGGTTAGTGCTGATGTTTGTAACGTGCAAAAATGTTGTCTCAACACCCACCTGCTTAGGATAATTTTCTGAGTCGATTATGCGATGTCCGTCCGTCGGTCCATGTAATCAAACTACGGGTCGAATGCTATTGAATTTGGTTAGAATCGGTCCAATATTTCTCCTAGCCCTCATACGATTGCCTTATCTTAAAAAAGATAAGCTCTCATAAATTCTCGATTATGAATAGCAATCGAACTTAAATTGCGTTGTCAGTTGCCTAAATGGTATTTCAGATGACAACTGGCAGCTATCATTTCTGCTTCCAAATTGGCAACCAGAAATTTGTGGTTGCCCTCTAGGAAAGCAACTGAATTTCAATACAAATAAATTATATATATATACAAAAGTCATGTCACCAAATTTTAAAACGATCTGTCTATAATAAGTCATAGCTCACATACAAGGCCCAATTCCGAAAATCATTTTAACGTGTATAGATTTCTTAAAAATGTTGGTATTCAAATTAAATTCAACACACATAAGTTTTACATATACAGAAGATATGCCACCTAATTTTATGGCGATTGGTTCATAATTAGTCATAACTCCCTTATATTGTACATTTTAAAGAAAACTGTTTATAATCATCTTCTCGGTGTAGGGTATAATACGGTCGGGCTTGATCGACTATACTTTCTAACTGGTTTTAATTCTACGCTAGAACTTCCATTACAATTTTACGCCTTAATATTTCATCAAACTTTAATGGACGTCCTGTTCGTGGCAAGCTATCATGCCAATTGTATCGGAAAACAGTGACCGAATAAGTACATCCTTCTGCGTTTTTAAATTTTGCTTTTAAAATTTCCTCATTCCTCTCAACACTTCAGATTTTCATTATCATAAACTAATAGCATCATATAGGAACTGTAACATCAGAAAAAAACTTTTCACTTTTCATACAATTGTGTAATTCGATTCGAAAAGAAATTTATTCGAATTTGTATGCTTTATACATTGAAATTCGAAAATGTTTTCTTTCGAATCGAATTATATATCCTCCCATGTGTAAAAAGTTCAAATTGAAAATACAAGGAGTCCACGGGGCACCTAAAAGTTTATAGTAATTCATATGCAAAGTTTTTTTTAGATTCGAATTAGGCTGAATAATGATTTCTTTTTGGGCCGGAAAAAACCCTGGTTTCGGTCGAACTCTATAAACTGACATTAAAATAAAACTTTTATTTGTTTTTCTAATTTTTGTTAAAATTTCACTCTTTAATTATCTTCGATTTACTTTAATTTTTTTTTTACTATAATTATTGATATTCACACATAGTAGACATAAATATTTAGAAATCTATTTTATTTTATGAAAATAAATAAAGAACATACAGTTATTTATACTCGATTTTATATCATTTTTTTTCTATACTTTCACTTAAATTACGTGCCATTTTAAGAAAACACTAAGAAATTGTTTGCAGAAATTTTACAATTTTGTGTTTTAAAAAAAAATTAGTCGAGAAAACACAGATGTTTCAAGTGAAAACCAAACAAATTTAATTAAAAATTACATTAAGTAGTGATTTGATTTGTGTGAGTGGCTTGTTGGTGGAGTTTGGAAATGCTATATATATATTACACATCTTAACTTAAAATATAGGTTTTGTTTAATATTGTTAAATTTTTTTCTTTTTGTTGAGGTTGTGTTTAAAGTACTTTTTAAGTATTTTTAAATATTTAGCAGTTGATGTAAGTGTGTGGTATGGAATTAGAAAATGTCGGTTTTTATTAAAAAAAAAAAAAAACGTACTTTTCCAAGGTACTTTTTTTCTAAAAAAAGATTTAAAATTCTCAAAATAATTTAAAAATAAATAAACAGTAATTAAAAAAAAAAGAATTGTTATTGTGCCTTTGAAGAAATTTAATAACAACAAAGAACGCGAAAATACTTTAAATTAAATTAAAATAAACGCTATGTTAAATTAGGTTTAAATTTCGATGTACGTTTTATTGGTTTCTATAACCAATTACGGCCACCACGTCATATGTTGTTTTCTTTTTTGGCATCTTCACTTTTAGCAGGTTCCTCACTTTCTGTGGTATCCACTAGAAATGTAAAAGAAGTTATAAAATTGTTAATATTTAAGTACCAACTTTAAATTTCTCTTAAGTGCTGCTCACTTTTTTCTTTATCATCTTGAGCTTCGGTATTCTCTGTTACTTTACCCTCTTTTTCCAGACGTGGTCGTTTTCTTTGACCCTTATAGGAACGATTGTCTCTACGGCCACCTTCGCCCTCATCCTCTGAATCGGAGAATTCATTGTCGGGCACTATGCGTTTATCTTTGTCGGCCTGTGTTATGCGCTCATCCTTATCGGCCTTATCCTCATCGTCTGTCTCATCATTGATGGCATCCTCAGGTATGCTTTGTATTTGAACACCGGGGGCATGAGGCAGCATACGCAAGTTTTCAAAAAGTCTGGAAAATATTCAAGAGATTAATAAGTAAATAAATTGTTTATTAATTATATACCCTTTCTAACCTATTTCTTATTTTCTCCAAATATTCTGTGGTATTCTGATTTGTCATATTACTGGGACTGATGTGTAATTTAAAATCGGGACCGAAATATTCGAAATAATCATTATAGGGCAGTTCATTGGCAATTTCAACACCCAACGCCACCGAGGTCTCATATGTCCAGCAACGTGATACATTACGAATGGTATAACCACCACCGCCCACCATCAGGAAGGGTAAATTGTATTTCTTTACAAAATCCACACAACGACCATGACCCTTAACGGTTAAATTAAAGCAACCCAAACGATCACCCGTCAACGAATCAGCACCACATTGTAGCACCACAGCTGCTGGCTGGAAAGTCTCCATTACCTTGGATATAATAGGTTGGAATATTGATTCATAGGCCTCATCATCCATGCCATCACGTAGAGGAATATTAACAGCGTAATATTTTCCCTTACCAGCACCTATATCTCGCAAATCTCCCGTGCCGGGGAAATATTCACCATATTTATGGAAACTAACAGTCATTACACGATCAGTAGTGTAGAATGCCTCCTCAACACCATCACCATGATGCACATCAATATCAATGTACAACACACGCTGGTGATACTTCAGCAATTCCAAAATGCCCAAAACAATGTCGTTGACATAACAAAAACCAGAGGCTTCTGACTTTTTAGCATGATGCAAGCCCCCACCCCAATTAATGCAAATCTCAGATGCTTGTTTGTTTAGTTTAACGGCTGCAGCCACAGAACCGCCGGCCGAAAGTTGGCAGAACTCATAGAGACCATCGAAGACGGGACAATCCTCGCCTACATTGAATCTTTGCATTTGTTTGTTGTATTCAGTCATGTTGTCGGGACGTATGGAACGTAAGAAACGTACGTATTCATCTGAATGGAATTTGGTCATTTCATCGGCTGTGGCTTTATGGGGACGCTGGAAAAAATCAACATTCAATTAAATTTTTAAACCATAAATAGTTTATTTCAAATTAATAATTTTATGCTTAATTATTAATGAAAACTAATTATTATTTTATTATACTCACATAAATTTCCATTTTTCTATATAAACCATAATTTAACAAGAGATTATGGGTCATACGTATGCGATGAGGCTTCATGGGATGACCCTGACCATAATAATAATTGCCAATATCACCTAAAATGCAATAAACACAACAATTAGAAATAATATATAATTAAAATACACAATTAAATTATATTTATTAAAAATAAATGTATTAATATTAATTTGTCTTAACAGAAATTCTAAAATAAACACAATTCTATTTTTTCATATTTAACAACGAGAGTCGCCATAGCGTCACACTTCACAAATACCCACAATACACTTTTCGTCACAACACAAAACGACCGTAATTTCGTTATCATACACGAACATTATACAAACAAATATATATGACAAAGTCTATATTATTGTTGTTGCTTCGGTTTTTATACAACAAGGTACGTGCATTTGTACGGTAGAGCAAATTTACATTTAACACAACAAAAGCACACGTCTTAATACGGTTGTTAGCAGCACAAGAAAAGTGAGCTGTGTAACAAAAGCCGATGGTACAGTCAAAATAAATTAAGAAAATTTCGAAAAAAAACACGGAAATTTACAATTTTATTTTCTAAGAATTTCACATAAAATTGGTGTATTTACAGCATTTAATACTTTTTTAATATTTTCCTTGTTTATTTTAATAATTATTAAAAAACAAATATTTACTTACTATCATAATAGTAACAAACTCTTTTTTTACTCGCCGACTGCATTTTGTTTGATTTCTAAGACTTTGTTTTTTAACTAATAAATTCACTTGTTAACTAGACTAATTTAACTATTTATTAATTAAAACACCCAAAAGGTTTCACGTTTTTCCTAATTTTACTCAAGTGCTTAAGAAAAGCGCGTCTTTGCTGGGCGAATTCTGTTTAGAAATATTAATTTCTCTTCTTTATTTGCCTTTTCTTGAATGGCGATGTAAAAGGGAATGCAATTATCCAAATACAAAGTGAAGTTGGGTGTAGTTGATTTATTAGCGTTGTATTTTTAAGTAGTAAATTTATTATAAATAGTTGGCAACGTAAATAATTGCTAAAATGTAATTTCTTATTTATTCAAAATTTATTATTATTAATTGAATTAAATCGTTATAATAACATAATTTTTATTGTATTGTTAAAATCGGCTTTATATATTTATTTTTGACATTGTTGTTTTCTCACTGTGAGTTCATGAACAAAAACTAATTTTATTTATTTGTTTAATTCGCCAATGAAATTAAAATTTCATAATTCTAAAATCTTAATTCAAATCTATTTAAATTATATTTACTATAATAATTTAAAAAACACATGGGAATACTTCTTTTAATAACATTAGAATCAGTCGAAAAGTCAATAGCGGTATTCACAATGTGGAGTACTTGGCCTAGTAAAAAAGCAGAAAAGCTATTTATTGACAAACATTTAAATTTCTACATTGTGAATACCGCTCTTAAGAAAATAGGAAATGTTGAACTGAGCAAAAAGTTATATAAAGTAGGAATTCAAAACTAGATGTCCTTTTCACTTCATACTAATTTATTTAAAAAAAAACTCAACAGTTGAAGTCCTTGTCATAAAACAGATTAAACAAGTTATACAGTGAGTTACAATACAATGAAAACATTTTTTTAAAACTTATTCCTTAATTTAGTTTTCAAAAATATGATCATCTACTAAATATAAATTCAAATTTTAAAGATAAATTTTAATTTTCTAGTAACATGTAGTAAAATTTCGTTAAAATTTTTAATTTATTATTTTTCATTAGATTAGAATGTAAAAAAAACGGCTAATTCAAAAACCCTGTTTAGTTTCAGTTTTGTGGACGCTAATAAGATATTTGTATGTCTCTTACAAAATATTGCCTAATGCTAAAATTTTATAAAAATATAAATGAATATGAATTTTTAAAAATATTATCAAAATATTTTTAAGTAATATGTTCAAATAAGCTTTATAAAGTATTTTGTTAAAACCGGTTAACCGTCTTAAAAAATCCGGTTTGTCAAAAAATCGAAATCGGTCGATTTTACAAAGATGAAAAACTGGTTGACCTAGTTTCGATTTTGGATACTCTAATTGGAATACTTTTTATTATTTTATTAAATACTATGATTTTTCTTTGATAATGTTTTATGGATATTATTAATATAATGTGAGTTTTGAAGTGAAAATACATTTTTCAAAATACACACTTAAGTTTAAAATATATAGTAAAAAAATATATTGAAAAGCTCATTTTTGCTGCATATATTAGTATTTATTAGTGATTATATGATTAATTTCAGTGTTTTCTTATTGTATTTATGTAAATATGCTTAATTTCAGCGTTTTTTTCTTATTGCATTTATAAACTTTAGTCTGGCAGCTCTTTGTCGACAAAGAAAGAAAAACACACTAGAAAAAAAAACAATTGTTTACTTTATTTCGCCGCCTATAAACGAATAAGAAAACAAAACGAAATGCAAATAAAAACACAAAATGGCCGGTGTAAAGAAAGGCGAAAAAAATACACAGAGTTGTTCAAACAAGCAATAAATGCTTTTTAAATTAAAATTAAGTTTTTTATAAAAGTTATTAACATTGTTTAACATTAAAGAAACCTCTTATTTATGTAACAACATGATTATAATAAACATTTAAAACTTTTACTAAATTAATAGTTTTAGTATGCACAGTTGTTTTTTAAGTACTTAAGTGTTTTCTAAAACAGAGTTGTTAATTGTTGTAACTTTTACGGCGATTTTGTTTCCTTTCGTTCAGTCTGGTTGGTGCGGTTCGTGTGTGAAGATTTTTCCTCTTGTTCTAAAGAAAAAATATATAGACGGTAGTTAATTTAAAAAAAAAAATATATATCTATAGGAGTATTACAGAAAAATTATAACTGTTAATTAAAATTAATTAAATAAATTGAAAAGAAAAAATAAACAGCTCAATTGGATTATTATTAGTGTTTTAGCACAGTGTGAAAAAGTAAGTGTTAAAGAATGGTTAGCAAAGAGTGAAGCAAAAAAAAAAAAAAAAGTTAATAATTATAATAAATAATAAAATAAGTTAATAAAACATGTGAAGATATTAATTGAAGAGAAAAGATTTAAAACATAAAGAAATTAATAAGTTTTCAATTAAATTAAAACTAAAAAAAGAAAATATTTTAATTTGTATTACTTAAAAATATTGTTATAAAAATATACAAAAAAGAAGAAATAATTGAGTTTACTATTTTAGTTAAAGTAAAGAGATAATGTGTATGTGAGTTTGTGTGTGCGTAAGTTTATGTGTGTAGGAAGGTGGAGACCCGACTTGAGTTTAATTAATAAAAAAAAATTAGTTTTTTCTTTTAACAATTTTTCAATGTCTACATTGTTTTTTGTTATTTCATTTACATTTTTCTGCACTTTTTAATCCTTAAATATTTTTCTATGCTATATTCTAGTTCGGTTGCGAGTTTTTTTTTTCTTATTTTCTTTGTCCTATTGTTGACTTTTCTTTTTTATTATCTCTGTATGTTTTTTTGTGTATTTAGTTTGTCTGTTATGCTGCTGCTGTTTGTTGTTGTTGTTGGTTAGTCGGTCTGTTCCTGATTTTCTTTTATTTCATTCTGTTTTTTTCCTTATTTAATATTTTCTATCCATAAACCAGGCAAAATACACATGTTCGGATGTTTATGTTGAATTAGCAACATAGTTTTTCGATTTATGCTTCTTCCATTCTTTCTTTTTGGTGTTGTTGTTGTTGTTATTTTTTATGAACAGAGTCGTTCGTTAACATTACTGCTGTTGTTTGTTGTGCTCCTTTTTTTCTGATACATTTTATTTTCGGTGAGTTTGTGTCCATATTATAACTTAGAGTTTTTTGCGTGTCGTCATCATTGCCACCACAACCACCACCATCGTCATCATCAACATCACCATCATCAGCGACAACAAAAATATTCATACTTACCGTTATTTTGCCACTCCAACTATTTCGTTCCTTTTTGTCTACACCTCGCCCACTACACAATCGTAAGCATTTAGTTATTGTTGTTGCTTTCTTACCCACATACTTTTTACATACACTCGTTTCTCTCTCTTATGCTGTTGTTGTTGTTGTATGGAGGCATAAATAAACTTTGTAACTGTTCACCCCCTCCCACCCAAAATTGTTATTTTTATTATTGTTTTCGCTGTTGTTGTTGTTGCTATTGTCATTGTACATTAACAACAAAAACAAACCACCATCATTCTTTAATAAATGTATATTTATAGTCTAAAAATCCTATCGTCGTATAGTTAAACAGAGATTTTACTTTTTTCTTTACATTGTTTCTATTTTTACCGGTGTGTCGCCGTTGTTAGCATGTGTATGTATGCTTTTTATGCTATTTTCTTTGTCCTTTATACCAATTAGTTTTTTTTTTTTTTTATATCTACCTGCAGACATACCACATATACTTATCTCTGTATTTATATTTTTTTTTTCTGTCTAATTCAATATTCTTTGATACTGAATATGTGCTGTTGTCCTGTTACAGATACATTTTGAAAACAATTGGAATTTTGACTAAAATCACTCATCATATAAATAAAGTAAAAAAGTGTTCAATTAAAAAATAAACTAAAACAACAACTATATTTTGGTTATAACACAAATTATAAGAAAATTAATTGAATAAATGGATTAACATCATTGCAAATAAAAATAAGGTAAGTTTAAGTAACATAAAATATTAAATAATAAACATTTGTTAAAGAGTGGAAAAAAATGTCAATTTACTAATCGTGACTCTAGAATACACAAATGAAATTAGGCTTCTTTCCTTCCTTTTTTGGTTCTAATTAAGGTGCTAAAGTTTTCTAAAAATAAAAATTGTTATAAACACTTTCTTCTTATAAAATAGGAAGTTAGCACTATAAGTCGAAAATCTTTGATGATATGCAAATGTTATCTGAAAACAAAATTTTGAATATTCTATTCTTTAAAAATTTCCTAAATAAAAAAAAAACATTTTTATGATCTGGAGTCACCAATTTTTCGTATAGTAAACAGCTGTTTTGTGGTGACTTTTAGTAAATTATTTAGAATAGATTTCATTAAATTTAAAATATTTATTTTATAATACTTTAGGTATTTTAGAAATCAAACTAAAACAAATTTTAAAATTCTGCAGAACTTAAAATTTTGAATGCAAAAGTAAAGGTTAAAAAACCCATTTTTTTGATCGATGTTTTTCTTTTTGCCTCTTTAAATTTATATTTGGTCAAAGTTCTTGTTTTTGAAAACTAAAATTAAGGGATATAGTTTTGAAAAAAGTTTCCATTGTTTAGTCACTGACTGCATATTAGCAGTTATTAACTTTGTTTCCCAAATATACGATGGCATTTTTTTTATTTACCCTAATCCATACATATGTCTTTTATTTATGTAAAAGCTCATAAAAAATGTCCGTTTAAGTCACAGAACATAAACACATAGAACGGAAGGAGAGAGAAATATCAATGAAAAAAATTATTCTCTTTTCTCATAAACGGGTAATACAATAACAAAATACATGGTAATACATTCTAATGATTTAAGTTTTTGCCAACAGACTTTTGGCTCTCAGTTACATATCTCGTTGTCATCTTTAGTTAAAGGTATCGTAATCATTTTTGAAATTTACAAGTATTTGTTATGCTTTTAATGAATAATAAAAAAATAAATTTTTAGCATAATTTTTATGCAGTTGAAATAATAAAATTTGCTCCACTGCCCACGTTTTTGAGCATAATCAACATAATAATGACTGCACAAAACGTAATCTGATGGGACATTTGTATGGAGGCTAGGCGAAATCATGATCCCATATTTTTTTTTTATTTTATTGAAATTATTATTACAATTTACCAGAGCTATAAATGTGTCATTCATTTTTGAATTAATAATCATTCACACAACAAAATGAATTGAATGAAATTTGAGTCAATTCAAATGAATTTGGTAAAAATGAATTGCAATTCGTTTCCAATTAATATGAATTGAATTGATTTTGAATTAATTCAAATAAATTTGGTAAAAATGAATTGCAATTCATTTACAATTCATTTGAATTGAATTGATCTTGAATTAATTCAAATAAATTAGAAAAAAGAATTAGCCATTCAATTCCAACTCATTTGTATTGATTGAAATTTGAATTGTCTTTGTAATTAAATCTACAGTAAGCATTACTGTTGTTTTGTTATTCAACTAATTAATTGAAATTCATTTCTGCCTAATTCGTTTGAATCGATTTAAATTTCATTCAATTCATTTTTGTTGTAATATGAATTAATTCAAAATTTAGCTAATTCGTAATGAATTAAAATCAAAAAAGAATGATTCATTTACAGTTCTGCAACTTACAAAAATAAAATCAGTCCTAAAATAAGTGGAAACATTAAGAAGTCTTATGAATGGAAACATTCTCTTTTGTAAACATTCCTTGATGTAAATTTCGGTATTTGTAGAGCCCTTTGTAGCAAATGTTTGGCTTTTTTAGCGGCAACTGCATATTGCTTGTCATGTCAAAAACTTTTTGGGATAATTTTCTGCTTTTGGGTCCTAAAGATTTTCACAACATTCCCTCGAGCAACAGCAACATACAATTTTGACAGAACATACGTTTCGTCATCCATTATCCAGCAGGTATTTTTTTGTTTATAACATTTTAATTCAATTTTCGTTCTCTGTTTTTGCCCTCTTAATTTTAAGCAGAGTTCCTATCAGGATCTTTTTGAGCCTTGTATGTTTTTAAACCTGCATTGGCTTTAATTTTTCGTACCAAACGGCAGTGTTGGGAGCTCATTTGAAAATGATTTCTATTTAATGGTTTTAGAAACATTATGTGGATCATTCCATGTTCTCCCCGTACTGTTAATAACATTGGAAACAGTTTGACGGTAGACCTTTGAATGTTTGGCCAACTTTCTGTAGGACCAAGTTGCGTTTTGTTGAAAATATTTAATAATGTTAGTACGCACTTTTTTCTGGTCACTTATTTTAGTCAGATTAATAACAAAAGAACATAATTGACATTAAACGTAATAACTGAAAGACTTTTCAAAGGTAACTTGATAAAAAAATCAAATAATACTTGGGTTAAAAGTTTTAAGGAAACACGTGTGTTAAGGTTTTTTCGATCTCAATCCTTAATATATTCTAAAGATCACATTTCAATTATTTCATTCTCCCCAAAGTTTCATTAAAATAGTTTTTGTTACAATTTTATGATAAATACAAAAAATTTAAGAAACATTTACTTTTAATCTAATGAATGATTCTAGAGAGAGAATCAAAGCTTAGAATTCTCAAATAGTAATCGTATTAAAGAACAATCTAATCAAGCAAATTATTGTGTTACAATTATTGAAGGTTGAACTAATAGTTTTCATATTATAATCAATTTACAGAGTTAAACAAATGAAAGTGTGAATTTGTTTACCAACTATAACACAAAAGCTAAAATTTTATATTTTTGTTGTTGAAAATTTCTCTTCAATTTTATGAGCATAGCATAACAACATAATATTTTTACTATTATCTTTATTGCTTAACTCTTTAATTTATCATAATCTACACGGCCAACAAATGTCATTTCGTATTTATTTCATTCCACAAACTGTTGTATGTACCAATAAAAATCTATGAAAATGTAATAAAAAAAAAAAAAAAATGAATACATACAAATAAAAATAATAAAAAAAGAAGAGAAATATGTAAAATGTTTATAACAAACCAGTGCGTCGTAATAAACTTTAATGGTTCATTTGTAAAATTGTATGTACACGAGCATACATACTAACTGAGCTGATAACAAGATTGATCAATAATTTTTATGTAGTACGAGTATTTATTTATATGTATGAATAAGTAGGAATACTTTTGGTATGGTAAGCACTAGAGTGAGGAGAATGAACGGTAATGGATTAGAATCAGTAATATGTTTTATAAAAAAAAAAATATTATTGCTAACTGATTGCAGCCGTTATGGCAAATTATATTTGTTTAAAGATAATGGAGATTTACACATTTTTACTTGCTGAGTTTTAAAATTACTCAATAAAAAAAAATTGGTTCTTTTCGAAGCACTAAATTAAACAAAATGTTTGTGCACTTATAAAAAACGCTTATTAGAAGCTGTAAACTAAGTGGAATAAACGATCAAACGAACAAACAATATACACTCTAAGCTATTTCCAAATGAGAAGACATCAGACGAAAATCATGCCTTCTATAAAGAGATGGGGATAGCAAGCATATCTCTTACATTTCTTTTTAAAGAAGACATGATTTTTGTATCAGGAGTTGTGGCTTGGAAGCAGGATTGTGTGTGTCTTGTTTAAATCAATGCTTTTGATTTCACGCTTATCATTGATTGCTTCTTCTCTTACATTACAGCATTTAAGAAGTGCTGTTTCTTAGGTACATCCAAAAATGTGTAAAACTTGTATTGGCTTGTTAATTGACAATTTGGACGTTCAGATGAAGTATATGCTAGAACCATAGTAAAAATCCCATTAAAATTTATTTAAAAATCTTAAAAACAATCTTGTTATTAAATTGCCTTAGGATTTTTCATACTAAATACAACATTTACTTCATCTGAATCTATATTACCTTAATAGATGTTTAATAAAAAGTTCAATTACATACATTTTGCAACTGTCAATTTTGCAACAAAGTAAATTGACGACACCGTGTATAGATATCTTCATTTTCTGTTTAGACATGCACAATATTTTCCCTCTAATTAATATTCCAGTCTAGATGTTAAAAACTTTTAAATTCAGAAAGTAATCTACAACTGAATGAACTTATTATAACTCATTAATCTATGAGCTTTTCTCAATTAGTAATAAACTCCAGAGAATACTAATTATATTTCATTAAATGCAACAAACGTATTGGAATACTTATTACGAGTTTTTAAATGGAAAAAATTCGAAAAAAAATATGAAAAAAAATTATTTTATTCTATTATTTTCTTAGCTATTTGTAGGAAAATAAAACGTGCTGTAATAATTGAATCTGGGGTGAATAAAATTTGTACAAAGTAAATAAATAGAAGTATAAAGTATACAAATTAAAAAAAATAGAACAGAACCTGTAACATTTATGGGCTAATGTAGTGATTTTTTTACACGAGCTTTTATTTATATGATCTGATAAGTAGAATATAAACATTAAATGAAATCAAACTATTTATTACTTGTATATTTATACAATTGATATGATCAAAAAGTGCTCTAAAAATTGAAAATAACTTAAATGAAAAAACATTTTTAAAACGAGGTGAAAAGAAGAATATAAACAAATTTAATCCAAATTCTCTTATTTATTACTTTATAGAATTTACATATATGACTTAAAAGCGTGACATGACAAACTAGTGCATAAAATATGCAAAAAAAAAGTTTTATTAAGAAAATAAATAAAAGTAAAATATTGAGCTCATAAATTTAAATTAGTTGTTATAGTATTACATTTCGATTTTAATGATTATGGCACTACATCAAAATAGTTTACTTATGTTCTCAAATGTTCAAACTAAATCTTTGTTTTAGATTTCCATAGAGATTCTTAGACAATCCTAATCAGTTGATCAATTCAATATTAAACTGTTTGTATTCTAAATCAAGCTTAGAAAACCACTTTTTTATCACTTCAATTATGGTTCAAAAACTCGATGGATAGGGTATGTCATTTTTAGGTATGAAGATTAACATCTAAATAAATAAATTTCGGTCGTAATATTTTTTACCCTTCACAATCGTGAGAAGGGTACATATAAGTTTGTCATTCCGTTTGTAATTTCCATAATTTAATTTTCCGAGCCTTTAAAGTATATATATTCTGGATCCTTATAGATGGCGGAGTCGATTAAGCCATGTCCGTCTGTCTGTCTGTTGAAATCAATTTTCTGAAGACCCCAGATATCTTCTGGATCCAAATCTTCAATAATTCTGTCAGTCATGCTTTCGAGAAGTTTCCTTTTTAAAATCAGCAAAATTCGTCTATAAATAACGGAGATATGAGCAAAAATCCGAGACAACCTCTGAAAATTTCATCAAAAAAAGACAATTTATTGCATGCTTTGACAAAAAAGCAACAAAACGTATGTTTGGATGTGTGTTGGTTATTGCTTTGCGTATTTTGTTTTTATACCCTTCACCATGAATGGCAAGGGTATATTTAAAGAGAGAGTTATTTATAATAAGTTCTTATATGAGCAACTCTATCATACGTAAACACCACACACACCCAACAACAACATTCTACAATGTGGAATGAGATGAAATGAATAATGCATAATTTGTATGTATTTGAGTTCGTTTCATTTATTTTAATTTTTGTTGTTTGTTGTTATTTTTTCAACATACAATCGTGCAAAATAATTGTTGTGTTTATTTGGTTAGTTATCAGTGTGTACTCAACGTGTGAATGTGATTATCGGATGTTTTGCAATTGCATCTGATATGATATGATTTTTTCTTGTTGTTGTTGCTACAAGACGTAAATATGTATACTTTGGTGAAGGGTATATAAGATTCGGCACAACCGAATTTAGCTCTGTTACTTGTTTCTGTTTAACTCTTTCCAGTTTAGTGGTCACTTTTCTAACCACCTTTTCTAAAGTCTTTAAACAATTTTAGTGACATCTGTTGGCATTTTGCTAAACTATTAAAATTTTTCACGTATGGCAGCATATTCTGGGCGTTTTTCGGCCAATGCCCGCTTCAAACGAATCAGTTGTGTTCGGTACTGGTTCCCTGTGATAGTCTGGCTAGATTTCAGAGGCTCATAGAAGATAGGACCTTTTTGGTCCCACTAAATACAGAGTATTACTATTGTGCCATGGATGTTTGGCTGGTAGGCCGGGCTTCACGGTGCAAAAATGATTTTCGTTTGTAGCGTTCAAACATCATTTTGGACATGCAAAATAGTCTTTCAAGGTCTCTCAGCTTCAATTCGTATAGTAGCCAATTTTCCTGCTTTTGGATGAATCTTGCTGCTTGCAAACGTTTTGAAATTGCTGCTTGAGTAGCACCCAATCATTTTGCAAGTTTTTGTTGAGTTTTACATCAATCTTCATGAAGTAACGCCTCCAATTCTCGGTCGTTAAACTTTTTTGGTTGGCCCGGGCGATCTTTGTCTTCGGTGTCAAAATCACCACTTCTGAGCCGCACAAACCATCTCTCCGACGTTGAAACCGATGGAACACATTCACCATAAGCTTTGGTGAGCAATCTGTGTGCTTCAGCGCACTTTTTTCCATATTAAAGAAGTAAAGCAAAACTTCCTGCGTGTGACGCTTTGTTGGCACAAAATTCTACATTTTCGAAGCATAAAAAACATTGTTGTTTGTTTACACTATAATGTTGAATAACTAAGAATAAATTAAAAACAAAAACCGCGTTGAAAAGATTCGCCATCTATTGTAAATCCTGCATTTTTAAGTCATACACCCAATATAATGTAATAAATACGAGTAGTTTGATTTAATTTGAAGTTTATTTTATCCTTTTTAGAGCATTTAAATAGAAGCAAGTTTTAAAAATGTTTTTTTTTATTCTTAATTTATTTTCTTTCTTTTAGAACACCTTGAATATTTCGAATTTAAATTCGAATTTTCGAACATTTCGTATTTTCTGAAACTACATTGAAAAATCTTTAAAATTCATGAAAATTATGCATTTTTTTCAAAATTTTTAAATTTTCGAAATTGGAAAATGTAAGAAACTGGCCATAAATAAAACTAAAATTGTTTTTTTAAGAATCTTCATAATTTCGAGATCATGTTAACTCTAATACTTAAGCATGCCTTAAGGCACTCATCGCAAAATGATAATAAATTCAAATATAACTATACATCATTTCAAAAACTTTGAAAGATTTTTAAAATAATTTAAGTACGTTTTTTTTAGCAACTTTTACATGAGTTTTTGAAATGAAAAATCAGTTAATTTGCATTTATTGGCATTTTTGCGATGAGGGCCTTGGTATGCTTAAGCATTAGTCGGTTAACTGCTTTCAATAATTTTCCAACATAAGTTAGAATTTTTGAATTTAATTTCGAATTTTCGACAACATGTAATCATGTTCATGCATGATTGTAATCATGTTCATGCATGATTTAGAGATTATTTCAAGAGCTTTAGAAATTTTTTCGAAATTAACTTTGAATTTTGGAATTTGATTTCGAATGACAAAATTCAGCCTATTCTGGTTAAAGGTTCAATTAGTCGTGACTTACCATATCGTCATAGCCGTAACCATAGCCATATCATAAGCATTTTACTGTTATTGTTATGGCGTTATGGCATGTCACCAATAATCAAATACATTGTTGCCCATAAGCTTGGTTCGAACAGCTGTTTTATATGTTTACGGTTATGGCACGTCTAATTGAACCTTAAGGACTGGTTCAAAATTCATTTTAAATGTTTTGACCTAAAACAATATACATACATTGCATGTTAAATAAAAGCTTGTACAAAAGATTTTTATTTAATAACAAAATTGTTTATTTCTCTAGGTTTAATTTATCTTTACCTAATTATGAAAATAAATTTTGTTAGCTGATACAAAACAGTTTGGTTGATAAAATAAATCAGACATAAAGCCTATTTTTTATCTGTTAATATTCATTAATTAGTTCTTTCTTTTCGTGTAATAACTTTACCTTATCATTGCTTCATTGGAAGCTTTCAACTTTACTTATTTGTTATTTTTTGATAAACTACTAATATATTATAACTAATTTGACAGTGTACCAGTATTTTACTTCAGATATCAGTTATACTGTCACTTTATTACTTTTTAAACTAATCTCTTTTTTTTAATTATTACTCTAGACGCTTTTTTTCTATAGACTAGCATTTGACACTACTGTTTGCAATGAAAAATATATAAATAAAGTAAAATGAAATAAGTGGGTTGACTGTCTACTACTGCTGCCTCTTCTGGTACAATTAATGCCAGAGTGTTTTAGAGTGTTAAATATCATTAGCTGTTGGGGGTAGCTAAAGTTCATTAATTTATTTATAAAAAATATTAAAAAAAAAAAAAACTCAAAGAAAATATAATCTCTAATATTATTCAGGTTATCTAGAGAAGTAGTTAATAAAAAAATACAAATCAAAATAAAAATACTCGTTTTTAATTTGATTTTTTTTTTACAATTTTTGTATAAAAAAGGGAGTTTTTATATGAAAGGTAATAAAAACAAAGTAAATAGATTTTTCTATTGTAGAGATAATTAATTTGTCTACTTTTTAAATGTTTTCAACAAATTTTAGATGCATTTCGAAGATAATGCCAGTGATAAAAATAAAAGTTATCTAAAGCTGTAATTTTATTTTTCCATTGTAAAATTAAATTTATAGCACTGAAGTTTAGAGAATTGAAGTAATAGGGAGTTAATTGAATTTTCATTTATTGAATTGTGTAACGTGGTGACAAAGCCAGCTATCATGTTTCTGCCATTTTCTTTTATTAAGTCGTTGTTATAATTCGGTTTAGGAGAATTTTCGAAAATGTTATACAAAGAGAGTTCTTATTACAAGATTATCATGAGACTTATAATGAAACAAGTGCATGATATCAAGAGATATATTCTCGTTGAATATTGCAGACTGTCAAAGAAGATGGAGCCAAGCTACGTGTCTAATAACTATATATATAATCCTGATCTTCAACATAAGTCAAATCCAAAAGTTACATATTTTGTATCCAATGAAATATCTGTTCGAGGTTTGCTTAGACTCTTGTCATGATCTTATATGGTTTTCTGAATCGATACAAATTGTTTGCAAGTTTTCTTTGGACTAACCGGTCCGATTAATTTTGGAATCGATTGATGAATTACACTAATACCCCGGTTTGCGTCGCTTCGATCTTCGTCGTTTCGAAGTTGCGTCGATTTTGTTTCAGTTTGCGTCGCATGGCTTCGAGGTTGCGTCGTTAGTGCTTTGATTTGCATAGTTTTGGTTTCAGTTTGCATCGCATGGCTTCGAAGTTGCGTCGTTAATATGAAAATGTTTGTATTGAAAAATCAATTTTTTCAGCAAAAATTATGAATCTAGGAACCAATTAAATAAAAATCAATACAAATGTATGGAAAATCGTGCTTCGGTTTGCGTCGCTACGGTTTGCGTCTCGTTTCTCCTAGCAATTAGGGAGGCAAACCGGGGTATTAGTGTAATCGCTTTACAACGAAATTTAATCTGTTTTGACGACCTATTGCTAATGCGGAAGGAATGTTTTCAGGAACAATAATCTGTTGTCTGAACATTCATGATATTCGTTCTGGAGTGAACAGTGAACACAATTGGGAAATTTAAAATGAAGAGATCTGATCGGCATACTGTAGTTGAGTTTATCCTGAAGTTCATAAAATACATCGGACAAACATATGCAATATTAAATTTTATTAACCCTACACCATCATAGTGGATTAACCTGGTACTTCAGATTTAATTGCGAGGTCTGAAAAAGCAATTGCTGCATTTACAATGCATGTAACAGAGCTACTTCGTCTTTTATGGAAGATATTTTAGAATATAGATGAAAACGCATGCAAAAGTCTATTGATTTTCGGTGATAAATATTTAATGAAATTCCCGAAATTTCTCGGGAATTACAAACAGAAATATTTTCCCCTCCTAGAAACCCTAATACACACACTCCTAAACAAAGTAAAATTTTGTTTAGATTGCTTTTCTTTACAACATTTCCTAGCATTATTTTCCATTTGGAGCCATAGGAAAATAGAAGTAGTGGGATGATTGCCGGTTTATTTACACTTAACACCTTTTGGTGGCATAATGTAAGAAATACTTGTTATAAACTTTTGTTTATTTAAATTGTTTTAAGAGGATTTCTATTTATGTGTGTATTTATGTATATAGCTATAAATAAACAATATTATTTACATAGACTTGAAATATATTGAAATATACATTTAAGTAGCATAGTTGTTATACATTTTGTGTGTGGCAAATGTATTATATATAGCTTTTCTTTATTTATATATGTAAATAAGTATTTCTGTATGTACATATATATATATTTATTTGTAACTCCTTTATTTTGTATGTATGTATGTATGTATGATATATTTTATTCTCTTCTTTTCCCTCTCTGACACTTTTTAGTTCTTCTATTTATTGTTAAATATTTATAAATTTCAATTGCCAATGGCAACATTTATTTTAAATATAAAAACTTTTTTTTTTCTGGTTGTCTTCTTTATTGTGTCGTTGACGACGTCCATCCATCCATCCATCCATCCTTTGGTAGATATAAGTGAGCTGGTCTGTCTGTCTGCCTTGCAGTGTATAGTCTGTTGGTTGCTGGTTAATGTCAATAGAGTTGTTTTAACTATGTAGTTCATATGCATTTACAGTAGTGGTCATATGAATAGTTGTGGTTACTGCAGTTTCTTAATATTGGGGTTTTGTTATTGTTTTGTAGTCAGTGAACTTGTAATAAAACTAATAAAAACTGGAAGCTATTCCTAACATATTTTAAAGTTTGGAAACAAATCATATAATCATATAAATATATTTTGGTTTAAAAAATATGTTTTGAGAAAATCAAAAAAAAAAAAAAAAAAAGAATTACCCTCTTGAGGAGACATATTTTCCCATGATCTAGCAACAGGCCATTTGACTTGTAGTATTTCCAGCTGGAACAACAACTTTCTGGAATTTTAATGGTTTTGAGTCGATTGCTATTTAAATTTCTGCTCATGAGCTTATTTGGGCGTTTTTTAAGGTCTTATCATAGTCCTTCGAATCAATTTTAAATTTCTTTGGACCATTCGTGGTCTTTTTAGCAACAACTCCGAGTCATACTTTGAAGTTGAATACCTTGGGACTCCAAGATTTAATTATGCTTGATCATGTTAGAATTATCTTAAAATTCCAATCAATTTGCTCATATGGGAAAAGGTAGTTAAAAAAGAAAAAAAATCATTACAGTCTTAAAAAGTATTACAATTTGACATGGTTCTTAACGAATCAAAATCATCAATAAATACACACATTTCTATTAAAGAGACATTAATGACTTAATATATTTACACTATCGCGGGTTTTAGGCTTTAGAAAGAACCAAGTTTTAAGCCGACAGCTGTCAACATAAGCAATCAGTTTTAATCATCTGAGCAACATCTTCTGGTATTGTTGCTCCGCATCCTGGAATTGAACTAAATTCCATAAAATTATTCTGCTACATGTCAACCCAATTAAGGTAGTATGTTAATACTCCTAGCTAAATCGTGAAGGGAAGTTCTTGTCGACCTATGTTTGCTCATCGGATCAATCGACAATGTCACTTTCGCCTTTGCAAACACTTAATGACACGATAACATGTAAAGATTTAAAAAAAATTGCGCCTCTCTCACACTCAATTGCATTAAGCAGAGCTGCGATGATACCTATACTGCATTTCACTCTATAAGTCTCCAAAATAATTGAGATAACCCAATTTATGCAGTTAAATAATCACCCCTATCGTGAAAAACATGTGAAATTTCCCTTGAAGGGAAAATTGCTATCGTGCAATTCCCATGAACTTTTCATTCACAATAGTTGATTTTGTTCGTAACAGCTGTCTATTGTTTACAAAATTCCATCTAAAAATTTCACAACATGGGGAATTTTTTCACGTGAACAAAATTCATGAACGAAAAATGGGAAAAGGGAACACATTTCATGTGAAATATTGACTCGCGATAGGGGTGAATATCTAATTCGCTGAGTTTCAAGAGGCCATACTGAGGAGCACTTTCAATCTGCACTTTTGCAAAGCATGAAACGTTCTGCGAAAAGTCCATACCAGAAGGATTGATGGTTGTGTCACATTCGCTTTTTCTCGATTTGACGCTAGAGAGCAATATCTTGATGCTCAAAGTAAAATGGAGCTGTGAAAAAGTTATTTTACGAAACCAGCACCTTGTGTATTGAAGCGATTTGATAAGGAAACATTTGTGAGTGCGTTACCATCGAAAATTATTCTATTCTATTCGGTAGAAGCGACTTGTTGGCATTAATATATTTCCACTATAGCCGATATGTACCAGAATGTACTTAGTTTGCGAGTTTAAGAGTTCAATTTATGCAACAAATTTTAACCATCCGGCAGACAGCATCTTCTTGAATTGGTCAGCCCAATTAAGGTAAAACATTCATGTAGACTAGTGTCTGGTACTGTTATAGAATTGGCATGAAAGGGAGTGTCCCAACAGCTTTTTTCTTCCCATCCTGTCAACGACATCCATACAGTCACAATTGTCAGCCGCAAAAACAATTGTTCTCACCTTCATTTGCATTCCGCAAAGCTGGTGTGATATCCATATCACAGTTCAACTGTAATGACCTCCAAAGAAGAATAATAACTGAGGTAATGCAGCAAAACAGCGACAACTTTGGTGCGTTTCAAAAGGCCAAACTGATGAGTAATTCCATCTACAAGATTCGCAAGCCAAGCCATGTTTTGTGAATAGACCACACCAGAAGCATCGTTAGATGTATCGCATTCTCTCTATCAATCTTGAAGCTAGAGACAAATACTTAGTTCCGTTTTCTCAATGTATCGACAAACTGCCTGTTGCTAAATCTCGACATAAATTTATTAGGCCGATAACGATTTTGGTTTTCTCAATATATCGACAAAAAACATTATTTTCTGTTGGCAATACCTCTCGAAATAGATGTGAAAGTCGGGAACCCTGCCATCAAGTGACAACATGTTGACATAAATCAGCTGTTAAATGTTGCCATTGACAGCCGGAATCTTTTGAAAAATTCATTATCCTCCATGTAGTTAGGCCTGGCATGATAACTCTTTCAGCATTCACTTGGAACTCATGTTCTTCGAGTTCATCCTGCATCAAATTAATCTTAATTCCTCTATTAAACATTTTTTTTTAAATCTATTTAATTTCATTTACAAAAGCACAAACACATGAAAACTATGAACAGCAGTCAGCTGATTGAATTTATCTGTACGATAACTAAATAATTGGCAGATGAGGTCTGGTTAGCTTTGCAACAGAATAGAAGCAAATGAGACATTGAGAAAGCCAAATTTCTTTAATCTGGAGTTTTTCGTTGGGAAAAAAGATAATCACCTAATGAGAAAACGGCCCTAAGAGGCTCAAGGCAGTGGGGTCTAGGTTTCAACAGTAGCAGTCAAACCATATACTTATTTTCAATTGATATAAAAATAACGATTCCTGGTCTGATCAATTGTACAACCTGGCTAGCTGTTCTGTTGTTTTTCTGGGATCAGACCATTTACCCATATTCGTTTGCCTGGATCGACATAACGATTTTATTTTATCCAAATGCTTAACGCAATGCTTAACCTTAAGAATGTTGACTGATGTGGCTTTAAAGAATTTATCATCATTCGAAACTCTCCAAAGCATCGAAGCGGAGAGAAAGTTCCACAAAATTTTCATTTGGAGATGACTTACGAAGTACCAACCAAGAGAACAACCAAAAGAAATTGTCAGGTCCATTTAAGTATGTACTGCTAATAGAATGGCAAGATGTGGTTATCTCTCCAAGCCGTCGAAGATGAATGACGAGATTGTGATTAAGGACTGAGATCGAAAAATTCGTAACATACATATATGTTAATAAAAATGAAACCACTAAACTTACAGTTTTGATTTTCTTTTATTTGATTGAAATTATTATTACAACTTACAAAAAAAAAATATATTTTTATAGTTCTAATCACTAGTGATGAAATTTTGAACCCGTTTCGGACACCCTTCCATTATGGTTTTTATAGTGATTTCTGTCACTTTGTTCGAACAGATTGTCCATCTCCGTTTAAAATCGACCACACTTTTGGACACCTTATTGGTGCTTTTCAATTCTCTTTTAACAAGAGTCCAATATCTCTCCTCTGGCCTTAGCTCCAGGCAGTTTGGAAACTTTACCTCTCTTGGTATAAATACCACATTATTGTTCTTTTACCACTCAAGACCTTTCTTATCATAGTGACAGGGTGCCAAATCAGGCCAAAAATCAGTGGACACATTAAGAAGTCTTATGAATGGAAACATTCTTTTTTGTAAACATTCCTTGATGTAAATTTCGGTATTAATATAGCCCTTTGTAACAAATGTTTTTTGCCGCAACTGCATATTGCTTGCCATACCAAGAACTTTTTGGGAAATTTTGTCTGCTTTTGGGTCCTAAAATGTTCTTCAACATTCCCTCGAGCATCAGCTACATCAAAATTTTGACCCGGAAGCTGCGAAAAATCTGCCAGAACATACGTTTCGTCATCCATTATGCAACAGGAATATATTTTTTATAAAATTTGACTTCAATTTCCGTGCTATGTTTTTGGCCTCTAAATTTTTAGCAGCGTTCCTGTCAGGAACTTTTTGAGCCTTGTATGTTTTTGAACCTGCATTGGCTTTAACTTTTCATACCAAATATTCCGAGCAATGAGCTAACCGGGCTGCTTTCCTACCGGATATGTTGGGAACTCTTTTGAAAATGCTTTTTATTTTTTTGGCTTTAGAAACATCATGTGAACTATTCCTTCTACCTGAACCAGGTTTTCTATTAACGGACAAGTTCTCCCGGTACTGTTGAATAACATTGGAAACAGTTTGACGGCAGACCTTTTATTGTTTGTCAACTTTTTGTAGGACCAAGTTGGGTTTTGTTGAAAATATTTAATAATTTTAGTAAGCCTTTTTTCTCGTAACTATTTTAATCAGATTAACAACAAATGAATATAGTTGACATTAAACATAATAACTGACATGCTTTACAAATATAAATTGATAAAAAAAAATCAAATAATACTTGGGTTAAAAGTTTGAATGAAAAACGTGTGTTAAGAATTTTTCGATCTCAGTCCTTAATTTTGCAAACACCAAGATATGGGACCTTGCACCTTGAGTTCATGCTTTTTCCGTTTATATTCATTAAACACACGGAGAGAGAAGAAAATCAAACGGGTTTCCGGAAAGTTGATAAATTTTCTTTTAAAAGCCCCTGCTATTCATAACCCTTAAGCCAATTTATATTATAGTAAACCACTACATCAATTTTAAAAAAAGACTATTGTATAATATATATATATTATTTTCTGCTACACTTAAAAATTAATCGTATTTTTTTTTCTTATTTGAATTACAACTTGTGTTTGTGCTCTTTGTAAAATACTCGTATAAATTTCTATCAATGTGTAGTTGGTGCCGTGTACAGTGGTGTTGTGTACTTGTATTATTATCTATCCTTTAAATTGAGGTCGTCTCAATTGTCTGTTGCTTTATTTTATTATTATTTCATTTTTTTGTTTCTGTGTTTTTTTTTTTTTTTTTTTTTTTTTTTTAAAAAGACTACTATTATAGTCTTTTTTATTACATTTGTAAAAGTTGTGTGCATACAATTTTATTCTAAAACCTACACGTAGTTTATTTCTCTCCTTTTTTTATATTTTTGTATTGTAATATTGTCAAATATTTATATAGTTAAATGTATATAAGTATCTAGTGATATATGTAGCTACACAACCATTTGTATATATATTTATGTAGCTAACAGTGTACAGTAGACTGGCCCCTTTTAGAAGGAGCAAAAAAAGTTGTTTCCATATAAATTTAGGGTTGTATTAAGAATCTATTTCTAAAAAGGTAAATTTTTAGAAATTGATTGTCTCTTTTGTATATAGAACCGGAAAAAATAGCTTTTTGAACTTTTTCCTCTGATCCTGAATCAGATAAACTTTCAAATTGGCAGGTTGGTTCTCATTTTTTTTTTTGGTGTGTGGCTCCTTCTACTATTCATACTATGTATTTAAGTGCCTTTGGTAGTAGAGTGTACTTATTTAACACAGTAAATACAATTTTTGAGTTCAATGTTCTGTAAAAATTTCATTCGATTTTTTGTTTTGTTTGTGTGATGCCAGAATGAAAAGGATTTTTTTTTAGTATTGTTTTTGTTGTTTTATAATTTTTGTTTGGCTCTTTTTGTTTTAAAATTATGATTGCTCAATTAGAATTGGATATGAATTGGCGTGCAGTTAGAGTGGTTTTTGTGCAGATTTCAAAATAAATCGAATTTTTGTGCTAGCTTTGATTTCAATGTTTCTAAAACAAGGGTTATTTACCTAATAACGACAAAGTTTGTTTAAAAGTTCAACAGAATTGCATATTTAAAAGTACATTAACTTTGTTTTGAGACTCAAGCATACTACTGTTAAACTAAAGTTTAAAAATATTCAAAAGTATAATTCCAATGTTTCAATTTAAATAGTTTAACTGTATTGCCTAGTTTTGGTTCAGATCAATTTATACTTTTATTAAATTCTTTTAAGGAAAAAATTTTGAATTGTCTAATTTTGTAAAATTTTTAACTTATCTCAGTTATTGTTGCCTTTGTTTGCCAACAATAATTGAAGATTTGTAGTTTTTTTTTATTTTCTCCCTAAAATTAAGTTTTGTTTGCATTTTTACTGCTCCTGCTCCTCCTACTTCCATGATTATTTACCATCTATCTTTCATTTGTCAAACAGTTTAATTGCTTTAGAGTCCTTTGCTTTTAGTACCTCCTATTATGCCAAAGTCAAATCAATTTATTGTAATCCTGTTGATTTTTTATTTTCATCTTATTTTCATGCTGCCTGAAAGAAGGATTCCTTAGAGAAGTAAATCAATTAATGGCTTTAGTTTGTCTTGATAACTTAAATTAAGGGTTGTAAAGAGTAAATGCAAACAAAAATTATTTATTTTTGACATGAATTTTAAGTTAGCACAATCGTCAAATTGATTACTTTTGCAGTATTGAAAAACCTTCTAAATTTGCGAGTATTCGTTCTTTTTCTCTAGTTACAATTTTGAGAAGTTTGTGTAAAATCCTTAGTAGTGCCAGAAAACATCTGTACAAGAACTAATAATGCAAGATCATCATCCAATTTATAGTGAAATTGAGTTATGTTTGGCCACCAGTTCCAGTCGCAAACATTTAATGCTACATGATTATTTAGACATCAAAAAGATTTAGTTACATTGGCTACCGCATAATTGACATTTCAACAAAATAAGAGATGGCGAACGTGACATGGAATATGCAACTGTGTGAATCTTCAAGGATATCGATTGCTTACGAATTTCTTCAAAACAAATGTTACTTTTAAAAAAGCAGACATGTCAAAGTGAGTGATCAGTTTGGATGAATAAGGTTTAGAAACAGGGAACATTCTGAAGTTCAAAATCTAAACATGTCACATTCTAAATACTTTAAACTTCCAATTTTTGTGCGCACAACCTTTCACTGTCGAATAAAGTGTTCAAAGGATTATACAAAGTTTTCTAAAGAGAATTGAGCCCAAAAAAGTAATTTGTGATCTTAATAACTTATCAGCAGAGCCAAAAACTGTTTTATAAAAACTTACTATAGATATTTTGAATCAGATAGCTCTTTTTTTCTTTCATAATAATCGTTGAACAAGACAAGCTGTACGTGCTAAATTGGATACATTCTAGTAAACTCATTCAAGTTTGAAAGATCATATGGCAGTGAAACAAAGCACTGTTGAAAGTACTACAAATATCGCAGCTTTAAGTGCTTTATTTCAAAATAATTTAAATCAGTAGATTTCACGGCGTAAATATCATCATAATACCTACTCCATGATCAGAATTTAATTTTTGGAATTTAAACTGAAATATGTTTCAAGAGGATTCATTGCATGATCGCCATATCACGGTCAATGGCGTTCGCTAATGTTCTAAGTTCGAAGATTCGAATGATTGACTTGATATCAGTGATAATTATGTGGTTCTAACAATGTGGTTCGCATGTCGCAAAGCCCATCAAGCAGTTGATTAATTGGATAAGTTCGGTAGTCGTGTAATCTAGAGAAAATTTTTGGTGTTGCATGATCTTGGCTTACACCCTTACAAGATCAAACCAACTCAAGAACTGAATGATTTGAAGAGCGTAAATTTCTGTGTTGGCTTGACAAAAACTTGATTTAAATCCTGCTCGAAAAATTCTTGATTTTTGACTCAATGGATTTGCAAAAGTAAGCGTTCATTGACAGCAACAAACTCTCATGTATTTTAAGGGACTCCTTTACCATGTTATGATCAACGGCATTCGCAAACGTGCCAAGTTGGATGAACATTTTTGGACAGAATTTTAGGGACTTGATATCAGTGATATTTGGTTCCAAAAAGTATGATGCCACACAGCTGCTCAATCAAATGATCTATTGAAGTTCGTGTAATCTAGAGGAATTGTCCGTTCGAATGTAAACTTTTCTTTGGAACTTAATGCTGTTGGATTTATTTGAGTCATTTGCTTATTCCACAAAGATGAGCTCCTGAAAAGATGAGTTCAGGACAATAAACGTGTGCAAGATTGTTAGAAAATTGTCTCAAAAGAAACGTTAGCTACAAACGTGCTCGCTGTGCTCATATGATCGAGATCGAATTCCATATTTAAATTTACCATTTGTACAACAACTGGAATAAACTTCAGCTCGATATCTTAAACATTCTGCGTATTATGTTAATGCTTACTAATAGGGATAAGTCATGAGAATCATATTGATACTGTGTAATAGACCATTATCTTGTTAGCAGTAAACCATTACCAAACTACTTCTAAGTAATGCAGGTGCAATAAAGTAATAATTACAAAGTAAGTTAATCAGTTATGGTATAATATTGTCAAGTTTTTGCTGGGTTCTTTTTATTATGATACTTTAATAATTCCTCATTTTATGAATTTAACGTTGTTAGATCGAAAATCAACATTTATCCGCCAATTGGGTCCAATATGGCTATAGGGATAGTGAATAATTATTTTTTGTTCTTACTAATAACAAGAGCTATATTCGTCTGTGCTGTATCTTGTATACCCTTCACCAAAGTAAATATTGAAAACCATGATTTTTTTTTTAAAAATGTGTTTGATTAAAAATATTTTTCCCGATTTTGACACTTTGTCTGTCCGAATTTTTATGGCGTTATCTACGTCGTTGGAAAGTTCTTTGAAGTGTCTAGCATTAGATATTCATATTGTCTATGATAGTGACTTAGCAATCCCGATATAGATAAAGATAGGTGAAAAATCGAGGTAGTCGGCCATTTGTGGTTTGATTATCTCGAATTTAAATAGCAGCCTAAGCGGGATTATAGCCGATATATTAATGCATCAATCATGTATTTAATTTATTTGGGCGCTTCGGAAAATTGATTTCAACCGACAAACGGACATGGCTATATAGATTCCTCTATATATAATGATTCAGAATATATATACTTTATGGTGTCGTAAATGAAAAATTTATAAATTAATAACCGCTTGACAAACTTACCACTCATGGTGAAGGTTATAAAACTACTCATTCATCTATTGCGAATACCTCCCTTCCTAAGTTCCATGCATTGTCAACTTGCTCTATAGAGTACTATTAATATTGACTTTCCATTACTTGTTGTTTACGTTTTAACAAAGAATGTCCTTTTTTTTCATGCACATTGATTAAAGGATTTTATTTCTAAAAGCCAATTGTCTTCCTAATCCCTCAATTCATTTACTCTGTTATTTATTATAACAAAAGATGAGATTTAACTTTAAGTATTTTCTCTCATCTCATAGCTATTATTATATACAACAAAATAAAGCAATAAAGAACAAATCATTTAAATTAACCCTTTAAGAGCATCTTTAATATACATATTAGTATACACAACAACTTTTGATGATTCGTTTGTTAGTAATTTATTAAATGTTAAATCCTTTTTTCTCACTTTTTAGTATTTTTAATTAAGTATCTACCACAAAAAGCACCTACCTTGTAAAGTATTGTTAAAAATTTATATATAACAAACCAAATAAAAAAAAAGGAGAAGAAGAAACTTTTAATAAAATTAAAAGTTGCAAATTGTTTTCATTCTACTGCTGCAGCCAACATTCAACATTGCTGAACTCTGCAACAACTCCAATGCATGTGGGAACATTGTACAATGTACGATACGAGCGAGTACAAAATTTAACTTATTGCTTTGTGAATTGTGTATCAGTTTTCAGAAAAACTGAGGGGCAGTATATTTTTTCTGTGTAAATTAACAAATAGAGAAGAAAAAGTGGGGGAAAACCAATTTTTTTTTTTAGTTGGTCAAGAGCAATGGAGCAATGAACTTAGCAGCTACCTTTTTATATTCCTTATAAATAGGGTTTGTTTAATACATTGAATTCAAACATGTAAAGGAATAAATACACATTATCGAACCTGCTGTCAGTGTTTTTTGAAACACTATTCATGAAGATCTATACAGCTATGTTTAACTGTGTTTCAATAAATTTTCTTTTCTCAGGCAAGATTAATACAAAAGAATCACCCATTATCATTACTATTATAAAGTAATGTATTATATTCAGTGAGTGAGACAATACAATGGAAACTTTTTTGAAAACTTTACCCATCAGTTCTAGGAGACTGTCCTGAACTTGTGAATTCACCTTTCATTTAGGGTGACAACTAGTTACGTAACTAGCTATGTGACAAGTTATTTTTACACGTGCATGAATAGGTCCAAAGTATTCTACGCATTGGATTCACTACCTAATTGGTTATATTTGATCCGCTACATAACTAGTTATTTTAACATGTACGGGTGCTAATTGACCTCAAATAGTCAGTTAAAAAGACATCTCATAGACAGTCCATTAACCGATTGCTTGTAAACAAACCTTCCTCCGACAACACTTCAATAGGTTACTGCAATTATAAAAACTGGAACTGCAAATACTCAACATGTGAGAGGAAGACCTCGAAAAAATACTCCAAGACAACATAATTTAATAGCAAGAGATTTGTCAGTAATATACAATTTAAAATTACTTCTCGAACTGTTTGCGGGAGGGCAAGTGAGTTTGATCTTGGTTGTTATAGCCCTCTTATTATTACTCTTGATTTGCAAAGAACATCATATCGGCAGATACAGAAATGGAATACTGTTATCTTTTCGGATGATTCCAAATAGAATGGAAAAAATAATTTATTGAAATATTCCCAATTTTGTGTAATTTTTATTGTTTCTTTCAAAAAATCATTTGTACCTAAGGTATAAGTTTATAGAAAGCGTAGCCATTTCAGTGTGTGTTTTGAAATCAACTTTCCGAATCCCCCGAATAACTTAAATACATGATTGATAAATCAATATATGCGTCATAATACCGCTTAGGTACTAAGTTGAGACATATTTAGCAAAAATATCTACAAACCACAAAGAAATGCACTTGACATTTTTACTAAACTTTTTAAGTTGTGGCCCTAACAGAAAAGATTCCGGGACGGGACGGGACCTACCTCAAATTAAAGGTAATTGGACCTGCTACCGGAATCTTTAAAACCTATTTTGAAAATGTAAATTTTTCGATTATAAAAAATTGATTGAAAATTTACATATTTAAATTTTTACTGAAGTTGTGGCCCTACCAGAAAAGATTCCGGGACGGGACGTACCTCAAATTAAAGATAATTTCACCTGCTACCGGAATCTTTAACCGTTTTGAAATTGCTGCTTAAGTAGCTCCCAATGATTTTGCAAGCTCTTGCTGAGTTTTACAACAATCTTCATGGAATAATTCCTCCAATTCTTGGTATTCAAACTTTTATGGTTGGCCTTGGAGATTTTTGTCTTCCGTGTCAAAATCACCACTTCTGAATCGCACAAAACATCGGTGTGCTTCAGCGACAATTTTTTTTTAAATTAAAGAAGTAAAGCAAAACTTTCCGCATATGACACTTTGTTGGTACAAAATTCGACATTTTCGAAGCAAAAGAAAAAACTTTGTTGTTCCACTATAATGTTCAATAACTAAGTGAGAATAAATGACATAAAAGTTATTAAAAACAAAATCCGCGTACAAAAGATCCCTCATTTTCAAGTCATACAGCCAATACTTTTTATTTAATCAAGCTTTTTACTACAAAATTGATTATTTTATTAAATTATTTTTCCATTTAAAATAAAAGCTTTAAAAATTGTGGTTATAATACAATTTTTGGCAACATTTTGTAAGCAAGTCTTGTTCCTTCTCTATTTTTTTTTGTATCTTTTATTTGTGTAATAGAAAAATTTTCACCTCTTTTTCTTATTTGCATACATATATGTATGTAGTTGTTGTTGTAAATGAAAATGTAAATTTTTGTCAAAACTACCAACTATTGTTACTCCTAAATGCATCTCTGTTGTTTTCCTGGGGTTTTTGTTGTTGTTGTTATTGTTATTGTTGCTGTTGTTTTTGGTATTCGGTATTTGGTTTCTGGCAATCTATGCCAATTGTGATTTTATGGTCAATTTATAGCATACAATAGAATAATTTTCTACTGCTGCAGTAATACTTGAAATGAAACTGCAAAATGATATTTTCATATTATTTCCATTGTAATATTTCTTTCATACTTTAGTTTTATTATTTTTCATGTTTATTTTTTTTACTGTGTTGCTCTTGAAGCTATGAGGTGCTGAGGTTGGTGTTCATATACTATACTATAGTCATAGTCAAAGCCATAATAATAATTGTAGCAAGTGCTTATACTGTAAATGTAAACTTAACTCCATTATGGAAGAAGGCAGTCTGAGAGACAGACAGACGGACATACAAACAGACTGACAGTTGGGACAAAAATGCTGCAATACTCGAACTTAAACTTAATTTCTTTTCTCATTTTATTTTTTTGATTATGTTTATGTATGTGAGCTTTTTTGTTATTG
Source organism: Calliphora vomitoria (assembly GCA_942486065.2). Classification (NCBI taxonomy): domain Eukaryota; kingdom Metazoa; phylum Arthropoda; class Insecta; order Diptera; family Calliphoridae; genus Calliphora; species Calliphora vomitoria. The sequence goes on from OW818031.2 coordinate 41,621,211, forward strand.
TTGGTGTTTTCTAGTTAAATTTTAAATTTAACATTTGTAGTTGTACTCGTTTACATATGAATATGTGATGAACATCGTCATGACAAACAAAAAATTGTAGAAGATGTGAACATAAAATGGTACATGTTTTTAAGTGATGTTGCCATCTCTACTAGACTTTGTATACATTACTTTACTCTACTCCTAAAAAATGCTGTCATTTTAGTGGTTTTCGTATTATGTTTAATGTTTTTTTTTGATAATTTGAACAATATAAAGGGTCTTTCATTAAGCGCTTCTTATCTTTAAATTTAAATAAATCAAAGCCTGTGTGAGATATCTTAAAAATTATTTATTCATTTGAAAAGCCTAACAATGCCGTTATGTATGGAATATAACATCGCTGTACGGCGCGCATCCGAAATGTCCAATTTTCCATTATTCTGGCGCATAAATCAGGCTAAAGTTGACCGATGACATGGATTATGTTGGCTTTGAGGGCCGCTGTAGTTTGTGTCTTATTCATATAGAGCGGCTACTTAACCTCCAGAAGAAAAAGTCTCAAGGGATTAAAACGCACGATCTCGGTGGCCAGTCCACATCACCTCCATGTCCTCAGAATGCAGATTGTCCAATGCGGCATAAGTTGTATGTCCATATCAGCCAATTCAGGCCAAAAAAAGCTGGTAATCATAGACCATTAGCGCTCGCCGTTGACGGCGATGGCCAGGCCAACGTTGTTCTGAAAGTAATATAGACCGATGGCTCCGCCAGGCCAAAATCCACACCAACCAGTGACTTTTTCGGAATGCATTGGAAGCACTTGGGTCTCATGTGGATTGGTTTGTTGAAGTAGCCATTCATCCAGAAATGGGCCTAACCGTAAAATGAAGAGCAAAACGTTGCCCGAAGAGAACACCCATTTTAATAAAACAATGTTATATCCGTCCAAGGTGATTTGGCAAAGCAAACTGAATAAATGTCAGCCAATTCCAAAGATGTAGCTTTAACAATAAGGCAGCTACCAAATCTCTATGTTTATGATTCAGTGTTTAAAATCTATATCTTCAGTTAGTTTTAGTTTTCTAATGTTGACAAATATAAAAAGAAATTCCAACTTTTGGATCAGCAGGTAATGAGGAGCAGACCAATACTGGTTATCTTTTGAGGCCAAGAACGATTCAAGCCAAAATCGGATATACTGTTCCAAAGAGAAACGTATCCCAGAGAGAGAGTTCTGCATCGATCGACATACTTTTTAACAGGTATTGCAACATGTGGGCCATCGTTGTCATGATGAAATATTACGCTTTCATGTCTGGCCGCATATGCTTCAAACGAATCAATTGCATTCGGTACAGGTCACCTGTGAAGGTCTGGTCAGATTTCAGAAGATTATCCTTTTGCTCCCACCAGATACAGAGAATTGACTTAGCGCTATGGATATTCAGCTTTTAGTGTAAATACGGCTGGTTGGCCGGGCTTCACATACGATCTCTTACACTTCGTGTTATTGTAATGGAAATGCAAAATTGTCTTGCAAGCTCTCTCGCCTTCAATTCGTATGGTGCCCAGTTTCCCTGCTTTTGGATGAATCCTCCTGCTCGCAAACGTTTTGAAATTGCTGCTTGAGTAACTCTCAATGACTTTGCAAGCTCTTGCTGAGTTTTTTAACAATCTTCATGGAGTAATGCCTCCAATTCTTGGTCTTTAAAATTTTTTGGCTGGACTGAGCGATACTACAAAAATTTTGTAGTAAATTACCTCTACTGCTTGTTTTAAAATAGTAATTGGCATCACTGATCTTTATGAAACTCATTTGCACAGTTATACAAATACATACTCACTTGCACACCGTACTACAAACATTTCCACACACTCTATTGTTGTTGTCATCTCACAAACAAATAAACAGACAAACAAAAAACCTCAAAAGCCAAAAAGAGGGTTGTTGACGAATTTCTTATAATAAACATTTGGAAAAAACAACAACTACAACATAAATAACAGTAGAAAAAACTGTAAGGAAAACAATAAACAAGGACAAAGACAATGTTTTCGTGTTTTTTGATATTGCTGTTGTTGTTGTGCTTAAGCAAGAGTTGCCAAGTGTGTGAATGTGTACAAGTGTGTTTTGGACAGAGAGTGCAGATACTTGAAGAATTATTGACAGGAAAAGGATCTTTGTAAACATTTTTACATATTGACAAGGTCTTGATATGAACAAGCAAATTAAACATGATGACGATTGAATGCAAATGAAAAAAAAAAAAAAAAAATTAAATTTAATGTTTAAAGATAGAAATGTATACGTACAATTTAGTGAAGTTTATATAATTACTTAGTTTATTTAGATGAATAAAAAGAAAGGAAACCTTTTCCAAGGTTCAATGAAACAGTCATCAACGTTAGTGTCAAAGATCAAAGTATGGTCATTTTCACGAACAAGAACGTGACATTCACACGCCTTTGAAGTGAAGTAAGCACTACTATGTTTATTAAAACTTAGGATATGTCGTTTTGTTATTTTCAGTATATATTAGCAATAAACATGGGTTCAAAAAACGGGACAAAAAAAAAAAAAAAAAAAACTCATTTTCGACTGTATCTGGAAAAATGCAAAAATCTACGATTTGGAACACACATAATTTTAAAAACCGATTTTCTTTAAACAAAAGTAGCATAATGTGACTTTCTATTGAAATATTTGCATTCGTTTTTGTTTTCAATCTTTAGTATGATTTAGCACGCGACATATTTTTCCATTATGTTGGCAATAGTGATTAGCTCATTACATTTTTGCTTCGTTTCAGTTTTACCCTTATTCAAATATTAATTCATTTGTTTTTGAAAAAAGATACACTTACGATAGCGAACGAGACACAATTTGAAAATCAAAATTAAATGCTAGGTGCGATTATTAAATGCCATCCGTTTTTTAGATAAAGTCGGTAAATTTTAAATAAAAATTGGATGGAAAAAGTATTAATTACAGTGGTATTGACAAAAACAATGGAAACTTTTCAATTTTTTAAAGAAAATGTTGTTGGATAGAACTTGTTTTTTACTACTGCTTCAGAGAGACGATGCATTGAACCAATAAAAGAAATATTTTACTATTCCCTTATAATAGCATCTGATAAAGCTTTTGTAATCCGGCGATTGGACAGGCCACTTCAAAACACGTACCACATTGGATTGTAACCCAAGAGGTGTGGTGTTTATGAATTGGACTTTGACCTGAAAAACAGCTCATAACATTGTCACCTCCAAAATGTCTTATTTCTGTCCAATCTTATTGCATTCGGCAGTCCTACATCTGCCTCTTAAGACTTGTGTAGTCTACAATGATTTTGGTACCGCCAAAGCTAAAACTGATTTTCGATACCCTGATTTTCAATGCTACCGTGTAGTTTTCGAGAAATTGCAGGGGTAAAAAAACGAAAATAAACGATGTTACTACATTTTATTCAATTATATTACGGGTTACAAACTTCTTTTTTCAATTTTCTATGATAGAGGTCGTTAGGACACTCCCTTGTTATACTCCAACTGTAATGTGCCATCATATGTTCATCCCAGCGACCCTGGTATCTATCTATCTTCCATCTCTATTAAATCTTGATAGAAACTTTCTCCTTGTTCTCCGCTATACGATGTAATATTATCAGGAAACTTTTAAGGTGGCGCAAAAGTAATCCTCCTATCAGAAAATGCTATAAATTTTGCCGATTATTGGTCAAAAAAATAGTCAGCAATATTCCGCGTTCTGGAGCAGTGTATTCGTAACATTGTTTATTAACGTGTATTTCGCATGTGTTTACTACACAAATGTCAAAACAGAACTGACATTAGGGGTCAATCGCAAAATTTATAGCATTTTCTGATAGGAGGATTACTTTTGCGCCACCTGTTATAAATGACTTCGCAGTGTACTTTTATGCTCAAATTAGAAGGTCTATAAGTAATTCCTCGTAATTTTCAGCCTTCTGAATTCCTAAGAAATGTTTTACAACGGCAACAAATTTGCAAGCCGCTGCTTCTAGACAATTAATTGAATGTAGGAATCGTTGTCTTTCACTAATAGCTTATAGTTTTTCTGTACTTAAACCTGGAAATGTTCTTGAAAGAAATTCAAAACACGGCCTTCACATACTGCTTCGTAACTTCCAATTTCATGTGCAATTGAGCTAAATGTAATCTAATCTCTGGAAACCAAATGCGGGTTTATAACATTTAGTTTCCCAACCGTCATGTTTGGTAGAAAGATTTAGGTTCACATAAAACTTGTTTATGTCCAATTTCATCACGATATTAATTATTATAATCGGACGAGGGACAAATGTTGCCTGATTTTCGCCATACTTTACTGTATAATTTTTTAGTATCATAATGGGATGAGTTTTTGATTGGACCCAAGTGAGCTGCTTGAAGAGTGGCTCCCCATGGAACCTTACCTACAGTATAATTTCAGAGTACTTAGGACTAATTTGAACAAAACATATTTATGACTGCTCAAACAGTATTCCGGGGGGATATTTATATGGGGACTAGGTGAAATAATGGATCGATATTGTCCTTATCAACAGAGAGTATTTGTGGAAAATTTCAGCCAGCCTAGCTCCTTTCGTTTGGGTCCTTTCGTGTTTTTAACAGACAGACAGATGGACAGACATAGCACAGTGGTTTGGAAACGTTTTTTTTTTTTTTTTTTTGGAAATAATTCGGTATCTCGGAAACTATTTGAGATATTGTTACGAAATTTCACATGGTTGGAGCTGATATTTATATTTTAAATTTCAGCTCATTTGGATCATAAATGGATTTTTTGCAATATTTTTAAAAATTTTGAGACCCGAGGTGACCAACTACGAGGGGCCACGCACTGGCCCCCATAAGCGCTAGGAAGCAGAACATATGCAAATCAACTCAAAATTACTTCAGCTCCTACCGTGTGAAATTTTGTAACAATATCTAAAATAGTTCCCGAGATACCGAATTATTTCCAAAAAAAAAAGTTTCTAAACCACTGTGCATAGCTAGATCGCCTTAAATTCTTATGAGTACCCAGAATATATGTATATATTAATGTGGGTCTGCGACAAATATTTTGATGTGTTACAAACGAAATCTTTTTCGGTGGTGGGTATAAAAATCAGTTCAGTATTATTTCCCTAATCGTTGAGAATATAGTTATTAAGAAATTTTTCAAAATATTTTAGCTTTAAATCTAAATCAGTTATGCTTGGCAATATTGTTAGAAAACTGCCTACAGCCTGGCTGGTTTCCTGCTTGTGTGAAGTTTATTTCTTAAAGGTTTTAGGAAAGATTTTCAACCCTCTATCTAGCTAAAAAAATTTATTTGCATGGCTGCAGTTGCTGTTTTAGCTTTACTCTATGTATTTTTTTGTATTTTTGGTATTTTTTTCTAGGGGAAAAAGGTTTGAGCATGTCTGGGGTGTTAATGAAAATATGTTGCATAAAATTTATGAATGAACTACTGGGAAATGAAAGATTTTTGTGAATTTGTTTAAGAGATAGAGAGAGAGTATGAGAGTGTGTTGGAGCATATGTAATACAAAAAGAAACCCCTAAAAAAACAGCAGCATTCCTCTAGATGGGATTTTGAAGTAAGCTGTATGAATGTTGTTCAGCTTGCTGTATGTACTTACAGATATACGAGTACATACATAGTAAGTTTATGTACAATGTAAAAAGAGTTTGTGAGTGTGAAAACTTTGCAATTTGTGTATGTATGTATGTATGTATGTTCATGTTGCTGTCTGAATGTATGCTCTAAATTCTTAAGTAAAATTTCAATATTTTGCTGTTTCTTTATTATTATGCTTGTGATAATGGAATTTTATGTACGTTTACAAAAATTTTCTAGTTGTCTTGGAACGAAAGTTGAAAATGTAGATTTTACAGTCACTTGATTTTACTGGATGATTGTCAGTTTTTATTTTATTTTTGTTTTACTGCAAAATGTAGCATATTTTGTGTGTATGCTTTATTTTTTTTTCTTATTTAATTTTAAGCAGTCAGCTGGCAAGTTTTTTTTTTTTGTTATTTGTTTAATTGTAATTGAGTTAAAATTAGTGCTGTCATAATCGTTTTCTAATTATGTTACTAAAAATTAATTTTAAGATTTTCAAAGGGTTGTAAGGGATTTAAGGAAATTTAACTAAATTTTCAGCAGAAGTTACTTACCGATTGTCTTAAATACTCCTTTGAATTTGGTTTATAAGGGAGAGTAAGTCAGTGTTTGATGATTTTGTGCATGAGTCATTATTGGATCATACTTTTTCGAAAATGATGCTGTTCAAGCAGTGACTGTTACTGGCGATCGATATTGCGGTAAAATAACAGAGTTCTTTCAACAAGCCCGCAACCACTTTTGAATTGAAGGAGGAAATTCAACGGAGCTTCAACGAAATCACCGACATGCTTTATCCGCTGTTGCAGCACATATGAAAATAAGTTATTACAGGAATAGAAAGTATAATTTGCTAAATAAGAGAAGGCAAGAAGAGAGATATCTCACTGCTACTAACTATAGCACATATTTTCAATACAATTTTACTATTCATTTCGTTATTCTAATATGCTAAAGCCAAGCCTGCTTTCGAGCAGAAATGTTATGCATCGATCATATATGGATATTTCCTTGTCAAGAACGCGACATTCGCACGCCTACTAGTAAAGAAATCGTTACAATATTTTTTTTGTTTCCATTTTTCGATATCATTTTAATAGCACTATGTTTAGTGAAAATGATAGGCATTTTCCAAAAATATGGGTTCAAAAACGCGACAAAAAATAAAAATATTCTTCGACTGCAATTATGCGAACATTTTTTTTTAATAATTAGTGGTTTTGAATAATGTGGCTGTTTTATTGAAGAGTTTTCATAGGTTTTTGCAACTTTTAGTAGATTTAGCACGCGACATATTTTCCATTTGTACCAACGATGAGTTCAAATAAATTGAATATATTATATGTTGGTTCGGCATTCTTTTTATGTAGTGCATCAATAACTTTAACTCTTTAATAAAGTACACGTGTTATGCATTTTCTGCCTTTTTTACAGCTTTTCTTAATGTTAGCTTGCAATTGCAAGGTTCGTACATCTCTTTCTTTAGTATAATTTAGCTGGTTTGGAGAACTTTGTAGAACATTTCAGTAACTTGTACAAAAATATGCAGTTTTCATTGAGTTTTACTTTGTAGGAAAATAAAGAAAATCCTGTTTACTTCTTATATTGGTTGTATGACTTAAAAATGTTAGATTTACGCGGTTCAACGTGCGAGAAGACAAAGATCGCCCAGGCCAGACAAAAAGTTTGAAGACCAAGAGTTGGAGGCATAAACTCCATGAAGATAAATAAGTCTCCTGGGCCTGATGGTATACCAGCACTGGTCCTGAAACAGTGTTCTTCGACGCTAGCTCGTCCATTAGCTAACCTTTTCAGCACTTTATACCGTGCCGGCAAATTTCCTGTATGTAGTATGGTTAACTACCATCTTGTGAAATATTTAGAGTCCAACAATTTACTCAGCGAACGGCAGTATGGCTTTCGTAGAGGACGCTCTACGGGAGACTTGCTAGCCTTCTTATCGGAAAAATGGTGTCGTTCCATACACCGTTTTGGCGAAAGTAAAGTGGTGGCTCTAGATATTTCTAAAGCGTTTGATAGAGTATGGCATGGTGCGCTTTTAGCAAAACTTATTGCTTTTGGTGTCGATAATAACTTCTCTCGATTTATATCGAGCTTTCTCAGAGATCGCACTATACGAGTTGTTATAGATGGAATCTCATCAAACGAGTTCAAGATCAATTCAGGGGTACCGCAAGGCTCCGTCCTTTCTCCTACTCTATTTCTTATCTTTATAAACGACCTTCTCGTCAAACTTCCAACCCTATCTACTCTTTTGCAGATGACAGCAACATTTGCCATTCATATGCATTCAATTATAGACCAAGCCTGTCGGAGATTGGGGCAATGAGGCAAAACATGAATGATACGCTTAACCAAGATCTTGTGACAATCTCTGAATGGGGTTGTGCGAATAGAGTCGATTTCAATGCACGCAAGACTCAGTGTTGTATGTTAACACACAAACGCACAACAGATCATGTTGCTTCATCTGTTTTTATGGGTGGTGTAAATATTAAGGAATCAGAAGCTCTTGATGTTCTAGGCATGAGTATTCAGTGCGATGTCCGCTGGACAAAACACATTTTTCGAGTGTCGAAAGAAGCATTCAAGTGCCTTGGTTTTCTAAAACGGTGTAAGACATACTTCACTCCATCTGATCTCCTTACTATTTACACCACTTATATCCGACCGAAAATGGAATACAACTCTCATGTGTGGGCCGGTGCTTTAAAGTCTATTTTGGAGTTACTCGACCGCGTACAGGAGAGGGCGAAGATGCTTATCGGTGACAGTAGGGTATCCAGCTCTATTGACTCACTGGAACATCGTCGCAATGTGGGTTGTGTTTCACTGTTCTACCGATACTACAATGGTATGTGTTCTGCTGAAATTAGGGAACTTGTTCCCGAAACCCGTAGTTTTTTATGCAACACACGTTCTTCGGCAAGGGCTCATCAATTTGTTGTCGACTCGACAGTGGATCGCACAACACATTACAGGGAAAATTCGATCTTTAGAAAAAAAAAAAAAATACTATTTGTTTCGATCCATGCAGAACGCTCTTTCTGGGATACGCTTCACTTTGGCACGGAATATCCCAATATCGGATACTATTTTCCATCAAAAGATGAGCAGTTCTTTTGGCTCGGAATCCATATGTTGTCAGAAAGATGGGAAAAGGTCATAGCTATCGATAGCTAATAAAGTTATATTATACAAATGTTTCAAAATAAAAGCTAAATATTCATTAAAAACATAATCATCATCTTTTCAAATTTAGATTCCATAAACGGGCATTTGTTTATGAGCTTTCAAATTAAAATGACGAGCTCTACAAACCAAAGGTGGTCGACTTTTACACCCTGTTTCTAGCATTATATTTTAACAGGGGGTCACAAGTTTCATTTTCTGAAAGATTCTTAATCGCAATATTTTTCATACTTTAGTATATCTCTTTTTATTTGCCGCAAGTAACGCATTGGTAGTTCCGTTCTTCTTTCGGCCCACAGTTTAGCTATCTTACTTACGATAGCTAAAATGTATAATTTTTTTAATATTATGTCGCGTTCTTGTACCTATCTTATTGTTTGTTATCAGTACTCAGCGATCGTTCTAATCCAGTGGTTTTAACTAAAAAAGTCTTTGCATATACATACTAAGTAATAATCACACTAAACAATTTATTTTGGTTTTCAAAGCGTATCTCGTTTGCTATTGTAAGTGTTTTTTTTTAACAAATGTTTTTAGAATTTGTTATTTAATATAATGTTAGAAAAAATCATTGTTTATTAAAATTTTTGGTCCCAGTAGACCTTTCTGTGTAAATGCCCTGGAAACTAAAAGTGAAAAAGTAAATTTATATTATGATAATTTTGTGAACAACCAATCATCATCATTATCTTTTTATTGTCACTACATATTTGCAATAATTTCACCACACATATGAATACATAATATCATATGCCTGCTTAATCTTGCTAATGTGCCCTACATTGTAGCACCAGCCAACCAAGTGTCTAAAATCGAAAACACTCGGAATATTTAACCATAAATTCAAAATGTTTAGATTATGATGATGTTTTTGGTTTTTTGTTTGTTTTTGCTTTGCTTCACTTCTACAGCTCATTTATAAACATGTCACGTGAATTGAGTGTTGGCGTTTGTATTATTTACAATTTCTAGTTTGTAAATGTTGGTAAAGTTTCTTTACATATTGGTTTTAGTTGTTGCAGTATCTTTGGGATTCAACATATTCCAGGGATACATAAAAAAAAACTTATCTTATTTACACTAAATGTGAACTTTGTTTTTTGAGATATCTGTTGTAACCTAGCCGTAGGCTGGATGAAAAGTACTTAAGGATTTGGGGAGTGAGGAAATTTTAATTGAACAGATGGATTTCAATTAAAATTTGTGGCATTTTGATTTGATGTACAATTTAGAGATATTTTTTGTAAATAAATTTTTTAAGCAAAAATATTTTTTTTCATTCAAAAATCTAGTACATATAGGTACTTTGGTGAATGTAGCACTCTTGGTGAATAAAGCTTTATTCGGCTCTCTTACTAGTTTAAACTAAAGTAAATAAATGTGTCTTTCTGTTGACAGTTGTCAGGTTGAATTATATGCATTCGTTTTTCTCTTACAGGCTTTAGTATAATTTAGCACGTGACATTTATAACGCGACATATTTTCCCGCTATGTCTCTAATATGGATTAGTTCAAGTAATTTTAACAAAATCTTACTTTTTACACAGCATTTCAATAACCAAGTTTACTGGTAATGAACACAAAATTAACTTCAGAAGACATCAATATTAAATTAGTCTTATAGGGGGACCAGACTCTGATTTTTCATAACCAATAGCTAAATCCTAAATTTGTCATTACTGTTGAATATAATAGCATTGCTTAACATTTGAAACAAATTTATACATGGTTCTCGTATTTAATTTTTTATTTTACAGTTTTTGTTTTCTTTTTAAACTCATAAATAATAATTCCTATCTGTTTTTTTTTTTTATTTTCAAAAAATAAAATTATTACAGGTATTTTTTCTATGTATTATTTAATTTACAGCCAACCCATTAATCTTTTTTTTCTCGCTACCTCTGTTCTTTTTGTTACATTCTTCTAAGTTCAAGATAAGAAGAAAACACACACCAGCAAAAATACAACTGAATGAAACTAATACACAACTTTTCGTTCTGTTTTAGTTTCAGTTGTTTTCAGTTTCATACTCGTTGTCGGCATAATAATAAAAACAAAAATGCTACAAAAACAAAAAAAAAAAAGAAAATAATAATAAAGTTTTACAGATATTTGTTTTTGTTGTTATTCATGGCATATTTTTTTCCTACACATACCAACATTTCTTTCCTTTATTTCTTGTTATTGTTGTACATTTGTTTTGTTTTGATTCTAGCTGTTTTTTTTTCTCTTGTCTTGGTCTTCCTTGTGTGATGCTTTAAATTGTTTGTGTGTGTGCGTGTGGAAGTCGTTGTTGCAGCTTTTTTGTTTTGATTAATGTTTTATCTTCCTTGTATTTTAAGTTTATTGTTTATACATTTTTTTGTTTATAAAAATCCATACTTGCAAAAAAAAAGCTGATACACACACTCTATTTATGTTGCCCAGAGTACGTTTTCATTACATTATTAGAAATATTTAAAAGCAAAAGAGCATGAGGGAAATGAGCCAGAAATGTATGGAAAAATCAATAATTTTTTTCTTTTTTTTTATCAAAGTTTTTGCTGTTTTTATGCCTTCTGGTACTAATGTCATATTTATTTACATTAAAAACCTATTTTAATAGGATTTCATATTTTTTTTTTGTTGTAGAGACCAGTTGTTTGTGTGTCTTTTTTTATCTCGACATATTTGTGTATGCAATAGATGAGTTTATGTTTATGTGCATTTGATTATAAATAAGTGTTCTATTAAAGTAACGAGGGCAGTTTGTAATAATTTTTGGTAATATTTTGTTTGGTACAAATAAAAAATTCACATATTTAATTAAAAGTAAAAAGATTTCACGCAAAAATTATTTAAAAAGGAAGAACTATAATTAGAATTAAATAATTGTTCTTTTTGAATTATGTACTTGGAAAGACATATGGGCATTTCCACAGAAAGTTGCTCCAGTAAAGAAATTAAAAATGTTAATAAACTAATGATTTTTTAACATTGTATTAAAAATATCATAATTTTTGAGAGAATAGAGCTGAAAACTGGAAATATATTTGTTCTTGCTTTTAGCTTACTTTTGATTACATTTCCTCTTTACGCACATCTTATGGAATTTTTCTCGAATCAACAAATTAATAATAAAAAATAAAAAAAATAACCATGTTCAAATGTCGCGTTCTTGTACCTAAATCAAGTAGCTGAAAATTTTCAAATAAAAATTAAGTGCCATTAACTAAAAACTTCATCTAATAATCCCACTATACTATTTTAAAAGTGTGTCTCGTTCTTGAAAAATTTAAAGTTGAAAAACATTTAATGATATCCACTAAAGTATAAAGAATATTGCGACAAAGTAGCTTAAAAAACGTCGCGAAACGCAATTGAAACTGCAAAAGAAGTAGCAAGCTGGCAAAAGACGAACAATTTTGTATAAAGCCGGAAAAATTTTTCGATAGTAAGAAAAATTATGCTAAAAATACAGAGAAGTTTGAGCTTAATATCTGCACGCAAAAACTAATAAATAAGGCATTAACATGCATTAAAAGTGGGCTTAGTTAAAGGGTAAAATTTATTGAAGCACTTTATAAATAGTAAGTCGATAATAAATAACAAACATTACTTCAACTAATCCTTAAACGTGTTAGGAAAATATGTCGCGTGCTAAATCATACTAAAGGTTGTTGAACAATAACGAATGCAAATATTTTAACACGACAAGTATCATTAGGGAAATATTATTCAACTTTAGTTAAAAACAAGTAAGAGATTTATATATAACCTTCACCAAAGTACTTTAAGATAAAGATTGAAAATATTTTTTGTTGAAACTTTTTTTTTTTTTTAATGAAAAAATTGTATGGTAAAAAATGCTATATCGTATGGTGAAGGGTATAACAATTGCTTTAAATAATGTTTGCATATTTAATAAATATGTCCAAGCTGCTACTTCTAAATCATTCATTGAATGTATCGTTGTCTTTCATTTAAAGTCTTAATTGTTGGTTATGTTCTTGAAAGAAATTCAAAAGAATGTTTACTAAACAGACGAAACATGGAAATTTAGTTTACCCACTTTGTTGACCTTTTATTCACAACATGTATTAAATCAACACTGGAAAGCAAACATCAATGTGGATTTTGGGTTCTTTACAAATAGTAAGTACACTAAACACTAAACTTTCCACTGTTTTAAATGTTCACTACACACTTTACACACAATGTTTGGAACACACGGCTGATTCAGGGCCTTTATCTCCATCTTAAGATAATTGAAATAAGGACTGAGATCGTAAAATTCTTAACACACGTTTTTCATTAAAACTTTTAACCCAAGTATTATTTGATTTTTTTTTGATTAGGTTAGCTTTGCAAAGCATGTCAGTTATTATATTTAATGTCAATTATGTTCATTTGTTGTTAATCTGATTAAAATGAGAGACAAGAAAAAAGTGCGTACTAAAATTATTAAATATTTTCAACAAAACCCAACTTGGTCCTACAAAAAGTTGATCAAACATTCAAAAGTCTGTCCTCAAACTGTTTCCAATGTTATTAAACAGTACGGGGAGAACTTGTCCGTTGATAGAAAACCTGGTTCAGGTAGAAGGAATGGTCCACACGAGGTTTCCAAAGCCAAAAAAAATAAAAAGCATTTTCAAAAGAACTCCCACACATCCGGTAGGAAAGCAGCCCGATTAGCTCAGTGCTCGGACTATTTGATACGAAAAGTTAAAGCCAATGAAGGTTTAAAAGCATACAAGGCTCAAAAAGTGCTCGAGGAAATGTTGAAGAAAAGTTTAGGACCCAAAAGGCAATATGCAGGAGCAAAAAAGCCAAACATTTCTTAGAAAGGGCTCTATAAATGCCGAAATTTACATCAAGGAATGTTTACAAAAAAGGCTGATTCCATTTATAAGACTTCTTAGTGTGTCCACTTATTTTTGGACTGATTAGGCATCTGTCACTATGTTAAGAAAGGTCATGAGTAATACAAGAACAATAATGTGATATTTGTACCAAGAGAGGCAATTCCTCCAAACTGCCTGGAGCTGAGTCCAGTGGATAGATATTGGACCCTTGTAAAAAGAGAATTAAAGACCACAAAAAGATGTCTAAAAGTGTGGTATATTTTAAACGGAGATGGACAACCTGTTCGAACAAAGTGACATAAAGCACTATAAAAACCATAATGGAAGATTTTTCGAAAAATGTTCAAAATTTCATCATTAGTGATTAGAACTATAAAAAATATTTTATTTTGTAAATGGTAACAATAATTTCAATCAAATAAAAAAAGATTCAAAACTGTTAGTTTAGTGGTTTCATGTTTATTAACATATATGTATGTTAAAAATTTTTCTATCTTAGTCCTTATGTCAGTTATAGGTTTCCTAATCTTTATGACAAATGTAACAAAACACATTTATGTTATACATATAATAATGTTAAAATCAATTTATTTATAGAAATGTACATATAAGAGTAGGAAACAGGCACCCGAATTTACTTATGACAGCCAATATTAATAAATTAAGGTAGATCCAAAGCTAAACGTAAGACAAAAATTTAAAAACATTATTAGTGTCACCAAGGCACATCTAATACAGAACCACTATCGGTATCTCGGCACCAATATTTTTTTCTTTATTTGTTGATCTGTGTAATGAATATTTGGCGGACATAGTTCGAGCATCGTCAAAACTACAGCCTCTGGGGTTCAGAGAACCCACATGTGTCGAAAAACCAATTTATCCATATCGTTTGTTATGGATTTTAGGCTGTAAGCATCATTTGACTTATTAATTACTTTGTTTTATTTCCCTTTTCCATTTCATATTTATTTGTACAATTGTTTTGAGCAAAAAAATCTTTGAGATTTTTTTTTCGGTTCAGAGAGTTTGAACATCTCTTAGAATTCTTCAGCATTTTTTCCTCTTCAACCCGGCTTTTAGCTAAACAGTCACATTTATGTAAAATTGTTTTGGAAAATAGAGATAAAGGAGTGCATAAGTGACTGCATCTATGTACTCTATGATTTTTGATAAAGAAACATATGTTTTTGGCAGAGAAATTTGTATTACATTTTTAATGGGCATTTTTAATGGGCAGTCTCCTTGTGCATCATTTCATTAGAATAGTACCCAGTTTTTGTTCGGTTATTTATTATTTTTTTTTAAACAATCCTCGTATGGTACCTGGTACCATATGATACAATAATTGAAGTATACTTTAATAAAATTACTTTTAATGTTTATAGTACTTGTACTAGGAAACATTTGGACGACAGGCTGACTGAAAGACTGCATGTCGATCTGTTTGTTTCGTTGGCACTCGCGTTAGTGAGTGTGTGCGTGTGCGTGTGTGAGTAGGTGCGTGTGTATATAATTTGTTCTAGATTTAAGGTGGTCTTGTATAAACTGTAATTTAATTAATACATATTGTGTGTATGAGCATTTATATGGATGTTTTCTTTTTTTTTATTCTATTTTATTGATGTGTGCGTAAAATATATAAATATTCCCAGCGGGAAAATTATGTAGTAAGGGGGCCTTCCAAAAAGCCTTATTTTGCAGACAACAGTTCACACAGCCGCATTGGAAAATCATTTAAATTTTACATGGTGTGTCATAGGGAAACAAGGCCTTACATACTGCTTACTTAAGAAGGCATATTAAAAGGTCTTCTGTTGAAGTCTTCTAAGGAGACCTGCAGCGTAATGCCTCATATAATGGCTACATAAGAACTACTAAGAAATTAAAAGGCCTGTAGATAAAAACTTTTAAATAGGGTTATTAGGGAAAATATTCTTAATGAATTCATCATAAAACCTAAAGAATGGACTTAAAAGTTTAACGTGTGTAGTGGTTTACCCAAAGCTAAAACTGTATTTGTGTTGGTGAGCGAAAGAGATCTCCACTAAAAGAAATGTTTAGTGAATTAAAAAAACTATGTCAGTATTTATAATGCTTTATTTTTTAACAATAATGAAATCAACAATCTTAATCAAATTATTTGTGACATATCATAGCTCGCATGTGCATTCGTAGCTCACATGTGCATTCGTCGCTGTCTCTGTGACGACTAAACAAAAGAGAATAATATATGTGGGCATCAATGTTATAGAGAGACAACATATATAAAATTACAAAACCAATTAAAGGTTTGTTAAACCCTATTTTGTAATTCAATTTTGTATGTGTATGCATTTTTTTAGAAGGTTAAGCAAAGCCCTTCTAGAATATATTCTGCGAGAAGGCAGAGTAGAATGAGTATCGCATCTGTGAACAGGTCTTTTTAAAGGCCTACAAAGTGAAGACATAGAATTTTTACCCTTTGGGATATTGTTAAATACAGACATATTCATACATACATACATACACATACTTAAATATGTGGGTGTGCGTACTTTTATCAATACTCCATGTGTGGATAAATAGCTGTACATAATTGGTAATTAGCATTGTTAAGTTCTATAAATATTTATAAACTTGTATATAACACAAAAATAACAACAACAAAAAAAAAAAAAAAGAGAGAATTTCATATGTATGCCCTAGAATAAATACAGCATAATTTATAAATATCAACATTTAAATTTTGTGAAGCTATTAAAGGTTTTACTTTAACAAATATACATTGTATTTATGTATTTAGAAATGTTTATATTGGAAATTTTGTAAAAAGGAAATTACAAAAAAAAAAAAAAATAAAAAAAAAATAATAAAAATAAATTTATATATAAACTTAGTTGGCTTATGGAAGCGATAAATTGTAGCTATTTTTAGCTTATTTTAGCTGAAATCTTTTCCATGTAGCAGCTAAGTTTAAAAGGTTACGATTAAGTGTTTGAATGGCAGCAAAAGATTTGCAAATGCCGTGAGCAGCTTGCGAGTTTTACAAGGAAATATATATATATATTTTTTTTAATAAAAAAAGTGGGTATGAAATAAGGAATAATATTTAAAGTGTTTTTATTACTTCATTTACCATATCTGCTTGGGTGTGTGACTTGAAAATGCGGGATATACAATACGCGTATCTTTGAACGCGGTTTTTGTTTTTAATAACTTTTGTGTCATTTTGAAGGGTAGATATCTGTCATTTATTCTCACTTAGTAATTGAACATTATAGTGTAAAGAACAATGGTTTTTTTTGCTTCGAAAATGTTGAATTTTTTACCAACGAATCTTCTTATGCGGGAAGTTTTGTTTTAATTCTTTAATTTAGTCACTAAAGATTATGGTGAATGGTTTCCATTGGTTTCAACTTGCGAGAGATATTTTGTGCATCAGAAGACAAAGATCGATCAGGCCAGCAAAAAATGTTTGATTACCAAGAAATGTAGGCATTACTCCATAAATATTGTTGTAAAACTCAACAAGAACTTGCAAAATCATTGGGAGCTAATCAATCAGCAATTTCAAAACGTTTGCGATCAGCAGGATTCATCCAAAAGCAGGGAAATTGGATGCCATACGAATTGAATACAATTTTGTATGTCTGAAATGCTGCTTGAACGCTATAAAAGAAAATATTTATTGCACCGAATGATTACTTGCGATGAAAAATTGATCTATTACGATAACCGGAAGCGTAAGAGACGTATGTGAAGCCCGGCCAACCAGCCGAATCAACACCAAAGCCAAATATCCATGGCGCTAAGGTAATTCTATGTATTTGATAGTACCAAAAGCGTCCTATCTATTATGAGCTGCTGAAATCTAGCCATACCAGAATGAGGTGGTTGGGATGTTTTGTCTTACCCGCTTTATAAGGACTGAGATCGAACAATTTTTAACATACATATATGTTAATAAAAATTAAACCAGTAAACTTACAGTTTTAATTTTTTTTATTTGATTGAAATTATTTTACAATTTACAAAAAAAAAAATATTTTTATAGTTCTAATCACTAGTGATGAAATTTTGATCCTTTTTCGGAAACCCTTCCATTATGGTTTTTATAGTGATTTCTGTAACTTTGTTCGACACCTTTTTTGTGATATTCAATTCTTTTTTAACAAGATCCCAATATCTCTCCACTGGTCTTAGCTCCAGGCAGTTTGGAGAATTTGCCTCTCTTGGTACAAATACGACATTATTGTTCTTTTACCACTCAAGACCTTTCTTAACATAGTGACAGAGTGCCAAATCAGCCCAAAAATAAGTGGACACACTAAGAAGTCTTATGAAGGGAAGCATCCGTTTTTGTAAACATTCCTTGATGTAAATTTCGGTATTTATAGAGCCGGTTGTAACAAATGATTGGCTTCTTTTACCGCAACTGCATATTGCTTGCCATACCAAGAACTTTTTGGGAAATTTTATTTGCTTTTGGGTCTTAAACTTTTCTTCAACATTCCCTAGAGCATCAGCAACATCAAAATTTTGACGTGGAAGCTGCGAAAAATCTGCCAGAACATACGTTTCGTCATCCATTATGCAGCAGGAATATTTTTTTTATATAAAATTTGACTTTAATTTCCGTGCTCTGTTTTTGGCCTATAAATTTTAAGCAGCGTTCCTGTCAGGAACTTTTTAAGCTTTGCATGTTTTTGAACCTGTATTGGTTTTTACTTTTCGTACCAAATAGTCCTAGTACTGAGCTAACCGGGCTGCTTTCCTACCGGTAGTGTTGGGAGCTCTTTTGAAAATGCTTTCTATTTGTTTGGCTTTAGAAACATCATGTGGACCATTCCTTCTACCTGAACCAGGTTTTCTATCAACGGACAAGTTCTCCCCGTACTGTTTAATAACATTGGAAACAGTTTGATAGCAGACCTTTAATTGTTTGGCCATCTTTTTGTAGGACCAAGTTGGGTTTTGTTGAAAATATTTAATAATTTTAGTAAGCACTTTTTTCGTGTCACTCATTTTAATCAGATTAACAACAAATGAACATAATTGACATTAAACATAATAACTGACATGCTTTACAAAGGTAACTTGATCAAAAAAACGTGTGTTAAGAATTTTTCGATCTCAGTCCTTAGTCCAGACCGTTCCCCAGTCCGACTACTATTTGTTATGATCGATGAGCTCTCTCTTTGGGATATGCTTCACTTTGAAACAGAGTATCCAATATTGACTTGATTCGTTCTTGGCCTCAAAAGATGAGCAATTCTTCTGGCTCGGAATTCATATGTTGCCAGAAAGATGGGAAAAGGTCATAGCTACAATGAATAATAATTTGAATAAATTTATATTTTACAAATGTTTCAAAATAAAAGCTAAAAATTGGAACAAATAGCTTTGTGTGCAAAGCTATTTGTGCTTTACACAGATTTTACAGAATTTTGTTTTAAATATTTTTGAAATCTCTTAATACAGATTTATAACTTATTTGGTATGATCAATAATCACAGTTTAGAAGAAGTTTTAATTTTTTAGTGGACTTAGAACATTTTCCTTTACAAGATTCGGCACAGCCGAGTATAGCACTTTCACTTGTCAATTCTTAAAAATTTTATAAATTATTTTATAGGAATATTGAAATTTTTCCTGCTACATAAAATACTGAACATTGTTTAAATGAATCGCGGTTGTACTACAGAAATTTTTAATATGAAATAGTATCTAAAAAAAGTACTTTTTCATCCCTGATAGAAATCAAAGCAGAAGAATGTTCTTAACTTATGCTTGTTTGGAAGTTCTTGTTTTGCTGTATATTTATATTAACAGTTTTATATTAAACTTTATAAACCTCAAGGAAATAATGTCAATTTAACAACAAGCCCCATTTTAGTTTTTAACCTCTTTCCTTTTTCCTCTTAACCGGTCAATTAATGCCTCCTGACACACACACTTTTACACTACTCTTACACACTCTCTCTCTCTCTCTAGAACTGTGTGGTAAATTTAGCGTATTAAATACTTATACATTCGCACTTCTAATTTCAATTTTATAATAATAACACTTCTTTAACATCCTGTTCTCTTCTTCCTTTTGTTCCATTTCAGCATTCAAGGATAAAAATATAACACGTGGACTATTAAACCAAGAAGATATACAAAAAAAAAAAAAAAAAAGTGAAAAAAATATAACAAAAATTGGAACGTAGAAAAAACAGCAACCAGATGGTAAGTTAATAACAATAATAAGTTGCCCCTAATCCATATAATCTCCACTTGCTGCTTGTTTGTGTTTCCTACAACTCTCCGGCTTTACTGTTTGCAACCAGCAACAATAAGGAGAGGGGAGTAGAATAGAAATAAAACAACCAAATACGAATTTACTGAAATCATGTCAAAGGTTTATTTCTATTTTTATGCTTTTGCTATGAAAATCTACTAAAAAAAGTAAAATCTAAGTCATTTTGCTGGTGGCGGTGTCGTCGTTGCTGCTGGTAGCAATTTATTACATGAATGAATATCAAAAAAATTCTAAAAAAATGTATAAAAAAAATATTGTACGAGTTTTGAATGTTTGTTTGTAGGTTGCTAAAGTATGATGATGGTTGTTAGAATGTTTAAAGGAATGTTATCATTATTATAAGCAAAAAAAAGTATGAAAAAAAAACAACTATGAAAATGTGGTACAAACCATTCATGTAATTTCTACACACTACTACAAGTTTTTAAGCACATACACATTCAAAAGCCAGCTCTGACATACCAATACTTGTATACAAAAAAAATGGGTACATGCCATCATTATTAGGGTGTTACATATTTCATTATAATTGTGTACATTTTAAATAATTTGCGACATTTGTGTTTTTCCAAATAAAAGAATATAATTTTGCAAATGTACGAGGGCGTGTTAATAAGTCTGTCAACAGCCATCAGTTGACTCCTGTCATAATACGAATAAGCTGCGTCATTTAGTTTATGTGTGACAGCCATTGATAGCAGACTACCGCGTGACTTGAGGAGAAAAATTAATTTCGTGTGCTCATTAAGCTTGATAAATACTATGGGAACTGTGCACCATTAATTTCAATGGTAAAAATGTGGTCTACTGAATTTCATTGTGGGTGTACAAGCACGGAAGATGTCGAACGTTCTGTACGATATGATGTTGGACGATCGGAGATTAATAGTGCGAGACATTGTGGAAGCCGTAGGCATATCAGTGGTTTCAATTTAGAACAGCGAAAGGCATTGAGCTCTCAAATGAGCTCTCTTGTTTTTGTTTTCACATGTACGCAATCACACACATTGTATAAAAACAATCAAAACCAGTCAGTCTCGCATGAGCATTGATGGAAGCAGGTTGTGTTACGCTTTTCGCTTTTTATGCTTGTTTATTTCAGTTATTGTTTTTGCTTTTTTCTCAACTTTTTACAACTACAATATTTAAAAACTGTAGTGGTGTGAGTTTGCCTTTCGCTGATTTAGAATGATCACTTGGGTATGAGAAACCTATCCGAAAGATGAGTGCGGGTTTGTTCACAATTGACAAATGCAATTGTGTGACAACTTCGCAGAAGTGTTTGGCGTGCAATATGAATGAGTTTTTGCACCGGTTCGGAACCGTGGATCCACCACAACACATACCAGAGACCAAGCATCAGTCAATACAGTGAGTTTGTGAATTGGTGCCAAAGAAGGCCAAGGTGGATTTGTCAGCCAATAGAATGTACCTTCAAAAGGTTAAAGCAATCAATGGCGAATATTATGCCAACTTATTGGCCAAAAAAACTTATTTTTCAGCAGGCTAATGTAAGAGTTCCTACATGTGAAAATTTCCGTTGCAAAAATCCAAGAATTAGGCTACGAATTACTCCCTTATCCGCCCTATTCTCCAGGTTTAAGCTATAAAAATTACTAATTAACTAGGAAATTATGCGGTTGTAGTTTGTCGCACCAATTGTAATTACATGCAATCTAACGACAAAAAAAAGTCAAGAGATGAAATCCACTAAACTTGTTCTACTTTATGCTTTAGGGTACTTAGTGTAGTTATCTCATACATACACTTTGTCTATATATATGTACGTATATATAAATATATATACGGCATAAGCCCAGCAAACACAAATTCCTTAAAAATTATATTCTTTACATTAAAAAGCTGGAATTTTACATTTGCTAAAACATTTGAAATCTTTCTCCTTCTCTGTCATAGCTTAACTACTCAGGTAGAAACTACGACTTTTGTCAATATTCTACACTTCTACAATACTGTTACTACAAAATTACGACTCCACCAAAAATGAAAAATGTAGTTGTCCATGTTAACTGTAACCATTTCAAAATGTTTACAAGTTTTTTAACAATATTATGGTCACTTTAAATTTTTAAATGATTGCGGTAACCATAATATGGAGATATGATTATCGCAATCATATACAGGCAAATCCCGGTACAACCAAATTTTTAACATAAACTACCTTACGAACGCTTCAACAATTTTTTACTCGATTTAACGAATGTTGAGAAAAATAAAAGAAAACCAAATGAACGATCAAATTTTTAGCATTGACAATTATATCAATCTATCAAGAATGGCTCAAATAACACTGTACAACAAAATCAAATTTTTGTCAAAATTACAAGGTACGGCCAATAAATTTTGATAGAGGAGAAAAAAAAAAAAAAAAAAGACACGTGTATCGGTGTTTTCAAAGTGTACATCTGAATTTCATTTGAGGTGGGTTAAAGTTTCCCAGCTCTGGCACATTCTTATTGTTAATCGGCATAAGAAACCATATAACCCTTACATTTTAGGTATAAAATGTGTTCAACAAATTTATGTAAAATGTTAAGGAGAACATTTTTGTTGAATATGTTAACCCTCTAACTCCTCAAGGTATGGGTCTTTCTTGTCCTTCTTTTAAAAAATATCAAATACCACCTTAAGAATAGGGATTTAAGGGGTTAAAATGTTCCGCAAAAATATTATCCGTGAAATTTTACTATAAGTCCCTGAATACACCAAAACGGAAAATTTAACCAGAAATTCAGAAATAAGACACAAAAAAAGAGAGCTTAGTGTTAATTTACCATTTATTAAGAACTTTATTTTAAAGTACCCCAAAAATGTCCAATTGTTTGGAAACATTTGATATGACTGTGGTAAACATACTATACATGAATATAATGTTATTTTATTCAATAGCAAAGTTGAAGACATTTATAAAAGGTATCCTATCCCAAGTGCATAAAAAGCATACGTACTTAACGTATCTGGCCTGCTTACCTGAAAGGAAACTAACGACTTTTAAGTCACAACAGATCAGCCACTTTTGGTCTTTATATTTTTGGAGTCCAGTATTAATTTTATAGAATCGCAGCTTTCTTTAATGTTCATTCTATAGGCAATTGAAATATGATTTTTGGTATTATCGTAATACAGAAGTACAGCTATTAGACTCTTCTTAGATGAATCAATAATTATACGCCAGTCCTCGAGGTTATACTCAAATGTCATTGCATGCATTATTCCTTTAATATCGTTGCAATAAGCAAACGTGTTATCATCGTTTACTGAAAAGAACGGCAGAAAGCTGGTAACATTGACACCAAGTTCAAGTAGATGAAGACTTTAAAAGGTTCCTATTTCAGCGATTGTTCCATCAACAGGACTAGGACTTCGAAGTTGTAGCACAGGTACTGGGAGTTCGTCAGAATGCGGAACTGGGAGCATGGCTGATTCAACTTTAATAAAGGACTATTTTGGCACACGTAGCGTCATTATGTTCACCTGGATCAGATATAGCAAAACAAATCAAAATTTTCCAAACAATTAGACATTTTTGGGGTACTTTAAAATATAATTCTTAATAAATGCTAAATTAACCCTAAGCTCTCTTTTGTTGTGTCTTATTTCTGACTTTCTGGTTAAATTTTCAGTTTTGGTGTATTCAAAAAAAATGTCACGGATAATATTTTAGCGGAACATTTAACCCATATTCTAAAGGCGTTTTCTGCTCTTTTTTAAAAGAAGGACAAAAAAGACCCATACCTTGAGGTGTTAGAGGGTTAACATATTCTACACAAACGTTCTTCGTAATATTTTACATAAATTTGCTGAACACATTTTATACCTAAAATGTAAGGGTCACATGGTTTCTTATGTCGATATACTTTCAAAACGCCGATAACCCTGAACTTGTAATATTTTTTCTTGTTGTACAGTGTAATCATCTTTCTCTGAAGAATGATGTGAAAAAGAGTTTAATTGTTGATTACTCGTCCAGAGGTAAAAACACATTCCAGTTAATAGAATTGCTTTAATATAAATTAAAAAAGACTTTATAATGGTGGATTTCATGCAACTGATATCTGTATTAAAAAAAAAAAAAAAATTCTTAAAGAATCAGCATACAATTATAGTTAAGCACAACCTAACTCCTGATGTGTTATTCTCAATGCGAATAAAACTCATATCTTGAAACTAGTGCTCCAGGAAGAAAGTTATCGATAGGATAGATTAACAATTTTGGTTTGCTCTTATAAATGTGGAACAAACAATCGTTTCATATTTGAAAGGCAAAGAAACGACGCTCGTTTCGTAACAAAGTGTTGTTGTAAATTATCTTCATTGAAATAATGGATATTTTTTATGGTAGAATCATTTTTAGAACCGAAATATGTTTCAGTGAAGGCTTTATTAATCCTTGGTAACGTCTCAAGTCAACCTACCGATGAACTATTAATAAAAACTACAAAATATTACGAACAATTTAGACGATAGTCATGTCTCCTAATGTCACACGCTTAAAACTTACTCAAAAAATAAATCTCGATGTAACGAATTTTTCGATTTAACGAATGGACCTGACAACATATCGTTCGTTATATCGGGATTTGTCTGTATATGATTTTAGTAAGTAAATATATGTTTATAGCAATCATGTTCACGATGTATCCTTATAGTATAATATGGGCAATTCCATATCATCGTACGTGACATTTGTACGCCTATAGAGTGGAATAGATTTTGCAAAAATAAGAGTATCTGAAAAAAAATTTGGTCTTTATGTTTCATTCAGAGGGTACTATATTTTAAAAATAATTACTTCTTACAAAACATTGTTGTACAAAATATCAAGTGTATATCGTACGTGACATAAAACGGACGTGATTTTGAGGTACATGTAGAAATATGCGAAAATTTGCGAATCGTGAGAGACATTATGTTTTCTTT
The DNA here is from genome assembly GCA_942486065.2 of Calliphora vomitoria. Taxonomy (NCBI): domain Eukaryota; kingdom Metazoa; phylum Arthropoda; class Insecta; order Diptera; family Calliphoridae; genus Calliphora; species Calliphora vomitoria. The sequence goes on from OW818031.2 coordinate 41,646,133, forward strand.
TAATTTCTTACACTAAACCAAATATTTTTACTTTACAATCCGTCATATTTAAATAAAAATAATCTTTGGATGATTTTATAATAAATACAATATAATATCGTACGTGACATACCGTACGTGACAGATTTTTCTCTTATAGTAATACAATATATATTTTGTAAATATATGTATACAAAAACTAATTAAATAGAAAATATATATTCGGTTTCAATAAACAATTTGATAATAGCAAAAAAACAATCAGAGTCAAATTCATTTCATACTACATGCTAATTTGGAGCTTAGTTTTCGCCGGATTCTTAGCCTAAAACATACCAATTAAATTAAAAAATTAAATATAGTCACTTTAAACCATTATTTTTGTACGTAAAATGTTATAATAAGCTCTAAATACTTTCACATAGTAACATTTAAGTGTTTTCTCCTATTCAAATCATCTTGAAAAAAAGTTTCAAGTATTTTTGTTTTTTCAGTCGTGGTTGTCATTCTCGTGGAATTGCTCATATGACGTTCTTAGATTATAATAACCATAAGCCGGGAACAACATAATGTGGTAAATTCTTCATCATAAAAATGGTTGTAAAAACATTTACCTATATGATTACAAACATATATATGATTGCCACAATCATGTGAATCGTAACTTTAACATATTCTGGTTACCACAATCATATAAATAATTACTGTGACCATAATGTTGTTCAAAAACTTGTAAAAATATTGAAATTGTTACAGTAAATACGCACAACTATATTTTTTTTTTTTGCGAGCAGACTGTAAATATTGTTTTTTATCACCACAGCACACCACAAAAAATAAAATCACGACCTTATGTTGATAACACATGATTCTACGGTGATGACAAAAGTACAATACCCGTATTAGTTTTGGTGTGACAACATTCTCACAACATTGAAAACAAGAGCCGGGTGACGATAAACTGGTGTTGTCTTTGGGGGCATTTACATCATGACTTTAAGTCATGACTTAAAATCATGGGCTTTTTTTGTACTAGCAAATTGTAAAGTCTACACAAAAGGCAAGTTTTCTGTTTTTCATGACTTTTTTTGATATTCTGCTTTGATCTCTTTTCTGATTGACGATTATATGGCAAAAAAAGGCAAGCATGGTTGAAAAAAAGGCATCGTATAAATGAATGGAGATTTTCGTAGGGGTTTTAAAAGAGAAACAAAAAAAAAAGACATGACTTTAAATCGACGTGTAAATGTCGACATTACGATGTTTTAACAAACATGTACAGATTATCGTTTTCATGTGTAAAATATTTTAAACTAAATGACAATTATAAATGGATTATCCTAAATGGCTTGATATTTTTGAATTTTATGATATTTCTGAATTTAACATGCGATTACTATTGGACATCAACCATAGTGTAATGATGTCAACAAATCGGAAATGTTTGCTGGGCCAACAAACACTCATAAACAGACTAATACATACATACTTACAAAGAAATTATTCCTCTATGAATTTTCAGTGCGCTTTGGCTGACTGGCTGTGTGACCAAGTGGCGTCCAAGGCATTTCTTTAGTACTCGGTTTTTGCTTGTTTGTTGTTTATGGTCGTTTGTAGTAGTAGTGCTGTTTTCTACTTTTGTATTTGTAACACTTTTTCTTTTAGTTATTTGATGTTGAAAAAATAAAGAAATTCACGTCTTTATGGCTTAATAACGCCCTCCAGAGTAGGAAATTGTAATCAAAGTTGATTTTATTTTCAATTTTTCTATTTTAAAGTATAAAAAAAAATGTAGTAGAGTAGAAAGAAACACTATAACAATTGTCTATGGTTTGGTACTAGTTTATTAAGAATTGTTAATGTTTTTTTTGTTTTTGTTTCATTTTGTTTTCAATGTCCTTGAAGAAGATTAAATTGTTGTAGAATAAAATGTGCAGATGAATTTTATTTAAATTATTTAGTTCTAATCTAATTATAGTAATACTAGAATGAATATCTTTTTCTGTGAAATACTAAATAACAAACTGAAATTATCCTCTTTGGAGCTTGTTTGGAATGTTTCACAACCCTTTTAAGGTTTGTTTAAAATGTTCAAAACACACACCACACAATTTCTAAGTACATATAATGCCAACTTGCTAGTTTTTCTCTGAATAACAATAATATTTATGTGACAGTTTATATTGTTACTTAACCTTTTTCCTTAAATATTTAATAATATGTTTCATACCAATAAGTAAATACTGATGCTACTTTATATGAAATGTAACATTTGTTAAACACTCCAGGGTTTAAATTAATTATTTAGTCAAAAGGTTACCTGGCAATAATTTGAAATAATAAATAACCATATACATTAGGATGTACAAACAAAAAGAAGTTGTGAATAATCCTATTTTAACTGAAATTTTAATGAATTCTAATATTTCTCAAAATTTTATCAGGTTTCAAATACAAATATACCCAATATTTGTATTTGAAACTTAAAAATGGGGGATTCACAACAGATGGCGTATCTTTTGAACGCGATTTTTGTCTTTAATAACTTATATGTGATTTTGATGGGTACTTATCTTTCATTTATTCACACTTAAAATTCTTAACATACATAAATGTTAATAAAAACGAAACCACTAAACTTACAGTTTTAATTTTTTTTATTTGATTGAAATTATTATTACAATTTACAAAAAAAAAAAATATTTTTATAGTTGAAATTTTTAACCTTTTTCGAAAACCCTTCCATTAAGGGTTTTATAGTGCTTTCAGTCACTTTGCTCGTACAGGTAGTCCATCTCCATTTAAAATCTACCACACTTTTGGACACCTTTTTTGTGTTCTTCAATTCTCTTTTAACAAGAGCCCAATATCTCTAAACTGGCCTTAGCTCTGGGCAGTTTGGAGGATTTGCCTCTCTTGGTACAAAAACCACATTATTGTTCTTTTACCACTCAAGGGCTTGTTTACCATAGTGACAGGATGCCGAGTCAGGCCAAAAATAAGTAGACACATTATGAAGTCTTATGAATGGAAGCGGCCTTTTCTATAAACATTCCTTGATGTAAATTTCGGTATTTATAGAGCCGGTTGTAACAAATGATTGGCTTTATTTGTCGCAACTGCATGTTGCGAGAGCTTTTTTGGGAAATTTTGTCTGCTTTTGGGTCCTAAACTTTTCTTCAACATTCCCTCGAGCATCAGCAACATAAAAATTTTGACCCGGAAGCTGCGAAAAATTTTCCATACGTACATTTCGTCATGCATTATGCAGCAGGTATATTTTTTGTATAAAATTTGACTTCAATTTCCGTGCTCTGTTTTTGGCCTCTAAATTTTTAGCAGAGTTCCTGTCAAGAACTTCTTGAGCCTTGTATGTTTTTTAACCTGCATTAGCTTTAACTTTTTGTACCAAATAAACCAAGTACTGACCTAACCGGCCTGCTTTTCTACCGGATGTGTTGGGAACACTTTTGAATATGCTTTCTTTTTTTTGGCTTTAGAAACATCATGTGCACCATTCCTTCTACCTGAACCAGGTTTTATATCAACGGACAAGTTCTCCCGGTACTGTTTAATAACATTGGAAAAAGTTTGATAGCTGACCTTTGATTGTTTGGCCAACTTTTTGTAGGACCAAGTTGGGTTTTGTTGAAAATATTTAATAATTTTAGTACGCACTTTTTTCTGGTCACTCATTTTAATCAGATTAAGAACAAATGAACATAACTGACATTAAACATAATAACTGAAATGATTTACAAAGGTAAATTGATCATAAAAAAATCAAATAATACTTGGGTTAAAAGTTTTAATGAAAAACGTGTGTTAAGAATTTTATAATCTCTGTCCTTATGTGACGCTGAAGCACACCGATTGCTGACCAAAGCTTATGGTGAATGTGATTCATCGGTTTCAATGTGCGAGAGATGGTATGTGCGGTTCAGAAGTGGTGATTTTGACACCGAAGACAAATATCAAACAGGCCAGGTCAGCCAAAGAAGTTTGAAGACCAAGAATTGGAGGCATTATTTCATGAAGATTGTTGTTAAACTCAACAATAGCTTGGAAAATCATTGGAAGCTACTTAGGCAGCAATTTCAAATCGTTTGCGAGCATTATAGTATGGAAATTGGGTACCATACGAATTGAAACCGAGAGTCCTTGAAAGATTAGTTTGCTTGAACTCTATAAAATCAAATCATTTTTGCACCGAATGATTACTTGCGATGAAAACTGATACCATTACGATAACCCGAAGCGTAAGAGATCGTATGTGAAGCCCGGCCAACCAGCTGAATCGACACCAAAGCCAAATATCCAAAGCGCTAAGGTAATTCTTTGTATTTGGAGAGAGCAAAAGGATTCTATTGAGCTGCTGAAATTTGTCAGACCACCACAGGGAATCTGTACCGAACGCAACTGATTCGTTTGAAGCTAGCATTGGCAGAAAAACGCCCAGAATATGTGACCTGGCATGGAACCGTAATATTCCATCATGACAAAGCTCGGCAACATGTTGCAATACCTGTTTAAAAGTATCTAGAATGAAGTGGTTGGGAAGTTTTGCCTCACCCGCATTTCACAAAATTTGCCCCACCTATCCGAATAATGAAGTCATGACAGTAATTCTGTAAATGATCTCCTCAAATAAACTAAATATTTTTTCTTCATAAGGGCTCTTTCAATAGCGACCATTTTGTTAAAGCTACATCTGTCGAATTGGCTGTCATTTATTCAGTTTGTTTTGCCAAATCACCCTAGACGTATACAGCGTTCAACAACACGTGCAAATGATAAAATTGTTTTATCAAAATGGGTGTTCACTTCGGGCATTTCTACCATTTCTGGATGAATGGATACTTCAACAAACAAAATTGTGAAATTTGGGACGATACCAATCCGCATGAAATCCAAATGCGTCCAATGCATCCCGAAAAAGTCTTTTTTTCGTATGGATTTGGAGCTGACAGCGTCATTGGTCCATAATTCAGTGAGAACGACGTTGTCCAGGCCATCAGCATCAATGGTGAGCGCTATAGAACGATGATTACCAACTAGTTTTGGACCGAAGTGGCTGACATGCTATATTGGACATTGTGCACGAGTGATTTGTGGGCATGGTCATCTCACGTGGTGGTGATGTGTTATCTCACCTGGAAGATATAGTGCGATTTTACCACGTTAGTCTTTGTTTTGTGGGGTTTTCTTAAGTCGCAGGTCTATGTGATTAAGCCACTAACCACAGCGGCTCTCAAAGCCAACATAACCCATGCCATCGGTCATCTTCAGCCTGATTTATGCACCAGAGTCATGGAAAATTTAATATTTCGGATGTGATGGTATATTCCATACATAATGGCATCGATAGGCATTTCAAACAATAAAACGATGATATCTCACACACACTTTGTTTTATTTAAATTTAAAGATAAGAAACGCTTAATGAAAGACCCTTTACAAACGAGGCAAACCTAATGTATATACAAACAGAAATACATTTTAGCTCATTATATTTGAGGTGTTTTAATATGTATTTTATTATTAAAGTGGTAGTAATAATAATAATTTTGTTATAATGTAGGTGTTCCAGTTAAGGCAACAAAAAAAAAAGTAAATAAAATAAAAATAAATTAGTTTCCCTAGCTGCTCTAACACACAAATTCATAATCATCATTATCCTAAAGGGAGTTACATATAACGTAACAATTTCTGTTTAGTTTTTTTTTTTGTTTATTTTTTTCGTTTATATTTTATGAAATTTTAATTTTTAATGCTGTTTTTATCTGTTTTTTCTTCGTGTAATACAATTTATCCATAAATGACATTTTGACATACTTTTTCGTTACTTCATTTTGTTTTAGCTAATCTCTGCTCATTTTCATTCATAATCTTATATTAAGGATGTGTTTTTTGTAGTTTTTTTTTAATTTTTTTCCAAGTTTTTTTTGTAACTACTTAAATATTACAACTAATATTCAACTAACAGCAGCAACACCTTGGCATCATGCTAATCTAAGTTTGAAATTTACATTTAATGTAGATTAAGGTAGTTTTAAATTTATAATTTTCCATCTGTTTTTAGAAAATCTTTTGAATAATTTCTACTATCCTAATATGTTTGCATGTTACTGGGGTTATTTTTATTATGTCTTATTATAAATACATTATTCGAAGATGCTACATGAAAACTTAAGTTTAAAGAAAAACTATAAATACGTGAAAGAAAATCATAAACATACAAGAATCTAGCAAAATTCAGCTGTTAACCAAAATCTAAATAAAAAAATAAATTATATTTAAGATTGTTTAATGTGGTTTTTATATCCTTCATCATAAGTGGCAACGTTTGTTATTCCATTTATAATTTCTACATTTTTTATTTGCGACCCCATAAAGTATATATATCTTGGATTGTTATAGGTAGCGATATCATTATAGCCATGTCCGTCAAACCATCTGTATGTTGAAATCAACTTTCCGTAGACCCCAAATAACTTACAAACACGATTGATACATCAATATATCCGCAATAGTCCCGCTTAGGTTGCTACTTAAATTCGGGAAAATCGACGTACAAATGGCTGAGATATAAACAAAAAACCACGAATACTTCGATTTTTTACTCATTTTTTTTAAATCTATATCTGGTTTACTAAGTCATTAATATAGATAATATGGATATCAAATGATATACATTTCAAGAACCTTTCCTTAATCTGATTAAAATGAATGTACAGAAAAAAGTGCGTATTAAAATTATTAAATATTTTCAACAAAACCCAACTTGGTCCTACAAAAAGTTGCGCAAGCATTCAAAGGTCTGCCGTCAAACTGTTTCCAATGTTATTAAACAGTACCGGGAGAACTTGTCGGTTGATAGAAAACCTGGTTCAGGTAGAAGGAATGGTTCACATGATGTTTCTAAAGCCAAAAAATAGCAAACATATTCAAAAGAGCTCCCAACACATCCGGTAGGAAAGCAGCCCGGTTAGCTCAGTGCTCGGACTATTTGGTACGAAATGTTAAAGACAATACAGGTTCAGAAACATACAAGGCTCAAAAAGTTCCCGACAGGAGCGCTGCTAAAAATTTAAAGGCCAAAACAGGGCACGGAAATTGAAGTCAAATTTTATAAAAAAAAATACTCCTGCTGCATAATGGATGACGAAACGTATGTTCTGGCAGTTTTATTGCAGCTTCCGGGTCAAAATTTTGATGTTGCTGATGCTCGAGGGAATGTTGAAGAAAACTTTAGGACCCAAAAGCAGACAAAATTTCCCAAAAAGTTCTTGGTATGGCAAGCAATATGCAGTTGCGGTAAAAGAAGCCAATCATTTGTTACAAAGGGCTCTATAAATACCGAAATTTACATCAAGGAATGTTTACAAAAAAGGATTCTTCCATTCATAAGACTTCTTAGTGTGTCCACTTATTTTTGGCCTGATTTGGCACCCTGTCACGATGGTAAGAGAGGGGTTGAGTGGTAAAAGAACAATAATGTGGTATTTGTAGCAAGAGAGGCAAATTCTCCAAACTGCCTGGAGCACAAAAAAGGTGTCCAAAAGTGTGGTAGATTTTAAACGGAGATGGACAACCTGTTCGAACAAAGTGACAGAAATCACTATGATACCCATAATGGAAGGGTTTCCGAAAAAGGTTCAAAATTTTATCACTGGTGATTAGAACTATAAAAATATTTATTTTTTGTAAATTGTAATAATAATTTCAATCAAATAAAAAAATCAATACTGTAAGTTTAGCCTTCAAGCAGCATTTCTGTCATACAAAATCGTCTTGCAAGGTCTCACCACGGCTTCAATTTGTATGGTAGCCGATGTCTCTGGTTTTGGATGAATACATTTTTAAATTGCTGCTGAGTAGCTCCCAATGATTTTGCAAGCTCTTGTTGAGTTTTATAAAAATCTTCATGGAGTAATGCCTCCTATTCTTGGTCTTTAAATTTCTTTGGCTGGCCTGGGCGATATTTGTCTTCCGTGTCAAAATCATAACTTTTGAACCGCATAAACCATCTTTCGCACTTTGAAACCGATGGAACACATTTGCTGAGTAATCAGTTTGCTTCAGCAGTAATTTTTTTTCTAATTAAAGAAGTAATAAAGCAAAACTTCCCGCTTATAACGATTCGTTGGTACAAAATTCGAAATTTTCGAAGCATAAAGAAAACTTTGTTGTTTACACTATAATGTTTAATAACTAAGTGAGAATAAATGACAGATATGTACCCTTCAAAATGACATATTAGTTTTTAAAAAGAAAACCCGAGTTCAAAAGATATGCCATCTATTGTAAATCTCGCATTATTAAGTTATACATCCAATATATTTAAAAAAAAGCGACAAGCTTTTAAAAATTTGGCAGGTCTGAGGTGCCTTACTTGTAGATCCCACAGTGCAGCTCTTGGGGGGTCTTTTGGTCCGTCTTCAATAAATAAACTCGAGTACTCCTCCGCAACGCCACTGTGATTTATTTCTAAAATATTTTGATTCTGCCTCAATGTGTATTGTAATATTCAAAACAGAACTACAGTGAGACCTCAATTATCCGTAATGGTCGGGACCGGGAGCATTCTGGATAATCAATTTTCCCGGTTAACTGAGTACCAATTTTTAGTAGTTTTTTAATAGTGACAGTTTTTCGATAATGAAATTTAAAGCTCCATATTGCACACTGATCCATCGGTTGAATCAAAGTCGTCCAATTTAGTGGAAAACATTTCACAATAACGTTTTCAGAATTGAAGTCCGATAGCAAAATGATTTTGCTATCATATTTTAGAGCGATTTTCTTAAAATTCTCTCTCACTTCTGGTACTAAGTTATTGTTAAACCATTCTCATGGACATTTTTTAAAGATCTTTGCAATAACTAATGCTTTGTACTTGTGTTTACCAGCAGGATTAACGCAAACTAATGAGGTTAGTCTCTTCTTTGAGACTTTGTGTCATTTTATGAAATTTTCATTATGCCAAGTCAAACTTCTCTCAAGTAAACACTTTCCATTATCATTGGTGAGTTTTTTCCTTGATTTGAATTCATTTAATTTTTCCATAAAAATTGTGGCAGCTAATCAGCTGAATATTTTTCTCCTGTAGCATTAAGTTTGTGAATTTTGAGTGGAATATTTTAGACTTTCCTTCACTGTTAATCCAGAAATTGGAGTTCTTTTAAATCGTTCCTTCCGGAACCATTCATAAACTGCAAAATCTACTTTTGGTTTTTCAGCAGTTTTTAAAGTTTTTCGGTTTCCAAAGCCTATAACTCTTACGTCAAAAGCTATCCTTACGCCAAAAGCTATCGAAAAATCTATGGCACAATATGAAAAAATGTTGGCCTTACAAATCGATCGATGAAATTCCCCATTTTCGTTTTATTCACATTGTGTTAGATTGTTCAAAAATAATCGAAAAGAAATTATAATCCCGGATAATAGAGGTAATTACGGTTAATCGATGCAAAAAAAAAATTTAAATCGATCCAAAAACATTTTCTTTTTCTTCCCGGATAATTGATGTTGCCGGTTAATCGAATCACGGATAATCGAGGCCTCACTGTAGTTCACTAAGGTTTGTTTGTGGCATAACACAAAATGCATGTTTAGGTGCCTGTCATATTGTGTTAGACTTCTTCCCCGAATAATAAATGATACCTTTCTTCTACAGATTTGACATAATTTTAGAAGAAATGCATTAAAAAATAAGTGTATTGCGACTTCCGGCGATCCATTTTTTTTTTTTGCAAAATATTTATTTAAATTTATTTTATTTTTAATCTGAAAATCATTCCATTATTTAAACAATAAAAATTTACATTCCTTTTTAATAATTTCACTCATAAACATAAATATACAAAAATTCTAATTAACTGATCATAAATAAATATATGTTGAGGTCTGCAATAAAAATTTCTCGCTTTGTCTAATTCAATTTTTTTTCTTTTTTTCCAACTGCCTTCATAACATTTTGTCTGTTGAAATGTTTAACAAAACTAATTTAAATGCATTTTTAGACCCCCAAAAAGGTTGTATGCAGTAAAAATAAACATTAAGAAGAGAAAAAAAAAAATGAAAAATTTGTATAATTTAGGACATGTCACGTTTAACACATGTATGTATAAATACAAACAAATATGTAGTTGGATTTCAAAAAAAAAAAGAAGAAAAAAATATAAAACTAAATGCAACACGACAAGTTTGTCATATTGCAAAGTATCTATAAATGTAGTGCTAAAAGGGTGTTCCCTAAAGTATTTTTTTTTTTCAAATATTATTTTTAAATTTTGAAATATAACAGAATTTTTAAAGTTTTGTGTAAAAAATTTGAATTTGTATGGTATTTTTACAAACATAAAATCACTTTTGTTTTAAGGGAACACCCTAAACTGCATGGCTCCCCAACACCAGATAGAAAACGACCACATGCAGTAAAACTGCATAAGAGTACAAGGTGTTTTACATGCATGTAAAGTTTGTTTATAACAACAACTATGTTTGGATGTGTGTACATTACAACAACAGCAGAGAAACTGCTGCTTCTAGTAGTAGTATAACAAAAGAGAAAAAAACTCTTTTTTTATTTAATGTACTCATACTCTTGTTGTAATGTTTGCTAGAGGTACTTGTTAGTTTTTCCTAAAAAAAATTGTTTGTACACAATTTTTAGGATTTCATTTTTTTATTTTTTTTGTAGGGGAACACAAACTGGGTTATTTTTAGACATAATCCAAAAACAAAAAAACACTTACACTCATATACAATTTTCTTATAATCTTAAAGTAGCTCACAGTGACATATTTTTATGTTAAATATTTGACACTTGATGGTGTAGAAAAAAAAAAAATTGAAATTTATATGTATTTGGTGTTTATGTCTCTATTGAGCTGAGAAAGGAATGCGGTCTTCTTTCTCTAGCCTGTTTAATGGGGGTCCCAAATAAATATTGTAATCAATAATATTAAGAGTATCACTGAGAAGTGTTTATTATTATGCAGAATTATCATTTTAAAAAGTTATAAAAGTAAAAAATCGGTTGGAAAATTTTTGAGTTAATAAAAATTAGTACTGACCGTTGGTGTGCCAGGCTACATGTAAAGTAAAGTGCAAGAAAAAAACAAGAAATGGGAATTACTGTAATGCAAGTTATTTTTTTGACATTTCTAATATTCATATTAGAGCTGATAACGTTTTCCCATTCTTATCTGCCCACAGTGGATTCGATCGCAAAAAAGTGGTAATAAATGTATGCAAAATTATGTACGAATGAATTGTACAGAAGGACGATCTTCATAAAATAAAAGGTGAGATACATGGAGTCAAAGTTAAAAATCTCTGCACAGTGTTGCAGAATCAAAATATTTTGGGAAATAAAGCCATTTCAAGCTGATCCGATTGATGAAATTTAACACAGGAGCAACCCTGTGGATTCTCAAAAAAGGGCACCTCAGACATTTAACATTTTTAAATGCTTGTTTGAATGAATGTTTTGCGGTTTGCTAAAATTAAAGATTTTAATATATTCTTAAAGCATTCGAATAGGTCTCTCAAAAACATAGTTGCGTACATGATACAAAAATAGAAGGTAGTCTCACTTTCTCTTTTTGTCGCCATATTAACGTTCTGACGTTTATTGGAATTATGAAAAATCGTGCTACCATATTCATTCTTAAAATCCCATTTTTTGTTTAAAAAAAAATTAAACAGAAAACAAAAAATTCAATAAAAAAAATGTTAACTAAAGAAATTCGTTTTTGAAATAATTATAAACTATCCCTTATACAGACTCCAAGAAAGAAAAAACACAAAAACAAGAAGCCGAAACAAATTTTTAATATAAATTACACATTAAAATTAAATATTTCTTAAACGTTATTTCCCTTTTTCCATATGTGGCAAAGACTTTTTCATTGTTTACAAAAAACAAATTTCAAATAATTCCAATAAACTTCAAAAATATTTTTGTGAGAGAGAAGTGGAGCAACCTTGTATATTTGAATCATGGTTGCGTATCTTATTTATATCTTATAGTTATTGAGTTATACTCATTTGAAAATTTTAATGTCAAAATTTTACTTTACATTTATTAAGCAATAAATAAAAAAATCATATGAAAAAAGTTCCAACACAATCACCCTTATTGTGTTTGGCGTAAATGTCTTACGCATACGACTGTTTCGTACTAGATTAAAGATAATATGCAAACTGTTTCTTTAATCTTAAGGGTGAATATCTATTACTAGACCAAAAATAAATGATTTTCAATTTGAAAATTGAGAAAATGTTTGCTGTTGATAGCGACCATATTGTTGAAGCTACATCTGTCGAATTGGCTGTCATTCAACAATACGTGCAAATGATAAAGTTGTTTTATCAAACATTTTTTTCGGTCCCACATTTTATGATGAGGACGACGATACCAATCCACATGAGATCCAAGAGCGTTCAATGCATTCAGAAATAGTTACTGTTTGGTGTGAATTTTGGTCTGGCGGTGCGATTGCTTCATATTTCATTAAGAACGACGTTGGTTAGGTTATCACTGTCAACGGCGACCACTATTGGTCTAAGATTACCAACTTTTTTTGGTCTGAATACTTTGATATTGGCAACAACGACTTGTGGTTTCAACAGGATGTCGCTACGAGCCACACAGCTCATGTCACATTGGGCATTCTGTACGAGCGATTTGCGGGCATTGTTATCACACGTGGATTTAATATGAAATGGCAACCGAGTTCGTGGTATTTGACCCCGTTGCACTTGTGGCGTTTTCTTAAGTGGAATGTCTATTCGACTAATCCACAAACCAGAGCGGCCCTCGAAGCCAACATAACCCATGGCATCGGTAAAATTCATCCTGATTTGTGCGCCAGTGTCATGAAAATTGGAAATTTGTGATGCGTGCCACTCAGCGTGCCACATTTCCAACCATACTGGCATCGATAGGTCAGTATGTATGGAAACGAATGACTAATTTTTATGATATCTCACACTCACTTTGTTTTATTTAAATTTAAAGATAGGAAGTGCGTAATGAAATACCCTTTATAAGAGTGTCACTTCAATTTTAATTTCTATATTTGTTTATTTACGACACTATAAAGTATATAAACTGGATCGATATAGAGAGCGGTGTCGATGTAGCCATGTCCGTCTGTGTGTCCAAATCAGCTTTCCGAACGCCCCCCCAAATAAGTTTCATACACGATTGATACATCAATACATCTGCTATAGTCAAATTAAGGTTCCCAGCTTAAACTGTACTTACTTAGTAAGCCAGAAAGTAATATTGGAGCTAAGTTATAACTACTTATTATTTGACTAAAACACTAGTTATTTTTGTTCGCGATTTTACAAAATTCATGCGTCTCGCTTACAAATGTACTTATATTCATAACATGAATATGTAGTGAAAAAAAAGAAAAGAATTGCATTGTTTGGGAATCGAAACGTCATGCTCGAAATAAATGGATATAATATGAACAAAAAAATGAATGGTATTGAAACATTAACGTCTCGTTTTTCAATCAACACACTAGAAAGCTGTGCTTAATTCAAAAGTTCATTACCAACTAAATAAAATAATGTGCTAGGTAACGACCTCTCATTACAAAATAATGTATGTGGTAACTAGTTGCCATTACGAAAATTCAATAAATTTTTGCTGGGTTTCTAAGGACTGAGATCGTAAAATTCTTAACACACGTTTTTCATTAAAACTTTTAATCCAAATATTATTTGATTTTTTTTTGATAAAGTTGCCTTTGTAAGGCATGTCAATTATTATGTTTAATGTCAATTATAGTCATTTGTAGTTAATCTGATTAAAATGAATGACGAGAAAAAAGGGCGTACTAAAATTATTAAATATTTTCAACAAAACCCAACTTGGTCCTACAAAAAGTTGGCCAAACAATCAAAGGTCTGCTATCAAACTGTTTCCAATGTAATTAAACAGTACCGAGAGAACTTGTCCGTTGATATAAAACCTGGTTCAGGTAATAGGAATGGTCCACATAATGTTTCTAAAGCCAAAAAAATTGGAAGCATTTTAAAAAGAGCTCACAACATCTCCAGTAGGAAAGCAGCACGGTTAGGTCAGTACTCGGTCTATTTGGTACGAAAAGTTGAAGCCAATGCAGTTTTAAAAACATATAAGGCTCAAAAATTTCCTGACAGGAACTCTGCTATAAATTTAGAGGCCAAATGGATGCATAATGGATGACGAAATGTACGTATGGAAAATTTTCGCAGCTTCTGAATCAATTTTTTTATGTTGCAGATGCTCGAGGGAATGTTGAAGAAAAGTTTAGGACCCAAAAGCAGAAAAAAGTTCCCAAAAAGTTCTTGGTATGGCAAGCAATATGCAGTTGCGGCAAAAATCCAAACATTTGTTACAAAGGGCTCTATAAATACTGAGATTTACATCAAGGAATGTTTACAAAAAAGGATGTTTCCATTCATAAGACTTCTTAATGTGTCCACTTATTTTTGGGCTGATTTGGCACCCTGTCACTATGGTAAGAAAGGTCTTGAGTGGTATAAGAACAATAATGTTGTATTTGTACCAAGAGAGGCAATTGCTCTAAACTGCCTGGAGCTGAGTCCATTGGAGAGATATTGGGCTCTTGTTAAAAGAGAATTGAAGAGTACAAAAAAGGTGTCCAAAAGTGTGGTAGATTTTAAACGGAGATGGACAACCTGTTGGAACGAAGTGACATAAAGCACTATAAAAACCATAAGGTTTTTATAGTGCTTTATGTGCTTCAAAATTTCATCAAAATTGCATACCTAGCTCATGATTAAAACTATAAAAATATTTTTTTTTTTTTTTGTAAATTGTAACAATAATTTCAATCAAATAAAAAGGATTCAAACCTGTAAGTTTAGTGGTTTAACTTTTATTAACATATATGTATGTTAAACATTTTTCGATCTCAGTCCTTAAAATAATGAAGTAAAATGCTAATGTGTAATACGTAATAAGTTATTATATTAGCATTTTAATCCAATGAAAGTTTTTTTTTTTTTTTTTTTTAAATAAATTATTAAAGAAATTAGTGTTGTTTTGTTAAATACATATTTTTCAAAATAATTTAATAAAATGTGTTACTGTGTAGTAATTCTAAGTTGTGCTTTTAATAACAATTTTTAAAGTCCTTTGTACACATACAATTTATTGTTGAATACACACTTTATTCATTAAATTCAAATCATTCAACAAAAATCCCCATTCCTTTTTTTTTTGCCATTTTTGCAAATATTAACAAATATTTCATTTATTTATAATATGTATTTGTTGTATACAAAAATAGCTCATGCTAATAAATAACTATTATATTGTTCTCACTCTTTCTCTCTCTCTCCCTCTGTTGCCTTACAGTTTATGTCTTGATTTAACTACAATAAATTTCCTATTTAAATATTTATGAACTGCAGTTTGTATGAATGATTTTTACTATTTTCTGTATATTTCATTTTAGTTTTATACTTTTTAATTTACTCGACATGCAAAATACAATTACAATAGTATTTAAAAAGTTTCAGTTTGTTACTGAAATTGAAATGAAATACGTGACAATTATTATTTATTTACTTTTTTTTCTTCTTTGTTTTATTTTGTATTTTTTTTTTTTGTGAAACAAAAAAGGAAAACCCCAAAAAAAAAAAAAAAATATTATTCCCTTCTCATGTAGGAAAGTAAATATGTACGATTTTTTTTTTGTGGAACAATGTAAATATTTTTCGTTGTTGTACAGTATAGTTTCATATATAGTTTCAAAAGTATATAGTTCTTTTGTGGGGTTATTAGGGTTATGGTAGGTTTAAAGGATTATTTGTGGGCGAAACTAAAAGGTTCATTGCTATTTGTATTTAAGCCATAAATAGAGATATTTTCCTTATTGATTTTTATTTATGGCGGAATATTTACTTTGCTATCTTTGTGGTCAGATTAACTAACATTTTATTTTCAGCGTGTAAATGGTTTGACTTTGTAAGCTACTTGTTTTTTTTTTTATAAAAATATACGTAACCCTAATGTATTGATGAAATCCAACTGATTTATTCTCATTCCAATTGTTATTCCTGTTAGTGTTGAACTGGTGACACATATTTTACTCCCTTCAAATCTGAGAAATAATGCATAACATGTAAATATGCAATTATTTAAATAATGAATTGGGTGATACATTGATTTTCAAACTGATTATTTTTGATTTGAAATACTCAGTTTTGAACGTTTTTTATATAAATTTCTTGCACTTTATTTTCAACTTGAAACTTTTAAACTGATTTATGTTTCTGTTGTATTCTGTTGTATTATGAGCTTTATGATTTTACATTAAAATCTCTAAATGACATCATAAGAATCCATGTCATTGTCTTTAAAGGAGTGTCTCAAGATTTCATGGAATATTTGATGGACAATCAAATATTTGTTTTCAAAGATCAAACATTTTTATACTCACCATAAAAAAATGGGGTCATTCCGTTGGTAACATATCGAAATATTGCTCGTAGAACCAAAAAGTATATATATAAGATTCTAAGACGATCGAGCTATGTCCGTCCGTATGTTTGTCTGTTGAAAACACGTTAGGGCCAGAACAAAATGAGAATAGCTGGCTGACGGCAGGTTTCATACTATGGAAAATATATAATGAAGTTTAAGGTGACGGGAGAAATATAAACTGCCCCCTCTCCTCACTTGGGCTGAATCAAAATGTTTTTATAGGTTTAAACTACGTCGCCTTTTTGCAAGTGAGTTGAAAATGCATCATCACTTAACCAGCACTATTTTATCGTGTGCTCAGTTAACAAAATATTTACATGGTGATAAAAATACTGACATTTTGTCAATGATATTTTTTCGCCTGTTGGTTGGTTGTCTAGCTGGCAAGACTGGCTGATGGTGTTTGACGATTAACAATTGAGGGTTTTTTTTTGTTGTTGCATGCTTGATTGATTTCAATAGTTATGAACTTTATTATTATTACAAAAAATACACACAGATACACAAGTACACACGTACACTCTCCAAAAACACATACAAAAGACAAGTGAAATGATCATAATGTTGTTGACATGCTTTAACAACAACAGCAATAACAATAATAATAATAATAATGAGGATGATGACGACAACGACAATGTTGAGTGACATAAAACACAATGAATGAACGAACGACGATGGAGAGCAATGTTTTAAAAAATGCCAGCCATTGTGAACAAACATAGTAAGTATGTACGTATGTATGTGTGTATGTATTGTAGGAGTGAGTATGACATTGAAAAAGTTTAATAACTGTTGTCCACTGTCATTCACTCACATTCACAGAAATTCACTGGCAAATACATGCAACACTGAGCGTATGTTGCACATACAGTGGTTGACAATACAATGCAGACTTTTTAAAATATTCAATTACTTTATGACAATCCAAAAAATTCTTAAGAAATTTGTATTATTTTATAGTATTTCATAGGGTGTATGTCTTCAAAATGCGGGATTCTTTTAAATTTTTAACTTTTATTTTGAAACATTTGCACAATAGAAATTTATTGAAAGTATCGGCCATTGTTAGCTATGACTTTTTCCCATCTTTCTGGCAACATATGGATTCGGAGCTAAAAGAACTGCTGATCTTTTGAGGGCGAGAACGAATCAGGCCAATATCGGATACTCTATTCCAAAGTGAAGCGTAACCCAGAGAGAGCGTTTCGGATCGATCGAAACAGTAGTCAGACGGGCCAAGGTCTGGACTATAAATAGGGAGAGGTAACACTACCTACTTCATTCTAAATACTTTTTAACGGGGGTTGCAACATGTGGCCGAGTGTTGTCATGGTGCAATATTACGGTTTCATGTCTGGCCGCATATTCTGCGCGTTTTCCGCTAATGCTTGCTTCAAACGAATCAGTTGCGTTCGATACAGGTTCCCTGCGATGTTCTGGTCAGATTTCAGCAGCTCATAATGGATGTGGCCCTTATGCTCCCACCAAATACAGAGAATTACCTTAGCGCCATGGATATTTGGCATTGCTGTTAATTCGGCTGGTAGGTCGGGCTTCACAAACGATCTCTTACGCTTCAAGTTATCGTAATGGATCCATTTTTAATCGCATGTAATGATTCGGTGCAAAATAATTTCTTTTATAAGGACTGAGATCGAAAAATCCTTCACACATTATTTGATTTTTTTTATCAAGTTACCTTTGTAAAGCATGTGAGTTATTATGTTTAATATCAATTATGTTCATTTGTTCTTAATCTGATTAAAATGAGTGACCAGCAAAAAGTGCGTACTAAAATTATTTAATATTTTCAACAAAACCCAACTTAGTCCTACAAAAAGTTGGCCAAACAATCAAAGGTCTGCCGTCAAACTGTTTCCAATGTTATTCAACAGTATCGGGAGAACTTGTCCGTTGGTAGAAATCCTGGTTCATGTAGATGTAATCATACGATGTTTCTAAAGCCAAAAAAAATAAAGCATTTTCAAAAGAGCTCCCAACACATCCGGTAGGAAAGCAGCCCGGTTAGCTAAGTGCTTGGACTATTTGGTACGAAAAGTTAAAGCCAATGCAGGTTCAAAAACATACAAGGCTCTAAAAGTTCCTGGCAGGAACGCTGCTAAAAATTTAGAGGCCAAAACAGGGCACGGAAATTGAAGTCTAATATTATAAAAAAAAAAATATTCCTGCTGCATAATGGATGACGAAACGTATGTGCTGGCAGATTTTTTGCAGCTTCCGGGTCAAAAGTTTTATGTTGCTGATGCTCGAGGGAATGTTGAAGAAAGGTTTAGGACCCAAAAGCAGACAAAATTTTCCAAAAAGTTCTTGGTATGGCAAGCAATATGCAGTTGTGGCAAAAGAAGCCAATCATTTGTTACAACGGGCTCTATAAATACCGAAATTTACATCAAGGAATTAAAAAATACGGGTGATTCCATTCATAAGACTTCTTAATGTGTCCACTTATTTTTGGCGTGTTTTGCCACCCTCTATGGTCACTATGGTAAGAAAGGTCTTGAGTGGTAAAAGAACAATAATGTGTTATTTGTACCAAGAGAGGCAAATTCTCCAAACTGCCTGGAGCTAAGGCCAGTGGAGAGATATTGGGCTCTTGTTAAAAGAGAATTGAATAGCACAAAAAAGGTGCCCAAAAGTGTGGTAGATTTTAATCGGAGATGGACAACCTGTTCGAAGAGAGTGACATAAAGCACAATAAAAACCATAATGGAAGGGTTTTCGAAAAAGGTTAAAAATTTCATCATTAGTGATTAGAACTATAAAAATATATTGTTTTGGTAAATTGTAACAATAATTTCAATCAAATAATAAAGATTCAAAACTGTAAGTTTAGTGGTTTCATTTTTATTAACATATATGTATGTTAAGAATTTTTCGATATCAATCCTTATATATAAAAAGTCGGAGTGCCAAGGTTTGGATTGTTTTGTTACTTACTGTATATACACATATACAAATAAATACATACACAATTTTTAAATGGGTGGTGGAGTTTTCATATTTGTTTTATTATTGTGTGTTTTTTTTTGTTCTTTAGGTTGTTGCTTTTGGGTGTAGTATTTTTTATGTATATTTTTTTATTATTATTTTGGAGTTTATGTCATAAATTAAACAATGTCGTATGGAAATATTACAATTTATTTGATATGTATGTATGTATGTTTGGCGTTATTAGTATTTTTATTTTCAATACCTGCTGTTTATTTAAATAAATTTCCGTTAATATTTATACATGACATGTATACTTAAAATAAATATACATTTATTATTTTTTAAAAATCATTTCGTTTAAAGCTTTAATTTTTTTTCGTGCAACTAATTTACAGTTGCATTTATTGACAATTTAATGATTAATAATTTTTTTTTTTTTTATTTTGTAAATCAATTAAATTTTATAATACAACAAAATTGTGTTGAAATCTCTAATGAGATACTTAATATTTTATTTTTAATATAAACAAATGCGGGTTTTTGTTATTAATTGTTTGTAATTTCAATTAGTTGAAAACAAAACAGCTGTCATAGTTTAAAACAAATTTTCTTTTGTATGATAATTGATTTTCTCTATTAGAATAACCTTAATTGACAATGTTATTTAATCAAATCTTTAATCATTTAGCAAGTGTCAAAGTGACAGCTGTCATTCAGGAGTTTTAATTTTTGTACATACTTATTTATACATATAAGAACTGAATCTTTGATTTTATCTATACAGAGAAAACAGATTTGTTGTGATGACCACATTTGTAGCCAATCGAATAATTCGATTATATTCATAGATTTTTTCGGTTCTAGCTAAAGAAAGTAAGTTGAGAAAGTAGAATTATGAATTGTCAGCTACATCAGAAAAATTAGGTCATTAAAACTGAGTGATTCGATTCGCTATAAATTCGGTTATCACAACCAAAACAGTTTTCTCTATGTATAAATATGTATCAAAATCATAAATGCAAAACAAATTATGTATCAAAAAATGTCTTTTACTTTAATTAGTTCAGCTTCAATCGTAAATATTTTTCTCTTTCAAATGTAGGTCTTTAATACACAGAGAAAGCAAATACGTAATAGCAACCGAATTTGTTGCCAATTGAATGATTCGGTTGCACAAATATAATTTTTTGGTTCTAGCAACCGGAAATCAGTTGATAAAGAAGAATTTCGGTTGAAGCAACCAAACTTTTGTAGCCACAACTATTAAATTCGGTCGCTAAGGCAGAATCATTCTATTACGTATTTCTTTTCTCTGTGTAGCCTAAGTTGAGTTCAAATCATTGGTCTTTATGTTGTCTAAATTGATCCGCAACCTTTGGTTTTTACGTAGTACAATTTGAGCTTAATCGAATCTCTTTATTTAGTCTTTGGTTTTTACGTAGTACAATTTGAGCTTAATCGAATCTCTGTATTTAGTCTATAGTGCAAAGCTGTTTTGGGTCTCTATAAGAGGTATAATAAGCTGCAATCGTAAGTTCTTTATGAGGTCTATAATAAGCTGCAATCGTAAGTTTTTTATAAGGTCTATAATGAACTGCAATTGTAAGGTCTTTATGAAGTCCATAATGAGCTGCAATCGTAGGTTTTAATGAGGTCTATAATGAGGTAGGTCATTATGAGATCTATATTGTGCTGCAATCGTAGGTTTTAATGAGGTCTGTAATGAGCTGCAATCTTAAGGTCTTGAGCTGCAATCATAGGTTTTAATGAGATCTATAATGAGCTGCAATCGTAGGGTCATTATGAGATCTATATTGAGCAGCAATCGTAGGTTTTAATGAGGTCTATAATGAGCTGCCATCTTAAGGTCTTGAGCTGCAATCGTACGGTCTTTATGAGATCTATATGGAGCTGCAATCGTAGGTTTTAATGAGGTCTATAATGAGCTGCAATCGTACGGTCTTTATGAGATCTATATACAGCTGCAATCGTAGGTTTTAATGAGGTCTGCAATCGTAATGGAGCTGCAATCGTAGGTTTTAATGATGTCTATAACGAGCTGTAATCATATGGTCTTTAAGAGGACTATAATGAGCAGCAATCGTAGGGTCTTTATAAAGTCAACGAGGGTGGGTCAATAAATCTGTGACTTTTGTCTTTCAGTTGACTTCTGTCAAAATTTGAACAAGCTGCGTCATTTAGTTTGACCACTTTCACATTACACAATTTAGTTGCGCAAGTCTCTTGCCCAAAAACAAAACAACATGCTAAATTTTCTGCTCCTTAACCCGACCTTACCTCTGACATCAACAAGCACAAGAGACTTGCGTAACTTTCTGTTTGACAGTCATTGATAGCAGACTACCGCGTGACTTGAGTAGAAAATAAAAAAAATTAATTTCGTGTGCTCCTTAAGCTTTATTTTTTGCGGAAAAAACAATCACTCAAACCAAGGCTTGATAAATACTGTAGGAACTCTGCACCATCAATTTCAATGGTAAAAAAGTGGCGAACGTTCTGGGCTCCCAGTTTTGTCTCTACACACGAAACAATGTGTAGAGTTTGCGAGATTTTGTGGATGCCGGATCACACATGGCTCAGTGGTTTCAATTTTAAATGATCACTTGGGTATGAGAAAGCTTTCCACAAGATGGCTACCGCGTTTGCTCAAAAACGGATGCATAAAACGCTGTACACATGTGCGGTTTCCATGGCAAAAATCCATGAATTTGGGCTGTGAATTGCTCAATCATCCGCCCTATTCTCTGGATTTAGCCCCGAGTGACTATTTCTTGTTTCCAAACCTGAAGAAATGGCTAGCCGGAAAGAGATTTAACTCCAACGATGAAATCATCTAACAAAAAATACCTATTTTGATGACCTTGACAAATCTTATTTTTTGGAAGGGATAAACAAATTGGAGAAAAGTTGGACAGAGTGTGTAGAGCTCAAAAGGAGACTATGTTGAAAAATAAAATAAATTTGTATCCAAAAACCTGAGCTTCATTCAAAAAGTCATTTGCTTATTTACCCGCCCTCATATAATGAGCTCAAATCGTAGGGTGTTTATAATGTCTATAAAGAGCTGCATGTCTGAGATGCTCTACTTTGAAACCCCACATCAGCGCTCCTAAAATTTAATTCAATACTCACTCATCTCCTAAGTGGTTTAACACATAAAAGTTTCTTTGTTTGCTAAAAAATAAAAGAAAATCCCCTCTGTTACAAGTTAAATAATCATATTTTTTTCTTTGTATTTTCCCAATATTAATCATTAATAAATTTTTATTTTTATATTTCAAAATTTGTATTACATGTTTGTTTAGTTTTTCCTTTTTTCAAAAATTGTAAAAGCAAAAAAGAAAAAAAAAAAACCTTTTTAAATATGACCATAAATCATGGGGCTTTACTTAAGGGATTCTTTGTTTCTTTTTCGCCACGTTTTTAACATTTACTTATTTATTTTTATATGCGCTTAGGGAGGATTTCCTGATTTTGTTTTCTGGCGTCTTCTGTGGCCTCTGCCATATTCACTGTAATCATGCGAAACAGTTTTTAATGTTTGCCAATAATTTGTTTATACTCGTACGAATATATTCATTCGTACATTCATAATAATATTCATTCTTTCAGTATTTCTTTCTTTCCATTCATTCTAATATTTATTTGGTTGTTATTTATATAGCATGTAAGTGGCACCAGGAGAGTGAGTATGTTTGTGGTCATATCGATACACACACCATCACCCACCTCCCCCCCTTCTTATAGCAGAAGACCTACATGTCCATGTCTACATATATACTTATGTTTGTAAGGGGGAACTAAACAGGAAATAAAAACCACCACTAAACATTGTGACTAAAATAAATCGTTTCCCTGCTTTTAAATACCATGTAATACTGTCAATGAGATAGTCTTAAAGGGAGGTGTTGACAGGTAGTGTTATTTGATATACTAAGTAATTAATTTATGACAAATAAACTTTTGTTATGTAAAATTTTAGAAACATATTTAATTTTGACAATAAATGTCTTGCAAGTAGATTGATGGATAAACATTGTAGGTTTTTTGTACGAAATGGGTAAACGGAGAACTTGTTCCAAATTATCCTTGCTTAATTTATAAGCTGTTGCTCCTAAACTTAAATGTATCGTATGTGTTTATTTTGTATTGTACAGAAGTAATTTGTTGGAGAGATGTCGGAGGAAGGTTTGAGATGTCTTTAACTGACTACTTCAATGACTAGGTCTATTATCAGCCGTACATGTTGAAATAGCTTGTTATGTAGCTAATAAAGTAACCAGTTAGGTAGCTGGTAAGGTAACTAACTATGTAACCGGTATATGAATCCAATTAATTGACTATTTTTTATCAGCTATCAGACAGTCTTACTTTAATAGTGTCAAATTAACTAGTAAAGTAGCTAGTTTTGTAACTAGTAGTCACCCTAAATGATAGGTAAAATCTCTAGTTCGGGACAATCTCCTAGAACTGCTGGGATGTTTATAATTATATTATCAGTGTGCTGTACATTTTTAAACAATTTGTCAAAAGATCCGGGATTTGTGCCCACTGTATCACCTTTCATTGTTGAATATTTAAATTTTATAATAAAAAATGTGTTTAAATTAACACAATTCATTCAAATACCCTGTATTACGAAATGCCAACATATGTGTATTTACTTTTATAGAAAGGGAATATGATTACCTATAAGAATTTAAATGCTTTGGATTTAAAGAAAATCCCTCATTTGGTTAAACTATTTGTAGAATATATTAAAGGTATTTAAGGAAATTATCTTTAAGGAATCCTATTTATAAATTATCATCAATTGGGTGAATACCCAATCTGTTCTACACTTTTATTACAATCCCCATACAAGGTCCCCCACAGAAAATGACTTGAACATTGATAATTGTCTTATAATAATTAATATCGTGATGAAGTTGAACATAAACACGTTTTATATGATCCTGAATCTTTCTACCAACTTTTGTGATAATCAAACCAAATTAATAATTTATATATACATAATGATATTAACATAAATTTGGAAATAAGGTCCTTTAAAGTTTTAAGAAATTAATCACTGTATCAAGTTCTGTACAGTTCGGACCATAACTGATTCAATTCCCCATAGAAGGCCAAAACTACATATTGATGGTGGGTACACGCAGAGAAAAAATATAGTTGTGCATGTTTACAGTTACCATTTCCAAATTTTTAAAAGTTTTTTTTTAACAATATTATAGTCACAGTAACTATTTATATGATTGTGGTAACCATAATATGGTTAACTTGCGATTCACATGATTGTATCAAAGTATATGTTTGTGACAACCATTTTGATGATTAAGGGTTCACCATATTATGTTGCTCTCGGCTAATTGATATCATAATCTGAGACAACATATGATATAAAGATTCATCATAACAATGGTTGTCACAAACATATACTTGTTAAATCTAAAATATCATCCAATAAAAAATTGGAAAATATAAATTTTTTTCTTGGCCAAATGCCGTCCGTTTGGATTCAATTCACCATTAAATCGTCCCAATAAGATGATTGTAACAACCTTTTGAAAGTAGCCAATGTCTTTAATGAGTGACAAATCCACCTTGAAACTCACTGTTTTGACTGCTGTTTGGTCTCTGCTGTGTTGTGATGGATACACGTTTTATCTACGGTTACGAAATGGTGCAAAAACTCGTCCATATTGTGGTCGCCAAACACACCTGCGAAGTTCTCACACGATTGCGTTTGTGATCGATTGTGAACATTCTCATACCCATTAATTCAAAATTGAAACCATAATCTGTCGCACTTTCAATCTTCGATCGGGCAACAACATACCGTGAATTTTTTAAATTGTTTCGGGTGTAGAGACCTCAACTGGGCGTCCAGAACGTTCGACATATTCCGTGCTTGTACGGCGACAAGAAAATTCTGTAAACAATTTTTTTACTATTGAAATTGTGGATGCAGAGTTTCCATAGTATTTATCACGGACTTATTGACCCGCCCTCGTTTATATAGACATTCAAAATAATGCGATATTTTTAAGGACATTTAATGATTTCAATTTAACTTTTCGACAAATTTATCTTAACATTTATTATTTAAATAATAATGTACAACATTTAGGATTATATATGTTAAAATATCCTTGCTTAAATTTTTTGAAATATAAGAACATTATTAGCAAAATGTTTATTATCTTGAGATCTCCTCATGGCGTCACTCTGAATATTGTATGAATTGTTAACCACACAGAGATTCGAAAGGAAATTTGTTCGAATTGTAATGTATTTAGCACACATTTTCGAACATTTTCGTTTTGAGTTACGCAGTAACCGCCCAGATTTGTAGTAGCCACCGATTTTGTTGCTAATCAAATGATTTTACCTTAATGACCGAATTTTACAGATGTGACTTCAAAATTTTAGAAGGGATAACAAATGTTTGATTGCTTCAACCGAAATTGTTCTTTATCAATTGAATTTTTGTTGAGAGAACCGAATAATTATATGTGTACAACCGAATCATTTGATTGGCAACAAATTCGATTGGTACAACGAATGTGTTTTCTCTGTGCATAATTGAGAAAATGGAGGATATATTTGTTGGAATATCCTTTGTTCGAGGACAACATTTTGGTTAAATATTTAGTGTTTAAAAGAAAAGGTTTTTTTTAGGAACTAGGTTACTAGGAATTAATATGATATCAATATTGTTAAAATTGGATAACCGGTTAAAAAGTTATATACAATTGAAATTGAGCCATTTACACAATTTCTATGTATCAGAGCTGTAAATGAATCATTCTTTTTTTGATTTTAATTCATTATGATTATGAATAATTCATTTTACAAAAAAAAAATAAAAAATTAATTGAATGAAATTTGAATCAATTCAAACGAATTAGGCAGAAATGAATTTCAATTCGTTTTCAATTCATTTGAATTGAATTAATTTAAATGAATTAGAAAAAAGAATTGGCAATTCAAATGAATGAAATCAAAAATGAGTTGCAATCAATCAAATTCAAGAGCAGTTCTCTAGGGGGAATGAAAAATTTCTCCTACCCAAATGAAAATATTCAGTAAAAAATTGAAAAACCTTGTCCAGGATCCGCGCCTGATCAGAGAAACATGATATTTGGAGTTTGTTTCTTCAAGAAGAACTGATTTTAATTTTGAAATACGCTGAACGATAAAACATTATTGTTTTTTTGATCAATCACAAGAAAATTTAAACAAAATATTTTCTCTAAATAACAAACAATAAACTTTAATCAAAGCCATCTTTGACGACTCTTTAAAATTCGATTGAAAAATTTTCAAAAAAGAAATTATCCACAAATATGATATTATTTAAACAAAAAATGATTGCTAAAGTTTAAATCTAAGAATTTTTTTGTCTTTGGACTATATTAGGTGATATAAAAAACGAGAGCAATGATTGCCGTCTTTTACATAAAAAATTAGTTGAATAACAAAACAACAGTGATGCTTACTGTAGATTTACTTACAAAATCAATTCAAATTTCAATCAATTCAAATGAGTTGGAAATGAATGGCTAATTCTTTTTTCTAATTCATTTGAATTAATTCAAAATCAATTCAATTCAAATGAATTGTAAATGAATTGCAATTCATTTTTACCAAATTCATTTGAATTGACTCAAATTTCATTCAATTCTTTTTTTTGTGTGAGTGATTCGCGAATTCATTAAAAAATGAATGATTAATTTACAGCTCTGCTATGAATATACAATTTGAATTTTGAATCTCGATGAATGGCAAACCAATGCTAATTTAAAATGTTTAAGCAACTTAATTGTGTATGACCATAAAAAACCTGTGTACCAAGTTTTAACAACTTTGGAATGGGTAAGCTGTGACACCTTTTTGTTCCCTTTTATCCTACTCAGTCATTTATATACAATAATATAGATTAGGGAAAACACTCGATATATTGACGAACGTATCATTCATGTTCTTACTCAACGGAAATTTGATTTAAACGCACTATATGGACTCCACTATCCATAAGGATCCAGCATATTTATACAAGTATTTCAATTAATTTCATATACTTTTCCATACTTTATTTTAGTAAATTGATGTATTTTACTTATAAGAGAAGAATAACATTAGTTTTTTTTTTTTGTGTTTTTGTTTTATAACTATTTTTAATTTGGTTTCAACAATATTTCCTAACTAAACATAGTTTTTTTGATTGTTTCTTAAACTTATATCAGTTTTAAAACTATTTTTAATAACTGTATTTTAGAAAAAACCGCAACATTTGCTGGGTTATTTGTGTGTACTTACCCTGCAGTTTCAAATGCAACAATTATAAAAAATTGCTGAAGATATATCACTAGTTACACTAGCCTTATTGAGAACTAGCTAGGATCATTTAACTTGTTACTTTTTTACTGTAAATTTTGTATTTGTCAACAAACGACCATCATTTACTAGTAAATTCCCTAGTCAATGGCATACATGCAATGTAAATACATTGCAATGACATATGCGAGTTAAATATGCCAGTTTAAAGCTGTGGTCTGCAATAATAGCCACTAGGGACCGAACACGATCTACACTTTAGATGTATATAAATCAAACTACGTTAAAATTATCAAAAGGGAAAAAAATTGGAGATTGTGGACTAAAAACTCGAACAGAAAATTTGTTTTATAAAACATTTCAATACATTTAGCAATGTTTAGCATATTGAGCGCAGTCCTTGGAACTAGTTGCGCTTTGACAAATGTCTTAGCTATATAAAACACCACCAACTTGCAGGGCTTTAACATATTGAGCGCCGTGTGTACCGCCGGCAGTGTACAGCCAAATTTTCGCAAATTAATTATTATAACAAAAATATTAATTTACACCGGTTATTATTTATTGGCACTTTACAAATCTATTTTTAATTTGTATGACTGCACTCAACGTGTTAAAGCCTTGCAAGTTGGTGATGTTTCTTAGAGCTAAGACATTTGTCAAAGCGCAACTAGCTCCAAGGACTGCAGGGACTTTAAACATAATATTTTCATAGCTTGGGTACAAACATAGTATACTCGTATATTGGTTGGTTTTCATACATACACATACATATAGACATGTTGTCCTATACACACATATAAAAAAGAAAACATTAATCGATAGCACGTGAGTCTTAAAGGTGAACGACTGTCTAACAGAACAGAACAGAGAAGCGAGTAAAGTACGAATATTTATGTTTGTGTATGCAGATGTTAACAACCACTTAAACAGACGAGTCTTAAGTGAGTTTCGAAAAAAAAAAAAGTTGGCAAAAAAAAAAAGTTAAGTGGGTAGGAGTAATACACATACATGCATACACATATCAAACATACACTAATATTGATAGTTACCACCCTCACTTTAAGACTTACATGAATGGATATCGTCACCTAAACTGCAAAACAGCGTATCATGAAAATATTCGAAATTTATGTTTTTATTGATTACGATTCACTTTTCTATAATACATATGAAAATCAAAAATAACCAAGTTATAACGAAAATTCAAAACTAATATCCGTCCGTCTGTTTCTTGAAAACACTGTAGGTCAAAGACGAAAGAAGCTAGATGGTTAAAATTTACCTCAAATACTGTATGTTGACTCAAACAATTCAAAATAACATAGCTTAAAATGTACTTTAAAAGAGTTTTTTTTTTTTTTAATATTTCTATATATTTTGTTTCAATATCTCAAAAAGTTTGCTCCTCCTGTAAACTTATGAAAACTTAATGTTACGTTAGTTTGCATTTTAGGTGATGATACAATATGTAGATGTGGCTTTGTGTAAAAGTATGTTTGTGTTTTGCTAATAAATACACTTTTACACTAAAACCTAAAGTACTATAGACAATTATTAAAACTTTGACATCGACACTTTTAAGAATAAAACAGAAAAAAAAAAAAAACTGCCAAGAAAACAAAGAGTGTGTATAAATTTTAGTAACTTATGATTAAATATAACTTGAACTCAAAATTATATAGAATGTACTTTGAAGATGGGGGTAGGGCAATACACAAGTACTATACATATATTAAAAACAGTGGGCCACTAATTGAAAAAATGTTCATAATTGTCCACCATTCGAAACTATTTACAACAAATATTTCGAAATTAAGTATTTTTGTTAGATAACATACATAGTTCTCTCTTGGTTTATTGTAGCATTAGATAAAGTAAAATATTGTTTAGTATATTTTTTTTTATTAATTAGTTTTTTCAGTTTTGGTAAGCCATGTACAATGTAATTTTTAGAAGAATTTTAACAGTATTGTAACAAAAAATAGAACATTTTGAAAGTGAATCCAAATATTTAAAAGCTTACTTGATATAATAAATGGTTTGTTAATGTGTTTTTCAACGTTGGTACTAAGGACTGAGATCGAAAAATTCTTAACACACGTTTTTCATTAAAACTTTTAAACCAAGTATTATTTGATTTTTTTTTTTTTATCAAGTAACTTTTATAAAGCATGTCAGTTATTATGTTTAATGCCAATTATGTGCATTTGTTGTTAATCTAATTAAAATGAGTGACCAGAAAAAAGTGCGTACTAAAATTATTAAATATTTTCAACAAAACCCAACTTGGTCCTACAAAGGACTGCCGTAAAACTGATTCCAATGTTATTAAACAGTATCGTGAGAACTTGTCTGTTGATAGAAAGCCTGGTACATGATGTTTCTAAAGCCAATAAATAGAAAGCATTTTCAAAAGAGCTCCCAACACATCCGGTAGGAAATCAGTCCGGTTAGCTCAGTACTAGGACTATTTGGTTCGAAAAGTTAAAGCCAATGCAAGTTTAAAAGCATACAAGGCTCAAAAAGTTCCGGACAGGAACTCTGATAAAAATTGAGATACCAAAGACAGAGCACGGAAATTGAACTCAATTGTATACAAAAAATATACCTGCAGCATAATGGATGACGAAATGTACGTATGGAAAATTTTTCGCAGCTTCTGGGTCAATTTTTTATGTTGCAGATGCTCGAGGTAATGTTAAAGAAAAATTTAGGACCCAAAAGCAGACAAAATTTCCCAAAAAGTTCTTGGTATGGCAAGCAATATGCAGTTGCGGCAAAAAAGCCAAACATTTGTTACAAATGGCTTTATAAATACCAAAATTTACACCAAGGAATGTTTACAAAAAAGGATACTTCCATTAATAAAACATCTTAATGTGTCCACCTATTTTTGGCCTGATTTGACATCCAGTCCTATGGTGAGCAAGACCTTGAGTGGCACAAGAACAATAATGTGGTATTTGTACCAAGAGAGGCAATTCCTCCAAACTGCCTGGAGCTGAGTCCAGTGGAGAGATATTGGGCTCTTGTTAAAAGAGAATTGAAGAGCACAAAAAAGGTGTCCAAAAGTGTGGTAGATTTTAAACGGAGATGGATAATTGCATCACTAGTGATTAAAACTATAAAAATATTTTTTGTAAATTGTGATAATAATTTCAATCAAATAAAAATAAAATCAAAACTGTAAGTTTAGTGGTTTCATTTTTATTAACATTTATGTATGTTAAGAATTTTTCGATCTCAGTCCTTAGTTTGTGGTTATCGGAAATCTAGTAAACATCATGTCAAACGTGGAGAATATAGGTATCATCATTTTTGTATTGAAAAACTATTCTGGTCTTTTTAAAAGTCAAAACTTAACTACATTTTAATGAATACAAGTTTTACTATATGGGGGCGGGTCAATAAGTCCGTGACATTTTGAATTTCCCGCGCGTTAATTAAAAGCGCAACCCTGATGCTGTCATCAGGCATCTGTCAGTTGACTCCTGTTCAAATTTAAACAAGATGCGTCATTTAAGTAGTTTGTGTTTGACAGTGAAAAAACCATCACTCAATCCAAGGCTGACCTTGATAAATATTATGAGAACTATGCACTATCGATTTCAATGGTAAAAAGTGGTTTACTGAATATCGTTGTGGCCGTACAAGTCTCTACACCCGAAACAATTGAAAAATATTCACGATATGGTGTTGGTTGATCGGATATTGAAAGTGCGAGAGAATGTGGAAGCCATAACCAGGTCATATGGCTCAGTGTTTTAAATGATGAATGACCACTTGGGTATAAGAAAGCTTTCCGCAAGGTGGGTGCCTCGATTCAACCGCATTACTGACGAGTTTTTGCGCCATTTCGTAACCGTGGACGAAACATGGATCCACTACAACACAACAGAGACCAAACAGCAGTCAAAACAGTGGGTTGAATCCCGGTGAATCGACCTAAAGAATGCCTTGACGGGTTTGTCAGGCAATAAAGTCATGGTAACTGTTTTTTGGGATGCACGCAGTATAATCCAAATTGACTACCTTCAAAAGGGGTAAAACAGTCAATGACGAATATTATGTCAATTTAATGAGGATTTGAAAAAAAAAAACAAGTAAGAGAGCTATATTCGGCTGTGCCGAATCTTATATACCCTTCACCAAATTAGACTTTAAAATAAAATTAAAAAAAATCTTATTTTTTCCAAAAAAATTTTTTTCGAAATTTTTTTAAGTTTTTTCAAATTTTAAAAAATTTTTTTTTTAATTTAATTTTTTAATTTATTAGTGAAAAAAAAGTTTTTTGTAAAAAAAATTCGGGTTAAAAAATATTTTGCATGTCTGACAGAATTATTGAAGATTTGGATCCCGAAGATATCTGGGCCTTCAGAAAATTGATTTCAACAGACAGACAGACGGACATGGCTAAATCGACTCCGCTATCTATAAGGATCCAGAATATATATATACTTTATAGGGTCGGAAAATTATATTGTAGAAATTACAAACGGAATGACAAATTTATATATACCCTTTTCACGAAGGTGAAGGGTATAAAAACGATCGCATTTGGCCAAGAAAAAAAGTTCATCTTCGACAGGACAATGCTGCACACATGTGCACTTTCCATTGCCCTATTCTCCGGATTTAACAACAATGGACTATTTCTTGTTTCCAAACTTAAAGGAATGGCTAGGCGGAAATAGATTTGACTCCAACGATAAAATCATCTCACAAACAAATACCTATTTTGATGACCTCGACAAATCTTATTTTTTAGAAGTGCTACATAAATTTGGGAAACTTTTGACTATGTCGAAAAATAAAAACATTTTTATCCAAAAACCTGTGTATCATTCAAAAAGACACGGACTTATTGGCCCGCTGAAGTTTAAATTAGAAAACAGATTCATAATAGCAATCAAATTTGTTGCCAATCGAATGATTCGGTCCCACATATAGAATATTTTGGTTCTATCAGCAGAAAGTCAGTTGATAAAGAAGAATTTCAGATGTACCAACCAAACTTTTGTTACCCCTTTTAAAATTTTCTAGCCACAACTGGAAAATTCGGTCACTAAGGTAGACTCGATTGGCAACAAATTCGGTTGGAATTACGAATCTGTTTTGTCTGTGTAAGAAATTCAAAATAAAATTGAGCAGAAACCAATATTTGACCATTGTGGTTTCTTTTGCAATTCAAATGAACACACGACACTTCTGCTAAAACATCATACAAAAGCTGATATAATGATTTCATGTTGCTATTATTTTTTCCTTGACTGTACATTTTAATTTTCACAAAACTAAAACTATGAGAAACAATTCCTCCGAGAACATTGATGTTGGCTGAATGTTTAAGTTCTTGGTTTTTCGTAATACAAAAAGAAATAAAATAATTATCATAATTACACAGTTACAAGGGCTTGCTTTTTTTATTATGTATTTTTTGTGTGTTTTTAGCTCGTTTGTGAAATTATGCGCGAAAATGTATTGCGTAAAGGAAAATTTATGAAACACATTAATTACATATGCTGGCTTTTATATCTTTGACTTTATTTAACACTTTTAGTTGTTTTTTTTTTCTGGGGCTCTGACGCTACGCTTATGAAGTGTGAATAAATTTGTGTGTTTCTTTTTTGTCAGATTATTCCCCGCTGAAATCTGTTACCATGTAAATAGAGGCATAGTTTTTGTGCGAAAAAGGAACTGAGTCAGTCAGTCCTGCTGGTAATAATATGTGTTCTAGTTTTGTTTTTACTCTATTTTTTTCACTTTTTTTTTATGGAAATTTTAACAATATATTGCGTGTAGTTTTGTATATTTTTTTCGCATACAAATTGATTATTTCTAGTAGGTTTCCTCTTTCTCTGTTAGTTTTTAATTTTATTTCAATGATTTAAAGACAAATGTATGTATGTGAAATAAAATCAATAAGTTTTTGTGTAAATCTTTATCTTTTACTTGTAAATAAATATTCATTTGTATCTAGTTAAAGTGCCGAGGAAAAATGCTAAAAATATTGTTATTTTAAATATAAAACAGGAAAAGAAAAGATAAAAAGCAAAAAATGTCTATTGTGTGTTCAAACTATAAATAAGAAATGACCTGATTTAACTAAGGTTTACTGCTAATATTAAAACAAAAGAATATAAACTATTACTTATGACAGAAATACTTTTAATAAAGAACAATTTTGAAAACTTGCTGTTAAATATTTAGAACTAAATACGAGTATATTTGAAATTATTTCAGATTGTTTAATATCTGAACTGTTGGAACACTATTGCGAAGTAATATGGCTAAAGTATTGATAATCGAATCGCTATATGGCTAAAAATTTTAATTTAAGTTTGAACCAATTTTCAAAAAACTCCAAAAGATTTCCTTGGAGAACGAGCGTTTTAAACTCATCAAATGCTTTATTAGATGATTGTATATTTGATGTTGAAGTGGGGAAAAGAAGAGTTTATGGTTATAAGCTAGATTATCCATTATGCGATTTTTTGAGTTTTTAAAAAGTCTTTGTATCAGAGGAATTTCTTATTGTTTAAGTCTGGTTTATTCTTTGTTTACTTTTTCTACTATTCAGCATGCTATAGAACTAGTCATTTCGGTGATTTGTTTGACATGTTAAGTTAGAGCCAAATTCAAACAAAAGTTTGTTGTAGTAAGCTTCAATTAAATGTCAGCTAGGTTTGAGACAGCTCATGAACTATAGCTGATCCTGTTTTATCATTCGTTCCTCTCAAACTCCGGACTGTGGTATAACATGGGTTCAACATTCTTCTCTTCGTTCTCTCTTCCACTACCTAATTTAGCGTTGTGTATCGCCCAATAAGACAGTCTCGAGTTTTCACCGACACCAAATATATGTCATCTTGTCATCGAAAGTGATGAGGTAATTTGAAATGTTTGGCTATTCCCAATGACTCTTGTCATATCTACCAACTCTTCCGACATCTATATCTTAGTTCGTAAGACACAGATTCTAAATCTGATGAAACCTGAAAAGTAGATCCCTCTCTGTCAAGATCATCCGGAATATCATTCCGGATAGCCCCTACTTCTTATGTTAATATGTTCTGTTAGGAGATGAACAAGAATTTCAGGGTCTCCTATATTACAAAATGTAGATTATTGTCAGTATATGTTTGAAGAATCTTAAATATAAGGAATTGATGCCTTATTGCAAAGACTATTTGATGTAAATGTCTGTTTGCTTCCTTTCGAGCATAGATTACTGAGAATATTAATAGAATTGGTAGAAATAAAATCGGCCCATTGTCGATCAACATTTCAAAGTCGCTGGAGAGGTCTTTGAAGTACCTTTCGATTTATTTACATAGACAAAAATATGTAAAATAATATCAGCCATTTATGGACTTAAAGATGCAGGATTTGGATTCGAAAGATATCTAGGTAGCATGAAGGCGCTACGTTCCACAAAGGACATTCTGTCCTCACATTATCAATTGCGGAGGTGGCGTATTTGATATCGCTAGACATTTTCCGATGCCCATCGACCGATTCCTTCTGCCGCATCCCTGCAGAGTTATTGAAAATTTAAAAACACGTTCAGTAAAATATTAGGATGATAGGATAACGTTAATAATCAAAATTAACCCTTAAATGCACTTGGGTTCTAAAAGACCACAAACAGTTACGTCCAGCTCATATGCACAATGTGCGAGCTTTTACAAAAGAGCTTTTGTGCTTTCAATGCATGCTGTTTATTTTGCAAACAAACAACGATCAGTCGATGTTACGCTGCGCAAAAAAATAGCTTTCAAAGCTGTTTAACACAAACTCAAATACCGATGTATGCGTGCTTGAACGTAACCCAGCAGTTAAGCAAGTAGTCAATGTATCCCTTATAGACAGTAATCGTCACAAATGTCTTATCACTTGGCTGACTCCAACTTATATATTTTGGTCATTTGACACTTATGTGATCTTTGTAGTGCAGGGAGAAAACAATTGGTTACTTTATACATCCCAGGTAATCTAGCGTGAAGACAATTGTCACTTAAGTGTCTCTAAGTAATGTGGAGTGTAGCCAATTTAAACGTTTTGTGAGTAATTCGTTCAAACAGGTTTTATACAAATTGTGTTGATGTAATTCTCATATATATGATATATGATATCCCATGTAACATGGCATGAAGTAGTCACTTTAGTGTCTCTTAGTAACCTATAGTGAAGTCACTTTAAACGTTTATTTTGCAATTAAACAGTCGTCTATAAGTTACGGGAATCGATGACTGCTTTTCAAAGTAAATTTGGATAATTTGGTAGTGTTGTTCAAGCGTCAATATTCATGGTGATATGCCAGAGTATACCTATCAGAAATGTCAAAAAGTGACAGCGATATGACAGTTCGTTTGACAGTTAAACCTTTCGTAAGTTCTATTGGGGTTAAAAAAACACTGTTTACAAGTAAATATATATTTCTCAAAATATGTTATTATTTTTCTTACATTTACAATTCTTACAAGTTAATGGTCTGACGAAGTTTTAATAACTTTACGTTTTAAGGAGTGAGATCGTAAAATTCCTAACACACGTTTTTCATTAAAACTTTTAACCCAAGTAAAACATGTCAGTTATTATGTTTAATGTCAATTATATTTATTTGTTGTTAATCTTGAGTGACGAGAAAAAAGTAAGCGTACTAAAAGTTGGCCAAGCATTCAAAGGTCAACCGTCAAACTGTTTCCAATGTTATTAAACAGTACCGGGAGATCTTGTCCGTTGCAACTTCCTGGTCAAAAATTGTATGTTGCTGATGCTCGAGGGAATGTTGAAGAAAAGTTTAGGACCCAAAAGCAGACAAAATTTCACAAAAAGTTCTTGGTATGGCAAGCAATATGCCGTTGTGGCAAAAGAAGCCAATCATTTGTTACAACGGGCTCTATAAATACCGAAATTTACATCAAGGAATGTTTACAAAAAAGGATGCTTCCCTTCATAAGACTTCTTCGTGTGTCCATTTATTTTTGGCCTGATTTGGCATCCTGTCACTATGGTAAGAAAGGTCTTGAGTGGTAAAAGAACAATAATGTGGTATTTGTACCAAGAGAGGCAAATTCTCCAAACTGCCTGGAGTTAAGGCCAGTGGAGAGATATTGGGCTCTTGTTAAAAGAGAATTGAATAGCACAAAAAAGGTGTCCAAAAGTGTGGTAGATTTTAAACGGAGATGGACAACCTGTTCGAAGAAAGTGACAGAAATCACTATAAAAACCATAATGGAAGGTTTTCCGAAAAAGGTTCAAAATTTCATCACTAGTGATTAGAACTGTAAAAATATATATATTTTTTTTGAAGATTGTAATAATAATTACAATCAAATAAAAAAAAATTAAAACTGTAAGTTTAGTGGTTTCGTTTTTATTAACAGATATGTATGTTAAGAATTTTTCGATCTCAGTCCTTATATTCTTGCTGATTTTCTGGCAGAATTGAAAATCAATTATATGAATTAATTTCATATTTTTCACATGTGTTAATACTTACTAGTTACTACTTTTTTTTAAAGATTCCATAAAAGAACTTTAATATTGTTTTTTGCTGCGTAATTAAATTTAATGATTTTTCATGGTTTTTAATTACCAAAATACAATATTTAAGTTTGAATTGTTTAAATTTTAGCCTGTACTTTATAGTGTTAATTTGTACTTTCGAGCAGACTAAAGTAAAATTTTAATTTTATTAGCCAATTTTAAAGATTACCATTCAACCGCAACTTCTTTTTTTGCACCAATTCAACATCAACGTTCAACATCTCCTTAAGATTTTAATATGACTTTAATAACATTTTTACATTGACATAAACATTTGTACTATATATTTTTATTAACAACATATATATAAAGAAAATAGCAACAAAAAAGAACCATCACAACAAATGAAACATCAAAAACAATGAAAGCTAGAAAACAAAAAAAAAAAACTAATATAAAAAGTCAATAAATTTACAAATACATAAACATGTTAATAAAACTAAGTCATAAACAAGTACCTATACACTTAAAGACACACATATGCTGCTTATATGCACTCAATTTCACATACATCCACACATACATATGTACAGACTTTCAAGACGTGAAAATTATGTCAAAGTGGGGTTTAAGTTTAATGTACTTTCACACATTTATACATGAATATACATATATCACATTTTTGAGGAAAGGATATGATAGGATATGGTTGGTTTACATATGTTAGTTAATGTATGAATGTATGTATGTAGTTATAAATGTTTTGCAAGTTACATATGGTTATGAAAGATATAGAAATG
This sequence comes from Calliphora vomitoria, assembly GCA_942486065.2. NCBI lineage: Eukaryota > Metazoa > Arthropoda > Insecta > Diptera > Calliphoridae > Calliphora > Calliphora vomitoria. Next base: position 41,684,248 of record OW818031.2, read on the forward strand.
TATGGCTTAGTGTGTGTTATATATGTTTTTGCATGTGTATCATTTAGAACAATAACAACATTAAATTACCATCAACAACGTCATCATGCAAACATTTCATATCTGGTTACACGTATCTATTTAATATGTATTTAAGGACTGAGATCTCAAAAACTGGTGCTGGAATCAAGGTCTCTCTATTATAGTCCGACCGAAGCTAGTTTTTTGCCGGCCGAAACCGTACCTAATAATCGTTATTATTCGGAATATCTGAAACATACCATAGCTATAAATAAGAGATAAAAAACACAAACATTCAAATAATTTTGAAATTTCCACGTTTCTTTGTAAATCTCAGGTCTATTTGGGACCAGAAAGAAGTCAGTCTGAGGTCAGCACCATCTCCGTTCTACCAGAACGACTCCATTTCCTTTGCAGAATATTCTAGTGGCTGAAATTTTTCGTCCCACTTTAAGCCTTTCAAGCGCATATGTACGTCCCGCCTGACTGTCTAGGAGCTGCCTTCAAACTACAGTTTTGTGTTAACCTATACCTCTGTCTTTCATGGCTTAAAACAGAAACTGAAAGCCGGCAATTATTCGTTTTCAGTGTTTTCTTTTATAATTAATTTCAGCTTTTTATTATTGGGTGTATGACTTAAAAAATGGGAGATTTACAATAGATTGCGGCTTTTGTTTTTAATAACTTATATGTCATTTTGAAGGGAACATATCTGTCATTTATTCTCACTTAGTTATTGAACATTATAGTCCAAACAACAAAGTTTTTTTTTGCTTCGAAAATGACGAATTTTGTAGCAACAAATCGTTATATGCGGAAATTTTTGCTTTACTTCTTCAATTTGAAAAGAAGTGGCGCTGAAGCACATCGATTGCTCACCGAAGCTTATGGTGAATGTGTTCCATCGGTTTAAACGTGCGAGAAATGGTTTGTTCGGTTCAGGAGTGGTGATTTTGACACGGAAGACAAGAATCGCCCAGGCAAGCCAAAAAGGTTTGAAGCCCAAGAATGAAGATTGTTGTAAAACTCAACAAGAGCTTGCATAATCATTGGGAGCTGCTCAAGCAGTAATTTTTAAACGTTTGCGAGCAGCAGAATTCAACCAAAATCAGGGAATTTGGGTACCATACGAATTGATGTAGAGAGACCTTGAAACACGATTTTACATGTCATGAACGCTATAAAAGAAAATCATTTTTGCACCGATTCAGTACTTTTGATGAAAAATGGATTACGATAACCCGAAGCATAAGACATCGTATGAGAAGCCCGGCCAACCAGCCGAATCGACACCAAAGCCAAATATCCATGGCGCTAAGGTAATGCTCTGTATTTGGTGAGAGCAAAAGGGTTCTATCTATTATAAGCTGCTGAAATCTGGCCAGACCATCATATGGAACCTGCAGCGAAAGCAACTGATTCGTTTGAAGTGAACATTGGCCGAAAATCGCCCAGAATATGCGGCCAGACATGAAACAATACTCGGCCACATGTTGCAATACCTGTTAAAAACTATTTGTAATGAAGTGGTTGGGAAGTTTCGCCTCAACCGCCTTATAGTCCATACCTTGCCCCGTCGATCTTATTTCGATCACTGCAGAAAGCTCTCTCTGGGATACGCTTCCCTTTGGAACAGAGTATCCGAAATTAGCTTGAATCCTACTTGGCCGCATCCTGCGTTTTTTATTCGTACACCGAATATATAATCATGTTGGATGGTAAAAGTTGACCTAACAGTAGATAACAAGATTAATGGATGAATTAACCATCTAATGGTAGTTCTAACTTACTAACTGTAATGACATATTTTCCTTGTTTGAACTAGTACATATAATAATTTTAATTTCTTTAAAACCAAAACCGCGGTTTTATATTGTTCGGTTTTTTAAACTCTACTTCAAACTGTGTCATTAATTACACTCTCAGAGGAACAGTTGCGTCAACATGACGTTGTGTTTCCTATGGTTCAATGTTTTCCTCTAAATATGAAACAATGGTTCAGAGGTTATTTGAAAGTCGCTTTTGATGATCCTAAAGGACGAGTTTTAATTAACCGTTTTGTATATCAACGAAGGTGGCCTCAACGATCAGCCTAATTGACCACTGTCCGACCAATCCTTTTATAGGCAGCCAACTATGTTTCTTTTTGTTCATATCCTCGGTTCTTGCTCGCAACTTCATTGCAGATGAGTGTGTTTAGGAGGTGAAAAGGATAAGTTTTACCTACTTCGTGAAAATTTGTTTCTAACTAAAGAAATTTTGAATTTCGTTTAGATAATCGTTATGGAAGATGGGTATAAAGTAAATGAATCTTCAGCAAATTTTGTGATAATTCTATAATAGATTGAAAAATTCACTAGTATTTTATTATTATCAACAGAGAACGATAATAAGGGGTCTACATATTATTTGAAAGTTATTATCTACCATCTATATATTTGACCCATTTTCGGTCCGAATTTCTATGGTTGGAAATAAATTATCCATATTGTCTACGTAATCGAGATATAGGTACAACATCAAAGTAGTCATGGTTTTTTTGCTTATTACACGGCCATTTGTTGGCCGATTTTCCCGATTTTAAATACGAAGTCTATACCCGACACATTGATGTATCAATCATGGTTGTATGTTATTTGGGGCGATCCAGAATACATATTTTATGGGGAATAACAAACTTATATATACCTCTAACACTCATAGTGGAGGGTATAAAAACAAGAGAAAAAAAACCATCGAAATAGTTAATATCGATATTTTAAGCAAAAGTGGACGGATGTGATCCATTTTTTTGTTTGAAGTTACTAATTATCAATGAAGTTTTGAGCAAAGATAATTATTATTCTGCTGCAGCTTCCTTGATCATTGTTTTTTCAAAACTCAGTTATATTTTGTGGAAGTAAGACTTTTATTGATTACTCTCAGTCCTTAAATGTATCTCTTGTTGTTTTGTTTTTATACAAACAAAAAAAAATAAACTTTACTCAAGGGAAGTTAAAGTTAAATTGGTAACAAACTGAATTAACTCTACATTTCTTATACATACATATGTAGTATATACAAACCCAAACACTAACTTGTATATTTATTACACACATACACGTTTATTAAAAATGACATTATACATAGAAATGTGTGTGTGAACGTACCTGTCATAATTACAGTACGAGTATGTAGCTCAAGACATGTTATAAGAGTTTAACTTAAATTATAACAAATCAACTTTAATATTCATTCATGTGTATCTTCTTGTCTTGTCTCTTGCAAGTGACCTGTAATTACATTCATTTAAATATTTAAAGACTTTAATTTCACGTCTGCTTGAAAATATGTCCTCATTATGCACATGGCAACAAAATGTTGAAACAAAAACCTTTAAAACAAAAGAGTTAATTTAAAATTTCAAAGAATTTTTGTTTAATTTACAGTAGCAAATTAAAGTTTTAAATAACTCCACCAATGAAAGAGCTTGAAGATGTTATGGATTCGATTAAGTTCTTTAAGTAGATACTTAATTAAGCATTACTGCTTATTTTATATACAAATATTCATTTTATAAACTGCTTTATAACATTAGTTGCAATTTAACATGTGTTTTATAATAAATATTTAAATGTAGAAATTGCTCATGCAATACACATTCTTATTTTTTTTACTCCCTAATTTCATGCCATGTTTCCAAGTATGTCATCCTTCTTATTGTTTTGTGCCCTTATCAGCAACATCGTCATTGCCGCCTTCGTCGTAATACAAATATGTATATTAAAAAACTTGCAACCCTTTATTATGTTCGCTTGTGGCAAGCATTTCATTTATTCAATGGTCTTTTGTTCCTGTTCCTTTGCAGGGGTGTGTGTGTGTGTTTGTTAGCATGTATGGTGTCACTTGCATAAAGGTCAACCATTCTCTGTGGAATGAAAGAAATAGTTTTGTTGTTGCTTTTTTGACGTCGTTGTTGTTATTATTAAAGTGCTTCAATTGTCGGTTAGAGGGTATTTATTTCGCCTTATCATTTACTGCAATTACACTGGAGCCAAACATAAATTAAAGGATTAAAATTACGTACTTATATCCTTTTTGAAGAAATGGTTATATTGGTTTGGGGATATCATTTTATAATTTTATGATATTATAATTTTATAATATTATAATTTTATAATTTTATAATTTTATAATTTTATAATTTTATAATTTTATAATTTTATAATTTTATAATTTTATAATTTTATAATTTTATAATTTTATAATTTTATAATTTTATAATTTTATAATTTTATAATTTTATAATTTTATAATTTTATAATTTTATAATTTTATAATTTTATAATTTTATAATTTTATAATTTTATAATTTTATAATTTTATAATTTTATAATTTTATAATTTTATAATTTTATAATTTTATAATTTTATAATTTTATAATTTTATAATTTTATAATTTTATAATTTTATAATTTTATAATTTTATAATTTTATAATTTTATAATTTTATAATTTTATAATTTTATAATTTTATAATTTTATAATTTTATAATTTTATAATTTTATAATTTTATAATTATATATAGATATAATTTTTTTAAAAAATTTTAGTAGTCTGGTTATAGCAAGATATTCTGAAAGAAGTGTGTAAAATACCCCATACAATTTTTTTAAAATCAACGCGTATACTTGTTGAAAATTTATATATAAATAAGAAACACTCATACCACCTGAAACCCAAATTTTAAAAATATTGATATTAGTGATATTCTTGTAAATATCAGTTATTTCAAATCATCTTTTAGAACATGCCTTTTTGAAAAATAAAAATTCTAAAATTTCTAATAAACTTTGGAAATGGTGCAATTCATCATATGAAAAAGTTTATCATTCTGGTGTTCATTCTTTATGTCGACACCAAAGGCGCCATATTGTCCGTTAAGGAATGAGTTCAACATTTTTGTTGTTGTTGTAACATTTCTTTCTCTCTTTTCTCACTCGCTTTATGACACAAAGCGAACTTTAGCAACTCACATACAACAGCAATAGCAACAATACTCGTAACAACAAAATAACTACAAAATGAAAAAAAAAAAAAACAAGAAACGTAATGACATTTCTCAATTTAAGCATGGCCAACAACAAAATTAACAACATTCAAGTAGAAAAAAACAACAACAACAACAATATCAGGCATATCGCAGCAGCAGCAACAGAGTAGAATGGAGTACAAACAGCAACAATAATTGAACATTTTGACAAGCTGACACCATTGAACAAATTTATTCATGGCTGTTTGTTGCTGTGCACGACGTGTACGTACAACAACTACTACTTTATTGTTGCAAAAACTTAAGTTGCAATAAAAAGGACTTTAATGACTGAGCAGGATAATGATGAGTTCATAAATCAAAACAAATAAAATAAAATTACAAATGAAACTGAAACTAAACAAAGGGAACAACGACGGCAAAAAGTAAAAGTTATTTGCAATAAAAGTGTGTTGCAAAGTGTGTTATTTGCGTGATACGTTTGTTGCATAGAAACGTATCAATTAGAAATTTAAATAGATTTTGTTTTATAGCAAGTTTGGTAGAGTATAATGAAAGGAGTTTTAATTTTAAGCAAAAGGTTTTTTGTTTGTAGATTTAATACATGTTAAAAGGGTGCTACTAAAAATTAGCATTGATATTGTAATACCCACCATTGAAACTGAGTACAATCGGAAGCTACATACACGCTGAGAAAAATATAGTTGTGCAAGTTTACAGTAACCATTTCAAAATTTTTAAAAGTTTTTTAACAATATTTTAGTCACAGTAACTATTTACATGATTGTAGTCACCATAATATGGTTAACTTACGATTCTCATGATTGTAGCAATCATATATATGATTACAGTAAACAAGTATATGTTTGTGACAACCATTGTAATGATGAATCTTTATATCATAATATGTCGTTTTCAGATTATGATATCAATTAGCCGAGAGCAACATAATATGGTAAAACCTTAATCATAAAAATGGTTCTCACAAACATATACTTGTTTACTGTAACCATATATATGATTTATACAATCATGTGAATCTTAAGTCAACCATATTATGGTTACCACAAGCATGTAAATAGTTTCTGTGACTATAATATTGTTAAAAAACTTTTAAAAATGTTGAAATGGTTACTGTAAATATGCACAACTATATTTTTCTCTGCGTGTATATAAGATCGGACCACTAAATCACGTTATCGATAAAAATTCATAAAATTTGTTTCACAAAACTTAATTTTTTTGAAACGATTTGTCATAGACTGATACGTTTCGAATGACTTACGACTAAACTACTGCCTACTTAAGACATGGGAGGATTTTCTAAATAGTTTAAAATATTGGCTAGATAGCATATTCCTCATATAAAATGAATGCATTGTATGAATGTAATGTAAACATGAAACAGATCACATTCCTGCACTTTTGTGGCAGTTTTTAATGATTTTAATATCAATGATCGCATTTTTTGGAGCTCTTATTTGAATGCGATGGTATTATTCATCGATGGTATGGGTTATGTTCGCATAGACCTGCGACTTAGGAACAACCTTTATGAAAAAGTCTAATGTTTGTTGACGTAACATTTCATCATGAAATGGGCCTCATTGCTGAAATGATTTTTTGATGAAAATCAGGGTTAGTTTCCAATTGCTCCAGGGCATATTTTGATAAAACAATTTTATGATTTGCTCGTGCTGTTGAACGCTATATCAGTCCTTGGTGATTTGGCAAATTAAATTGAATAAATCACAGCCAATTCGACAGATGTAGCTTCAACAATGTGCTATCAACTTCCAAAGTTCGACAGTCCATACTGGAAGACCCTATAGAAAAATAAATGTCGTCTTCTAAAAAAAATTTAACGTGAATGCGAGAAAAAAAAAATTGGCTCATTTAAGATAATAAAGCTTACCTCAAACTTGAATAATTTTAAACAAAAATTGTTCTAAAAATGTTGTTTTAACGGGTTAGAGGGGGATAGATCGCTTGGGTACTTACGCGGGAATTAGGGAAAGGGTGAATAAGAAAACCATGTATTTTAGGGTAACGTTATAATATGTATCTGTTTATTGAACTATGTAAGGGTTTTACATAGGTGTAGATTTTAAATTAGAGTTTTATTACTTCAGTTTTTTATGTAAATATTTTTAATTTAGGGTTTTATTTAAACACTTTTAATTCAATATTATAGGTTTTATTTGGGTAGGTTTAAGGATTTTTAGGGTTTAAGATATTTTTAAGTTTTACACTTTAGAAGGTCTAATTTGTTGCATTTACACGCACTTGTTGATCTCAAGACTGTTTTGAAGAGAGCGTGATGATAAAATATGAGGCTGCAGCTGACATTTGTTTACAAACAGAAGTTGGCTGCAGTTGCGATGCGGGTGATGCTTGCAATCAGGGATGGGTATAATATATTGTTCACTGATGTGAACAAATGTCTAAATAGACAGTTTCAATTATAAAAAAAATATAGTTTCTGGTTGGCCCTATATGCATTTTAAAACTTTATAAATTAACACACGGTAAATAAAGTTAGAGAGGTCACTTTTATAATATAACTTAATTTTTTGAAGATTTTTACCCCATTTTAGAAATTTATGAGTTTAAATAAAAGCAATTGCAAAATTTATCAACCTTGTTAGTAAAACATCATTCGATCTATATAAGTTGGAAATTGTATTACAGTCGGGGTTGTCATACTATCCAATCATTGTCGCAATCAGTTTTGAAAACGGTTCTTGAAAACGAGTATCTAAAACCGTTCCCATTTTTCACTAATTGGAATTTAAAATTTTTCTTCACTGAAAATTAAGGACTGAGATCGTAAAATTCTTAACACACGTTTTTCATTAAAACTTTTAACCCAAGTATTATTTGTTTTTTTTTTTTTTTTGATCAAGTTACCTTTGTAAAGCATGTCAGTTATTATGTTTAATGTCAATTATGTTCATTTGTTGTTAATCTGATTAAAATGAGTGACCAGAAAAAAGTGCGTACTAAAATTAAATATTTTCAACAAAACCCAACTTGGTCCTACAAAAAGTTAAGCATTCAGAGGTCCGCCGTCAAACTGTTTCCAATGTTATTAAACAGTACCTGTAGAACTTGTCGGTTGATAGAAAACCTGGTTCAGGTAGAAGGAATGGTCCACATGATGTTTCTAAGGCCCAAAAAAAATAGACAGCATTTTCAAAAGAGCTCTCAACACATCCGGTAGGAAAGCAGCCCGGTTAGCTCAGTGCTCGGACTATTTTGTACGAAAAGTTAAAGCTAATGCAGGTTTAAAAACATACAAGGCTCAAAAAGTTCCTGACTGGAACGCTGCTAAAAATTTAGAGGCCAAAGACAGAGCACGGAAATTGAAGTAAAATTTTATAAAAAAAATATTCTTGCTGCATAATGGATGACGAACGTATGTTCTGGCAGATTTGTCGCAGCTTCCTGATCAAAAATTTTATATTGCTGATGATCGAGGGAATATTGAAGAAAAGTTTCGGACCCAAAAGCAGACAAAATTTCCCAAAAAGTTCTTGGCATGACAAGCAATATGCAGTTGCGGCAAAAAAGCCAAACATTTGTTACAAAGGGCTCTATAAATACCGAAATTTACATCAAGGTATGTTTACAAAAAAGGATTCTTCCATTCATAAGACTTCTTAATGTGTCCACTTATTTTTGGCCTGATTTGGCACCCTGTCACTATGGTAAGAAAGGGGTTGAGTGGTACAATACCTATAATGTGGTATTTGTACCAAGAGAGGCAACTGCCTGGAGCTGAGTCCAGTGGAAAGATATTGGGCTCTTGTTAAATGAGAATTGAAGAGCACAAAAAAGGTGTGCAAAAGTGTGGTCGATTTTAAACGGAGGTGGACAACCTGTTCGAACAAAGTGACATAAAGCACTATAAAAACCATAATGGAATTGTTTTCGAAAAAGGTTCGAAATTTCATCATTTGTGATTAGAACTATAAAAATACTTTTTTTTTGGTAAATTGTAACAATAATTTCAATCAAATGAAAAAAGATTCAAATCTTTAGTGGTTTGATTTTTATTGACATATATGTATGTTAAAAGTTTTTCGATCTCAATCCTTATATATACTTTATAGGGTCGGAAAATTATATTGTGGAAATTAAAAACGGAATGACAAACTTATATATACCCTTCTCACGAAGGTGAAGGGTATAAAAATGGGTTCCATTTTAATTTTAATTAATTCGTAAACGTATCTCTTATTAATGTGTTTAGGTTAAAACAAGTTCGGTTACAGCATTTATTTGGCTTTTATTGACTTCGAAAATTTACAGTTTTATTGGTACTGTGTTCAAGAATTGTTCAAAAATTAGTCTTATGGTCGTGCAAGGGTGGGTTAATCATCAAATTCTAAAGTTTTCACTAATACCAAATATTTTTACAAAATTTAACCTTGTTTGTGCAAAATGTTTACAGTAAAGTTTGTCGCTTTTGAAGATTCAAATAATTTCAGTTTTAAAGAAACAATTTTCTAGTGAAAAAGGTTGTTTGTTAAAAAAAAAAATTGATGAAAAAAAATTTGGATTAAAAAATATTTTTCGCGATTTTTGCCCATTGTCATTCCGATTCTCTATGGCGTTATATACGTCATTGGAAAGGTCTTTGAAATGCTTATCAGTGGATATCCATATTGTCTATGTTAATGACTTAGTAATCCAGATATACATAGATAAAAAAATAGGTAAAAAATCGTGTTAGTCGTGGGTTTTTGCTTATATCTCAGACCTTTGTTGGCTGATTTTCCCGAATGTAAATAGCAACAGAACCGGGACTATAGCGGATATATTGCTGTATCCATCATGTATGTAAGTTATTTAAGGACTTTGGATAGTTGATTTCAACAGACAGCTGGACATGGCTATATCGACTCCGCTCACTATAACGATGCAGATTATACATATATTAGTTATGGGATCACAAATTAAAAACAAACTAATATATATGTATCCACTTATATAAAAATAAACTTTACAACCATATCTCTGCAATGTTTACAAAATTCAGTAAACTTGTTTCTTAAATTTAATAAGTTCATTAATATGTTTATATGTTTATACTTTTATATTTGCAAATTTACAATTTACTCAACCATTTATTTACCCCCTTTTTGTTCTCTATCATTACAGTTTATCAAAGTCTATAACTAACATAAGCTTTCTTAAATTTAATAAGTTCATTAATATGTTTATATGTTTATACTTTTATATTTGCAAAATTTTCAATTTACTCAACCATTTATTTACCCCCTTTTTGTTCTCTATCATTACAGTTTTTCAACGTACCATCATTGCCGCAGACGAACAGTAGTTAATGTTGGATTATTTTGAAAGCTAAAGGATTTCATTTCTATTTGTAAACAGCGGCGGCGACAACAACAGCAGCAGCAGCAACAGCACCAGCAATGACATCATTTATAGCGGAAAAAATCAAAATATTCTTAAATAAAACATCAGCAAAAATCACAGAATTTCGTATTTCGCATTATATTATTTTTCATTTGCTGTGATTTATCATCTCAACCAGCCATTGAAGCGAAAGCGAAGAAGAAGAAGAAAGAAAAAAAGAAACTCAACAACTGCAACAAATCCAAATTCAAACGAAGTGTAATAACAACATAACCTTAATTTAATTGAGGTTATGTTGAAAATTCTCTCTCTTCAACTCACACTCTATCTCTATGTGTCTTCTTGAATATTTTCCCCAGGAAAAACTGAGAAGATAAACACATCAAGCAACGTTTTACGAATATAATATAATAATAAAAAAATACAGCAAAAAAGGAATTTAAAAGCCAACGACTACATCACCACCAACCATATTTAAGCATCACTGTTAATTACGTCATTATTTTCAACGCCGTCATCATCAATAAATGAAATGATTCATAAACTGTGACTACGTTACCGTTCTGCGCCTCTTAATAACGACTTTTGAAACCAAAAACTACAGAAAAACGTAAATAAAATAAATTAAAAAAGCTTTTCCTTGCGCCCTCCAAAACTTTTTTCGATTCTTGGCATTTTTTTTATGTAAATTTTTTATTGAGAGAAAAACAGAAAAAAAAACCAACCAAACAAATCATCATACAACCAACAAGAGGTTTTCTTTTTTATGGCTTAATTATAATAACAACAACAACAACAAAACAAAAATAAGAAAAAAACTTGACTGATAGTTTATATTAATTATATTAAATTTAACTTTTTTATATAAGCTTAAGCCTGAACGAAACAAAACGAATTACAACAACAGCAACAACAATTTTTACTAGCTGAATTCCTTACAACAAAATTTAAAGAAACAAACAAACAAAAAAAAAGAAAAACAAAAACGTAACTTTTTAATTCTCTCCTTTGTCTCGAAACCAGTGATCTCCAGCAACAAAAGAAAACAAACAACAGAAATCTAAGGCTTCAATTTCTCCATAATGCTTAAGAAAATAATTATTTTATATTTATAAAGCTGCTTTGTTTTTGTTTATACACATTTCTTACATTCTTAAATGCTCTGTTTTTTCTACTTCAAACTGTCTACTTCCTTCTGCAAAACTGAAAAATAATAATAATAATAAAAAAAAAACAAACAAAAAGCATTTAAAAACTCCAACTTTACATTAAATTGTTTTTTATATTTATATATATAAAGAAAAGAAAAAAAAAAACAAGAATTCTACAAAATAATCACACTGTTAAACCACTCTGCTCTCCTCCCCCCCTCCTGCTTGAGAGTTTAAAAACAAACATACCAACATATATAAACACTTCTTCTGTCATACCAGCAAAACTGTCTCAACATTAATTGCAACTGCAACTCCAGTTTGCCACTGCGTTGCTGTGTGCGTGTGTGTTTATGTGAGAGTGTGTTGGGGGTGTGAGTGTGTGTACATCTTGTACAACTTGTCTAACAATGGGGAACAAATGCTGCAGCAAACGTCAGGACCAGGAACTAGCTTTGGCTTATCCAACCGGCTATAAAAAGTCCGATTACACATTTGGCCAAACACACATAAACAATACCGGCCAAAAGCATAACAATGGCGGTTCATTGGACTCACGCTATACACCGGATCCAAATCGTGTTCCCTTAAAAATTGGTGCTAAGGGGGGAGTCGATATAATACGACCACGTACAACGCCAAGTAAGTATAGATTTTGATTAGTTTTTTATTTAAATAAAACACATTACAACATTTTTAAATATTTTTTAAGAAAATCAGCAATTTTACAAAAGATCAAACAAATATTCAAAATTGTATTTGTATCAAGAATGCATTCTATTAAAACAAATATTCGTTTAATTATGTAGTCTAAAGATGACATAATTATCTTTCAAATGCATCTCAAATCAACATCAGCGAAACCCAAGTAAAATTTCTTGGTTAAAAAAAAATAATAAATTTTTGTTAAATCGTGAATAAAATCGCGATTTTTTTTATTTTTAATTTTTTTTTTTTTAAATTTTTAAAAAATTTAAATCGTGAATAAAATCGAAAATGTTTATGTTTGTAACGCCCAAAAATTTTAGTCTAACAACAACCTTAAAGTATACCGATCGACAGAATCACTTTCTGATTTAACGATGTCCCTCCCTTTGGCTGTAACTTGTGCGCAAAGTGCAGATCGCAATTTCGAAGATATTTCGTTGTATGGTAGGGTATTATAAGATCGGGGTTGACCGACTATTCTTTCTTACTTGTTTTGGTGTATTTATTAAAAATAGAGAATGAATTTGTCACAAATCACATGAGAAACTCGGGTGCAGTCGTCAGGAGACATTGGGTGTCAACGGAATGTTTAGTTTCTGAATATTAGTTTATTGTGGAATTTTCGCTGCATTTCTGTTCTAACAGACCTGGCTATGTGACAAGTTGTACCATCTTGCTGAAACCATACAGAGTTGAAAGAGATTGTCTTTCAGCATTGTTCTGAAAAAACTCTTTAAGTATATCGAAAAAGTAAGGCCCGACACCACACAGCAGAGACCTACGCCGACTAAAGAATAATTACTCAAATTGTAAAAAATTAAAAATTTAAAAAAGTGAAATTCCGAAACTTTTATGCCATTACTAAAAACGGAACGATACACGCTTCAACAACGCATTGCAATTATTAAAATTCACTACAAAAATTGTGAAAATCTTGCAGTTCGCAAAACTAAAACACTTGTCGGACCGCAATACAGAAATTGGTGAAGAATAAAACCCGTGCACGTCGCTCAAGAACAACTGAGAATATTGCTGCTGTAGCTCAAAGTGTTGAAGAAAATCCAGGTTTGTTCATTCCTCGTCGTTCTTTGGAATTGGGCATTCCACAAACGTTACACCGTATCTTATGGCCGGAGTTGAATGATATTGATGTGGACAACGTTTACTTTCAACAAGACGGCGCTACGTGCCACACAACGAAACCATTGCTTTTTTTCGGGAAAAGTTTCCGGACCGTGTTATCTCTCGAAGAGGTGATCGCAATTGACCACCGAGATCTTGTGATTTAACACCTTGCGACTTCTTCCTTTGGGGCCACGTGAAAGATAAGGTCTACACCAACAGCCCAGCGTCGATACAAAACCTCAAAGATACAATTCGTGAGGCTATCGAGGACATAGGGCAGCCACTTTGCGATTTGGTTATGGAAAATTTCGTGAAAAGGATATGGTCCTGTAAGCGTGATCGTGGTGGCCATTTGGCAGATGTTGTTTTTCATTATTAACGGCATACCTTCCTCTTTATTATGAAATAAACATCCGATCATTTATCTCAAAAAATTTAATTTTTCTTTGAATACCAAAATAACACCTCTTGTTGGAAAACTCTGTATAAGGAAAAAGCCAGGACAACCTAGATTTGTTTTCCTATTTGTGATCTATATCTGGATTACTAAAGGTACGGTCACACACGGCAAATATTTACTCTAAAAAACGTAACCACTTTTTAGTACAAATTTGTCTGACGTTGTTTACTCTTACAAGTGTTTTGTAAGATCAAACAGCAGCAAATAGATAAAACTGAATATTTGCTTTGAATTGTCTTAACTAAAAGGAGTTTTTGACAATAAATAAAAGAATTAAAATATAGAATTAAAATTATAAACAAATTTTGAAGAAAAATTTAAATAAAATTTTCGGTAATAAATTAAAAAAAAATTTAAATAAATTTTGAAAAAAAATTTAAATAAATTTTGAAAAAAAATTTAAATAAATTTTGAAAAAAAATTTAAATAAATTTTGAAAAAAAATTTAAATAAATTTTGAAAAAAATTTAAATCAATTTTAATAAATTTTGAAAAAAAATTTTAATAAATTTTGAAAAAAATTTTAATAAATTTTGAAAAAAATTTTAATAAATTTTGAAAAATTTTTTTTTTATTAATTCTTCATTTACATAACCGAGCCCATAGGGCCTTATATTATTTTGTTTACCTAAAAATATTTAAAATTTTGTTTTTAAGTATAAATTAGTGAAGGGTATATAAGATTCGGCACAGCCGAAGATAGCTCCGTTACTTGTTTATTATAATTTTAACATAGTTCTGCTATTGTTTGGCGAAAACGAAAATTTTCGAAATTGCATCCTAAATACATTGTAATTAGAAACGATTTATTTTCGAATCGAATTATGGAGTAACCCCCTGAAAAAACTTTAACTCAAGTATTTTTCTTTAAACAGCGTGGAAATTTTTCCTGCAATTTGTTTCCACATACGTTAATCACAAATTTCATTTCAATTAATTGGTTATTTTAAGCTTAAATTGCTAGTTGAAATAAGAATTTCTCTGTTCTTTTTTTAATTTATCATTGATTTTCCTGTAGTTTCAAAAGAAACTCAGTCAGTCCTTCAGATAAAATAGTATTCATGAATTTTTTAATATCTTTGTCGCATTGAAATTAACAGACATGTTTGTTCCTGCTTATTACAAACATATAATTCGTAATGCTAGCTATTGTTTTGTTTGTTTTGTATTTGTACCATAAGCTATCAAGTTCAATAATATTCAATGGTAATAATGTTGGCTGGCATTCGATTTAAAAAAAAAAAAACATGAAAATGCAAATAGAACAAACAAACAACAAGAATACAAAAAATTTGAATTCAATGCCAGCTTTCTGTTTTCATAAATTATTTCAATGCTGCTGGTAAATATCTTTCTATATTGTTTTCTCATTTGGTTAGTTGTTGTAAAACATGGCAACTATTTTTTTGTCACATACAGGATAGGAGTCATCAGCATCATCATCTATCTACTTTTCACTAAACTGGCTGTTGATTAAAAATTCTGGCAAAATTTCCTCTGCAGTAGTTTTTTGTTTTTTGTTATTTTCTATTTTTTTTTTTTTTTCTTCTGTAAATTTTAATTATTTATAACATTTTTAATGATGATGACGGCTTGTTTATTATGTCCTCTCAAATGTTTTTTTCTCTCCCATTTTTTTTTTGGCTTAAACTCTTTTTGGTATTAAAAATCACTTTCAAAAAAAAAAAGGCTTGTCTGCATTCATGTTGGTGCTTGTTGTATTTTGCTCGTTATTGACTTTGATTTAACAACAAAATAATAAATAATACTGAAAAACAGTGAGGAAAAAAGAAATAAATGAAAAAGAATTCTAAATGAGGACATACATTCATACAATACTCATAAAAGCCAAAGCATATACAAATAATATGAGGCCAAGGTGAACAAACCATAGGAAATGTAACAGAAATAAAACAATAATAAATAAACAAAAGAAATGAGCGAAATATGCGAAATGCCTTAATTAGGTTAAGAACTGTGTTTCAAAAAACGTGATTAAATATTTAACAAATACAAACATGAAAAAAAAGAAATAACTAAACTAAAAATAAAATTGGTAATAAAAACGTTTATTGGTCATAAACTAGTGTCTTTTGGCACGCGCTAATCAGCCAGATTTCAATTTGATGATTTATTGAAAAGGTCTTACAAACTTAATCAGGTCATCTATATTTGATGTGATTTTTGTTTTAATGTGGTCAAAAGGCCAATAAATTTTATAGTAAATATTTATGAATATAACATTGAAAGAATTATGGAATTTATTAAGGACTAGCACTTTTATAATACATATTAAGACTACTTATTTAACTCAGTTTTTAAGATCATAACTTAATCATTAATTAACAAAATAGAATTGTATAATTATGAACGACGAAACGTTCATAGTGATTCGTTCACCTATAACGACTGGACAAAAATTTCAGATTCTGACCAAGTTTTCTTTAGAAAAACTTGTCAGATTCTGACAAAGTTTTCTTTAGAAAAACTCGTCAGATTCTGACGACAGTTTTCTTTAGAAAAACTTGTCAGATTCTGACGACAGTTTTCTTTAGAAAAACTTGTCAGATTCTGACGACAGTTTTCTTAAGAAAAACTTGTCAGATTCTGACGACAGTTTTCTTTAGAAAAACTTGTCAGTTTCTGACGACAGTTTTCTTTAGAAAAACTTGTCAGATTCTGACAAAGTTTTCTTTAGAAAAACTTGTCAGATTCTGACGACAGTTTTCTTTAGAAAAACTTGTCAGATTCTGACGACAGTTTTCTTTAGAAAAACTTGTCAGATTCTGACGACAGTTTTCTTAAGAAAAACTTGTCAGATTCTGACGACAGTTTTCTTTAGAAAAACTTGTCAGATTCTGACGACAGTTTTCTTTAGAAAAACTTGTCAGATTCTGACGACAGTTTTCTTTAGAAAAACTTGTCAGATTCTGACGACAGTTTTCTTTAGAAAAACTTGTCAGATTCTGACAAAGTTTTCTTTAGAAAAACTTGTCAGATTCTGACGACAGTTTTCTTTAGAAAAACTTGTCAGATTCTGACGACAGTTTTCTTTAGAAAAACTTGTCAGATTCTGACGACAGTTTTCTTTAGAAAAACTTGTCAGATTCTGACGACAGTTTTCTTTAGAAAAACTTGTCAGATTCTGACGACAGTTTTCTTTAGAAAAACTTGTCAGATTCTGACGACAGTTTTCTTTAGAAAAACTTGTCAGATTCTGACGACAGTTTTCTTTAGAAAAACTTGTCAGATTCTGACGACAGTTTTCTTTAGAAAAACTTGTCAGATTCTGACGACAGTGTTCTTTAGAAAAACTTGTCAGATTCTGACAAAGCTTTCTAAAGATTCTGACCAAGTTTTCTTTAGAAAAACTTGTCAGATTCTGACGACAGTTTTCTTTAGAAAAACTTGTCAGATTCTGAATGCCGATTTCTTTAAAAGTACTTGTCAGTTTTTGACTGCAGTATGCTCTTTAAAAACTTCTCAGTTTCTAAAGAGCAATATGAAACTGAAGAATGAAACCAGACAGAACGCTTCATATTCCTATATAAATTAAAGCTCTTGTTTCATGATTTAAGCTGCCTAGTACAGTTTAACCCCTAACATTGTATAACTATTTACGAACAAAGTTCTAAAATAATTTCATTTTATTTTAAGAGAAAATAACACAGATATAATCCCTTGTTATTAATTATATTTTAACTACTTACATACTTTGAAAATGAAACCGTACAAGTGTGTCTCATAATTCGCAGTACATATTTTCAAAACTCTTACTTGAGCAAAGTATTTAAAAGTTATTAAAGAAACATGTTTACGATTATTACATTCACTTTTCAATGCAGTTCGTTTCCCTTCAATTACTTTCAATTTATTTTAACCCTTAGCAAATAGACAGTAGACATAATTTTCTGCTCTTTTTATCATAAACTTGCAAGAAAAAAGAACTTAAAAAAAAGAGGAACTTATTTGTAAAAAGAAAAACATTCTAAACTAATTTCCTTATTAATTTGTATTTTTAAATTTCCTTTACAGCCGGCGTACAGGCAGCTGCTGGTGCTGGTGGTCTCCCTAAACGACGTGTCGTTGTGGCTTTATACGATTATAAATCACGTGATGAGTCTGATTTAAGTTTTATGAAAGGAGACCGTATGGAAGTCATCGATGATACCGAATCGGACTGGTGGCGTGTTGTTAATTTGACTACAAGACAAGAGGGTTTGATACCATTGAATTTTGTAGCCGAGGAACGTAGTGTGAATAGTGAAGAGTAGGTTGAAATTGTAAAAGTATATTTATTCATTTTAAATTTATTTGTGTTTTTTTTTCTTTGTAAATTTTGCAGTTGGTTCTTTGAAAATGTGCTGCGCAAAGAGGCAGACAAACTTTTGTTGGCGGAGGAAAATCCTCGGGGCACATTTTTGGTGAGACCCTCGGAACATAATCCAAATGGTTTTTCATTATCTGTTAAAGACTGGGAAGATGGTCGTGGCTATCATGTTAAACATTATCGCATAAAACCCTTAGATAATGGTGGCTACTATATAGCCACCAATCAAACGTTCCCCTCCCTACAAGCTCTAGTTATGGCCTATAGCAGTAAGTTTCATATTGTTTAACAATTGTTTTAGTGTTATTATTATTATTAATGTTTTTTTGATTTTTGTTTTAATTTAGAAAATGCTTTGGGTCTCTGCCATATACTGTCACGACCTTGTCCCAAACCTCAGCCACAAATGTGGGATTTGGGTCCGGAGTTGCGGGATAAATATGAAATACCACGTTCAGAAATTCAACTAATACGTAAATTAGGTCGCGGCAACTTTGGTGAAGTATTTTATGGTAAATGGCGTAATAGCATTGATGTTGCTGTTAAAACACTACGTGAGG
This sequence comes from Calliphora vomitoria, assembly GCA_942486065.2. Classification (NCBI taxonomy): domain Eukaryota; kingdom Metazoa; phylum Arthropoda; class Insecta; order Diptera; family Calliphoridae; genus Calliphora; species Calliphora vomitoria. The sequence goes on from OW818031.2 coordinate 41,703,001, forward strand.
GCACAATGTCGACAGCTGCCTTCCTGCAAGAGGCTGCCATAATGAAAAAGTTTCGTCATAATCGTTTGGTTGCACTCTATGCGGTTTGTTCACAGGTTTGTTTGTGCATTATACTTATACAGATCATAATAAATACGAGTACAATGCATTTTTTCACAATATAGTACATACAGTATTTTTTATTTTTTTTCTTAGTTTAGTTTTTCCCCTTTGCTGTTCTTTTATTTTCCTCTTAAATTTTCTGCTATTTGAACTGTTGAACTGCTTGCTTGCTTGCTACCTATTGTGGCATGAAAATGTTATTAGATTCTAAAGTTCAAGTTGTTCTTTTCTTCATTTCTTTATTATTATTTTTTTTTTTAATTTGTGTTTCTTATTTTTTTGTGCATACTCGTTTAGTTTATAAAGTTTATGCGAAGTTGGGGAGGAAATATTTTAAATCGTTAAAACTGTTTCATTTTAGTGAAATGTTGACGTAAAGTTAGTTCATAAAAGTATTACAATGTTAGTTTCGTAAGAATAAAAAGTTTTTCCGTATACAAATTACACATTTTGAGAGGAAAGTTATGAAATGTGCGTATATGTACTATGTTTAAATATGAGACATTTAGATTTAATTAATTAAAAGATTACCAAGTATATTTTTAAAGGAAAAAATTTTTACATCAGAGTTTAAACAAGTTAAATTGTTTAAAATGGGTTAAAAGTAAAGTTTGATTTATGTCAAAATTAGTAGTTTTGGTAGAGTATTAATTTCTGGTCAATTTCTTTAAAAAAACTTGACATTTTCGTTAGATTACCGCTATTTCTGTAGAATAAATTTTCAGTTTCTAACTAATTTTTCTCTAGAAAACCTACTCAGTTTTCGATGACTTTTTGTCTCTTCAGTTTCTGACGACTTTTTCGCTAGAAAAACTGGTACATAAAATTTTACCTAAATGGAAATTTTCAAAATTTTACTAAATTTTTATTGTGTTAAAAAATCACGTTTAAATAAAATTTTCAATAAAGGAACATTTTTTAAATAAGAAGAAAATTCCGAAATTGTAACGAATTTGTATTTGCTTATGAAAATCGTATACGAAAATAAATTAATCTTGAAAGAGTACTGTTTTAATAAAATGTCCCCTAAAGGGAAATTTTTTAATACAAGGGAATTTTAAAAAATAGTACTAAATTTGTATTTCTTGTTGGAAATTGTACATAAAAATAAAATAATCTTTAAAAAATCATGTTTAAATAAAATTTTCCATTAAGGGACATTTTTGAATATAAGGGAAATTTCCAAAATTGTACCAAATTTGTATTTTTTTGGTGGAAATTGAATACGAAAATAAGTTAGTCTTTTAAAAATCCTGTTTTTATAAAATTTCCCTTTAAGGGAAATTTTTGATTACAAGGGAAGTTTCCAAAATAGTACCAAATTTGTATTTTTTGTTGGAAATTGTACATAAAAATAAATTAATCTTTAAAAAATCCTGTTTAGATAAAATTTCCCTGAAAGGGAATTTTTTTAAAATAAGGGAAATTTTAAAAATAGTAATATATTTGTTTTTTTTTTTGTAGGAAATTTAATACGAAAATAAGTTAGTCTTTTAAAAATCCTGTTTTTATAAAATGTCCCTTTAAGGGAAATTTTTGTTTACAAGGGAAATTTCCAAAATAGTACCAAATTTGTATTTTTTGTTGGAAATTGTACATAAAAATAAATTAATCTTTAAAAAATCCTGTTTAGATAAAATTTTCCTTAAAGGGATATTTTTGATTATAAGGGAAATTTCCAAATTTTTATCAAATTTGTATTTTTTGTAGGAAATTTAATACGAAAATAAGTTAGTCTTTTAAAAATCCTGTTTTTATAAAATTTCCCTTTAAGGGAATTTTTCTATTACAAGGGAAATTTCCAAAATAGTACCAAATTTGTATTTTTTGATAGAAGTTGAATATGAAAATAAATTAATCATTGAAACATCTTGTTTCAATAAACTTTCCCTGAAGGAACATTTTTGAAAATAAGGGAAATTTCCAAAATTGTATCAAATTTGTATTCTTTGTAGGAAATTGAATATGAAACTATCTTTGTCTTTAAAAAAAACTGTTTTTATAAAATTTTCCCTTTAAGGGTACTTTTTGATTATAAGGGAAATTTTTAAAATTTTACTATATTTGTATTTATTGATGGAAGTTGAATATGAAATTTAAAAAATAATTAAAACATCCTGTTTAAATAAATTTTCCCTAAAAGCGAAATTTTGAAAATAAGGGAAATTTCAGAAAGTGTTCGGAATTTATATTTTTCATTTTAAATTGTGCATGAAAATAAATAAATCTTCAAAAAATTGGAAATTTTCAAAATTATACACTTTTTTCATTAGATTACGAAAATAAATTGATCTTTAAAAATTCTTTTTTAAATAAAGTTTCCTTTAAAGGGAAATTTTTGGATTATATAGAACATTTTCAAAATTGTACCAACTTTGTATTTTTTGGTAGAAATCGTATATGAAAATAATGAAATTTGAGAGTTTGTAACAACAGTTTTCTTAAGTTTCTTAACAGTTTTTAAGGCAACAGTTTTCTTTAGAAAACCTTGTGAATTCTGGCAGCAGTTTTCTCTAAATTATTTGTCAGTTTTTCACTACAGGTTTCTTTAGTATTTTTTTTAAACTTGTTATTTTCTGACAAACAGTGCTTGTGCTGTAATATCTACCAAATATCAAATTTATCTCGTTTTTATTTATTTTATTATTTTTCTGATTTACTAATACCTTCTCAATCCTTACAGGAAGAACCCATTTACATTGTACAAGAGTACATGTCTAAAGGCAGCTTATTAGACTATTTACGCGAAGGCGATGGCCGCTATTTACATTTTGAAGATCTCATCTACATTGCTACACAGGTCGCCTCCGGTATGGAGTATTTGGAATCGAAACTCTTAATACATCGAGATTTGGCAGCTCGCAACGTTCTAATAGGTGAAAATAATGTGGCGAAAATTTGTGATTTCGGTTTGGCCCGAGTTATAGCGGACGACGAGTATTGTCCGAAACAGGGTTCCCGCTTCCCCGTCAAATGGACCGCACCGGAGGCCATAATCTATGGTAAATTTTCGATAAAATCCGATGTCTGGTCGTATGGTATACTGCTCATGGAATTATTTACGTACGGACAAGTGCCATATCCAGGTATGCATAGTCGCGAGGTCATTGAGAATATTGAGCGTGGCTTCCGTATGCCAAAGCCGACAAATCATTATTTCCCTGATAATATTTATCACCTGTTGTTGCAATGTTGGGATGCGGTACCGGAGAAGAGACCAACGTTTGAATTTTTAAATCATTACTTTGAATCGTATTCGGTGACGTCTGAGGTGCCCTATCGAGAGGTGCAAGATTAGGATTAGAAGTTTATAAATATTCAATATTTAGGTATAATACTTTAAGTTCTTTATATATACATATATACATACATATAAATATTTACATACAAAAACCAACAAAACAAAAGAAATGAAAAAAAAAAAAACAAAAATGAAACAAATTCCTTAAGTTTTCTTTATACATATAAATATTAGAAATTATTATTTTAATTTTTCCTTCTACTTTCTTTCTTTTTTTTTTTTCCTAATTCTACTTTATGGAACTGAAATATTGAATTTTTTTTTTGTTGTTTTTAATTTGTTTAGTTATAAAATTTTGTGGTATAAAACCAACAACAAGAACAAAAACCATTAACAACGCCAATATATGTATATGTTCTAAAGCATATATAATCAAATGATTGAAAACAAAAATATATTTATAAAAAATAAGCAATTTTTTTTTTAATTTCAAAAAAAGAAAAAAAACCATCATTCTATATTCAAACCAAAATTAATTAAAAAACAATAAGATTATATACATAAATTATATATATAAATGGAAATGAAATAACAAACAAATACCAAATTTTTTTACACAATTTAGAAAACAATGAAATAAATAAATAAAACAAAAGAAAAAAATAATAAAAATTACAAAAATATATTAAAAAAAAAAAAAAAAAACAAAACAAATAAAATCTTTTTTGATAAATTAACAAATCAAACTGATAATAATGATTTGCTTTTAACAAAAATAAATAAATATATAATTACAATAAATAAACAAAAACAAAACTATAAGAACAATTTAAAAGAAAAGCTTTTTCATGACACAACAATTTAAAACAAAAAAATTGTTACACACAACCAGCAAACTCTCATTACACTCAGAGAAATTTAAGTTATTAGAGGATTTTTAAGTTAGTTTTGGTATTGCTGCTTTTTCTGATTGAAATGCATTGCAGTGAATAAAATTGGTGTAATATGAAATTATTTTTCTCTAAAAATTTTAAAATTTCCCTACATTTTCAATTTCGAATAATATTATTCAGTTGATAGGCATCTAATGGAAATTGATCATTCCTTTGAATAAATATTTATTTAAATAAATAGGCGTTAGTTTAAAAAAGAACACACTAGAAGTCATATAAGGAGGAGAGAGAAATGTCAATGTCAAATTTATTCTCTTTTCACACTTGTGATTGCTGCAATAACAAAATACATAATAATACATTCTCATCTTGTCATCTAGGGCAAAATGAGTTTAGTATATTGTTCGACGTTATTTGTTCTTAAAGAAATCTATACTATCAAAATTTTTTTAATATTTGATCATTGTAAACAATCCTTATAATACGAATTATCGATATTTGTAATATATTTTTCATCTCTATTAAGAAACAAGCATTCGAGTAAAACAATTGTTTTAAATAAATTTGAAATTTATTTCCGACTTTGTTTTTGATAAATTTAAAAAGAAAATCTCTTTAGTGCCAATCATTTCATATGGCCTTTCACACATTTCGTTCGGAATGCTTTCAATTCCTTAGTTTTAATTCCGAACGATTTCGTTTTAGGTTCTTCAGATTGTGTGTAATTTGTTAATTCAAAAAATATTTAATAATTCTGTATTTCAGATGTTAATTTGACAGTTTTTTTTTATATTAAAACAAAAGTAAAGTTTTTGGTACAGAAATTGATTAAAAATTTTCATTCCGAAAGAAATTTTCGTTTTACTTTTTCTGAAGAAGCAAAACACAGAATTAGTCCTACTTTCGATCGGAATGGAATACCAGTTTTTAATTCCTATTTCCAATTGTCAGGTTCTTTAGTAAAAACATAAATTTCCAAAGATTTTTTTTGTAAAATTTGCAGTTTATATTAGCAAATGTTTTTTTTTTTCATATTTAATGAAGAAGTTAACATTGCTATGCACAAATATTGCAAATAATTGATCATTATTGAGTCGTACAATATGCTCATCCACTTAAAGAGTTTCGTTGTGAAAATTGCTTTTGAAATCTAATAAATTTAATCCAATCCTGGAGCAAAAGCAGGCATTATGTAAAAATGTTACTAATTAGTATCATCATCAAAGGCCTGTTTCACGATATCGAAAAAATTTGTATGAAAACTATTCGAAAGAATTGAAAAAACTGAGTGTTTTTCATACAAATATGTTCGACTCATTCTTCATTCGAAATCATGAAACAGACCTGGATTCTCTCTTAAAGGAAATTGCTGATAAATTACATTAAAATGTATGCTGATGTAATCTCTTCCACCGCTTAATTTTAAACAACTTTAAGCTATTCAATACTATCCATTGTATCACAAAATTCGATTTTCGCCGTAACTGGAATCAATTCCGTATTTTTCTTCAGAAAAAAAAGTACAACGAACATTTTTTCGAAATGAAATAACTTTTTGAATGCTAAATGGAAATATTTTCCAATTCACAACGGGTGTTGTATCGTTGTATTGATGTATGTTGTATAATTTTATTTGAAAAACATTTTTGCTTTACAATGTATAACAATTTTTTCTAAAATTTTAATAAAATCATTTATAATTTTATATGCAAGTTTTCTTGCCATAAGCAAATCTGGGGGCTAATGCTCGCATTCTTCGCGTATCTTTACTTTTTTGGGATTACGTTATTCGATATCAAATAAAATATATAGAAATTTATTAAGATGACATTCGATAACATGCAAGTTTTTGCTTGAAAGCTAAGAAGCAATCCAAAATTTATTTCAATTACGAATACGAGAATTAGCCCACTTAGTTCGCTGGAGTTAGCAAAAGTAAGGGAAACACACTTGTACTCATAATATCAAAAAATTACAACGTAGTTTCATTTTCTCTTTATGTCAACCTTATTAAACATTTGACAATAAAGGAGATTTGAAGTTTATGTATAAAATAAAGCTACCATATTCATTCAAATGAATCCCATTTTTGCCTTTATTGAAAACATAAATAAAATAAAAACATATTTTATTCAAAATATTATGCGTTTATCCAAGGCATTGAACAGCAACACAATTCTGGCCAAGGTTTTCAATTGCTGATGGAAAAAGGTTTCATTACCTTCGGACAGATCTTCATTTTCATGACCTATGTGAAATAAAGTCTTAGTTATTTTAAAGATAAATTAAACAGTATTGTGAATTGTTACATACTACACATATTTCATTAAAAATTTCTCGGAGTATTGTAACCTTTCTCTAAATGTGGCAACGCTTCTCTGAGTATTTACAAATAAATTAAACTTCAATAATCCCCTTTCTTGTCAGATAATTATAGATGAAACTACCTTGTGATATTTTTATATCATGATTGTACTCACGAGCATGTCTCAATTTAAGACAAAACAGATTGATTTTGCATTTATTTTTTTTTAATCTTTGGAACAAAGAATACATTTTCAAACATTAGTTGTCTGAAATCAAATCAGTTTTAACTCGTAATATAAGAAGCATTCGAAGTTGATTTCGAATACGAATGCGAGAATTAGCCTTCTGAATTTAAAATTCTTGTTTTCATTTCAGTTCCAAAGTTGGGAAGCTGAAAATAAAATTCACCAACTCCCAACAAATTTAAAATATTTAAGAAACTTTCCAAAAAAGTAAAAAATGTAAAAAGTAAGTTTTTTGCAGCGTTTTGTTTATCATAACTAAAGTTAAGTTTTTTGTAATGAAATCAGGAAAAAATTGTATAAATTTACGAATAAATATCAATAACGTTGTAATTTTTAAAACGAATACACTTATTTAGCTGTGTTGTAAATCGAAACCACATGATTTACTAGTTTTACTTTCGAGTAAACAAAGCTGATTCAATGTACAAAATCGAGCGATTTGCAGAACATCAATTTGTAAATTTTTTGGTTTTTGAAAATACTCAATTTACAGATCAGGGCCGATTTCCATTAACAAAACTAAAAGTGTATTCATTTCGATAAAAATGTTCGTAGAGTTATTATAAAGAAGCTAAATATGGAACTGATCCCACTTTCGATTGGAATGGAATTCTGTGACATGGTGGCATATTTCTCAATTTCACATTAAAGTTCTCATTTTTGCAATTGGATATGTTATAAATTTCAATTTGATTTTTTTTTTTTATTTGGAATTTTTTCTCAATTTAAAATTTAAATTCTCAATTTTATTTAGAATTTTCTGAATTTAAAATTAAGCTTTTCAGTATCATTATTAATTTGAAAATTTTTCAATTTGAAATTTATTTGGAATTTTCTAATTCTCAGGGCCTAATTCAGAAACAAGAAACGAAAACAGTTTTCAAATTTTTGTATGAAAAACACTCACAAATTATTTAAAAACTGAGTGATTTTCATAAAGAATTTTCTCAATTTCAATGCTAAATGGTGTAGAGGGGCAACTGAGAGTAAAATATAATTAAACAAAAATTTACTCTTCCAAATTTTATGACTGGCACAACAAAATACATTGATTTACATCTGGGATGCCCAAAGCATTAGTGTTGATGAGCGAAAGAGAACTCCAGTGAAAGTTTAGTGAACTAAAAAAAAAGATGACAGTATTTATTTGTTAACAATAATAAAGTCAATAACTTTAATCAAATTGTCTGTGACAAATTAACAAAGCTCATTAATAGAAAGTTATTTATGAATCATTTTCGGCAAATTCGTATTAATAGAATATTTTTTTATTTGATTAAATTTATTTAAAATCTGAAAAAAAATTTCACATGCATATTGAGGGAAAAGACGAAACAACACTTCAATTATTTTTTTAAGTTCGAAATACATATATTAAACAATCCAAATATTTATTTCAGTGGTCAGGAAAAAAAAAAACAATTTACCCACTAGCACGTACATTCGTCGCAGTCTCAGTGACGACTAAACAAGAGAGAATGCTATGAAATGGACATAAATGATTTACATGTATTTTGTTATTGCAAGACTTTGGTTTTTAGGGTCAATTCAGTTCAAATTTCCCTGAAAAACATTTTCCATCCAACGAATTCATACCAAAAATTGGAGCAGAAAATAGTTCAGGAAATTGTTGTTTTTCTATAATAAATGTTGCCAAAAATCCGTCAGAAAGCTTCCGTTTTCTAAAAGTATAGAATTAAAACCAATTCAAGAAAGATGTACGATTTTGTGAGTGAAAGGTCACCACTTGTATGCTAATACACTATATAATGAAGCACATAGGAATTAAGCCTATGAATTAATTCATAATGAATTCTTTAACGGAATGGTTAAGAGACAGAATTTATTTTGATAACGAAAATGGAATTTCGAAACATTGATTTTACATTTCTAATCGAATTTGTATTTCTTGGAGAATTTAAAACCTAAACAATTGCTCATGTTTTCGATTTGAAAACGACAAACAGGTGTTCTGTCAAACGAAAACGCTAGAAGTTGGCGTTTTCAAACCGCTAGTGTATACTGAAACGAATCGCAAAGCGCGTGGTTTTCAAAGCATTCTGAAATGCGTTTTGCGTTTTTCAAACCATGCTGTATAATTATTAACATCATAAGGTTTCTATCCAAACCGAACCTAAAAATCAGTTACGTGATTAAAATCGAAACGTTCGATTTTGGAAACTATAATGAATTAGTTAAAAAGTATCAAAACGAAAGTTTTAACAATTTCGTTTTTAAACCATTTTGTTTTCGAAATTGATTGCCATTACATACCAGATGTTTTTAAAAACTGTCTAATTCAATTGTATTTCAGAAGTTTTCAATTGAATTTCAGAAATTTGTAGTTCTGAATTTTTAATTTATACTTAAAAAGTTTCTAATTGTATTTCAGAATTTTCTTTTGATATTGCTATTAGAATATTTTGAAATACAATTAGAAAATTCTGAAATATATTTGAAAAACTCTGCAATAGAAATGGAAGTTTCTGAAATACAATAAAAAATTTTTGAAATACAAATGGAAAATATGAAATATAATTGGAATTCTGAATTAAATAATTCTGAAATATATAATTCCAAAAAGTTTGTGAAAATACAAGAAGATTTTCAGTTTTGTATACAATTTCTTTTAGTTTCTCTGAGTGTAAATTGTAATAATCTAAACATCGATATACACATATTAAAATGTACATTATTTTGGTAATTTTTTTGTATTAACAAGGTGTGTTTGTTTTATTTAAACGATTATTCCTCCTTCTTAGTTTTAATACATTTATATAAATTGACTTAAACTCCCTGCAAAACTTTATACTAATTAAAATTATACATATAAAAAATAATTAAAAAAAAAAACAAAGAATTGTAATGTGTAAAATAAAATGAAAAATTAAAATGAAACTTGTGAAAATCCAAACAAAGTAATAAATATAATTTGTATAATTTAATAATAAAGTGTGACATACATGCCATTTCCAGCAACAGCAGACTAAAAACTATTATTAAAAACAAAGATTTTTTTAAAGATTAATAAAACAATTGAAATAAAATAAAACTAAAATAAATAAGTAAATCTTTATTAAAATTGGCTTGAAATATTAAAAAATTAAATTCTTTTATCTGTTGAAAATTTACATAAATTTATTAAAATGAAATTGTTTAATTGAACTCATTGAAAACATATATTTAGGTTAAAAGAAACAATGAAATTAAAGGATTTATAGTTAAAATACATTATATGATCATAACAATATGTATATTTTCTAAATAATTTAAAGGCTTTAAAAGGGCCTTTATACTAAAACTAACTGTAAATCTTTTATTTTTAAAAGAAAATAAAATTAATTGAAAATAAAAAAAAACCTATAAAATAAATAATTTTAAATCGTAATCCAATCCAATTGAAGGCATTTAATAAACAAAGAAACAAACAACTAAAATCAATCCTTATTATACATATTATCTACATAATTATAACAACTAAATTGTTTTATTATTGTCTTGTGTTATACTTTTATTTTATACTTTTTCATGTAACTAATTTATTTAAAAACTCTTTTTTAGAATTAACTATATTATGTTAGAAAACTAAACTCCAAAATGCCGAGATTCCCGCATTTATTCAACAAAGAAAAAAAAAAAAAAAAAACAGACCAGTCTTATATACAACTACAACATGACATAATAGTACATTTATTTATTGTATGTATTACTTATTATTATTATATACATTTCTTTATATACTTACTTACATACATACATACTTACATACATGTATATTTATTATATAAATTGAAACAAATATCTATTTTATTTCATAATCATTGAAAATTCCTACCAAGTGCTTTAGTTAAATCATTTATAAAACCAACCCATTACCATGTCATCATACCTTCCATACATTACAATACACTTGCATTCATACATACATATGAATTTAAAGGAACAAAAAATAGTTTTTATTTTATAATTTTTAAGTTAGCTCCAAATTCAAGTTTAAGTAATTCTCTATAAAACCTTTACAGTTGTATTCATGTGTTCGAAATTTTGCCATCTATATTTTCCAACGTTTAATGGGTCTATGGATGGCAACTGAATTTCAGTTGTGTTGCAAGAGGGGAAACAGAAATTCCTGGTTACCAATGATAGCTGCCAGTTGCCATGTGTAATACCATTTTGGAAACAGACAGCACAATTTTAGATCGGTTGCCATCCATAAGAAACCATTAAAATTATACGTCATTGTTATAAAGAGTCTTTCTCGGAGCACTTCCTATCTTTAAATTTAAATAAAATAAAGTTTGTGTAAGAAATCATCGACATCTTTAATTTGTTTGAAAGTTTAATCGATGTATGAAATACAACATCGTGCAAATGTCTGCCGCGACTTGGCTGGGTCCAATTTGTTCAATGTCAATTCTTTCATGACTAGCGCATAAATCAGGCTGAATATGGCAAGGACTATGTTGGCTTTGAGGGTCGCTGGGGTTTGTGGCTTAGTCGCATAGACCTCAGACTCAAGAAAAGTCTATCTGGATCATATCGCACTATCTCGCTGGCCAGTTCACATAGGGTCTTTTCGGAAATACATCACTGCGCAGCATTTGATGCGCATCTGTTATTAGTTTGCGATGCTGATGCAAATCAGGTGATGCTGATGCGCAGACAATCCATCAGCCATTTTTGTGATGCTTGTTTTATGGTTTTTTGTGCATAATCTGATTCATTGTTGCTTTTTAGAACTCAAAACATTTGCAGTGTTGCCAACTTTTGCATTTTAGAACGCAGTGATGCATTTCCGAATAAGCCCATCACCTCTACATGAGATGACCATGCGCTTAAATCGCTTGTGCAGAATGTCCAATGTGGCATGAGCTGTGTAGCACGTAGGGCCATCTTCATGAAACCACATATCATCCAATTCAGGCCAAAAATAAAGTTGGTAATCATCGACCTATAGCGCTCGCCTTTGACTTTGATATGGAACGATGACCCGCCAGCTCAAAACAGTGATTTTCGTGGTTCATTGGATCTCATGTGAATTGGTGTCTTTCCAAATTCGACCATTTTGTTTGTTGAAGTACCCATTCATCCAGAAATGGGCCTCGCCGTCAAAAGCGCGAAGTGCGCGGAACGTTGCCCGAATCGAACACCGATTTTTATAAAACATTTGTATTATTTGCACGTGTTGTTGAACGCAATATTCATCTAGGGTGATTTGGCAAAACAAACTGAATAAATGACATCCCATTTGACAGATGTAGCTTCAACAATATGGCCGCTATCAACTGCCAAAATTCGGAAGTCCCTATTGGAAGACCCTTTCAAAACTGAAATGTTGTCATTAATTTCAATTAATAGATAAATACACATAGATCAGAAACTCTCCTGTCAAAAACCTAACTCAGTTGCCAGAAACCTAAGAGGTGAGAATGTATTAGTAAACAAAACAATGTGAAAACATAAACAGTACTCGTATGTGTGATTATTTTGAGTAATTTTTTTGTTTTAGTTTTTTTTTCCAGTTTTCGCTGTATGTTTCTCCATGATCAGAGATTTAATGGGTATTTCGATAAGAGAGAGAATTCGAATACAATTTTGAACATTTTCAGTTTTTCACAAATAATCTAAATTTAATAGAAATATGTATTAAGGTCACAAATAGTTCAGATTCATTAATAAATTCTTGTCACATTTGGACTAATCCGTAATTTGTTTCGTAAGGAAACGTATTCGAAATTATTTGTTATGAAATAATGCAATGAAATTCGAATATTTCTATAATCGATTCGAATTACACAGCAACCATAGGCCCCAGCTATCACAAATATTTCTAAACTTATTGAAAATCTTTTAAAATATTTTACCTCCGTCACAAATCTCTCAGTCACATTAAAACAATTCTTAATCCCCTTCGGCTAAATTTTCGAATTCCACCGAATACAACTGAACACAAACTATTTTAAAATCTATGTTTATATATTCAATGTTCTACTCGAATTTAATAAGAATTAATCTAATTTACCATTTATTAATATGAACTTTAATTTCTTACTAGTTTTATCTTTAAATATCATAAGTATTATTTTAATTTTAACATAAAGAAAAATTCTTTTTTTTTTTAGTTGCTCTAAATTCATGTTGAGGCTAAAAATTTTTATATATTTTTTTGTTTTTTCAAATTTTGTACAAAAAGTTTATTCTTTTGGAAACGAAATTCCCAAATCATTTGTAAGCCAACCTGTTCTAGTGTTTCATTTAAATATTTTTGTTAATTTTACCAAAATATTTGTTTAGTTTGTTTTTAATTTAAATTTAAGTTTTTTTTATGCCAAATTTAAATAATTTTCTGTATTTTTTTTTTTAGTTTTAAGTGTGAAAATATATAAGAAAATTTAATAAAATGAAAATTATATAAATAAATAAATGCAAACAAATATTTGAAAGTTATTTTGTTTTTGTTTTTTATTAATTTTTTAATTTATTTTGGTGTTTATTTAAAAAAGAAACAGCTGTTGTTTTAAACTAATTATTCTGATCGATTTTGTTTGCTTCTACTACAACTGGTTACATAACTAGCTACGTGCTACTAGCAGGGGGTCAATTGACCCTATTGGATTACAATGAGACTGTCTGATAGCTGGTCTAAAGTAGTCATCGCATTGGATTCACATACCGGTTATATATAGTCAGTTACCTTACTAGCTACCTAACTGGTTACTTTATCAGCTACATAACTAGTTATTTTAACATATACGGGTGCTAATTGACCTCAAGTAGTTAGTTAAAAAGACATCTCATAGACAATCCAATAACCGATTGCTTGTAAACAAACCTTCCTCCCACAACACTTCAATAGATTACTTGTGGGTAAATTTTTAAAGTGCAGTACAAAATAAACGTTTAAAGTTATTAAACTCTAGGTTACTTAGAGACACTAAAGTGACAATAGACTTCACCTTAGGCTACATGGGATGTCAGTATACTTAAGCAGAAAAGAAAATAAACTGTATAAGAATTATACCAACATAATTTGTATAAAACCAATTAAAACGAATTACTCACAAACAAGTGCAGTACAAAATAAACGCTTAAAGTCAGTACACTCTAGATTACTTAGAGACATTTAAGTGGTAATTGTCTTCATGCTAGATTACATTGAATTTATAAAGTAACCAATTAACTTCACACTGTATTACTAAGAGCACATACTTGTGAAATGAGCCAACATATTGGAGTCAGTCAATTGGTTCGTCATTAATGACAATACTGTATTAATGACATTTACTATATGACAACTTAAATAACTGCTGGGTTGTTATTGCGTGAAAAGAGAGGCATTTTTATCATTGAAATTTCTCTCTCCTTCTTTCTATGGATTTTTATACCTTTCACCTTCGTGAGAAGGGTATATATAAGTTTGTCATTCCGTTTGTAATTTCCATAATATAATTTCCCGACCCTATAAAGTATATTTATTCTGGATCCATATAGATAGCGGAATCGATTAAGCAATGTCCGTCTGTCTGTTGAAATCAATTTTCTGAAGACCGCAGATATCTTCGGGATCCAAATCTTCAATAATTCTGTCAGACATTTCGAGAAGTTTGCTATTTAAAATCAGCAAAATCCGTCCATAAATAACGGAGATATGAGCAAAATATTGCATGCTTCGACAAAAAAGCAACAAAACGTATGTGTGAGTATGATTATCGGATGTTTTGCAATTGCATTTGATATGATATTATGATTTTTTCTTGTTGTTGTTGCTATATGAAGAGTTTTGCATGGGTAAAGGCAATGTACGTAAATATGTATACTTTGGTGAAGGGTATATAAGATTAGGCACAGCCGAATTTAGCTCTGTTACTTGTTTTCTATGGTTTTGTATATTAAAGCGTAACTCAATCCGAAATCGAAAAAGTGTGCTAAATACATTGTAATTCGAAAAGATTTCCTTTCGATGGAATTAGGGAGTAACTCCCCAGATATATAGTTTAAACTTTTATGACATCTTTTGGAGCTGTTTAGTTTACTGAATTAAGTGGGGAACATTCGGTTAAATGCAACTTATCAAAACCAGGCTTATGGCGACCGAGAAAATTTTGTTTCCAACTTTAATTTGTTTTCAAAAATATTTATTTTAATACACAAAATCTTTTAACAAAAGATCCAAACCAATATTCAGCATTGTTAGCACTTTACCCACATTTTAATGTGTTTCATGAGTATGTTGCTTATATTGTCACTGGTAGAGTTTAACTTGTCGAATTTCTAGCTCATCTTATCATTAACATAGTTTTAAAAGCAGATACCATATTTAATGCCCTTTTTATAATAAAATAAGTTGATAGAAGACAGCATAAAAGTCTTTCTACTATGTTCTGTAAACAGAATCCGGGTAACGTTTTCGTTTTTAAAATGAATTCACAATTTTAGGTGTTCTGTAAATCGAATCCACAAGACTTACTAGTTTAACTTGCGAGTAAACAAACCGGTTTCAATATACAACCTCGTGAGTTTTGTTCAATGTCAATTTGTCAATTATTCGTTTTTGAAAGTCTTTCGTTTTTGGAATCACTCGATTTAAAAAAAAGGGGCGTTTTTCACTGCGTTTGCTAAAGGAGGTTTATAGAAAGAAACATTTTGTCGATAATCTCCAAAATATACAATATATAAGATTTAGTCGCTCATCTTTACGTCAAAAAGACAACATTCAAGACTTTTCTCCCTGTTCCGTGATTTTAAAAATGAGCGATTTTCAAAAACTGATGTTTTGATGTTTTGGAAGTCGTACGATTTTGTAATTGAAAAAGTTTTGTGAAATGAAATCCACTTCATTCCAATTAAGATAACACGAAACTATTTTATTTCGTTTTAAGAATTTTAGATCTTCGGTTTTATAGAATAGGGTGAACATACATTCATCTTGTCGTCAAAAAGATGAATTCTAGACTATGATGTTAATCTTGCTATTAACAGAAATAATAGATGACAACATAAAATACTTTGTCGCTCTACTTGTCAAAAGCTATTTATAATGACAATGAGCTTCAGGGCTCTGTCGCTCATATTGTTATCGGATTTGATAGTGGATAATATTTAAGATTTTGTCGCTCATATGTTTGTCGATAGAGTTTAAAAGAAGACTATGTCACTCATATTCTTGTCAACTGGTGTAAATTAAAAAAAAAAACGACGAAATGCGTAAGATAGTATTTGATTTTGGAACTATGGTTTCTTGGGAAAAGTTTCATAGAATTTTCCGTAGATTTCGTTTCTGCTATACGATTATTTATTTTCTGATCGTCCATACGATTTGACAAAGCCTAGTTAACATAATTATCTCAGCAACTAAAAAAGATAACCCAGACATGTGGGTTATCTCCTCGTATTAGAACTGAATTTTTAAGTTTACAATTTTGTAGGACCGAGTTGAGAAACTAAGCGGGGGGGGGGGACGCCCACTAGCC
Organism: Calliphora vomitoria; assembly: GCA_942486065.2. Lineage (NCBI taxonomy): Eukaryota > Metazoa > Arthropoda > Insecta > Diptera > Calliphoridae > Calliphora > Calliphora vomitoria. The sequence goes on from OW818031.2 coordinate 41,719,259, forward strand.
CTCATTCCAACTACGAGCACATGTTATTTCAAATCAACACAAAAACAATTCAGCTCTGACTGAGTTCAATACCAAACAAACCTAATCAACATAGAGTGCCCTTTCGTTTGTGAGACAAGGTTTCAAGACTACATATAATTTTATTAATGAAAATACTATAATTTATTTCCGTAAAAGCCTCTTAGTTTTTTCTTTAATATGATTAAGTTTTTAACAAAAAACCACTAAAAATAAATAGTAAATAGTATATGCAAATAAACAGGAATTAAACAGCATTTTTCAAATCTATATAAATAAATTAAAAAATAAAAACATTTTGATTTTGTTAAAACTATAAATAAATAAACCAATAAAAAGACAAGGGGGTTAAGCACATATTTTAAATGATTTGTAAACATTGTTCCATAATAAGTTTTTAATAAATATTCTTTGATTTAAACTCAACATTTTAATGCCAATTAATCACTTTGTCTTTTCAACTCAAGTTATTAAAAAATTTATATATATAAATAAATTAAAATACATAAATACATCGTATGTAAACGCAATCATTAAACATTAAGAATCATAAATTTAACTAAAAACAAAAATAAACCCCACAAAATCCCCCACATAAAATCATGTTAAAAATATTATATAAAAAAAACTGAAATAAAATAAATAAAAAACAATTATAAAAATGATAAATAATAGAGAAAAAACCTAAGTAAATAATAAATAATTAAAACATAAACAATTATATAAATAATAATAATAGTAATGATAATGTGCTTAAAATTGACTTGAAAACGTAATTATTATAAAGATTTTTTTTATTTTTATTTTCTAAATCAATTAATTTAATTTACTTATTTAATTGTTTAAAATAGTGTTGTAATACGAATAATAATAATATTAATAATATTTAATGTTTTAATATAATTTTCATATAATTTCACAATTTTTCTTTTGTATATATAAATTATAATTTTTAACCAGGATTAACAATAATATTGATGATTGAATAATGATGATAAATAATGAAAATCATAAATTTAGCTGAACCCTAATGTGTAAGTGTATTAATAAAAATATTAAAAAAAACAAGAAAAAAAAAAATAACAACAAATAAAATTATTATATAAAAATTAATTTTAAATTAATGAATTTCTATTTTGGAAGAGAAGAAGTGGGTGGTATTAAAAAGGTTTGTATATAGGCATGAAATAATTACTTACTACTGCTGCACAGTGGTTTATAAAAATATTATTTTGGAAATAATCAGGTACCTCATAAACTATTGGAGCTATATTAATAGAATATCATCTAAAAACACTTTAGCTCTGACCATGTGAAAAACACTTGAGCCACTTTAATTATTAACAAGTAAGAGCGTTATATTCATTGGTGCCGAAATAAAATTCGGGTTAAAAAATATTTTTTCCAGTTTTGACCCATTGTAGGTCCAAGTTACTATACATCGTTGCAATGAACTTTGAAACATTTATTTTAGTAATCCAGATATATATAAAAAATAAGTCAAAATCGACCAAAGCCATAATCGACCGAGCCAGGAGAATCCCGATATATTGATGTACCAATCATGTTTGTAAGTTATTTGGGGGCTACGGAAAGTTGATTTCAACATACAGACGGACATGGCTATATCGACTTCGATATCTATAACGATCCAGAACATATACCTTTTGTGGTCGCAAATGAAAAATGTAGAAATTAAAAACGGAATGACAAACTTATATATTCCCTTTGGTAAACAAAAAGTTAAAAAAAAAAAATGGTGGTGAAAAAAATGTATGGGCCGATTTTCTCGATTTTAAATAGCAAAAGAACAGAGACTATAGCAGATATATTTGTGTATGAATCATGAATACGAATATACGGAGATAGCGATTTCGCTATCTATAACGATCCAGAATATATAAACTTTATGGCCTAGCAAATGATTAATGTTATTCACACTGTCCAAAAAATTAAGATTAAAATATTGTATGAACATTTTTGACGGAATATTTCAGTGGGGGCCACCAAAGATACCAAATTTGCAAACAAAAATGTATACAAAACAAATAAGAAAGTATGGTGGGTCAAGCCTGACCATGTAATACCATACACTAAAAAAATGAGCAAAATAGTTGAAATAATGAACCGATTTCAGCCAGTTTCAATAGGCTTCGTCCATAGGCGGAAAAATTATATGTACCAAATTTTATCGAAATATCTTCAAAATTGCGACCTGGTTTATATGCCAGCCACAGCCAGCCAGCCAGACGGACGGACGGACATCGTTTAATCGACTTAAAAAGTGATTCTGATGGGTGTTGTGACAATATTTTTGCACGTTACAAAAATCTGCACAAACCCAATATACCCTCCCCACTATGGTGGTGTAGGGTATACAAATTACTATAATATACACATAGCTTCAAAAGTAAGTAAACACCGCAAGTTATTTGATTTTTTTTTTAAATAATGAAAATCCTAAATTCTATCCATCGATTTAATTTAAAATTTTCGTTTTGTTGGAGATTGGGCTGTATAATAGATTCGGTTCTGAAAAAAAAGATTTAAGTCGGATTTTCATGATCTTAAAAAAGTAAAAAAATTCACTGGTGTTGACTCACTTTTGAGGCTGTGTGTAAATATAAAGTCATGATTAACTAAAATATATCGTTACCTTAATGTTTTTTTGTAAGCCCAGATTTTTGTATATTTCAATAAATGCACTAAGTGTCCAAGGGAGCTAGCATCTTAAAACTTTTGTAGAAATCCCTGTTGCTAAAATAAGCATTTTAAAAAAATTGGCAATAACCTCCCTTTTTTCTTATAACCAACTCACCAAACATTTTCAAAAAAAGATTTCAATCTATATCCTTGTAGCACTTTCCACAAATACCATTTTAAAAAAGTTGGCATTAGCCCCCCAAACTTTTCTTATAGCCCCCCCCCCCAAAAAAAAAAAAAACTCACCAACAATTTTCAAATAAAATTTCTATTTATATTCTCATAGCATTTTCTACAAATTGCATTTCTTCGTTTGTTTGGCGTTTTCTTGGGGCTCCGCTACAAGTAAATTTTTTTTTAAGGAATTGTGTATGTCTTTGACATTCGCTATCGTTATAAAACTTGCTAAATTAAGCTCTCATGCTTCGGTACAAGTAGTTAAAAAAAATGTTAGTATGTTTCTAGAAAAAAATATGATTATTTGCTTAGGTGCAAGTATGTGCAACAAATTTGAGTATGGCATGATGCCTGACCTTCCCACAAATTACCACATATGTATCATTCCTTGGGCAAATTCAGGCAAATTAAGAAGACAAACAACATTTTCGCAACTTCACAAAAAACATAACCAATTTAGTAAAATATTTTAAGTACACACTTCCGATATTGTAATCCATTTTGGTAAAGTCTTAGTTATAATTAATTTAAAAAAAATCACTTTTTCCTTAATGTAATTTTTTTACTTTTTTCAGCTTGAAAATGTAAGTAAAAGAGCGCAGCAAAAAGCACTGTAAAGGTATAGGAGAAAACAAAAATGCTGAAGTTTTGTCTTTTGGACACATAGTGCCATGTGAGATGATGACCCGAGATGACCAACTTTCCACTAACCTCAATTTTGTCAGCTAAGCTGAACAAATTAACTCAGAAACACCTCAGCTCAATACAGCTTTGTGAAATTTCATTTCGATATCTCCAATAGTTCCCAAGACACCGAATTATTTAAGTAAAAGCGTTTCTAAACCACTGTGCAGCGGTTGGAAACTAATCCGATATAAAGGCTTTACTTACAACTTTGGAAATATTCCGGCAAGAATTTTCGTAAAATATTTTAATCCTTAGATGTCCTTCTTGATAGGACTATTTCTGATTTTCTCTAAAAAAAGGTAAAATTGGCCCCTAAATACAGGAGCTAGAGGGTTAAGATCCTCCACAAAAATTATCCCCGTAAGAATTATCTTGACCCACTGTAAAAACCCAGACCAAATGGACTATAAGTTTATTCTACAAAAATGATCTACTCAACATGCCCTATCAGAATTATAGGGTCCCTCAGGTTTACCGCATAATCAACATATTTATGACTAAAAAGTGAGTAAACATGTTTTTCATTAAAACTTTTAACCCAAGTATTATTTGATGTTTTTTTGATCAAGTTACCTTTGTAAAGCATGTCACTTATTATGTTTAATGTCAATTATGTTCATTTGTTGTTAATCTGATTAAAATGTGTGACCAGAAAAAAGTGTGTACTAAAATTATTAAATATTTTCAAAAGGTCTGCCGTCAAACTGTTTCCAATTTTACTAAACAGTACCGCGAGAACTTGACCGTTGATAGAAAACGGAACAAAAAATAGAAAGCATTTTAAAAAGAGCTCCCAACACATCCGATAGGAAAGCAGCCCGGTTAACTCAGTGCTCGGACTATTTGGTACGAAAAGTTAAAGTTAATGCAGGTTTAAAAACATACAAGGCTCAAAAAGTTATTGACAGGAACGTTGCTAAAAATTTAGAGGCCAAAAACAGAAATTGAAGTCAAGTTTTATAAAAAAAATATTCTTGCTGTATAATAGATGACGAAACGTATGTAGATTTTTCGCAACTTCCTGGTCAAAAATTTTATGTTGCTGATGCTCGAGGGAATGTTGAAGAAAACTTTAGGACCCAAAAAAAAAAAAAAAAAAAAAAAAAAAACTTTAATGGAAGGGTTTTCGAAAAAGGTTAAAAATTTCATCACTATTGATTAAAACTACAAAAATATTTTTTTTTTGTAAATTGTAATAATAATTTCAATCAAATAAAAAAAATTAAAACTGTAAGTTTAGTGGTTTCGTTTTTATTAACATATATTTATGTTAAGAATTTTTCGATCTCACTCCTTATTCAAACAGTATTTCTGAGGACATTTATATGGGGGCTAATTAAATTCATGGAATGATATTCCTCATTTTCAATACCAAACAAATCTTTTTGACAGAGATAAGGGCCCTATCATGATTTCAACAGATAGGCAGACGGACAGACATAGCTACATCATCTTAGAATTTCATAGAACCCAGAATATATATATTAGTGTGGATTTGCGACATATATTTTAATAAATTTTGACATCTAACAATCTTTTTTGATTGTGGTTATAAAAAACTTACCTTTGCTTTCAATCGTTAAAATAAAAACTTCGTTATAAACTTTTTTATTTTGTTGAATTTTTATACTTTTATTAAATATTTTTAAAATATTCAAAATTTACAAGACTTTACATGGTTTCATTTCATTTTATTTGTTGTTGTTGTTGTTATTTGTTGTGACATTAATGAAAATAAAAAATATTATTTTAATAATTATTATTAATACTTTTGTTGTAAATTACATCAAAAAATTGTATTTGTTGTTGTTCTTGTTAAAAAGGGTGTATTGTATTATTATTATTATTAAAATTTTTTTTTTCATAATTTCTTGTTAATATGTTTTTTAAATTTATTTGACACAAATATTTTCGTTTTGTAATTTTCAAATTCAATTTAAATAACTGTGCATTTTACATACATACAAACATATTTAAGTTTTATTTGTTTTTTTTTTTATTATTTTTGGTTTATATTTTAATATAATTTTTAACAGTTATTTTTTTTAGTGGAATTAAATAAATTTATGAAAATTTGTTTAAGTTTTTTATTTTTTTTAAAAAGTTTGAGGTTTCTTTGAATGTTTTTTAGGTTTTTTTTTTTTTTTTTAACTTTAATTTTATATAAGGATTATCATCAATTTCTATTATAAATTCGTATTAAAGAATTTGTTATTTGTTTTATTGAGTTTTATTAGGAGTACAATTTTCTTTATAGATTTGAACATTGAATTTGAGGGGGGTTAAATATATTTAATGCAATCGTTTTTTGTTTTAAAAAATTAAGTAGAATAAACTTTTAATTTATAATATTTTGTTTAAAAATTATTTCAAATAATAAGACAGATTTTATCAAATTAATTTTGATTTTTGACTAGTGGTACTTTTTTTTATTAAGGGAATTTAATTGTTGCCGTCTCGAAATGACCTCTGAACTGAAATGAGGCGGAACTGTAGCACATCCAAATTTAACAAATTAATGAATTCATCTCTGCTGCCACCTTGATGATAGTGTGTTTTCTAAGTATAAACCAGTACTCAACTTTCTAAATAACAGCTTGATTACAACTGGGGCCGCTGTCGCACAGTGGGGTTAATCGAAAAACGTGGTAATAAATCTTGATCATCATAACTACTGAACCGAATGGAAAACTAGGTATCAACGATTCGTAGAGGAGGACATATGCTTTAAGTAAATTAAATTTGTGACCACCTTTTTAGGATACACGGTGAGATATAGGGCGTCAAAGTTTACTACCTCGATTAAGGAAAACTTTGTACAGCTTTTAACTTGTACAAATATGAACAGATGTCAATAAAGGGAGAACATAAATAAATTCCTGTTATTTCACTAAGTAATCTCTTATAGTTTAACTCTATGCGGTTTAGTGGTCACTTTTCTAACCACCTTTACTAGTGCCTTTAAACAAATTTTAAGTCACATATATTTGCATTTTGCTAAACAATTAAATTTTTTGAAGTACAGTGCACTCGCGGTAACTTGAACTAATTAAAACCAAGGGAGTTCATGTTAGTGAAATTGTTCACGTTAGAGATTGTCGAATTTCATGGAAAAAATATAAAATTTTATAATATAAACCTGTGTTTTACACGCTTGAACGTGAAATAAAACAAAATTATTGATTAAAATGCATTACAAAACAAGATCACGAGAAACTATAAATTGAAACAAAATTACATAGCAAATAAAATTACTCATTCGATGCCACTAAAAAAAAATTAATTTAGAGGATAAAACACATTTTTTTAACAAGGGGATTCTCAAAACTTTAAAAATTGAATTTAATGAATTTAATGTATTGAAGTGTTGTCTACATAATTAGAAAACAAATGCAGTGAAAAAAATTGTTCACGTTATAGAGCTTTCTGAGTTTGTTCACGTTACAGAGTAGTCAATGTAAGCAAAAGCATTTTTACGTTAGGCGGTGTTCACGTTAGACGGTGTTCACGTTACCGCGAGTGCACTGTAATTGTTTATGTTTTTTTGCAAAACTCTGCCGTCAGAGTGCTCCGGTTAGATTAATATATTAATTTGAAAATATTATAAAATGCAGTTTTCTTAAGGGAATTTCCCACATGCCAGAGTGTTTATTGTTCATCGAATTCGGTGTTACTTGGTTCTTTAGTGTTTGTTTAGTTGTTTTGTAATAACAACGTAATATTTTATACTGTACTCTTTGTTAAATAATGCAAGTAATAAAGCGGTTAGTTTACTAACCACTGTGTCTGAAATAGGTTTTATATAATGTGTTTCTCCACATAAATTTATATTATTATGTAAGGAAGGCGCGTGTACTAAATAAACGTGAAAGTGTTTGCAGTCTTGAATCCAACGAAAAGGAGTATTATGAGGTGCAAATCGATCTAATGGTGCTCGGTGACATGTATTCGGAGCTCCAGTCAAAATTTGATGGTCATTTTGATTCGGATTATGAAATGCCTCTATCAAATTTGGCTAATACATATGTAAGTGACTTATATACCCAAACTGCTATGGTGGAACCAAAATGGGGAAAATATTGAAACATTTAAATTTTTATCTTGAATTTAGTTTGTCCTTCGAAAAGCTTCATATATGGGAATTATTGCTTTACTTCTTTAATTTGAAAAAGTGCCGCTGAAGCACACCAATTGCTCTCCAAAGCATATGGTAGATGTGTTTCATCAGTTTCTATGTGCGAGAAATGATTTGTGCTGTTCAGAAGTAATGATTTCTACACGGAAGACAATGATCGCCCAGGCCGGCCAAAAAAGTTTGAAGACTAAGAATTGGAGGCATTATTCTATGAAGATTGTTATAAAACTCAACAAGAGCTTGCAATATCATTGGAAGTTACTCAAGCAACAATTTCAAAACGTTTGCGAGCAGCAGGATTCATGCAAAAGCAGGGAAATCGGGTATCATACGAATTGACGCAGAGAGACCTTGAAAGACGATTTTGTATGTCTGAAATGCTGCTTGAACGCTATTAAAGAAAATAATTTTTGCACCGAATCATTGCTAGCGATAGCACAAAGCGTTAGAGATAGTACGAGAAGGACGGCCAACCATCCGAATCGACACCAAAGCTAAATATCCATGGAGCTAATGCAATGCTCTGTTTTTGGTGGGAACAAAATCTATTATGAGCTACTGAAATCTGCCCAGGCCATAACAGGCAACCTGTACCGAGCGCAAGTGATTCGTTTGAAACGAGCATTGGCCAAAAAACTCCCACAATAGGCGGCCAGACATGAAACTTAATATTCCATCAACGCACAGTCACATGTTGCAATACCTGTTAAAAACTATTTAGAAAGAAGAGGTTGGAAAGTTTTCCCTCACCCTCCTTATGCTCCGTCGGCCTTATATTTCTGTCGGTCGATGCAGAACGCTGTCTCTGGGATACGATTCACTTTGGAATAAGCCAATATTGGAGGCTTGATTCTTGGCCTCAAAAGATGATCAGTTCTTTTGGCTCGGAGTCCATACGTTGCCAGAAAGATGGGGAAAAGATCATAGCTAACAATGGCCGATACTCTGAATAAATTTATATTGTACAAATGTTTCAAAATAAAAAATAAAAATTTGAAGTCTTACACCCAATAATGTAATGATAAACTTAGAATTTATCAAAAATTAATATTTCCGAACATTGCCTGAAGTAGGGTGCATATCTATATCGCCTTAAGAATATCTTATTATTCATTTCAGAACCCAGTTCTAATCAAATATGTTAAAATATTAAAGAGTTTTTAAACATTTTTTATTGAAATTTTGCCATTTTTCAAACTCATTTCAAAGTACTTATTAACTTTTATTATTTTTCAAGACTACTATTTCCAAAGAAAACTTTTAGCGTGTTATTTTAGAATTTATTACAAATAAGAAGATATATTTAGCTAAACATTTGAACAATGTTATTTGCGAAAAACAAAATAAAGTCAAGGTTAAATTTAAAAAGTCTCAAAATTTAAACTGAAGTATCATTTAAACTATAAGAGATATCTTAGTGAAGCAAACAGGAATATCGTTAACATTTGATTTGCCTTATATGAAGTTCCATTTATTGAAATCTGTCGATATTTGTACAAGTTATACAGGGCTGTAAAAAGTTTTCCTAAACCGTGGTGATCAACTTTGCCATCCTATATCTCATCCTGTATTCTAACGGGGTAGTTTTCTAAAAGCCTATGCCCTGCTCTACGATTCTATCATAAATAATTTTGCAGTCGGGTCTCCACAATTAAATTTTTTCTGTTTGTTTTCATATTTTGCGTTTGTATGAAAATGTTTTAAAAAGTACCTTAACCTGATCAAAAAGTACTAAATAAGTATTTTTAAAATAAGATTTTTCTATTTTTTTTTTTTTTTTTGGATTTTCAGTAAGTTTTTGGTCACTTTTATTTATTATAATATAGGAAAAAATTAACTTATATTAAACAATAAGTGAGAGTGCTATATTCGAATATATCGAAACTTATATATCCTTCACCAAATTATACTTTAAGATAAATAGTAAAAACTATTTTTGCTGAAAATATTTTTGGAGAAATCGATGTATTTACGGTTTTTTGCTTATATCTCAGCCATTTATAGGCCAATTTTCTCGATTTTAAATAGCAACCTAAGTTGAACTATAGTGGATATATTGAAGTACCAATCATGTATGAAGGTTATTTGGGGGCTACGGAAAGTAGATTTCAACAGACATACAGACGCACAGGGCTATATAGACTCCTGTATCTATAGTGATTCTGTACCATTATTATATAAATTTTATGGTTTCGCATATAAAAATTTAGAAATTACAAACGGAATGACAATCTTGCCACTCATGGTGAAGGGTATAACAAAAGCAAAATATATTTTTTAAAATAACCAAAATCTGCTGAAAATCTATAAGTTTTTCACAATTTTCTATTTTGTTTTTAAAAGAAGAGAAATATTTAAGAATATTTATTTAACTTAATTGAGGCAGTTAGAAGAGTATAAAATTACAAAATATTTTAAAGTTTATTTCAATTAATATTTATTTGTTTTACCTAAATTTTGTATTTATTTATTTATTTATTTATTAATTTTTTCTTTAACATGTTTCTTTAATTATATAAAGTTTTATTTCATATTAACAACTACAATCAAATATACAAATTTATTTATTCGTTTTTTCTTGCTTGGTTTTATATTTCGATAATAAATTGTAAAGTTTTACATGTTTTTTTTTGTTGTTTGTTTTTTCTTTTTTTTAATTTTTATTTAATAAGACCACATATAGATTGATTAAAAAAAATTTTTGTTGATGGAAAAAATTCTAATAAATATTCTATATATTTTCCTTAATATTCGTTTGTTTATTTATGTTCTACACGTGTGTGAAAAAGGTAACTAATAACATTTGTAAGCATTGGAAACAGAACTTTTAAAGGATGAATAGTTTAAAAAAATTCAAAATTAAACTAAAAAAGAGAATGTAAGCATACATAGTATATAATTTTTAATAAATATTTTATATTTTAAAACCTATGAAATTCTAATTTTTTTTTAAAAATATGTTTCTTTTTTTTGATTCTTTAATTAATTCTTTACACGAATTTTGTCTCAAAATGTTCACTATCGTATGAGCGTTAAAATATTTTGAACAAAAAAAAAATTACTCATACGCCACATGTTAATATAGTTATGTAGCAAAGCATTCACATATACATATGGCGTATGAGTGATATTTGTGTTCAAAATATATTAACATTCATACGCCAGTATGAATTGTGAATTAAACAATTATGTCTACCGATACACAGTGGGGCAGAATCAAAATGTTTTGGATATAAATCTGGCATTTCTAAACGGATGGCCCGATTGGGACAAAATTTGACGTGGGGGTAGCCAAGGAATATTCGAGTTCAAGTTATTAAAATGGACCCTACAAATGCACAAGGGGGGCTTCAAAGTAGGGTACCTTCGACATATAAAATTTTTGAACATGTGCCATTTTGTTGTTTCCCATCCGATTTCAAAGATTTTTAAATCTTTGGGAAGCGCTCGGATAGGTCTTGAAAAAACATGCGTGCGTGTGCTATTTATCTCTTATAATTTCAGAGTTATAAGCATTTCTAAATTTAAATTTTTAAATTTTGCCATACCTAAGTCCGTTTTTTTTAAAAATATAGGGCGTACTTTTGAACCGAATGGACTCAAATTTTATTTCGTTAGTTAGATAACTAAAATATCAATAATATGCAGAAAATTTCAGAGCAATATCGATTACGAATCCGAAAATAAACGATTTTCAATTTTAAATTTCAAAATTTTTTAGATTTTTGCTGGTTTTTGGGCGAAAAAGTGACTTAATTATTTTTTAATTAAAACAAAACTTTCTTTAAGAACATATAACAGTTTTATGTTTTTCTCTAAGATATCTTTACGGAGAATATTATGGTATAAAAAACATGTCATATTTTTTGAATACATCGCCTCTACGCCCTTCGGAATTTGACCTATTTTTTATTAAAATTTTTACTTTGGACCACATGTTCTAAAGTCCCAAAGCTAGGATCAGAAAACGGAAAGCAGCCTTGGAAACCTTGATGTGATTTTTATTTATTTTTAAAGCATTTTTCCAGCCCCGAAGGAAATGTAGAACCTGTGGGCAAAATTGTAAAAAATACCATTTTTGGGATTTTCGCTCCAATTTTTAGGAATTGCGAGATTCCCTTTGATCTTTTGACAAGTTTTTTTACACTCTGTTATTTAGAATGAGAAATTTAAAAAAGCCTGCAAATTTCGTTTAGTTTTGTTAATAAATAAAGATTTTATTACTAAAACTAAAATTTTTATCAAAATTTTGATAGGATTGCAAATATTAGGAACAATTTGGTCCACATTTTTTTCGAACTAATTTTTTTTTTGTTTAGATAAGTTAATTTCTGATATTACAAAAAAAAAATTTCAAGTCAATATGAATTTAAAAGGCAAGTCGCAAAGTAGAAGCTCCAAAGATTATGGCTTTAAACAAGTATTCATACCAAGATATTATAATTAATATATCCATCGTTTTCTCAGAAGAACAATCATAATTCTAAAACTTTAACTATTTAATTCCTGGTATTATTTATAGCTGGGAATACTGTTGTGTATTTTTTGGACATCGCGCGATTCATAGTTAATTATTTTTTTGTTTCTGCCCGTATTGTATTTAGAAGGAGTTTTCTTGGATATTTCTATTTTATAATACGGAAAACACCATTATTTTTTCGGAGTTCATTGTATCAAAATAATACGAAATTTATTTCTTGAACACAATTTGGATTTTGAAACCATAAACTAATTATCATTGAAATCCGCTAAGCCATAATAGCTACAAATTTGGCTCAAGGACGAAGCCTAATGAAACTGGCTGAAATAAGTCCATTTTTTCACATAGCCCTAATACAAATGTCCTCCCGAAATAGGTTTTTATTGGCCTTAAATGATTGATTAATATCCACAGATATCCACACAAATTAGACCTATATATACCGCTTGGGAAAAAAAATAATAATTTCTTTCGCAGCAGACTTCATTTTGTGAAGGGAACTTATTCATACTTCATTTAAAGTTTCCTTTATGTTCCTACTACACGCATTGTGATAGATGGGATTTCTTCCAGGGATTTCATAATGAGTTTGGTTTCTTCATGGCACAGTGAGGCATAATCAAAATATTTTGGAAATAAATCTGTCATTTCTGAATGGTTGTTTTGATTGATATGAAACTTTAAATGGGCAAAGCTGAGGAGACTTCACAATCACCTTAGTAGCGGCTCTTCTGTGGGGTCTCAATATTTAATACAAAAACTGTATTGGTACTTGATTAAATTAATTTCTTATAGTTAGCGAGTTATACGCATTTTCAAATTTCAAAATAACCATACCTGTGTAGTATGGTTTATTCTATACTATGAGTTATTTTTTACACTTTATACTCTACTTACATTTAACCAAACATAGAATGATTTAGATTGCACATGCTTCAATGTGCCAAAAAAAGGAGGGAGAAGCTATGTCCGGGACAATTGCAATCTGAGTCAAGATATTATCATGGAAGATCTAACGCTACATATGATTGTTGTTTAGTGTATGGCTGCCATGACAAATAATGAGAAAATTCGGTAATACGGACTTCATTTCCCAATAATTACAAGTAAGAGTTTTATATTCGGCTGTAAAGAATCTTATATACCCACCACCAATATAATACGAGCACCGATTGCTATGCGTTTTGTATAAAAACTTTAATCTGGTTCACCCGATTTAGTTAGGTTTATTATAACTAGAAAATATCTAGGGTTAATTTAATACTGCTTAAGCATAATGTATTTTTCAGACATGGGCCTTATATAAAAGCTATTTATAATTGTGGCTTGATCCTCACAAAACCCAGTAGATATGTGCCTACTTGAAACAGATTTGTGTTGAATTTTGTTTATCAATATCGATATTTAAGCTAGACAATGCATTTTTCGGATTTAGGCCTTATATGGGCCAATCTTCATTAGGTGCGGCGATTGTTTTGTACATGAGGTTTATGTATGTCGAATATAAAACTGTTTATGATATTTTTTTTTAGAGATTTATGCGTATTTAAGTTAGTTTAGGAAGTGGACTCACAGCCTCAAAAGTTTGTAACCACCAGTGAATTATTTATTTGTTTTTAATATAATGAAAATCATAAAATCTATCCATCGATTAAAATTTAAAATATATTATATATTAAGTTGGGTTTTGGAAAAAATGGTTTAAGGCGGACTCTAATATTATGCATTATTCTAAATAAATTATATAATTTACTGGTGCTTACTCATTTTGACTCTAGTTCTACCTGACCCATTTTCAATAACAAACATTTCTGATCCACAAATATATTTGGAGAAAATTTCACAACGTACGTCCTTTTCGCGAGACCTTATTGTGCCCACTATAAACAAACAGACAGCCGGACGGACATAGCTAGATCTTCTTACAATTTTAAAAGGACCCGGAATATATATACCTTTTGTCCTTACGACCAATATGTAGATATTGGAATGACAAACTCAATATACCACCTATATTTTTGGTGGTGGGTATAAAAACTATATATTAAACAAGTAAGAGTTCTATATTCGGCTGTGCCGAATCTGTCTTTGTAAGTTTGTTTGTTTGTTTGAGCATCACGCCTAAACGACTAAATTGATTTTATTGAAATTTGGAACGTATATAGATCCTTACTTGGAAGCGTCAATAGGCTATAACTTTTTTCAATACTTTTACCAGAAAGGGAAAAACAGGGGGAAAAACTGGTAAAATTGGTACCTTTAGTTCTTAAACAATAATTTCTAAACGGCTGAACCGATTTTTACTACGACAAGGGTAGCGAAGCTCACCGGGTCTAGCTAGTAATATATAAATTGATTCTAATTCGTGTTATGAATTGTGTAATCTTTGAGTATGGATATTATTTGAGGTGTGTATTTTAAACTGTTGTAAAGAAGTTTAGTAAATATTTGTATTTAATACTTATTTTGATGTTTTTACTCGGTCGTATTTTTTGTGAAATTGTGAATAGTGTTATCGTCATTTGTGGTGTAGAAATCCCGTGGATAACAACCGCTTATTTCCCTAGCTGTTTGTGAGGGAAAATTGTTTGTTGATGGGAATTAAATGCCATTCGCAAATATGAACAATCTTACAAAAGTGAACTGGCCTGGTTTTAACCAGTTCATATTATCGCGAGTGCTATGTAATTGCAAACTCACGAGTTCATATGGAAGCCCCATTTTGTATCTACCAAATTATAAAGGGAGATTTTCTGTATTTGTAGTTCTGTAAGCACTACATTTTGTATTTGGGCGTGGACCACCCATTTTTATTCAAATATAATATTTTTATAGTAGAAGACTGCATACCAAAGTTGGTCGGAATTACTATTGCGTCATATACTTCGTTGAAAATATCATCAGATATCCATATTATCTATATTAATGTTTTAGGCGTGGTATTTTGCTTGTATCTAAAATATAAATCGAATATATTGATGTATGAATCATGTATGTAATTTATTTGGGCTCTACGGAAAGTTGATTTCAACATACAGACGATCAGACGGACATGGGTATGTCGTCTCCGCCATCTATAAAGATCCAGAATTTATATACTTTATGGGGTGTAAATAAAAAATTGTGAAATTACAAATGGAATGACAAACTTATATATAAAAATATTAAAAGTGATAATTTCTTTTGTATTGTTATGAATTTGCAATAGCGATTTGAATTTAACGACCTGTAACGACTGCCTGCAACATTCACCATATTTATAAACACGTCCATCAGTAGAAGCTTCTACTTATCAACAATGTTGATAGCATGGAGTTATTAGCATTGTTTATAAGTATGGCAACACTAAATGTTTAAGCTGCTAACATTGACATCGAAAGCTTTAGAATTCGAACATACTAGTTTGTCTGTTAAGAGCATTGAAGAAGAATCCCGAAAGATGGTGAGTGTATAAATAGTGGCAGAGGTTGCAGTCGTGAGTTGAGTTGATCATTGGCGCTGTTAGAGTTAACATCAACTGTCTTGTACATTATAAAGTGTGTGTGCATTTATGCGAATTGATAAACGTGTAAATAGAAACTGAGTGACTATTTGTACTGTTGTTGTTTGACATTTTAAATAAATAAAGAGCTGTTACAATTTTAAACTATAAAAACAGATTTTATTTCCAATCAAAAGTATCCGGTTTATTTTAAGGAAATAAACAACATTTTTAAAAAGGTTAAAAGTATTTAAACTCTTTTTTCATAGTAAGTAGTCAAATTTATTTAAAAGAAATAAGCATTAGTAATTATTTCTTTATGTTATTTTACTAAACAAATAATATGATTCCATTATTTTAAAGTTCTGTTAGCAAATATAAATGTAATAGTTAAACACAGAGATATACATAACCAAGTAAATCCTAAATGTACATACGATCAAGTTCAAATTTATTTTAATAACTATTCAGTAAAGTACATGTATGTATATATGAATTCATATGACTGTGTGTAGGGTATGTATGTATGTAAAGTATGTAAATATATACTTATTTTAATACTTATGTCTGATGTTGTTGTTGTTGTTGCAGCTGCTGTTCAAAGAAAACCAATGAATTACATTTGTAATATTTGTGTAGTAGATTTTTGTTTTTAATAATGTTGTTTTTGTCATCAAGTAGATAAAGTAAACATTTATTCACAGTTTGAAAAATGAAATGTTGACACAGATATTTTTTATTTTTTTTGTATTTTTTTTATTTATATTTTATTACACACTCTTTATCAAATGTTTAAAAAAAAAAGTTAGAGAATTTATATTTTTCTTTAGAGATACATATATTTCAGCAGATTTTAAATTGAAACGTTATTTAACTAAAAACTGCCTTCTTTCGTGAATCTTATGTTAAATAAAAATAAAAACATTCGATAAAGAACATATAGAATTTGTCTAAGACATATTAAATTAACTTGTTTTATTATGTTTTTTGCTTTTTTTTTTTGTTCTGAATTCTAAATATTATTTTACACATAAAAAGTTCATTTGGCTGTTGTTACTGTTACGAGTTTTTGAAGTTCTTTTTAAGTTGTTTCTAAAGTATTTTCGTTTCTATTTGTTTTTGTTTTAATAATTTTTTGTTGTTGTTGTTAGTTACATTCAGCTTCTGGTATTTATTTGTCCAAGTTTTGTTGTTGTTGTCTAAAGATAAAAATGTTGCAATTTACATTTACATGGCGGTTGATTGCTGTTGGTGGGCAATGGCCTCCACCGTTGTCTGGGCAATGGCTGCACAGGCTTTGGCAGCTTTTTGCTGTGTCTTCTCATCGGTTGTTTTCAAAAAGTAGGTAATCAAGTCAATGGGCAAGGGGAAAACAATCGTTGAGTTCTTCTCAGCTGATATGGCGCTTAAGGTCTGTAATAAAATGTTTGTTATAATTTTCTTCAAAATTTTACAATATTTTCTAGCAAATTAACAAAATACCTGTAAATATCTTAATTGTAAAGCGGCTGGTGAATCGCCTATAATTTCCGAGGCTTCTCTTAAGGCCTTCGAAGCTTTTTGTTCTCCTTCGGCGGCTATAACTTTGGCTCTGGCCTCTCTGGCTGCCTCGGCTTCCGCAGCCATGGCTCTTTGCAGTTGTACGGGCAAGCGTACATCTTTGCTGTTTTGTAATTTTAAATAAAATTTCAATATTTTTCTTAAACATTTTAATAATTTAATAAAAAGTGTTTAACTACTAACATTTCCACACGTTCAACTTTAATACCCCAGGCATCGGTAGCTTCGTCCAGTTGTAGCTGTGTTTTATTATTTTTATATATTTTTTTTTGTGGTTTTGGTGGAAATTTTTGTTAAAGAAATTTTTTTTTATAAAAATAACATACCAGTTTGTACATTGTTTTCTTGTGACAAGATGATTTTGACTTTAATTTGCATATTAAGATACTTATACATATTTTTAAAATAAATAAAAAATGGAAACAAAATAGGGTTTTTTCTTGTTTTTAGGGGACTAAGGAATACCTCATACACATACATATATATCCATATAGATCATGTCGTAATTTATATCTAGCAAAAGAAGCTGATGTGCTCAACACATAACTTTTCAATTTTGTTTCTATTTTTTTATTTATTTCAAGCCAGAATTGTTCCGATACAATGAGTTAGGGATAAATCATTAAGCTTAATTCATAGATGATGTTTCCCTTTCTATATACAGGGTTTTTTCCATTTAACCCCATCAAAAAAATAATCAGTGGCATATATTGGCATTTTGCTAAACAATTACATTTTTGGAAGTTATTATTTAGGTTTTTTTGCAAAACTCTGCCGCAGGAGTAGTATTTGTGGACATTCGATTTGAACTTTCCTACATTGAAAATGACAGGAAACACTTCAGCGGGAAAACGAATTTTCCCTGTAGTGTGTTGTACGGTCCACTGGCCAATCGACCACACAGGGATGTGTTCTTGATAAAAAATGTGTATTACGTAAAAATCTGCGGGTGTCAGGAACAAGTTACCTAATTTCATCAGAACACATTCCATTGTAGTATCGATAGAACAGTGAAACGCAGCCCACATTGCGACGATGCTCCAGCGAATCAATAGAGTTGGATACTGTCACCGATAATCACCTTCGGCCTCTCCTGTACGCGGTCGAGAACATGGGAGTTGTATTCCATTTTCGGTCAGATATAGGTGGTAAATAGTGAGGAGATCAGATGAAGTGAAGTAATTCTTACACCGTTTCAGAAATGCGAGACACTTGAATGCTTCTTTCGACACTTGAAAAATGTGTTTAGATCAGCGGACATCACATTGTATTCTTATGCCCAGAACATCAAGAGTGTCTGATTCCACAATATTTACACCACCCATAAATACAGATGAAGCGACATGGTTTGTCGTTCGTTTATGTGTCAACATGCAACACTGAGTCTTGCGAGCGTTGAGATTGTCAGAAGGTCCCGATAGGCTTGGTCTATAACTGAATGAATATGAATGGCAAATATTGCTGTCATCTGCATCTGAGCCTTGCAGTACCCCTGAATTTATCTTGAACTCGTTTGATGAGATCCCATCTATAACAACTCGTATAGTGCGATCTCTGAGAAAGCTCAATATAAATCGAGAGAAGTTGATATCGACACCAAAAACAATAAGTTTTGCTAAAAGCGCACCATGCCATACTATATCAAAGGCGTTAGAAATATCTAGAGCCACCACTTTACTTTCGTCAGAACGGTGTATGGAACGATACCATTTTTCCGATAGGAAGGCCAATTCTCCCGTAGAGCGTCCTGTAAATTGTTGGACTCTAAATATTTCACAAGATGTTAGTTAACCATACTCTCCATAACTTTGGAAAGTGTAGAACAAATTGCTATTGGGCGGTAATTTTTAGGGTTGTTAGCCTTTCCCTTTTTAGGAATTAGGGTTACATTAGCAACCTTCCAACATACTGGAAATACGCCGGCACGGTATGAAATGCTGAAAAGGTTAGCTAATGGACGAGCTAACGTCGAAGAGCACTGTTTCAAGACCAGCGCTGGTATGCCATCTGGGCCAGGAGACTTATTTACGTTGAGATCCGATAAAACCGAGCTCGATACTCTTTCGAGTTCGGGCAGTTATTAATCACTTTCCAGCAAGTGAGAATTACTTGCGAATAATTCAGCTAAAAGGTTAGCTTTATCGACCGGGTCAGTGAATGTTTGGTCATCCTTTAAAAGAGTTGGAATTGAGGAACTAGCATTATCCTTTACTCTTTTACTACCCCGGGCAGCAGTAAGAACTTTAGTACGAAGGCGTTGCTCGTATAGAGCTTTTTCGCGCCTTAGTACTTTGGTACACGAAGATCTTGCCTTTTTGCGTAGCGAATTAGTTTCTGCGTTTTGGTTATTGCGCCAAGTTCTGAATGCTTCCTTTCTGGATCTGATTGCTATTTTGCACGTATGATTAAACCAAGATTTTTGTCTACGTCTAATCGAAGATTTCTTTGATGGGATGAAAGTCTTGATTACTTTACAAAACAACGTAATATTTTATACTATACTCTTTGTTAAGTAAGGTAAGTAATAGAGTGGTTAGTTTATTAACCACTGTGACTGAAATAGGTTTTATATAATGTGTTTCTCTACATAAATTTATATTATTTTGAGAGGTAACTTTGATTCAGATTATGACATACCTTTATCAACTTTGGCTAATACTTATTTTAGTGACTGCTGTGGTGGAACCAAAATGGGGAAAATTTCCGATTAGATGAGTCGCGTGTTTACATATGAGGTGTGGGTATTCCAAATGATATACTTAATATAATTGGTGTATGTCTCACCTACACAGCTATTTCATTTGGTTTGTTCAGAAAATTTAGACAAAATTTATACGCCAACCGCCAACCGTCATGGTGCCAACGCCATGGTGGTTAATAAACTAACCTCCCCATTCCACCGTTCAATTTAACTTTATTAAACGGGCATTTTTCTGCAAAATCTAAAATTGTAAGGGAACTTTTTTCTTAATTAGGCTTAAGTTCATTTATTATAATTAATCTTCTATATAAATAAAAATCAATTGTCGTTCGTTGGTAATTGCATCAGTTGAGAACGGCTAGACCGATTTGGACAATTTTTTTACTGAAATGTTCGTCATAGTCCAACTTAGGTTTTTACGGAAAGAAAAATTGACCACGCCCACTTTTACGCCCACTTTTTTCCATTTATCTAAAATCGGAAAACGGCTGCACCGATATGGCTAATCTTTTATTTAAATGATCGTAGTAATCTAATTTAAGTTTTTACTGAAAGAAAAATTTACCACGCCCACTTTTACGCCCACTTTTTTCCATTTATCTAAAATCGGAAAACGGCTGCACCGATATGGCTAATCTTTTATTTAAATGATCGTAGTAATCTAATTTAAGTTTTTACTGAAAGAAAAATTTACCACGCCCACTTTTACGCCCACTTTTTTCGATTTATCTAAAATCGGAAAACGGCTGCACCGATTTGTCAAATTCTCCTTATTTTTCGGCTTATTTGTAAGTAAAGTTTTTGCTGGGATATTCTTATGTTGTAAATAACTCATTTGTTATTACTTTTGTATTGTTTCGCGATTTGTCCGAAAATACCGTTACTTTTTTATTTACATTCAAATTTATTTGTGCAAATGTTGATTGACTGCTTATTGTCAAATTGTTGATCAAATTAATCGGTGGACGAAAAATAAAATAAGTGCAATTGTTAATTGTGAATTAAAAAAAGTTTAAAGTGTTTCTAAAAAAGTTAACTAACGGTGATAAGTTTTTTTTTGAATTAAGATTCCATTGTAAGTACATTGCAATCAATTCATTAATTGAAATAAGTTAAATCGTGTTACCTCAAACAAATTTATAGATTAACCTACTATAGACTGTGGGTTTTGAAGTTATAAACGGTTAAAAGGTAAGAGCAAAGTCAATAAATTCTATCGCATTGTAATGCCGCCAATAAGAAGGAGCAATTTAGGTCGCAGAACTCGCAATGCTTCAAATCAAGCGTATTTTCGATCTAATCAAACTGCGGAACAACTCGAAGAGCGAAATGAAATTGAACGAAATCGATTATCACAAACACGTTCTGCACGTACACAAGAAGAAAGAGAATATGCAAACGAAGTAGATATGCATCGAATGAGACACAATCGTTCTATAGAATCCAACCGAGTGATAATTAATTCAAATGTACGTGCAAGAAGAGAAACAAATGTTGCGTTAAATACTCATCGAGCTGCATTTCATTACAACAGGACAGTCGATTACAGTGCAGACCATTCCGTTGCTATTGGTTCGATGAGCGTTGTGTGCCCACATTGTAAGGCATTGAAATATAAAAATGAAACTCCTGGATTGTGTTGCGCAAGTGGCAAAGTGAAATTGACACCGTTGATTCCACCACCAGAGCCATTGCTCTCATTGGTTTCTGGAACAGGAGCTCATTCCAAGCATTTCCTAACACAAATCCAGAACTACAACAATTGTTTCCAAATGACTTCATTTGGCGCAACAAATGTGATTCGGGATAATTTCATGCCTACTTTCAAGGTAATTTCACCACTTACAGCATTTTATTTTGTTTTCTTATGTAAATTAAACATTACAGATTCAAGGTCAAATATATCATTGAGCAGGTTCGCTTTTGCCAGTTCCGGGTGCTGACTATAAATTTCTGCAGATTTACTTCATGGGCAATGCTCCACAAGAAGTAGAACAGCGTTGTGCATACAACAGTTCGGTAAAAAGACCAATTGTTGAGCAACTGCAAACTTTTTTCCATCAACACAATCAATTGATTGCATTGTTCAAAACCGCACTAGACCGCATGCCCTCTGATAATCACAAAATTGTTATCAGAGCCGATAAGACTCCTACGGGAGAACACGCAAGACGTTTCAATGCACCAACAATTGATGATGTCGCCATTGTCGTCGTTGGTGAAAATTTGGAATCACGTGATATCGTTCTACATCGACGAAATAATCAGCAGCAGCGTGTGTACGAAACTCACCGATCATATGATGCGTTACAATATCCAATCATATTTTGGCAAGGTGAAGACGGTTATCATTTCTCGATCAAAATGATAAATCCGCTTACAGGTGAATATCAAATCTATATTTTTTCTATTATAAGATCAATTAATTTTATTGACGCGAAAATTAATGTACAGGCGCTGAAACAAACAAAAAAGTAAGTTCAATGAACTATTATGCATTTCGACTGATGGTTCGTGAAAATGAGGACAATCACATATTGAAATGTCGTCGTCTTTTCCACCAATATGCTGTCGATATGTATGTAAAAATAGAAACAGAAAGATTGACATTCATTAGATTGAACCAGAAAAAACTGCGTTCCGAAGAGTACATACACCTTCGAGATGCCATAAATGTGGACGGGAACGCACACAATATCGGCCGGATGACGATTCTCCCAGCAACGTACGTCGGAAGTCCTCGCCATATGCATGAATATGCTCAGGATGCTATAACCTACGTTCGACACTACGGTACAGCAGATTTATTCATAACTTTCACTTGCAATCCACAGTGGATAGAAATTCGGCAAGAATTATTCCCTGGCCAATCACCCATCGATCGCCATGACGTCACCGCGAGAGTCTTCAAACAAAAATTAAAATCACTGATGGATTTCATTGTGAAGTATCGCGTGTTCGGCGAGACGCGCTGCTGGATGTATTCAGTAGAGTGGCAAAAACGCGGACTACCACACGCGCATATCCTCATTTGGTTGATTGAGAAGATAAGACCGAATGAAATCGATGATGTGATATCAGCTGAAATTCCTGATGAAGTAGAAGATCCAGGCTTGCACGAGGTTGTTACTAAAAACATGATTCATGGTCCCTGTGGATCATTAAATATCCTTTCTCCGTGTATGGTCGACGGCAAATGTTCGAAGCGTTATCCAAGGCCATTAGTAGCTGAAACAATTACCGGAAATGATGGTTACCCACTGTATCGTCGCCGTTCAATTGCTGACAATGGAAGATCAACAATGGTGAAAGTGAATCAGCAGGACATTCAAATTGATAACCGTTGGATTGTTCCGTATTCGCCACTACTCTCCAAAACATTCAAAGCACATATCAACGTCGAATCTTGCCATTCCGTGAAATCCATCAAATACATCTGCAAATATGTGACCAAAGGTAGTGACATGGCTGTGATTGGAGTTAGTGCGGAGAATTCCATCGATGAAGTCACTCAATTTCAAATGGCCCGCTATGTTAGTAGTAACGAAGCAATTTGGCGCATTTTTTCATTTAGCATTCATGAAAGACATCCTTCTGTTATTCATTTAGCCGTACATTTGGAAAATGGTCAAAGAGTGTACTTTACTGAGGAGAATGTATTACAACGAGTTGATCGACCGCCACCTACAACATTGACCAGATTTTTTGAAATGTGCAGGAACGATGAATTTGCCCGAACGTTACTATACTCCGAAATGCCAAGATATTATACTTGGAATCAATCGACAAAGAAATTTCAACGACGGAAACAAGGAAATCCTGTTCCAGGTTTCCCCAATTTATTTTCCACCAACGCATTAGGTCGTATTTACACAGTTCATCCAAGAAACGATGAGTGTTTCTATTTGCGTTTGCTATTAGTCAACGTTCGTGGCCCAACATCATTCCAAGATTTGAGAACTATAAATGGTGAATTGTGTGACATGTATAGAGAAGCATGTCAACGCTTGCGATTGTTGGAGAATGACGCTCATTGGGAATGCACCCTCGAAGATGCTGTGCTTTCATCAAATGCTCATCGAATACGAACACTGTTTTCGATAATTGTTTCAACATGCTGCCCATCCAAACCGAGTGATTTATGGAGCAAATACAAAGATGCCATGTGTGATGATATTTTGCATCAGGTGCGTATTAGAACATCAAATCCAAATTTGCAACTGAATGAGGAAATTTACAACGAGGCTTTGATTTTAATTGAGGACATGTGCTTGATGATGGCGAACAAGGTATTGTCTGAGTTAGGCATGGCAGCTACCAATCGACCGATGCACGACGTATTTAATCAAGAGTTGCGACGCGAAATACAATATGATTGCGATGCCTTGAAGGAATTAGTACGAACAAACGTTCCACTGTTGAATCGACAACAAAAATATGCATACGACACTCTTATGAAAGTTGTGAAAGATGGAACTGGAGGAATTTTTTTTTTTGGATGCTCCCGGTGGAACTGGAAAAACTTTTTTGATTGCGTTGATTTTGGCCACGATACGCTCGCAGAATGATATTGCACTTGCACTTGCTTCATCAGGAATTGCAGCTACGTTGTTGGAAGGCGGTCGTACTGCCCATTCAGCACTCAAGTTGCCATTGAAGTTGCACATCAATGAAAATCCAACATGCAACATTTCCAAGAACAGTGCAATGGCCAAAGTTTTGCAGCAAAGCAAACTAATCGTTTGGGATGAGTGTACAATGGCGCATAAAAAGTCTTTGGAGGCATTAGATAAAACTTTGCAAGATTTACGAAACAATCAAAGCCGTTTTGGTGGTGCAATGATTCTGTTGGCAGGGGATTTTCGGCAAACATTGCCAGTGATTCCACGGTCAACGCCAGCCGATGAACTTAATGCATGTTTGAAGTCGTCCGTTTTGTGGAAACACTTCAAGAAACTCAAATTGACTGTGAACATGCGTGTCGAGCTGCAGAACGATCAATCTGGAGAAGCATTTTCCAAACAATTGCTGGACATTGGCAACGGCAAAATCCCGGTTGACATTTCGACCGGTTGCATTCAATTTCCCCCCGGTTTCTGTCAGTTCACCGAATCAAAATCCGAGCTAATCCGAAAGGTATTTCCAAACATTGCACAAAATTACAAAAATCATGATTGGTTGAGCGAACGTGCTATATTGGCTGCGAAAAACATTGATGTCGACGAATTGAATTTTAAGATTCAAGGTGAAATTGCTGTCGAATTGATGACGTACAAATCGGTGGATTCCGTTACTTCCCAAAATGATGTTGTCAACTATCCAACCGAGTTTTTAAACTCGCTGGAATTACCCGGATTACCGCCTCACAATCTCCAACTGAAAGTCGGATCGGTAATCATAATGTTACGAAACATAAACCAACCACGTCTTTGTAATGGCACCCGACTTGCGGTAAAAAACCTGATGAACAACGTCATCGAAGCAACAATACTTAAAGGAAAGTACAAAGGAGAAGACGTTTTGATACCACGGATCCCAATGGCTCTGACCGACATGCCATTCGATTTTAAACGATTGCAGTTTCCGGTACGGCTTGCATTCGCTATGACAATTAATAAATCTCAAGGGCAGTCATTGCGTGTTTGCGGCATTAACCTTGAAAATCCATGCTTCTCGCATGGTCAATTGTATGTCGCCTGTTCCCGTGTCGGAACACCATCAGCATTATTTATTTACGCGCCAGGCAACAAAACTAAAAATGTCGTGTATCATAAAGCATTGCAATGAAGGAAACTACGATATCACTGCAAAGCAACAGAAAAAAGTATTTCTTTATTTTAATTGGTTCCTGAACATCGATCTTTCAATCAAAATGTAAATATAACACCATATATTGTACATATTTTCAAATCAAATGTAATTTAAACACACCTCAAACCTACATAAATAAAAATTCATAATTCAAACAGCTTCTCACAAATTCACAAATCGAACACAAACATTTTTTCTAATATATGGACAGGACAACGTCTGTCGGGTCAGCTAGTCTGTAATAATTCAAAGAATATTACTGAATATACTGAATTATTACAGATTAATTATAATAAATGAACTTAAGCCTAATTAAGAGAAATTTGCTTTCAAATTATATAAAAATAAAAAGTTTAAATAATTACCAAAAAAAAAAAAAAATCCATAAACATGTTAAAGATCATTTTTATTGTGGCCCCGTATGGAGGAAAAATAAAGTTCGATGTTCCCAACTAAAATTAAAGTTTATTTTATTTTGAGGAGATAATTTCTCAAACTTTTTGTCATGGGTTGAGTATTTCGTAAGCTGGATCAAAGGTTTGTAGGTTTTTATCATTTTTTTCACATGTTAATGTGCTCAAGCGGTTCCAATGTGTGAGAGATGGTGTGTGCGGTTCAAAAGTGGTGATTTTGGCACGGAAGACAATGATAGCCCCGGCCAGTCAAACAAGTTTGAAGATCAAAAATTGAAGGCGTTACTCCATGAAGATTGTTATGAAACTTAACAAGAGCTTGCATAAAACTTGCGAGCAGCATGATTCATCATAAAGCAAAGAAAAAGGGTACCATACGAATTGAAACTGAGAGACTTTGAAAAACGTTTTTGCATGTCCGAAGTAATGTTCGAACGCTATAAAAGAAAATCATTTTTGCACCGAATCACTACTTGGAGCGAAAAATGGATTCATTACAATAACTCGAAGCCTTAGAGATCGTATTTGAAGCCCTGTCGTCCAGCTGAATCGACACCAAAGCCAAATATCCATGCGCACAGGTAATTCTCTGTATTAGATGGGAGCAAAAGCGTCCCATCTGTTATGAGCTGCTGAAATCTGACTAGATTTCATAAAATGTCAATAAATTAAATTTTTATTTTAGTGATACCCTTATATCTTAACATAGAGAAATACACATAGAGCGGAAACTAGGAAAAATCTCAAACAAAAAAATTACTCAAAATAATCAGACATACGAGTGTTGTTTTTGTTTTCATATAGGTTTTTTTACTAATACGTTCTCACCACTCAGGTTTTTGACAACTGAGTTAGGTCTTTGACAGGAAAGTATCCGCTCTATGTATATTTGTCTATATATCTTATCCTTAATTCTTAATATTAATATACTCATACACTTTCTCTAATATACAAAATTCTAACCGATTTTATTGGTTTTATTAACCTGCTGATATTGTTGTGTACTTATATAATATCCAGATTATAAAGTCATCGGAGTTATGGAATTTTCGAATGTAATTATTTTAATTGTTGGTTACATATTAAGTAATTTTATAATTATTTAATTTTCACCATTAAATATGCATTAAATAATTTATTATTTATGAAGTTGCTGTATGCAGAATTTCATTCATGAAGTTAATTGCCTGCATGAATGTATAATCTTTTATTTAATACTTAAATGAAACGTTAATTATGGTAAAAATCATAGCCAATAAGTAACCTTAGTTACATGTATTCATTTGGTTTTTTATTTAACAAATTAAGGCTTAAGGGGAAAAGGACGTAAAGTAGAATTATAGTGTTTCATAAAGTTATTTTAAGTATGATGTCTAAAGCAATGTATATGGATACATGTGTAGTGAGTATGATGAAGGGTCACTTCAAATTTGGTATTTTAAAAGCTTACATCATACATATGTTTCAATTCTAAAATAAAAATTTTGAGATAGCAGTATAACAAAAATTCATATAAAACGAGAATCAAATTATTGCTTTGCTTTGAAATTTATATCACAGATCACAGCTCTCCTATTCAATACCCATGGGAGAGCTATATGCCATAAAAAACTAGTTTTCTCAAAAATTTTAGGTATAAATATAGGCTCTCGTTATGTTTAAGAATAAATATATTTTCGAAAGTTATTAAAATTTGTTTGAAATATTATGAAATTAATGCAAGACGAAGTATTAACTATTTAATATTTTAAAAACCAAACTTTTATCGTTACTTTATTAGGGATAAACAAATTAAATCTTTAAAGTTATTAAGCCTTTCATTGGTTATATGTACAAGTTTTTTTTTCCTTTTTTCTCAAATACATATGTATGTAGAATGAATGGCTGTAACGCCCTAATTCACATGAACACTTTTAGTAGAATATTAATTATAAAATTCTCATCTTACAGTTCATTTGAATTGGATGCTGGTTGTTTTTTTTATTTTTTATTTATGATTTTTATTTTTATTGTATGTATACAATTTTTCAGTTTAAGTGCGTATGTTTCCAATCCAATGATTGTTAAGCGTACTGATTTAAATGAAAACATACAAACAAACACCTATAGACAAATTTACCAGTATATGCAACTACAAAAAAATTTAAATAAAAAAAAAAACTGAAACTCATTTGCACAAGTGTATATTCGAAAAACACAGATCTGTCTTTTTTGTTGCCTTTTGTTTATGAACTCCTATGTTGTAAGCGAATTGAAAACTGCAAGTAAGTGCACTGACAAGTATGAGTACATACATACATATTCTCTTAACTCAATATGTATATATTAGGATGTGCCTTATTTTGCACTTTATGGATTGTCGATGCTTCCAAAAGTCTATCTGAAAACCAAATGCTGTAAATTTTAACAAAACCAAATACCGTTTAGAGGTTTCACATTTTATTTGAAGTTTCTAGTTTTGGGATAAAATATTTCAAAATATTAAAAAGAAAAAAAAATTAAAGTTTTGAAAAAAAAAAAAAAAAAATGTGAATTAATAATAGTTTTTGTATTTTATTTACCCATTTTCTGATATATATAACCCATTACATTCTGATACCAAACAAAAAAATGATAAAAATTTTTTTTTCAAACGAAATTTAAAAAAAGTAGAACCATTTTTTTCGATTATAATAAGCACTAAATGAAGACTAAACAAGTAAGAAAGTATGGTCGGTTAAGCCCGACCATATAATACCCTACTCTAAGTTAATGAGCAAAACATTTTTCAGATAAAATTTCAATCATTTATATTCGTGAGTAATTTTCGGAAGTGTGCTTTATAGGTCGTGTCATTTATGTCTATATGAAAGTTAGTTATGTTAAATTTGAAGCGGAAGCGCGTCATTTGTATGGGGCTAAGTGAAATAATGAATCGATTTCAGCCAGTTTCAATAGGCTTCGTCCTTGGGCTGTAAAAACTATATGTACTAAATTTTATCGAAATATCTTTAAAACTGCGACCTGTACTTTGTACACAAGGTTTACATGGACAGCCAGCCAGACCGACGGAAGAACGGACGGACATCGTTTAATCGACTCAGAAAATAATTCTGAGTCGGTATACTGTTGGTGAGTGGGATCGGTATACTTTTAGGTGGGTGTAAGGCTATTATTTTGTTCCACTATGGTGGAACATTCATCATGTTCATAAAAATGTCCATAAGTAGAAACTTCAAATTAACAACCATGCTTATAACGTTATAACAATGCTTAGCTGTTATTAACATTGTTTATAAAAAGCTATAGATGATCGTTGTGAAAATTAAACATTCTAGTTTTGTCCGTTAGATAATTCATGAAACTACTAGAAGATGGCATTGTTTATATAAATAGTAACAGCGAGTTGCAGAGAAGTTAGCATATTATAGGGTCTGTTAGAGTTAACATCAATTGAATTACCAGTGTATTCTTGTAAATTATAAAGTATGTGTATTAAAAGAGAGTGACTATTTAAATTGTTGTGTAAATTTCAATAAATAAAGAGTTGTTACAATTTTTAAACTACTGATTGCACCACCGATTTTAAAAGCTAAAAACGAAACAATATAAATTGAACTATAAATATTTCAAAATTATGCAATTATGACCAAATTAAATCCCAAAGAAATTTTTCAGTAATTTTCAGGTTAAATTCTAAAAAAAATCATTGTAATTATTTTTGTTGTTAATTTGGTAGTTTAAGATAATACATTTTCTAATTTATATGGGAAATTGATTTAAAAACAGTAATGGTTATCAAGGGTTAATTAAGTTCAAATAAAAACTTTAGCGTTATTTTAATAGTAATGGTTTTATTTTATTAAAAAATTCAAGAGTGAGAGAAAAAAATATGCAAGTTGTAACTTTAATAACATCACACAGTGGCTTAGAAACTTTTTATTTTGCAAATAATTCGGTTGCTCGTAAACGATTTAAAGCTGACGTGTTT
Organism: Calliphora vomitoria; assembly: GCA_942486065.2. Lineage (NCBI taxonomy): Eukaryota > Metazoa > Arthropoda > Insecta > Diptera > Calliphoridae > Calliphora > Calliphora vomitoria. The sequence continues at coordinate 41,749,395 of OW818031.2, forward strand.
CTGAGTGGATTTGTATTTACAGTTCTGGCTTCAACAGAATTTAAAAAAAAAAATCATCAAAAAAATTAAAAATATCTACAAATATGTGGGTTATATCTTTTATTTCAATTTTGACCGAAGTTTTTTTTTTGAGTTTTTCTTTTTTTTGATGTGACGGGCCTACATGGAGTCGCTAATCTTTGAAGAATATCTGTTCGATAAAATTTCAATTACAATATAATTAAGTTCCATACAACTAACTGGTCACTTTTAAAAAGTTATACGCATTCAAATTCGGAACATCTAAAATAGAGCATAATTATATGTTTTTTCCCAAAAGGACTTCATATTATACTTTTAAAAAACAAATTCATTCGGGTTCATATATATTTTGTATATGTTTCTGTAAGAATACTTAACGTAAATGTGTGCAAAGTGAAAATTAGATTATTTAAAGAATATTTTCAGATTTATCTAAAAATTTAAAAAATGGTAAAAGACGGCAGAGCGGCCTCTTTTATGAAAAAAACTAAATTTTTTTACATATTTTCCCCGTTTTAAGAATTTCGGTATTTAAGGGCAGACAATGACAAAAATATCAATGCATTGACTAAAATCTAAATTTTTCTTCACAAAAAATCACTAAATCATGAAAATTCATGGTGAATGTTATTCTAGAAATTGTTTGGATATATTTTTTCTAAAGTTCTTCCTCTAGTCTTAAGGTTTTCAATAATACCAAATACTTGTATATTGTACTTATATCTAAACTTCAGGATGCCCAAAAATCTTGCCTTCTCTTGCAATTTTTAATTTAAAACAAGTAAGAGAACTGTATTCGGTTTTGCCGAATCTTATATGCCCTTCACCAAATTATAGTTTAAAAGAAAAATTTTAAATATTTTTTTAGCTGAACAAAATTTAAATAAAAAAAAATTTAAAAATTTTTTTAATTTATTAGCAAATTAATTTAAAAAAAGGAGAAATTAGTGACCGAATCTTACCATTTTCAACATATTTTGTCCTTTTATCATATAAATACTGAGTGAAAAATGTCATGGTATTATCTGCAATGAATTTACCCAAAGTCACAAAAAACATATGAAAATTATAAACAAATTTTTGGAGGTTGTCTTACATTTTGATCCATAGCCAAGTTTCTACCAATTCGATTTTGCTGATTTTCAATACCAAACTGCTTAGAAAAATTATAAACATTTTGATATACATTCTATTAATCTTGCTTATGTATTTTGGACGTGAGAGTGTTTTACACAGATAGGCGGACAGCCAGACGGACATGGCTCAAGCGACATAGAATTTCATAAGGATCAATAATATATATACTTTGTTGGGTCTCAGATGAATATTTCTCAATGTTACACACGGAATGACAAACTTGGAGGGTATAAAAATCAACACAAATTCTCTTAAAATAAAAGAGATAACATGTAAGCTCATTTTTGTAGATATTTTCAAGTGCTAACTAGATATCAAATTTCTTTACATTCGGATAAGAACCGAATTATTGGTGAATTTTTTTTTAATTTTGGCCCCACATAGAAATTTTAAATTAAGAAAATGTAAATCAGCAACCCAAAGAAACATTGTGAAATTAAATATTAAAAAAATAGGCCAAGAAATGTTTTCTTAAGAAATAATTTTACATAAATTTGTTATCAAAAACTAAATTTTCTCGAAATCCGTAAACCCATAATAACCCGTTAAAATTTTGTATTTTTAATACTCAAAAAATAATTTAATTAATGTTGTTAGAACTACTAACATTAGAACCAAACAAAATTTATTTATTTTTTGAAATTTCATTAGAACAGAATTTAAAAAAAGTACAATTTGAGATTTGATAAAACTCATGCTTTTTTTTGGTATCAAGTTCTAATAGGTTATCAATATTTTTTCCATTGAACCCGATTTTGCTCAAATTTTCCGCATTTCAGCAAAAGTGCAAAATAAGAGCCACCCTAATATTCATATACACATAGTCTCTTAACTGCAAACCTGTACTAAAAACTATAGCTGTTGTAGTATATAAATATGCATGTGTAGTGAGGTATGGGAATGGCTGGAATGGTTTTTAGTGCGTATACATTAAGTACATGGGGAGTAAATAAAGTAAAAGTTGGTTAAAAGGTATGTAGTATTTTGAAGATTTTTTTATTATTATTATTTTTTGTGTGTGTGTTTGTTTTTTTTTTTTTTTGTTGTTCTTTAGGTTTAGTGCTTACCTGCATTGAACCAGATATAGATACACGTTCACTGAGTATCTCATGCAAATGCCGAGTTCCCATTGTGTTTCGTAGAGTAGTCTGTGCCAATAATCGTGTCGAGTGGTGAGCATTCTCCACGTTCGCTATAGAAACTGTCGCATTCGAAACGCGATAGTAAACCACTGCATCCACTGAGACTGTGACACTATCCTTAGTTAAAACCTACAACAAGTGCAGTGGGTAACGATTGGTTTTTATGTTTAACTATTTATGTATGTATGTTGTATTTTTTGGTTGGATTTTTTACTTAAAGTTTGTTTTTTAAATGTTATATATCTATTTTTTGTTGTATTTTTTGGTTTGATTTTCATTTATTCATTCAATAAGTATATAAAAAAAGAGTATTTCATAAATAAAATACATTTTTGGTTTTTTATACTTAGATACATACATAGATGTATGTAAGTATAAGTGGTATATGGGGTGTTTCATATTAAGAATAGTTTTCATGGTTTTATTGTATAAATCCTTTACATTTTAGAAAGGATCATTACATGTTTTATTAAAAGAGATTAGTTTGTTGGAAGATACTTAAAAAAATATAAAAATTTGAATTTATTTCAAACAAAGTATTTTGGGAGACCTTTAAAAACTTAGTAAATTAAAGTCATATTTTGTTATACATACTAAATATTCATGTTATATTAAATCTATAGGTTTATTGGGTTTATTTTTTAACATTGAAGTATATCGAAAAATGGTAAAAATTATTTCGTTAAAATTTAAAAAGAATTCGTTGGATTAAATTTCAATCCAAAATTTTAAGTAAATCTGTTTCAAAACTCCAAAAATATAGCATTTTGCAATAAATCTAAAAAACTTGGAGCAAACTTCATGTAGAAAAGGAAAAAAAAAATGTTTTAAATCAAATTATAAAAGAATTGTTGACAAAATTGTGTAACATGATAAATTGCACCAAATGCAAGTAGGGAATTTAAAGTCCATATCGTGAAGAAAAACTCGTTATATTTGACTGAAGAGTAGGAAAAAAGTAAAATACACGCTGAAAAAAATATAGTTGTGCAGTAACACAGTAACTATATATATGATTGTGGTTACAATAATATGGTTACAATAAACATGTATATGTTTGTGACAACCATTTATATGTTGTTCTCAGATTATGATATCCATAAGCCGAGAGCAACATAATATGGTAAGTCCTTCATAATATAAATGGTTGTCACAAACATATACATGTTTACTGTAACCATGTTTATGGTTGATACAATCATGTGAATCGTAAATTAACTATATTATTAATACCACAATTATATATATAGTTACTGTGACTATAATATTGTTAAAAATGTTGAAATGGTTACAGTAAACATGCACAAATGTTGAAATGGTTTCAGTAACAATGCACAACTATATTTTTTTTCTGCGTGTAGCTCTTGCTATCCAAGATGGCTGGGAAAAGGCAGTAATTTTCTTAATTACGATTGATTTATTCAGCCATTGTCGTTTAATTGAGCATGCATATTGAATTTGTAGATGCAACACATATGTTTAGAATAGAATGGTTGTCAAATAAAATCATAACAACGCGTCGAAATTCATGACAATATTTTGTGACCTGATAAACTAGTCGTTAGTGTGCTGGACTATCAATTCAATTCAAGGGTTGCGGGTTCGATTCCTGCCAGAGACTTTGGGTGTTTGTTTCTGCAGACAAGCAATATGCTACGCAGTTTGTGTTTGTTAAAAAAAAATATATATATAATATTTAAATGTGCGGGTATTTAGTCAGAAAATGCAGCCCACATTGCGACGTTGCTCAAGCGAATCAATAGAGTTGGACACCCTACTGTCACCAATAATCACCTTCGCCCTCTCCTGTATGCGGTCGAGCAGCTCCAAAATAGACTTTGAAGCACCGGCCCATACATGGGAGTTGTATTCCATTTTCGGTCGGATATAGGTGGTGTAAATAGTGAGGAGATCAGATGGAGTGAAGTAATTCCTACACCGTTTCAAAAAACCGAGACACTTCAATTATAGTATCCAAAAACGAAACCGAAAACCGGTCAACCGGTTTTTTCATCTTTGTAAAACCGACCGGTTTCGGTTTTCTTTAACTTTTCGGTTTTTTGACAACCATTCTTTTCTAAACATATGTGTTGCATCTACAAATTCAATATGCTTGCTGCCTGCGAGGAGCCTGATTAATTCCAACTTCTTCTTTCCTGAAAGCAACTGTGATTGCATGTCATTCAATTAAACGGTAATGGCTGAATAAATCAATCGTAATTAAGAAAACTGCTGCCTTTTCGCCGCCACCGGTTTTTTTAAGACGGTTAACCGGTTATTTGAACATATAACTTAAGAATATTTTGATAACACTTTTAAAAATATTCACTTATTTTTTAGAAAATTTCTGCATTTGACAAATTTTGTCATATCATAGAATGATTAAACCGAAACCGATTTTTTATAAAACACTGTTTTTGGTTAAACCGGAAACCGGTATTTTGAATTTGCCAGTTTTTTGGACACTCTAACTTCAATGCTTCTTTCGACACTCGAAAAATATGTTTAGACCAGCGGACATCACATTGTATTTTCATGCCCAGAACATCAAGAACGTCTGATTCCACAATATTTACACCATCCATAAATACAGATGAAACAACATTGTCTGTCGTTCGTTTTTGTGTCAACATGCAACACTGAGTCTTGCAACCGTTGAAAGCTACTCTATTCGCACAACCCCATTCAGAGATTGTCACATGGTCCCGATTAAGAGAATTATTCATGTTTTGCCTCATTGCCCCAATCTCCGACAGGCTTGGTCTATAACTGAATGCTTATGAATGGCAAATGTTGCTGTCATCTGCAAAAGAAAAAATAGTTGGAAGTTTGACGTAGAAGGTCATTTAGAAAAATAAGAAATAGAGTAGGAGAAAGAACGAAGTCTTGCGGTACCCCTGAATTTATCTTGAACTCGTTTGATGAGATCCCATCTATAACAACTGGTATAGTGTGATTTCTGAGAAAGCTCGATATAAATCAAGAGAAGTTATTACCGACACCAAAAGCAATAAATTTAAATTATAGTAAAGAGATGGTAATTAGTAGACATGGAATTGGTAGTATAACTTCAAATTGTAGCAGAATTATGGAATAATTAGAATTTGGCAATAGTCAGTACAATATTCTCAGACAAAGACATTTACTAAGTGATGTGCATCTGCCCAGATCATGTAACTGAAAACCAAATTGGTCACTTAAAAATAAGCAGAATTTGGAGGAATAATACTGCTAAATAAAATTGCGTTTAAATTGTATAGAACTCTGATAATACAACTTTAGGGATTAAACAAATATCCGTACAAAAACAATCATCATATTGCAAGGACATTTGTTAAAACCAAACAATTAATAAAGTTACATTAAGACGGACTCTTGATTCTATTTGCAGGAGGATTTGAAAAGCATCTATAGTAATAACTGAAATCTAAGCAACCACGCGAGGAGACTTGGCTTGCCCTACAACGACTTCTCTTCCTTGAACATCTTCTTCTTAACTACTCAATCTTCCACTTCTTTCTTTTCATTGCTATCTGCCGCTCTTTCTTTCTAACTTCTAATTTCAGGTAACACAAAGGGATCATTGCTTGGACCCACGTGAGCTGTTCTTCTACTTTTCAGCAAAAGCCCAAACGAAAATTTATGGAGTATTTAGATATGATGAAGACGATCAAACACCAAATGAAACTGATCAATCTAATGATCTAGTACATAGCATCAAGAAGTAAGTTAGCAAAATGTAAGAGTAAATCGCTATCTTCTATAGCTCAACGAAATTAACATTTTCAAGATATATGATTGCCAGCCAATACATCACATTCGAAATGCTATAATCACATGGTCACCTACCTACATTACACAGAGTAGAAGGTAAAATAAATTGGAATTTACACTTCTTATTTCAGTCATCTTGCTTAAAACAATAATTGTAAACTCATGGAGAAACGAATGTTGGAATTACTAAAGTCACGAAAAAGAACAACTGGAAACTGGAGAAACATTGTCCTTTACGCGTAATATTTTATGACAACTTTGGTAAACATTTGGTCAATTCACAAGGTCTCTTATCAGTCATATTGTCATAATGTCCTAATACATCAAGACTCGGCGGCTCGGCTTAACCGACTCTTAGGCATTCGGCGTTGGTCTCTGATGGTTGGTTACGATTACACATTTTTTGCTTGAAAAGCAATAAAAACCATTGTAAAATATTAGGACATTATGACAATATGACATGATAAGAGACCTTGTGAATTGACCAATTGTTTCGATATGATCACAGATATTTTACGACGATTAACAGTTATTCAGCAATATTATGTCCACCGTCATAATTCATATAATTGCCAAAACCTTATTAGGTTAAAAATATCATTTACGCAAGGGATGTAATCAAATATATGTTTGTAGACATCAAGTATTTGTATGTGGCTAATGTTGTATTGTTACTTTATATCTTAAAAACAGTTATACTAAATTATTCCCTGACTTGTTGTCTGATATTACAACAAATATCAATAAATTGTATATACTCTCTTCGAAGTACTGATGTAAAAACAGTTTTTTGTATTTGCTTATGCTGTCAAATAACTATAGCACTTGTTCTTTTCGTTAATCCTGTGATGATCGGTGATCAAAGAAGTAAGAGAGCTATATTCGGCTATGCGTCTGGTGCATGGAAACAAGGATCATACGGTTACGCCAGTATAATAATCTTCCAGAAAATATGGTTTATTGCAACTTTGATTTCTCAATTCCATACAACATGGAATTAATGGATGGACCTTCACTTGATACATCGAGTATATCAGTATATATGGACGGTTCTAGAAAAGGAGATAGATTTGGCGGAGGTGTCTACATTCAGGAATATGGATTTAGGTTATCATTTAGAATTCCAATTAAAAGGGAGGCTAGCTGGCTCAGTTATAACAAGATATCAGGCAGGGATGTTCGTATATATACTGATACCCAATCAACAATAAAATCTCTGACAGGTCTGTAGAAGCTTTCATAATGATGTGGAGGATGATACCATTTTTCATCTTTGTCACTTCCCGGAAACTCACGCCAAACACGGAAATCTCCTCGGGGAGGCCTAGTATCTGTGAAAAATCTAATCTTCATCTTACTTCTCATCTGACTTCTGCCTCTATATTTCTTCTACACCTTTACTCTATCAGACTTTGCTCTTCTCTTTTCATCTATATCTGGCCTTCTTTATTTTTCTATGTTCAGGTAACACAAAGGGATCTATGGACCCAAGTGAGCTTTTCTTTCCTGCTTATACTAGATGGATGGGCCTGATATAGTTTAAAAGTTTTTTAACAATATTATAGTCACAGTAACTATTTTAATGATTGTGGTAACCATAATATGGTTGACTTGCGATTCACATGAATGTATCAATCATATATATGGTTACAGTAAATAAGTTTATGTTTGCGACACGATTCACATGATTGCATCAATCATATATATATAAAGAAGTATATGTTTGTGAGAACCATTGTTATGATGAATCTTTTTATCATAATATGATAATATTCTCAGATTATGATATCAATTAGCCGAGAGCAACATAATATGGTAAAACCTTAATCATAAAAATGGTTGTCACAAACATATCCTTGTTTACTGTAACCATATGTATAATTGATACAACCATGTGCATCGTAAGTCAACCATATTATGGTTAACACAAGCATGCAAATAGTTACTGTGACTATAATATTGTTAAAAAACGTTTAAAAATGTTGAGATGGTTACTGTAAACATGTACAACTATATTTTTTCTCTGGGTGTAGTTCCATTCGTTAGGGCCCTATCGTGTTTTCAACAGACAGACGGATGGACATAGCTAGATCGATCCAGAATATATATATAATAATAGGGTATGCAAATCATAAGGGAAACGTTATGAAAAATTCTGATTTGCCTTATACTTTCATTAATATACCTTCTTGAACTATTTAAAGTTAAAAGGATCAAGGCAAGACGTAGGTAAGAAAACACAAATTTTCTCTGGAAGATACTTAGGTCTTGCGGTGTTTTTGCAACGAACGACACATTGGATTGAGTCAGTTTTGGTGCTGTTAGTTTTTTTGTCGCAAAATGACATAACTGTTGTGTAAATGGCTTCAAATTCATTGGTCTATGAATTTAGGAAAGTATCGAATAGCTTTTAACTCACAAACACCTATAGATGACGTTTTACTAAAAATTAAATAAGGTTTATCCTAATTTTTCCTACCTATTTTTCTGATAAAATTATCTTAGTTTTAATTCTAAAATTTTTATTCTTAATATGAAACTACCCATATACATAAAATATGTTAAAATACATGTATCTTTAAGATAAATATATTTATTTCTTGTTGTATCATAGTTTTTGGGAGGTTAGTAGTAAGTAAATGTTGATTTATTTAATTCTAAAGTTAAACGAATTTATATTTATGTATTTATATTGAGAGAGAGATAAAAATAGTAGCAAAGTTGACAAAGTAGAAAGTATATTTCTTATTGTTTATTTTGCATATCTTCCCGGGAAATTGTTTTCCTTTTTATTTTATGTCGATATTTTACCAGCTAGAAATAACTGGGAATAAAAATTGTAACGTATTTGTTAACATACAATTTCGATTTGAAATGTTTTTTTTTTATTATTTATATAAGTATATTGTTCTGGTATATTGTTGATTTGATTTGATTTCTTAAGTATGTATTAGTAAGTATATATGTATAAATGTACATTTTTTCGCTGGTGAAATGCACTAAACTTTTTTTGTTTCTGTTCTTCATTTATTTAAATAGGTTTTCTTATATTGCTGATGGCATGGCTTTGAATGGGTATCCTTTTGTTGGAGGTTGTTTTCTGCCATTCTATGCTGGTTTTAAATTGGTTTTCTATGCTCTTTGAGAAAGAAAGAAAAGTAGTAGGAATTGTGGGTTGGATGTTTATTTACAAAATAAACGAATGAACGAACGAACGAACGAACAAATAAACAGAAAATAGATTTCTTAAAATAATTATATAGATACAAATTCCTACACACATACATTCGATTCGCATGTGTTGTCTTTTGTATCTGACATGTAACTGCTATATGAGCTGTAGTTTTTTTTTTATGTATTTACAAAAGTAATTACTCTTTTTTTCTGAGGGAGGGATTTTTTATTTATTTCTACTTATTTCGCATAAAGTTCTTGTCGTCGTTTTCGGTTTTCTAGAAAATTTTTGTTTATTTAAATACAAACTTATTTTGTTGTTTTGTTTGTGGGTGATTTCGGCCAACTGCGCTATAGCGATACGTGGAGCAAACTCAAAAGTTCCAAAGTTATAGTGTGTTTTATATTTGTACTATTTAATTTTTGATTCTACTTAGTTTTTCTGGGGTGATAGTCTTCTCTAGTTTGTTGTCAAAACATTAAATGTTAAATTTATTTGTAAAGTTTTTGTTTTGAAAGTTCTGTAGTCGTGCAGAAATTATTTTATTTTGGGTTATAATCACTTCAATGCACAATGGGTTAAAGAGTTTGTATATATGTCATAGAATACAGAATTTAAGAATATGAAATTTATGTTTTATTTATTTTTTTTATTTTAATATGGCTGTTACTAATTGCGGTTTACAGATATGGTAATATCATTGTAAAAACCTCAAGTCCGTAATAAGCCTCCTAAAATCGGACGTATTTTAAGTTTTAACTGGAATAATTCAACAACCCATAAATGTGTACAGTGGACCATCGTACTTCGTTGATTTCAGAAGTCTTTGAAGTAATGTAGGACAATCTCTCAATCACGAGTCATTCTTTACCAAAATCTCGCAATACAGTTCTGAATGAAATATAACGAATCTCAGATACAATCATATCAGTCCATAACTAAACAACTGTAAATATATTTTAGGTTCCTGTTTTCATCATTAAAACTAAACATCTCGGAACCATGACATTAAATCAATGTAAAATAAAGAAAATCAATTATATATTGATAGCTGATAGCCACTAAAAAAGGGCTTAATGCGTTAAAATCTAATTTTTGTGGAAGTTTTATCGTTTGGAGTGGAAAAGGTATTTTCGAACATCGTAGAACATTTTGATAAACAATAAAGCTATTTCCAGGCTGGTATGTGGATCAGAAAATTTTGAGAATATAAACCTATTTTTCCAAAATATATGTAGTTTTCTTAAAAAAAGCATCTTCACAAAAAATATCTTTTTCATAAAAACATTTTTTCGTCCTCTTATGAACACTTTGTGACGAAAACTGAACGTGTAAGAAAATGATTTGAGGAGCAAGGAAAGTGGAGAACAATTTGTAAAGAGTTTGGTAAAACGAACGAAAAACAGATGGTTTGTTCCACCTTAAAGCATACACTTTTTAAAAGAACTAAAAACATAAAAGATTTACAGATCCAAAGATAAATTAAGCAGTCTCTAGTCTCTAGTCTAGTTTCTAGTCTAGTCTGTAGTCTAGTCTCTAGTCTAGTCTCTAGTCTAGTCTCTAGTCTAGTCTCTAGTCTAGTCTCTAGTCTAGTCTCTAGTCTAGTCTCTAGTCTAGTCTCTAGTCTAGTCTCTAGTCTAGTCTCTAGTCTAGTCTCTAGTCTAGTCTCTAGTCTAGTCTCTAGTCTAGTCTAGTCTAGTCTCTACTCTCGACTCTATTATTCTACTATAAAAATGATTTCATTATTAAACAAGTAAGAAAGTATGGTCGGTCAATCCCGACCTTATAATACCCTACACTAAGTAAATGAGCAAAAACATTTTTCTTTCAAAATTTCAAAAATTTATATTCGTGAGTGATTTTCGGAAGTTGGCCTTATATGGGAGCTATGAAAAATTATGGACCGATCACCATGAAATTTGGTCATGTGATTATTGTCTATATGAAAGTTATTTATGTTGCATTTTATGTGTATACCAACATTTTAAGGAGATTTATGCTCGTTAAAGTGATTATCGGAAACAGGTCTTATATGGGAGCTATGACTAATTATGCACCTATCATAACACAATTTGGTGACATAAATTCGATATATATAGAATTTATTTGGAGAAAAACCTGTGTAGATACCTATATAAATTAAACATTTATGACCGATAAAGTCCAATTTTGGGAGGACATTTGTATGGGGGCTAGGTGAAATAATGGACCGATTTCAGCCAATTTCAATAGGGATGGTCCTTGGGCAGAATAAATGATATGTAGTAAATTTTATCGAAATATCTTCAAAATTGCGACCTGTACCCTGCGCACAAGGTTTACATGGACAGCCAACCAGCCAGCCAGACGGACGGACGGACGGACATCGTTTAATCGAATCAGAAAGTGATTATAAATCGATCGGTATACTTTAAGGTGGGTGTTAGACTAATATTTTTGGGCGTTACAAATATCTGCACAAATCCATTATACCCTCCCCACTATGGTGGTGTAGGGTATAAAAACCCTTATTACAAAATTAGTTTATCATTGAAAGACAAGATTTTTATTTTTAAAAGTAGCCTTACAAAACTATTGAAAACATTACTTTTCTACTTAAACAAAAGCTTTTTAACTTAAAAAAATTCTTGTCAACAAGAAGTTCTTTTTTTCAAATGAAAGTTTTTCAGTAAAATAAATAAGCTTTTTCTATGTCAAAACCTCTTTTTTCTTTATAAAAATATTGTCGATAAGAGAGCTTTTTAATATTGTAAAGCTGAATTTCATTATAAAAAAGCTTTTTCACAAAAATAATGGTTTTCTTACCAAAAACTATCAGAAAGTAATTTTTTATCGAAAAAAAGCTTTTTTACTATAAAATATTGTTTACCACTATTAAAACCTTTTTATTATTTAAAAAATTATAAAAGAGCTTTATAATAAGTAAAGCTCATTTTCATTATAAACTAATTTTTACACTAAAATGGTTTTTCAGAAAAATAATGACTTTCTTATAAAAAACTATAAAAAAACATTTCATTATCGATAAAAGCTTTTTTACTACAAGGTTTTTATTAACCGAAAGCCATATGTTCTTTATAGAAATATTGTTGACAATAAAATGGCTTTATAATATTGTAAAGCTTATTTTAATTATATAAAATAAATGTCACTAAAAAGGTTTTTATATTATCTAAAAAAATAAAAAAAAGCTGTTTGACAACAACATTTTGTTTATCACTGTTGAAAGCTTTTTATTATTGAAAATCGCATTTTCAATATAAAAACATTTGCTTATATTTTCAGTAAAAGTAATAAAATAAATGAAAAATAACGAACAAAAGAAAAGTAAAGATAGTATTAAGGAAATTTAAAGTAAATTTTGTTTTGTCATATTTTAATAAGTAAAATAAAAAATGTTTATTTTTTTTTTTTCCAAAAATTTTACAACTAATTAATAAAAGAGGTGTAAGAAAATGGAAACTAAAGTTTTTTAACAAATGGAAGCTTTTCCCCAAAACTAAAGCTTCATTTTTTACAAAAAGCTTTTTATTATGAAAAATCGCATTTTCTCTAAAAAAAATTATCGCAAAAGTTATTGTTCACTAAAAACCTTACAAATAAAGCTTTTTTGTTTACTAAATAACGCTTTTTCTTACCAAAAGTCTTTAAAAAAATATTTTAACGGTAAAAAGTTCTTTATCTATTATAAAAAACAAAAAAGTTTTTTTACAAAAAAATGTATACTCAAAAGAGTTTTACTAATTAAAAGCTTGTTTTTAATAAAAAAAACTTTTAAAGAGCTTTTTTTTATTTTTAAAAGCTTTTTCACCAAAAAATATTGGCTTTCATTTTTATAAATAATATTCGTTTCCTATTGAAAATATTATTTTTTTTTTTAACAGGAAAAACCTTTTCATAAATGCTATGTGATCATAATTTTACCTTAAAACAAAGTTTTAAGACATTTTCAACACCTAGAATTTGTTTGTTTTTTTAGAAAAGTAGTAATAGAAGTACCTTGTTTTTCAAGTTTGAAGCACTTTCGAATTAAATAAATTACTGACATTTAAATATTTATATTCAGTTATACTTGACCCACTGTGCAATGAAAATAATTTTTCTTATATGTGTTTATTAAACGTTTTAACTTAAATTCAATTTAATACCTAACCGCAACACTATAATTTTAAAACCCAAGAGCATTTGAAAAGAGTATAAACGAATTTAAACAGTTTTCACAGTTTTCCGAAATCATCCATACATTAATTAGGCGTGGCAACTTAATCATTACATGAAATACTATTCATTCTGTTCATGAAAAACTAATTTTAGAAAAAAATAATTTTAGAACGTTTCGTAGTTGGTTTTGTTCATACTTTAATTATTTTCATTAAAATTCAAAATTCATTTACATACACTATTTAAATACATTATAATTGTATTGTATGGTTTTTTTTATGCAAACATATTTTTATGTACATTTTCTAATAAGTATTTATAATTTATATTACAATTAGCATTTGGAAAAAAACAGCCTAAACCACGCAAAACACAGACTGAAGAACTCGACATGTAATTTTGTTGACTCGACAAATTACATCAAATCAGTTTGCATGTTTCTATATATTTTGTTTTTAATATTTTCTAGTCGATTTTTTCTTAATATATTTGTATGTATATATATTTTTTTTCATTTAATATTTTCATAATAATTTTTTTTTAAATTAAATTCATATTAAAAAATCGTTTGTTTTTATGATTTATTTACCTAATTAAGGTATTTAATTTAATAATTTAAAAAGTAAATAAAGTTTTTAAACAAATTTCATTATTATTATTATTGTTTATTAATAAGTTTTTTAGTTATTCCAGTAAAATATGCAATAACAAATTTAAAATTTTTTTTGTGAATTTCCAATTAGAGCTTTAGGCAAAGTTTATGAATTTTGCAAGGCAATATATGTAAATGGCATGTATGTATATTTTACTGAAATTTTTCTTGGAAAAAAATTGTTTTGTTTGTTTTTAACAATTGAAAAATTATTTGAAAAATAGTAAAAAGGGGAGAGAGGCTTGTGTTATTATGCGGTTTAAGTGTTTATAGTTGAGAATAAAATAAGAAATGTTTTTTAATTTTTTATTTAAATATATTAAACTATATAAATATATATAGAACAACATCGGTGTACAGAAACTGTGTGTTTAAATACAAACATTTTAAGGAAATTCATGCTTTTTTTTTGAAAATGGGGATTTTATAAACAAGTGACAGGATGTGCAAGTGACATATAATTGTTTTTTTTTTTGTTAGGAACAAAATGAGACTAATGAAATAAAGTAATAATTACAGAAAAAAAAAACACAAAACTTTAATCTATAAGACTTTGCACATATATTACATAGAAAACTTGATTACTTTTTTTTTTGCAAAATTTAACAAATTTAATAAAGTTTTAAAGTGATTGAATTACAACATTATGTTTTAGTTTGTATATTTCTTTTTGCTGTATCAAAATTCAAAGAGGATTAAATCATTAAAAGCTTTAATATAACACTAGATAGTTAATTCATTGAAACATTTCCACAGCTCATTTCTATAGTGATCTTTCCAAAATATGCTAATATAATGATATTTCACTACTTACATCATAGCATTTTTACATATTATTTTAACACAGTAATATCACTGAAGACAAATGCTTATAAAGGGTATTTTTTTTACATCGATAGAACTTACGATATAGTTAACTGTCAAACTAACTGTTATGCTACGCTCACTTTTTGACATTTATGATCAGTATATTCTGGCAAATCATTATGAATATTTTTACGCTTTAACAACGCTACCAGATTATACAAATTTACTTTGAAAATCAGTCATCGTTCACCTGAGCAAGCTTAACGGGTTTGTTGATAAACAAAATTGCCGCATATCTAAATTTGGTCCTATCAATTGGCCTCCAAGGACATGCTTTTTGTCACCTTTCTGTTTTATCCTGTGGTGCCACGTGAATTATGTGGTTTATGCTGATAAAACAGCATCAATTGACGCCTTGGAGGCCAACGTTGTTAGTGTTATTGGTGACACACTTTCGAACAAAACATTTTTATTTACCGATAGTTACTAATTTAAATATGTAGTTTGATTATAAATTTTACAAGAAATACAAATGGTCAGACTTAATTGACTTATGTATTATGTATTCCAATTATATATCAAACAAGCTGAACCCGGTCCGCGTTGCTGGCCCTAAGAAAACATCTATTTTATATTGCATCTCGATCTCGATTTTAATATACAGTGTCGGACAAAGTCGGTGATCCAACCTTCAATGTTAATACATGTGGTGGCAGTCCGGCTGGTTCCAATGAATTGAAAAATTTTGTAGGATAATCGACGGCTTGTTCTTCGTTCATTACTGTGTCAATCGATTTGTATTTTATTTTTTCGCCAGGCAGTTTCAATTGTACTTGCTTATTGAGCTTGTTAACATGATAATTTGTTGGTGCCAAAATTGCATGTTCCCACAACCAATCCGAATGTTTGTAGTTGGTTGTAAGACTTGGGAATACCTTGTCGACAACGGCTTGAATATTCATTTGCATTTTGCAGCAGTTTGGGAATGAAATCTAATTTGTGGCGGGATCAATTGGTATTTTTCCATTTCCGATGTCCAACAATTGTTTTGAGAAGGTTTCGGCACAAGGGTATTGCAGCAAATGCAGACACATGTTCGTTCATAGCGTTCGGCTTCTGTAGCTTCATTTCCAGTGAAACAAATTTAAACGTCATTTGAATTTCATTAGTGGTTTAGTATAAAAATTTGATTTTGCCACGAGATTCCGTCCACAGACCGAAAAATCTGACTTTACAGTGTTACTCGCTTGGCTTTTCTGAAGATGCCGTGAAAATTTTATCAAAATCGGTCAAGCCGTTTTTGATTCCATACGGAAAATACATACACATATCTGTTTTTATATACATAATATGGCATTAGTGGTATAATGTAAAAAATTGAAACACACCCCTCCGCCCACAGATCGAATATCAAAAATGACAGTGTTTCCCGCTGGGCTATTCTGAAGAATCCCTGAAAATTTCATTAAAATCGGTCCAGCCATTTTTTATGTATATAGATGGAATTAGCGTTACATATAAACATTTTATTTTGCCACGCCCCTCCGCCCAAAGACTCATATTACCTTATATATGGGGGATTTCATGTCAAGTGAACCAACTTTTGAAACCGATGCACAGTGGTATATAAAATATTTGACATGCGCAAAAAAGAAGTGTTGTCGAGTTTAAGTTTTGAATTTTGACCGCATGAGCCCACCAGGGGAGTGGCAAGGGTCCCCAAAGTAGAACACCTCGGGTATGTTAAATTTTCAATAAAATTTTTATTTATGAATTTTTTTTAATTAAATTTTACAGTTATATAAATATTTCTAAGTATTAAAAATGGAAAACTAAAAACAAATTATGAAATTTGTAATCAGGAATCCCGAAATTCCCAAAAAAGTGTTGAAAAATCCCGAAAATGGGATTTTTAAACAGTTCTTTTTTTTTACATAAAAAAAAAATGGAGACAATCGGGAAAGATTTGAATCCGCTGTTATCAAAAAACTGAAGAGATAACACAGACGAAGAAATAGGATCGTTTAAAAATTTTAACATACCCGAGGTGTCCTATTTTGAGGACTCCTTGCCGCACCCCTGGTGGGCACATACGGTCAAAATTAAAAACATAAACTCGACAACACTATTTCTTTGCGCAGGTTTGAAATTCCCGACAAGGTTAGTCCTATTGGATATTAATTTATATACAATTTTTCAACAAGATGGGTCAAGAACTCTCTAAGTTAGAGGCGGTCAAAATTTTACATTTTGGGCAAACATATGGAAAAAAAGTTAAAAAAGTTTTTGAATTTGCAAAAAAAAATCAACAAAATTTTTTTTTTAAATTTTTTTTCGAATTATTGAAGAAATAGCTATCTTAACTATTTGGGACAATTTTTACTAGGAACAATACGTAATAATGAGAAAAAACACTTGTTTGCCCAAAATGTCACCTTTGACACCCTCTAAAGCTTAGTACTCTGTTCATGCGAAATTCTGTCTAAACTACATATAAAATATTTGGAATGAAATATATGCGAAATAATTTCAGAAAAACAATACTCTGTTTTTATTGTGGAAAACATGTGAAATACATCTGGCAACCTTATTTTTTCACACGAAATAACATAAACAGCACTTCTTTCCAAAAACCATAATTTTTCGAAAATATGAACATAGTACTAGGCTCAACTCAAGACATCCCCCATATAAATAATGATAGTTCAGCAAAGTTTCAAGTTACGAAAAGACACAAACTCTTATGGCGATTATTGTTCGGATTCAAAATTATATTCAAATAGTACATTTTTCAATCTTAGGGTAATACAATTTTAATTTTACATTATTTTCATATTGGCGTAGTTTTATGTTGCATATCAACTATAAAAGTACTGTTATATTGAAGATTTTCTGTAGAAAATACTGTTATACTGAAGATTTTCTATATAAACTTTTGTTTCTATAGAAAATAGGGTTATACTGAAGATTTTCTATAGTAACTTATGTTATACACAAATATTATAGAAAATATTGTTATACACAAGATTTTTTATAGAAAATACCGTTATACTCAAGATTTTCTATAGAAAATACTATTATAGACAAGATTTTCTATATAAAATGTTGTTATACTGAAGATTTTCTATAGAAAATACTGTTACACTGAAGATTTTGTATGGAAAGTACTGTTATACACAATATCTTCTATAGAAAATACTGTTATACACAAGATTTTCTATAGAAAATACTGTTATACACAAGATTTTCTATATAAAGTGCTGTTATACTGAAGATTTTCTATAGAAAATACTGTAATACTGAAGATGTTCTATGGAAAATACTCTAATACTGAAGATGTTCTATGGAAAATACTGTTATACTGAAGATTTTCTATATAAAATGCTGTTATACTGAAGATTTTCTATAGAAAATACTGTTATAATGAAGATTTTCTATTATGAAAAATGTTATACACAAGTATTTTTTATTGAAAATACTGTTATACATAAGATTTTCTATAGAAAATACTGTTATAAACAAGAATTTCTATAGAAAATACATAGATTTTCTATGGAAAATTCTATTATACGCAAGATTTTCTATAGAAAAGATTGTTATACTAAAGATTTTCTTTATAAAATAGTTTAATAGAAAGTAAAATAGAAAGTATCAAATGAGTGTCGGGAGAACCATGGTACTTTACATTATGAAATAGTATCAAACAAGTACGATCGTATCAACTTTCCATCCCCAAATGTTAGAAACAGGTTAAGAGAAAGCCTCTGCGAAACAATCTGAGTTAGCAACACGAATGTAATTGTGTTCCTTGCATATTCAAAATTTTCTTTAATAATAAATTCATTATATTCCATTTTTTGAAAAGCTCTATTTCATAATGAAGCTAACTGCTGTTTTTTAGTTATTAGTAGTTGATAAAAATTGTGCAATGTAAATTTTATACGCATTTACAACTTTCATTTAGTACATATTTGTTATTATTTTTGTACATCCGCAATAAGTTTTTTGTTTTCATATTTTTTGAAAATAGTCCAATGTTTCTACTTAAACTTTCTGTAAAAAAAAGTTTAGACATTCCACGCGAAAATGCACAACATATATATTTTTTTTGGCAAAAAAAAAAAAAAAAGAACAACAACAACAATGTTGTAGTATTGACAACAAACAAATATTTGTTAAAAAGTTGAAACTAAAAACTACAATAAATTACAACAGATATTTGAAAACTTTTATTATCTAACAGTGATACAGAAAATGAAAATAACAATAATAGTTAAAGGAATGCACAACCCATGGTAACTTTAAATGGAAATTTCAGGTTTCAACCAATAAAAATCCTTTATTTGTATGTATTACAATATTTATTTTCAAATAATTACAAAATCAATTTTTTATGTGTTTGAATTAGGAAAAAGGTTGTGCATTACTGGTACTAAATAGAGACTTAACACAAAGAAACTATTTACATATTTTTGTCATAAAAAAATGGATACATGAGAGAAATTGTCAAAAAAATATATATGAAAAAAATACACACATAAAATACATGCAAATTATATAGAACACTAAACAGAAACAGGAAATAGACATTGAGTTGTACATTTTAGGATTCCATTTAGGTATATTTGATTAATTTTAAATTAAGGTAATTTGTAATTTACAATACATTTCTCTTACAGTATAAATTATTAAAAAAGAACATAAGGGAATAAAATTATAAAACACAAACATTCAAAAATAGGAAAACGGTATAAGTAAACTTTTATATATATTAATGTAAGTGTTACTCTAACTTAGTTAATACATACATTTACTCAACTAAACAAACATACTTATTAAAATTTTTATTTCAAAAAAATAAAACTAAAAAAAGTTCTTTTGTTTTTTACCTCTTGTGGTGGTACATCGTAAGTTCGAGTACGTAGATCAACACGAGCATATGAATCGATGCAGGGTAAAATGAAGAAAATACCTGAAGTTGATTGGGAAAAATTGTTTTTGTTTGTTTTTGAAAGTTTGTTTGTTTGGTTTTTTGTTTTGTTGTTGTTTAAAATTATAAATAAGTAATAATAAAAATGTTGTTTTAGTATTTTGCATAAATGGAAAATGTTTTTAATTAGTTTGAAATATTTACCAGGACCCTTGGCACCGCCTTGCATTAAACGACCCAATCTAAATATAACAGCTCTTTCGTATTCCTGTACCACCTTTAAAGAAAAAGCAAAAATTAGTAATTAAAATATGATTACAACAGAGTCAGCCCTGAGGCAGCCTTCATCACACAGTTTTATGTTTTTAAACTTTGCACTACCATTATTTATGTATTGTATATAAGTTTGTCATTTCATATGTAACACTTTGATTTATTCATGTTGGTTTAGAAATATCTGTTTGTGTAAAACACACTGATGACTAAAATGCAGCTGCAAAATCTATAAAATTCGACAGAAATGTTTATCACTGTCCTAAGAAGTTGGTTAATGAAAATAACTAAAATTGTTTCAACAGAAAAAAAGTTATGAACAAAAATGTGAGACAATATTGAACAAAATTTATAGTATTCTTTATATATTTAAAAGAAAAACAAATAAGTAAGACTGTGGCGAATATTATATACCCTTCAACAAGTGTACTTTAGTGGTTTTTGGTGGTTGGTAAAAAAAATTGGTGAAAAAAAAGTTTGTTAAAAGAGTATATACGTATCTACTTCTTCATACAATACAAATCGAGGTAGTCGTGGTTTTTCACTAATATCTTTGATATTTGTAGGCCGATTTTCTCGATTTTAAATACCAACCTAAGGGCAATGTGTCTAAGATTTACGTGGGTACCTGCCGCATAGGCTTAAACCGCACGGCGGTCTTAACAACGGATGTAAACAATGCGTCTATCCTCGCCATTGAGTGACTTGCAAGTAACACTCAATTGGCAACTTCTTGTACATTGATTGCACAGATCAAAGCACAAACTCCTTGCTCGAGAGCTCGGGCTATCTAATACCTGCAATCCATAGCTGGCTAGTCAACTAACAAGCCTAGGACAATTATCAAAGCTGCAACATCCGGCCTGGTAATACAGTCCAATATATGGCCTCTGACTTCAAAAGTTCCCAGCCGATAAAAGTCAAAGTGAGTGTACTTTAAGACACACTTTTGACCTCGACTGAGAATCAAGTCCAACGACCAGTACATCACGAATGCTACGACCTCAATACATTTCTTGAGCACAAACACCAGTTGGTATCTGCTACTTTCAATGGCTCTGTTGAGTCAGCAACAGCACTTAGTAAGATACATTAGGTAGTCCGAAATTTAGCACTAACCGAAATATCAGTCCTTTAGCCAACGATTTTCTACCCGCTATGGGGCTTAACCACAGCCACCACGCGCTCACCGAAGTGACCTCACTAATGACCCTACAGGATCGAAGTCCTGGGGCCTCTAGTCAGCTGCGAATTTATTAAATTAAATTCTTACCAGGAATGAGGTCCGTGCACCTCGGAGCCCCGGTTTCGCCCCATATTTCCCCTTGAGGCATAACATCAAGGTGTGGAGTTCATCAAGATGCTTATCCATGCCCCAAGGGGGACCTAAGATGGACAATAGGGTATTGATTGCTGTATAAATCATATTGGGTGTATGACTTGAAAATAAGGAATTTACAATAAATGGCGTATCTTTTGAACGCGGTTTTAGTTTTTAATAACTTATATGTCATTTAGTTATTCAACTGATTGATCTACAAAACTTATGGTGAATATTTTCTATCGGTATTAACGTGCAAGATATGTTGTATGCGGACAGAAATCGCCCAGGCAAGCCAAAAAAGTTTTAAGACCAAGAATAGAGGCATTACTCCATGAAGATTGTTATAAAACTCAAACTTTAAACGTTTGCCAGCAGCAGGATTCATCCAACAACAGGGAAATTTGGTACAAATTAAAGCCGAGAGACCTTGAAAGATGATTTTGCATGTTCAAAATGATACTTGAACGCTATATAAGAAAATCATTTTTGCACCGAATCATTGCATGCTATGAAAAATGGATCCATTACGATAACCCAAAGCATAAGAGATCGTATGAGAAGCCAGGTGATCCAGTCGATTCGACACTAAAGCCAAATATTCATGGCGCAAAGGTAGTTATATTTATGAGCTACTGAAATTTGACCAGACCATCATAGGGAACATATACCGAACGCAAATGATTCATTTGAAGCGAGCATTGGCCAAAAAATTCACATAATATGAAGTCAGACATGAAACCGTTCATGGTAATGCTCGGCCATATGTTGCAATACCTGTTAAAAAGTATTTAGAATGAAGTGGTTGGGAAGTTTTGCCTTACACACATTATAGTCCAGACCGTGCCCTGTCCGACTACTATTTGTTTTGATGGATACAGAATGCTCTCTTTGGGATACGTTTATCTTTGGAACAGACTTTCCGATATTGATTTGAATCGATCTTGGCCTCAAAAGATGGGCATTAATTTTGGCTCGGAATCCATATGTTCCCAGAAAGATGGAAAAGTTCATAGTTAATAATGGCCAATACTTTAAATAAATTTGTATTTGAAAAAATCCCACATTTTTAAGTCAGACACCCAATAATTGATGAAACTTGGTGTGCAATCTAGAAAAGTAAGACACTGAACATTAAACTTCAGTCCGCAACTAATTCCACTGAATTACTTCTCGTAAGGAAAAATTATAACAATGCGGCGAAGAAAGTAATGATGGCTAATGAGGCCGAACATGCTGCGCTACGTAGTAACTCTCGCGCAGTCTACATAGCTGTCAGACAACTAAGTGGCTACATTCCCTACCCAGGATGTAAACTGAAGAACGCTTACCACAACAGATGAACAGCTTCAGAGGTGGAGAGAGTTCTTTGAATCTCCAGGTCGACACACAGCAATCCTGTGCAGGCAGACTCATTGTTAAGATAAAAGCCGAGCAGAGTTATAACAACAATAGCACCAACAGAGGCGGAGGTTAGAAACGTAATTGCAAAGTGAAAAACAATAAAGCATCAGGCCTGTACTCTCTTCCATCAGAGCTGTTCAAATACAACCCAGAACTGGTTCACTACATATTGATTTATATATATGAAGCTTGGATTCTCTGAGAATAATCGTAGAACAGTCAATCGAATGGAACTCACCACTGTTTATAATTTTTGTCGATTTTGAGCGTGCATTGCATGCAATAAACAGAGAAGCACAGGAGTAATACAAGGTTGTGTACTATCGCCAACACTATTTTTAATAGCACTGGATTTGATAATGTCGAAGACAAACACCGAGGCATCGGATAGCATCAAATGGAATCTTGACTATGCTGACGATCTGTGTTTAATGTCGCATACACTTGTTGGCATCCAGGATAAGATGAACAAATTATATGAAAATGGCCTCAAAGTTGAGTTAAGGATCAACTTACGTAAGACAAAATTTATGCGAATTTCGACCAACAACTATACTCCAGTAACTGTTAATGGTAATGCTATTGAGAATGTCAGTGTTTTTAGTTGTCTAGGTAGTGTGATGGAGTTGCGGATGCAGATGTTAAAAGCCGAATCAATAAAGCAGAGTTTGAAAGTCTTCCCATATATCAAAAATACACAAAATCCGAGTATTTAATACAAGCGTAAAATGGATCTTTCTATAAGAAAGTGAAACGAGGAAGGTTACAAACTCAATCTCCAAGAGCCTACAAGTATTTGTGAACAAGTGTTTAAGGCGGATCCTAAAAATATTCTTGCTGCGGCGAATAACTAACCAAGATCTGCTCCAAAGGTGCAACTTAATGGCAATAGAAACGGAAGTCTGTCATAGAAAATGGCAGTGGATTGGTCATACTCTAAAAAAGCACAACACGAATATTGCCAAATCAAGTTTACAGAGGAATCCCCATGGACGTAGGAATAGTGGTCGTCCAAGAATAACCTGGCGAAGATCGGTGGAAGAAGACTTTTCATAGCCACAACTCAGATATCTTGCACAAAATAGGGTAAGATTTACAAGTTTTATTTAAACACTATAGACTTATTTTCATTCCATATATATTATAAAACATTATTGCTAGAAGCTTCAATAGCAGTGACGTATTTATTTGTACAATAAATACGTTACCTAAAGTAGCAAAAAAAAGAAATTGTAATTCAGAAAAGCAAGTTAATATTGAGACAAGGCTAATTGAAATTAAGAAATCCAAATTAATGTTGAGAAAATCCTTATTGATATTGAGAAATCGAAATTGGAACTAAGAAAATACAAGTTGAAAATAGAAAGAAATTCAATTTCTTATTAAGAAAAAACCAATTGATGTTGAAATTCAATTACTACATTTTTCTGTATATTAATTATTTAACTTTTTAAACCCACCATCAAAAAGATGGGGTTATATCGATTTCATATTTCGTTCATAATATATCAAAACATTTATCGTAGACCCACATTATTAT
This sequence comes from Calliphora vomitoria, assembly GCA_942486065.2. Taxonomy (NCBI): domain Eukaryota; kingdom Metazoa; phylum Arthropoda; class Insecta; order Diptera; family Calliphoridae; genus Calliphora; species Calliphora vomitoria. The sequence continues at coordinate 41,773,732 of OW818031.2, forward strand.
ATACATTCTGGGCCCTAATATGATTATAAGACGATCTAGCTATGTCCGTCCGTCTGTCTGTTGAAATATCGATAGGGCCCAAACAAAAGGAACTAGTTGGCTGATATTTTCCACAAATGCTCTCTGTTAGTAAGGTGTTGTTTGATAAAATCGGTGACTAATTTCACCTAGGCGCCATACAAATTTGCCCACTGTCTTATCAGTAAAGTCAGCTACATCTACTCTATAGCCTTGCGAAATTTTATTAAAATCGGACTATCCATTTAAGAGTTACAGATTTATTTCCATTTTAAATTTTTGCAATTCCCCCACTGTTCACTGTTTATTAAAACCCCTAAAAGTAGACAATAGCAAATGCTGTTGTGCCATTTATTCGCTGTGTGATGAAGGCCAATAATACAAATATTATTTTTTCTATGTTGAAATACGAATGTTTGGGTAAATGAGTGTTAGCCTGGAAAATACATATTTATTGTGTAGTGAGAAACCAAAATAGAAATAGAAAAACGTGACTTACTTTAAAACAAACAAATAAACTAAAAGGTAGTGTCAGTATACACAAAGCCACCGATAGCATTATTAATATTGTGCCACATGTTGATGATTTTTCCGTTGTATCTTCTTCAGCTGTAAATAGAATAAACAATAAATATTGAGTGGATATTATAAAGGAATTTTATTTTCAAATACAAAGAGTATGCATGTCTGTAGAGACGGTAAAGGAATATTATATACTTAATGTTGATTTTGTATAAACTATATAAGATTATATTTGAAAAGAAGAGAAATAAATGAAAAAAGATATATTTGTAAAGATAGATTTCATTTTAAGCTGCATAGCGCCTTATTGCTAAAGTACGTGTAAGCCTTGATTGGTGTTTATTTTTTTTTGTAAAGATTTGATTTGATTTTATTTGATTTTTTCTTTTTCAATCACTTACTAATATTTAGATACACAATACGTGTTTCGTGCTTTGGTGCTGGATCTGAAAATACGATTTGTATGTGTTAAAACTAAAAATCATGGGACTCAACTACATTTGCATATAAAATTTGCAATAACAACACAAACAACAAGTAATTAGTTTTAATAAAACGTTCATAAATGTTTTGGTTTTCTTTTATCTTTTATATTTTATTTTGTGTTGTGTTCAGTTGTGGTAACAATACAAACTCAATTTCAATCCATTTAAATACATTTCATTTTGAGTGGGGAAACATTTTAATTTGTTTGTAGTACATTATCATATAGATGTATTTACATAAAATTATTTATTTAACATGCTGTTGTTTGAACAAAAATGGGTGTATAGAGTTTGTTTAAATGTTGTTTTTGAACAAAGTGTATTATTTAACATTGGGTTTAAATGTATTTCAATAGAATAATGTGTTAAATACATTTCAGTAGTTTTATAGTTATATAGTTTTTTTTTTTTGTAAATTTGTTTAAGTCAGTGTTTGAAACATTAGTGTCAGGTATCAGGGTGCTGTTGAAATAGCAGCAACACTATATACAAGAAATCTTGTTTGAATCCAAAGTCATTTATAAAAACCTTAGTCATGAAAATGTATGAAATTATTCATGTATTATATTACTGTAGCACTCGTATGTGTAAAGTTTGATAAATTTTTTACACTCTATTCACTTTAATCTTTCATAATTACGTTGGTAAGCTGAATTAAATACTAAATTGGTAATTTTTACATGCTTTTCTGTACTATATACAATATCGTTAAAAGGGGTATAACTTTCCAGGAAAGTCCAAAGATACTCAAGTGTTCAGATTTTATATTTTGCATTGAAATACATGACGTATGAGTATTATGAAATTAGTAGTAAAAACCTTGTAACGTATACGTAATATTTGGCTACCGCCAAAGGTTATGCTACAGAAAATTTGTGTTTTCTTAAGGAAATCGTGGCAGTATATGTTATAACCAAATTCTATTATTTCTCTACAAAGAAATGTTTAAAGTTTTAAAAAAGTTTGTAAAAATGTAATGGTAATAATTTTGTTGAACATTTACTTGGAACAAATTGCTGTTCTTATTGGTTTTGGCAAAATTTAATACATTATTTTTATGGTTTGCGTCAGTTTTGGTGCTGTATCGGCAAATTACAGCACTGATGTGTATAAGGTTCCAAATTGATTGTCTGGCCACGTAATTTTGAACCATTCTTGACTAAGTTGTATTCATATTGCTGGCTTTGTTTATTATAAAACGACGCTCTCATTCCGTTAACAAAAATTACATTTTTACTCCTATCAAGGTTAGTTTCTTATAAAAAGTAAGAAAAAAGTAAATCAAAACATAAAAAACCATCCCATTCCAAGGTTTTTTGTGGAGTGTGGTGGTTAGTTTACTAACAACCGGGGCTGTTGGCATTAAAAATAATTATGATACAAATTTTCGTAGTGTATAAATTTTTTGGAAATCTAATAATTTTTAAAAAATTTTCTGACCAAATAAACTTTGTTTTAAAGACTATAGAAAAGTTGAGAGTTAAATCTTATTTATCAGCCAGTCTTATTTATCTCATACATTTATTTCTGAGGTTTTAAAAATAATTAAAAGTATCTCCTTTTTTACTTCTATTAAGCTCTTTACCATACATTTTCGTAATGTCAATCCATAATTTTTATTGTTCCATTTTAAGGAAAGTGTAAAGCAAATCTGACTTTATAATACCGTTTGACAAATAATTTTTTGATCACCGGTCATGACAGCATCAACGAAACAAGAAAGTGTTGTAGTTATTTGACAACTCAAACAGAAGCAAAAATTGTACTTCGAAGAGTTTGAATCAAGTTTACTAATATTTGTTGTATTATTAGACAACAAGTCAGACAGTAATTTCGTATAAATGTTTGTAAAATATAAAGTTACGTTACAAAATTTAAAATGTATGTAAGAAAATAAAAGTGCTATAGTTATTTGTGTATATGTAGAAATCTATAAAGACATTTAAAATAATACGATATTTTTAAGGAAAATTTTGTCTACATTTTATGCGACATTTGAATTTCCCGGCTCTTTACTGAGAGGACAACTCCGCTTCTATCGACAAGCATCTGTCAGTTGATTCTTGTCATTTTGTTCGTGTTTGACAGCCATTGATAGCAGACTACTTGAGGAGAAATTGGAAAAGAGAGAATTTCATCTGCCCATTGAATATTATTTTTTGCAGAAAAAAACAATCACCATCAATTTCAATAGTAAAAAGTGATTTTTTCCGTTGTGGCCGTAACAGTACGGAAAATGCCGAACGTTCTGGACACTACTCTCAAAATAATTGAAGAAAAGATATGGTGTTGGCTGATTGGAGATTGAAAGTGGGAGAGATTGTGAAAGCCATAGGCATCTCATATGACTCAGTGGTTTCAATTTTGAATGATCACTTGGGTATGAGAAAGTTTTTCGCAATCGGGTTCCCAAAAGGGAATACACATATGAAGTTGCCATGCCAAAAATCCATGAATTTGGCTTTTAAATGCTGACGCTTTCATCCTATTCTCCGGAATCAGCATCGAGTGACTATTTTTTGTTTCCAAGCCTGAAGAAATGTCTCGGAGGAAAATACCAATTTTGACGACATCGACAAATCATATATTTTGGAAAGGATAAAAAAAATTAGAAAAACTTTGGACTAAGTGCATAGAGCTCAAAGGAGACTATGTTGTTCTTTGTTGTTAGCCTTAAAACGTTTTCTAAATGAGGAAAATCTTTAGAAAATGGAAAATATTTTTTTAAAGATATCCTTTGTTCAAGGAAAATATATGGAAAGTAGGGTACATAAACATTATCATAAGACCAATATTGTAAAAATTGCACAATTAGTTAAAAAAGGTATAAACAATTGAAATTTACAGATTTTTTACTTGCATTGAAATACATGACGTATGAGTTATATGGAATTCTTAGTAAAAACTATATAACGTATACGTAACATAGTCTTAAGCATATTTTTATAACGAAAGGTGGTTATATATAAAATGAGTACATGAATCTCTGTAAAAGACAAACAAAAGCGAATTTTAAATGTTAAAGCAATTGAAAATGTTGTCCAATTTTCAACTTTTTGTGCTACCGAATTATTCTTAGTTCTAAACTCTTATATAATGACACTACAATGCCTGTCTTATTAAAGTTATTTTATAAGATTTTTACACCATGAGCAAAGGTATATATGTCATTTCTACATTTTTCAAAGTATATATTGAAATCAACTTTTCGTTATTTACATACAGGGTTTTCCAACAAGAGGTGTTATTTTGGTATTCAAAGAAACATGGATTTTTTTGAGATAAATGATCGGATGTTTATTTCATAATAAAGAGGAAGGTATGCCGTTAATAATGAAAAAAAACATGAGCCAAATGGCCACCACGACCACGCTTATAAGACCATATCCTTTTCATGAAATGTTCCATAACCAAATCGCAAAATGGCTTCTCTATGTCCTCGATAGACTCAAACATTTTATCTTTGAGGTCTTGAATCGACGCTGGGCAGTTGGCATTATCTTTCACGTGGCCCAAAGGAAGAAGTCGCAAGGTGTTAAATTGTGATCACCTCTTCGAGAGATAACATGTTTCGGAAACTTTTCCCTTAAAAGAGCAATGGTTTCTTTGCTTGTGTGGCGACGTCTTGTTGAAAGTATACGTTGTCCATATCAATATCATCTAAAATATGGTGTTATGACGTATTTAGAACGACGAGGAATTAACAAACCTGGGTTTTTTTCAACACTTTGGGCTACAGCAGCTATATTCTCAGTTGTTCTTGAGCGACGTGCGCGGGTTATATTCTTCACATCACTAACTTGTTTCAACAGCTCGAATTTTCCCACCAGTTTCTGTATTACGGTCCAACAAGTTGCTACACGATGACCCAAAAAACCTTTAGTTTTGCGAACTGTGACTGCAAGATTTTCACCATTTTTGTAGTGAATTTTAATAATTTCAATGCGTTGTTGAAGCGTGTATCGTTCCATTTTTAGTAATGGCTTGTCAAATGTCAAAGAATAAAAGCTTCAAAAGTGACAGCTACCGAAATACGGGATGATTCAAAATAACATCACTTGTTGGAAAACCCTTTAGATTCATACATCAATGTATTGGGAATTCTTCCGGCTCGTGTGCTGTTTAAAATCGACCAACATATGGCTGAGAGATAAGGAAAAACCAGGACAACTTCGATTGTTGGCCTATTTCTAAATTATATCTCACAATATAATACTTAGATATTTCAAACACTTTTGCAACGGCATATACTATATAAGGCCAAACTAAGTCGATCCTACAATTGGTCAACATCGGAACAGCAATTGGTTCCAAGTAAATGTTCAACAAAATTACTACCATTCAATTTTTACAAACTTTCCATTTATTAAGCATTTCTTTGACGAGAAATAATATAATTTTTAAGGTACACAGAGTTATAATAGACTCTTCCACGATTTTCTAAAGGAAACACAATATTTCTGTAGAACACCTTTGGCGGAAGCTGGCTTATGACTGAGCTGTGTGCAGCGAATATCCTAATGAATATAATTAGTTTTGGTACTGTGAGCTTTTATTGTCGGCAAATAACATGTATGCTATGTAAAAAGCTACAAGTTGGCCGTCTGGTCACTTCATATTCAACCATTCCTGCTATAAGCTTTAAAATTATAAAATTTTACAGTCTAAACGGTTCTAAAGGGGCCCATAGACACATAGTGCTGACACATACTGCCGGGTTCATTCGTATACGTGTGTGATTGATATTTTACTACAGACCTATCAATCATCATTTAAAAAATGCGTTTGAGAACAAAAAAAGTTATTATTTTCTATTTTTCAGTAACTAAAACGTCAAATTTAAAAATTATATTCATTTGAACAACTGTCAGCAGTACGAGTTCATTTCAAAATCAAAACTATTTTGAATTTTCATACTGTATTGTCTGTGTGTCGCATACATAAACAAAAATTTAAAATTTACCAACACATGCTTATTGCAAGAGCATGAGCAGTATGTGTCTATGGGCCCTTTAAAGTTATTATATTTATTATTTTTTTTTTCTCTAAAAATATTTAAAATTTTTATTTTAAAGTATAATTTGGGGAAGGGTATTTAAGATCCGAATATTGCTTTCTTTCTTGTTTTATTGGTCCCAATTTTTGATCAATAAAAATCTGGTATAAATTAAATTTTCTTGTTGCTATTCCAATCAATTTTATTCTTGGCATAATAACAACTGGCTAGGTCTGGCAAAAATAACGATTTTGTAGTGTAAGATCTTAAAAATGATTTTTGATTACTTCATTCTTTCAAAATTTCTAAATTGATTACATAAAAACTCGAACATGTTAAGATCTCAATATAACGGTATTTATGCGTTAACCAAAATTGCTGTTATTTCGGTAGCGATAGCTTAAAATTTATGGTATTTAATCTGATTTTGTATTTGATAGGTAACGGTAGCCAACCTTGATATAAATACTTTAAGATCTTGTTAAACAGGATGTTAACAAAATTTATTAGTAGTAAAATTTCTATATTAAACAAAACCAACATCCTGGCACTAAAAGGTTTGACTTGTTTTGCCAAAAAAAAAAAGAAAAAGTATCAGAAACTTTTACTCTTTTCTCATTTATAAGTTTTTCCTTTAACAATATAAAGGACTTAACAATATGACAACTTGTATAAATATTTTGTTTTTGTTTGCCTTTATTTCGAAACTTGATGGTAAACGAGTGTGCGAGTAGTGATAAACAAAAACAATAAATAACAAAATATAAAAGAGAAAAAAAACCAAAAACACAATAGATGGATACACTTTGATGTCATCATCAGTTGACATTGTTTAACCAGAAAATAAGAGCAAAGAAATAATAGCAAAAGGAAATTGGAAAAAAAACTATAGAAGGACCTTTATTTTTTTTTTGTGGTAGTAGTTGTTGTTTAACAAGCATTTGGTTATTAATATTAAATAGATGATAAGGCAAATAAGTACAATCAAGGATAGAAGAAATAAAAGTCTGAAAATATTTATTATAGGAAACTTTTACAACGTACAGCAACTTTTCAATTAATATTGGTAAATAGTGGTATAAAAAACAAATGAATTAGAAAATTTAATTATTATAGTTAAAGACCTAGAGAAATACACATAGATCGGAAACTACAAAAAAACTCAAACACAAAATTACTTAAAATCATCATACATATGAGTGTTGTTTTTGTGTTCACATAGTTTTTTTTACTAATCCATTCTCAGCAAATTAGGTTTTTAACAACTGAGTTAGGTATTTGATAGGAGAGTTTTCAAGCTATTTGTTTTTATCTATGGTTGAAAATAAAGTGTTCAAGTCAACGAAGTTAATTTTCTTTTTTTGTAATAGGTTTTACATATTTCTTAGTTTGTATTTGTTGTTCTATTAAATTAATTAGAAATGTTTAGTTTATCTAGATGTAAGATTATTCATTACAAGGTTGTGACTATAATTGTTCTTATTAAGTCATTAATTTATTTATGAAATAATTGTTAAACGCATGCATGAATATGCACAAGTGTCAATGTGATGTTATTAGGACAGTGCAGAAATCAATTGTCTATTTAAATAACATATCGTCCATGTGGCACAAAAAGGACTGTATGTTTTTTAATAATTTTTCAGTATAGCTGAAAAACATTTAGTTTTCACATGGAAGCCATGTAAGTTTACACATTAATCTCATTTATGTGAAAATACATTATTTTGGAATATATTACCTGAAAACATATATTTCAGCACGATAATTGGGTGAATTTTTTTTCTGTATCATTAATTTATTTTGAAACCGGTTACCACTCAAAGTTAATTTAGCTTCTTTAAAAGCAAAATAAGTATTTTAAATTGTTTAATTGTACTTGCATTGCACAGTGGTTTAGAAACGTTTTTTTTTTGAAATAATTCGGTTTCTCAAGAACTATTGGAGATATTGTTACAAAATTTTCAAATAGCATGAAATATATGAAAAAATGTAAACATTTTCCGAAGAGGGTAAGGTTTGTGGAACATCTGAGGATTAAATAAAGGCTTTTCATATAAGTATTTAATATTGCTGACAACCTTAAGACTTGAAGATTAATATTTTAGTAAAACTAAATAAATTTACAAATTTTTGGGACATCATTTACCATAAAAATTAAAAAAAATAATAATAATAAGGTGATTTTCCATGAAGAAAAATATAAAATTTGAATTAATGTAAAATTTAAACGGTTAAAGATAACGTAACAAAATTTAAAACTAATATAGATCCAAATGTTCTTAAATTAACGGTGTTATCATTTTTGACATACTTTATTTCAAAATATCGAAATTCCTAAACCGGGAAAAATATATTCCAAAAACTGAGTATTTTTAGAAAAGTGCCTACTGTGACGTTATTTACAGTGCGATAGTAAAACAACTTTGTAGGTATTTAAGTAGCATATAGGGTTATGCCAGGATGGAACACCTTTGTGAATCGGTGCTTTACCTTTTTAGAATTTGTTACTCAAACCTAAAATTATTTTTTAAAATTGGCCAAGTTTGGATAGGCCTGGATGGTGTTGCGTTCACTTTGGTGAGCCAAATTTTATTTTACGCGCTTTTGCATTAAGTTTTCTTTCCGGATCATATAAAATTTGTGTATAGTCTCGAAGAAAATTTTTTTCTACAGAAGAAAATATACAAGGACTTTTTTGGGAAAAAACGTAAAAAATACGGCCCTTGTTATATGTTCCAACTTTGAATGCGTGTAACTCTTTATAGGGACAAAATAACTAATAGCAAGTTATTCCTATTTCATTAAGAATTTTATCACCAATATAGTTGATATTTTAAAAATAAATTTCGATAATCCGTTGGCCCGTCGTATGTAAAAAACCATAAAAAGATCGAGCAAAATTAAAAAAAATAAATCAATGAACCTAAATATCTCTTCAACTAATAGAGATAACCTTTATATGTACGTGCATTTTTCTTCTTAAGGACTATTTATATTTTAAGTTTTAGCTCATTTGGATCATACATTGATTTTTGGCGATTTTTAAAAAATTTTGAGACCCGAGGTGGCCAAGTTTGAGGGGCCACACACTAGATCCCATAAGGTCTAGGAAGCTGAACATATGTAAATCAACTCAAAATCATCACAGCTCCAATCACGGGAAATTTTGTAACAATATCTCTAACTGTTTCCGAGATACAGAATTATTTCCGACAAAAAGTTTCTAAACCACTGTGCATTGACATACAACACGTATGAGTAATATGGAATTGGTAGTGAAAACTTTATAATGTATACGTAACATATTTTTAAGCATATTTTTATACCCACAATCAAAAAAGTATGGTATATTGATATTGTTATTTCGTTTGTAAAATTGGGAAACAGACATTAATTAAAATCAAGCAAATAAAGTTTGCAGAATAGAAAATACTTCGTTAGAGCAAAGAAGATTAGTGATTTTTCATTACAAAAAACGATGATCGAATTAATGTTAAAAAACAAACTGGGCAGCCATAAAAGCTTCCAGAGATGGCAGAGCGCCACGCTGGCCCACGCTTAAGTACCTCAAAATTGTTACTGAAGTTAATGTAGAATTTGGAAAGGCAGTTTCAGAAGCAACAATATGTCGCACCATCAAAAAAGAAGGATTCAACGGCCGTATTGCCCGAAAAAAGCCTTTTGTGAATTTAAAAAAAAAAAACAGAAATTATATGTTAAAATTTGTTAAAGAGCATATAAAAGAAGATGTAAATTAATGGGAAGATGTATTTTTGAAAGCAAATTTAACTTATTTCGAAGTGATGGAAAAACCATGGTGTGGCGGAAGCCGAATTAGAAGTTAAAAGGAAAAAAATCTTACTCCAACAATTAAGCATGGAGGAGAAAGTGTATTAGTTTGGGGCTGCATATCAGTGACAGGGGTTCGGAAACTGGTATTTATCGAAGGCATTATGAACAAGGATATTTATTTGAACATTTTGAGACAAAATTTGAAACAATTAAGATCTTGAGAGATGGGGGGCAATTGGCGCCATAAAAAACCCAATTTCACACATTGTTGTGGTAAAAAAGCCTGTCTGGAGGCTTAAATCGACAATCCTTATACCAAACTCGGATGCTATCAGCCTAAACTACAAATGATCACTCATAATATATATAAAAGGGGATCGACTGATGACGACTATTGGCATGAAAAATCGGATAAGAATTGGAACATGGAATGTACGGACGCTCACTGAACCTTCCAGGCTTAATCAACTGTGTAAAGAATTCTTGAATTACATCCAGCTAATATTAGGGTTGAGCGAAACGCGATGGCCCTAATCTGACGAAATTAAAACCTCGAATGGAACATCATCTCCTTGTGAGCACAATGCGCATTAAGCTTGCAGATATCAAAAAATCTAGCCAGACCACCGCACGTATGTTTGATGTGGCTAAACAAGCACATGCTCCTGTCGCAGCGCAATATGTCGCCACTCTTAAAACTGCACTCAATAACACTATTGCAGAATTATGAACGACTGGAATAACGTTAAACATACTTTCGTTGACGCTGCTGACAAACACTGTCAGCATAAAAGGAAACCCTTGCAGCTGATTGTTGACAGAAAATCAGCTAAGGGTTTACTAACTAAATAGTGCAAAAACTCGTAGTCAGATATGTGAGCTTGCAAGAGCACATAGTTACATTGACAAGCAAGTCAAACGAAATGCATGGCGAGACAGAAGAGCGTACACAGATGATCTGGAAAGAGAAGCTCAAGCTGCAGCTGCTACAAAACGCACTAGAGATCTGTACCGCATAACGAAGAAACTTACGATAAATTCTTTCGTTTCCTCGAGGCCACTAAAGAACAGTGCTGACAAACTCACAACCTCAAAAAATGAACAGCTGGATATATGGACGAACCACTACACGAAACTGCTTGAAACACCAAGACAGCCCAATGCAAATATATGCAACTGTGCTGAGCATACGGTAAGGCCGGATATAACCGTTAGCAGTACTTCAGTGCTGGAAGTCACGAACGCTAATAAGGCCTTAAAAATCAACAAAGCTCCTGGAACTGACAGCATCTCGCCAGAAATGCTAAAAGCTGATCCCAACGTCAGTGTGCGATTAATCCTCCCGATAATCGAAGAATGTTGGAAAACGGAGTGCCTTCACGATGAGCTAACTGTAGGCGAATTACTCTTTTGAGTAGGTGGTAGGGCATATAATCATAAGCCGACTCACATCCGCCTTGGAACCTGAACTCCGCCTGGAGCAAGCATGTTTTCGACCACTAAAATACTGTATGGATCAAGTAAACACCTTAAGGGTAATCGTTGAACAGTCTGTGGAGTGGAGATCTCCCTTATAGCTCGTATTTATAGACTTTGAGAAGGCATTTGATAAGCTCCCTCTGGAAGGCAGTTAAATGCAAACGCACCCCGCCAAAACTAATTTTTCCTATAAGAATCCTATACAATAGCTCTATTTGTAGGGTATTCTATGAGAACAATTTCGGCAACAGGATTAACGTAAATACAAGGGTACGGCAGGGATGCGTCATGTCACCTCTGCTGTTTAACATTGTTCTTGATGTAGTGATGAGGACCATAACAGAAGACTTCACCGGCATTCAGTGGGGCCTATACAAGCGGCTAGGTGACTTAGATTACGCCGATGAAATTTGCTTACTGTCACACACGTTCAACGGCATGTCTTAAAAATTAAGACTCCTAGAGGCAGCGACAGCGAAAGCAGGTTTAAATATAAACTTAGACAAGACTAAATCCAAGCGCGTGAACACCGCCAACAGACGGCCCATTCAGTTGAGTGGCACCAAGGTTGAAGATGTTAACAGCTTCTGCTATCTCGGCAGTGTTATCAACAACAATGGAGGAACTAGTGCTGATATCTAGAACCGCATCAAGTGTGCCCGACGGTCATTTGGTCTTTTAAGCCCTGTATGGAAGGCTACCCACATCTCCAGAAAAACGAAAATCAGCATATTCAATTCCAACGTGAAGTTAACATTATTGTATGGGTGCGAGACTTGGAATGCAGCTGCACGCGACGTAAATGCACTCCAAGTATTTGCCAATAGATGCCTGGAAAGGTCACACATTACGTAAAACCGCAGATGACGTAACGCGGGCAGCCATTGAGTGGAACCCACAGGGTAACAGAAGAAGAGGAACACCCGCACACACGTGGAGAAGACACTTGGATTCTGAAGTACCAGTCACAAGGAAGTCCTGGAATGAAATCAAACTTATAGCTTGTAACAGATCACATTGGAATATATTCTCCAACTCGGAACGATGGGAATAAATATATGAATATAAGATCTTGTGAGCATTGAAAATCCCTAAAGTAAGGGCCACCCTAATGAACATGTCACAGTTTGAAAAAATATTTAACCAGAATTACAACACTTAACAATGTTAAAGGACAATTGACTAAGATTATCATCAAAAGCTATATAAAGGCATATATGTACATACACACTGGTACAAACACTAAGACAAGGATACACCACATGTATGTACTTATATACATATGTGCGTACGTACTCACATATAACAAGTACATAATAAGTATGTTTAAAGTTTGTTTAGCAGTTGTAGTTGTATAGTATATTTATGTAAATATGTCACATATTTGTTTGTGTCACAAAGATGAAACATTTACATTAACGACCAAACAAAAGAACGTATGAAATAACAAACAAAGTGGAATAATAATAATAAAAAAAAATAAAACATTATAGTATAAAACAATGTGTGAAATACAATAAAATTTATATAAAAGTACATAAAATAAACATAAATAAATATTTGTTCATATCTATGTATGTACATTATGGTGGCCCAAAAAAAAAAAAAAAGTTATTGATGCCCCAACTAAAATATAAGTTTAATTCATTATAAGATATCGTTTCTCTCATAAATATCTTTATTATAAACATATCCAAACCAAATTCAGCACAAAAAAGTTTTATACAAGCTGAACTCGTACTACCATATTTAGTACCAATCGGTCCACAATGTTCTATAGCTCCCATAAAAGTACCATTCTCGAAAATTTCATTAATATGTTAGTATCTAAATAAAATTCAACCAAAATATGTTTTATATATACACAATTCATCCCACCCAATTGTATAAAGATCGCTCCATAATTCGACCCATATTAGCCTCACTTCCGAAAATCACATTATCATGCATAAATATCTTAAAAATGTTGATATTCAAATAAAATACAAAACAAATAAGTTTCGCATCAAAAGAAAACTGTTTATAATCATATACTCGGTGTAGAGTATCATACAACCTTATTTTTCCTCCATATAAACGGGGCCACCTTAATGTATATATGATTGTTTAAAATTAATCAAAATTTTAATTATTATATATAAGTATTTATGAGAAGTTATACATACATATTAATTAAGGAATACATATAGTCTATAGATTTATCTGTTATTTTAATTAACCGTTTTTATAAAAAATGTATTTAAAGCGTTGTATTATAAAACTGTTAGTACAAATCGATTAATACTCATCATTAACCCATTGTAGTTTGAGACCAAATCGGAAATTTGGTATTTTCAAAATTTAATTTAAAGAAATTTCAAAAACTTCTTTAATTTTTTTCTATTCTTATCTTATGCCAGTTCACATCACCTCCAAATAAGATGACCATGCACTCAAATCGCTCATGCAGAATGTCCAATGTGGCATCCGGTTGAAACCACATGTCCAATTTAGGCCAAGATAAATTGGTAATCATCGACCTATAGTGGGAGGATCCAAATTCTTATTGTCAGTTGTAAGATCAAAATGTTCTTAGTGTTATAACAATATTAAGATATGAATATATCTCGGAGAACATATCACACATGTCTGTTTGCTATGATGAACAATGATGAACTATGAAAAGTATGTACTACAATTTACGGTTTCGTAAAATAACTCCCAAATGAAAAACTCCCAATAAAATAACTCTTATCAAAAATGAACTAATTCCCAACCTTAAAAAATTAAATAAATACCAAGGGGTGAAATGAAATTACTCCCAATAAACGGCGGTTTCATAATTCAAAAATATTAGTCCCAAAAAATGTGAAATAACTCCCAATGAAATAAATGCCAATACAAATGATATAATTTCCAATTCGAAGCAATTTATTTATGTAATCTAAATCCCAATAAATAAAGAATTTTTAGAGTGGAATTATTCCAAATTTATTTATGAATGTTTATAAAAATGGTAATTCCTCTCATAAATTTAAAGTAGCTCAGAAAAAATGTTTACCATTGGCTGAACTGTAATGATTTCTCCTTTGAGGTATATCAAACAACCACTTCGCTTGCCAAACAAAGGTTTTCTTCTCTGCACGCAGAAGAAAAAAAATTTTGTTGTGCATGTTTACTGCAACCAATTCAACATTTTTGCAAGTATTTTAACGATAGTATTGTCACAGTAACTATTTATTTGATTGTGGTAACTATAATATGGTTAGTTTACGATTCATATGATTGTATCAACCATATATATGATGAATAATTTTTTCATAATATGTTGTTCTCAGATTATGATATCCATAAGCCGAGAGCAACATAATATGGTAAATCCTTCATCATATAAATGATTGTCACAAACATAAACTTGTTTGCAAAATCATGTGAATCGTAAGTCAACCATATTACGGTTACCACAATCATATAAGTATTTACCGTGACTATACTTTTGTTAAAATACTTGTAAAAATTTTGAAATAGTTACAGTAAACATGCACAACTATATTTTGTTTCTGCGTGTGGGGTGTATCAAAGACTGTCTTCTTTCAGAAAAGATGTTTTGGATTGCCGGCATTGAGACGGGCGCTGGGGTTTTCTACTCTGGGGTGTATCAAAAACTGTCTTCGCTCAGGTAAGTTTTTTGGCATTGCCGGCCTTCGTCTGCGTATTTAGGTTTTCTCATCTGTAAATTATTTTTTCATTGCAGATATGTTTTAAAATATTTCAGAAAGCCGATTTCCATTTCGCACCAGATTAGAAAATTGTTGCGACCTACTAGAGGCCGACAATGGAAACAAAAATTAAACAATTCCCAATATGAAGATATTTTTCTCTGATGAAATAACACCCAATACAGTGAAATAACTCCTAACTCCCAAAATAATATGAAATAAAACCCTACACAAATTTCATTGGGAGTTATTTCATTATGAAATAAGTTGTTAAGTGTTATTTAATTTTTTCCTGGGGAGTTATTTCACGGAACATGAGAAGTGTTCAGTATTTGCGTGTGTTAAGTCCCTAAGTAAAGTGGTAAAAACTAGTTTGGCTACCGATTCAAAACGCTGAAAAGATAACGGTAACGATAATTTAGATTTTTTTCGGGAGCAGTGTTTTAGCTTATTTCTATAACTGTAATATAACGGTAAATGTAGTTGCTGCAATAGTAATTTTGGTAACGTTTTTTTTTATTGATAACGGTAAATTCTGTATGTCATATATTTGAAAGAAAATTTACAAAATTAAAAATAAGCTGACATATTGTAGTGTGTGTAATGTGTACATAAAGTTAAATACACCAAATGTAAACAAACAAACAAAATGTAAACAATCATTTAAATTGGTGTACACTTTAATATCTTAGTCATGCAGATTTGTTGCAGGTCAGTAATTAAAATTATTACATTGTTTTAACGTGTAATGAAATTAAACTATATTATTGAAACCAAATATTTTTCTTTTCATATTTTAAATTCTATCATATCGGTAATGGTATTCCAGGGGAAACGGCAATTGTGGTTATTCGGTAATGATAACTTAGCGGTAGCGGTAGCCAATCTCGAGTCAAATATATGTAGCTTATCGGGTCGTAACTAACTAATGGCGTTTTCTTTTCTGGCACAAAATGTTGTCAACATATCGACCCCTTTGCGCGATATTATTGTATGTTACAAAAACCAAATTTTACAGGAGAGCGTTATAATGGTATCATCAATATTTTCACATACGATAAAATTAACTTAGTAATATTACCATAAATATAGCGAAAATCTATATAATATTTTGTATAAATGTAACATACGATCATTTCGCACAAAGCGGTACGATTTTTGTACGATTTCTTTAAGTTTACCCATACCCTCAACATGTTTTACATTTTTAACGAACACAATATAACAAAAACCATTACCCTTTATGCAATTTTCTTTTATGTAGCTTCTTAATATTCTAAAGCTATATATTTTGCTTCCACTTTAACACTTTTAATCAAAAAATACAAAACCGATTTCATTAACACAAACGAACATCAAAAACAATAACAAAAAAAAAATAACTAAATAAAAAGTGGGGCCTTTCTAACCCTTTGATAGAATTTAACCCTTTGACGGACACTGACGTCTATAGACGTCATAATAAGGGTTTCTGGGGGGACATGACGTGTATACACGTCATAAATTGTTTGCTTTCAAATAACGGAGATACAGCAAGTGTCCCACGGGAAGACCTCCTAAAATTTTGGTGTCCGTCAAAGGGTTAAGGTGAATCATGTAGCATATTTTCAGGGTTTTAGGGCAACATTATTTGAAAAGAAAACGTTACACGCTTACCAAACTACATTTTTTTCTGAAAATAACACAAAAATGGTAAAAGGCAGCATTTATGCCAAAAAAGAAAACGCCATAAAATGTCATTAGATTTTCCATCCGTAAAATAAGTAAAATATAAGTAACCGAAAAATATTTTAAGAATGACTAGAAGCCGCCGGACTAACTTTAGGCAATTATTGTATATGCAGATACTTACTAGTCATGAAGCATTTAATTGATTTGTATACCCTACGTCAGCATAGTTCGTTTGTACTGATGTTTGTAACGCCCAATACCCTAATACCCAAATTAAAGTATACCGATTGATGATGTCCGTCTGTTCGTCCGTCTGACTGGTAGGCTGGCTGTCCATGTAAACCTTGTGTGCAAAGTATAGATCGCAATTTTGAGGATATTTCTATAAAATTTGTCACATTTATTAGTTTCGGCTCTAGAGCGGAGACTATTTAAACTGATAAAATTCGTTTCATTATTCCACCATAAATGTTTAATATATATAAAAAATTTTTTTATATATACGGAAGTCATGTCACCTAATTTTATGATGAGCGGTTCATAGTTACACAAAGCTCCCATATAAGGTCCCCTTCCGAATATCATATACAAGTTAATCAGGCGACCCACAGTGGGGCAGAATAAAAATTTTTGGAAATAAATCTGGCATTTCTGAACAGCTGGTTCGATCGGGATAATATTGCTCTTTTTCATATTTTAGTATAAAATATCAGAACCATTGACTGTGGTTGAATAAAATATTAAGAAAATTTATAAAAAAAATTTATTATTATTAAAAAGTGGAATATTTTTGAAGAACGGAATTTTAAAGTGACATATTATATAATCTAATTGAAATATTGACTTAAAGACCAAAAATTAACTTATCTTAACAAAAAAAAAAAAAAAAAAAATTTGTTGGGAATAAATGTGGATCAAATTGTTCCTAAAATTTGCAATCCTATTAAAATTTGTATAAAAATTTTAGTTATAGAAAATCAATAAATATGTAATACTTATGTAATAAAATCTTTATTTATTGACAAAACTAAATGAAAATAAAATTCAAGGTGTTTTTAACTTGTAATTGTAAATAACTAAGTGTAAAAATTCTTGTAAAAAGGTTAAAGGGAATCCCGCAATTCCTAAAATTGGAGCGAAAATCCCAAAAATTTTATTTTTTACAGTTTTGCCCATAGGGAACACATCAGGGTTTCCAAAACTTCTTTCCGTATTCTGATTCCAGCTTTGAGATTTTAGAACATGTGGACCAAAAATGGAAATTTTGATAAAAAATTAGTCAAATTCCGAACGGAGTAGGGTCGACACATTAGAAAAATAGGACATATTTTTTATACCAAAATGTTTTCGGTAAAGATAGCTTACATAAAAACATAAAATTGTAATATGTTCAAAAAGAAATTTTTTTTTTTTTAATAAAAAAAGAGTTAAGTCACCTTTTCGTCCCAAAAACAGCAAAAATCTACTATTTTTGGAATTTTTAAATTGAAAATCGTTTGTTTTTTTTCAAACCATAATTGATATTGCCCTGAAATCTTTTGTATATTATTGGTAACAAACGAAATTCGAGTCCATTCTCCATCCATCCAATAGTGCGCTCTATATATTAAAAAAACGGACCAAGGTATGGCAAAATTTTGAAAGTTCAATTTTGAAATGCCTATAACTCGGAAATTATAAGGAAAACTCAAGCATGTTTTAACAAGAACTAGTTGCTTTCCAAAACTATAAAAAGCGTTGAGATCGGATGGGAAAGAAAAAAATGGCACGTGTTTAAACATTTTAAATGTCGAATATACCCTACTTTGAGCCCTCATAGTGCCGCCACTGCAACATTTGTAGGCTCCATTTAATCCCTATCGGACCAGCCGTTTCGAAATAGACTTTTTTACAAAAAAAAAAAAAATTATTCTGCCCCACTGTGACCCAATTTAATGACGATCGGTCTTTAGTTTAACATAGGTCCCATATAAGTTCTACTTCCTAAAATGAATTTAAGGAGCATAAAACTCTTAAAAATGTATTCACAAATAAAACAACATAAATAAGTTTCATATAGAAAAAAATCACGAGACATAATTCTCTAGCGATAGGCCCATAATTGGTCATAGCTCCCATATAAGGCCCGTTTCAGAAAATTTCTCACGAAAATAAATTATTGAAATTTTAAAAGAAAAATGTTTTTGCTCAAGCTCGTGACTATAAGTACTTTCTTACTTGTTTTTAACTATGAAACTTCTCATAAGCTACAGGTGTTTAATATAGCGACATATTATATTTTAAAATTTTTTTATATTATCTTAGAAATTGGCCAATTATATATAATACATTTTTGTTGCTGATTTTATTTATGATACAACTATATTCTACTTAAGTAAAATGATTTAGTTAAAAACACATACACATAAGTATAACATAAGTAAGAAAACAAGTAAATTATTAAAGCATTACAATCTAAAAGAAAATAATGTAAAACTACATAAATAAGTATTAAATAAATACTAGTTCTTACGATGTTGATTAATGGGTACAATTGTCGCTCTTCTCTGATCTACTATGGACATGTTTTTGGTCATCATTGCTGCTGGCAATGACGATAATGATGATCGATGGTGGCGATGAGTATGACGTTTAAAACAAAATAAAACTGCAACACACTTGATATACAAGGAATAAATTTATTTAAGTATATATATTTTATAAAAACACACAAACACTCTCAAATACAAAGGATAAACTCACAGTTATACAAAACACACACAAACACTAACAAATGAAACCGCTTCAATTGAATTGAATTGAATCCGCTATAATGGAATAGAATAGAGTTGAATAGAATATGAGAATATATGTGGATAGACAATAACAATTTATCACTGGAATATTTCAAATCAAACTAGTGTAAAAACTACTATTAGTAACCAGTACAATGTGCAGTTGATTTATTTAACTAAAAAGTTCTCTCACTTGGCTTCTATATATGTATTTGAGTTTTGGTTTTCAATCTTTATACAAGTTTTTGTGTTTTTTTTTTGTTGTTGTTTTATTTTATTTATTTTCTTTTGGGTTTTAAGAGTGTTGAAATATGCTGGTTAAAAATTATACACCAGGGTGTTATACGGTTATGATTTGGCATCTATTCAAAAGCTCATTAGGTGGTCGTATGGTGCATATGAAAGGTAATTTATCTTGTAGGAAAAACAAAATTGAAAAACTTAAAATGAAATGAAATTACAAAAACTCAATAGCTTGGTTTAGAATATTTCTAAATGAATTGCAAATTTTCTTGGATTTATGATGCTCATACGAGTGGCTACTATTTGATTATGAACTGTGTTTCGAAGTTAAGCAAACAAACAGACGTAAAAAATGTTAAAGCACTTGTTTAGTAAATATCCTTTGGGCTTTAAATAACCGGCGGCAAAAATCTATAACGAAATTGTCGTTCTTTTTCAATGCGTTACACACTTCCTACAATGTTTTACTCGCTTTGACCAGTATTTGAAAACTAACTGAACGTTTTAAATGTTTGGCATCTTTTCTATACGTCATACAGCGTCATATACAGACGTTAGGTTTCTCAATGAAGTTAATTGAGTTGAAAATGAAAAGCAACATTGTATGACATCTGTTCGCTTTACACCACACAAACACAACAAATGCTTTCTATACAGAGGAAATTGTTTAATTCTCTTATTTGTTAAAGAGTAAATTGTAGCTCTCAATTGCTGTTGTTGAGGCAGGCATCTCTTGTTATTATTGCAGCATTTCATCAAACTTGCGCACTTAAACTTCAATTTGTTTTTGTAACAAGAACTCTTCCTGTTCATTCGACTTGTTGTCACTTTTTTTTTTTTTTCTTTTTGGTTCGGTTTGGTTTGGTCTATTAGAAACACATTTTTATTAGGGAATTGAACAAGCAACAGCAAAAAGCTTTTAAAATGCGTAAACTAATTTGAAAATGAAAGGCGAAAAGGAAAAGCAAAAAAACGGGAAAATAAGGAAAAAGCTTCCTTCCGTTTAACTGCTGTTTGGCAAAACGGAAATGTTGTGTTTTTTTTTGTAGCTTTTCGTACAATTAAAACATTAAGGATGTTTTTATTAATTAATTGAAGGATGCTAAATGAGAAAGTTTCGTGTTTTGTGTTCGTGTGTTTTTTTTTTTAGTTGTTTAGTTAGAGTGAAGGTTTTTTTTAAAAGGATGCTTAGTTTTTAATGACACTTTTATTTGTGTTTCGCTTTTGTCGTTGATTAACTTTCTAATGGAAACTTTATACAAACATTGGCTGCACACAACAGCAGTTGAAATTAGTTGAAGGAGTTTGATATTACAAACAAATGAAAGGTTTAAGGATATAATTTTAGATAGGTTATATAGAAAGAATTTAAAATTATTTAAAAATTTTGGTGGAAAACATGGTGAATATTATAAATGGGGAAATGAAAAAGAGTTATTAGAAAAAATAAAAGGTATCAAAATCAATTCCAAGCCTTAAGTTAATTTTTGAGCATATACGTTATATCAATATTTCAATATATCACTTGATATATGATTTCATTTCAAGATGTGCAAGATATTACTTAATACATATGATGCATTGAAAAAGCTCTGGACTTTGGACGAATATGCCTCTCCTCTATTTTATTTAAAACTTTGAAATAATATCTATATATGATGATCATCTATCGGACTAGGTACTAAATCTACAGTCATAAGTACATATATTATAAACATCACAACACATCACAATTGAGACTTACTTCATTATGAAATAACTCCCAATGCGTTGGGACTTATTTTATAATATTTTGTTGCCAGTTATTTCATTGTGCCAACAAAGCGTTATATGCGCGAAGTTTTGCTTTACTTCTTTAGTTAAAAAAAAATCTGCCGCTAAAGCACACCGATTTCTCACCAAAGCTCATTGTGAATGTGTTTCATAGCTTCAACGTGCTAGAAATGGTTTGTTCGGTTCAAAAATGTTGATTTTGACACGGAAGACAAAGATCTGCCAGGGCAGCCAGAAAAGTTTGAAGACCAAGAATTGGAGGCATCCATGAAGATTGTTGTCAAACTCAACAAGAGCTTGCAAAACTATTGTATGTTACTCAAGCAGCTATTTCAAAATGTTTGCGAAAGTCCTTGAAAGACAATTTTGCATGTCCGAAATGATGTTTGAAAGCTATAAATGAAAATAATTTTTACACCGAATCATTACATGTGATGAAAAAGGAATCCATTACGATAACTAGAAGCAACACCAAAGCCAAATATCCACGGCGCTAAGGTAATAAGGAGTGAAATCGTAAAATGCTTAGCGCACGATTTTCATTAAAACTTTTAATACAAGTATTTTTTGATTTTTTTTGATCAAGTTACCTTTGTAAAACATGTCAGTTATTATGTTTAATGACAATTATTTCAACAAAACCCAACTTGGTCCTACAAAAAGTTGGCCAAGCATTCAAAGGTCTGCCGTCAAACTTTTTCCAATGTTATTAAACAGAACCGGGAGAACTTGTCCGTTGATATAAAAACTGGTTCAGGTAGAAGGAATGGTCCACATGATGTTTCTAAAGCAAATAAATAGAAAGCATTTTCAAAAGAGCTCCCAACACATCCGGTAGGAAAGCAGTCCTGTTAGCTTAGTGCTCGGACTATTTGATACGAAAAGTAAAAGCTAATGCAGGTTTAAAAACATACAAGGCTCAAAAAGTTCCTGACAGGAACGCTGTTAAAAATTTAGAGGCCAACAACAGAGCACGGAAATTGAAGAAAAATTTTATAAAAAAAAATATCCTTTCTGCATAATGGATGAAGAAACGTATATTCTGGCAGACTTCCTGGTCAAACATTTTATGTTGCTGATGCTCGAGGGAATGTTGAAGAAAAGTTTAGGACCCAAAAGTAGACACAATTTCGCGTAAAGTTCTTAATATGGCAAGCAATATGAAGTTGCGGCAAAAGAAGCCAATCATTTGTTACAATGGGCTCTATAATTACCAAAATTTACATCAAGGAATGTTTACAAAAAAGGTTGCTTCCATTCATAAGACTTCATAATGTGTCAACTTATTTTTGGCTTGAATTGCTTTCCTGTCACTATGGTAAACAAGCCCTTGAGTGGTACAAGAACAATAATGTGGTATTTGTACCAAGAGAGGCAAAACCTCCAAACTGCCCGGAGCTAAGGCCAGTAGAGAGATATTGGGCTCTTGTTGAAAGAGAATTTAAGAGCACAAAAAAGTGTCCAAAAGTGTCGTAGATTTTAAACGGAGATGGACTTCCTGTTCGAGCAAAGTGACAGAAATCACTATAAAAACGTTAATGGTAGGGTTTCCGAAAAAGGTTCAAAATTTCATCACTAGTGATTAAACCTATAAAAATATATATTTTTGTAAATTGTAGTAATAATTACAATCAAATAAGAAAAAATTTAAATTGTAAGCTTAGTGGCTTCGTTTGTATGTTGAGAATTTTGCGATTTTACTGCTTATCAGCTAAGGTACCTGGTCTCTAGTCAATACAAAAAACCTGTAAAATCTGTAATGACGAAGAGACAGCTGAACATATTTATTGCTCATTTTCGAGCATTTGAGGACTTAAAACGTATAATGTTTGGCCAACAAATACTAATTGAAAAAACCTGTCTGCCTAGGTACACTTTAGATAAGCAGGAGGGCTGGATAATGACGGCGACCAAGAAATACATGACTAATGGCGTATAGGCGGTTTTTACAGATTTAGCAGCTGATTTGCACATTATAAATAAAACAGAAATAATTATAGACTTTAAAACTCATACTTAGAACTTTCCGGAGTCATCGCAAATCGAAATATAAGTTTTTAGTTGTATTTTTCTAAACATATGTCGTAAACCTCGTATATAACATTGTCACCAATGTTAAAAAAAGTGAAGTTTAAAGTATATTTTTTTACCAGTAACAACAGTACACACTTTAAAACTCTTAACTTTACATACTTTTAGAATATTTAAAACTATTTGCATGGCCTACAAATGGCATACGTGTATTTATACTTGTGTGGGCTACGTGTTAGTAGCATATAATTTTTCTATTTTCACAAGAGCATGATTGAAATTCAAACTGTATAAGTTGACTACAACTTTTGCATGTGAAAGAGAATTTTGTAGAGAAAAGTTAGTTGAAACTGCATTTAAAAATATCAAGAATTAAGAAATTGTTCTAAAATATATATTTTTAAGATGCATATGACTTAATGCAGAACAATAATAGTGAAGTTGTTAAGCTATGGTGCCGTATGATTTATATCAGATTATATATTGCACAATAAGTATACGTCTTCGATATATGGGAAAACCCAGAATTTTGTATGCCCACTAGGGTATTCAATTAATCGGGTTTCTGGTTTAATCGGTTAATCGAGCAAATAATTAATCGGGGCTTAGATTTAATCGGTTAATAATCGGTTAATTTTAAATTATTCGATTAACCGATTCGATTAAAATTGAAAATGGAACCACAAATTTTGTATACTTATTTAAGCATTTTATAAATAAAAACAACAAAATCATAAAAAACAAAGAAATCATAACAATTCAACAAAAAAAAAAAATATATGGATTCTGAGATCCTTTT
Source organism: Calliphora vomitoria (assembly GCA_942486065.2). Taxonomy (NCBI): domain Eukaryota; kingdom Metazoa; phylum Arthropoda; class Insecta; order Diptera; family Calliphoridae; genus Calliphora; species Calliphora vomitoria. The sequence continues at coordinate 41,798,016 of OW818031.2, forward strand.
TTATACACATGTGAGTTTCTTTAGGATTTTAGTGAGATCTTCTCTTAAAAAAGAATATAAATGAAATGTTTTCCTTTTAAACGATTTTTTCATTAGATTTAGTAAAACTTGAGAAATCAAAAGTAAAGAATATCAAATTTCTCATATAAAAATCTCAATTATACCATTGCACAGTGGAAAATTTTGGTCAGTTTCGGATCAAAAATCTTTTTTTTTTTTTTGTATAAAAGTGATATGGTTAGACAAGTAAAAAGAGTGTTTTTATGTACTTTTTCATTAGTTTTAATAGTATTAACAACTGACATTTGTTAACAGCCATTTAGCTTAGTTTTTTTTTTTTGGAAAACTACAACCTTCGGCCCGTAGACTTTTAAGCCCCAATATTTACAAGGCCCAAAGACTGCATTTTTTGAAAAACATGTTCAGCTACAGTAGAGTTGAAATAAAACTAAAAAAAAAGCTTTTGAAGTTTAAAGTTTAAACCCGTTTTCAAAGATTCTGAAACACCCGCAACATTTTGAATATTTTTAAAAAAACTTTTTTAGGGTGGGCCGTAGTACCTTAGTACCTCTAATTCACACATTTTTAGACCGATTTAAAAATTTAAACAATTATTGAGAGGCAAGGAATTAATATTTCATAAAATGTATATTTCTTGAAATTATTTAAGTTTTTATAAAATGTTTAGCATTTTCTTTATTTATTTTTTTTGTAATTTTTCAAATTCAACAATAGTTATTTGAATTTTTTTCTATGAAAACATACTTTTGTGCAGTATGTTTTAAAGAAAAGTTTTTAGCGAAAAAAACGAGACATTACTTGTTAAAATCAGTTTATATTTGCAAAAGTTATTAAACTTTTTCGAAAAAAGTTCGAATAAATTAAAAACAGTCTAAATTTTCTTTGTATAGTTTTTAGTTTATAGACACGAAAAGGCAGCTAGTTTTGATATATACAAAACTCATAACGAAAATAGAATCTGGATACCCTTTCCAACAAGGTAAAACAATCCTAAAACAAATAATTATAAATATTAAAGCTACGCCCTTGAATATGGTATATATTTAACTCCCCAAATCTTTAAGGTGGAAAGTAGTGTGTTCTGTCGCCATTTTCGAATACTTCTGTTGACATAATAACTATAATTTCTGCAAATAATTATTGCTTGACATCTTAGCTTTACGATAGAATTTGTTTTGTGGTTAATTTCAAACATTTGCAATAATCAATTATGAGATGCATACCTTATATTATCCACTGTGCATTGGAGTCCTTTTTGGTGTTTTTAGGTTGGGAATACTTTTAATAGTTTCCGATAAAAGTCTCGTTTCAATTATGTCTTTAGTTTTATCTATTATCATGTCGTCCTTCGACTCATTAAGACATAGTACATTCTAGAAAAAGGTTCATTTACAAATTCTTTACTTTCAATTTTTGAACTTCTAGAAAACCACAAATTACACAGATATGAATCGTCTGGTTCCAGTAATATGGCAATAGAAAACAAACAAAAGAAAATGTCAAAATGGTTGTGGTTTAAAAAGAGGGGCAAATATATATCACATTTGTTGGCTATTGAAAACTAGTTTTTTTCTTTCACTCTGAAAACCACTTTTCAAAGGTTCGATATTACTTTTTTGAGAACTGTCATTTGTTTCATATTATTACAGATATGATCTGTGTAAGTTAAGAAATGAAATCTGTGTGCTTAAAACTATATTTCTATATAAAGTGCAACAAAAATATAAATTTCGGTTAATCGGTTAATCGACACAAATTAATCGGTTTATTTGTTGTTTGAAAATCGGCAATTTTAAATTATTCGAACAGTTAACCGATTGAATACCCTAATACCCACCATCAAATAGATTTTTAATTACTCTGAAATTATACTGTAAAGTATGGCGAAAATCGGGCAACATTTGTCTCTAGTCCACATACAAGTTCCCCCTCAGGAAATGCCTGCAGCATGATATTGGACATAAACAACATATGAATCTAAATCCTACTACCAACTAATGTGATTATCATTCCATACTTTTTGTAAACCCATCTAAAATTTAGCAGTTACATATGAAAATTTCACTTAATAAGACTGAATTATTCGATTGGAATCAAATTCATTTGCCACAACGAATCTGTATTTTGGGAGATATAAAATTCTTAAATAAATGTCTATATTTCCATAACAAGCATTTTGCCAATTCATCTCTTGCCTTATTACCTGGAATTTTAATTAATAAAAAAGTCACATCCACACTTATAATGTCTCATTTTTCACCATTTACTGCATATCGTCATAAAAAATTACATTCATTCTGCATATTCCGCCTTTAACTTCTAGAAAACATTAAAAAAAACTAAAACAAAAAAATCTGTTTCCCTTGAGACACGCCACATAATTTTGCAATCAATTATAAGTGTCTCATACCAATTACACTCCAGTAACTGTGTAAGTAACTGGGTATTAAATATTCATGTTGCAAAATAAAGAGAACACAAAAAACAAAAAAGTCCTGTGATTTGAGACACGTTCTATCCAGGTTAATTTCTATGACAGTCACAAGTAACGCAAACATGTTCTAATGTTCACTGAACTAAGTAAAGTTATAAATATTTTATTATCTATGCAAAAAAATATGTATTTCTTTCCAAGATGAATAAGAATGACAGGTTTTTTAGCATGCAAACATAAAATTTTATATAAAAGTTTTGAAAAACTTTATGCCTGCCAAGGAATATATTATTAAATACAAGAGTAATTTTACCCTAGATACAGCAATCATAAGCTTTAATTAAAATAACAATTAAATGATTGATATTATTGTTATTTCACAACTAAATAAGGACACTTAATTATATAAAAGAAAAATATCTAGAACTCCATCATATCAGGACAACTTAATTTAATTAAAAAAAGGCATCAGCTATAAAATATTAAAAATAAAAGGCTGTTTTTATCTTTTCCCTTTGAAAAACTTTATTTCCTTTTGCTGATTTTTCTATTTCCGTTTTCTGTTAAACAAATCATTTTTACCATGAATTATGTGTGTGTGTGTGTTTGAAATACCTCTTGAATTTGGTTGATTTTAAATGTGCCACTTGATTTGACGTGGCATGTGTGGCAGGCCACAGGATTTGTGATGTGGTTGAAATGAAATTTAAGCCTTAAAACGTAATACGTAGTGGGTACATTAAAAGATTGAAGTGATTGATGTGCTTATTTATATTCAGTTTACTTTCAATTTTCATGTGGTAGATGGAGCGTCATTATACGTTATTGGTTGGTTGTTGTTAAAAGTTCTAACAATTCTTAGTTTGGAAAATCCGTGATTTTTATTAACTTCTCTCATAGTTGAATATACTGAATTTCGTGTGCTAATAAAACATTTTTTTGTCACCGTAACCAAGAGTAGGCTTGATAAATACTATATTGACTCCGTACCATTAATTTCAATTTTAACCAAGTAAAAGAGTTTTGGCTGTCCCATATCTTATATACCCATCACCACCGATTGTTGTGCATTTTGTATAAAGTATTTATCTGGTTCAGGCGATTTGGTTAATTTTATATTTTTTATTACTAGAAAATATGAATTGTAAGATTCATGCTATTGGCATCAAAATATGTATAGTGGTCCAGCCAAAGTTTTTATTCAAAACTTTTTAAAGATTCAACCTTTGTTGGGATACATTAATTTGCTACTAGAAATAACTTTTCAAGTATCGGCTTTCTAAATCTCCTCGTATTTGAAACATCGGACGGACCTTTTCTTTTGAAATTTTAAATTTATTCTTGGAAGTGGATCTTATGTAGGAGTTTTTGCCAATTATGGACTGATCGTCACAAAATCCAGTACTATAGATAATGTTTGCATAACTGATCTGTGTTAAATGTGAAAATATCTCGAAAACTGCACGTACGATTTTAAAATTTAGCTAGAGCGTGCCAAATTTTATATTTTAATAATTTAATTATTATTTTTATTTTGTATTATTCAAAAAGAGCTATCAGAACTAAATACTTCAGGAGAGCAAAGAAACGTTTTATTTCATTCATTATTAAAGTTTTAAACCCTTCATCTTCTAGAATATGTTAAAAATACTACTCCTAAATCTCGCAAACAAATATTAGTTATTAAAACCAATTATTCGAGAATTTATGGTAGATGGCTTTTTTATCTATAGCTTTGTTCGAATACATAGTAAAAAAAGAGAAAAATAAAAATATATAAAAAATAAACAGACGAAATCTAAGCAAATTTAGTTTTATTATCAACTAGCAGAACCCGGTCCGCGTTGCTGGCCCTTAGAAAACATCTGTTTTATATTGCATCTCGATCTCGATCTCGATTTTATTATACAGTATCGGACAAAGTCGGTGATCCAACCTTCAATTTTAATACATGTGGAGGCAGTCCGGCTGGTTCCAATGAATTCAAAAATTCAGTAGAATAATCGACGGCCTGTTCTTCGTTCATTAATGTGTCAATCGATTTGCATTTTATTGTTTCGCAAGGCAGTTTCGATTGTATTTGCTTATTAAGCTTGTTAACATCATAATTTGTTGGTGCCAAAATTGCATGTTCCCACAGCCAATCCGAATTTTTGTAGTTGGTTGTAAGACTTGGGAATACCTTGTCAACAACGAAATCTAATTTTTGGCGAGATCAATTGAAATTTTTCCATTTCTGACAATTGTTTTGAGAATGTTTCGGCAGAAGGGTATTGCAGCAAATGAACACGCATGTTCGTTGATAGCGTTCGGCTTCTGTAGCTTCATTTCCAGTGAAATAAATTTGAAGGAACTTCGCATCATCATTGGGAAGCGGGCGCAATGATCCAATTCTGTGGTACATTTGGCCTCGAACTTTAAAAGTGGGAATGAATCCGACGTCATTTAACATCATGAGTTGCACTTTTGGATATTTTGAAGGAAGTGCTTGGAAATAGGATTGGCGAATTACTTTACCGTTCGAACAGCACATTCCCAATTGACAAAATTAATTTTTTTTTTTTTAAATTTGTTTGCCAAATTTTTTTTACAACAATCACAGACTTTGTAAGCCTGTATATAGGAAACTAAATAAACTATCTATAAGAATTGAAGAAAAGGTCGATCAACAATTATACAATAATCTTTTTTTTTATGTCATTCCGTAAAAATCTTATCAAAATCGGTCCAGCCGTTTTTGAGTTCATTCGGAACATACATACACAAATCAGTTTTTATATATATATGGCATTAACGGTATAATGTAAAAATTTGATTTTTACACACCCCTCCCCCCACATACCGAATATCAAAAATCTGACTTTACAGTGTTACCCGCTGGGCTATTCTGAATATTCCCTGAAAATTTCATCAAAATCGGTCTAGCCGTTTTTTATATATATAAGTGGCATTAGCGGTAAAATGTAAAATTTTAATTTTGCCACGCCCCTCCGTCCACAAACCGAAAATCAAAAATCTGACTCTACAGTGTTACCCGCTAGGTTATTCTGAAGATTCCCATTCGGAACATACATACATACATACATACATACCCACATACATACAAACATCCATTTTTATATATATAGATATATATAGATATTGGAAAGAATAAAAAACTAATTGTATTAATATTTTTCCAAGAAAATAAAAACTAAACAATTTTTCATTGTGTTATTTTTACTAGTTCATGTTTTCAATTAAAACACAGCAAGATTTTACTATTTTTGTGTATGAAAACGGAACCAATTTATTACAAAAAAAACTCTAAGTCGCTATAGGAAGTACAGTTTCACTATTTCTGTCAAATACACACCAGATGGTGAAATTAATTTTAAACTTAGATTTCCTGATGAATGGAAAAATCTCCTCTCCAAAAAAATAAGTAGAAATGTAGTAGCACTGGGGTGGTCAGATTTACACCAATTTCATCACGAAAGAAGAAAAATAACGACCAGATAATACGAAGACTTACAATTTGCTAATTAAGCGTAAATCGCTTTATTTACAACTTTGGTGTCTTTGGTGACCCCCACTAAAATTTTCCAGCAAATATTTTCGTAGAATATTTTAATCCTTAAATGTAATTTTTGGAAGGATTTTTTTTATTTTATCGACAAAGAGAAAAGGTAGATGGTTAAGATCTTGAACAAAAATGATCCCCATAAAATTCCACAATGTAAGTCTGACAATAAGAAATATCTCACACATTAAATTACACCTGTTGTTCAGTTAGTATAATGCTCGCTTCGTCCAAAAAATTAAAACTTTCATTGTAGCAAATAAGAAATATAATGAAGAACAACAAGTTCTAAGAAAAAGACAGAAGTCCATAAAAAAATAAAAATTAAGCAATAGAAAAAGCTCAAAGTCCAAAAAAGCTTTTATCTCTGCAAATACTTACTTTTTCATTATGCTTTTACGCACATAGAAAACAAAGAAAAATACAACAAAAAATGCGTTTACAGAATTCAAAAATGTTTCACAAAAAAAAGATTGATTGTTTTTTTTCTCTCCTGTAAAATTTTGAAATATGGACTTAGAGCCTTTGCATGTTAAGCCAGGGATATGTTTATTTAAAACCATTGTTAACTTCCGATATAATAACCCATACATGAAGCAGTGAGTAAGAAGTTAAACTTTCAAACACAAAAAAAAAAAAAAAAAAAAACAGCATGCTGGTTCGATTCCCATACAAGGTAATTTTTTTTGCTACATACTTATTCTTGGGGTGAATGTAACTATATATAAAGGGCGTGAATGTAAGTACATTTGTAAGCGGGATTTATGCATTTTTTTCAAATCACGCACAAAAATAACTAGTGTTTCAGTCAGTAGAGCCCCGAAGGAAATTTGGACCCTATGAGCATAATTGTAAAAAAATACAATTTTTGAGATTTTCGATCCAATTTTTAGGAATTGCGGGTTTCCCTTTCACCTTTTGGCAAGTTTTTTCACACCCTTTTATTTAGAATGACTAATATAAAAAAACGTTGAAAATTTCATTGAGTTTTGTTAATAAATAAAGATTTGATTACATATTTATTGAGTCCCTAAAACTAAAATTTGTATTAAAATTTAAATAGGATTGCAAATATTTGGAACCATTTGAACTAATTTTTTTTGTTTCGATAAGTTTCACTTTAAAACTCCATCCTTCAAAAATATTACACTAAAAATATTGTTTAAACGAATACACGTTATGTGTATTTTAGAATGTTCAGATACTTAGCTCTTTCTATTTGGAAAAATAAAAATTATAAACATTGTGTGACTATCTATTTTGAAAGGTACATATCGGAAACTTATTCTCACTTAGTTATTCAACATTACAGTGTAAACAACAAATTTTTTTTGCTTGGAAAATGTGGAATTTCGTGGCAACAAAACATCATATGGCTTCTACGCTATAAAAGAAAATCATTTTTGAACCGAATCAATACGATAATCCGAAGCGTAAGAGATTGTACATGAAGCCCGGCCAATCAGCCGAATCGACACCATAGTAAAATATCCATGGTGCTAAGGTAATAATCTGACCATCACAGGGAACCTGTACCGAATGCAACTGATTCACTTGAATTGAGTATTGGCGGAAAAACACACAGAATATGCTGCCAGTCATGAAACCGTAATATTCCATCATGACAACACTCGCCCACATTATGCAATACCTGTTAAAGAGTATTTAGAAAGAAGTGGTTGGGAAGTTTTCTTATAGTCCAGACCTTGTCACGTCCGACTACTATTTGTTTCGATCGATGTATAATGCTCTCCGGGATACGCTTCACTTCAGAACGATATGGGCTTGATTCGTTCTTGGCCTCAAAAGATGAGCAGTTCTTTTCGCTCGGAATCCATATTTTGCCAGACAGATGGGAAAAGATCATAACTAACAAAGGCAAATACTTTGAATAAATTTGTATTATGAAATTTGTGGATCTCGCTAAATATATTTTTAATATCAGAGTGTCTCAAAATGTTTGTTGCCTATCGAAATATACTTTTTGAGGAAATTGTTTATGGTTTTGTATACATTCATTATTAATTTATATAATTAATGAATTTATTTTTGCTTCACGTGGTTAAGGTTGGTTGTTCATCATGGTAGTTCACTGCGTGCGAACAATCAACTGGAGTCGAAAGAACCCCGTTTTGACAAGACCACACCATTCGTCAGATGTAGTGTCGGTTACATTGTAATGTATATAAAATGTTTACAAAATGTCGTGTTTGCTAGACCCAATCTGTAGCTGTAAGATATCTCAGTTTAGACCCGGTCAATATATAGTTGCACATGAATTTATGTCTCTTGACACTCAGGGCTGGGCATTCGCAGATAAGGTGGAAAATCGTTTCTATTTTTCCCAATCTTACAGCTACGACAATGGTCGTTAAAAGAGAGTCCCAGGCGATTTGCATGTTTGCTAACGTCCCGTGCCCCTTTAATATTGCCAGCAACCTTGATATATCCCTTCTGTTTCGGGTTATCAGTTGCATAGTACGTTTTTCGTTAAAAGATGGCCACATCAACTTGGCTACCCTACATATGTCTAAATTACGCCATCTATTGTCTGAAGATAATAGCTTTAATAGTGCCCAGTGGAATTGCTACTGAGACAACATTGGATATATCTAAGGTAGATCCCATTCTGGTTAGTTCGTCTGCTGTTCATTACCATAGTGGTCTCTGTGCGCAGGGACCAAAGTAATGTCAGATAGACGACCTAGCCTTGACAAAGAATTCTTACATTGTCTGACTAGTGAAAATGAAGTTGTGTAGGCCTTCAGTGAAAGAAGTGTGGACTGACTGTCGACAAAAATACCTAAATTTCCGCCTGGAAAACACTTCACTCATTCGGAAGACGATATGAGATGCCTACCCCGAATTCGGGACAGGAGATGCCAGAACCAATACCACAGGTCATTTTAGAATCGTCTGTATATATCTTGGTGTCATATTCACAGATTTTCAACTTTGGAAGTTTGAAGCTTGGAATCTTGGCCTTTGTCGTGAAAAGTACAAGTTCTGTTTTGCTTGGATTCACCCCAAGACGTAAAATGCATGATAATCCGATGGCATTACCAATTTTTTTTAAATTTACTTGCTGAAATTAGAAGTGAGCCGTAATATAAGGGTTGTCGTTCTATATACCCGGGATATTTCTTGATACGAATTTGTAGGTCTTTGTAGTCATCTTCATAATTGGCTTTGTATTTTATATCGCCATTTAAAAGTTGAGTCATTGTTATTCGACCAGGATGGTTGCTTTTCATCGTTATAATTTTTAAAGAAATTGAAGTTTATATATTCTGCACAAAATTCATATATACACATAAAATTAAATTAAAATTTTTGGAAAAAGCATTCATGAATTGAATTTAATAATACGATCTAATAAAAGTATACTTGAAAACACCACCAATTTTAGATTTTATATCAGTTTCTAATTAATGTTTAACTTTTTAGAAACCTGCTATTAAAATTTTCGATTTTTGCCAATAATGAAGGATTACATTTTAATTAAGTATTTTACACATATATTCCAATACAAGGTATAATCCCCTTCCAAAAATCGCTAAATAGCGCATTTTAAATGCATTTATCTTAAGACCTTGATAATACAAAATAATTTTGATATATGATTTAAAGTCTGCAAATATAAATATATTAAACAATTTGAAATCGCGAAGAAAACATCCACTGTTTACAGATTTTTAACATTAGAGTACTTTGAAATTCAAAAATACAAAAAGAGTGTTACAATTATTTATTTTTTTTTTTTAATCTGTATCATAGATAAAGGATATTAACTGAAGAGTTTGGAATCTAGAACTGATTTCTGGGAATCCATTAGATAGCCCTCGATATATTAGTAATATTTATGTCGAAGTTTAACCTGATAACAACTATATTTATAAAAGATTTATGCATATTTAAGTGATGTTAGCTTTTGGTCAGATATGGACAGATCCAAACAAAAAATAGTTTTTGGTTTCTTTTTACATGGTACTTATTCAGGCTGAATTTTGAATGTATAGTACTAATCTGTAGGCATTTATGTACCATAGAGAAATATTCCAATAAGAAATTTGTATGCGACTGGGAAATATCATGGACAATTCATACCATTTTCAACAGAGCATGGGATTTTATCATATGAATAACGTGTGCCAAATATTATGGTATTATCTGCAATGTATTAAGAAAATTACAAAACATTTTGAAAAATTATGAACTTTTTTGGAGGATATCTCATATTTTGATCCATAATTCTGATTCCACTTCACCGACTTTTCCCATTTTCAATATAAAAGTTTTCTAATCAACAAAGACTATTTGATTAAAATTTCATAACCCTAACTCAAAAAAATTAAATATACTTCTATTCTTAAATTTACTCCAAATTATGATAAAATTAAACTAAATCATTAAATGTTACTTAAGTATATTTAATAAATTCAAATTTTGTCATTGAACTGTTGTCTATTATCATAATTCTAGTCAAGGCAACACTGAATAAAACATTGTACAACTAAAAACGATGCTATAGATTGTGTATATTTACATTATATCGATACTAAAACCATTTGGGCGTTAAAGAAAATAATTGATTTGATAATGAATGAATTTAATCCATTTAACTTTTGCACCTTTTGTATGTTTAATCAATGGGAAATTAATTTACCGAGCCATAAATTTAAACTTAAATTTTTTGCAAATATACAAATCTGTTTGTGCATATGTGCTACTACACATGACAACATTATTTTAGTGTGTTGGTGCAAGTATACATAGATGTTTGTGTGTGTGTGTATGTGTGGTTTTGTCTATGTATATGAGGGTGGCCCTTATTTAAAACTTTTTGAATTTTCAATGCTTTTAAGATCACCCTAATTTTTAAATTTTCAGGATTTCATTTTTAAATGACAGAGAAGAATTGTAGGACCACCCTAATGTATTGTATATAAAGTAAATCTGATAAAACATGAATTTAACCCATTTGCCCTTTTATCAGTTTTGTTGTGTTTTATGCTCTCTCGCCCTCTTTCACTCTCTCACGCTTTATTTGTTTGTATGTATATGATTTTGTTTACTTTATTTTGTTTTTGTTTTTGTTTGCATGTGAGTGAGTGAGTGTATGTATAGGTAGAATGAATGTCCTTTTTGAGGTGTTATTCAATTTACCTTGTGTATACATGGTTGATATGGATACCATGGTATCCGGTCTTTTCGATGTCGTTTCTCGCTGACTACTGCTGCTGTTGCCAGTGGCCAAAGCAACAGCATGATGTTGATAATGATACTGATGCAGCAGCTGCTGATGTTGTTGTTGTTGATATGAGAGATAGTTTTGTTTTGTTTTTGCATTTTGGCCATGAGTATAATGACCACCACGATATTGGTGTTGTTGTTGATGGGGATGTGCTGACGTTTGTCTTGTGGCAGCATGGCCCACTTGTGGTGGCGGCACACTTGACGTCTGCCACAAACTATCACTTAATTCCGATATTTTGATGAAATTTTAAAACAACCCTTTTGTGTTTTTTGTTTTGTTGATAAATAAATTGTGATTTTTTGTGCAATTTTATTTGTTATTTCTACATAAAATTTTCAGCTATTGATAAAGTTTGATGTTAGTTTTTTCCTATTATTAATATAAAATTGTTTGTGTTGTTTTTTATACATAAAATGCATATGCTGTGTAAACACTTACAACATATATACAAGCATTCATTCACACTATACATGCATAAGTATAAGCACTGCTAGTATCAATCATGGTGTGTTTGTGTATGAACATGCAACTCGTTGTGTTGATAAAGGGGAGGCAGGCAGTGGTTTATAGATTGTGTGCTTGATTGTGTGAATTTTAATACATATTTTCAAAATGCTTATAGTTTTCTATTAAATCTTTGCCAGTATTTTAGATACGTGTGTGAATTTTTTTTAACTATGTGCAAAATATTTTTGGAATTTTGGAGATTTTTATATAAATTTGTTTAGCGTTAAAGTCAAATTTTAAAAAAAATATTATTAATATATTAAATGTTATTATCAATAACAAAAAAAGTTGTTATTGATGTTATTTTCTACAGAAAAACATTTAATTAGCGAAGTTATATTTGGTTAATTTTTATTCGATTTCTAAACAAATATGTGTGAGATTGATTAAGGACTGAGATCGTAGAATTCTTAACACACGTTTTTCATTGAAACTTTTAACCCAAGTATTATTTGATTTTTTTTGATCAAGTTACCTTTGTAAAGCATGTCAGTTATTATGGTTAATGTCGGTTATGTTCATTTGTTATTAATCTGATTAAAATGAGTGACCAGAAAAAAGTGCGTACTAAGACTATTAAATATTTTCAACAAACCCCATTTTGGTCCTACAAAAAGTTGGCCAAACACTCAAAGGTCTGCTCTCAAACCGTTTCCAAAGTTATTCAACAGTACAGAGAGAACTTGTCTGTTGATATAAAACCTGGTTCAGGTAGAAGCAATGGTCCACATGATGTTTCTAAAGCCAGAAAAATAGAAAGCATTTTCAAAAGAGCTCCCAAAACATCCGGTAGGAAAGCAGCCCGGTTAGGTCAGTACTCGGACTATTTGGTATGAAAAGTAAAAGCTAATGCAGGTTTAAAAACATAGAAGGCTAAAAAATGTTCTAACAGGAACTCTGCTAAAATTTTAGAGGACTAAGACAGAGCATGGAAATTAAAGTAAAATTTTATACAAAACGTATACGAAACGTTCGTATGGAAAATTTTTCGCAGCTTGCAGATGCTCGAGGGAATGTTGAAGAAAAGTTTAGGACCCAAAAGCAGACAAAATTTCCCAAAAAGTGATAAGCAATATGCAGTTGCGGCAAAAAAAGCAAACATTTGTTACAAAGGGCTCTATAAATACCGAAATTTACATCAAGGAATGTTTACAAAAAAAGATGCTTCCATTCATAAGACTTCTTAATGTTGCCACTTATTTTTGGCCTTATTTGGCATCCTGTCATTATGCAAGATCTGGAGTGTTCTAAGCAAGATCTGGAGTGTTGTAAGAACAATAATGTGGTATATGTACCAAGAGAGGCAATTCCTCCAAACTGCCTGGAGCTGAGTCCAGTGGAGAGCTATTGGGCTCTTGTTAAAAGAGAATGGAAGAGCGCAAAAAAGGTGTCCAAAAGTGAGGAAGATTTTAAACGGAGATGGATAATCTATTCGAACAAAGTGACATAAATCACTATAAAAACCATAAATTAAGGGTTTTCGAAAAATGTTCAAAATTTCATCATTAGTGATTAGAACTGTAAAAATAAACAATAATTTCAATCAAATAAAAAAAGATTCAAAACTGTAAGTTTAGTGATTTCATTTTTATTAACATATATTTATGTTAAAAATTTTTCGATCTCAGTCCTTACTTTGGTGTGCTAACAAATACGACTTTCATTATAGTTTGTCAGGTATGTGCTGGTTCACACACGTCAAGTTTACTCGAGCAAGTCTTGAGTTTATAGAAGAGAGAGGAAGAAAAGGATTAAGATCTTTACAATCTCCTCTCCTCTCTCATCTACAAACTCAAGAATTGCGCACGAAAACTTGACGTGTGTGAACCAACACTATGTGACTAACAGTAAACCAATTTGGAACAATTTTTCTGGAAATATTTTTGCAATTTTTATCGCAGTTTCTACAATAGGGCTGAATAATTTTTTGTTCCAGTAAAACAAAGCTGATAAAATATTTGATTTAATGATGTTCGATTTAGTTGAACTTGAGCAATAGCATTGAAACGTTGTGAAAATAAACGGAGACAAAAATGCGATATTTAATAAGAAATTTTACAATTTCCGTATTTGTATTTACTACAATGCAATATATAACGACTACAACTTTAGAGGTAACAAGTAAGAGTATTATATTCGGCTGTGCCGAATCTTGTTTACCACCCTTCAATATGTGACAACAAACTATTTTCTGATGGCCGATACAAACTGTTGATGTCCAATTTCATTAAGGTATTAAGTATTATAACCAAATTTTGGATGTTCAAGTAATTTTCTAAGGGGGACCTTGTATGGGGACTAGGGACAAATGTTTCCGGATTTTCGCCATACTGTACAGCAGGGAAAGGCAAATGATAGGCGCTGTGTTTTGCATTTACTCTTCCCTTAAACGCATTGTTGAGAAATAAACAACTTTAATCAGTATTGAAATCAGATCATTCAAATAGGCAGGTTGTATATCGCATACTTTAAAAATCATCGTTGCCAGTGAAAAAAAAATTGTCCCAACTGTTTAAAATGTATGATGAACAATATGAGATTTGACATTATTAATTGGGGAAAAGATACGAAAGTTTACTGGCAACACCGATTCGTAGTGAGAGCGGAGAGAGTGTATAACTACTTAATACAATCGTAAAATGTAATAGTATTGGTTGCCTTTCCCTGCTGAACTGTATATATTCAGAGCACTCTTTTGGAAAATTTAATCAAGATTGCCGAATAATCAACATATTTATGACTGCTCAAACAGTATTACGTGGGGATATTTGTATGGAGGCTCATTTTCAACATTAAACAAACCTTATCAATAGAGAGTATTTGTGGAAAATCGGCCTGCTAGATCCTTTCGTTTGGGCTCTATCGTGTTTTCAGCAGACATGCAGACGGACGGAAATAGCTAGATCGTCACAGAATCTTATGAGGATCCACAATGTGTATGTGGGTCTGCGAGAAATAATTTCGTGTGATAAAAACGTAGTGAGACACCCCATATTTTTCTATAAGAAAATATAGATTTTGAAATATAAACAAAATAATCATTACTAATTTGTGTTTATGATTAATTCTAACAGAAAAACGATGAGTATAATTCCATGGTGACAATGGCCTTATTTGATAAATAAAATTGGGTTATAAGGGAAATACAAAATATTGAGCAACAATTTATAGTGTTTAACAAGAAGTAAGTATTTTATTTATATCCCATACATTTAATTTTCAAGGGATACAAATGAGGTTTTCATTAATTTCAGACTTCTTAGCCTGGAAAATATAAGAAAATCAAATTTACTGGCTTTCAAATTAGAAATACGAGAACTCATACAGCAGCAAGATTTAAAAACTGAAAAGCTATTGTTGCAAATGAAACAGGAAGTATTAAAAAAGTAATTTTATGTTAAAAATTTATTAAATTCTATAAAGCACTTAAATGTCTAATGTGTTTTAGGTTGGAATTGCAAGAAATCATAACAAAAAACACTTCTATAGTTATGGAGAACTTACAAGATTTCGATGTGGTTTCCTTAAAACAAAATCGCAATTGGCAGACAGTTTTACGCCGACAAGATGGTTCCCAGAACTTTAATGTCAGTTGGAATGATTATAAAACTGGATTTGGCAACGTTAAAGGAGAATATTTCATTGGTCTAGAGAAACTTCATGCCATCACCACATATGCTGATCCTCAAGAGCTGTTAATCATTTTTCAGGACTTCGATAATCAAACCCGTTACGCTAAATACAGTGATTTTGTGATTGGCAGTGAAAATGAAAACTATAAAATTAAAGAGATTGGCAAATTTCAGGGTGATGCTAATGATTCACTTTCTCAACATTTGAATTGCGACTTTTCCACCTACGATCGGGATAACGATAATACGACAACGTCCCATTGTGCAAAAGTGTTTCAGGGTGGCTGGTGGTTTTCGTCATGCTATTATTCGTAAATATTTGTTTTTTTCTTTTATTGTTTTCTCTCATAATTTTTTATTATTATTTATATTTAGACATTTAACTGGACCCTATTTACACCATGCAAATATTAAGGAGAAAGAGAAGAAGGGTATAATATGGCATTCTTGGCATGGTTTGGATTATTCATTGAAATACGCGGAAATGTTGATAAGACCTAAATAATTGTTCATGAGTTTTATGCGAGTGGAGATAAAATGTTGTTTTGATATTTAATTCCATGAAAATATTTATGTATATTTTAGCTGTTTTAAGAATTATAAACAAATTTATTGCATATTTAAAAGAGCAGATTAGTTTTTAAACATAATGAACAATTATATTTTTAAAGTATAATTTTTTTTATGAAAAAACCATACTCTTTATGATATCCAGTTTTTCTGAACCACTACACTGCACAAAAGCATTTCTGATGATTGGGTTATGTTAAATGATACTGGCCTTGTTTTCAATGACAATTTCAAATCTGTGATAAAAATTTCTGTATCAGCTCTAGTTTGGAAAATATTGCTTATGAGCCTTTTTACAATAAAACACAATTAGTGTATTCACAAGGTATCTTATCATGTCATATTGTCATAATGTTCTAATACTTATTTTACGACTCGGCGGCTTGGCTTATCTAGCACTTAGGCTTTGGTGCAGGTCTCTGCAGGTTAGTTACGACAGCACAATAAACAATAAACATTTGCTTGAAAATCAATAACAACATTTTTAAGCCATTTTGAAATATTAGAACATTATGTTAATATGACATGATAGGAGATCTATTCAAGGTTTCAGGGTGGTATATTGTCATTATGTCCTAATATTTCACGACTCGGCTTTACCATCTCTTAAGCGTTCGGCGCAGGTCTCTGCTGGTTGGTTACGATAACACAAGACACATAGCATAGAGAGTAATATTATGTTAGGACATTTTTTAAATTTTTTAAATTTTTTAAACCATTGTGAAATATTAGGACATTATGATAATATGACATGATAGGATATCTTGTGAATTGACCAAATATGTTTAAAGTTAATCCTATTTTTTTAAGATGCTAAGTGGAAAAAACCTTATTTTTATAAGACTTCCGTGCAGAAGTTGAAGTAAGAGAGCTGTTTTGAATGTTCCAACAATAGTCAATCATCATGTATGCGTTCCAGTAGCCTTGATAACGTTCCTCCATTGATCGAAGGTCCTGGTGGAATCGCTCACTCTGTTCTTTACTTAGATACCTAAGATTAACGGGAAAATATTTTAGGTGGTTGTGAATAAATTGTAGTTTGATGCTCTTGTGACATCCAACGATATGAAAGTGGCTCATTAGTTGTTCAACGTGTTGAGAATAGTCAGAACATTTATTATTTCCCCAAGAAAAGTATTGAACGCGCAAAACGAACTCATTACATGCAATTTTCTCAAACTCTGTCATAGTGTCCGTAAAATGTTTATCTCTTATTAACGATATTATATGTGGCTCATCAAAAATGCCGCATTTATCTTCTCTGTACTCTATTTAGGGATCTTCTTTGATAGGAAAAGAAAATAATTCCCATTTTTGTTAAGTGTTAAAGACCTTATTGTTTTATAAGCTTTAATTTTATAGACATCGGCTGCAAAGTTATACGATCTCGTGATACTAAGGTGGGTTTATCACATAGTAGATCAATACCTTTAAACTCTGTTTTGATATTTAGCTCTACTATCCCACAAGCAAATAAGTCAGGGATACTTTATGTAACCACTTTGTAGGCCTGAAAGAAACTTGACTACTTTTAAAGCAACACATATGAACCAGTTGTTTTCAACATATTAGATTTTGCACAAAACCAGAGCAATAAATGTATGTTCTTCTTTTACTTTAGTAGAATGCGTTTGAAAAGGCTGCGAACCTAATTTATTCTCATTGTATAAGAGAACACATTTTAGAAAAGTCTATGAATATACGCTACTCACTAGAAACGTAATTTCGTAAAACCAGCTACATTTTTACAAAATAAAACATCATCTTCTTCATTTCCACATTTTTTAAAGTTTTATAACAATATTAGAGTCACAGTAACTATTTACATGATTGTGGTAACCATAATATGGTTAACGTACGATTCACATGATTGTATCAATCATATACATACATGGTTACAGTAAACAAGTATATGTTTGTGACAACCATTTTTATGATTAAGTATTTACCATATTATGTTGCTCGGCCAATTGATATCATAATCTGAGAACAACATATTATGATATAAAGATTCATCATAACAGTTGTTGTCGCAAACATACACTTGTTTACTGTAACAATGTATGTATATGATTGATACAATCATGTGAATAAGTAATTTTAGTTTCTTCTGTTACTTTAGTTCGTTTAGTTTAGACAGTCGCAGGTCTCTGATTAGATCGTTTAAATCATCTTGGTTCAATGGTTTTGGAGTTTCCAGGTCACATTCGAAGTCACTATCAGTACTGTCAATTTTCTTCTCAAACACAAATGGTTCCTCCTGTGAAGCAACAGCTTGAGGTTCAGGTTGTGTGTTAGGGCTCAGGGCACGTCTCGTATGCCGATCGTATGCAAGGAAAATAATTTTTACTAAACAAGAGCTATTTAATGAGAGTATATTTAGAATCAATGACGTTAAATTAATAAAATCATGACACATTAGTCATTCATCAGTAGAAAAGTTTAAAATTGTTGTAAAGTGCTTGTTTTTGTTTGTTTTTTTTAAAGCCGATAAAAAATTTGAAAAGAGTTCTGGAATTTGATCTTTTCTTTGTGGATTTTTGCTTTTATCTTATTAATTAATGAACCTGATTTAGCTGCTTTTTAATTAAAACTTTCTTGAAAGTATATAAAAGTATGATATATAATTGTCATATATGGAACTATAATGTTTCGCTGAAACATTTGCTTCTAACCTGCATCTAGGAATTCTAAAATTTGTTCTGTTTCGTGTTGAAATTTATATTATTTTGCGAAAACGTCATGGTATGGTAACCAATATTATTAAAACAAACATTAAAACTTGGTATTCATGCAACTCATAAAATTGTAATATTGTTTAGCTTACTTCTTTATATAAATAAATAGTTAAATGCAAAAACGTAAAATTGAATACAATTTTTAATGTTTTGTTTTGCATACATTGAAGAGATTAAAGTAAGAGTGTTAGTTTTTTATTGCAAATATATGGAATGAATCAAGGAATGATGTATCACGACTTTTTATTTCTTTCCAGTTTGTTCTTTAATTTATATAAAATTCCAATAGGTGGAGCTATCTTCCTATTCACATCATTGATATGCAGATCCCAAGATAAGTTGCTTTGAAGAGTTATTCCTAAATACTTTAACGAATGGGTTTCATGCACAATTTTTCCGTTTACATATACATTAAAACTGTTGTTAATGCTCAAAGAATGTGGTCTAATTAAATTGGTTTTATTAGGATTGAGCAACAATCGATTCAACATCGCAAATTCAAAAATCAGTGAATTATCTCTTTCAATTTGAGTTTTGAGTACCAAATCATACTTATATGGATACAATACACACGCATTACCTACAAACATACACATCTGACCACTTAAATCAAGTTTTTTTATGTCATTTAAATAAATTGAGAATAAAAGCGGTCCTAGTCAACTTCTCTGCGGTACACCATATTCAACAGAACCAACAAAACTCTTTGCATATTATTTTCTGTTTGTAAAATAACTTTCAAACAACAAACGTTCATGATCTTTCACGCCATATATATGATGCCAGCAGTACGAATCTACTTATAGATTACCGTCGTGAGCAAATAAGGCTAATTGTCTCCTTTATTACAGGACACTGTTTAATTGGGGCACATGCTAGAAGAATGGGCCTACGGTACAATGATTACTGTAGAAGCTGCCATAATGAAGAAGAGGAAGAGACTATGTATCACCTTTTCTGCCAATGCCCGGCTCTGACAAACCTGAGGGAACGCATTCTCAAATTTCCATTCGTATCATGCTTGGATGAGCTATCAAGGATGAATCTTAGACGAATCTACTCCTTCATCCGGGAATCTGGCTGGTTTAACCTGGAGGCGACGGAAGTATTTTAAATACCCTGCTGTCTAACCCTTGGGTATCACAATGGGATCAGATTTGAATGGACCCAAGTGAGCTGCATGAGGACCGGCTGCCCATGGAACCTAACCTAACCTAAGTCCATTATAGATTAACTTATGTAGCAATATCTGATGATCTACTAGATCAAAAGCCTTAGTAAAATCAAATAATAATCAGTAGTCAGCTGATCCGTTAACCTGTTTGCTTTGAAACCGATTTAATATCGTAAAACTCACTATAATAAGATCTTATCGATTAGTAACCAATGTAATAATAAATATATATACCATCTAGAGTTTTACAATATGTCCTGCATTGACCAGTTTTACCTATAGCTCGACTACTAACAAGTAGGTCAACCCAGACGCCATACTTGTGTCATAAATTATAATAATAAAAAACTATCTATTTTATTTTTAAGAATGTAATTAAAACTTTCTATTACTATGCATCACATACATACATATGTATATGAATGTGTAAGTGAAATGAATATGTATGTAAAAGTAAATGAATTGCGAATATAATAGTTTAGTTTTTCATCTTTTATTTAAATTTTTAATTTAGTGCAAGTAAGAGATGAAAGATGGTTAAATAGAATCACATACATAAATTCAGTGATTAAAAGTTTGTGGTTTTTACACCACAATCTGGGTCAGGTTATCGTCAACTGTAAAAACAACAAAAATTACTTAAGGCTTAGAGCTCAAGGGAACCCACAATATCATTCATTCCTTTTCCTTTCTTTTTTTGTTTTACATCACATTCACATTTTTTTTTATTATTTATTTTAGTTTTTCAGTTGTGTCGAAGGATGTTTTGCACTGGTGTTTATTTGTTTATTTTAATTTAATGAAATATTTCCGAGTGTTTCTTAAAATTACAAATAATTTAATGCAACACTAAGGATATGTGTAAGTGTGAAACAGTTGGCGGTAAATGTTATCTGCACTGCACTCGAGGAAGACTGTTGTTTGTTGTTTTCAGTAAAATAGTAGAGGCATGCTTTTCATATGAACAATTTCGAGCTGCTTTATATTTATTACTTGAGGTTTTAGAAAGAAAATAAACTCTTTCTTTGCAAAAAAATATCCTAAATAAAATGCTGCTATTGGGTGTTTGACTTAAAAATGCGGTATTTACAATAGATGGAGTCTTTTGTACACGTTTTTTGTTTTTTAATAACTTATATGTAATTTGGAAGGGTACACATCTGTCATTTATTCCTATTTAGTTATTGAACATTATATTTACACTTTTTTTTGCTTTGAAAATAAAGAATTTTTTACCAATAAAGCGTCATATGCGGGAAGTTTTGCTTTACTTCTTTAATTTTAAAAAAAGTGCCACCGAAGCACACTGATTAATAGCAAAAGGTTATGGAGAATGTATTCTATCGGTTTCTATTATCGAGAAATGGTTTGTGCGGTTCAGAAGTTGTGATTTTAACACCGAAGACAAATATCGCTCAGGCCTGCCAAAAAAGTATGAATTCAAAGAATTGGAGGCACTAAGCATTGAAGGTAGTTGTAAAACTCAATAAGTGCTTGCAACATCATAGGCAGCTACTCAAGCAGCGTTTGTGAGCAGCAGGATTCATCCAAAAATAAAATATTGTATGTGAATTGACACCAGAGCCAAATACCCATGCCGCTAAGGTAATACTCAGTATTTGGTGGAACCAAAAGTGTCCTATCTAAAATTTGACTGCTAAAATCTGACCAGACCATCACAGAGAACCTGCACCGAATGCTACTGATTCGTTTGAAGCAAGAATTGGCCAAAAAACACCCAGAATATGCGGCCAGACAAGAAACCGTAAAAATCCATCATGACAACACTGGGACACATGTTGCAATACCTGTTAAAAAGTATTTAGAATGAAATGTTTGGGAAGTTTTGCCTCACCGCTTTATAGTCCAGATCATTACCCGTCCGACTACTATTTATTACGATCGACGCAGAACGCTTTCTCTGGGATACGCTTTACTTTGGAACAGAGTATCCGATATTGGCTTCATTCATTCTTGGCCTCAAAAGATGCGCAGTTCTTTTGGCTCGGAATTCATATGTTGCCAGAACGATGGGAAAAGTTCATAGCTAACAATAGCCAATACTTTGAATAAATTTATTTTGTACAAATGCTTTAAAATAAAAGCTAAAGATTTTAAAAAATACATCATTTTTAAGTGAGACACCCCATATATGCTGAATGCATTTTCTAAGGGGGATCCTGTATGAGGACAATGGACAAATGTTGTCCCATTTTCGCCATACTTTATAGTACAATTTAAGAGTACTTATGCCTACTCAGACAGTATTTGTGCGGGGCTAGGTGAAATCATGGACCGATATTACTAATATTCAAGCCAACCTCGTCAACAGAGAGTATTTGTGGAAAATTTCCCCCAACTAGCTTCTTTCGTTTGGGCCCTATCGTGTTTTCAACAGACATACGTACGTTCATGCGACTTTTTGAATTTCCCGATTCTTAACTGAAAGGGCAACACTACTCCTGACAACAGGCAGCTGTCAGTTAACTCCTGTCAAAATTTGTATAAGATGCATCAATTAGTGTTTGATAGCAGACTAGTGCATGACATGAGGAGAAAATGAAAAAATTAAATTTTTTAAAGAAATAAACAATCAATTTCAATGGTAAGTAATTGTTTTACTGCATTTTGTTGTGGCCGTATAAGAACGGAAGATGCCGAACTTTCTGGACTCCCAGTTGAGGTGTCTACACCCAAAACAATTGAAAATATCATGATATGGTTGAAAGTGAGAGAGATTTTTTCAATCTTGAATGATCACTTGGGTAAGAGAAACCTTTCCGCAAGATGGGTGCCCCATTTGCTCAGAATCTGTTGAAAAAAAGCGTACACACGTGTGCAGTTTCCATGGGAAAAATACATGAATTAGGCTACGAAATGCTCCCTCTACCAGCCTATTCTACTTATTTTACTCCGAATGACTATTTCTTGTTTCCAAAGCTAAAGAAATGCCTCGGTGGAAAGAGATTTGACTCCAACAATGAAATCATCTCATAAAAAATACCTATTATATTCCGGAAAAGATGAACAAATTGTGGAAACGTTGGACAAATTGCATAAAGCTCAATGGAGATTATGTTTAAAAATTAAAATAATTTTTTCTCCAAAAACCTGTGTTTCATTCAAAATTGCAAGGAAGTTTATTACGCAGCCTCTTGCGTTCATATGGACGGACATAGCTAGATCATCTTAGATTTTGGGTCTACGACAAATATGATGTGTTACAAACGAAGCGACCCTTGTATTCACATTTTTATATTGTTTCTGTGTTTTCCTAATCAAGTCTAAAATAATGGTGATATTAAACATCTTAAGTTGGGTACCGTTAGTACTCAGACAGAAAAAGATTAAAGAACTAAAAAATAAGTAATCTTTTACACTTTGAAATGAAGAATAAGTGATTTTTTAAGAAGAACTTATAATATTTAAGATTTTGGTAATTTTTTTTGCAATTATAACTAAAACAAGTATTCAAAGGCCCGTCATGCTCTTCCTAGTACACGAGATGTACATCTCATCTTCTATTGATAAAATGATTGATGGTTTAGATAGATACATACATACATTTAATTAATCAGCATTCTCTTACGGTTACACTCATGCTGATTGAACACGCGGCAATTAATTTGATTATATTTTCTTTTAATTTGTCTTGTAATTAATAGTGAAAGTATTAATTTATAATGATTGATGTGCTAACCAGTTACAAAGACAAAAAAAAAAAAAAAAATATGTAACATAACACATAACACGATTGTGTGTGAAAAAATAAATAAATAAATGATTGTATACCTATAGTATAAAAATAAACCTGAGTTTTTTAAATAACTAATTAGGAAACATTTCCCTCCATTTTCAAGTTAAGTATTTAATAATTTTATTGTTATATGCCCAAGCACAAAACTGTTAAAACTATAATTATAAAACTCTATAAAAATGTTTATTACATTTCTGCTCTTATAAAATTTCCATTTATTTTTCCATCACTCTAACCCACTCCTTCCGTAATACCATTGTGCTGTGTGACCAATGTTACTCGCATAAAACAACCATTAAACGGAATTTTCATAGCAAAACATTTCATTTTTTTTTCTTGCTCTCTAAACTTAAATTGTGTAATTTTATGTATTTTGTTTTACCAAACCTTTTCACTGTTATTTAATTTAATTTTTTTTAACCAAGACCGCAAAAAAAAATATTTCAAACAGATTAAAGCTAAAACCGAAAAAGGAAAACGTAACAAAAGTTTAAAATAAACTTAAATGTGGCCTTAGATATAAAAGTATATTATATATGTATGTAACTATATAATTCTGAATTGAAGCAAAAACTGATAAAAATATTTACAGTTTATAAAAACAAAGAAGTACAGTAATTATATTAAAAAAAAACATTATTTAGGAAAACCATGAAATAGGTTTTGAATCGGGACTTTGTTAGAGTAAATAAGATTCTATGGCGAGAACAAATATTAGCCAAATGACTTGATACTTTCTGTAGGTCTGACTAAATTCTTTGTAAATACCTCCAATATTTAGTTTTGTGCTCATAAACAGTTCTCTTTGCTCTAAGCTGATCCTAGTGGAAACATTTCCTTGCACAATATAACGTGGTATTAAACTAGAGTAAAAAGTTATATCGTCAAACGTGTATTTCAATCGGTATTCGATCAAAATTTTGGTCTGCGACTTAAAAATGCTAGATTTTTTAAATTTTTTAGCTTTTATTTTAAAACAATTGCGTTATATATATTTGCTCAAAGTATTGACCATTGTTAGCATATAGATTCCGAGCCAAAAAAACTGCTCATCTTTTGAGACCAATAACGAAGCAAACCAATATTGGATACTCTGTTCAAAAGTGAAGCCTATCCCAGAGAGACTATAAAATTTCTCACTCACTTCATTCTAAATACTTTTTAACAAGTTTGTGGCCGAGTGTTGTCATGATGGAATATTACAGTTTCACGCCTGGCCGCATATTCTGGTCATTTTCGGCCAATAATCGCTTCAAACGAATCAGTTGCATTCGGTACAGGTTCCTTGTGATGGTCTGATCAGATTTCAGTAGCTTATATAACATTTTTTCTCCCAACAAATATAAAGCATTACCTTAGCGCAATCGATATTTGGTTTCGGTGTCGATTGTGCTGGTTGGCCGGGCTTCACATACGAACGCTTACGCTTCAGGTTATCGTAATGAATTCATTCTAGGTCTCTCGGCTGCAATTCGTATGTTAACCAATTTTGGATGAATCCTGCTGCTCTTACGCACGTTGAAACCGATGAAACACATTCACCATACGCTTAGGTGAGCAACCGATGTACTTCAGCGGCATTTTTTTTCAAACTAAAGAAGTAAAGCAAAACTTCCCGCACATGACGACCCGTTTGTACAAAATTCAACATTTTCGAAGCAAAAAAAAGACCTTTGTTTATCAAAAAGTTATTACGGGAATACAAAATTAATATTTTGGTAAGAATATAGTGTGCTGAATTCCCAATTAAGGACTGAGATCGAAAAATTCTAAACACACGTTTTTCATTAAAACTTTTAACTCAAGTATTATTTGATTTTTCTTTTTTTGATCAGGTTACCTTTGTAAAGCATGTCAGTTATTATGTTTAATGTCAATTATATTCATTTGTTCTTAATCTGATTAAAATGAGTGAACAGAATAAAGTGCGTACAAAAATTAAATTAAAAATTTTCAACAAAACCCAACTTGGTCCTACAAAAAGTTGGCCAAACAGTCAAAGGTCTATCGTCAAGCTGTTTTCAATGTTATTCAACAGTCCCGAGAAAACTTGTCGGTTGACAGAAAACCTGGTTCAGGTAGAAGGAATGGTCCACATGATGTTTCTAAAGCCAAAAAAATAGAAAACATTTTCAAAAGATTTCCCAACACATCCGGTAGGAAAGCAGCTCGGTTAGCTCAGTGCTCGGACTATTTGGTACGAAAGGTTAAAGCCAATGCAGGTTCAAAAACATACAAGGCTCAAAAAGTTTCTGACAGGAATGCTGCTAACAATTAAGAGGCCAAAAACAGAGCATGGAATTTGAAGTCAAATTTTATAAAAAAAATATTCCTGCTGCATAATGGATGACGAAATTTATGTTCTAGCAGATTTATCGCAACTTCCTGGTCAAACATTTTATGTTGCTGATGCTCGAGGGAATGTTGAAGAAAAGTTTAGGACCCAAAAGCAGACAATATATCCCAAAAAGTTCTTGGTATGGTAAGCAATATGCAGTTGCGGCAAAAAGCCAAACATTTGTTACAAAGGGCTCTATAAATACCGAAATTTACATCAAGGAATGTTTACAAAAAAGGATGCTTCCATTCATAGGACTTCTTAATATGTCCACTTATTTTTGGCCTGATTTGTTATCCTGTCACTATGGTAAGAAAGGTCTTGAGTGGTACAAGAACAATAATGTGGTATTTGTACCAAGAGAGGCAAATTCTCTAAACTGCATGGAGCTGAGTCCAGTGGAGAGATATTGGGCTCTTGTTAAAAGAGAATTAAAGAGCACAAAAAAAAGGTGTCCAAAAGTGTGGTAGATTTTAAACGGAGATGGACAACCTGTTCGAACAAAGTGACAGAAATCACTATAAAAACCATAATGGAAGGGTTTCCGAAAAAAGGTTCAAAATTTCACCACTAGTGATTAGAACAAAACACCAAAAATAAACAATGATTTTATCTTTTCTTACATTCTCAACTACAATTGGTTGGTTTCTTTCCGTTTACACTATAATGTTCAATAACTAAGTGGGAATAAATGTGCAGATATATACCATTCGAAATGACATATAAGTTATTGAAAACAAAACCTGCGTTCCAAAGTGAAACCATCTATTGTAAATCCTGCATGTTTAAGTCAAAAATCCTAGGATTTGGCTCGACATCAATATTTATAAGACATTTATGTGGGCAAATGTGTTTTTTTTTTTGAAAGTGGTTCGCATAAAGGCTCTATGAACAATTATAGGCCGATCTTCATATATGGGCAATAACACAATTTTGTTTAAATTTGGGCTAATTTTGTTCATTTTTTTTTCTTACCGCCAACTTCCGACAACGGATTCTACAAGCTGAAGTACTTCTTTTTGTTCATACAAAACGCTATCGATGTGATAAAACTAAAATTCCCGGTTCAATGTTTGAAACAAAAAACCTCATCAAAAAAAAAAAATTTTTTAAATATAATGGATTCTGTAGGGTCTGCTGTGGGATGGTCTAACTCCATATTCAGCAATTTTGTTTATTAAATAACCCGGAAAGCCAAAAATTACCCTCATCGCCGAACACAATTTTGTGATAAAACAGTCGTCAATAAGTTGCGAGAATCAATGACTATAAGTTTGGATAATTTGCTAGCGATGTTCAAGCATCAATCTATTTATGATGATTTTTCACAGTTTACTGATCATGCATTGCAAAAAGTGAACGCAGTATGAATGTTTGTTTCACTGTTATTCTTTTCGTAAGTTCTATCGGGCTAAATTATAGTTATTTCTTTAAAACAAACATTTATTTTTAATTTTACTTTTACTGGTTTTACTTGATTTATATCAATTGAAAATTTCTTTTAACATATTCACAATTATATGCTGTTTTTAAAAAAGATAAAAAGAGCAGCGCATACACATTTCCAACTTATCTCTAGTACACATTTCGAGTTTTTTAAATGTAAGTAGTTACTTTTGATAGTTCATATCAAAAAGTTAGGCTACTTCATATTTTGACTACATTTTTCTTTTTTTTATACCTTTTTGGAAACAACCAAGCGATACCCGCAAAACTGAAATTTGAATAAACTAAAGTTTATGTGTTACAAAAAGAACGACTATATTTTGGTTAGTGTGTAAGTAAGTGTGTTTTTTAAAGCACGTAAATTTCGAAAGTTTTCACATTTAAGCAACTCACAAATATCCGAAAGTACACACTTATACATACACAGATGCCAACACAAATACAAACACACACTCGTTGTTAAGTATAAACAAATACATACACAAGAGTTTTATGAATGAACAAATATAATTTAAGTAGAGTACGAATATGAGTACGAGTGCAACTACATTGTAAATGTTCATTATAAAACTGCATACTCTGGATTGTAGGACGACTGTTGGATGGATGGATGGTTGGATTGTAGATGGTTGGACGGACGAAAACGGACGGATACATGGCTAAATGAATGAATGAATGAAGGAATGTATGTTTTGTTTGTTTATATGGATGAGTGTATTTGAGTTTAAGTTTTAAATACATATCACAGTATGTGTATTTGTTCAATACACATTCACACATATACGCACTCATACAAAAACAGTAGAGTCATGTTAATACATACACTCACACATGGTCTGACACACTGCAAAATGTCAATAAAATGAAGACTGATGTACGTACGGCAGTTTGGGTTATTTCAAGTTTTTTTCTTTATTATTATTATTTTTTTAACAAAATTTTTTGCTTGCTTTTTGCTTGTTGTTTGTTTGTGTTTTATTTTTCCAACTCACAAATCTACAACACACCAGATTTTACTAACTGACTTCAAACCAAAATTTCAACTAAAATTATGCATGAGATGCAGGCTGAAATTATGTTTAAAGATGAGTCTCTAACCATTTAAGCCACAGCTGTAACAAAAATAAAATACACACACACATACATACACAGAGAAAAAGCTATGAAAACAAAAAATGCAATAGAAATAGAAATGTGGCAGCAGCAAGCAGTTACAAGCAGCGGCAATAGATGAAGAACATGAAGAAGGAAAAGTATGTTAGCCACTATAATAACCAGTGGTAAAAAAAACAACAAACGAAGCAAAACAAAACAATTGTCTATTGTATGAGGTTGTTTTTGTATTTTAGTATATGTATGTGAAAGACTATGTGTGTTTTGTGTGGCTGTGTGCACTCAGTAAATTGTGGTTAAAAGAATTGCAACACACACACATACTTGCAACGCGAAGGCAGCTGTAATGCTTTTATTGAAATTCATATCTATGGATGTGTGTGTATGTGTCGATTTATGATTCTGTCCTCGCTGTACGTGGTCACTGATGCTTGTAGTTAATGAGAGTGTTGAGAGATTTTAAAATTATGTTCCAGTACTAACATTTTTATGACTGATTCATAATTTCTAAAAAAAACACTGGGCTCCAATTATTTCCCTGATGTTTGTCTGGAACTAAGAAGTTTTTTTTTTAAATTTTTAAATTTTTAGACCATTTGTCATGTTGAAATTGCTTTCCATTTAGCCAAAAATATGGACAGGCAGCATATCTTGAATATTTAAGTGATCATTCATCAAATCATTTTGAATTTAGACCATTTCTGCTGCAGACATAAGACGCCTTGGATATTAAAAAAAAACTTTGCAGAGTGTGCATTAGGATGGCCCATACTTTGTTCTTTTGCGATCCCAAATGGTTCTCTGTCATCAAAAAATCAAAAGCTGAAATTTTAGCAAAATCTGATAACATTTAGAGGTTGAACATTTGTGTTTTGAATGAATGTATCAAATTTAAAGAAAACTTAAAACAATCTGAAATTAAATATTAGAAAACATGCTAGGAAATGTATTTCTAAGGAATAATTTTAACAAATTTGTAACCAAAAACAAAATTTTCTCGAAATTCAGTCAATTGTTTGTATCAACATTGATAGCAGACTACCATGTGACTTGAGGTGAAAATGGAAAAAAGTGAATTTCGTGTGCTCATTAAGCATCAATGGTAAAAATGCGGTTTACTGAATTTTGTTGTGGAGATGCCGAACGTTTTGAACGCCCATTTGAGGTCTATATATGGTGTTGGCCGATCGGAGATTGAAAGTGTGAGAGATTGTGGAAGCCATACCCATTTCACGTATCTCAGTGGTTTAAATTTTTAATGATAATTTAGGTATGAGAAAGCTTTTCGGGTGTGACAACAGCACAGGAGTGTTTGACTTTGTTCAACCGCAATATTGTTTTTTTACGCTTTATTTATTTATTGAATCTGCCTTTTATAGGCCTAACAATAACTATTTAAATCTTATCACTAAAATTAAAACCAGTTGCTCTCTCAAATGGCACTCATCTTAGCGAGGTAGTACATCTGCTCTACGGACCCTTGGTCGGGTTTGGCTCTGCATAACTTGTCTTGCAAGCATGTTGATATGGTTTTGCAATTTCACAATATATTTCTCACGGACTTTCTTGAACTTTTGCTTTACCAATGGCACTTCCTAGCCCCTGTGAAAGTTTTCATTTCTTATATACCATAGTGCTCCTGTCATGGTCCTAAGAATTTTAGATTGGGCCCTCTGTATAAGATCAATACTGTTGCTAACCATTCTCCATAATTGGATTCTAAATTAGTTTTAAAACCGTCTTATACAGGATGACGTTATATTCAAGGCTTAATTTTGATTGATCAATTATTAACCAATGAAACCTATAGGCTTTTAGCTTCCTGTGAAGTCTCTTGGTTTCTAGGTGACATAATCAGTGTGATAGGTGGTCAATTTCCTTTCCATAGAGCGAACGTAAAATGCTTACTTTTCAACTCATTCACACGTATTCGCTAGTTTTTTAACCTCGTCTCCACACGTACGAGATGACTAGATGCTATGAGTGGGTTTTCGTGCGAGCTAATAATGGCATTATCATCAGCAAATGTTGAAATGGTTAATTTATCGCATGAATAAGACTCCAGTAATTTATGAGTATATGGTGGCAGTAAACATTTGATTTCATATACTAAACATTTATACCATACCTTATCAAAAGCTTGAACAACGTCTAAAAATACAGCAGAAAAATATTTATTTAAATCAAAAGATGTTTTAATCTCTCCAGTTAAACGACTGAGCTGTTCAATGGTACCATGATATTCACGGAAACCAAATTGTTGTACTGGGATAATGTTTCCATCGCTTTAAAATGGTATGATCTTTTCCTAGAATATTTTCTCGAATAGCTTCGACAAACAAGAGAGTAGGCATATAGGTCTATAAAAAGATGGCAGTGTGAAGTATGTACCCGGATTTGGAATCATTATTATTTGAGAAATTTTATTATTTGAGAAATTTATTTGAGAAATTTTAAAATTTATGATAAATCCCTAGTTTCAAGATCGTACTAAATAATATAGATATCACAGTTATTGCCACAGTTGGTAGGTTATTAATCATTGATGGTGTTATTAAATCATAACCCGGTGAGTTTTTCAAGTTTAATTTATTTTTAATAACTCTATTAACATCCTCAGTAGTAATATCTAAGTGGGCTGCAGTAGTCATTGTTGAAACTGGCAATTCTTCGAGCTCGAACTCATTTGCCT
The DNA here is from genome assembly GCA_942486065.2 of Calliphora vomitoria. Taxonomy (NCBI): domain Eukaryota; kingdom Metazoa; phylum Arthropoda; class Insecta; order Diptera; family Calliphoridae; genus Calliphora; species Calliphora vomitoria. The sequence goes on from OW818031.2 coordinate 41,829,257, forward strand.
TGGAATTAGGTTGAAATACTTCACTTAAATGTTCAGCAAATACTATGCCTTTTTCTATAGCACTTTGTGCCCAGGTTTTACTAGCTTTTCTTAAAGCGCTTTGTATCTCTACCGGTGGATTAATGTTCCTCGTTGCCTTCCAAAAAAAGAAATTTCTGTATTTTGTACTCGTCAAATTTTTAATATAATTTTCATTTAAGCGATCTTCCCTATCACTTTTCGTACTACTGTGAACAGCCACTGCTTTGTAGCAGGTAGTCTATTATGTTGCCATTCTCTTCTGAGTTTTCTCTTTTCAAGAAGAAGTCGCAATATGGAATAGTTCTTGCGCAATTTCATTAACGTGGATTCACCAATCAACACACCAGAGATCAAACATCAGTCAAAACATCGTCGCCAAAGAAGGTCAAGGTGGGTTTGTCAGCCAATAAACTCACGGTGACCGTTTTTTGGGATGCACGCGGTATAGTCCACATTGACTACCTTCAAAGGGGTAAATCAATCAATGGCAAATATTATGGCAACTTATTGGATCGATTTAATAATTAGTTGAAAACAAACGACTGCATTTGGCCAAGAAAAGCGTTCCTTTTCACCAGGATAATGCAGTGTGCACATATGTGAAGTTTTCATGGCAAAAATCCATGAATTAGGCTACGAATTGCTCCCTCATCTGTTCTATTCTCCACATTTAGCCCCGAGATTTGACTCCAACGAAAAAATCTTCTCACAAACAAATATCTATTTTGATGACGTCGACAAATCTTATTTTTCGGAAGTGAGAGCTCAAAGGAGACTATAATGAAAAATAAAATGATTTTTTATCCAAAAACCTGTGTACTCGTATTACATATAAGATGTCTAAAATTAAAAGACCTATAAGTAATTCATCGTAATTGCTGATTTCGTGAGAAATTTTTCACAACGGCAACACAAAATTTGCAAGCCCGTGCTTCTAAATCATTCTATGAATATATGAAATCGAGGTCTTTCCTAAAAAGTGTTATTTGTGGGCCATCTAAAATACCAGCTTTTAGTTTTACTGTACTCAAACCTGAAAAATTTCTTGAAAGAAAGGATGCCTGCACAAATCTGATAGATTTTGATTATACGATGAAATGTCGTCCGAGTTCAGTAGAGGGGTTTTAGTAGACCGTTAGTCAGGATATGTAATTTTCCTTTTAATTTAACAGCACAAAAATAGTGGTCATCAATGTGGTTTTTCGGTTATGTCCAAGTAATAGGTATACCAAACATCAAATGATCATATAAGATTTTTTATTTATTTCTTATATCTCTTTAAAGATATTATCAAAAATTAAGTTTCATATTTGACTTCTTCGAAATAGCTTCACAGGTTTAATAATCTGTTTCCATTGCAACATTTCTTTAAAACTAAAAGCGTTAAATTAGTGAACGGTGTTGGTAGGTTGTTTGCAATCGTAGTCATATTAAAATATTTATGTTTTTCATCTACATTCGCATGTACCTATGTATTTGCATTCATTCATACATATGTATACCAGTACAACGATTTACTAAAGAGTCAAATACAAAGCAAAAATGCAAAAAAAGAAAAGAAAAACAAAGCAGAGTAAATGCTAATTTTTTTCTGTAAAGAGGGTTTTGCAAAAATTATATTTTATGCAAAAATGTTTTCTAGAAAACAAAATTTTCGAAATGTTTTTTTCTTTCTGTTTTTCTTTTCTCTTGGCATGTAGAAATTGTGTGTTTTATTGAAAGTAAGTGGGTCGATTTTTAAATATTTCCACTAACAAAAGCAATTGCTTTTTTTTCATGTTAAATCATGCAGAATTTATTGGTTAAATAGGAAGGGGGAAATAGGTGAGTTAACTATGTGTATATTCAGATGCTTCGGTTTGTATATTTTTAAACCTTTTAAGGTTAAATCGCAATTAAGTTTTGCATAGATTAAATTCGTAAGCAAAATACATCTAGTAGAATGTAATGTTTCAGAATAGTATAGTTTTGTTAAACACTGTCTAAAAAAATTGTTTTCTATATAGTATTAAATAGTTTGACATACTTTTGAGACTTAAAATAGTTTTTTAATAGTTTTTAAGATATCTATTGGAAATATCAATAAAACCACACTTTCGGTTATTTATATATTTTTATATATTACAGATTATAGGAATGTTGATCATATCACGACTTCAGAAGTTTAATTTACGAGTAAAATATTTGGAAATTACAGTTCCATATTGCTTTCACTGTTTTGCTAATTTATAGATTCAGATCCATTTATCTATGGCGTCTGCTATGGCGTTTTTAAATAAATGTCATCGAAAAATTCTACGATACTTTTTGCCACGATCCAAATAGCAATCACTGGCGTAAACCAAATCAAACAAGAATGCACGTAGAAATACAGAGAAGAAAGTGGAACTAGATTGGACATACACTTCAAAGAATTGCCCTTGAATGCAATGTTTAGAGGCAAATTGACAGCGAGATACAAAAGATGCGTAAAAGCTGGAGTGAAGTAAAAAAATATAACGATGAATAGTAGGGAGGGAAAAAATCGCCCAAGTGACAAAGAAAATCGTATTCTAGGGATCAAAATAAGCGACTTTGCCCAAGGAACCATACCTCTAAAATGAACTCTGATGTTTCTTATTTTGACCCAATGGTCAAATTTGGAGAATTTGACTAAGTATGTTATTCCAAATTTGTTTATTATGACACGAACGCCATTTTGTGCTTGTTGAATACTCCGCTACGTAAGCATGATAAAACTATTCGTGTTAATAATTTCGCTCATTGCGTGCAAAAGTTATGTTGGTTTAAAGTTTAAACTAAATCTTGAAAAAATAAAGCTATGCTGATTCTCATATACGTATGATTAATATTATTTATTACCTACATCACATTTATATTTATCATACGCTCCATAAACAAAATTTATACACAATACATACATCATGTAAAATGCTAAATATGGTGATTTGTTGCAGGGGGTGTGCCACTAGCATGTGTGGGTCAGCCCACCAAAGTCAGTGGGGGTCGGTAATACATTTAGACTCGATTGAGGCCCTATCAAAGGGGTCAAAGTGGGATTTTTCAAAATAAGTAACATCATAATTAATTTTAGAGGTATGGTTCCTTGGGCAAATATTCTTATTTTGATCCATAGAGTATGATTTTCTTTGTCACTTGTGTGATTTTTAAATCGACCTGCCCTAATGGACAGATCTAAATGAAGGAAGTTAACTCGAAATTCTCTATAACTAAAATGTAGAATTGAAGTTCTGTGAGACCAGTATTAAGTTTGACTTATAGTATATTTTTATGTTGTAATGATTATTTATATATTTATTAATTCTGTGCCGTGAAGTCCAGTTTTTTAAATAACTTAATTGACAATCAATGTAAACAATAGAATTTCAATTCAACAATAAAAGTAAACCCCTGAAGAAGTTTGAAACAAACAAACGAAACGTTTGGTAAAGAATAAAAATGAAAATATTTTGATTTTTATTTATACACTTGGTAATAAATGATTGACCATAAATAGCCCATAAGATTGGAATCTTATAAAAAGTAGAGAATTTTATTTGATATAAATTTAGTAATAACTTTTAACTGCGTAGTAAGAAAAAAATTAAGATTTATCAAAAAAAAGACAAATCGATTTTTGTGACTTTTGACCTTCAATATTTTGAGTAACGTTAACTTGATTTATCGTAGCTTTTATTGGATATATGACTTAAAAATGGTGAACTTATTTTGAAACATTTGTAGAATATAAATTTATTCAAAGAACTGGCCATTCCCATCTTTCTAGTAACATATGGATTCCGAGCCATCTGCTCATCTCTTGAGGCCAAGAATGAATCAAGCCAATTTCAGATAATTTGTTCTGAAGTAAAGCGTATTCCAGAGAGAGCATTCAGTATCGATCGAAACAAATAGTATTAAACAGGTATTGCAACAAGTGGCCTAGCATTGTCATGATTGAATATTACGGTTTTTCCATTCGCTTCAAACGAATTAGTTTTGTTCGATACAGGTTCCCTGTCATGGTCTGGCCAGAGTTCACCAGCTCATAATAGTTAGGACCCTTTCGGTCCCACCAAATATAGAGCATTAGCTTCGAGCCATGGATATTTCGCTTTAGTGTCGATTCGGCGAGTGGGCTGAGCTTCACATACCATCTCTCACGCTTCGGATTATCGTAATGGATCCATTTTTCATTACAAGTAATGATTCGGTGCAAGAATCTATTTCTTTTATATCGTTTAAGCAGCATTTCACACATACAGAATCGCCTTTCAGTTTATTTCCTTTAGATGAATTCTGCTGCTTGCAAACATTTTGACATTGATTTTGCAAGGTCTTATTGAGGTTGACAACAATTATCATGGAGTATTACCTCCAATTCTTCGTCCTCAAACTGTTTTGGGTGGCCTGAGAAATCTTTGTCCTCCGTGTAAAAACCACCACTTCTGAACCACCCAAATCATATCTCGCACGTTGAAATCCATGAAACAGATTCACCATAAGTTTCGGTAAGCAATCGATGTACTTCAACGGCACTTTTTTTAAAATTTAAGATGTAAAGTAAAACTTCCCGCATATGAAGCTTTGTTTGTACAAAATTCGACATTTTCGAAGCAATAATAACCTAAGTGAGAATAAATGACAGATACGTACCTTTTAAAAGGACATATAATTTATTAAAAACCAAGTCATACACCCAATATTTTAGAAATTGTTTTGTTATAAAAAACTGCCATAACTTTTGAACTAATTCTGTTTTCTATTTTGTGAAAAAGATACAAAGATTCGTTTTAGAGATAACCAAGAATCAAGAACATTTTGATATTTTGGAGTTCATTTTATTACATATGTACTTTTTATATTTATATTTCCAATTTTTTTTTTCTCTTGGACCAGCACTCAGGGGATGACCCCTACTCATGCAAAGCATTGTGCTGGAACTAAGAAAATAGGTTATGGGAGGGAGGATGGAGAGAGTAGTGTTTGTGGACATTTGATTTGAATTTTCCTACATTGAAAGTGACAGGAAAGACTCGACATACGGACAGTACGGCTAAAGAACGAATTTTCCCTGTAATGTGTTGTGTGATCCACTGTCCAGTCGACAACAAATTGATGAGCCCTTGCCGAAGAACGTGCGTTGCGTAAAAAACTACGGGTTTCGGGAACAAGTTCCCTAATTTCAGCAGAACACATACCATTGTAGTATCGGTAGAACAGTGAAACACAACCTACATTGCGACGATGTTCCAGTGAGTCAATAGAGCTGTATTCTGAATGCATCCTCTTTAGATCTGATTGCAATTTTGCACTTCTGATTAATCCAGGATTTTTCCATAGTTTTAATCGAAATTATGTTTGATGGAATGAAGGTTTTCATCCCCATCATAATTATGTTTGCAACCATTTTCGCCATGGCATTGACCTATTGTGTAAGAAACAGAGTTTCCAATTAAAATGCCGAAAGAACTCATTGAGCTCAGCCCAATGAGCCTTTTTTTAAATAAAAGTTGAACGTTTCGTAGCTGGTCGTGAAACGTTACGAAGTTCGGACAGCGAAAAGGAGGCGGAAATGGTACAATGATCTGAATTACGAAGAGGTGCAAAAACATCTACTTCATACTTGTCAGGGTGTGAAATTAGAAAAAGGTTGAGAGTGTTATTTTAGTGCCCATCAACGCATGAAATATGCGTTGGTTCATTCACTAATTGCGCAAGCTGATTGTGCGCCACGAATAGTTCAACATATTGGCCTTGTGTAGTTGTATGACTTGAATGGTGAAGCCAAGAGGAGTTGTGAACATTAAAATCACCAGCAACAACAATTTCACTGTTAGGTAAACTCTCAAGAATCTTCGATATGGAATCGGAAAAGGCATCGACGCTAGATATAGTAATATCCCTTCCCGTGTTTGGACTTCTATAAAGAAACCTGAAGTGCAAACAGTGTGCCTTGATTTTGAACTTAACCCAGAGACAGTTAAATTCTACATCATATGTACCTAATGATTGCTGGTACTGGTACACAACTTCTTTGCGTATGTACATGGCAATGCCCCGATGGAAGCTAAAAAGCGATAGAAAGTGATACCCAGGTATCATCACCCAATGAGTAAGCTGTATATAATAATACTTCTAAAAATCAATTCGATAATCAAAATTCTCAAATAATTAAACTCTATACTCCCTCAATAAATTATGGGCCACTCTAAATCGCAACGACCAACGTTAAATAAATTTTGTATTGAAAACATTCAAGTTTAAAACCTTTTTCCCAGTATTCTTCATACATATTGCTAACGTTTCTGAACGCTTCGTTTTATAAAATGAGGCAGTAAGTAAAATTAAACATAAATGGGTTTCAAATGAAGATTAACTAAAATTGCCGTATGGTTGTGTAGTATGTATATCATAAGTCGTGAATATACTTATAACTTATTCTAATATTAACAATATCAAGTTCATGACTCCAACCATTAAAACTAACAAGATTACAAATTGCAACAAATTATCATTAGAAATCTAAGCTGCTACCACCCTGGTAGATTTTTTTTATATTTTTTTTAGCAAATTCTAGGGTTACGTTGGCTATTATGTCTTTGAAAAGAAAAAAAGAACATAATTTTTAGTTTATAAAATCAAAGCACAACAGGGTACATTGCGACTATTGCCTCTGCTGATGACGACGATTATGAAAGGTACTGCTGTGCAGTACACTCCTACCAAACAATATTGCCATCATATCCTTTTATTTTTATATTTTTATATTTCTTTATTTTTTATTTTTTGTTGTGTTAATAACAAACAAAACAATCAGTTAACCGTTACAAGAATTGTCAGGCATTTTAGTTTGTTTTTATACATACATATACATATTTTTTTATAAGCTCAAGGTTTAGAAATGCTGTTGTGTTGAGTTTTTTACTGTTTATTTTTATTATTTAAATAACTATTTACAGTTGGTGCTCATACTACTGCTTACTAGTGTAGCTGTGTATTTTGGTTTAAATCTAGCCAAACTATACCATACCATACCAAACCGTTCCCTTACTCTTCCTATTGTTTGTTTGTCATATTGTATTAAGTTTTGTTTCGTACAACGTTTTTTTTTTGTGTGTTGTTATCTGAAAGGATATAAAGGATGTTGTTTCATTGGTTGTCTTTTTTTTTTTTGCAGATTTTTTTTATGCTCTTGCCTTCATTATTAATTCGAGTTTATGTTAAAGAAAACAAAATACAGCTAAAGAAACAAAACTTAAATAAAGATACAATCTCTGTAATGGCCATCAGAATTTTATGTCTGGCTGTGAGTGAGTGTTTTCTACTTACTTGTATTGGGAGGAACAAAAATGTTCAAACAATAAACAACACATTGTAACTATACAACACCGAAAAAAACTATTTACAGCTTTTCTGTTGTAATAACAAGAATGGCAGCAGTGACAGCAAAAAATAGCTGAAAAGTAAAACGAAAAGATAAAAACAAACTAAACATTTTTCAGTCTATTGTGCTAAACACAACAATTGCCTTCAATTCATTATTATTACCACTACACTTATGCCAAGTACACCAATATGAGCAAATACACTACATGCTCCTGCTCATACACCACTGACTGCACTCTAGACTTGAAAAAAACTAAACTGAATGCTGCAGTAGGGCGCATGTCTTAAACATAAATTGTAATAAAAACACTATTAGACCATGACAACTAAAGACACAATATGCCAGCTATCCTTCATTTTCTTCCAAAAAATATAATAATAATAAATTGAAGAAGGTATTTGAGAATGTCGTTGCAAGTGTCAGTAAAATAAATTTTGGAAATAAAAACCTTCTCTAATGTAAAGTAAAACGATTATTTTGATAATGACTTAATATTGATAGATACATACATACATACATACATATATGTATAAGATCGTGACAAATTAAAGATCATAAGTCCAAGCATAACACTGGGGCAAAACAATATGGAAAAATGTAAATGCCGTTTTAAAATAAAAACTATGTTAATTACAACAAAAGCGTTTTTATAGCCGCCATCAACAATTATGGGGGCTATAGTGAGTTTGTCATTCCGCTTGTAATACATCAAAATATTTGTCACAAACCCACTTTAGTATATACATATGTTCTGGGTCCTCATAAAATTCTAAGGCGATCTAGCTATGTCCGTCCTTCTGCCTGTCTGTTGAAAACTCGATAAGGCCCAAACGAACGTAGCTAGCTGGCAATACTCTCTGTTGATAAAGTTTGTTTGGTATTGAAAATGGGCCATATCGGCCCATGATTTCACTTAGCCCTAATAAAAATGTGGTAAGATGAAAATATTTTTTCCGTAACTCCTTGAACTTTGGGATATAACAAGGATTCTACCAGGATCTGGAACACATCTTGTGGAATCATTATGGATACCAGTAGTACTCGAAGCTATAAAAAGTTTCAAATCTTAAAGATTTCACGAACCCGATGTGTTATACCGACGAATCTCATTGTCCCTTGGCTACTGAGGACATGTCTCGGATTTTCTCTCATGCCTAGTCGGTGGAAATATATTTCGAAGACTGGAAAAAACTCTCATACTTCATCGAAGAACTTCAGACCGATAAGATTATCTTCCTTCCTTTTCAAATCACTGGAAACTAAATTGACTACTATCTACAGAGGACCAATGGTCATGCATGTAGCTGAAGTAAGCCAACCGAAATGGCCCTACATTAAATCTTTTTCCGTATTTGAATGGATATCGAAGATGCTTTTAACAATATCACTCTAGATGTATCACTCTAGATGTATGAATGAATATACTATTACACCAAAGGCCGAGCTAGGTTTTGGCATCTTCTGGAATTACCACGCTATCCTGTGGAACATGTCTGTAAATCCTGTGTTGTTATCCCTAGAAATTTGTGGGTGCAGTTAGAGGAATATTCCTCATCTTTTTAAGAGTAATACTCCAGGAATGAACAGGATTTTCTCCAATAGTAACAAGGTTCCAAGGTTGTATAAAATACCTGTCTTCCGGCAAATAGATTTTAGCAACACAATAAATAGGACAAATAGTGTTAAATATTTTGGTATTATTTTTAAATCCAAGTTGATTTTAAAAACGGAATGTTGTATTGTATATTATTATTGCAAAATATAAATTGAAAGAAGTTGGAATTTCACACCAAAGATCGTTCACTGGATGTATACAGCTATAGTTAGTCCGATTCTGTTGTATGGGGTCATCGTAGAGATGGCTGAGTAGTTCAACATAAGGATCAGTTGGAACTAAGGGCGCAACTGCTTACACCAGAATTGAAATGGGGTAACCTGTCACTTCGATCTTGTAGAATCTGAATTCGGTGAACCGTCTAAGCTTTGCGGTTGAGGTTTGAGGCTGTCAGATCTAACGATATTGTCAGGCAATGAGCTGATAACGACCAAACAATGAACAATGAATTGCCACCACACGGTTACAAGACCATTGTCAGAAAATCTAGCAATTCATTATAAAACAATTATCGGACAATAACCTTATCTATCAACATTGTCAGGCTAAATTATTTTCTTTGCTTATTTATCTGATATTGATTCCATTGCCAGACATTAAAAACTCGTGCATTAAAAACATGATCTGACAATATTTTGACAATGACAACGAAATGTGTTGACACGATTGTCAGATATCTGACAATATTTTTGTCAATTAGCAGCCGGATAATGATCTAACAATGCAATTTCTGATAACATTGCCAGACAAAAATTTTAAGTTCACACCATAGATAAATTAACATAGATCGGAAACTCTCCTGTCAAAGACCTAACTCAGTTGTCAAAAACCTAAGTGATGAAAATTTAGTAAAATTATTAAAAAAAAAACTATTTGAAAACAAAACCAACACACATGTGAGTTTCCGCTCTATGTATTTCTCTGTGGTTCACACTATTGTAAAAAAAATGTCTGTACATTAACCTGACAATATCTTTAGATCTGACAACCGTCTAAACAAAGCTTAAGGAAGAGGTAAACAGGAAAATTGCCAAACAATTGTGGCTGCACCTGAGCAAGGAGGGCATAACATCTCTGTTGTCAGCGAATATAAGAATAATATCAATGCTGGTGTCTGGTATATCCGGATACTTTCACATAGGCAGTTGCGTATAGAGTTTGGACGCTAAATAAAAAGAAAATCTGATATGATATAAATGAAGACGAAAGCATAAAACACCTTTATGTCACTGGCCCGGATTTGGGAGAAGTCGAGTGATTAACAAGAAAACTTTTGAATTCGGCAATTTCACCAAAGTGGAGACACTGAATATATTACGAGCTTTATAATAAGCTCTGACCATTTATATTACGGAGACTCCGCTTGAGTATTGTTTCATGGTGGAGACACTGAATATATTACGAGCTTTATAATAAGCTCTGACCATTTATATTACGGAGACTCCGCTTGAGTATTGTTTCATGGTATCACAATGGCCATAAATGAGTTCGCTGCCAATCGGACTGCGTACCTACCTAACTAGCCTAACATTTGCATTAGATGGTAGTTAAGGTTATTGTGGAAAAAAATAAGACATTTGGAAGTGTGATATGTAAATAATGATAAAATCGTATTTAGGACATTTAAAGGATATTATAATAGGGACTTCCGAACTTTGACAGTTGATAGTGGCCATATTGTTGAAGCTATATCTGTCGAATTAGTTGTCATCAGTTTTATTAAAATGGGTGTTCTCTTCCGGCAACGTTCCCCACGCTTCACCCATTTTAAGGTCGCCATAATTTCTGGATGAATGGGTACGTCAGCAATCAAGATTGTCGAATTTGGGACGATACCAATCAACATAAGTTCTAAGAGCGTCCAGTGCATCCCTAAAAAGTAACTCTTTGGTATAGATTTTGGTCTGGCGGCATCATCGGTCAATACTACTTTGAAAACGAATGATATTGACACCAACGACATATGGTTTCAACAGGAAAGCGCTACATGCCAAATTGGACATTCTACAATAGCGATTTGAGTGCATGGTCATCTCACTTGGAGATGATGTGAATTAGCCACAGATATCATGCAATATGACCGCGTTAGACTGTTTTTTCTGGGGGTTCACAAACCACAGCGTCCCTTAAAGCCAACATAAGCCATGCCAACATACAAATTTAGCTTAGTTTGTGGGCCAGAGTCATGGAAAATTAGACATTTCGGATGAGCGCGGCGGACATTTGAACCATGTTATATTCCATACATAATGGAATGGATAGACCTTTCAAGTAAATAAAAATGTCTATGATATCTCACACACACTTTATTTTATTTAAATTTAAAGATAGGAAGCGCTTAATGAAATACCCTTTATAACACTCTATGCCGAGAGTACAATAAATTCTACTAAATTATATTTAAAATTGCCGTCGTGTGTTTGATCACAAAATGTTGGTATTATAATATAATTGGATGGATCATAATCTTTAACGTTACAAATATTACGACAATTTTGGTGGTTCTAATTCAGATGTCTTTTTTTTATCCGTTTTTAATATTTTCGTCAGTAACTGCGACATTTAAGCGATCGTATACATATCGGTGCAGAATATCATTTAATCTAAAAAATGTTTCATGATATCTATTTTTGAGCATCACCAGAATATATTTCATTCAATAAGTATTTCTGAAACAGACATTCTTTCAAAACTGAATCTCTTTAAATTCTAAAGTAGCATATCTTTTATATCGATTAAATTGTCTTACTATGTAATGAAATGACATGAAACTTGTATTGGAAACTATAGAAAATTGGAGCAACAAACAAAAAACTGCCCTATATGTATTGGGACTTATAAATCCTTGTTAGTTAACTGCAACTTTAAAACCAATAGAGACTTTCTTTAAGTATTTACGCTCAAACAAATAAATATCAAATTTAAAAAAAAAAAAAATCACAATATGCTAAAAAAGTAAAACGAACAAGATAAAACGAATAAATGAATGATACAACAAGAAACTGTTTTAATATTTTGACACATCCCCGGAGCTTTACGGCCACATACATACATTCTCATACTCCTTCTCTAGTAGGTTCTTTATGTTTAAAATCTCGTATTATAGTCTTTATGTTTCTCAATACGAGGAGTATTAGTATGTAGTCAGAATTGTAAATATAAACAATTCCTAAGAGTGATGCTTCTCATAAACATTTTTGGATGAATAACACACACTTTAGTATTATTTTATATTTTTGTTTCGTTCATCCATATTTTCTTGTTAATTTTTTATTATTATTATTTTTTTTTTTTGTAGCAATATTCAGCACACATAAATATTATTTTCTTTATGACCCCCGCACAGTGTTAATAATGAATGTTTCCTGGTAATCTTTTGAACTTGTTATACAATTAATCATGGGGGGTTGTACATTTATTAGAAAATATTTGGGAAAACATCTTTTGGTATAACCTTCATTATACCCATCATGTGGCCACACAGGAGGATTTATTATTATCATTATTGTTTGCTTGTTGTTGTTTAGTTGTTACTGTTGCTGGGTTCTTTTTAATGTAGTTGTGGAGATTAGAAAAATTATAGCAATTCCTAACACCTTATACATATTTACATAAATATATGTAGTAATCAGATACTGAAATATACCAAAAGTTTTAACAAAAAATGTCATGAGAAGTGCGGCTGATAAGGGTAACCGTTCAATTTATCAATTTTGGTAGGAAAAAAGAAATTGTTTCTTTAAAATGTGTTGTGTATATGTGATTGTTTCCCTTATGTAAATTAGACGCATATACTCGTAACTAAACTAATCGATTATTGTGTAGAGAAAATCATGTGGTTTTCTAAATGATTATAACCGCCCAGCAGTTCTAGGAGACAGTCCCGAACTAGTGATTTTACCCATCATTTAGGGTGGGAACTAGTTACTTCAACAACTACGTGAATAGTTATTTTAACACTTGCATGTCCTAAACAGGGGGTCAATTGACCCTTTTTGACTACAATGAGACAGCTGGTCCAAAGTAGTCAACGCATTGGATTCACATACTGGTTAAATAGCGTCAGTTACCTTACTTGCTACTTAACTTGTAACTTGATCAACTACATAACTAGTTATTTCAACATGTACATGTGCTAATTGACCTTAAATAGTCAGCTTTAAGACATACCATAGGCAGTCCAAGAAACAATAGCTTGTAAACAAACCTTTCTTCGACAACTCTTCAATGGATTGCATCTGTTGGGTAAAATAACTACTTTCTAAAATGCTTAACTCTATGAGAATTATATCTGATGAATTGGTATAAATAAATTGTTCAATGTGACTACACTCCAGATTACTTAGAGATACTTAAGTGACAATTGTCTTCATGCTAGATTACCTGGGATGTATAAAGTAACTAATTGACTTCTCTCTGCACTACAAAGAGCACATACGTGTCAAATGACAAAAATATATAAATTGGAGTCTGTCAAGTGATATGACATTTAGGACGATTGCTGTCTATAAGGAATACATTGACTACTCGCTTAATTGCTGGGATGTATATTACATAAATAGTTATACAAGGAAGTAATTTGCATTGAATCAGAAGTTATTCGGTATACTTTAATGTGGGTTTAGTATCACTGTGTTTAGTCATTAAAAACGAATGTATTATTTTCTATAACTGAAGTAGTGCAGAATATAAATAAAAAACATACTTTTTTTTATCGATCTTCAAATATCTGATATATAAGCAACAAGGTTAATTGTTGGAAAGAGTGTAACTACTTTATCACAAAAAATCCATTATTTGTTTTCTAGAAGTCTTTTGAGAAACAAGAGAACGTAACCACTAAAGAGGTCAACTCTGATTTCTTCCCAATCATGACAGTTATCATCGGTGGAGAATTGGTGGCTACAAGTTGTACGATAAAGTGGGTGTAGGATACGCAGGTATTAATTTGTATATATCAAGAATACAGTAAGACTGCAGTGATTTTAGACAATGATTTTTCCAATTCTGGAAGTTCTGGACTTACTGGGATCTGATGTTATATCGACATTTGTCATTATTGTATGTATATTCTCAAAGTCAAAGCATCGTTCGTTAGAATAATTCCGTTCAGTCATTGACACTTTTCCAACAATATGGTTGAATTGTACATGAGTTGATGACTGTCAACTCTACCTTCTTATTATAGCATTCACCATAAGTGGCAAGGATATATATAAGTTTGTAATTTCCACATTTTTCGTTAGCGACCTCACAAAGTATATATATTCAGGATCGTAAAATCTATCTGTTGAAATAAACTTTCCAAATTCCCTAAATAACTTACAAATATGATTGATACATCAATATATCGGGTATAGTAAAAAAAATTGGCCCACAAATGGCTGAGATTTAAACACAAAACCATGATTATCTCGATTAGTTATTTTTTTCTTATATAGAGGTAGGTAGATAAGTACACCAGTGCACTATAGGTAATTTCACACATATTTGTGGAAAAAACTATAAGGAATCACTGAACAAGGATGAAAATTGGTATACTGGGGTTTTCAAGGTTTGTGATTTCGAATCTGAGGTAAAATTTTTCTAATTCGGATCCAATATGGCGGTGTAAATTTTAAAATTTCTTCTGATTTACATGAAAATAGATATACTGGGGTATTCAAGATTGCTGATTTCGAATCTGAGATATAATTTTTCAGATTCAAAATGTCGGATCCAATATGGCGGGAACTCTCCCATCTAACTGAGATATACTTATACAAAATTCGCACTTTTTCCTCCACATAATCCGATTCCTTATACAAAACATTGCTGCATTCAACTTTACCAACAATAAAATTTTAAACAGCAGCATTTTTCTTCTCTTTCTTTTGCTCATCCAACCAAACTTCCGCAAGTTCGCTATTTTGCAAGCGGAGGCTGCCACGAAAAATTATATTTCTATAAAAATGCAAAAAAGTGCAATATGAAATTGACAAATTAAACTCAAAATTATTCATTTAACATGTTTCTCATTGTTTAAACCCAGCCAAATTCCACCAACTTTTTAAAAGCTTATCGAAAATTAATTTCTCAGAAAGAATTATAAAATTAAAGGTTATATCAGAAGTATGAGTTTTTTCGCCAAAAACTTTTTTTTAAACAAAATCCTTTTTCTGAAACTATAAGTACTTGCTATCACTTTTGTTTTCCATATTTAATATAAATTTATGTTTGTTTTTTAACTATTTAAATAAACTTAAAATTTATACCAAATTTCATTGTATATACTGCTTTCAACACTTTGCTCATTAACAATGACTTTGACCTAGCAACCACTCGCCGTTAATTTTTTACAAAAATAAAACTTGCAGTTATTTGCTTCAATACTTTCTTTGTCATTCTTGAAAGAGCAAAACATGTCTTTTTGCCATAAAAAATTGTTGAAATTACCTATAGTTCAGTGATGGGATTTGTAGCACAATTTGAGGGTACTTTGGCTTAATTGGTTTACGTGGTTGATAATTAAGCAGCCTGGATTTTAAAATTTTAAATGACAAAAATCTTATTTATCATCTCATTTACCATCCATTCCAGATACTGTTCAAACACAAATATTATTTTTTTCTTGATGACTTCAAAGATAATTATTATTTCCTTATTTGAAGCTTAGAAATCCAAGAGATATTGTTGAAAACATATTGGAATGGACGGTTCCTCCAGCCTACATAATATCAGATATCGCAGTTTATTTCAATTGAATTACCACGGAACCAAATACTGTTTTTTTTTTCTAAAAAGTAATAATGGCACTATTGGTCTTATTTTGGCACTTAATACTAATTTTAAAATCCTATTACTGAGATACACATTGCACAACAATAAACCAAAAAAGAACAGAAGTTAGTGTTGCACGAGCTTTATTACAGAAAGGTTGTGTTACGCTTATTTTTAGAATTTTTTTTTCACACTTTATTTCACAACTGAATATAGCACTCTCATCTTTTTAATATTTAAAGTTTCATTCTTCGGCTAAGATAAATGTCTCATAATTGAGAGTCATGGCGAAAAAATGGTTATGGAACCTCTTGTTCGACTTCCTGTAACTAGTCTTGCAAGTGGGTTTGGATGATGTTGAAAATTCTATACGTAATTCTAACTCCATGTGGGTCTTTGCATATCTTATACACTATGGTGCTACCGCGATGGTCCTAAGTATTTTGGATTAAGCCTACATGAAATTGGATTTAGATCAATACTGGTATTGATGCAGTTTGGAATTGTTTAATATCATATGGAAGCTATTGGCATTATGTTGTTAAATGTGACTGGTGAACAGTTTCCACTAAACTAAAAATGACAGTTTTGTCTAAGATTATCTTGCGTACCTGACGCGAGGTCCTAATCGAAGGTTATCTTAACAGCAGATAGAAAGAATGCGTCTATACCGCCAATGTTTGACTTAAAAGGAACACATAATTGGCAAATCTTCGTGCATTGACTGTACAGATCAAAGCATAAGCTCCTTCCTCAAGTGTTGGGACTATCTAATCCCTGCCATCATAGAGAATATTATGTCACTTAGTAAGATACAATTGATTGCCCAAGGTTTGCCACTAGCACAAACATCAGTCATTTAACCAACCATCTTCTACCCGCTTTGGGTTTTAACACAATGATCCAGAAAGGTTAAAGTAATGGAGCTCATTAGATCTCTGCTATCCTAGATTAGACTCTAGTCAGCTTAATGTATAAATAAACTCTTACCAAGAATGAGGTATCCCAAACCCCCTTGTCGCTCCATATTTACCTTTGAAGCATAACATCAAGGTGTGGAATTTCACCATGATGTACAACTATGCCTCTAAGGGGTACTAAAAATTACAGTGTCATCATCAGTTAAATTACAATTATTTAATTGTTTCTCCTTGTTATATTGTGGTATGTAAAATTGGTACGACGTTTTTGTGATATGTTCATTTTATTTTGAAAAAATTACAAAATTTGTTATCCCACTTCAATGAAATTGAGTAAAACAACTGTGTTAAAATTATCATAGGATCAAACAGGATTAGTTATTGGTTTATTTATTAAATTTAACCAAAAAAAGTAAATTTTAACGTATTGACTTTTAATCCAATAACAGAGTTAAAACGATAAAAATAAAAAAAAATGTTATATGCAAGTGTGCTAAGTCTACTAAAAGATGCAAAATAGGAAATAGAAAATGACCAAAAAAGAACTTATAAGTCGCCAGCGCACTTCTTCTAAATTGTAATTATTTATCATTATAAATCATATTAAATAAGTAAAAAAACAAGGATTTTTAAAAGTTTTTTGTGTATCCTGTAAAATTTGTGTTTGCTAATAAATATACTAAATTCCAATTATGAATACCCGAACTTGTTTAAATCTATACTGAGATTTAAATTTTAAAGTTTTTAAATTAAAATCTTTTGCTCTAAAGAAATATGATTTTAATCCTTTATGTTGCAACCTCATTCACGTCATAAACTATGCATTTTTTTGTTTGACCACCATCATAAACAAGCATTTTAAGCCACAAATTACAAGTGTCCTTTTTAATTTTACACACCAGTGATTTCAAAAATAGAAAAATACTTTTGAGCACGTTTCACGAGACGCGACCGTTTATTGAAATTTCAAATCAAATATTCATGAAAAACAGAACAAAAATATATATAAGGTAGGTAGGTATGTATGGCCAGACATGTTGGTTGCTAGAAAATAACATTGGTATAATTTAAAACACAGGTAAATTATCGCTATTTTGGCTGCAATTTTTCTTCTTTTTTTTTTTTTGCTGTAAATATCAACAGCCATTTCAAAGCAGCATGTACTTGAGGCAGCATTAAAATGGGGTGCATGCTTTTGCTGTTGTTTCTACAATTCAATAGTAATACAAAGTAAAAGCAATTAAAATGCATAGAAAAAAAAACACACAAAATATTTATGCTCTAATAAGTAAAAAAGTTGATGTAATTGTAATGACTGATGTAAATTTGTTTTCTTTTTTCTCATAAAATCATTTATAATTGATTTATGCAGCATAATTTTAACAACTAATTTTAACATTTATAAACCAGCGTAATGTTTATTTAAACTCATATGGTGTATGTACAACGTGAGCTACTAGTAGACCTTTAAACATTTTATCAATACTCCTAGCTCTGATTGAAAGTTAAACAAAATTTCGAACAACTCTAATCATATTTCAAATTCTTTTATTTTTCAAAAAAATTTTACTGCAATTCTTAGCTTAAACTCACCCAAGATTATCGAAAAGCTTACAATTTCAAAATAAAAAAAATATTCAAGTATTCTCCATCCAAATTGCTTGCGCTTTACAAAAAGTAAAACCATAAAGAAAATGTTCACTATGTTAGGAATTTGCTTTACAAATTGCTAGCGAATTTACCTAGTTTCTTCTACTTTCATTTTTTCGCCATTCAATTAAGTTCTTGTGTTAAGAATTCTTGAACATGACAATAAGTGTGTAGTCATTTATGTCTGTTTTATGTGTTTTTGTCTTTACTGCATAGAACAAATACGGCCATAACAATTCACAATTTACCTAAAAAAAAAAACAATAAAAGACTGTACAAATGAAGAAACGTAAAATGATTTATGAGACAACAAAGGCAAATACAAATAACAACACGGGTACTTTAATGACATAAATGAAATTCATTGTTGAGTGAAATCTGATAAAAGAAAATATATGAAATATAAGAAATAATATAAATTCCTTTATAATAAATATTACATGTACAAGTGATTGTTTTTACTCATATGTATATGAATATTAAATATGATTTGTTTATTGAATAATTAAATTTAAGAAATTTTATAACGTATTTACATTGTCTGTATGCTGATGTAAGCAATTATTTATTGTTTACATTTAATTGGGTGCGTATGAGTGTTCAGCGCTAGTATGTTAAAAATACGTATACGTCATGATGTGTTTTAAAAATATGAGGGAATTCATGTCAAGTTAACCAACCAACTTTTGAAATCGATGTCTTCCGATCGGGATGAAATTTGCACCAAGGTTAGTTCTATTGGATAGTAATTCAGACACAAATTTTCAATACTTAATTTTTCCCACTAAGAGACCAAAAAGGTCTTAAAGGAATAGACGTAAGCTTTCTTTTGAGCAAAAATATTTATCTTGATAGATATCCCACTAAGCGACTAAAAACCTCTTAAAGAAATGGACCTGAGCTTTCTTTTGAGCAAAAAAAAAAAAATTGTATGTCTTGAGTTACAACATATTAATTTTGATAGATATCCCACTACTTACCCACTAAGCGACCGAAACGTTCTGCAATGAAATTACCTATGCTTTCTTTTGAAAAAAAGGTCCCATTTTGAAAATAAAGTTAAGAAATTTTTTATTTTGTTTTTCGAAAGATTGAAAAAATTATTTGGGACACATTTTGCTAAGAACAATATGTTATAAGTTACATGGATGAGAAAAAACACAGGCTTGGGCAAAATGTAAAATTTTTCTAATTCAGAAAATTCTCCACCGATCTTGTTGGAAATTTATGTCCAATAGAACTAATCTTGGTGCAAATTTCATCTAGATCGGACGACATCGATTTCAAAAGATGGTTCAATATGTAAATTAATATGTTCAATTAATGTACATATTAATTTACATTACATTTACATTGTACATAAAAATAAAAGTATTCACAAATATAATAAATACTTGAGATCAGTGATATTTCCCTTTCACTGGTAACAAGTGTTACTGAATATAGCAAGTAAAATAATACACACAGCCTCAAAAACGAGTAAACACTACAAATTATACAATTTTTTTTAAGATAATGAAAATCCTAAAATATATCTATGCATTGATTAAAATTTTATAGTTTCGGTTTGTTGGAGATTGGGCTGAATAATAGATTCGGTTCTGAAAAAAAAAGATTTAAATCGGACTATAATGATTCTCATGATCTTACAGCATTGATATCAAAAATGCTGTGTGTATTTAATAGGGGAAAACAACTCGTCGTTGCAAACTACACCTTCAAACCTTGCGTATGTTGCAAATCTTAAAAAAAGTGAGAGGTTGATATTTAACAGTATGTTCAGAATGACAATAAAAATATAATACATAATGCATTCTTCTTAACATTGTTGTTATTTTGCTCAACATAAAGAGCGTGCAAAAAAAACCATAGGCCAAAGTTCTTGACATTTGGGTGGATTTGCCTCAAGTAGTACAAGGGGTAGTCAGCAGGGTATTTACAATACTTCCGTTAACTCCAAATTAAACCAACCAGATTCCCGGATGAAGGAATAGATTCGTCTCAGATTCATCCTTAATAGCACTTCCAAACATGATTGGAATGGAAATCCGAGGATGCGTTCCCTCAGGTTTGTCAGAGCCGGACATCGGCAGAAAAGGTGATACACAGTCTCTTTCTTTTCCTCATTATGGCAGCTTCTACAGTAATCATTGTACCGTAGGCCTATTCTTCTAGCATGTGTCCCGATTAAAAAGTGTCCTGTAATAAAGGAGACAAATAGGCTTATTTGCTCACGCCAGTATTCTATAAGTAGATTCGTCCTGCTGGCATCATATACGGGCCAAGTCGACCACACTGTAGCACAGCACTGTTTTGTGCAGTCTCATATAGTTTCTGCTGAACAGCCATCTTGCATTTAACAAGGGAAATACCAGAAAAGGGGTCGATTGCTTCCTCATCCTCATCATCGCACCCCATTTGGCCAAATCATCTGCTATACAATTACCCTGATTTCCATCGTGTTCAGGGACCCATATAAGCGTTATCCTAGAATGTCTCGCTATCTCATTTAGGGCAGCCTTGCTTTCAGTAAATATACATATATCACCAGATATTCGATAATACCTCAGCCAGTTGGATGCACGTTTAACTGCTCTTCCGCCTGAAGAGCAGTACAGAAGTTAGGTAGCCTAAAGTAGGATTTTATCCCTATTACCCTGCTAGAGCCATCAGTGTATATATGTATGACATCAGCAAGGGGGAAGAGTCCGCATTGCCATAAATCCCTATTCGGGATCATAAAATGGAAATGAGTATCGAAAAAATGTTTTGCGATGCAGTAATCGACATTACCATGTATGTGCCCATAGTAATTCAGTATCCTAGAGTGTCCAAGGTCTCACAGCAGTGTTGAGAGCCATTTGTGTCACCATCAAATCCACTAGTAACCAGTTTAGTATAGCAAAAAGTGCCTTAGAGGAAGTAGACCACGATAGTCTTTAGCAGTTCAACGGCCTTCCGGTGAGTAGCATTATCTAAGGCCTGCCACCACACCAATACTCCATGGAACAAGATGGGCTTAACAACTGCTTTGAAGATCCAATTAAAACCTTTCGGCGTAATACCCCAGTTTGTACCAATTGGCTTTTTGCAGGAGTACATAGCCACATAGGCCTTATTAATCCTGTTCTGAATGTTCATATTCCAGGACAATCTCTTATGTAGAATGATGCTAAGATACTTTGCATTATCCCTGATTTCAAGACTGATTCCATTCAGTCTAGGTGGTCTAAAGTCATCGTTCTTATGCCTCCTAGTGAAGAGAACCACTTCGGTTTTTTGGGTGTTCACACTAAGTCCACACGATATACTCCACTAACTCAGTGTACTTAATGCCGATTCCATACAACTAAGTAGATATTGTATCCAGAAATTTACCAGATATAAATACTGCAACATCGTCAGCATACGCGACTATTTAAATCCTTCTGTTGTCCATCCTGACCTACAAGGTATTAATAGCAAGATTCCACAGGATTGGAGATAGTACACCACCCTGTGGGTGGTGATAATCTCCAATGACTCCCCAATGTAAAAGTCATACATGTTTCACCTAAACCGAACCACTTCGCCATCACTGGAAGCTCTACCTAAACTACATTTTTGACATGTAATCAAATAAGTTTTATATGTACAGAAATCATGCTACTTAATTTGTTGATCATCAGTCCATAATGGGTCATAGCTCTCAAATAGCGCCCAGTACATTTTCTTACGTGTTTTATATTGTTTTATCACAAATCTCAACTTTTGGATTTTAAGTTGTATAAACGAACTATTCTGCAGTTATGTTGGTAATTTAAAATTGTTTTAAGTTGTTTGACCAGTGCATATTTTGGCGAAGGTTTTTTTAATGTAAAATTTTATGAATAATAGTTAAAATTCAACAAGTTACCTAACAATTTAATTAACTAGTTGTTGGGTTTTAGTCACAATTTGTTTTGTTGTCTTAAATTTCCAACAGTTAAGGTTCAAATCGGAACAATAAAGTGAAACAACAAGATATGTAAACGTGTTAAAGAAGACTTGAAGTTGGAGGACAAACAGTTTTCAAAATATTACCATTTAACCTTAATTATTATCAATTTATTTCTTTGGAAAACCCAAATCACTTTCTATTTTATTAATTAATACATTAAAACATACCAATGTAAAATGCTGACCCATTTCTTTTAAAGCCTTAAGCTATTATTTGTTCTTTTCTTTGTAACAACAAACTCTTTTTTTATATTCTTTCATTTAGACTTATTACAGTTTTAGCCTTTATTCTAATGTGTTTCCTGCTGCACAACCTTTTGTTATTTACACAATTGCAATGTCAGCAATCCATAAAAATATGTTCTTGTAATATTTTTGTTTCATTTATTGTATAAAATTTTAACACAAATTTATAAAACCTTTTTGGTAAAATTATGAGATTGTTACGTTATGGTTAAGCCAGAAAAAAAATAACAATGAAATTGAAGAAATTACAAAAAGAAATCAGAGACAAAAACACTGACTACAAACTGAAAAATCTTTTTATTGGCCAAGAGCAAGAAAAAAAAAATATTGAGTTCATTGTACTTTTTTATGTTTTATTTTCGTTGTTGGTTCTTTAACAGCAAAAAGTTTTGCTGATAAAAAATGAATATAAAAATGAAAAATAGCCCTAAAGGTCGAAAATAAAGAAAGAGTGAGTGAGTGAGAGTTGCAAAACTAAGAAAAGTAGCAGCAACACTTAGATAAGTATGTGTATGTATTGTGTAAATGTATGAGTTTGTATATTTGTGACATTCTGATATGACAAATGTCGTTTGTTTTAAAAATAAACGTCTGTTCTTCGGCAATATTTTCCTTGTTGATTTTTCTTTTAACAATTTTATTAAAACAAAAAGTAAATGTGCTAAATTTCAAACAAAAGGAAATAAAAACCAACTGAAAATAAGAACACAAATGATGACCATTATTTGATTTCTATTTTTTAGGTTGAATTTTTTTCGTTGTTTTACTTTTCTTTTTTTTCTAAATTTAACATCAAATGCTTATTGCCAATGCCATTATTTTAGTAAAAGATTCATTGTATATTTTGTAATTTCAATTTGAAATAAATGTTGAATTGAGTTGAGCCTGTGTTTTTGACATACTTATTGAAAGTCATACAAAAGAATGACGACTGCCTGCTTGGCTGCCTGACTAACTGAGTGAAAGAATGAATGAATGAATGAAATAAATACTGAAAATGCATCTCATTATTATTCAAGGATGGGCAAAAATAAAAGCACACCGATGTGATGTGGTGTTCTTTTGTATGAAAACAAATAAAATCTGAACATAAACTAAGAACACTTTAAATATTTATATCAATACTAAAAAAGAATTTTTTAAATGAAATTGGCATTAGTTTGAAAATAAAATAATTACTTAAAGTTAAAGTGATTTAAATTAATATAAAGTTTATGTAGTACTGCAGACATTTTATGATACAAATATGTATATATTTATATGTATTTTTAAGATATTCCTGAATTTCTCAGCACGACAAATCAGCAGGTTTATAAATGATTGTATTTGTATATGATTTAAATAATAATACATATTTTTGAAAGATATTATATAAAATGAAATCCCGGATTTATTCATGGTCTCCAATGAAATATCTCTTTATTTATTTTTCAAACATTTATTAGAAGCATAGATAAATACACATAGATCAGAAACCCAACTATCAAGGACCTAACACAGTTGTCTATAGCCTAAGTGGTGAGAATGCATCAGTAAAAAAAACGTGACAAGAAAAACAACACTCGTATGTGTGCTATTTTTGAGTAATTTTTCGGTTTGAGTTTTTTTAAGTTTCCCCTCTATGTGTATTTCTCTATGATTAGAAGTTTTGATATATCCAAAGCAGTAACCGAAAATCTTTTCTATTAACAAGATAAATTATCAAACCATATATGAATGGTTTGCTGTTTTATTATTCTTAGCTTTAATTAGTTTTTTTTTTTACATCGTGAACCGGCTTTAATACTTAAAGATTAGTTCTCATGTATTGAAAAGACTTTAAAATATCACTTTATCACATAATTTCTTGTAAATACCTGGTTTAAAAAAATAATAAATAAATTTAAAAATATGTTAACAGGTGACGTATGATTAATATTAATTATTGTCTATTTTCATATAAATCACCATAACTTTTGTTAGGAAAAAGAAATTGACAAGCATTAGACCTGCTAAGAAAGTAAATTTTCAAGCAATTAAATCCACAACAAAATATTATAGTGTCCTTATACAAAAACCATAAAACATGTCTTCAAAAATAAATTTTTTAAAAATATATTTTAAAATTGTTTGTTAATCAAAATTAAATTACTGCCCAAGATAGCAAACTTTTAAGAAAATAAATAAATAGACAATTTATTTTATACTAAATCATTAAAAAATATCTTACAAAACAGTTATTTATAAAATAATTTTATTAATTTTAACCATTTGTCAATACAAATTAATAACTTTTCCCACACTGTTAATTTGCATTTCTCATAGGGTATTTACTTTGCGATTATATATATCCAAATATATATTTCTGAACCAAACATACTGGGGCTTTTTAATAATTATTTTTTTCAAATTTCAACATCGTGGGCAGGTTTTGTTACTTAAAGATTTTTTAGTTGAATTGATTACATATAAGAAATACTTCAACAATGATAAATTCATGCCTTAGCTAAGCAGAGGCTGTCCACTGCAAGGAAGAATATCGCAGAATCGAAACTATATTGAAAGGTTCACCAGTACTAAGCACACAAACTTCTCCCTTTGGAAGTCAGCTAAGAACATTAAGCCACCGGTAGAGGGTCAAAGTCCGATAAAAAATATCCTTACCTTAATATAGAAAGGCCATAACACAGATTTTCATTTATTTCGATAAATTGTCCACTCATATATCATATTTAGCCAAAAATTCTCGACTTAAAAAAATACGAGTTATCACGAGTTTCTATATTAAGGTAACGGATACAATGACATCTGGGTATATAGTGCGAAGGATAAAGCCATAGTTGTCGCTGAACATTTAAGTAATGTTTTCCAACCAAACCCCCAAACAAATAATTTTTTATTAGCATAGAAACAGATTCCGAACTAATAAATATTAGTACCGAAGATGTTCTTCTGAATCATAAAGAACAATCTTAAACTACAAAAATCTCCAGGTTATAATTTAATTACACCATCCATGAATGGAAACCTACCAGATGTGGCAATTATTGTGCTCACAGTATTATATAATGCGATCTTGTCTCTAGGAGTTTTTACGAACGATTGGAAAATCTCCCATATTATAATGATACCAAAGCCAAGAGGCATTATCATACAGACCGATTAGTTTATTGCCTTGCTTGTTTTAACTATTTGAGAAAATAATCCAAAGGAAAATTTTAACATTCTTAAATAGTCAAAACATTATTCCAGATCATCAATTCGGATTCCATGAGCACCACGGAACAATTGAGAAACTGGAGTGATACGAAAATCATTTGAATTAAAAAAATACTGTTCGGCAATATTTCTAGATGTTGCCGCCCAGGCTTTCGAGATGGTTTGTAAAGAAAAAAATCAAAAATTCGGAAATTAAAATTTTTAATATATTGCCTTCTTTTCACTTCTCATTTTTTCTTAATAAGTGACATATTTTGAAGAAACTTGAAGAACTGACATTAGTAAATAGCTACCGAGCGAAGCAGGGGCGGTCAACTTGTTTAGAATGAAATGACGATTATGTGCTAAGCGACTATGCGATCAATGTTGGTGTACCTCAGGGAAGTGTTGTAGAAACAACCCTGTACTTTTAACACCTTTGATTTGCCCGAGTCCATTTCCACCTTCTCATGAGATTGCAATTTTTAGTTCTCATGTGGACTTAAATGTAGCATCTAGAAACCTAGATAATTATCTCAGCTACGTGGAGACGTAGTAAAAATATTGGAAGATACAAGTAAATGAAACAAAAGCAAGCACATATCGTTTTCACTTAGGAGAGGAAGTTGTACACCAGTGA
Organism: Calliphora vomitoria; assembly: GCA_942486065.2. Classification (NCBI taxonomy): domain Eukaryota; kingdom Metazoa; phylum Arthropoda; class Insecta; order Diptera; family Calliphoridae; genus Calliphora; species Calliphora vomitoria. Next base: position 41,855,653 of record OW818031.2, read on the forward strand.
CATTAAACAGCGTAAACATTTTAAAACCAATTTGGACATACGGAATTCAACTGTGGGGAACAGCAAGCAATACCAGTATATATCTCATACAGAGGGCACAATCCAAAATTCTTAGAATCATGACGGTAGCTCCATGGTACATAAAAAACGAGAATATCCACAGAGACTTAGATGTACTTCTGGTTAAGGACGAATTCAGAAAAACTCGTGAAGCTTATTTGTCAAATTTACATCATCATCCGAAGCTGCTCGCAAGGCTAATTAACTCACATAATTTCTTATAAATTCCAGTTTTAAATCATGAATATATAAATTTTAAAATGTTTAATAGGTGACGTATATTTTCATATAAATCTCCATAACTTTTGTTTGAAAAAAGAAACAGGCAAAGCTATAACAACGTTGCCCCCATTAACACGAAGTCTGGTTATGCGTTAACTAATAGTTATATTGTCGGTTCAAATTATTTTTGTATGAAAACTGTCAGTATAACTATTAGTTAACATATAACCAGACTTCGTGTTAATGGGGTAAGTAGGTAAATTTTTAGGGGTATAAAGCAGCAACAATTTTTTTGGGATTTTTATACTAAAACCTTAAAAAATGTCTTCAAACTTTTATTTTTGAAAAATTGTGTTTTTTTAATATTTTGTTAATACTTAGTAATTAAAGAAAATGAATTGCACTTTACTCAGGGATTTTGCATTAAGAAATTGTATACAAAAATATATGTTTCTGAACCTAGTCTACTGCAATTTTTGATAATAACTTTAAATTCTGAATTTTTCAAATTTTTGCATAATGAACTGGTTTCAGTTATTAAAGATTTCATCCAGTGCATTGACAACATTTGTAAAATTCTTCCACTACACATCATATATCAAATTATCACACAATTTCTAATAAACACCAGCTTCATTTGGTGACGTATGATTAATATGAATTACTAGCTTGACCCGGTGCGCTTCGCTACCCCTGTCGTAGTCTATGTTGGAAATTAAAATAAAATCGTTTCGGCCGTTTAGTATTTATTGTTTAAGAACTAAAAGTACCAATTTTACCGGTTTTCCCCCTGTTTACCCCTTTCTGGTCCAAGTATTGAAAAAAGTTATAGCCTATTGACGCTTCCAAGTAAGGATCTATCTACGTTCCAAATTTCAATAAAATCGATTCAGCCGTTTAGGCGTGATGCTCAAACAAACAAATAAACAAACAAACTTACAAAGACATTTATATATTTATATAGATAGGCAATAAACTTATAGACAATAAACTTTCATATAAACTTTTGCCAGGAAAAAGAAATTGAGAATCTATTACCTTCTTGAGATTGTAAATTTTTAAGGGAATTAATCAATATACTAAATTTTTGGTATATTTTAATTTTAAAACCATAAAAACGACTCAAAATAAAAAAAAATAATTTAAATTTTTTTCCTAAATTTAATTTTTTCGTTAAGTAAAACATACAAAACATCATAAATCAAAGTATTACATAATTTCCCAGCATTTTCTGCTTTAAATAATGAAAAAATAAATCTTAAAATTTATTAATGGGTTACGTATGATTAATATTAATTATTTCGTATTTTCATATAAATCTCCATTACTTTATTTAGGAAAAATAAATTGACAAGCAATAGATAGCCTAAGAAATTAAACTTTTAAGGGAATAAAAATCAAACCAAATTTATTAACTTTTTCATACCAAAACCTTAAAAAATTCCTTCAACAATAAATTCTTGAAAAAAAAATTTTTTCTATTTGTAGATGATTAATATTAATTTGTGACTTATTTAAAAAAACTTGTACTTGTAACACCATTGCGTATTTCTAACACTCAAATGGGTTTATTTTCTTTGCTTTCTTTTCAATATGGGGAAATTAAAAGAAATCATAAGAAAATTTGAAGTATATGATAATTGTGAGTCTATAGCAATTTATTAATTTGTCCTTTTACATAAAATACTGAGAACTGATTGACAATCTCAAATGACTCGCAGGAGTAAAAACGGTACTTTCGAATATTAAATAGTACTTATCAAAAAAGAACGATCGTAGTAAATTAATTATCGATATTTCGTAGTGTACTGAATGCCCCCAAGTAAATGTGATAAAATTAAAAAGGTGTTTTTAATACCTTGCCACTGAATGCAAATCAACGGTAGGTTAGATAAGAAAAAAATAAAAATTGTGTCTCAAAGTCACCTAACTTAATTTTCAGGAGGTGACAAGAGCAATTTCTTTTTCGTAATTCTAACGTACATAGATTTTAACACTAATACATACAGGCATACATACTCTTCATATCCTTTTTTACAGCTACATCTATGATCATAAAAATAAATCTACTTACCCATGGAACGCACTGAGTATGTGTTACCAGATGTTGTCATCATAATCAAATATTGTTGAAAAAGTTGCATTAATGTTGTCAATGTTGTTGTTTTAATGTTTGTTGTTGTTGCAACCATGCATGCATACATTCACCAACATGTTCATGATGTCAGGAGATGAGGCAGCAATTGTGATGAATTGGCATTTGACATTTTACAGAGTTGATGTTGTTTATTTTTTGTTTTCAGTTCATTTTAATTTTGTTGAATACAAATCCAATTTTTCGTATACAGCAATTTATTTATGGGTGTGTGTTGTGTTGTAAAATTGAAATTAAAAGAATCGTATAAAAAGATAAATTAGAATGTGTTTTAAAGTGTTCTTTATTATTAGTTTTATTTTTTAATCAAATTAAATTAATGTGTGTTATTTGTCATTCAGGAAATTCTGGTAAAACGAATATTATCAGCCTTTTGCATGAACCATAAAAAGTTCGTATTTTACGATTCTTTGCAACAGCTCTAAAGTGGTTTCACATGGAATTTTGTTTTTTTTTTATGATGATAAAATACTTTTATCATTATATTACCATAGATTGTGGAAATAAAATGCAAACATTTTATGGTTGAGACTTTGATTGATTTTCAAGTCAGCAATTTTAAATCAATATTTAAAATGCTATTTTTATATCATCACTTAAGCATTTGTAGTATGTGGAAACAACTTAGAGATTTGAATTTGTGTTTTTATAAGAAGTTTAGATATTAAAACAAAATTATGAGGGTTGGGCAAAAAATAAGTGTAATCTTTGGAATAACTTTAAACATTTTATATATATTTTAATAATATTTTGTGTAAAGGAGACACTTAGAACAGTGTTGTTCATCATTACTATGTATGCGTGGTAAATTTTTTTTTGTAAATTTGTCTGTTGATTACTTTGAAATTTTATTACAAGGCAGCGGCTTTGTTTGCTTTGTTTTTATATAAGCAATGTTGTTCATTAGAACCAGTTATCGTAGATGAACAAAAGTTGGTTACATTTTAGTAAAATGACGAAAAAATATTCACCCTTATCGCGGTTGGCATATGTGTTTTACGCCTACGACAATTTCGTACTAGATTATAGATAAAATGTAACCTGTTTCTTTAATCTAGTACGAAACTTATGAAAATTTTAAATTTATCTTGTATGAAATTCAGTACAATAGACACAGCTTTAAAGTTTGTAGAGATTTTAAGGGTATTGCCCTAATCTTAGGGTAGCAAATAGGGTATACAAAATAATGTTGTTTTCTATGTGAGTGGAAAAATTTGTATGTTCAGAAAGATTGGCCGAAAAGGATATCTCTTAATCCAGAACAAGCAAATATTGAAAATACTTTATTAGCGCTGCCTGATAAGTAATATATTTTTTCCACTTTTACGCATACATCTTGGGCTCATGAAAAATTTCATGAAAGCTATGGATAGGAGAGGCGATGGCTTTTTATATTTAAAAGAAAAATTTCCTAAAATTAGTGATGACAAGAAGAATTCATATTTTTTGGTCCTCAAATAAGGCAGTTGATGAAAGATGAAATATTTAAATATAAACTTAGTGATTTAGAAAAATTTCTCGGAAATCACCGACCAAGTATTATCGCGGAGCTGTTATCTACTTATAAGAATTAGGGCTGTAATATGTCGTTGAAAATACATTTACTACATTCACGTTTAGATTTCTTTCCAGATATTTCTACTATAGACAAATGTCAAAGAAAAAAGTGCGTACTTAAATTATTAAATATTTTCAACAAAACCCAACTTGGTCCTACAAAAAGTTGGCCAAGCATTCAAAGGTCTGCCGTCAAACTGTTTCCAATGTTATTAAACAGTACTGGGATAACTTGTTCGTTGATATAAAACCTGGCTCATGTAGAAGGAATGGTCCACATGATGTTTCTAAAGCCAAAAAAAAATAGAAAGCATTTTCAAAAGAGCTCCCAACACATCCGGTAGTATAGCAGCCCGGTTAGCTCAGTGCTCGGACTATTTGGTACGAATAGTTAAAGCTAATACAGGTTTAAAAACATACAAGACTCAAAAAGTTCCTAACAGGAACGCTGCTAAAAATTTAGAGGCCAAAAACCGAGCATGGAAATTGAAGTCAAATTTTATAAAAAAAATATACCTGCTGCATATTGGATGACGAAACGTATGTTCTGGCTGCATTTTCGCAGCTTCCGGGTCAAAATTTTGATGTTGCTGATGCTCTAGGGAATGTTGAAAAAAGTTTAGGACCCAAACGCAGACAACATTTCCCAAAAACTGTTTGGTATGGCAGGCAATATGCAGTTGCGGCAAAAAAGCCAAACATTTGTTACAAAGGGCTCTATAAATATCGAAATTTACATCAAGGAATGTTTACCAAAAAGGATGCTTCCATACATAAGGCGTCTTAATGTGTCCACATATTTTTGGCCTGATTTGGCACCCTGTCACTATAGTAAACAAGCCGTTGAGTGGTAAAAGAACAATAATGTGGTATTTGTACCAAGAGAGGCAAATTCTGCAAACTGCCTGGAGCTAAGGCCAGTGGAGTGATATTGGACTTTCGTTAAAAGAGAATTGAAGAGCATTAAAAAGATGTCCAAAAGTGTGGTAGATTTCAAACGGAAATGGACAACCTGTTCGAACAAAGAAATCTCTATAAAAACCATAATGGAAGAGTTTCCGAAAAAGGTTCAAAATTTCATCACTAGTGATTATAACTATAAATATTTTTTTTTTTTTCAAATTGTAATAATAACTTGAATCAAATTAAAAAAAATCAAAACTAGGTTTAGTGGATTCATTTTTATTAACATACATGTATGTTAAGAATTTTTCGATCTAAGTCCTTACTTATAAACAATGTTAATAACGTGTTATCAACACTGTTCATAAGTAGATGTTCATACTGATGATTATTTATTCAAATGTACACAACAACAGTTTAAATAGTCACTATGTGTTTTTTATACAAGCACACGTTTATGATAAACTCACTAACGACTGCAACCGCAGCCACTATTTATATACAGCGCTATCTTCCTTCGAGTAGCTTCATGAATGATCTTAACGGACGAAACTAGAATATTAGAATTCTAGAGCTTTTAATAGATTCAATGTTAATGTTAGCAGCTTAAAGGTTTAGTTTTGCCATACTTACAAACAATGCTAAAGGGGCCCATAGACATATACTGCTCATGCTCATTCAATAAGCATGTGTTGGTAAATTTAAAATTTTTGTTTATGTATGCGACACACAGACAATGCAGTATGAAAAATCAAAATAGTTTTGATTTTGAAATGAATTCGTACTGCTGACAGTTGTTCAAATGAACAATAGTATACATTTTTTCATTTTTATGAAATATAAATTTGACGTTTTAGTTACTGAAAAATAGAAAATAATAATTTTTTTTGTTCTCAAATGCATTTTTTTAAATGATGATTGATAGGTGTGTAGTAAAATATCAATCACACACGTATACGAAGGGTTCATCGGCAGTATATGTCAGCAGTATGTGTCTATGGGCCCCTTAATAACAGCTTGATATCAACATTGTTGATACGTAGAAGCTTCTACTCATGGACATGACAAATGTTACAGGCAGTCTTTACAGACCATTAAATTGAAACCGCTAATACAAATTCGTAGCAATATTTTTCTCAATAAAATTTATACTGAAAATGTACGGACTCCAGCGACCTCTAAGAGAGATATTTGTAAAAAATTTGTTACACGAAAGTGTTTTTCAGTTGCCTATTAAAACATATCAATTTCATTAACATCCCTGACATACTTTTATTTTATTTTTGAGTTTTGACTAAGTATTAAATGAAGCACTGTGTAGTATTTCGCCTGATATAAATATCACACTGTGTAAGAGAATCAGCCATTCAGAAACATTATTATTATGCACAGTAACTTTTTGTGTCAATTTTGCTTTTCATTATTTTAAATTTGTGTGGTGTTTCACGCTTGAATGACTTTCGAATAAAAAAAAAGTTCACCCCATATTCAAATCCAATAAAGGAACATGAAACTTTTCACTTTTAAAAAATAATTAAGATAAATCATGAATTTTAACTCAACCACACATTTAGGTGAAAATTCATTAGAATGAAAAAAAAAAATAAAAGAAATCAATTTTTTATTTTTGTTATAAAACAAAAATGTGCAGAAAGTTAAATGAGTTGTGTTTAAACTTTGACCTATTTCATTCGTAGCAATCATCAGTTTTTTTTCCTCCATTTCTTCTTTGATTATTTTCATTATAAATTTTGTTCGATAGTTTTATTTTTCTTGTCCCGTTCCATCGTTTTGGTTTGTGTTTGTGTTTGCGTTTTATGTAAATTTCATACTCACTGTGCATTATGCGTTTTCTATAGTCATCATCACGTTGCATTGTTATGCTGCCACCGCCATTAGAAACCATTGAACTTATTTGTTCCATTGGTACAATATCCTGTAATAGAAGAAAAGGAAAATGTAAAAAACACATCTCTCTAGAATGTAAATAGATAGAAAATATGTATAGAATTGTATATGAAGGCTATATGGGATAGCACATGATATATTTACAACAAAATTAAGTTTCACTAAAACCCTAATATTTCAAAAGAGCTCTTTCTTTTGTGGTTCGTATTCCTAGAATTACACAATATATTAAAGATGTTTTCTCAGTATGTTTAATAAACATTACAAGCATATTCTACCTGTTACAATATAACAAGAAACATATTTAAATCTCCTGCTACTTATTTATTTTGTTCTTCAATAACCCTGCATTAAAAGTGGTCATATAAATTTGCCTTCACCCCATTTAAAACCTTGGTGGTTAATGTATGCAGCCAGTAGTTTTTATGACTTAGTTTATACACATAAAATAGTAAAAATTTTAATTTAATTATTTTAAATGGAAATAATATTTAAATTTATTATTTTATAGTTTCCTAGTAACAAAATAATTAAAGAAATTAGTTTTAAAACTGTTTTCATTGGAAAGAAGTTTTTATTAGTTTTCAAACTAACAAGTAAGAAAGTATAGTCGGTGAAGCCCGACCATATAATACCCTGCACTGAGTATATGAGCAAATAATTTTTTTACTAAAATTTCAATAATTTTTTTTTCCTGATTGATTTTTGTAAGTGTTCATTATATGGGAGCTATGATCAATTATGAGCCGATCGCCATGAAATTAGGTGGCATGATTTCTTTCTAAAGGGTTTTCCAACAAGAGGCGTTATTTTGAATCACCCGGTATTTCGGTAGTTGTCATTTTTGAAGCTTTTATTCTTTAACACTTGACAAGTAGAAACTACGCCATTACTAAAAATGGAACGACAGACGCTTCAACAACGCATTGAAATTATTAAAATTTACAACAAAAATGGTGAAAATCTTGCAGTCACGGTTCTCAAAACTAAAGCATTTTTGGGTCGTCGTGAAGCATCTTGTAGGACCGCAATACAGAAATTGGTGGAAAAATTCGTGCTGTAGGGACAGGTAAGTGATGTGAAGAATAAAACCCGTGCACGTCGCTCAAGAACAACTGAGAATATTGCTGCTGTAGCCCAAAGTGTTTAAGAAAACCCAGGATTGTCCATTCCTCGTCGTTCTTTGGAATTGGGCATTCCACAAACGTGGATGATATTGATCTGGACAACGTTTACTTTCAACAAGATGGCACTACGTGCCTCACAAGCAATGAAACCATTGCTCTTTTACGGGAAAAGTTTTCGGACCGTGTTATCTCTCGAAGAGGTGATCACAATTGGCCACCGAGATCTTGTGATTTAACACTTTGCGACTTCTTCCTTTGGGGTCAAGTGAAAGACAACAGCCCAGCGTCGATTCAAGACCTCAAAGATAGAACTCGTGAGGCTATCTAGGATATAGGGCAGCCACTTTGCGATTTGGTTATGAAAAATTTCTTGAAAAGGATATGTGCTGTAAGCGTGGTCGTGGTGGCCAATAGGCTGAGAACTGATTCAAACATTTCAATTTCGTGATCGTCAAAACAGCATGCGAATTAGATCGACCATAAAAGGCTACTACAAACTGTTATTTTTAATGTGTAATTTTGGAAATTCAGCAATGGTTCTGGATGCTAAATATAGCATGTGGATCTATAAACAACATATATGATAGAACATTAAAGCACAAGAAAAAATAGCGTTAATTTAGGTTTTTTTATTTTTGGTTAAGGTATTTTGAGAAATTAGTTATTTTGAACTTGGGGAATATTTATTTTGATTTTCATAATTTTTAAAACATTTTTTAATTTAAAGTTTCATATTTCTATTACAAACCATATAAAACACGTTTACCGTTCACCGAGGCAAACTAACTCAAACTGGACTGAAAAATTGCTTCAACAAGTACTTCATTAATTTATTATTTTTGTTTATTTATTTAATAAAATATCATATTTATAAAAATTTTATTTATTATAAATTGTTTGTAATCGTTTCAGTAGCTATGCATGACTATGATTATAGTTAAAAGCAGGGAAACCGGAAATATGACATTGCATGATTTTTCTTGTTCATTATATGGTACCATATATGGTATCCGTTTCAAAACAATTTAGTTGCCATCAATTCGGTTAGTTAATTTTTAGCATATTTTTAATTGTTTTTTAATGTTCATAAAACACATTTGACTAAATATTGATCTAATAAATGAAGACTGATTATGCAAAATATCAGATACATTCCAGACTTAATCACCTCAAATCATATGTCCGCAATAAATGATCAAAAAATAAGATATATTTATAAAATGAATCTATTAATAACTTTGTATTATAATAAAATATTTTACTAATCATTTACTAAGTTAAGTTAATTAATCACGTTCTTTATAGTTTTTGTGTAAATAAAATCAAAACCACTTAATTAAAAGTTTTTAACATTCCATGTTATATTATATTTTCATGACTGATAAATCAGGCTATATTTGACCAATGGTATGAGTTATGTTGGCTTTGAGGGCCTCTGAGGTTTGTGGCTTATTCTCGTAAACCTATGCTTTAAGAAAACCCCAGAAGCAAATATCTAACGGGGTAAAATCGTATGATTTCAGTGGCCAGTTCACATCATCTACAATTGAGATGACCATGCCCTCAAATTGATCGTTCAGAATGTCCAATCTGGCATGAGCTGTGAAGCACGTAGAGCCCTCCTGTTGAAAGCACATGTGGTTTATGTCCATATCAACCAATTCGGGGCAAACAAGGTGCAAATCATCGACCTATACCGCTAGCCGTTGACGGGAATGGTATGGCCATCGTCGTTCTCAAAGAAATATGGGCACAGTGGGAGAAATGAAAAAAAAGGTTATAGATGAGATATTGATAAATTTAAGTTTTGAATTTGAGCTTATAACATCAAGTGGATGCCGATCCAAAATGCCCCAAAGTAGGGCACTTCTGTTATATCAAAGATTAAAAATGATGCTAAATTTTTTGAGAAAAATTTGTATATATATGGAATATAATCAATGATATCTACAAAAAACATTGCCTGAGTTATATATTATCTCTTATAGTTTACGAGTTATTCGCATTTGAAAAGTAAAATTTTATTTTTTTTTTACCTACCTTTGTCTGCTTTTTTGCTAATAATGGATCCAATTCTTTTCCGATTTTCTTGAAATATCTTTTTTTGATTTAACAACAAATTCATTAATAATAGTAAGAAAATATTGTTTAAAAGCCTTTACTGAGTCAATATTTATGTGCATTCAAACTTAAAAGAATAAAAATCTCGTTTTTTTTTTTTTTTTGGAAAAAAAGCACACATTAATTTTAAATTATACAAAAAATAAGAAAAAATATAATTAATGTGTTTATATTTCTCTGAAAGATAACATTACGGCATATATTATAAAAGGAAAATAATATCAAAATTCGTATTATTGCGTGGTTCAGAGCCTTCCGAAGTAGACATATTTTTTTATGTAAATTTGAAATTTTGACAACATTCTCTCAAATCGCATAGCTGCCTTCAAAAAATTAAAACCTGTTTTGTATTTCCCAATATGTTCTTCAATAATGTGCAAAGAGATTTCATAGTCGCGAGCTTGGTGCCTTCAATAGATTCAAAAATCAAAAAAATTTCATTTTTGGAATTTTTTTAAAAGTTTTTGGGAATTGTGGGATTGTCAAAAAATTCACTAATTTATTTTTCACTGTTGTATTTCGATTAAAAGTTTCTATATAAGTGTAAAATTTCATTTAAAACGATAAATAAACAAAACTTTTATTGCATTTTAAAAATTATTCCCATATTTTTGAAAAAAGTCTTCTATAATTGTTTTAATTCTTAAAAACTGTATACATTTTTAAAAAGAGGACATAATTTCCTTCACGTTGATATATAATACGTATATCTTTCCTTGATACATTGGATGCTCTTGGATTTCGTGTGGATTGGTATCGTCCCAAATTCTACAATTTTGATTGTTGACGTACACATTCATTCAGTAATTAAGGCGACCGTAAAATGGGCGAAGCGCTCCATTTTAACGAAACTATTTTATCGTATGCACGTGTTGTGGGATACTTTATTCATTCGAGGTGATTTGCAAAACAAACTGAATAAATAAGAGCCAATTCGGCAGATGTAGCCAATTCGGCAGATGTAGCCCTTGAAATGTACTCAATATGATTGTATCATTACTCACATATCACATTTCCAAATATCCAAACATCGTTCTCAAAAAAAATATGTAAACAGTGACTTTTTCAGCATGCATTGGACGCTCTTGGGTCTCATGTGGATTGGTATCGTCCCAAATTCGACAATTTTTATTGTTGACATACCGATTCATCCAGCGAAGAGCTCCGAACGTTGCTTTAACAGAACACCAATTTTGATAAAACAATTTTTGAACGCTATAGCCGTCCATGGTGATTTGGCAAAACAAACTTAATAAATGACAGTTCGGAAGTCGCTATTAGAAGACCCTTTATTATTAAACATGACAGATGTTTTGAATACAAATACTTCTCATCCATTATATAAACGAGAACAACACTAAATGTGTTTAGATTAAGAAAAAGGGAAAAAATAATGTGTTGAATACTTGAAATCTATTTCAAAAAGGGATTATTTCTTCATTATTAATGTGTATAAAAGTATATGCCAATAATTAATTAGCGATTTTATCGAGCAGCTAATGATGTATTCAGTTCAGCGCAGGATGTTCGATGGATTAGCAGTTATTATTTATTTTATTTTGTATGAAATAAAACTCAAAACTCAGTATATACTCTACTAGGGAATTAAAGTAGCTTAAGTTTTTCATTTATTATGTAACAGTTTTTTAAAGCTTATGTTTAATTTATTACAGAAAATATAATTTTATGCCTCTCTTTAAGTATTTTTCCAATTAGAATTCTTTTTGTTGAATTTGTTTTATTGTAATTGCTTGCCATTTTATGTGTTCTAATTCTATTACACAATATATTTTTAATTCAAAAGAATACATTGTTTAAAATTATTTTATTGTTTGGGTCGTAACTGTTTACAGAATACTCATGCTATGTTTTTCTGCAGGATTACAATACTTACACCCACAAAATACCCAGTAACATGGTACACAGTTTATCAAAGTAAATAGTAAAATACTAAAATACAATGTTGCATACAATGAACTTAAACAATCATTAACCTGTAGTTGTTTAATAATTCAAAGACTTGTTTTAATCCCTGCAAACATTTATATTTTATTTTCATTTTTATTACTGTCATTTGCATAAAAATGTTTTCATTTTTTTTATGAATGTCTTATCAAAGATGCCAACAAACCAACTGAGAAACAAGGACATCAACTAGAAATTAAAGAAGTTGTTGTGTACGTGCATTTGTTTGGTTTAAATATTGTACAACCGATATGTTGCTATACCCTACAGGATGGCCTAGTTTGCAAGATTATGAAGTTGTATTTTGGAAAATAATGGCAAAATCAATCAGTCATATACTAATAAGTTACTTTTATGGGAAATTATTGTTTATTTCTTGTGTAATTAAATACACTTTTAAAGGTATGACTATTCAAAACTATGGTAAATTATACAATGCTACATTAAAAATAAGCAGGGGTTCTCATATAGCAATTCTGTTTTATTGAAGTGCATAGAGTTCGGAATTAATTATAGTTTTTCTCGATCACTTTGTTTAGTACTTGTTTTATTAGCAAATGTACTACTAAAGAGATTTCCAACTTTATGGCCTGTCTTATAGGCAATTTTGTACATTAAGCTTTTCATCAATTTGGATTTTTTAAATCTCTCTGAAATTTCAGGGACGTATATATGGATTTAAATATCGTAGGTTCATTATTGTTGCCTTTGTATCTTGGTATTTGTTTTCCATAGTCAGTTTTATTGAAAAATTATTATTTACTAATTTATCCCTGATTTTTAAAATATCTTGAAAATGGAATTCTTCATTACTGATTCCCAAATCTGTCTTAATACAATTATTTGCTGTACTGATAATGATTCCCTTTGGGTGATTTGAGTAATGGTTGACAATTCTATCTAAATCAATCTCTCATCGTCATATATCGTACCTAACCGTATCCCTAAGTTGCACTGAATACCTAACATTATATTCCGATTTTTCGTCAACATCCTATGAATATTTATAATTAATTTGCATAAACCTCGTTTGCATAATTCTCGTTGATATTGCCAGGACCGCCTTTAGTTTTTTTCTTGTTTTAATTTTTTTTTATTTGATTGAAATTATTGTTACAATTTACACAAAAAAATATTTTTATAGTTCTAATCACTAAACATAAAATTTTGAACCTTTTTTGAAACCCCTTTCATTATGGTTTTTATAGTGCTTTATGTCACTTTGTTCGAACACGTAGTCCATCTTCGTTTAAAATCTACCACACTTTTGGACACCCTTTACGTGCTTTTCAATTCTCTTTTAACAAGAGCCCAATATCTCTCCACTGGCCTTAGCTCCAGGCAGTTTGGAGAATTGGCTTTTCTTGGTACAAATACCACATTATTGTTCTTTTACCACTCAACTCCTTTCTTACCATAGTGTCAGATGCCAAATCAGGCCAAAAATAAGTGGACACATTAAGAAGTCTTATGAATGAAAACATCCTTTTTTGGAAACATTCCTTGATGTAAATTTCGGTATTTATAGAGCCCTTTGTAACAAATGTTTGGCTTTTTTGCCGCAACTGCATAGCAAGCAATACCAACAACAGTTTGGGAAATTTTTCTTGGGATGCTTTCCTACCGGAGGTGTTGGTAGCTCTTTTGAAAATGCTTTCTATTTTATGGCTTTAGAAACATCATATGGACCATTCCTTCTTCATGACCCAGGTTTTCTATCAACGGACAAGTTCGTCCAATACTGTTTAATAACATTGGAATCGGTTTGACAACAGACCTTTGATTGTTTGGCCAACTATTTGTAAGACCAAGTTGGGTTTTGTTGAAAATATTTAATTATTTTAGTACACCCTTTTTTCTGGTCACTCATTTTAATCCGATTAACAACAAATGAACATAATTCACATTAAACATAATAACTGACATGCTTTACAAAGGTAACTTGATAAAAAATAAAAATAATCAAATAATACTTGGGTTAAAATTTTAATGAAAAACGTGTGTTAAGAATTTTACAATCTCAGTCCTTATCTTCTGCAGTATTTTCATGGTATCATACGCAAATCGCCATGTCATCTATTATAAGCCTCCTCTTCATATCACAATCTCTCTTCTCCATCACTACAGTCGTGTTTCCCTTATCCGCATTTAATACTAGTAATTCCTTGTTAAAAGATATATGTTTCAGCTTTAAAATCGAATAGCCTTTTACGGAAATCGTCTGATTTAGTGCAATTTTTTCAAAAAATTTTTATTTTCTGCACGCTTTATGTGGATTTTTCTTATATTTGTGAGAAACAGTACTAAATAAGCTTTCCAAAACAAGTAAGTAAATAATAGTTGATTAAAAAATTAATGAGTTATGCTAATTTTTGTGACAACATGTTTTTCAGTTTTTATCATATAAATGCTTGCGTGTTTTGCAGAATTTTTCTTTAGTTGGGGAGTATCCTAACTTTAACTCTTTCAGCCACGGTTTTATGTGTATATGTTTTTAATCAAAACAATTCATTTTTACATTTCATTTATTTTGAAAAATAAGAAAAATTAATAATACAGCTAAAGGTTTTTATAGATGCGGTGGTTGGTTTATGAACCACCATGACGGTTGGCATTTTAAAATACTTAATTATGATAAACATTTTCTAAGTGTATAAATTTGTTTGAAAGTAGTCACTTTGACTACATTTCTTAACCAAAACAAACAAAATAGGTGAGAAATTCTCCAATATTATTATATAATTTGCTACATCCCCATCTATTGTGTAATCACCCATATCTTTCAATCTAAAATTGATTCCTCACTTTGGTTGCACCACAGCAGTTTGGGTAGATAAGCCACCAACAGAAGTATTAGTCAAATTTCATAGGGGTATGTCATCATACGAATCAAAATCACCTTAAAATTTTGACTGGAACTCCAAAGGTATGTCACCGAGCACCATCAGATCGGTTAGCTCCTCATAATGCTCTGCTATGTCTGATTTAAGACTGCAAACACTTTCACCATCCGAAGGTATACCTTTCAACAAAATATCTTTTATATTCACCTTACAAAATATACATAAAATTATGTAGAGAAAAACATTATATAAAACCTATTTCAGTCACAGTGGTTAGTAATCTAACCACTCTATTACTTACGTTATTTATCAAATAGTATAGTATAAAATATTACTTTGTTAGAATAAGACATCCAAACAAACACTAAATAACAAAGTAACACTGAATTCAATGAATAATAAATACTCTGAGCTTTTTTTGAATCCGGGAAAAGCCCTTAACAACGGTTTACAATGTTTAAAAAAAAGACATAAACGATGATCTCAAACAATTTAATTGTTTAGCAAAATGCCAATAGATGTCAACATAAATGTTTTAAAGACTCTAGAAAAGGTGGTTAGCAAAGTGACCACTAAACTGTAAAGGGTTAAACTAGCATAACTCAGCCTTTTTTCAACCAATTTTTACAAATCGTTTTCTGTATAAAAGCTAAAACTCATCCCTGTTAAACAAAATAAAACAATTGAAATAGTAATTTTAAGGATACCGTTATTTCACTAAAACGATGTAATCGCGAAAAAGCAGAACAGAATCTCTATAAGAGAACCACTGAAAATTTGTTCATTCATTTTGAATCACAGTGTTAATATTAGAAGTGCGCATGAATAAATGTGTGTGTACGTTTGGGTTTATAAAATTGTTTACATACAAGTGAAAATGGTTTTAGGTTTTAGATTTTTACAGTTTCTCTTTTGCTAGAAATGTCGAAATTTTTCAATGAGATCAATGCATCACGTTTTTGAAATTACTAGATGATTTATAGAGAGTTACTGACCATCTATAGGAATCCTTTTTGGGGTAGAAGATATATTTTGAAACAATAAGAAAACCGAGTAATTGGTGATCTTTTTACGAATATCCATAGATCGCTTTGATCAAGTAATACAACTGCCAAAGATTTCCTAACAACTAATAAGCCATACTAGATAGACGAGTTTTAGATTTGAAAAAGCCTAAGATAATAATTCTGCACCGATATTGTCACTTTCCATTCAAACAAACAATAAACAAGAGATTGTATATTTTTTAAATTGCAAAATCCACTCAACTTAAAAAATATTTAAAAAACAATTAATGAGGTCAGTTAGAAATGTGAAGGAGATTTGCAAAATTTGTGGAACTTCATTCAAAAAAATGTACTAACGAAGCTACAAATTAATTTTGCTAAAAAAAAATTATAAAAGCAACGAACTAATTTTACAGATTTTTTAATTATTAACTTAATCACAGCTGTTCTTAATAATATAATAAATATAAAACCATTAACTCACTAGTTTTAAATTGATTATGATAAACATAAGCACCACACTTTTTCGTGAGCACTCCTTATTATCTCAGTTTCACAATAGCTCAAAAAGATTATTACATACAGAAAAAAAAAAGATTTCATTGTAAGTCTTATCCGGAAACATAACATGAAATTAGTATTTTTCTGCAAAAATTTGCTCATTCGATTTTAAAACCTCACTTGTCACAAACCCCATAACAAACTCAACATACTTTTCCATGTTAAATGTGTGTAAAAAAAAATAATACTCGTACAATGGTGTATAAGTTTATTTGTTGAATAAATGAACAGCAAAATTGCTGTTAAATAAATAATTTTTATCGACCATGTTTATGTGTGGATGAATGTATAAAAATGAATAAAAAAAGGCAAACAGAAAAAAAATAAAATAATAAATAAAAATGATGATACAAATGGGTGCTTGTAAAACACACAATTGTAATCCATCGAATGATGTGGAGAACGTATTATTAAATTTCACATGCATGTTTAACTCAGTAGAAAATGTTTGCAATTTTTCATCCGATTGGGAACATTTTAATATTTTTTTTTTTTTTTTTTTTGGATTTTAAGTAAAACTATTGGTGGATTAAGCAATTGATAATACAAGCAATGATGAATGGAAGACAATAATGTGTGTTAATATACATACAAGTATTTAACAATAGACTCAATGGCTTTACATAGTGGGATCGCTGAATATTCCCTGAATATGGCTATTAGGTACATAATTGACTATAGAATATATGAAGCCATACAAAATTCTGCAAAAATTAGTTTCGAGCAAAAAGAACTTATAATACCATCTTTTTTTATCGGTCCATATTTGATCAAAGACGAAAAATCACATAAATACGCATAATTCTTTTAAAAATACCATTAACAGTAATAATTTGATATTTTTAATTCCCATATATATATATGAAAGTCGCTGTACCGAATTTATTGATGATTAGCCGATAGGCCCAAATTATAAAAATACATTAACATTACATTATTTCATAATAGAGATATGCAGTTAATAATGATAAACAACATCACCCAAATAGCTACCACAACCACGCTTACAGGACCATATCCTTTTAATGAAATTTTCCATAACCAAATCGCAAAGTGGCTGCCCTATATCAATAACATCTAACTCCGACCATAAGATACGGTGTAATGACGTTTGTGAAATGCTCAATTCCAAAGAATGACGAGGAATGGACAAACCTGGGTTTTCTTCAAAACTTTGGGCTACAGCAGCAATATTCTCAGTTGCTCTTGAGCGAAATGCAAGGGTTTTATTCTTTACATCACTAACTTGTTCCAACAGTTCAAATTTTTCCACCAATTTCTGTATTGCGGTCCGACAAGTTGCTTCACGACGACCCAAAAATGCTTTAGTTTTTGCAAACTGTGACTGCAAGATTTTCATCATTTTTGTAGTGAATTTTAATAATTTCAATGCGTTGTTGAAGCGTATATCGTTCCGTTTTTAGTAGTAGCGTAGTTTCTACTTGTCAAATGTCAAAGAATAAAAGCTTTAAAAGTGACAGCTACCGAAATACTGGGTGATTCAAAATAACACCTCTTGTTGGAAAACCCTTTACTTGAAATATATCGATATCGAACTACATTGTATACAGATCAATAATTTATATCCAAAAATCATAATAGTGTATTTTGTGAATAGCGGTCCATATTTGACTATGCTCAAAAATGCTATAAAATTTAAAGCATTTTTAATTCTGTTTAAAGTTGTCTTTCTGCTGAGTGTATGACTTAAAAATGCGAGATTTTTTCAAATTTTTAGCTTTTATAAAAATCACTGACTATAGATATTCAACTCTCTACACGCAGAGAAAAAACATGGTTGTGGTAAACATAACCTAAGAATAACATATTATAATAAGATTAATGATTGTAGTCGAAACATATTAGTATCATACAAATCAATCATTATCATTATTTAGTTTTACGAAAAATAATTATGGTTCGGTGAACAATACTCATATTTATAATTGCAATGAAAATATAAACGTTTACAGTAACTAAAATATTGTTGTAATTAAATTAAAACAACAATTATATGTTTACGACAACAATTAATTTTTACAAATAACATAGTATAGTTGTCGTAACCATGTTTTTTATCTGAGTGTATTTAGATTCTATAATTCTCACAATATTTATGTGGAGGGTATTGAAGATTCCGCACACAGAATATAGTTCTCTAACTTGTTTTAACCCTTTCATACATTTTATCCAATATACTGGACATTTTGATTTTTCCTTTTGAAGTCATGTTGCGTTGACGCGAATATACAGATTTTTATAGTTAATGGCGTTATCGAAATAGTGTTTACTAGATTATGTATATATATGTGATTTAAGCATCTAATTTTTCATTACTTTTTGTTAAATTAAGTTATTTTCATAAAATTGTTTTACCTTCAATTTGACTTCACATTCTTAATTAGCAGCCTCAAGTTAGCTTACACTCAAATTTTCAGTTCTCTATCTCAACTATTTCTCTATAATGTCTGAACGGGTAAATATAATTTCAATTAAAAGTATATATCTCTGTGGGCGTATACGTTATATAAATTAATTAAAACAAGTATACTCTAATATCATAGAAAAACACATATAATAAGGAAATGTGAAAAAAAATCAAACAAAAATGATCTTAAATAATTACCAGGCATTTTCTTGAAAAATAAGCTATGTTTAGAAATAAATGCATTTTTTGCTGAAATATGCATAAATAAATATGCATAAATAAGCATAATATGATTTTCGACCATATTTTGTTTAAGAAAAATTTTAGTTTTGGGTTATTAAACCCAACACAACACATGGTATATTGGGTGTAGATCCCATAACTTATACATATTTTAGATATTTATGAAAATTAAAGACGGTAAAAGAAAATTAGGTCGGTAAAAATAAAAAAATATTTCTTTCAAATATGTACATTATTTTGAAAATGAATGTATATTTATACATTTTTGCATATTATTGTGCATATTTTTCAGTTCTTTTAAATATTTTTGCTTATTCGTCCAATCGATTTGGTGGTTTTATTTACAAATGAATTGTTTTTACGCTATATAATAGCCAAGTTCGAGAATAACTACATTCTCGACAAAATTTTCGGCAATTCATTAAAAGTTTGTGATAATCGTATTCTACATTTAACCTTGATCGTTGTTACTCACTTGTTTTTTGGTAGAGCTAGACATATCAGAAGCGGAGCTACGCACATGCTGGTGTATAAATTACCACTCGTCAGCATTTAAGTAATTTTATCTTTGAAAATATTTTACCACCAAGTCATCGTTAGCATAACTATATAGTGGAAACAAATTTACCCCACATAATAATTAACGTAATATTTTCATAGAATTATTAGTAGAAAAAAATGTACCTTACATCAAAATTAACATAATATTTTCATATTATTATTATTTTGGATATTTGTGGTGTCAACTCTTACATTATTTTTCAGACCAATAACTCCCTTGATTATTACGAGACAATTGGTAACATTTTGGGTACTGACTCAGTACCTCCGTCTCCGATAGAGTCCGACTAGTCTAAAGCGAAAAACTACACACTTTTGCCTGTAATGTAGTAAGCCAATGTGTATAGGATGCAGCAAACGTATATGCATAAACTGTGCAGATTTTTATGAGTAATAAACCTCCAAAAAGGATGACCTGTGGTTTCTATACCTGATTATTATATTTATGATTTCTTCTATATCTTTAAATTTATATATT
This sequence comes from Calliphora vomitoria, assembly GCA_942486065.2. Classification (NCBI taxonomy): domain Eukaryota; kingdom Metazoa; phylum Arthropoda; class Insecta; order Diptera; family Calliphoridae; genus Calliphora; species Calliphora vomitoria. Next base: position 41,875,792 of record OW818031.2, read on the forward strand.
TGGCTGTGAAAAAATGTACTTAAGTTTTTGATTTTCTTTAAATTCATACTATTTTAAAAAATGTTTGATATATAGTTTTTTTAATACTAGTAAAAGGTTTGTGAAGTAAAGTACCAGTTTTGTTTAAACAAATAAAAATATTTGTTGTTTTTTTTATTTTTTGTAATTAAAAATGCTTATTTTTCAAAAGTAAATAATTATAAAAAAATATTTTTTACACAATTTTTTTCAATAAAATTAAGAGGGGTAAAATTTACCACCACGCCATTAACTATATCCCAAAATTTCACCTCGACAGTTGAAGGTTAATTTCAATGTGTAATTTGTTTATACATTAGATCAGGATTAAAAACATTAATTTAAAATAGTATCGTTTAAAAAAAACGCTTAAAAAAGTAGCCTTTAAATTTTGTTTTTAATAAAACGTACTTTTTTACATTATTTTTTAACAAAAGGTTATTTTTCCGATACAAAGATAGTTTTATATCAAACATCCTTAACATTTAATGTGGTGATTTATGGCAGTTAGATGTATCTAATGATAAGTAAGAAACTTGTTACCATTTTCAGGTTCATGCATTTTTTAATGAACTCAGTTTCCCAAAAAGTACCTTTTGTTCTGCGGCTCCTTATATATTGACCACTTTTAATGGATCGCAGAATAGCCTAATATTCTGAAATCCAGATAGCTATCCAAATATCACAATATATATTAAACGTGTAGCAGTGCCCTAAAAGCGACCAGTAGATTAAAAACTCTATATTTATTAAAATCTACACAAAAATTTCAATAGTCACTCTCTTCTTATATTATTATTATAATTCACACACACTTATACTCTTTAACAACACACTGGTAATACGGTTGATGTTAAATATAACAGCGCCTACGATACACTAACAACTCGCTGTTAATATTTATATAGACAGTGCCATTAAGTATGTAGAAATCTCACGAATAATCTAACGGAAAATACTCGTCTGTTTTATTAAGGAGTGAGATCGCAAAATTCTTAACACACGTTTTTCATTAAAACTTTTAATCTGATTAAAAGAAGTGACCAGAAAATAGTGTGTACTAAAATTATTAAATGTTTTCAACAAAACCCAACTTGGTCCTACAAAAAATTGGCCAAACAATCAAAGGTCTGCCGTCAAACTATTCCAATGTTATTCAACAGTATCGGGAGAACTTGTCCATTGATAGAAAACCTGGTTCAGGTAGAAGGAATGGTCCACATGATGTTTCTAAAACCAAAGAAAATAGAAAGCATTTTCAAAAGAGCTCCGAACACATCCAGTAGGAAAGCAGTCCGGTTAGCTCAGTGCTCGGACTATTTGGTACGAACAGTTAACGCTAATGCAGGTTTAAAAACATACAAGGCTCAAAAAGTTCCTGACAGGAACGCTGCTAAAACTTTAGAGGCCAAAAACAGAGCAATACGCTGTTACGACAGAAGAAGCCTATCATTTGTTACAATGGGCTCTATATATACCGAAATTTACATCAAGGAATGTTTACAAAAAAGGCCTGACTTGGCATCCTGGCACTATGGTAAACAAGCCCTTAAGTGGTACAAGAACAATAATGTGGTATTTGTACCAAGAGAGGCAAATCCTCTAAACTGCACGGAGCTAAGGCCAGTGGAGAGATATTGGGCTCTTATTAAAAAAGAATTGAAGAGCACAAAAAAGTTCTCCAAAAGGCTGGTAAATTTTAAACGGAGATATACTATTAGCAAAGTGACAGAAAGCACTATAAAAACGTTAATGAAAGGATTTCAAAGAAAGATTCAAAATTTAGTGAAATCTAGAGAATAAAACTATAAAAATATAAAGAAAAATTAAAACTGTAAGTTTAATGGTTTCGTTTCTATTATATATGTATGTTAAGAAGGATGTGGAATCAATATATATCCTATTTCGTAGTGTACACTTTATGAAGGAACTGATAAACCCAAAGCAACAAATTTACATAACTATTTTATTTCTGATTTATTCTTCACAATAAATAGCATACATATTTGTAAAAGTTTTCAGTCAACGTAGAAAACATCTCTACATTTAAATCTCGTAACCCAGCAGACACACAATTTAATTTTACTGGAAGAGTTATGAAAATATTTAATTTGAACTTAAATTTTCCCACGAATTCAAACAAAGTTACTTAGTGTTGTATAAATATAATGTTTATTACAATTAAGTGAATTTTGTCTTTTGTCTTTAAAATTGCTAATAAAGTTGCTTACATAGGCAGTATCATAATAAAATCAGAAATAAATATTTACTTGAGTACTATAGAAATAACAATAAATATACACAAAACAAAGTACTTGATTATCCCTGCATATAAAGTAAATCTGTTCATCTATTTTTTGTTGCTCATTTTCCTACTGAGTGTATATATAAAACAAAAACCAAACAACAAATATTAACTAAACTAATCGTATAAAAGGAAGGTAGATTTAAATATTGATGAGCTACTTTATTAAATGTGTTGCTTAAGAAACCAAGACAAGAAAATTATCAAGATCAAATCAAATGTTTCCGTTAAATGTCTTTTGGCAAAAGACAGCAAAATTATACACATCTACTTACACATACATATGTATGTTACCCAGCAGGTCTAGGAGACTGTCCCAAACTAGTGATTTTACCTATCATTTAGGGTGACAACTAATTATATAACTAGCTACTGGCCCTTTGCTTTACAATGTGACTGTATGATAGCTGGTTCAAAGTAATCAATCTATTGGATTATGTATCGGTTACATTTAGTCAGTTACGTTACTAGTTACCTGATCAGCTACATAGTTAGTTATTTTAACATGGATTTCTTCTGGTGAATGAATTAACTACTTTCTAAAGTGCAGTACAAAATAATCGTTTAAAATGATTACACTCAAGGTTACATAGAGACACTAAAGTGATAATTGGTTTCACGCTTGTGACATGGGATATCAGTATACTTAATCTAAATAAACTGTATGAGAATTATAGCAACACAGTTTTACGAATTACTCACATAACGTTTAAAGTGACTACACTTTAAATTACTTAGAGACACTTAAGCGACAATTGACTTCACGCTGGATTACTTGGGTTGTATAGGGTAACCAATTGATTTCTCTCTGCACTCCAAAGAGCACACACGTCTCAAATGACCTAAAATATATAAGTTGGAGTCAGCCAATTGACTACTTCCTTAACTGCTGGGTTACTTACAAATTATCTTGGTTTGTGTCAAATATTTATAAGTTAAAGTAATGACACAAATGTCAATTTAATTTATGTATATTTCTAAAAAAGGAACATTCAAACATTTTACTGATTGCAATGCTAAATTACTATTTTAACATGATGGGAAAATTGCTTGAGGTTTTGTAATAGCTTTATTAAAAGTTTTGATAAAAATACTATATTCAGTTACTAGCAGTCTTGAGTTGTCTAACATTAAGTTGTTAAAAAAAACTAAGCAAAAAGTTAAAATCTGTGCAAAAGCTTTAGGGATTAGGGATCTATACTATACATGTAAGTATGTAAACAAATTACTTGGTTGTGTTCTAGTTTTAGCTCATAAAAGAGTAAAACATTATTTAATTAAAAATTTTAATACGCAGGTTTTTAAATATTTAACAGCAAGGAAAACAAAGTAAGTACCTTTTTTAATGGCTGCCTTTAATGTGTTTACTTCTTTGTTGTTTATACATATATTTTTTACCTTAAACATTTTTAATTCACATCCATTTACTAAATTGTTTGCAAGCTTTAAGCAGGAAATAAAAACAGTATTTAAATTGCTTTGTGTCTTCCTTTAAGAGAATATTAAATATATTTTTTTATGTTAGAAAATTTTACAAATATCATTATTGTCTGACACTAATACAAACAACTCCAGGACATTCAATTTCCATGAATGGTAGGAAAACAACTTTCTGAAATATATTTTTTTTGGAACGTGGCTAAATTGTAAATTTAAGGAAGTAGAGACGCGACATCAATTTATTGCCATACTTTAAAAGTTGAGTTTTGTCAAACGTGTTGATGTAGATTAGCTGAGAAAAGCAAGTCAATAGGTTTTCTTGTTAATATACAGTGGTGGTCTTATAATTAGAAGCAACTTTTCAACATAAGCATGTTTTACTGTTTTTACAGTGAAACGGGTATCAGAGCTTTCTTTGTAGGATGTCTCTTATATGTTTTTCCATCAGATTGAAGCAAGGTAAACTTGGATTCGTCGCACCAGTGAATGTCGATTCGTTTCGCTTGTAAACCGCATTAATCTTAATAATCTTAATTTTTGTAAAAAGTGAACTTTGAGCTGCTTGTTTTATATATACACAACAATTTCGATTGTCTACTCGTGAAAATTCGGAACCTACAGTGTAGATCTTAAAAGAAATTGCACTGCGTTTTTATTTTTTTAAAATATCCTTTCTAATTATAAAGCCACCACTGTGGATATACAAGATTACACTTTTTGTTAATAGTTTTATTTTGGCTTAAAAAAATTTGTGTTAAAATTTCATGGCTTGCAGGCAATAATATACAAGAGTATGTAGTTTTTTAAAACCTCGAATTTACTTGCATCATTTTTGAACAAAGAAAAATGTATAAAAAGATTTCTGTTCGCAATTACGAGATTAGTTATGAAAGGTTTAATTTAAGTCATATATGCTTGTTATTATGTTTTAAAATTCTGTTTCGGAAAAACTAAGATTTATAAATGATTTAGTGTAATGAACATACATATGTATATGTCAATAAAAATTAAACCACTAAACTTACAGTTTTGATTTTTTTTAATTGATTGATATTATTATTACAATTTAAAAAATTGTACCACGCTTTTGGACACATTTTTTGTGCTCTTCAATTCTCTTTTAACAAGAGCCCAATATCTCTCCACTGGCCTTAGTTCCAGGCAGTTTGGAGAATTTGCCTCTCTTGGTACAAATACCACATTATTGTTCTTTTACAACTCAATACCTTTCCTACCATAGTGACAGGGTGCCAAATCAGGCTAAAAATTAGTGGACACACTAAGATGTCTTATGAATGGAAGCATCGTTTTTTGTAAACATTTCTTGATGTAAATTTCGGTATTTATAGAGCTCTTTGTAACAAATGTTTATCTTTTTTGCCGCAACTGAATATTGCTTGCCATACCAACAACTTTTTGGGAAATTTTGTCTGCTTTTGGATCCTAAACTTTTCGTCAACATTCCCTCGAGAATCGGCAACCTCAAAATTTTGACCCGGAAGCTGCGAAAAATCAGCCAGAATATATGTTTCGTCATCCATTATGCAGCAAGAATATTTTTTTTATAAAATTTGACTGCAATTTCCGTGCTTTGTTTTTGGCCTCTAAATTTTTAGCAGAGTACCTGTTTGGAACTTTTTGAGCCTTGTGTGTTTTTAAACCTGCATTAGCTTTAACTTTTCGTACAAAATAGTCCGAGCACTGAGCTAACCGGACTGCTTGTGTTGGGAGCTCTTTTGAAAATGCTTTCTATTTTTTGGCTTAATAAACATCATGTGAACCATTCCTTCTACATGAACCAGGCTTTCTATCAACGGAAAAGTTCTCCCAGTACTGTTGAATAACATTGGAAACAGTTTGACGGCAGAACTTTGATTGTGTGGCCAACTTTTTATAGGACCAAGTTGGGTTTTGTTTAAAATATTTAATAATTTTAGTACGCAATTTTTTCTGGTCATTTATTTAAATCAGATTAACAACAGATGAATATAATAACTGACATGCTTTACTAATGTAACTTTATAAAAAAAAGTAAATAATACTTCAGTTAAAAGTTTTAATGAAAAACATGTGTTAAGAATTTTTCGATCTTAGTCCTTATACTTAAATAGATTTGGTCAAGTTATTAAAGTTTTCGAAAAACACTTTTCACAATTGTCATTACAGTATTAACTACATGGTAAAACTATCGAATCATCCAAATCATCTTGCAAGTGAGCTATTATCTTTTGAGGGACATAGAGCTTAAGAAGAGTGGAATCTTTGGAGCTAGCCAGATGATGATAATCGAGGACTATTTTGGTTGGATATTACAGTGGAAATAACAAAATAATTTATATTTTTTATTAAGATTTTATTACTTATTGTAAATTTCTGAAAAGAAAGATTCAACTAAGACAATAAATTGTAAAAAATTACTATTAATAATATTGACATTCATATGTTACCCCACATGTGAATAGTGTTCTGGAGTAACAAATAATATTTTGAGAGGTTTAATTTAAGCCAGACAAGAATTTGTTAAAAAATTACTATTAATAATATTGACACTCACATGTTGCCCGACTTGTGAATAGTGTCTTAGAGTAACAAATAAAATTTTGAGAGGTTTAATTTAAGCCATATAAGCTCGAATCTTTTGAACAAGGTTTTTGCCTTCAATAACTTATATGTTATTCTGAATGGTACATATAAGGCCCCAAGTGGCAAAGAAAATCGTATTCTAGGGATCAAAATAAAAAACTTTGTCCAAGGAACCATACCTCTAAAATGAATTCTGATGTTCCTTATTCTAACCCAAATATAACATTTTTAAAAATTTGGAGAATTTGACTAAGCATATTTTTCTAAATTAGTTTATTATGACACGAACGCTATTTTGTGCTTGTTGAATACTCCGCTACTTAAGCATTCTACAACTATTCGTGTTAATCATTTCGCTCATTGCGAGCAAAAGTTATGTTGGTTTAAAGTTTAAACTAAATCTTAAAAATAAAGCTATGCTGATTCTCATATACGTATGATTAATATTATTTATTACCTACATCACATTTATATTTATCATACGCTCCATAAACAAAATTTATACACAATACATACATCATGTAAAGTGCCAAATGTGGTGATTTTTTTTTAATTTTTGTATGAGGAACCCCTCCAGGTGGGTTTTAAGGGGTGTGCCACTAGCATGGCTGGGTCATACATTTAGACTCTATTGGGGCACTTTGAATGGGTCAAAGTGAAATTTTTCAAAATAAGAAACATCAGAATTCATTTTGGAGGTATGGTTCCTTGGGCAAAGTTTCTTATTTTTAACCCTTGAGTACGATTTTTCTTGTCACTTGGGGGATTTTTAAATTGAGCCGCCCTAGTATATCATTTATTCTCACGTACACAGAGAAAACGTAGTAGCAACCGAATTTTTTGTAAAATTCGGTCACCAAGGTAGAAGCATTCGATTGGCAACAAATTCGGTTGCTATCACGAATCTCTTTTCTCTGTGTAGTTATTGAGCATTATAGTGCAAACAACAAGGTTTTTTTTTTTGTTTTTTTGCATCGAAAATGCCGAATTTTTGTGCCAACAATGCGTCATATGCGAGATATTTTGCTTAACATTTTTAATTTGACAAAAAGTGCCGCAGAAGCACTTTCGATTTCAACGTGCGAGTAATGGTTTGTGCTGTTTAGAAGTGGTGATTTTGAAATGGAAAACAAAGATCACCTTGGCCTGGAACTTGGTTTTTGTTTTTAATATCTTATATTTCATTTTGAAGGGTACATATTGGTCATTTATTCTCACTTAGTTATTGATCATTATAGTGTAAACAACAATATTTTCTTTGCTTCGAAAATGTCGAATTTTGTGCAAAAAGTTTCGCTTTAGTTCTTTAATTTCAAAAAATTAGCGCCAAAGCACACCGGAACGTGTTATACAGAAGTGACGAATTTGATACGGAAGACAAAGATCGTCCAGACCAGCCAAATAAGTTTGTAGATCAAGATTTGGAGGCATTACTCCATTAAGATTGTTGTAAAATCAGTGGGAGCAACTCAAGCAGCAATTTCAAAATGTTTGCAAGCAGAGGATTCGTCCAAAAGTAGGGAAATTTGGTAGCATAAGAATTGAAGCCGAGAGATCTTGAAAAACAATTTGGATGTCCGAAATGATGATCGAACCCTATAAAACAAGTTAGTTCAGACCTTGCCCCGACCGACTACTATTTGTTTCGATCGATGCAGAACGTTCTCTCTGGGATACGCTTCAGTTCAGAACAGTGTATCTGAAATTGGCTTGATTCGTTCATGGCCTCTGAAGATGAGCAGTTCTTTTGGCTCGAAATCAATATCTGTCCAGAATAATGGCAATAGTTCATAGCTAACAATGGCCAATAATTTGAATAAATTTATATTGTACAAATGTTTTAAAATAGAAGCTAAAATTGTGAAAAATATCCCGCATTTATAAGTCATACACCTAATATATAATCAAAATAAATGCTGTGGCTTTATTGTAGAAAAAGTAGTAGGACATATTTCAGTGAAAATTTTAATATTTATATATTTTAAACGATTTGAATAGCTATAAAATCATAGTAATTGTAAGTTCTGATAGTTAAGCTTTGTTCAGACTATTGTCAGACCTAGTAGTGTTCTGACAATGACCAGAGAATGAACAACTGCCATCACAATTTATATTGTCAGTTCACACGGCTACAAATTATTTGTTAGAAAATCCGCCAATCTATTGTAAGACAATTATCTGACAAAAAGGCAAAAAATTGCCAGTTTACAAGGTAGTCAGAAATGTAAAAATTTTGCTAATATATGAATGTGTTTTATATAACAATGATGTGATTGTCAGATGTAAAAAACTCGCGCATCTGACAATATTAAATGGTCTGACCATGTTTTGACAATGACAACGAAATGTGTTTACACGATTGTTGGATATCTAACAATATTGTTAGCAACTAACAGTCGAACAATGATCTAACAATTGTAAGTTCACACGATTATAAGACATTTTCTGTACATTTATCTAATCTAAACAAAGCTTTACAAATTAATAAATTCGACCATAGTACACACTTTTTAATTAACAAAATTCTAAAAAATTATCTATTCAGCCACTCACAATAACTGCGTTCAACTCTTTGCAATCTGTAGACAAAGTCTACTACAAAAATGTGCAAATAGAATCTTAAATAGAGATTTTAAATGGATGTGTATAGTAGTTATTCTTTTCAACTTGTTGAAATACATATAATAATGACAACAAAACCTAGAGAATAAAGCAAAAATAAAAAAAATAAAAATGAAATGAAATTCATCGGCATATTGCCAAAGGTTGGGCTGATGGTCATGAAAACTACATAAAAGACTAGACAATTTATGCAGTAGAAATTATATGTTCATAACTAGATCTTATAAATCTATAGGAAATGTACTAAATATACAGGACTATGTAGACTATATTAAGAGATACAATCATAAACAGAGTTTATCAAAAAAGATTGACTTTATGAGATTGTAAGCAAGTGAATTCAGTTGAAATTAATATAATACTTATACAGAAAACAAAAAGAAAATAATAAAAATAATAATAATAAGAACTTACCTCATAACGAGTGTCAATTTCCGGTAGCTTTTCTAGAAACTCTTCAACCATAGTTTCTGAAGATGATGATGGTGATGATGATGTGTGTGGTGGTCTTGATGTTGATGATTACGATGATGATTAAGTTATTTATTGTTGTAGCTGGCTTGTTGTTTGCTTGTTTTTTGTTTGTGTTCTTATTTTGATATCAAAGGAAACTGTTTAAGTATCCTTATGCCTGCATTCGAGTATAATCGCACTTGCACTTTCCCCCACACTTTCTCACGCATGCAGTCGTGCATGCACACATAAACTCTTGTTTAGAAAATATTTATGTATATAAGTTTGCTTTGTACTTTTTGTTTTTCTATTTAAATGAAGTACAACAACAACAATAACAGATGCAACAAATTACATAACAACAACAAAATACATACATACATACATTCACGTTGTAAAAACAATCACAAAAGATTTAGGCCAGAAATTCGAAAACTAAAGCAACCAAGCTCTTAATAAAGTTGAAGAAATGTGAAGCACTAACCAACAGTGCACTCTGCCTACACAGACATGCAACCAGTCATCCAGCTAGGCAGACCTAGAGAAAACCATTCAAGTCAGTCAGTCAGTTAGCAAGCTAGCGAGTCAATCAGTCACTACTCACTTGTTTTCTATATATATTCATGTACATATGAATATATCCTTTTTATGTGGTAAGAACCTGTTGAAATTTTTTCTTTCCTTTCACTTTTTTTGAGTGTATTTTTGTCTGTAATCAAAAGTTAAATATAATTTAAATGAATTTCCGTATTCTCCTGCTGTTTTAATGTTTAACGGTGCAGCTGAGGAAAATGGGTTGATAATATTGTTGATAATAATGATGATGATGATTAAAAGTAGAAAGTAATATTTAGGTTAACACCTTTGTGTATACGAAAATGTTTAAAGATGAAGATGATGATGAAGATTAAAATGTTGATAGTTGACGCTGATGATGACAAGAATGATGATAATTTTTATTTAAACTGACTTTTTCACACTTAAAAGATCCCACTATATATATATACACAACACTGCACTTTACTCATTCACATTCACTGCTTCAGCGACTACACTAAAAATACACAATTTATTTATGTTTCTTTGCGAGGTTTTAGCCAGATAAAATGTGTTGCTTTTTATTTATTTTTTTTTTTTCTTTTTTTTAAACCTTTTTGTTTATTCTTTTTTTTTAGAAATGTGTATTTGATAAAATGCTTTGAAAGAGCCGCAACAGGACTACGTCATCACAGCTTCAAGTCAATGCACAGCACTAACAAAAACCTTTCAAAACTTGATATTTATATTTTTGTGATATGAAACCAGAGGAAGAAACAACAAAACCAACAAAAATATGATGTGCTTGAAATAACCCCCACACTAAACAACAACAACAGCAGCAGCAACAACAACAACAACCAGAACAAGAATATTCAGAAATTCTTACTCAAAAACGAAAAAGAAGAAATGTACAGAATAGCACAGCACAGCACTGTACGGTGTGGTATGTTACAGTACAGTAGAGAATAGAAAAAAGAACGGAAAATAAGTCATTGCTAATGTTTTTGCTGTGTTTTATTAATGCTCAGGATAATACAGGACTTACAATACACAAACACACACATCACGACACACTCATACACTAGTACATTGGCACATACTCATGCAACACAGAAATAAAGAGAATAAGAGTTTTTGAGAATTTTGTGCTCGCATACAGACTATTGAAGGAGAAAGTGTGTTTGCGTGTGTGTGAAAGAAAATTGAGCATTCATTATAATAAACCAATGAGTTGTAGTCTTCATTGCCTTGTTACAGTTCCACACTCATCGTTATCGTCGTCTTCTCGTATATGGAGCACACTCATTGAGTTGCTTTTTTGTTGTTTTTATTTGTTGCAGTTTTATTCAACTAAAATAGAGTACATGTGTTATACTTCGTTATGTAGCCTGAGTTGCCATTAAAATAGGCCAATTATCAAAGAACTAAGTTAAACTAAATTCTTTAAAGTACCCTTCAATGGCTTAACATAGAATTAGATTCGTATGCTGCTTCAAACAAATTGGGTACTAATTCTCACACTTTAAGATTCATTTCTAAAATATAATCCTTTTCACCCTAAGCAGAAGTGCTTTCGATTTATGGGTTTAAACGGATAGAGCTGTTTTAAACAAATTCTAACTAGGACAAGGTGGCAGGCATTGCAATTCCGTATTCATGAATAGATAAAAGAGTAAACTCATGTTATCATATGGGGTTATTTTTACTTTCGCTATACTTTCCGTGATTTCTAATTAAAAGTAAAAACAAGTAAGAGAGCTATATTTGGATATGCTGAATCGTATATAGCCTTCACCTTCACGAGTTAAACTAATTTAATTTACGTTTTTATACACTTCACCATGAGTGGCAAGGGTATATATAAGTTTGTCATTCCGTTTGTAATTTCAAAATTTTTCGTTTGCGAACCTACAAAGTAAGTATATTCTGGATCGTTATAGTCGATGTCCGTCTGTCGGTTGAAATCAAATTTCCAAATCCCCAAAATAACTTACAAACATGATTGACACATCAATATATCGGGAATAATTCGGTACAAATGGCTGAGATATAAGGAAAAAACCAGGACAACCTCGATTTTTTGCCTATTTTTTATCTATATCTGGGTTACTAAGTCATTAATATAGACAATATGGAGATCTAATGATATATATTTCAAAGTCCATTGCAACGATGTATATAAGACTATAGTAATTTGGACCTACAATGATTCGAAATCTGGAAAAAAAAATTTTGATCCGATTTTTTTTTTCAAAAAAAAAAATTTTTCATAAATTTTTTTTCACTAAAAAAAATTGAACCCTTTTTATGGCATTTTCCATCACCTTGGCCAAAACTTCCGGCGATAGGTACTCACATTCTTGACGGATATTGTCTTTAAGAGCTGCAAGAGTCTGAGGCTTGTTGACATAAACCCGCGACTTCAAAAAGCCCCACAAAAAGAAGTCTGGAGCGGTCAAATCAGGCGATATTGCTGGCCAGTGCAAATTGCCAAAACGGGAGATTAGGCGCCCGGGAAATGCATCCTTCAGCATATCGGTTGTGGCACGTGCACTGTGTGTGCACGTTGTTGGAACCACATGTTTTCCAATCCCAATTCATCAAGTTGCGGCTAAAGGAACTCGTTGGTCATTGCTCTGTAGCGCTCACCATTCACAGTAACCGCTTGGCCCGCGACGGCTTCAAAGAAAAAAGGTCCGATGACTCCTCCAGCGAAAACAGCACACCATACAGTGACTTTGAGCGGGTGTAATGGCTCTTCGTGGGTTACACGCGGATTTTCAGTGCCACAGAAGCGTAAATTTTGCTTATTTACGTACCCGCTCATGATTATTTTTGATGAAAAATCATCTTCCTCTTGGTGGTGCTTAAGGATGGCTTGAGTATATGTTAGACGCGATTGGCGGTCAGCAGCTAACAGCTGATGCACCGTCTGGACTTTGTACGGAAACATCTTCAAATCTTGTACCAAAATTCGCTGTAAAGACCGTCGACTGATACCCATTTGCGTGGCACGTCATCTGGTCGATGTCGACGGCGCTTCCATGACATCCTCGGCTACAGCAGCAATATTCTCTGCAGAACGGGGTCTGCCACGCCTGGCAACATCTCGTGTTGTGCCAGTCTCTTCGAGGCGAGCGGCTAAACGTCGCAGTGTTTCATCAGTAGGCGCTGGACGGCCAGGAAATCTGCGACGAAATTCACGTTGTGTCAAAGTAACTACACAAATGTCAAAACAGAACTGACATTAGGGGCCAATAGCAAAATTTATAGCATTTTATGATAGGAGGATTACTTTTGCGCCACGTTGTAGTACAGATATAAGTCAACTGGTTACTTTATACATCGCAGGTAATCCAGCGTGAAGTTAATAATCTTATAAGTGTATCTAAGTTATCTAGAGTGGAGTCACTATAAATGTTTATTTCGTACTGGCGTTTTATGTGAGTAATTTGTAGAAACTGGTTTATTTTCTTTCTGCTTAAGTATACTGACACCCCATGTAACCTAACGTAAAGTCAATTGTCACTTTAGTACCTCTAAGTAACCTAAGAAGAATATGCAGTTATAACAAAATATGCAACATAAACTCGATGTCATTTTGTGGCAAATCTGATTCGGAAAAGTATTTGGACTAATTGATTTACCCTACTGACTACAAACATGCATTTGCATGAAAATCTCGGCCATAATAATAGATTAGCAATCAAGATATTGATAAAAATAGTAGCAGCCTAAACGGGACTATAGCGTATATATTGGTGTACCAATCAGGGATTTTAATTATTTGGAGGCTTTGGAAAGTTGATTTTAACATACAGTTGGACTGGCGGACAGACAAACAAGTGGACTTGTCTATATCCCTATTCCGATATATATAACGATCCAGAATATATATGTTTACTTTGTGGAAATTACAAATATAATGACAAATTTATACCTATATCTGCTCTTGCGACTCATAGTAAAGTGTATAAAAATCATCCACAAAATGCGGCAACACTGCTTGCTCTTTTGCACAAAAACAACAAAGGTACTTACAATTTGCACATTTGAGTTAGCCTCTAGTACATACTCTTATTTGGGAAGTAATTAAGAGTTTGTTAAGAGCTAAGGTAAAAGTTGTTAGAATTTGCTCAATTAACTCACTACCTCTAACACCAATACCACCACAATTCTCTTTCTAATTCAATTCACAACAATTCTCATTCTCTTATGCTCTCACACTGCCTTGCTCAAATAGTTAATAGGTTTTAGTTTCGCACGGCTTTGCAACAGCATCCTTAACGCCATTATCAAATTTCAAACTCTTTTGGTGCTTCAATGCGTATGAGTTACACAGGTCTGTTTTTACCTTCTACATGGTTTTTGTGTTTGTTTTCTGTTCAACACTTTAATTTGTGTGTGCGTTTTGAAGAATATGAAAAAAAGCAGATGGAAAGAAACATTTCTACATACATATTTAGCTGTTGGTGTTTTATTTATAACTATAAAAAACTTTTAGGACTTCAATTTTAGTATTCCATTAAGTCAAAAGGTTAATAATTTAGTTTTGTTGTGTTCTGGTTTTAATGCAGATTTTATTAGTTTCTGTTTTTGTATTTTTAATTGCTCTGCTTGGAAAACTTTGAGTGTGTTTGTTTTAGTGTGGAATAATTAGTCTGTTTACAGATGCTGGTTTCAATTTCAGTTTAACGTGTTTCTATTGCAATGAGTTGAAAGTTTGAGTAATAGAGCTTTTTTGCTGAACTTTTTCCTTTGGACAGTTCAAGGAACCTCAATCAGATCATTTAGGGAATTTGAAATGAAAGCTTGGATATTGATAGATACATTTATTTTATATTTTTGTATGTTGAGATTAAAATGTTATGGTATTAATGATACTAAAAATAACATACCTTTAGCATTAATAATAAATGTTCATATCAGCAAATAAAAGAAAAAATAGAAACTACTGTTAATGTCAAAACGGAGTCCTTTCCACTCTACATGACTGTTCGCTTGCAGGCTATTATATTCCTATTTACCGTATTGTTATCCGCCATTATTGAATCATGAAAGTAATAAATTTCAATTGTCCATAGGTAGGAAACAAAAGTTATTGACAAGCCATTGTACCTTACCCGTTTCAAATTTGTTAAAACTTGGTACACAGATTCTTTATGGTCACATAAAATTTTAAGTTGCTCATGAATTTTAATTTCGCAATGGTTTGTCTCTTATCGAGGTTTAAAGTTCAAATCGGTTTTAACCGACTATTCAATTTGTACAACATTTTCAACATATTTCCTAAAAGTATTTTTATTTTGAACACTGGATATTAAACCAATAAAATATCATTGAACAATGGATATCTCAAACAAGTAAGAGAGCTATATTCGGATGTGCCGAATCTAAATATATACCCTTCACTAAATTATACTTTGAAATAAACATTTTATATATTTTTAGACAAACAAAATTAAAATATTTCTTTTTTAAAAATTAGTTTTTTTTTAAATTTGTTTCTTATATATAATTTATAAAAAAATTTATGACAAAATTTTTTTTTATGAAAAAAATTCGGGTTAAAAAATATTTATCCTGATTTTGACCCATTGTAGGTCCAACTTACTATGTCGTTATATACGTCGTTGCTTTGAAATGTCAATCAATAAATATCCATATTTGCTATATTAATGACTAAGTAATCCAGATATAGATCAAAACTAGGCATAAATCGAGGTTGTCCTAGAATTCTTCCTTATATCTGCCATTTGTTGGCCGATTTTAAATAGCAACCGAACCGGGTATGTAAGTTATTTGGGGGCTACGGAAAGTTAATTTCAACATATATGTGGTCAGATGGACATGGCTATATCGACTCCGCTATCTATAACGATCCAGAGTATATGTATATACTTTTTTGTGTTGCAAAGGAAAAATGTAGAAATTAACAAGTAAGAAAGTATGGTCGGTCAAACCCGACCATATAATACCCTACACTAAGTAAATGATCAAAAACATTTTTCTTTCAAAATTTCAATAATTTATATTCGTGAACGATTTTCGGAAGTGGGCCTTATATGGGAGCTATGACCAATTATGGACCGATCACAATGAAATTAAGTGGTGTGATTAATATCTGTATGAAAGTTATTTATGTTGCATTTTATGTGTATACCAACATTTTTAAGAGATTTATGCTCGTTAAAGTGATTATAGGAAGCAGTCCTTATATGGGAGCTATGACTAATTATGGACCGATCATAATAAAATTTGGTGACATGAATTTCGTATATATAAAACTTATTTGGAGAAAAACTTGTGCAGATACTTATATAAATTAAACATTTATGACCTATAAAGTCCAATTTCGGGAGGACATTTGTATGGGGGCTAGGTGAAATAATGAACCGATTTCAGCCAGTTTCAATAGGCTTGGTCCTTGGGTAGAAAAAATGATATGTACCAAATTTTATCGAAATATCTTCAAGATTACGACCTGTACTCTGCGCACAAGGTTTACATGGACAACCAGCCAGACGGACGGACGGACGGACGGACGGACATCGTTTAATCGACTCAGAAAGTGATTCTGAGTCGATCGGTATACTTTAAGGTGGGAGTTAGGCTAATATTTTTGGGCGTTACAAACATCTGCACAAATCCAATATACTCTTCCCACTATGGTGGTGTAGGGTATAAAAACGTAATGTCAAACTTATATATACCTCTTAAAAAAAATATCTCTTCCATTTTGAAAAGATTTTCCTATCTCGAGATAATAAACATTTATAAAAAAATTCTCACATTTCGAAGAATAAAAGAAAAATAACTGGGTAGTTTTCTGATAGGTTTTGTCGACGACAACAAGTTTTTTTCTTAAAATTTACCAAACACCCCCAAAATCTTGAGTTACGGGTAAAAATCCGATTTTTCGTACCATTATGCGCTTACTTATAAGCCAGTAACTTAGTTTAATATATTATTTGATTTAAAGTTTTTCATCGTATTTAGAAAGAAAAACTGATGTTATATAGTATATATACTAGATAACAACCCCGTCTTCGCTCGGTAGCTACTAATGTTAGTTCTTCAAGTTTCTGCAAAAAATTCTCTTATTAAAAATATGAGAAGTGAATAGGAGGCAATATATATGTAAAAATGTATTGTGTATAGATATTTACATATTTTTTCATTTCACTGAATCGAATTTTTAGCTTAAAATTAAAGCAGTTCGTCTCTGTTTTTCTCGTTATAGAAACAGTAAGTATTATTAATATTTAAAATAGACATATATATATAACGAAATTTTTACAAATAATATTTTCATTAACAAATGATAATGAATGATGCAAATAATATTAAAATATGATAAATAATATGTAGTTGTACTATACTAGATCAAATAATTGTGATATGTTTTTTTATATATTGAATAAAAATATCCTTCTTAATCATTTTCAAAAAACATGGCACGTTGTTTATTTACGAATAAAATATTTGTATTTCGTCTCGATACTTCGCCTCCGCTAGTAGCTTCTTCACACGTTATAGGTGCCTTGGCTCGGTGTACAACTGGTATCCTCGCTTACTACTTTGTATCCTCCAGTAAGTCCTTAACCCTTTTTTGTAACTCTCCTTGGCCCGCTGTCTTTGTTATTGTTAGTGTAGAAACCGGTTTGTTCACTTCGTAAGAGAACCACTAGCAGTAAGCCACAATGCATAACCACTAAGTTGTGTTAGAAAAAGCCAATAATACCGGTTTTGGAGCTAAGGAACTGATGGATTTGTTACACACAAAACTAGCTACAGAATTCCAACTTATGGGATTTTTCAAACAATTCAATTATGTGTTAGAAAACTACAAGTTGGAACTGTGTTGCTTCTACGCTACAACGTGTAAGATCGAAATCGTGATAGGTAACCACTTTTAGTTCTACGCACTAATTTCACTGCGTGTTAGGACACCACTTGATGAAATGTATACTTTAATTTTTTTTAAATCCCTTTTAAACTAGAAAACCACTAGTTGGATTTTATTTTATTTTTACTAATTATATGACATTTTCATTGTTTTTCTGATGCCCTTTATACACTAAAATTGCAATCATAATCCCCACTAACAAATACCGCTTCTATCTGTAGTATTTTGTTGCTAGTTGTTGTCACTATAAATTCATGTTCATAAACTATATTCTTCGTTAAACAATATAAGTTTTAGTTATAAAACTATACACAAAAACGTAATTTTTTTTTGTTCAAATATATACCTAAATTCAAATATTCTCGAGAACATGTGCAGTGGATCATATTTAAGTAAAACCTTTGGAAAATGGAAGTTGTCTTTTTTAAGATCTGCTTTGTTTAAAGACGATTTTCTAAGCTATATCCTGTTTTGATGAAAAACTCTTTTCTAGAAAAAATCTTTAAAATCCACGATTAATTTAGCTTTAATATGAGATCAAATATTATAAAATCTGACTCACCATTCTAAAAGTATTAAAAAATTTACTTATGTCATTTTGCAAAACTGCTGAGTGTAGTTTAAACTTATAAAAATATCATTATAACAGAAGCTGCACAATTGCCTCTAGCTACATGGAACATGAGAAGACAGCTCCACCAGTCAAAGTGAGCTATCTAAACTACGTAGGGCAACTCGTAGGGCCTTTAACATCAGCTATAATAGTAAATCATGGCAACCATATCGTGATCAAATAAAACTCTAAAAGAAAGCCAAAAAAACTCATGGAGTAGCTTCTGTGAATCTATAGATAACACAAAAGAATCAGCACAGAGTCACTTGACATCCTAATGAAAGTATGTCGTAGACCAATTATACAAAGTCCAGAGATCAGCCTGCACCTTGTGCCAATAGACCTTCACATAATGGCCACCTCTGCCTGGAGTGAGTGGAGAAATCTCGTATATTACACCAGGATATATACAGATGGTTCTAAAATGATCCGTGATGTTGGTTCTGGCGTCTTCTGTTGCGAATTTGGGGTAGCCATCTCATATCGTCTTCCGAATGAGTGTAGTGTTTCCAGGCGGAGATTTTTGCAATCTTGCTAGCTTGTAATACACTGCATGAGCATAATACTCGCGGCAATATAGGTATTTTTGTCGACAGCCAAGGGGCACTTCTTTCTCTGAAGGCTTACACATCTTCATCTTCACTAGTCAGGCAATGTAAAAATTCTCTGTCAAGGCTAGGTCGTCTATCTGATATTACTTTGGTTTGAGTCCCTACGCACAGAGACCACTACGGTAATGAACACGCAGACGATATAGCCAGAATGGGATCAGCCTTAGATATCTCCAATGCGGTCTCAGTAGTAATTTCACTGGGGACCATTTAAAGGTATTATATTCAGACACTTTCTTACAATGGCTGAGAATAGATGGCGTTATTTAGACACATGTAGGGAAGAAAAGTTGATGTGGCCATCTTTTAACGAAAAACGAACTATGCAACTGATAACCCGGAATAGAAAGGACATATCAAGGTTTCTGGCAGTATTAACAGGGCAAGCATGCAAATCGCCTGGGACTCCCTTTTAACGACCATTGTCGTAGCTGTTAGGATGGGGAAAAAGAGGAAACAATTTTCCACCTTCTCTGCGAATGCCCATCCCTGAGTGTCAAGAGACATAAATTCATGGGCAACTATATATTGTCCAACCTTGGTGAGATAGCCGGGTCTAAACTCAATGACCTACTGAGATATCTCACATCTACAGGTTGGGTCTAGCAAACTCGACATACATTACAATGTAAACGACATTAAGACTAGTGGTGTGGTCTTGTCAAAACGGAGTTCCTTCGACTCTAGTTGATTGTTCGCACGCAGTGAACTACCACGTAAACCAACTTACCAACTTGATTATAATATATAACACTTATATTATTGACACAAAATAATTTTTAGAAGATGAAACACTTATTTACGCTTATAAATCCAAAAACACTTACGCATCCAACCGAGATTTGTGTCAGCTGATTGAAATAAAAATCAATTCACTCATTGAACGTACTCTAATCAGCAATGGATCATTATCTTATATAAATAGAGCGTAAATTTTATTTTTGACGATTTTTTCAATATCGCCTGGGCTGCATGATCCCATGGTAGTGAAAGGGTTAAATTCTCCGGTTCTATATAAAACACTCTTTAGTGATAATAAAAATAATTACTTTTTGGACTTTTATCAACTATTAATTTTTTTTTCAGTTAATTGAAATAACGTTATCGATTGTTTAGACTTTTTTCCAAAAAGTAAATTTTTCAAACAATTTAACAACCAAGTTATAGATCCTTTTAACCCGAAGCTTCAGAAGTGTAAGATAGACAATAGTGACTATTAATTTTAACTTAAATTCTACACTTATTCTATCAATACTCCCATATGAATATATATTAATTGTATATAGTAGCGAATGAATGTTGCTGAATGAAATATTCCTCATACGCCACAGTACAAATCATCTGAATGTAGTTTAAGCTTATAAATATATAATTAATTTAAATTTCCCTTTCAACATTTTTTCAATAACTTACCTTTATTATATTAAAAAGAATACAAGCAAACATTTTTTTTTGTTTTTATTAAGAATGAACTTTTTATTTAATTGAAAAGATACATAAAACTTTATTATATCTTAGTTTGATTACGAAGGTAAATCTGAAATCTACAAGAGAAAAAATTCCATATGATTTTATATACTTGTACGTATTTACAGTATCATTATTTTCATTATTATTAAGTATTACTCTATTATTCATTAATTATTTAATTATTTTATGTGTTTTTTTGGCATTCGTAAACAATATAATCGTGTAACAATGAGAAAAACGTTTAATATAAAAAAGGTTGCTTTTATGATGAATTGTAATTTAAAAATTACAATATTAAATGAAAATGTATTTTTCATATAAAATAACATTAATTAATTTATAACATTTTGTGTTTTCTGTTTTAATTTTTTATCTTTTATAATTATTTATGTATTTATTTATTTGATTTATGAGAATGAATTGGGCGTAATTACTAATTAAAACTGTTCCCTTAAAAATATTTTTTATTTTATGTTATTTAAATGTAAATTCTTTTGATTTCCTACCAGTTTTAAAGAAATTAAAATTCTTTGGGGTAATTTACTGGCATATAATAGAAAATAATAGATTTTTAAATAAATTGTTTTTTAAAAATAATGAAATAAATTTAGACGGTTTGAAAGTAAATTTTACTTTGATACATATTTTTTTTAAAGAAAACTGAAATTTTGTCACTGAGAATAGATAAAATCTTATTTTTTCACAAATCTAAGACAAAAATGTTATGCATCACTTAAAATGTTCTACTAGTTACCAATTGTATACATAACCAGCATAAATGAAAACAATCGTTCTGCATAGCGTATGAGTATTGAAAAAATTAATTATTTATCATACGCCTGAGTGTACATTTTTATGAACTTCAAACAAAACTGGAATGTAATTCAATTTAATTTCTTGGAATTATAGATTTCTTAAGAAATTACGAAAACTTTTAAAATTTCATTTAAAAAATCTTGTTTTTTGACGTATTTAGCATAAAAAGGTTTTCTACTACAAACCCAATGAAAGTTGGTAGATAAGCTTTCTCAATAATAATGGAGTTCTTTAAATGGCATAGCTACTAAGGAGAATATTTTTAAATAAAGTGATGCAAATTATAGTAGAAAATAAAGTACTTGAGGCTGGTACTTGGCTGAATTCGAGTAGATATTCTTCTCTTCTTCACTGTGAGGAAAAACCTAATAATTTTATGTGTAATTTTAATTATTTGGATTGGTTAGCATTCTGTTAATTTGGAGACAGACTGAGAAACAAATTGAGACCTGTAAACATAGGGTACAACTAGTGGGGCAACCGAGAGTAAGCTGAGAGTAACAATAAATACTTTCTTCACACGTACTTGTGATATGTGAATTCAACATGTACTTGTGAGAAAATTAAACACATCAAAATACTTGAAACTTTAACATTGATTTTCGGACTAAATACAGACCGAACCACTTTATTACACTTTTACACAATATTTGGCAAATTTTTTGGAATACTTTATGAAATATGTAAATTTTGCTCAAACAAATAAAATTTTATTAATTTTTAACACTTCATTTTATTTGTGGTAGAATTTAATTTATAGAAAAGAGTTTCAATTTTTGACATTAAAATAGAAGAAAATTTAAATAAATTATAATTTAAACATTTCGATAGAACTCTGTGAGTCTGGTGAAATTTAAAAAGTCACCAATACATCTTCTAAACTATGTAGTAATACATTCTCACGACTTAAGTTTTTGACAACAGACTTAGGTCTTTTCCCAGTCAGTAACGCTTCTATGGATATATTATTCTATGGGATTAAATTTAATTAGTATAAAGAGAAATTCATACTGAATATGAAGTATACACCTAGAAACTATTTAACCGAATATAGTTAAGATTGGTCCATATTTGGTTTGATTTACATGAGAGCATGTGTATGTATACTCTCTGTGAAATTTCTGAGGACACGAGGTCAAGTGTTTTTTTTTTTTGGAGGTTGGAGGTTTGTTTAATACAATGAATGTTTTACTGAGCACATGAACGAAAATTTTAATGTTAATTTTTGTTAAATTCGACTTTATTTTAAAATAGAACTTTTGTTTTTTACTTGTCATAAGATACATGAAAAAATAAGCTTTCAAAACCTTTTCCAACATTTAGTTTCAAATAATTTTTCAAAATGGAAACAAATTTCAAAAATCTAAGCTTATTTGAAAAAAAGAAAACTAAATTGTTGATTGTATTTGAAATTGGTTTTATGCTATGAAATTTAAAAGAAAAGTCTACTTAATGCTTTTAAAATCGACGTATCGGCTTTTATGGTTAGGCTGTATATATTCAACTCCATCAAATATTTTATATTTGTGAACAAATTAGAATAACAGACAAGTACTAAATAGCTAATACACTGTTTTTTGAAAAAAACTAAATATATTCTTTACTTCATTTGTCAGTGTATAATACACTAACATTTTGATGAGAAAATAATATAAAGAAAGCAACTATAAGTCTTCGGGAATTAATTACTTTTGCCAAACACTTAAGTTGTTTTTAAATTTATGCAGTTGTATATTCTTTATACAACGAAATTGGATTTTATCGCTCATAAATGTTTTATTTATATAGGTATCTACACAAGTTTTTCTCCAAATAAGTTTTATATATACGGAATTCATGTCACCAAATTTGATTATGATCGGTCAATAAAAAGTCATAGCTCGCATATAAGGCCTGCTTCCGATAATCACTTTAACGAGCATAAATCTCCTATAAATGTTGGCATACACATAAAATGCAACATAAATAACTTTCATATATACATTAATCACTTGACCAAATTTCATGGTAATCGGTCCATAATTTGTCATAGCTCCCATAAAAGGCCCACTTCCGAAAATCGCTCACGAATATAAATTATTGAAATTTTGAAAGAAAAATGCTTGTGCTCATTTACTTAGTGTAGGGTATTATATGGTCGGGCTTGACCGACCATACTTTCTTACTTGTTGAAATTAATCAAATAATTCAAATATATATTATTACGTCTTTTTCGTCAAATATTTGCCATGTGTGACCTTTATAAATAAAGCTATGGTGATTCTCATATACGTATGATTAATATTATTTATTACCTAAATCACATTTATATTTATCATACGCTCCATAAACAAAATTTATACACAATACATACATCATGTAAAGTGCCAAATATGGTGATTTTTTGAAATTATTGTATGGGGACTCCCCGGGGGTTCCCCGGGTGTGCCATTAGTATGGGTGGGTCGGTGCTCCAAAGTTTGTGGGGTCGGTCATACATTTTGACTCGATTGAGGCACTTTAAATGGGTCAAAGTGGAATTTTTCAAAATTCGACTTTTGGTTCAAAATAAGGAACATCAGAATTCATTTTAGAGATATGTTTCCGTGGGCATAGTTTCTTATCTTGATCCCTAGAGTACGATTTTCCTTGTCTCTTCGGCGATTTTAAAATCGACCCGCCCCAGTCTTTATTGTTCATCGAATTCAGACTTACTTTAGCCTTATATACTACGTTGCAAAGGCTTTGAAATATCTGTTATTTGATATCCATATTGTCTATATTAATGAAAGATCTTGATCAAAAATACGTAAAAAATCGATCTCAGCCATTTGCGGACTGATTTTCTCGATTTTAAATAGCAACCGAATTGGAAGAATTCCCGATATAATCATGTTTGTAAGTTATTAAGGTGATTTGGAAAGTTGATTTCAACCGACAGACGGACATGGCTATATCGACTCGGCTATCTATAACGATCCAGAATATATATATACATTATGGGGTCGCAAATGAAAAATGTAGAAAATACAAACTTAATGACAAACTTATATATACCCTTGCCACTCATGGTGAAGGGTATAAAAATATAGTGGAAGTTAAGAATATATATATGTATAGTTAAATACAGGATCAAAATTTAAAATTAATGTTTGAAGAATCTAAACAGTATTAATTCAGAATTCGGTTCATAAAAATTGGACTATATTTTCAAAATTTAAGAAACAGCTATGAAAATTGTTCATTGATGCAGTGGCCTATCTGACTTGGATGTGGTGGCTTGTTCTAAACTTTTACAAATGATGATCGCTTTTTTGTTTCATACAAAACCAAAAGAAAAATGTAGCTTTGAAAATTTTTTTTATATTATTAAGAGAATTTAAAATATTATTATCAAACTAAAAAATTAAAAAAAATGTATATCTGAAATCTTTTTAAATTTTACGGTTGTTTCATAGATAAAACACACAGATTGGAAACTTTAGTGTCAAAGGTCTTACACAATTAATTAGTAAAAATCCTTATATGTACTTATTTTGAGTAATTGTATTTTGTTTGACTATTTTTCAAGTTTCCCCTCTATGTACATTTCTCTATGGTTTTTCATTCTCTAATTCCATAAAGTTTTTGAAACAACCACTTTTTCTAAAGTATTTTATATAAAAGACAAGTTTTATATATGATTAACATAAATGTTGCTATATTTTTTAACATTTAAAAAAAAAACAGACATATCTACCACATAGAGCAATGTTTTGTTTCAAACAATTTCAATTGAATAATAAAAAAAAAAGTTTAAAAATTAAATCTTACAGTTCTAAGCAAATAACTGGATTTGTTAAGTATAGTTTTGGCACTCAATTTCAAGAAATACTAATATTATCACTGCGTAATTACTTTAACTAGAAATTAAATATTTAACTAATGAAACCAAGAAAAATATAATTAAAACAATCTTAGAGATTCGTTTTTGGCATTCAATAAATATCTAGAGTGAAGGTAGATTTATAATAAACAAAATAAAGTATTTAATAACATGTTATTTAAAAAAGGACGTTTAAAAAATTTTATTAAAAAAAGACTGCATGCTTGCACAATTTTCATATTCAATGAAATGAATTCTTCATTCGCCTACACACAGAGAAAAAATACATCTAACCAAATCTACCATAACCATTTAATTTTTTTTTTTAAGTTTAGCAATCATATATATGATTGTAGTAAATAAATATATGTTTATGGCAATCATGTTCATGCTGAATCTTATACAATATCATAATATGTTGTTCTTAGTCTATGATAACCATAATCCGAGAACAACATAATATGGTGAAGTATTACATCATAAAAATGACAACCATTTTACTAAATTACTACAATCATGTGAATGGTAACTTAGACATATTATGGTTACCGTAATTATAAAAACAATTATGGCTACCGCAATCATATACATATACAGTTGTAAACATTTTGTAATGGTTTTGGTAAACATATACAACTATACTATTTCTCTATATGTAGAATGAAGACAATGGCCAGAATTTACAATGTCTCCATTAATGTGCAGTGTATGCAGCAGTATTTGTTTGTTTTTTGGTTGTATCTACTGCATATTGTAAAGAAGACAGCCTTTAATGTTTTTATTTGTTTATTTTTTTTTTACATTCTCATTCTACTAAATAAGAATTAAAATCACAATAAGGTTTTATGTTGTTGTTTTTATATTTCTCTAATGTAGTGTAATGTAATGTGTTTATGTATGTAAGTGTTTTTTTTTTTTGTTTTTTTTGTTACTGTTTTTATTGTTGTTGTTGTTTTTGATGGTGGTGGTGATGATGTTGTTGAAATTGTTGTTCTAGTTGATTATTACATTAAAAACAATAAATACATAGTACATAGATAATAAATATTTACTTACTGGTACTTATTTACTGATTTACTTTAATCATACAATTACATACAGACTGACTGACTGACAAACATACATACAGACCTAATAATGTATTTCCATAGAAGTGTATAACACCTTTAACTCGTTATATGGCCAGTTTGGTAGTTAATTATTTTTAGAAAACACTTCAATTAAAAATTAAAGGACTTTTGACAATTTTAGATACAAAACTTTGAAAAACTTTTTTTCAAAACGAATATTTTAGTTCATAACATTTTATTTAAATGCTAAATTATGGGTTTTTGTTTTCTCATTCCGTTTGTAAGACATTATTAAATTATAAAAATAAAGTTTTACATTTCTTTTTAGTTTTTTTGAAAATATTTATAATTTTTCACACATATATTTGAAAGAGCTTTCAAAGATGCATCAAACTATATACTGATATGAATTTGATCTAGTTTTTATTGTTAGATATGTTTTTTGTAAAATGAAAATTTTCTATCACTTCTAATATACTTTTTATACTTATTGTATCTGTTTGGATAAACGTAAGTGGTAAAATCAGACTGGCAGATGATAATGAACTAAACATAAAAGGTATTGGAAAGGTCAAAGTAGCTGTATATGTAAATGGAAAAAAGCAAGACATATGCCTATGTAACACTCTATATGTCCCCGACTTACGATGCAATCTTATATCAACTAGTAAATTGACTAATAATGGTTGTACGGTTGTTATGAAAGGAACAGAAGTAGTAGTTTATAAGGAAGGAGACAAGATAATTGAAGGACACAAAAGAGATAACCTATATTTTGTCAAGTTATTTAATAATAACGAAAATATGATGCACACAACCGAAATATCAAGTGATTCAAAAACAGATATATGGCATAAAAGATATGGTCACCTAAATATGAACCAATTAGGAAAACTAAAGATAGATCAGATGGTTAACGGGTTACCTGAATTGAAAAATGTTGGAATAAATTGTGTTCCATGTATTCGTGCTAAACAAACTTGTTTACCATTTCCTAATAAAAATGAAAAATCAACTTCAGAAGTACTTGCGCTTGTTCATACAGATCTTTGTGGTCCAATGAGGACTGAATCGATGGGTGGTAGTTTGTACTTTGCAACATTTATTGATGACTATTCTCGAAAAGTTTTTATATATTTTATTCGACACAAAAGTCAGTATTTAGACAAATTCAAAGAATTTAAGAAAATGGCAGAAACACAAACAGGAAAGAAAATTAAGGTTTTACGAAGTGATAATGGCGCAGAACTGGTTAGCCAGAATTTCACAAATTTTTTGAAAGATAATGGAATCAAAAGGCATTTGACAGCAAGTTACACACCACAGCAAAACGGTATTGCGGAAAGAATGAATAGAACATTAGTTGAAATGGCCCGTTGCTTAATGATAGAATCTGGTTTACCTATGAGTCTATGGTCTGAACTAATTAATACATCGGGATATATAAGAAATCGTTGTCCGACGAGGTTAAATGATACTAAAACACCAGAAGAGTTGTGGACAGGCAAAAAACCAGATGTAGAATACTTTAGATGTATTGGTTGCATATCATTTGTGTTAGATAAAACAAGTAAACGATCTAAGTGGGATCCTAGGAGCAATGAGCACATTCTTGTTGGTTATTCAGAAGAATCAAAAGCGTATAGATTGTGGAAAGCTGGAACCAAACAAATAGTAACAAGTAGAGATGTGAAATTTATAGAAAGCCAGATGTACAATTCTACAGTAGATAATATTCCGAGTTTTTATGAGTTTGTACCTAATGATATAATACGAGATCAATCAGATGAAATTATAGATGACCCAAATAAGAGTAATACAATTGATCAAGAATTAAATAACAAAACTACAAAGCCTAGTGATCAGAAAGAGCAACCAAAAGCAAATGACAAATCCGAACAGGAAGTACAACAAGATTCTATTAAAACTCGATTAAGAAGTAGGAAAACTCAAGAGACAACTCAAATAGTAAAGGAGAATATAATAGATCCAAAAACAGTAACAGAAGCTTTGTCGTCCGATTGTTCTAAAGAATGGCAAGAAGCTATGGAAGATGAATACAAATCATTATTAAAAAATGATACTTGGTGTTTAACAGATTTGCCAAATGGGCGTAAGGCAGTTGGATGCAAATGGGTATTCAAATCAAAAATAAGACCTGATGGAACAATGGAAAAACGTAAAGCCAGACTAGTAGCTAAAGGCTATTCCCAAAAATTTGGATTAGATTATGTAGACACATTTGCTCCAGTGGTTCGTCAAACCTCACTCAGATTGTTATATGCTCTCTCTGTTGAACATGATTTAAAATTGCGTCAATTAGACGTATCAACAGCATTCCTGAATGGAAATTTGGAAGAGGAAATATATATGGAACAGCCTGAATGTTTTATTGAGAAGGCAACTAAAGAAAAAGTATGCAAATTAAATAAGGCCATTTACGGTCTCAAGCAAGCTGGAAGGCAGTGGTTCAAAAGAATCGATTCTGTTATAAAAGATTTTGGTTTACAACAATCAAAATATGACCAATGTATTTACTTTGTTAAAAAAGATGAAAAAATAATGTTTGTCGCCTTATATGTCGTTGATATTATAATTGCTTGTAATAATACGAATTTTATCGAAGATTTTGTAAGTCAATTAAAATGTAATTTTGATATTCGAGACTTAGGAGTTCCAAAACATTGTATTGGCCTGGAAGTAAATGTAAAGGATGGAGAAATTTCAATTTCCCAACCAGGATATATTTCAAACTTGATTAAGAAATACGGTTTGGAGAATTGCAAACCTGTAAAAATTCCGATGAATCCAGGTATTAAATTGGAAAAAGAACCAACAATTTCTGGAGAAGCAGAAAAAGTTGATGAAAAGTTTTATCAAGAAATAATTGGATCTTTACTTTATCTTTCATTGTATAGTAGACCTGATATAACGTGTGCTGTTAATATGCTATCGCAATTTTCTAAGGATCCACGTAAACAACATCTTAATTCTGCATATCATATAATCAGATATTTAAGTCATACTAAAAATGCGGTGCTCACTTATAAAAAATGTGGTTTACCACTTGTTGGTTTTTGTGATGCAAATTGGGCTCAAGATGTAAATGATAGAAAATCTCAATCTGGTTTTTGTTTTCTACTCGCAGGTGGTCTTGTTTCCTGGGAATCAAAGAAACAAAAGGTGGTAGCAACATCTAGTGCAGAGGCTGAGTATGTGGCACTTACCGAAGCAACTAAAGAAGCCTCATATTTAGGGTACATTTTGAATGAACTTGGCTATTCCAACCACTCTCCAGTGATGATAAATACAGATTCTCAAAGTGCTCAAAGAATGGCAGAATTTGGTGCTCATCATTCTCGTACTAAGCATATACATTACAAGTATCACTTTGTGAAGGATGCCATAGAACAAAATATAATTAAATTGCAATATCTACCTACTGATAAAATGTTAGCCGATGTTTTAACTAAACCTGTACCTAAACCTAAACATGTATTTTGTTGTAATAATTTTGGAATTATAAATTCATAATGTTGAGGAGGCATGTTGTTTTATACTGTAAAATACTTTGTATTCAACATAATGAATTTGATCTAGTTTTTATTGTTAGATATGTTTTTTGTAAAATGAAAATTTTCTATCACTTCTAATATACTTTTTATACTTATTGTATCTGTTTGGATAAACGTATCGCTGTTTTAATTACAATATATACAAAGTGACTGTCTAAATGATAAGGTCACATACTTTTCATTCTGTTTATAAAAAAATACAAATGGTATTGATTAGCACTATTAAGTAAAATATTTGCTGCTCAAACGTGATTCAGTTAAAAATAATTTCCTCTCATTTGATTAGTTTTAGTTCTTTTTATAAACCAGAATATCAAAGCACTGATTCCTCTAAAGAGAGTCAATTAAAAATTTAGAAATTTTCAGTAGAGCCATAAAACTGTTTTTATTTTTAATACATTGCAATGAAAGTTGAAGACGGATACAACAGTATTTTTTGGCGAAAGAGTAGATAAAATGATGTAAAATTTTTACAATGGGAAGATATGACCACTGTGAAAATTTGAAAATTTTGAGTTGACTCTCTGTATGGGAACCAGTGCGATATATTATTTAAAACAACGTATCTTACATTTTTTTAAATTGGTACATTGAATATTTTTATTTATTGTTTCACAACTGCAGTTAGGAATAGAATTATTGAAATGTTCTGGTGATTTTAGCCTTGTATACTGTCAATCATTCAAAATTATAATTTTCAGCTTGTTTCTCAGTCACATTGTAACTCAACTTGAACAAAATACAATTTTAAAATAAAAGTTTTACAAAACTAACAATTAGTTAGTATTTTTTGAATATGTACTAGAACTGACCTCATAATTAAGACGGATTTTTAATATTTCGGTTTATAAATAGACAGTAACAGTAATCAAATGAGAGAAAAGAACTCTTATCTGAACAACGTTTGTGCAACAAGTATTTTAGCCAATAGTACCATTCAATACTATTTTATTTTTAGATTAACAGAACATAAATTATGAGACCTAATCATTTTCACACGCACTTTTTACGCACTTTAAAATTCACAATTTTGATAGTTCGGTTTATAAATAGAACTAACATTAATTAACTGATAGGAAAGGATGCTTATCTGAACAACGTTTAAGCAACAAATATTTTAACCAATAGTGTCAATCAATACTAGAATTTAATATTGAACATTAGTGATTTCAATTAGATTTTTTCAATATTATTATCTATTAGAAGTATATATCGAAACAAAAACATTTTGGCTTCAGACTTTTTCCGGTCCAAAAATATGTCTTCTTGAAAATTTGTAAAAAACGTTAAAATTGTTCAAAGGTTAGCCCCTATTTTGCATCTTTACGAATTTCGATGTTCCCAAGGACTAATTGTTCTCCGTCATTTACACATCGCATGCTGTACATTTTAGCAAAATCGGAAAACGTTTAGAGATAACACATTTTATTTGAAGTTTCGTGTATTGGGGCAAACCAGCAATATTCCAAATTTAAAATTTTCAATATTTTTTTTCAACAAAAATTTACTTTGATTCTAATAACACTAAATAAGTATTAAAGATGCAAGTTACCTTTGCAAAACATGTCAGTAATTATGTTTAATGTCAATTATGTCCATTTATTTTTAATCTGATTAAAATGAGTAACGAGAAAAAAGTGCTTTAGTACGCACTTTTTTCTTAAATATTTTCAACAAAACCCAACTTGGTCCTACAAAAATTTGGACAAGCAATCAAAGGTCTGCCATCAAACTGATTTCAATGGTATAAAACAGTTTCAGGAGAATTTTCCGTTGATAGAAAACCTGGTTCATGTAGAAGGAATGGTCCACATGATGTTTCTATAGCCAGAAAATAGAAAGCATTTTCACAAGAGCTCCCAACACATCCGGTAGGAAAGCAGTCCGGTTAGCTCAGTACTCGGACTATTTGGTACGAAGAGTTAAAGCCAATGCAGGCTCAAAAAGTTCCTGACAGTAACTCTACTACAAATTTAGAGGTCAAAGACAGAACACGGAAATTGAAGTAAAACTTTATACCAAAAATATACCTGCTGCATAATGGATGACGAAACGTACGTATGGAACATTTTTCGCAGCTTCCGGGTCAATATTTTTATGTTGCTGATGCTCGAGGGAATGTTGTAGAAAAGTTTAGGACCCAAAAGCAGAAAATTTTCCCAAAAAGTTCTTGACATGGCAAGCAATATGCAATTGAATTTACATCAAGGAATGTTTACAAAAAAGGTCATTTCCATTCATAAGACTTCTTAATGTGTCCTCATATTTTTGGCCTGATTTGGCATCCTGTAGCTATGGTAAACAAACTCTTGAGTGGTAAAACAATAATGTGGTATTTGTACCAAGAGAAGCAAATCCTCCAAAATGCCTGAAGCTAAGGCCAATGAGAGATATTGGGCTCTTGTTAAAAGAGAATTGAAGAGTACAAAAAAGGTGTCCAAAAGTGTGGTAGATTTTAAACGGAGATGGACTACCTTTTGGAACAAAGTGACAGAAAGAACTATTAAAACCTTAATGGAGGGGTTTCCGAAAAAGGTTCAAAATTCCATCACTAAAGATTTGAACTATAAAAGTATATTGTAATAATAATTTCAATCAAATAAACAAAAACTGTAAGTTTAGTGGTTTCATTTTTATTAGCATTTAGTATGTTAAGGATTTTTCGATCTTAGTCCTTATTAAGGAACAAAAGACTTGAATGTCTACTAACATGCTATACAAATTTGCATACAACTAACTCCAAAAGAGTAATTTTGATTAAAAGATTATTTTTAATGATTTTACGAGCATTTACTGATTTTTAAGGGTTGAAAAAAATTTAAATTTAAAAATAACCCCTTGAAGTACTATGGGACTGATATACGAAGAAACTTGATAATAACAAATAGCTAATAAGCCCAGCAGTCAATGTATCCCTTATAGACAGTAATTATTACTAAAGTCTGACCACTTGCATACATTTTGGGTCGTTTGACACGTATGTGCACTTTGTAGAAATCAATTTGTTACTTACACTTCTTATATAAACTTGAGTGAAGATAATTGTCACTTAAGTGTCTCTAATTAATCTAGTGTGTAGTCACTTTAAAAGTTTATTTTGTACTGCACTTCTTTGTGAGTAATTCATACAAACTGGTTTTATACAAATTATGTTGATATAATTCTCATTCAGTTTATTTTATTTTTGCTTAAGAAGTAATCTATTGGAGAGTTATGTAACTATTTGTTACCCTAGATGACATTTAAAGTCACTAGTTCGGGACAGTCTTCTAGATTTGCTGGGAGCTTCAAGAATTATGAACTATTTGCTTCGACTA
This sequence comes from Calliphora vomitoria, assembly GCA_942486065.2. Classification (NCBI taxonomy): domain Eukaryota; kingdom Metazoa; phylum Arthropoda; class Insecta; order Diptera; family Calliphoridae; genus Calliphora; species Calliphora vomitoria. The sequence goes on from OW818031.2 coordinate 41,908,978, forward strand.
TAATATCCAAACTCTAATGTAACAAGAAATATACAAAAAAAACTACAGCCGTATAACGAGTCATTGGTGTCCTATGCATACAATATAATTTAATGAACTTTAAATATTTTATGAATTCAATACAATTTAATTAAATTTCTTCATTCATTTTATCATATTATTATTATTGTTGTTGTTGTTATAATTTAATGCTAATGTTGTTGTTGCTTTATATATTACTCTATATACTTTTGTTTAATCTTGATTTTCCCAATACGTTTGTTGTTTTGTTGTCTTTAATTTTGTTTTATTTAATGTTTTTATATTTTATTTATTTATTTTTTTTTTTTTTGGTTTTGTATTCCTCTGTATAAGTAAATGCCATCATCTCTTTTGTATTTATTGTTGTTGGTTGCTGTATTTGTATTGTTTCTGATGTTTTTGTTGTTTACAATGTTGTCTCTCGTTTTGTTTTTCTAATTGTTGTTGGTTGTTTTATATTTATTTTTCTGTTTTAGAATATTTTAGAATTTACATGGCAATATTTATGGAATTGCCAGATGGTACAGTATTGCTAGTAGCTGGCATATTAGCCGTTAGGGCTGCCACTTTAGCTGCTGCCGCTGCTGTTTCCACCTCCTCCCGGTCGCGATCCCTTTTGGCTATAACTTTAGCTGTGTTGGCGGCTGTTTTTATTGTTTCGGCATCATTTGACTTTAAGAAATACGTTATTAAGTCAATGGGCAAGGGGAAAACAATTGTTGAATTCTTTTCAGCCGAAATAGCACTAAGAGTCTGTAGAAATAAAATGCACAAGATCCAAGAAACCAAAAATACTTAGTACACACAAGAAAAACTGTAAAAATTAAATTTGTAAATAACCCACCTGTAAATAACGTAATTGTAAAGCGGCTGGTGAATCACCAATCACCTCAGATGCCTCTCTTAAGGCTCGTGAGGCTTTCTGTTCACCCTCGGCGGCTATTACCTTAGCACGAGCTTCTCGGGCTGCCTCAGCTTCAGCTGCCATGGCTCTTTGTAGTTGGACGGGTAAACGTACATCTTTGCTGTTTACGTTGATAGAAAATATGAAATGAGAACAAAGATAACAACAAGATTTCATTATATTTTATATGTTAATTAATGGCTCTTCAAGACCCTGAAATTTATATTTTAATAAATTTTCTTTTATTTCTTAAGAGGTTTATCTTATTTTTATTATATTAAAGAAATAAAACTTAACAGCAGCAGAAAATCAATATTATTTGACCTCCTGTGACGTGGGTTTAATCATGTTGTGATTAATTTAACAAATAATGAAAACAACATGAAACGCCATCGTCATCATCATCATCATCATCGTCAGCAACAGACACAGATGCCCGCACGCATACAATGAGATTTTTGTCACTGATTTTGAAATGTTAAATAAATATGGTTACAACGACTTAATGGCCCACATTTCGCGTCGACGGAAAGTCGGAGTGAGAGTGAATTTTTATTATATTTTTTTTCCTTCGCACTTGGCACAGATTGGCTAAGTGGTTACTTGAGCTTTAAAAGGTTCGCCAAACAACAACATCATTATCGTCGTTGTTGTCATATGAATTATATATTAAAAATGTTTGCATTTCCTTTCAACAGTGGAGAGCAAAATAAAAGCATTTTTATACTCCTAACCATACAATGGCTTATAATTGAGGAAAAGCTTTTGAAAATGGAAGATATCTTTTTTGATATATCCTTTATTCAATCCTTTAATTTATTTAGTTCAATATCCGTTGTTCAATGAAAAAGGAACCCCAATAAAATAAAAAACAAACAAGCAAATTTAAAATTTTTGAGCAACTTCAAGTTTTGTATGACTATAGAGACCCTATGTAAAAATGTTCAACAAATTTGGAACGGTTAAGATCCCATGCCTTATCGAAAATTTATGTTTCCTTCCTATAGTGACAAAAATTCTGACTTTTTGTTGATAGAGCTGAACAAATCTATGGATATAATTTGTTGATACTTCGAAGTTCAGAAAAAAACGAAAATTAAATAAATTTTTTGAAGGTTAAAGTCTAATTATAAATATTATTATTAATTCTTAAATACATATGCTGCATTTTTATACTCCACTGTTTTCATTTGCTTATTATTATAATATATATACTTGTTAAATTCATGTATAACCATGAATATTTTAAAAATTAAGCAATCCCACAAATTATAATTAATTATTTAAAAAGGATGTGTCTGTAAGTAACATGGTGTTTTTACATATTTAACCCATGTTCTTAATAAACCACATTGTGGTTTAAGTATGTGTAATCCTTAATATTAAACAACTTTTGTGTTAAAGCAAACATTTAATGGTTTGAAAAGGTTGACAATATTTTGTAACGGCGAATGACCGAAAATTGAAATAAGTTTTTTAATAAGGCGATTTGTTGGTATGTGAAAATTCATTCCCAAGGTAGTTTGTCAAATTATTATGTATAGGTTGATTTATTAAGAAGTTGTTTTTTATCACAGATCATGCGTAACTGGTGTTATACTGTCATCTTATTTTGATTCATTACTGTTTGACAATTCATCATGGAAAGACTCGTACCGCAATAACGTCTTTATTACGAAAATCAGTGTTTTATGATAAATGTTATTGTGCACTTCGGGAAATCATTTTTGTGAACAACTAATTTCGCATTCCAATCTCTTCAGCTAGTCGCCTAGGTTAAAGAGTTGCTGAAAATTATAAATTCTGAATGAACCACCTACAGCGCCTCGGCCAACATTTTAATTAAATAGTCTTTAAATAGTAAATGTCAGCGATTGTTCTTTCGGATCATGATACAGATTTCAGGATCCAATTCTCTTTTAATTATTTCGCTTCAAATTAAAAACAAAACTCTAAATGAATCTTCCTATGTATAATTGAACTTTAGGCTGGTTTATGTGAAGTAGATGGTTTATGTGAAATTTGCACGAAATCGGCCCCATACAAATATCAACAGAATGCCCTCCATTTTCCATGTTATGATTTTTTTATTGTCACTTGAAAAGTTATCAAACAATGTATCATAATGTCTTATGAGTACAATGACATTCGGTTTTTTAATTGGAAACAAAATTTTTAACTTTTGTTTCTCGAATTGTTATTTGCAAAAAAAGTTTAATAAAGATATGAAACACTGTGGAATAGTTGCGACAACTTACTGAAGTGATAGAGTTTGAACATTATTTAAGTTGAAAACAAGATATTTTTATCACAACAACTTTAGATGGGGCACAACCAAGATCATTTGAGAACGTTTTCATAGTAGGCTTTTACGATAAAATGAGATCACATTTTTTGAATGTATGTAATAAAAAACCTATTACATGTATATTTTACAAAATTCGGTATTTCTTAAAATTTTTAGCTCTTATTTTGAATCATTTGTATTGTAAAATATAAACTTATTCAATGTATTGGCAATTGTTAGCTATGAGCTTTTCCCATCTTTCCGGCTGCATATGAACTCTACACCAATAAACCTGATCATTTTTTTAAGGTAAGAACGAATCAATCCATTTTCCGATACTCTATTCTAAAGTGAAGCGTATCCTAGAGCGTATCGATCGAAACAAATAGTAGTCGCACAGGACACGGTCTGGAATATAAAGCGGGTGAAGCAAAACTTCCCAAACAATTAGGTTAGGTTAGATTGAAGAATATAAGAACAGCTCACGAAAGTAGAAAGTTAGAAAAAAGAGGGACAGATAGAAATGAAAAGAGAGAAGGGGAAGATTGAAGAGTTAAGAAGAAGATGTTCTAGAAAGATTCCCATGTATGGTCATTTTAACCATTTACTACTCCTTATAAAGGCATTAACGGCCTAAAGCCTCATATTCGGGAGCTCATAAAGACTATTTATGGAACGATGTCCCAGAAACCGTAAGCGTATATCTTCTAAAGCCGGACAGTGACAAAGAAGATGAAAAATGGTCTCATCCTCCTCCTCATTTTGACAACTTCTGCAGAAGTCGTTGTAGGGCAAGCCAAGTCTCCTCGCGTGGTTGCCAAAAGTGCAGTGTCCGGTAATGACCGCCACTATGCCACTCAGTTGTGAGCGTGTCAAGCCAAGAAGATATGTTGTTCGCCCACGATTCAGTGGGGGCCATATCGTGGGTAGAACATGTGGGTTCACAACCCCATCTTGTCTGAGCGAGCTCATAGTAGAAATTACTTGCATTTGGTTAACGGAATCGCACATAGGAAATCTATGTTTTATGTCAGGTAACATGGCGCCTTTTGTCGCTAAATATCAGCAACGCAGTTCCCTCTAGTATCTTCGTGTCCCCTTTCCTACTTGAGTACGATTGTTGAATGTCTTGCCATCCTGTTTAAGGATTAGATGTTGTATATACACCTGTTAGAGACTTTATTGTGGCCTGACTGCCAGTATATATACGAATATCCCTGCTTTTTGATGGCTGATATTTTAGACTGAATTATGCTTCATTCATTCGGAAGTCTAAAAGATAACCTATTATCGAATTCCCGAATGTAGACACCAACGCCAACTCGATCTCCCTTTATAAAACCGTCTGTATCGACTGAGAGACCCGTTGTGTCAAGTAAAGTTCATTGCTTCCGTATTATAAAGAACTGAGAAACCGAAATTCCTCGCCAAGAAGAGAACAGAAATGCAGTAATCGATATTACCCGGAAGAGCCTGAATACTACCTATTAAACCATTCTTCTCATAATTCTCTCGAATAGCATGTAAGTTGAGCCATTGTCGAATGCTTTCCACCAGACAGAAACTCCATAGAATAGTGTCGGCTTAATGACCGTATCACATAGCCAGTTAACAAACTGGGTTCTAATACCCCACTGCTTACCTATCGCCTTCTTACAGACATACATAGCCGTCAAGGCTTTTGACGTCCTTGAAATGTTATTGGGTTTCCAGGAGTAACTCCTAAGTATTTTGCATTATCCGATAGTGTTAGTTCAACACCATTTAATCGGGGAAGCGAGAAATGAGAAATCTTGTACTTCCTTGTGAACACTACAAGTTCGGTTTTGCTTGGGTTACCACTCAATCCACTGTCAGTACTCCGACTTAGTACACTGAGTGCATATTCCAGGCGTTGTGATATCGTGCTCAAGTGGATCCCAGAGACTGCCACTGCGACGTCATCTGCGTAGGCGACAGATTTATAACCCATGAGATCCAATTTTATGGCCAGATTCCACAGAATTGGTGACTAAGGCGTACCCCTAGTGGCCATTCTCGTGATTACTGCTGTTCCCTTTTTGGTACAAATGATCCTGTATCATAGAAGGTTCATGATGAACCTTTCAGTTGATTGTCCAGACCAAGGTCTTGTAGAGCTGAAACTATAGTTGAACATTCTACTTTATTGAAGGCTCCTTATATACCCAGAAAGGCCACTAATAAGAAATTACCGAATTCAAAGGGATTTCTCAATATATCCCACTAAGGAGTGAAGTGCTGTCTCTACAGATTTGCGTGTAGGCGTGTTGAGGGGGAGATAATGATCCTTGTTTCAAAAACGCTTGTATGTGGATGTCTATGATTCTTTCATGGGTTTTCAGCAAAAATGATGATAGACTTATTGGTCTGAAATCTTTAGCATTTGTGTGTGACGCTTTCCCTTCTTTCTGAATGAATGTCACAGTATATTCGGTCCTCCTTTTTGGTATGTACGACCATATAAATATTTATCAGCCAAGCAGTGACTAAATCTATATTATTTTGCAGATCAGCGGGTTCCCAACCACTTCATTCTAAATACTTTTTAACAGGTATTGCAACATGTGGCCTAGCGTTGTCATGATGGAATATTACGGTTTCATGTCTGGCCGCATATTCTGGCCGTGTTTCGGCCAATACTTTCTTAAAACGAATCAGTTTCGTTCGATGGTCTGGCCAGATTTCAGCACCTCTTAATATAAGTATAATAAAGAGCCTGGGCGATCTTTGTCTTGTGTGTCAAAATCACCACTTCTGAACCATATCTCGCACGTGGAAACCGGAGTAACAGTTTGACTATAAGCTTCCGAGATTGGTGTTATTCAGCTGCGCTTTTTTCTAATTAAAGAAGTAAAGCAAAACTTCTCCTATAAGCCTTTGTTGGCTTAAAATTCAAGGTTTTCGAAGCAATAAAAAACTTTGTTGGTTACACAATAATGTTGAATAAGTTCGTGAGAATATATGCCGTTCAAAAGATACGCCATCTGTTGTGAATCCCGCATTTTTAAGTTATACACTCAATATAAAACCAGATATTTGGATTTTAATTCATAAAACTATCGTAAAAGCGAATTCTATATTAAAATAAAGATGATGATGCTATTAATTTATAACTTGAATTAACTTAAAATATTAAATTAATTTTTTTTAATATTTTTTAAACCCACTCACCAAAAAAATTGAAGCCAAAAGATTTTGCATGCATATAAAACGCTACTTTACTTAAATTTGGAAAAAAAATGGTATTTTTGCTTATATACTTTTTAAACACGTTTCTGAAAATTTTATTTCATGATATCTAATCGAAAATAACCAGAACAAACACAATTTTTCTTAAATATTTCCTATAACACATATGATGCCCAAATGCAATAATTCAAACAATTGTGCTCATTGCTTCCGTGATAAGATTATAAAAGCCTATTACACACTTTCCAAATGATGACAATTTTACAAATAGCACATAAAATCACACATGTAAAACCAAAGAAAGAAATGTTTCATCGTATAAAGATGTTGCAGGTAAAAAGTATTTATCTTCATATGTAGGTTATTTAGTTTCTAAAATATTTATACATTCATAATCTGTGTTTTTTTGTTTGTTGCCATATAACTTACATCTCAACACGTTCCACTTTAATGCCCCAAGCATCAGTAGCTTCATCCAATTGTACCTGGAAATATATGAAAAAAAACGAACGAATACAACAAACAAATACAATATCGTAATGAAAGGAAAAATTTTATATTTAACGGAGGAAAATAATGTTGGAAAAAAGTGTAATTCTATTGTATTGTAGAAAATATAATTCAAACTTTTGTACTTATGTACATATATATGTATGTAATGTGTTGTTGCAGGTGTGTACCCGGCAGTTGTAGGATACTGTCCCGAACTAGTGACATAACTGTCTACGTAACTAGTTACTTTAATACGTGCATGTCCTAAGCACTGGGTCAATTGACCCTTCTTGATTACAATGAGAGTTTCTGATAGCTGGTGCAAACTAGCCCACGCATTGGATACACATACTGGTTACCTAGAGTCAGTTACCGTACTAACTACATAACTAGTTGTTAAAATATCTAATTTCTAAAGTGTAGTACAAAATGAACGTTTAGAGTGACTACACTCTAGGCTACTTAGAGGCACTAAAGTGACAATTGACTTCAAGCTAGTTCACATGGGATGTCAGCATACTTAAGCAAAAAGAAAATAGACTGTATGAGAATTATATTAACACAATTTGTATAAAACCAGTTTGTACGAATAACTTACAAAAAAGCGCATTACAAAGTAAATGTTACTTAGAGGCACTTACGTGGCAATTGACTTCACGCTAGATTACCGGGGATGTATAAAGTAACCAATTAACTTCTCTCGTGTCTAATGAACCAAAACATATCAATTGGAGTTAGCCAAGTTATCAAACATTAGTAACAATTACTTACTATAAGAGATACATTGACTACTTGCATAACTGCTGGGTACTTTCTAGACTATGTGTGTAGAGAAGAAGGCTTTTAACAGCAAAGTGTAGTTGGCGGCTTGGGGAGGGTGCAAAATGACAAAATATTGTCATTTTATGACATGATTTTTTTTTTAGAAAACATTTTTGTTGATGCTGACTGTTTGCGTGATGTTGCTGGTGGTGTTGCTGTTGTTATCTTGCTTTATGAAATACACTCACGACGACAACAACGGCAGCACATGACATATATTTTTGTAAACATTTAGACACATACCCATATATAGTTTATGTACAACACTCGTACATTTATAAACTGGCATAGAAATGTAAACATTGTAGAAAAATAAGCTTGGCTGGCATATATTTCATGCTTTTGTTCACCTGACTGAACTTAAATAGTTATTCACACTTAAATAACATATATACACACACACGCTCACACCTACCTATATTCCATCACACGAGGGCAATTGGAAAAGTCACTTCTGTTATTACTCATAATCATATGTATGATAATAATTATGTTCAGCTTTCAATAAATCTTCACCAAGGTAGGCTTTAATATAAATATTAAAAAACCATTTCTGATGAATTAAAAATGGCACCAGTTTTGCTCTCTTCATAGTATAGAGGGAGCTATAGACCTCATGTTGGAAAATCTCACCAGGCCACATGGCAAAATGCAAGCTTGTATTGCCACTGTAAGGGAGCCTTCGAGATTGCTGACAATCTTGCCATTATACTTGGAGATGAGGTGAAACCACCATTCATCCATTACTACAGACTATTGGATCTCAAGGGTCTTGTGGCTCAGACTGAACATGGAACTACCAGAATCATAACTTACCTACATAGATGTAGTATTATGATAAACATATGTAGACGTGGTTGATTAACATTGGAGTTACAAGATTTCTACCATACCTGAATAGAAGTAGTAGTAGGATAATTATAGCTATGATAACGGTAAGTCAAGCAGGTGGGACAACATCACCCCGAACAATTGTAAGATGTGTAAGTATGAAGATAAGTTAGAAAGTGTGGAGGATATTGGCAGCAGCGCTACATACTAAAGTGACAAGGCAGAAAATTCCACGATGGATTGGATGAATTTGGAGCCATCAGGTCAGAGGACGCCTTTTGGAATATGATAGCTTCTTGGTAGATAACATGTGAGTTATTTATAGGAGAGTAGTAATTTCGATTGTTCTCTTGCGTTTTGATACTTCGTCGCTAGAAAATTGTTAAACCTTTAATATTAACATTTCTTCCTAAATATATTCATAAAGGACCCATAGTTCTCGCAGTAGAACTGTAAACTGTATACTACCCTTCTTAATTAAGCTAAACAAGTGTTAATGTAAAAAACCAATTATATTTAAATTAATTAAAAAATCAAGTATTTATGGGTCCTCATTTGTAAAAGTAGCTAACTATAGAAATTCTAAACTAGAGTTGTCTAAAAGATATAATGTGTACATATTTATAGAAAATTAACCTATAGATTCGAAGTTACATAATTATTGCCACAATAAATAAAGTTTGCCATTCTGTGTGCAGCACCGAGTAATATGCATCCAATAGCCCACAAAGTATATATCGTTAGGTTAGTGAGCAAAGTCCCTTTTCAAAAATGTTACAGGCTGCACAAAAATCAACTGGTGCTCTTAAGGAGTGAGATCGAAAAAAACCTTAACACACGTTTTTCATTAAAACTTTTAACTCAAGTATTATCTTATGTTTTTTGATCAAGTTACATTTTAAAAGTATGACAGTTATTATGTTTAATGTAAATTATGTTCATTTGTTGTTAATCTGATTAAAATGAGTGACGAGAAAAGAGTGCGTACTAAAATTATTAAATATTTTCTACAAAACCCAACTTGTTCCTACAAAAAGTTGGCCAAACAATCAAAGGTCTTCCGTCAAACTGATTACAGTATCGGGAGAAGTTTTTCATTGACAGAAAACCTTCTTCAGGTAGAAGGAATGGTCCACATGATGTTTCTAAAGCCAATAAATAGAACGCATTTTCAAAAAACTCCTCACACATCCGGTAGGAAAGCAGCCCGGTTAGCTCAGTACTCGGATTGTTTGGTACAAAATGTTAAAGCCAATGCAGGTTCGAAAACATACAAATCTGAAAAAGTTCATGACAGGAACTCTGCTAAAAATGTATAGGCCAAAGACAGAGCACGGAAGTTAAAGTCAAATTTTATAAAAATAAAGCTGCACAATGGATGATGAAACGTATGTTATGGAAAATTTTTTGCAGCTTACGGGATGTTGCTGATGCTCGAGGGAATGTTGTAGAAAAGCTTAGAACCCAAAAGCAGAAAATTTTCCCTACAAGTTTTTGGTGTGGCAAGCAAGATGCAGTTGCCTCAAAAGAAGCCAAAACATTTGTTACAAAGAGCTCTATAAATACCGAAATTAACATCAAGGAATGTTTACAAAAGAGGATGCTTCCAATCATAAGACTTTTTAATGTGTCCACTTATTTTTGGCCTGGTTTGGCATCCTGTCACTATGATAAGCAAGGTCTTGAGTGCTACAAGAACAATAATATGGAACTAGTAATAAAAGTGACAAATCCTCCAAACTGCCTGGAGCTAAGGTCAGTGGGGAGATATTGGGCTCTTTTTAAAAGAGAATTATAGAACACAAAAAAGGTGTGCAAAAGTGTGATTGATTTTAAATGGAGATGAACTGCCTTTTCGAACAAAGTGACAAAAAGCTGTATAAAAACCTTAATGGAAGGGTTTCTTGAAAAGGTTCATATATTCATCACTATTGATTAGAACTATAAAAATAATATTTTTTATAAATTGTAATAATAATTTCAATCAAATAAAAAAATCAAAACTGTAGCTTAAGTGGTTTCTTTTTTATTAACATTTCGATCTCACTCCACATATTACCTATTTGGTAGGATTTATAATGGTAAATAATCACAGTATAGAAGAAGTGCGTTGGCAACGTATAAGTCCTTTTATGGACATTTTCTACTACTTATTTTGCATTCTTTAGTGGACTTAGCATATTTTCTTGTACAATTTTTTTTATAATTTTTATCATTTTAAGGGCCATTAAGCCTTTATGTTATAAAGACAATCAAACTCTATTGTTAGATTTAAAGTAACAAAAGTTGCTCTCAAAAGGCAATGGAGTAACGTTTTTAATATCAGTAGACAAGATGTTAATAAATTTCGAAATGATTCAACATTTCTTTAAAAATTATTTACGTTTTTTGGTTTAAAATTAAATGTTTAATTAAAACAAGTTTGGCTCTACTATATATTTAATACCTTAGTTATACTAAATTCCATTTGACTGAGATAATAATTTAGCAATTTTGACAAAAAAGAATGGACCTATCACGTTTGCATACGACATAATTTTTGCCACAGTATAAAAACGAAATAATTGTAAAAGTTGTTTAAGAAAACTATGATAGTTTCACTTATTCCAGTGTTTTGTAATATTTTCATAAAAATTGGAGCGCCAAGTTTTGTCTCTAAGCCAACGATATATTATTAATTTGTATGGAATTTTAAGTAGATTTAGGTATTTTCGTCTGTGTGTGTGTGTGTAAAACACTCTCGCGTTCAAATTACACAACAACAGTTATTTGAATTCAGCCAAAAATGTATATTATTATCCTAAGCAGTATGGTAATAAAAGTTAGCATAAGAGGTTAAGTGAAGAAAAAGTTATGGACCAGTATGTGAGACAACTCCAAAACAAATTTATGTACATTTCGCTGTTATGTAAGCTTAATTTTTTATTTAAACTGTTTAGGAAAAAGCAAATATGGATAGATAATTGTGATATACAGAGATAATGTTGATATATCCCTCATATCTCAAACATTTATGAACCTATAGAGGAAATACTCGTGGTTGTATTTGATAATACAGAAACTTTATAAATATGACGAATGAAAACAATTAAATTTGGTTTAAAAACTTTTCAGATTGCCCTTGTACACTCACTACCTACATACACACACAAATAAAGATTATTATTGTTGATGAAGCTGGTTTTGTTTTATATACATATGTATGTCTGTATTTATATGCTTTTGTTGTTACCTGCATAGTGTCGGAAATTGTCATACGTTCACTTAGAATCTCGTGTAAATGCTGGGTGCCCATTGTGTTACGTAGAGTTGTTTGTGCCAATAGACGTGTAGAATGATGAGCATTTTCAACATTTGCTATGGAGACTGTTGCATTCGAAACTCGATAATAGACAACAGCATCCACTGACACAGTGACGCTGTCTTTTGTTAAGACCTAAAACAAGTAAAAAATAAAAACAGGGAAGATATATTAGAAAAAATGTTTAAAGAGTATAGTAAATTTTAGTTTATTTCATTTTGTCGTAATAAAATCGTCAACAATGGCAAATGCATTGGAAAAAATGTTGAGATAGACAGTTTTCTAGTTTTTCTGTAAATAAAGCAACTTGTTTTTGCTTGTTCGTCCGCACTAGTACGTGTGTTTTTGGGGAGACTAATCATTCACACAACTTCAACGTCGGTTTAATTCATTTATTTTTTTCATTTTACTTTTTCTCGGAATTTAATTAACTGAAAACACAACGTTAGTGGTAGATTTTGAAATCCACTTGCATATTGGATTGTTTAACAAACAAGAAATGAAAAAGGCCTGTTAATTTTAGTTGCTTTTTTTTCTTTTTTATTGCTTCGTTGGTCAAATATTTAAGCAAACATTAGCAAAAGGGAAAAAGTTGGTAAATATTGGTACAGTTTTAGGTGAACAGAAATAATTTGTTTTCAGTTAACTTATATTGGTTTTATTTGGTATAGTTGCATGTTTTGGGAAGTTTGAATATTGTCAATTCTTTTTAAGCAATTTCAAATATATGATTTAACTTAGTGATTATTATCATAAAAGTCCTTTAAGTCAAAATTACAACAAAAAAATTCTCTGCAACTTACCTCTTGTGGTGGCACATCATAAGTTCTGGTACGTAAATCCACTCTGGCATATGAATCTATACAAGGTAATATGAAAAATATACCTAAAATTGTAAGAAAATAGAAATTACTCTACCTTGTAAATCCCTTTAAACCTCTTATAAAACACAAATGACAAACAAAATGCTTTAGCAAACACTTACATTAATTTTTAATATAAAAAAAAATCATAATTTTATTATAAACACTTAAAATACCTGGCCCTTTGGCACCACCCTGCATTAAACGACCCAAACGAAAGATAACAGCACGTTCATATTCCTGGACCACCTGTAAAATGGAAAAGAGGCCATTGAGAGACAATAGATGCAAAATATAATTCCATTACAAAGGGCCGTTCAGCCAAAGGGAATAATTTAATTTCTAAATACAAAATACTTACAGAAAACTAAAGAAAAATTTAAATAAAAATCATTTGTATTTGTATTTGTATTTACCTTAAAGCAAACAAACAAACTGAAGGGCAACGTCAAAATGACCAGCACCACTGAGAGGCATATAAGAAGTTTGCCACAAGTTGATGCCTTGTTGTTCATGTCTTCATTGACTGTGTGGCGCACAGTAGGAGTTTGGGAAAATAGAAAATAAAATATAGTTTAATCAAATTGTGTGGTTTTATGCAAAAATCTTATTTAAATGTTAGATAAGGGTATCTGTTGTATTGCTTATAAATATTTAAATTATTATTTGAGTTCTTCCTATTTTTTTTTTTTTTTTTGTTTGATAAATTATAATAAATTGTTTTGCGGTCTTTTACAAATGTTGTTTGTGGCTTGTGTTTTATATTAAATATACTAAAATAACAATACATTCATTCAGTTATTTATTTAAGGATCTTATTTAAAAAAATATATATATATGTATATTAGAATATAAATGATGTTCATTGTCAACCAAACACAAACATGCTCTAAATGACTGACTGACATAACAACTGTGTTATCCTTTTCAAAAACAAAATAAATAGGAAAATGTTAAAAAAAAACCAACATGAAATCCTTTGAAACATATGGCTGTGACATTTTTGCGACAAAATAATTTACTTATGAATACTTTCGTTTACAGTTTTTTCATTTGATTGGAATTGTATTGAAATAAATATATTTTAGGGGGAGGGTTGTTCAGCGACTACCATGAGAATGAGTGTAAAAGGAAGTCCTTGAAAATGGAGCCTAAATTATACTTAATATAAGATTATATATCATAAGCGAGTACTATGAAAATATATATTAAATTTTCACAGAACAGACTTGTTTTGTAGAAACTTCTGCATGCAGGGCAAAAATATAGTTGTACATGTTTACTATAACCATTTCAACAGGTTTACAAGTTTTTAAACAATATTATGGTCACTGTAATCATTTATGTGATTGCGATAATCATAAGTAAATAAGTATATGTTTGTGGCAACCATTTTTATGATGAAGGATTTACCATATTATGTTGTTCTCAACTTATGGATAACATAATCTAAGAATAACATCTTAGATGAAATGATTTATTATGGATATGATTGCCATAAACATATATTCTTAACGACAATCATATTTTTGATTATGACAATCATGTGAATCTTAACTTTACCATATTACGGTTACCACAATCATATAAAAATTTACTGGGACTATAATATTGTAAAAAAAACTTGTAAACATGCTGAAATGTTTACAGTAAACATGTACAACTATATTTTTTTCTTCTATAAACAAAAATTGAAATTTATTTCATTTGACAAATATTATTATTGCTACCTTAAAAGCTAGACAACATTATTGTAACTCAATACCTAAATTAATTTTGGATTTATAGCCGTTGGAGATTTTCTCTGATTATAGGGAACACAAAATTCGTTAGCTTAATTACTATGTTACTTATTTCGCTAAATTTTATATATGTAAGTGCAAAACCAAATTCATTTTTTCTCGATCATCCAAATACCATGTAAAATGGCATCGATTTGTTGGGTCATATTTTGGCATATTTTATTGATAATATATTATATTTTACTTCAAAATGTATATTTAAGGAGTGAGATCGAAAAAAACCTTAACACACGATTTTCATTAAAACAAAAAAATATTTCAGTTATTATGTTTAATGTCAGTTATGTTCATTTGTTGTTAATCTGATTAAAATGAGTGACGAGAAAAAAGTGCGTACTAAAATGTTAAAAAATATTTTCAACAAAACACAACTTGGTCCTACAAAAGGTTGGCCAAGCAATCAAAGGTCTGCTGTCAAACTGATTCCAATGTTATTAAACAGTAGCGGGAGAACTTGTCTGTTGATAGAAAACCTGGTTCATGTACAAAGAATTGTCCACATGATGTTTCTAAAGCCAATAAATAGAAAGCATTTTCAAAAGAGCTCCCAACGCATCCAGTAGGAAAGCAGTCCGATTACCTCAGTACTCGGACTTTTGTAAAGAGGGCTCTTTACAAAAGAGTATGCTTCCATTTATATGACTTCTTAATGTGTCCACTTATTTTTGGCCTGATTTGACATCCTGTCACTATGCTGAGCAAAATCTTGAGTGGTACAAAACAATAATGTGGTACTTGCACCAAGACAGGAAAAACCTCGAAACTGCCTGGAGCTAAGGCCAGTGGAGAGATATTGGGCTCTTATTATAGGATAACTAAAAAGGTGTCCAAAAGTGTGGTAGATTTTAAACGGAGATGAAATACCTGTTCGAACAAAGAGACTGAAAGCACTATAAAAACCTTAATGGAAGAGTTTCCGAAAAAAGTTCATAAATTCATCACTATTTATTAGAACTATAAAAAATAAATTTTTGTATGTTGTAATAATAACTTCAATTGAATAAAAAAAATAAAAACTGTAGGTTTAGTGGTTTCTTTTTTATTAACATTTATGTATGTTAAGATAATATTTTTATAAATTTTTTTTGTCGTCAATGGGCAATATATTGTCTCGACAAAAAGCGTTTTGTCGAATTTTTTATAGAAATAGCAACAAATATTGTCGTCTAACATATTTCGACATCGAGAAACTAGCAGTAAGCATTCCTCATTTCTATATTAGCAGTTGAAAATTATCATTTCGAAACATCATTTATAAGGTATATCTTGTTGATTGATGACTGATCATTAGGAATATAACACGACATCCTCAAACTGTTAAAGAATTGCATAAATTTTAAGCAAATTTATGTTTTTGCAAGCCAAATTCACATTTATCTTTCAACTTGGCTATCATACACAATCTTTTTATAAAAGACAACACTGAGTCGGGTCAATATCTTTAATAACTTTGTAAGTATGTACTGTGATTTTGGAGAAAATGAGCTCAACCTCTAATCACTCATATTTTATACCAAAAATCGATCTTTAATACAAAAAACTAATATATCTTAAAACGTTAATAACTTTGTAAGTACTGCGATTTTAAGGAAAATAAGCTCAATCCGTGATCACTCATGTCTCATACCAAAAATAGATTTTTAGTATCTCAAAAGTTTTTAAATCGTCAAGAACTTCGTAAATAAAGCAGGTGTTTTTCTAACAAAAATTGATTTTTTAGTATAAAAAAAAACTAAAATATATTGTAAACAAAAACGGGTAAACAGATTAGTACTTTTCTAAAATACGAATATAGGTTTGAATCGTTTGAGAGATATTTGTATCACAAAAATGTCCTCAAAATACTTTTACTCCTAATAGTACTATTTTTGATATTATAAAATAATAAATTTATCGACATAAAAGTTGGCTGATGTGCATAAGAGTGAAGTTAGAGTCACACATAGGGAGAACTAATGAAACTTTTTCATTCCTCTAATGAGCATATATTGATCTTACTGAATGAAATACAAAATGGGTTATTATTGGTATTTTTTCTTTATTCTTCTTTACCGTCTAAAAAGGTGGATCAGAAAAATTAGTATTTCGATGATGAAAGTTGAGTATTATTACCGAAAATTTCGAAAAATACATCGAAATGTTAACAAGTTGCTTGAGTATTTACATATGCAAGTAAAAGTTCATTTTGCAAATGTTAGCAAAGTAGAATGATGTCGCCAAAAGACCACAAATATAAGAAAATTACCTTTATACTATCAGCATTTCCTATTTTTAAGTCCATTTGCGGCTTGAAACCAAATTTTGTTATTTTAATTAAATTCAATAAAGTGTTACCATAATTTTCAAATACTAACATTTCTGGGGAAAATGTTTGTGTTTACAATTTTGTTTATAAAAATTTATTAAAATAGTTAAAAATACAGTAATTATTTTACCACAAACCATTAAATTTGTTAAAATTTTTTATTTGGCAACTCTGTTTGTTTTCTTGACACTCTTCATTGCAGAAAGTGTCAAAAAATCACTGTCCACCTAATTTCAGTAGACAGTGAGATGCAGGTGGCTGCGTATGTGATTGTGTTAGTGCAAAAGTGTGAATGAATTGTGTTTTTCGAACTGTTACTTACATGTATAAACGCTAGGTTAATTGTATTCAACTACGTATGAGTGATATTAATTTATAACTATAGTCGTATACTTAATATTTATTTTTTTACAAGTAAATTGACCCTTATCATTTTAATATTTCTAACATATAGTATAGTGTTTTCTTTCATACATCATTTCTAAAATTCGCTTTTTATGTAGATACAAAAATTGCACAGTGGAGCAAAAAACTATAGGTATGTAGCCAACTGTATGTAGACAACTGGGCCAATAGAAAAAAAATTTAATTAAGAATCACAGAAAAGAACAGTCCCACAGTGGCGCCTGTAGAACAGTGAGGTTGCAAAAACAAAAAATTGCATGTGCCCCTAAAAAATATTGACTAAACCTATTTTACAGGAAACGATTTCAAATATGCTACTTTTATTACAATTAGATTTTTGGTTCAAAAGATATAGCCCTTCAAGGTTAACTAATTTTCTGTGTTCAAAAAACACACCATTTTTGAGTAATTTGGTCCACTTTCACAACAATTTTAAAAAATATTTTACCTTACTTCCTTTAAAATAGATTTTTTCACAAATTTCAACTTTGCTAAACTATAAGTTGGCACCTAAAAGGCGTGAAACATTTATTTCATAGGCTGATATATTATCTATCGTAATCCTTTAAAATTTTTTTATTACCTCATTTGGTTCAAAAGTTACGATTTTTGCAACGAAAAATCTTAAATGGAGTCACTGTGCGACGTTCAATACTTGTATATATAAAATATCTTAACCCTGTAATGCTTAAGCATGCTTGAAGACACTCATAGCAAAAGTGCTAAAAATGCTGATTTTTCATTTCAAAAACTCGTGTAACAGTTTCTAAAAAACATACTTAAATATTTTAATAAGCCTTGAAAGCTCGCTTCTTTCATATTTACTGCACTTTTTACAAACTAAGTGCATTAACAACCAAAAAAATATGGGAAGTCCACGTTGTTTATCAGACGATGATTAAAGTGTTTTAAAGTTTCCCGATTGCAATCATATTTCTATTATTTTAAAGGAGTCAAGATTTATGTAAAAAAAAGGTAAGCTACTCTTTAGAGACTCTTGGGCATTTCAGACTGGTTTAGCTCAGTCTCAGTTTTTCTCTCATATAGCAAAATGTTATTTGGTTTTCTTTGCTTTGCAATTGTTTACATAAAATTTTAAGAAATGGCTAATCGATTGAACAAACATTTCAAATTATCTGATTTGACTGATGAACAATTAGAAAAGTTGTTTTCAATAAAAATTGACAAACTATACTAACTAAAACCCGACTATGTTTCAATCTTTAAAGACCCAAGGGTGCCTTAAGGCAATCATTTAGTTTTTTTTCAAATGGCACGTAAACTATTGTTTGTACAAACTTTTAAATGTTATTTTTGAAATCGGATGCCCAAATTATTGCCAAAGTTTTTAGCAATTTTTTTAGAAATTGGCACTAGAGGGTTAAGCATTTGTATGTATTTTTGCATCTTTCCAGAGCTTCCTGAAGCTCCCCAAAAAAACTATAAAGTCTTTGATAATCTTCTGTAGTATATAATTTCCTAAGCACTTATATGAATGTTTATTTCCTCAATATCTTAAATATAAGTGTCTAAATATATTTGGACACTTCCAGGAATAGCTGGAATTTTGTAATTAAAACTTATTTCTAATTGGATATAATATCCCAATGGGACTAGCAATTATTCACTTACAAAATGTAGCAATTAAAATACAAATACAGCAAAAAAAAAAAAAAACAATGTCATTGTTTCAAATAACACTTATGTAATTTAAATATTTTATACGCAAGTAAGTATGTACATTTGCGAGTGAATGGGAAAAGTGCTACCTTTTTTTGTCTATCATCTCTATACAATACAATTCAATTCAATTATAAACACATTATAAATAACATATGTATGTAAATGCAGCATGTGTTTGAGCATGTCTCTGTAGGGCAATTTTTGTAATAATTCAAATACCATTTAAAATTTCTACCAGCCACCCACATAAATACAAAAATGCACACATAGTTGCATATTATACATTATGGCTGTGAATGCAACAAGTCCTACTAATTCTTCGTTTATGAATGAGACTGAACAAAAAAAAAAAACTATAGAAAAAATAAACTAAATTTTTTTTTTTTAAATCACTCGTCACCAAAGGGGGCAGGATAGGAGGTGTTGACTGCATAGTACATAGTTACACTTATACATACCAATGTGCATGTTCTATTTACAAAGTGTAAACTGCTGCAATACTGTATGTAAAATGTATGTGAGCATGAATGTACGTACTTACGACAATGCATTGCGAAAATTTGTGCTTAAGGTATATAAAACATTGTACTTACATATTTACATAGAAAAACACATACATATATACAATCATGTGAGATGTTAAATAATTTAAACAATGGCTGCTGAGTGCTAATGCTGATACATGAACCCGTTGTCCCACACTCTCCCTCCTCGCTCTTTATCGGTAAAACAAAACAAAAAAATGTCTGAAATTGTAAGAGAAAATACTACAACAAAACCAACGGAATTCATTGCGGAATGATTTGGTAACTTTAAGTCATGTTCAAATAATGAGGGCACAAGCACATTTTTGTGTGCATTACAACAAATAAATAGAAAAGAAAAAAAAGAAAAAACTCTTACACACACACATCCACACACTCACTATAGGTGTGAGTTTATTTTGACGTACGTGACGCGTTTGTTTTCATCATCATGAAATTTGTGAATTAGACATTACAGCCTTAAAGTAATTTTAAATAGGGGGAATTTTATACACATTCACTTTTAAACAAGAATTTTTGTATAACTAAATGTATAAAAACTTTAATTTTTGTATAGAAAAATCTTGTTAAATACATTGGAACTCATTAACATGCCTTAATCACTAAAATCTTTAATATATCCTAAAATAATTATTCGATCTCAAATGTTTTGATGCCATTTAAAAGGGTTTAGGAAACCAATTAGAATAGATTGTTTCGAAAAAAACACGAAAACTGTTTACCAAAATCCAAATTTTTCTTAAGTAGTAGCCGTATTTCGGCCTGGCTGAAAGGTTTTTACATCCGCGGTATGTCGAAAAGGGGCTTGGCAAAACAATTTTTGTCTTAAGTGCAGTTTTTTTGTCCGGAAGAAAGCATGTGCAAAAAAAGATAACTTTATTTTACTGTATAACTTCTTCTCCAAAAGAGAGCATGTAAAAATCATATTTATTTTAGCGATTAAACTGATTTCTACAGCCACTATCAAAAATGATGGGGGGTATATTGATTATATCATTCCGTTTGTAACACATCAAAATATTCATCGCAGATCCACAATAGTAGGTATATATATTCTGGGTCCTCATAAGATTTTATGAATATCTAGCTTGATAGCTCCCAAATGAATGAAGCTCACTGACTGAAAATTTCTGAAATAGTCTATGTTGATATGGTTTTCTTGGTATTGAAAATGGACAATATCGGTTCATGATTTCACCTAGCCCCCATACAAATATCCCCCGGAATACTGTTTGTGTAGTCATAAATATGTTGATTATACGGCAAGCCTGATAAAATTTTGCACAAATTAGTTCCTATTTGTTTGTATTGCTATCTCTTTTCATTCGAAATATTAATAAACCTCTTGTTAAACACAGGACGCGTAAAAACAAATAGTATATTGTTTGAACATTATTTTAATCATCTTGTTAAAAACTGAATGACTACTAGGACTTTTAAAATTTTCCATAATTCGAAAACTTCACACAAGCTATAGAAACGGCGAACAATTGAAGAGTTGTGGCAATAGTGTAGGAATATCCACATCGTATGTTTAAAAAGTGGGACGATGACCATGAAGGTCTACAATTGTACAAAGCAAATTCTGCTCCAAATAATATGACACAGTAATGTAAAGTTTTTATGGTATCATTATGAGCGACTACATTTACGCTATTGTGACTTTGAATACATTAATTTGACAGGTAGACTAGATAAAGCAGACATAGTGTATACCAATATATTAGAAATTGTGTCTTCTTCGAAATAAGCATGTAAAACAAATATTATAAAACAGAAAACAAACATATTTTTAGTTAAACTGTTAACATATAAATGTTGTTATTTCCTCAAAGAAATTAAAACTTTTAAAATTTAGTTTGCTTTTATAAAAGCTAAATGCTCCTTCTAATTGGAAACTCCATGCAATAATCCTTACTTCTTTAAAATATATATCGGACAAAAAATGCATTTTGTTATTTCTTAGTGCATATATATATTTTAATCCTATAGAAATGAAATACCACAAAATACCAAATATATTTTGGTACTTTTAGAAAATTTAATTTTTCCCGAAACACACACCATATTGAATCCAAAATGGTTTTGATTTTACTCAAAAGTTATTTATAATTTTTTTACTTTAATTTTAAACATTGTCGCACGGGACATGTCGAATGGGACATTTTTTTCCATCTTGTTACGAAATAATATATAAACAAGATTAGTCAAAATGCATTTAAATTAACAGAAGTATTCAATGTATTTATTTGCACATAATAACAACAAACTTAACAGAAATATGTAGTATGAATAAGGTATTGTATTGAAATAGAAAATAGTATCAAGAACATCAACTTTTTTTTCTAAAATAGGCAGCCCTAGTTGCTTTTATTTCTTGACCATTGCAACAAAAGTAGTCAAACTGGGCTATAGCTGGAATGCTTTTTACTTCTTTCCATTTTTCTTCTAAATTATATAACAAGGAATGCTTTTCAAGCTCATTAGATGGCATACAATATATTTAAACCACATTTCTGTTATGTTGTGCACATTGATAAAATGAAAATACATACGGAAAATACATTAATATAAATAAATCCTTTATGTAAGAAAAAACAAGTAAGAAAGTATAGTCAGTCGGTCAAGTTCGACCATATGAAAACCTACATCGAGTATATCATTATAAACACTTTTAAACCGTTTTTGCTCTACAGAAAAATGAGCTCAAAATTCGCGTCTTTGAACCACCTTAAAGAGTGAAAAGTTTTTCAAAAAAGTCCGCCATTTATTTATTTATGCAAAAACCTTAAAAAAATGTATGATACCCGCAAATAAAATTGTTAAAATTTACTCTAATATTTTGAATTTCATTTGAATGTTAACATTTTCGAGAGACTTATGCTCGCTACAGTGCACTATGGGCGAAAATTCCCAAGAAGCGGCAACAAATATTTCCCGACAAGCTAGCCTCAACAAATTTGGTATGCAGTCTTCTACTGTCAAAATATTCGATTTGAGTAAAAATCGAGTATGAGGTTGAAAAATCGGCCATAATGCAGTGATTTGCGGAAGTGACCCTTATATGACAGCTATAACTATTTATGGATCGCTCGTCACAAAATTTGGTAGCATGATTTGCTTATATGTGGGCAATTCCACGAGAATGACAACCACGACTGAAAAACATAAATCCTTGAAACTTTTTTTCAAGATAAGGACTGAGATCGAAAAATTCTTAACACACGTTTTTCATTAAAACTTTTAACCCAAGTATTATTTGATTTTTTTTTTTTTTTTATCAAGTTACCTTTGTAAAGCATGTCAGTTATTATGTTTAATGTCAATTATGTTCATTTGTTGTTAATCTGATTAAAATGAGTGAGCAGAAAAAAGTGCGTACTAAAATTATTAAATATTTTCAACAAAACCCAACTTGGTCCTATAAAAAGTTGGGCACACAATCAAAAGTCTGCCGTCAAACTGTTTCCAATGTTATTCAATAGTACCGGGAGAACTTGTCAGTTGATAGAAATCCTGGTTCAGGAAGAAGGAATGGCTCACATGATGTTTATTAAGCCAAAAAAATAGAAAGCATTTTCAAAAGAGCTCCCTACACATCCGGTAAGAAAGCAGTCCGGTTAGCTCAGTGCTCTGACTATTTGGTACGAAAAGTTAAAGCCAATGCAGATTCAAAAACACTCACGGATCAAAAAGTTCCTGACAGGAACGCTCCTAAAAATTTAGAGGCCTAAAACAGAGCACGGAAATTGAAGTCAAATTTTATAAAAAAAAAAAATATTCCTGCTGCATAATGGATGACGAAACGTATGTTCTGTCAGATTTTTCGCAGCTTCCAGGTTAAAAATTTTTATGTTGCAGGTGCTCGAGGAAATGTTGAAGAAAAGACCCAAAAGCAGACACAATTTCCCAAAAAGTTCTTGGTATGGCAAGCAATAAGCAGTTGCGGCAAAAGAAGCCAATAATTTGATACAACGGGCCCTACCTGGTCGAGCAAAGTGACAGAAATCACTATAAAAACGTTAATGGAAGGGTTTCCGAAAAAGGTTTAAAATTTCATCACTAGTGAGTAAATTGTAATAATAATTTCAATCAAATAAAAAAAAAAATTTACTGTAAGATTAGTGGTTTTTATTGTTAAGAATTTTTCGATCTCACTCATTATTATGTATATAAGTAAAATAATTTAATATAATGAAAAGTACCTTTAGAAGAAAAATACCAATTTTTAGTAATTTTAAGTAATATCTGATGTTAGGTTCAATATTACAGAAAATTCAAAAAGTACCATTTTAAGAACGAAAAAGTACTCTTCAGTTTGTCTAGTTCTACATTTTTGGTATCATAATACCATGGAGCACCCTATTCTTTATTACTTCTTTACTGAGAAGCATATTAGTCAACTTTAATGTACATAAGCTAACTATTTTAATATATTAAAAGAAAAAAGTACCAATTTTCATTTATCCACTTGAACACCCGTCAAGTTTGAATTTTAAATTTGTAAATCATTTCCTATATTATCAATTGATTTTGTTCCTATAACACTTATCACAATTCCGAAAAAACCGAAACAGATCGGTTTTCAAAAAACTCTAAAAAATTTAATTAATCTAATTCGTAATTAGTAAAAATATAATGTGAAATTTGTATATTAATAATGACTATTACAGTATTCGTTTCAAATTCCCGAATCCAGGTATTCTTAGCAAAAGAAATTCCGTTTGGCATCCCTAGTTCTGTATACAATATATCAAAGTATTAACATTTTGGTCAATAATGCAAAATTAATCATATTGTATATGGTATAGTGCGTATGAGTGATATTTATTTATTATTTAATTAAATAATAATCATACGTTTGCATATTTATCATATTTTTGTGGTAATTCATGTCACATAGTCAACTATTAAATATATTTATTGTATATTTGAAGCGAATCCTTATCATTTATTTCATGTTTGTCAATTCAAATAATGTTCTCAGTCTTTTTATATGCAGAGGTAATTTCAAGCTTTGCTAGCTATAATAAACTAATAATCTTTACTAGCTTATAACATACATTCTAAAGTAGCCAATTATGATTATATATTATTTAAGGAAAATAAATACTACTATTTATTTTCTTTTATAGCTCAAATATTGATAAAACCCAACCACTTTATCTCTCAATGAAATATCTCATGTACATACGTACATAAAGATACTAAAGTCTGTAACATGTGTCAAGCAAACAAACACAACTAAGAAAATGTACAGGGAACTATATGTATTGTATGTACGTTTATTAGAGTGTCCCATAATAATTTTCCGAACATGGAAATCAAATATTTTTCTCCTAGTAAATTCATTGGAAACACATATAAAGTATATATATTTTTTTTTCATTGATGCACAAATTTCAAAACAAATTAAAAAATAAACGAAATTTGAGATATTTTTTTGGCAAAATTATATGGTATTTGTACAAAAATTTATAGTAAGGAACACCCTATTTGGTACATACATATATTTATTATTATTTCATTAAACATTTTGTTAAGATTAGATTGTCTTTCCTTTTTCCATTGCTGTCCGTCAAACAACAATAGTTTTATCCACAATGAAACAATTGGAGCAAATAATATCTAATTTTGTTAAGAATTTCTCAATTGATCTCTTGAATGAAGTAAACATGGATATTTTTTTTAAGAATTCTTTCAAATACACAACTAAGTGATTACTTTTTTATGCAATATAATTTTCTGTAGAGAAAATAATAAAAAAATTTCCAAGAGTTTTGCTATTGCTACAAAAAGAAACATATAATCCTCTATTTGAGACATGACTTTACGGTTCGTATAAATTCTTTTTCGATCTACCAAATCAAACAGCTATCGGTGGAAAACTTCTTAAAAATATTTCTATTTCATTTAGTATTTCTTCCTTATGAGGAATTTTTTAATTTTAAAGGGATCAGGTGACTCAGAATTGATTTTCATTGGCCAAAACATAAATTTAAAATTGTTAGTAAGCTTATCAAAAATAAGGTAACTAAAAGATTTGCTAAAAATATTGGAAAATGTTACAATTAATTTGCAAACTATTATCGTTAATGGGCTGAGTTTGTTTTTTGCTAAATTGGTTGGATTGTAGTCTTTAACAAGTAAAAGAGATATATTCGGCTGTGCCGAATTTTATATACCCCTCACCAAATTATACTTTAAAATACAAATTTTAAACAAAATGTATTTTTTTTAAATTTTTTTAAAAAAAATGTTTTTTTCGAAATAGTTTTCAAAATTTTTTAAAAAAAATTTTTTTTTTATTTTTTTATTGAAAAAAAAGTATGAAAAAAAAATTTGTTGGTGAAAAAAAATTCGGGTTAAATACACTTTTCCCGATTTTGATCCAACTTACTATAATAGCCTTATATACATCGTTGCAATGGACTGTGAAATATCTATCATTAGATATCCATATTGTCTATATTAATGACTTAGTAATCCATATATAGATCAAAAATAGGCCAAAAATCGAGGTTCTCCCGGTTTGTGGGCCGGTTTTCTCGATTTTAAATACCAACCGAGCCGGGAGAATTCCTATAGTAAAACCTTGATAATCCGGATAATTGATTGCAGACCCTAATCTGGATTATCACATTTATTATGGATTATACATTATATTTCAATTCTACAAGTCATGAAAAAAACAATCAAAATATTAAAGCTATTTTGCTTGGTAAAATAGTCATTCAATTTTGTTTGTCGAGAACTGTTAAAACTTTTTTCCAAAGTTTGTATGAAATCCGGATTAAAAAGTTATAAAGATGCAATCAATCCGGATTATAGGGTACATAATGTAATGAAAACTGATGTCCGGATTACCGAATAATCCGAATTATCAAGGTTTTACTGTATTGATATATCAATCATGTTTGTAAGTTATTTGGAGACTACGGAAAGTTGATTTCAACATACAGAAGGACTGACGGGCATGGCTATATCGACTATATCTATAATGATCCGGAATGTATATACGTTGTGGGGTCGCAAATGAAAACTGTAGAAATTAAAAACTTATATATACCCTTACCATTCATGGTGATGGGTATGAAGGTATTAGGGCTATTACCTTTCTAAATTTTTTTCAAATATCAAAATGGCCCTAGCAAAGTCGAATAGACCATTGAAAGTTATTTAAAAACATGGTATTACTTTTTTGCGGTTGTCTAAAAAGTTCACCTACAAAACGCTGTAAAGTTTGGAGATAATTTTTTAGTTTTTTTATCCTGGCTCGAATCTATATTTAAAATTTGCAGTAATGGGAAAAAGTTCACTGTTTTACTATAAAAAAATTGAGAAAATTTTGACTTTAAAAAATCGTTCTTGTGGGTGAGATTTTTATTCCAATATGACCCGAAAAAATGTTTATCGTAAATCATACAACATTTGCCACCGCGTGGTGCTAGGGCCAAAGTTTGGTTATAGCCCTTTTATACGTGGCCAGTGTACACTTTCTATTATTGTTATAAACTAATGTTTAAAATACTATATTTTCATCAAATTTGAGTTTTAGAACAACGTAGCTTTTAAGGATCAAAAGGAATCAAAACAAATACATCACACAAAACAATATTAAACCCTATATATACGTTTATATCCACCTAAGTCTGCCTGTTGAACACTTTTTTGAAATTGCACAAAAAATTATATAAAAATTGGCTCTATATATTTTATAGCATTCTATACTTAGCATAATTTAAAAGGAATTTTTATTTTTGTAGTCGTTATTATTTCACCTGTTTATATTTATGAGTCTAGTATAAGTATAGCATAGGTTTTATGATCATTTAACTATGGGAATTGTGGATTGATAATAAAAAATACATTCGTAGATGATCAATTAATTGAAATTAAATTTTGTTGTATAGCATGTAAGAAAAATATAATATCATGTAAATTAACAGTTCACATACAGACTCCTATCGCTGAACACTAAATACAACTGAACTTATATATTAGAAAGTAAAATTTACAAAATAAACTTAGATTAAAAAAACATTGAGAACTTCAGCTATGAAGTACTGACTGAAGAAAATTTTAGAAATAAAAATCATGAAGATGTTCAAAGTTAAATTCAAAGAAAAGTGAACTTATATTCCTGCAGCACCACTATACAATTGGATTTACAAGAAAAGTTATATGTTTTCGTAAAAAATTTAAAAAAGCGCTACAAAGAAGCTGGATGAGCAAACTTTAAATCCATTCAGGAATTAATGGAAAGTAGAACATCCAGATTTAAATGATACAGAGCAGAAATAATAGAGAAATGAATATGGAATATTTGAAAATGAATAATATTGAGGTAAAAGAGAATATGATAAACATTAAAACGTAAAACTGTATTATTTAATTTAAGAAATGTTTCTAATCATGTTTTTTGCTATAGCTTTTGTATTTATGCATTTATTTTTAAACTTTTTTCCAAAATGTCTTACGGACATAAATTACATGTAACCAAATAATAGTGAACTTAACCACATACAGCTTTGATGACCGACCGGAAGCGAACGTCTATATCACCAAAAAATATACATATTTGTTTAAAGGTAAATTAAAATTTTACAGTGGTCACACTTATTTCGTCAAATTTAAATATCATAACTACTTTTTTAGTTATTTAAATTCGATACGAAACATTTTCTGAAATCAGAACTACAGATATGTCAAAAATGTCCTTCAAATTAATCGTACTTTTATAAACATTTTTCAAATAGTGTCTATGATAATTCACAAAATAATATTTCCTGTATTTAGCAGTGTTATTTCCAGTGTAAGTATAAAATGATTGTACCCACCACTGAAAGAATATCAAAATATTGGTCGTAGAAGTAAAAAGTATTTATATTCTGGGTTCCTCATAATATTCTAAGATGATCCGTCCGATATCTCTGTCTGTTGAAAATACGATATGACCCAAACTAAAGGGACCTAGTTAGCTGATTTCCACAAATACTCTCTGTTGATAAGTTTGGTTTGGTGCTGGGTATTGAAAATGAGCATGATTTCACCTGGCCCCTATACAATTTTCCACCCGCAATACTGTTTGAGCAGATGTAAATATGTTGAAAAAATCTTGCAGAAATTAGTTCTATACGTAGAGAAAAAATATGGTTGTGGTAAGAATTATATAAGAGCATCATATCATGATATCATTCATGATTGCAGTTCAAACATATTATGTTCATTATTAGTATTATAAAATGAGCAAATGTAGACTTAATAACACTTTCATACATGACCATAATATGTTCTGAAGTAATCATATTATGACCTAATTAAATCATATTATAATACAACGTAATCATATTTATGATTAAATGAAATAAAATTTATTTTTGGGAATACAAAATTTAATTTTAATACGTTTTAATTTTAACATACCAAATTCCCAATTAAAATATTATTGATAAATTCAGTGAAAGTTATTGTTATTCGCTTTAGGAAAACTAAAGATATTATACAAATAAAACTATAGAACAATTGAGAATTACATACACTCAAATTTTACTTGTAAAACTATCATGGCTTAGACAAACACCAACAATAAATACAAATGCAAAAGCATTAAAGTAAACAAATATTGTTTGCAGTTTAAACATATTATGACTACGGGTATAGCAAATTAACATTTAATGGTTGTACTTAATATTATATGTTTACCTTTTTATCATTATATAGATAACTAAAATATTGTTGAAATTAAATTAAAACAACAAATAAATATATATGTACGACAACAATATATTGTCATAAAGAACATAGTATAGTCGCCCCATACAAGTTCGCCCTCATAAAATGACTTGAACATTCCTAATTGTATTATAAAAACACTCTGCTACAAAATAACACTTCTTGTCAGAACATGAAAAGCGACTTAGTGGGGGTTGTTTGCCTAGGTCAGCACAAACTAAAACTGTTTTCATATCAAAATAAGCAATGAAAGGTTACAACTTAAAATCAAAAATATTTATAAATTTTTTATTTTTTTTTTAGATATTCTTAACAAAAACAATACTTATAACTTATGAATATATCAAAAAGTGCACTTCATTTTAAAGCGTAATCAGATTTCTTTCCAAAACCGTTAAAAAATTTAAAGTCGGGAAAAAACTGACTGAGTTACAGCTCGAGAAGTTGACGAACATCACTGAAAACGGTTTTTTTTAGAATACCGTCTGAATTGAGGGTGTTTCTGAAATTGTTTGACATAATATGTAATAGGGACAAATAATTGTCCCTAAATAGCAAAATCCTCTTCTTTAATTTGATACCCATAACATGGCATTAAGTAAATATATTAATATATTTGAAATTTAAAGGACTTTAAAAAGCACAAATGATCAGGATATGAAAAACTATGTATGCAGTCCTACTATATAGAGGCTGTAATTGCATGTGTATATGGTGCGTTTCATGTGTTAAAAATGCCCTAGTACGGGCATACATAAGATTACTGTTAGCATACGGGCCGTATAATTAATATGTAATTATATTGAATGATAGTCATACGCACCGTAGTTCTTTCTTATATAGTATATGATTTAAAAGCATAAAAAAGTAAAATTCCAGGACTGGAATTCCAATTGAATTTCAGCCTTAAAAATTTATACAATTCTGTTCAAACTTTTCTTCTCAAACAAATAAAAAATCCACATGAAACTAAAAGCTTATAGTTTACACTGTATAATCCACCATCAAGCGAAATTAAGTCGTAAAACCAATTTGGACATACCGAATACAATTATGGGGAATAGAAAGAAAAACCAGTATAGATCTCATACAGAGAGCGCAATTCAAAATTCTTGGAACCATGATGGGAGCTCCATGGTACATAAGAAATGACAACATCCACAGAGACTTAGATTTGGCTTTGGTCAAGGACGAAATTAGAAAAACTTGTGAAGTTTTTTGTCAAAATTTTATCATCATCCGAACTAGCTCGCGAGGCTACTTGCAGTGACTCAAAACAGATCAGGGCTGCGTAGAGCTGATTTACCACTCATATAATTTGAGATTTATTTCCCAAATAAGATTCTCCACTGAGAGAACAATAATTTTTTAGTTATGAAATTTAATTACTTATAAGGCCTAGCTATTAAGGGCAGAAACAATATTATAATAAACGTATAATACAAAAAAGATCATAAAAAACAGTAATATTTATTTAATATATAACCCAATAAGCACCAAAGCCCCAAAAATTCCAGCACTTGAACATACTGTTTGAATTTGACTTGAATGCAAATTTAATTATGTTTTAAACTTGAAAAATATTTTAAAAAATTAAATATTTTCCAAAAAAAAAAGATATGGCTTGAATTTATGTTTCCTTTTTACTGAAGAATGCTATTGAAATAAAGTGTAATTCAATTGTAACTCAATTGCTTGACTATAATTCGTAACACCTGCTCTCAACTAGAATTCAAGTAAAAATGCTTATGGTGTTATCAATAATTCCCCTTACATAAGTTTAGTGTTAGCATACGCGCCGTATGGTTAATATGTAATTAATTTTAATGATAGTCATACGCACCGTAGTTCTTTCTTATAAAGACCTAACAATTGTATATGATTTAAAAGCATAAAAATAAAATTCCAGGACTGGAATTCCAATTGAATTTCAGACTTAAAAAGTTAAAAATTTATACAACTTAGTTCAAACTATTCTTGTCAAACAAATAAAAAATCCACATGAAACTAAAAGCTTCTAATTTACACTGGCTGATCCACCATCAATCGAAATTAAGCCTTAAATGTAAAGCCATCCTGCATATGACAATCGTAAAACCAATTTGAACATACGGAATACAATTATGGGGAATAGAAAGAAATACCAGTATAGATCTCATACAGAGAGCGTAATACAAAATTCTTGGAACCATGACGGTAACTTAATGGTACATAAGAAATGAGAACAACCTCAGAGACTTAGATTTACCTTTGGTCAAGGCCGAATTTAGAAAAACTCGTGAAGCTAATTTGTCAAAATCATCCGAACCCGCTCGTAAGGCTACTTGCAGTGACTCAACACACATCAAGGCTGTACAAAACTGATTTACCACTCATCTAATTTGAAACTAATTTGCCAAATATGATTCTCCACTGAGAGAACAATAATTTTTTAGTTACAGATATTAAGGGCAGAACAATTTTATAATAAACGTATAATAAAAAAAAAGATCATAAAGGATATGACCCAATAAGCACCAAAGCTCCAAAAATTCAAGCACTTGAACATACTGTTGGAATTTGACTTGAATACAAACGTAATTATGTTTTAAACTTGAAAAATTAAATATTTTTCAAACAAAAAAACATATCGCTCATTTGCTGCAACAACGACATAACTCAAAATCCGTGTGTTTTAAACTGAATAATACGAAATATGCGCCGTTCTATAGTCTTTCATATAGTTTTATCAGTTTTCAAAAAAGTCAATAATTGTTTCCGTGAGAGTGTTTTTTTGTTGTAAACGTCAAAACGAAAATTCATGTTTTCTCGTATATTTGACAAGAAAAAATTTGGGATAAATACAGATTAGAAGGATAGTAGCATCTACTATTCAAATCAGGGTTTATATCTCATGATTTGTTTAAAATTTATTTAAGAAATAGTCAAATGTCATAAAACATTCAAAGCCATTTTTCTCGAAACGACTTTTTTTGAATTATGACGTTGTTGCAGCAAATGAGCGATATGACTTCAATTTATGTTTCCTTTTTACTGGAGAATGCTATTGAAATAAAGTGTAATACAACTGTAATTCAATTGCTTGACTATAATTCATAACTTGAATTACACTTGCTTTCAATGTTAATTCAAGTAAAACTGCTTATTGATAGGTTTTGAAATTAGTAATGAATTTATGAAAAAAGTTGTTCAATATTTTTGGCTTCAAGCTAATTTACTAGCTTCTTTTGGTAACCCAGACAACTTCAAAACAAGCATTCTTTAGTTTTCTGTCAACATTTAAATACACATTGTCGAAAAATTATAACTTAAAGCTTGAATTCGCTTACTATTTCGACTTGAATTACATTCAAATTCATGGCTAGAATTGCATTATTTCTTAATTTTAAAATACATTTAAGTCAAGGATTGATTTGAATTACATAAATAGCGCAAGTTTGAATTCAAGTTTTCTTTACACTGGATAATGATATTAAAGTCAAATATAAAACAAGTGTATTTAAACAATTGAAATTTGAATATATGAAATGCTTATTACGATTTATGAAAGATCATCATTTAAACATAATATCTAATTAGCCCTTAATTTAAATCAAAACAAATTAATTTACATATAATTTTACACAATTAATAATAAGTTTAATTATATTTGTTATTTTATCTCTGTGTTATGTTGTCTGTGTTCATGTTATCTTCAAATCCTGTGATAATAAGCAAAAGTGTAACCCATTTTAATAAAGAAAGGATAACAAAAAAAAAGTAAAGCAGGACAATGACATTCTAAAACTTACTTCTTTTATGATCTATAACAGAGATGGTGTCAGGCATATTGCTTTATGGTCTATTGCCTCTGGCGTATCCGTACAATGATGATGTTCAAGTCGATGTTGATGATGATGTGCGATGGCTATGACGATTACGATGACGTCGATGAGTTTCTATGTATGTGTATGTATGTATGTATGAAATGGTGGCAGTATTGTGTGAAGTGGGTATACAACTAATTAGCAACGATACAACACTTTCGTTTTGGTAGAACAAAAAACAAAATCTCTCTTTTTGATTTAGGTGTTGCTTTTTAATTATTTTGCATACAATTTATATGGCAATTAAATACACAAAACAATAAATCAAGAGTGCAAAATAAAGGATACAATTAGCAGCTCTAGCAAAAGTCGAGGTAAATTACTCAGGAAAAATAGCAATTAGGTTCAATTATAAAATGGATGGATTATTTTGCTTTTTTTGCTTGGTTGGTTAGTTGGTTGATTGGTTTGTTATTGGTTAGTTTTAAGGTTTTAACTTTCTAACTACTGGTATGTTGGTTTTTTATTTCGATTTCGTTTTATATTTGGTATGAAACAAATTTAACTAGATTAATTTAAGTTTACATTTATTTATTGGGTTAATTTAATATGACTACAAAAACAAATATTAAAACAGCTTTTTGATTTTATTATTATTTTTTGTTTAGTCACACAGTATTTAAATACACAAACATTTTTGCACGCAATATTGGAATACAAAACTTCTTTGCTTAAAAATTCGCTATATTTCTTGAGTTTTCTGCTGCTGTTCTTTATTACGGACTTATTTTTGTTGAGAAAATAGCTTTTTCTTATTTTGGCTTTTTACAATTTATATACACCACATGAAGTAGAACAACAACAATAACAGAAAATAAGTGATAAAATACGGGGATTTTTTCTTTATTGTTGTTTCTGTTTTTTCTATTTTTTTTTCTTTTTTGTTAACTTAATCAAACCGTTCTTATTCAGTTTACAAGTCCAACTGATACTGCACCAACTTAACAACTGAATTCACATTCTGCGTCATATTTACACTCAAATACATACATTCTACATATAAAAACATAATTTTTAATACACATCATCCACAAAAACTACACTCGCATACACGGATACTTTTAGTTAAAGGATAAAACTAAAGAGGAAACAGATACATGTTAATGTGTGTGTGTGTAGGAGCATCATAAATATATTAACCGCGTTTCTGTTGTTTTCCCTTTTTGTTTCTGTACGCATTTAGTTAAATTATTGTTGTTGTTGTTGCTGCTGCATTACTCTTCTCCCTTAAATGGATTTGTTATTGCCCGAGTATTTTGGCTCAAACTGACCTTGCGCACTCTTTATAACATTAGCCATCAATTGTGTGTACATTCACATTTTAAGCAACAACTAACTACTGCAAACTTCCTTTACTTACACATACCTCATGTAATTTTATTACTCTTTTCATAAATCTCTTCTTCTTTTACTCTCTTTCCTTAATACCGTTATGATAAGAGTCTATAATTTCTTTGCCATTTTTGTCTTCTTCTTCGTAACTTTAAAACTCTTTTTCTCTTTTGTTTACTCTCTGTTCCTCCTCTTGTTGAGTTCATCTCTTTAAATGTGTGGTCTTTATTTTGGACTCTATTTTGTTTTAAATCAAATTTGTGTATCTCGTAAACGAATTTTCTTCTAGACTTTGTAGATTTTATGAAATTTTTATGCTTTGTACTGGTCTTATTGCTGGTATTCTGTCTGCTGCTGGTGGCTGGCTGGATGGATGGAAGTTTGGAATGTTTAGATCTTTTCGGTACATAAATTAACAAATGAGTTTCATGATTTATGTCACATTAACAGCTGTTGACATACTTTATTTATATGACGCATAAAACAAAACAAATTGTTAATATTATTATATGTATGTGTGAATGCATGTTTTTGCTTCTATCAAACAGTCTCTTTCAGACTAAGTCATACACACAAACACGAGAATATTACCTTGAATGCTTCTAAACTGTGTATGTTCTTTTAAGAATTTCTGTTAATTATTTTAAAGAATAATATTCGTAAAAAATTATTATGTGCGAAATTAAAAAACAACTTAACAGAGTCTTTACAATAATTAAAAAATAAATATTAAGGCTCGAAATTAAAATTTTGGTAATAGGAGCTTGGATCAAATTAATGCAACTCTTTGTGATCCCTTTACGATTCCAGAAGAGGACCTAGTGAGTCCAACATGTCTAGTGGAAGTACGACATGTCAGAGTACGGTTTGATATAAAAAAACTCCTATCACGCATTTCTAAAATGCAGTTCTCTGTCAGCTTAGTCTCTAGATTCCATAGGTGATCGAGAGAGATTTTCACTAAAGCCACCATTGGCTGAAGTAACTCAGCCTGAGAAGTCTAGAATTCGAGCAAATGGTCTCAGGAAGTTATAGTCTGTGCAGACCTTTATAGTCCAAGCTAAATATATGACTAACAGTTTGAAAGCAGGATTCCCACCATCATGTAAGTGATAACCACTTTTAGTTTCTGCCTCTTCCGGAATAACTCCAAGGTAGATCGTGTCATAATTTCGATAAGAGATATCTGGCATGTATAAATCATCTTAATATCGTGTAGACAATAGCATTCTATAAATCAACTTACAAACAAATGACTTTTTGTTGAATAAAGACGAAATGTTTAAAACGAATTTTTGTTTTCAAAATTATTTTATTTAAATTTATACCCACTATCAAAAAAGATGAAGGGTATATGGACTTTGTCATTACGTTTGTAACACAGCGAAGTATTCATTGCAGACCCGCAAAAGTATACATTCTGGGTCCTTATGAAATTCTAAATCGATCTTGCTATGTCCGTCTGTCTGTCAGTCTGTTGATAGGGCACAAACGAAAAGAGCTGGCTGCCTAAAATTTAGCAGAAATACTTTCTGTTCATAGACTAGTTTGGTATTGAAAATGGACAACATTGGTCTATGATCTCACTTAACCCCCAT
Organism: Calliphora vomitoria; assembly: GCA_942486065.2. NCBI lineage: Eukaryota > Metazoa > Arthropoda > Insecta > Diptera > Calliphoridae > Calliphora > Calliphora vomitoria. The sequence goes on from OW818031.2 coordinate 41,944,980, forward strand.
ACAAGTGTCCCCTCGAAATACTGTTTGAGCAGCCATAAATAGGATGATCATGCGGCAATCCTGATCAAATTTTGCACAAATTAACTTTGAAATTATACTGTGATATATGACAAATATCGGGCAACATTTGTCCCTAGTCCAAATACAAGGGCCCGCTCAGAAAATTACTTGAACATTGATAATTGTCAGCTGTCTCTGATGTGTTGTTATGTAACCTAGCGCGAAGTCAATTGTCACTTTAGTGTCTCTAAGTAACCTAGAATGTAGTCACTTTCTACGTTAATTTTTACGGAAATTTAAAAGTATCCACCAGAAGTAATCTATTGTAGAGTTGTCAGTGGAAGGTTTGTTTATAAGCAATCGGTTATTGGACTGTGTATGAGATGTACACCTTAAAATAACTAGTTATGTAGCTAATCAAGTAACCAATTAGGGAGCCAGTATAAGTTAACTGAATCTATGTGAATACAATGCGTTGACTTATTTGGACCAGCTTTTAGACTAGAGTATCCAAAACCGAAAACCGATCAACCGGTTTTTTCATGTTTGAAAAATCGACCGGTTTCGGTTTTATGATACAACGGGTTATGATAAAACGGTTAACCGGTTTTAATGAAATGTACTTTCTAAAGCTCATTTAAACATATATTTTTGGAAATCTTTGATATCGTTTTTAAAAATATTGATTTATTTAATAAAAAATTATATTTCGTAAAATATATAAAATAATTGCAAAAAGATAGAGCCTTAAGTATTGAAAAATTTAAAATTTCCGATGATTTAGTACACAATTCTTAACACAACGTCCACAAAATTGAAATAGGATGGCAAAACGCTAAGGATTCAATTTAAATATTATTATTTTTATAAACACATTTGGTCAATTCACAAGGTCTCCTATCAGTCATATTGTCATAATATCCTAATATATCACGACTCGATGGCTCGGTTTAACCGACTCTTCGGCGTTGGTCTCTGCTGGTTCGTTACGATAACACAATAAACATGGCATAAAATATAATATTATTTTAGGACATTTTTTGCTTGTGAAATATTAGGACATTATGACATGATAAGAGACCTTGTGAATTGACCAAATATGTAAATTAGACATCAAAGTAATGGTTTTTATGATATTAATGAAATTACACATGGAATTAAAGCCAGAAAGTTTATTTATTTCATTATTATGAAAAAATAATAAAAAAAAAGGTAAAATTGTAAGTTAAAATTTATTTATTTTTCTAATGAAACCCGACTTTACACATGTAATGGTTTTTTCTTTAATAAAAATGTATGAAAATTTAAATTTAAAGATTAAAACGGGTTTTTCAAAAACATACTTTTTCGGTTAAACCGGAAACCGATTTTTTACTCTATATCAGACAGTCTCATTGTAATCCAAAAGTGTCAATTAACCACTGTTTAGGACATGTACGTGTGCCTAGTTATGTAACTAGATGTAAATGATAGGAAAAATCACTAGTTCGGAACTGCTGGGATGTTTACATCGCTTTGACATTAGAGAAATTATTATTTTTTTCTTGTTCCCCTTTAAATCTCTGATTTAATACAAAGCACATCGTTAATTAAATGCATTGAGATCTATGAATCATTAGGATCTAAAATCTTGTTATTCATTTAAATGGATTTTTATGGAAGTTTCCATATAACACAATAAAACAAATTTTTCAGTTCAAAATTTGAAATTTTTCAGCTGAAATTAGTTTTTTTTTTAGTTTTCTCAAACTTTTTTTTTTTAATAGCGAAAAAAAATTTTTTTTTGAAAAAAAATTCGGGTTAAAAAATATTTTTCCCGATTTTGACAACTTCTATAGCCTTATATACATCATTGCAAACTCCAAAAAAAAAAATACGCAAAGCAATGAAACCAACACACATCCAAACATACGTTTTGTTGCTTTTTTGTCAAAGCATGCAATACATTGTCTTTTTTTGATGAAATTTTCACAGGTTGTCTCGGATTTTTGCTGATATCTGGACGGATTTTGCTGATTTTAAATAGGAAACTTCTCGAAAGCATGGCTGACAGAGTTATTGATGATTTGGATCCCGCAGATATCTGAGGTCTTCAGAAAATTGAATTCAACAGACAGACGGACATGGCTTAATCAACTTCGCTATCTATAAGGATCCAGAATATATATACTTTATAGGGTCGGAAAATTATATTGTGGAAATAACAAACGGATGACAAACTTATATATACCCTTCTCACGAAGGTGAAGGGTATAAAAATAATAAAATATTTCTAAACAATTAAATAACATTGAGCAAAAAATCTAAAGTATCTAAATCTTTTTGATGTTTTTTGTTAAATCTCTTTAAAGTCAACTTAAATATTTGCATGTATAGACTAAATGAAATGTGAAACCAACTACACCATTTCCAATGGTACTGTTTTAGTTTTAGATACTTAAACACTACATTAGATCTATTCAGTTCATTCGTGAAGCAAAATTTCGAATTATTCCTACAAACATTTTTCCCAATGTTGAACTTTTGAAAATTTGTATGTATTGAAATGTATGTAACAAGTTATTTTTTGGAAATTCGAATTCGAAGGGGATAAAATCAGAATTTCTATATTTTTGGAACTAATAAAGCTAGCACCAAAAATCCAACTTAATCTAAATTTATGCAAAAAAGTGGACTTTTGGATTTTTGTACTTTTAATTAAAGAAAACGAGAGAAAACCAAGTTTTATGATTTTTTTTGTCTCATATCCCTCAAATTAAATTTTAATTGAATCGTAGTCATTCTAAGAAAATTTCAAATGGATTTTGGTACTTTTTTTACAAACATATTTTTTATGTACATTAATATGGTAAAAAATGTTTATTAATAACGAATTTTTATCGTAGTAAAACAGGCCGGGTATCCGCTAGATATGAAATATTGGAAATTTCTGAAATACATTTGAAAATGGTGTAATTTATCTACCAACAAAATAAAAATAAAACATTTACTAAACAAAAAAAATGGAAAGAAAATAACATTAAGGCTTAATCTTTAATAGTTTTTACTGATACAATATTAAAAGCAGTTGTTACTACATGCTGTTAATCCCCCATAGATACATTAAGCCGAGATATGGATCATAAATAAGTGGCAATTGTTTTATCTTAATTGAAATCCTTGAAGGCAATACTAAATCTAACAAGTATTACTATTAGTTATTGTTCAATAAAACCCAATAAAATTGAAACGTTTTTTTCTTTAAGCCATTATTAGTATAAATAGTTGGTTACATTAATTAAAAATATACTCTCTACTTGTATTTTCTCATACACATAAACTATGTTACTAATTTAATGTAACAGCCCGGAAGGCAAGTGTTTTATACAGATTCTTTTTCTACTAACATTTTTTTTATATTTTCATATACTAGATTTTTTGTATTTGTTTGTTTATGGTTAAACAAAAAAAAAAAAAAAAAAATAAAAGAATTGTTGATTTTTTGTTTTATTTTTTTGCCGCCCCTTTCACATTTTGCTCATCAAACCCACCAACAAAGAACTTGTATAGAGATAATGAAAATAAATAATGATGGTAAAGATGAAGGTAATAATGTTGATGTTGCTGATGATAATAATGAAAATGTTTTTTGTTAATGTTGTTGATAATGATGCGGAATGGAAAACATAATTATAGTCATTTGTCGGTGAATGTCTAAAATGTAAAATAAACATATATATTTACATAGAAGAGCAGTGGAAAATGTGGTCAATCCAAAACCGACTGTGGTAATGACCTACAACATGCGTGAGTGAAATGTTGGATTTTTAAATATTTGTGAGGTTATAGTTTAAATAACACACATTCATACACGCATACATATATATAAATAAACATATATATGGGGCATTTCACGTCAAGTGAACCAACTTTTGAAATCGATGTCTTCCGATCGGGATGAAATTTGTACCAATGTTAGTTCTATTGGATAGTAATTCGGACACAATTTTTCAACAAGATCGGTCCAGAACTCTCTGAGTTATAGGAGGTCAAAATTTGACATTTTGGCCAAACAGGTGTTTTTTCTTATCCATATAACTTATTACCTATTGTTCTTAGCAAAATGTGTCCCAAATAGTTTAGATAGCTATTTATGCAATCTTTGGAAAAAAAAATTAAAAAAATTAAATAAAATATTTTTGACTTTTTTTTTAAAAAAATCAAAAACATTTTTGACTTTTTTTTCAAAATAAATATTTTGTAACTCAAGACAAAGGTTTTTAAATTGATTTTTTTTCATATTTTCATATTTCAAACCTTAAAAAAAACCACTACAACTGACCGATAATAGCCACTGGAGGGGTGCAATGTGAGGCCGACCGCTATTAATTTTCCACCCCCAAAATTTTTCTGAGTTTTGCATCTCTCGGCTTTTTTATTCAATCCTATAGGTAGTTTTCTTTTCTTCTTAACCGATCTTGTTGAAAAATTGTGTCCGAATTACTGTCCAATAGAACTAACATTGGTGCAAATTTCATCCCGATCGGAAGACATCGATTTCAAAAGTTGGTTCACTTGACGTGAAATGCCCCATATACTTCTACAAATATGGATTGATTGATTGATTTGCTTTAATTTTGCAATTTTTTGCAATCTATAAACTTAGATAAAAACAATTATGATATCATATGATTACCAATTTTGTTTGGCCTGAATTGGATGATATGGACACCAACGACATGTAGTTTCAACAGGACGGTGCTACGTACCACACAGCTGCATTGGACTTCATGCACGAGTGATTTGAGGGCATGGTCATCTTGTAGGTATTTCTTAAGTCACAGTTCTATACAAATAAGCACAAACCACATCGGCTCTCAAAGCCAACATAACCCATGCAGTCAGCCTTATTTATGCTCCATAGTCATGGAAAATTGGACATTGTTTTCTTTAAATTTAAAAATAAAAAGCATTTAATATAATAAACTTTGAAATACAAATGAACCTAACATAAACAATTTCACTTTATTTAGCGACATTCACTTTATATTGAAATATTCGCAAACGATTTACATTTTCTAAACATGTGTAAACAAGTCTGAGTGTATGTGTGAAAGAGAGTGAGATTAAGAGTATGAAGTTAAATACTATAAGTGCGTATGTATTTATGTATATTAGACCAGCTCACATTCTATATAATAGAAAATCGGTTTATATTAATGATTCTAGACTTACACAAAAATTCTTCTTCTTAATTTTTGTTTTGTATTTTTCACATTTTTTACTGAAAAGGTTTGGGGAATAGAATAAAATATACACAGAAGCGTTACTGAGAGACAAAAAAATCCTAAGTCTGGTATCAAAAACTTTAGTCCTGCAACAACAAAATACATGTAAATCAATGTCAGCCATAAAATTTGGGAGAGTGTAAAGGTTTTGAATATATTTTACTCTTAGTTGCGCCTCTAGTTTCACCCTATGGTTTGCGGGATCCATTTAAGCAATGGATCGTTCTCATAACAACAAGGACGGATGATGCCGTCAGCCCAATTCACACTAAATTTTATCATTCGCACGTGTTGTTGAACGCTATATCCATCCATGGTGCCATATCCATCCAGTTTAGCCATATCAAAAATCTCTTGTAGGTATTAAATGCTCCACCATAATGTTTGCATTTAATGTGCTCTGCTTTATTATTGAAATATGGTGGGTAAAAAGCTCTGAATGCTTGGATCACACTCAATAAAAACAGTGCAGTGAAAACATTCTTTGGGCCTATCTAATCTAAAAATAATATGTATGTAATAGTATATGAATATAAACAGAAATACGACTGTGTATCTGTATCTTTGAATGTATTCCTGGTCCATTGTTCTCCATTTGTTTGCATGTGTTGGTTACTTAGTTGTGTATGATACAATTGTCAAGTGGTTTTTTTGTAACTTTCATCTTTCTCTCAGTATCTCCCATTTATATTGTTTTTATACCCACCATCAAGAATGAAAATTGTATATTGATTTTGTCATTCCGTTTGTAACACATCGAAATATTCATCATTAACCCACAAAAGTATATATATTCTGGGTCCTCATAGGATTCTAAGACGATCTAGCTATGTTGGTCCTTCCGTCTATCAGTTGAAAACAGAATAGGGCCCAAACGAAAGGAGTTAGTTGCTGAAATATTCCATAAGTACTCTCTGTTCATAAGGTTTATTTGGTATTGAAAATGGACAATATCGGTCCATGATTTCACTGATTAAATGGTAACTCTATCGGATAATGCAAAATACTATGGAATTATTCTGGATAGTAAACTATCCTGGAAACCCAATACTCTTTCAAGGACGTCAAAAGCCTTGACGGCTATGTCTGTCAGTAAAAAGGCGATATGTACGCATTGGGGTATTAGATCCCTGTTCGTTAACTGGCTATGTGATACGCTCATTAAGCCGCCACTATTCTATGGAGTTTCTGTCTGGTGGAAGGCATTAGAAAATGGCTCAATTTACTTGCTATTCGAGAGAATTATGAGAAGAATGGCAATCCTGGCAACAGGAGCTCTAAGAACTACCGCAACAAAGTCGCTCTTTACTATATGGAAAATGGCATTTACCTCTGCCTTTAAGCTAAACGCGATTGGGGCGTGGAAACATGCTCCATACGGTCACGCCAGCATTAAAGGTAGTATTCAGACTCTTCCGGATAATATCAATTACTGCATTTCAGGGCCCTTCTTGGCCAGGAATTTCGGTTTCTCAATTCCGTATAATACGGAAGCAATGGAAGGACCTTTACTTGACACAACGGGTCTCTCTATATAGATGGTTCTATGAATGGATATCGAGTTGTCTACATTCAGGAATTCGACATTAGGTTATCTTTTAGACTTCCAAATTAATGTAGCATAATTCAGACTGAAATATCAACCATAAAAGAGGCGGCAAACTGGCTTAGTTATAACAAGATATCAGGCAAGGATATTTGTATATATACTGACAGTCTCTAACAGGTGTATATACAAAAACACAACATCCTTAAATAGGATGGCGAGACATTCAACAGTCGTACTCAAGTCGGTATAGGGACACGGAGATACTGCAGGTAACTGCGTCGCTGATGAACATAGAATTCCTATGTAGCATTCCGTTATTAAAATTCAAGCTACAAATTAGTAACTTCTACTATGAGCTCGCTCCGAAAAGATGGGGTTGTGAACCCACATGCACTATAACCAGAACGATATGGCCAAGACTGAATCGTGGGCGAACAACATATCTTCTTGGCTTGACGCGCTCACAATTAAGTGGCAGTCATTACCGGACACTGCACTTTTGGCAACCACGCGAGGAGACTTAGCTTGCCCTACAACGACATTTGCAGACGTTGTCAAAACGAGCAGGAGGATGAGACCATTTTTCATCTTCTTTGTCACTGTCCGGCATTAGGAGATCTACGCTTACGGTTTCTGGGACATCCTTCCATAAATAGACTTTCTGAGCTCTCGAATATGAGTCTTGAGGCCATTAATGACTTTATAAGGAGTAGTAATTTGTAAAAAAGACCAGATAGGGAATCTCTCTAGAGTAACCTAATAACCACTAACTTATTGATACGCAATTTTTGAAAATCTCCTTCTCACTTTCTTCAACATCTTCTTCGTAACTTTGAAACTCGAGCCCTAATCCCCATACAAAGTCCCCCTCGGAAACTGATTTGAACATTCATAATTGTCTTATAATAATTAATATCGCGATGAAATTTAACATAAACAATTTGTACATGAACCTAAATCTTTTTATCAACTTTTGTGAGGATCGGTTCATAAAACAGTGCGACAGGCAGAGATATATCGATTTGAAGTTAGTAAGTATTTATAGGGGAAATTGTTTTTTTTTATTTTTTCATAAATTTTTATCATCTAAATGTCCGAATAACGCAAAGTGATGTTCTCCAAAGTTATTAAGCACAATGACGGCTATAACATAGCCAATAAAGGAAAGAGGTATTTTTAGTTTTCCTTGAGTAGGACGCTGGAAAATCTGTTTATATATAATGATATTAACATAGATTTCGGCATAAGCCATTTTAAGTCAAGTTTTAAAAAGTGAATCACTCTATCAAATTCTATTAAGTTTGGACCATAACTGATTCAAGTTCACATAGTAGGCCAAAACTACACATTGATGGTGGGTATACAAGATTCGGTACAGCCGAATATAACACTCTTACAAGATATTGTTACTTTTGTCGGTATAAAGTGTTTTATATCTTTATTGTACATCTCTTTGTGTTTTTGTATCTGTGGTGAGTTTTGTATGTTTGAGATTGTGTATTAAATTGTTCGTTTCTTTTTAAGTAAGTGTGCATTTGGTTGTTATTTTTGGGTTTCTTTTAGTGGTTTTAAAAACTAAAATTTGTTGTATTATTACTCTGTACAATGACTTTTCTTAAGCACTTTTATATAAAAATGTTCCTTATATTGTACATGTTTTTATGTTTGCTGTTATTGTTGATTTAACATTAGTTATACTACTTAAAGTTTTTGTATTTACATTCGTGAACACTGAATGAAAATAAAAGATTAAAGTTTTTAAGTTCAAAATGTAAAAAAAAGAAAAAAAACAAGAAAAGTTTTGCAACTGTAAGTGAAATTTTCATTGAAATTTCTCAAAAAAGTACTTTTGTAACTACAATTAAAGTTAAGTTGAGTTGTAAAATCATACCTCAGCTGGTGAAATCAAACTTTTGCGATATTAGCACTGTAGTTGTTATAGAGCAGGTATAGGGATAATTGTAGAGATTTTTGATTATTATAGCTACACAGAGAATAGAGATTCGTAACAGCAACCGAATTTGTTGCCAATCGAATGATTCGGTTGCACACACAGATGCCAAGGACTCTTGGCATCAACATGTGTTTCAAAAAGATGGGAGCTACATTTTAACACAGGAAATTTTGTAAACTGTCAGAAAAATATAATATTTTTTCATATCATTTCCTTTATATTTTTGCCAATAAAACGAATCACTATGGGGAATGTAGAAAGATTCGACACAGTCAAATATCCCTCTCTAACTTGTGTTCCAGAACAATTTGATAACTCGTTGAAAATGCAATTCAATAATTTGTTTGTTATATATACAAATTATCACAAGTAATCTATTTTAATAAAAAAAAAAACTATTAGAATCACTCACCTATAGTTCGCACTATATAGTAGAAGATTTAGTTAAAAAAAGATAAACAAAACAAAAGCAAAAATTTAATTAAACAAAATAACAAAATAAAACTAAACTTTCAAAATATCTTACTTTGCATAATACGTTCCCTATAATCATCGTCCCTTATTCTGCTGCCATTTTTCCAAACAGCCTCCAACGGTAAAATGTCCTGCAGAAAAGTAATCAGTTTTTATAGAAACACAAAACAATAACTATTTGTTACAAATAAGTTTTACCAAACTTGACATATTTTCTTCTTTTCTTTTTTTCTTCTTGTCTCTTTTTGTTTGTATAACCACTTTCAATGACACTTTTCAAATAAATTGCAGTAGATTCATTTCTTTGCTCAAAAGTTGCCAGCACCTGGCATTTCAAATATGTTTAATTTTATTTGCTGTTGCATATAATGCGGTTCCTTTCGCAACTAAAAGTCATTGCGATTTGTCATATAAATTAATTGTCACTTTAAAGCAAAAATGCGGATATTTTAAAGTTGAGAAAAATGCCTTTAGTATAAGTAGCTATTTAAATAAAAGACATTTGTTTTAACTTTAAAAGTTTCACAGATACTCACATTTCTGCACTTAACTAGCAATTAGTTTAACAACACCTTCTCATTTTTCATTGTTCGCTTAATTTTAAATTTCTATTTAACCAGAAATTGGGAAAATTGACAGGTGTTGACATAAGTTTTTTCAAGAATTCATGTATATTTTTAACACATTGCTGTCTTGGATTGTGTTGACGTTGCTAGACAATATTTATATTATAAAATACTTTGTCTGTATGGAAGGAGGTAATAAACATTTTCAACAAGGCTTCTGCTTAAAAATTTTAAAATCGCTTTGATTTGTTTTTTATAGAGATTTAAAGTTCAAATTTTATATAAGAATGATGTAAAATTTCTCAATTTCAGTTACGCTATTGGTAAAGCCAAAAATTTCATTATATTTTCCTAAAAAGCCTTTTCTTTTGAACACAGGATATTAAACCAAAGAATTGGTATTGAACAAATGATATTAAAAAAAAGTATCTGCTTTTCCTCACACACAGGCACATACAAAATTCAGAGTCAGACCATGAGGGAATCTCGAGATAATCAACATCTAGTACACATTTCCTAGTTAATCCTAATAAATCATATATAAATCACAAGGACTTCAACTATCTAAGTATATCAACAAAAATCCTTTTTCGAATTAAAAAGGATAATGAATTTAAACAAGTAAGACAGCAATAATCGGCTGTGCCGAATCTTATGTACCCTCAACAAATTATACTTTAAAATTGATATTTTAAAGACCCTCACAACGGCGTAATATATAAGGCCATAGTAATTCGGACCTACAATGGATCAAAATCGGGGAAAATATTTTTAAATCAAAATTTTTTTATTGGTCTTTTCCAAACTAGAGTTTTTGTTCACTAGAGTGGGTAAATTTTTTCCGACCAAGCGGTTATCAAAATCGTAATCTACAACGAATTCTAAGCAGGTTTACCGAAGAAACCATGGGTCTAAAATCGAGCTTCCCATTTTTAACGTGAAACTTTGCTTTTCGTATTTTATATTTTTGCTTAAATATGCTAACATTTTATTGAGCCTTTTAGGAAACATGACTATATTTAGGCTTGTTCGAAAAGAAAGAAAAGCAGAAATTATGAATCTTTGCAAATGGAGAAAATTAACAGTAAACTCAAAAAAATCTCATATCGTGAATGTGCGAGTCACAGTGGAAGAAATGAAAATAAAAAAGTGCAAATTAATTTTTAACTTCTAAACCGATGATCCGATTTTAATAAAGGGTCCTAATTGGGCTGTCTTGGGTATATAAAAAATTATGCCAAATTTTTTATCCGATTTGAAAGATTTGTATATATGTAGAATCCACAAGATATAAAAAACATTGCTACAACTGTATTCTATCTTTTATAGTTTACGAGATATTCACCGTTGAAAATTAAAATGTTATGTTTTTTACTTACCTTTGTATGGATTTCTTTCAAACATATATTTTTTATTTTTTGTCATCTTCTGTCTGATAAAAAATTTGTTTTGAGTAATACATTAGAATAAAAAAGATTTAAGAATAAAAATTATGAACTTTAAACCTATATTAAAACCAAATTAAAACGAACTTTAAATTTTGTATGACCATGGTCAACATATATACAAAATATTATCGAATGTAGAAGAGTAAACTTTCAAAAAATATTTTTTTTATCGAAATTTTTCGTTTCTTCCCTGTGAATATGGCACATTTACAGTAAAACTGGCAGAATAACTTTAACTTTCGAGAAGCACATTCCCGGGATTTCCTTAGGGAACTTCAAAATGCTGCAATGTATGCAATTGCGTCAATCAGTACGTCCTTGTGATTCCTGTAGTCATCATACTTATTGTAATAAAATGCAGGCAACTTTAAATCGCTTATTTCTCTTGATCGATAAAATAACATTTATAGTACCGGACATGTGTTGGAATGTATTACTTTCTTCGGTGAATTAAAATTTATAGAATGATGATAAGCAACGAAATGAAAATTGTCATTGTCATTTGAACGTTGGGAGTAAAAAAGCATTTATTTCTCCAACTGAAAAAAATGTTTGGTCGACAAATTTTTTTGCTGGGAAAAATTTGTTTGGACAAAATTAATTTTTTTAAACTTTTTTTTTTTACAACGGTCACTGACCTTGTAAGCCTGTATATAGGAAACTAAATAAACTATCTATAAGAATTGAAGAAAAGGTCGATAAATAATCTTTTTTTTGATGTCGTTAAATTTGATTTTGCAACGCCATCGTCCACAGACTTTAAAGTGTTACCCGCTAGGGTAACGGTCCAGCCGTTATATATATATATAGATGACATTAGCATTATAATATAAAATATTGATTCTACCAAGCCCCTCCGACCACAGACCGAAATCAAAAATCAGACTTTACAGTGTTACTCGCTGGGCTAAAATCTGGCATACATACATACATACAATCATCCATTTTTATATATATAGATTTAAATATCGTAGTTATACTAAATTCCGTTTGACTTAAAAAATAATTTTGCAATTTTGAAAACAAAAAAATGTTTGCATATCACAAAATGCAAAACAAAATAATTGTAAAAAAAATTTAAGCAAATATTTGTCCAATTCACAACGTAGTTGTATGTTGTACATTGTATGATACAACTTTTGTGATTGTGAACAAAAATTTATCCAAGTCGTAGGTTTACCTTGTCAAGTCTTGAAAATGCCAAAAGAAGAAGATAAAAAAAACATTCCAAAGTCTATTGATATGTAAAATTAATAATACAAGCGAAGAATAGCAAACTAATGTCTGCATTCTGTGAATAATGCAACCAATGGAGAATTATTTAAATCAAATTATCGTTTTCATTAATTAAATAAATCAAATGATTTTTGTGTTACCATTTGGTTGTTATTTTGCACTAAAATTACCTAATTTTTTGTTTATGTATATATATGAACTTTTGGTAACACTTAAATTTTTATACAACATTCGAAAAACATATGTAAAAAGATTTATATAGAAATTATCATACGCCTGTACAACGTCTGTTGTGAATTGAAAAATTGTATTTTTAATTAATCTAATAGTGTTTTCACACTGAGTGGTTTTAATGCAAATGTTGGTTTTATCGTTAAAACCATTATTAAAACCTGGTTTTACCATACAAAATTATTATGTTAAAACCATCTTAAAACCTTTTTTGAATTGGTTTTAAGTAGGTTTTATGAAATACAACCTTGATTTCTATGTACTAAATACAGTGCTACCAACATGAAAATTTTGAAAACAGCTGATAAAAGAAAACGAAACAAATATAAAAACGAATAAAGCCGTTGACAAAGAGTAAACCTTAACAAAATTAAATAATGAACGCATCAGCAACAATACAAAAATACAAGAGAAAAATAAGCTTTGGAACAGAACACAACGAAAAGGTTTTATTGAAATGTGGGAGAAAAAAATATAGTTTGACCAATAAATGTTAAAACCAGATTTATGAAAACTTACAGTGTGAACGCAAAATCAGCTAATTATGGTTTTAACGTTAAAACCAGGTTTTAACATTAGGTGTGAAAACACTATTACATTTTATTTTAAATTCTCAATTTTCATATAAAGTGTAGTTAGCATGTTTGCACACCAAGCTATAAGGTTAGACTAGGTTTAAGTGTAAAACGTATTTTTGTTCTTAAACTTAATCTCACAATGACCTCGAAAACAGCTGGCATTTGTTATAGTTTATTGACATTGTACAAAAATGATAAATGTTCATTCGTATTATTTTATTTAAAAAAAAAATGGACTATTTTCAGTTTATAGAGAATTGCTGCACAACAATGCGTATGAGTGTTTTTTTCAATAAAAGTGAAAATTATAAATAAATCATACGTCCTGTTGTACCATGTTGTTTGGTATTAAAGTTGCTTATTGAATTATTTTGTAAATTTAAAGGCCTGTTTCACGATGTCGAAAGAAAAATGATTCGAACAAATTTCTATGAAAACTATTCGAAAGAATTTTAAAAACTGAGTGTTTTTCATAAAAAATTTTTCGACTCATTTTTCTTTCGACATCGTGAAACAGGCAGTAAATTTTTGTTTAATACAGTTGGCAAACGCTAATATGCATCTGTATCATGTATTATTTTCATTAAAAGTAAATGGGTATGTATTACTTAATATTTTGAAGCGATACACAGTGGTTTAGAAAAGTTTTTTTTTAAATAATTCGTTACCTCGGGAAATATTTGAGACATTGTTACGAAATTTCACATGTTTGGAGCTGAGGTATTTTCGAGTTGATTTGCAGTTGTTCAGCTTCCTAGCGCTAATGCGTTGCCCCTCAAATTTGGTTACCTCAGGTCGCAAAATTTTTAAAAAAAATCGCCATTTATGATCGGAATGAAGTAAAATTTAAAATATAAATAGTGCTATAAAAGATCTACAAAAAATAAGCTTACATTTTGCTCGATCTTTTTATGGTTTTCTAGATGTGGCGGCCCTACGGACGGACGATTTTTTTCCCAAAATATCACCTATATTGGCGATAAAATTCTAAATAAAACAAAAAAACTTGGTAACAGTTATCTTGTCCCTATAAAAAGTTAAACGCATCCAAATTTGGAACATGTAAAAAGTGCCGTATTTTTTAAGTTTTTTCCCAAAAATGCCCGGAAAGAGAATTTAATGCATAAGCATGTAAAGTAAATTTTGGCTCACTTGAGTGGACACAACACCCCCCAGACCTATCCAAACTTGACCAACATTTATATAGACATTATCAACAACATTTGTACAACTATTGAAAGTTCAGAGGACTTATAACTCATACGACTCTACAATGTTAGTTGTGAATTGAAGAATTGTATTTTCAATCAATCTAACATTTTATTTTAAATTCTCAATTTTCATATAAAGTGTAGTCAGCATGTTAGCACACCAAGCTATAAGGTTAGACTGGGTTTAAGTGTAAAACGTATTTTTGTTCTAAAACTTTATCTCACAATGACCTCGAAAACAGTTGTACAAAAATGATAAATGTTCATTCGTATTTTATACCCTACACCACCATAGTGGAGAGGGTATATTGGATTTGTGCAGGTGTTTGTAACGCCAAAAATATTAGTCTAACAAACATGTAAAAAGTATACCTATCGACTCAGAATCACTTTCTTTGTTGTCTGGTTGTCCATGTAAACCTTGTGCGCAGAGTACAGGTCGCAATTTTGAAGATATTTCGATAAAATTTAATACATATAATTTTTTCGGTCCAAGAACCAAGCCTATTGAAACTGGCTGAAATCGGTCTATTATATCATCTAGCCCCCATACAAATGTCCTCCCGAAATTGGACTTTTTCGGTCATAAATGTTTAATTTATATAGCTATCTACACAATTTTTTCTCCAAATAAGTTTTATATATACGGAATTCATGTCACCAAATTCTATTATGATCGATTCATAATTGGTCATAGCTCCCATATAAGACCTGCTTCCGATAATCACTTTAACGAGCATAAATCTCCTAAAAATGTTGGTATACACATAAAATTCAACATAAATAACTTTCATGACCAAATTTCATGATGATCGGTCCATAATCTGTCATAGCTCCCATATAAGACCCACTTCCGAAAATCACTCACGAATATAAATTATTGAAATTTTGAAAGAAAAATGTTTTTGCTCATTTTCTTAGTGTAGGGTATTATATGGTCGGGCTTGACCGACTTTACTTTCTTACTTGCTTTATTTAAGAAAAATGGACTATTTTCAGTTTATAGAGAATTGCTGCCCACACAATGCGTATGAGTGTTTTTTTCAATAAAAGTGAAACTTATAAATAAATCATACGCCCTGTTGTACCATGTTGTTTGCTATTAAAATAGCTTATGATTAAATATTGAATTATTTTTTAAATTCAAATTTTTTTTTAATGCAGTTTGTAACGGAAATATCGTTACCTTAATATAGAAAGGCCCTAACTCGTAGTTTGGACCTACAATGGGTAAAAATCGGTAAAAAAATTTTTTTAACCCGAATTTTTTTTTAACAAAAAAATTTGTTTGTCATAAATTTTTTCATTAATAAATTTAAAAAAAAAAAGTTCAGAAAAAAATTTAAAAAAAAATAATTTCGAAAAAAAAATTTAAATTTTGAAAAAAAAAAAATTAATTTTGTTAACCTAAAAATATTTAAAACTAGCTTGACCCGGTGCGCTTCGCTACCCCTGTCGATGTAAAAATCGGTTCAGCCGTTTAGTAATTATTGTTTAAAAAAGGTACCAATTTTACCCGTTTTTCCCCCTTTTTATCCCTTTCTAGTCCAAGTATTGAAAAAATTTATAGCCTATTGACGCTTCCAAGTAAGGATCTATATACGTTCCAAATTTCAATAAAATCGGTTCAGCCGTTTAGGCGTGATGCTCAAACAAACAAACAAACAAACAAACAAATAAACAAACAAACAAACTTACAAAGACATTTATATATTTATATAGATTTTTATTTAGGGCCTGGCTCACTAAATGCGAACGAACATTTTCTTTCTTATTTTATATTGAAAACAATCAAAAAATTCATATATATTTGTTGTTTTCAATATAAAATAAGAAAGAAAATGTTCGTTCGCATTTAGTGAGCCAGGACCTTTGTATATTCAGGTCACGATATACAACTGTATCATGTATTATTTTCATTTAAATGAAATGACAATTTTAGTTTTCGGAAAGAATGCATGCTAAGAAATTAAGGTAGGCCTAATTAAAAATTTTTCGATCTATTTTTCGAATCGAAAGCCTGTAAGTTGGCCTTATATGGGAGCTCTGCCTAATATAGGCACGATCGTCATGAAATTAGGTCGTATGATTTATGTCTATATATAACTTATTTATAGT
Source organism: Calliphora vomitoria (assembly GCA_942486065.2). Taxonomy (NCBI): domain Eukaryota; kingdom Metazoa; phylum Arthropoda; class Insecta; order Diptera; family Calliphoridae; genus Calliphora; species Calliphora vomitoria. The sequence goes on from OW818031.2 coordinate 41,961,612, forward strand.
TACCAGCTAAATTGACTTTCGGAAGCGGGCCTTGTATGGGAGATATGGCTAATTAAGGACCGCTCATCTTAAAATTAGGTTACATAACTTCCGTATATATAAAACTTATTTGGAGCGAAATTCGTGCCAATAAAATCCTATTCTGGGAGGACATTTGTATGAGGACTAGGTGTAACATATCCTCTTGGCTTGACACGATCACAATTGAGTGGTGTAGTGGCGGTCATTACCGGACACTTGCCCTACAATGACTTCTGCAGAAGTTAACAAAATGAGGACGAGAATGAGACAATTTTTCATATTGTTTGTCACTATCAGACATTAGGAAATACACGTTTAAGGTTTCTGGGACATCGTTCCCTAATTAGTGTCTCTGTGCTTTCGAATTTGACTAGAGTGCATTAATGCCTTATAAGGAATAGTAATTGGCTAACCAGACCAGATATGGGGATCTCCACAGAGTGACAATAAATTATCTATTCTCCTCTATCTTTTTCTCTTTCGTACCTCTTTTTCACATCAATTCTGTCGCTCCTTTTCTGTCTTTATACTTCCTTTCGCGGCTGCTTGGAAACCTAACCTAACCTAGAAGAAAATAATGATTTCAACTAATTTCAATAGGCTTCTTGGGCCGAAAAATATGTATGTACCAAATGTGGTTGAAATATCTTTAAAATTGTACTTTACGCACAAGGTTTACATGGACAGCCAGCCAGCCGGGCGAATAGACATCATTTAATCGACTCAGAAAGTTATTCTGATTCGATAGGTATACTTTAAGATGGATGTTAGTTAGTCTAATAGTTTTGAGCATTATAAACATCAGCACATACGCATGACACCCTCCCACTAAGGTGGTGTAGGGTATAACAACAATAATATAAAGTAAAAACTAATTCTTCATCCCAGTTTACCAAAGTTTTACTAAATGTGTACAAATATTAAATTACATATCATTATTACAAAAACAAAAATTGCTCCATAGAAAATTCTAAACAATATCAATATGTATGTATGTATAACTGCTGATTCAGAAGTTCCATTCTCCATTCTTATTCTTGCTGAACATTTTCAAAATTCCTTTTGGATTGTGGATCCATTGCGTCCTTGCCCCGCATGAAATATGTTAATAAATCAATGGGTAGTGGGAATACAATGGTTGAATTCTTTTCAGCCGAAATTGTACTGAGCGTCTGTGTGTGAGAATAAAACAAAAAAAAACAACAATGACATAAATAATTCATATTTAGTTTCACAATAAATTACTTATGTATATTTACCTGTAGATAACGTAATTGTAAAGCAGCCGGTGAATTGCCAATTACCTCAGATGCCTCGCGCAGAGCACGTGATGCCTTGTGTTCACCCTCAGCTGCTATGACTTTAGCACGAGCCTCTCTGGCTGCCTCTGCCTCAGCAGCCATGGCTCTTTGCAGTTGTACGGGTAGGCGTACATCTTTGCTAAAAAAATATACAATGAGATTTAGTTTATTTGTAAAATTTGTGAGGTACAAAATAGAATAGAACTAAAGAATCACTAACATTTCAACACGTTCGACTTTAATACCCCAAGCATCGGTAGCTTCATCCAATTGTACCTGAAATTTATAGACAACAAAAAAATATTTTTGCAAATTAAATAAAGTTTAAAGAAATTTGTTATTAGGGTGGCGTCTATTATTATGCTTTAGATTAAACTGCACTTATACTTTTGATGAAAATTCAATATCAGAATTGTATTAGATTGTGAAAAATAAAACTATGGTGTTAGTTATTTTATACCGTTTTTGAATTGACACCCTAACAGCCATACAATTCGATTATTCTTTCTTTTTTTTTTTTTGCCCATTTTCAGTTTTTTATTGTGTCCATTTCTATTATTTGAAAATGTTTTAAATCTATAGTATGAACAAATACTCATGCACACACAAAAGTACCTGCATAGTTCCAGATATTGTCATACGTTCACTTAAAATCTCATGCAAATGACGTGTTCCCATTGTATTGCGTAGAGTGGTCTGTGCCAATAGTCTTGTCGAATGATGGGCATTTTCCACATTGGCTACAGAAACGGTGGCATTCGATACACGATAATAGACAACAGCATCGACAGAAACCGTAACACTGTCCTTGGTTAAAACCTAACAAAAACAAAAAACAGACAAAATGGTTGCTTAAATACATTTTTTTAATGCTATCTCTTGGTTTATGTGCAATTTTTATTGTTTAAATTTCAACATTGTTATTTCCTGTGGCTTACCTCTTGTGGTGGCACATCGTAGGTACGTGTACGTAAATCTACTCTGGCATAGGCATCAATACAGGGTAAAATGAAGAAAATTCCTGAAAATAAACAGATAAAAAAATTACGCTTTTTCTTTTTAATGTTTCTTTTTCTTTTATTGCTGCAAAAAAAAGTGAATTTCCATAATACTTAAGTGTTACTTGTTCATGCACGAGCAAGACAAAATTATGTAAATTTATTACGTTGATGTTTAAAAGATACAGTTTAAGTAATGGGGTATTGTGAGCAAATTGATAGTCTAAGGCTTTAAGGATTTTGTCGCAGTTATTTTGGAGTACGGTGTGATTTAATTATAATTTTAAGACTAAATAAGATTACTTGTGTTTCTTTGAAATTTAAAAAGGTTTAAAATATTTAAAAAAGTAATGAATGTTAAAAGAAAACAAGTAAGAAAGTAAGTAAGTAAATAAGCAAACACATTTTTTAAAATTTCAATAATTTATTTTCGTGAATGATTTTTGGAATTTGTTTTTATATGGGATCTATGACTAATGACAATGGACCGATCATCATCAAATTAAGTGACATGACTACAGTATATATAAATTAAACATTTATTACCAATAAAATCCAATTTCGCGAGGACATTTGTATGGAGGCTACGTGAAATTATAAGCCGAAAGTAAATTCTAAATTTAAGATGGGTAGTATTTATATGACGAGGTGATTTCTTAAGCTTCCTAGCGCTAATGGGGACCAGTGCGTGGCCCCTCAATGATGGTCACCTCGGGTCTCAAATTTTTAAAATAAATCGCCAAAAATCCATTTCTGATCCGCATGAGGTGAAATTTAAATTATATATAGTCCTTGAGAAGATCCACTTTTGCTCGATCCTTTTAGGGTTTTTTAGATATGGTGGGCCTACGGATGGTCCAAATTATTTTTTTAAATATCAGCTATATTAGTAATAAAATTGTAATAAAAAACCAAAAAACTTGCTAACAAGTCCGTAACAAAAGTTACAAAGTTGGAACATGTGAAAAGGGCCGTATTTTTTCGTTTTTTCCCAAAAAAGCTCATATATTTTTTCTTTTGTAGAAAAAAAATGTCTTCGAGACTATATACAGTTTGTATATGATCCAGAAAGAGAACTAAATGCAAAAGCATGTTAAGTAAAACTTGGCTCTCTTAAGCGGACACAACACCCCCCAGACCTATCCAAACTTGGCAAATTTAAACAAAAATCGGTTTGAGTAAACAATTCTAAAAAGGAAAAGCAGCGATCATTCAAAAAGCTCCATATATGTATACTCCCATAAATTTTTTATTTTTTTAAATACTAAAAAATTTTTTTTACTATCACACGGTAAATATCGTCACAGTAAGCAATTTTCTAAAAAAATTAGGTTTTGGAACACATTTTTCCCTTTTAGGAATATCGGTATTTCAAAATAAAAAATGTCAAAAATTATAATGACATTGATTTTAAAACATGTGAGTCTTTATTAGTTCCAAATTTGGTTTTATATTTTTCTTCATGGAAGATCACCATATGAGATCACATCTATTGATCTGATTTGGAAAGATCTTTCTTGTATTTAATTTTTAAGCAGTTTATGTACGTTCATTATTAGTCCATCGTGCCAGACTTTATCAAAGGCTTGAGATATGTCAATAAATAATGCAGATAAATACTGCTTGCTCTAGAAGGTTTTCCGAATAAAAGTAGTTATCCGAAGTACCTGTTCGATAGTACTATGGCTTCCATCTGAAACCAAATTGATGGTCAGGAATAGTGCAATTTTCGTCAAGGTGTACCATAAGGCTCTTAAGTAGCAGCTTTTCAAAAAGTTTTCGAACATATTGACAACAGGCGAATGGGACGGTATGGTTTTATAACTATCTCAGATATTTTCCATGAGGAGTAGTATTGCGTTGAAGATAAACAAAATAATACTCAGTGCTGAGTTGGGCATATTGCTTATCATCGTGGTGGTAATTTTATCTATACCAAGTGATTTTCTAGCATTTCGGACTTTGATTGTCGTCTTCACGATAGAGAACCGGAATCTTATTGGGGGTAGCGCCACATTATTTATAACATTTATCACTTATAAATGAATTTGTCTCATTTGGAGTAAATACATTCTCCAAGTAATTTGCAAATGTATCGATTTTTTCTGATGTATTTTTTGCCAATTCACGGTTCTAAAGACATATTTTTCACAGCCTTCCAGAGACTATATTCTGTTTTCTTAGTAGAGTCTAAGTTTTTCAGATAATTTCTCAATTTATAATTTGTTTAGATTTTAAGGTAAATTATATCCCAACAATTCATAAAATTACTTAATTTTACTAAAATATCACTCTTCAAATCCAAAGGTTTTCACCAATATCAAATACTTATATATAAAACCTTTATTCAGAAGTTCCACAAACCTTGTCTCCTTTGAAAAGTTTTTTCATATATTGCATGCAAAATGTTTCTACTAACATATCAAATTTTGAATTCAAACTCATTAAAAGAAAGTTTGGAGTAACACATTTAATTCTAATACGTATTAAGGTTGTCTATAATTCGAGTTATATATTATACGATTAAAAAATTATAATAATATTATTGTTCGGGTGATCGATGAACTTTTAAAATATCCTCGATTATTCGTTAGTTTAGTTCTTTAATTTGAAAAAAAGTTGCCGCTGAATCACACCGATTGCTCACCAATTAATATGATGAATCTGTTCCATCGGTTTCGATATGCGACGGATGGTTTATGCGGTTAAAAAAATGGTGATTTGAATGAATGCATTACTCCATGAAGATTGTTGTTAAACTCAAGAAGAGCTCTCCAAATCATTGGGAGCTACTCAAGCAGCAATATCAATACATTTTCGAATAGCAAGATTCACCCAAAACCGGAAAACTTGGGTACCATAGGAATTGAAGCAGAGAGACCTTGAAAGACGATTTTGTACTACCGAAATGGTGTTTGAACGCCATTCAATGCTTGCGATTAAAAATGAATCGCAAGCATTGTTGCAAAACCTGTTAAAAACTATTTAGCAAGTAGTGGTTGAGAAGTTTTGCCTACCCAGCTTATAGTCCAGAACTTTCCCTGTCCAACTAGTATGTGTTTCGATAGATACAGAACCCTCTCTCTGGGATACGCTTCATTTCAGAACAGAGTAGCCGAAATTGACTTGATTCTTTCTTGACCTCAAAAGATGAGCAGTTCTTTTGGCTCTGAATCCATTTGTTGCCGAAAAATTGGGAAACAATCACAGCTAATAATGGCAAACACTTTGAATAAATTTATATTCTAAAAATGTTTCAAAATAAAAGCTAAAGATTTGAAGAAATTACTCATTTTTAAGTCATACAACCAATAGAACAAAAATTTATTCGATTAACTTTGTAATCTGAATTGAAAACTGTCATTCATTCGAATAACAAATATATTTTTTTCTCGATCATTCTAATGACTATCCTAATAAATATCCCGTTTGTGTGGAGGAAAACTAAGGTATCTCTGTAGCCAACTAAAATAAAAGTCTAGTTTCTTTGAGAAGTTAATTTCTCAAAATTTGTATCCTGGGGTCTGTACTTAGTGACCTGGATCAAATTATTAAAATATCCTTTTATGAGGTTTTAATGACTTTTTTACATTTCTCGAAAATGAAATATATGAAATATTGGTATCATATGAAAGGTTATTGAAAGACGATTTTAATGCCATACTGGTGTTTACTCACTTTTAAGGCTATGTATTTTTCCCAACCTTAATGAATATTTGCTTGCTACTCAAGAATATGTCAATATTTTTATACCCTACTTCACCACTCGTCCTTATGAAAGAGTGCAATGGTTAAATGTATTCCTCTATTTTCCCAATAAATTTATAGTCAATTTGATTCTTATGAAATTCTAAATCTATTTAGCTTTGCCAGTTAGTCAGTATGTGCAAATCACTTTCAAGTCAAAAATACAAAATAAAAATAAAAAATATTCATATTGAATACTTATCAATGCCCTAAACAGTTTGCTATTGGAAATCATCAAAATCTATTTAGTGGAACAAAAGTTATGAAGTAAAATGTGAGAAAATTTCAACAAACGTTTATGTTTTTAACCAGAGTAATTTTCAATAATGTTACTGTGGCTTAGCTGGTTATGGTAATCTGTATATTACTAGCGAGACAAATATGCAGTGAATTAGCCTTCCTAAAGGCCTTAATTTGCAGTGAAAATTGAGCCACAATGCGAAATCCTTTCGATTTATACAGTGTGTCATTTCTAGCAAGTCCTTGCTTAACTTTCAACTTATTAGTTGGGTGGTAGAAATGTTATTACAGGATCTTTTTCGGAGTATTCAAATTGTAATGGTAATATATGACATTGCCTTTTGTATGCTAATTCAGCACATATCAAAATAAACAAAATGCAATTATATACCCTAGAGAAAACAACTAAAAAAACTACTTATAATCATTGCTGTTCAATTGTATTTCCCATTTAAAATCCATTTACGTCACAATCATAATTTCATATGCAAAATATTATTATTCTAGTCACATTGTTTTTACGAAATTATACTTTGTGTTATACGGAAAATTGTCTCATTTAAATTCATTATCTTTTTCATTAATCTATTATCTAGATAAAAGTGCAATATCACATTATTATAAACTTTTTTTGTGTGTGAATATTTTAATGGTCTATAACTTACCAGGACCTTTGGCGCCACCTTGTAATAAACGACCCAAACGAAAAATTACTGCACGTTCATATTCCTGCACAACCTATAATTACAAAAAAAAAACACACACACACAAAATAAACAACAGCAAAAGATAAAAATAAAAAAACAAATGACACATTTTAACCATTAAATTTAACAAATTCATAAAAAGTACAAAACATTCCAACGACAGCAATAACTAACCTTGAAACAGACAAATAAACTGAAAGGAGCTGTAAGTACAACCAATATAATTGACAAATATTGCAATACTTTGCCAAATGTTGAGGCTTTATCGCCAGTATCTGCTTCGGCTAAAACATGAAAATAGAGAAAAATAAAATTACACAATAAATGTCAATTAAATAAACTGCAAATGATTAATGTTTATAATTTTATTAGCAAAAAAAAAACAATATAATATAAATGAATTGAATTGAATTTAAACAGGGGTTTTATACCAATAATTGCCTTGATACTTGATGCACTGCTGCAACTCATCCTACAATTACAAACAAATTCTAACTGTTTCTACACACACACACACTCCCACACATACACTTAAATATGTATGCGGTTAAAATGGTCTGTAAGACCTTAAATATCTATTGATATTCGGCGATTATGACTTGATCGTATTCAATTTGTATTTCACACTATCTAAAATCACACACTATTTAACAATCTTTAGTTATGATTTTAGTTTTCTTTATTTATTTCGTTTGAATTTAAATGAATGGAACAGCTAGTAGAATCCATTTTATTGGCGACCACTCGAATTCGAACACGTTGACCAATTGATATAAACTGGCAGTAGCTGAATGTCTATTATAGTCGTATTAAACAATTTCATGTGTAGAACTCATAAAAATCCATAAATTATAACAAAATAATTGTAAGTGTTAGTGTGTATTTGTGGATAACGACAACAGCAATAAACAAATTGGGGTGTATTTGTATTTGTATGCGTGTGTATCTATAAGTGTGTGTGTGTCTGTAGTTGGATTTGAAAAAGTTGTTATAAATAGAGTTCAAGTAAATCTATACACTGTTAGAAATAAGGACATTCGGTATTACGTGTGTGTGAATTTCATATTTTAATAAATTATTTATTAAACACTGATTAATCAATAATTAAATTGTTTTAGTTTTGTCTCGTTTTTCTATTGGGACTTTTGAATTATTAATTTCTTATTTTAATTGTGTTTTTTTGGTCGCTGCCCTTACCCCAGCAATCGATAAAGAGGTGTAAACGAGATTTATATCAGTTCAATTGTCAACTATCAAAATTAAAGTTAATAGTATTAAGAATTTAACGACCAACTTCAACTTTGTCAGTGTATATTAGGGAGTTATTTTTGAGGAAATTAAAAAAAGAGTATGTTGATCGTCCAATTCACAAGGTCTCTTATCGGCTTAACCGAGTCTAAGGCATTCGGCGTTGGTCTCTGCTAGTTGGTTACGATAACACAATAAACATAGCATAGAAATTGGTATTATTTTAGGACATTTTTTGCTTGAAAAGAAATAAAGACCATTATGAAATATTAGGACATCATGACAATATGACATGATAAGAGACCTTGTGAAATGACCAATTGTATTTATAATTCAAGAGGGATGGGTATAATCTTTTAATCAATTAAATGGTGTTCTTTTTCAGCCAGATAGAACTTACGAAAGGTTTAACTGTCAAACGAGGTGTCATACTGCTCTGGAAAATCACCACGAACAGATTGATGCTTGTACAAAACTACCATATTATCCAATTGTACTTGGAAAATCAGTCATAGATTCACCCAACTTATAGACGACTGCTTTATCGCAATATTATGTTCAGCGATGGGGCTTATATTTCGATCTATTATATCCAGAAAAATTCACCATTTGCTCCGGTTTACACGCTGGTGGCATCATCGGACTTTATTTCTTCAAAAATGAAGCCGGGCCTCGGGTTACGGTCAATGGATATTGTTACCGAACCATTATTAATGATTTTCTGTTTGAAAATATGGATGACATTGGTTTCAACGAGAAGTGTCACATGGCGACCGCAATCATCGATTTATTGAAATTGAAATTTGGCAACTTGATTTCGAGAAATGCACCTGTCAATTAACCTCCAAGGTCGTGCCATTTGACACCTCACAATTATTTCCTGTTGGGACACGTGAAGCTACTGATTGATGATGATAAACCAGCAACAACTGACGACTGGGAGGTCAACTTATCAATTGTTCGTGTTATGCGTAAAAGTGGCCGAAAATTAGACTCAAGAATTATCGTATGTTAATTCCATGCATTGATATTTTAAATAAAAAATTATTTTATTAAAATTTACTTTTTTGTGTTATGTTTTACACTTTCAAGATCTATCGGGTTTAAAAAAGCACCCTTTAGATTGTGTGTAGCAAGTTTCAACGTAACGTAGTCGGCTCTTCATCTAGTTCTTCTCCAAAAATGGGGACCATTGTGAATTTTTCTTCATTATTTTTTATCTTTAACCATGTCACGGTGACCAGGGACTCTTATTATTTCCCAACCTCCAATGAATTTTTACTTTCTGCACAATAAAATATCTTTATTTGTATACCCTCCTCCAATACTTTGACCTCTATAAAGAAATCATTAATCTTAAAGTAGTTTCGTTAGCCTATTAGAATATATTCAATTTGAGCAATACATTTTTCTAAAATTGTCCCCAAAATCTTAACCTGTAGTCAGCCTAGGACCATATGTCTCTATGTCAACACTCTTTCTCTATTGACAATTGCATTAGTTAAACTGTCAACGACTTTCCTTCAAGCGTCAGTAGAAATACGTTAGAGACAACAGGTCAAGTGAATTTCTTGTGACATTGTCAACGAACTCGTCAATAGTTTCCTTTTTTTTATTATTATGTCCTGTGGTTCCTTTAAGGAACAAAGGACCACAACAAACTGATTCCATTCAGTTCTGTTAGATGATTTATGCTCGATTTCCCTTCAGCTAAGACCGCTTGTGAATCTCTCATTCAAGTTGACGCCTCCATGTGTGCAATGGGCGTCCTCTTCTTCGCGTGTTACCCTGGGGTGTCCAGTCAATGGCAGGTTTTTGCTATAACTCCTGCAGGCCTGCGCAAAGTATGGGCAATCCCTCGCCATTTTCGATTGAGTATTTCAGTCTGGATTGGACGTTGATTTGTTAATCTCCATAGATTTGCATTTGATATTGTTTCAGGCCAGAATATCCAATGAATTCTTCAAGCATCGGTTAGCAAATACCTACACAGCATTTATGTTACGTGGCAGCGCGTTCCATGTCTCGCTGGCATATAGGAGAACGGATTTGACACAGCTGTTGAACAACTTTGTTTTGGTGTTGAAAGATATGACGGCTGATTTCCTTGATATTCAGTATGCCACACCATTACTAGAGCCGCCATTGTTCGTAATGATACTATCAAGGTAACAGAAAGATGTTACATCGTCCAGGTCGACGTTGCATATTACATCGCATGCTTCTACTATTGGCGGTGTTTAACTTTAGACCAGTCTTTGCCGCTTCGATCTCTAGAACCTTCAGTTTTGATACCATGTCTCTGTGGCTATGTGACAGTAAGCAGATGTCGTATGTATATTCAAGGCATACAACACGCAGAAAAAAAATATAGTTGGGCATTGTTACTGTAACCATTTAAACATTTTTAACAATATTATAGTCACAGTAACTATATATATGATTGTGGTAACAATAATATGGTTAATTTACGATTCACATGAATATTTCAACCATATATATGGTTACAGTAAACATATATATGTTTGCGACAACCATTTATATGATGAAGGATTTACCATATTATGTTGCTCTTATACCATAATCTGAGAACAACATATTATGATAAAATTATTCATCATATAAATGGTTGTCACAAACATATACATGTTTATTGTAACCATATATATGGTTGAAATATTCATGTGAATCGTAAATTAACCATATTATTGTTAACACAATCATATATATAGTTACTGTGACTATAATATTGTTAAAAATGTTTAAAAGGTTACAGTAACAATGCACAAATGTTGAAGTGGTTACAGTAACAATGCCCAACTATATTTTTTTTGAGGCCCCATCTTATTCCTCTGCTTGCTCGAATTGCATTACGTATGATAACGTCGAACACATTGTTGAACAGCAAAGGCGACAGTACGCATCCTTGCCTGACTCTTGTAAGGACTTCGAAGCGGTTCCTTAAGGTATTGTCATGCACAACTCGGCAGCAAACATTCTTATAGAGTGATTTATAAGTTTTGGTGAAATACCTTTACAAGCAAGAGCGCTCCATATCGCATCGTGTCTTAAAGTATCGAAAGCTTTTTCGAAGTCGATTAAAACTTGTACATGGAGACTTCCACTCGTTGGACTATTCCGCAATCATCCGCAATGTATTGATGTGATCACTACAAGATTTCTGTGGACGGAATCCAGCCTGCTCATGCCGAAGTTCCTGCAAAATAGCTTGGCATATTCTGTCACTTATAATGTGCGCTATGATCTTGTTCACTGCACTGAGAATTGTTATACTTCTCCAATTTTTACATTCCGTTAGGTCCCTCTACTTGGGAATGCTTACGATAATACCCTCTTTGAGCCGTGGATACAGTTCGTTAGTAGACCAGAAGGTTTGGATCAGTGGTTGTAGGAAGACGATGATGTTTGGCTGTCCGCTTTCAGCATTTGAGGTGCAATGTTATCTGCTCCTGGGGCCTTATTTGCCTTTAAGGCTGAAACAGCGTTTTTATTATGCTGTGCAGTTAATAGGTATAGATAATAACTACCAAGTCAGTAGTGATACAGTCTACTGGATTTTCAATGACAAGATAATATTCACAACTGGCATTCCCTGCAGGGTTATGATCTAATGAATTTCAAATGTTGAAATCAAATATATAGACAAAAAGTAAACAAAATTTTATTAAGAGAACTTTAAAGAATTTCGAAACACTTTACAGAACAACAAAAATTCCTGGAATAACTAATTTCATTGCTAATGGTTTCTAATTTTGTCTATTTTCATCTCGTTGTAATAATTTTGTGTAAAGTCCTATTTTAATTTTCAATATTCCAATAATTCTCCAAATAAATCAAATTTTGACTTTTGCTCCATATATTTTATTTTACTTCACATATTAAATTCATTGGAGCCTAAGGTTTTGGGAACAATTTTAGAAAAAGATTTTGCTTAAGCTCTTTATCGACAAGGCCATTTGTCTCACATTCTTATCAAACTTTTAAAATTTGTATAAATGTTAAATAGCTAAACATTCCTAATTCGATAACAGACCTGAATATCTACTGGAATAACCTCTGTTAATATTTTCCTCAGTGTATGTAATTTTCCATGTATTCATATGCATGTTCTTGTTTATATACATATTTATCGTAATTATAGTTTCTGTACTTGTCTATTCATACTTTTAGTTGTTATGTATAATTTCCTGTTTTTACTTATTGTATTTGTAGTATTTTTAGTTGTTATAGTTATGACAAAGGCTACATATTTGATAAGCTTGATAAGTACTTTAAAGTAATTACTTATAAAATTCTCGGAATTTACCATGTGTGTTTTTTTCTAAAATGTTAAAAAAAAATAAATGTGTTACATTTTTTTTTGAAATGGTGGTCAAATTGAAATTATGGATTTCTTTTTAAAATGAATACAGACAGATTTGTGTGCGTGTGTGTTGTCATTTTATTGACAACACTATAAAGAACATTAATATAATTGTTATGGAACATATTTAATTAAGTCATTCACCCTACACGACTATAGTTGGTCGTATTAAATCAATTATGAGAAATATTCAAAGCTAACTGATTAACTATAAATATAATAAGAACCATGGAATTTTTGTTGTCTGTTATAGTCAAAATTTAATATTTTATTTAACTGTAATTTAATTTTTGGCTGCATATGTTTTATAGAGCTTTTAAAAATATATCTGACAAATAAGGGGGATAAGTTCTTTTGTGTAGGCCCTAACGTGTTTTCAACGGATCGTCCTAGAATTTCCTAAACACCCAAAATATATTTACATTATTTTCTCTACGGTATAAACCATTTCCCCTTACTGAATTTTAATAGCTAATCTACTTGCAAGACTTTGGCCTGGCGAATTAAATACGAGGATGTCATTGCAAAGGGGTTCTCAATTAGAACGGCTTAAGTCATTACATTTTGACGACCTTTCCATGAATGTTTTAACAACCACATAACTGACTCTAAGAAGACTCAAGACTCTAAGAACTGATGCACGAATACTCTGGCTATTGTCACAGAGGAGACTATTACAAATATGGATGTAATAGTAGTCTTCAAATTGATAATAGAGTTTCAGTCAGACTCCATCAGTAGAATGATGATTCACTGTTCAGCGAAAATTTATATTCTAAGTATCTCTACAATATATTGGGTGCCCCGATAAACTAGATGATAGTTTGCTGGACTATCAATCTGAGAGTTGCGGGTTCGATTCCCTCCAGAGGCTCTGGGTGTATCTGCAGAAAGCAAAACGCTTCACAGTTTGTGTTTGTTAAAAAGAAGAAAAAAAAAAATATCTATACATACGCTGCCTATTATCACAGTTGTTTAAGGACTTTGAAGTGTCAACCATGAGTAAAAAATTTCGATCAATGATTCAAAACTTTCTGCGACTATGACTTTAAGGTGACGATCATGATTGGAGCTGGAAGAAAACAAGCCAACGACAATTATTAAGATATGGTTTCTAATCTTAGGTTATTTTTCCCTGATGGTTAATAGAAACAGAGGAACTTTTGATGGCTTGGAATATTGACTGTCCAGACCTTTCTTCGACAAAGATATTAAAGAGTACATCATGATTGGAGCTGGCATACTTAGAACAACATCTTCAAGTCGATGGTAGGAATGCATGATTTTATAGGCAAGTGTTATTCTGAATATCAGTTTGTTTTCGAGATTTTTAAAGAGGTTGAGATTTCAGTTAAATATGGCCTGCAAATTAGAAAATGTTCTATCGGGTACACGGAGATGATTTTATAACGATAGTCTAAAACTATATGAACAAACATTTTGTGGTTAGGCTTTACTCGTCGTCGGAACTTAAAAAAGTGTATCTGAATTCATTGGGGAAGAGCAGGTTTCGATTTTAGATGGGTTTTTCAGTTAGTTGGTGTGCCGATTTCATCGTATAATTGAATAAACTTTAGGATTGTTTGCAGACCTAAGACTACGTGAATGATATCAAGTTCCAGGTGGCTTCAATATATTCCGCTAGATCAACTGTTAGCACAATAAAGTTGTTTTTTCTACTTTTCAAGTGCGACATCTTCTATGTTCTAGCGTATACAAGATTCGAGACGCTAGATAGCTTCTTCTGGCCAACGAATTTGTAGCCAGTCGGACGATTTGAGATTTTAAGAAACTTTAGGATTTGGATGTAAGTGCTTATAGCATTAGAAAATTAATTGATAAAGACTATTGAAACAACGGCGAATGTTTAAACTTATCTAATTCATTTTATTTTCAATAATTTCGGATGTTATAATCAAACTATTTAAGAATAAATTCTTTAATAGCACGGAATATGAATGAAGTCAAATTTATTGAAAGAAGGTATGTAGATCAATGATATGAACATCAAATTCAATTGAACGTTTGGTAAATTTATCACTAAGTTTGTAATGAATCATTAGTAAGATTTAGCCTAAACTTCTGGAATTATGCGGAATTTAATTTTTAATAGTTTCATTATGTGCAATTAAAGTTTTAAAAATTTTATCTTAAAAAAGTTATATCAGCTGTTTAGGTTTCAAATCAGACCAAATGTTTGATGAGATTTATTCATTTTAGTCCCAAATTTTAAAAACCTGTTAACCGAGTGATATAAACCGGATAAACTGCTTAATCGAAAATCAACATTTTAAATTAATCGCTTCTCAAAACATCGAGATTTCGAAGAAAAACGGTTTTTCGGTTAACCGATTTATAAACACTAGATAGACCTTATACGGAAGGAGCTAGCTGGCACAAATACTCTCTGTTGTTATGGTTTGTTTGGTATTGAAAATGAGTAATTTATGGCTATGAGTTCACGTAGCCCCCATACAAATGTCCCCCCAGAATACTGTTTGAGCACTCGTATATCTATTGATTATGCGGCAATAAAATATTTCACAAATTAGCTCTAAGTACTCTAAAATTATACTGTAAAGTAGGGTGATATAGGTGGTGTATTGGGTCCCTAGTCCTCATAAAATGACTTGAACATTCATAATTGGCTTATAATAATTAATATCATGATGAAATTGGACATAAACAAGATTTATATAAACCTAAATCATTCTACCAACTTTTGAGAGGATCGATGCATAACACCAATATCAGTAAAACATATATGTATAGCCACATATTGATGGTGGGTATACAAGATTCGGCAAAGTCGAGTATAACACTTTTACTTGTTTTAAATGGTTTTTTTATACTTAAACTTTGATGTAGGTTGGCAATAGATTTTCTACCACATGACAACATTTGGTTTTTCCTATATTAACCGGAAACTACTTAATTATTTATTTAAAAATAAAACCTTATTATTTTAATAACTTTTTGTAAAGGAGGACAGCATTATTTATTGACATTTAGCTGTTTAAAAAAAACAAACATATTTAAATGTATTATGTGAACTAAAGGTTACAAGTAAACTAAAGGTACGGTCACACAATGCAAATATTTACTCAAAAAATCGTAACCACTTTATTTACTTAGCACTAATTTGTTTGACGTTGTTTACTCTTACAAGTGTTTTGTAACATCAAACAGCATCAAATAAAATAAAACTAAACTGTTTTGAATTGTCCTAAGTAGAAGGAGTTTTTGAAATAAATAAAATAATTATGAAATATTTTATTTAGCGGTTACGTTTTTTCGTCAAATATTTGCCATGTGTGACCCTACATTAAGTTTTGGTGGCAAACAAAATGTATTATTTCGTTTACTTACAAACTAACTATAAACAAATCTTAAAATTGTATTTTGTATTATACAATATTAGATCAATGTGGCTCTTATTTTGAGCCCTAATCTCTGAAGATTGCCACATATTATCTAAAGCCTTCTTTCGGAGAAAGTAGTAATATTTTCCAAAAATTTAAGTGTTGAAATATGTCCAGTTAAAAATAGTTTTTAAATTTTTTACCCGCAGATCTTTAAATATAAATTATAAACATTTTCTGATGTCGATAACTCATTTAAACTTGATAGCAAAATATGCATTAATATTTCAAATCGCTAATTTTACATTTTTCAAATTTTTTTAAACAAAATATCAAAAAATTCAAAACTTTAATAATAGAATCAAGCACTTTTTAATCCTTAATAAGATTTATAATTCCATTTTATCTATTATGGCTTAACGGTGGAACCGATGTGAAATTGATAGATTTCTAGGAAAATTAGTTAAACATTTCGTATTCTATTTCCTAATATTTAACTGTAGATTGTTTCTTTGAGTTACTAATTTACGTGTTCATAATTTCAAATTTCTAAGACATAGCAAAACATTGCTAGACATTGCTTTGTGGAAAAAAACTATCACTCAAACAAAGGCTAAGCTTGATAAATACTACTAAAAAGTGGTTTACTGAATTTCGTTGCGGTCGTAGAAGCACGAAAGATGCCAAACGTTCTGAAGGCCCAGTTGAGGTCTCTGTTCAGTTTTGTGAAACTGTACTTTTTAGTCTGGTCTTTTATTTTTGATAGGATGGTCGATCTTTGACAAAACACACACAAGCCGGTAGTAAAATGTGCATTGTGTGTGTAAAAGATAAGATCCCAGCAGTTAAGCATGTAGTCAATATATCCCTTATAGACAGTAATCGTCACAACTATCTTAACACTTGGCTGACTCCAATTTATATATTTTTGGTCATTTGACACGTATGTGCTCTTTGTAGTGCAGAGATAAGACAATTAGTTACATTATACATCCCAGGTAATATAGTTTGAAGACAATTGTCACTTAAGTGTCTCTAAGTAATCTCGAGTGTAGTCACTTTATGATAATTTGTTGTGTGATAATTTGTTCAAACTGGTTTTATACAAATTGTGTTTATATAATACTCATACAGTTAATTTTTGTTTTTGCTTAAGTATACTGATATCCCATGTAACATATCATGAAGACAATAGCCACTTTAGTGTCACTTAGTAACCAATTGTGAAGTCACTTTAAACGTTTATTTTGTACTGCACTTTAGAAAGTAGTTATTTTACCCACCAGAAGAGTTGTCGAAGAAAGGTTTGTTTACAAGCTATCGTTTATTGCACTGCATATGATATAACTATTTAAGTAAAATAACTAGTTATGTAGCTGATCAAGTAACCAGTTAGGTAGCAAGTAAGGTAACTGACATTATTCAACCAGTATGTGAATCCAATACGTTGACTACTTTGGACCAGCTTTTAGACAGTCTCATTGTAGTCAATAAGGGTCGATTTGCCCCCTGCTAAGGACATGCATGTGTTAAAATAACTAGTCATGTAGCTATTGAAGTAACTAGTTCCCACCCTAAATGATGGGTAAAATCACTAGTTCGGGACTGTCTCCTAGAACTGCTGGGATCATAAAGTATTTTCCTTCACACTGATGTTAAGTGTGGGTAAATAAAATTTAAATAGCTATAGGCAAACACATATCAAACATGTTCAGAAAAATATTTCTCTAAATAAATGAGTTCCCATATAGACACGAACAGGTGTAGTCGTTCCTTTTTATTCATCGGCTTTCACTGTAGGCTGTGGTTCAACAGTCTCTACACCCGAATTAATGGAAAAAATCACGATATGGTGTTGTCCGATCGGAGCTTAAAAGTGCGAAAGATTTTGAAAGCCATATGCATCTCACATGGCTCAGTGTTTCACATATTGAATGATCACATAGGTATGAGAAAGTTTTCCGCAAGATGGCTGCTCACAATCGGGCGTACAAAAGGGCACACACATGTGCTGTTTTAATGACAAAAATCTATGAATTATGCTACGAAATACTCACTTTTCCGGATCTAGTCCCGAGTGACTATTTCTTGTTTCCAAACCTGAAGAAATGTCTTGGCTGAAAGAGATTTGACTCGAACGATTAAATCATATTTAGCTGATCTTTATAAATCTTATTCTTTGGATGGGATACAAATATTGGAGAAACGTTTGACAAAGTGTAAGGAGCACAAAGGAGACTATATTGCAAAATAAAATCATTTTTTTTATCCCAAAACGTATAATGGGTTATCGAGCCTTATCGCAATTTCAACAGGCAGACAGAAGGACAGACATGCCTATATAAACTTGGAGTCTTGTGAGGATCCAGAATATATATACTAATGTGGATATGTAACAAATATGTTGATGTGTTACAAATGGAATGATGAAATCAATATACACCCCATCTTTTTTGATGGTGGGTATAAATTGAAACGAAAAATAGTTTTTATCTTTTTTCAAATGTTCTACCACAAATTAAAACTTTTGTATTAAGAGTAGTATAAACATATATGATAGTGTTGATGTGCTAAGATAAAAATGAATGAAATTGGAACAAAATTATATTTTTGCCCTTATACCCTTCAGCTAACGAAAACAAATATTGGCGTAAAAAAAAAATTTTCAAAAATATGTAAAAAAGGAGGTAGTCATGGTTTTTTACTTATACATATCTCATCCATTTGTTGTCAGATTTTCTTGATTTCAGTAGCTACCAAACGATGACAATACCCGATATATTTATTTGGGAGCTTCGGAAATTTGATTTCAACAGGCAGACGAACATGTCTATATCAACTCCGCTATCTATAACAACCAAGTTTGGCTGCTGATGGCAATGAGTGCCGTCCACCAATCAAAATAGCAATAAAGAACAGTAAGAAAATGTTAGTAAACTAAAGAATGAAAATGATTTCAAAAACATTAAAATATTTAAAAGCTGCATTAACCTAACAAAAATTAATTTAAAATAACTTTCCCTATATACCATTTAAAAAAGAACTTTTAAAATGATTTCACTTTTAATTGAAAAAAAAAAACATCTTAAATATATGTATATGTCATTTACTTACTTAATCTTCGTACTGCATATAATTATCCAAAGCACAGGCAAAATATCAACACCAAAAACAAAAAATAGAAAAAAATAAGAAAAATATATATATATAAAAAATAAGTAAAATAAAATCATTTGCAAAATATATGTATGTGTATTTAATTAAATTTTCCATCCAATTAACTTACTTCTTAACATACGTTCCCGGTACTCATCGTCACGTTGTACAGACACAACCCCATTACCACCAATTCCGATGCCGCTGCCGCTGCCACCACCACCACTACCGCCACCATTCGAAATGGTGGTAATGTGTTGATGCAACTGTGTATCCATATCCATTACAGAGAGCAGTTACCAGCTAAAAGCTGCACAAATGCATAATATTAAATTCCGAAAATAAAAAACAAACTATTTTTAAAAAAAAACCCAAAGTTCAAAAGAAAAACAAATCAGCAAACATTAGTGTGGCATCAACAAAACTTACACAGCTACACTGACAGACACGTACTTATGTATGCATCGATTTAACATACCAGAAAATCCTTCTTAAGTTATAAATAAAACATTTAGTGTAATACGTGAATTTACAATAACAGTAGAGGGTTTAGTATGAGAACGTAATTTTGCAAGTATTTCTAGATTATATCCATAAAAAGAAATACTTATTTCTATAAAAAAAAAATATTCCATAAAATTACAAGAAGTATTTCTACTAAATCTGTTACTACAAATGGAAGATCAATTACAAATAGAATTTAAACTAAAGGCTCTACCGAACGTTGACAGTTGATAGCAGCCATATTGTTGAAGCTACATCTGTCCAATTGCCTGTCATTTATTCAGTTTGTTTTGCCAAACCACCATACACGGATATAGCATTCAACAACATGTGCAAATAATAAAATTGTTTTATTAAAATGGGTGGTCTGTTCGGAACTAATCACAAAATCATTCTCAGCGATGAGACCTATTTCTAGATGAATGGGTACATCAACAAACAAAATTGCCGAAGTTGGGACCATACCAATCCACATAAGATCCAACAGATCGTATGCAATCCGGAAAAGTTATTGCTTTGATGTGGTTTATGGTCCATGAACTGTCATAGGTCCATATTTATTTCAGAACGACATTGGGCAGGCCATCACCGTCAACGGCAAGCGCTATTGGTCGATTATTACAAACTGCTTGAATAGGATGGTATGGACACGAACGACATGGGGTTTCAACTAGACACAGCTCATGCCACATTTAACATTATGCTCACGTGGAGGTGATGTGAACTGTCCATCGAGATTATGCGATTTTACCCCGTAAGACTTTTTCTTGTGGAGTTTCTTAAGTCACAAGTCTATCCGAATAATCCACAAAATTCAGCCTGATTTATTAGGCAGAGTGATATAAAATTGGACATTTCGGATGCGCTCCATCCAGCGAAGCCGCGGCGGACATTTGCACAATGTAATATTCCATACATAATGGCATCGATAGGCCTTTCAAACGAATCACAAATGTCAATAATATCTCACACACACTTTTTGTTATTTAAATTTAAAGATAAACTACTCTAAAGAGATATAATAGACAAATTATTTATACAATTTTTTAAAGATTACATTTGAAATCCCATTTACCATAGTTTTACTTCATTAATTTCCAATGACCCGAATCCTTTACTGTAACAGTATGTTGATAAGTTGGTGTATATAGCCAGCTCATTTCTAAAATATTGCCCTATTATATGGTAAAACTTAAGCACAGCACATCGTTATACAAGTTTTATAACACATCTTATAAATTATTTAAATCGTTGAGAGTGTAAGATGATGAAAAGATACGAGATATTTACTAGTTCAAATAACAACATTAGGATGGTTCATGTAGCTAATGTTAAGTAAAGAAAAAAATCATAAATTTTAACCTTAAACAGACACTATTCCCATAACTAGGTGCCACCCTAACTACTTTTTCTATTACATATATATTCACATAACATATAAACATATGTAAGCTAACAAAAATCAATGTCTGAATAATTTTATATACTTATGACTTGTTTGTCGTTTGCACAAAAATAATGTTATTTTAACGAGATAAACATTTATACATATAAGTATGTAAATTTTTAACTTTATGCTCTTTATAAAAAATGAGACAAAGTACCACAATTTACATATAGTTTATCAAATATTGCAATATTTTGACTTCTGAAGAAGATTTAAAAAAAATTTAAAAAAATTAAAACAATTGTTTTCGATTCCATATAAGAATCCTATTTCTAATATTTAATTTCAGATTGCTTCTTTACTGAGATTAAAATTCTTAACTAAAATTGTCCAAGACATCAAAATTAGACCTCTGCACTAAAAAATATCAAATAGATGAAATTTATTTTTTAAGAAACATTTCTGCACTCTTTTGGACAACACATATCAGGGTGGAAAATAGTACTTTTTTGGTTGTACGTCTAAAAAATGTGAGATTTCATTTCATATTTTTTGTTTCTAAGGATTGAGTTCGAAAAATTCTTAACATATATATATGTTAATAAAAATGAAACCACTAAACTTACAGTTTTGATTTTATTTAATTGATTGAAATTATTAAAACAATTTAAAAAAAGAATTATATATTTATAGTAGTAATGAAATTTTGAAACTTGTTCGGAAACCCTTCTAGTGCTTTCTGTCACTTTGTTCGAACAGATTGTCCATCTCCGTTTTTCGACACCCTTTTTGTGCTCTTCAATTCTCTGTTAACAAGAGCCAAATATCTCTTCACTGGCCTTAGCTTAAGGCAGTTTGGAGGATTTGCCCCATTTGGAACAAATACCACATTATTGTTCTTTTACCACTCAAGGCCTTTCTTATCATAGTGACAGGATGCAAAATCAGGCCAAAAATAAGTGGAAACATTAAGAAGTCTTATGAATGAAAGCATACACTTTTGTAAACATTCCTTGATGTAAATTTCGGTATTTATTTGTAACGAATGTTTGGCTATTTTGCCGGAACTGCATTGCCATACCAAGAACTTTTTGGGAAATTTTGTCTGCTTTTGGGTCCTAAACTTTTCTTCAACATTTCCTTGAGCATCAGCAATATACAAATATTGACCTGGAAGCTGCGAAAAAATTTCCAGAACATACGTTTCGTCATCCGTTATGCATCAGGTATATTTTTTTTTATAAAATTTGACTACAATTACCGTGCTGTGTATTTGGTCTCTAAATTTTTAGCAGAGTTCCTTTTCGGAACTCTTTGAGCCTTATATGTTTTTAAACTTGCATTGGCTACAACTTATCGTATGAAATAGTCCGACTACTGAGCTAACCGGAATGCTTTCCTACCAGATGTGCTGGGATCTCTTTTGAAAATGCTTTCTAATTATAGGCTTTTGAAACATCATTTGGACCATTATTTCTATCTGATCCAGGTTTTCTATCAACGGACAAGTTCTCAAATTACTGTTTAATAACATAGGAATCAGTTTGACGCAGACCTTTGATTGATTGGCCAACTTTTTGTAGGATTAAGTTGGGTTTTGTTGAAAATATTTAAACATTTTAGTAAGCACCTTTTTCTCGTCACTCATTTTAATCAGATTAACAACAAATTAACATAATTGACATTAAACATAATAACTTACATGCTTCACAAGGTTAACTTGATAGAAAAAAAATCAAATAATACTTGGCTTAAAAGTTTTAATGAAAAACGTGTGTTAAGAATTTTTCGATCTCAGTCCTTTTTTTGAAACATTTATACAATATAAATTCATAAAAAGTATTGGCCATAGTTAGCTATGAACTTTTCCCATCTTTCTGGTAACATACTTGCTCATATTTTCAGGCCAAGAACGAATCAAGCCAATATCGGATACTCTGTTCCAAAGTGAAGCGTATCGCAGAGAGAGCGCTCTGCATTAATCGATACAAATAGGGCACGGTCTGGACTTTAAGACTTCATTCTAAATACTTTTTAACAGATATTGCAACATGCTTGCCATCTGAGCGTTTTTCGGACAATACTCTCTTCAAATGAAGCAGTTGCATGCGGACAGGTTCCCTGTGACTGCCTGTTCAGATTTCAGCAGCTCATAATATATAGGATCCTTTTGCTCCCACCAAATACAGAGAATTACCTTAGCGCCATGGATATTTGGCTTTGGTGTCCATTCAGCTGGTTGGCCAGGCTTCACATTCGGTGCAAAAATAATTTTCTTTTATAGCGTTCAAGCAGCATTTCAGACATGCCAAATAGTCTTTCAAGGTCTCTCGGCTTTAATTCGTATGATACTCAATTTCCTTGGTTCGTATGGTACGCAATCGTCTTGCTCTCAAACTTTTTAAAATTGCTGCTTGAGTAGCTCCCAATGATTTTGCAAGCTCTTGCTTAGTTACGTTTACAATAATCTTCATAGAGAAATGCCTCCAATTATTGGTGTTCAATTTCCCAGAATTTTGGATGAATCTTGCTGCTAGAAAACGTTTTGAAATTACTGCTTGAGTAGCTTCCAATGATTATGGAAGCCTCCAATTCGTGGTCTTCAAACTTTTTTGGCTGGCCAGAGCTATCTTTGTCTTCCGTGTCAAATTCACGACTTCTGAACCGCACAAATCATCTCTCGCACATTGAAACCGATCGAACACATTCACCATAAGCTTTGGTGATCAATCGGTGTGCTTCAGTGGCACTTTTTTAATATTAAACAAGTAAGAGAGCTATATTCGGCTGTGACGAATCTTATATACCCTTCACCAAATTATACTTTAAAATAAAATTTAACAAATTCTTATTTTAAAAAAAAAAAAAAAAAAAAATTCGAAATTTTTTTAAAAAATGTTTCCAATTTTTTTTTTTTAATTTAATTTTTTTTAATTTATTAGTGAAAAAAGAGTTTTTTGGGAAAAAAATTCGGGTTAAAAAATATTTTTCCCGAGTTTGACCCATTGTAGGTCCAACTTACTATAGCCTTATATACATCGTTGCAATGTACTTTGAAATATCTATCATTAGATATACATATTGTCTATATTTACGACTTAGTAATCGAGATATAGAACAAAAATAGGCAAAAAAATAGAGGTTGTCTCGGATTTTTGCTCATATCTCCGTTATTTATGGACGGATTTTGCTGATTTTAAATAGGAAACTTCTCGAAAGCATGTCTGACAGAATTATTGAAGATTTGGATCCCGAAGATATCTGGGGTCTTCAGAAAATTGATTTCAACAGACAGTCGGACATGGCTAAATCGACTGCCCTATCTATAAGGATCCAGAATATATATAATTTATAGGGTCGGAAAATTATATTGTGGAAATTACAAACGGAATGACAAATTTATATATACCCTTCTCACGAAGGTGAAGGGTATAAAAAGTAAAGCTAAACTGCCCGCATATGACTTCCGTGTTCAAAAAGTACACCAACTAAATATTGCAAATCCCGCATTATTAAGTCATACAGCCAATATGTCTTGTAGTTATACACACAATTTTGTATAGAAATTACTGTTATAAAGAAAATACTGTTATCATGAAATCCAAGCAAATTCAGTCTCTTCTGCTAGATTCACATAAATATGTATTAATAGTTTCTAAACTTCAGAGCCAACAAGCGGGACAACTTTGTAACATACCAAAGAAAGTTTTTGATTTCAACTGATTCAAAATCAAATTTAGCACACGTTTTCAATTTCAATTTCTTCCTGGAGTAGATCAAGATTTCATCATTCGACATAATAAAAGGTCTTTCACTAAGCGCTTTCTCTCTTTAAATATAAATAAATCAAATCATGTGTGGGATATCAATGATATTCTTTAACGTATGAGAGGTCTATCGATGCCATTATGTATTCAATATAACATGGCGCGGCATTGCTGAGTGGCGCGAATATGAAATTTCCACTTTTGCATGACTCTGACGCATAAATCAGTCTGGATTAGAGCGATGTCATGGGTTATGTTCTCCTTGAGTGCCGCTGTATTTCCATACACCTGGGATTTAAGAAACCCCACAAGAACAAGTCAAATGCGGTCAAATCGCACGAACACGTTGGCCAGTTCACATCACCTCCACGTGAGATGATCGTGCCCTCAAGTCGCTCACCCAGAATGTCCAATGTGGCATGAAGCAACCAAATTTGTTGCCAATCGAATTGTTCTGCCTTAGTGAACAGAATCATTCGATTGGCAAAACTGTTTTCTCTGTGTAATATTCATCGACATATAGCGCTCATAGCACAACCATTTTAATAAAACAATTTTAACATTTGCGCTGAATAAATTACAGACGACTTTACAGATGTAGCTTGAACAATATGGCCGCCGTCAACTGGCAAATGCTGAAGGATCTTTGGGTTTCGTCATTTAATATAACTCATATATGTCAATCTAACCAGCCAGATAGAAATATCAGATTTATTACCACAATATACTGATTCTGCTCCACTGTACACTACTACAATGTGTTTTAAGTTCAGCTACAGTTCAAAAAAAACCCATTACTAACTTAGCTTTGTTAATACTAGTTATCTATAAGCCAGTTGAAAATACCAACATCACAATATTTATAACAATTTAAACTTTGAACTTTGCATTTTGAACTTTTAATTTTAACAAATTATAAAAACCAGTTATCTTTATATTCCAATAAAGTCAAATGTCTATTTGTCATTTTTGTTTTTCTCTATTTTATAAGTACCTTTTTTAATAATGACTGAGTAATCCACAATTTATATTGACGGAAAATTTTACAATACACTACAAATATATCCCAATTTATTTGTATTCATATAAATCCTCTGAAATCACTTTACACAATGTTTCACATGACAATTTTCGTATTCTTTATTCGAATTGTAGGTAATTATTTGTATTTTTTATTATATATTTTCTTAATTAGTGTATTTAATATTGTTTTTAAAGCAAATAACTTCCGGAAATATTCCAATTAACATGGCACCATACGTTGAATATTAATCACAAACAAATATAAAGACACATTCATCATTAATAAATTCATGCGAGTATGTACATTACTCGAATATAAGTACATACATACATGTATGTATGTAAGTATGTTTAACAAAAAAAAAATTTGGACATTAAATTGTTAAATAAATTACATATTGAATTTCATTACATTCGTATAATTTTAATAATATTATTATTGTTATATCCGTCCTGAGTAAATCACTTACAATTGTTAGTTCTGCTTGACAGGACAATAGAATGAATACTAAAATCTCAAATAGAAAGTAACCATTAATTTATTTACGGTGTAAATGAAGTACAATACATACATAGATACATACATATTAGGACATTATACTTATACTTGTATATTTAATACACATACAACGACAGATTTAGTTAATTTGTATAACAAAACATTCTACAAGTAAACAAAGTTTACTTAGATATTAGGTGTGTAACCAAATGCCGGTACTACACAGAATATTTGTTAACAATTTTTAACTAATTTAATATCCTGCAAAAGCATTAGTTCTTACAATTTTATTTCATTGTATTGAGATAATTTCAAAATATTTATTCAAAACATTGATGATGATAATTCGAGTTGCATTTAGGTTGTCACAAACATATACTTTTTTACTGTTACCATATATATGATTGATAAAAACATGTCAATCGTAAGTTAATCATATTATGGTTACCACAATCATATAAATAGTTACTGTGACTATAATATTAATAAAAAAATTTAAAAAATTTTTAAATGGTTTTTTTTCTCTGCGTGCACGTTTGTTATTAATATTAATTTTTAAATTAGCCTTATTTTAATATTTCCAAAACATTTTTTAGGTGTTTATGATCAGGTTATACGATATGGTTAGGTCCGATTCAAAATTGTCAAAAACGTTTTAAAAGTTATACCCCTAGTGTGTATTTGTGTTATGGTATTTAAATACACCACATAGCTGAGACTACATACAAAGTAAATTTTTAACAACAAAAAATACTTGTATTACTTATTATCCCTTTCAAAAAATAGGGAGTGTCCCGAAATATTTTATACATTATCGCAATATATTCATTTAAAATAATTTTTGGTTGTAGAAACTGTATTTTATATTTCATTGTCTGTAGTAGTTACTGAAAATAACTTTTCTTCTAATGAATTTTAAATTCTCCCAACGGAATGTAGCTTTGGAATTTCGAAAAAACATTTTGCACTTTTTGAATTCTCTATGCTGCCAAGGTCTAAAATTCTTCTCCTTCATCTAAAAACCAAATGCTTTAAAAATCTTATAACGTTTAGAAATTGCATATTTTTTGGCTCAAAGAAGCAATATTTTACAACAAAATAAAAATAACCATAGATCTTCAAATATATAAAATACTAGCTAATATATTGTCTATATGTAGCAATATCTCAAAAACGACTTATTGCGAAAAAGAACATTTTTATTGTTGAAAATTAATCTCTGGGATATCAGAAACAACGTTTGTTCTACGACTTTTTCATTTCTATATTTTTTGAAAATATACCGTTGTTTTTATGTTACTCACGAAAGTCGTCTTTTCGAGCCTTAAAAAAATAAAATTTGGTTGGACAATGTTCCGCAACTTTGTCCAGGAGTGTTAGGTCTATATTTTTTCTGAATGTAACAATGTATTTTTTTAAATTACAGGGCACTCGCGGTAACGTGAACACCGTCTAACGTGAACACCGCCTAACGTGAACAAGCTTTTGCTTACATTGACTACTCTGTAACGTGAACAAACTCAGGAAGCTCTATAACGTGAACAATTTTTTTTCACTACATTTGTTTTCTAAACACTTCAATACATACATTAAATTCAATTTTTAAAGTTTTGAGGATCCCCTTATAAAAAAAATTTGTTTGTATCCTCTAAATTAATTTTTTTGAGTGGCAACGAATGAGTATTTTTATTTGCTATGTAATTTTATTTCAATTTATAGTTTTACGTGATCTCGTTTTGTTTTGTAATGGATTTTAATAAAAAATTTTGTTTTATATTTTAATAATGAAAATAGTAATAAAAGAATTTCACGTTCAAGCATGTAAAACACAGGTTTAAATTATAAAATTTTATATTTTTTCCATGAAATTCGACAATCGCTAACGTGAACAATTTCACTAACATGAACTCCCTTGGTTTTAATTAGTTCACGTTACCGCGAGTGCACTGTAATAAGAAAAATGTCATTACCGCCACCTTGCGGCCACTTTTTGGAACAATTGGTGAAACAGACAAATAAATAATTTTAAAACCTTTCAAAAGTGGTATCTGTGATGAAATTCCGATGAAAAATAAGGATTTGTATTATTTGTTTCTCAATATATTAATTTGTTTTTTAAGAATTTTTATTCTGCATCTTTGTATATCAACGTCAGACAATTGTAGTAATAAGTCACACAATTTAATAAGTTCATTTATCAGGATTATATTTTCAAAGAGAATTTTACTATCCGACCGTCGTTTTTTTATTTTTTTCGATTTCTTCTAGTCTTTTCATATGTTCTCCAGCCTTCCATTTAGCATTTCCTTGAAAATATTTTCTCATTAGAATTTTACCATTTTTCATCTCTACTTTCGTTAGATCGAATCGCTGTAAATCAAAAAGGTATTGAATATATTTGTTGTGGCGAGCTTTTACTTGCTGACACCTTGTATATATTTCTTTGGGAGGTGCAAGGCAGTTAAACATTTTTTTTTTTTTTGCCGTACGTATATCTTTGGAATTTTCAGTCGGATCTTAAAGTATGATATATCAATGTTTTTGTCTCGAGAATTTTTAATGATTTTTTGCGAGCTTTAATTTTCTGACATTACGGTGGTCATTAGGTTGGTAGGAACAGAGATATGTTAGATAAATACTAGAACGGGATACTTAAAGTCAATGGCCCTTATAGAAAATGCCACAAATATGTTCGCTTGTTTTTCAAATAGCAAAAAAATAACTGAAGAGTTTTGCTCGAAACTTTGCACACTTCAATATCTAAAATTCTTCTGAACCGCTTAACAGTACAATGCTTAGTTTCTGAGATATTTATAGCGAAATGTCAAAAAACTAAGAATTTAGCTTTTTTCAGTTTTTTTTCAATTTATGTCCGAACAAAACAATCTATCGTCAAGCGGTTCATAGGAATTTTAGATATTGAAGTTCTTGTTTAGTGTGCAAAGTTTCGACTAAAACTCTTAAACCGTTTTTGTGCCATTTGAAATATAAAGTTTAAATTTTTTTAATTTTTACATAATTCATTCAGCAATACTTTTTTTTTTTTGTACTCGTAAATTTTTTATCTTAAACGAAAGATTGCTAATCCAGCTAAGTATTCCAAAATTAAAAACAATTGTTTTTACATTTTTAAAGAAACTACGGCATCTAATTCGAATTCTGTTGGAAAATCAAAGTCGCAAATATCATCCTCTATTTCACACAACTGATAAATGAGAGCCGCCCTAATGTCCGTTTGAGATAGGCGAATGTATCCTCCAATGAATATAAGTAATTTGGTATAAATATCTTTAAGTTGGAAAAAACTGACTTAAAAATAACGGAATTTTTCAAATTTTTAGTTTCTACTTTGAAACATTTGTACAATTTAAATTTATTCATAGCATTGGCCATTATTAGCTATGAGCTTTTCCCATCTTTCTGTTAACATACGGATTCCGAGCTAAAAGAACCGCTCATCTTTTGAGGCCAAGAACGATAGACAGAACCCTTTTGGTCACACCAAATACAGATGCTTAATTACCTTAGCGCCATGGATATTTGGCATTGGTGTCAATTCGGCTGGTGACCAGGCTTCACATTCGATCACTTACACTTGGGGTTATTGTAATGAATCCATTTTTCATCCCAAGTAATGATTCGGTGCAAATATGATTTCTTTTTTTAGCGTTCAAGCATCATTTCAGACATGCAAAATCGTCTTTCAAGATCTCTCGGCTTCAATTCGTACGGTATCCAATTTTCCTGCTTTTGGATGAATCCTGCTGCTCGCAAACCTTTTCCAGTTGCTGCTTCAATAGCTCCCAATTATTTTACAACAATCTTCTTGAATTCTTTGTATTCAAACTTTTTGGCTATCCTTCTTAGCGGCTCTACATAGGGAGAGGGGAACCTATAGTATCTACCTTTTGGCGTTTAGGCTGGGCGATGTTGAATCAGTTAGTCAATCAGTAGTGTTACTCTTATATATATATACATTCAAATTTTCTGACATCAATAATCCAGAAAAAACATAAAATTTCAAACATATCTTCAAAAAATGAAATAGTAGTTTTCTAATAGATTCTAATAAATGCAAAATGAGGATTAATAAGATAATTGGATTTATTTTACAGTTAAATTTTATTTATTTTGGATTGGAATATATCAAAATTTTAAATAAATTTTCAGTATTTGGTTTTAGATGACCAAGAATAATTTTATAACTTGAGAGCATCGAAAAATTGGAAAAACATAATAGCCACCCTACTATATTCTCTTATTTATACCTGGACTCTTTAGCACCATACTTCACTACACTATACTGAACTTTTCATTACTAATTTCCTTTTTTAAATTTCTCTCGAATCGATGGCATTTTAAAATGACTTAATCAATTTAATAACAACAAATACAACAAAATGTACTCTTGCAGCTATAATAGAATACAAACAAAAAATAACCTTGAATTATAATTGGACCTGTGGTGACCAGGAACTCCCCTTATAAATACAGCTAATATTATATTTATTATATGCTTGTCACTGTATTCAGGTGTGGAATTATAATTTTAAATATTAAAACAACTACATTAATTATTTACTAAAATTTTCCCACTTATAAAATGTTAGCCAACGAGAGAATGAGAGTAATATTTTAGTTTAGATTCAATACAATTATAAACTCTCAATTTTCTATGGTTATTCTCTTGATCAAACAAACCCGTTATGTGCTTGTTTACACGATAAAAGTCTTTAGACTTCTTCGTTTAATGGATTAGACAAGTTGTTGTATACATATTTAAACTCAAGTACCCAGTATGTTAGATTGGCTCACGAAAAAAACTCAGGGTGAAACTGTATTAATGAAAATTAAGAGTAATTAGCTAAATTATAAAGGACAAAAAGGTCCAAAAAATTATTTTTGTGTTTTTATCTAGGCTATGTGTAAGATTAAATTTTAAAAATGGTTTACATAAAAAGAAATATTAAAGAAAAAATCTCAAATAAACAATTTAATGTTAAACAAAGATTTTCATCATTGGAAATATATTCGTTCGTTTAATCGTTGATATTTAACAAATTAATCGATCATTCGTAAAATAAAAAATAGTAAACTTTTATTCGAACACAATTAAACTCGAATAATTGACAACTCTAAATATATATATACATATTGTTTAATATTTTAGCGTCCCACAGTTCAACCCTAATCAATTTGTATTGATCTATAACGTTTAAATATAACTAAAACAAAGTTTCCACCTCTCAAACCATAACTATAACTCTTCTTTAATCATATTTACATCCATTATTAACAAAACCTGTATATAAGTACTAATTTATAACCACTCATATCAAAAGTGTATCCATCAATTGAAATATAACAATACTTAGACTAAAGTCTTCCCAACAGTAAGTGCTGAAAATATTTGTTTAATTTATTTATTACTTTCTTACAAATCGTTTCTGTGTTGTTTTTCAATTTTTCTTAGATATTTGTCTTCTTTTATTCTATTTCTATTTATGGCTAATGGAAGGTGTTGCCTTAATGACATGAATAATATTTTTGTGTTGTAGTTTTATTGTCATCGACAATCCTGCAAAAATTTCTTTGATATATGTATAGTCAGTTGTATTATTATAGAATATTAACCTTCCTTTTGGGAACGTGCAACCTTGAAATCACATGTCAACCATTTATTGGTCTACACGTTTGTTTATTTATTAAGGGATCGTTTTAAAGTAAGTAAGTAGATTGAAATCATTTTTATTTATAACTAAGTACGAGTATTTTCATTAAGCTTTTGGCTAAAATAATTTTCAATTATATTCGTATTACCCCCATTAACACGAAGTCTGGTTAGGCGTTAACTAACAGTTATACTGTCGGTTTAAATTATGTTTGTATGAAAAATGTCAGTACATATAACTATTAGTTAAATGATAACCATGTGGGTTAGATATATAAAATAAAGAGCTTATACATTGTACTAAATTGGTGGTAGATTGTGTGTGGCATTTAATTAAAATAACTATTTAATTACACAGTTTATATCGGCACGTGCAGACATATTTAAAAAACAAATAAGGTCTGAGATTGAAAAATTTTTAACATACATATATGTTAATTACAGTGAAACCACAAAACCTACAGTTTTAAATCTTTTTTTTATTTGATTGAAATTATTGTTAAAAATTACAAAAAAAAATATATTTTTATAGTTCTAATCACTAATGATGAAATTTTTAACCTTTTTCGAAAACCCTTCCATTATGGTTTTTATAGTGCTTTATGTCACTTTGTTCGAACAGGTTGTCCATCTCCGTTTAAAATCTACTACACTTTTGGACACGTTTTTTGTGCTCTTCAATTCTTTTTTAACAAGAGATAATATATCTCTCCACTGGACTCAGCTCCAGGCAGTTTGGAGAAATTGTCCACATTATTGTTCTTGTACCACTCAAGACTTTTCTTACCATAGCGACAGATGCCAAATTAGGCCAAAAATAAGTGGACACATTAAGAAGTCTTATGAATGGAAACATTATTTTTTGTAAACATTCCTTGATGTAAATTTCGGTATTTATAGAGCCCTTTGTTACAAATGTTTGGCTTTTTTGCCGCAACCGCATATTGCTTGCCATACCAAGAACTTTTTGGGATATTTTGTCCGCTTTTGGGTCCTAAACTTTTCCTCAACATTCCCTTGAGCATCCACAACATAAAAAACTTGACCCAGAAGCTGCGAAAAATTTCCCATACGTTCATATCGTCATCCATCCTTGGCCTCTAAATTTTTAGCAGAGTTCCTGTCAGGAACTTCTTGAGCCTTGTATGCTTTTAAATCTTCATTGGCTTTAAATTTTCGTACCAAATAGTCCGAGTACTGACCTAACCGGGCTACTTTCCTATCGGAGGTGTAGGGAGCTCTTTTGAAAATGCTTTCTATTTTTTTAGCTTTAGAAACATCTTGTGGACCCTTCAATCTACCTGAACCAGGTTTTATATCAACGGACAAGTTCTCCCGGTACTGTTTAATAACATTGCAAATCGTTTGACGGCAGACCTTTGATTGTTTGGCCAACTTTTTGTAGGACCAAGTTGAGTTTTGTTGAAAATATATAATAATTTTAGTAGGCACTTATTTCTGGTCACTCATTTTAATCAGATTAACAACAAATGAACATAATTGACATTAAACATAATAACTGACATGCTTTACAAAGGTAATTTGATCAAAAAAATCAAATAATACTTGGGTTAAAAGTTTTAATAAAAAACGTGTGCTAAGAATTTTACGATCTCAGTCCTTAAATAACATGCTTCAAAAAAACTTTAAAGTCCTGCTAATAATGCCTCATACAATGCCTATACAGGTATATCTATTCAAAGGCATGGAATGGCAAAACCTTATAAAAGGGCTAACAATCAATCCTTTTTGCACACAGATAAAAAATATGGTTCATCATAGTTACGACTACTATAATATGTTCTTTGTAACAATTTATTGTTATCGTACATATATATTTAATTGATATTTTAATTTAATTTCAACAATATTTTAGTTACTGTAAACATTTTTATTTTCATCGCAATTATAAGTATGAGTATGGTTCACCGAAACATAATTATTTTTCGAACAACTAAGTAATGATAAATGATTAAACATATTATATTATGTACAATCATTAAATGTTATGTTACTATACGCGTACTAATAATATGTTTAAGATACTTTTGATAGTATTTGCTTCTCACCATTACCATTTGTAGAATGCTTGTGCATTTGTGTTTATTGTTTGTGTGATATATTTTGAGTGTCTGTAATTCTCAATCGCTCTATAGCTTTATTTGTATATTATCATTAGCTTTTCTAAAGAGAATAATAATAAATTTCAGTTAATTTATCAATAATATTTTAATAGGGAATTTAGTACGTTAAAACTAAAACCTTGTAGAACTAAATTTTGTATTTCTAAAAATAAATTTTAAACATGATTACTTATGATCCATAATATAAAATCATAAATATGATTTCATTGGGTCATAATATGATTCATTTGCGTCATGTTATGATTACGTTGGATAATAAGTATTTGATCATAATATGATATTCTAATAATGACCATAATATGTTTGGACTACAATCATAAATATTATCATAATAGGCTGCTCTTATATTATGTTTACCACAAACATGATTTTTCTTTGCGTGTAGAGCAGCGTTGCCAATTTAGCACTTTTCGCGCTAGATTTAGCGCTTTTTAATAACCCAAAAGTCGCATTTTTTCCTCTTAGCGCTTTTTTGAAAAAGGCGCTAAATCAGCGCGTTTTTTCCTTATTTTGTTTTTGATTTGAAAAAATAGAAAATCATCTTTAAAATTTAAAATTATGCTAGTGAAACAGTAAAGAAAGACGGAATCATTTTGGATAGAAGAACTCTGCATAAAATTTCATTAACTAGAACTCCGTTTGTTAAACTTTCTGCATTTGTTATTAATTTGTTATACTTTCCAAATTTTAAAGCAAAAGACGATAATGTGATGAGTTATTTAAAAATAAAATTAAGAAATGCTAATTTAATTAGTTTATATAAAATATGAACTTAAAATGAAAGATTCATGTTATGATCTGAAGTATTCCAAAATTACTTCAGATCATGTTGGACAGTCGACATTTCTGTGATTTCATAAAATGTTGCTTTTCGGCAAATCTGAATGTTTCCCTACATCCAAAAAATCTTAACGATTATTTTATTCAATCAGTAATTTTCAGGGAATTTTAAAAATTTCTTTTAGCAACCCTAAACTTAATTTAAAATATCAAAAATGTTACTAAAATATTTAACTTAAAAATAATATTTTAATGTAAAATCGTCTATTTGTAGTAGAATTAAAATACCAAATAGTTGAATTTAATATAATTTTTAGTGATTTTGTATGTAAATGCAATTTTTAGCGCGTTTTGACAGTATGGGCGACGCGTTTTGGTTAAAAATAGTTGACAACGCTGGTGTAGAGCCTTATTTTGGAAAATATTTATTGTTAATATATTCAGTAGGGTTCTATATGACTTTTTGTGGAAAAAAGTTGAAAAGCCGAAATTGACGTTTTGGTCGAAAAAAAAGGAATCCTCATTTGAGAAAAATGTTATCAGGATTGCCGCATAATCAACATATATGACTGCTCAAACATTATTTCGGGGAGTATTTGTGGGAAATTTCAGCCACCTAACTCCATTCTTTTGGGACCTATCATGTTTTCAAGCGACAAACAGACGGACATGGCTAGATCGTCTTAGAATCTTATGAGAAGCAATATTTCGATATGTTATAAACGGAATGACAAAATCAATATACCCCCATCTTTTTTGATATTTTAGGAGTTCGAGTGTAATTGATTTAAAGTTTTGAAAACGAGAAAATGTTGAATGTTATTTTTTTGCCGAAAAAACGCAATTACTCCTTGTTTACTAGAAAGAAGTTTTTAGGAGACTTATAATGTTTTTATAATTTTTGGAAAGGGTTAGTTTTATATTTCTGAATTTGCCTTTTTGTTCTAAAATCACAAGAAAGGATTCCCAAACCCACAGTAGGATCGATAGCAAAAAATTTAAATAAAATATCAGCATCTTATTAAATAGTCCGATTGCAAGACGATGTACCTATTCAATATAAGTTGTAAAGAAATTTGGAAAATTCGTTGTGACTTGTTGGTTTTTAATAATAAACATAGAATTTTGTTTCCAAGAAATTTTTGTTTTCAACTATTGTCTGAAGTAGGCCCATGTCTATATCAACTTAAACCAGTGTTTAAAAAACTAGACTACAAGCAGCAGTAGCAACAACAAAAACACTGTAGTCTAGTTAAAATATTAATAAAAACTCGCAGTCATTACTGTACAGTTAATGTACAAAAATGCATTTATAATTATGTAGAACATAAATATTTCCCATGCAAATTTTATGGCAACGTATTAAACAACTTGTTTATGTAGATGTTAATTTTGTACACATAAAAAACACGATCATTCTATTAGCAACACGAACATGTGAGACGAATAAAAAGGAATTATTCTTTAAAACACTCTCAAAACAACAACAATACACTATTGAATAATTCACAAGGTCTCTTATCAGCCATATTGTCATAATGTCCTAATATATCACGACTCGGCGGCTCGGCTTAACCGACTCTTAGGTAATCGGCGTTGGTCTCTGCTGGTTGGTTACGATAACATAAACGCAGCATACAAAGGAGTAATATTTTAGGACATTTTTTGCTTATGAAATATTAGGACATTATGAAAATATGACATGATAAGAGACCTTGTGAATTGACCATATATTTCTTGTATTTTTGGTATTATGGCTGAAGAATTTCTTTTTTGACTTTTTCTATTTCTACCTCAACTGCTACTTCTTCTACTACGTCTACTGCTACCATATTGAAACCTTACTGCTACTTCTAAATAATATAAATCAAAACTCGATGTAGAACAGTAGCAATGATTTGTATTTTAATGCTACTACTCCATTTATAATTCATGTTTTATTACTACTGCTCTGTTTAGAGTTTTATTTTTTGAAGGTAGCAGTAGCTTTAGAAAACAAAAATAGATAAATGCTACTGCTACCGTTACTGAACATTTTTTGAAGCAATAGTTTTAGCAATAGTTAAAAATGTTTTAGAAATCGTAGCTTTCTAAACACTGCTTAAAACTTTCTTATTGTATTTCTGAAGATAGTTCTTATCAAAGATGAGAAGTATTAAAAACAAAATTTCTTTCTTCCTATATTCTTTGAAAAAAAAAAGTCCGGGATAAAGCTATTTTGGGGAAAAATGTTAACATAATATTGTCATATAAAGTTAAGCGGTATCACCAAGCCTGAAATAGCTGTTTGCCAAAAACTGATGACTCCAGTTTTTTAGGGCCCACTGATTTTCAGAATCTTTGGGGGCCCACAAAAAAACAATTGGTCACCAAATTGGACAAACTCTATAGGGTTTTACTACACTTTGGTAGTAGAGCCGAACCTATACTATCATGATCGTGTGTTTTTTGCACTGTTGCACTGTGTAATAATAAACGAATATTGTTGATTGGTAGTGGCTGGGAAACGAACCCAGGCCACAAATACCATATCAAGACTAATGATCAAACAGCTCTTTAAGAGAATAGAGTAGAAAGTTATCGTAACCAGTGGTGGTCGACTTTTGAACCCCCTGTATCTCACCTTGTATTCTAGCAGAGAGGGCATACATTAAATTTTCTGATATATCCCTGCAGTTCATTGAACTAGTTCCGCTACTTCGAATTAGTTAGACACTTAGAACTACTACTAGTGAATTTTCAACCCACTCGCAATTTTATTGACTGCTGAATTTAACACGGGGATGTCATTGCAGATGGGCGATTGGCACACCCTGCATAACACTTCACTATTAAATTCAATAGTACGAATACTCTAGCATTTGAGAAGAAAAAGAAAAATAAAATTTTCAGAGAGCGGGGTTGAACACATAACCTCTTGTTTTATAGTCAAATGCGCTAATCACTAAGCCACAGAGCTCTTATTTGTACTGCTCTCTATTTGTTATTAAGAATTACACGTGAGTCTACTCTCAGTTTTTGCTTTTTTTATCATCAGAGGGAACAAAAATACCAACGGCACATTCAGCATTACATGTGGCCATCGAAGTGGTATATTTTAGAGGACTTTATTTTACTTAAATTTATTTTCAAAAACTTAAGGTGAATATCTAACTATTGCTTGTTACTAAATGTAAATTACATGTTAATCACTTCAGTCAGTTAGTTAATTTCCAAAATATTTTGATGCATTGGTTTAAATACCGAGTTCATACTTATAGCCTAACCTAAGGGGTAAACCGGAATAATGTATATTCGCACAAGTTGGACCAAATGTTTCTGTCCTAAAACTACATAAAAACAACAAGTACTATCTGTTTTTTATTATTTATTTAGTCCAT
The DNA here is from genome assembly GCA_942486065.2 of Calliphora vomitoria. Lineage (NCBI taxonomy): Eukaryota > Metazoa > Arthropoda > Insecta > Diptera > Calliphoridae > Calliphora > Calliphora vomitoria. Next base: position 41,999,931 of record OW818031.2, read on the forward strand.
TATTTCCTTATAAATTCAACATAATCGATAGATAGATAGATAAAGTTAAATAGTCAGATAGATGAATAGATATAGATATTATTGGTTACATGATACAATAGTTTTGTTAGCAGTAAGTAATGGATAAGTTTAAGTTTAAAGATATTTTTATTATAAAAATGCCTGAAAGGGAAAGAGCATTAAACTATTATTAAAACTAGGTATAGAGCATTAAACTATAGCCAATATATAAGTTAAATGTGGGTTTCTTACTAAAGTAAAACTTAAGTAAGTTATAAAATGTATCTACATGCTTTCCCAGTGCTAAACTACAGGCGGAGTTTTAATAAATTTTTAAGCAAATTGTCATTTCAACTGTTGTTACTTAGAAACAATTAAACTAATGTGGTCGTTGCTATAAGTAGTTTATGTATAAATATTATGGTATTATAAAATTTAATTGATGGCTAATTACTCGTAGGTTATTAAATAATTTTAGGAAGTTTTCTCTAACGAGGTTGATGTTTCGTTGTCCGGTTTCGTGGCAATTTTATCCATGGCCGCCACAGCAGCTTCAGCTAATTGGTGGGTGGCAGCATCATTTGATTTTAGGAAATAAGTTATTAAATCTATGGGTAAGGGAAACACTATAGTGGAATTTTTCTCCGCTGATATTTGACTTAAAGTCTGTAATAAAAAAAGAATAAAGAAAACATATGATTTATATTATTCATGATTTTATATGTGAACAAAAAATATTTATTTTACTTGTAAATATCTTAATTGTAAAGCTGCTGGCGAACCGCCTATAACCTCTGAGGCTTCTCTCAATGCACGCGATGCCTTTTGTTCACCTTCTGCGGCTATGACTTTGGCTCTGGCTTCGCGTGCTGCTTCCGCCTCCGCTGCCATGGCTCTTTGTAATTGCACCGGAAGTCGTACATCTTTGCTGAAAGTGTGCAAAAATAAATAAGTAAATAAAACTTTGTATTTATTTGTAATGTGCAACAATTTAGTTTAAGCAGAGATTTCTTTTGCTTTTACGTTTTATATTTATTGTATATAGTTATAGGAAACTATTACTTACATTTCCACACGCTCTACTTTAATGCCCCATGCATCGGTGGCTTCATCCAATTGTAGCTGGTAAATAAAATGGTAGACAAAATAAATTACAATTTTAGTTTTCTCCATTTTCAATGTTTTTAGTTATATTTAAAGTGGCAAATTTTGTCTTAAATTATTATGTAGTTGGTTTTTGTAATAAATGTATGCAAAGGATTTAGAAAATTAATATTTATTAAGGAAATTTCATTCAAAAACATTTGATTAAAGCTTTTTATAATAAACGTTAGACCTGTTTTGGAATCCTAAGTCCATTTTGTTCATTATATCATGTTTTTTAAATGATATACAATACTTTAGCTTGAGTGATTACAAAGCAAAATAAAAATAGAGCAGTAAACAAATAGAACTACTAAAGGGCTTTACAAAATGAGTTTGAATTCAATTTGAATGAAACTTTTTTGACATCAAGCTTATCAAAAAAAAGTTCTCTGGTGTAAAAAGCTATTTTTCTTTTAAAAATTTTTTCCCAAAAAACCTTTTCTGAAACTAAAAAATAAATAGGTTTTTTTCAACATTTTTCCAAACAGAAAATATAAAACTAGCTTTTTTCAAAACAATATTTTATTTTATTGGGTGTATGACTTAAAAATGCTGGATTTACAATAATTGGCGTTTTTTATTTTTAATAACTAATACGTCATTTTGATGGGTACATTTCTGTCATTTATTCTCACTTAGTTATTAAACATTATAGTGTAAACACCAAAGTTTGTTTTGTCGAAATTTAAGCCAACAAAGCGATTGCTCACCTAAGCTTCTGGTGAATGTGTTCAATTGGTTTGAACGTGCGAGGTATGGTTTGTGAGGTTCAGAAGTAGCGAATTTGACACGGAAGTCAAATATCACCCTGGTAAACCAAGAGGTTTAAAGACCAAGAATTGGAGGCATTACTCCATGAAGATTGTTGTCAAACTCAACAAGAGCTTGCAAAATCATAGGGAGCTACTCAAGCAGCAACTTTTAAACGTTTGCAAGCAGCAGAATTCATCCAAAAGCAGAGGATTGGGTACCATACGAATTGAAACTGAGAGACCTTGAAAGACGATTTTGTATGTCTGAAATGCTGCTTCAACGCTAAAAAAGAAAATCATTTTTGCATCGACTCATTGCATGCGATGAAAAATGTATCCATTACGCTAAAACGAAGAGTAAGAGTTCGTATGTGAAGCCCGGCCAACCAGCCGAATCGAAAGAAAAGCCAAATATCCACAGTAAAGCTCTATATTTGGTGGGATCAAAAGGGCCCTATCAATTATGAGCTGCAGAAATCTGGCGAGACCATCACAGAGATTCTATACCGAATGCAACATATTCATTTGAAGCAAGCATTGACCGAAAAAGGCACAAAATATACGGCCAGACATGAAACCGATCATGACAATCCTCGGCAAAATGTTGCAATACCTGTTAAAAAGTAAATGAAATGGTTGGGAGTTAAGCCTCACCCGCTTTATAGCCCAGAATACTATTTGTTTCGATCAATGCAGAATGCTCTTTTTGGGATACGCTTCACTACAGAACAGAGTATCCGAAATTCGCTTTATGAGCAGTACTTTTGGCTCGTAAATCATATTTTGCCAGTAATATGGGAAAAGGTCATAGCTAACAATGGCCAATACTTTGTATAAATTTATATTGTACAAATGTTTCAAAATAAAAGCTAAAAATTGGAAAAAATCCAGCAATTTTAAGTTATACACCAAACATAAAAGGTTTTTTCAAAATTTTTCAAAAAAAAAAAAAAACAAGTACGAAAGTAAAGTCGGTCAAGCCCGACCATATTATACCCTACACCAAGAAGATGATTATTTTATTTGGATACCACCATTATGTATCTTATATGGGATCTATGATGCACTTCGATGTAAAGGAATTCCACCTAAGCTAATCGACCTTATCAAAGCTCTGTATGGCAACTCAACAAGTCGAGTACTGCATGAACGCATGTTAGGAATCCATTGATGTAAGCACTGGGGTACGACAGAGATGTTTCCTTTCTCTGCTGTTATTTAATATTGTATTGGACTCAATTATGCAGCAATCCACTTGCATTAGAAGAGGCATTACATTACTTTACCGATATATCACCCAAATTGTACCAGATACATCAGCTGGCATCAGGTATTGGCCTTCATATTAACTTCGACAAAACTAAGGTTCTACACATCAATGCAATTAATCTCTCTAAATTCAAGGTTAACAACATAGAGCTCGAGGATATGCAATCGTTTTGCTACTTAGGTAGTATCATATCCACCACAGGCGGCTCACGTGATGATATTGCATATCGCATAGGAAAGGCAAAACAGTCATTTGGTTACATTACAGTGTGGAAGTCACCACAAATACATATGTAGTCTAAGCTCCGCCTTTTGCTCCTCAAATGTTCGCTCCACCCTGCCATAGGGATGTGAGTCCTGGAACTCTACTGCAAGTGACATTCAATCCCTGCAACTATTTATTAACAGCTGCTTGCGATAAATATTGCGAATATTTTGACCGAATGTTGTTTTTAACAAAGACCTCTGGCAAAGAGCAGGCGAAACACCAATCCGTATAGAAATTGCAAAGAGGAAATGGAGCTGGGTTGGCCATATTTTGAGAAGACCTCATGATGATATATCAAAGATGGCAATTAACTGGAATCCTCAAGGCAGCCGAAGAAGAGGAAGACCCGCTAACACTTGGAGACGGCAATTTGAATCCGAAACTAGCAGAACAGGAAAGACTTGGTCTGAGTTAAAACTAATGGCACAGGACAGATTCCGATGGAAGAATTTCGTTATGGCCCTTTGTTCCAACTTGAAACAATAGGAATCAATATTTATATATATATGACTAATTATGGGCCAATTGTCACAAAATTTGATAATGCGAGTTCAGCTTATATAAAACTTGTTTGTGATAATTTGGTTTGGATATCTATGTAAATAAGATATTTATGAGGGCTTAACTATTTTAAGATAGGGCAGTTGTATGAGGGCTAGGCTAACCCAATATACTCTCCCCACTATGCTGGTGTTATAAAAATGTATAGAAAAGTTTATTACCTAAAAATGTTTTGTTATAAAAAAATAGTTTTCTTAGTTTAAAAGTATAACTAAAAATTTAAAAATTGAATTAAAGAAATAAGAAAGCTTTGTTAATAAAAGTCTTTTATTATATTTATGTAAACTGGTTAGTTAAATAGATTATGTTTGCAAGTGATATTTACATCGCGACATAAGAGTGCTGTGTATGTAAATATAAATGTTTCTGTATTCTTTAAGATTATGAAAATTTTTAAAAATAAGAACTTCTGCATCATTAGTTTTGTCAAGTTGGCTAAAATGTATATCAGTGTTACCGTTTTGGTTTCATTTTTCTGTGTATGGCTTTTGTTGTGGGCAATAAAAACGAAAATTATTCTGAACTTTTTTTATCAAATGTTATGGTCTTTTACTCTACCATATGCGTGGGTATTTCTTACAGGTAACAAAGGCGCGAAACACCAAGAAGACGTTTTTTGAAAGTAAAATAAACATTTTCGTTTGGGAATTTACATTGAAACATTGAAATAAAAAAATAAAATTTATTTTTGTTCTCAATAAAGTTCACATATGAACATTTTAATTTTAAAAAACATGCAGGCATGGGGAACAACTGGAGGAGCAACTGAGAGTAACAGTAATTACTCTCTTCAGACATACTTGTGATATGTGAATTCAGCATATTTGTGAGAGAATTAAACATATCAAAATTCTTGAAATTTCAGCTTTGATTTTCCGACCAAATATAGACCGAACCGCAGGACACTTTTATTTCCAAAACACGTTAATTTATCTTAAAGGAAAAACATATTTTTTTATTAATTTTTGACACCTAATTCTACCTGTGGTAGAATTTATTTTATAGAACAGAAATTGGAAATTTTTGGTATTGAAAATAGAAGAAAATTTAAATAAATTAAAATTTTAACATTTTTATAGAATTCTGTGTGTCTGGTAAAAATTAAAAAAGCACCAATAAAATCTCAAAACTATGTACTAATTCATTCTCACGAGTTAGGTTTTTGGCAAGAGACTTAGGTTTTTTCCCTCTCAGTAACGCTTCTATGGATATATTATTCTATGCAAGCAGGTCTACTGAATTGAGTCCCAAATCAAAAATAAGTTTTGACAAAGTATTAAAGTATAAAATAGTTTTTATCCTTAAAATGTTTTCTTTAAAAAAATGCTTTTTTCACAAAAATGTTGTGTAAAACAGTTTTTTGACAAAATATATTTACAAATTTATTTGTTCTTTATAAGAAAGTTATTGCATTATCAAAAGACATCACAAAATAATCACTTTTTCTCTAAATAACTTCAATTTCATGAAATTGTCTTTCATTTTTATAAATTCTCAAAAAAACTTAATATGTCATTGAGTGAAGCCTTAAATTAATTAAAACAAATTTTATATTATAATTGGTTTCTTAAATCCCTAACAACACTCTATCATCGCTGTACCACTTTCCCAAATGCATGTAACAAAATATAATTTAAAAACAAATGAACACTTAACCGAACAGCACAACTTATATGTACATACATATTTGCCAGAATCTAAAATATAAAACAAAAAACCAAACAACACTTTCCTTTAACTTTACTTACCTGCATAGTGCCGGAAATCGTCATACGTTCACTGAGTATCTCATGTAAATGTCTTGTACCCATTGTATTGCGGAGTGTTGTTTGCGCCAGCAGACGCGTTGAATGATGAGCATTTTCAACGTTCGCTATGGAAACGGTTGCATTTGAGACGCGATAATAGACAACAGCATCCACTGATACCGTAACACTGTCTTTAGTAAGGACCTGATATAACAGCAAATACATAGATAAAGAAATATACAAATAACAAATACCTTTAACAACATTTATGCAATATATACAAATACATGAATTACTTAGGTGCTTGCTGCACAAAGCACACAAACAATAAAAAAACTAAAAGAAAATTAAATGAAATAGTGTATTGTACAACATTTGAGCAGGGGTGTAAATATCTACATAAATATTTAATATAGTGTATAGTCAAACATCAAATATGTATATATGTATAAATAGTTATAAAGGGTGTTATTTTATAGGCGGAGAATTTTAAAATGGCAGTTTAGTTTTCTGTGACAGCTAATTTGGCAGTTCTCGAATTTTGTGAGGTTTAGTTTGGCAATTTATCGTGAATAGACTAACATCAGAGCAACGTTTGTAGATTGTACAAATTTATTTTGAAAATCATGATTAAATTCCTGCATTTTATTGTACCCATAATTGTAAATTAGATCGATTAATTCGAGAAACAACATGCAAAGAAAAAATGTTTACAAATTTTTGAACAATATTATTTTATATGATTGCGGTGACTATAATATGGTAAAATTTCGTTTCAAATTATTGTGGCAATTATATATAGGATTGCAGTAAATAAGTATATGTTTGTGACAACCATTTTTATGATGAAGAATTTACCATATGGCAATCATTATGAATCATTATTGTTGCCGAAAGCAACAATAATGATTCATAATGATTGCCATAAACATATATTTATTTACTACTATCATATATATGATTGCAATAATCACGTGAATCTTAACTTTACCATATTATATTTACCACATTGTTTACCATATTTGTTCTAAAACTTGTAAAAATGTTGAAATGATTACAGTAAACATGTACAACTGTGTATGCTATACTTATACTCTTAACGATAATAGACATCTCAAAAGACCCCGTGCAGAGAACAAGCTATTGATGGTATACAGCGCAGTGTTTATTATTTATTGTCGATAATAGCACTTCCATTTTTCTTTAATTTAGCTTTGACAATATCCCAATATTTTTCAATTGGCCGAAGCTGGGGACAATTGGGTGGGTTCATATGTTTTGGTATTACATCGACTTTGTTCCTTCGATACCAATCCATGGCAGCTTTGGAATAGTGGCAGGTGGCTAAATCAGGCCAAAACATTACTGAAGAATGGTGTTGTCTAATAAAGGGTAGCAAACGTTTTTGAAGACATTATCTGATGTAAATATCCGATGTCATTGTTGTAGAGGTTACAAACGAAGCACTCTTAAGACTGCAACTGCAAATAGCTTGCCACACCATTACCTTCTTACCAAATTTATCCATTTTTGTATAGTTATATTTTTGATTTACATTCTCGCGACTCTCTGCTACATAAAATTTACGTCCTGGTAGCTGTTGAAGGTCCATTTTCACATACGTTTCATCATCCATGATAAGGCAGTTATTAAATTTTAGAGGACCCTGGTGGCTATTAAAACAAACATCTTTTATCCTTAATCTTCAAAACTTCGCAAAAAATACAACTTCTCCAGCGATATACCAACAATTGTTCCAATCCATAATAAATTCCATCTCCTATAAAGATTGGAATATTGTCTTTACAGATGGTTCAAAAAACGACTCATTCACCTCATTCGGAGTTGTTGATCGCAATTTATCAGTTTTATATCACGGATTTTTAGAACCTTACTGCAGCATTTTTACGGCAGAAGCTCTAGCTATAAAAGTTGCTGTTGAACATTGTTTCAATCAAAAAGGTCGTTTTATTATATGCACTGATAGCAAATCGACAGTATCTGCTGTACTTAACGCGAAAAATTCAGGATATTTAATATCTGAAATACGAAATTTTCTAATAATATACCCAAACAAACTTCATATTATGTGGATCCCAGGGCATGCTAATATACCAGGTAACGAAGCAGCAGACGTTACCGCCGGGAATTCAAAGAACAGGAAAATATCGATATGCAATATGTAATTAAAACATATCTTAACACAACAAAAAACCAATGAATGGGCAACATATAACCACCACTATAAAATACACAATCCATTAGGCGCCAAAACTATTTTTCCTTCAACAAATTTTCGGCAACAAATTGTATTATTCACCAGACTTAGACTTGGCCACACTTCTATCACACACCAACACCTGTTAGCCAAAGACAGCAAACCTGTATGTAGCAACTGTAATTCAACACTGTCGGTCCAACACATATTGGACATATGTCCAGAATATCATTCACAGAGAATAGCTATATTCGGAACATCTACACTTAGCTCTTCACTTGCTACACCATGCCATAATAATATTAGCAGTATTTACCTGTATCTTAAGCAATGTAAACTATTAAATAAGATATAACTAACTTTGAATAGTAAATCCAAAATATTATTTTTATCAGAGTCGAAGGCCTCAGTTGCTCGCATTCTTTTTTATAAAGTTTTTATCTAGATAAACTAGCATTTTGTTTAATAGAACGCACTATTTTTCTTGCAAGGTCTTGTTCTCGTCTGCTAGCTTTTTTGGTTTCTTTTTTCTTACGATCCGTGCTTAAAGTTCCTCTGTAACGTTTTATAACATTATTAACAGTACTTTTTGGAAGCTTCAGTTTTTTTTGCTATCATGTTGGATTTTGAAGAAAATTGTGCAAAATTTTTTTTCTATTTTGATTTTCCATTTCTCGTCACTTGTACAAAAATTGGTTGGTTTGTTTCGAAAGTCATGCCAAAAGAAAACAAAAATGTTGCTACTAGTTTTTTGTAAAAAGCTTCTACAGTGCGACCGGATTTTATGCTTTATATGGTGAATTGGCCAAAGGAAACATCGGTATTGTACCACAATTTCATTTAAACAATTCGATCAGTGATGAATCACACTTTTTGTTGAATGGTTATGTCATTAAACAGAATTGCTGTATTTAGAGGGATGATAATCTTCAACCTATTGTCAAAATACCATTACGTACAGAAAAACTCACTGTTTTGTACACTTAATGGCCCGGTAGAATTTTTGGTCCATATATCTTTACTAATAACGAATGTTACAGTCAACGGTGAGCGGTATAGAGATATGTTAACAAACATTTCGTGCTTCAATCAAAAGGCATTAGTATTTCAGATATGCGGTTTCAACAGGATGATGACACATGGCACACAGCATGCGATCAATTTATTGAGCGACAAATTTGGCGAACAAAAAATGAACCGGTTAACTGGCCACAGCGCTCATGTGATTTTACGCCATTAGATTATTTTCTCTGAGGGAATGTAAAGTCTCAGGTTTATTTAGATAAACCAGAATTTATTGAGCACCTGGAAGTTAATATTCGACGTGTAATTGCCGAAATACAGCCTGAATTTTAATGCGAAAGGTGTGTGAAATTTGGAACTTCAGGATAAATCATGTACGCACTAGCCACAGCAACCACTCTCCCGAAACCATATTTAAATATTAGTGCCTTAGAATTATCTAATTCTAGTCTGTATGAGTTTTATTTTGAAACATTTGTACAAGTTTATTCCCATCTCTCTGGCAACATAAGGATTCCGAGCCATAAGAACTGCTCATCGTTTGAGGCCAAGCACGAATCAAGGCAGTTTCTGATACTCTGTTCCATAGTTAAGCGTATCCCAAAAAGAGCGTTTTGCATCGATCGAAACAAATAGCAGTTGGACGCGGCATGGTCTGGACTATAAAGCGGGTGAGGCAAATCTTCCCACCACTTCATTTTAAATACTTTTTAACAGGCATTACTTCATGTGGTCGAGCGTTGTCATGATGGAATATTACGATTTCATGCCTGGCTGCATATTCTGTACATTTTTCGGCCAATGATCGCTTCAAACGAATCAGTTTCGTTTGGTACAGGTTCCCTGTGATGGTATGGTCAGATTTCAGCAGCTCATTATAGATAGGACTCTTTTACTCTCAAAAAATACAGAGAATTTGGATTTTGTTTTGGTGCCGATTCTACTGATCGGCCGGGCTTCACATACGATCTCTTATGCTTCGGGTTATCGAAGAGGATCCACTTTATATTACAATTAATGATTTGGTGCGAAAATGTTTTACTTTTAAAGCGTTCCAGCTTAATTTCGGACATGCAAAATCGTTTTTCAAGTTCTCCCGGCTTCAATTCGTATGGCCTGAGCAATCTTTGTCTTCCGTGTCAAAATCACCACTTCTGAACTGAACAAACCATCTCTCGAACAATGAAACCTATGGAACACATTCATCATAAGCTTTGGTGAGCAATCGGTGTACTTCAGAGGCACTTTTCTCAAATTAAAGAGGTAAGGAAAAATGTTCCCCATAGGACGATTCGTAAGAATACAATTCGAAATTTTTGAAGCAAAAAAAATCTTTGTTGTTTACACCAAATTACAATTACTAAGTGAGAATAAATGACAGAAATATACATCCAATAATAAAGCCAATTGGATGGATATTAAAGCTTTTCTCTGTTGTAAGTATTTCAATTTAAAGTTATCCGCCTCTATAAATAACACCCTTTATATGTATAAATATATATACAAGTATTTACTTAAATTCATGTACATACGAGTCTATATACATACAAATAATACAAAATACAGTTCAGTGAATAATTCCTTCATTTTTTTATTTCTCTTTGTGCATCATGAAATCAGTAAAGAAAACTGATATATTTTATTATGATTTTTTTTTTTTTGGAGGGGGGGAAGGCTGAAGTATGAGTATTAGGGCAGATCATCATTTATCAAGGGTTTAATATTTATTAATACTTGTTTCAGGTTGTAATGCAAAAAAAAAAAAGTATTCAGTTGTAGTTTTACAAAGTGAATATCCGAATCACAATTATACTCAGTATGGCATTATTTTTTATTTATTATGATGTTATTTTTCATCCATTACTTTGATATCAAAAATCAAAGTTAAATATGAATGTATATTTTATCAATAAAAAAGAAATAGTGTGTTATTGTTAAATTTAAATACAGACATATGAATGTATGCCTAAGTATATTAGAATTACTTAGTTATGTAAATAAAGTATAAAGCATAGAAATTTTGTTTACAACTGAAGTAATATACTTTGGCACTAGTTTTAAGACAATAATTGTAAATTTGAATAATATTTTTTTTCTATCACTTATAATAGAGTACATTAAATTCCACTTTGACCTCTCATTTCCCTTATCACTGCTTCTGGCATAATTTTTTTTAAACTGCCACTAACTGACATATTCAGTTCATAGATTGTTTTGGTTTAATAACATTTTAACGTAAGATTAAAGGTCAATTCGATAACAACTATAAAAATTTATTACAATTATGTAGTGCCAATCGTACTGTCAATATTTTAAGAAATGAAGTGAAAAAATTACAATATATGAAAACAACTTTAACCATACATGTTGATTTCTATGTATTAAAAATTTATTGAATGCTCATATCCCAGTAACAATTGTTATGCAAGAAAGATAGTGAAATCAAAGTTGGTACAAGTTTTGCTGGTATTGCCCAATTCCAGCTTAATTTTAAAAATTTACATGTAGCAAAAAATCAAACAAGCAAGAATGCCTGATAGGCTAGACTTTAGTGTGCTTATATACTAATCATTTCCATTTAAGTTTATTACCCACACGCAGAAAAAAAATATAGTTGTGCATGTTTACTGTAACCATTTCAACATTTTTAACAATATTATAGTCACAGTAACTATTTATATGATTGTGGTAACAATAATATGGTTAACTTACGATTCACATGATTGTATCAACTATATATATGGTTACAGTAAACAAGTATATGTTTGTGATAACCATTTTTATGATGAATAATTTTATTATAATATGTTGTTCCCAGATTATGATATCCATAAGGTGAGAGCAACATAATATATTAAATCCTTCAACATATAAATGGTTGTCACAAACATATACTTGTTTACTGCAACCATATATATGGTTGATATAATCATGTGACTATAATACTGTTAAAAAACTTATAAAAATGTTGAAATGGTTACAGTAAACATGAACAACTATATACAACTGCATGCGATCATGTAGAGTAGATGGAACTGTGTTTTGATAAGACCACACCAATCAATGAGCTAAAGGTATTTTATTAAGACTAGCAACTAGTAAAAAGAGTAATCAAGGTTTAAAGAGGTATATCAATATAATGTATTAAAAAGCTGGAAATGAAAACCCATTTTTTCCATTCAACAGCCGCTGCTATAAAGCAAATATTGAAGGGATGCATATAGCCATGCACTTCTTCTTTTTATTCAAATTTACCTATATATCCTACATGTGTACATTTTCTTTCATCTTTAATCAGCCTTCTGAAGATACAACCTCAGAATTTCACATTTACAGAAGATATTCTGTATAATAACGCATATTTAATTATATGTTATGAAATCAGGAACTCAAATCTTCTTTACGCTGGGTCGCTAGAAGAGTATAAGTACAGTAGGATTTGAGTGTCAGAAGTTTCGCCTGTCATTCTAATATATAGTCTACTCAAATATCACCGACAATACTAAAAACAAATTAGTTTTATCATAATGAGTATGGGAACATTTTCCTGAGTTTCTGTGAAATGACAGCAGAATATGAAAATGCGATTTTTGTTTCTAAAAACTTATATGACATTTTGAAGAACACATATCTGTCATTTATTCTCACTTAGTTATTGAACATTATAGTATAAACAACAAAGTTGTTTTTTGCTTCGAAAATGTCGAATTTTGTGCCAGCATTGCTTTACTTCTTTAGTTTGAAAAAAGTGCCGCTGAAGCACACCGATTGCTCATCAAAGCTTTTTGTGAATGTATCCCATCGGTGTCAAAGTGCGAGAGAAGGTCTGTTCGATTAAGAAGTGGTGATTTTAACACAAAATACAAAGATTGCCCAGGCCAGCCAAAAAAAGTTAGAAGACCAAGAAGGAAGTATTATTCCATGAAGATAGTTCTTAAACTCAACAAGAACTTGCAAAATCATTGGGAGCTCCTCAATCAGCAATTTCAAAACGTTTGCGATCAACAGGACGTTTACAAGAGCTTGCCAGATCATAGGGAAATACTCCAGCAGCAATTTCAAACGTGTGCGAGCAGCAGGATTCATCCAAAAGCAGGACAATTGCGTACCATACAAATGATGATTGAATGCTATAAAAAAAATAATTTTTGCACTGAATCTTTACTTGCACTGAAAAATGGATCGATAACCCGAAGCGTAAGAGATCGTATGTGAATCCCGGCCAACCAGCTCAATCCACACCAAAGCCAAACATCCAAGGCGCTAAGGTATTTGGTGGGAGCAAAAGGATCCTATATATAATGAGCTGCTGAAATCTGACTAGACTTGCTTAAAGCAAGCATTGGCCGAAAATGCCCACAATATGCGCCACAAGTTGCAATATCTGTTAAGAAGCGTTTAGAATTAAGTGGTTGGGAAGTTTTGGCTCACCCGCTTTATAGCCAAGACCTTGCCCCGTCCGACTACTATTTGTTTCAATCGATGCAGAACTCTCTCTTTGAAATACGCTTCACAGGAACAGAGTATCCGATATTGACTTGATTCCTTATTGGCTTCAAAAGATGAGCAGTTGGTTTGTCTAGGAATCCATAAGTTTGCCAGATAAATGGGAAAAGGTCATAGCTAAAAATATTTGGGAAATTTTGCCTCCCCGTCCAACTACTATTTGTTTCGATCGATGCAGAACGCTGTCTCTGGGATACGCTTCATACAGCGTTCTGAATCCTTAAAAGTTTTAATGAAAACCGTGTGTTAAGAATTTTTCGATCTCAGTCCTTACTATGTATTTCGATAGGTACAGAACCCTCTCACTTCAGAACAGAGTATCCGAAATTGGTTTGATTCGTTCTTGGCCTCAAAAGATGAGCAGTTCTTTTGGCTTGGAATCCATATGTTGCCAAATAGATGGGAAAGGGTCATAGCTAGCAATGGCTAATACTTTGTATAAATTTATATTGTACGAATGTTTGAAAATATACTCAATAAATCTTTTCAAATAATAAAAAATAATGCTTACAAGAAGAAGTTCCCATATCCTTATTAATTATTATTCTTTTAAAACCCATTAGAATCTTTTAACTTAAATGAACTGTGAAAACGTGTGTACGTATAAGTTGACAATTTAAATTTGAGAGTTTTTAAAAGTTCATTGTTTAAAAAAGTTTTATTTTAACGAAAATTCATCGCAGATATTTTAAATCACTTGAGCTACTACAATCCAGCTATTAACTTCCAATATTTTGTAAATCTCCTTTAGTCTACTAAACATAAATACAGATTAAACCATCTCTTTGCTGAACCTTGACCCCAATGAAAGATTATCCCTAATATTCCATTTTTGTTCATACAATTTTTCCAACCAAAAGCCATAAATCAACGAAAACTTTTGTACACACCAGAAAATAAACAAAAATGTGCGTAAAAACGGAAACCAGCGATACTGAATGTATGTATGCATGAAAGTAGACAGTGTGGCTTTAACAAAAAATTATAAATATAAACAAACCGCAACAGAATACAAAAAAAAAATATTAAACAACTTTAATAACAAACAAACAATAAGGCAAGGGAAAAATAAAAACTTGGTGAATATTTATGAAGTGAATAAAAAAAAACGAAATGGCACACAAGCCCAGATTTTGATTTAATGAAAAGATGGAAATAAGTAGTGCAGACAAACATTTGTTGGTTTGCAACAGCTCAGAAACTGTATAACAAAACTTTTAAGTACACAAACTCACAACACAAATAACTTATTGTTTAAATAATAATAATAAAACAAATAATAAAACTTGGTTAATATTAAATGAAGTGAAAACTCCAACATAATGCCTTAAACACAAACTTTAAACTTTGATTACTCAAACGTAAATACAGATTTAAATACAAATTAAAAGAAATTTACCTCTTGTGGTGGTACATCATAAGTGCGGGTACGCAAATCCACTCTATCATAAGAATCAATACAGGGCAGTATAAAGAAAATGCCTATAAGAAATAATGTTCAACATTTATATAAAGCGTTAATTGCAATTATTATTAAGTAAAGTTTATTTAATATAAAAAAAAACAAACTAAAAGCTCTTACCAGGTCCTTTAGCACCACCGGCCATTAAACGTCCCAAACGAAATATAACCGCACGTTCATATTCCTGCACCACCTTTGCCATACAATCATTATAACGAAATGAAATTTAACAATTGTTTAAATAAATGCTAATTTCCATATGACAATATGCCTGATAGGATACCCATATTTACCTTAAAACACACAAATAGACTAAATGGTAAAGTTAAAATGACCAGAGCTACGGACAGCAGTATCAGTAGTGTGCTGCACGTTGAGCCTTTATCTTCCTGCAACTCTTCTTCCACTGGTAATGAAAATGAGGGGGGGGGGGGGGGGGAAATAGGTGTAAAATTAAACACGAAATATCTACACAAATATGTTTTTCAGCATGAATATTTTTATAGAGTTAAATATTTTTGTGTGTATGAAATTAAATTTGCATTCTATTTTTATTATTAATACATTTTTTTAACATTGTAGAACACCATAACGTATGCTTATTATTCAAAATATTTTTAATAATCATACGCAGCATAGTACTCTGTTTCATAGACAAAAGTTAGAAATATTTTTATATAGTAAATTTTAATAAAAATGCATTTCATTTGAAAGAAAGCTTCATGATACGACTACGAGTGTTAGTAGCTAGTAAAAACAGGGCGATAAAGTCAGAAAATATTCTTTGAAAACTCAAATATGTTTGTGAATAGTTTTAGAAAAAATATTCTCAAAATTCAGGTTTTTGAGAAAATTATTTTCGGTTTTAGTTTTGGAACAACTAAGTATTCGTTCGATAAATAAAAAAATACATATTGGCGTAATTCTTTATTTTAATCCGATTTTCCATATCTTTAAAAAACCAATTTAAAGACTTAATAAATATCAAAGTTCGATGGATAATATAAACAAATTGCGTAAAATGTAGTTAATTTTTTTTTTTGGTTTTTAAGGATAGTACTTTTGTTTATTGGGTGTATGCATTTCCACATTTTTAAACTTTTTTTAACAATATTATAGTCACAGTAACTATTTGTATGATTGTGGTAACCATCATATTGTTAACTTACGATTCCCATGATTATCAATCATATATGTATATGGTTACAGTAAACATGTATATGATTGTGATAACCATTTTTATGATTCAGGTTTTACCATATTATGTTGCTATCGGCTAATTGATATCATTATCTGAGAACAACATATAAAGATTGATCATAACAATGGTCGCCACAAACATATACATGTTTACTGTAACCATATATATCATGTGAATCGTAAGTTAACCATATTATGTTTACAACAATCATGCAAATTGTTACTGTGACTATAATATGGATAACAAACTTTTAAAAATGTGGAAATGGTTACTGTAAACATTCACAAAAATATTTTTTCTCTGCGTAACAAATGCGAAAAGTTTTGCTTTACTTTTTTAATTTAAAAAAAGTGCCGCTGAAGCACACCGATTGCTCACTGAAGCTTATGGTGAATGTTTTACATCGGTTTCAACGGGCTAGAAACGGTTTGTGCGGATCAGAAGTGCTGATTTTGACACGAAAGACAAAGATCCCCCAGGCCAAAGAAGTTTGAAGACCAAGAACTGGAGGCATTACTCCATAGAGATTGTTGTCAAAATAAATTTATGTTTGCACCGAATCATTAGTTGCGATGAAAAATGGATCCTTTACGATAAACCGAAGCGTAAGAGATCATATTTAAATCCCGGCCAAATCGACACCAAAGCCAAATATCCATGGCACTAAGTTAATGCTACGTATTTAATGGGACCAAAAAGGGTCCTATCTATTCTGAGCTGCTGAAATCCAGCCAGACTATCGCAAGCAACCTGTATCAAACGGACGGACATGAAACCGTAATATTCCATCATGACAACGCCCTGCCACATGTTGCAATACCTGTTAAAAACTATTTAGAAAGAGGAGGTAGGCAAGTTTTGCTTCATCCGCCTTATAGTTCAGATCTGGCCATTTCCGAATAATATTTGTTTCGATCGATGCAGAACGCTTCACTTCAGAACAGAGTATCCGAAATTGTCTTGATTCGTTCTTGGTCTCAAAAAATTATCAGTTCGTTTGCCTCGGAATCCATATGTTGCCAAAAATATGGGAAGGACATAGCTAACAATGGCCAATACTTTGAATAAATTTATATTCTAATAAAACAATATGAAATTAAAATTGTATTCTTTTGCAAGTAGTTTTACACATTTTAATTACACTGTGCACTACTCAAAAAAAGTTTAGTTTATAATATTCGCAGTCGTTTCAGCAATATAAATTATTTTTTGCAAAAAAAAAATTATTTTGTAGAAAAATTTCGAAATTTTTGTTTTTAAATACCTACAACTCGGAAATTATAAGAAATAAATAGCACATACAAGCATGTTTTCTCAAGACCCAACCGAGCGATTTCAAAAAATATACAAATCTTTGAAATAAGACAGGAAACAAAAAAATGGCACATGACCCATGAGAATTTCTAAGGCACATTTTAATAATTTTAACTCGAATACTACCTTTATCAAATTTTATCCCGATCAGACCAGCCGTTTAGAAATGCCAGATTTATTTCCAAAAAACTTTGATTCTGCCGCACTGTGCACTGCACGATGTAGCTAATTACTACGAGTTATGTATTTTGTTAAAATTAAGATATTTGTTTTTGTGAATAAAATCAAAAGTTTTAGACAGATTTTAATCATTTAGGGGTTATTTTATTTGGTACTTCGTTTTCTATATTTTTAATTTCGTTTTAAAAACCAAAAATTTCGAAATTTTTCTAAAAAATATTTTTTTTTTTTTTTGCAAAAAATATTTTATATTTCTAAAATGACTGCGAGTATTATAAACATGTTAAGCTTAAAGGTAATTTTATTGCGGAATTTCGATTTTTTCAGTTTATTCAATAAACTAAACCGTTTTTGAGTTTCGCGATTATATGTTGTGCAACCTCCTCCATTTTCGAAATAACGGTATATCTCGAAAATACGAGTTAACCTAAAAAAACGGTTAGCACCACTGAATTCAGCGTACCCGAATTAGTTTTACCCACCGGGTGCCCCGCTTGCCAGTTTTTTCAACCAGCGCAGTGTTATTAATTAATAAATTGTTTAAGCATTATAGCACACCATGACGTATGATTATTATTCAAAATTGTTTTAATAATCATACGTAGTGTTGTGCTAATTTATACAAATTTGTGGACTAGAAAAGTTTTTTTTTTTGGAAATAATTCGGTATCTCGGGATTTATTTGAGATATTGTTACGAAATTTCACATGGCTGGAGGTGAGGTGTTTTCGAGTTGATTTGCAGTTGTTCAGCTTCTTAGCGCTAATGAGGGCCAGTGCGTTGCCCCTCAAAATGGCTCACCTCGGGTCTTAATTTTATTTTAAAAATCGCCAAAAATCCATTTATGATCAAAATGAGCTGAAATTTTAAATATAAATAGCGCTTAAGAAGATTTACAAAAAAACACCCTTACATGTGTAGGTTTTCTCTATGAGTTGAAAAGATATTTAGGTTTATTTATTTATTTCTTTTAATTTTGCTCGATCTTTTTATGGTTTTTTAGATGTGGCGGGCCTACTGAGGGTCGAATTTTTTTCTCAAATATCACCTATATTGGTTATAAAATTCTAAATAAAATAAAAAAACTTTCTAACAATTATCTTGTCCCTATAAAAAGTTAAACGCATCCAAAGTTGGCACATGTAAAAAGTGCCGTATTTTTTAAGTTTTTTCCCAAAAAGGCCCATATAGTTTTTATTTTGTACAACAAATTTTTCCTCCGGACTATATAAAATTTTTCTATGATTCGAAAAGGGAATTTAATGCAAAAGCCTGTAAAGTAAATTTTGGCTCACTTAAGCGGACACAACATCCCCCAGACCTATCCAAACTTGGCCAATTTTTAAAAAAAATTTAGATTTGAATAAAAAATGCTAAAAAGGCAAAGCAACGATCCTCGAAAAAGCTTCATATTTGTATAACCCTAAAAAGATCTCATTTCAGAAGTTAGTTTTATTTTTGCAAAGAACTCTCTTCAAAACATTTACTTTGAGTAATTTATTACAATTAGGTGGATTTATATTCGACATTTCCAAAAACATAAAAAACCTACATAATTTAACTACGTCATTAGCCTTCCCAACATCATTAAACCACAACACAACCCAGTATGAAATAATTTGCACAAAATTCCTGTTAACATTTCCATTAGTTATGCAGTCATATAATTTTGGTCACATACTGTGCGAATACACGACACAACATGCACACTTTGTTAATAAGACCCATTGTACAGCAGCAAACTGTTATCGTAAATTGAAATTTATGCTTTCTAAAGCAATTACCACTTAACTGCATGTGTGTTGAGTGTTACGAGCGTTCACATTGTATTCCATTAAAAATTTAGAACATTTATAGTTCAGTGCCAAGAAAATTTCAAATAAATACATGAAATAATAAATCGTTAACAAAGCACGTATGATTATTACTACTACTTTTTTTTTTGCAAGTCTCATAACACTATTCGATATTTTTTCTCATATGTAGTAGTATTATTTTTAATTTAAACAATAAAAATCATGAAAAAAAACTTAAGTATACAGAATTATTAATGTGTATGAGTATGTCTGTATTTTGAACTCACCAAACTTATTACCCATAACGCCAGTCATATGTATCAATCTATGGCCAACTTGTTTTTTAATTTATTTTATACGTATTCCACTTAAATTGGTAAAGTGTTAAGTGCCTACGGCTGGGGTTTCAAGTGCTGGTGCCAAAAGTGCTCATCACCTTTTTTTATGGATTTGTATATAAAACAATTAAATCACCATAATTTCTTTTTTATTTAGCTTCCTTTTCATTTCCGTTTATTTAAAACAATCAGCACTCATCGACCCACACATTTCGAAAATCATTCAATTCACTCATGTATAAATGTGTTTATTTGTTTATGAAAACAACTCTTAACAAACAAACCAACAAACAAATATTATTGTGCAAATATTTATTTCAAAACAAAACTGGGC
Source organism: Calliphora vomitoria (assembly GCA_942486065.2). Classification (NCBI taxonomy): domain Eukaryota; kingdom Metazoa; phylum Arthropoda; class Insecta; order Diptera; family Calliphoridae; genus Calliphora; species Calliphora vomitoria. Next base: position 42,020,047 of record OW818031.2, read on the forward strand.
ATCCCCTTAAACTCACACACAATTATTGAGTTTTAACGAACAATTCAAATTAAATTCACAGCGAATAAACAACAAAAAAAATACATAACAACAAAGTTTTTTTAAACTAAAAAAAGTATTTCGGTCACTGTGATTTCCGGTTGAGAGATCCTAACAATACTGTGTGCAGCAAACAACTGATTTTTCATTATTTAATTATGCACAAAAGTTACAGTTATCAGAAATTGTAACAGCACTCGCACACACAACTACAATAATAACACCACACACATAAATACAGCAACAACAACAAGCCCAAAAAAAATAACGGAAAATATATAACAGCAACTACATAACAGTAATACAATAAAACAAAACGAAAACAAAAAACGCTCACACATACATACATACAGTAAAAGCGGAGATGCTCATTAGAGTGGCCCTAATTTAGCACTTTTGCGATTTTCGATGATCCTGAGGCAAAGTTTAATCGTTGTATCTTTTAAATGGTAAGCGTGGAGACCAATTTGAAATTGACGGATTTCGAAGAAATTTAGTTTTTGATCAAATTTACGGGTTTTTAATTTAAAATTTCTAGGATATTAAAAATATAAAATAGATGAAATTTATCTGTTATGATCAATTTTAAGAAACTAGTGGACTTCATTAACCCATATTAACCCAAAATCAAAAATACCGTTTAAACTAAGTTCGAACATATCATTCATTCCACCGTTTCCTCATCTCCCAAACTACCTTGTGTCTTTAGATTTCGTTAAGTTTTGCTACACATATACCCTATGGAGAAATTCAGATATTTATATTTCTAAATTTTCAAACTTTTATGTCTTGGGCAATTTTGACCGCAGATTACAAAATCATAACGGATAAGAATTTTAGACCTAAATAGCATCAAATATCAAAAAGTCCAAAATTAGGGCCACCTCAATGCACATATACATTTCAACATTTATGCAATCACACTCTAATACACACGAACACAAATGCAGACAAGAATATTAATACTTCTATGATGCAAAGCACGTAGCAATGAAAAAAGTATTAAATACACGCCACTATGTCGGTGTGTCTGTCCGTCCGTCCTTCCGTTCTTCATCTATTTGTGTTGTATCTGCTATAAATACAATATAAAACATGTACCCTTCCCTTTTTCATACAGAACAATCTATGTATTATATCCACATGTACATAGATATAGACATTGTATGCATTTAAGTGTGTTTGTATTATTACTACCTAAGAGCTGAGTTCAGTCAAATTTGAGCATCAATAAAACACTTTAATGTTTCATTGGTTTTTTTAAATAAAAACAACATCTACGATATCTTTAATACCACCTAAGCATATATTCAAAATGTGTCTATAGACACTATATACCAGGGGTGCCCAAAAGTTCCTTATGGAAGAGCAAACACCAATACATTTAAAGAAAAACTAATTTTTATGCAATTTTTTTTTTTTTTTTGTAAAAACCAAAACATACAAAGAATAAAGAAAAAAATACACACTTTTTTAAACAATACCATACGATAAACAACAACAAAATCTACATTGATGATCGCTGTCGTCAGTGTTTACCAGCAAAGCATTCGAAATTGTTGTTGCTTCTCACTTGCGTGTATACAGTGAAGATCGACAAAAAAACAAGATAAAGTTGTTTGTGTATTTCATATTGCTAGTGCTGAGTGCTGTATTGAGTACAGAAACACACAGCCTATAGCTAAGAGCATTTACAAAAACCAATGAGCACCAAGAGTATAGGGCTTGGGCACCATTGCTATAGACTAAACGTACGGTCCTCTAAATTTAAATCTGTTATCGTGAAAATTGCGATTATATTTCAAATTTTTAGTCAATCTAAGAAAAAAGCCCTGGCTCGTAGAAATAGCACAACAGTACATCTTCTAAAATCAAACTATTGTCAAAAGACCTAAAATTAACTTAGGGTGTATGTCTATATCGATTTAAAAATATTTAAAAATATAAATTTTTTAAAACATCTTTGCCTTACAAAGAGTATAGAACCACAAATACATATGAAAACTAAGCTCCACCTTTTCTTCTCAAATGTTCGCTACACCCTACTATATGAATGTGAGTCCTGGAACTCTACTGCTGCTTGCAAAAAATATTGTGAACGTGGTTTTCAGCAGAGACCTCATGCAAAGAGCAGGCGAAACACCAATTCGCATAGAAATTGCAAAGTGGAAATGGAGCTAGGTTGGCCATATTTTGAGAAGACCTCATAATGACATATCAAAGATGTCAATTGACTGGAACCCTCAAGGCAGCAGAAGAGAGATAGACCCGCTAACACTTGGAGAAGGCAACTAGAATCCGAAGTTAGCGGAATAGAAAACCTTGGTCTGTGATAAAGCAAATTGCACAGGACAGATCTCGATGGAAGAATTTTGTTACGACCCTTCGTCGCAACTTGGAACCACAGGAATCAATATATATATATACCCACCATCAAAAAATATGGGACTATATTCATTATGTCATTACGTTTGTAACATATCGAAATATTGGTCATAGAACCAAAAAGTATATAAGGACTGAGATTGAAAAATTCTTAACACAAGTTTCTCAGTAAAACTTTTAACCCAAGTATTATTTGATTTTTTTTTTTTTTTCAAGTTACCTTTCTAAATCATATCAGTTATTATGTTTAATGTCAATTATGTTCATTTGTTGTTAATCTGATTAAAATGAGTGACCAGAAAAAAGTGCCTCCTTAAATTATATAATATTTTCAACAAAATCCTACAAAATGTTGGCCAAACAATCAAAGGTCTGCTATCAAACTGTTTCCAATATTATTAAACAGTACCGGGAGAACTTGCACGTTGATATAAAACCTGGTTCAGGTAGAAGGAATGGCCCACATGATGTTTCTAAAGCCAAAAAATAGAAAGCATTTTCAAAAGAGCTCCCAACAACACCGGTAGGAAAGCTACCCGGTTAGGTCAGTACTCGGACTATTTGATACGAAAAGTTAAAGCCAATGCAGGTTTAAAAGCATACAAGGCTCAAAAAGTTCCTGACAGGAACTCTGCTAAAAATTTAGAGGCCAAAGACAGAGCACGGAAATTGAAGTAAAATTTTATACAAAAAATATACCTGCTGCATAATGGATGAAGAAACGAACGTATGGAATATTTTTCGCAGCTTCTGGGTCAATTATTTTATATTGCAGATGCTCGGGAGAATGTAGAAGAAAAGTTTAGGACCCAAAAGCAGACAAAATTTCCCAAAAAGTTCTTGATATGGCAAGTAATATGCAGTTGCGGCAAAAAAACCAAACATTTGTTAAAAAGGGCTCTAAAAATACCGAAATTTTCATCAAGGACTGTTTACAAAAAAGGATGCTACCATTCATAAGACTTCTTAATGTGTCCACTTACTTTTGGCCTGATTTGGCATTTGACACTATGGTAAGAAAGGAGTTGAGTGGTAAAAGAACAATAATGTGGTATTTGTACCAAGAGAGGCAAATTCTCCAAACTGCCTGGAGCTAGGGCCAGTGAAGAGATATTGGGCTCTTGTTAAAAGAGCACAAAAAAGGTGTCCAAAAGTGTGGTAGATTTTAAACGGAGATGGACAACCTGTTCGAACAAAGTGACATAGAGCACTGTAAAAACCATAATGGAAGGGTTTTCGAAAAAGGTTCAAAATTTCATCATTATTGATTAAAACTATAAAAATATTTTTGTTTTGTAAATTGTAACAATAATTTCAACTAAATAAAAAAAGATTCAAAACTGTAAGTTTAGTGGTTTAATTTTTATTAACCTATATGCATGTTAAAAATTTTTCGATCTCAGTTCTTAAGTATATTATGGGTGATCATACGTTTCTAAGACTATATAGCTACTCGTATGTCCTTCCGTCTATCTATCTGTTGAAAACACAGAATACTATTTGAGCAACCATCATCTAATTTTGCGCAAATTAGTTGTAAGTACTCTGAAATTATGACGAAGATCGAAATTCTCCTAGATCCCCTCAGAAAATGACTTGAGCATTCGTAATTGTCTGTCTTATAAGAATTAATATCGTGATGAAAGTTTTATATGAAACTAAATCTTTTTACCAACTTTTGTGAGGATCGGTCCATAATTGAGCCAACCCGCATATAACGCCTATATCAGAAAAATATTTTATTGTCACATATCTGTGATCTGGCACAGCCGAATATAACTTTCTTACTTGTGCAAACCCATTTAAAATGTTTGACTTTTGATTATTTTTCACGAATTGAGATATTGAAAAAAAAAACTTTGTATTTAGAATTAAGAGGATATTTTCAGAAAGATATTTTGACATCCATTTCCGAACATACTCGTATTAGCAAAATACCAAATAAAGAGAAAACTTAGCCAAATAAACTGTAGTTAATAAAATAAGTTATTTACCTTCATTGAAACACGTCCAAATATTTGCACAAGTTACCTAGCCTTTACACATGCAAGTAACAGTTCGAAAAACACGACACATTGATACTTTTGCACTAACACAATTACACATGCGTGTGTAAATTTACACATGCATGAATGATTGTGTTAGTGCAAAAGTATGAATGTGTTGAGTTTTTCGAACTGTTACTTGCATGTGTAAACGCCAGGTTACAAGCTGTACAAAGTTTTACTAACAAGAAGTGGTAAACTTTGACCCTCTGTAACTCACCTTGTATTTATATTCTTAAAGCCTATGTCCTCCTCTACGATTCGTTCATACACAATTTTGCAATCGGACCAGTAGTTTAGAAGATTCTGATTTATTATTACTTTTTTACGATTGACCCCACTGTGCGGTATTAATCTATTTTAGAGCTTTTCGACCCCGTACAGCAGTTGACGAATGTCGTCGTCATCAGTGATAGTAACTGCATGTGAAATAATTTGCTTTCACTAATTTAACTGGACTTACGATTGACCCCACTGTGCGGTACAAATCTATTTTAGAGAGCTTCTCGACCGCGTACAGCAGTTGATGAATGTCGTCGTCATCAGTGACAGTAACTGCAAGTGAAATAATTTGCTTGCACTAATTTAACTGCACTCAGTTATTTTGCTAAATACTGTGGCTCTATAAATTTGATGTGTTATGAGTGCTTGTTTAAACAGATTTGAACAAGAAACCGACATTTTACTATAATTTTTATTTTTTGCGTGGTTGTGTGGTGGGGGGGAGTGGGTTATTTGGAAGTCAAGCATTTAAAGAAGAAAATTTAAGCATCACTTTATTATGTTGGTATCTAAGAAATTTGCTGTAACATCTATAATTACTAGAGAAGTATTACAATGGAATATTAAACCAAGAAAAAACAACGTGTTATTATAATTGAAGCTACGCAAAAAAATTGTAGTATCGGTTTGATTAAATACGAAAAAGAATTGACTTCCAGTTGATTTAAGGGCCATTTATGCTTCCATTAAACTTGATAATTGATATTTGATTGATTGATAATTGACGTATTGAACCGAAGGAACTAGCTGAGATATATGCTGAAATGCATTTCAAATTAAATAAAAAAACAGCAGTTGTTGTCTTATCTTAAGTTGATGTTTAAAAATCAAATGAGAACAAATATAAATGTGATCTGAGACTCTTATAATTAGTTTTCTTGATGTTAACTTGTAAAAAAAACTATTGTGTACTATATGCAAGTTGGCCCAGACCTGATGACTAAGCGAGCTACGATGATGATACAGCGACGATTGAATCGCGATCGCTTCGAGTATCTAATAATATAATAATATTGTTACGTTTGCACCTTTTGAGAACGTTGGTTTATTTCCTTTAAATAAACCGGATACTTTTGATTGCAAATAAAAAACAGTTTTAATAGTTTAAAATGTGTAACAACTCTTTATTTATTTAAAATGTACAACAACAACAGTTCAAATAGTCACTCAGTGTATATTTACACGTTTATCAATTCGCAGAAATGCACACACACTTTATAATGTACAAACTTAAATGCACAAGACAGTTGATGTTAACTCTAACATGGCCTATGATAAACTCAACTCACGACTGCAACCTCTGCCACTAATTATACACACGCCATCTTTCGGGAATCATCTACAATGATCTTAACGGGCTAACTATTACATTCGAATTCTAGAGCTTTCGATGTTAATGTTAGCAGCTTGAACATGCAGTGTTGTCACACTTACAAACAATGCTAATAACCGCATGTTATCAAGATTGTTGATAAGTAGAAGCTTCTACTGATGGATGTGTTTATAAACATGATGAATGCTGCAGGCAGTCGTTACAGACCGTTAAATTCAAATCGCTATTGCACACTCGTAACAATATATTGGCTATGATTTATACTAAAATGAGAGGGAGGCCAGGATTTTTATCTTTTATCCAAATTTACTTTGCAAATCAGGCAACGATTCGCGCACCTTATAAACGATTGTTTTATTGCAAAATTGTGTTCAGCGATGAGACTAATTTTTGGCTTTAGCCCGAGCTCGAGTTACGGTCAATCGTTACCGCACCATGAGCAATGATTTTTTGTTTAAAAATATGGATGACAATGATCCAGGCGAGATTTGGTTTCATGAGGATGGCGCTACATATGGCGACTGAAATAATCGATTTATTGAAATCAAAATTTGGCGATATCTTGATTTCGAGAAATAATTGGCCTCCAGGGTCCCGATTATTTCCTGTAGGGCTACTTGCAGTCACTGGTTTATGCTAAAAAACCAGCAACAATTTTCGCCTTGGAGGCCAACATTGTTCATGTTATTCGTGACATGGCCGTATGTATGCAATGCTCAGAAAAGTGGCCCTAAATTGGATGTACGAAATCATTTCAAATGTTAGTGCAATGATGTTTCGATTAAAATTTACTTTTTTTTGTTATTTTCTTAATTTTTCTTAGTTGAAAAAACCTATTCTTTTTCAATGCTACGTCATGTATCTTTTCAGTAAAGCAAACAATTTTAAAATCAATTTCAAACCAACATATTTATGATTTTTTGAATTTGTAAATTTAAGCATATCTTTAGTTCACTATATTTCTCAATAAAAAAGTATTTAACGAAGTGTTCGAAAAAAACTGTACACGGAGAAAACAGATTCCTGATAGCAACCGAATATGTTGCCAATCGATTGATTCTACCTTACTGACCGAATTTTACAGTTGTGGCCACCAAATTTTGGAAGGAATAACAAAAGTTTGGTTGCTTCAACCGAAATTCTTCTTAACCAACTGACCTTCTATTGATATAACCGAGAAATTATATATGTGCAACCGAATCATTCGATTGGAAACAAATTCGGTTGCTATCACGAATCTGTTTTCTCTGAGTAAGTATTTCCGAACTCTATGCACTTCAATACAAAAGAATTGATATATGAAATCCCCTCCTTATTTTCTCCTAAAAAGCACAATAAAGGAAATTAAAAACAATAATTTTTTTTCTCAATTCAGTAATAAACTATTAGAATTAAGAAAATAACTAATAAAACAATATAAAACTTTTTTAGTTTTTGCTATTATTTGTCTGAATTTTTTTACATCAATTGCAAAAACGTTCATTCACATATTCAATTCAAGGTACTGCAAACGGAAGGATGAAATTAATGTACCCTCTAACCAGTGATGTAGAGCATAAAAAAATATCCAACTACAAAATGAACATTCACTAAAAGATGATTGTCATTACTTTTTGTCTTTTTTTGTTTTGTTTGTTTGCTGCACTCATAGTTACTTTACAATTGTTTGGAGGAAGAAAAGAGTAGATTCATACGTTTGTCTAAGGCTTGATAGAATAAATCACTGTTATACACGTACGCTACAGTGGTGAGAAACATGTAAACAATGTCTCAGTCATTTAAAAACTTAGATTTCTGAATTAAATAAGCATAATTCTAGGAAGTATACCGTTATATATTCATCTAAAGGGTATTTCATTAAGAGCTTCCTATCTTAAAATTGAAATAAAACATAGTTCGAAAGGCCTATCGATGCAATTATGTATAGAATATAACACCATGCAAATATCCGCTGCGAGTTCGCTGGGTGGTGCTCTTCCGAAATCTCCAATTTTTTATCTCTCTAGCTGAATTTGGCCGCTGTGTGTTGTAGCTTGTTCGCATAGACCTGAGACTTAAGAAAACTCCAAAAGAAAATGTCTAACGGAGTCAAATCACTCAATCTCGGTAGCCAGCTCACATCACCTCCACGTGAGATGACCATGCCCTCAAATCGCTCGTGCAGTATGTCCAATGTGGCATGAGCTGTGCGACACTTAGGGACGTCCTGTTGAACCAAATGTTGTTGGTATCCATATCATAAAATGTATGCTGGTAAGCATAGACCTATAGCGCTCGCCATTGACGGTATTGGCCTGACCAACGTCGTTCTCAAAGAAATATGGACCGATGACGCCGTCAGCCCAAAATCTACACCAAACAATAACTTTTTTAGAATGAATTTAATACACTTGGATCACATGTGGATTGGTACAGAACACCTGTTTTGATAAAACGGTGTTTTTGAACGATATATGCATCCATGGACAAATATCAGGAGCCAACGCGACAAATGTAGCTTCAACAATATGGCCACAATCTACTATTCATATCATTAAGTTATTTTGGGACAATAAGAATCTATTATGTATATTCATTATAGAGTCACAAATGAATATTGTGAACATGGCGAAACCTACGAAAAGTACATATATTTCATAATTTTAAATTTATTTAATATAATTTTTTATAGCCACTGTACAGTTTAACTGCTTATGTCTTTCCATCTTCCGTTTGATTGTTATTTCACAAACAATGAAATAAGGCTTTACTTTTTAAAGAATAATATTTTTTCATGATTTTTCATATAAAATATATAAAATGTTGCAGCCCTGAGTTTGTGAAATACTCGTAGTAATAAATGCAGATTTATAAATTTAATATAAAAATATCATAATTTTCTAAAACCTTTTATATGTATCACGTTCTTTTTAAAGTGAGTACAACTTGCTAATATAAAAAAAACTTCTATAAAATTCCGCAAAATTTCCCGAACAAAAATGTTTGTAAAATTATCGAGATTTTTTTCTAAATATTTGTTATATTTGAAATAATTAACCTAACATATAAAAACAATAAATAAAAAGAAAATGAAATATTTATGATTTTTAAGACAACTCTGTAACTTTACACAAAATGTTTTATGGAATATTATTCTTCAATAATTTTTTCCAAAAATCTTCGTAAATAAATAACAAAGAATATATCAGAAAAGATTTCAGAACATCTACTTATACTTATTAATATCTATTTTTCAACATCACAGGGTATTGATTTTTATTATTTTTCAAAAAGAGTGGACCAGAAGTAAGATTTCTGTTATCATGTCGCGATATCGAGCACCAGTCTCATGGTAGAATGATACAATGATACCATCACCCCAAAATCTAAACAAAACTCTGACACGTTGTGCATACATTAGATCTTCGGCAATCACTTGTAACGGTAAAAAACATAAAATGAGCAGCATTCAATTGTTGATGTTCAATAATCCATCCAACGAACACTCTTCGCTGTGTATGGTCAGTAAGGCGACCCTTATTTTGAACTTTTGCGATTCTCGAAACTCCCAAGTCATCTAAAAATCAAACGTTTATAATATGGAGAAAATATACATAGAGCGGAAACTAGAAAAAAACTCAAACATAAAATTTACTCAAAAAAGTGTTGCTTTTGTTTTCACATGGTTTTTTTTACTAATACATTCTCACCACTTAGGTTTTTGACAAATAAGTTAGGTATTTGACAGGAGAGTTTACACTCTATGTATAATTTCTCTATGGCTTATAAGTTGAACATTTTATTTGAAGTTTTGTCAAAGTAAAAATATTAAAAAAAAATTTTAATATGATTCTTTAAACACATTGAAGACAGCAGGTTACACAACTACATTAACACAAATGCTGCTGGCTACAGTTGTAGTCGTGTGACAGCTACTGAATTATTTTAAAGACGACAGCTACAAAGCAAACAGCTGATTTATAATTCAGTAACGTCACTTTTTTTGCTTTAATAAAAAACAAGTGCTAGAACTATATTCGGCTGTGCCGAGTCTTATATACCCTTCACCAAATTATACTTTAAAATACAAATTTTAAATATTTTTAGGTAAACAAAATCAATTTTTTTTTTTTCAAAACTTAAAAAAAATTTTTTATTTTTTTTAATTGGTTTCTTTCAATTTTTTTTCGAATTTTTTTTTTTTTTTAATTTATTAGTGAAAAAACATTGGACTTTGAAATATCTATCATTAGGTATCCATCTTGTCTATATTAATGACTTAGAAATCCAGATATAGATCAAAAATAGGCCAAAAATCGAGGTTGTCCCGGTTTTTTCCATTTGTGGACCGATTTCCTCGATTTTAAATAGCGACCGAGCTGGAAGAATTTCCGATATACTGATGTATCAATAATGTTTGTAAGTTATTTGGGGGCTACGGAAAGTTAATTTCAACATACAGACGGAAAGACGGACATGGCTATATCGACTTCGCTGTCTATAAAGATCCATAATATATATACTTTTTGGGGTCGCAAATGAAAAATGTGGAAATTATAAACGGAATGACAAACTTATATATACCCTCTCCACTTATGGTGAAAGGTATGAAAATATTGTATAACATTTTATTAAATTTGGAACAGTAACACTAAAGTTTTAGTAATATTATTTTCTAACAAGCTTGAGTTAACAAGAGTATACTTATTATAAATAATTACATATTAATCATACGCATAGATGGTCGATGGGAAATTACAAGAATTCTTTTTAAAATTGAGAGAAAATAGATATTTCCATTTCCGATTTTAATTAAATTTAACACAGATATTATATATAAAATGTAATCGTCATATCATTGGCATATTGTGTGGATTCCTTTTCCAGTCCAGAAATATGATGTATTCAATATTGAAAAAAACTGCAAAACTTTATAAAAGTATACATTTATAATTCTCAATAACTCATGGTGAAGGGTATAATAGCCGTACAAAATTCCAAAGTAATTTAGATTTAAACATTTATTGTGAGTAAAAATATATATACCATTTATTAATTTAATTTACAATATGGTTATCAGAACTTCTCTTAATAAAGTAAAAAAAATTATATATTTCAAGCACTAACATTTTTTAAATTCTTTATTATATTAGCAGCACTATTTCTGTTTTGTGGTTGACAAAAATAAAAATTATCCTAATTCGACTGCCGCGGCAAAATTAGTCAAGTGGCCGTGTAGCTGTGCTGTCGTCATAAGAATCGTCTTCATATAAACGTGTGTATTTTATTTTTGACAGATTGCAGTCGGTATCCTGCTGTCTTCAATGTGTTTAATGCATGAATCCAATTAAAAATAGTTTTCTGATATAATTTACCCATAGAAGTTAAACAAAAAATTTTTCGATAATCCATTACAACTTGATTCCAAAAAAGTCATGAAATTTCATGAATATTTCAAATCCCAAATTTTAAATTTTTGAAATTTTTTTTTTTAAGAAATTTCAAAAAATAATAAAAAATTTTCACGATTTTAATAAACACGGACAAAAAACAAATTAAAACCGATTTGAAATTGTCGGATTTAAAAAAAAAAATGGTTTTTGGTCATAAATTCAATAAAATTATTTCTTAACGAAACATTTCTTAGTCTATTTTCTAATATTTAATTTAAGTTCTTGACAATTTTGAGCCCAAAAATTTAAAATTACAAAATCGAAAATTAGCAGTCCAAAGAAGCAATCTAAAATGAAATAGTAAAAACTAGGCTAGGAAATGTTAGGTACAAATGTAAAAAATTTGCATTTTCAAAACTCAGTTAGTATTTACTGAAATCGAAAATAACCCTTTACATAATATTTAAGAAAATATTAGGCCATCTAAAATGTTTTATTATATTTTGATATCGACTATGCTATTTGAGAATTTTTGACCTAAAGTAGAATTTTACATAAAAAAGCCTTTTATTGGATGCCCTCGGTATCAAAAGTTTTAAACATTCTTTCATTTAAAATTTTTGTGTAATGCTAGCTTTTCAAAAAATATAAATTTCTTATAAATCTTCTTAGAAATTTTTCAGATAACTTAAACAGAAACAAGGTACTTTTTTCCAAAAAACTAGCGAAAAATTGCCTTTTTATATTTTTTTATTCAAATGCATATAACTTTAGAGTAAGTCACGATTTTGAAACAATTATTTTATTATTTGAAATATACGTATGTTGTTACTCCAATAAAAAAAAGAAAATCGGGAAATATTTGAAATATTATTTATCAAAACAATGGAATAGGGTGGGTGAAAATGTTGAAAATTTAATTTTGAAATGCGAATATCACCTAAGCTATAGGAGATAATGAATATATACGACGACAAGGAGATTCTATATATATAATTTTTTTGAAATCGGAACACAAACAATGAAATAGGATCGTTTTAAAAATTTATTATAGCCGAGGTGTCCTATTTTGGGGACCCCTGGCTGCGCCCGTTGTATGCCCATGAGATCCAAATTCTAAACTTAAAGTCTACAGCTCTTTGCGCATGTGAAATTCCATTCAAAGAGGACTAACCGTTTAGAAGTTACAGATTTTTTTCCCTCATTTTTTTTATACCATTGTGTGATGTCGAATTTATGATTCTAAACTTTCACCAACACTCTAAAGCTCTGCTTCGGTATTGACATTTGAAAGTCTTATTTTTGTGCCCCTGGTGTATTTAGCATCACCAATTAAGCCAATCTTCTTGATTTTTTCAATTACTCTCTTTGCAGTTGACGAAGTTAAATCAATATGCCGACCATATTTTATAAGAAATTTTCGAATGTAGTCCAATTTGGCACCGACCTATCGAATTCAAAAAGTGGAATACACCTTTCTGGGCAGTATACTGCAGAGCAACTGCCTTCAACATTTTTTGTTTTAATCTTGTACTAATATGCAAAGTTTACTTATTTATTTGTTTTTTTATTTTTTTTTTTGTTGTTGAAAACAATCATTAGCTTAAAGCTTTCCAAGTTTTATCAGCTCTTTACACAGAGTGCACTTGATATCTAAAACACTTTGTTAAATGTCTTCTAAAATAAAATTTTTTTTTTCTAAAACTTAACAATTTATATTACCCAAACTAACTGTTTAAACTATTTATTACTTATCAACATTATTTCCTACCTCCTTTACCTTAAATATTCAAGTTTTTGCTGCAATATACTTTTATTAGTTTCATAAATACTTTGCCAACAGTTTTTTTTTGTTCTTCGGTTTAATTTCTTCATATTCTGCTGCTGCTTTTTTTTCTAAAGAAAACTAAACTTAGCAAAGGTTCATAAAAACAATGACTCGATTGTCTTTACTATGAACTGTTGTAAAAGATTAAGCATTACTCCTTTTCCCTAACTCCTTTCTCTAAACTAAATAGCAACTAAATGAAACTCTTTTTTTTACAACACAAGAAAATAAAACACTGTCACAGCCTTAAGGATAAATGATGCTCACATTAAAGCAAAACTAAAGTAGAAATATTATTATGAAGAGAGAGAGAGAAAAAGACGAATCTGTTATGCCCGATAACATGAAACAGTCTGTAGAAACAAAAGCAAAACACTAAACATTTTACATAGAAAATTCTGTTTTATTAAATGAATTCTGGTTCTTTCTTATTTGTCTCCTTTAACTTGAGGTAAATGTCCTATAATTTTTTATTAAGTCATTTTGAGCAACAACAAACAATGTTGTATGAATGCTGTAGGCCTACATTTTATTTAAAATTACATACCTACATATAACTGAATGTGTGTAAATATTAATGTACATGTGTATATAGTTATAAAGTATAGTGTATGTACTTAGATAGCTGAAATACATACTAAACAGTAAACACAATTTTAACTGACACACGTTAATTAAATATGAACATTTAAACGATGCAGAACGCGACATTCGTAATCCTTTAAAGCGAAAAATAAGAAACCATATACATTTTGTTCTTGCTTTCATTCATCGATAGCTTTTCAGTAGAATTATGTTATGTGCAAATATTAAGTTTTGTCATTTTATTATTTCTAATATGCTTAAAAGCAATAAATATAGGCTCCGAAATGCTACAAAAATAGTACTTGTTTCCAACTATAATGCTAAGATCTGCGATTTGGAACATAATTTTATAAAGTGATTTTTTTAAACTAAAGTAGAATAATGTTGTCTTCTTTGGATAACAAGGTTACCGATAAGCTAACATTACCCCTAAAATACATTTAAGCTCAACTACCGTTACCGATATAACCGTCAGTATCGTTACAAATTTAAATTAAAAAAAAATATTTTGATTTCAATAATTGAGTTTATTGAAATCTACAAAACTTATTTTAACGAAACAACAAAAAACACCATTACCGAAAAAACTGCAATTACTATTACCGTTAATAAACCAAATTATTGTTACCTTTACCTTTAAACCATTTCGAAATGGCAACCAATCTTGGTTGATAGTTGACATGTAGACATATTTGGGTTCGTTACAAACTTTAATATGATTTAGCACGCGACATAAATATTAGTTCAAGTAATTTCAACAAAAGCATCGTATTATTATTTATTTGTGGTAATTTGGCCTATTTTCCCAATGTTAGCTTCCAGGTATAAGGCTCAAAATTCTCTTTGTCTTTAGAATAATTTTTCTTTTCATGCAACTTTTTCAGATCACACGTAACATCTTCACCATAATTTTGAAGCTGCATCTATCGAACTGGCTGTCATTTAATCAGTATGTTTTGCCAAATCACCATGGACGGATATAGCGCACAATAACACGTGATAAAATTGTTTTATCTATTAGGGCAATGATCAACGCGCTTGACACATTTTACGATGCGGCCCATTTCAGGATGAATGGGTACCTTGACAAGCAAAATTGTAGAATTTGGGATGATATCAATCCACACGAGATCCTAGAGAGTCCAATGTATCATAAAAAACTAATTTTTTAGTGTGGATTTGGTCATCGATCCGTATTTCTTTGAGAACGACATTGCCCAGGCCATCACCGTCAACTACGAGCGTTATATGTCGATGATTACCAACATGTTTTAGCCTGAGTTGGATGATATGAACACCAACGACATGTAGTTTCAACAGGACGGCGCTACGTGCCACACCGCTCATGTCATGTTGGTAATTCTGCACAAGTGATTTGAGGGCATGGTCATCTCACGTGGGAGTGATGTTAACTGGCTGCCGATAATCCTAAATTTTTTGGGTCGCAGATCTATGCAACCCTCATAGTCCTTCTAGAACATCGTCTGAGAGAAGGCATAGTGTACTGAGTATCGAATCTTATAGAATCTGTAAACAGGTATTTTCGAAGGCCTACAAAGTAAAGCCCTAGCAATTTTCCCACTGGAATGTAGCTCACAAACACACATACATATGCAAACACATACACCAACAAACAAATGAGTGTTGCAAGGAAAGAAGCAAAAAACTAAACAAAAATAACAGCAAAAGGTGTGAGGGCATGGTCATCTCACGTGGAAGTGATGTGAACTGGCCGCAGTAATCGTTCAATTTGATGCACCTATGAGGGTTTCAGCCTGATTTATACGCCAGAGTCATTGAAAATTTAACATTTTGGATTCACGCCATCCAGCGAAGCCAAGGCAGACATTGCACAATAGCATCGATATGCCTTTCAAACGAATAAAATAGTTCGAGGATAACTCACACACAATTAATTTTCTTTAAATTTAAAGATATGAAGTGCTTAATAAAAGACACTTTGTATTCCAGATCAGGGCTATATGAAATTAGAAGCCTGTGTATTTTGTTTCTCTTGATACATCCACTTATCCAACTTAGAATTCAAGCACTATTATTCATCAAACTTGGCGACAGGTGTAGTAAGCAACAGTAGCCCTCTTCACTCTGTGTAGTACGTTCAGTTTCTATGATAATTTTAAGTTCAGCATAATATCTACATATTTCGCATTGCCTGATAGGTAAAGTTCACCCTGTAACCCAGTATAGTAATTTGAAGCTTGGTACATTGGTCGTCATGAAAAAAATTTCAGTTCTGTTTTTCAGAGGTTTACTTCTATCCCACTTTATGAGAATAAGATGCTGCGCATTTCCATGATAACGATAATCACAACCAGAAACATACCAGGAACTAAAAATAGTACATCTGCCGCATAAGCAACAGCTATCCTTCATTTATTGTCCAATTTGACAAAAATCGAGTTAACAACAATCAGAACATCCCACCTTCGTCTTCTCGACTTAATGCTGTAATAACTCTTGATTTCAACGTGATCACTATCCAGCTGTTAATTCAAACTCTAGAGCTCGCTGACTTGCTGAGGGCCTCTTCTATATCTAGTAGAGCTGACATCGTATATTGTTAAAATTCAAATGATCAATCTTTCTCCTAAAAATATATCTTTCTCCATACTATTTATAAAGCTTTTACTGTTCTTCACTCGTATACATTCACACTCCTACTACATATGTATAGTAAATATACAATAGCATTTTTAGTTTAAAATTGTTTTCCTTGAAGGACAAAAGGAATGAAAGGCTGAGACTTTTATAAGACAACAAAAACAACAAAAAACCCGTAAGAATAATGATAATAAGCAACAACATCAACAACTAATATTACTCCTACTGCAAAAAAAAAAAACATGTGACAAGTACATGTTTAAGCTGACATTTTTAAACAGCACAAAAATAAATCCCAGCAGGAAAAAATATATGGTAAAGAGGCCTTCCTAAAGGCCTTATTTTGCACACACAAGGATACCTAGCCCCAATGCACAATTGATTCAATTTTACACAGCACGTCATTGGGAGCTAAGTCCTTGAATAATCGTTTCTGTTAGAGAGTTGATAGAAGCAGTACTAAAGAGGGAGGGTCTTACTATGAAGGCCTGCTAAAGTGGATAGGTTAGGTTATCAGGCAGCCGTCCAAAATCTTCGTTTGTACAGCTCAGTGGTTATTATTTACACTCCATTTCTCCCGCGTCTTCAGTAACAAACAATAGTCAAATATTCGCCTTAAGTTTTTTTTTGGTATTCACTGATGGTGCAGAAAATACAAAAATTGAGAGTTTAATCACATACAATTCTTAATAATACATAGAGAGCACTATAAATAAGAGCTGTGTGGTTTAGGGATTAGCGCATTTTACTATAAAAGTTCAACCCCCCTCTCTGAAATTTTTTTTTCTCAAATGCTGGAGTATTAGTATTGTTACGAATGTGCAATAACGATTTAAATTTAACGGTCTGTAACGACTGCCTGCAACATTCATCATGTTTATAAACACGTCCATCAGTAGAAGCTTCTACTTATCAACAATGTTGATAGCATGCGGTTATAAGCATTGATTGTAAGTATGGCAGCACTGCATGTTTAAGCTGCTAATATTAACATCGAAAGCTTTAGAATTTGAATGTACTAGTATGTCCGTTGAGAGCATTGTAGAAGATTCCCGAGAGATGGCGTGTGTATAGTTGATCATAGGCGCTGTTAGAGTTAACATCAACTGTCTTGTGCATTTAAGTTTGTCATTATAAAGTGTGTGTGCATTTCTGCGAATTGATAAAAGTGTATAAATACACTGAGTGACTATTTGAACTGTTGTTGTTGTAGATTTTAAATAAATAAAGAGTTGTTACAATTTTAAACTACTTAAACTGCTTTTTATTTGCAATCAAAAGTATCCGGTTTATTTAAAGGAAATAAACCCAACGTTTTAAAAGGTAAAAACGTAACAATATTATTGAATCTAATATTGAAGTGCTATGAAGAATGACAAGCGGATACCTGCAATGACATCCCCATGTTAAATTCACCATTCAATAACGTTGCGAATTGGTTGAAAATTCACTAGTAGTAGTTCTCAGTGGCTTACTAATTCGACGTAGCGAAACAATTTCAATGCACTGTAAGGATAATAAAGGCTTTTGCACTGCAGTTTTTCAACGTGTATAAAGTTTTGTAGAAGGAAAAGCAAAGTCCTTCTAGAGCATCTTCTGAGAGAAGGCAGAGTGGACTGAGTATCGGATCTTATAGAATCTGGCCTACAAAGTGAAGGCCTAGCAATTTTTCTTGCTGGGATGTAGCTTACAAACACAGATGCACATACACACACACCAACAAACGAATGGGTGTTGCAAGCAAAGAAGAAAAGAAACTAAACATAAATAACATCAAAGGTGTTGGTTTATAAAAATTGGATTGTGGCAAAGTAGCAAAAGTGACTACACAAACATGTTCTAACTCATGTACTCAGGCATAGTTATTTTGGAAAGAAATATTTATTTAAACATTTGTTTAAATTATACCCATATGTATCTACATATATACATATGACATATAAACATTTTTCCTTTAAGCATTACATTATGTTTAACTGTGTCTGTTTGTTTCTTTCTATATATTTGCTTGTCTGTATGAATGTGACTTCTGTTGAATTGAAACCTATTTTTATTCATCAAATGAAAGAAAAAGTATAGCAAAATAACAAAAAAGGATATTATTAGTATTCAAGTCAAATAAAAGCGCTAGAAATGTTTAAAAAATTATTAACATATTTGAGTTTTTTTTTTCTCTTTCAAAAGAATACCGACAGAATTTGTATTGTAAGTGTTGAAATAGAATTTAGGTTAGTTGTTCCATTGCGGCTATTAAAGAAATTAAGAAAAAATACTAAAAAGTGCCAAAACAGTTAAAAAAACATTATTTTGATGTTTTTAAATCCTAAGGATGTTTTTTATACTTAATATTTATATTTAATGCTAAAACTATTGCACTATTGTATTGAAGTTAGACGAAGTATAGATTACCCCTCAGTTTATTGTTTGAAGATATATAAAACTGTAACACAATAGAGGGTTCAAGGTGTTAAAATTGCAATATCTCTGATAATGTTGGGATATATGGTATAAACACAACTAGGACGCACAATGAATTATTCGTCATCCGAAATAAAACACATTTGTGTATATGAAATTGCACACAATCGTGCGTCGACAATATGGGAACTTTAAGTCCTTTTTGGCAATCGAAGATATGAGAAAGTCACTCAAAAAAGGTGAGAATATTAAAATAATTTAAGAGACATAAATAGAAACACATCTTTTAAGTCATTCACCAAACAAAACCTAACCCTTATTAAGAATTATTTACAGCGAGTGTTTTATCAAACAAATTTCATTAATTTGGAATCTATTAAAAATTTTAATATCACCAAATTATTATACATTTTATATTGAAATATAAAAAATAAATTCATAGAAATAATTAAGGACTGAGATCGAATAAAAATTAAACCACTAAACTTACAGTTTTGATATTACAATAAATATTATTTTTATAGTTCAAATCAATAGTCATGAATTTATGAACCTTTTCTAGAAACCCTTCCATTAAGGTTTTTATAGTGCCTTCTCTCACTTTGTTCGAACACGTAGTCCATCTCCGTTTAAAATCGACCACACTTTTGGACAGCTTTTTTATGCTCTTCAATTCTCTTTTAACAAGAGCCCAAAATCTCTCCCCTGGCCTTAGCTCCGGGCAGTTTAGAGGATTTGCCTCTCTTAGTACAATTAACACATTATTGTTTTTGTACCATACAAAGATCTTGCTTACCATAGTGACAGGATGCCAAATCAGGCAAAAAATAAGTGGACACATTAAGAAGTCTTACGAATGGAAGCATCCTCTTTTGTAAACATTCCCTGATGTAAATTTCAGTATTTATAGAGACCTTTGTAACAAATGTTTGACTGCTTTGCCGTAACTGCATATTGCTTGCCATGCCAAGAACTTTTTGGGAAAATTTTCTGCTTTTGGGTCCTAAACTTTTCTGCAACATTTCCTCGAGCATCAGCAACATAACAATATTAACCCGGAAGCTGTGAAAAATTTTCCATACATACGTTTCGTCATCCATTTTTTGTATAAAATTTGACTTCAATTTCCGTGCTCTGTTTTTGGCCTCTAAATTTTTAGCAGAGTTCCTGTCAGGAACTTTTTGTGTCTTGTATGTTTTTAAACTTGCATTGGCTTTAAATTTTCGTATCAAATAGTCCGAGTACTGAGCTAACCGGATTGTTTTCCAATCGGTTGTGCTGGGAGCTCTTTTGAAAATGCTTTCAATTTATTGGATTTAGAAACATCATATGGACCATTCCTTCTACCTGAACCAGGTTTTTCGTCAATGGACAAGTTCTCCCTATACTGTTTAATAACATTGGAAACAGTTTGATAGCAGAACTTTGATTGTTTGGCCAACAAGTTTTGTTGAAAATATTTGATAATTTCAGTACGCACTTTATTCTCGTCATTAAACATAATAAATGACATGCTTTACAAAGGTAACTTGATCAAAAAAAGTTAATTAATACTTGGGTTAAAAGTTTTAATGAAAAACGTGTGTTAAGGTTTTTTCGATCTCTGTCCTTAGAATGAAGAAAATGAAAACATTGCATGTAGGAAAAGGACCACTTTTTTTAAAGTAGACCATGATATAGGAAAACAATCTTATATACCCTTCGGATTTTTGCTCATGTCTCCGTTATTTATGGACGGATTTTGCTGATTTTAAATAGGAAACTTCTCGATAGCATGTCTGATAGAATTATTGAAGATTAGGATCCCGAAGATATCTGGGGTCTCCAGAAAGTTGATTTCAACAGACAGACAGACGGATGGCTAAATCGACTCCGCTATCTATAAGGATCAAGAATATATACACTTTATAGGGTCGGAAAATTATATTGTGGAAATTACGAATGGAATGACAAACTTATATATACCCTTCTCACGAAGGCGAAGGGTATAAAAAGTAATCTCTTGTAGTTCGCTTTGGAGAACATGGTTGACCTGGATCCGCACCTGCCTCAGTGCCATGGATTTTTGGCTTTGGTGTCGATTCTGCTGGTTCACAGGGCTTCACATACACAGAGAAAACAAATTCGTGATAGCAACCGAATTTGTTGCCAATCGAATGATTCTACCTTAGTGACCGAATTTAACAGTTGTGGCAACAACATTTTTGAAGGGGTAACAAATGATTGGTTGCTTTAACCGAAATTCTTCTTTGTTAACTGACTTTCTGTTGATAAAATCGAAAAATTCTATGTGTGCAACCGAATCATTCGATTGGCAACAAATTCGGTTGCTATAACGAATCTATTTTCTCTGTGTACGATCTTTTACACTTCGGGTTATTGTAATGGATTCATTTTTTATCGCAAGTAATGATTCGGTTCAAAAATGATTTTCTTTTATAGCGTTCAAGCATCATTTCGTACATCCAAAATCGTCATTCAAGATCTCTCGGCTTTAATACCCAATTTTCCAGCTTTTGAATAATTCGTGTTGCTCGCAAACATTGAGAGCTAGATTTTGTAAGCTCTTGTTGATTTTTGGAATAAACTTCATGGAGTAACTCCAATTCTTGGTCTTCAAACTTGTTTGGTTGGCATGGGCGATCTTTGTCAAAATCACCACTTCGCACGTTGAAACCGATGGAACACTTGAGCAATCAGTTTCCTTCAGCCGCAATTTTTTCAAGTTAAAGAAGTAAAGCAAAACTTCCCACGTATGATGCTTTGTTGACACAAAATTCGACATTTTGAAAGCAAAAAAAAACTTAGTTGTTTACACTGTAATATTCAATAACTAAGTGAGAATAAATGACAGATTTGTACCCTTGAAAATCCCATATAAGTTATTAAAAACAAAAACCGCGCTCAAAAGATACGCCATTTGTTGTAAATCCCATATTTTTAAGTCATTCATCCAATAACATTTCATTAGTATAATGAAAAAAGTAATTAATGCAATGATATAAATTCATAAAATTCATGAAAATTTATCATTTCATGCATGAACAAATTTCGTTTCATTAACGCAACCAAAATGAATTAATAAAACAATATCAAGCTTTTAACGAAATAAATTTGTGCAATGAACATGTTTCATTGCATTCGTAAACTATTTCCCTTGGTTTTTATGACTAATTTCATTTCATCAATGAAATAATTTCATATAAAAGCTAAAAATTAATTTGATAATATATAAGAAGGTCTATGAAACCTTCTTCATTAATACAATGAAGGCCATCATTACCTCACTTTTAATGAAATGATTCATTGATTCAATGACGAAATTCATCTCTGGAATGAAGGTTTTTCTATCAGTGTATGAAATCGAAAATTATAAAATATCATATACAAAATTTATTAAATGTACACGCAGAAAAAAAATATAGTTGTGCATGTTTACTGTAACCATTTCAACATGTTTAACAATATTATAGTCACAGTAACTATTTATATGATTATGGTACTAATAATATGGTTAATTTACGATTCACATGATTGTATCAACCATATATATGGTTACAGTAAACATGTATATGTTGGTGACAACCATTTATATGATGAATAATTTTATCATAATATGTTGATCTCAGATTTATCCATAAGCCGAGAGCAACATAATATGGTAGGTCCTTCATCAAATGGTTGTCACAAACATATATTTATTTACTGTAACCATATATATGGTTGATCCAATCATGTGAATCATAAATTAACTGTTACTGTTAATTGTTACTGTTAATTGTTATCATATAAATATTTACTGCGACTATAATATTGTTAAAAACTAAAGCGAGTTTCAAAATTTTATAGCATGTATAATAAAAATGATCAAATTCAAAAGAGTAAGCTATAAAAAATAATTTTTTTATAGAAATCTTTTTGTTTTATCCCTATAAAATTCTAATGGAATTTTGAATTGAACCAATTTTAATTTTCTTTCATTTGGGTGAAGTGGTAACTTTTTCGAGCCTGCTATATGTACATATTTTCAAACATTTATGTAAATATGTAGGTATGATGATCAATCTAAAACAAATTTTCCTTTTATTTTTTCTGATTGATTTCAAAACTACAAACCATAAATTTTTTGACACATTTCACACTACACAAATTGCTTTCCAATGATTTACATTTCAACGTCGACAGAAAAAATGTCATTTGTAACATTTCAATTTGAAATACAAACACTCATATGGAACAAATACTGTATGTGCCACACATTTATTATTTATTTTCATAGTTAACATTTAATATTTTGTCAATAAGTTGCTACACTTTTGTGTTTGTGTTTATTTATTTTTTTTATTTATTTATTTATTTGAGTATTTAAAATTCATGTATGTGTGAGTACGTGACAAAAATCGCTAGAGCTTTGTCGATTCATTTATTTGTCATGTCACAACGATAGTCTATAATTTTTTTCCCCTTGTTATATTTTATTTGTTATTTTTGTTTTATTTTCCTTAATTCCACTATAATAAAATACATACATACATGTTGTTAGCTTAACTCTTTTTTTATTATGAGGTCAATATATGTATATACATATACATATATTGATGACTTTTCAAGGATAAAACAAAATGTGTGGAAAGAATAAAAAAAATCCTTTAATAAGGTCATTTAAAATTGGGTATGTTACTCATAGATTTTATAATATACTAATATACAATAGGGTGGCATAAACATTTTTAAAATTTGGAAGCTCCAAATATCTAAAATTATCCTCCGTCTTTTAAAAAGCAATTGCTTAAAATGTGGCCAACATTTATTTGAAGTTTATAATCGGACGAGTGACGAGTTTAGTTTAGATAGACAGACATTTTTAGTCTAGAAGGGAGTTGTCCAGCAGCATCCAAAGTGAAAAATTGTGTTAAAGTCGCAAAGTTGAATAAAAGTTGAATCGGCAAGAAACCAACCAATTGTAGTAGAGAATGTAAGAAAAGATAAAATCACTGTTTATTGTTGGTGTTTTGTTTAAGCTTTGATATTTTTACAAATAAAGCTTGAGTGTCTGTAATTCTCATTCACTCTATCGTTTTATTTGTATAATATCTTTAGTTTTTCTAAAGCCTTTTGGGAAAAGGTTTCCTGATGATCTGGCCTAAGCAACCAGTGAAATGCGCATAGGAACTAGCTTATCCCCCAACAATAAATTTCAGTGAATTTATCAAATAAAAATTGGGAATTTAGCATAAGAAGCTCTTACTAAAATATTAATTTTGTATTCCCGAATAACCTTTTAAATTGAATTAAAGTTGTTTTTAGTTACTTTAAATTATTTTTAATTAATAAGTTACCCCTTAGACCTAAGTGAATAATTTTAACAATTAACAATTAAATGAAACATTTTGTGTTTTATTGAAGTCAACAAACTTCTGCGCAAAATCCCACATTTTATTCCTAAAAAAGTGATTTGATAAGGGGTTTTAATTTTTAAAAATTATAATATAAAATTCTTACCCGCATTAACACGAAGGCTGGTTAGGCGTTAACTAATAGTTATACTGTCGGTTAATATTATTTTTGTATGAAAACTGTTAGTATAAATATTAGTTAACAGACTTCGTGTTACTGGGGGTTAAAGTATTTTTTTCTTTTTAAAAGCTAAAAAACTAACAAACTCTAGAATTAAAAAAATAATATCTGAATGGCTTAGTAAATAAAAAAAATGTAATTCCTATGGAATAAAATCTGAAATTTTAATTTATACGTTTTATTTTTTAAATTATTTTACATACCTACATAAATAAAATTAATTGTAGTGCAAATAATGTATGTATGAATTAAAATTAAACTATTATTTTTACTGGGGATTTTTGGGGATAGCACAAACTGTTTTTTGGGGAATTTCGGGGATAAAAAATTTAAATTTTGGGAAAAGTCTCGAAAAAAATCTGGGAACCCTGTCTCACAGTGACTTCGGTTGTCTGTTCTCACAGTGGCTTCGGCTGCCTGTTCTCGTAACATAAGAAATCATTGTATTATTTAGAATTTAGACACTAAGAATTCAACATTGTAGTATTCTAAAAACCATCCCGATCAACAAGCACCCGAACCTGAATGCGGAACCTGCGTTAACCCGATCCTGATATAAATCCGAATGCAGAACGCTGAACCTGCGTTAAGCCGATCCTGATATAAACCCGAACCTTTTAGCAACGATCCCGATTATACTACCCGAACCTGCGTTAAGCCGATCCTGAATCTAAATCAGAACTACTAACAGCGATCCCGATTACACAGCCCGATCCTGAACTTAAACCAAATCCCAACAGTAGCCGATATTAACCCGACTGAATCAACGTAGCTAATCCATCGTGATTTACTTAATATATATTGATTGTATCTAAAATTAAGAAAGCTTTCAATAAAGTACTATTTTTAATTAAACCCTAAAAAGGTACAAAATAATCGTCTTGTTACTTAAGGTTTGTGGACCCGTAAGTAAGCCCTGGACACGACTAAGTTGCCTCAGCCGACGACAAAACCACGTTACAACAGTTAGCTGTTAACCATTCCGCGTGTTATTTTTTTATAAAAGTGAAGTGATTGTGAACTTATTTTAAATCTATAGAAAATAAATAAAAAAAATGTAAAAGAGGCCATTAGAGATTAAGTGTAAATTGCATCTTATACTGTAAAGTATCAAAAGTAAGTACTATAAATTTCTGCTGCAATTACGTGTCATTCCGATAACCGGAACGATTTCAGTGCCATCATATTTTACAATTTTTATTTTTGTATATTTTTGGTCAATTTCAAAAATCATGTAAGTTTGAGAGTTATGCACATTTGGTCAAACCATGTATTTGTATGTCGAAGTTTTTTCAATGGATCATTTATTTTATTTTTAATTATAAACCTAATTAAAGCCATTTACATAAATTATATAAATTTTTCGATACTTTTAAACCGTAAATTTCTAATATTTTTTGTGATGGATCAAGTGTGTTGTTTTAACTTGCACACCAAATTTCAGGCCTTTACATGAATAACCAGATTTTTTCGATAATTTCAAAGCGTCCGTAATTGTTTGGCCAAATCCTGTAATATGTACGACAATTTTTTTCAATCACTTATGCTATTCTTAATTCTTGGAACAAATTTAAAGCATTTGCATGAATACCAAATTTTTGTCTATACTTTTGAAACGTGCAGGATTTGGCCAAGCCCTGTATATGTATTCCGAAATTTGAATGAACTATTTTTTAGATCACTTATTTTATTCTTTATTTTTGGACTAAATTTCAGCCTAATGTAAGTGGCTGAAATTACATGTAATTTTTTTTGATACTTTTAGAATATTCATGCTTTTTTGGACAAACCCTGTATTTTAACATCTAAATATTTATCGATCGATCGATCGGTCATGCTAGTCTTAATACAAAAACCAAATTTCAAACATTTTTATGAAGAAATAAAGAAGTTATGGATTTTTGGCAGGAATTGACATGTTACAAAATTGATATTATTGTTTGAATACCAGTCAAGGGTCTTTTTTCCATAGTGACATGATGCCAAATTGGGCCAGAGAAATTAAGGCACTCTGTGCTGCAAGGTAAAGGCCGTTTCTTTAGGCATCCCTTAATATATATTTCTGTGTTTATCGTGCCTGATGTCACAAAAATGTTTGGATTATTTTGCCACAACTGTTTCTTGTGTGGCAAGCCAATGGTTTACCACTTGGGAAATTTTGTTTGATTTTTTGTCCGATATTGTTCTTGAACATTACCTGGTTCATCAGCCATATAAAAATCTTGACCCGAAAGTTGTGAAAAGTCTCCCAGTACATAAGTTTCATCACCCATCAGGTGAACTTTTTTTTATAAAATTTTACATCAATTTTTTCGCTCGTTCTTTTACTTCTAAGTTCTTTACTGCATTGCGATCTGGAACTTTCTGAACTTTATACGACTTCAGCCCAGGATTAGCTTTGGTTATGCTCACAAAAGAATCAGAGCATTTAACTTCACGAGCTACTTTTCGGTGCTCTTCGAAAGAGATGTTCGTCTTCTTTTGCCTTACCAATATCTGTTAGACCTGTTTTTCTTCCTGATCCAGATTTTCTTTCCATGTTCAAGTCTTCTTTTCTTCGCAGTCCATTTTGACCGAATTAACAGTTAAAAAATAATGATTTAGATAACATAATACCTTTGACAGCCAAAACAAGGATAAGTTTAGACTGTAATAGTGTGTACGTTTTTTCTGACACACTTTTTATTGTGAACCTGTACCGAACGCAACTGATTCGTTTGAAGCTAGCATTTGCCGAAATATGCGGCCAGACATGAAACCGTAATATTCCATCTAGACAACGCTCGAGCACATGTTGCAATACCTGTCATGCAACACCCGCTTTATACTATTTCCCGTCCGTATACTATTTGTTTCGATTGATGCAGAATGCTCACTCTGGAATACGCTTCGCTTTGGAATAGAGTAACCGATATTGGCTTGATTCGTTGTTGGGCTTAAAAGATGAGTAGTTCTTTTGGCGCGGAATCCATATGTTGCCAGATATATTGAAAAAGGTCATAGCTAACAATGGCCAATACTTTGAATAAGTTTATATTGTAAAATGTTTCAAAATAAAAGTTACAAATTTTAAAAAATTCCGCATTTTTAAATAAAAAAAATTGCCTGCATATCTCAAATTTTATAAATACAAACATATAAATTAGCGCTTTTAATAAACATTTAATATTTCTAAGATTCAAGAACAAATTTCAAACTTTTGGAAATTTTGTTTAAGAACTTTGAAAATACACAAATAGCAAAATAAGAGCCACCCTAATAAAACATAGTAAACTTATCATTGTTGAGACATAATAAATAAGATGACATTTTGTATATACTTATTGTATAAATAAGAAATACATACTGTCTTTATATTTTTAAGAAGATGTTATTGAAACATACATGTATATCATTACAAAATCCTTTGTATACAAAACCACTGAGCGTGACAAAAGTAGGACATATTTTTTTAACATAGCCAAACATTTGTGCTTAAGAGTCTTATTCGACTGTGAGGCTGGCCATAAGGGTTTTTACAATTTACTGAATTATTTAAAATTTATAGATATTTTTCCCTAATATTTGAGTTAAATTTTGTATTAAACTAATTTAAAATTAATGTGTTAGTTAACAAATAATTTTTATTGCAATAAGTTTCATAAAGTACGATTTTTCATTATTTTTAAAATGGAAATTCATCAAGGTCTATAATCTGTCTGACTAGATAGGACTTACTTTACCTTGTGTAGATAGGACTTTCTTAACCGTGAATTCATTTTCCCTAATGTTCATTTATTCCTAACTGTTATTTTTTTTTTATTTTTTGTCTCAGTCCATTATTCTATTGTTTTCACTTTTGACAAATATTGTTTTACAACATTATTATACTATAAATTTCTTTACATTACTGTTATTATTATTATTAGCTCTCATATACACAAAACCATTTAACCTAAATTATTACTTATTTTTATTACAAAACCTAAATTACTCGCTCGTTTATCCTTTTAACATCCTTTATTATATTTTTGCTTTAATCAAATCCTCTCTTCTTTAACAAAATAAATTAAATTATAGTACAATCATCAATTAAGGATTATGATTGTGTTTCTTATATGTTTTATTTATTTGACATTTGCCAATAATCATAAAATACTTGTAGTTACAAGAAAGACAATGCTCGCATACACTTACTTCTCATTATACGATTCCGGTACTCATCATCACGTCTCAGGGCAATATTGTCAATACCATTCGATGCCATTGTATGCTGTTCCACTGGTGAAATATCCTTGATAGAAACCATAATAAAGGTATGAAAAAATACACAAACAATAAATAAATTAATAGCAGAAGTAGGAAACAAAATAAATGTACTTATATAAAGAAAAGAATCAAACAAACAATTTATAAATTCATTAATCTTTGTAATCAATGAGTGTTAGAGACAAACACACAGATACATAGACTTATACACTAACAGCCACACATTATCAGACAAGCACACTAGTAAATGTTCTTTTTTCTCAAACAGCCACTCGTTTACAGTGAGTTACAGTGAGTGACAATGTAATATAGACTAATAAAATATATATTCTTAAAAATATTGCACAATTCCCTTAAAGCTAATATCTGTATCTTCAAAATGTACTGTATAGTTTTAAAGTTATTGACACTTTTATAAAGTTTAGCAGTATTTTATTTTCAATATTCAATACATCATATTTCTGGACTGGAAAGCGTCCCCACTCAAAATGCCAATGATATGACGATTACATTTTATATACAATATCTGTGTTAAATTTCATTTAAATCGGAAATGGAAAAAGCTATTTTCTCTCAATTTTAGAAAGAATTCTCGTATTGTCCCATCGACCATATATGCGTATGATTAATATGTAATTATTTATAACAAGTATACTCTTGTTAACTCAAGCTTGTTAGAAAGTTATATGTATTACTAAAACTTTAGTGTTACTGTATCAAATTTAATAAAATGTTATACGATATTTTTGTTATTACCAAAAAAAGCATTTTTAACTGCAATATTTGAACCTTCGGATAATTTTCCAAGAGACAATAAAAATATTAAAAATTTCAAGAGAAGGCAAGATTTGTGGGACTCCTGAAGGATTAATATAAACATTATGTACAAGTATTTGATATTATTGTAAACCTTAAGGCTAGAGGATTAATATTTGAAAAAAAAACAATTCATTCTATAAATTTTCAGAATAACATTAACCATGAAAAACTGAAATTTCATGATTTACTGATAAGTAAGAAAAAATTTTAAATTTGATTTAGTGTAAAAAACAAACGGATTTAGATATCATAATAAGCTTTAAAAGTTATATAGATCGAACGATATTTAAAGCGATGGGCTGATAACTTCTGCCATTTATACTTAAATACCGAAATTCATAAAACGGATAAAATATGTTCCAAAAATTAGGGTTTTTCATAAAATAGGTACCTCTGTCATTATTTACCGTGTGATATCTTAGTAACTTTTAATTTATTTAAACTATACATACTACAACGCACAGTGGTTTAGAAAAGTATTTTTTTTTTTTTTTGGAAATAATTCGGTATATCGGGAACTATTTGAGATATTGTTACGAAATTTTACGTGGTTGGTGCAAAGGTGTTTTCGAGTTGATTGCGTGAAATTTATGGAAAAATGTAAAAATTTTCCAAAGGGGGGCAAGGTTTGTGGAACTTCTGAGGAGTATATAAAATCGTTTTATATAAGTATTTGATATTGTTGAAAACCTTAGAACATGAAGATTGATATTTTAGTAAAATTAAGTAATTTTATAAATTTTTGGGACTTCGTTTACTTTAAAAACTTAAAATATTATAATATGGTGATTTTCCATGAAAAAAATATAAAATTTGAATTAGTGTCAAATTTTTACGGTTAAAGATATCATAACAAAATTTTGAAAAAATATAGATTCGATTATCCTTAAATCATCGACATTATAATTTTTTTCAAAAAGTGCCTACTGTGACGTTATTTACAGTGCCATAGTATAAAAACTTGGTATATATTTAAGAAGTATATAGGGTTATACAAATATAAAACTTTTTCGAGGATCATTGCTCGGCCTTTTTAAAATTTTTTACTCAAATCTAAAATTTTTTTAAAAATTGGCCAAGTTTGGATAGGTCTGGGGGGTGTTGTGTCCGCTTAAGTGAGCCAAAATTTACTTTGCATGCTTTTGAATTAATATTTCTTTCCGGATCATATAAAAATTTTATATAGTCCCGAAGAAAATAAAAATATATGGGCCTTTTTTGGAAAAAAATTAAAAAATAAGGCACACTTTTTACATGTTCCAACTTTGAATGCGTTTAACTTTATAGGGACAAGATAACTGTTTTTTTTAGAATTTTATCACCAATATAGGTGATATTCTAGAAAAAAATTCGACCTTCCGTAGGCCCGCCACATCTAAAAATCCATAAAAATATCGAACAAAATTAAAAAAAAAATAAATAAACCTAAATATCTCTTCAACTAATAGAGATAAACTAAATGGATTGTTGCCGATTTTAAAAAAAAAAAAATTAGACCCGAGGTGATCAACTTTGAGAGACAATGCACTAGCCCCCATTAGCGCTAGGAAGCTGAACAACTGCAAATCAACTTAAAAGCTTGATTGAACTCCAACCACGTGAAATTTCGTAACAATATCTCAAATAGTTCCCGATATACCAAATTATTTCCAAAAAAAACTTTTATAAACCACTGTGCACCGCTAATGATATCAAAAAAAAATATTTTGTAAAAAAAGATTATATAAAGATATAGATAGTTTTCTCTATACAGATTTTTGGAAAAAAAAAATGCAAAAAAATAAATTCGTCAAGAAATAAATTTCAAGAAATAAATTTTATTAAAAACGTTCAAAAAATAGATAAATACACATAGATCGGAAACTCTGCTGTCAAAGACCTAACTCAATTGTCAAAAACCTAAGTGCTGAGAATGTATTAGTAAAAAAAACTATGTGAAAACAAAAACAACACTCTATGTGTGATTATTTTGAGTAATTTTTTTGTTTGAGTTTTTTTCTAATTTCCGCTCTATGTTTCTCTATGGTTCAAACCATAGAGAAAATATACATAGAGCTTGCCGTTGTCGACAAGGTATTCCCAAGACTTACAACCAAATAAAAAAATTCGGATTAGTTGTGGCAACGTGCAAAAAGCTCAATGAGCAAATTCAAATGAAACTACCTGGCGAAACATTGCTTCTCGCAACTTAAAAACGACAAAACTATGCAATGGATTAAGATTGACCATCAAAAAATGCTCACCGACTTTAATTGAGGCAACAATCATCGGTGGCACATTCAAAGGCGTACAGATTCCGATGATTTACAATTACTTTCAATGATTTCCCGTTTCGTCCTGCCTTTGCTATAACCATTAACAAAGCACAAGGCCAATCGTTGACTATTTGCTGGATTATATTTGAAAAATGCTACCGAGTTGTCACATCAAATAATTTATATATTTTTACTCCAAATAAAAAAACAAGAAACATTGTATATCCACTGGTCTTAAGATAAATTCATAAATATAATATCACATTTGCCTTAAATACATTCGTTTCTTTTTTAAGGGCATAGCATGACACTGTACTTATAGATATCTGCTACAACTTTGTTTTATGACCACCTCGGGGAGTCCGTAAATTGATTTGTCCGACAGTTTTTATTAAAATCGAGATCGAGATGCAATATAAAACAGATGTTTTCTAAGGGCCGGGTTCAGCTAGTACCTAAATGAAATTTCATGCCAAACTGATTATCCAGTTAGAAATGATAAATTTACTTCCAAAATATTTTGATTCTGCCCCAATATACATGTTGGTATATTGAATCTATTTTCCCCAAAATATGTTTTGTTTAGAAATTCACTTCCATATTCATAAACAACTTTCAAATTTTTCAGAGGTTTATAAAATAAATTTTGTATGAAAATTTGATAAAATTTAAAAATTATTTATGAATAATCTCCATTTAATATTTATTTCAATTTAGCAAAAATGAAAACTTTTATAATTTTATTTCAATAACTTCAAAATATTTTAAGTCGTTTACTATAACCATTTATTTTAAAATATCCTTGCATTAACACACACTGTATTTTATAGGTGATTTAAATAAATCACTTTCATTGCTACTGGCTACAACTACATCGGCACTAGGTAATAGAGAAAATAGAAAACATCGATTAGAATAAATCGCTCTCTTACACACATGCAGACATGCATGGTCCTGCATATACATATGCACAACCAAAACTAAAGACAATACTACTTGAAATGATTTATAAAGCTTAAAAACTACACAAACACATTCACAATATACAAACACACACACATATATAATAGAAATACAATCATACATACCTCGTAACGTTTATCACTGTCAATATTGGGTAATTTTTCAATAAACTCTTCCAACATATTAGTTTGGATGGAATGGAAATAACGAGAAAAAAGAATTTTACAACATGTTGTAGTTCGAAGCGGTGAAGATTTTAGATGGAAAAACGCACACTTAAACACATGTACACTCCGAGGCACACAGACTATGACACCTGTTGATCTAACGGTAATTTATGTACATACAAACACATACATTTATATGTGTGTACGTGTGTGTGTGTAGGAGTGTGTTTGTGTTCGTGTCTGAGTAAAGTGTAGGTGAAATTGTATGAATTACAATACTCTCATAGCACTTTTGCACTCGTAACAAAACACACACTGTAATATTTGTTTTTGTTGTCTGGTATGACTGCTGTTTTGTTGTTATTGGGTTGGTGTTGTTGGTTGATTTAATGGCTGGCTGGTTTACTGTCTGGTTGTCTGGCTGCTTACTTAATTCACTTGAATTGGCAATTGCGAATGTTCCGGCGAATG
Organism: Calliphora vomitoria; assembly: GCA_942486065.2. NCBI lineage: Eukaryota > Metazoa > Arthropoda > Insecta > Diptera > Calliphoridae > Calliphora > Calliphora vomitoria. The sequence continues at coordinate 42,053,456 of OW818031.2, forward strand.
TGTGTTAGCAGCAATGTTCTCTAACACAGTTATAAATTTATTCACAAATACCTCACACACTTTTACACAGTTAATAAAAACAAAAACACCCACAGCATGTTGTTTAAATGTCAACTTGACAGAGGTTAATCATGCACAATCACAATGACACGTTGTCGACCACAGAACATGAAAATAATAATAACATCATTATTCACACACACACAGAAAAAAAAGGAAAAAATTACGTACGATGACAGGAAGTATTAACTTAACATAAGGAAGTAATTTTCAAATGAACACACTCTCATAGAGACACACATATACACAGAAACATAGACATAGACTGTTAAAGTATTAAGTGGGAGCACTACATACATACATGTGCATTAATATAAGTATTAGAGAGTTAGTGTTATAACTACGTTTATATAGAGGAACATAATTGAACACAGAACTAAATCGAAACAAAAGCACACAAAAATCACATCACAAAAGTACGACGAGCACGATTTGTTCCTGGTTCGTTTTTCCTTTCAATGGAAAAGTGAAAAAAAACTAAATGGCTCAGAAAAGTGCCCACTGCCACAGTACGAAACAAACTGAATCTGATAGTTTAAAACACCATATTCTAGTGGTGTTGATGAGGATGTGACTATAGCAGCGCCAATGATGCTGTTAGCAGTTTGTGTTTGTTTGTAGGACTGTCGTTGTATTAATGTCCCAAGTATTCATTCGGTTTTGTATTGTTCGTCTATATAATATAGTTGTATGTTTAATAGGGTGGCCCTAATTTTGCACTTTTTGGACTTTCGCTGCTTCCAAATGTTTTTGGTCATGTGAAAAACATTTTTTGAAAATTTGAGCTAAATCGGATAACATTTAGAGCAACGGTTCTCAAATGGAGATCCGTGGATCTATAGGGCTCGTGTTTGTTACTTTGTTTTTAATATTCACCAAGGGCCTTCCAATAGTGACTTCCGAACTTTAAAAGCTAATATCGGCCGTATTGTTGAAGCTAAATCTGTCGAAATGGCTGTCATTTATTCAGTTTGTTTTGCCAAATAATTATGGACTGATTAAATAGTTTTATCAAAATGAATGTTCTGTTCATGCAACGTTCCGTGAGCTTCACCCGTTTTACGATGGGGCCCATTTCTGGATGAATGGGTACGTGAACAAACTAAATTATCGAATTTGGGACGATACCAATCCACAAGTCATTGTTGGGTGTTGATTTTCGGATGGTGGCGTTATCGGTCCATATTTCTTTGAAAACTACATTGCCTAGGCCATTACCATCAACAGCGAGTGCTATATGTCGATGATTACAGACGTTATCGTTTCATATTTCTTTGAGAACGAAGTTGGCGAGCGCCTCTACGATCGGTAGTCATCTTGAAAACTTTGGCATTAAATCCTTCTTTAGGCTACCTGACTTCAGTACTGCTCTTCAGGTGGAAATTATTGCCATTAAACGTGCATCCAACTGGCTGAGGTATTATCGAATATCTGGTGATATATGTATATTTACTGACAGCAAGGCTGCTGTTAACGGAATAGCGGGTGTCCTCACGACATCTAGATTAACCGAGGAATGCCGGGTATCCCTAAATGAGATAGCGAGACATTCTAGGATAACGCTTATATGGGTCCCTGGACACGATGGAAATCAGGGTAATTGCGATGATAAATGATGAGGCAATCGACCACTTTTCTGGTATTTCCCTTATTAAATGCAAGATGGCTGTTCAGCAGATACTATATGAGACTGCACAGAACAGGTGGACTAATGAACCTACCTGTGCTACAGCGAGGTCGACCTGGCCCGTATATGAAGCCAGCAGGACGAATCTACTTGTGGATTACCGCCGTGAGCAAATAAGGCTAATTGTCTCCTTTATTACAGGACACTGTTTAATTGGGGCACACGCTAGAAGAATGAGCCTACGGTACAATAATTACTGTAGAAGCTGCCATAATGAAGAAGAGACTGTGTATCATCTTTTCTGCCAATGCCCGGCTCTGACAAACCTGAGGGAACGCATCCTCGGATCTCCATTCGTATCATGCTTGGATAAGCTATCAAGGATGAATCTTAGACGAATCTACTCCTTCATCCGGGAATCTGGCTGGTTTAACCTGGAGGCAACGGAAGTATTTTAAATACCCTGCTGTCTACCCCTTGGGTATCACAATGCGATCAGATTTGAATGGACCCAAGTGAGCTGCTTGAGGAGCGGCTGCCCATGGAACCTAACCTAACCTAAGTTGGCGAGCGCTATAGGTCTATGAATACCAACTTATTTTTACCAAAATTGGATGATATGGACACCAACGACCAACGACATATTGCTACTTTGACCTAAAATTCGAAACTTCAAATACAACCTCAAAACGTACAACTTTAAAACGTTACCTAATTTTTTGTAAAATTTTCATCATTTGAATTTTTAGATGACGGAGAAAAATTTTATATGTAGGGAGCATCTACAAATTTGCAAAATAAGGGCCACCCTAATGTATAAGTATATCGGTTTATCACAGGCACAAACTCAAACAGACACACACACACTAGCACCCTGTATATATTTTGTGAACAATACAATTACACTTATGTCGTATAATACACTCTCCAATAAACATCTTGTTGTAATATTGAGAGCATCGTAATTCGAATGAACGAACGAACGAACAAATAAACCAAAACAACAAAAATATAAATGAAAATGAGTAAGTAGTACTCACTCGTACGAGTATTGGCTCACAACAACAACAACTACAATAATACAATAATAAAAACAACAACAACATAAAAACAACAACTACTAGAAAAATTGGCAAACAATTCTTTTAATGTTAAATAAACGACAATTGGCCATCGAAGACAAACGGATGCTGTACAGGATTAAGCCATTGGATTTGAGCAATTTGTTGACATTTTTATGGGCACTACGGTGATACTTTCGTTATTGGTAGACTGTATAGCCTTTTTGAAGGTAATACTACATAGTGGTATTAAATTAATTGTAAATCTTTATGTCCCAATAAATAAATTCTAAAAAATATTTACAAAAAGTATGATTTTATTGTTCTGAAAAAGTTCCAAAATATTGTCATTTTCAAGGATATTTAAGCAAGTTGTCTTTACTTAGAAAGTGCAGTTAAAAAAGCCAGCCCATCAACTTAACATCATTAATACTAATACAAAATTTGTTCTAACAAAAAGTATACATGCTCCTACTAATATTTTTGTTAATAATTACCAGACAGTTTATGTGAATTTTAATAAAGGATGTGAAAGAAAAACATGAACAAAGCGAGCAAGAATCGATAATATAATAAGCCAACATTTTTGCTTCTTACTATTACCGTAAAATCCGTAGTTAGCCGACCGAGAGCCGAAGCATTTATCTCGTCGGATTGTACTCATTAGCTAGCCGACGAGAGCGTATTGCATGATCTCCCATGATTAGGCGTAAGCCGAAGCATTTATCTCATCGGATTGTATTAATTAGCTGGTCTTAACTTATAGAACCAACCGGTTGTTCGTTCGTTGCAACGAATTCATCTCCTCGGATTGCAACCGTTGCAGTTACTTTCCCATAATAACTCGTTAGCCGACCGAGAGCCAAAGGCTTGTACATTAACAATCATATCCCAAAGATGCAAGACAGCTCTGTGGTAAAGAACTTTTCAAAGGAAGCAGACCTTTGAAAAACCTGAACAGACTAGGCATACCACAGATGGAAACAAAATCTGCATCACAACCGAATAGGCTGAAATTTGGTAATAATGCTTAGACCTGGTGGCGAAAATTCGAAGTTATGTTCGAAATATTTTTAAAAAGGGTGCTACAATAGACTAGACGATAGTGTGGTGATCTATCAATCTTAGGTTGCGATTGTATTTTTAGACAAGCAAAATGCTTCGCAGTTTGTGTTTGTTTAAAAAAAAAAAAAAAACGTTTTAAATAGTCTCTAGATCATGCATGAACCTGATGAAAATGGAATACAGTGAGACCTCGATTATCCGTAATGGCCGAGACCGGTTGCATTCTGAATAATCAATTTTCCCAGTTAATTGACTACCAAGTTTTAGCAGTTTTTTAATAATGACAGTTTTTCGATAATGAAATTTAAAGCTCCATATTGCACACTGATCCATCGGTTGGATCAAAGTCGTCCAATTTGGTGGAAAAAATTTGAAATTGGAGTTCCTTTAAATCGTTCCTTCCGGAATTAATTATAAAGTGCAAAATCTACTTTTGGTTCTCCAGCAGTTTTAAAAGTTTTCGGTTTTCAAAGCCAATAACAGAATCACTTTGTTTTTTATAATGTCTAACACTCCTTACGCCAAAGGCTATCGAAAAATCGATGTCACAATATCAAAAAATGTTGGCCTTACAAATCGATCGAGGGAATTCCCCTTTTTCGTTTTATTCACATTTTGTTAGATTGTTCAAAAATAATCTAAAAAAAATTATAATCCCGGCTAATAGAGGTAATTACGGTTAATCGATGCAAAAAAATTTAAATCGATCCAAAAACATTTTCTTTTTCTTTCCCGGTTAATCGAATCACGGATGGCCTCGATTATCCGATTATCCATTCACTTTAATATCACTTATGTTGGAATTATGTTTGAAAATTTGAAAAATTCAAACTTATGTTCGAAAATTTTTGAATGCAATTCAAGTTTTATATGTGGTCAAATTCTTACATTTTCCAATTTCGAACTTACAAATTTTTAAAAAGCCCTGCATCTGGGAAATACCGCGATATCATATAAATTCTTTAATGTAGTAAATAGCTTTGATTTAATTTAATGTTTATTTTCTTCTTTTTATAGTATTTAAATAAGGGCTTATTTAAAAAATGCTTTTTATTGATAAGTTTTTGTGATATCCTGTTTTGATGAGAAGCGTAAAAAACCTTTAGAATCTACGCTTCATTAGCTTTAATCACAAGAGTTATATAGCAGACGAATTGGCAAAAAGGGAAACGATGATGGCTGAGGAGGCAATTAATCCCTTTTCTGGTATTTCCCTTGCAAAATTTAAGATGGTTGTATAGCAGAAACTATAAGATACTGTACAGAATAAGTGGATTAATGAATTCACCTGTGTTATCGCGAGGTCGACCTGGTCTTATTCGGCCGGCAGTACGAATCTACCTGTAGAATTCCGTCGTAACCAAACTAGGCTAATTTTTTCTCTTATTTCAGGACACTGCATAATTGGAACGGCTACTGTAGAAGCTGTACGAAGAGGAGGAGAAGGAGACTCTGTCCCACCTATTCTGTCATTGCTCGGCTCTAACAAACTTGAGGGAATGTATTATTGGAACCCATTTCTTGAGATGAGTTATCAAGGATAAATCTAATACGCATCCATTCCTTTATCGGAGAATGTGGTTGGATCACCTTGGAATCAATTGATGCTGAATAAGTATACTGCTGTTTACTTCTTAGGTATCACTGGGTTCAGTTTTGAATGGACCGAAGAGAGCTGCATGAAGAGTGGCTGCCCATCTATTAAACAATATGAACTTTTAACCTATATAAAAATCAAACTAAAGCGAATTTTTTTTTTTTTTTAATTGGACCAGCACTCAGGGGATGACCCCTACTCACGCAATGCATTGTGTTGGAACTAGGAAAATAGGTTATGGGAAGGAGGATAAAGGGAGTAGTGTTTGTGGACATTTGATTTGAATTTTCCTATATTGTAAGGGACAGGAAATACTTCGACAGGAAGCTTATTCCACATACGGACGGTACGGCTAAAAACGAATTTTCTCTTTAGTGTGTTGTGCGATGCACTGACCAATCGACCACAAATGGATGAGCCCCCGATGATGAACGCGTATTTCGTAAGAAACTACGGGTTTCGGGAACGAGTTCCCTAATTTCATCAGAACACATTCCATTATAGTGTCGATAGAACAGTGAAACACAACCCACATTGCGACGATGCTCCAGAGAATCAATAGAGCTGGATATCCTACTGTCACCGATAAGCACCTTCGCCCTCTAATGTACGCGGTCGAGTAACTCCAAAATAGATTTGAAGCACCGGCCCACACATGAGAGTTGTATTCCATTTTGGGTCGGATATAAGTGGTGTAAATAGTAAGGAGATCAGATGAAGTGAAGTATTTCTTACACCGTCTTAGAAAACCGAGGCACTTGAATGTTTCTTTCGACACTTGAAAAATGTGTTTTGTCCAGCGAACATCACACTGAATTTTCATGCCTAGAACATCGAGAGCTTCTGATTCCTTAATATTTACACCACCCATAGAGGAGTAAATGTTCAAAAATTCAATTTTCAATCACTACAGATTTTTGTACAACAACAGTTCAACAAAAAAAAAATTATATTTTTTTCATTCGAAATAAATTAAAAAAAATATTTTCATATTTTCACTTACTACCTCAAGTAGGGTATCGAATAACACGTGCTTTATTGCCTATTCGAATAACAAAAAAGAGAAATTCGGCTTTTTATTGTTGTTGCATTTCATTATAAATTTTCCACACAAACAGACACACAAACACTCGTACAAAATATTTGTTTAACGAAGCATCGTCGTTATTGTCGTTTTTGTTTTCTTTTTAACCCTTTTTTTTCATTTTACTCTTGAATTTTTAAGCCATTTTTAAAATACATTTTATACTGGTAGAAATGTGTGAGTGTGGCAGTAGTGGGTTTGTATGTGCTCAACGTGTGCAACACAATGTGTTGACTAAAAACCCACACATACACAATCACACTCACACTTATAAAAGAGTGAAAAATTTTCATTCAATTTCCTTTAAACAACGTCATTTTGTGACCTCACGAACCATTCACTTTAATAGCATCACTGATTTTTAGGTTAAAAATATTTGTTTTCAACTTGTTTTTGTTGCTGCCGTCGTTGTTGTTGTTGGTGCTCTTGTTGGTTTTTGTTGCTAAAGTCCATGACGTATGTAGTGTTGTATGTAGTGTATGCAGCGATGTTGTTTCGAACCAAGCAGCACTTGTTAAAATTTGACAAACCTATCTTAAAGACACTTTATAATTTAACTCAATATTGGCAACATTGAAAATTTTATTAGAAACGACTTTTCACATTCATTTTTCTATCGACTTTGGATTAACAAACCAATATCAGAGCATTATGAAACATAACTTAAAAACGAAAACCTTGTGACTTTTAAAGACCTAGGAGGGGTTAAAGTATCTATTATGGAAGATGGATTTTCAATTGATAATAAACAATATAGGTATAACTTATAATCTAAAGGGTCTTCCAATAGGAACTTCCGAACTTTTACAGTTGATTGAGGCCATATTGTTGATGCTACATCTATCGAATTGGCCGTTTGTTTTGCTAAATCAAAATTGTTTTATAAATATGGGTGTTCTGTTCGAGAAACGTTTCAAGCGCTTATCCCATTTTACGGTACGGCCCAATTCTGGATAAATGGGTTCGTCAACAAACAAAATTGTCAAATTTGGTACATGAGATTCAATTATCAAATTAAAAGAAAACTGCATTGAAATTTTGTTCACCAAAATTTATTTTTATATAAGATTCATCACAGCTCTCTTACTTGTTTTACTCTAATCTATTTTACTTAGTAGAAAAAAATACTTCGTCAACGTTGATATCAGTCATTATAACTGCAGGGTAATCTCCACCAATATGTCTGTGCGAGTCTGTGAAGTTGATTGCAATGACGCATTTTTTTGCTCTAAAGTATTTGGTTCATTTAACACACACACTAACATTCTTACCGTACGAGTATTATTAGACATTATTTCCCAATACGGGTCTTGTACACGATTGTGTCATTAAAGGTAAGTGCACTTGGTATAAAGTTGGCATGTTGGCAAAGAAAACAACACACACACACAAAAAGTAGAAACGTTTAAAAAAAAAGTACAAGGTGCGCAACACAAGGTAAAAGTTGAGAGGAAGTTTTTCATTTTATTTTTATTTTTTTGTTGTTGTGAAAGTACGACAGTGTTAATAGATTTAATGTGGTGGAAGTGGTGCCAATGATTTAAATGGGAAATACAAGTTGAAAAAAAATTTATACGAGTATAAACAAAATGTTTTTTTTAAAGATTTTTTAGTTGGCAAATTGTTTTGTTTTATCAGGTTGTAGCATTAAATAAAGCTAATCCTTGATGGCGTATCTGGCAGAAATTCATTATTAGGGTTATAAATTCATCAAGCTTTTTATTTTATAAATTACAGTGTGCTACAGCGAAAAAATTATCACTTTTACAATTTATGCTGAAAGATTTGATATTTGTAAAAATATATGAAGAAAATATTCAAAGGGCTCGTACATCAATATTTGGTATACTTCTCTATAGTAAAAAAGACTCTTACCACTCATGCTGAAGTGTAAAATAAACTGAAAACTCCATAGGTTACACTAAAATAATTGAAAGCAGAAAATAGTTTTTTCTCTGTAGGAAGTTCTATGAATGGTAATATTAATGTAGCAGAAGTTGTATTTTTAAGATTTTGTACACGCAGAAAAAAATATAGTTGTGAATGTTTACTGTAACCATTTCAACATTTTTACAAGTTTTTTTTAACAATGTTATAGTCACAGTTACTATTTATATGATTGTGGTAACAATAATATGGTTAATTTAAGATTAACATGATTGTATCAACCAAATATATCGTTACAATAAACAAGTATATGTTTGTGACAACCATTTATATGATGAAGGACTTACCATATTATGTTCCTCTCGGCTTATGGTAATCATAATCTGAGAACAACATATTATGATAAAATTATTCATGTGAATCTTAAATTAACCATATTATTGTTACCACAATCATATAAATAGTTACTGTGACTATAATATTGTTAAAGAAGTATCAATATTGTTAATTAAGTATCAGCGTATACAACTACAGAATGAAGATCTAGAAAAAATTATGTTTCAAAAGAAAATTCGAAAGTTTTTACATATAACCACCATCAACAAAGTTGGGGGTATATTGATTTTGTCCTTCAGTTTGTAACATATCGCAATATTGGTCGTAGAACCAAAAAATATGTATATTCTGGGTTCTCAAAAGATTCTAAGATAGCTAGATCTATGCTCTGTGGTTGAAAAACGTTTTTTTGGAAACACCTCAGGTTAGAGCTGAGGTGTTTTTGAGTTTATTCACAGTCGTTCAGCTTTCTAGTCGGAATGGGCGCCAGTGATAGCCCCCTCAAAGTTGGTCATCTCGGATCTCATATTTTTTAGAAAAATCGCCAAAAATCCTTTTATGATCTGAATGAGCTGAAATTTAAAATACAAATAGTCCCTGAAAAGTCTTTTAGTTAAAGAGATATTAAGGTTTTTTTTTTAATTTTGCTCGAACTTTTTTATTTAGGCGTTCCCATTTTTTTTAACATATGAGCTATATTTACTATAAATTCTGAATAAATTAAAAAAAATATTGCTAACACTTATACTGACCCTATAAAAAGTTACACTCGTTTAAAGTTGGAACCTCAGAAAAGGGCCGTATTTTGTACGATTTTTCCCAAAAAAGTCACTACATATTTCCTTTTATAGAAAAAAAATTTTCTTCAGGTATATGCACAATTTTTATATGAATCGACAAATGAATTTAATGTGAAAGCGTGTAAAGTAAAATTGAGCTCACTTAAGCCTCCACAGACCGAACCAAACTTGGCCAAATTTTAAAAATAAAGTTAGGTTTGGGTGAAGAATTCTAAATACGCAAAGCACTGAACCTAAAATTATAATGATATTGAATTAAGGATGTATAAATCTATATTAGTTCCAAATTTTATTATGATATATTTAACCGTTAAAATTTTAAATTAGTTGAAAGTTTATAATTTTTTTTTTTCTTGGAAAAATCACCATATTATATTTTTTTATTTTTTAAGATAAAAATTAAAAGATAAGATAAAAATTTTAAGATAAATTTGACTAAAATTTCAATCTTCAAGTTTTAAGGTTTTCACCAATATCAAATACTTACACAAAAAGCTTATATTAATTCCTTTAGAAGCTCCACAAGTCTTTGCTTCTTTCAAAAATTTTAAAGTTTTTTCATATATTACATGCAAACTTGGTTCATGATTTCACCTAGCCCCCATACAAATAAATGTCCCCCCGAAATAAGTTTGGGCTTTCATAAATATGCTGAATATGAATTCTAAGTACTCTGAAATTATACTGTAAAGTATGGCGAAAATCGGTCTACACTTGTCCCTAGTCCCCATACAAGGTCCCCCTCAGAAAATAACTTGAACATTCATAATTGTCTTATAATAATTAATATCGTGATGCAATTGTACTTAAACAAGTTTTATATGAAACTTAATCTTTCTGACAACTTTTTTGAGGATCGGTACATAATTGACCCTACCCCCCATTTAATCCCTATATCAGAAATATATTTTATTTCAGCAGCCTATTTTAGCATGGTGTGGCTCGTATTAGTTGTTGAAATTTTGCTTGTAGATAGATATTATATAGGTCTTATCACATGTCTATTGAAAACTATATAAATTTATTTTGTATTTCAGAACTATAAATGAATTCATGTAATATAGCATCAGTTTCTTTACTTATTACAAAATAAAGCAAAATTTAAGGATTTTAAATATATATATGTATATATTCACTTCGAAATTTTGTTAAAACAAAAAGTAACAAACATTTAAATTCATTTAAAGTGACGTATTGTTACAAGGATTAAAAGTGAAAAAAAAAAAACAAAAAAACAGATGAAGCTACAGGTAAGAATTAAAACAAAAACAAAGAAAATCCTTATATTTTCTTGAACACAAACACATGTAAATACTATGATGCAACGATGAGATCCTTACAAAATCTGCACATTTTTAAATGCACACTTGTAATATACATATACATTAGGGTGACTCCATTTGCATGGAGGTAAAATAAGCTGGAATAAGATGTCGATGTTTCCAACTAAAATTAAAGTTTGTTTTGTTTTGGCATCAGTATTTGTTGAGATGGATCATAGGATAAAATGGTCCTTTTTAAGGTATCTTATTACTTTTTCATATTTCTCACAAAGGAAATATGAATTATTGATATCATGTGAAAGGTCTTCAAAAGGGGCTTTCAATGTCCTATCTTAATTCTCGTGGTAGTCCAAAAATATAAAAATTTTTTTTTAGGTTTTGACATAGAATTATTTAATGTAATTAGTTTAAACTAATACATTATAAATCTTATATAAATTCACCAAATCGGGTTTATTCGTTTTTCAAAATTCTTTCTAGTTCGAATTTTTTTTTTTTTAATTTTTCGAAACCTATATTGTCTCCGATCTGATGTTTGCTCTATGTTCATGACATTCACAATATGGATATCAAAATTTATGCGTAATTTCATTAGTTTTCTATTGATATAAAACACTTTATAATTTCAGAGAATTATAAAATAAACATTTTAGTTTAATTAAATTACATACTTGCAATATTTGACACAAAAAACAGATTTATTTGTCATGTTTTCTTAGTGACTAATATGTTTAATGTTTTTGCTTATTTTATAAGAAAAAGTGAAAAATTTGGTTATTTTAGGTAAACATTTTGTTTTAATTGTCAGTTTAATTAAATTTCAACAATATTTTAGTTACTGTAAACATTTTTATGTTCATCGCAATAATAAATTTAAGCATGGTTCACCGAAACATAATTATTTTCAAACAACTAAAGAATGATGAACATGCAAAGGAATTATAGTATGTACAACCATTTGAACTAACAAATAACCATTAGATGTTAAGTTTCTATATTCATACTCATAATATCGCACACTAAATACAATAACGTCATAACTCTTTCATCTGATCATAATATAATTTTATAGGATCATAAATATGATTACGTTAGATATTAACATAATTTCATTGGGTCATAATATTTTTACTTTGGATCATATTATGACTGCTTTGGATCATAATAGGATTACTTCAGATTATATTATGATCATGTATGACAATGATAGTACGACTATATTTTATCGTAATATGATATGTTATGATACTAATAATGATCATAATATGTGTGGACTACAATCATAAATCTTATCATAATAAGTTGCTCCTAGATTATGTTTACCACAACCATGTTTTTTTACTTCGTGTAGTTTGTATTTCGAAAAACGCAGAAACGGTGAAGTTATATGAAAATTGTTTGGCATTGAAAGCTCATTTCTAATCCCTTTCTTATGATAGCCATATTTTATATGTTTCCTTTGAGAGAAATATGGAAAAATTCATAAACACCATAAACAATTACCTATTTATCCTTTGTTCAGCTCACTAAATACTGACGCCAGGGCGAAAATGTTGAGAGACGGTATCTTAGCATTAATTTAATTTTAATTGAGAACATTCAGAACTTTTTTTGGGGATCCACCCTAATATACACACGTTTTCATATATTTGCAATAGTAACAGGATATCAAGTATTTTATTGTTTATGTGTAAATGTTGATATGTTTAATAGGCCGGTTCAGAGAAAGAAAATTACGCTGATTTCGCTTTAAAAACTTAACAATATTCTGTTGATAACCAGTGATAATCTGGAACGTAGGATATAAATTTACCATTGGCTTGCAAGACATGTTATGGAATTTTTGATAAGGTTATTAAAAAAACATATATGTTGTCTATAGAACACGAGCCGATCTAATGTATACGTAACTACATTTGTATTTATTTAAGTTTTTTATGTATGTATGAATACATTAACATAGTTTAGTTATAAAAAAAATGTTTTATTGCATACAATACAATTGCAATGTAAACACACACCCCAGCAGTTCTAGGGGACTGTCTCGAACTAGCGATTTTATCTATCATTTAGGGTGACAACTAGTTACATAACTAGCTACGTGAGTAGTTATTTTAACACGTACAAGACCCTTTTGGGTTACAATAAGACAGTCTAATAGCTGGTCTAAAGTATTTAACGCATGGGTAACATAGAGTCAGTTACCAACTACTAATTATTTTAACATTTACGCTAATTAACATCAAATAGTCAGTTACAAAGACATTTCAGTCCAATAACCGGTTGCCTGTAAACAAACCTTCATCCGACAACTCTCCAATAGATTACTTCTGGTGGTTAAAATAACTACTTTTTAAAGTGCAGTACAAAATAAACGTTTAAAGTGGCTACAATATAGATTACTTAGATACACTTAAATGATAATTATCTTCACTCTAGGTAGCATGGGATGTCAGTATACTTAAGCAAAAAGGAAATAATCAATCAATACAATTTGTATAAAAATTACAACAAAATAAACGTTAAAAGTGACTACACTCTAGATTACTTAGAGACACTTAAGTAACAATTGTCTTTTCACTAGATTACCAGAGATGTATAAAGTAACCAAATGACTTCTCTTCGTACTACTAAGAGCATATACGATTCAAATCATCCAAAATATATAAATTGGAGTCTGTCAAGGAATCAGATATTAGTCTATAAGGGAACATTGACCACTTGCTTAACTGCTGGGACACACCAATACTCATATACACCGTTATTTTATTGTAGTGTGTTGTAACACACTACACAGGATTTTGAACTTTTCAACAAAAAAACTGTAACAACAATTGTGCCCGTATGTGTTGAATTTTGAAACTGAATTTTAGTGACAGAGATGCCAGCCCCATTCAGTTGTAACATTCAGTTGCTGAAATACTCGAGGCTAAATTTAAATAAATAAACTAATGGTTGAAGCAATAAGATATATTTCCTTTTTAGATTTTACTTAAAGATATGAAAACTTTAACAGTTGGCAAGTTTAGAGAGGAATAAATATAAGATAATTTTTAAAAAATGTATAACAATTAAATTTAAGCAACTATTATTAAAAGAAATTTAAATTTGCTGCAAAATTGTGATTAGTAATTGGTTAAATTTGACTCCTATTTATAATAATAAGTGAATTTGTCATGCCGTTTAAAAATTTCTGCATTTTTCATTCGTGACCCCATAAAGTATATTTATTCTGGATCGTTATAGATAATGGAGTCGATATAGCAATGTCCGTCTGTCCACCAGTATGTTGAAATCGAATTTCCGAAGGCCCCAAATATCTAACAAATATGATTCATACATCAATATATCCGCTATAGTTCCGGTCGTTATTTAAATTCATGAAAATCGGTCCACAAATGTCTGAGATATAAGCCTAAAACCACGACTACATCCATTTCTTTATTTTCGATTTACATCTGAATTACTAAGTCAGTAATATAGTCAATATGGATCTCATGTTAGATATTTCATAGACCTTTCCGAAGACGTATATAACGCCACCTACAATTGGTCAAAATCGACTCGATTTTTTATCACCAAAAAAATTTTCTTTACCAAAAAAATTTCACCCATATTATTTCACAAATAAAATTTTTTCAGGAAACAAATTTTTTCACACAAAATTTTTTTATTTTTTTACACAAATATTTTTTTCACCAAAGAATATTTTCAATATTTATCTTAAAGTATACTTTGGGAAAGGGTATTTAAGACTCGGCATAGCCGAATACAGCTTCCTTACTTGTTTCAGTTCTGAATTGAAAAAGTAAAAATTACACAGACCAACAAATGTTTAACCTGAGACCAGAGTATACTTTTTTAAAGGTTTAAGCTGCGCAGAATCCAAATCTGCACTCAGAATTTCAACAGGTTTTCAAGATATCTTAGCCTAAATTTTCGCCATATTCTCGATGTTATAACATTATTTTGTCGTCTGAGAGACCTACATATTGGCTTCTATTATACTATAAAATCCGTTTTTCACTATATTCATGGTATTTTCGCTATTTTGTTGGCCTGTGTTATTATTAAGGTTGTAACTAAAGGTTTTTCTTAAATATAAATTTACGAGTATTTGGCGGTCATATTTATTAGCTTAGTTAGTTTGTGTATATTTTCTATAAGATGTAAGTAAGGATGATTTTAAATATGAAATATTCTATGCCTCATCAAGGAACTGATTTGGAATCACGACTGGAAAACTATTTTCAAATTCCCAAAAAATATTTGAAAACTTACCCAATAAGCATTTTTACTGGAATTCAAGTTGAAAGCACGTGTAATTTAATCCTCGAATTATAGTCAAGTAATTGAATTATAGTTTTATTACACTTTATACAAGGTGGCGCAAAAGTAATCCTCCTATAAGAAAATGCTATAAATTTTGCGATTAGCCCCTAATGTTATTTGTGTAGTAAACACATGCGAAATACACGTTAATAAACAATGTTACGCTACACTGCTCCAGAACGCGGAATATTGCTGACTATTTATTTGACCAATAATCGGTCGGTGACTTTGGCACAACGTGAATTTCGTCGCAGATTTCCTTGCCGCCCAACGCCTACTGGTGAAACACTGCGACATTTAGCCGCTCGCCTCGAAGAGACTGGTACAACACGAGATGCTGCCAGGCGTGGCAGACCCCGGAGTAGCCGTTCTGCAGAGAATATTGCTGCTGTAGCCGAGGATGTCATGGAAGCGCCGTCGACATCGACCAGACGACGTGCCACGCAAATGGGTATTAGTCGACGGTCTTTACAGCGAATTTTGGTACTAGATTTGAAGATGTTTCCGTACAAAGTTCAGACGGTGCATCAGCTGTTAGCTGCTGACCGCCAATCGCGTCTAACATACGATCAAGCCATCCTTAATCACCACCAAGAGGAAGATGATTTTTCATCAAAAATAATCATGAGTGATGAGGCCCATTTCCATCTTAGCGGGTACGTAAATAAGCAAAATTTACGCTTCTGGGGCACTGAAAATCCGCGTGTAACCCACGAAGAGCCATTACACCCGCTCAAAGTCACTGTATGGTGTGCTGTTTTCGCTGGAAGAGTCATCGGACCTTTTGTCTTCGAAGACGTCGCGGGCCAAACGGTTACTGTGAATGGTGAGCGCTACAGAGCAATGATCAACGAGTTTTTTTTGCCTCAACTTGATGAATTGGGATTGGAAAACATGTGGTTCCAACAGGACGGTGCAACGGCACACACTGCACGTGCCACAACCGATATGCTGAAGGATGCATTTTCCGGGCGCCTAATCTCCCGTTTTGGCGATTTGCACTGGCCAGCAAGATCGTCTGATTTGACCGCTCCAGACTTCTTTTTGTGGGGCTTTTTGAAGTCGCGGGTTTATGTCAACAAGCCTCAGACTCTTGCAGCTCTTAACGACAATATCCGTCAAGAATGTGAGGACCTATCGCCGGAAGTTTTGGCCAAAGTGATGGAAAATGCCATAAAAAGGGATCAAATGACAATCAACTTTGGCGGCGGCCATTTACATGACATCATATTCTCGACTTGATGTAAAAAAATTAAAAGACCAAATAAAAATAATCCACAAGAAGAATCAAAGTTTTTCATTTTTTTTTTAATTACAGACAAAAAACATCGGAAGTTTACTTTTGCGCCACAAGTTGAGGTATTTTTGAGTTTATTTACATTTGCTCAGCTTCCTAGCGCCAATGGGGCTTCGGGTCTTAATCGCATAGTCGATATCAAAATATAGTAACCTATTTTAGATGCCCTAATATGTTCTTAATTATTTTATAAAGGGTTCCGATAACCCCGCCCTGGTATGGATATTATACCAAAAAAACAAAAAAAAAATACATTTTTGGGATTTTTGAAAAATTGTTTGGGAATTGCGGGATTTATGATAAAAAATTAAACTTTTTTTTTATTGTTGCATTTTTAATAACAACTCGTAGAGAATTTACCTAGCACTGTTATTTACATTCATAAAAAAGTAGAATTTACCTAGCACGAATAAATAGGATCGTTTTAAACATGTAACATACCCGAAGTGTCCTAGTTTGGGCCACGCCCCTGTTGGGTCTTTTAAGTTAAAATTCAAAACTTAAATTCGACCACACTTCCTCTTTGCGCATGTCAAATCAGACTAAACGTTTAAAATGTACATATTTATTTCATTCTTTTACCACTCAATACCACTGTGCGCCGTTCAAAAGTCTTTGAAATATACATTACTTATTGGATATCCATATCGTCGATATTAATGACTTAGTAATCCAGATGTAAATCAAAAAAAGGTAAAAAATCGAGGTTATCCTGGTATTTTCTATACATCTCAGCCGGTTGTCTCAATTTTAAATAGCAACCGAGTCGGAAGAATTCCCGATATATTGATGTAATAATCATGTATGCAAGTTATTTAGGGGCGAAGGAAAGATGATTTCAACATATAGACTTAGGGTTTTAATAAACATTTTGTATATTCATCTAAATAAACTGCATAAACTACAACTATGAATAATCATTTTTGTTTTATTTTGCTATTTCAACTCTAGACAAATACACAAATGTTAGTTTTAGTAGACACAATAACCGTGATAAATAAATAAACACATAGTACATATATACATATATATGTATGCACAATAGAGGCGGAATAGCGGAAATGAATTCAAATAAAAGTATTTTAACTCATACATATGTATATGAACATTCATTTACTTATTTCTCCATTTAACATTAATGATAAAAATTCATATTTCTGCGAAAAAAAAAAGAAATCACTTAAAAACGACAAATGTGCAATGCTTTGGCAGGTATACAATATAAAAAAAAGTTTTATTAAATTTTTTTAGAAAAAATAAATAAAATGAACCTAAAAAATCAAATTCAAGCTAATGAAATAATCAGATGTTGATGCAATTTCACCTGTCATGGCCATGTACTATAAAATACAAATTGTTTACTGATGTCGCTAAAACAATTGTGGTGAATTATTTAATGTTTATTTTTGCTGTTGTATTATTTTTTTTGCTGAATTTTTACATGACGGTGGTGATGTTGCTAATGTTTTAGTTGTTCTCTTTTTTTTTTTTTTTTTTTATTTTGTTCCCATTGTTGTTAAATAAATGGCTTTTTATAACAATACAATACAATATGAGCAGTACAATGAAATGCCAATTTTTTTTTTCGTGTTCTACAAATTCATTGTTATTGCGGTTAAATACAAAAATAAAATCTATAAATTTACAAATTTGTATAATCAAGGTGTTTACATTTAATGCTGGTACTCGCTCTCTCTCTCTGCGTGTGTGTGTATTTAACTCTGACAATTTGTGTTTGTTGTTATTTTGCACAGAATATTTATTGATTGTTGTGGTTGAGAACGTATACGTAATATTTTACATAGTTTAGCTCAATTGTTGTGTTAATTATTAATCATACGCCACATATGACCCTTTTATTTACATGCAGGTTGCCAGTATGTGCTCGTTTGTACTCTTTTATGAATACAACCGATTTTTTTCTACATATATAAGAACTTTTGTTTGTTTTCCAATTATCTTTTAGTTTTTTATATAAATATTTTATGTTTATATATTTCCTATCTTAAAATTGATCTTTTATACATGTTTGCACTCCAACTATGTACTTTAAATAGCCTATACACACTCATTTAAAATGGGCTGGCGCTTATTTTTAAAAGGTGAACTAAAATGTACATATTCATAAAACTGGGTTTTCAAACTTTTAGTCACAGAACAATACTTTTTTAGATCTCTGTTTACCTTAAATTGTTGTGTTTTCTATTAACAATTTTCTTTTTATACAAAATTTTACCAATCCTACTTCATTAATTTAATGCATTAGAACTTATTCGTGCCAACCTAATGCATTATATTTGATTGTTCATTTACATACTTAAGTGACATGACTTCAAAAGCCCACTTTAAATAATACCCGCGGGATATTGTATGTGCAGTATGTAGTTTATTCGTTGTTTTTATTTTTTTCGTATATTGTCTGGCTCAACGAAAAAAAAACAAGTGTTAAATAAATCAAGTATCGATTTTTTGTTTATTTAAGTTCCATAGAAAAACTTTAAAATCTATATAAATATATAAATGTCTTTGTAAGTTTGTTTGTTTATTTGTTTGTTTGTTTGTTTGTTTGAGCATCACGCCTAAACGGCTGAACCGATTTTATTGAAATTTGGAACGTAGATAGATCCTTACTTGGAAGCGTCAATAGGCTATAAATTTTTTCAATACTTGGACCAGAAAGGGATAAAAAGGGGGAAAAACGGGTAAAATTGGTACCTTTAGTTTTTAAACAATAATTACTAAACGGCTGAACCGATTTTTACATCGACAGGGGTAGCGAAGCGCACCGGGTCAATCTAGTAATTTCAATAAATGAGAACATCAAATCATACTTTTGTGAATTTAAAAATTTGAAAAATAAAAGGAAATTTTAACTAAACCTAACCGCGAAAATATCTTAAGTGCATAAAAACAAACTTTACAGAAGTTTTTGTTTACAAGTTTTAATTCAATGTAAGCAAATGTATTTTTGCTATAAAATTGGATTTTCTTTCAGGATTTGCTTTCAAAATAAAAATGTTTAATCAGAAATATGACAGAATAATGACTAGGGGCCGGATTTATATGAAAATGCATGTTTTTTCTTGTTTGTCCAAATACCATGTAGACTAATTATCTATTCGAATCACACATTCTGGTGTAAACTGGCATCGATTTTGTAGGGCATATTTTTGCATTTTTTATTGATAACACTAAAACACAAATTTTTTCCAAAATTACAAAGTCCGGCCTATAAGTTCTATTCATGTATAATATGTTTACCACAGATATAGCAAAACAAATCAAATGTTTCCAAACAATTGGACATTTTTGGGGTACTTTAAAATAAAATTCTTAATAAATGGGAAATTAACCCTAAACTCTCTTTTGTTGTGTCTTATTTCTGACTTTCAGGTTGAGTTTTTCGTTTTGGTGTATTCAGGGACTTATAGTACCTCAAATCCTGTTATAAAGATGTGCTTTTAAAGAAGAACAAAAAAGGCTCATACCTTGAAGAGTTAGAGGGTTAACATATTCTACAAAAATGTTCTCCTTAACATTCTACATACATTTGCCGAACACATTTTAAACTTAAAATATAAGGGTCACATGGTTTCTTATACCGATTAACAATATGAATGTGCCAGAGCTGGGAAACTTTAACCCACCCTCAAATGAAATTCAGATGTTAAGTTTCAAAACGCCGATACACGTGTCTTTTTTTATTGTCTCCTCTATCAAAATTTGTAGGCAGGACCTTGTAATTTTTCTTTTTGTGTTGTACAGTGTAATGCATATTTTGTTATGCAGATTTAAATATAAATACTATTTTTTGTTTTCAATGTCTCGATAAAAAGTTGTTTGTCGAAATTGTTCTAGAAATAGCATCAAATGTTGTCATCTAACTCCTTTCATCACCGAGAAACTGGCAGTAAGTCTTCATTTTTTCTCTAACAGCAACTGAAAATTATCATTTCAAAATATTGTTTTGTTTTTACCATTTAAAAACGATGGTTTATTTCCTTTAAATAAACCGGATACTTTTGATTGTAAATAACAGCAGTTTAGTAGTTTAAAAATTTAACAACTCTTTATTTATTAAAATTTACAACAACAGTTTAAATAGTCGCTATGTGTTTTTCAATGCACACACACACAAACATAGACTACACTTTATAATGTACAAGAATGCAGTTGATGTTAACTCCAACAGCGCCTATAATAATCTCATTCACTACCAGAGGTCCAAGTCGATCAGCACCAAGCCGGCTTAGCGCCGCCGCCAAAAATTTTTTCGATGAAAGCCATGTCCGTCGGCTGAAACCGGCTGCCGTCGACCAGCAGGCTCGCGTTGGGAACTACCAGAAAAAGACAGGTAGTTGAAATTATAAATAAAAATATTAAATTTAAACTAATAGATTAAAATTTAAAATAGAAAATATATGATAGCAGACAGGAAATATTATCATTTGTAAATAACGGATCAACAATTGGAAAAAACGACACATTGGAAATTGAAGTAGCTTTGAGATACCACCAACATTTGTCTCATCAGAGGAAGCATTTTGCGTCGCTGGGGCTTGTGTAAATGCAACAACAATAAAAAACAATTTAATAAATCCGCAATAGTGAAAATATTTGTTAAATTAAATTTTAATACTAAATAAGTTTTAATGTAAACTTCAATCAGCTATAAGTATCTATATACTTGTTAAACAATTTAAAAAATTAAAAACAATTTTTATAATTTGTATCGGCTTCAGCCGACTTTGAGCCGCCGCCGATTAAATTTTCATCAGCCGCCGCCGCCGAATATTTCCCCACGGCTTGGACCTCTGTTCACTACTGCAACCGCAGCCACTATTTACAAACAGTGCCCTCTTCATTCGAGTAGCCTTGATTGTTCTTAAAGGACAAAAGTAGTATATTCGAATTCTAGAGCTTTCGATGTTAATGTTAGCAGCTTAAACATTTAGTGTTGCCATACTTACAAACAATGCTAATAACTGCATGCTATCAACATTGTTGATAAGTAGAAGCTTCTACTGATGGACATGTTTATATACATGATGAATGTTGCAGCAGTAATTGCACAACGTTAAATTCAAATCGCTATTGCGAGTCGATTTATCCATGTCCGTCTGTCTGTTGAAATCAATTTTTTAAAGACCCAAGATATCTTCGGGATCCAAATCTTCAATAATTCTATCAGACATGCTTTCGAGAAGTTTCCTATTTAAAATCAATAAAATCCGTCCATGAATAACGGAGATATGAGCAAAAATCCGAGACAACCTCTATTTTTGGGCTATTTTTGATCTATATCTCGATTACTAAGTCATAAATATAGACAATATGGATATAAAATATTTTTTAACCCTAATTTTTTTCACAAAAACATTTTTTTGTCATACATTTTTATACCCTTCACCTTCATGAGAAGGGTATATATAAATTTGTCTTTCTGTTTGTAATTTCCACAGTATAATTTTCCGACCCTATAAAGTATATATATTCTGAATCCTTATAGATAGCGGAGTCGATATAGCCATTTCCGTCTGTCTGTCTGTCTGTTGAAATCAATTTTCTGAAGACCCCAGATATCTTCGGGATCCAAATCTTCAATAATTCTGTCAGACATGCTTTCGAGAATTTTCCTATTTAAAATCAATAAAAACCGTCCATAAATAACGGAGATATGAGCAAAAATCCGAGAGAACCTCTATTTTTGGCCTATTTTTGATCTATATCTCGATGACTAAGTCATAAATATAGACAATATGGATATCTAATGATAGATATTTCAAAGTCCATTGCAACGATGTTTATAACGTTATAGTAAGTTGGACCTACAATGGGTCAAAATCGGGAAAAATATTTTTTAACCCGAATTTTTTTTACAAAAACATTTTCTTGTCATAAAATTGTTTCACTAATAAATTAAAACAATAAATTTTTATATTAAATTTTTTTTTTTTTTTAATTGAAAAAACTTAAAGACAATTCGAAAAAAAATATTTAAAATTTTTTTTTTAATTTTATTGTAAAGTATAATTTGGTGAAGGGTATATAATACCCTCTATATATATAATTTATAATTTGGTGAAGGGTATATAATATAGCTCTCTTATGCCCAGTTTTTGACTTCGTATTTAAATACGTATTTAGTTAATTTTTACTTAAATTTAAATGGTATTTAAATACAGTTTGAGTTTTTCAGTGCTATATAATATTTCTTATTTAAATAAGATAAAAGTGTGGTAGCACTACTAAATATCCAAAAATTATCGATAGTTTTGTATAAAACAGCTGTTCAAGCAAAACAAAAATTGATACATTTTGCCAAATAATAAAAAAAGAAGGATATTAAACAATAAAATATTTGTAGGAAAATGCACAAAAGATGCCCCAATTTCACCGCATCGGAAGTGTAGTTTTTGTTAGATGCCGTAAAAAAATACAGCGCTACAATGGAGTGAAAAAAACAGACAACAAAAGACAGCTGTTGAAAACATATGTTAGTTTATGAAACTTAAATAGAATTTAAATGGCCAACGTTGGCCATTTAAGTATCATTTAAAAAAGCACTGAGAAACTCATTTTCCTATTTAAATAGAACTTAAATATAATTAATATTTAAATACGAAGTCAAAAACTGGCTCTTACTTGTTTATTTTTAAGTTTAATTTTTATCAAAGCTTGTTATTCAAAACGATTTCCAACACTACACACTAGCAGTAATATGACTCAAACTGTTAACAGAAAGTTATTGTCTCCACTAATAAAGCAATGACACAAACCATAGCCAATTATTACAAGCATTAGTTTGGAAGCCACTGCTACAATTTTAGAGAGACCATATGCACACCAATAAAATAAATAACAACCTCTAGGAAATAAAATTTTTAATTTAAATTTATTTATTTTTCCAAAAGAAAAACAAAAAAACAATTAAATATACAATATAATGTGGTAAATACATATAAAACATTTTTTTTTATTATTTATTTCATTCATTTCTTTACTTTTTCTCTTACATTTTTTTTGTAAGTTTTGCAAATTTGTTGTTCTTGTTTTCTTTTTTTTTTTTTTTGTTTTGTAATGTTAAACATTTATTTATATTTTATAAATTAATAGTTGTTAGTTTTAGTTAATTTTGTTTAAATTTTCTTCTGATTTTGTTTGCTGTGAGTATTTGTTGTTTTCTATTTATTTATTTCTTTCTTTCTTAATTTTAAACATATAATACAGACATAAAATACAGACACATACACAATATAAGTTTAATTGAATTGAATTTAATAAGTTAATTATAATAATGGCAATAATTTTCATTTAAATGACACTAAATTATATAGTTAATTAATAATACAGTTAGTTAGTTAATTAATATTAGTTTTATTTACTTTTAATTTTGCTTAATTTTCTTTTTGTATTTAAATTAACTTTGTGTTGGTGATCTTTTAAGAGCTTTTGGAGTTTTGCACACAAAAACATAATTAATTTGAAAATTATTGTATTTTAATTGGTTAAAAAAAATAAGGATTTAGTTGTAAATTATTTTAACTTTTTCTAACTATTTTAATTTGTCACTTGTTTTTCTCATGTTTTCTAAATTTTATTTTGATTTTATAAACGATTTTCAGCTAGAGCTAATTGCTTGAGTTTTATGAATGTCTAATGTGAACCTATCCACCCTAAAAGTAATTAGTAATATAAGCCATCAGTGCATTGTTATGATAAATCTGGATTTTTTTTTCTAAATGAGATCCTTGTTTTGATCTATATCTGGTTACTAAGTCATTAATATAGACAATATGGATATCTAATGATGGATATTTCAAAGACCTTTGCAAACGCCATAGTAAGTTGGACCTACAATGGGTCAAAATCGGGAATATTAAAAAAAAAAAACAAATTATAAAAAAAATTAAATTTTAAATTTAAAATAAAAAAATTTGAAATGAAAATTAAAAAAATTGGAAAGATTTTTTTATTTTGTTTACCTATAAATATGAAAATTAATTATTTTAAAATGTAATTTGTTGAAGGGTATATAAGATTCGGCACAGCCGAATATGGCTCTCTTACCCAGAGAGAGCATTGTGCATCGATCGAAACAAATAGTAGTCGGACGAGTCGGACTTCCTGACAACATATCGATTCCGAACCAATTGAACGGCTCATCTTTTGAGTCCAAGAACGAATCAACTCAATATCGGATACTCTGTTCCAAAGTGAAGCGTATCCCAGAGAGAGCTTGTGCATCGATCGAAACAAATAGTAGTCGGACGAGGCAAGGTCTGGACTATATAGCGGGTGAGGCAAAACATCCCAAACACTTCTTTCTAAATACTTTTTAACAGGTATTGCGTAATGTGGCCGAGCGTTGTCATGATGTAATATTACGGTTTCATGTCTGGCCGCATATTCTGGAAATTTTTCGGCCAATACTCGCTTCAAACGAAGCATTTGCGTTCGGTACAGGTTCCCTGTGATGGATTTCAGCAGCTCATAATAGATAGTATTATTTTGCTCCCACCAAATACAGAGCATTATCAAGCGCCATAGATATTTGACTTTGGTGTCGATTCGGCTGGTTGGCCGGACTTCACATACGATCTCTTACGCTTCGTGTTATTGTAACGGATCCATTTTTCATTGCTAGCAATGATTCGGTGCAAAAATGATTTTCTTTTATAGCGTTTAAGCAACATTTCAGACATGCAAAATCTTCTTTCAAGTTCTCTGGGTTTAAATTAGTACGGTACCCAATTTCCCCGCTTTTGGATGAATCCTGCTGCTCGCAAATATTTTGAAATTGCTGATTGAGTAGCTTCCAATGATTTTGCAAGTTCTTGTTGAGTTTTACAGCAATCTTCATGGAGTAATGCCTTTAATTCTTGGTCTTCAAAATAAAAATGTCAGCATAAATATCTCAAGAACTGAAAGAGTTGCTAGCCACCACATGTAAGCGGAAACTATTTAAATATAAAACATCTTGACATTTGGATAAGACCAGAATTTTTGGTTATCTTTTTTTAAGTTTTGTATGCTCGAGATAACAACATTGCGAGGCTACCCCCTAGTGCTCATTCAAACTAAGAATCCATGTAAAACCCAGTCAACTTAAGAAACACCTCAGTTCTGACTGTGTGAAATTTTATTAAGATTTCGCCAAGCCTTCTTAAGCTACTTACGTAATTATTACCATAATAAAATGTTTCTAAACCACTGAGCAGTGGTCGGCACTCATAGCCGCCAGGGAACGAACGCTATTTGACAATACAAATGTAAATAACAGGAATGTAAGGGAAACTCATTAACTAAGTTAACTAAACGATAACAAATTGAAGATTGATAAAATGATACTTATTAAGACAATTAGATTTATTTGAATAAGTTTTAATTCAAAAGACATTCAAATATTCTCAGCAATGCCTACACTAGCAAAATCGTTATAAACTTTCTATAGTAATTGATTTTTTGTAATATGTACTTAAAATACAATTGCAATAAATATGGAAAAAAGAATTGTTTTTATTTGTTCGTTAATAATATTTAAAATGTGTGTTTTTGTTGTTGTTTTTGTTTTACAAATTTTATTTGTTTCACTAAACAGTTACAATATGATCCCACTAATTAACTGTAAATAACGCTAGATTCAGCCAACCATTTCATTACATACTAAACGTACTCGATTGTAAGTATGTATGACTAAATGTTGTAATAAATGTTATGAATGTTTGATTAAATGTTTGTTTGTTTATTTATTTGTTTTTTAACAAATATTTTCTATATTATTATATACTTATTTTTTTTTTTTTTTTTGTATAGGAGGAGGTCATTATAAATTATCAACTACATGATTTGTTTTTATTTATTTTTTTTTTTTGTTATATATATTTAAGTTTACAATTTATGGTTTATCAATACATATATGTATGTATGTATAATAAAAATATATTAAATATACATTTTTGTTGTGTTATTTTGTAATAGCAATTTATTGTAAATCAAGTCTAACTAATCAAATTTTAAAAATAAAATATAAATCAATTTTGTTGTTTTCAGTTTATTTCAACGGAAATCAAACATAGTATTGTTAAAATGTGCTACATCGTAATTAAAAATATAGTGATTGCATTTTTTTTCATTTATATACATACATTTGTTTCATAACTTTTCATTAACACTATTTGAACCGTAAATTAGTAAGTCGCTGTCCACACTGTGACACATTTGCTGCAAAACATTTTTAAATTCTCTTTTGAAACTTCATTCATGTCCACACAATGAGGTTTTTGACATTTCTGTGCAGAACGAATAATTTGTGGATGAGAGATACTAAACAAAAGCTGTATGTACTTGAAACAGAGCACCCTTTTCAATTCCTCTTTCCCCTTTTCAAATGTTTTGCAGTAAATGTTTCACAGTATGGACGGGCACTAAAGAAATTAGTTTTTTTTTTTTATTTTCAAAACAAATTATAACCGATTTTTATACCCTTCACCTTCGTGAGAAGGGTATATATAAATTTGTTATTCCGTTTGTAATTTCCACAATATAATTTTCCGACCCTATAAAGTATATATATTCTGAATCCTTATATATAGCGGAGTCGATTTAGCCATGTCCGTCTGTCTGTTGAAATCAATTTTCTGAAGACCCCAGATATCTTCGGGATCCAAATCCTCAATAATTATGTCAGACATGCTTTCGAAAAGTTTCCTATTTAAAATCAGCAAAATCCGTCAATAAATAACAGAGATATGAGCAAAAATCCGAGAAGACCTCTATTTTTGGACTATTTTTTATCTATATCTCGATTACTAAATCATAAATATAGACAATATGGATATCTAATGATACATATTTCAAAGTACATTGCAACGATGTATATAAGGCTATATAAAGTTGGACCTACAATGGGTCCAAATCGGGAAAATATTTTTTAACCCGAATTTTTTTTCACAAAAAACATTATTTTGTCATACATTTTTTTTCACTAATAAATTAAAAAAAAAAAATTTTAAAAATTGGAAAAAACTTTTAAAAATCAATTTTGAAAAAAATTAAAAAAAAAATTTAAAAAAATTCAAATTTTTTTTTAAAATTTTATTTTAAAGTATAATTTGGTGAAGGGTATATAAGATTCGGCACAGCCGAATATAGCTCTCTTACTTGTTTACTGTATTTTTTATTCTCTCTTGCTATTTTTACACCATTTCTGCCATCTACCATTCTGAATATTGTAATTTAAATATTAGCTTTCTCAGCAGCGATCAATTAATCTTCAAGGGAGATAAAGGGTCTTCCAATTGGGACTTCGGAACTTTGAGAGTTGATAGCTGCGGTATTGTTGAAACTGCATCTGTCAAATTGACATTCAGTCTGTTTTGCCAAATCACCATGGACGGATATATCGTTCAGCAACCCGTGCAAATTATCAAAATGTTTTATCAAAATGGCTGCTGTTCGCGCGCTACAAAATGGCTGTGCCGGTGAGGCACATTTCTGGATGAATGGGTACATCAACAAAGTAAATTCTCGAATTTGGACAATAACAATCCACATGAGATCCAAGAGCGTCCAATGCATACTGTTTGATGTAGATTTTGGGCTGGCGGCGTCATCGGTCCATATTTCATTGAGAACAACGTTGGCCAGGCCATTACCATCAACGGCGAGCGCTAAAGGTCCATGATTATCAACTTATTTTGACCTGAATTGGATGATATTGACACAAAATACATGTGGTTTCAACAGGGGGGTTACTCCCTAATTCGATTCGAAAGGAAATCGTTTCGAATTGCAATGTATTTAGAACACATTTTCGAACATTTCCGTTTTCGGATTGAGTTACGCGGTAACCCCCCAGGACACACAGATCTTGCCACATTGAACATTCTATAGAAGCGATTTGAGGGCATGGTCATCTCATGTGGAGAAGAAGTCAACTGGCCACCGAGTTCGTGCGATTTGACATGAACTCGGTGGGGATTTAAGTCGGAGGTCTATGCGAATAAGCCACAAACCACAGCGCCCCTTAAAGCACACATAACACATGCCATCACTCAAATTCAGAGTGATGGCATGTCATGGAAAACCACGGCGATACCACGGCGAGTATTTGTACGATTTTATAATCCAGACATAATCCATAGACTGGTCAAATGAGGTTTTATTGCTGATAGTGAAATTAATATTAGAAGTTGCTAAAAGTCATCAGAAATTATATGTCCGATACGCAAGATTTTTGCGGTCAAAGGGTTCCATAATTGAAACAAAACGATAGCTTTTCGACTTTCTTCGATTTCTAAATAGTCGACTTTTAGACTTATTATAAGTTTTTGAATTGTCGATTTTCCACTTTTTATCTTATTTGAATGAAAACAATATATCTTGTCAGATTTATTGATGAAAATAACGCTATTTTTGTAAATTTTAGCAATAAAATATAAAAAAACTGTTCTTTTTTAGTTAGTCGACTTTTTTAGTATAACACAATCGTTTGTTCGACTTTTTTCTGATCAAAAACTTGATTTCGACTTTTTTTCAAGAAAAAGTCGACTGTTTGAAAGTCGATTTATAGAAGTCTAGAATGTATTGCCTACTTGTTTAGAAGTTTTTAAAATGTTTAGAGCCTAAAACATTATATATTTTGGATTAAGTTTATACCACTAATCGTTCTCGAGTGCATAAATTTTGCATTTGCTCATATGTAAATACGTTTTTATATTTTATATAAGGTATTTAAATCCTTACAAGGGATGACTTTTATATT
This sequence comes from Calliphora vomitoria, assembly GCA_942486065.2. Taxonomy (NCBI): domain Eukaryota; kingdom Metazoa; phylum Arthropoda; class Insecta; order Diptera; family Calliphoridae; genus Calliphora; species Calliphora vomitoria. The sequence continues at coordinate 42,082,651 of OW818031.2, forward strand.
AATATCAGTTAATCTTACTCCGAGAGCAACCGCAACCAAACAGAACATATCTAAATCTCGACACATTAATTAACTCCCATACGTTTTCACGAGTTTGTCAACTCGGACCCTTCATAAACAATATTTAACAACGTTTGTATTCTTATTTGATATTATGCCATTCGATATCGAGTAGGAAATTTGGTACATTTTATTATAATTTCTATATCGAAATCATTTTTCGATACGATAGCTCATTCGATCACGAATGCGGTAATTCGGCCCCAGTAGTTGAGAATGTTTAATTGTCAATAAACTAAAGGGTCATTTAAAATTTTGTTATTAAAAAATAATAAAGACTTTGTATAAAATAATTAATAAAGTTCTAACAATTTAGTGAGGTCTTTCGAAAATAGCATATGTATCCGATTTAAAATTTTAAAAATCTATAAATTTTATAAAAAAAAAAAATTTTTTAAAAAGCTAATTTTAGTTTAAAAAAGACGGCCTTTATCAATATCATATCAAGAATTCACATACATACTTCATATTTTTTTTTTATAATTTGAAGTAATTCGGAATGTAAATTCTAATCTGAGCTGTATATCTGATAAAACAAACTTTAGACACATTAAATTTTAAAAGTGTTAAACATGCTTAAAAATAATTCGATTTTGAATCGTAAATTCTGGTAAAAATTATAATTGAATTATGTGTTAAATAAATATTAAATTAATAATAACTATTACTTTTGAAATGTATTCAATTGTTTACATAAATCACTATAGTGTAACTTTATTAATATCAATAAAATATTACTTTTTATTTCAATCTGTGAACACCTTAAATATTCTTTCGTGTTTTATATCTTTGTAGTTTTTTTTTTTTTTTTTTTTTTTTTGAATTTAATTTTTCTATACAATAGTTTAGTTTATTTGTTTTTTTTTATTTTAACTACTCTATACTAAAAAGTTTTTATTTTGAACATTTTGTTTTACTAATGATACGTAAATAGAGTTTGAGTTTTGTGATGTTTCTTCTTGTTTAATAAAATTTTTTAATCGTATGTTCTTTTTTACACAATTTTGATTATATTTCTGTTTAGTTATTTAAGACTACTTTTCGTATTGTAATATAATTTTAATTATATTTGCAAATAGCTTAAAGGAAAGTGGATCAAACATCAATGTGATCTCTCGCAGATCATCTTAATAACGTGAAATTGTAAACTATCAAAACATGTAATTGAAGGATCATCCAATAGCACTGTTTTAGGAAATGTCTGTTGGAAAACTGTTTTCAAATTGAATTTTATTTGAAGGTTATTTGTAACGAAACTTTATACGGCATCCATTAGAATACTAAAAGAATAAATTTCTAATCAATATTAAATATGTACAATATTATTTCGAGTCTGGATTAAAATTGAGTTAAGAATATAGTTTATTTCGCTTTAAGCAAAGTTTTAAATATATAAAAGATCTATAAAATGTATCACATATCATCGTTTTAAAATCACAAATTTTCGTCAAATATTTTTCACCGCATCCCTTTATTTTCAGACATAAAAGTTTGCAGATCACAAATTTATTGCATTTACAAAAGCAGCCGTTTTCATGGTTCAATGTCAAGCAATTTTAAAAGCCATTAAAGGAATCAAGAAATTAAATTTATCCATGAATTTTAAACTAATCTGGTAAAAACTGTTAACAATTCATTTTAATCAAATGTTTGGTCCTATTTTCAAAACAGATTAAGTTCGTTTGGATTATTTGAGTGACCTGTTCTAGCACATCGCCATGTTGAAGTGATAGGTCCCTCCAAAAACCCAATAACGAGACCTGGGGGCAAATTCTCACACTCGTAATCGAAATATTTCGATACATTTTACATTTCATTCGATGTCGAAGAGAATCTCAAAAATAAAAAAAAACTCGCACGTTCGAATAAGTAGTCGATCGTGTTCGACTGCGGTAATTACCCCCCTGTTCTGTATCTGTTCCTTTCCCAAACAATAAGTATATCCTTTTTAATTTAGGTTTCAGAATAAGGCTCAACAACAACCATATATTTTTAAAAGAGTGGTGTCAGAAAAACTATATTCTTTTGATCAGAGATTCAAATTAATAAATTCAATTTAAGCTTAATTCACTAAAATCTTTATTCACAATTTAAACATGTCAGCAGCAATAATTCCATAAGTACATTCCCAACAAAACAAATTTTTTTAACTTCATTTAAAGTCTTTTAATTAAATAGAATTTATTCATTTTTGAATTAATTCATAATAAAATCCATTCAATCTTTGAATGGTTAAATTTTTGTTAATATAAATAAAACCTGACAAATATTTACCATGACAATTAATGACGTTTGCTGTCAAGACAAAATTGACTCAGCAAAAGAACTACAAATTTTGTCATAACGATGCAATAACTGTAATAAATGGAGACTATACCTGATAATTTTTTCTGTTGACAACCATTTTGAAGTTTATATTGACATAAATTTGTTGAAGATTATTTTCTGTGGGGCACGAGCAGTCACTGGTTTATGCTGATAAACCAGCAACATTGTTCCTGTTATTCGCCACATACGACTAGCAATGTTAGAAAAAGTGGTCCAAAATTGGACGCTTTGTCAAGAACAGCCGTGCTGGCCATATGCCCAAAATCATTTTCAAACGTTAATGCCATGATTGATTAAAATTTACTTTGTTGTGATATTTTTAACAATTTCAAGTTCTATCGGGCTTAAAAAAAAACACCCTTTATAAGACTATGTTTATAAAAATACATTATTCAAATCGCTACCTTAATATAGAAAGGCCCTAGGTAAGGTTATATGGGCAGCCGCTCTTCAAGCAGCTCACTTGGGTCCATTCAACTCTGATCCCATTGTGATACCCAAGGGGAAGTCAGCAGGGTATTTACAACACTTCCGTTGACTCCAAATTAAACCAACCAGATTCCCGGATGAAGGTATAGATTCGTCTCAGATTCATTCTTGATAACTCTTCCAATCATGATAGGAATGGAAAACCGAGGATGCGTTCCCTCAGGTTTGTTAGAGCCGGACATTGGCGGAAAACGTCCTCTTCCTCATTATGGCAGCTTCTACAGTAATCATTGTACCGTAGGTCCATTCTTCTAGCATGTGTCCCGATCAAACAGTGTCCTGTAATAAAGGAGACAATTAGGCTTATTTGCTCACAACGTTATTCTATAAGTAGATTCGTCCTACTGGCATCATATACGGGCCAAGTAGACCTCGCTGTAGCACAGAAAGGTTCATTAGTCCACATGTTTTGTGCAGACTCATATAGTTTCTGCTGAACAGCCATCTTGCTTTTCACAAGGGAAATACCAGAAAATGCACAAACAACATAAGTTTGAAACAACTTAATAAAACTTAGAGTTTTAATTTGCGATTTCTTTTTAACACAAATTTGTATGAAGGTCTTCAACCAATTTAATGTTGTGGCATTTTATTTTATTTGATCAATGGTGTATTAAGGGATTATCTATCGAAGTAGGTAAAAAAATAACTCAATTTTGGAGAAACGAGTCAGAGTCTTTCTATATTAAGGTAACGAAATATATCCCTAAATTGCAATTATCTCATTCTGAATATTATATTTAAGGAACATCTTTGGCAAAATGGACGTATCTTCTTTTTTGAGATATTTCTATGCACTTTTTAAAATGTTCGATTCATTAGCTTTAATATGAGATCAACAATTATAAAATCTGACTAATAGTTTTAAAGTTATTAACTGTTTAACTTTAAGTATTTTGCACTCATCTATTAAAAAAATTTCGAAATTCTGGAGAACTTCAAATTCATGGAAAACGTTTATAACAAATATCACAGATTATTACAGATATGCAACAAATGACAGTTGTCAAAAAAGTTGTCAGAGCGAGAGAAAAATAAAATTTTCAATAGGCATCGAGTGTGAAATATATTTGTCACACTTTTCAAACCACAACCATTTTGACATTTCCTTTTGTTCTTTTTCTATTTCCATATTTCTGAAACCAGCTGATTCATATCTGTATAATTTGTGTAAAGGTTAAATAATTGAAAATAAATAAAACCAGCACATTAATTCAATAAGTTTGATTAATGTGCTGATTTTATAATACAAGCAAGTACCTTGAGTGGAAATATTACAAGTGTTTTGTTATTGTAACAAAAACCAAATACATATAAAATTTCCACTCATAGTACTCGCTTGTATTATAAAATCAGCACATGAGATTGTTTGTAATTAATTTGAGTTAAAGAAAACTTTAATGATTTAATATCGAATTACTTCTGTAAAAAAAAATTATTAAAAGAAAGAATGAAGTACTCAGTAAGGTATTTAATTTCTGGTTTAATCGGTTAATCGAGCAAATAATTAATCCGGGTTTAGATTTAATCGGTTAATTTGAAATTATTCGATTAACGGAATAATTTCTATTTCAATTTTAAATTGAAAATAAAACCACGAATTTTGTGTACTTATTTAAGCATTTCAACAACAAAATAAATTATAGAATAAAAATATGGTATTTGAGATCCTTTTTTTAAGATTTTAGTGAGATATTCTGAAATAATCTTTTAATAAAAGAATATAATTTAAAAGGTTTCATTTTAAACGATTTTTCTATAGTTTCAATAAAACTTGTCTTGGAAAAAACTCACTCACTGATTGTAGATGTTGGAGAAATCGAAAGTAAGGTATGAGAAAAACTATCCAATTTCTTAGTTCTTTGTTTAGATTTTTCTAAGCATATAAAATCCTCCATTATAGCATTGGAGTCATTTTGGGATTTTTTAGATTTTGAATACTTTTAATAGTTTCGTTAAGTTTTGATAAAAGACTCGTTTCAGTAATGTCTTCAGTATCGTCTATTATCATGTCTTCATCCGACTCATTAGGACAAACATCATCATGGAACATTCTAGAAAAAAGTTAATTTCCAAATTCCATAGTTTAAGTTTTTGAGCTATACTTCAAAAAAAATGGTAGAACATAGAGAATTATACATAGAGACGAGACACTCCGAGTTGTCAAACAAAAATACAACAAATCATATGCTTGATACAACAACAAAATACATTGACTAGCATGTATTTTGCAAGAGATAGGTTTTTGACAATTCCGTCTCGTCTCTATGTTACCCTATGTGCTGGAAGGTAACGTTCATGAGTTAAGAAATAAAATATATGTGTTTAAAACTATATTTCTATATAAAGTACAAACAAAAAAGAAATTTCGGTTAATCGATTAATCGACACAAATTAATCGGTTTATTTGTTATTTGAAAATCGGCAATTTTAAATTATTCGAATAGAGAACCGACCAAAATTAATCGGTTAATCGATTGAATACCCTAGTACTTAGGAATTAAGCCTATAAATTAATTCGTAATGAGTTATTTAATAGAACAATTAAGAGATACAATTTAATTTGATTTGAGTTTGAAAATTAAATTGAGATTTAATACTATCGAACCTTATTCCTGGCAATGGTAATTCTTGGTAACATTGTTAAATTTAAAAAAAAAAAAAACATTACTATATTTACAACTCAATTTATTTCAAATTCAAACTTCAAGTTTATTTATTTACAACAATTTTTGCAAATATAATTAAAATTTTTTTACCACAATTTATTTTATTTGACTCCATTTTTTTAATACATTTAAATTTATTATTAAAAACTATTTGTTTGGTTGTTTGAAATTTTTTCTTTTGTTTTTTTTTTTTATTTAAAAAAATTTATTTTTAACTTAAAATAAGATCTCAATAGTATGAATAAGATTTGTTTTTACAAACTAAAGTTTCTTGTTTAATATTGAAATAGTTTTTTTTTTCTTTTTTTTTAATTACTATATACTAAGTTTACAAACTGAGGAAACAACTGAATTTTTATAAAAAAAAAAAAAATAATAATAATAATATGTATGTAGTAAAAATAAACTTAGATTTAAATAATTTTATTATATATTAACAAGTATTTAATTAATTAATGTATTTTTGGAAGAAAACAGTCGAATGTATAGTATAATTTTGTTGTTTTATTTTCTTTTTATTTGTAAATTGTACTAAAATTTATTAAATAAAAACACTACTCGAGACATTTTTTAAAAAAAATTTACAGAACCTTCATTTACGTTTTAAATTTTGTAATTAACTTAAGCTACGTACACATGGTTGTCAGATTGTCAGAAACATGCTCAGAAAATGGTTAACACAATCATGAGAACTTATGTTGAAACATATGGTTGTTAACCATTTATAGAACATTTTCTGACAACATTGTAAGAATATGACAATCGTGTGTACGTAGCTTTAGGGTCATTGAATGCGAATCTTTTAAAGAAAACTATTCTCGTGAGATAACTATAATTATTTCACTAGACCTTTAGTTAATATTCAATCGCTTTCTAATGATTGTTTTTCATTAGAAGCCAAAATGTTTGAGATCTTTCTTAACACCCTTTCATACAAAATAAATGTTTGATTATTCGATTAATCACACACACCTAGTTGGTATAGATACTTTTCTTTATTCGTATTCAACATCCTTTATTTTTTACAAAAGATGTATTACAAATGAAAATAATTTATGCTGAGTATAGTAGTGTAATTAAATTAAACAAATATCTTAGTTTATAGTTTTAATTTCCGCAAAAAAAATATATAGAAGGAAATCATAATTAAAGCCATAGTATTTTTAATTTATAATTTAAAAAAAAAAAAACAAGTTTCGTTTAATATTTGTTACAAAAACCGAAGAAGTAGAGTGAGAATAATTTAAATTTTAATAAGCTGCTCATACATTAAAAATCCTTAGCTTAATTTAAGCTTTAAAATTACGGAAAATATTGGGGTAAGTATGATTTTTAAGACTCACAGGCTCAAATCAATCAAAATTTAAAAGTTTTGAAAACTTATAGAGAAATTTATTGAGCAATTATGATATTTTTCCAATCAGTAGACAACTATCTCCTCCATTTCACTCGATTTCGATTTTTAATAGCAAATTTTAAACGAAACATTTACAAAAATTATTAAACTAACTTAAATCATAAATTATATTTATACATAAATGTGTATTATTAGAGATATAGATATAAAAAAATAAACTTATAAATTAAAACAGACTAAAGTAATATAAGCGTTTTTGTGTGTTTCTTCTGTGTGTTTGTGTTTGTTTTTGAGTTTTAGTTTTAGTTTTTATGCCAGGCTACTATCTGAAGCCATTCGCAGAGGTATACATGTAGGATGATGATGATATTCCATTATTATCAACTAAATCATTGCCAACATCATTATCATTCTCATTTCCTGGCTGCCGTTGCATTTCATAGACATTATTCATCGTTTGCTGTTTGCTGTAGTGCAAATCATCCAGTGTGTGTATGGCCATCATTTGTAGATGCCAGAGTAATTTGATTTTTTGCGCTGATATACTGTGCCAAGCGAATAGAAATTCCGTTTTACTGAGATCAGTCTTGCCCGTTAAAATTTGATCACATTCGTCACTGTACAGTACATAATGTGATGAGGTGGTTATAGTTGTATTCGTTTGTTGGGCCAGTACGCCGGTTATGTGCACATCATCGATCCAAAAATATTTTGAATTTTGAGCAGCCGAGTAGAGACGGAAGATAGTATCGGGTGAGTAGATGATGGCATAGCCAGGACAATAGGGTGGATAATAACGTTCGGAGTATTCTTTAAAACTAACACGCCATTTCGAACGATAGGAACGTTTAACCAATGAACCGATGATTTTTTGGCAAAACAATAAATTTTGTGGATGATTAAAGAGTTCTTGTGAGGCATTGAATGCAGATGATGATGATGATGAGGATGAGGATGTTGACGATGCTGGTGTTGATGGCGTTTCGGAGGCAAAGATGTTGAATTTATGAAATATTGAAGATTTTGTTGTGGTTGTGGTGTTGGTGGTGTTGGGTGTCGTCACTGTTGTAGCAATGGTGGGTTTGTCATTATTATACATTTCTTTTTGCTGCTGCTGTTGCTGCTGCTGCTGTTCTTTAAGGTACTTTATTAGCTGTGGCGTATTTACATAAACATCATCGTCGACCTTAATCAAAATTTGTGCCTGCGGACAACTGTAGAGAAACCATTTAAAGGCCATTATATGTTTATAGGTCATATTGCGATAATCATCTATAAACGAGCCCTGTATTATGTCTCTGTACATGTTATTCTCATGTTGTAAATCCTCTTGTACTTGCTGGCTGGCAACAGCGCCCAGCAAGAATAGTACACGTAGCGGCGACTCTGCAGTATGATGACTTATGCTGCCCCAGGTTTCTCGTATGACCTGTCGTTTTTCGTAGTTTTTCGGTGCTGAATGTATTAGAATTAAGGCTTCTATGTGATTGCCACAAACAGGCTGGGGCATGAGAAATTGAAAGTTGTGTAAATCTATCAATTGATTGAAGTCTTCGTGCGGCAGTGCTGATGAGACAGCGGTCAGTGTAGCCCATGATGGTGTAGGTTTGATTTTCAAATCCAGCACTCCTGTGCCCAGACTAGAGGTGAGTGATTGCATGTCCGCCGACAAATCGCTAGTTTTTGTTGTGGTCTTTACATCATAGGTTTGTTTTGTGGTTGCTGTTAAATTATTATTACTATTATTATAATTATTAGTATTGTTATTGCTATTGTGGTTTTGGTTTTGGTTGTTGCTAAAATTTAAGGTGGTTAATGTTGAGGCAGCAACCGGCATTTCATCTACATACTCATTACTTTGGGCTGGCATATGTTTTGATAATAGATCTCTGCCCCAGCCACCACCACTAACTTGTTGTTGCGCCACTAAAGCTGCTGCCCCTCCTCCCGTATTAGCTTTTATTATAAAATTATTACTACTGCCGCTACTGATGACCGCTGTGTTGCTATCAAACATAACTGGCTCTTGTACTGAGATCAACCATATTAGTATGCAGACATTAAGTCCCACTATTAAGCCCCAAATCGAACGTTTTTCAAACATGACCTTAAACTTAATTTACACTTTCTCCTCCTTACTTTAGTCTAGCCTAGACTAAGTAGTAGTTGTTTTTATTTCTCTCTCTCTTTTTATCTTAGTAATTTCCAATAGTTTCTTTTTTTTTGTATTTTTAAGCGTTCCTTTTGAAAATCAAATAAATTAAGAATATTTTTGTGATTTTGGTTTTGCTTTAGCTTTGCTTAATTATGTGTCGAATATTTGTTGTACTTTTATGTCGTCTTTTTGTCGATAATTGTATAAATTTATTGCTATTGTTGTTGTGTAGTTAAAAATGTTTTTGTTGTTGTTGTTGTTGCTGTTGTTTTTGTTAAATAATTTTTTACGTGTTTTCTGGTACCGCATTGCAGGTTATTGCAATTGATCAAAAATGGACTGCTGGTATTATAATGAGTATTCTGAAAAGAAAAGCAAAACAAAATTGTTAGAAAAGTTAAAGTTATTTTATTTTCAATTACAATTAATAAATAATTTCGTAATAATAATACAAATTTTGTAATAATTTAAAAATTCTAAGAATAAAAATTAATAAAAACTGTAAATTTAAGTTTTTTCAAAGTTGTGTCTACTTGACGAGTTGAATCTTAAGACTAAAATTTTATTTTATTACAAAATTTGAATGCTTCATCTTAATGCAAACAAGCTCATATATGAAATTCCAAGTATTTAAATTAGAACTTGATATGAGTACTTTTGAGTATTATTTGTATGCTGAAATTATGGGAACGTAAAAAAGTGCACATCTAAGCATAAAGCTTTCGTAGATTGTTTGACAGAATGTGGATGTTTCTCCTCTACCTTCTTACTACATAGAACATTAATTGGAAAAGTAGTGTAATTCCTACAATAGGGTGGCCTTTATGTTGCACCTTTTCGATTTTTGTTGCTGCCAAGTTTTGCTGCAATTTCTTACATCAATTAGACCATTAATAATGTTAAACTTAAAAATTATTGGGAGTATGATTTTAAAATGCGGAATTTACAATAGATGAACGCGGTTTTTGTGTTTAATAACTTATATGTCATTTTGAAGGGTACATAGGTATCATTTATTCTTACTTAGTTATTGAAGATTATAGTGTAAACAACAAAGTTTTTTTTTTTTTTGCTTCAAAAATGTCGAATTTTTTTCCCACAAAGCGTCATATGCGGGAAGTTTTGCTTTACTTCTTTAATTTGCTCGCCAAAGCTTATGGTGGACGCTTTCCATCGGTTTGAAGGTGTGAGAGATGGTTTGTGCGGTTCAGAAGTGGTGATTTTGACATGGAAGACAAATATCGTGCAGGCCAGCCAAAAAAAATTTGGAAGACCAAGAATTACAGGCATTACTCCATGAAGATTGTTGTCAAAGTCAACAAGAGCTTGCAACATCATTAGAAGCTACTCAATCAGCAATTTCAAAACGTTTGCAAGCAGCAGGATCAGTGAAATTGGGTACCATACGAATTGAAGCTGATAGACCTTGAAAGACGAGTTTGTATGTCTGAAATGCTACTTGAACATTATTAAAGAAAATCATTTTTGCACCGAATCATTACTAGCGATGAAAAATGTATCCATTACGATAACCCGAAGCGTAAGAGATCATACGTGAAGCCCGGCCAGCCAGCCGAATCGACACCAAAGCCAAATATTCATGACGCTAAGGTAATGCCCTGTATTTGGTGGGACCAAAACGGTCCTATCTAGTATGAGCTGCTGAAATCTGGCCAGACTATCACAGGGAACCTGTACCGAACGCAACTGATTCGCTTGAAGCGAGCATTGGCCGAAAAACAACCAGAAAATGCGGCCACATGTTGCAATTCCTGTTAAAAACTAATTAGAAAGAAGAGGTTGAGAACTTCTGCCTCACTTGCCTTATTGTCCAGACCTTGCCCAGTCCGACTACTATTTGTTTCGATCAATGCAGGACGCTCTCACTGGGATACGCTTCACTTTGTAACAAAGTATCCGAAATTAGCTTGATTCGTTATTGGCTTCAAAAGATGAGCAGATCTTTTAGCTCGGAATCCATATGTTTGCCAGAAAGATGGGAAAAGGTCATAGCTAACAATGGCCAATATTTTGAATAAATTTATATTGTACACATGTTTCAAAATAAAAGCTAAATATTTGAAAAAATCCAGCATTTTTAAGTCATACACCCAATAACAACCAAAATAAATATAAAACTATTTTATTCATACAATTTTTCAGAATTTAAACCTTTAAGAACGAAGAAGTAGGAGTGTTATATTCGGGTGTGTCGAATCTTGTATACCCACAATCAATATGTGACAATAAAATATATTTTTGATATAGGGGTTATATGGGGGGATAGGGTCAAAAGTTAGTAGAAAGATTTAGGTTTAATTCAATTTCCAATTTCATCACGATATTATTTAGTATAAGACAATTATGAATGTTCACAGTATAATTTCAGAGTACTTAGAACTAATTTGTGCAAAATTTGATCAGGTTTGCAGCATAATCAACATATTTATGACTGCTCAAACAGTATTTCGGGATGACATTTGTATGGGGGCTAGATGAAATCAAGGACCGACATTTCAATAACAAACAAACCTTATCAACAAAGAGATATTTGTGAAAAATTTCAGCCAGCTAGCACCTTTCGTGTCTGCCCTATCTTGGTGGTGGCATTATGGTTTGCGGTGCATTTTTTGGCATGGCGTAGGTCCCCTTATACAAATAAATGGCAAAATGGATAAGTTTCAGTACTTAGATATTTTTAAAAACCATATGGAGCCATATGCCTTCGATTTCATGCCAATAAAGTGGAAATTCGTGAATGATAATGAACCCAAACATTCGTCAAAACTAGTAAAAAAAATTGGTTTTGTGCAGAGAAGATAGAAGTTTTGGAAGTTTTGGACTTAAATCCTATAGAGAACATTTGGAAAGAAGTAAAGGTTGATATAGCAAAAAAAATTATAAAAATACGAACGATCTGTGGTCGGCAGGACAGAAAGCATAGTATGCCATACCCAAAACAAAATGACCCCTGATATAAAATGGTTAACAATGTTCTAGAAATCTTAAATTAAAAAAATTTTAACATAAATAAGCAGCCCATACAAAAAAATCTAAAGTTAAATATTAGAAAATAGTCTAGGATATTCTCGCCAATTTATAAGGCACAATTAAAGGCACCATAAGACCTATAGAGGAATTAGGGGAATGAAATGTTTGGTATTGAAAATGGGCAAAATCGGTCCAACCAAACAATAATGTAGAACAAAATGTCCGTCCAACATTAATACCTTTCAATACCTCTCTTCACAATTCAATCTACAAACACACAGCTTATTTCCATTTTCATTTATAAAACACATCTTCAGGAAATCCCCTTTACACATGACATTGTCCGCATTTATTGACTAAAACATTTTAATTATGAATTACTACAACCGAAAGACTTTGACTTCATTACTTTAACCTTTTTGTTATACATATTAAGAGATACACATTTAAATATTGTCTTTTATTTAATAGTTAATTTACTTAATATGAACTAAAAGCATAAACTTGTTGTTATTAAAAGTTGTTGACAAAGTCATGCGTATCACTTAAAGTAAATTGTCAAATTTACTTACAATTTGAAAAGCATCAGGTGGTATTTTTTTTTTTAAATACTCGTAATTATTTGTATTGTATAATAGAGTCATTGTTGTAGAGGTTGTTTTTTCGTTTTAATGGATGATTTAAAATAAATTTTATATAAAGGTTGTTTGTGTTTAGTGCTGTCTGCTAATAGTCATATTAACAACTGAGGGACAAAATAATGACCTGTCGGTGAACGACACAACGTATCAAGTGCTCAATTTAACAACCAAAGCTATTATTTGTACTTGGCTGTCTGGGCATTAACAACAAGTGATAACAATTCTTTGATTGTTTGTATTTTTGCTAGGACAGTTGTTTCTAGCTTTCCTATAACCAACTCTACGTTTGTCAGCTTTTATAAAAGTAAATAAAAAGCTTTACCAACTAGAAAATTGCAACGATAAAGCCATTACTCTATATGGCAGTGATGAGCATAAAGACAGCTTGGAACTTGGATTATAATATCAAGTTATACATGTTATTTTACTGTTGTAATCTGACCAGATAGTGATTGCTTTGATTTGTGATTATTTTTATGAACTTCATTATAATTTGTGTTATTTACAGGTACATAAAAGATCATGTTCGTTCCCTGGTGCCTTTGAGGGCCGATCACTGCTCTATACCCTTACCCCCATATTCATAAACATATAAAATTAAAAAATTGTTATGAATATGTTGGTTAGAATTCCTTACTATTTATATAAATATATAAATGTCTTTGTAAGTTTGTTTGTTTATTTGTTTGTTTGTTTGTTTGAGCATCACGCCTAAACGGCTGAACCGATTTTATTGAAATTTGGAACATAGATAGATCCTTACTTGGAAGCGTCAATAGGCTATAAATTTGTTCAATACTTGGACCAGAAAGGGATAACAAGGGGGAAAAACGGGTAAAATTAGTACCTTTAGTTTTTAAACAATAATTATTAAACGGCTGAACCGATTTTTACATCGACAAGTGTAGCGAAGCGCACCGGGTCAAGCTAGTCAATTATAAATCGTTGCCAAGGAAAGCATTTAAACAGGTTTTCTAAAGAAAACTGTCACTTATTTTCTAATCACATATTAAGAAGATTTTCAAATTAAAATCTTTATTTTCTACTACGTAAACTTTTCATTGTCGTTGACTGTACGTCTCAAATACTGCTGCGTTGGACACATGACACTCTCTTAAATTATTTTGCTGTAGAAACTACAAGTGTTGGCAGTTGTCAATAACGGGAATGCCTTGTTTTTTTTTCAATTTCACTGATAGCTGTTTCAAATAATGATGACTATTTTTATACCCTTCACCTTCGTGAGAAGGGTATATATAAGTTTGTCATTCCGTTTGTAATTTCCACAATATAATTTTCCGACCCTATAAAGTATATATATTCTGGATCCTTATAGATAGCGGAGTCGATTTAGCCATGTCCATCTGTCTGTCTGTTGAAATCAATTTTCTGATGACCCCAGATATCTTCGGGATCCAAATAAGATCCAAAAATAATTCTGTCAGACATGCTTCCGAGAAGTTTCCTATTTAAAATCAGCAAAATCCGTCCATAAATAACGGCCTATTTTTTATCTATATCTCGATTACTAAGTCATAAATATAGACAATATGGATATCTAATGATAGATATTTCAAAGTCCATTGCAACGATGTATATAAGGCTATAGTAAGTTGGACCTACAATGGGTCAAAATCGGGAAAAATATTTTTTAACCCGAATTTTTTTCACAAAAAAACATTTTTTTGTCATAAATTTTTTTCACTAATAAATATTAAAATAAAAAAAATTGGAAAAAACTTTTAGAAAACAATTTCGGAAAAAAAATTTTAACATTTTTTTTTTTTTATTATATTTCAAAGTTTTTATTTATTTTTTGCAATAAACCACTAGTTTTATGTATTTAATTTTAATAACTTCAGTGTCAAAAAAAAAAAATTACTTTCAGATGAATTATATACGAGCGTTATGCGAGTTTTATCTTGAAACATTTAGGTAAGTGACCTTCACAATTAAAGCAACTGTATATGGAACTTATTTCATGCAGAACCTGAAAAATATTATAGATTTAAACTACAATAGAATACACCAAAATTTTGTCATTCCGTGTGTAACACATCGAAATATTGGCTGTATTCCCACATATATATACTTTATATTATGGGTCATTATAATATTATAAGACGATCTAGATATGTCCGTCCGTCTGTTTAGGCACGATAGGTGGAAGAACTAAGAGGGATTAAATTATCAACAAATATGTTTTGTTCTTCATAAATGTGTGCATAGAATAAACGCATAGAACGTAAGGAGAGAGTAATATCAATGGAAACAATTACTCAAACACAAGTCCAGACTTAGAGACCAAAATATGAGACAAGCTTCAAAAACAATTTAACAGTTTGTTTCCTACTTTCTTTAAATATATTGCAGATAATTCCATGAAATAAGCACATGTTATTATTATAAAAATTTATAAAAAAAACAAAATCTATTGAAGATGGTAAGAATCGATCCATGATTTCCCCTAGGTTAGGTTCCATGGGCAGCCTCTCCTCAAGCAGCTCACTTGGGTCCATTTTAATCTGATCCCATTGTGATACACAAGGGGTAGTCTTCAGGGTATTTACAGTACTTCTGTTGACTCCAAATTAAACCAACCAGATTCCTGGTTGAAAGAATAGATTCTTCTCAGATTCCTCCTTGATAGGAACGGAAACTTGATAGGAATGGAAATCCGAGGATGCGTTCCCTCAGGTTTGTCAGAGCCGGACATTGACAGAAAGATGATACACAGTCTCTTCCTCTTCTTCATTGTGGCAGCTTCTACAGTAATCATTCTACCGTAGGCCCATTCTTCTAGCATGTGTCCCGATAAAACAGTGTCCTGTAATAAAGGAGACAATTAGCCTTATTTGCTCACGACGGTATTCTATAAGTAAATTCGTCCTGCTGGCATCATATACGGGCCAAGTCGACCTCGCTGTAGCACAGGAAGGTTCATTAGTCCACCTGTTTTGTGCAGTCTCATATAGTTTCTGCTGAACAGCCATCTTGCATTTAACAAGGGAAATACCAGAAAAGGGGTCGATCGCCTCCTCACTCATCATCGCACCCCTTTTGGCCAAATTGCCTGCTATACAATTACCCTGATTTACATTGTGTCCAGGGACCCATATAAGCGTTATCCTAGAATGTCTCGCTATCTCACTTAGGGAAACCCGGCAGTCCTCGGTTAACCTAGATGTCGCGAAGACACCCGCTATTCCGTTAACGTCAGCCTTGCTGTTAGTAAATATACATATATCACCAGATATTCGATAATACCTCAGCCAGTTGGATGCACGTTTATTGGCAGTAATTTCCGCCTGAAGAGCAGTACAGAAATTAAGTAGCCTAAAGTAGGATTTTATCCCAAAGTTTTCAATATAGAAACCTCCACCGACCATAACCCTTGTTAGTGTCATCCGTATGACATCATCAGGGGATGGAAGAGTCCGCGTTGCCATATATCCCTATTCGAGATCATAATATGGAAATGCCTATCAAAAAAGGTTTTGCGATGCAGTAATCGACATTACCATGTATGTGCCCATAGTAATTCAATATCCTAGAGTGTCCAAAGTCCTTACCAGACCACGAACAACCAGCATTTAGTCTCACAGCAGAGTTGAGAGCCATTTGTATCACCATCAAATCCACTGGTAATCAGTTTAGAATAGTAAAAAGTGCCTTAAAGGAAGTATACCTTATAGCGCCAGTAATCAGTATCGCGATAGTCCTTAGAACTCGTTCAACGGCCATCCGGTGAGTAGCATTATCCAAGACCTGCCACCACACCAATACTCCATAGAACAAGATGGGTTTAACGACTGCTTTGAAGATCCAATTGATACCTTTCGGCATAATACCCCAGTTAGTCCCCATAAAAATTTCTGTTGGCCAAAAACTGATGACACCTTTTCATGAGGGCCCACTGATTTTCAGAATCTTTCGAGGCCCATAAAACAATTTTTTCTCCAAAATCGCCAAACTGAATATAGCGTTTTACTACCTTTTGGTAGTAGAGTCGAACCTATACTGTCCTGACCGTGTGTTTTTTGCACTGTCAAAGTTTAGTAGTCAATATTGGAAGACCCATTATAAGGCCTATATTCGGAAAATACATTAAACGCAGAATTTTTAGTTTTAAAATTTCCGATGTTCTTGAAAGTGTCATGGGCGAAACAGCTCTACTCTTTCGTTATTAACTTTAAATAACGACCCAATACTTTTCGATACATCAACTTGACACCGGCTGGATTTAGGTAATTTTTTAGATAATCATGCATCAAAGGGCGTCCGTTCTGAGAGTAAAGCGGATAATTCGGATTAAAACGCCAAAAATAAAAGTAGAGAAATACAACCACCAAATACAGATTATTCTGAACTGCTAGGTCAACTTTTTGGCATTAATTAATAACAGCTGAATTGACACCAAATTACTTTGCTTTGTTTTTATTTATTAAAGCTTATTATTAGGGGGCGGATTTATATGCAAATGCATGTTTTTTCTCGAACGTTCAAATACAATGTAGACTAATTATCTATCCGAATCGCACATTTTGCTATAAAATGGCATCGATTTGTTAGTGCATATTTTTGCATATTTTATTGATAATGCATATTTTGTTATATTTTACTTCAAAATGCATATTTATTCAAGATTTTAATACAAATATAATTTTTGGTCGTCAATGGGCCATATATTGTCTGGACAAAAAGTTGTTTTTGGCGAATTTGTTATAGAAATAGCATTAAATGCTATCGACTAACTTCTTTCGACATCGAGAGACTGGTATTAAGTGCTTAATTTCTCTATCAGCAATTGAAAATTATCATTTCAAAACATTTTGCTTTAAAAAAGTTTAGAGTTTTTTTTAAGTATCAACAATTCATTTAATGTATCGAAAAAATTCCTATTTGTTTTCACTGCAATTTCGATTTATAAGAGATTTTGTTATCGAAAGATTTTGCAACTTCACGTACGTAGTTACCGCTCCTGACAGTCATTTCCCAGCAGTTCTAGGAGACTGTCCTGAATTAGTGATAACCAGCTACGTGACTGGTTATTTTAACACGTGCATGTCCTAAGCAAAGGGTTAATTGACTCTTTTGTATAACTTAGAGACAAATGCATTATACAATTAAACTTTTTAGTGACTACTCTATAGATTACTTAGAGACACTTGTAACAGTTGTGTATAAAGTAACCAATTAACTTATCTCTGCGTTACAAATAACACATACGTGTCAGATGACCCAAAATATATAAATTGGAGTCAATCAAGTGATCAGACATTAGTGACAATTACTGTCTATAAGGGATACATTTACATTACTACTTGCTTAACTACTAGGTTATTACGAGATTAAAATTAAGGTTGAATGTTACTTTACACTACGATCAAAATATTAATGATTTTAAAAGGCAAGTCGCTCTAAGGATTATCTTTAAACAAGTATTCATACCAAGCTATTATAATTAATATATTAATCGTTTTCTCAGAAGAACAATTATAATTTTAAAACTTTAACTTTTTAATTCCTGGTATAATTTAAAGAGTCCTAACTGCTGGGAACATTGTTGTGTATTTTTTTGGACATTGCGTGATCCATAGTTAAATATTTTATGTTTTTGCACAAAAATATAAGTGCATATTTTTTAAATTTTTAGGTCATATTTTGATTTTTTTGAAGCATATTTTAGGCGCATATTTTCCAATAATAAATGCATGAAAATCCGCCCCCTACTTATTATAATAATAAACTGTTATAAATATTGCTCATAATACTTATGAGTTGTAAATAAATTGCATTGCATCTGATATGAGGTATATACGTATATAAAGTTTAAACTTACCACAAGCATTAAATTTAGACGTTTTTATCATCATTTCAAAAAGCAGCAACTGCAAAGAAAAATAAGAAGCAAAAACTACGTTAATCATATAATAAAAATGAATCACAAACATATTTAAAGAAAATAAACCGAAATTCATTTCATATTTTCAACTACTGAAGAAGTATAAAAGTGCATTTATTGCATTATTATTGTTTTATTTATAAAATGTCATAAATATAACAAATTATCACATTTTTATTTATACCAGCATTCATTAATAACATTTCTGAATACTGTGTTGTACAAACGTTTGTTTATTTGTAGAAATTATCAGAGATTTGTCTTTTTGATAAGAAAATATCCCCTGACGACCTGATGTGTGGCTAACAATAAAGATTATTAATGTGTGTTTATAACGTATTGTTGATGTAATCGCAAATGCAATATAAAGGGTTGAATAAAAAGTGAATTGGAAATTCTAAATTTTTTATATTTATATTTCAAGGTTTTAACTATGATATTTTAGATTTATATGAATCATTAACAATACTGCAGCCAGAAAAAATACACGTTTGCGGTAACTATGCTATATTCTACGCAGTCATAAATGTTTGTCGCCAACGACTTTATGATTAATTACATTTTATTGCAATAATAACTTGTTTTCTAGAGCAATGTTATGTTTGTGTTAATACTAAGTGCCACTAAATTATGATAACTACAAAAAATGATTATTGTGTTTATAATCATGAGATGATCACAAGTACTCCATACTATGGTTACGTAGCTACAAGCATAATATGGTCATATCATCAATTAGATCATGTTTCTACATGACCATATTACGGTTAAGGTGGAAACATAATACGGTTGGACATAATTGTACTATGGTTGTGCTACTCATATAAAACCATCGTCCCACCATAATATGATTAACAAGGGATTAAAAAATGGTTAAGTTGTATCATTTTATGATATTTTATAATGCTACACATAAGTAATATTTTGGGCATATACGAACCATTATATAATTTGACAACAACCCTAAAATCCACTCATAATATGACGCTCCTTAATTTCCATGAGCTATAGTACATTTAAATTATGTTCTATTATTAAACTTTAATCAATTTTTAACTATAAATTAAATATTTTTAGTTAAATAAACAGTTATTTGACATAATTTTTAATTTTAGAAATATAATTAAAAAAACAACAACTGTAATTAAAAACACGCTATGAATATTGAAGTATTTGAATATTTAATGAACGATTTGTATCACTTTACAAAGTGATACTGCAAAATCGTTTAAAAGTTGTGTTTTGTATAAAGTATTTAGAATTTGTTTCCCTAGAAACGTAGCAGCTTTTTTGAATAGTAATGCATTTGCCACTCATTAGATAATCATTTTTAATTTAAAATTTTTGCAATAATTTATTTACTTTTTGATTTATAGTTTTCTGGAGAAAATTTTAATTATTGGAAAATACATTTGAGTAGAAGACAAATTATTTAAAAACACTTAACTTAAACTTATATCAAGGCTTTAATAGAGTCATATAACATAAGAATCTAATGATTAACAGGTAACGTGAAAAGTGTTGGGGTATAAATCCAAAGTCAACAAAAAAAAGTTTTCTATTCAGCTGTGCGGAATCTTATATATCCAACACCAATATACCAAATATAAGCACCGATTTTTGTATAAAAAATTTGTCTAGTTCTCCCGATTTCCGATTCAACCTATTTTGTTAATTTTTGGATATACAATTTAGATATTAGCAATAACAGTTTGTGCCAATCCTCGTTCTATAGTTTTTGCTAGTTTATTGGGTGTATGACTTAAAAATACGGAATTTTTTTAAATTTTAACATTTGCACAATCTACATTAGGTTATGACCTTTTCTCATCTTTCTAACAACATATGGATACCAAGCCAGAAGAACTGCTAAAGACAATATGAGGCCAAGAACGAATAAAAACAATATCGGATACTCTGTTCCAAAGTGAAGCGTATCCCAGAGAGTGTGTTCTTCATCGATCGAAACAATTAGTATTCGGACGGGGTAAGGTCTTTACTATAAGGCGGATGAGGCAAAACTTCTCAACCTCTTCATTCTAAATAGTTTTTAACAGGTATTGTCTAGCAGCAAATTCTGGACATTTTTTGGCAAATGCTCGCTTCAAACGAATCAGTTGAGTTTGTTACAGGTTCTATGTGATGGTCTGGCAAGATTTCAGCAACTCATAATATAGGATCCATTTGCTCCTACCAAATACAGAGCATTACCTTAACATGGATATTTGGCTTTGGTGTCGATTCGGCTGGTTGGTCGGGCTTCAAGTACGATCTCTTATGCTTCGGGTTATCGTAATGGATCCATTTTTCATCGCAAATAATGATTCGATGCAAAAATTGTTTTCTTTTCTATCGTTCAAACATTATTTCGTACATGCAAAATCGCCTTTCAAGGTCTCTCGGCTTCAATTCGTATGGTACCCAATTTCCCTGCTTTTGGATGAATCCTGCTGATCGCAAACGTATTAAGTAGCTCTAAATGATTTTGCAAGCTCTTGTTAAGATTGACAACAATCTTCCTAGACTAATGCCTCCAATTTTTGGTGTTCAAACTTTTTGGCTAGTATGGACTGAACCGAACAAACCAATGGAACACATTCACCATAAGTTTTGGTGAGCAATCGGTGTACTTCAGCGGCACTTTTTTGCAAATTAAAGAAGTAAAGCAAAACTTCACACACATGAAGCTTTGTTGGCACAAAATTCGAAATTTTCGAAGCAAAAAAAAATTTTTTTGTTACACTATAATGTTCAATGACTACGTGAGAATAAACGACAGATATGTACCCTTCAAAATGACCGATTTTAAATAATACGCTATCTTTTGTAAATCCCGCAGTTTTAAGTCATACACCCAATAACATATTTGGTCTACTTTTGGACACGTATGATGGCAAATTTCGGTTTTCTAGGTCTCCTCGTTTAGGCCCTATCGTGTTTCAATTATTTTTAAACATCGGACGGTCATTTTAAACAAAATTTTTGTGTTTTGTTGAACAGATTTTTTAATTTTTAATTTTTAATTTTTTCATGGCAAATTTTGGTTTTCTAGGTCTCCTCGTTTAGGACATATCGTGTTTTAATTATTTTTAAACAACGGAGAGACATTTCAAATTAAATTTTTATTTTTTGTTGAACAGATTTTTTTCATTTTTATTACCGCGGACTTATGATTTTATAAAGACTCAGATTATATACTGTATATGGGTCTATTATATAACCCCATATTTTTCTTTTGGTGATCGTCTCTTGACTTGACTTGCAACAATTGGATTCTGTAACCCTTTGCCTGTCCCCATACAAAAACAAATTTTTGCCACACGTCCAGTTTTTATTTTGTTAACTTAAACAAGTAAGGGAGCTATATACTTTGAAATAAAATTAAAAAAAAAAAATTTTTTTTCGAAATTGTTTTTTAAAAGTTTTTTCCAATTTTTTAAAAAAAAAATTTTTTTTTTAATTGATGAAAAATTGATGACAAAAAATTTTTTTTATGAAAAAAAATTCGGGTTAAAAATTTTTTTTACCGATTTTGACCCATTGTAGGTCCAACTTATTATATATAGCCTTATATACATCGTTGCAATGGACTTTGAAATATCTATCATTAGATATCCATATTGTCTATATTAATGACTTAGTAATCGAGATATAGATCAAAAATATGCCAAAAATAGAGGTTGTCTCGGATTTTTGCTCATATCTCCGTTATTTATGGACGGATTTTGCTGATTTTAAATCGGAAACTTCTCGAAAGCATGTCTGACAGAATTATTGAAGATTTGGATCCCGAAGATATCTGGGGTCTTCAGAAAATTGATTTCAACAGACAGACAGCCAGACGAACATTTCTAAATCGACTCCGCTATCTATAAGGATCCAGAATATATATACTTTATAAGGTCGGAAAGTTATATTGTGGAAATTACAAAACGGAATGACAAACTTATATATACCCTTCGTACGAAGGTGAAGGGTATAAAAATAATATCATATGTGATACACGAGCGTGTGAAAGAAACTTGCTGTACATCATATGTGATGCACCGGACAGGGAAAGGGTTAATTTACAGCTATCTAGTTCAGAGTATAAAAATGGCTTACACAATTATATTTAAAATTCCATACTTAGACAAAAAAAAAAGTTACATAAAACATTTCTAATAAACCCATAAGAATCTAGTACACACAGTTTACTCTACCCCTTTTTGGCCATTTACATACAACATTGTTTTTCTATTGTAAATTTTTTTTCATTTACATAAAAACTTTATAAATTGTATATAAAACAAAATCTACATGATACTAAATATTCATTTCATTTTCGACGCATTCATTACAGACCCGTCCACATTTTGTAAAAGGGCAAACGAGCAGCTGGCAAACTTTCCACAAACGCCTTTTGTACAAGTTTAAGAAAAGTAAATAATGAACTATCTAAATACTCGTAAAACTAACATACAAGACAAACATATATTTACAAAATAAAAAAAAAATATAAAAAAAACTATATAAAATTTTAATGTAAATAGGTTATTTATTGATTTTTGTAAAACAATAACCAACAAAACTGAAACTAAAATTCAAAACAAAAAAAAAAACAAATTTAAATATTGATTGAAAAACCAACAAAATTTTAAATAGCAAATGTCCTTAACATCCTTGATATTGTAATGTAATAGAGTCACGTTCAAAATTAATGATGAAACACAACAAAAAAAAACAGAAATTAAAACACTCCCAGCGTTGACAACACGAACATTGTTAGGGGAAAATTGGATAAGACAAAAAGGTGATTGACTTATTAAGGGTGTTTAGTGGAAAATAAAACTATAATAATAAATTCCGCTATAAAATTTTTAAAACAGCATGACATGGTAACAAAACTATTTTGAATGTAATTGAAATTATCTGTAAACTGTTTGGGGTGACTTTAAAACTTAAGAAAATCCCCCTATTAAATAAAATTGTCTCTATTCTTAGAATTTTCAAATCTTTTTAAATTTTTCTTTTCATTTCTATACTTCCCCCCATTTAACTCATTCACTTTCTTTAACTACTTACAATTTATAGTTATGAGTGCTGTAATTACCTGTTATTTAAATATTTATATCTATGTACTTTCTAATTATTTATTATAATTTTTTTCAGTGTTATTACAATTTATGCCCAAGAATTGTCTGCGTATGTTTGCATTTACTACAAGCTTTTACACCAATACGACTACGAGTATTCCTTGTAATCGAGCCTACAATAACATTTTGACCCTGAGTGCAAATTTTCCACAACAACTACTATTTACAATAACAATAAAAGATTGTGGAACAACAACACAAACAAGCTAATATTTTATCGCGCATATGACCTTTAAGAAAATTGCGTTTTCAAACAACAAACAACTGGCAAATTAGAAGTATAATAGCAAAAAATCTAGTTTAAGGAATATCACAGTTATGCATAAATTTTTAAACGTTTTCTAATAATTTTTCAATCTGATTACAATTAGAGCTGTATAGTTCCGTCGGCATATAGTTATGTTTTAAGATATGGGTCCAGAACGCGACATTTGTACGTAGCAAAAAATCTAGTTTAAGGAATATCACAATTGAGCATACATTTTTTAACGTTGTCTACTAATTCTTTTATAGTTCCATCGGCATATACTTATGTTTTAAGGGCCCAGAACGCGACATTTGTACGTGTCTTTGATGCAAAAATAAAAAATAAAGAAAATATTAAAAATTTGCTTTCTTGATTCCTTTTTTCGATAGCATTTTAGTAGCACTATGTTTGGAGCACAAGAAGATTTTTGTAGTTTTGTTGTTATGAATATATAAGAAATAATGATGTGATCCAGAACGCTACAAAAACTAGAACTCTTTTTTGACTGCATCTTTAAAATTGAAAATTTGCAAATTGAAACATAATTGACTTTCTGTTGAGATGTTGAAATATTTAAATTTACTTTTTTATAGCCACGTTTGTAACCACAAAATACAACAAGTAAGAGAGCTATATTCGGCTGTATCGAAAATTATACTTTAAAATAAAATTAAAAAAAAAAATTTTTTAATTTTTTTAAATTTTTTTTTTCGAAATTGTTTTTTAAAAGTTTTTTACAATTTTTTAAAAAAAATTTTTTAATTTATTAGTGAAAAAAATTTATGACAAAAAAATGTTTTTTGTGAAAAAAAAATTCGGGTTAAAAAATATTTTTTCCGATTTTGACCCATTGTAGGTCCAACTTACTTAGCCTTATATACATCGTTGCAATGGACTTTGAAATATCTATCATTAGATATCCATATTGTCTATATTTATGACTTAGTAATCGAAATATAGATCAAAAATAGGCAAAAAAATAGAGGTTATCTCGGATTTTTTATCATATCTCCGTTATTTATGGAAGGATTTTGCTGATTTTAAATAGGAAACTTCTCGAAAGCATGTCTGACAGAATTATTGATGATTTGGATCCCGAAGATATCTGGGGTCTTCAGAAAACTTATTTCAACAGACAGACGGAGAGACAGACAGACACACAGACAGACAGACGGACATGCCTAAATCGACTCCGCTATCTATAAGGATCCAGAATATACATATATACTTTATAGGGTCGGAAAATTATATTGTGGAAATTACAAACGGAATGACAAACTTATATATACCCTTCTCACGAAGGTGTCCGATTTGAATGTTAGTCCATAAAACGGGAGATATTTGAACCCACTGGTATCAAAAAACTGGAGTAAGGTGGGTAAAAACATTGAAAATTTAATGTTCAAATGCGAATATCTGCTAAGCTATAAGAGATATTTGATAGTAACGACTAGGTAGTGCTCGACGAGGAGATTCTATATATGTAATTTTTTTGAAAACGAAACACAAACGAAGAAATATAATCTTTTGAAAAATGTAACATACCCGAGGTTTCCTACTTTAGGGATCCCTGGCCACCAAATTCAAAACTTAAACTCCATAACACTCCTTCTTTGCGCATTTCAAATTTCATTTTAATCGGACTAACCGTTTAAAAGTTACAGATTTCTGTTAAATTATGGTCATCACAACCATGTTCGTTTCATTAACAAACTGTGAACACCTCCAATGTATAACTTTCTTATTCACATTTTCCACGTTTTCGCGTTTCTTTTTGCTGTTCTTTATAAGAAAACTATAATTTAACTTAATTAACTAGAACAACTTGAAATAACATTGTTGCAATTAAAAATGGTTATTAATAACAAATTAAAAAAAAAACAAAAAAAAACTTCAACCTCAAATTAAACAATGACGACGAAATCATTCCTTAAACCCACTGTAGACGACACTTTTACAACTTTTGTATCAGAATATGACGATTACGTCTGCTATTGTTTTTGATGCCATGGTAAATGGTGATATTTAAAATGTGTTTTATTGTGTTTTGTATCAATATCAAGGTTAAACAGTCACTGCACGAGTGGTATTCAAGTAGTATAGTCGTCGTATATTTTCATTCATGAAACAGAAATATCGCTAGAACTAAACAAAAAGCAAAACAAACAAGAAAATAAGGCAGTTTGAGAAGCTAGCGAATTTTATTATGCCCTACACCACAGATTTATTTCATATACTTAGCAAAAGGCGGCTTGTTATAAAATCAGTGTAGGTGAAATATAAATATCCTAATACAATAGATGAGTCATCGATTACATAATACCTTGCAAAACAAAAATGATATACGTCTGGGCGCCATAACAAGCTACTCCACTTCCAACTTAAGTCTCAAACCCTAGTCCAATATGCTGAATTATATTATGGTTCAACCACACCTACTTATTTAGCAGACAAAAAATCGCATGATTCATAAACCAAAATACCTTTCAAAGTAAAACCATATATGTATTTAAGGTTTTTATAAGTGAAAATGTATAAATTTCATATAAACCTCGCCTTTTAAAGAGCATTCTTAAAAAACAGATTGGGTGTATGACTTAAAATATGTGAGATATACAATAGATGGCTTATCTTTTGAAGGATACATATCTATCATTTATTCTCACTTAGTTATTGAACATTATAGTGTGAACAACAAAGTTTATTGTTGCGTCGTAAATGTCGAATTTTAGGCCAATAAAGCGTCATGTGCGGGAAGTTTTGCTTTACTTCTTTAATTTGAAAAAAGCGCCGTTGAAGCACACCGATTGCTCACCAAAGATTTTTACAATAACCCGAAGCGTACACAGAGAAAACAGATTCATAGTAGCAACCGAGTTTGCTGCCAATCGAGTGATTCGGTTGCTCACAGAGAATTTTTCGGTTCTATCAACAGAAAGTTAGTTTACAAAGAAGAATTTCGGTTGAAGCAACCAAACTTTTGTTACCCCTTCTAAAATCTTGTAGCCACAACTGTAAAATTGGATCACTAAGATGGAATCATTCGATTGGCAACAAATTCGGTAGCTATCACGAATCTGTTTCCTCTGTGTAAGAGATCGTATGTGAAGCCCGGCCAACCAGCCGAATCGACACCAAAGCCAAATATCCATGTCGCTAAGGTAATACTCTGTATTTGCTGGGAGCAAAAGGGTCCTATCTATTACAGTGAACATGTACCGAACACCACTGATTAGTTTGAAGCGAGTATTGGACGAAAAACACACAGAAACCCTAATATTCCATCTTGACAACAGTAGGCCACATGTTGCAATATCTGTTAAAATGTATTTAAATTGAAGTGGTTGGGAAGTTTTGCCTCACCTGCTTAATAGTCCAAACGGTGCCGCGTCCGACTATTATTTATCTTTGGGATACGCTTCACTTCAAAACAGATACTCCGAAATTGACTTGATTCGTTCTTGGTCTCAAAAGATGAGCAGTTCTTTTGGCTCGGAATCCATATGTAGCCAGAAAGATGGAAAAAGGTCATAGCTAACAATGGCCAATAGTTTGAATAAATTTATATTGTACAAATGTTTCAAAATAAATGCTAAAAATTTGAAAAAAAAATCCCGCATTTTTAAGTCATACACCCAATACATATTGAAATAATTTATTTTTTTATTTTCATTTCATGTCGAACATCAACTAAAAGACAAATACTATATGAAAATTCTACTTTAAATATTGTTATTTTAACTGTATCACACTTAGTTTCATTTTAAGGGTTAAACAAAGTTTTTTTTATTTGAATTTTCTTTTTTGTTTTTTGTAGTTATTTTGGCCTGATGCCAGGCTAAAGAAATTTCTCAGTCAATACAAAAATCTTTTTTTTTTTTTTTTTTTTTTTTGGTTTTTTTAAAGACAAAAAAACTTAAATAAATAAAAAAATAAATAACTACATGGTTATTCATACGATAAATTCGTATGTGGCTGAAAGTGACTTGTTTTTATAGTAAAAACTTAAAAGTTATAAATTTAATAGACATTTAAATGTTTTATAGATCGGGTGTGGCCAGTTCTGCATAGTTTTATAAAGTAAAATTAAGAAAAATCTAAAGATTCAATAGTTCAAAAGATTTTTATTTTTAGAAATTTTATTTAGTATGTCTAATAAAATGAATGAGTATTGAAAATAATGCTCTGGTAAAACTCAAAGTGGTGTGAAAGTAGCTTTAAAGAACCACAAAAACTTTCCAATGAGTACTACATATCGTCTGCATTACTTAGAAGTAGTCATATAATGAGTTCTTAATTATCTGTTATATAACTGCTTATTTTCTAGATTAGCTTTGTATAGTCAGAAGAATGGTACAAGAACAAAGGCACCAAGTTTAAGAAGTTTAAGGTTCTTCAAAGTTTTGTGAAAAACTTGTAAAATGGGTTAACACACTACAATATTCTTAAATTTGCTTTTTAGGTTTTTAATGATTTTAAAAGTTTGGGGTCATTTTGATCCCAATTGATATTGAGGGTTAATTTCCATTTTTGAGCTGTTATTATAAATATTAGACTTCATGTTATATTTTTCTTATGTTTCATCAAAATCGGCCTAAAAATAAATAACATTTCACTATCTTTAAATTAGAAATTCCAAATATTGAATAATTTTACCTTTAACCTTCACGATTTAAGGTTTAAAGTTTTCTAATTTTACTAAAACTTCCAGAGTATATTTAGAATTATCTGGACTATATTCTGAATAGATTTTACTTAAAATTCAAAACAGTAAGGAAATAGACCTCATTCACCAAAAAATGGCCAAAAAGTTAGTTTTTCTTGAAAATGTCAAAATTTAAATCGCAGGTACGGAAAAACTATAAGAGGTATTGTCATACTTTTTTCATATTTTTATTCCCAATTATGTTCTCAATAAATCCCAATGTGATGATCAAAAAATTCGCATATTTGTTTAACAAAATTTTTAAAAATTTGAAAGTGGGGTTTTGAAACTGCCGTTAAAAAATAAATTTGTTTGGTCATCCCTGCGAATAGGTTAACGGTATCCTACGAATACAAAAACTCATACACAAGTAAATATGGATATATTTTAAGTAAAAATGAGCTTTTATTTTAATATTTATCAAAATATGTTAATTTTGTTCCTACATTTCTTGTTCTCGTGGCTTGAGACACGTTAATGGCCTGGGGAATTTTTAATAACTTTAAAATTTGTTGACCTATTTCTGTTTTTTTATGTCTCATTAGAACGACAATTACGTACACATTTCTATTATTTTAAATTAAATTGCAAAAGTAATTTTTTAATAGCAACATTTTTACAAAAACTAAAAAAATGCATTCAAACTTCAGAGGGCTTGCGGCACGTCTTAACACCTTAACTTTACTTAAGACGTGCCTTAACACCAACCTATTTACATAATATTTTTTCAGGATGATTTTTTTACCAATGTTCACCAAACTGGGGGGTGAGACTGGCAAAAATCCAACTTTCGCTTATTAAGGGCCACCCTAATCTATATGCTGAAATCCTAGGGAACCTGTACGAAACGCAACTGATTCGTTTGAAGCGAGTAGTGGTCGATAAACGTCCAGGATATGCATGATATACATGAATTAGTAATACTACATCATGACAACGTTTGGCTACATGTTGCAATACCTGTTAAAATCTATTTAGATAGAAGTGGTTTTGCCTCACCCGCCTTATAGTTTAGACCCTGTCCAGTCCAACTACTATTGGAATACGCTTCACTTCAGAAGAGAGTAACCGAAATTGGCTTGATTCTTAATCCAATTATTCGGATATTAATTGTGAAGAATGTGTTATGACAACGATCCGTTACTTTGTTACATTAACACTCTTTCGACTAAGGAGTGAGATCGTAAAATTCTTAACACACGTTTTTCATTAAAACTTTTAACCCAAGTATTATTTGATTTTTTTTATCAAGTTTCCTTTGTAAAACATGTCAGTTATTAGGTTTAATGTCAATTATATTCATTTGTTGTTAATCTGATTAAAATGAGTGACCAGAAAAAAGTGCGTACTAAAATTATTAAATATTTTCAACAAAACCCAACTTGGTCCTACAAAACGTTGGCCAAACAATCAAAGGTCTGCCGTCAAGCTGATTTCAATGTTATTAAACAGTATCGGTAGAACTTGTCCGTTGATAAAAAAACCTTGTTCATGTAGAAAAAAAGTCCACATGATGTTTCTAATGCCAATAAATAGAAAGCGTTTGCAGATACGAAAAGTAAAAGCCAATGCAAAAACATACAAAGCACAAAAATTTCCTGACAGGAACTCTGCTAAAAATTTAGAGGCCAAAAACAGAGCACGGAAATTGAAGGCAAATTTTATACAAAACTGATGAATAATGGATTACGAAACGTATGTATGGAAAATTGTTCACAGCTTCCGGGTCATTATTTTTATGTTGCTCGAGGGAATGTTGCAGAAAAGTTTAGAACCTAAAAGCAGAAAATTTGAGGATGCTTCCATTCATAAGACTTCTTAATGTGTCCACTTATTTTTGGCCTGATTTGGCATCCTGTCTCTATGGTAAGCAAGGTCTAGAGTGGTAAAAGAACAATAATGTGTTATTTGTAGCAATAGAGGAAAATCCTCCAAACTGCCTGGAGATTTCAAGAGCACAAAAAAGGTGTCCAAAAGTGTGGTTGATTTTAAACTATAAAACCTATAAAAAAAACCTTAATGGAAGGGTTTCCGGTAAAGGTTCATAAATTCATCACTATTGCTTAGAACTATATAATATTTTTCGTAAATTGTAATAATAATTTCAATCTAATAAAAAAAATAATACTGTAAGTTTAGTGGTTTCGTTTTTATTAACATACTAGCTTGACCCGGTGCGCTTCGCTACCCCTGTCGTAGTAAAAAAAATATGTAAGGATTTTATAAAAAAAATCGTTTTCACCCTGTTTATCCCTTTCTGGTCCAAGTATTGAAAAAATATATAGCATATTGACGCTTCCAAGTAAGGATCTATCTACGTTCCAAATTTCAATAAAATCGGTTCAGCCGTTTAGGCGTGATGCTCAAACAAACAAACTTACAAAGACATTTATATATTTACTAGCTTGACCCGGTGCGCTTCGCTACCCCTGTCGTAGTCTATGTTGGAAATTTCAATAAAATTCGGCCGTTTACTATTTAATGTTTAAGAACTAAAGGTACCGGTTTTCCCCCTGTTTACCCCTTTCTGGTCCAAGTATTGAAAAAAGTTATAGCCTATTGACGCTTCCAAGTAAGGATCTATCTACGTTCCAAATTTCAATTAAATCGATTCAGCCGTTTAGGCGTGATGCTCAAACAAACAAACAAACAAACAAATAAACAAACAAACTTACAAAGACATTTATATATTTATATAGATATAGATATGTATGTTAAGAATTTTTCGATCTCACTCCTTAAGTACAGATTTTTAGCAATTGACAATAAATAAATACTGACAATCTGAAAATGAATTCTTTACTCTTATTGAAAATAACAACATCTGGCATCTATCCGATTATATTATTGTCCAGCTCTCAATTGACAACCTACAATTTATTACAAAGTTTAGCTAATAAATACAATATGACTAGAGAAATCACATGACTTTAAGTTACATCTAATTAACAACATTTTTCTGCACTAGAACCAGTGAACGACCATTCCTAAAGCAAATGACTATCATGATAGAATTTTAAAAACCTACAAAATACATCATTATTTTCGTAACTTCAAACATTTTTATCACTTAATTAATAACAATTTAAAACTCATCAATAAACTTTTATGTTTTTCCTGAATCCAGCTAGATTAAGTACTTAAATTTATTATATCAAGTGGTATATTAAATGAAAGCTTAAATACATATATTTCTCTTTAACAATACTCGTAATAAAAGTCCAATTTAATCCAATATTTAAGTACATTGATTGATTGACTTGGTTACATACATATTGCACATACCAAGTTGTTGTTTATATTGAATATGTGATAAATATTATATTGATAAGTTGTGCCAAGTAAATACAGATTTTTATGTACCCACATGAATGTATAACAAATAATCAAATAATTTACAAGCAAGCATTGGGGAAATTTTATAGAGATTGATATGAATTAATTACCATTATTCTTAGAATTGGAATCATACAAAGAATTTGTAGAAATTGCACGTTTACTACTATATAATAGGTCATGTATGTATGAAAATAAACTTAGTTAAATTTCGTTTAATATTCTAATTGGAAATATAACTTTTTTGGACTCATTCCAAATTATAGTAAGTTTTCAACAACTGTTTAAAAAAATGTCTTATCTGAAAAACAAATTTCCGATTTCAATTTTGAAAAAATAAACAATAAAATTTCAAAAATTGTACATACTGAAAACTAGTAATAAAATCTTCCACAATCTCCGCATATTTGCAATACACTATAACAATTATGACATTTAGTTATTTAATCGTAGGTTGTTTAAAAATATATTTACATTTACTCTGATTATCTTACTGAATGTGTTAATTGTGACTAGTTTCGTTTTAAGCAACCAGAAGCAAACAACACACTCTCAGACTTTTGTTGCTAAATGCAATTAAAGACATACAACAACGCATGACATGTAGCTACAAATGTAGCTATCTATATATCTTTACATACTTACTAGTAGTAAATCGGATGAAAGTGTATATTTTAAAACGAAAAGACAAAATAACAAATAAGTAACAACTTGTTATGTAGTGCAAAAACAACTTGAGCAAATTAATAAAAAACACAAACAGATGGCAATCAAATAATTTGCTTAAAAATTAAAAGTGGGTAGGGGGAATAATTTTTTTCGTATTTACAGAAATTAATGTTCAAAACTTAAAATTACAAAAAATATATCGTTTTTCCCGGTTTTATATTGATGTACACATCATGTTTGTAATAGACTGATGGTCGGTCATCTCTATATCGACTCTATAGTCACAAATGAAAAACGTGAAAATTACCCCTACTACCACTCATGGTGAAGGGTATAAAAAATTGCACAATTCCCCACAAACATTTTAAAGTATCTCAAATTTAATTAAAAATCTAATTCATTTAGCAATTCTTTGCAATCTTTAAAAATTACGGTTTCTGAACATTTTGGTATTTCCTTAAGTTAGATTTAAATGTATTCTTCTACTCGTGAAATAATTTCAAATAAATAAAACCATAGAGAAAGAAATAGAGAGCGGAAACTGTTTTGTCAAAGACCTAACTCAGTTGTCAAAGAGAATGTATTAGTAAATAAAACTATGTGAAAACCTTGTAAGTACGAATGTTTTGTTGTTGTAACAGCTAAAACTATTAACTTTCAATGGAAAGTCGAATATGTGCTGGATATCATGAGAACCCTGGTCACATGCTGGACATAAATTGAAGAGTGCACGGTCTTTGCAGGACCAGCAGGCATTGAGCCTAATGCTCCATTCCGTCATCAGTCGTGCCAAAATTATTTTTATCTTCCGCATCAGTTCTGTCTCCGAGTCTGCATTGGGTGACGAGCAGTCTCCTAGTACGACATTGATGCGGTATGCTGCCATCGCAGAATTGATGTCGACTCTATGGATGCCATTCAAAGCTACAGTGTACGAATAACGATCCAGTGTGGTCTTAAACTACGACATTGATTCTGTATCCTGCCATCGCAGAATTCACAACGACTCTATGAATGTCGTTTAAAGCTGCTGTATAAGAGTTACGATCCAGTAAATCCTGCTTCAAAGACCGCATAGATCAACAACTTTGTGGCCCATAATGGTGCATTCATCTGCATATCGAGGTGATATCTCAACTCCTTCAGAAAGTGCTAGAAGTTTGGAGAGGTAACAATAAAACACCTTGGATAACTCAAAAGGGTTTTGAGACTTTATGTCTAAATTCAACAAACGACTGACGGTCTCTCAAATAAAATCATCCTTGAAGATATGGAATGTGAAGTTCAGGATGACCATGAATAGTGAGTTTTACATGCCTCTGCTGGTACAAGACCTGCGAGATCTGATTGGTTATGGCGGTTATAGTAGTAGTATACATTTTACGGAATACATGTTAGAACTTTTTTATATTTACGTGCTCTGTTTTTGTCTTCTACAATTTTTGCAGCGTTGCTCTCTGGAACATTTTGGGCTTTGTTGTCAATATCATTGAACATTAAGATTTTCCTTTTTCGAGATTTTATCTTTGCCTTAATGGAGCTCACTCCAGCACTAATCAATGGTAAGGCCGATAGCATTGATGAAGCCAGTGAACTAATATTGCAGGTTATAGTGAAATTATAATTCCCATATTGGCATTGAATTTGCGCAAATCGATCAATTCGTTAATTCAAATGACAATCTATTATGGCGTAAACAAGAGACTTTGAACACTCAAGTTCCGGTGACACTTTTTGATCAATATGTACTTTTCAGTATTTTGCTCCGTTTTGATGCTGTGGCAAACCTTATAAAATATGGGCAAATTGAGGTTACGGTCTAAATTGGCTGTCATATAATGAAATGTCAAGTATTTATCTGTCACCCTTCGACATTTGTTTATTACATACTTGGGAAATTTGAACCATGGAACGCTTTGGACACATGAAACGTTTTTGAATCGGATTTTGAGTGATTTAACGTCCCTAGACTATTTTTACAAATAACACTTGCTACATGTTGACATCTGCCCGTCATCATATTCCATTATTAATTTCTATATTTCTGCTACAATGGAATCAAGAATACTAAATTTGTTCAAATAAAAGCGTGTTTTTAAGCCAATTTACTTCATAACCTCAAATTAGATCTCAAGTGGGAAATATATATTTTTTTCATTCTAGCGCTTTTTGAAGTTAAAGTACTGTCCTGCTACCTACCCTCTGTATTACTTCCTAGTAGTCGTTTTATGTCTTACGAGGGCGAATCAATAACTCCGTGACTTTTTGAATTAAACACTGGTTCTTGGATAAAAAATTATTTTATTTTTCAACATAGTTTCCTTGGAGCTCTATGTACTTAGTCCAACGTTTCTCCAATTTTTGTATCCCTTCCAAAAAATAAGATTTGTCGAGGTCATCAAAATAGGTATTTTTTGGGAGATGATTGCATCATTGGAGTCAAATCTCTTTCCGCCGAGCAATTTCTTCAGGTTTGGAAACAAGAAATAGTCACTCGGGGCTAAATCCGGAGAATAGTGTGGAAGATTTTTGGATTTTTGTCATGAAAACTCTACTTGTGTGTAACCTTTTGTCTAGCCGATTGTGAGCAAACGCGGCAGCCAACTTGCGGAAAGCATTCTCATACCCAAGTGATCATTAAAAATTGAAACCACTGAGCCATGTGAGATGCCCATGGCTTCCAAAATCTATTGCACTTTCAATTTTCGATCGGCCAGCACCATATCGTGATTTTTCCAATTGTTTCGGGTGTAGAGAACTCAACAGTTTTTTACCATTGAAATTGATGGTGAAGAGCTCCCATACTATTTATCAAGCTTAACGTTGGTATGAGTGATGGGTTTTTCCGAAAAAAAAAAACAGTCTTTAATGAGCAGACGAAATTCAGTCTTTTCCAATTTCTTCTCAAGTCACGAGGTAGTCTGCTATCAATGGCTGTCAAACACAGACTAAATGACTCAGCTTGGTAAAATTTTGACAGGAGTCAACTGACAGATGCCTGCTGACAGGAGCAATGTTGCTCTATCAGTTAAGAGCCGTGAAATTCAAAAAGTCGTGGACTTATTGACCCACCCTCGTATTTATTATCTTATAAGAAACTTCTAATTTTCTAGTTATTTACATAAGCAATTTCTGTTTTTACTGATAACGGCTTCTGTGCGACCTAACTATCAATGAGTTATTTAAGTCATTACTCGTAACCACTTTTAGTAATATTAAAGTAATGACATTTACAAGCGGTTGTGGTAAGTACTTGCACTTGTACTTCCAATCACATCAACCAAGTTAAAATGCTATTGTGTAAGTAGTGAAGTACCAGAAATTAGCATTTTAACTCATTACTTGTTAATGAAACCTTTAGCAGGGTGGTTGTTTCAATAATTAACATTGCATTTTAATTTGATAAGTGAAAAATATAAAGCTCTAAAGCATTCCCAAAATCATATTCTATTAATCATTGTGTAATGTCGATTATTTCTACGAACTGCAATTTTTCCCTGTACCACTAATCAGCGTTTGAGGAATGGATGCATGCATTAGAGGGTGTTTTTTTTTTTTTTTTTCTTTTTACAAATAGATTAAAACAGTTGTTATTGTCATAGCTGTAGACAGACAAATTTAACATATTTATTATTCTTTAATATAGTATTTATGTAAATATTAATTGTGAGACTAAACAGTTTCATTTAGACACTATTTTGTTTTAATTTTCACAATAGCTATGAGTGTAACTAAAGTAAATGTAAAAAAGAGCCTTAAATATTTATTTAATGCCCGCGTGTATGGCATGTTACCAGAACATTAATGCATTTTAATAAGAAACAAAATGAAAATGTGAATGAGTGTGTATTAGTGGTGTTTGTATCTGTGTTTGGCAAGGAGCCCAGCAGTATAGCAAGTAGTCAATGTATCCCTTATAGACAGTAATTGTCACTAATGTCTGATCACTTGGCTAACTCCAACTGATATATTTTGAGTCATTTGACACGTATGTGCTCTTTGTAGTGCATACATAAGTCAATTGGTGACTTTATACAGTCCATGAAATCTAGCGTGTATACAATTGTCACTTCAGTGTCTCTAAGTAATCTAGAGTGTAGTCACTTTAAATGTTTCATTGTGTTGTGTACTTTAAAAGTAGTTATTTTACCTGCCAGAAGTAATCCATTGAAGAGTTTGTTTACAAGCAAGAGGAAGGTTTGTTTACAGGTTTGTTGTCAAGTAACCAGTTAGGTAGCCAGTATGTAAATGATATGTGAATCCAATGCATTGACTACTTTGAACTAGCTATTGGACAGTCTCATTGTAATCAAAAAAGTTCAAGGGCTTAGGACATGCACACGTTAAAATAACTTGTCACGTAGCTAGTTATGTAACTAGTTGACACCCTAAATGATAAGTAAAATCACTTGTATGGGACAGTCTCCTAGAACTGCTGGGAGACGTTTGAACACTTGAAATGAAATTTAAATGCGTGTGCGTGACTGGTTTTTAAGATTCGGTTTTTTAACCATTTTTCATGTTGTATGCTTATGTTTGAAAGTATCTGTGTGTGTGTGTGTTTATCTTTACAACAGATGGATGTGGCAAGCCAAAGATATGGAAACTTGTAGAGAGGGTTTCCGCATTTGCATGTTATTTCTTTTTGTGGCTCGCCTACAATTATAATAAAACAAACTGGCTGGCTTGGCTGACTGTTTGGTGGGTTGTTTGGTTAGTTAGCTCAAAGGGGGAGTAGAGGGCAGTCTGAGGGTCTTGCTGACTGTATAACAGTGCCTATAAGGAAAATTTGCTTATTTGTTTCTTTGTTAAGTAGTTGAAAATAAGCCTGAATAAAATATTCCTCTTTAAAGGTGCAAAACAACAATAAAATTATGAATACAAAAGAAGTTTTTTGTTTGCTGGTATAAAAAGAAATCGATTGAAAAATAAAGTTTTGTGGTGGCGACGCACAAAACAAAATTTAAAAATACCTAGAAAAAACAAAGTTAGCCAAGTATGCAGCTACAAATACATTGGTATTTAAGAATTTGAGTCATAAGTTTAAATTTATTTTTAAAATTTTAAACTACCATTACAAAACTAGGTATGAATAAGAGATTGCAATTGTATTTCTGTTTGTAAAAAGGTATAGAACTATAGGACATTGTGTGACCTCCACATAAGTATTTATAAAACGTATTATTAATCTAATTAATAGTAGTTAAATTTAAGTTGTAGTTGGAATTTTTTAAATTGTGTTAATTTTAAAAATATGTTAGTCTCGTGGTATAAATTAGCTAAACAAAAATTAACAAATTTTATCTCCTAAAAATATTTAGCATGCGACACATTTCCCCGTCACGTTTGTTAAAAGGATTAGTTAAAGTCATTTCAAATCAAAATACGATTGACTACCATATGTTTCCCTTCTTTCAGAAGATTGCTATTTGTTTTTTGCCAATTTCGTTAACTATTCACGGCGACTTGTCATCTGCTTTATCGCAATAATCCTTAAACTTTAGTGGATCTCTTTTAATTTTTTTATCTTCATAAACACATATGGGCATTTCCACGGTCTACAACGGGACTTTCGTATTTTTTTGATGTGAAAATGTTAAGAAATCTTAACAAGTTTATTTTCTTGTTTCCAAATTTTGTCATTTTGTTGTTTCCAATTGAATGCAGAACGTTGCAAAAACAGAACTCGTTTTCGACTGCATATAAGAAAATAAAAAAAAACTGAATTGGATCGTAATAGAACATTATTCTTTAAAGCGATAACTTAAACTGAAGTTGAATAATGTGGCTTTCTACTGACAGTTGCTATTGAAATATTTATATTCGTCTGTTTTACAAACTTTAATATGATCTAGCACGCGACATATTCCACAGTCACTCTTGTAGTGCGGATTAGTTGAAGTATTTTCAATAAAAACTTGGTATTTATTGTTTATTGGTTTGATATGATTTGAATATAGTGCTTCAATAACTTTTACTGTTTAACTCAGTCCACTGGTAGTGAATTTTCTTAGCTGATTTATCGAAATATTCACCCCTATCGGCAATAACATGTGAAATTTATGTTCCCATGAAATTGCTATCGTGATATTCTCATGAACGTTTCATTTACAATAGTTGATTTTGTTCGTAACAGCCGCTTATTTTTTACAAAATTCCATCTAAAAATTTCACAACACGGAACATTTTTTCGCGTGAAAAAAGTTGATGAACAAAATTGGAAAAAAGGGAACATATTTCAAGTTGCTTACCTGCACACGTTTTACTCATCTATATATGTAAATATATATGCTTGTTACAATAAACTTTTTGTTTTTGCAAAAAGTTACACTTACGATAGCGAACGCGACACACTTTGAAAATCAAAATAAAGTGTTTAGTGCGATTATTATATGCAGTAACTCTTTTCTTAGCTAAAGCCTCCACATTTTGATTTGAATTAAAATTGCCAACCACTTGATTCGAAAGATCGCGGGCCACTAATAACAAACGTTACAATAAACTTTAGTTTTTGCAAAAACTTACACTTACGATAGCGAACGCGACACACTTTGAAAATCAAAATTAAGTATTTAGTGCGATTATTAATTATATGCAGTAACTTTTTTCTTAGCTAAAGCCTATACATTTTGATTTGAATTAAAATTGCCAACCACTTGATTAGAAAGCTCGCGGGCCACTAATAAAAAACGATGTGTTAGAATCGCAACATTTTAACATGAACAAAATCAAATGAAAAATGTTTCGTTAATCAAGCATGAACAAACATGAACTAATAACTAAATAAAATTCTAATTTATCTAATCATTAATCGCGCTTAGATTGGAGTATTTTAATATTTTTGTATTAATTTGTTGTTTATAGACGAGATCACAATAAAAAAAACGTTCGTACTATCACATGCTTATCAGTGTACAAAAGATATCAGAAACTATGAACTACATCTCCACCCCTATTCCACATTACATATCAATAGTTGCTCAAAACTTGAATACAAACAGTTTATTATTGTTTATTTTCTATATGCTCCATTGTGTCTCATATGGCAGACTTCTTTCTATATCTTTAGCAAAAACATTGAACTTAAAAATGTGAAAAATAAATATTTTTCTGTACTTAAAATGACGCAAAGAATATATATATACATACTGTCGATTAGTAGAGCATACAATTCCAGACAGTGTGTATTCAAATGTTTTTTTTTTTATTTAAAAAAACATTTTATACTCGTAGAATATTTGAGTTTGTTTGCTGCCTTCATATGTGATAATTAACACAATATAGTAGATAATCACAGCAGCTACGATAACGATAACGTCATCGGTATTTAAAAAATTAAAGTAAGTGGAAAATAAAAGTTTTACTAAATGAATGTAATAATGAAGTTTTCTTTTCAATAGAAATATTGAAATTTTAAAAAAAAAAAATAAAAATAAAGTAAAAGTGCACAACTGTAAGACACTACATTTTTAAATTTGTTATGCAGGGTTTTGTGTGTATTTATAAACTCCGTTTAAACTATATTTATTTTCATGGATTCCTCTTTCTTTTTTTTTTAAATAACCTATAATTTAAAAATGAATTTACTTAAAATCCCCGCCCCTGTATTTTGTGCGAATTGATTTACAACCGTCAAATTAACATACGTTCAATTTCCGTAAGACGAACACCTGCAAAAAGCACATCCTAAATTGGTGTTACACGTAAATTGTGACACATGCTTATTGTGTTCCATTTTTAGTGGCCCTGACTGTATAAATACTTTACATATATGAAAATATTTATGCAAATTGTTTATAAAATTTAAAAATTCCACAATAATAAGAAAAAACGTTCAAATAAAAGAACAATACAAACATTGCAGCTTATAAAATTTTATTTATTTTCTTATTATATGTGTTATTATTTAAACAAATAAGAAAATTGCTGACATAAATTATAAATAAATAAATTGCAAACAATTAAACTTTACGTTTATACTAATTCAGAGCAATATTTAAATGTTTTTATGGTAGAGAATTGTTGAAAGTGGCAAATTAAAGTCAAATATAATTAAATTTGCAAAAAAAAAAAACAAATAAAAGAACTACCGAATCTAAAATATTTTTCCCAAATTGACTCAAGGCGTTATATACGTCGTATGAAAGGTCTTCGAATGTCTTTCATTTGATATTCATGTTGTCTATGTACATTAAAGTGGTCCTTATTTTTCACTTTTTTCAATTTTCTATGCTCCCATTCGATGAACCAATTGTTCACCTTCATCTAAAAATCAAATGCTGAAAATTTTAGCAAAATCGGTTAACATTTTGGGTAAAAGTAGCAATATTTAAACAAAAATAAATGAGAAAAAAAATTCATTAAAAATTGTTTTCGTATTTCATTTAAATACAAAATACATATATAAACTTTTTGACATCGATAATCCATTACAACTTGATACCAAAAACAAGTAAGAGTGCTATATTCGACTGTGTCGAATTTTATATACCCTTCACCAAATTATACTTTAAAATAAAAATGTTAAATATATTTTTTAGGTAAACAATATTAATTTTTTTTTCAAAATTGTTTTTCAAAATTTAAAAAATAATAATTTTTTAAAATTTTTTTTTTTCGAAATAATTTTTTTTTTATTCTTTTTCAAAATTTTTTTTAATTTACTAGTGAAAAAAGTGTATGACATAATAATTTAAGAAAAAAATCGGGTTAAAAAATATTTTCCCCGATTTTGACCCATTGTAGGTCCAAATTAATATAGCCTTATGTAGATCGTTACAATGGACTTTGAAATATCTATCATTAGATATTCATATTGCCTATATTAATGACTTAGTAATCCAGATATAGATCAAAAATCGAGGTTGGCACGGTTTTTTCCTTATATCTCAGCCATTTGTGGGCCGATTTTCTCGATTTTAAATAGCAACCGAACCGGAAGAATTCCCGATATATTGATGTATGAATCAAGTTCGTAGGTTATTCGGGGTCTTCAAAAATTGATTTCAACAGACAGACGGACATGGCTTAATCGACTCCGCTATCTATAAGGATCCAGAATATAAATACTTCATAGGGTCGGAAAATTATATATATATATACCCTTCTCACGAAGGTGAAGGGTATAATAATCACAATCAAATCCCAAATTTAACATTTTCAAATTGTAATTAACACTAAGTAAGGATAGATTAGCATGGGGCCGATTTGAAATTGTCGAAAAAAATTTGATTTTGATAGCAAATTTGTTGAAATTATTTCTTAAAGAAACATTTCGTGGCCTGTTTTCTAATATTTTATTTCTAGGACTGGTGTCAAAAATGTACAAGACATCAAAGTTACACCCCTGCACTAATCTTCCAATTGGAACTTCCAAAATTTGGCAGTTGACAGCGGCCATATTATTGAAGATACACCTGTCGAATTGGCAGTCATTTATTGAGTTTGTTTTGCCAAATCACCATGGACAGATATAGCCTCCAACAACACGTGCAAATGATAAAATTGTTTTATCAAAATGAGTGTTCTGTTCGGGTAACGTATTACGAGCTTCTCTCATTTCTGGATGAATGGGTACGTCAGCAAACAAAATTGTCGAATTTGGAACGATACCAATCCACATGAGCTCCAAGAGCGTCCTGCATTCCGAAGAAGTCAATTTTTGGTGTAGAACCATGTTATTTACGATGGTTACTAACTTCTTTTGGCATAAAATGGATGAGATCTTTAACAGGACGACGCTACGTGCCACACAGCTCATGCCACATTGGACATTCTGCACGAGCGATTTGAGGGCAGAGTCATGTGGAGGTGTTAACTTACCACCGATATCGCGCGATTTGACCCCGTTAGACTTTTTCCTGTGGGATTTTCTTAAGTCGCATGTTTATGCAAATAAGCCACAAACACCAGCGAGCCTCAAAACCAACATAACCCATGCCATCGGTCAAATTCAGCCTCATTTATGAGCCAGAATTGGACATTTCGGATGCTCGTCACCCAGCGAATAATATTCCATACATAATGGCATCGATAGGCGTTCAAATGAATAAAAAATGTTTTATTAAAATTCTAAGATAGGAACGCTTAATGAAAGATTCTTGAGATGAAATTTATTTGTTATGATAATTTTTTACAAACTATTGTAAATCACGGCGTAAAGTGTCACTTTAGTGTCTCTAAGTCATTTCTTTTTGGACAGGACATTGAAAAGTAGTTATTTTACCCACCAAAAGTAATCTATTGGGGAGTCAATTGTCACAAAGAGTACTTTTATAATCTGAAGTTTAGACTTTAAATTTATACATAAGTATTACAATAACTAGTCACATAACTAATTCTGTAACTGAAAATATCATGTATTCATAGCATGTATTTCATAATAATCAGTAGAATGACTACATAGTTCGGG
Source organism: Calliphora vomitoria (assembly GCA_942486065.2). Taxonomy (NCBI): domain Eukaryota; kingdom Metazoa; phylum Arthropoda; class Insecta; order Diptera; family Calliphoridae; genus Calliphora; species Calliphora vomitoria. The sequence continues at coordinate 42,125,749 of OW818031.2, forward strand.
TACTCTTATGTTCACACTTATATAAACATACATACATATTTATTGATTTAAACATTTTAAAGATCTGTTAAAAGTTGATAAATGTATTTTAAAAATGATTATTATTTCGTTTATTAACTTGATATGTGTTACTTTTCCTGGTATTTTCATTTTTATTGACGCATGTTGTATTTAAAAATATTATTTATACGGTAGAAGTTAATTTCATTGTTAAAACATTTTGGTGTTTTCCAATCGACTTTGTCACGTGAATGCGATAAAGAGATTACAGTTAACTACGTTTTTAATTAGTCGGAAGTAGCAGTACTTATATTAATTTCTTTGTGTTATTTAGTGTTTATTTGTTAATCTTGTTGAATGTTTATTGGTTATTTCCACCCTAAGTAATATGTTTTGATAAAAGCAATAAGCTATAATATTAAATAGTACAACATTAATGTTGAAGCCAATTAGTTAGCCTTTATTTCCTAATATATACATATATATTATTAAATTGCGGTTTTTATAGATGAACATATATGATTATAGAACGCGACATTTGTACTCGTTTAATGTGAAAAAAAAACACAATTAAATAATAACAATTTGTTTTCTTGTTTCCATTGTTTAGTACAAAAGATAGGTTTTGTTGTTTCCCATATAATAGCAATAAACTTGCGAACGCTACAAAAATAGAACTCGTTATTGGCAGCATGTAGAAAAATTTTAAAAATTTGAGAATTGAAACATAATTTTTTAAAGCTGAATAAAGTTGAATAATGTGGCTTTTTGTTGATAGTTGTCATGTTGAAAGATATGCATTAGTTTTTTTACAACCTTTAGTATTATATTTTGCCGTCACGTTTTGAATGGGGATTTGTCCAAGAAAAATTAAAAAAATCTGCGAATTGGCATATAATAATTAAAGCGACATTTTTAAACTAAAATAGAATAATGTTAGTTACAGTTGATAGAAGTGATGTTGAAATATTTGCATATGTTTTTTTAAACAACCTTCAGTATTATTTAACACGCGACATATTTTCCTGTCATGTTTGTAATAAGGACTAGTTCAAGAAATTTCAGCAAAAGCGTTGTATTTATTATTTATTAATTTATTTTTGTATTATCTTTTGGTTTGATATAATTTTTGTATATTCCTATAATTACTTTAACTTTTTAACTAAGTGCACTGCATTTTCTGATTTCTTTATAATTTTTCCCAATGTTTTCAGGCAGTTATAAGGATCAAATTTATATTTTTCTTTAGCATAATTTATCGTTTTATAGCGCAATAATTTCTACGCTATTTGCTTCATGGCTTCTTCTCAGCTGCTTCATCGAAATATTGTTTATACTTAGTCTTAGATCTCTTTTGGCATCTAATTATGCATGTTAAATTTATTTGTTTTTGAAAACTATACACTTATGATAGCGAACGCGACACATTTAAAAATCAAAATAAAATGTTTTGTATGATTATTATATGCACTAACTTTTTTGTTTAGTTAAAGCCACAAAATTTTGATTTGAATTAAAATTTGCAGGGACTCGATTAGAACGACTCGTTTGGTAATGATAACAAACGATGATTTAGGTACCAGAACGCGACATTTGCACATAAACAAAATTAAAATCGACTACAAGTGAATTCCAACTTTAAGGTTTTTCAAAACGGTAGCTATTCGTACAATTTAGTTTTTGAAAAAGAAAACACTGATAGCGAACGGGACACACTTTGAAAACCAACATAAAATGTTTAGCATTATTATTATATTCGGTAACTTGTTTTTAGTTAAAACTACTAAATTTTGATATGAATCAAAACTTTAGCCACTTGATTAAAACGATCGCACAGTGGGGCAGAACCAAAATATTTTGGAAATCAATCTGCCATTTCTAACTGGCTGATCTGATTGGTATGAACTTTCACATAGGCATAGCACAGGGAGTCGTGCTATAGGGTCTAAAATTATTATACCTCAGAAATCCAAAATTTATACTCGTTAAAAATTCTTCTTACAACCTAGCTTGATTTGACAACTTAATTAAAATAAATTAATTTCTAGAATTTTAAACTAACAGTAAACGTGTACAACCTCTAATGGAAATAAAAATCAAATTAACAAATTAAAACCACTCACTGCCTGCCTTTAACATATTCACATGACGTCGGGTGTAGTGACATAAAAAGGAAATAATTTTTACACGATTTTTTTATCGATACTTAAGCAAAAAACAACTCCCTTTTATAACATGTTATTTCATATGCTTTCCCTGTTTTTAAAAGTGTGTTGAACTTAAAACCAATAAAACAGTTTGTGTTCTTTATCCCCACATTTCTTTTTTTATAGAATTATTATAAAATTGGGGTTGTGTTTGTTTTATAACATAAACATTAAAATGCTGTTTTTTGCTTTAACAATATTTTTTTTTGTTGTTGTAAAAATATGCCCCAACAATTTCCATTACAAATTAAATCCAAACAACAGAAAAACTACTCGTAATACATATTAAAGTAAAAATAAAACTCAACACAATACAATCATCATCGTATGTTCAGTTCTTTATTTAAATTGGCATTTTTGTGCAATGACTATTTAAAGAACAAATTTACAAAACTACATTTATATTTTATATGACATCTAAATTTGCCTGACAATTGCTTTTGATAAACCAAAGATGTGCAACAGAATTTATGGAAATCCTTCCGTTTTATTTCAATAAACATACATGTGGCAAACATGTGTAAAACATATGCAGCAGCAACTCATAATCCCAGTTGAAGAAGGGGTTTGTTTTCTGTTCAAACAAAAGTAAAACAAAAAAAAAAAAACTAAAGAGCAACTGTGCTAAGTATGCCAAAAAATTTATTATGAGCTATTTACATTAAGCACGACCGACCAAATGGCACCATTTGTTTGAGTGTTTCCTTTTTAAATGTTTATTTTTCTTTTTTTCCAAATTATACAAAATATGTTCTTGCAGCTATTAAACTCAGGCTGTGTTCAATATTAAGATATTTTAGTATTTGTTAAAATAAATACTTTCACTAATACCTTTATTATTATTTCTAATCTATTAATATACATATGTTATATATCTTATCTTATATTAGAAAAATGTAATAAAACATAACCCACATGACATGATTAGAAATAACTACTTAGCATATAAACACCCTTTTAATAAAGTTCTAAGAACTTCAGGTTATGGAATCCAACCCAAGCTACAATATTATTTTTGATAAGTGTTTAACATATCAATCAAAATTCACTTAAATTCTTTATTTTGTTGGTTTAATTAGCTAACATAATTAAAAAGAAGTAAAATACAAGTTTCAATTCAGCAGTAAATATCAAAATCCTACATAATTAAAACGAAATAAACTAAGCATACAAGTTTCAATTCAGTAGTAAATATCAAAATTCAACACCAAGCATATGGAAATATGTAATATCTACACTTTGCCAACATTGTGATTGATAGACTAAAATCAAGAGTCGGGGAAAGCTTATGTTGTAACGCTGATCTTAACCTTGACAAACATTGGAAGTATGTTTGTCTTTTTACCATGTAACTTAATTGAGTGAACAATAATCTCAAGCACGAAAATGTACGAAGAATTTTGTTCTCTTAAAATTAATGTCATCTTATGTCACTTTGGGCCGGAAAGTTTTTAATTATGCCATAACTTGAATACAGATTTCGTTAACGGAATTTTGGCTTATTTCGTTATGACTTAAGTTGAAGTATGACTTAAGCTGAACAGCTAAACTTCTGAAGATTTTAATAAACTCATTTATGGGAAAAATAATTTTCATTATTTAAAATTACTTATATTAGAGGTAATGGTTTACATTTCGGTAACAGACAGACAAGGGTATTCTCAGGAGAGAATAACGGGAGTAACGTCCCCGCGGACCCTAGTTGTGGCAGTCATGGAGAGCGTACCAAAATGGGTGCAAGAGCTCTGTGAAGTCCTGTGACGGTATCCTCCGCCCTCAAATAGGCATTCGACCATATGGATAGAGAGGTGTAAAAAGGATATTGACGACTCCGTGGTTGATCCTAGTCATTCAAGCTCAGGATTCATGTGCTGATAACGACCCCGCCGAAAGGCATTAAAACCAAGCCCAGTACGGTCTTAATTATGGCATTTCTGGAAACAATGGATACGAATTAACGCAATAACGGGCTGACAATTGTGGTATTCTGGAACTTGTGTACATAGAAGTGAGATTCTATGCTTTCAGGCTAATGCTGCGTTGCCTCCGTCCCAATAAAATCTATCAAGTCTAGAAGTATGTTCGAAAATTGTCACCATTAAGTTGGCGGTGTGGGTTCGGATGATTATTCCCGATTTGTACCGATCTGGCTCTGGCACAAGGTCTCATAAGGACCCTATGCCAACCCTCGCATGGCCTCCCTGCATGCATAGATAACAATGGGATCTAAACGTGACTGCACAACAATTGGAGATAACGGTTTTGAGTTGGGACCACGAAGAATGAACAACAATAACAATAATAACAACAACAACAACGGCGACAACAGTGGAGTAGATATGGTGAGACCAGAGGTTTCGAATGCAAATTCTTCTGATGCCATCACAAAGCTTGGTATACTGATTTTATCACTGATGGATTTCGTAAAAACGAAAAATAATGTACACCACATAAAAGAACAGGTTCGTACCATTAGAGTTACCTACAACAAGGCTCTTGATGAACTGCGTGTTAAAGTACCATACGCATGCGTAGAAGTCAACAAAATGGAACACAAACTTAAGTGATGAGTCGCCAAAATCTAAATCGAAGAAAAGGAAAAAAGGCACCGCTTCCGGATGAGACAGACGATGTAACACCACTCAGGGAAAAAGAGGACGATATCGCACCACCGTAAGAATGCATTGAGCGAAAACATGGGGAGATTAACTATCACCTCACCCAGTTTCTGACAGGTGACGGGAGATATAGAGGCTATCTATTTAAATGTGGCCATGATGATTCACCGAATTGCCCAACATGCTTGGAGATTGAAAATGCAGAGCATGCTGTTTTTAAATGCACTATATTCGAGGATAGCAGAAGTAGAATCGAGGCGGATATAGGAAACACAGTTTCTCCAGATAACATAATGGAGGTCATGTTAGGTTGAGAAGGAAAGTGGCTTTTAATATCGAACTTTATAAATGAAATAAATGCGTTGCTGCAAATCGAGGAAAGGGGACGCAAAAAGCAAAGGGAAGTTGGAACAAATATGAAGGAGGTAGCTTAGAAGCAGACCAGCCCCGCGATGTAATACCGCGGGGTGTGCGGTTGACTAATAGGAAGGCTGCAACAAACATTATCAGATGTATACTTTAATGAACTAAACATACTTTGTTGTCTCCTTACTAATGGAACCAATATTATTTTGTATTATCAAGTAATGTTATCCCTACTTTAGAACATATAATTTATTATAACTTTTTTGGAAATTCAACCCCACTGTGCTTCATTTAAATAGAAGCAAATTTACTTCTAAATATCAAATAATTGTGACCCTTAAATAATATATAATATAATAATATATATAATATAATATATTATTTTGAACGGAAAAATAAATAAATTTGCAAATACCAGAACAAATAGATATAGACATGGTTGTAATACAATAGCATATTAGGCGAGTTTACTGCTACAAATTTCAAAAAAAAAAAATAATTCAACGACAACTGTTTATTGTTTATGTGATGGTCTGGTGTGGTGTGGTATGGTCTCGTCAATCCAAAGTTCATTGGTCTTTATAATATTTTTGTTATTTTTTCTTTCTTTGCTGCTTTAAGTGAATTATTTTTTTGTTTTTTCGTTGATTGTGTAAATTTTATAAATATTTGTATTTGTTTGTTTAAGTAGCAACATTTGTATTTGGCTTTAATGCCGAAACACGAAAAAAATACAACAAAAAAAAAGCAAAAGTTTGCGTGCGAATGATTTGGATATTAAGTTTAAAAAATTAACATAGTAATATTGCTTAATATTTGCAACACCTAAAAGACAAAACATACATGCATATTAGAGAGAGATATTGATAAGATTTGATTTGATTTGATTAGAATTGAGTAAAATTGTTTGGCGTTTGTGTTGCCAAGTAGCCAAAGATAATAATACATATTTAGATTATATTTTTTTATTATCATTTCTTAGTAAACAAAATAAAAAGTATTTTAAATTCAGGGTCTTTAATTAACGCCACGACAAAGACATATGTACGAAACACTCGAGATAAAACGAGTAGATTCATTGACGATTATTTAAAAATTAAGGAGAAATATACTTGCGCTGTCTTAATGATAAGAATACAAAATGTTTTCTTATTGTTTATTTGCTAGCTATCAAAGAATTTTTAATAAAACATGAACCCCAAAAGTATTGAACAAAGAAGTGATAATTTGAGCTGCTTTTTGCTACAAAATAACATATTTTACTTCTCACACATTAAAAATGAATTGCAATTTCAAAGTTATTCGATGCCTGAAGAATTAATTTCCCTTTCACGGTCAGCATTGTGTAGAGGTGCTCAAATAAATATATTTTAAAAAGTTAAACTCAAGCGTTCATTACAATTGTTAGAGTTTTGATTGCTGTCAAAGTCATATGAAATACAAATCTAACTAGTAAGGATTGTGTTCGGCTGTATTCGGAATTGCCGCAAAATCAACATATTTATGACTGCTCAAACAGTATTCCAGGGGACTTTTGTATGGGGGCCAAGGTGAAATCATTGACTGATATTGCTCATTTACAACCTTATCAACAGAGATTATTTTTGTGGACTAGCTCCTTTCGTATGGGCCTATCGTGTTTTCCATCAATTTTCCATCAATATAGTGATTATTTTGTATATTTAGTTGATTTAGCTTTTGCATTCTGCTGCTCAGTGTGTGCAAATCATGATTACGTTTAAAATATATAATCAAACTCACTGATATTGAGTTATAATGTATATTTTTGTTCTAACCAGTTAGCTATTGAAAATTAGTAAAATCGATTGAGTAGAAAACAAGTAAGAAAGCTATATTCGGCTGGGCTGAATCTTATATACCCTTCACCAAATTATACTTTAAAATAAAACTAAAATTTTTGTTTTTTTTTTAATTTTTTAAAATTTTTCTTTCCAATTTAAAAAAAAAAAATTTAATTTAAAAATTTATTTTTTTAAAATTTATTAGTGATAAAAATTCGGGTTAAAAAATATTTTTCCCGATTTTGACCCATTGTAGGTCCAACTTACTATAGCCTTATATACATCGTTGCAATGGACTTTGAAATATCTATCATTAGATATCCATATTGTTTATATTTATGACTTAGTAATCGAGATATAGATCAAAAATAGGCCAAAAAATAAAGGTTGTCTCGGATTTTTGCTCATATCTCAGTTATTTATGGACGGATTTTGCTGATTTTAAATAGGAAACTTCTTAAAAGCATGTCTGACAGAATTATTGAAGATTTGAATCCCGAAGATATCTGGAGTCTTCAGAAAATTGATTTCAACAGACGACTCCGTTATCTATAAGGATCCTGAATATATATACCTTATAGGGTCGGAAAATTATATTGTGGAAATTACAAACGGAATGACAAACTTATATATACCCTTCTCACGAAGGTGAAGGGTATAAAAAGTTACGATATAAATTTTAAACTACCTTGAACAAATTTCATGTTTTTAAATAAAATGAATTTTAAAATAATTGTTTGCTTGTTAAATTTGCAGCACAAGTTTTGATTGTTGTTGTGTATTTATTCGATTTAAGAAAAAGCAAAAAACATAGCACTAAATGTTTAAATACACATCAATGTTGATACGAGTGTTATTTGTGTAATTCCCGCGTAAGAAAGAAAAGTAATAAATTTCCAACACTTTTTATCAGAACTTAAAAAGCGACCTAATGGTTGTTGCAGGCCTAGGTGAGGACATACAAAAACTGTTTTCAAAGATTTTGAAACGCCTCCAAAATGTTGAGTTATTTTGAAAAAACTGTTTTACTTTAGTACCTCTAACACACACATTTTTATACTGATTTCAAAATTTTAATTTTAATATTCCAAGAAATTAAATAAAAAATTTTAATTGTAAATTAAAAACTGTACAAATATTTGTTTGTTTTTTTATTCATATGCGCTGGGGGAGAAAATACTAAAAATGGTGTTAATGAAAAGTTGAATAACTTTTACAATTTTCATCCGTTTTGAAAATTTAAAACCATGTTTTGTTAAGAACTAAGTTTTCTTTTTACATTGGTTTAAATTTGTATAAGCTTTCATACCAAAATAAGCAATTAAAAGCTATAAAAATCATAAAAGTTAATAAATTTTGTTTTTTTTTAGATATTCTTAACAAAAACAATACTTATAACTTACAAATATATCAAATAATACACGTAATTTTAAAGTTTAATCAGTTTTCTTTCCAAATCTGTTAAAAAAATTTTAAGTCGGACAAAAAGTGACTGAGTTACTGGTCACTGAAAACGGTTTTTTTAGAATAACTTCTGAATAAGAGGGTGTTTCTAAAATTGTTTGACACAATTTTTAATGTACTCAGCAAGACCTATAACACACACTACGATGTTCTACAAGTTTTTTCACTGTAGCGCCGTGTATTATTTAAAAGTAATAAATATTTTTATAAAAATCTCTATAATTAATCAATTTATTTATGAGTGTGTATAAATCAATCTTAGGTTTAAAATACACAATTGAATTCAATGAAATTCTGATATAATATTTATTATGGCCCTAAAGAGTTTACTATTAAATATCAAACAAATTTATGTAGTTGAATGAAAGCAATGTAAGAAAACTATTTTTGCCTTTTTCAGTGTACAGTGTAAAAATTACAATAATATACAAGAAATTACTTCTATTTTGAAATCAAACTTATTGTTGTTGCTTGTAATAGAAGTAATTTTTTTGTATATTATCGTAATTTATACACTGCATATGAAAAAGGCTAGAATAACACTCAATGTTTGAATAATTATCAATATTGATATGAGAGAAATTTGTGAAACTTCTTAAAATAGCTTTTGTATGAAAACAAAACAAAATAAATTTCATTTTGAACACTTTTATAATTAAGACATTTTAATTATTTAACCAAAGTCCATTAAAAATATTAAAAAAATATAAATGAATGCTGTGTTTGAAAGCGTCAGTGAAAGTTTTGTACACAATATAAACAGATCGAACGATAACATCTAAATGAGCGATAACGAAAACAATATTAAAACTTAACAATATTTTAGCACCTCAAAATATGGCACGCGCTTTTATCTATATTATATATAAGTTATAGATTCTCTTCATTAAAAGTTTAAAATAAATATTATTTAGAAAAAATTCTCACACGTGTTTAACAAATTATTACTAACTGCCAGTTTCCCTATACCAAAATAAAAATGAGTCAAACTGATTTCATTAGTTCGAAAATATTTCTTAAAACTGAGTGTTTTTTTTTTTTTTTTCTTTGATTAAAAAAAATATCCAACTCACTTTCCATTCATTATAGCGGAAATAAAATAATAAAACAAAGGAAAACCAGTTTTTCAAATCGTTCATTAAATAAAAAATTGCTTAAATGAATGCAGTTAATAAAATTGCAACATTTAAACACGTATGATAATTCAGAAAATATTTTGATGGGTTTATAAAAAGTATAAAATATATATACAATATAATATTAGCAACAGAAAAAAGTATTCCTTTCAAAAAACCAATTTAAAAAAGAATTTGTAAAACTAAAAAGATATTAGAAAGTTATAGGATTTCACATTCGTTTTAAACGCTTATAAATATCAAACTTGTTTTTTTATTTATAAGTATTTATCATTAAAAATAATGAATTTCACACAATGCTAATAGTAGCAACGAAAAAATTAACAATAAGATGTGCTAAATGAGAAATGAGTTAACAACTGATATTTTTTTTCTTTATTTATATCAGCAGCAAACATGTGGATATGTTCTTAAGCTGACAAACACAAAAGGGTTATTATATTTTGGTAAAGTATATGAACTAAAAAATATAAATAATAAAATTGTTCTAATATTTTATGAAAAGCCTAGAAATTGTAAAAAGATTACAAAACACAATTGTTTAGAAATTAATTTTATTTATAACAAAATAATTTAAATAAAAGCGGGGCAATTGTTTCTACAATCTAAATACTGGTTATTTTTTTTACCCAAATAATACAGTGAGTGACAATACAATGGATATTTTTTTTTTTTTTTTGAAAACTATATTCCGTAATATCAGTTTTCAAAAACATGACATTTTATTCGTTAATAATAGAGTGGAATATTTTTACAAATATTTAATTAATATGTAGTTCAAAATCCAAAGAAATTTTATTTTTTAGTATTTTATTAATATGTATGTAAATCTTTTATCAAATTTCATAATATATCTTTCTCGCATACATTATGGAGCCACCTGCTGATTTCTGTATACAGTTCCACAAAATTACAAAAACTCGCGATTTTATTTCGCGTGGAGACTTATGAATTACAAAAATATTATTGGCTGTATGACTTAAAATTGCGGGATTTACAATAGATAGTTTTTTTTTAACATTTTTTTTTTTTTTGCTTCGAAAATATCGAATTTTGTTCCAACAAAACGTAATTTGAAAAAAAATCGCCGCTGAAGCACACCGATTGTTCACCGAAGTTTATGGTAAACGTGTTTCGTCGGTTTCAACGTGGTAGAGATGATTTGTTCGGTTTAAATGTGGTGATTTTAACACGAAAGACAAAGTTCGCTCAGTCAAGCCAAAATGTTTAAAGACCAAGAATTGGAGGTATTACTCCGCTCCAAACTTAACATAAGCTTGCAAAATCATTGCGAGCTACTCAATCAGCCATTTCAAAAAGTTTGCAAGCAGCTGTATTCATCCAAAAGCAGAGTTATTGGATACCATTCGAATTGAAGCTGAGAGAACTTGAAAGATGATTCTGTATGTCTGAAATGATGCTTGAAATGAAAATAATTATTGCACCGAATCATTACTGCGATGAAAAATGGACGCATTACCATAACCCGAAGCGTAAGGGATCTTATGTGAAGCCCGGCCAACCAGCCAAATATCCATGGCGCTAAGGTAAAATTCCGTATTTGATGGTACAAAAAGGAATCTGTTTATTATGAGCTGCTGAAATCTGGCCAGGCCATCACAGGGAACCTGTACCGAAGTCAACTGCTTCGTTTAAAGCGGGCATTGGCCGAAAAACGACCGGAATAAGTGGCCAGACATGAAACTGTAATATTACATCACGATAACACTAGGTCACATGTTGCAATACCTGTTAAAGTCTATTTAGAAAGAAGTGGTTGGGAAATATTGTCTCTTTCTATATCGAAAGTGATTCTGAGTCGATCGGTATACTTTAATGTGGATGTTAGACTAATATTTTTGTGGGTTACAAACATCTGCACAAACGCCTAATACCCTACCCACTATGGTGGTGTTGGGTATAAATACATACTTTGAAATCTTAAGGCTTTCATTCAACAATTATTTCATAAAATAATTGACGAAGCTTTATATAATTAAAATGCTCTAATTTTATTTACATATACAGAACTACTCGTATTATAAATTTCGTATTTTTGTACAATAAATAAATCGTTAACAAATTATTAACTTTTTTAATGGTTTTAAATAGGTATATATGGTCAAATTATTCGAATAATATTTATTACTCGTTATTCCTTGAAATAACCGAGAATATTTTGTAGGTACATATAATAAACATTATAAACTTATATTCAATTAATGTAAAACACAAATAATTGATAACCCTAATTAGGTGTGCACATTAATAAATTTCAATAATTTGCACATGTGGGCAATATAAAAAAAAAACAAATAATTTTAATAAAATAAAAAATTATTTTCCCACTGTTTAAATCTAAATTGTCTAGAAAATCTCCAGAAATAAAAAAAAAACACCAAAACAAAATGAGTCAGACGTCACTTTCATTAACTTTTAACAGGCATCTTGCCAATAAGACAAAAAAAAACAATACGAACAACAACTCTTACTCAAAAATAAACAGCAACAAAAAAATAAACATATATGGATGGATGTACACGAAAAAAAGCAACAACAGCAACAAAATAAAATATACACAACTGATAAGAAATATATAAGGTAGGAAAAAAGGAAAGACACACAATTGATAGATGAGTGAGAAAGTAGTCTATGTGTTGGTGAACACACCAAGGATGAGAGAGTGAAAACAAGGATGAAAAATAGGATAAATTAATTAGTGAAGAAAAGGGAATTTAATAAAAGGTGTGTACGTATAACAACAAATACACATACACACATCTTCCCATACATATATCGGTATTTTTGCATATATGTAGGTTTATATGAAAGTTTATTAAAAAAAAGTAAAAATAATATAAAACTTACCTTGAAAATTAGACATCAACTAGTAACATTGGCAAATGATAAATAATAAATTGAAGCAAAACGTTGAATTAAGAAGAGAAGAAGAATCACATGATAAAATTTGACAACGAAATTAGGGCTTTGGCATCCCAAATATGGCACATGTAACTTTATATACTTTGTTGATTTTGTTTTTCAGCTTATTCTTGTTTTTGTTTTTTACTTTGTTGTTTTATTTACATTATTTTATTGGTTTTTTTTAATCTAATTTTTTTGCAATTTTATTTTAAATTTTTGTGCTTACATATACATAAACTTTTTTTTGTGTGCCAACTTTTAAATTCTTTCCTTAAAAAAACCCAACAAAAGACACAATCATTTGCACAAAACAGCACTTGAGTATAAAATTTTTTTTTTTTTTTTTCTTCTTTATTTTGTAAAAATACTTGACACTATATAAAATAACAGACAAGTTGTTTGTAGAATATAATAAGAAATATAAAATACAGAGAATTGTATCGCACCCGCATCAACATCAAGATGTCAGCAGAAGAGCTGACATACAGGACATGTACACACTAGAAAAAAATAATAAGAATACGGCAACAAATTCAACAAGGAATGAATAAATATTAAGAACAGCCAAGCAAAATCCCAAGATAAACGGAAAGAGGGTGAGGCTGGCTTTGTTTGTTGGTAACTTCCAGTACATACGATACGATACAAAAAAAAAACTGAACTATACACGACGCATTATTAAGGATGCTATTTAATTTTTTTTTCTTTACGACGGTACAAATTTTTCTTATTCAATTTTTTTGTTTAACTTTTTTTAATTAATGCACCATTTTCAGCGTCAGAAATGAAGATTTATTCACATATTTTTTTATTCTTTATGTATGCATATGTACATAAATTATATTAATTATTTTTTTTGTATTTATTAATTTATTCAAATTGCAAAAAACAACACACACACACAACGGCACCCAACTGTCGCGCGTCAGGAATTTTTTATAAATGCTTCAATTTTGTTGCAATCAAGGCACATATACAAGGTAATATCACCAATCGAGCTGGTGTTTTTTATGTATGGTGTTTGACATTGCCAATACGCAAGACTTTCATATAAAAATTGTAATCAGCTGGGTTTGTGCGTTTATCTTGGTTATGTGCCTTGCTACCGGCAAACAGTGGTTTCAATTTGGCGAGTTTCAAACCAGTTTAATAAGGAAAAGTTATTTCAGCGATTTTCACTGGATGAAATCTTTGAAGTCCCAAAATTATAATATCTTGTACATATACATAATTCAATATATGAACAATTATTTGTTGTACAAGCTGTGAGTTTTTGAATTTTATTGCCAATAACTTAACTTTTAAACGTAAACTTCTTGATTTTTTAATATGGTTGATATTTGACTTTATGTATTTTTTTTATTGAACATATATTTGTATGAATCGTCAGGATAAAAGTACTTGTAATATAAATTTAATATTGGGCAAATGGCAACATATATTACAAGTACTTTTTTAGGCCGAAACCGAACCAAATATTCGCCATATCGAAACAAAACGAAACTTTTCAAATGCACCAGTAATTGCCCCACAGCACCCACTTTACAGATTTTAGAGGATGCTTAGACATTTTGCAATAAAATATAAGTTTTTGTATTATATTTATTAAAGACGAAACTTAATTATTCATTTGTAATATATGTAGCCACTTGGCGAATAACAAATTATATTACAAGTATTCTTATTATCTATGAGAACATCCATTAATCTTTAATATTCCATAATCTATATTTTGTTTTATAATAGTTTCGGACGAAATACAAAAAAATGAAAAGTTGTCCTTTATCAGTAAAATCTGAAATTAAAGTATAAAATTAGCGGGTTTCAGAGCAAAAAAGTTACCAACACTACTGCAAAAATATTGCGAAACAAATGGTTTTTCAAAATACAACTCTGCCATTGATTTAATAGTGTGGCAGCTTTATATGAAGGCACATGTCATTCACATGTAATTAATGACATCATTAAAAATAAATAACCAAATACTATAAAAGAGGTGTAATTGCGTTTGAGTTTTGAATTTTGACTTTAAACAACAAGCAAGGTGGAGTCTCAAGGCCTACCTGGGTTATATGTAAAATTAAAATAATATTTGTTCTTGATTCGATTTTAAAGATTTTAATAATTTCTTTAAAAAACCTTTTTGGCTATATATTTTGGTTATTGAGTTAATTTCAAAAATGTATACAATTTTCAAAAATTACAAAATTCATAGACCTTTTTTTGGCAAAAATAAAGAAAAACAAATTTGTTTTTATAATGCAATAAAATTTTTGTTTATGAATCTATTTTAATAAAATTTTACAGAAAATGCAAAAGTGAAAAATTAATGTTAAAAAAATTCCTATTTTTTTTTAAATTTTAAAAATTGGTCTATTTTGGAAGACGCAGAAATATAAATTTTGAAATTATGTTTATTTTATATTTTCTTAAATGTTCCCTTTCCGAAAAATATATGTACATATATATTTTAAAAATTTTCTGTGTAAAGCCTAGTACTCTGTTCATATCTGCGAAAAATTATGGTTTTTTCGTGCGAAAAATTTTATATGCAACAAATGATCAGCTGTTGGTTTTAATTTCGTGCGAAATAATAGGGTTCTACAGTTGAAACAAAAAGTCGACTTTTCGAACTTTCGACTTTTTTCGATTTTTAAAAAGTCGACTTTTCGAACTTTCGACTTTTGGTAATTTATGAAAAGTCGACTTTTCGAACTTTCGACTTTTTAGTTAAATCGACTTTTTTAGACTTTTCGACTTTTTTAGACTTTTCGACTTTTTTCGACTTTCCGACTATTTTCGACTTTTTTCCACTTTTTACCATTTTTTGTAAAAAATACATGGATTCTGCATTTATTGATGCGCCTTGTGTAATGTTTAGCAATAAAAATTAAATGTAATAATGTATATGTAGAAAGAGCATTTTTTTATGAACATTTACTTATTATTTATTTTTGCATACACTAGAAAAAATGTAAGTGTACCAAATTGCAATAACATAAAATTATTATGTTATTCTGTGCATATTTTGTTTTAGTATGAATGTTGCAATTAAAAATTTTGTTAACAATCTTAAAAGTCGACTTTTTTCGACTTTTATCGACTATTCGACTTTTATCGACTTTTTTCGACTTTTATCGACTTTTGTGATAACTAATCGATTGTTCGACTTTTTTTGTGACCAAAAAGTCGACTTAGACTTTTCGACTTTTTTCAGCAAAAAGTCGATTGTTCGAACAATCGAACAATCGACTTATAGAACCCTACGAAATAAGTGCCGCTTATGTTATTTCGTGTGGAAAAATAAGGTTGCCAGATGTATTTCACATGTTTTCCACAATAAAAACAGAGTACTGCTTTTGCAAAATTATTTCGCATATATTTCATTCCAAACAATTTTATATGTAGTTTGACAGCAGTTCGCACGAAATTTTCAACAGAGTACTTAGCTTAACTAAAAAAAGTAGTTTTTTGGCAAAAAAAAAAGTGGCGAAAAATATTATTTAATAGTAATTAATATTTTTATATTATTTGTTTTTCATTTTAAAAACAATTATTTTTTATGAATACATACTTATTAATTTGTTGTTAATTAATCGTGATTTATTTGAAACAGCTTTTTTGTAGATTCTTCTAACAGATTCCATATACATATTGTCGATGTAAAATAATATTGTTGGAGTTATAACAGTAACAGCTTACTCTTGCTTTAATACAAAAAAAAAACTTTGCTTTTGCTCTCAAACATGTCCTTTTGGTGGTGCATCGACGATATTTATTATTTTCATATATTTAAAATAGTTGGCAATTACCTTAAAATTAAATCAATTAGGTAAGGTAACACTTTGTTCATGTTAATAATTCATTGTGACTGATACACTCAAATAAGAAGAGGAGCAAAACACAAGAACGCATTAATTAATTGATCATTTATTAAAATCCACTTCCAATTAGTTATAAAAATGCCTACCGAAATTGAAAATCTTAATCCCAATGTGTACAGCAAATCCAAAGAACGTGTAATTACCAAAGAAAATGTCGATGAAAATGTCAGCGATCCTTTTGACACTCGGGAAATATTTGGTAACTAGGAGAAATGTTTTAACAAAAAATTTACAATAATTATGTATTTATAATTTAAGATCTAATACGCAACATAAATGATCCCGAGCATCCTTTGTCGTTAGAGGAACTCAGAGTAGTGCAGGAAGACTTAATCAAAGTCAGTGATGAAAAAAATGAAGTTTTTGTTAACTTTACACCCACCATACCGCACTGTTCTATGGCTACTCTTATTGGCTTATCCATCAGAGTAAAATTACTGAGATCTTTACCGCCTCGTTTTAAGGTAACCGTGGAAATTACACCAGGTACTCATGCCTCAGAAAATGCAGTCAACAAGCAGCTAGCCGATAAGGAAAGAGTGGCAGCAGCTTTAGAAAATAAACACTTGGCTGAAGTTATCAATCAGTGTATAGCATCTAGAGAAGTGGCTGCAGCTTAAGAAAAACAATTAGAGAATGTCGATTTTTTTGTTCGTTTTATTACAATAAAAACAACTAATTTTGTGTAAGGGATAACATGTTTAAACTTAACTACTCTTTTTCGCTTGTATATTGGCAGTCGGCCGAGGTTTTGTGGGATCATATTTATATGTTTTAACCAATGGACCTTTGCCGGCCTTGGCAAAGCGAATTTCATCCAATCTCTGACGTTCCTCTAATTCTTTGGTGATTTTCATATTTTGCCAAGCTGAATAATAAATAAATGAATTAAAATTTCATTAAGTTTCATTAACCTAGAGTTTCTTTTGCTACTTACAATCTTTCATGCCCTCAACAAATTTCTTCTTTTTAACCGGTAAGTTTTCTGCTTTGTGTACCACCATTTTATCGATTTTAAAGTATTCACGTACGGCAGGAATTTTTAAAATAGCCACCTAATTAAAAAATAAATTATTATTTATATTAGTTAATTAATATACCTATTTCTTATTAGAAAATGTTTACTTACTTGGCCCAAAGATATGAAATTACTGCAAGCCCAGTATGTTAAAATAGCGGCGGGGAAATTCATTGTGAAAGGGAAAATAGCTATGGGCAAGGCTCTTAGTACATATTTCATCATACCCATATTTTGTGCAGTCAGTCTAGCACTATCTGTACCGATTTCCACAGTCAAAAACAGTGTTGCGCTTGTAATGATGGGTAACATGAATGTAGGATCTGCTATAGTCAAGTCTGTGAACCAAAATAAACCACCATCTCTCATCGAATCAACGGGAGTATTGGCCATCTCTCGCAGACCCATAAAGAAGGAAATAAATAGAGGTGCTTGAGCCAAAGGTACAATCATATTCTTCAATGGGTTCAATTGCTTTTCCTTCATAAACGTCATCATTTCCTGGGCATAACGAGCAGAATCTATTGCATTGCCTGATTGACGGGCTTCGGTCATTTTCAATTGCAACACTTGCATTTGAGGCATATGATTATTCATTTTGGCAGCATTACGCTGGGCCATAATAACCAAGGGGAAAATTATAGTACGCACTACTGCAGTACCAATGGCAATAGCACCCCACCACGGTATATCACAAGTCACATGCAGAAATTCCATACAGTGTTGGACTAAACCCACAGGTGACCAACCACCTAAGCCAATAGATGCAAATGTAGGTTCGCCTAAAGCATTAAGCGCTTGAGTTGCTACCTCTCCCAGGGTTTCTGGTGCTACGGGTGGCGCTGGGATATCAGCCAAATCGACTAATGTCTTGGAGGCACCTTCTGTGCTGGCATACCGTACAGCCATGCTAGGCATAGCCAAAGCCATCAGGGGTAATTGTTGATTCACACCTTTCTGCCATTTCTTATCACTACTTACATGTAAACCTCTAGTATTTATAACTGATACTGCTCCAATACCGGATGATGTAAACTAAAATTTATGAAATTCGTAAAATTTTTACTTTATTAACAAACATTTGCAGGTTATGTCATTCGTCTAAGAAGCTCCATTTCACTGGTGTTCACTTACTTTGTTTTGTGTGTTTAATTGTCTTAATACATTTGCATTACGCAATAACTGTAAACGCTGTAGTATCATTTTATTTATTTAAATTTATTTTATAATTTACTTATTTTATTTCGATTTTTATTTATGAAAACTGCAATGTTTTTAAAATTCCTGCAGCCGCACTTGACATTTCACGTTAAAGAGAGGGCAAGAGAAATGTCTAAAAGAAAACATATGTTACTGAATGTTGCCAGATGTTTGTATAGGGTAGAATTTGAACAGATTTGTATAAAAATGAAACCGTTATTAAAATTTGGAAATTGAAATGCAATTACATATAGCTTAATTGTATACGTGCAGTACGTTTTTTTGAATATAAGAGGTAATTCACAGGCGATATAAAAGATGATCAGAATCATTTACTCTGTGGCTAACAGTTCGTAAATTAATTTCCAATTTTAGATTTATGATAACCTCCCGGGGAGTAATTATTGGGGATTTCTTAAACACTCTTGATATTAAATAATCTTGTCCTGGAGTGATTTTATGAAGTCTTGCTCCCAAATGTTGAGATTTTCATTAACTGTTTCAGTTAATTATTTTATAATTTTTTAAACTGCAAATTTATTTATTGTATATGTATCGGATATTGTTTTTTTGCTTCAATTCAGCTCTAAAATCGCCATATCTGCCTATCGGTTTAAATCATCATTCCGAACTTACATACATGATTGATACATCAATATATTCGCTATAGTCCTGGTACGGTTGCTATTCAAATCGGACCACAAATGGCTGAGATATAGGCAAATAACACGACTGACTACCTGGATAAAAAAGTTATTAACATAGACAATATGGTTATCTAAAGATAGATATTTCAAAGATCTTTCCAACGACGTAACTAAAAAACATATATAAGAAAATCTAACTTCCAATGGGTCAAAATCAGGAACAGCTTTTCAACTCGATTTTTCTTCACCAAATATTTTGATTAACCAAAAAATTTGTTTCACCCAAACTCTATATGTTTTAATAGAAAATCTAATAAAAAAGGGGCTGTTTGAAAAAACTTTTGAAGTATACAATTGGTCCTAAAACAGAGCTAATACTTCACCTGTAAATTTGATTTCTATTAATATAAAAATAAACTGTTTTAATTTATGTATAAAACACACACATTTATTAAGTAACACTGCCGCTATCGACATTATATAATTGCACTAGATTTAAATCGTTAGGATTCGTATTCACCACAGTTTCCGTAGTGTTTGTGGTAAATAAATTACTTTTGACTTTAATTTTACTTTTCTGAAGATCTGTGGCCGATTTTTCAGTAATTTTCTCCACCGAAGTTTCGTCGGAAGCTTTTGATTTTGCAACATCGTCTGGTATTTTATCATGTTTAGCCTGGTGAACCACGAGTAGGGAACGATTGATGGTGGAGTAAGAGCAGACGGTACATTTGTGTATAACAGAATCGGCTTTTTCGGGATGTTTTTGTAAAATATGTTTCTGAAATAAAAAAAAAAATATTTGAACTTATATTTAGGTATGTTTAATTTTCCATCTACTAACCTGATATGCCACACTTTGTACAAATTTGTAGGGACAAAAGTTGCATTCGTACATTTTGCGATTTTCATGACCCATGCGATGTCTTCGAAAGGCATTGTGATCATTTGTGGCATAATCACAATCTTGACATTTATAACGTTTCTCGCCATCACTATGCGTTAATAAATGCAGTTTTAGCGATGACTTTGAACTCATTAGCTTTTCGCAAACTGTGCACTTTAGCGATGAATCGCCTTTTTTGCAACAATGTTCGCGCAAAGTTTTCTGCTGCGAAAAGGTTGAACCACAGTCACAACAACGATGTATCTCTGTTGGTGAGGCTTTGGGCACATTTGGGGTAACAGCAGCTGCCACTTGCACACGATGCCATCGACGATGATTTTTCAGTTGCTTGGAATTTTTGAAAGCCTTTTCGCAGTGTTCACACTTATAGTTGCGATCGTCATAGTGAATTTTAGCATGAGTATTGACCAGTCGTGAAAAGATGGGTGTTTTAAATTCGCACAGCTCACATTTGTATAGCTCCATATCGATTTGATGGACCCGCCACAGATGGGTATGTAGAGTATTCCAATTGGTGAATTCTGTTGATTTACATTCTGGACATAACGCGGCCTGTGGGTTGTCCGAGGAAATATCATGGCATTTGCGATGATATTCCACGGTTTCGGGTTTCTTAAAGCGAAATGCACAGCCTTTAACAGAACATTTTGAGAATAAATCTTCGGCTGAACTGCCGATGGTTTGTTTTAGTTTGGTAATGCGTGTGCGATTAGAACCGAATGGTCGTCCTCTCACCGAAGTGCCACTGGTTGCTGCCACTGCTAAAGGACGTTTAGGGGGTTCCATTAGGTTATTAGCTACATATATGCGACCTTTTTCTACCGGAGAAGTTTGCTTTGGCAAGGGTTTGTTTATGTTATTATTAAAATTGATCATAGGGGAAACGGGTACTAAGGGCGGTAAAGGTATGTTACTTTTGGGTAAAGGATTTATATTGTTGGTATCAGCTAAATCTGTGGTGGTATTTGTTACCGGCACTAAAGGTGGCACTTCACTAACTGAAGCTATAGTTTTATTACTATTTTCTTGGGTGGTATTTCTTTCCATAACTTTCGAAGCCGTGGAGTTTTCATTAGATTCAGGTGTAGCATTAGCTAATTCTCTTTTGAGATTGCTGTCACTAACACTTTCAGTTATGGTTTGTATGGCCAACAAAGATTCCTGACTTGCAATATCCAAATCGGCCGCTACATCATTCTGACTATCTGGTATTTCTTCTGCTATTAAGTCCTGTTGATGATCTATTGGCGTATGTATAACAGCATGATTTGCCGTACCAGTTAATTCCTCTATGTCACGTATGGTTATTAAAGAAACCTGGGGCGTATCAATATCAAAATTACTGCTGGTCAACTTTTGATTGTTGTTGTTGCTGTTTACAGTATAGACTAAATTCTCAGCACTATTTTCATTTGAAGCATCAGCTATTATACAGTTAATATCCTCGGCTAGATCTTCATAGGTTTCCGGCCAATCGTTGACCATTTGGGTGTCCAAATCATGGAATTTAAAATGATCATCTTCATACAAATCATCACCTATGAGATTGATGTCATTTAGACTGGATGAGTTTACTTTATCCAAGACTTCGTTTGTGTGATTGTTGTCTAAATTGGGCGCTATTAAATGCTGTACTTCTGTCTTATTCATTAGATTCAATTCGTCAACGGTACGTAAGTGGAGAGTTCCTCTTTGTTCTTGGGCGGTAGTCACCGGTTTGCTCTAAAAGAAATTGTACAATTAGTTAAAGAGTTTTCCCATCTTGAATTCATATAATTATACTTTTATAATATTAATGAATTAATTCAAGCTTAATTCAGAATTAAATAAGTTTATAATAAAAATAAAACATTTTTAAAACAAGCCTTTATTTAAATGCTCTAAAAAGAAGATAATCCACTTTACCTTAAATGGTGAAGGGTAAAACTACTCTAAAACATAACATTACCATCATTGAGTTGATATCAGCCGTTGAAGGTGGGGTAGGTGTTGCAGTGTCCGGTATTAAAGTAATATTTTCCACTTGTTCACAATTTACATTAAGCTCTTCACCATTGCCCAAAAATAATGAGTTTTCTAATATGTAATTATTGTTGTTGGAATTAGAGGTGTTAATAAATTGAAATGTATCCATGTCATTATGATTGTTTATAAAATTAGCATTGCTGTTCAAATTATTGCCGCTTGAATTAGAATCAAACATGTAGGGTAAATGCACCATATTTGAGTCGTAAACCTGGGTATTACTACATAAACTGCCATGATCATTGAGAAATCCGGTATTGTTGTTAGAGTGCAAAGAGTCTAGCGGCATTAAATTAAAGCTTTCTACACTTTTCACATAGATTTTAGGTCTTCGAGGTTTTTCCACCACCTCCGAAGCTCCATTCGAATTATTTGTATTAACCAGGCTGCAGTCATTATTATTATTGTTATTATTAATTATATTTGTTGAGTTAATAGTATTGTCTAAATTTTGTGTGTACTCATAGGTGTTGTTAGTATTTAAATCCATGCTGCTAGTTAATAAATCAGTATTAAAATTTAGAAAATTATTTATATTGGTATTTTGCATTGCATAATCTCTTCTTAACAGGGCTGGTTCCCTTAAGACATCAACACTTTTAATGGATATTTTTTGTTTGGGAGCGTTTGTTTTTGTAGGCTCTATTGTGTGGTTAGTTGTAGTATTTCCAGTTAGCTGATTGTCGGTTTGTTCCATAGGCTGACGATTGGGTTCTCTAAGACAATCGACATTTTTTAAATAAATTCTACTTTTGCGTATGGGTTCTTTGGAAGCTTCCTCATGTGTAGTTTTGTTTTGTGTTGATTCCAAAGAGCTGTTACTTTCATGATCATTAGATTTTTTCTTTGATTCCATAAAGGTATTTATCAATTTTAAAACATCGTCTTCCCTCATTAAATGATCTAATTTTAAGTGTATCTGCAGAGACTCTTGGTTGAAAAAGATATTACTACATCCTGTAAAAAAAGAACATTAGAATTATAAAAATAAAATTTATTTTTTCTATATAAATACCTGGACAATTCATTGGCTGACATGGTTCACTTTGAGTAACACTATTTACTCCGTGCTCTGAGGCTATATGATCATCACGTTCAGTCTCCCTTAGGCTTATAAAAGGACACTTAGAACACTTATATATTTGTATTAACATAGAGGATTTCTCTTCTATATTATTATTGCTAATACTGTTGGTTGTTTGCTTTTCATTTGAGGCCAAAGCTTCCATATCTTCCATATTATTTTCATTCTGTGTTTGATTAGCGGCTCTGGGTGGTGTGGGCGTGGCATTGGTGCGGTCTTTGGCCGCTTCAGCATTTTCGGATTTAATAGGTTCCGATTTAATTTCCTCTTGTCTACTAATATTTCGTCGAAAAACATTGCCATAACTGGTACGTTGAAGCTGAACGTCTGTAGTATGTATTTGAACAAAGGGTATACTTCCAAAAACACTTGACGACGATCCCACGTTACCCACTCCACTATTACCACCACCAGAGCCTACCCTTTTATTAGCACATTGCCCATCAAGCTTTTCCTGTTCTTCATGTGTATTTGAGATAAAGTTAAACAGGCTTGTTTGTTGATGTCTCTGCTCCACAGAGGCATTTTGAGTTAAAGGTGCCATGTCACATGACACATTGTTTATATAATGAATGGTAGGTGGCATTTCATCGTATTCTGTATTTTGTATTAGAGGATTTAGCTCCGTCACCTATAGAGTGTATATATTTGTATTAAAATAGTTTTACACTTGTATAAACAAAGGTGAAAGATACTTGTAGTGCGTAGATTCAAACATACCTGGTGACTTGTACAAAAATAATTCTCATAATTGGCGAATGTGGAATCATTCATTTTATATTATTTTAATAGTTTGTATTCCTTATAGGATTTTCAATAATATGTATACATTAAAATTATTCAACGAAATAAATTATTAAATTAATTAATACTTGGTAAACAAAATAAAAAGCTGCAGTTGTATTTATTTTCATTCACAAAACTACTGAAACTGTTATACAGCCAGATGATTTCTCTGTTATCAGTAAAAAGCTACCAGATGGTAAATAGATTACTCTGATACCTTGTTTAACGACCTTCTCTAATATTCGTTTTAATCAATTAGTACATTTTAATAGAATATAATTATATAAAATGTATTAATATTAAAAGTTTGATAGACATTTTTTAAATGCAATTGAAATATTTCGAAATTTTTGCATAACAAATAGAATATTACAAATTATAATTGGAAAATTAATATATACATTCCTTTTAATATTTAATTCCATATTCAAAATAAAATAAAGTTTTAAATCTGTTGAGTCATTCAAGTTTTCTTTTCCATAATAAAATTTATTGAATGATTTAATTTTTCTGCATAATAATAGAAAATTGCGAAATATAATTGGAAGATTAAAAAAAATACCTTTTAAAATAAGTTCGAAATAATAAATTCTTAATTACACTAAGTTTAATTTCAAAATTTACAAGGTTTTCTATTTCATATAATAAATTTCGGAGTTTTTAAGTATCAAATTAAAAAAACATGTTTTACCGTTATTTCAATATTAATTTATTTTGATAATTTTTTCGTAATAATAATTTTTTCAAATAGTTAGTAAAAATAGCAAGAGTCTAGATTTTCGAAAAATTTAAAAACCAAAATAATTTAGGAATTTAAAGCTGGTTTGAAGCAAATCTATGATAAATATTCAATCAATAAATCAACAGTTTCTAAAATTATAAAACATTTCGTGGGAGAGACACAATTTAATAGTAAAACACTTTAAGAAATTTCCAAAAATGACTTCCCGGTAGGTTATCAATACTGCAAATGTGTGTGTGCACGGATATGATATATAATATTGTACTGTTTATTGACATTGTGAACAAGAAATTCAATTTTGTATTTGTATGACAGTAATTCAGAAAATTTTGATATACAGAAAAAGTGATTTTAGCGAAGCCGGAGTTCGATACACCCTAGAGTTTAAAGCCCTTCCACAACAAATCATTATAAACCAAATCAAATAAAAAATACAATCATATCGACTTTTCCATGCCTACTTGCAATACGAAGACATAGATCACAAATCAAATGCTTTTGTCAATGGCAACCCCAAAAAATCGCTGGAATTATCACTTGTATCAAAAAAATATGTTTTCCCGCTAAATTGGCTTCAAAATCGTTAAATTTGATGAAAAACAGCTAGATTATCATCACAGTTTGCCGGTGCTGTTTTCGTTTAATCGTTTACAAATGTGAAATTTTATTGTAAAAATAATAAAAACAAAAATATTTAATATCAAAATAAACAAAATAATAAAACTATAACAAAATGCCGCGTATTATGATAAAGGGTGGTGTGTGGCGTAACACCGAGGTAAGTATTACAAAATATTGCAACATGCCGAAGCACATTTTAATTGAATTCACAATTTACGCAAATTTTCAGGATGAAATCCTTAAAGCGGCTGTTATGAAATATGGCAAAAATCAATGGTCTCGTATTGCCTCACTGCTGCATAGAAAAAGTGCCAAACAGTGTAAGGCCAGATGGTACGAGTGGCTAGATCCCAGTATCAAAAAGACCGAATGGTCGCGTGAAGAAGATGAGAAATTGTTACATTTGGCCAAGCTAATGCCAACACAATGGCGCACCATAGCGCCAATAATAGGACGTACTGCGGCTCAGTGTTTGGAGCGTTATGAGTATTTATTGTAAGTAGAAAGAAAAGTAATCTTATGATTTTGAACATGTGCTTTAATATACTATTTTGTGTATTAAAGGGATCAAGCTCAACGCAAAGAAGATGGGGAAGATGCTGCTGACGATCCACGCAAGTTGAAGCCCGGTGAAATAGATCCCAATCCTGAAACAAAACCAGCCAGGCCAGATCCCAAGGATATGGATGAAGATGGTATATGTCGATTTTATATTAGAATACTTTTAATTAAATAATTTTTTTCTTTTTTAGAACTGGAAATGTTATCAGAAGCTCGTGCTCGTTTGGCCAATACCCAAGGTAAAAAAGCCAAACGTAAGGCACGTGAAAAACAATTAGAAGAAGCTCGTCGTTTGGCGGCTCTGCAAAAGCGTCGTGAGTTACGCGCTGCCGGTATTGGCAGTGGCAAACCTAAACGTGTTAAGGGTATCGATTATAATGCTGAAATACCCTTCGAAAAAAGACCTGCCCTGGGTTTCTATGACACTTCTGAAGAACACATTGATCCTAACGATCCAGATTTCAATAAAATGCGCCAACAAGATTTAGACGGTGAACTGCGTTCCGAAAAGGAAGAACGTGAACGAAAAAAAGACAAACAAAAACTAAAGCAGCGCAAAGAGAATGAAATGCCCACGGCTATGTTACAAAATTTAGAGCCCGAACGTAAACGTTCCAAACTTGTGCTACCAACACCACAAATTTCAGATCAAGAGCTGCAACAAGTTGTCAAACTGGGACGAGCCAGTGAGGTGGCCAAAGAGGTGGCTATCGAGAGTGGCATAGAAACAAATGATGCCCTGTTGGCTGATTATTCCATAACACCTCAAGTCACTGCTACTCCCCGTACGCCGGCTCCCTATACAGATCGCATTATGCAAGAAGCACAAAATATTATGGCTCTTACACATGTCGAAACACCGCTTAAGGGCGGCTTGAACACACCACTACACGATTCAGATTTCTCAAGTACTGTACCGAAAGGTTCATCTATAGCTACACCTAATACGGTTATAGCAACACCATTTAGGTAAGTGTTTTTTTTTTTAATTTTTTAGTTTTTCCTCAGTATAATTTCCTTGCATAACCCATATTGACCTTAACTGAAAAGAAAATGTTAATAGCAGATTTTTCAAGTCACAAAATGCAAGATAGAAAAAGAGTTTTACCATAGTATTATAATAATTACACAATTAGTTTAGTATACTAGCAAAATATTCATTGAGTTTAACTAAGCTAACAACATTGGTTAAATTTTACTTCACATGCAGTTTCAATGACATTAAAACAAAAAAATTATATTTTTGTTTTATAACTAATATTTGAAACTCAATATCACTGGAATTGTGAACATAATATATTAAAGAAGTACAAGAAACATTATCCATACTACTAAGTTTATTTTTAGAAAAGAGTCAAAACATATTATTAGAAAATAAATAGGTATAACTAAGTAAATTCACTTCTTGTTATATTAACTTTAAACAAGAAAAAAGAAAAAATTTGTACATTCTTATTTTAGGAACATACATGTGAAACATGACATGTCTTCATTTGGTTTTGTCTTGTCATAGAACAAATAAAAACTACCAGCCGAAGAAAGTACCTTTAAATTGACTTTTTGTTTAATACCACTATTCCCCTTCTCTGCAATCTTCCACTAGAAAAAAAAGTTACACAAATCCCAATTTGTAGTTTTTTTACTTCACTCATTATAATTTCTTGGCCTAAAAAGAAAAAGGAACTTTGGTCCATTACCTTATACTTAACTCATCCATGTACACGTGTGTTTGTTAACTTTTATATTTGATCATTGATTTAGAAAAAAGTACTATCAAAAGTATTGTTTTTGGAACCTCAGCGGGACTTTAATTATTTTAGGGAAACAACAAGTTCCATCCGCCAAAATCAGATCGTATTTTTACTCTTCCTATTTCTTATTAAAAATTTATATTTTTCACTAAAACCCGATTTCTCTTAAAAATCCCAACTTTCACCGATTTTTCACTCAAAAATTAATTCTTTAAATTCTAACCAAAAATTTTTTATTTCTAAAAAATTTAACTAAAAATTTAATTTTTCAAAAAAATTTAATTTTTCAAAAAAATTTAATTTTTCAAAAAAATTTTATTTTGCACTAAAAATTATCCCCCATATGCATAAACAGTTTATAAATTTATCAAAGGTTTATAAAACAAATTTTGTATGGAAATTTGGTTTGATAAACCTTTGATAAATTTATAAACTGTTTATGCATATGGGGGTATATCTTTAATTCAAAGTTTTCACCAAAATTTCCATTTTCCAATTTTCACTAAAAATTCTAGTTTTCACTCGAAATTCTCGTTTTCACTAAAAATTGAATTTTTCTCTAAAAATTTAATTTTCACTAAAAATTCTATTTTTTTACTAAAATACTGGTTTTATAATTTTTCACTAAAAATCCAAAAATTTAATTTTTCACTAAAAATCTAAAAACTCAAATTTTCTCTAAAAATTTTATTTTTCACTAAAAATTTTATTTTCACATTTTTTTTGGTATTTTTCAAAAATAAAATCGGATTTATAAGTTGTTTATTTTATTGTATACTACGGCGAACGGAATACAATATAGCTGAATATCGTATTCTAATATCTTTATATTTTCATTATTTTTGGACCTTTTGGACCATTAAGTCTTAGAATGTTTAACTATTAAAGTTAGAAAATCAAAAATATGTGTATAAGAAATAGCAGCAGATTCTTGTAGAAAATAATTTATTGAAAACATAGTACAATTAACATTTCTAACGACAACTATACAATTTCCGCTCTGACCTTAAAAAACGGACCATAATTCAAGAAACCTTTCATACTGATCACCACATCTTATATAAAACTACAATTGAAACTAAAAAAAAAAATACATACTATTCTTGTCTCAGAACCCAGCGTGGTAATGAAAATGGTACACCTGGTGGATTTGCCACACCCATGTCTTCGGCCCTGGTACCGGTAGGTAAAACGCCGCGTACTGAAGGTTCACAAACAGTGGCCTTGGTGCGTGATAAGCTAAGTATTAATCCAGAGGAAAATATCAGTGTAGGAGAAACGCCAGCTCTATACAAAAATTATCAAAAACAATTAAAACACACACTACGAGAAGGTTTAGCCACATTGCCAACTCCCCGCAATGACTACGAAATTGTGGTGCCCGATCAAGGCAATGAAGATGATGCCATGGATAGTTTGGATGCCGGTGCAATGGTGGAAGATCAGGCGGATGTCGATGCTCGTATAGTGGCGGAACAGGAAGCACAGCGTAAGCGAGAACTGGAAAAACGTTCGCAGGTTATTCAACGCACTTTGCCACGTCCCACAGAAGTCAATACCAAGATTCTGCGGCCTCCTTCCGACAAACAAAATCTAACAGAGCTGCAAAAGGCAGAAGAACTGATAAAACATGAAATGATCACAATGCTTTTGTTTGACTCCACAAAAGATCCAGTACCCGGACAGTCACAAGCAAAAATGGATCAATTACAATCATACTTCAAAGCAAATCCCTATGAAGAAGTCTCCAAAGCTGACCTCGAGACGGCCAAACAAATGCTGGCTGAGGAAATGGATGTGGTAAAAGATGGCATGGGTCATGGTGATTTAGCGTTAGATGTCTATTCACAAGTTTGGGAAGAATGTCTCGGCCAGGTGCTGTATTTGCCTTCACAAAATCGTTACACACGCGCTAATTTGGCCAGTAAAAAGGATCGTTTAGAGTCGGCCGAACGTCGTTTAGAACAGAATCGTCGTCACATGGCCAAAGAAGCAAAACGTTGCGGAAAAATTGAAAAGAAACTAAAAATTCTGACGGGTGGCTATCAGGCCCGTGCTCAGGCATTAATAAAACAACTTCAAGATACTTACGAACAAATCGAACAAAACACTTTGGCTTTGTCGACATTCAAATTTTTAGCCGAACAGGAATCAGTGGCCATACCCAGACGTTTAGAGGTAATTTCTGTTTTGGTGTATCGTTACTGAATTATTAATAATTTTCATTACAGTCTTTGCAAGAGGATGTGCGCCGTCAAATGGAGCGTGAAAAGGAATTACAAAGTAAATATGGCAAATTACAGGAAACTCTAGAAGAACTGCAACTAAATAATTAATGGAAATTACTATAACTTTATTGGAAGACATATTTAAAATACTACAAATTAATAAAAAAAATATCTAATGTTTTAAATGAAAATGTTTATTTTTATGTTGTTTTATTGTTTTTGTGTCTTTTAGTTTGTGTTCTTATTGCTTAGCAGCTAATGTTGACTTAAGGAAATACTCTACTTCTAATTTTTAATGTAGCAGCTTCGTTTATACATTAATTTGTAGCTCTAATCGCTTCTCCCAGAAATATATTTTATAGATTTAATAAGTGCTTCATAATTAGTACAGAAATCTAGTACTAATTAGTAGCTCAGATAATTATATCGTCAACAAATCTTTTTGATAATTTTAAGCGCTATACTCGTCAAGTATAAGGACAACCATTGAAATAGTCTAGTCTTCATCTAGTTTCATCTTTGCCAAACAAGAATCAGATAAGCGAATTCGTATCTATTGTGTTGGTAATATAGATTTTTCCGAATCCGATTTAAGGTATATCAATTCAGGTCACTTTTGTTTGATAACCAAACAAATTTACTAATTTTTAGAATTCTTATTCAACTTGCATAGCATAAACCTGTTATTTTGTTGTTGTTTGTAAATATTGGTTGCTAACTGGACCTACAGGGACATTCACTCACTAAACATATACAAAAATAGCATTCTAACTTGTTATATTTGCCCTTCTGGTTTTTCCGTTGTCAATAAACATTTCCTGAAGATGTCGTTTTTTCATCAATACCCTAATATCTTGTCCATTTGCATGGTGTTTTATTTAATTTAGGCTTTGGAAATTTTAAGCAAGATACTCTAAAACCAATATATCTCGGCCATTGAAATTCTATGCTTAAGTTCTTAAAATTGTTGGAATTTATACCGTCTACTTTTGTTAAGCTAAACTAACAATTATTCTTGTTGTTATAAAGTTTTCATCAAAACATCTGCGATTTACAATTCTTATTCTATTCAGAACTATTATATCGTCTCGTATACGAATGATGTAAGTTATTGTGAGAATGTATCCAATCTAATCTGAAGGCCGAAAATGTTCAATAGAAAATTTTTTTTCTCAGTTGCAAAATTTAACAGGATTTTGTAAATCTGGGGGGCGTAGTACTAAGTCATGCAGTGGCCTTAATGCGCAATATTGGAAAACACTTAATAATGAACCAGCACTCAGGGGATGACCCCTACTCATGCAAAGTATTGTGTTGGAGCTAGGAAAATAGATCATGGGAGGGAGGATAGAGGGAGTAGTGTTTGAGTACATTCGATTTGAATTTTCCTATATTCTAAGTGACAGGAAAAACTTCAGGAGGAAGCTTATTCAAAATTTCAGCAGAGCACATACTATTGATGTTCCAGTGAGTCAATAGAGCTGAATACCCTTCTGTACCATCGTCCTCTCTTGTACGCGGTCGTTGTATTTCATTTTAGGTCGGATATAAGTGGTCAGAATAGTAGGGAGATCAGATGGAGTGAAGTATGTCTTACACCGTTTTAGAAAATGTGTTTTGTCCAGCAGACATCGCACTGAATACTCATGCCTAGAACATCAAGAGCTTCTGATTCCTTAATATTTACACCACAAAATCAGATGGTGCGTTTGTGTGTTAACATACAACATCTGTCACTGGCATCAAGAGAACTGGTGCTACATTTGTTATGGTGAGGCTTGTAAATTAGCTCTCCGGGATAGCCGGCACATGCCGGCTTGGTGACATGAATGAAGCTGGACCTGGCTGTTGTTATTCTCGTGATAAGGGTGATCTTTAATTGGTTTATCATAGTGATGGATAATTCTGTGACAGGTATGCGTAGCAGGACGAAACATCGGAGCATGTTCTTCGTGATTGTAGCCAATCGGAGTTTATTGGTGATACCATATTGGCTTAAGGAGATGTCTTTAATAACTCATAGTAAAGGATTTTATTGTCGGACGTGATGTCTTAGGTACCACTGGACGTTGTTGTCTTAGGTACCACTAACAAGCTCTGGATAATGTTGTGTAGATGCGAAATGACTATTTTGATTCTATAGATTGCAAGACAAAATCAAATCTTATAAAGTTAGGTTTCTTAGTCGTATATGATATCATCAGTTATTTCAGGGGTTATCCATCCACAGTATAATACAAGTAGTAGTTTTCTAAAGAATCGATCAAATAAGGAAAGAGTTCCTGGCTTTGTCTGGATGTTAAGGTTTTTACAGAAATACGTGTAAAATAATAAATCAAGAAAAGAAATGTAATGAAATTTCAATACATTTCTTCGCGAAGGACCGAAAAATGCTACGAACTACCGCCTGAAATATGTTGAAATGTTCATGAAAACAGATCAATTATGTCTAAGTTTGCAAACAAATTAGTTCAAGTTATACTCAAAAGCCGTATTATGTCTGTAAGACACAATTCAGTGTTATATGGTTTTCTAGATAATAATCATTCAATGAGTCATCCTAGTTTCAACATCAACAGTTGGAGTGTTCCCCGATATATTTCATGAAGTATTTAAGGGCTTTTATTATAACCGGACACGGAAAACAAGACTTTCCTTTTCCAACTTAGGTCATGGTCTAGGGTTTTTAATTTCTTGACCGTTTTTGATTCCCGGTAATCGGTAAATTTTTTCGTACTTTAGATCATTTAAATAGCTCACAGACACGTACTGCTTCTAACAATTCGAAAGAAAACATTTTCAAAAAACAATGTATTAAACATACAATTCAAAAGGATTTACAAAATACTCAGTCAGTGTTTTGTTCGAGTAGTTTTCCTGTTAAATTTTAAATAAACTGTAAAAAAAATCTTAAATTTCCCGGGATAAAAATCCCTATCAGGGCCCATTATAACCCCACATATTCAACTACCCAGCCAACCCTACTTCACTTCGTTCAATGAATCTTTGGCTTGCACCTCGATGCAGTCTTAGAAAATTGTATAGTTTTAGCTGTTACAACAACAATGAATTCGTCATTCTATTGTTTAAATATAATTTTTATTCGAAGATATCACACAAATGAAAATGTGGTCAGTCGTTTTGCGCATAGCTTCATTATTTCAAAATATTCAACGACTTTAGTGATGCGTTCTGTTGTCACTACGTATTTCAAATCTAAGGGTCTTCGGCATAGAATCGCGAATTTTGTTAATAATTTTCCAGTTACAGTTTCGAAATATGAGTTTTATAATCAATGTTCAAAATTATAATTGGATACTAGGGTCGCTAATGAAATTATATAGTATTATTTGTCTAAAATTGTTTATAATTTATGTAAAATATGAAATTCCATGTTTTCCTACAATAACACTGTCCAACAAATTGAGTATTTTTGATTGGAACATAATAACAACCCTATAATTCTGTAAGGGCATGTTGAGTAGATCATTTTTGTAGAATAAATAAATAAATAAAGTCCACTTAGTCTGAGTTTTTTTTTACAGTGGGTCAAAGTTTTAATTTTTTGATCGAAGGGAGCATTAACTAACTGAAAAACATGTTGTAAGTTAATGTTTGAGAGAATTCTTATTGTCAGAGTTATATTGTCGAATTTGATGGGGATAATTTTTGTGGAAGATCTTAACCCTCAATCTCCTCTCTTTAGGGGTCAATATGACTCTCTTTCGAGAAAATCAAAAAATGTCCTTTCAAAAAGGATGCTTCCTTCGATCTAAAATTTAAAACTTTGACCCACTGTAAATAAAAACTCAAACCAGCTGGACTATACGTTTATTCTACAAAAATGATCTACTCAAAATGCCCTTTCTGAATTATAGGGTCGTTATTATGTTCAAAAAATGCTGTTGGACTGTGTAACTGGTCTGGTTAATAACAAAAATGCTGACAGTGAAATTAAAAAAATTCTCATAGAAAAATTTGAAATTTGTATTGAAAAACAAAAACTAATAATTGTGTTTCTAATAATTGTGTAAATAGTCTTTTGTTATTGAAGAGACCAAATATTTCACCAATAATTTACTTACAAAAATGCTTGAAAAATTAAAAAAAAACCTTAAAATATGTATGTGCTTATGTATGTTTTCATGCATCAAATGATTTTGTCCCATTTTTCTACTAATGCTTCAAACCTCCCCAATTTGCTTGTCTGTAAAGAAATTTGACCGCAACAAATGTGGCAAATTACAATTTTATGTCTATTTTATGGAAATATCTAACCTAATCGAATGTCACATTTGATGTCTGTCCTTTGAAGAGGTCACCTAAACTCACTTTCCACAGATCACACACGCATCTGTGTGTCAAAAGTGGTCATTTATTAAAGGTTTATTTTTACTTATTGTATCATAAAAAAAATAATTTTTGTTGTTTTTTTAACATCATTAATAAAAATAAGTTATGAAGGATTACATTATAATAAAAAGTTAATTTACTGCACATGTTGCTGCTTCTCAAATATTCTTTAGTAAAAAGTACAAGTATGTTATTGCTAGACTGTTTACTTTAATATATATTTAGTTAATAGTGTTTTGGTTTTAAATATTTTCTATGATGTTTAAATTTTTGGTGAAAAATTGAATTTTTAATAAAAAATAACGGATTTTTGTTAAGTGAGGTAAAACTTCCCAACCACTTCTTTCTAAATGGTTTTTAACAGGTATTGCAACATGTGGCCTAGCGTTGTCATTGAGTAGCTCCTAATGATTTTGTAAGCTCTTGTTGAGTTTGACAACAATCTTCATGGAGTAATGCCTCCAATTCTTGGTCTTCAAACTTTTTTGGTTGACCTGTAGTTCTAATCAATAGTGCTGAATTTATGAACCTTTTCCGGAAACCCTTACATTAATGTTTTTATTGTGCATTTTGTCACTTTGTTCGAACAGGTCCTCCATCTCCGTATAAAATCTACCACACTTTTTGGCAATTGAAGAGCACAAAAAACTCTTCAATTCTCTTTTCACAAGAGCCCAATATCCTTCACATGCCTTAGCTCCAAGCGGTTTGGAGGATTTGCCTCTCTTGGTACGAATACCACATTATTGTTCTTGCACCACTCAAAGACCTTGCTTACCATAGTGACAGGATGCCAAATCAGTCCAAAAATAAGTGGACACAATAAGAAGTTTTATGAATGGAAGCATCTTCTTTTGTAAACATTCCTTGATGCAAATTTCAGTATTTATAGAGCCCTTTGTAACAAATGTTTGGTTTCTTTTGTAGCAACTGTATATTGCTTGCCATACCAAGAACGTTGTGGGAAAATTTTCTTTATCGTCATCCATTATGCAGCAGGTATATTTTTTTTTATAAAATTTGACTTCAATTTCCGCGCTCTGTCTTTGGCCTCCAAATTTTTAGCAGAGTTCCTTTCAGGAACTTTTTGAGCCATGTATGTTTTAAATCCTGCATTGGCTTTAACTTTTCGTACCAAATAGTCCAAGTACTGGGGCCGAATTACCGCATTCGTGATCGAATGAACTATCGTATCGAAAAATAATTTCCATATCGTTATTATAACAAAATGTACTAAATTTCATGCTCGATATCGAATGCCGTAATCTCAAATAAGAAAATTACGATCGATTTTACTCGATATCGAATGCGGTAATTTGGCCCCTGAGCTAACCGGACTGCTTTTCTATCGGATGTGTTGGGAGCTCTTTTGAAAATACTTTCTATTTATTGGATTTAGAAACATCATGTGGACCATTCCTTCTACATGAACCAGGTTTTCTATCAACGGACAAGTTCTCCCCGTACTGTTTAATAACATTGGAATCAGTTTGACGGCAGACCATTGATTGTTTAGCCAACTTTTTGTAGGACTAAGTTGGGTTTTGTTGAAAATATTTAATAATTTTATTATGCACTTTTTTCTCGTCACTCATTTTAATATTATGAAATCAATTTAACAACAAATGAACATTATTGACATCTATATATATAAAAGAGTAACGTTACTGACTGACTGACTGATTCATCATCGCACAGCCCAAACGACTGAAGCTAGAATCATGAAATTTTAACTGTGGGTTCCTCCCTCCCCAAAACGATCCGATAAGAAGGGATTTTTGGAAACTCGAACGTTTAGGGGGTAAAAAGGGTAAAAACGGGTAAATTCGGTAACCTTATATCTTCAAAACTAATAAAGATACAAAAAAACTTACAATATCATGTTACTCCATTTAAAAAATAAGCTGACAGGTGTCTGGTACTTTTTCAAAATTCGGACCTTTTAGTGGAGAAAACAGGTAAAAACTGTATTTTGGTACTTTTTTGGCATCATATGTATCTTTTAAACCAATAAACATACAAACAAATTTAAAATCATATTCTTTACTTATAAAAAAATAACAAATATAAGTTTGGTACTTTTTGGAAATTCGAACCCTTAAGGGATAAAAATTGTGTTTATTTTTGGTACTTTTCTCATAAACTATATTTTTCTACAAATTGATAAAGACATATAAATATTTTATTTCAAGCTCCCACCATGATACAGAAATTTATTTGGATACAATTTTAATACCACAATGGGGATAAAAAAGGTACCAAAAAGGGGGTAAAAACGGAAAAATACATTTTATTTAACATTTTCAGCCAATTTTGATAAATTTTTAACATTGGTTCCTGGATTCATGCAAAAATTAACTAACAGAGTGCTATTTGGAACTCGACTGCCAAGCTGTATATTTGTCCAAATCCGGGAAAACAGTTTGGTACTTTTTTAAAACTTATTTTTCTTGAGCACATTAACACAGATTTTAATCGTATGCATGTCTTTAAGCATAAACAATTTTGGCAAAATAGAATATTTTTAAATTTCAAACTTGAGTGGTGTTCAAGGAGGAAAAGGGGATTTGGTACTTTTTTCCTAATGGTACCTTTTTTAATATTTTAAATTATTTCACTTATCGACATTAAAGTTAGCTGATATATATCTGAGTGAAGTTAGAGTTAGGAGTAGGGGACATTATTTTTTTGATTTTTTTGTAATAATGGACATAGAAATACGAAATTAGGCGTATATAGTCCTAAGTGAGCAAAAATTCAATTGGATACTTCATGGTACTTTTTCTTTATTCTAATGGTACTTTTTTGAATTTTCTATAGCAATGGACTTAGAAACATGAAATTAAGCATATATGGTCCTAAGTGAGTGAGAATTCTAGGGAAAGACTTTTCGGTACTTTTTCTTTAATCGAATGGTACTTTTTGTAATTTCTTCAACAATGAACCTATAAACATGAAATAAAGGTTATATGCACCCGAATGAGTGGAAAACCACAAGTGGGGGCTTTTTGGTACTTTTTCTATATTCTAATGGTCCTTTTTTAACTTTTCTATAGCAATGGACTTAGAAACATGAAATTATGCATATATGGTCCTAAGTGAGTGAGAACTCTAGGGGGAGACTTTTTGGTACCTTTTCTTTAATCGAATGGTACTTTTTGTAATTTCTTCAACAATGAACCTATAAACATGAAATAAAGTTGATATGGAACCGAGTGAGTGGGAAACCACAAGTGGAGGCTTTTTGGTACTTTTTCTATATTCTAATGGTACTTTTTGATTTTTTTGTAATAATGGACATAGAAGTACGAAATTATGCGTATATGGTAATAAGTGAGTGAAAATTCAAGCGGACACTTCATGGTACTTTTTCTTTATTCTAATGGTACTTTTTTGACTTTTCTATAGCAATGGACTTAGAAACATGGAATTAAGCATATATGGTCCTAGGTGAGTGAGAATTCTAGGGAGAGACCTTTTTGTACTTTTTCTATATTCGAATGGTACTTTTTGTAATTTATTTACCAATGAACCTAGAAACATGAAATAAAGCTTATATGGACCCGAGTGAGTGGGAATCCACAAGTAGCTGCCTTTTGGTACTTTTTCTGTTTTCTAATGGTACTTTTTGATTTTTCTGTAATAATGGACATATAAATATGAAATTAAGCGTATATAGTACTAAGTAAGTGAAAAATCAAGGGGATACTTCGTAATACCTTTTCTTTATTATAATGGTACTTTTTTAAATTTCCTAAGTGAATGATAATTCTAGGGGGAGACTTTTTGCTACTTTTTCATACTTTATTCGAATGGTACTTTTTGTATTTTCTTCACCAATGAACATGATATAACGCTTATATAGACCTAAGCGAAAGAAAATCTACAAGTGGGGACATTATGGTCCTTTTTCTTTATTCTAATGGTACTTTTTAAATTGGAGACATTATGGTACATTTTCTTTGTTGTAATAGTACTTTTTAAATACATTTATAGTAGAGTTTCCAAAAAGAATTTCAAGAAGAATTTCAAAACCGCGGTTTCGGTTTTAAAAAATTTAAAACAGATGGGTTTCGGTTCGGTTTTGTGATAATTTATTAAATATTAAGTGTTATAGAAACAAAATCAGTTGATAATATAGGAAATGCTATACAAATTTTAAATTCAGACTTAACGGGTGTTCAAGAGGATAAAGGAAAATTGGTACTTTTTCTTTTAATGGTACTTTTTTAACATATTAAATTAGTTAGCTTAAATACATTATGGTAGGCTAATATACTTCTCAGTAAAGAAATAATAAAGAATAGGGTGCTCAATTGTATTATGATACCAAAAATTGTGAACCAAACTAAGAAGTATTTTTTCGTTCTCCAAATAGTACTATTTGAATTTTCTAATATATTGAACTTAGAATAAGGAAATTACTTTGATTTAAAACTTGACGATGGTTCAAGTGTGGAAAATTGGTACTTTTTCCTCTAATGATACTTTTTATTATATTAAATTATTTTACTGATATGCTTCTGAGTAAAGAAAGAAAGAAAGTCACTAAGCCATCTATATGTCATTGAGGGTACAAAAATAATTTGTATTTTTTCGTTCTTCGAATGGTATATGATCCTGACCGAATAAGAATCTAAAAGAGGGACTCACAGGTATTTTTTCCAACTAATAATATTTTTTGACTATTTTATAAAATTAAACCTAAAAATTCAAAATTAGGCACACACGATTCGGAATGAGTTAGAATTCACAAAAGGTGACTTTAGTGGTACATTTCTTTAGCATTTTCTATAAAAATGATCATGTGTGGGCATATAAAATGTGGGTCTAAATGGTACTTTTTTATTATAATAATACGTTTCGAATGTGCTAGAAGCCACAATACAATGATTCAATAAACATGAGTCTAGAGGCATGTTATCCTGAATTAGCTTTAATTCACAAAGGGAGACTTAATAGTACTATTTCTTTCATCCAATTGGGGTGGCGAAGCGCACCGGGTTTAGTGCTAGTATTTAATAATTTTATTACGCTCTTTTTTCTCGTCACTCATTTTAATATTTTAAAATCAATTTAACAACAAATGAACATAATTGACATTAAACATAATAACTGACATACTTTTGAAAGGTAACTATAAAAAATCAAATAATACTTTGGTTAAAAGTTTTAATGAAAAACGTGTCTTAAGGTTTTTCCGATCTCACTCCTTAGTATGATAAATAAGAAATCAAGAGTGTTTTGGTTTTAAATATTTTCTATGATTTTCCATGTTAAATTTTTGGTGAAAAATTGAATTTTTAATAAAAAAAAAAACGGATTTTTTAAAGTTTTTACCTTTATTTTGAAACATTTGTACAATATAAATTTATTCAAAGTATTGGCTATTGTTAGCTATGATCTTTTCCCATATTTCTTGCAACATATGGATTCCGAGCCAAAGAACTGCTCATCTTTTGAGACCAAGAACGAATCAAGCCAATGGCGGATACTATGTTCTGAAGTGAAGGGTATCGAAACAAATAGTAGTTGGACGGGGCAACGTCTGGACTGTAAAGCGGGTGGGGCAACACTTCCCAACCACTGTTTTCTAAATAGTTTTTAACAGGTATTGCAACATGTAGCCCAGTTAACACCTAAAATACGGTTACCTAGAAATAATTTTAAATTATGAAAATAAAAATTTTTATTTTCGATAATTAAGTTTATTGAAATTTACCGAAATGAATGGGCAATTATAATTCGTTCAAATTCCAACGCACAGTGGGGGAGAATCAAACTTTTGTGGAAATAAATCTGGCATTTCTAAAGGACTGATCAGATCGGGATAAAATTTGACGTGGGCGTAGGAGTATTCGAGGCGCGTCGCTATGGGGGCTCAATGTGCACTTTTTGTGTAATATTTTTGAAGGACGGAGTTTTAAAATGGCATATTTTTGAATCTAATTGAGTTATTGACTTGAAATTTTTTTTGTAAGACCAAAAATTAACTTATCTAAACAAAATAAATTAGTTCGGAAAAATGTGGATCAAATTGTTCCTAATATTTGCAATCCTATCAACATTTTGATACAAATTTAAGTTTTAGAAGCTCAAAAAATATGTAATATGTAATAAAATCTTTATTTATTAACAAAACTCAATGAAATTTTCAACGTTTTTTAAATTAAAATTGGAATGAAAATCCCTAAAATTATATTTCTTACAATTTTGCCCATAAGGGCAAAATACTTTGTGAATAAATAGGGCTCACATCAAGGTTTCCAAAACTGCTTTCCGTTTTCTGATCCCAGCTCTGGGATTTTAGAACATGTGGTCCAAAGCTTAAATTTTGATAAACAATCGAAAACTATGACATGTTTTTTACACCAAAATGTTCTCCGTAGAGATATCTTACAGAAAAACATAAAATTGTTATACATATGATTTTAAAGAAATGTTTTTTAAATAAAAAAAGAGTTAGGTCACCTTTTCGCACAAAAAACAGCAAAAATCTTGATGCCATTATATCATTTTCTCTGGTGATATGTAATGTTCCAGTTCTATGCAGAAAAACCTGAAACGTTCAAACTCTAGTCTCCCACGA
The DNA here is from genome assembly GCA_942486065.2 of Calliphora vomitoria. Lineage (NCBI taxonomy): Eukaryota > Metazoa > Arthropoda > Insecta > Diptera > Calliphoridae > Calliphora > Calliphora vomitoria. The sequence continues at coordinate 42,166,663 of OW818031.2, forward strand.
ACAACTACGTATAAGAACTCCTTTATCGGCTGTTATCCACGGGAGTTCTACTCCATAAAAAACAATAACACTATTCACAATTTACAAAAAAGATGATCCAGTAAAAACATCAAAATAAGTTATAAATACAAACATTTACAAAATATCTTTACAACTGGTAAAAATACAAATACATCTCGAGTAATAGAATTCATATTCAAAGATTTATTTTATTGAAAGTATATTTTGGAAAACGTTTTATTTAATAAAAATTATATTGATATCACAAATTAGAATAAATGTATATGTTAATAAAAATGAAATCACTAAACTTACAGTTTTGATTTTTTTTTTATTTGATTGAAATTATTATTATAATTTACAAAAAAATATATTTTTATAGTTCTAATCACTATTGTTGAAATTTTGAACCTTTTTCGGAAACCCTTCCATTAAGGTTTTTATAGTGCTTTCTGTCACTTTTTTCGAACAGATAGTCCTTCTCCGTTTAAAATCTACCACACTTTTGGACACCTTTTTTGTGCTCTTCAATTATCATTTAACAAGAGCCCAATATCTCTCCACTGGCCTTAGCTCTAGGCAGTTTGGAGTATTTGCCTCTCTTGTTACAAATAACACATTATTGTTCTTGTACCACTCAATATCTTGCTTACCATAGTGACAGGATGCCAAAGCAGGCCAAAAATAAGTGGACACATAAAGAAGTCTTATGAATGGAAGCATCCTCTTTTGTAAACATTCCTTGATGTAAATTTCGATATTGATAGAGCTCTTTGTAACAAATGTTTGGCATCTTTTGCCGCAACTGCATATTGCTTGCACATACCAAGAACTTTTTGGGAAAATTTTCTGCTTTTGGGTCCTAAACTTTTCTAGAACATTCCCTCGAGCATCAGCAACATAAAAATAATGACCCGGAAGCTGCGAAAAAATTTCCATACGTAAGTTTCGTTATCCATTATGCAGCAGGTATATTTTCTGTATAAAATTTTACTTCAATTTCCGAGCTCTGTCTTTGGCCTCTAAATTTTTAGCAGAGTTCCTGTCAGGAACTTTTTGAGCCTTGTATGTTTTTGGCTTTAACTTTTCGTACCAAATAGACCGAGTACTGAGCTAACCGGACTGCTTTCCTACCGGATGTGTTGGGAGCTCTTTTGAAATTACGTTATATTTATTGGCTTTAGAAACATCATGTGGACCTTTCCTTCTACATGCACCAGGTTTTCTATCAACGGAGAAGTTCTCCCGATTCTGTTTAATAACATTGGAATCAGTTTAACGCAAACCTTTGATTGTTTGGCCAACTTTTTGTAGGACCAAGTTGGGTTTTGTTGAAAATATTTAATAATTTTATTACGCACTATTTTCTGGTCACTCATTTTAATCAGATTAACAACAAATTAACATAATTGTCATTAAACATAATAACTGACAGGCTTTACAAAGGTAACTTGATAAAAAAAAAATCAAATAAAAATTTTAATGAAAAACGTGTGCTAAGAATTTTTCGATCTCAGCATTTTATGCTAATTATGGGTTGTCAACTGTCAATATTTGCTTCAACATAGGTTTAATTTTTACAAAAAGTGTCTGATCCTATTAGTGACTCTGTATTTTGTTGATTATTCTTTGTTTTTTATTACTGCTTTACAGCGACAATGAATATAGCTCTGTTACTTGTTTAGTTTTCGAAATCGATAAACTCAAATACTACTCTAATACGTCCTTGTGAAATTTCATGTCAATCGGAATAGCCAATTAGAAATCGCTGATTTATATCCAAAATATTTTGCGCCTTTGGAAATAACGCAAGTTTTGGCGTATTTTGGTTGACATCACTGATTAAAATTATATTTATTTATCATAATTTGAACTGACAGAAGATTAATTACAAGGAAGGATGGTTACCGTTACCCTTTTCAGCTCAACTTCCGTTACCGAAATAATAAAAATTAGCAATCGGTAGCCAACCTTGATTACAATTTTTAGGGTAAATCATCCTAAACTCCTTAAAATGTATTTGAACTGCTTTAAATGTTTTAAAAATAAAACTATATATATTTTTTTGTAATTTATATTTGTTTATTTATTTCTTATTATTTGTTTATTTTTCTTTTTTTTTATATATATTTTGTGTATTTTGGATATTAACCTTGTAGTGCTATTATTTAAATAGTTTTATTATTTTTCATTTTATTTTAAATAGCGAACATTTAAATATTTTAGCAAAAATGGTTACTTAAAATTTAATATTTTTTGTTTTTTTTTTGTTCATTTTCAATTTTTACATACAACTTTAACTATTGATAATAAACTAACAAATTAATAATTAAACTATTAACAAAATAAACAATTAAAGTTAAACTTAAAGACAAAAGTAAAATATGTATTAATGATAAAGAAAAACAATTTATTTTTTTTAAAGTTACAAAAATTAAACAAATTTCTTTTGTTTATGTTAAAGTTTTTATACTAAAGAAAAAACAGGAAGCATTTGATATGTTGTTTAATAAAAAAAAAAAAATTATTTTATATTGTAGATAATTATTTAAATAAAAATATTAAATTTTCCATTATTAAATTATTGGCACACTATCTAAGTCTTAAAGTTTTTTTTTTTTTTTTGTGATTTTTTTTTAATTTTACTTTGTTTCTAATAATTATTTATATAGGTTTTTTTTTTCTTTTTTTCTTATGTTTTTGTTTATAATTTAAGCTTTTAAATTTAATGCAAAAAAATAATTAAATTACTTTGAGTATATTTTAAAGAATTATGCTTAATAATTAATAATTAAATTAGATTTTCATTTACTTTTTTTTTCTTGTTAAAAAACTACAGATTGAGTATTAAATTTTTTTTTTTTAGTTTTTTTTTTACAAATTTTTTCTTGTTTTTTTTAGGGGAATGTAAGAGTTTGTCTTATTAATTTACAAGCTTAAAAATTATTTAACAACATTTAATGTTTTAACATGATTTTTCGTTTTAATTAAAATTTTACAAGAAAAATATGAAATAAAAAAATTATAATATGGTATAAAATATATATGTATATAGATTTATGTTTTAATATTTTAAATTATTTATTTACACTTTTCTGAACGAGAAAATATTCGATGTCAATTATTACACAGACATATACAAACACACACAAATACATACATCATACACTTATAAAATGTTTTATATCTCTGTTTTTGTTTCTATGTATGTAATTGACACAATTTTGCCAGTTTTTTTTTTTTTTTTGTTTATAATTTATTTTAGATTTTGTTTTTGCTTTAATTACAGTGTTTGTCATTTGTTAATAACATAATTATAGTAGTAAATTTAATAGTATTCTTAGTATAAGTAGTAATTTTGTATGTTAGAGTAGTACAGTAGTATACATTATGACAAACAAACAAACATCATTTTATAACTTTTGCTGTTGTTATTATATAAAAAAAGTTATTAAGTTTTAATAGTCATTTAATTAAGTGTTACTGGAATTTGTTTTACAAAATTTTTCTTTACATTTACCCAAACATAAAGACAAAAACCACCCTCTTTAGCAGCTACTCTTTACTACACCTCTCTGATTTTTGTTTTTTTGGTTGGAAGTGTTAATCTTCTAATGATTTGTGGTTATTAAGTGAGAGTTTTTTTCTTTATTTAAACACATTAATGTCAAAGCTGACAGTTTGTTATTTGCCAAACGTTTTTCACAGTTTCTTGTGGCTTCATCTTCTTATTATTGTATGTATTCCTTGGCATCAGAAGGATTTAAAGAAACATTACCATATAATTGGATTTATTTTATTTGCAAGACTTTTTAATTGTGGCAAATTTTAATGGGAGTTTTATTATAATAATTACACAGTGCAACACATAAAATCCAAATTTCTTCTCGTGTAAGAATTTCTCAAAGTTCTTATCGAAACTTACAAAACCTGGCCTCATGTGTACTTGAATTTTCTGAAGAACATGCAATTATTCTCACGGTTATATCTCGGAAAGCAGTTGGAATTTTGTTTCACTGTCTTTCTCAACTTTATTTTAACGAATTTCCCACAGTTTGGCAGCTATGGGCCAAAAATTGTGATAAAAGATATAAAAAATGAATATTTCTGCATACTTTAGCAATTTTGAGGAACTCGATTCATTTTTTTAGGGTTAGTTTGTTTTACACTTTTTTTCTTCTGGTTTATAGCTACAACTGTGCCGAAGACAGGGAAACAGAATTCCAATAGGTTTCCGAGATATAGCCGTGAGAAAAATAGCATGTTCTTCGGAAAAATCAAGTATACATGAGGGCATAAAATCCGAACAGAAGTTAAAACTAGCAAAACCCAAATGGGGGTCGATAAGTACTTTGAGAAATTCCACACGAAAAGGAGTTTGCACTCGATGACTTCAAAAATGTTGCACTGTGTAAACTGAAGGTTGAGAGATTCAAAGAAATGGAGCTAAACCAGGCGCGGATCAGGAGGTTTTGGAGGAAAATGTAGAACAAAAAAGCATTGGTTGGCCCTCATATCCACCATGGGGCGAACTTTTATTTATATTTAATTCTGAGAGCTAATTTTTATTTAATAAGCCATATGAGTCAAAAAAGTACTTAAGTACTAAAAGCTTTTGCAAAATGTGAATGTTTTCATTCATTAAAGTACCTTTTTTAAAAATCTAAATACAAAAATGAAGAACCCAAATTGGTATTAAGTACCTAGAAGTATAAAATGAGCCAAATCTTAAAAAAACCAGGAATTTAAAAAACCTTAAATTTTTACTTTAAAAATTTTTAGTATAACAAATACTTAATAAAAGTTAATTGTAAGTCATAATCATCTAAATAATTGCAGCTTTTATAAAAACAACTTTTCTAACAACCTAACTTCAATTACCCTTTCTTACATTGAAAAACATACGCGCCACCTTCCCCAAAGCTCCCACAATATCCCAACTGTCCTTTGGGGCCAAAGAATTTGTTGCTGCCGAGGCATAATTTTGATTTGTGTCTATTATACTGTTTGAGTGGTTTGTATATAGTTCGCAATTTTGATTAAGGTCGACCTATGAGGGTGTCGAATACCAACCGCTCGTTGGAGCACCCTTATGATACAAATGGAAACTGGAGTGTGGAGCAAAGTACTGAGGTTGATCTAAATTACTATAAGTCAAACCACTGCTGGCATCAGTTGTATGCATAGCAGCAGCCGCTGAGTAAGGTTGAGGTTTGAGGGGTAGAGCCGATGTGACATCTGCTCCACTGCTGGTGCTGCTGGTGTATTGAGACTTTAAGGGATCAGCATAGTCATAGCCACCATTTAAAGAGGTTAATGTTGAGGTTGATTTGCCGGCATTTAAAGAGTTGTTCGAATCTCGTGGTGACACCGAACTGGGTGGTGTCATGGCATTGTGATAGTCAATAGAGCTGTGGTGGTAGGTGCCATAGGTGGATACGAGATTGGTGAAGGCATCTGAAGAGGACTTTTGGGGGTGAGAGTGCAATTGTAGATATTGATTATCATAAGAAGATTCACTGCCGGGTGGTGTGGGTAGAGGACCAGTCTGTTGATCACCATAGAATACGCCGGTGGGTGTTTGGCGGGCGGTGGCACGTATCACACTTTCACGATTGGCATAGAGTTGCCTTAGCAGGGCGGTAGCAGGCATAGGTGCAGGCGGCTGCTGATAGTGGGGTGCTCCTATCCATTGTATGGTACTGCTCTTTTCATTTTGTTGCTGCTGCTGCTGTTGTTGTTGCTGTTGTTTGAGTAATGAATCGGTACTAAAGTCGGTAGTATTGGGACCCGTATTACTAACACTACCCGGTGAAGGCAGATGCTTAGACATGGCTTGTTCCAGGTCTTTTACTGAAGTTTCAGGATTTTGTATTTGTGTAGGAGCTGGTGTTTGCTGTTGTTGTTGCTGTTGCTGCTGCTGTTGTTGCTGTTCTTCTATTATGGAGGGCAAGCGTGAGCGCGGTGTTTCACGATCTACAGCAGGAACTTTGGCGTTAGGTTCATTTATACAGATATTGTTATCCATAGCACCTTCATTGTCCACCGGTTGTTGCACGGGGGTAATTTTAGTCTTACGCTTACGTTTCGTAGTGGTAGGAGCTGGGGTGGGTGCTGTGGCCACAGTGGTGGGTAAGGTATTATTAACCGTACCGTCTTCTGGTACATTTAAGCCGGTCGTATTATTTGCATCCTTAACTAGGGCTATGCTATTACTTGAGGCATTCGCTGCAACCCTACCCCTAGATCTCTGTTGAGAGTCCGGTTCTGTTTTAGGAGATGTTAATTTCGTTTCATTGCCTGTCAGACCATTATGACTAATATCACCAGCTGCCGCAGCATCTCCACCAGGAGATCCGGAATTTTTATCAATACTCGAAATATCTTCATGCTTAATGCTATCTATACTCGGTTCCAATTGGCAACAGTCCAAAATGAGATTCTCATTTTCACGATTACTGATCACATAGTTGACACAAATGATATTTTGTTCGTCGGCATTTTTGGAATTGCACACAACAGTGGCACAACTTTGCATCCAAGTGTAGCCGCCATTTTTGTTCATCAGACGATAGTAGCTCGTTAGAACTTGACCCTTTTCGATTACTATTGAGAGATAGAGAAAATAATTAATATTAAAATACTTAATTTTTTTATAAAGAGAGTTGTAATACTTACAATCCATATGATGTTTTCTCATACGATTGGCATCTTCGGCATGGCACAGCGAATACATACTTTTGTTCACCAAATCTTCGGGCGTGTAATCCAATAAATCAGAAACTCTGTAATTAAAATGAAAGAATTTACATTAATTTTCATTGCTGAAGGTTAATGATGTATCTCTGCTTTATTTACCTTGGCTCACAATGGGCAATGCGAAAATCAAAATTAAGTCTCGTTACAAACATGTCACATTCCAAGCGAATTTCATGCACTGAGGGTGGTGGCAAAGCTATAGCCAATCCCACCATACCCAGTAGAGGGGGTTGAGATTTTCGTGTATGCGAAAATGTGTATTGTGGCCGTAATTTACATAATAATAAAACCACCTACAAATAGAAGAAAATAACAGTAAATGTTTAGTAAAGTAGCTAAGCAGGGAGTTCTGTAATAAACCTAAGAAACTAAAGGGGATTATTTTATAAATGTGGTATTGTATTTATAGAAAACAACTAGAAGAGAGACTTGAGCTATATTTTTAGAAATAAAACTATTTATTATCCTTCCTAACATTATGAAACCAAAGTCTCCACATTATTCCAAATATTGTTCGAGACCAATGTCTTGCTTGTTTCTGCATAATAGGTGTGTGTTATAGTTTTTGATGGGTCTGCAATTTTAATTAAGATCGGCCAACCAATATTTGGAGTAATCTTATAATTCAAAGGAAAACTTAAGCGTAGAGCAAATTTCTTCAAGTGAGCTCAATTACGACCTGTTTCTAGATATCGTCATAATGTTTTCAATAAATTTTTAAGCGAAAGTAATTTGATTTTCATTAACTCTAATTCTATGTGAAAGATTTCTTGATCGATAAGGCGAACGAAAAAGTAAAATTCTTCGTACAAAATTCGGATCTTCTCTTTTCAACTTGTTCTCAATCGAACGATAGTTTAGGAATCCAGAGAGGAATTTCAATCGACTTCGAGTGACCAACTTTTGTTTGCTTTATTTTTCGTTTGAGGTCGAGGAACATGCCATTATTGTAAGTTAAACCACATGCATGATGCAGAATCTGAGTAAGCTTGAGGGGTAGCTGAGAGGATAAGTTTGTTATACTGGTGATGGTGGTAGTATATTGAGCTTTTAGTGGTTATTTACCTGTAAACAACACCAATGTCAACGAAGTTCAGGGAATTATTGATCGATTGGTTGGGAGACTCTACGCCTATGCACAAACAAGGTGGTTCAAAAAGACTACTTGTTGAACGACAAGGGCTATATAGCCTGAATATAATTGTTGTCGATCGATTGCTATGACAAACATTGTGCGTCTCAGTTGTCTTCGTTTAAGTGCTTACAATGAGTGATTTCCCCACGAGGTAATTACATCGCGGATACATTGGAAAAGAGAAGGACTACGCGGGAATTGATCGATTTATTGGTGTACCGCTTCCAAGACGTAAGCGTATGATTTTGACGAGACGCTATGAACGAACAAGGTGGTCCAAAAAGACTACTTGTAGGATGGCAAGGGCGATATAGCCTAAATATAATTGTTGTCAAGCGATTGCTATAACGAACATTCCGGGTCTCAGCTGCGGAGACTAGTAGCAGTGCTCCAACTAGTAGCAGGTACATTAAATGTACCTTTTCACGACTTCTGTAGAAGTTGTCATATCGAGGAACGGTTGAACATCTTCTTTGTCTCTATATAGCCTTAGAGGATCTGAGATTCAAGACTTTAGTTGCATATTTTTGCAGGACCTAACAAATCTGTCGGATATGGACAGTGCAACTGAATGATTAGGTTAAGGAATCATTACGGTTAAAATGGTACTAATTAGGTATACCTAACCTCGACCCTTTTTTTTCCAGTTCGGATTGCACGCCCATAGATACAATCTACCATGTAGAAGTTGTCATAAAGGGGAGGCGGGGTAGACGGTTGAACATCTCTGTCACTGTCCGGACTTAGCGGATCTGAGAATCGAGACATTTGGCCGTCTCTTTTTGCACGATCTGACCAAACTGACTGGACGTAAGATCGATAAATGACTTTGTTCGTGCAACTGAATGTTTTGGTTAAGAACTCATTACTGGAACTCCTAACCTTGACCAGGTATCCAGGTATCACATCAAGGACCCAAGTGTGTCTCTATTTCAATTTCCTTGAATTATTGTTTTTGAAATCAATTGAAGTTTCTCTAAAAGTTGTGTTCTAAGGTCATTTAATGTTAACTAATACCTAAATGTTATTTTAAACAAATATTTAAATACTTAAACTTATTTTAAACAAAAATATAATATGAATATATGTAAATAAAATGACTGTTAATGACTGACTGTATGCATGATGTGACCATGATAAACATTTGCATTGTTTAAACACTTAAAAATTCGATACTGATCAATAAAATCAGTTTGTAAATTACGTTTTCTCAAAGGTTAGTAAAAAATTTCGAATAGTTTCTGTTTTTTTTTTTTTTTTTTTTTTCAATTAAACAAAAAACTTGTTAGTATTTAAATTTCAACTACAACAGAAAATTAGTTTTTAAATCAAATAGTAAATTTTGTTAAAAAGAAAAAACGTTAATTTTAAACGATTACGTTTTTTGTTGCTTTGACTTGTACTGATTTTGATTGATACGTACCGAATAATTGGTGCCCACTGTTTTACCATTTTTACCACCATTAGCCGTTTGATCATTATTAGCCTGTAGATAATGAAGGGGAAAAGGGAGAGGATGCATAACTTAGTATAAAAATATATATAAAATTGCTTTCTTTTTTTTTTTTTTTTTTTGTTAGCTGTACAACAAACAAAATGAATGAGGGAGGAAATGAAAATAAAAAAAATAAAATAAAAACGTAACAAATACTACCAGCTAAAATTTTAAAACAAACTAAAAACGACTACATTTTTACAATAAATAAATTACATTATAAAATAAAGCAAAAAAAAAAACTTATTTAAATATTAAGGAACTCACTCTATAACCGGAAGATTTAAAATGACAGCCTCGTTTGGTTAAAGTCGATTTCATGCGTATACAAAAGGAACGTTCATAACCCTTATAACCACTATTCGATATAACAGTCATTTGGCCAGAAACTAAAAATAGAAATATTCACAATATTATTTAGCATTGTTTAGGATTAGGAATAATTTTAAAAACTTACCATCTGGATTGTTGGTGCCATGATTGCCCACACCATCGTCTGAGCCCCCGGAATGTGGTGAGGCCAGACCAGCTGGTCCTGTTTGTGAGCCGGAACCGGCTATACCACCCGATGTTAAACTCAAACCCAATTGTTCGGCAATTTCAGCATGATCACCTTGATGTATATAATCAAATATACTGCTGCCCGTCATTTCCACCTGTGACAAACCCAAATATATGGATACCGTTTCCGATATATACAGGAAACGACCATCAGCTGCAACGGCCAATGCAAAACCATCCAACGACTGTATAACAACAGAAAAAGTAGAAATATAAACACATAAGTTAACAAACAATTCTTCTTGCTAGAATACATATTTGCATATTACAAGCATAAAAATATAAAAACAATTCTTAAGAATGCAACCAACAAACTGTATAAAACATACCTGTAATATGTGGGTACCCTGATGTTGCTCAAATAAATCAACGGCGGGACTGCGTCTTATGGCTGCACCTAAAACAAAACACAATAACAATGGAAAAACACACAATTTAATAAAGTTTGTTAACGCTTAAGGAAATGTGGGGTGTTTAAAAAGACCCCAAACAAAAAAAAAAAACTTGAATGATAAAAATATTAATAGTTTTAGGAAGTTTACCAATTTTAATATATTCTAGGATATATTTTATTCATGACTAACTTAATTAATTTATTTAAAAACTTTCATAGAATTCCAATCTTAATTTCTGATCAATTTGTTTAACATTTTCTAAAAACTTAAGCATTGCTCTTTGAGGATTTATTAAGGTGCTAAACAAAACATAATTGGATAAGTTCCGTTCCTAATTAGGTGGTGGCTACATTCATATTTTCTCAAGTTACTAAAACGATAGTAATAATAATATGTTCCTCTCATTAATATGTAATATTGTTCAAATGCGTAATAATTCTCACTTGTTTTTAATTCGAACTTAAGAAGTCTAGATGATATCTATAGTACGGAGAAACAAAGTCGAAACTGTCTACTTTTCTACTTTCTCTGGTCGGATTGTGTTTGTTGAGCTTATCGTAGCCAATGAATGGTTGTTTGCCGCAATAAATCGCAATTCCCTATTTCACAGCTGATAGTGTACCGAGATTCATTCATGCATAACACATTTTAGACGATATTATATTACTTATTATCAGATTAAGGGCTAATGTTTTCGAATTGATCAACTCAAGAACCAATAGTATTCCCATTCATAACACATTTTACACGATATGATATTATTATCAGTTTAAGGGCCAATGTTTTCGTGTAACTTAAATCGGCTTGATGAACCTAACGACTCGAGAACGAATTGTATTCTGAATGTGCGAAGCAGTTTTATAATTAAAACATAATTTGCATAGGAATAGAGTTTTGAAACATAGAAAGATATTGGTTAATTTCCAATTTGAAACAAAGAAAGATACTGGTTAATTTCCAATTTGAAACATAGAAAGATACTGGTTAATTACCAATAGGACGTTTCGAATTTGTTGAACAAAATCGGGTCTTTTGTGTCTTTGGATCATATCGCTAGCATTAGAGAGAAAGTATTTTTGTTATATCTGTGTCTTTATAATACAATTGTTTGTGATTCACAACAAAGCCATTTATTTATACGCCAATTATGTTTAAGCAAAATTGTCAGGACCATGTCTTATATATTGATTATACAAACATCTCCATAAAATATATCAAGACTGAGGAAAATGAATTTTAACAGACAGCCTGAACATGTTAATTTATTACATGGATTTTCTACAGTGAAGTTCTCGGATAACCATGCCCGATATATTGACGATTCAAACATTTGCGTAAGACAGCCTGACAAAATTAAGATCTGTCAAAAATATTTGAATTGAAATAAGTATGATCTTCACATTATTTAAAATATACTTAATCGGTGTTATTCCTTTTCTCAATTTCATTATATCATTGTTTTTTTTATTAGAGGAAAAAACATAATGGAATTCGATAAACAGTTGTGGCAGTAGGTAAAATCATAAGTTTGGTGACATTCTTCAGAACTGTTGGGATATTTATGTGAACTAAAGGCAGATCTGAACGCATAAAAGCATTTAATGATTCTTAAAAAAATTAAAGATTAAAAACTATACATTCATTATCATAATTTCTCAAAATACTATTGTAAAAAGAAGAAACCTTTTGGATTCAGTGTCTTGTTGTTTAACTATTGATTTTGTATCCATTTGAAAAAATATATTTTTTTGGTTATCGAATTACATCGATAATATAGATTACAAAGAGATAGTACGGTAGCTAGTCCAATATAGGCAACGTATTGTACAGTGAATCATTAAATTCGCTGGTACATCAAAGGCACAATGACAGTCTCCAAATTTTATACAAAAGCTTTTTTTTAGACCATGATTTGTAGTGAGATAAATTACTAGTCAGTAAAACGGAATAAAAAAATTAAAATTCTAAATAGCTTAAAAAAGGGCACTAAATTTGATTCTGTAATATAAAGATTATAGTGAGTAAAATATCAGCTTTCTAAATGAAATATAAACAATTTTTAAACTGACTTCAATCTAGCCAATAACCAATTGATTTCTCATTGTATTTTAAAGGACATGTAACTATAAAATGATAAAAATTTGTCAATCCGTTTGTAATTCCCACAATATAATATTCCGACCCTATTAAGCCATGTCCGTTTGTCTGTTGAAATTAATTTTCTAAACACCCCAGATATCTTCGGGATCCAAAATTTTCAATAATTCTGTCATACATGCTTTCGAGAAGTTTCCTATTTAAAATCAGCATAATCCGTCCATAAATTACTGAAATATGAGCAAAAATTCGAGACCTCTGAAAGTTTCATCTAAAAAAGACAATTTATTGCATGCTTTGACAAAAAAGCATCAAAACGTATGTTTGGATGTGTGTTGGTTTCAATGCTTTGCGTATTTTGTTTTTTTTTTGGTGTTTCGTTTCGTTTGGCGTTGTTGTTTTTCTACCTTTCACCTTCGTGAGAAGGTTTGTTAATTCTACAATATAATCTGTTCGCAATTAAATGTAAGATTTTTAAAAGTTTTCTTGATATATTTAGGATGCTATACGCTGAAAGTGGGCAATTAATGCATCCACAACAAAGGTGAAGGGTATATAAGATTCGGCATAACCGAATATAGCTCTCTTACTAGTTTTTCTCTAATGATCTGGGTCTCATACTTCTTTATGTGACAGAAAAATCGTTCAGACTTTTATACGATTGAATATTAAATACAAGGAGATTTTACAATATAGTGAACAATTCTAGGGAAAGTTACGGTCCATAGAGGTTTAGAGCAATGTTTAGTGCCCAAAATATTAATTTTGCTAAGATTCATCAAAAACGAAGGACCGAATTGGATAGAGATGAGACTCGAAACACTTGCTAATACATTCTTAAACATAGGTGTTTTTAACAAACGATTTAGGTTTTTAACAGCAGAATTTTCTATCTCTCTCTCTCTTACGCTTCCTCTCTGGCTAGAGTTAATACTAAAAAAGTTTTAAACTTTAATACTAGATATTGGTTTATATATTTCTTTAATTTCTTTATTGGATTCTATTAAAGGCCTAATTATTTGTAAAATTTAATCAATAATACGTTCAATTTAATACTTCCATATAAAAATTTAAGGTATGTTCAAATATTTACTTAAGTTTTCAGCAAAAGTTTATTTGATCCTTCATGAGTTTTTTTAAAAGCCAACAACGTAATGAATTTCTACGGTGATATAATCTAAATGAAAGGCTTGTAAATCAATAAATATTTGTTCAAATATTTCAGTAAAAGTTTATTTGATCTTACATTACTTTTGAAAGATCCAATAACATGAAATAATGATCTTCTACTGGAAAACTGTTGTAAATGAAAGTATTTTAAGATACACATTTTTTTTAAAGCTTATCTCATTAAATGTTTCAACAATATGACATTTGTTTAAACAATAATTATGCAATTTTTAAACTAAACATTTGTTAAAGCTATATTTTTTTTTTAAATAAAATTTAAAACTTTAACCTTCAAATTTATTTGACAAAAAAAAAAAAAAAAAAAAAAAACATTTTTAATGTTTAACTACAAATCCATGACAATAATTTTTTCATGTGTACCAAAACCCATACACTCGCAATAAAACTAAACAATAAGTTCATGCTTCGATGATTAAAGTGACAGTTTGTCACAAAAATACTTAGTTGTAAATAAATTTATAGAGGAAAAAAAAAATGACAAGCATGACGACATATAAATGGCTTTTTTACCATTTTAAATTCCTCAGAAATAAAAAAAAAATAACAACAAGTTAAGTTTATTTAGCAAGGAATTATGAGTTAAATTAAGTTAAATTTAGAATTTCATAACAAAAGTTATAAATAAATAAGTGGTCACACTTCCACCCCTTATATTTTCATATAAAATTTTTTTTTTTGCTGTAACAAGTATTAACACTTAAACTAACACCTTTTTGGTTGAGGGAAATTATAGTCCAAAAAGAAAATACGAAAAAATATCATTATTATTATTACAATAATATTATTGAATTGCTATAAAAATGAGGCAAAGTAAATTGCTGGGCCAAGAAAGAAAAATAAAATAAAATAAAACTTTAGTAAGCATATGTGTTACTCCAGGGATTTCACTGGAGGGTTGGTTGTGTTGTTTATGGTCAAGTGTTAACCTGTGTGTCTGATGCTGAGGCTGAGGGCAGTGGGTGTAAGTAATAATCATAAACATATGAGTATTTGGCTTAATTTTTATTATTATATTTTGGCTATGGAAAGGCGTTTTTTAAGGTTTTTATTTAATATTTGGTAGATTTTTTATTTCTATTTTTTTTGGGGCGGAGGAGGGGTTTTGTTTTTGGCCTTAGGTCATAATCGTTAAATCCTATAATTGAATTAAAAGAAAATTTATTACTTTAAGTAAGCTTAGGTCAAAAAAGTGATGTATTTGTGACTAAAGTAGTAGAAATAGGCAGACAATTTGAAAATAACCAAGAAACTTATATTTTATTTTTTCTCATTTATTCTCACTGCGAGAGATGTTTTTTGAAATGTTCAGAAATGGTGATTTTTACACAGAAAACAAATATTGCACAGGCCACAGACAAAACAATTTGAAGACCAAGAATTGGAGGCATTACTCCATGAAGATTGTTGTCAAACTCAATAAAAGTTTGGAAAATCATTTCAATTTCAAAACGTTTGCAAGCAGCATGATTCATCCAAAAGCAAGGAAATCGGGTACTATACGAATTGAAGCCGAGAGACCTTGAAAGACGTTTTTGTATGTCTGAAATGCTGCTTGAACGCTATTAAAGAAAATTCATTTTGCACCTAATCTCAATATTTTGTATGTATAATAATGCTTAGACATCAGTAAACATGTCTTGCTTAGTTTTTTTCATTTAGTGCAGTAGGTAAATCTTTTGTAAAATTTTTACTTTTGAAGAATTTTTAAAATTCAATTATTATTAAAGATTGGAAAATAATAAGTATTTCTGGCTAAGTTCATTTTATTTAAGATATAATTTTTTGTAAAATTTGTGAAGTTTTTTTTTTCAATGAAAATTCAGGTTCGTAGGACCATTTTCTAAAGTTAATAATTTACATTGATAATTAAGTTATTATAATAGTTTGTAGAACTTTAAGTATTTCTTGCTTAGTTTATTACATTTAACAAGGATTTTTTTTTTTTGTAAAATTTAGAAACTTTAAACTATTTCTATAAAGAAAATTTAGGTTCGTAGGACCATTTTGGTACTTTCAACTGAAAATTCAATTAATATTAAAGCTTAGATATTAATAAATATTTCTGGCTTAGTTCATTTCCTTTTATAAAGTATGATTTTCATTAAACTTTTAAATTTTGAAAAGATTCTCTTAAAGATAATTGAGGTTCGTAGGACCATTTTTTAAAGTTGGTCATTGTTACTGAAAATTCGATTATTATTAAAGCTTAGTGAACAACAAGTATTTCTTTCTTAATTTAGTTCATTTACCTACACTATTTTTTCAAGTTTTACAAATTTTAAAAAGTTTATTTCAAAGAAAATTTTGGTTGTAGGACCATTTTCTAAAGTCAGCCAATTCGTTTGAAAATTCAATTATTATTAAAAGTAAGAGAACAATAAGTATTTCCGACTTAATTAAGTTAAATTTTCTTTAAAAATTACAAATATTTTTTGTTAAAAAAATTGAGATTCGTAGGACCATTTTCTAGAGTTAAAAATTTCGTTTGAAAATTAAATTTTAATTAATTAGTATAAGTAGATTAGCATTTCTAGCTTAGGTTGTTTAATTTAAATAGGTATATTTTTGTAAAATTTACAAACTTTAATTTTGACCTTAGCAACTCATGTGTTTAACTATGATATGTTAAAAGCTTTAACTCTTCTGTATTCATATATCAGGTTTTATAAAGATTGCTTGAATAATTTTAAAGTTTTATAATGCATTTTTACGGTAGAAGACCCACTGTGTATTGCAAAAATTCAACTTTCTTTAAATTTTAACAACTTTTTAATAAAGTGGTTGGAAAGTTTTGCCTCACCCTCAAATGGGCCCCATCTTGGCGGGGTGTTAGATCGGCTCTACGAAGCCTTGCTCGGGTTTGGCTCTGTGCATGAAGTCTTGGAAGCGGGTTTTATAACGTATTTTTCACGGACATTCTTGAACTTATCCTTAACTGATGGTACGTGTAAGTCCCTATGGATGTTCTCATTTCTTATATACCATGTTGCACCCGTCATGGTCCTAAGAATTTTCGATTGGGCCCTCTGTATATCAATACTAGAATTGCTGGACAATTGGATTTCATATCCACAAAATTGGGTTTAAAACTCTTTAATACAGGATGAGTTTATAGTCAACGCTTAATTTCGATGGATCATTGATTAACCAATGAAGGCTGGAGTCTTTTAACTTCATGTGAAGTCTCTTGGCTTCTATATGACGATGCCAACTAAGTCATCAGTATCTGTTTTTACTGATGACCAAAATGACTTTAGTTACATCCTTTTTAACAAAATTTATTCGTCATCATTTAATTTAGCTTAAAAATTTAAAATTTCACCAGATTTCTTTCATTTTCATCCATTTATAGTTAAACTAAAAATATTTAAAATGGTTTTTGCATGAATCACCCAACCCACCACTCAAACAATGATTCAATCACTAACTAAAATAAAATATAAATTATTTTTGTTTAATTACTCATTATTGATAACCATTTAAATAAAATTTTCCCTAAAAAAAAGCAATCAATACCATACAGAAAAAACCCCAAGACAAAAATATGTTTACAAACAAATAAATAAAAATCAAGGTAATAAATACTTGGAATCAGCCAAAATGATATATGGCAAAACCATTTTGTATAAACAAAATTATATAAATGAAAAAATAAAATAATAATAATAATTTAACCTTCCGTTACCTTCTATAAATTCAAATTGTATATAAAAAAAAAAATACTCAAAACAGAAAATAAAATTCAAAATGAGAAAATTAAATTGATAAAAAAAAAAAAAAAAAAATACCAACTCAAATGTAGAAAACAATAAAAAACAAAACAAAATGGTTGCGCATGAGCACAACAAAACAAATAATCATTAAAAAAAAGCAACAAATTTATATATTTACACACTTTTTTATGCAAATTAATTGAATTGAAATGAAATGAATTGAAGTACGTTACGAATGTGTAGTCAGTCAGTCATTCAGCCACATAAACTGTGAACAGAAATAACAAAAAAATATAAAATAAACGTCAGTACAGTTTTGTTACCAACACATATTGTTTAAACAAATACCACTACATATCTCTAAAAACACAGACATATAAATAGCTTGTAATTGTTTTTAGAAAATATTGGTCATTTTTATTAACTAGGGTTTTAATGGTTTCTAGCTTGGTTATATACAAAAATCCCCTTTTCGAAAATAATTATTGAGTTTTAAAATAAAATTTTTTTATTACAATAATTTTTCAAAATTTTTTTATTTTTTTTTTTTGATTAATTAATTATGCTGAACACATTTCTTTTAAAATTATTTTAAAAACTACACACACACTCTCAAAATTAAACACACACACACACCAAAAAGTTTCACTTCCTTTTACTTGAAATCTAGTAGCCGTTTATACATATTTGTTTCGTCTAGATTAGTCTGGGTTTTTGTTTAAGGCCATATTTTATTTTCCCAAAATATTGTTTATAAAATTTCCAATTTTTTTTTTGTCTTTTAATTGCAGCACAACTTTTAGTCATAAGATTTCGATTTCTCTAAGATTTTATTATTGAATTTTCCTTTTTAATATATGAAATTTACTTTTTTTTATTCATTGCATAGACATTCTTTCCTAAAGCTTGAACTCTCAAACTCTATAGTTTAATTTGTTTGTCTAAGTTTGCTCTTACAAAAGTCATGTAAGATCAAACGAGCAATTGCTGAAAAAAGTTTCATCAAATATTTTATTAATCTTAACACAGTTTCATTACTAATCTTGTAAATAGGTTCCTGTATGTCAGATTAAAAACCAGTTATTATAAACTATTGTTTGGCGAAATAAACGTGACTTTATTTGCTCTTACAAAATTCATGTAAAATCAAACAAATAAAGCAGAAAATTGGAAGTACTCAGTTTTCATAACCTTATTACTAAACTAATAAATATGTAACTATATAACAGATTATAAATCAGTAGTTATAAACCATCATTTGGCGAAATAAAAACTCGATATATTAATTTCATTGTCTATGTTTTCTGTTATAAAAGTCATGTTAGATCAAATAAACTTTAGCAGAAAATAGTGGTTAGACTTTTTCATGAAGTTTTGAAGCGAACATAATTTGATTAGTACACTAATTAATAATTAACTCTCTGTCAGATTTAGAAACCATAATTTGGTGAATTGCTCGTGCCCACAAAATCAAATATTTTACTTTGTTTGCTCTTACAAAAGTCATGAAAGATTAAACAAATAATAGCTGAAAATAATGGCTACACTAGTTTCATTAAATATTTGATTAACGTGGACATAACTTCATTACTAAATTAATAAATAAGTAGCTCTATGTGAGATTATAAGCCTATCATTACTAAACTACTTCTAAGTAATGCTAAAAATATGCAGTAATCTTTAGAAAGTGGGTTAATCAATAATGGCATGTCATTACAAAATTTTAAGTAACACTATGTCAGATTATAAATCATCGTTTGGCGATATTAATATGGCCACAAAAACCCAATAATTGACTTTGTTTGCTTTTGCAAGAGTCAAGTAAGATCAAACAAATAATTGCTGCAAATCCCGGTTAGAATTTTTTCATGAAATGTTTGATTAATGTAAACATAACTTCATTACAAATTTAATAAATCAATTCGATTATAAACTAGTCATTACTTAACTACTTCCAGGTAATGCCCTTAGTCATGCAGTAGTCATTACAATCTTTATTAATCAGTAATCGCATGTCATTACCAAATTTTGTTCTGGATTGTTTTGTGTTCTTGGAGAACGTCATATTTCAACATTTCTTTACAAAATTTATGTTTACCAGGAAAATTTAATGTCATGTGACTTACGCCTTTTTTAAAGCATTTCTGAAAGCTGTTTACTCTATAGAAACTCTTCCATCGTAAACCCTTTTGAATTACAATTGGTCAATTCACAAGGTCTTTTATCATGTCATATTGTCATAATGTCCTAATATTTCACAATGGTTTTTATTGCTTTTCAAGCAAAAAATTTCATAAAATAATACTACTTTCTATGCTACGTTTATTGTGTTATCGTAATGAATCAGCAGAGACCAACGCCGAATGCCTAAGAGTCGGTTAAGCCGAGCCGACGAGTCTTGATATATTTGGCCATTATGACAATATGACTGATAAGAGACCTTGTGAATTGACCAAATGTTTTTAACATACAATTCTGAACTTTGTTTAAGTTGATTGTCTCCTTCTGAAAGCTTCCTTCTTTGTTATTCTCTTCAATTACTCAGTTTTGTTTTAAACTGTTCTTGATCTTACCTAAGTAACCAGTGAAATGCGCATAGGAACTAGCTTATCTCCCAACAATAAATTTCAGTGAATTTATCAATAAAATTGTTTGGAATTTAGCATATGAAAACTAAATCTTACTAAAATATTAATTTTGTATTCTCGAATAACCGTTTAATGGAAACACTTTTGATTTACAACATTTTTAACATACAAGTTTGAACAAGTTTTATGGTTAAACATAAATATCTGACTGACTGTCGCCTTTACTGTTATTTAGGGAAGCTTTTCTTTAATAGAAAATACTCTAGCTTTACAAATTTGATTCCTTAACGAATTTTCTTAACGAATTCCTTCTTGTATTTTTTATTTATCTTATATTAAATTTCACTTACTTTTCAATTTGCTGCTGGTGGTTTGTTCTCTGGTCCATGGTGGATCACCATGTCCGGAGAAGTCTCTTAATTTTAAATAGCTTATGGTCAGTCTTATTATCGATGCCTTATCCAATTGGCTGGTTATAGCTGCGGGTAGTGGTAACATTTTTGCCAGTTCATAAAATTCGAAATTCTCTTTGCCGCGCCGTGAACGGGCCGCATCACGTGATTTCTCCTTGCGTAATTCGAGAATTCTGTAAAGAAATACAAATGTAAAATTAAAAATTTAATAAATAAGGGAACATTTTGCAATATTTTATTAAGCAGAGTATGAATAAAATTTACAGTTATGAACTGTTTTCAAACCCTTCAATGTTGTGAAACGGACAACGAAACATGACTCATTGTGGACTTTGAAGAGTTTCTGGGTATTGGTTTAATATATAATGAATAGATGAAAATAATAGTAATAGTAAAACCAAATCACCAAAGAATTACCAATTTAAAGGTATTATTGACAATTGGTTAATGTCATATTGTTATAATATCCTAATATTTACAATGGTTTAAAAATGTCCTAAAATAATACTACTCTGTATGCTATGTTTTTTGTGTTATCGTAACCAACCAGCAGAGACTTGCGCCGAACGCCTAAGAGTCGGCTAAGCCGAGCCGCCGAGTCGTGAAATATTAGGACATTATGACATGATAAGAGACCTTGTGAATTGACTAAATATCTTTAAACTATTATTTACTACAGCAATATTTGATTAAACTATTTACATGTACTTTTTTTCAAGCCATTTCTTATATTGAATTTTAGGTTATTATTTAAAGACATTTCAGCCAGCCACCCACTGTTTCACCTCTCTTCTGAATAGTTGATCTTTATGCAACTCCCAAATCAAACTTCAAACACTTGTTTCAATTTGTTTTCTCTCTCGTCTCTTTCTCCCTTTCAAGGTGTTTTTGTTTTAGCAAGATTTGTTTCTTCTTATTCTTCATAATTTACCAAATAATTTTTGTTACCAATATTTTTTCACTTAATATTATATTTTGATTTTATGACTTTTAAACCGTTAGTTTATTTTGAAAAACTGCAGGTCCTGCTGGCAGGAGGTCCTACAAAATATTATTTGATTTATATATTATCGCCATACAGCTGTGAAAGTACACAATAGAAGAGAAGTGTCTTTTAACACAGGAGGTAAAAAAGAAAATGTTTTTGTGGAAAACAATATAGAACAGAATATTTACTTTTATTTAGAAAGAAAAAATATGATGATGATAATAATAATATAAAGATTACAGTTAGATATTTATGCAATACAAAAGTAGTTTAATTGGAAATAAGATAATAGAATCAAGGTTAAATGAAGAGAAACTAAAACGAAATATTGAAAAAAGAATTTAAATAAAACAAAGTGTATGTGAGATATCATAAACATTTGTTTATTCATTTGAAAGGCCTAGCCGTTATGTATGGAATATAACATCGTGCAAATGTCCGCCGCGGCTTTGCTGGGTAGCTCGCATCCGAAATGTCCAAATTTCCATGTCACTGACATATAAATCAGGCTGAACTTGACCGATGTCATGGGTTATGTTGGCTTTGAGGGCCGCTGTGGTCTGTGGCTTATTCGCATAGACCTGCGACTTAAGAAAAACCCACAAGATTGACATCGTCCCAAATTCAGCAATTTTGTTTCTTGACGTACCCATTCATCCCAAAATGGAACACCCATTTTGATAAAACAATTTTATCATTTGCACACAGAGAAAACAGATTCGTGATAGCAACCGAATTTGTTGCCAATCGAATGATTCTACCTTAGTAACCGAATTTTAGAATTGTGACTACAATAATTTAGAAAGGGTAACAAAAGCTTAATTGCTTCTACTGAAATTCTTCTTTATCAACTGACTTTCTGTTGATACAACCAAAAAATTCTTGGTGTGCAACTGAATCATTCGATTGGTTGCTACTACGAATCTATTTTCTCTGTGCACGTGCTGTTGAACGCTATATCCGTCCATGGCGGCTTGGCAAAACAAACTGAATAAACGACAGCCAATTCGACAGATGTAGCTTCAAAAATATGACCGTTATCAACTGTTAAAGTTCGAAAGTCCCTATTGGAAGACCCTTTATAAGGAAATATTTGTAAATGTAACAGTTAATTTAAATCAAATTTGTCAGATTGGTTTTCCCTGGGACCAAAAATGTTACAAAGTTGTCTGTTTTAGGCAGACCTCTGAAAAAATAAGTTCTTAACTATAAAATATGCAAAAATATGTTGAACAAATTGATGCCAATATTCTGAAATGGATAAATAACTAACACTTATGTTTATACCAAATACAGCAAAATTATGATTAAACAAAATATTTGGATTGATCTTATTATCATTTTTAACCCTCTAATGCTTAATTATGCCTCAAGGCACTCATCGCAAAAATGACAATAAATGCAAATATAACTGAATTGAAAAACTTTGAAAGCTTTTTAAAATATTTAAGTACGTTTTTTAGCAACTGTTACAAGAGTTGTTTTTAATTAAAAATCAGTTATATTTGCATTTATTGGCATTTTTGTGATGAGTGCCTTGAGGCATGCTTAAGCATTAGAGGGTTAATTATAAACATTATTAAAATTTTTGTATTTTAAAAGAATATTGCACTCTATTTTGTCTCCCATTCATTAATGTCTATTTGCTATACTGCTTTTATTATTACATTTTCGTTAAAATGTTGCAAATTATTTACGCTACATTTGTCACAACACAACCGTGTAAATACTCAGTAACATTTTGCAGTAAATTTGTCTAGGCAACAATTACATTGTTCATATACATATTTTTACATTTGTTATTTAGTATTTTCCCTTCTTGAAAAGCGGCTGACAAAACAATTAATCTCTTTTTTTTTTTTGAATGGACTAACGACAACGTTTCGAAGCAAATCAATCGCTAAACAAATTAGCTGTCAATGAATAAATGCCTTTCTTTGCAAAATTGAGTTGAAGGTAAAAAATTGGTTAAAAAATGGCAAAAGTAAGAATAAATACATTTGTCATGTAATGATATGATATGAACTTTGCAAAAAAACATGAATAGCAAAAAAAATTAAGAATTTTGTCAAATGATGGATGAAAGAAAAATTTGAAAAAAATTCTATAGAAAAATTAAAAAGACAACCATGTAATTTAGCTAATGAAAATTGGTTTTAAATTAAATTGCTTTATAGCTAAATAGTATTTCATTAGAGTTTTAATAAATCTTAATAAAATTTCCCTTCAAGTTTCTTTTTAATTTATTTAATTAAATTTGTGTAATTTCCTTTTCTTTTCTCTGTGTCTCTAAGATTTGACTTTCATTACCTGTCTTTATTGTCACTTCTTTCTGCTAACGTCGGCCCGTGTGAAAAAATAGTATTGTAATTATTCTTTTGTTACTCTATTGTTTCCTTTTGCGGTCTCCCTGTAATCTCTTGTGTAATGGGTGTTGTATATACTCATTTTTCTTTTATTCTCTTTCGCTAGACATTTTAAGTAGCTTAAAGGATTAGTTGGCCTATTAAAGGTATTAAAGAATTTTTCTTTTTATTGAATTGTAAAAACAAACATTAATCTCAACATCTTTCGTTTTGAAATGTCAGCGAATATTTTGCCAATAGTAAGAAATAAAATCGAAACTAAACTAAAAGCCGATTAAAACTTTTGATAAGACTACAAAAATATCGCGAAATAAATAAATGTGTTCTCATAAAAGAGGGGTTTTTTTAAAACAAGATTTAAAGAAATGTTAAGAATTTGAAATACGTTACAATAGTTCTGTTCAGTAACAAAAAAGAACTGTTACAAATTATCACATAGCGTTAAAATATTTTATTTAAAAAGCGTTCATATATAAGAACAACTCGAACTTTTTTAGAAGTCTGTAATAATTCATAATAGACCTAATATAAATCGAAGCAAAAAAGTCAATTTAGCAACATAAATTCAGATGAAAAGTGATCACAAAGTTTAATAAGGACCTAATGATTTAGAGAAAAAGGTGAAACGATGAACTCAAAAATTTCCCAAAAATATTTTAAAGAAGCTTGTTCCTTTTTTACCTTAAAATTCTTCCTAGCGTTCACATCTAAAACTTTTTAAACTTTGAATGATAAAATCTCAACTCCCACTTCCTAACAAGTTTTCGAGGACTCAAGCATATATTTCTGGTCGGGAAGTGGGAGTTGAGATTTTATCATTCAAAGTTTAAAAAGTTTTAGATGTGAACGCTAGGAAGAATTTTAAGGTCTAAAAGGATAAAGCTTCTTTAAAATATTTTTGTGAAATTTTCAATGTTGTGCTGTAAATGACGAAACTTAGGTCATTGCTAACTTTACACAGATCTAGTAAATGGTCTTTCATTAAGCACTTCCAACCTTTAAATTAAAATAAAACAAAGGTGTGTGAGATATTATCGACATTTCTTATTCATTTGAGTCATTTTCCATGAGTCTGGAGCATAAATCAGTCTGAATTTAACCGATGACATGGGTTATGTTGATTTTGAAGGCCGCTTGTTGCTTATTTGCATAGACCTGCGACATAAGAAAACCCCACAAGATAAAGCCTAACGGGGTAAATTCATACGATCTCAGCGGCCAGTTCACACCTTCATATGAGGTGACCATGCCCTCAAATCGAACGTCCAGAAGTCCAATGTGGCACGAAGCGTAATTCTGTTGAAACTACATGTCGGTGGTGTCCATATCATCCAATTCAGGTCAAAAAAAGTTGGTAATCGTCGTTCTATAGCGCTCGCCGTTGACGGTGATGGCCTGGCCATCGTCATTCTCAAAGAAATATGGATCCATGACGCCGCCAGCCAAAAATCCCCTCCAAACAAAGACTTTTTCGGGATGCATTGCCGCGATCTTGGATCTCATGTGAATTGGTATCGTTCCAAATTCGAAAATTTTGTTTGTTGAAGAACCCATTCATTTAGAAATGGGCCTCAACGCTGAAGATGATTTTTTGATGAAAATTAGCGGAACGTTGTCCGAACAGAACACTAATTTTGAGAAAACAATTTTATCATTTGCATGTGTTATTGAACGCTATATCCGTCCATGGTGATGGAAAAACAAACTGAATTAATGGCTGTCAATTCGACAGATGAAGCTTCAACAATATGACCGCTTTCAACTCTCAATGTTCTGAAGTCTTTATTGGAAGATCCCTTACAATAGTTTTATATAGCGAATAATCGAGGAAATGTTTCAGAACTGTATTAGTCAAAAACACGATTAAATAAGTTGTTTTGGTCCTTATTTTAATGCAGTGGTCTCAACAAACTCAAATTTCTACACTAAAGATTGCCTTCAAAAGAAATAGCTTTCACTTAAATTCATAAAGAATGGAAAATAAAAAATAAAATACTGAAAATGTAAAATGACCCATATTACTCAAAGCAACGACTATGAATGATATTACCAGATAAAAAGGATCGCAACATTGCCTACAACTACTAAAAATTTAAAATAAAAATTGACAATTCTTACTAGAAATATCTCCGTAAACTTGGCCACATATACATACTTTTAATGTTGTGCATTAAACGACGAAACTTGGGCTAATCCTAACTTTATACAGGTTATGGACAGTATTATAATATAGCGGATAGTTGAGGAATTGTTACAAAACAGTATCAACCTTAAAACATGATGAAAGAATCCCAAAACATTATTGTTACTTAAGCTACTTATGCTGTTATGGTCACCATTTTGTTGCAGCGAACTCAAATTTCTACACTAAGACAACACACTATATTCGGACTTTCGTAAAAAAATTCGGAATCATTTCATTACAGTTAAATCACAGAAAAATGGAAAATAGAAAAATAACCGTAACCCAAAACTTCTAATAATTTTAAATATAAATAGACAGCTGTTACTAGATATGTCACCACGAATTTGCTTTTGGAGCTTACTTTATAAAAAAAGCTTTGACAGCTTATTTCCATTATATTTGTAGAGGCTATTAAAATGTTGGCTATTTTGGATGGCTGATCCATTGCAATTATTTCTCCAAGGGCTAGTTTCTGGGATAAAGATATATACATTCTTCGTTTAAACCTAGATTAAACTAAAAATTGTGTTTCTTACTTATTGTTTATTTACTATATAATCTAGGTTTAACTAAGTATCATTCGTGAGATGAAAAATAAAATAAACAATTCAGCACAGCAGCTCTTTGTTTTGATTTGCTTTATTAACACCAATATAATTTTTATTAAAAACTGTATATACTTTAATGTCACTTTTTCATTTACAAAGTTAAAATTTACAAAAAATTTAAAGTATTTTCATATTTATATGAAAAATTTTGAGGAATGCACATGTGATTTGACTAAAAAATATGGCAATGCTAACAAAATTGACAGGGGGTAATCCATTAGTGAGAAACACAATCATTGGTTAAATCCCGGCTAAATATGTTTCAGGTTTAATATAACAGCATGTTAAGCTACGTTTAACTGACAACTAAGAAACTAGATCTAAATCTGTTAAATTACCGTTAAAAAAATTATAATGATTTATCTGAATTCGAAGCAATATATAGAACAATTCACAAGAATTAATAAATTTTAAACAATTTGTGTTAAAAAAGAAGAAAATAGTAAAAGAAACATTATATTAATTAACCAACAAAATCTTTAAATAGTTTTAAACAGAAAAGTCTTAAACCTACAAATGAAAGCTTTAAATTTCAATATAAAAAAAACGAAATAAAATCTAGTAAAGAAATTTCTTACAATTAAGCAAACAAGTTGGTAAAACAATTACAATTTAAAATTTAAGTGGGTTTTTTTTGTGGTCTTTATTCCATTTAACAGATTTGGCCCGTGCCATACGTACGTTACGAATATGTATAAATATGTCATCATCAGTAGAGTATTTAAAATAAAATTTAATTACCAAAAAATATTTTTATGCTTAACGCTCAAGTTTAGATCAAATCTTTATGAAAACAGAAAAAAAACCAACCAACCAACAAAATAGTTAAAACTCAAAAAAAAAAAAAAATTCATAAAAAAAATACCGAAAAAAAAAACTGAAGAGAAGAAAAAAAAAATTATGAGCTTTATTAAAATACCGGCTTTTCTTAAGAAGTTAAAACACATGTGGCAAAATGATATGCATCTCGGTCTAAAAGTTGCAGCCAACACACAAAACCTGGTTTATATCAAAACAATTCGTGTTAAACAAACTTATTTAGAAAAACGAACAAAAGCCGACAACAAAACTTTAACTTTAATTTTTCTAGATACGCATTTAAAGCTGAAATAATGTATCCATCCACATCCATTTAAGCAAACGTATTCATCTGAAGAATTAAATAAAGCCAGGCATTTTTAAGTACGGGCATTTTTTAAGTAGCATTTTGTCTCAGTTATGACGAAATTTAAGGCATGTTTGTTTGTTTGTTTTTATATTTTTTAAACGTTTTAATTTACGTTCAGCAGCGACATCATCTAAAAGTCAACATCTTTTGTGGTTTAAACAAAAATCTTTTTGTACTAAAATGTAAAAATAAATCTTAAAAATGTGTGTTGTGTGTGTGTTTGTTTGTTTTTGTTTGGTTAATAAAGCCGCATGGATTTTATTACCTATACTACTTTAGTCAGTTTTTAGATTTTTATTAAACTAAAAGCAACATTTATTAATTTGTTACACTTATTTTGTTATAGGTATTACTTATTTAAAATGTAAAGAAAGAATTTCATTTACAATTGATAATTAATGTGTGAACATGTTGGAAATCTTTAAATATTTTCAGCACTTGCATTCACAATAATGATGTTGTTTGTGTATTTCAAAATTAATTGCCTGCAATTAGTCTTTCTTTTCATTATATTCTGTTTGATTGTTTGCTTACAGAAAAAAGATCTTTGAGTTTGAAAATTTTTTCAAAGTTACACAAGTTGTGTGGTACATTTAAGTAGATAGATGGCCATTTGTAACTCTAGTATTTTGTATGACATCTTTTCATCATCTATAGCTGTAAGACGGGATAATGAAAGGAATGATATTGAAATATTGCTTTATTTATTGTAATACTTAGGTGGATTGAACCTATGTATTGTATAAGCTGTTTTGAAATGTTGTTTACCTTTAAAGGTTTTAATTTTTGAGCTGTAATTTAAAAAATATTTTTTGATTTTTTTTCTCATAAATTCTGTTAAATTTTATATAAGTAGGGTTACAGAAATTGACTCAATTCAAATAAGCATTTATTACAATAAATTGAATTTCGAATTTGATCATCGGGAATTGAAAAAATACTATTAGTAGATGAAATTTCTTGAAAGAACTTGAATAGTTAGCACACGAGACTTTTGATTTTTTAAGTTTTAATTTTTGTGACTTTCAAATTTCATTTCAAATTAAAAAAATTTATAATTTGTTATTAAAATTATACAAAAATTGTTAAAAAGAATAACCAAATATTAAAATTGCTGCAACCGAATTTGTTGCCAATCGAATGATTCTGCCTTGGTGACCGAATTTTTTAGTTGTGACATCACCATGTTAGAAGGGGTAACAAAAGTTTGATTTTCTGTTGCTAGAACCGAAAAATTCTATGTGTAAACAAAATTTCTAAAATTTAAAAATGTTCGTTAAAACATCTAACTGACAACGACACATTCTCGAATCGAACCCACAGTCTTGTTTTCAACCTTGTAATACAAAAAATATTGCCCGTATTGTACTTTAAGCATCAGTGTCGAACAGTGGTCGACACTCATAGTCATAGGGGGCCGAATATGAATATTTGTTTATCTGTAACCACCACGAAAGATTATTAAAAGCAATTATTACAATCTACTTTCAATGTTTTTTATGCCGATCACTGCTGTATAGTCGTGCTTTTTGTAAACGCTGTGTTATCAATCTAACCCACGTCTTCAAGACATCCTCAATGATGAGTGGATGACAATGTATATTCGTCTACGATATATGAGGGATAGCCAAAACAAATCGTCAAAGACTTTTTGGAAGAATTTCGCGAAAATCGTGGAAGACAATGGCGCTCAGTTTGTCGTTTACGCAATAACAATGAAAAGATCGGCTATAAGTCCAGTGCCAATTTCTAAAAAAAATAATAAAAACGTTGGTAATAATATTTTTTATGGTAAATTTGGGCATCTGATTTCAAAAACAGGTGGGAAAAACTTAATGAGTGCCTTAAGGCACCCTTGGGGCTTTAGAGATTCAAACATAGTTTGGTTTTAGTTAGTATAGTTTGTAAATTTTAATTGAAAACAACATTTCTAATTGTTCATCACTCAAATCAAATAATTTATTAACTCGACCAGCCATTTCTTAAAATTTGATGTAAAAAATAGCAAATCAAAGCAAAGAAAACCAAACAACATTTTGCTATATGAGGGAAAACTGAGGCAGCAAAACTAGTCTGCAATGTCCAAGAGTGCCTGAAGGCACTCATCAATTAATCATGTCTCTAAAGAGTAGCTTAACTTTTTTTTACATACATCTTGACTCCAATATATAAAATATAAGTATACTTAAAAAAAAAATTAAACTTTAAAACACTTTAATCAACATTTGATAACACAACATGGACTTCCCATACTTTTTTTGATTATTAATGCACTTAGTTTATAAAAAGTGCAGTAAATAAGAAAGAAGAGAGCTTTAAAGGCTTATTAAAATATTTAAGTACGTTTTTTAGATACTGTTACAAGAGTTTTTGAAATGAAAAATCAGTTATATTTGCATTTATTGGCATTTTTGCGATGAGTGCCTTGAGGCATGCTTAAGCATTAGAGGGTTAACAGAATACCACACTCAAGACAATGAAGCTCAACATTTCGTCAACATTCAAGATATTGTCGCTCATCTTTGTTATAGGACATGTCTTACATAAATCGTCAAAGACAATGTCGTCTATGAAGATTTTTTCAACTGAGAAAGTTTAGTTTTAATATTTCTTATGTTGTGAAATATAAATTTGCCCCCCACCCCCAAAACCGATAAGTTTTCATATAAAAAAGGGGGGAAAAGCAAAATGTAAAACAAATTTAAATTAACTCCTCCCCCCCCCCCAAATGGTTCACCTGGATCCTCGCCTGTGTGATGGTATTATAATTTTTTAGAAACGCGGTATATATATATTGGAACCTGAGGTTAAATTTTTGTTTTCTAAGTATTAGTGTTTTTATGATTTTTGAAAGAGACGTAGTTTTGTAGTGCACATATTGCAGAATATTGAGAAAAGTCGTTAGATCTGCTTGGGTTTTTACAAGGGTTTAAGCTACTAATAGTCCACTTACTATTCCCATTAGTATTATTAGAGAGCAATTTTGTTTACAAAATAAATAATTCATTTATTTTCTTTACAGGCTATTTATAACTAAATGTTGCTACTGCAGAATATGACTGGTAAGTTTTCTTATATAAATTTCAAACAAAGAATATTAAAATTAATTTTTAAATTAAAAATTTTAAGCGCTTTTTCCCATTTTCAAACATTTAAAACCTTCGTAAAGTCTCCTAAAATATAATAAAATCGAATTCAATTGTTTAATGTTGTTTTAAAATCATAAAAGAAACAACAGTCTTTAAAAAAATATTATGTTTATGTCCCAAAAATGTGTTGTTAAAACTGATCTAAAAAGAGGTATCTTAGCGTATCACATTTCCATCGCTTCAAAAGTACAGAAAGTACATAGTAATTCTTAAGAAAATACATACTTTAAAGCAGTGGTCGGCTCAAACAAAACATACAATAAATGTTAAATAAAATGTTTGGAAGATAGGTAATTTTTATAATTCATGCAACAAATTTTAACAATTACCCTAGTAAATAATGTTGAAACGCATCCTAAATTCCCTTATCTATAATGAAATCTAATCCAATTGTCAAATAATGTTTTCAACTTGATTTAACAGTGATCGGCACAATATATTGTAATATTGCACAAAATTTACTGATTGTGCTTTTGTGGCACAATCTCCATTTTGTTCTCTATTGATAATTTTAATTAGCTTCGTTCACATTCATGTTGTTACATCTGAACACACACAATGGCCTTCGGCCCCTGGTGGTTATAAGTTCCGAGCATAGTTTGAAAACAAATTGAAATGTACTTGCTTAAAAATTTCGAAAATTTTTTTAAATTTTTGTATTTTATAAAAATATTCCAAAGCATTATATTTTGTAACATCAAAGAAGTGATTATTTCTTACTAAAACTTCAACACCACTTTTAATTTAATGAATATATTAGTATCCAATTATTATTTCAGCATTTCCGAATAGTCAATATTAGTTATATTTCGCTTCTTAGGATGTCCTTTTATAATCGTATATTAGTTTTGTTCGACTAACCTTTGGGAATATTAAAAGTAAATGATGATTAAACAAAATCATTGAAAGTGACCAATACTTATTCTCTCTAGTTGAAAATGTAACTGTTGTGAATTGTTCTATTCGAGTTTTTACCATTTTTTTTTCTAAGGTAACGCTTTTCTGAACATTTTGAATTATAAACTTTGCAAATTTGAATAGTAGTCCAGCAGAAAGATATTTTTTTAAATTCAAAGCAATCACATACATTCTGGCATAAACCCTGGATAAATTCAGTTGTGATGATTTTTCATAGTTTTGTTAAGGAGTTAAATGAGTTGATTGTGGAAAGTATTTTTTAAGCCAACAGACCCAGAATCAGCTATATAACAGGTGACATTATTTTAATACCCAGATGTGGGGTATTAGTAAATGTTTTCTGAGTCCTCATCAGAATCTAAGACAATCTAACTGTGCGTCCGTCCGTCTGTCTGTTACAAAATACAATAGGGCCCAAATGCAAGGAGCTAGCTAGCTGATGGCGGGTATATAAGATTCGGCACAGCCGAATATTAACCTTTACACACAATTGCACAAGTTAAGTGACACATCTCATAAGTCAATATAACAGTTCACAGAAATTTTCCACAGTGGCATATGTGTGCCAAATCCTTTAAATTTGATAAATTTAGCCCTACTTATATCTGAGTCGATTTTCTGAATTATCTTGTATAGTCCTAAACGTATATTCCTAAACGTATAGTCCTAAACTTATCTCAGAATTCAAATAGAACAAAAAATATTAATGTTAATTTCATTTATGAAAAACATATTTTTTGCCGACGGTTTTTTAAACAAAATAAATGTTATATAAATGACATATTTTATATCAACAAAAAATAAAATAATTTTTACTTTTCAAATATGTCAAAATGAGTTTAACAGTAGTAGCGTTCAATTAAAAAAATATGACTTTTCGCGAATCATTTTAAAAATATCGATCTACGACAAACGTTTTAGTGAAAAATTTTGTTCCGGTTTGAGAAATTCAGAATTTAGTTTTTTTTTTTTAATTGAAGAAAACGGGGGTTTTATTGCCATTTAGTTACAAATATTCTTTCGATATTAGAAAATAGTTACATTTTTGTTATGGTTTGAAAAATGGATTTTTTTCGAAATTGAAGATTTGAAAATATTGACTTTGGAAATTCAAGATACATAATTGAAAAAAGCGTTCACAGATAATGTCAGAAGATGTTAAAAGTTTTCAAACTAAGGGTTTAATTTTGTAAAACAATTTACCACACTAGAGTTTAAGGTCCTGAGTCACAAACACGAACGGAAAACAATTTTAAAGTTTTAGTATATATGTCACTCTGTTTTCAAATAATTTTGTTCTCAAAATTTGAAAATTGTTTTCCGGTTGTGTTTCTAAATCCTTAAGTAAAAATAGTTCATTATAATAGTGTTATAAGAAAACTCTAAATTTCTTATTTTTCTCTTGAAAATTTAAATTCAATTTTGAAGTTTTAAAAAATCTATGAAAAAAAAAAGAAAAAACGTTTAACTAACCCTGGTTCAATAGGTTGTTGTTGATGTTGTGATTGGTGATGTTGATTTGGCATTTTATTATAAGGCACAGCGCATAAATCTTGTGTTGGCACCAACCACGAATGTGTAAAGGCACCCGGTCCCGCCATGCCCAAAGAGCCCATGGGGCTCATATGGCTGCCGGGATGGCCCGGAGTGGGTTGGCGTTGATAGCCCGCATAATCCATGGCCACAGCTTGGTAGGGTAACATTTTGTTGTGTTTTTATTTATTTTTGTTGTTTATTTTATAAAATAATAAAGCTCGTTGTAGTTGTGTATTAAAAAATGTTGAGGTATTTTCAAAAGAATTTTGTTAAAGTTTTTTTTTTTTTTAAACTTATTATTTAACTAAAAACATTTTATTTTTATTTTGTTTTTTTTTTTTATTTTCGTTAAAGAACTTTAATGATTTTGGTATTTTTATTTGGAACTATTTCTAAGGGTCATTTAACTTTTAAAGGAACTTTCACTTGTTGTTTTATTTTGATTTTCACTTATGTTTTGTTGCTGTTGTTATTTTGGAGGACAATAACTCTTTATGGTGGCTTACACTCACGCAAAAATTTCAATTTCAAAAATTTTTTTTGTTTGGCTTATCCTTTGTTTTGTTTTATTTATATTTGTAAATATTTTGTTTGTTTTAGGGGGTGTTCACGTTTGAAGGTTAGTGGCAAAAACCTCGATTAAACTTATCAAAATTCAAATTACACTGCTGCCAATCGAACGTGTTACGTTTAGAATTAGCCACAAACCAAAAAAAAAAAAACAGTAAATATATAAAAATATTGCACGAAAAAGTTCACACGCGTCCAGTTTTCAAAACCAACCAACAACGTACATACAAAATAATCATCATCATGCAGACAGTTGGACAGACTTTATGACACACACACGAACGGGCTAAATCAGCCTCCTCACGTTAAACGCGTTTACGTTACGTTACGTATACAAAAAAAAAAAAAAAACAGAAAGATATTTAAATGGTTTTGGCACGTAATCGACGTTATTGAACTAAAGTCCAGCATCCGATTGATGTTGACGAAGACGATGATGACGAGGAAACAGACACAATTACACTTTACACTATTGATGCAGTTGTATGTATGTAAGCTCTCACTCATTCACACGCTCGCACACTGCAACATCAACACACACACAAAGCCAATTGTTAATGGAGCAGGGGGCGGCAATTATGTTGCTCCAAACTGAACAAAAATTATAAAAATTCAACACGAATCTTCTTCCTTGGTTTGTGTGTCGAGCGTTTGATGTTGTTACTGTTTTTGTGTTTTCTTTTTTTTAAATTTTTTTTTGTTATTATTGTATTTCGGTTTGTTAAGATGCTAAGCGTAGTACAAGCGTACGTCCGTTGTTGGCAACGAGTACGTGCAGAATAATTCGAGAAGCCCACGTTCACGTCACAAACAAAACAAAAACCAAAGTGGAATTGAAGATGTCTCAAAAATACACAATAATAATAAAAACAACAATCACATACACATGTTGTGTAGTTGCTGGCAGTAAACAGAACTGACACACACAGCGTATACGTATGACAAACGTTTCACACAAACACGAAATAATCTTAACAGTTAACACACACACACACACACTCTTACACAAACCTTAACTCGCACTCACTCACGCACAATTTTTTGGGGTGACATTGTTGACTCGGCATGCACAACACGAACAGTTACAGAAACGAAAAAAATAAAAAAAAAATAGTAAAATAAACGGAAAAACAACAACAACATGAACAAAAATCTCACAATAGGCTGTAGCAGGAGTAAACGACCAACGAACGTGCAACTTCTTTTTAACTCACTACAAATACAGACACACACACAAACTCTCTTACACAATTTTGAGTGGTACGAGTATATAAGTAAGTAAAAGCAATAACAAAAACACCAACAGCTACAGAACTAATAATGTTGTTTTTGTCAGGATTCTTTTCTTACCCATTTCATATACATCCATACATACAAACATATATCCCCACAGTTATAAACGTGAGAGTGTGTGTGTGCCAGCACCTGACTTGGCATTTGGTCATGTACTTGTCGCACCAGTAGCATTTTAAGCAGTCTCACGCTCGCACATTACTCTTTAGACGTGAGTGTATACAAAAAGTCACTACGCTACACTCTATTCTGCTACTCACCAACACCAACACACTCATACTTTTTTTTTCTTATTTACAAACGAAGACCCACTAAATAATATACTCTATTTTTCGTTTTTTTTTTCTATTTACTTTATTCTCAGAGAATTTTTCTGTTCGTATGTACAACTCGTCGTCTCATTGTAATCGCTTGTAAAAAAAAGGGCCCCAAATATGGCACTAAACTACATTTTAGGGACATTTTCACAGCATAAATGCGTGTCTGGAAAAATAATTGAATATTCTTTTTTTATTTAACACGTAAATTTAGGAAAAATTATACTAGTTGTGCCTAAAAATAATAATAATAGATAATCAGTCGTATTGGTATTTTAAAACTGACCTAGAGTTATATTGGTTTTCAAATAATGTTAGGACAGTTTGTATGCGTAAAATGTATTTCAAGGTTGTATTTGAATTTTAAGAACAGTTGGTGGTATTGAATGCCAGTAAATAGTTATTGATTGAATAAATGTTATAAGCAGGGAAATCTGAGTCATGCAAATGCATGTTTCTTTTTTTCCTGTACGCCCTATGGAACCGTGCATATGGTGGTATACATGTGTTTCAGAACATTTAAGGAATTTTGACATCGATTTGTTAGTGCATATTTTGGCATATTTTGCCATTAAGAGCATATTTTTTGCATTTATTAGTTTTTACAGCAAATTTTGCCATTTTGTATACATTTTTTTGAATTTTTCTTATGTTATATTTATTTTTTTAACACAAATTTTTTCACATAAACATGTGAGATCGAAAAATTCTTAACTTCAATTTCCATGCTCTGTTTTTGCCCTCCCGGGAAGCTTTCCTACCGCATGTGTTGGGAGCTCTTTTGAAAATGCTTTCTATTTTGTTTGCTTTAGAAACATCATATGGACCATTCATTCTACCTGAACCAGGTTTTCTATCAACGGACAAGTTCTCCCGATACTGTTTAATAACATTGGAAACAGTTTGACGGCAGACCTTTGAATGCTTGGTCAACTTTTTGTAGGACCAATTTGGGTTTTGTTGAAAATATTTAATAATTTTAGTACGCACTCTTTTCTGATCACTCATTTTAATCAGATTAACAACAAATGAATATAATTGACATTAAACATGTTTTACAAAGGTAACTTGATAAAAAAAAAATCAAATAATACTTGGGTTAAAATTTTTAATGAAAAACGTGTGTTAAGAATTTTACGATCTCACTCCTTACTTCTTTTCATATTGTCTTAATATGTAAAAAATCGATATGACTAGGAAAATACTACAGCTTATAATATGACAAATGTTATTGTTTGAATTTGAAATCCAGCTATCTTCAAAAAAACTAATCATTCGAAAATTTCTAGACAATTCGACAGTTCTTTAAACATATTTTATGTCAGTTTTAACAATAACTTTGTTTTTCTTTGGATAATGCACTGGTTAAACTCTTTTAGTAATTCAGCAACAGAGCAATAAATATATGGTATCTTTATCAAAGCAAAAATTAAAAAAACTATATATATTATTTCTTGAAAAATTGCAATGTTTTTATTATTTTTTTAATAATAAAATTTCGTTATTTAAAATGTATATTTCATGTGCATAATTCCAGTTTCCCTGGTTATAAGTATTGGGTGTATGACTTAAAAATGTGGGATTTACAATAAATGGCGTATCTTTTGAACGCTGTTTTTGTTATTAATAATTAATATGTTATTTTGAAGGGTACATAGATGTCATTTATTAACACTTTTTTGACACGGAAGACAAACATTCAAAAAAGTTTGAAAATTGTTGTCAAACTCAACAAGAGCTTGCAAAATCATTGGGAGCTACGTAAGCAGCAATTTCAAAAAGTTTGTGAGCAGCAGGATTTGTCCAAAATTGGGTACCATACGAATTGTAGCCGAGATACCTTGAAAGACGATTTTGCATGTCCGAAACATGACCCGTCCAACTACTATTTATTTCAATCGATGCAGAACGCTCTCTCTGGGATACGCTTCACTTTGGAACAGAGATTGACTTAATTCGTTATTGGCCTCAAAAGATGAGCAGTTCTTTTGGCTCGGAATCCATATGTTGCCAAAAAGATGGGAAAAGGTCATAACTAACAATGGCCAATACGTTGAATAAATTTAGAAAAATACCGCAGTTTAAAGTCATACACCCAAAAAATTTAAAAAGAAGGATATTCACAAGTAATATCAAGTAAATAATTGTTTATTATGAAATTAGGATTTTAGAATATCCTGATTACATTATCACGTATGTTCTTATGAATAATGCCATGAAACCTCTTGACTATTTTAGTTATTTGGTGAACTAATAAATCCACAAATTACAAGTCTGCGTAAAAATAATCTGAGGGTGGCTGGTTCAATTCCCGCCAGAGACATTGGGTGTATATGCAGACAAACAAATATATGGCGTCCAATAGTATGGATTGAATTTCAATATTTGTTTATTCGCTTTTGTGTTGTCAATATTATGCTAGTTTTATTGCACCAAAAATTTTTAAAGTAACAAGAAGAGTATTATAGTCTGTTATGCCGATTCTTATATACCTATCACTAATATAATACAGACACCGATTTTTGCGCATTTTGTATAAAAACCTTTACCTTAACCGAATCTAATTTTGCATTTTCTATTACTAGAAAATTTCACCTTGCAACGGTCATGCATTTAAATTTTATCTGGAATAAAATATGTATAGTTATTCATATATGTAGTATTATCCAACACTTATTACCGTTTCATCGTGCCTTCAACATACAGACGGACATACATAAGTCCCTGAATACCTATACTTTTGTAGATCTACGATCAATATTTCGATGTGTTACAAAAGGAATGACAAAATCAATATACCCCTCATATCTTTGGTGGTAAGTTAGAACTAAAAAAAAAATGTCATAGAAAACATACCACCAAGAAATAGTACATGAAAAAACTTAAAAATTATTATGGTCTCAAGATTTATCATCATATTCTCGTTAAAGATTAAATAGATTAATAAGAAGAAAAAGTTTCGAACCGATATTGTTGAGACAAAACAAAAAAAAAAAAAAAAAATGATTGAAAACGTTTAACTCGTGTCCAGTCTATTAGCTGTGAAATCTGGAATATCTCAGAAAGCATTGAGAGGCAACTTCGAACAATCATCAATAAATGCATGCGTCTTATCGTTCATGTATGTATTTTTGCCACAGAGTCATGCTAACAAACGTGAGCATTCTTAATTTATGCAATTCCAAGAAGATCGATGATTTCGAAAAATATTGTTCCGGAATTGGGCAGTCTCAGTGAGGTTTGACAACTCAGTGCAAAAAATGTAATAAATGGAACAGAACAAACAGAGATGTCGTGAAGCTCCATTTTGGAATAGCAAAATAAATACTGGACTAACTAAAACATAAACCAATGTACATCTCGTTAGAAGACCGCCGAAATTTTCTGCTGTCGATAAACTGAAAGTTGTGAATCGTTTGTTGCCAGAGCCGAAACAAATACAGAGCTACTCATATATAAATTTCTGAAAGTCACACAATGCAATGCAGTAAATAATTTATAATCCAAACCGAGAAAAACAAAATTAACCCTCCATCGATCAAACTAGATAAGTCTGGTCATATGAAAACTTATAGTGGGTTAAAATAATTTTAGTGTAAAAACTGTCAGTATAAACACACAATGATGTTTGCAAGATGAACTGTAGCATTGGAACTGGTATCTTTTGCGATGAACTCCTCAGATTAAGGTTCTCAAAGCATCTTTCAGAGAAAACTAGTGCATTCCTGGCTGAGATATTGGCGATCAGGGAGGCATGTAAAGTTTTACACGAACATTCGTGACATTTTTGTTGATAGCGAGGCGGCACTTTATTCCTATACTGCGAATTCTACACACTAGTAAGTCTATCTGACATCAAAGTGTGAAGGCAGACAAGCTGCTCAGATAAGGATCCTTTTTAAATGTCTCCGATGCAGTATCTGTCGGAATATCGCTTGGCAGCTAAATTTCTAGACATTATCTTCAGGATGAGGTGTAGCGAAATGGATACAATAAAGTAATGTGAGTCGTATACAATGCGAAACACAGTATACAACTTTTGCATAAACATTGAAAGAACATACCGACGCTAACATCTATGTTATGGGCTTATTGGGTGATCGGTAAGCATGCAAGCTGACTTGGACTTCCCTTTAACAGTTATTGCCGCAGATGCCTGGACCGAGGAAAGAAATAGACAGTTTTTCACCTCCTCTATGAATGTTCGGTTGTTCATTTGTTGAGATATACTTAGATTTCAGAAATTTCTAAGCAAATCAACAGATATTTGAAATTCATGCAGAAAAACTATTCCCTTGAAAAATAGACTTCTCTTCAAAATTAAGATACAAAAAAGGAAAAAAGGACACATGGAAGAGACACCTGGATGATATCAGTGTCAACGTGTCACTGAACAATCAGTAAACATGAAAGCCTAATTTCATTGAGTGGTGGTTTTATCTCCTTGATTGCATGCGAAGCAACCAACGTCACCAAAAAAATAACTTTCAAAGAACTGAAACAGGTGTAGTACTTACTCTGAATCAATGAGTATAACATACTACATAATATTTTTCTTGTGTTTTGATTCCTACTTGTTGAATTAGAAGCTTGGCTCTTTGTATGGAGATATTTCTTTATTTTGTTATTACAAATTGATGTGATAAATTTATCTAATTTATTCTCATTCATCATTCTCATTTCATCGTTCTTATGTGCTTAGTAATATTAATTTTTTAGAAGTGATTCAAAATAACCTACAAAAAACCTCAAAGTATTCATATTAAAGCATATGTGATTCCCTTTAATGTATTTACATTTTGTTTTACTGGATTTTATCCGCTCATCTGTGAAATAATGATAAAATTAATCTTGGAAAAGGTGTATGATTTGTATTAACATAAACAAAATTGTGAATGGATTTGTCTCAATTGGAAAAATAGTAATATATTTTGAAGTTAATTTTATTTTGATATTAAATTGTATAATTGATCATAGGAAACTTTGATCTATTATAGAGCTATTCGGCTTTTAGTTATATACAAATGATTTGTGCAGAATTGTATACGAATGCCTACATACGTAATACGTTTTTAGGAGGACCTACGACTCCGGGAGGACATGTATGTGGTGTTTAGACATCAGGATCAGATTTTGACCAATTACAATATGTTAATTTTAGAACTAAAAGCTTATGTGCCAAATTGGATCGAATTATCTTCTGAATTCCGATCTGTACTTAGCCCACAAGGTTTACCTGAAGTCCCAGTTAGAGGGACATCCTTAAATTGACATAGAAAGCTATTTAGAGGATAGAGTTTAAAAGTTATTAATACGAGGCAAATTATTTCTTAATTTCTAACATGTTGGTCAATAAAAACTGGATAATGGTTCTAAAATGTTCTATATTTTGGAAAAGTACAAACAATTGTTTTTTAACATTTTTTTAATTAAAATTTTTTTTTTTTTAGTTATTAGTGAAAAAAATGTATAACAAAAAAATGTTTTTTGTGAAAAAAATTCGGGTTAAAAAAATGTTTACCGATTTTGACTCATTGTTGCAATGGACTTTGAAATATATATCATTAGATATCCATATTGTCTATATTTATGACTTAGTAATCGAGATATAGATCAAAAATAGTCCAAAAATAGAGGTTGTCTCGGATTTTTGCTCATATCTCCGTTATTTATGGACGGATTTTGCTGGTTTTAAATAGGAAGCTTATCGAAAGCATGTCTGACAGAATTATTGAAGATTTGGATCTCGAAGATATCTGGGGTCTTCAGAAAATTGATTTCAACAGACAGACAGATGGACAGACGGACATGGCTAAATCGACTCCGCTATCTATAAGTATCCAGAATATATATACTTTATAGGGTCGGAAAGTTATATTGTGGAAATTACAAACGGAATGACAATTTTATATATACCCTTCTCACGAAGGTGAAGGGTATAACAAAGTTTGACAGAAGATCTACATTAAACC
This sequence comes from Calliphora vomitoria, assembly GCA_942486065.2. Taxonomy (NCBI): domain Eukaryota; kingdom Metazoa; phylum Arthropoda; class Insecta; order Diptera; family Calliphoridae; genus Calliphora; species Calliphora vomitoria. The sequence continues at coordinate 42,208,080 of OW818031.2, forward strand.
ACGGCGAATTAGAAACAGCTGATTTTATGGGGTCACCTTGTTACGTCTTGGAAGTAATCAATTTAGCGACAAATCTATAGAAACGTTATAAAGGTTTAAAAATTAAGAAAAACTGTGAAACAATTTTGTTTCAGATTGAAAAACATGGTAATTTGTTCAAAAATTGTCAAATTCCTTTAAGTTTTATGAAAATACATTTTAAATTTAGCAGTGGTTGTCATAAAGAGAACATGGATTATGATATTATTTAATGCACTTTCTCTTTCTGGGATTTTTGTTTCTTTTTTGATAATTTTTAAAAACTTCGTTGACATGCGTGGCATTTACAAGGAAATAAGCGATCATGTTGTGACCCTGGTGGCGAGTTCTCTGATTTGGAGTAATTTCCTTCGGTATATTTACCAACAAAACTTTGAGACACGACAGTGAGTAACAAGCCAAAATATAAAAAGTTCTTGAAACCTCTAAAATGGCTCACAAGATAATCATTCCTAACAGATTTGTATTCATTCTACCAAAGTTTATTAGAAAATATAATTTGTAAAAGCCTGAATTTTATTAAATTAATTTTTTTTAATCAGGAATTAATATTTCTATATTTTTTTTAATAACAATTCAAAAATTAAATAACATATAACGCCTTAGAAGTTTTGTTTCTATCAAATCTAAACAAACATTTTCACAAGACCTTTCAAAAGAAGACTACACCAACTCAAGCATGAATAAAATGGGTAAAATTTTGCCCCATATATCAATTTCGCACTCAAATTATTACCACACACTTTGCTCACTAAGAAATTCGCTCATTGCGCTCTCTCCAGCAACCATTTATAATATATTGTTGCGTACGCAAATGGGCGGGACGTGACTGTTAAAAGTCGATTTTTTTTGTGTGTTCCTTTTGCTTTTGTTTTTGTTTCCAACTGTCGTCTAGCTTAAAGGCACACAAAATAGCAAAAACAATAATATGGAACAATTCGCACGAATCGGAATCGACGTAGCACGCATACATAATGAGTGGTACGTACTTGTTGTTAAGGGAATGTTTGGTTGGGGGTCCTCAAAAAAATAAAACTGAAATATTCTCACAGTTTGTGTATATGTATGTATGTACAACAGGATATGCTCGTGCAGAGTTGTAATCGTGTGTAGTATGTCTGTTTGAATAGTAAAAAAAGAAAACCAAAAAAGTTTTTGGAAATTACTCTCAGACTGTTGCTTTTCGGTATTTGCTTCCTCATTGTTGCTGCTGATAAAGTAGACAGAAAAAACACGAAAAAAAATAAGGAGGAAAACACAAAAGAAAAAATGAAAAAAAACTTTGGTAATTTAAAATGTACGTGCGAATGGCTGGCTGTTGGTATTTGTATCTATGTTTGTACAATGTAATATCTGTGTGTTTTTGAAGAAAATAATGGTGAAACAAGTTTCATTGCACTACTCGTATTATAACACACACACACATTCATTCATATAATAAAAACACAGCTACTCAAACTTATATAGCTATTTTATGGTATCGTGCTGTCTCTTTCTTTCTTACCACGCCCGTATATGCATGTTTGTTGATATTTTGTATGCCTAATGTAGCTTTGTAGTTGTAGCTTTTGTATATACAAGAAACATACACACATCCATACTCTTGTGCTCTGCTTGCTGCCATACACACACACACACTCGCACACACAGTCACGCTCTCTCAATTAGTCGATGTCTTTTTTCTACATTTGGGAATTTTATAGCCAGCGCTCACTTTCATTGCATACAGCTGTCTTTGTCTAATGGTTGTCTAAACCGTTATAAATGGAAAAAAGGGGAATACGAATTTGGGAGTAAGTATGTGTTGTTTGTGCACATATTTGTTTTTATTTATTTTTTGTTGTTGTTCAGTTTGTTTTTTTCGTGTATTGGTATGTGACCGAAATTTCAATTACCAATCGTAGTTGGATTTTTCTATATGTGTATGAGAGTGAGATGATGATGACTCCATCCATTGTATATAACGTCGATTTGTCGGTTGTTTGTGTGTGTTTTACAGGTACATAATCCATGATTTAATTTGGGCGTCTCATTTTGTTGTTTTTGCTGCTGCCGTTTTGTTTGTTTGTATGTTTTTTTTTTGTTTGTTTTGGGAGGGGGGATTTTGGGGAAAGCGTGGGAGTTATATGTAGTTATTATTCCTTAGCTGGAACCTTTATTTAATGTACACGTCCTCCTCATTCAGACACTCGTATATGGTAAATTAATTTTAAAATAAATTTACTAGGAGGGCAGATTAAAAAGATTTTCTAAAATTTAATAGGAAATTACATTATTATGGGTTAATTTAAAGTTTTTTAAATTTAAATTAATTTAAAGTTTTTTAAATTTCCAAATTTCAGGAAACCTTTTCCGTGTAGCAACATCTCTTACCAACAAGACATTTCATTTAGTTTGAAAAAAGGGAATGATACTTAGTTTGAAAATAGGGATGTATCTAAGGAGTTCGGTGTATAAGATACCCGATTGTATATCTAGAGCATTGGTAGGCGTTCATATTGTTCAGGTTACGAAGATTTTCGTTAATTTATACGTACACAACCCGAATGTAAACAATAGACCATAATAGTGCGTAAAAATACAAATATTTTATTCAATTGCATGATGTGGTTGGTGATATTTTATTTTTTACCCATACACGAAATGTTTTCATTCAAAAAATATGAAAAAAAGAAAAATGTCCCCCCCCTAATTGGTTGACCTGGATCCGCGCCTGCATTTGAGGTACAAACACAATTTTAATACTGTTTAGCTCTTTTGGATTCTGAAATTAACCTAAACATGGTTTTTTTAAGAACTATGTTTGAGGCTAAACTACCAAAAGATCAACGATCGAAGTTTAACTGAAAGGTGTTAAACAACTTAGATTAATACAAAACTGGAACTATTTTACAAACTTAATTTGGACTATAAAAATACCATCGATTGAAGCTTATCTAGTATTAATTTAAGAACTCCGAATGAAATTAATCCGGAAATATGAAAAAAACTTGACTAGGATGATTTAAAGCGACAATGGCATGATATAAAGATCTTCGATTGAAGCTAAAAATGTACTGTGAAAGGAATAACGATTGAAGGGACTAAGACTAAAGAGCAATGATTTATACTTAACTAGGACTATAGAAAACTATGATGGAAATTAACAGAGAGTGTGAAAAGACAAACGATTGAAGCTTAACTGGAAGTATTTAAAGAACTGAGATGTAACTAGCACTAATTAAATAACTAAACTGAATTATAACAAGTAAGAGAGCTATATTCGACTGTGCCGAATCTTATATACCCTTCACCAAATTATATTTTAATAAAAATTTAAAAAATTCTTATTTTTTTAAAAAAAATTTTTTTCGAAATTTTTTTTTAAGTTTTTTCCAGTTTTTAAAAAATTTTTTTTTTTTATATAAAAATTTTTTTTTTTGATTTATTAGTGAAAAAAGAGTTTTTTGTAAAAAAAATTCGGGTTAAAAAATATTTTTCCCGATTTTGACCCATTGTAGGTCCAACTTACTATAGCCTTATATACATCGTTGCAATGGACTTTGAAGTATCTATCATTAGATATCCATATTGTCTATATTTATGACTTAGTAATCGAGGCAACAAAATAGAGGTTGTCTCGGATTTTTGCTCATATCTCCGTTATTTATGGACGGATTTTGCTGATTTTAAATAGGAAACTTCTCGAAAGCATGTCTGACATAATTATTGAAGATTTGGACCCCGAAGATATCTGGGATCTTCAGAAAATTGCTTTCAACAGGCGGACAGACGGACGGACAGACGGACATGGCTAAATCGACTCCGCTATTTATATGGATCCAGAATATATATACTTTATAGGGTCGGAAAATTATATTGTGGAAATTACAAACGGAATGACAAATTTATATATACCCTTCTCACGAAGGTGAAGGGTATAAAAATATCATCTATTGAAGCGTAAGAAGTGAGATCGAAAAATTCTTAACTTCAATTTCCATGCTCTGTTTTTGGCCTCTAAATTGTTACAGCGTTCCTGTCAAGAACTTTTTGAACCTTGTATGTTTTTAAACCTGCATTAGTTTAAACTTTTCGTACCAAATAGTCCGAGTACTGAGCTAACCGGGCTGCTTTCTTACCGGATGTGTTGGGAGCTCTTTTGAAAATGCTTTTTATATTTTTGGCTTTAGAAACATCATGTGGACAATTCCCTCTACCTGAACCAGGTTTTCTATCAACGGACAAGTTCTTCCGGTACTGTTTAATAACATTGGAAACAGTTTGACGGCAGACCTTTGAATCCTTGGCTTACTTTTTGTAGGACCAAGTTGAGTTTTGTTGAAAATATATAATAATTTTAGTAGGCACTTTTTTCTGGTCACACATTTTAATCAGATTGACAACAAATGAATGTAATTGACATTAAACATAATAACTGACATGTTTTACAAATGTAACTGATCAAAAAAAAAAAAAAAAAAATCAAATAATACTTGGGATAAAAGTTTTAATGAAAAACGTGTGTTAAGAATATTACGATCTCACTCCTTAAATTGGGAATACGAACATATTGGAGCTTAACTGGGATAATATAATGAACTTGATGCAAACATTTGACCTATAAAAATTGTAACGACTGAAGCCCAACTGGGACTAAGAAAAGAGCAATTATTGAAGCTTAACTTGGATTAAGGAAATACCAATCATTGAAGTTTGAAACTAAATTTTAACTATAAAAATAGAGTAGCGACTGAAGCCCAACTGGGACTAAGAAATAAGCAATGATTGAAGCTTAATATTGACCAAAAAGGTTTATTATTTAACAGAGAAAATTGCAATTATTGAAGCTTAACTTGGATTAAGGAAAGACCAATGATTGAAGCTTAACTGGGTTGATAACAATAACTTCGATCGTAGCAAAATTTGAACTATAAAAAGAGTAGCGACTGAAGCTTAATGATTGAAGCTTAACATGAACTAAGGAAAGGCCAATATTTTACAGAGACTTTAAAAATATCAACAATTGAAGTTCATCTGTCTCTACTTAAAGAGCTTCGAACTAATTAAAGAACTAAACTTGTACATATCCAACACTAATTTAAGAACTACGATTGAAGCCACTACCTCATTGAAGATCGAAACTTAACTAGGATGATATAAAGAGCTTTGATTAAATCAAAAGTTTGAACTATAAAAATAGTAACGATAGAAGCTCAACTGGCACTATAAAAAGAACTATGAATGAAGCTTAATTAGAACAAAGTATTGATCTTAACTACACGCAGAAAAAAAATATGCATGTTTACTATAACCATTTCAAAATGTTTTTAACAATATTATAGTCAAAGTAAAGAAGTATATGTTTGTGACAACCATTTATATGGTTACAGTAAACATGCACAACTATATTTTTTTTCTGCGTGTAGGAAAAAGAAAAGACGAATGATTTAAGTTTAACTGAGACTTAGAAAATAACAACGATTGAAGCTTAACTAAGAGTTTGGACAAACAAGCGATTGAAACTAAACTATGACTTTAAAATTTCCAACAATTGAAGCTTTGATTTGATTGGTACTAGATTGGTACTAGACTGGGTCTAATTTAAGTGTAAAAAAAGTAAAAGTAAAAAAATACCATAAACTGGGAATATAAAAAGTCTAACGATTGAAATTTATCTGCAATTGAAGCTAAATTGAGACTATGAAAAGAGTAAAGATTGAAGTTTAACTCGGACTATGTGAAGAACTACGGATGAGCCTTAACTGGGACTAAGAAAATGATTAAAGCTTAACTAGGACTATGAAAACAGTAATTACTGATGCTTAACAGATACTTTGGAAACACCAACGATTGAAACCTAACTGGGGTGAAATAAAGAACTGGAATTAATGCTTAAATGGGGCTATGAAAAGATCAACGATTGAAGCTAAATTTGGACTAAAAGAATAACGATTGAAGCCAAACTAGGACTATAATATAAATAACTACGATTGAAGCTTAACTTGGACTAAGAAAATATTAATTGTTGAAGCTTAACCTGAAATTGATAACTATATAAATTGAAGCTTGTAAAATATAAAAGTTTAAAGCTTAACTGGGACTATAACGAACTGCAAATAATGCTACATTTCGGCTATATAAAAAAATACAATTGATGCTTAACTGAGTCTAGGAAAGGAACAAAGTCTGCGGTTTAACTTTGGTTATTTCTAACTACGATTGATGTTAAACTGGGACTTTAAAATGGTTATCTGATTCTAGAAAATACCATAGTTTGCGGCTATCAACTAGATCTACAATTGAAGCTTAACTGGGACTTAGAAAAGACAAGCCAGCTTCACTGGTACTTTAAGGAGCTACGATTGATGTTAAACTGGGACTATATAAAGAGCTACAATTGAAGCGAAACTTAGTCTAGCAAAATATAAAAATGTGTGGCTAAACTGGCACTATAAAGAACTACGATTGATGCTGAAGCTAAACTGAGTATTGGAAATAATCAACAATTGAAGTTTAACTGGGATAATGAACAGACTTACTCCCATTGCTAAATCTCTGGTTATTTTTGTTATCGTGAAGATATTCTGACAGTTCTCATACAATTACACTAATTGGAAGTATATCGTTACGAAAAAACATAACCAGAGATTGAGAAAATGGGGGTTAGAGGCTTAATTAGGACTATATAAGAAACGACCACTGGATTAGTGATAACACCAACAATTGAAGCTAAATTAAAATTTATATAAAAAACCACAATCAAAACTTAACTGGCAGTAAGAAAATATTAGAGATTAACTGGAAGAGACAAAATATCAACTGGAACTATAAAGACAAACGATTAAAGAACAACAATTAAATATAAACTGCAGTGATTTAAGAACTGTGACGATCGAAAAAAGGGGAATATATAAAGATCTGCGATTTAAGCTAAAACTACATTGATATTTAAAGACGTACATTTAAAACAGAACTTGCCGTTGACTCTGTTGGTCAATAAATCCATTATGGTTGTCTTCAATAACTCTTTTTCAATTTGCCCTCGTATATGTATATACATATGTGTTCATGTGTGGAAGCTTATGTGGGTGTGTTTGCATTTTAAGAAAGGTTTAATTTCATTTTTATGTGGAATTTTAATTTCGAAAGTTTTCTGTTTTAAGTTTTGTATATTTTTTTCCTTCATTTTGGTATACTTGCCATGACAGACATTACTTTTCAATTAAGTTTTTTTTGTTTTTATAAATAACTTTACCAAATAAATTTTTTGATTTGCATACAATATGTTTTAGTTATACTAAATAGTTTTCAAAAATAATTTTGTGGTCATAAATTTACACCAAGTGTTTATTATGGGGTGCTTAAAAGAAGGTCTTAAAAGAAAGTATTTATAATTCAATTTGAAGTTCGTTAAGGGCTTTTGTATGCACTAAACAAATATGGTTTTAATTTAACCTAAACATTGTTTATTTAAGGCCTTGTTTTATAAAACGAAACGACAAACTTTTAATAAAATTGTTATGGATTGTATTCAAGTATCAAACCTTTTACCAGTAATCTTTATACAATTTTTTTTCCATTCGTTTTATAAAATGAGGGCCATAGATTTCTTATAACTGGAAATTTTCATGGAAACATACATGAGAGTTAAGGCACTTAAATGATCTTTTCCAACTATAAATATAGATGATGTATTACATATGAAATACAATATTGAGTGTGAGTATTAAAACTAATGATCACATAAAATCATTCTGAGATGTTGATGAGATTTTTGTTAAGTTAATGTTCCATATCATGACTCCAATATCCATATGGTAACGGAGCCGTGCGAGGCTACTGAATTAGACTTGAATTCTTTCCAAGATCTCTAATTTAAAACAACTCATATAATGTGATCTCTAAGAGAAGGTATTACCAACGAAAATTGCAGAATGTTTGATTCCATTAAACCTCTAGGAAATATTATGATCTACTCTTGCCAAAGCGGCTAATTAATAGATCTTATATTTACAGAAAGATTACTTACGCATCTCCCGCAAGACTACTTTCCGTAGGTAAGTAGTTTATTGGGCTGGTCTCAACCTAACTGGGCTGGTAGTTTACATAACCTTAGAAAGTTCAAAATATATTAGGATTCAATATTTAGAAGTCAGTCATATATATATTTAGGAGTCACTGGTATAAAGATCTGAAAAGTTGATAGCAAGCTATCATTACACTATATGAGTTCTCATGAGTGGAATATTATGAAATGGATGGAATGATCTGAATGTTAATAAACAATTTAATTTATCATTAATTTCTTTTGTGAACATTTTCTGGATCATATGATGAGCAACTACTCTCTCACCACCCGTCTCAGTTATTCAACTCATATCTGAATGAAATATCCAGTGATTGAAACTTAACTGGAACTATATAAAGTACTACTCTATTAAAGTTAATCTGGGATGATATAAAGACTTACTTACAATTGAAACTTAACTGGAAATATGAAAATACCAACGATTTAAGCTTAAATGAAACAGTGAAAAGATCAACGATAAAGTTTAAATAGATGTACGATTGAAGCTTAACTGGGATTATGAAAATACGAATGATTTAAGATCAACTTAGACTTTGAAATTAACGACGATTCAGCTTAACTGGGAGCTTAAAGCTGCTTGAACCGGACATATAGGAAGTCCACCGGCATGGTATAAAGCTAGTTTTACACTATCTGGATCCTTATAGAAAGCGGAGTCGATTAAGCCATGTCTGTCTGTCTGCTGAAATCAATTTTCTGAAGACCCCAAATAACTTACAAACTTTATTCATAAATTTTTTGTCAATTTAAAAATTTTTGAAAAAAAAATTATTTCGAAAAAAAAAATTTTGAAGACAATTTTGAAAAAAAAAAATTATTAATTTTTAAATATTGAAAAACAATTTTGAAAAAAAAAAAAATTATTTTGTTTACTTAAAAATATTTAAAATTTTTATTTTGAAGTATAATTTGGTATATAAGATTCGGCACAGACGAATATAGCTCTCTTACTTGTTTTATTTTAAACATATCTGTAATTACTCGAATGTGAGTTTTTGTCTTCATACTATTATTATTAGGTATAGCTAAAATGTACGGCAGTTTCAAAACTGAATAAAATTTTTGAAAATTTTGTTGAACAAAATTTTAATATACATATCGCAATGGTTCCTCTAAAAATTTTAAAATTTTCAGTAAAGGAAAAAAATATTTTTTTTCAATACACTACAAGGAAGTTGAGGATGGATACAACTGTATTTTTTGGCGAAAGAGTAGAGAAAATTATGTAAGATTTTTATAGAGGGTAGATATGACCACTGTACATCGATTTCTTGCAAAAAGTGAAAATTTAAAAATTTTTAGTTGACTCTCTTTAGAGAAACCAGTGCGATATGTCTTTAGGATTTCTTGGGGATATATTCGAAAATAAAAATAAGAATAGATTATATCAATACCTCTCATAGTTTAGATGTACCTGCGATTTTAATGTTGAGCATTTCTGAGAAAAGTCATTTTTTGTTGAATGAGTCAAATCTTATTACAGATATTGATTTTACATAAAACCTTTTCAGAATATGATAGTCCAGATAATGGAAAATATATTTCGATAGTTTTACTAAAATTGGACAATGTTTACCCCTAAACCGTGAAGGTCAATGTTTGTAATATTTAGCTCATGATTTTTCTGTAGATGCAATTAAAGTAAAATATTATCTGAAGTTCAATATTTATAATAACATAGAAATAATCGAAAATTAACCTTTAAACGCACTTGAACGCAAAATGATCCCCTAAGATTAATAAACTGGAAGTAAACTATAAATTTGAATTTTTATACAGAGAGATCTCATAAAACTTTATGCTTCCCGATTTTCAGAATGAACTTTACAATCTAGAGTACTGAATAGGTGATTGTAGGAGAATTTGAAATTAAATTGTTATTTAAAACTGGGAGTTGATTGAATGTTTTAAAATTTATTGGATGGCCTATAAAAAAACATTAGAATTAGGATTCGAATATAAATTATTCGACTATTCGGGGAAAAAACTATTTTTTATTCGAAAGAATACATTACAATATATTTTTCAATTTAGAATAAAAAATTATTCGATCTATAATTGTCGAATAATCGAATACTTGATTAGATTTATTTTCGAGCTAAAATGTTATAAATAGAACTATTGATGAAAAAAAATCCAAAGAAACAATAAGATTAATTCCAAGGCGAATCTAATAAGGTGACAGCGCCACCACAACAAATATAACAAGGCAAAAGCAACATGCATATTGTTAAAATAATGTAAACAAATACTTTATTTCAGAAATAATGAATATGTATTGTATAATAAGTAATAGTTCTCCATGCAGAGAAAAGACATGATTCGGCATGGTTACGGCAATATACTGTGTCCTTTGTAAGAATATAGTGTTGTCATACACAAGAAATTAGTTTAATTTAATTTCAGTTACTGTAAACATTTTTATGTTATACATCTGATTATGGTTCATCGAAACATAATTATTTTTCGAAGAAGTAAAGAATGTTAAATAGGCAAACATATTAATTACAAACATTTTAATTTACAAATATCCATTAAATGTTAAGTTTCAATATGTGTACTTTATGATGCAAGCGTTTGTACAGTCGAACTTCTCTATAGTGAACTTCTTTACAATGAAGCTCTCCCTATTATGAATTGATTTCAAACACACAACTTTTTCCGTTCCAATTTCATTGTTTTTTATCTCCTTATAATGAATTTCCATACAATGAAGTTTTCTATACAATGAAGCAATTTTGCAGGTGTAATATTTGACTCACATGCGTTTTTGTCTCCATATAATGAATTTTTCAAACAATTTTCTGTTACGCATACTAATAACTCTGTGTACCGAGAAAGATGCCACATATAATGAGGGGATTCCCAAAAGAGGAAAATAAGAACAAAAAAAAGAAGAAAGCCACATTAATAACAATTTTGACATCAGTTGCCGGTGTTCGGTGATCGGAAATGACGCAGCGAAGTAGCATTTCTCTTGAAAAAAATTATTAATTATTAATAAAGTTGAAGAAGGATTAAAAAACAAGATGTGGCTAGGCAGTTTGGAATTCTTCCCAGCACATTATCAAATATTTTAAAAAACAAGGCTGTGATTCTAAAAAATGTAGAAGACGAGCAATTGAGCACTAAACGCAAAAGGCTTCGAACTTGCCTTTTTGAGGATATTGATGAAGCAATGCTCAAATGGGTAACTGCCGCACGTGATAGGAATCTTCCTATATCTGGGCCATTAATAAAGCAAAAAGCAAAGAGTTCGCTGATGCATTGGGACACGAAGATTTTGAAGCTAGCACAGGATGGTTAGACAAAAAGTACTTTTGTGGAGATGAGGAGTAACGTGCCGACTAATGTATTTAAATCTCTTAATATATTAGAAGGTTTTGTTGAGGAAGAGAAATGTAAGAGTGTAATCCAAACTAAAATACCTGATTATTTAAAAAAAAAATGGAAAAAATATAATTTTTATATAATGGTTTTGTTATTTGGTATTACAAGGTTTTGATGAGAAAAAAAAAATGGAAAAGTGTAACCCAAACTAATATGCCTAATTATTTTAAATAAAAAGTGGGGGAAATATATAATTTCTGTATAATGAAGTTTCTATATAATGAAGTGATTTTCTGGTCCCGTCAAGATTCATTATAGGGAAGTTCGACTGTATAATGCTTTTGCATTAGTGTTATTGTTGATGTTTTTACAAGTAAAGTTTGATTGTCTGTTATTCTCATTCGCTCTATAGTTTTATTTCTATAATATCTTAGCTTTGGTAAAGCGAAAAACAATAAATTTTAGTGAATTTATCAATTATATTCAAATTTGCAATTTTGCACATTAAAGCTAAAACCTACTTATTTAAATTGAATTTTCTATTCCAAAAAAAACTTTTACTGATAATATGATTACTTTGGATCATCATATGACTTTATCGGATAATAAATACGATTTCGTTGGGTCACAATATGATTACTTTGGATCATCATATGATTAGGCTAGAAGGGGGATCATTCGCCATAGGGGCACATCTGTCAACACCGAATAACTTAAAAACCCAGTAATCGATTTTGTTACATTATCAAGTTATGTTTTCGTTTATCGCTTATTTACCATCCCTGAAAGTTGGATAGCTTAATTTTACATATGATGTGAGGCAGATGTGATTAATTGTTTTACAAAAAGCTGTGATAATATTTCAGAGTGTGAATTTTTTGAGCTAACTTCATTAGTTTTTGCAATACAAAAAATATATTGGTTGGTGATCGAATGTCAATAATAGTGAACAATAAGTGACAACAGTTTTTTCGATCATTTAATTTGAAGTACGAAAAAAATTTTTATTAAACCTAAAAACTTCCCCTGGAGCACATCCGCCAGATACAAGGAATCCCTGTGATGTATAGCAAAATGTTGATAAAATATAGAAAAAATCAGTCACAATTTGTATAATTTTTTTTGTTATGTGAAATAAACAATAATTTATATATAATTTATTTAAACAATAGTTTATTATACTTTGTTTTGTGAATTAAGGAATAAAACAGTAAAATACGTTTATATTTTTGGATCATAAATCTTTTCATAACATGTTGCTCCTAGATTATGTTTACGACAACCATACTTCATGTTTAATTTTATAATATTGTTGCGTTTTAACCTTTTTAAAACGTTGGTTTAATTCCTTTAAATAAACCGGATACTTTTGATTGCAAATAAAAGCCGTTTAGTAGTTTAAAATTTGTAACAACTCTTTATTTATTTAAAGTGTACAATAAAAACAGTTCAAGTTGTCACTTAGTGTCTTTATACACTTTTACCAATTCGCATATATGCACACAAACTTTATAATGTACAAGCTTAAATGTACAAGACAGTTGATGTTAACTCCAGTGATGCCGTTTGGTTACATTTGTTACATTTTTCGTAACTTTTCGACCCTCTACGTAACATGTATAATTTTCCTTTTTTGTACCTTATTTTCGTAACATTTCAGCCCTGAAAAAGTAGAGTACACATTTTTAGTACTTTAAATGCATATCATGCCACGAATGTTTCTATTAAACAATAGTGTGGCTTATTTGTAATTTATTACCACCTAAGTCTAAATCATTTTGAGACAAACTCTGGAAATGCGAAAGATCTTAGTAATCCAATATTGTGCATTTGGAATATTTCGTCAGATAAAAAAATTGTATTGCTGGATCACATAACTCTGTTTTTAGGCACTTGAAGAAGTCTGTTGAAAATATCGTATGTCATTAATGTAGCTGTCATTCCATACACCTAGTAGTCATGCTAAAAGTTAGAAAAATTCAATTGAGGACATGATGGGAAATATACCAAGTCCAGCAACACACAGCTTTATAGGAATCTAGAGCAACACACAGCTTTATACCAATATTTTCGGTCAGAAATGTTTGAAATCCTTACTAATGTCCCGGAGAATTGATATAATAGATTTATTAATGGGTCGATTATGGATGGCAACCGAACTTCAGTTGCGTTGCCAGAGGGCAACCACAAATTTCTGGTTGCCGATTTGGCAACAGAAATGATAGCTGTCAGTTGCCATCTGTAATACCATTTAGGCAACTGACAACGCAACTGAAGTTCGGTTGCCATCCATAATCGACCAATAAATCAATTTCCTAATTAAATAATATTATGCTCTACCATGAGTCCCTGATTTATGTGCTGGAGAATACCGGGATTAAGTTTACAATTTAATGAATGTTGTGTAGATAATATTTAGCCAACTAAAACTTATAAAAAGCTCGGACCGAATTACCGCATTCGTGATCGAATGAGCTATCGTATCGAAAAGAGTTTTCTATATCGAAATTATAATAAAATTTACTATATTTCTTGCTCGATATCGAATGCCATAAACTCAAATAAGATAATTACGATCAGTTTTACTCGATATCGAATGCTGTAATTCGGACTCTGATTATAGTAACCGGTTTAATACGGACAAAATTATTGTTGTTAGTTATATGTTATTAAACCTTATTATATATAGTATTTATTTGGGAAGAATTCGTAAACGTAACTTTTTATGAAAAAATGTAACTTTCAATTAGAAAAGTTGTAACTTTTTCCAAGCTACCCCTGGCAACACTGGTAAGTCTAACAGCGCCTATGATCAACTCAACTCACGACTGCAACCTCTGCCACTATTTATACGCACAGCTTCTTTCGTGAATCTTCTACAATGCTCTTAACGGACAAACTAGTACGTTCGAATTCTAGATCATTCGATGTTAATGTTAGCAGCTTAAACATTTAGTGTTGCCATACTTATAAACAATGCTAATAACCACATTCTATCAACATTGTTGATAAGTAGAAGGTTCTACTGATGGACGTGTTTATGAACATGATGAATGCTGTAGGCAGTCATTACAGACTGTTAAATTCAAATCGCTATTGCAAATTCGTAACAATATTTATACACAAATTCATACTCAAAATTAAAAAATTTTTGTGAATAAATTTTAATGTTCAATTCATACACTTTATGTATAAATTCATTCTAGCTATGAAAATGTTGGTAGAAATCGTACTCAATATTTTTAAACTTCTTAGATTAAATCATTTTAAAGTTCAAATCAATACCTATTTACTTTTAAAAAACTTTTTTAATACTTAAAAATAAACACTCTAGTTGCTAAAAACATGAAACCTGTCAGTCACTTCATTACTTGTCTTGGACAAATTAACAACTGTAACAAATAAATAAATTTTCATCAAACTCAAAATGTTGGCAACATGTTGCAATAAACTGTTACACACAACATTTGTCAACAGAAATAAATTTGTTTATATTTTTGACAAATATTCGATACAAAAACTATTGGATTTAAGCCAAAGTTGCAAAACAAATTAGGTCAGTTTTTACAAAACATTTGTTTTTTTTTATATAATTTAAAACAATTCTAAATGAAATATAAACAATAAATTAATTTAAATAAAATAGAAAATCAACAAAATCCTGCTATGAATCATATTAAGGGAAAACCCCCTCTGTGTACGGAGATACACAGGGACGTGATCAAAACGACAAGACCAGAAGACAATCATCACATACAAATTTTCAATGTCGTCGTTGGCCATCGTGTTACTGGTAACAATGCAGACTGAAAAAAAAAACACAGATAGAGCCGACATAGTAACACGTCACTGCACGCAAGTGAAAACATAGAATTTTAAAAAGGAAATGAAATCAATGAATGAATACGATAACAATTTTGCCAAACCAATGAGTTGCTTTTTTATATACATATATATATACATATATATATTTTTTATTATTATTTTCAAGCAGACATTGTTGTAGTCATATGACGAACGCACATTAAGACGCACAAAATATGACCAAAAAAGCTATAGCATACTGTTGGGGGGAGGCAGAGGACGCAGACAACCACATCGGTACAATGAACGTGGTCAGGAATCGAAAAAAGCATCAGTTAAAGACAACACGTCCAAATATTGTCTGTTCACAAATACCACTCTCGTACTACCAACTAACCAACCACTTTTGCTAATAACTAACACTAACAAACAAACACACACACACATCTACACACATCGATATGTAGCCACATACACACTCTCACGTACTGTTAGTAAGTCAGTCTTATTTAAAAATATTTTCAGGCATGAAAACTATTACAATTGTATCTTTAGGGGCCAAGGGGTTTTTTTTTTTTTTTTTTTTTTTTTGGACTCACGTAAACCGTAACGCCACTCGCTCACAAACAAACAGACATGTTTACATTCAAAACATTTTTAGACATCCACTAGACGGATTCATAATAATCAACTCCTACCAATTTATTTATTGACAGACTGTTTTTTTTTCTTTTTCTTTAAACTAAGTTAAAATATAAAACAAAAATGTGTAACCTGGACAAAAAAAAAAAAGCAAAAATATTATTCGCTGAATTTTTGTGTTTTGTAGGTCGGAAAACAATAAAAAGTATTAGCAACTTAAATAGTTTAGCACGTAGTTATGGCTTGTAGTCCATACTAGTACAGTGGGTTTAACTAGAATTTTGTTTTGAAACATTTTGAAAAAGTTATTAACTTACAAGTTTAATAAAGTTTAACATTTATCAATGAATTTTAATCAAATTCGGTAAAAATATTAATTTTAAACCAATTTTGTGGAAAATTTTATAATATCCAAATCACAAATTATACAGGTATGAATCAGCTGGTTTCTGTAGTATTACAATAGAAATTAAACAAAAGAAATTGTCAAAATGATTATGGTTTGGAAAGAGGGGCAAATATATATCACACTCGTTGCCTATTGAAAATTTTATTTTTTCTCTCGCTCTGTAAACCACAACCATTGAAAAGTGGTTGTATAAGGTCAAAATAACAATACGCCTCCATATTACTTTTTCGACAACTGTCATGTGTTGCATATCTGTAATAATCTGTGATCAAAATTATGGCAATACAGTTAAATATACACATTTATACACTGAGTGACAATACAATTGAAACTTTTTATGAAAACTATATTCCGTAATCTCAATTTTCAAAAACATGATATTTTACCAAATAAATAAATTCATTTATAGAACATATTGTTACGAAATTGTACTTGAATTCAAATATAACGGTTTTAACGGCCTGTTTAAAGTTGCATAATATTCCTCAACTGCTGTTAACATATCTGTGGGTATTATTAACATAGCTGTGAAACAACATTGAATAAAAGCTTTGAGTTGATCATTATTTGAAAGTATGGCAACACGAAATGTTTACGCTGCTAACATTGACATCGAATGCTCTAGAATTCGAACATACTAGTTTGTCCGTTAACAGCATAGTAGAAGATTCCTGAAAGATGGCGTGTGTATAAATAGTGGCAGAGGTTGCAGTCGTGAGTTGATCATAGGCACTGTTAGAGTTAACATCAACTGCCTTGTACATTTAAGTTTGTACATTATAAAGTATGTGTGCATTACTGCGAATTGATAAACGTGTATAAAAAACACTAGAGTGACTATTTGAACTGTTGTTGTTGTACATTTTAAATAAATAAGGAGTTGTTACAATTTTAAACTACTAAACAGCTTTTATTAGCAATCAAAAGTATCCAGTTTATTTAAAGGAAATAAACCAATATTTTCAAAAGGTGAAAACGTAACAATATAGACAATGGAAACCTTTAAACTTCAACAAGAAGCTAGCTCTTAAGAGACCTAATCTATACCCTTCTTTACGATAAAGATGAAGCAAATTTTTTGGTAAAATAATTTTTTTTAAAGTTTTTTTTATTGACTTTATGACTTAAAAATGCGGGATTTTACAATAGATGGCATATCTTTTGAGCGCGGTTTTTGTTTTTAATAACTTATATGTCATTTTGAAGGGTACATGTCTGTCATTTATTCTCACTTAGTTATTGAATATTATAGTCTAAACAACAACGTTTTATTTTGGTTCCAAAATGTCGTATCTTGTCCCAACAAAGTGTCATATGCGGGAAGTTTTACTTTACTTCATTAATTTGAGAAAATGTGCCGCTTAAGCAAACCGATTGCTAAGCAAAGCTTATGGTGAATTTGTTCCATTGGTTTTAACGTGCGATAGATGCTTTGTTCGGTTCAGAAATTGTGATTTTGAAACGGAAAACAAATATCGTCAAGGACAGCCAAAAAAAGTTTGAAGGCCAATAATTGGAGGCATTACTCCATGAAAATTGTTGTAAAACTCAGCAAGATCTTGCCTAATCATTGGAAACCACTCAAGCAGCAATTTCAAAGCGTTTTCAAGCAGCAGGATTCTTTTAAAAAAGGGAAATTAAGTACCACACGAGAAACCTTGAAATACATTTTGCATGTCGGAAATTATGCTTGAACACTATGAAGAAAAAACATTTTTGCACCAAATCATTACATGCGATTAAAAATGGATCCATTACGATATCCCGAAGCGTAAGAGATCGTTCATGAAGCCCGGCCATCCAGCTGAATTGACACCAAAGCCAAATATCCATGGCGCTAGGGTAATGCTCTATATTTGGTGGGAGCAAAAGGGTCTTATCTATTATGAGCTGCTGAAATTTGAACAGCCCATCACAGGCAACCTGTGCCGAACGCAACTGATTCGTTTGAAGCGAGCATTTGCCGAAAAACGCCCAGAATATGCTGCCAGACATGAAACCGTAATATTCCACTGTTAAAAACTATTTAGAAAGAAGTGTTTGGTGTTTGGAAATAAGTGTTTTCCTCACTCGTCCGACTACTATTTGTTTCGATCAATGCAGAACGCTCTTTCTGGGATATGTTTCACTTTAGAGCAGAATATCCAAAAATATCTTTTTTTTGGCGGGGAATCCATATGCTGCCAGAAAGATGGGAAAAGGTCATAACTATAAATGACCAATAGTTTGAATAAATTTATATTGTGCAAATGTTTCAAAATAACAGCTAAAAATTAATTTTTTTTTTTAATTTTTTTAAAAAAGTTTTTTCCAAATTTTTTATTTTTTTCAAAATTTTTTTGGATTTTAAATTTTTTTTTTTTAAATTATTAGTGAAACGAAAAATTATAACAAACAAATTTTTATAGTGAAAAAAAATTCAGCTTAGACAAAATTTTTTCCCGATTTTGCAATGGTCTTTGAAATATCTATCATTAGATATCCATATTGTCTTAATATTAATAACTTAGTTATCCAGATATAGATCAAAAATAGGCATAAAATAGCGTCTGTCCCGGCCATCTCAGCCATTTGTGGGCCGATTACATCTGTCATATCAAATGTATATCTTTAGCACATAGGTTTTATGACAGACTAAATCTTCCAGATTCAAGGGAAGGTCAATCCACTCATTAGTATTAAGCATATCTTCATTACCACTGCCTTCTCATTGGTCTCATAAAGGTTTAAAGCCTCCTGATTCAAGAGTTTGGAGATTAAAATTTATGTGCCCAGTGCATCGGTCACATGAAGGATTAAATCTTTCATATCCAAGAAATGGTATTAAGCATTGCCCTTGACTTTGTTCTCATGAAGGTTAAAACCCTCCATATTTCAGAGTTTGCTTTAGTGCCGTGACCTGTCACAGAGTCTCCAAAAAGTTTTCATTCCCTACCCCTGACAGGCGCGGATCCAGAGGGGGTGAAATAGGAATTCCCCTCCCCCAAAACCGAAAAGTTTTCATATAAAAAAGAAGGAAAATGTTGAACAAATTTTTATTTTCCTCCACAAATGGTTTACTTGGATCCGCGTCTGACCCCCGAGGAACCAATCCTCCCCTTAACACATTTTCTCTGATAACTGTGTCTCATTTCTAAAAAAAATAAGTACAAATTTCTATCACTTTTTATACCCCCTAAAACCACTGTTGTTGTGGTATTAGGAAGGGAGTCACTGTCGCGCATAAAGATAATCGATTGGCACGAACAATTTAACGACGTGAACTCCTTATTTGTATTAAATATAGAAGATGGTTTTTGAATACGAACAATACAAAAACCAAACACACACATACATACCTACTTTTTTGTTTTCTTTTACAACTGGAGGTGGCGCTTGCAAATTCATGCGTGTGTTATTTAAAGTTTTTCCATTTTGGATTTAGCGCAAAAATACAGAAATAAAAAAAGAAAACCCGTTGAAATAAAAAAAAAAAAAAAACACACACACATCCACATGCGAAAGTGTCCATGAAGCGTAGTCGTAACATTACCTGAATTCCAAACGTGCATTTATGTGCCAACATGATGACAGACTGACAGACAGACAAAAGTCATAGCAATCATCATACGCCAGCCAAATCGATTCACTCACACAAATCACATCCCACAGTAACAGAGACGGATGAAATTTTTGTTCCAAATTTAAACATTTGTTTTATAATCACTCGTATGTACATGCGTATACATGAACATGAATTTCATGAATGAAATGAATAATGGAATATGAAACAAAAATAAAAATAAAAAAATAGAAATAAAAATTGTAAACAAGTGGCGCTTCTAAACGTGCAATGGCAACACTTCAATCAAAATCAGTCAGTTGGTCTCACGAAATTTACTCACACATAGCAACACTCGCTCTCATATGGACAACAATTTAAACAAAACATCACGTCCATAGCGTTCTTGAACTACAGTTGTAAGCGTTGTGGTCTATATATTTGTTGATGTATTCGTGTGAATCCATATATTTGTGTGAGGTGAATTTAGGAGATCCTTGCGTATTCATCACATGTGAGGGGGTACAAATGTCTTACGGCCACCACCTTTTGTCCAGTTTGCGAGCAGCAACATCAGTTAAAATCATTCGTTTAGCACACTCACTCAACATCCATAAAGGAAACCCGAACCGACCTAATACTAACAAACTGAGTTACTCACGCAATAGGAACAGCATCATCATCGTAATTTTTATAGGAGGGAAGTCTTAAAAGAGCTTTTTTTAGCCCCACAGTTTTACTCAAGTTTTTTCTTTGCAAATACCATCTGTCAGATTATTTGTAAAATTTCTTGATATTAGAGATGTGCATTTTGTTGCCCTCTGGAGATTACGGATATCCTACACTAAGTCATGACCTAAGGATCATAAGAGTGTGTTCTTAGAACCACCAATTCCACTTCTCACATCATTTGTCGTATGAACGGCTTTTTTTCACCATTACGGCCAGAGCACAACTATTTCGAGTCGTTCTTGAGTCTTTGAGCAAAGCATCCTAAGGATGAACCACCAGTTCCACTTCTCACAACTTTCCTCTAGGAAGGAGAAAACTTGAACCCACATTTGTTCTCCATTATGCCCACAACCCAACTCAGTAGCATATATATTTTATGTTAAAGACCGCTTCAGGATCCATGTTTATATTTCTGTATCTGAGCAGAGCTCTGGTATTAGTTTGTCTGTTTTTCTGTCTGTTCTACTCGTCCCAATGCTAGTGAAGCTCTCAAAATCCATGATGTGTTTGAAATCTGAAAGCGGCTGTTTCACTGTTTCTAACATAAGGCAGTGGAAAAAACTGTCTTGGTTACAGATCGCAAATCTCCAAGAGTAAAATGAGAACTTTGTCGGAGTCCACATACATAAGTACCACGAGAGCTATAGAAGCTAATATTGTCGGAAGATTACTTTTTTGGTTAGATTTGATGATACTTGGATAGGTCAGATACTTTTTTTATTAAGGAGGACTGAGTTCAATAAGTTTACCATATCTAGAATCTGTAGGATTGTTGAGTCGGTTGACCCACTCTTGGATTTTAAATGACGGATGTAATCCGAATAATGACGGATGTAATCCGGAATCCCATTATCCTGAAGCCCATTATCTTAATACATAAAGACCTAGAAATGACCGAAGGAATTGAAAAGGCTTTTAACGCTCTCTAAAGTATTTTGAATGCTGGGTCGTAAATATAATTACCTAGAAAGTATTAAGTTATGCTTAATACCATTGCTGCGGAGCTCAATGTGGGTCTTTTGTACAATAAGTTTAAATATAAATATGAGACAACTTCGAACTATTTGCGCTGGTTTCATGGTAATGGAAGAATGGCTAATAAATGCCCATGCAGTCAGACACCAAACGATAATAAATATCTTACAAGAGGCTAATGTTACTACTGAAAAATGCAAAAGAATTCAACCCGAATATGTAAAAATTCCCTATAATACCAGAAAGGGAAGAATGGGATGAATTAACAAGGGTGAGGAATAACCAAAGAACCGATCAATATTCAGTTGCTTAAAACATAGGTGACCGAACGGGAATTTGCTCTTACTAACTAAGCCGTGAATTCTTTCGTCTCCCAGATCACAACACTGATTAAAAATGGTAGATAACAAAACTTCAACTCATATTTTTACGGATAGTCAAGAGGTTATCAAAACCCTTAGTCGTAAATCTTTGATTGTTTTACTCTTACTTCAATTGTGAAAATCTTAAAAAAAAATCTTTGGAATCATGTATGAATACCGTAAATTTTACAAATTAACTTAAGGAAATAACTATAAATGAGCATGTCAGAAACTGACAGAATTCTAGAAACGACAGAACGACATCCTATGGTGAAACCCATACCTAAAGACAACAAAGGAGATTCTACAACTAAATATACCAACACTTAGAAGAGTAGTTAGTGTGTTAACTGGACATTCACAGTTTAAGGGTCATCTGGCTCGCATTATTCTATCTGACAGTATTAAATGCAGAGCGTAAGAGAACGAAACGCTGGAAGAGAATCTGTCCTGCATTTAGTCGAATTAGAGACGAAGCTTTCATATGGACACCATGCTGTAATTGGAATATCTTAGGGATTAACAGTGGAAATCGTTAAGAAACTATATTGAGGGTTCTAGGTTTTATGATTGTGGTAACAATAATATGGTTAATTTACGATTCACATGATTGTATCAACCATATATATGGTTATAGTAAACAAGTATATGTTTGTGACATCCATTTATATGATGAAGGACTTACCATATTATGTTGCTCTCGGCTTATGCATATCATAATCTGAGAACAACATATTATGATAAAATTATTCATCATAAAAATGGTTGTCACAAACATATACTTGTTTACTGTAACCATATATATGGTTGATACAATCATGTGAATCGTAAATTAATCATATTATTGTTACCACAATCATATAAATAGTTACGGTTACTATAATATTGTTAAAAATGTTGAAATGGTTACAGTAAACATGTACAACTATATTTTTTTCTGCGTGTGCATTCCATCAATATTATACAGATTTATAACCCTGCTACAGTTTTTTTGATTCAAGCGAGTATAACAAGAATGCATGTCCAAAATAATCTCCGCCTCGTGGAGAAAATCGTCTTAACTCGTCTGAATATCCACGATGCAATAATGCAGTAGATTGAAATGTTGTATCCTATCACTGTGATATGTCCGTAACTTCTGTATAAAATTGGATGTGGTATAGGCTGGTGAAAGTCTTTATCCTACTATGACTCAGTAAGTTTACTGGTTGAAAAACGTTGTTTAGATGCAACAGCATCAATGATTGAACTGGAAATGAAAATGTATTTGCTTACATTCCAGTCGTTTTAGATCAGTCCCTAAAGATCGAAAATGTCTCATTTCTATGGAATTGAACACTCGGACCTTTGACACCTTGGTCATCGATTATCGAAGAAGTTGTTAATATCTCAGAAGAATATAATTAACAATAGAACACTGACCTCCTGAGCTGGTATTGTTCTAATTTATTTAGATCGTCAGTTTGGAAAGACTTTTCGAATTTATTGACTGCACATATGGATTTAAAGAGCTTCAACAGAATTGTTGTGAATTTAAGGAGTTTCATTAGAATCTCAATTAAGATAGTCAGATAATAAAACTATTTAACTTTTTATCACCTTGGAAGCCTTGGAAAGACAATTTTTGAAACTTGGAACTCTTAATTTTGTGGATCAATGTTTAGATTAAATATATAAAAAAACCCGTTGACCTAAAATATTGATTTTTCTACAACTTTCAAAGGACTTTTTATGCTGAATTCGTATAATGATTTAACATACAAGCAAACATAGATATATACATGCCATATTGCTTTTAATAATAATAATAATAATGTGGTATGTGATGCAATGCTGAATGTGTTACCAATCCATTTGTCCAACCATTTATTGAATAACAACAAAACTCATACAACCACTAAGCACAGATCCATACATCCAACGTCCATCCATCCATTTCGTCTAAACCAAAACGAAACATCCGTCGCTTCGTCCAGCTAGTTAGTCAACCACTAGTTATTCACTCATTTGTCCATTAAACACGTTCGACCATCACGTGCTTCTGTCTTGTACGAGAGATCCATTTTAACTAATACTCGTCGTACTCACACTCATACTTGTTTTGCGTTTGGTTTCTTTTGGTTTTTTAACATACTTTTTTTTGTTTTAAAAAAATATATATAGTACATATACTTTTAATAAATTGTCTATATATTTGTATGCATATATGTATTAATGCCTTATTTTAGTTTCCACTTACACATACGGATAATTGTGAGAGTGTAGGAAGTATCTTAAATGGCATTATGGAAAATATGAATACATCTATCCAAATGATTCAATGTTATATGAAAAGTATTACGTTCAACTGGTATAGAATTGTTTCAATGTGCACTCATATGGTATTTACTCAATTCTATGGAAATTTTCGCAAATCTTAAAAAGGGTATAGATTTCATAGTCATATTTTGCCATTATGCCTCCCATCATCATCATCATCGCCATTCTACAAATTGTTTTCAAATGAAATTCCTTCGCCTAGTCCAGAAATTCCATAAATAAAAATGAAAAAGTTTTTGCTTTTCTTTCTGTTTTTCTGGGAAGTTTTCAATATAAATGAATTTGTAATATTTTCGCATTGGATTAAAATGTTTGTTTCATGTATTCGCTGTGCGACTTTGAATGTTGTGGTTTTGTAGCATTTTGCAAATATTTTTTCAATAATTAATATCGTAGTTTGATTTTTTAAGATTTGTAAGTAAACTGTATTAAAAGTGCGATAGGATAGGTAAACATAATTGGTCAATGCACAGGGTCTCCTATCATGTCATATTGTCATAATGTCCTAATATTTCACAATGGTTTGAAAATGTTGTTATTGCCTTTCAAGCAAAAATGTCCTAAAATAATACTACACTGTATGCTATGTTTATTGTGTTATCTTAACCAACCAGCAGAGACCTGCGTCGAATGCGCACTGGATTGGAACATAGAATGGTTCCTCTAATTCTCCTTATGGAGGTTACACTCTTTCTATCGCGGATTAGTTAGAGTTCTACTTAAGGAGATGTCGGAAGTTAGACATCCATAAGAATTCTTTCTATATTGGATTGAACTTTACTTTGGACTTTGAAAGGTAGCAAAATACTTGGGGCTTATTAGGGAGTATGTCGGCTAGAAAGTCGGATCAATGCATTGTCTACTGAAACATATAACGTACACTGCCTGATCACATTGGATTGGTTCGGATAGAAAGTTATATTCACTATAGGAGTATATAATTACTCTGAGATTCTGGCTGATGTAGAGTCCCTCCAATCTTCCTTGCTGAGGACTAGCACAGATTAACAAGTTGTGTTGACCGACGAACTTTTTACAACTTCAGGTTATATCTGGTTTGGAATTAAAATGAGAATATTCAATGAGTATAATGATCTATAGAGACTCAAATTTTTTCGTTATATTTTTTTTTCTCTCAACTAACAGGTACATAACTTATGCGGTAAAACTTTTTGAGCCAAATCGATTTTAAAATTAATTGTTTACGAAAACCATTCACAAAATGGCGGTTGTGATAGCAAAATACTGCTTGATTGAGAGACATGTATTCTTAATTTTTGTTAGAACAGGTTGAACTGACAGTTAATTTCCATCAGCCGTCTCATTTGGATCCATCATCTTATTTCTTATTGTTAACTGAGGTGGAACATATTCAGCGAGTGCATCAAGACTGCGTGTCGAATATAGTCCATCACACTTACCAACAAAGTAGCAGCGAGTTGGGGAAAATCCATATCGTTGAGAAGAGTGCCATTTTAACTAACCCCATATGAGTGTAAGGTGTGTTAATACGACGTGGTACAATATCCGGATTTGATTTGCCATATCATTGAGAGATGACCGGCATTCCCAAATGGCCTGTTTTATAGACAACCAAATGTGTGTTATCTGATAGGAGCTTGGCTGTATATTAGGGTGGTTTTATAAAATCGATTTCCGATTTTTATAGATGCTCACGTCTAGAATTGTGCCATTTAGTGTAAAAATACGATTGTGAAAATTTTAGCTCAGACTTTGCCTTCCCGTGCCAAAGGTGGTGCCTCGAAGTTTTAAAAATGACTAATACTTTTTCACATTTCGACCTCACTTAATTTCTCAACTATTTTGGTATCTCTTGAAATTTCCTCGGATGATGTATTTACTGACAATGGAAAAGTCGAATACACAGGCATAGCGAGTAAAAAAAGAAAATTCAATCGCGATTATAAAGAAGTAATAACGGAGAAGTTATCAGATTTGTTAGAAAGATGCAAAATTTCAGATAGAAATGCAGTACAAATAAGTTTCGCAACAGCTGAAAGTCTGGGATATAATGCCGAGGAATTAGCTCTTAGCAGAAGTACGGTAAGAAAGCGCAGAATATCCTTTCGAAATCAAAGATCTGAGAAAATCAAGGAGAGGTTTCAAAAATTGGACTTGGAGGGGTCTGTTGTTCATTGGAGTAAAAAACTATTAACAAAACTACTCCAGAAATAATGTGCTGAACGTTGAGCAATATTAGTTAGCAAATGAGATGATAAACAACTACTGGAAGTCCCCGCATTAGAGAATAGCACAGGTATCAGTCAGGTAGAAGCTGTTTGCGATAGAGCCTAGAAGAGTGGGGTATTACAGATGCAATTGTAGGTATCCAACACTGGACGAATGAAAGGCGCTTGTACCTTGATGGAAAAACAGCTTGGAAAAATTTGGCCTGTCGCCATCACATTTTAAAAGTCGTGTTACGATCAGTATTTGACCCCAAAATGGGATCGTCGACTGCTCCCCACCCTGACATTTTTAGAAGGTTTCAAAGGGATGTACAGGATGATTCGGTAAAAACTAGGGTATTCAATTAATCGGGTTTCTGTTTTAATCGGTTAATTAAGCGAATAATTAATCAAGGCTTAGATTTAATCGGTTAATAATCGGATAATTTTAAATTATTCGATTAACCGAATAATTTCTATTTTCATTTTAAATTGAAAATAAAATCACGAATTTTGTGTACTTATTTAAACATTTCAACAAAAAAATAAATAAAAAAAAAAAAATATGGCACTTGAGATTCCTTTTATATACACATATGAGTTTTTTTTTAGGATTTTAGTGAGATCTTCTGAAATAATCTTTTAAGACAAAAATGTAATTTAAAAGGTTTCCTTTTAAACGATTTTTCATTAGTTTTAGTAAAACTTGACTTGGAAAAAATTATCTTACTGATTGTAGATGTTGGAGAAATCGAAAGTAAGGCATGAGGAAGACTATACAATTTCTTAGTTCTTTGTTCAGTTTTTTTTTATAAAATCGTCCTTTTTGCATTTTTTAGATTTAAAATATTTTTAATAGTTTCGTTAAGTTCTGATACATGTCTCGTTTCAGCAATGTACGTTAATCGACACAAATTAATCGGTTTATTTATTATTTGAAAATCGGAAATTTCAAATTATTCGAACAGTTAATCGACAAAAATTAATCGGTTAACCGATTAACGGTTAATCGATTGAATATCCTAGTAAAAACCCTAGTAAAATACTTCGAAAAAGAAGTTTCGGAATTTCTTCCTCTTCAGTTAACTAAAACACAGCCAAGGGATGATTATCTAGAATTTATTAAGTTATCCTTAATCTTTTTAGGAAAAATTTCTTCTCAGGAAATTTCGTTTCGTTTTCCTGGTGCCTATCATCATGCCCGTTGGATGGCAAAAGCCATTTACTCTTTTAAAATGTTTATTTTTAGGGAACAGTTAAATTCTTTAAAAGCTATATGTAACGCTATTACAGCTCCTTATAATGATTGGAAATTTGTGCTGGATGCCATTAAATACACAAATATTGATGAAGATATATCAGGAAAGATACTAAGTAGATATTTACTTCACCTGTGGTATCTGAACCCAGAACAAGTTTGCTTCAGTTTATTCGACAATAATGTTTCTAATGAAATAAAAAGAAAAAATGGTGCAAAAGATTTTATCTTACAAAGACTTAAAAAAAGACGAACGGTCTGCAAGAATATTAAAAGTTCAAGTTTCGGGAAAGGAGGCTTTAAGACTATTTGAAAATGTTTCACTCAAAGTCTGGCTTTTTCGAATATTTCAAAGTTAAAACTGATTTTTTGAGAGAGTACCCAAAGAAATGGTCCGAAAACAAAGACTTTTTAAAACTCCAAAGTTTTCCAAGAGGTACGAAGGTAGTAAACGACACGGCTGAAAAAGGAGTTATGCTAACTTAAGTTAATGGAATGTCGTCGTTTATACCTGATACTTCCAAAAGAGCCCTATTTCTACCTTTGCCTGATTAGTGATAGAGAAAATACTAATACATACAAATAAATAAATAGCACTAAATAATATATAATAATACACCTTTTATTTAAATTATTTTTCATTTGGAATTCTGAGTTTGTCATATCTTTTTGTTTAATATTCAAGTCCGAAGGCAAAGTCAGATCAATCTAAAACTTTTACAGTTGGATTTTTACACTAAAATAAATAATACTAGACGTGAGCACTTAAACATTTTAGGAAAACAAAAACTTTGCTCTTTCACTAAAACAACCCTACTGTATATATTGTCGTTTATCCTACAATATATCAATCGGGTTTTCGTCCATTTGATGCATCCACAATGATGCCTTCGTTTAACATTGGGAATAGGAATGAATTCGTTAGATTTCCCAACTGGTTTAGCTTTCAGTTCATAATTATTTCATATGTAGCATCCATAGGAGAGAGAATACCCGTCCATTTTGATTCTCCGAACATCAGTACAGATCATCAACTATCGCTGAAGTGTTCCAGATCCAATAATCCATACAAGAGAATTAATGTTGAGAATAAGGAGGATAACACTAAGAACCTGAGGTGACACTGTCCGTTATTATATAGACAACGAAGGTTTATTTTATATTCTCGCAATTTGGATCCTCCGAAGATCGATACGAATCATCAACTATCAAATAAGTGATCCAGATCCAAAACATCATGCAGAAGCATTTATGGCGACAATAAGGAGGAGAACAATGAGCTGGTTCTATCCTATATTATTCATAAAACGAAGGGTAGAATCATTATTGGAATGACTTCTTGAATTGATCGAATGAGCATGTGTACAATTTTAGGAAGTTAATTAGAATCTTAAGATAGATCTGTGAAGAGAGAAATAACAAAACCTTTTATATTTAAATCTGAATTACAAAAACTTTATGAAAATGACGTAACCACTAAATAAAATATAATTCATTTGTATATTATTAGCAACTTACAGGCCAAACTGATTTCTGCTCTTAATAGTGGTTACGCTGTTTTGAGTAAATATTTGCGTATCTCAAGTGCAACAGATATCTGACTCAAAAACTTAAACATAACACTGTGTGTCTAATTTTGATGTTATGAAACAATTAAAAAATATCTCCACAACCTTGATTTAAAATTAATTGAGTTAAAATATTTGCAAGTAAACAACAACAATAGTGCCGAAATTCTTAAAAAAAACATAATACCAATTAGGGGCGTAAAAATCTAAACGAAACAAATTTTCTGCTCTATTTTAATCCCATAGTTTAGTTTATCGTTTTATTGATTTTATAGTTATTTAATTTTAATGAATTTCAAAATTTTGCCATGTTTGACAACACAAATGGCAACAGTAAAATAATAAAAGACAAAACTAACAACAACAACAGCAACGAAAAAATGACAACAACATGAAAAACATTCATTGGTCATCGGGGTGCATCTATCGGCCGACCGTCCAGTCGTCTATGTCTGGTATTTAGCGAATAATTCGCATGCCAAACCGTAGCCAACAAACTACGCCGACACAGAGTTACAAGTTGTGATCAGAATTATTAATTAATATTCTTGCACCTTTTGTTTTTAACACAACAACAGCAGCAGCAACAATAACTAAATGTATTAGTTATGTATGTATCTTGTAGATACATGGACATGCCACTATTTGTGCAAGTTTGTAGCTGGATGTTTGTTTGAATACGTGTTAAATCTGCAACACAATAACGAATCGAAGTACATACAACAAAAACATCACAACATACAACTAAAACACTTAACGGACATATAAACTACAACTCGTACATACAATACAATACAATACAACAACTTACATTGAATATTGTTGCTGCAACTAGGTTTATACAGCAACATAAAGGGGGTTGTGTAGGAAAAGGCGGTAAGTCATACAGCCAGTGTTTAACATGATGCTCTACTGTTTATAAACGTGAGCTTTTGAAAACTGGTTCGTTTGCAAAGAAAAGCCCATCAGGCAACCAGCATTAATATTGATCAGAAAACAAATTCTGTTATAACAAAACATACAACATTTACAATCAGTAGCTGCTGCTGTTGTTTCTGATGTTGCTGCCGTTACTACTCGTTACTAATCATTTGATCGAACGAATAAATGAAACGACAAGTTGTCACTTGAGAGCAATGACAATGACAACCAACAGGCGACAACGATATGGGAAATTGTGTTTGAATGAACGTATACTAACTAGAGTTGTTGTTGGTGTTGCTGTTGCTGTTATCGATTTGATTGTTGTCTTTTATCCTGGCTATGCAATCATAAGCAACAACAAATTTGTGCGTTGCAGAGAATTGCTGCATCACAAATGGTTGATTTTAGAGGGAAATATTTAGTAAATATTGTGATCAAAGTTTGTTGATTTAAACATTTTGAAATTTTGTGCTGTTTAATGGCTCACATGCTTTTCAGAACGTTTTGTTATACGAGTACATTTTGTGTATTTACCCAGCAAAAAAAGAACTGGCTAGGAATCAAAATAGTAATAGTATTTACTATTGACAAGTGCTGAAAAGTATCATTGGAAGTACTGCATTAATATAGGGTTGTCATAGGACTGATGTTCTTCTTTTTGATCTTGAATAATAATATATCGTTACCTTAATATAGAAAGACCCTAAATCGTGTTTTTTTTTTTGGAAGATATTATATTTTTACTTAATGTACTTCATGATCTAGGGGATAAATGGATAATTTCTAGGACAGGAAACATGCCACAACAACTAATCCTTATACCAAACAAGATGCAGAGGCGGACACAAAAAGATCTACTCCACACAGTGTTGCCAATTCTTGGTGAACAAAAAGGGCTAAATACTTAGAAAAAAGAGGCTAAAAAAAGGCTAAAAAGTGGCTAAAAAGGGCTAACATTTTTAAATTAAAGAACACATAGATTTTACACAAAAGACAACTTAGGGCCATTATTACAACTTGCCTTTATGTTCATAATACTAAAAGGTAAATTTAAAGCAACCTTCTTCTGTTACTTAAAGTTACCTTTTACTATTACGAACATAAAGGCAAGTTGTAATAATGGCCCTTAGAATGTTACATTAGGTTATGCCGAATAGACAAACAAAAATGTATGAATATAACAAACCTTCAAATGGAAGAAAATATAAATATTTATTGTTATTCTTTGCCGATGTTTTCAAATACCTGGCCTGCAAAAGCTCAAATTTTTTATATGAAAGCCAAATTTTAAAGTACTCCTTTGTGATAACTTCAAAATCGATGGAGAATATTTTGATAAGTGAATATATGTCTAATATGCCTCTCATGTAATGCAGAAATAGACAGAATAGATTTTCATTGGTCAAAACATAAATTTTGTCATTAGTTAGTAAACATATCAAAACTAAGGTAACAATTTTTTTGCAATTTGGTCAAAATATTGGAAATTACGGGTGTGGCATGGTGGAAATCATAAATATTTAATTTAATTTTTGAAAAAAGTTAATTTTTAATATTTGATCAGATATAAATGATCATAGCTAAACTATTATCAATAATGGACTGAAATTTTTTTCTAAATTGGTTGAATTGTAGTATTTAAAATACATAGTATACATGGCCTGTGTAAGGTGTTTTAAAATATTTTTTAAAGTACTATATTTACGTCAAAATTTAATTTTAGAGGAAAGTAACTTTTAAGGATCAAAAAATACATCGTCCAGATAAAGTTGAAAGTGTTCTCTTGAATCCTATATAGACTTTTATAAACGCCCAGACCCGCCCGTACATATTTTTTAATATTAACCATTTTTTTTCAAATAATGCTAATATTCTCTATATTATATATGGCATTTTAATTTAAGTTTTTATTTGAATTTTTGTAGTCGTTTTCATTTTACCTTATTATATTTATGAGACTAATACGCGAACCCTTACTATGGGAGCTCAAGAATTAAAATTATCGGCACATTAAAAAAATACTAAAATATCTCAATCGTTTCAAAGTTACAGAGTTTTGGCCGATGAAAAACAATTCTGAGCAACTGTGCGTCCCAGGCAAGAATACAACATGTATTTTGAATGCGTCCTTGATGCAAATAATAAAATACTCGAGCAAAAATTGAATGATATAATTTGAGAACTAGAGCAAGTTTGAAGAATATATGGAAGGTTCCAACAATTTGTATGTGCTTAAATTGTTTACTGGTTCAACATTTTCAGTTAATTTTTGTCATATTATTCCTGCCAATTTGTTTGAACTGAATTTACTAATTTTCAACAGCAAAAAATTTAAAATTATTAGAGTAAATATATAAGTTTTAATTTAGCCATAAAAATGGCTAAATGAAAATAAAAAAGGCTAAAAAAATGGCTAAAGGCTAAATTGATTTTTTTGAGGCTAAACAAGATTGAAAAGGGCTAAATTTAGCCAGAAAAGGGCTAAATTGGCAACACTGACTCCACATGCCAGTCCGGGTACCCACAAGATTTAGCTATGTTTAATATCTCTGCCATATAGTTCCAACCACTCAGGAAGTCGAGCAAATTAAGGCTTGATTGACTTCTGCATGATAGGATGCATATAGGAGCGATGTTTATATGAAAATGAGAAGGAGTCGGTACAATATCTTCTCAGCGACTACCCGGCTCTACAGTAACACAGACTTATATATCTCGGCATGCACTTTTTTCGGTATCTTCGAGATTATATCTGCAAAGATATAACTGAACCGAGTTTGCTGCTTATTACTACCAAACTGGTTAGAAGGACCAACGGACATATCCATAATAAACTGTAATTCGCTTAATATTCATATCCTCTCATTTGGATAAACTCAACATCATTGTGTCGATCAACTTGTTTCGCCTTTTACTAATTATGAACATTCGGTGCTACGGTGTTAAAATGGCTTTCCAGTTTTAATAGTGATCGTCGTTAGGTACTTGCAGCCATAGTTGTGAATGCTGCAGGGGACGGCTGGAGTCTCGACGATCTTGTTTGTCGGAGACTGAGTTTGATGAATTTTCTAAATGCAACCTTTAATTTGTGCCAGGAGAGAGTGTTATTATTTAACTCGACTAAGACTGTTCTTATGTCATTCGCAAGACATAGATCTCATAGACTTTACAACAGCGAAAGGCAGACTCACACCACTACAGTTTTTAGATATTGTAGTTGTATGAGTTGAGTAAAAAGTTGAGAAAAAACAATAACTGAAATAAACAAGCATAAAAAGCGAAAAGCGTAAAACAACCTGCTTCTATCAATGCTCATGCGAGACTGACTGGTTTTGATTGTTTTTTTTACAATGTATGTGCTTGCGTACATGTGAAAACAAAAACAAGAGAGCTCATTTGAGAGCTCAATGCCTTTCGCTGCTTTACAAGCCGATTTTGAACTACTCGACTATTGATTTCTTTGATGAGGTTTTAACATCGTGGGATCACACATGACATGACCCATTCATTGGTATCGCCATATGTCCTGTATTTAAAATAAGGACAATTAATGCCACACATAGAAAACAGATTCGTGATAGCAACCGAATTTATTGCCAATCGAATGATTCGGTTGCACTCATTGAACTTTTCGGTTCTATCAACAGAAAGTCAGTTGATAATGAAGAATTTCGGTTGAAGCAATCAAACTTTTGTTACCCCTTTCAAAATTTTGTAGGCACAACTGTAAAATTTGGTCACTAAGATAGAATCAAATTGGCAACAAATTCGGTTGCTATCATGAATCTGTTTTCTCTGTGCAGTCAACGATTTTTTGGTAGGACTTGGGGTCTAAAACCTAGAATGATCTACAGTTCTTTTTCCATACAGACCTATGCCGCCTTCGTGTGGTGGCGCCTTACTTGATAAGGTTTATCACCTCATATGCATTTCCATCAATGGGGCCATTCCTGTCCAATATTTGTCATGTGTGGTATGCCTATGATATTCCATAAATGCCAAATTTGCTTATCGCAGATATCCGTTATATACTATGATCACTCGGTTATTCACATGCGTATTCTCAAACTATTTGAGAATGAACTCCTTACATCGAATAATGATCAGTAGTGAATCAGGAACTAATCAAAACAGATAAATGCTTAAACTGAATCGGATATTTGTGGTTTGAAGGACCGTTCCCATGGTAAAATAACCATCGATCTTCCAGATTTGCACTAGCAAGTATTTGATAAGATGGTTTCTTTTGCCTTCAGTTTCGCTGAGAGCCTTATCATCATATGAAGTAGTGGTAGTGGCAATGAACAGTGTTAAATCTCTAAAGGAGAGACACACTAATCTACCGTTAAGTTAGATACTTTGCCAATTGTATTCCACCAGAACTGTTCTTTGGAATCTCAAATAGGTAGGCTAGAAAAAACCACGCCACGGGGGAGTCATATATGAGCTCCGAAAGATAAAGCGGTTTGCTATGCTGTGCAATGGTTAATACCAGAAGATATAATCGTCAACCTAACGATACTTACGGGATTATTTACTGGACATTGTGGAATTATATACACCAACACACGCTGGGTAGTGCTGCCTCCTACTGGGGTTATGCTAGTCCCCTATTGGGGTTTTATATAGTGAGTGGAATTACATACACCAACACACTCTGGGTAGTGCTGTGACGTAGAGTATGTTCTTTGTACTAGCCCCCTATTGGGATTATATAAAGTAAGGTTGGTGGGTCATATTGTACCAATGAGAAGTCTTTTATCTCACACTATTTTTTTCGGAAGTAGAAGGTTGTACAAAAGATTCATTGACGCACAATATTTAGGGAATTATTTACTGGTTATTGTGGACGTGACTGTGTAGATCTTGTGGTTTGTAGGTGCCTTAGTGAGGCCATACGGCTCGAAGATATGTCTTCAAATATCTCACCATATAAGTTTTGTTTCACTCAACATATTTTGCTGAAGTAAGGAGCTGTACAAATTTTATGAAGGATGATCAAATTCGGTTGTAATGCCAGAAAACATTGATGCTTAGGTTGAATTGTCAAAGGAAGAAGGGAACCGACAATGAACTGATCCCTTGAATAACGAACGGTTCTAGTTCTAACTCTTGGCGATGGTTTAAAATGGGGTACACGGAGTCCATTTCCGCCACTCGTAAGGCAAAGATTTATATTCAAGTTGTTTAATTTTTTGAGCATGTTAGGAAACAATGGATTTTTAGAAAGTGTTACTGTTATTAAAATATATTTACTGGCATCACTGATACTTTTCCCTCTGATCTTTATTATTTGAACTAATTCTAAATTGAAATCAATGCAAAATGGAAATTTTTATTTTAAAAATAAGTCAAACTTGATCAATCACAACTTTGGCAACACTTTTGCTTCCATGTACTACTCGTACATATGTAAGATACATGACGTCTGTGTATGTAGTTAGTAGTAGCAACATAACAAGATTTGTATTTGTGACAAAAAAAACAACTAAAAATTGTTCAATTGTACTTTGGATGCATTGATCTCGGTCATAATGTTAAGTAAATGCAACAATAACAAATTTGTTACTAACGAACTATGTATGTATGTATGTAAGTAGTGCAACATGAAAACAAAAAGAATAAAAAGCAGCTTGTTACTGCTGCTGCAACATGAGCGAGCATTTGTTTTAATGTAACAAACTTTTAAAGCTGAGAGCAGTGAGTACGTTTAGAGTATGAAGTGTTTAGTGTTGTGTGATCATAATGTTGTAAAACAACAACATTATGATGTTTTGGTTTTTGCCGGTAAATTTTACACTAAACTTTGTGCAACATCAGACATTGACTTGTTTTGTTGTGTTGTGTTGTGTGATATGATGTGATGTGTGCTGTGAGTAATGGTGCCTGTGTTGTGTTTTGTTGTGTGAGTGGTATGAATTTTAGCTTTTTAAACATTATAAGTAAATTTTCGAAATATTTTCAGTTCAATCAGGAATTTGTTGCTCGTATTGTATTGTTTTTTTTTCTTCTTATTTCGCTTCTTTTTTTTTTGTTAAGTGATTTTGTTTTTCCAATTAATTGCACAAATCAATTTAAGAAATGCACTACTTGCAACTTTAAGCTGCATTTTAAGTTGAAGGGGGATATAACTTTGTTGTTTAACGTAATTTTATTTTATTTTTTTATTTTTTGATTTTGTTTCATACAACTATTTTGTATCGATCTTTACGCTTTTTGAGCGATAACATTGGTTAAATGTTTAGTGCAAAGATACACACATAGTGTTTTGTTTTTTTAATGAAATTTTCACAGAACTTTAATAAATCTTATTAGTGAAGATTAAATGGCGTAACGAATAAAAAAATCATTAACCTTGTAATTTTTAAAAAAGGAGTTTATAAAAATAAATTACAATCTATTTATAAAAAGAACTGCTGCACGAGTCTTGTGAGACCTGTCATTATAGTAACTAGAATGTCAAGATAATTATGACTAGTGCTGAATTTTGTGTTTTATTTATTGATGTGATGTGGAGATGTTTAATAAACATCACAATTATGTACCAAATATGTAGACAGTAGTTTTGTTTAAAGAAATATTTTAAAATTACAAGTGATTATTATTACGCACACTGTAAAAATCAGTGGAAATATGTAAATGTCTCTTATTCCACTGGATCCCAGAAGGGGATATATCGAGATCATTTATATGTATCTAATTAATAAGACTATTTTTATTAATTTTAAACTAAAACTTCCTAAACACTAAATAAATTCTACCCAAATCCAAAGTATGTACATAATTTCTAATGAATTTATGCCCAAAAACCATGAATGAAAAATATTTTAATTTCGAGACCAAAACATAGATTCCTATCACAAATTTAATAAATTTTAAATAAAAAACAAAATCTGATTTGGTCTGAGGGATTTATCATCTTATCACGAAAAGGACAAGGAGTACAATGTTATAAAAACACTCTCACTTTTCTGCCAAACAAACACACACACAAAACATTTAGACAACCCACAATAATTTTTCGTACGTGATGATCCTACACAACAAGATCGCGTCGTCGTTGGTTTAATTTATTTGCTGGAAGTAAATGTAATATCATGGAAAATCTTAAATAAACTACAAAAAAAAAAATCAATAAATTCTCAGGAATTGTCTCTGACTTTACTCCATATTGAAACGGAATATTTCACTTGAAATCCAAATGGAAAATCAGAGAGCAGCAAGAGGAAGCCATAAACTACAATATTAATAACAAAACAAATCTAAACTATCCAAAAACTAACAGGTCAAAGACAGTTAGTTAGAGATCTACCAAAAAAAAAAAAAAAAGTCAACAACAAGTGGTAGTTAGTTTAGTAGAGGAGGAACCAAAAACCAATAAAACTGACAGTAGGTGATAAAATAACAAAACGACATTATTTTTGTTTCCAAAACTACCTTCATTCAAACGTATTGTTATCATATCTCTAAACAACAGACGACACCTAAACTAACAACAACAATACAAATAATAGTAGTGTAGATCCTTGTATCATCCTTTATCAATTTCAATATAACAGGATTTTTGTTTTGTTTCATTCGTTTAGATCCATGTTTGTAGATAACTTTTGATTGTGTATTTTGATAGTACAGTAGTTTGGGCATTGGTTATTGACTGGCTGACTGACTTTTAGGCGTATAATGATTTAGTTCATAATTTGTTACTTATTTAGTTTAGTTATGTTATTGTTGGTTGTAGTAGACAAAACCACCACAACAGCATTAAAATCAACACATACAATACAAATGAAGCAATAAAAATCATTAACGGAGCCTAAGAATTTAACCAAGAAATACAAATAATATAAAATACAGAATCCTTAACATTCAATGTCTTTTTTGATGGTTATCGTGGATTTTGTCCTCAACATATGATGAGCAATCATATGTTGAAATGTTGCCATATAAAGGAGAATGTTATTGGATATAATGGGATAAATATGTTTTTTGTGTCAATTAAAAGCTTTGGATCAATTAAGTGGCCGGCATAAATTCAACCATTCACATAACCCTTTGACGACTACAGGCAAGATGGCAAATATCTTAAAGAAGAGGAGTTTGGTTCTTGCAAAATAAACATGGTTATGGTAAACATAATCTTAGAGCAACATATAATGATAAGATTTTTATAGTCCAAACATATTATGATCATTATTAGTATAATACAATATCAAACAATATTATGATAAAATATATTAAACATAATATGGTCTTATAACATCATATTATAACCCATTATGCTGATGATATGTTCTAAAGCAACCATATTGGGCGTATGACTAAAAATGCTGGATTTTTTTTTTTTTAAATTTTTAGCTTTTATGTACTTTGAAACATTTGCACAATATAAATTTATTAAAAGTATTAGCCATTGTAAGCAGTGAGCCAAAAGAAGTGCCCAACTTTTGAGGTCAAGAACGCATCAAGCCAATTTCCGATACTCTGTTCTGAAGTGAATCATATCCCAGAGAGAGCGTTCTGTATCGATCGAAACAAATAGTAGTCGGACGGGGCAAGGCCTAGACTATATGGCGGGTAAGGAAAAGCTTCCCAAATACATATTTTTAAATAGTTTTTAACAGTTATTGAAACATGTGGCCGAGTGATGAAAAATTAATTTCTTTTATAGCGTTCAAGTTGCGTTTCAGACATACAAAATCGCCTTGCAAAATCTCCCAGCTTCAATTCTCGTGGTAACCAATTTCCCGGCTTTTGGATGAATCATGCTGCTTGAAAAGCGTTTGAAATTGCTGATTGAGTAGCTCACAATGATTTTGCAAGCTTCATGAAGATTGTCATCAAAATCTCCATGGAGTAATACCTCCAATTTTTGGCCGTCAAACTTAGTTGGCTGGCCTGTGATATCATTGTTTTCCGTGTCAAAATCACCACTTTTGAACATAACAAACATCTCTCGCACATTGAAACCGATGCGAGAAATAAGCTTCGGTGTGCTTCAGCGGCACTTTTTTTCAAATTAAAGAAGTAAAGCAAAATTCGACTTTGTCGTTTGCACTATAATGTTCAATAACTAAGTAAGAATAAATGGCCTAAAATATGCAACTCAAAATATGACCTTTTAATTAAAAGAATATGCATTTATATGTTTGTGCAGAAACATAAAATAATAAACAATGAATCGATTAAGGTCCAAAAATTACACAATAGACTTCATTCAATAGTTATAGTTTTAAAATTATCTTCTGAGAAAACGATGGATTGTTAATTCTAATATCATG
The DNA here is from genome assembly GCA_942486065.2 of Calliphora vomitoria. Lineage (NCBI taxonomy): Eukaryota > Metazoa > Arthropoda > Insecta > Diptera > Calliphoridae > Calliphora > Calliphora vomitoria. Next base: position 42,247,521 of record OW818031.2, read on the forward strand.
AGATTAATAGTTGTTTCACGCCGCAACCTTTAGAGCCTCCATCATGCGACTTTAAGCAAATCTCTTAATAACTTTGTAAATAAGTTTAATCAAGAAAAGGAACTTGATCTGTGATCACTCATATTCCTGACCAAAAATCGATTTTTCATACAAAAAACTCAAAAATATAAAATCCTTAATAACTTTAAAAATAAGCGTTTAATCGAGAAAAGGATATCGATCCTTTGTAACTTTGTAAATATGCATTTAATCGAGAAAAGGTGCTCGATCTGTGATCAATCATATTTCTAACCAAAAATCGATTTTTTATTTAAAAAAATCCTTAGCAACTTTGTAAATAAGCGTTTAATCGAGAAAAGGAGCACGATCTGTGATCACTCATATTTCTTATCAAAAATCGATTTTTCATATAGAAAAACTCAAAAATATATATTCCTTAATAACTTTGAAAATAAGCATTTAATCGAAAAAAGGAGCTCGATTTGTGATCACTCATATTTCTAACCAAAATTTAATTTTTCATATAAAAAAAAACTCAAATATTGAAAATCCTTAATAACTTAGTAAATAAGCGTTTTATCGAAAAAAGGAGCTCGATCTGTGATCACTCATATATCTTACCAAAAACCGATTTTTCGTATGGAAAAACTCAAATATCGAAAATCCTTAATAACTTAGTAAATAAGCGTTTTATCGAGAAAAGGAGCACGATCTGTGATCACTCATATTTAAAACCTAAAATCGATTTTTAATATGAAAAAAACTCAAAAATACAAATTCCATAATAACTTTGTAAATCACTCATATTTCTAAAAACCGAATTTTCTAACTAAAAATTGATTTTTCATATAAAAAAAATCTCAAAAATCGAAAATCCTTAATAACTTTGTAAATAAGCGTTTAATCGAGAAAAGGAGGTCGATCTGTGGTCACTCATATTTCATACCAAAAATGGATTTTTGATATAAAAAAAACTCAAAAATATAAATTCCTTAATAACTTTGTAAATAAGCTTTTAATCGAGAAAAGGAGCACGATCACTCATATTTCTGATCAAAAATCGATTTTTCATATCAAAAAACTCGAAATTTAAAATCTCTTTTAACTTTATAAATAAGCGTTTAATCGAGAAAAGGAGCTCGATCTATGATCACTCATATATCTGACCAAAAACGATTTTTGATATGAAAAAAAAAAAATACACAAAAATCGAAAATCTTTAATAACTTTGTAAATAAGCGTTTAATCCAGAAAAGGAGCCCGACCTGTGATCATTCATATTTCTAATCAAAAAATTGATTTTTCATATAACAAAAAACTCAAATATCGAAAATCCTTAATAACTTTGTAAATAAGCGTTTAATCGAGAATAGGATCACGATCTGTGATTACTCATATTTCTAATCAAAAATCGATTTCTCATATGAAACAACTCAAAAATATAAATTCCTTAATAAGTATGTAAATATGCATTTAATCGAGTAAAGGTGCTCGATCTGTGATCACTCATATATCTAACCAAAAATTTATTTTTCATATAAAAAAAACTCATATATCGAAAATCCTTAATAACTTTGTAAATAAGCGTTTAATCGAGAAAAGGAGCTTGATCTGTGATCACTCATATTTCTTATCAAAAATCGATTTTTCATATGAAAAATCTCAAAAATCTAAAATCCTTAATAACTTTGTAAATAAGCATTTAATCGAAAAAAGGAGCTCTATCTATGATCACTCATATTTCATACCAAAAATCGATTTTTGATATGACAAAAATCAAATATCTAAAATCCTTAATAACTTTGTAAACAACCCTTTAATCGAGAAAAGGTGATCGATCTGTGATCACTCATATTCCTGACCAAAAATCGATTTTTCATATGAAAAAACTCAAAAATCGAAAATCCTTAATAACTTTGTATATAACTGTTTTATCGAAAAAAGGGGGTCGATCTGTGATCACTCATATTTCTGACCAAAAATCGATTTTGGACACAAAAAAAAAAAAAAAAAAACTGACCAAAATCGAATTTTCATATAAAAAATTCCGAAAATCTAAAATATTTAATAACTTTGGAAATAAGCATTTAATCGAGAAAAGAATCTGTGATCCCTCATATTTCTTATCAAAAATCGATTTTTAACACCAAAAAAACTAAAATAATCTAAAATCCATAATAACTGTGTAGATATTCATTTAATCGAGAAAAGGAGCTCGATCTGTGATCACTCATATTTCATACCCAAAATCGATTTTTCATATGAAAAAACTCAAAAATCGAAAATAATTAATAACTTTGTAAATAAGCGTTTTATCGAAAAAAGGAGATCGATCTGTGATCACTCATATTCCTGAGCAAAAATCGAATTTTCATATAAAAAACTCCAAAAATCTAAAATTCTTAATAATTTTGTAAACAAGCGTTTAATCGAGAAATGGTCATATTTCTGACCATAAATCTATTTTTCATATGAAAAAAACACAAATATCGAAAATCGTTAATAACTTTGTAAACAAGCGTTTTATTGAAAAAAGGAGCTCGATCTGTGATCACTCATATTTCATACCAAAAATCGATTTTTGATATGAAAAATACTCAAATATCGAAAATCCTTAATAACTTTGTAAATAAGCGTTTAATCGAGAAAAGGATCACGATCTGTGATTACTCATATTTCTAATCAAAAATCGATTTTTCATATGAAAAAACTCATAAATATAAATTCCTTAATAATTATGTAAATATGCATTTAATCGAGTAAAGGTGCTCGATCTGTGATCACTCATATATCTAACCAAAAATTGATTTTTCATATAAAAAAAAACTCATATATCGAAAATCCTTAATTCCTATGTAAATAATCGATTAATCGAGAAAAGGAAGTAGATCTGTGATCACTCATATATCTGACCAAAAATCGATTTTTCGTATGAAAAAACTAAAAAATTTTAAATCCTTAATAACTTTGTAAATAAGCGTTTAATCGAGAAAAGGAGTTAGATCTGTGATCACTCATATTTCAAACCTAATATCGATTTTTGATATGAAAAATACTCAAATATCGAAAATCCTTACTAACTTTGTAAATAAGCGTTTAATCGGAAAAGCAGCTCGATCGGTGATCACTCATATTTCTTATCAAAAATCGATTTTTCATATGAAAAAAACTCAAAAATCTAAAATCCTTAATAACTATGTAAATATGCATTTAATCGAGTAAAGGTGCTCGATCTATGATCACTCATATTTCTAACCAAAAATTGATTTTTCATATAAAAAAAACTCATATATCGAAAATCCTTAATAACTTTGTAAATAAGTGTTTAATCGATAAAAAGAGCTCTATCTGTGATCACTCATATTTCTAACCAAAAATTGATTTTTCATATAAAAAAATTCGGAGCACGATCTGTGATTACTCATATTTCTAATCAAAAATCGATTTTTCATATGAAAAAACTCGTAAATTTTAAATCCCTTTTAACTTTGTAAATAAGCGTTTAATCGAGAAAAGGAGCTCGAGCTGTGATCAGTCATATTCCTGACCAAAATTCGATTTTTCATATGAAAAATCTCAAAAATCGAAAATCCCTTTTAACTTTATAAATAAGCATTTAATCGAAAAAAGGAGCTCCATCTATGATCACTCATATTTCATACCAAAAATCGATTTTTGATATGAAAAAATCAAATATCTAAAATCCTTAATAACTTTGTAAACAACCCTTTAATCGAGAAAAGGAGCTCGATCTGTGATCACTCATATTCCTGACCAAAAATCGATTTTTCATATGAAAAAACTCAAAAATCGAAAATCCTTAATAACTTTGTAAATAACTGTTTTATCGAAAAAAGGAGCTCGATCTGTGATCACTCATATTTCTGACCAAAAATCGAATTTTCATATAAAAAAATCCAAAAATCTAAAATCCTTAATAACTTTGTAAATAAGCGTTTAATCGAGAAAAGGAGCACGATCTGTGATTACTCATATTTCTAATCAAAAATCGATTTTTCATATTAAAAAACTCGTAAATTTTAAATCCCTTTTAACTTTGTAAATAAGCGTTTAATCGAGAAAAGGAGCTCGAGCTGTGATCACTCATATTCCTGACCAAAATCAAACTCAAATAACTAAAATCCTTAGTAACTTTGTAACTCGATCTGTGGTCACTTATATTTCAGACAAAAAATCTATTTTTTATTTGAAAAAACTCAACAATCTAAATTCCTTAATAACATTGTAAATAATCGATATATGGCCAACGAATCGATGCCATTTTATAGCAAAATGATTCAGATAGATAATTAGGTATTTGGACTTTCGAGAAAAAGCATGAATTTTCATTCAAATTCGCCCCCTACATATAAGTTAGTAAAAACAGAAAACGCCATCAAAAGATACGCCATCTATTGTAAATCACTAATTTGTAAGTCATTTACCCAATATTATAACCCAATATGATCATAATATACACAATAAACACTAATGCAAAAGTATTCAACAAATATTATTAAAAGTAAACATATTTTGTTTGTATCTTAAACATACAATGAGTACACATATGTTTACACTAGTTGTCGTAACCCTGCCGAACCATGTAACAAATTTCGATGATATTTCACACAGACTTTGCTTTATTTAAATTTAAAGAAATTTAAAGATATGAAGCGCGAAATGAAATACTCTTCATTTATGTGCGAGGATTGTGGTGTTGTATTCTGCCTGTTTCAGAAACAACAATATATTTTTAAGATTTCCGGCGGATCTCCTTCATAGATATGTCTTAACTGTAAAGGATTCGAACTTTGTATTAAGTTTAATTGAAGTATTCACAATTGGTATGGAAAAAATTAGTCTGGCAACTTAAACCGCCTGTCTATCAACAATTACTCTCCACCAGCTAACAACTTCAAACTTTAATTTGAAGTTTATATATTTTGTTCGTATAAAACTACCTAAAAATAAACCTTAACCAAACAAATAAAAACAAAAAAAAGTTATGGTGAAGGCTATAATTTTAAATGATGATGGACTGTATGACATTTTTCCGCTTCAAGCTGCCACACTAACTCGTAGTGAAAAACAAAAAAACAAAAACGATAAACAAACCCAGCATGATCGTAAATTTAGTCACAATTTAAGAAAACTTCAACGAATAAGAAAAAAAAAATCAACTGAGTTTAAAATTTATATCACTAGAATGTTGTGTATGAGCAGGAAACACACGCACAAAAGTACGTATCGTACGTATGAACGAACGGTTCGTTAAAATCGGTGATAATTCCTGTGAACTTTAAAATTTCATTCTTAACTGATTTAATTTTAATTTTTTTTTGGTTTATTTGTTTTCGTTGGTGTTGGTTTTTTTATAATTTTATATCAACATTTTCAGAAGTTTTCATTTATTTTTATGAGTTATTTTGGACTACTTTTTTTACTTCTTTCTTTCTCCTCCAAATTCTTTTTTTTTGTGTTGGGTTGTTGTTGATTTCAAATAAAAATTAAAATGTACTTTGGTGTTTTTCTTGTTGTTGTTGCTGGCATTAAATTGTGGTAAAAGTAATTTGAGATGGATGTATGGATGGGACAAACAGACAGACATACATACAAAGGAAAAAATAATATGATCAACATGATCATAAAGATGCTGCTGCTTCCATAGTGCATCTCTCCACGCAGGCCTAAATTTTATGACTACATTAAATGCTGCTGCATGCTGCCACTCACTGCAGCCAGTCAGCCACTTTTATACCCAGTGTTCTGTTCGTTTTAACTGTTTTTGATAAACTGTTATAGAATTTTATGAGTTTCGGTGGCAACCAATGACACATTACAACTTTTGTTGCAGTGCAGTTGTTATTGTGTTTGTTTTATGTGTGAATCTGTGCATGTGTACGAGTATCTTCTCCAATGATTTCTTTTTATTTGTGGGAATTACATTGAAATTTGTTTACGAGATGACAAGATAAATAAAAGTTTAAATCATTTTTTGTTTTGGTTTGTGGGGTTTGGTATGAAATATTTTCATCAGATGACACACGTTGTTAACAGCAAACGGCGTAAGTCAGGAAACATGTTTGTAACTTTTGTTTTAAGTGTTAATTTCATGTACTATTTATGCTTGAATTGTGCAACATGTTAATTTACTATATTATATTATTATAGGGATCCTACTATTTTACAGTTTATTTTCTAAATTAATGATTTATTATGATTTTTTTAAATTTATTTAAAATTAATTAGTTGTTGTAACAGCATAAACAATGTTACACTATTTAATCTCGGGTTTCTCCATGAAGGTGAAGTCAATGGAATTGTGCATAGCTATTTAACATAATGCAAGATGCGATCAAATTTATCCTGCACATACCTCTTCGTAGGTCCTGTTTCGAAAAGTCTCTATGTGATTGCGATTTTTGGATGACTCCTTCGATGGCATACCAGAAGGAACTGTTGCGTCAACATAACATTGTGTTCCTTGAACGGTATGCTGTCCTTGTAGGTCATGTCTGGCATGTTCTGGAAATCTTCTAACTATGTAATGTCGATGTTTGGATGACTCCTTCGATGACATTCCAGAAGGAACTGCTGCGTCAACATGACATTGTGTTCTTTGAACGGTATAATCTTTGATTCCTGTTGAAGATGTTGTTCGCAGTCCTTAAGACTTCATTTGAGAGCTTTGAAGATTATTCAATAAAATTGACGAAACTGTGGCAGCGTGACCAATTGATTAGTAGTACATAACCTAAGTGCTACTGGCTATCGCTTTGAGGATCTTGTTTCCTGTGATTACAATGGCGTGTGCTGAAGAGCTAAAATGCCTCCAACATTTACCTTCTTCGTCCAGGTGGTAAAAAGTGTTGGACATCTCCTCAGCTTTTGGAGGCGCAGAGAGTTTAGATGTAGGAGTTAAACGGAAACAATGACAGAAACATTCTCGGAGGGATTCAATATTTATCTCTAGGAGATTGAGCATTTGTCTCTAAAATCCACGAATGACTGCCGGTCGCTCTGATTACTCGCTATCCATATCTTCGTATTGTTGGGCATTAAGGAGGTCCTGGAGTTAAACAGGAGCAACGACTTAATGTTTAACTCTATTGGGCTGAGCACTTGTCTCTGAACTACACGAACGACTGCCAGCCGCTCTAACAATTCACCATCCATCTTTTCGTATTGTTGCCCTGGAAGAATGTGACTGACATTGTCAAAGGCTTCAACGGGTGAAGTGCCACTAGGAAAGGTATCTATCTGTCGGTTCATGCCGTTTAAGATCCGAATGTCTATGGCTGAAAATACTGTGGTGGTGCTGTGCTTCTTGTGCAATCCATCATAATGACTACCGGCGGCCAACTGAGATTTCAGTTGTGGATGTAGAAGAACTTCTTATCATGGCTGCAGGTGACAGGAAGAAAATTGGTCACTATGACTTTCCCGGGTTTCAGCAACAGAATTACGCGAGTCATTTTCCAGGCGCTGGGTATTTTACGTTACTCACTGACAGGTTAAAAAATGTAGGCAGCTAGACAACAACATCAGCTCAGATAATCCATAGAGGATTATAGCCTTAGAAGACTTGGCTGTGTTGATGGCTTTTGCAACTCAAGTTAATGTAAACCACACTGCAGACCATAACTTTCAAACTCCTTTCTAACTTACTGTAACGACATAACTCCGAATTCGGCTGTGAAAGTGCTGATACAGTCTGAGGAATAGCGTGACTAGTATTGTGAAAGGCCTTAAACAGTTTAAGTGTCACTAGGATAGTCCGTTCACAAGGCCTCTCCTGTTTCAAGTCCTGTGATATCCAAGTGTCTATGGCGGATAATGCTGTGGTGGTGTTGTGCGTCTTGGGGAATCCATACTGGTGACTAGTTGCTGGTTATTGACCGACAGTTGCAGGAGGAAAAGAACTAAGAGTTTCTTCGCTGGAGGTGACGAGAGGAAAATCCGCCTATATGATTTCCCACACTCGACTAATTTTCCAGGCGCTCGGTATAATCAGGCTCCTTACTGAGAGGTTATAAAACGCTTTCAGATACTTGATTTCCTTCTCGCCAAGATGTTTTCAGATCAGCTAGTACAAGTTGGCGTATAAAGTTGTGGTGTGTCAGAGACTGGAAGATCATGTAGGTCGCGAAATCAGATGCAAGCACGCTGGCTCCGTTTATGGTCACGAAAACTTAGTTGCGACCATATCATTATTCTTTGTCGAGTTAAAGAGAGACCAGAGTGTGTATCTTAGCTTGACAACTCCTGAACTCAAGTTGCAGTTCTTCAAGTGATCTAGCCATTTTCTCAATTGTCCCCATTTACCAACTTGTTGATATCAAGATTCAGTTGGGCGATTCTTGGGTCATCAGGGTTGGTTCTTCGGAAGTCATCACGCTGTTCCGTTGTCTTAAGCTCGCTCACAGCTCAATATCTTTAAATTTGTTATAGTTCTGTGCTTATCTGTAATGTAATGATTCCGAATTTTCCTATGGTTGAAGGATTGTCAATAAAAACTTTTTTAAATAAGCTTTTCCCTTTTAATCTTGATGATTAATATAGATTTACGAATTTGCACTAGCGATTTGAATTTAACGGTCTGTAGCAACTGTAGAATCTTCTACTTATCAACAATGTTGATAGCATGCTGTTATTAACATTGTTTGTAAGTATGGCAACACTAAATGTTTAAGCTGCTAACATTGACATCAAAAGCTCTAGAATTCGAACATACGGCTACTCGAATAACTATGGCAGTGTGTATAAATAGTGACTTAGGTTACAGTAATTAATGAGTTTATCATAGTCGCTCTTGGAGTGAACATCAATTGTCTTGTACATTTAAGTTAGTGCATTATAAACGTGTGTGTGTGTATTAAAAACACATAATGACTATTTAGACTGTTGTTGTTGTACATTTTAATAAATAAAGAGTTGTTACAATTTTAAACCAAATAAACCACGTTCTTAAAAGGTAAAAACGTAACAATACTTTATTAGAGTCCGGACAAATATTCAGTTTCGGATTTTTGACCGAATTCTGTAAATTTTATGAACAAAATAAGTAAATTTTGGAATTTTAAGGAAAAACCAGTTTTGAATATAATAAATAAAATCCAAAAAGTTATATTTTATTGTAAAATGTTTAATGGAGTTCACAATGTAATGTGGTTGCAGCGGTGCACCTAAAAATGAGCTGAAACATTTTCTAAAATTTAATTTTTTTTTTTTTTTTGGAAATTAGTCGTTCATTTTAAAAGTTTTGTTTTGTTTCGGATTAAAGTGAATGTTAGGTTCGGTTGCGGCCTGAGAAATCCGGTTTCTGTCGGACTCTACACTTTGTACTCAGTCCAACTTCCCTATTTGGAAAAGATTTCTCACCTTTTAAATTAGTTCAAATCTACCTAGAAATTTTGAAAAGTTTTCCTGAAACGAAAAACCCTGCTGTAGAATACCTGAGATTTTGTAATCATAAGTTAAATGACAACTTGACAATAATATGTTTTAAAAGCAAAATTAAAATGAAAGAAAGTCATGTTGGTTGGATGTAAGTAACATCTCAGGGAACAACAAAAACATTTCATACATTTGAACATACAAACAATCGTACAAACATATGGGAACATACTGACATGGATGGATGGATGGATGTATGGATATAAAAGTGGCGCTATGTTTTATATTATTTTTCTCTGCAGTGTGTTGTTATTTATTTTTTGCTGCCATTTTAAACAAAAGTCACGAGATAAATCCAATTAGTCTGATATTTGTACTTTTTATGCGACAATTCTCATTAAAACACAATAATAACAACTACAACAGCAACAACAACTGCAACATAACATTGCAAGAAATCCTACATATCTAAACAGCAGCAACAACACAACAACACAGTATGAACAAAGTTTAACATCACAAGTATGTACGACAATTGTCATTAGGTTTAAGCTCAACAGCAGCAGCAACAACAACAAAACAAATAATACAGACGGACACACAGACAGACAGAAATATGTACACATTTACAAAATCAAAGCTAAATGAATTTTTTTAAAACCGAAAACAGCACCTCATAGAGTTTGAGAAGACAACAATAACAAAATATGTAACATCATTGGAACATTATTGTGTTGTTTCCAGGACGGACAACATTGAGCAACTGCGAATGGTTGGATGAAAGGTACGGGACGAATGAACAACAGTCACATGGACGTTTAAAACATATGATGCGCCTCAATAATTTTATGTTAAACAATTCAATATCATCATACATTTATTACTACAACAAAAATACTTAAGTACAACAATAACAAGAATAACAATTGTAATAAGAACAACAAAAAGATAACAACATTAACAGCAGCAATAACATCAAACATGTAATGGTGTTGCTAGCAGAGTTACTCAAACTGCTTTATAAAATTATTTTCGAATAAATATTGTAATATGGATGGCGAATAGTTCTACACAATATTTTTAGATTTTGGGCATATTTTAAACGTGTTCATAACATTTTTAAATTAATTTATCAAAACTTTCATAAATCGAAACAGTAGCTGTTTTCACTCAACCGCAGTGATAATACAATGGAAACAAAAAATTTGTTGGTGGAAAAAATGTCTGGTAGGAAATAACACAGCACAACAAATTGGAGGTTTTAAAATTTTCTTAAATAAAAATACCTGTTCCTTATGTATTTTTCTCTTCAGATGACATCATAATTTTTTCCCCATCAGATCTAGTTTACACCATTTTTTATATTATTCTCCTCAACAATATCTTTCAATTGAGTAGATTTGCAATATTGAACATATCATGATATCTAACCTGTATGGCAAGGATGTTAAAATTCTTGTGCTTCTGGTGTAGTCCTTAAAACTTTTGTTTGTAAATTTTCTGAAATCAAAATAACTGATCCTTATGAAGTTTTGTCCGTTGATTTCGAATATAACATTAGTTTTTTTCACTAGCTCTTGTTTTAGAGATATTGTGCATTATTTAAAAAAAATACTTTTAACTCCATCCAAAATAATTTGGTTTTTATGTAAAATTTATCATTAATAACATAATAGATATGAAGAAAAGACGTTGCACAGTGGGGGATCTGAGAAAAAAAGTGGAAATAAATCTGTAACTTCTAAACGAATAGCTGGATTTTAATAAAATTTCATATGGCTATAGAGGAGGTGTTGGTTAGTTTAAGTTTTGAATTTGGGCTTAAACAACCAAGGGGGAGCCGAACCACAATGCCCCAAAGTGGGGCACCTCGGGTATATCAAAAATTAAAAATGATGCCAAATTTTTGTTTGCGATCCGATTTGAAAGATTTTTATATATATGGAATGTACTAGACGAGATCTACAAAAAACATTGCTTTTGCCATATATTATCTCTTATAGTTTACGAGTTATTCGCATTTGAAAAGTAAAATTTTATTTTTTTTGCCTACCTTGGTCTGCTATTTTGCTAATAACGGATCCAATTCTTTCCCGATTTTCTTGAAGTGTCTTTTTTTGAATTAACAACAAATTTGTTAATAATCTTTAGAAAGAAATGTTAAAAAATATTTACTGAGTCAAAAGTTATGTGCATTCAAACTTAAAAAAAAATAAAAAAGTCGTTTTTCCGCCATTTTTTTCGAAAAAAGTAACTACTTTAATTTTAAATTATACAGAAAATGAGAAAAACATAAATAATGTGTTTATATTTTTCTGAAAGGTAAGATTTCGGGAAATATTATAAAAGCAAAATAATATCAAAATTTGTATTATTGCGTGGTCCAGAGCCTTCCGAAGTAGACCTATTTTTTATGAAAATTTCAAATTTAGACAACATATTCTAAAATCGCATAGCTGCTTTCAAAAAATTAAGACCTGTTTTGTATGTCCCAATATGTTCTTTAATATTGTGTAAAGGGATTCCATAGCCCCGAGCTTGGTGCCTTCAATAGATTCAAAAATCAAAAAAATCACAATTTTGGGATTTTTTAAAAGTTTTTTGGGAATTGTGGGATTTTCAAAAACAATTCACTAATTTCTTTTTCACTTTTGTATTTCGATCAAAAGTTTCTATATAAATCTAAAGTTTCATTAAAAACGATTCATAAACAAAATTTTTATTGCATTTTAAATATTGAAATTTTCCAGAAAAATCAGCTACCATTTTTTATTCCCATATTTTTGAAAAAAGTCTTCTATCATTTTTTTAATTTTTAAAAATTTTTTATATTTTTGAAAATAGGACATAATTTCCTACACGTTGATATATAATATGTATATCTTTTCTTTTCCACTAGTCTCATTAATGGCTTCAAAACTTATAACTCACAGTAATTAGCTTCATCTTATAGTGTTCTCCGGTGTTTGGTTATTCAAAAGTCGGCAAGGCAGTGCAAAAAATATATTACAAAACGGCAAGATTTTATAATTTTCTGTATGTTGTTGATTTTGAATCCATACATTCCATATATATAAAAATCTTTCAAATCGGATCGCAAACAAAAATTTGGCATCATTTTTAATTTTTGATATACCCGAGGTGCCCCAATTTGGGGCATTGTGGCTCGGCTCCCCATACTCACAAAGTGACTATACTCAAATGAAAGAGATTTTTATGTAGAAAATATTTAAAGGTTTGGTCTTAAATGTTACAATGTCTACAAAAACTAAAAAAGTAATAGAAAATATTTATTCGGTTTCAATAAACAATTTGATAATACTACATGGTATTTGATAGCTTAGTTTTCGCCGCAATTTTAGCCTAAAACATACCAATTAAATTAAAAAATTAAAAATTAATGTTGTACTAAGCTCTAATACTTTCACATAGTAACATTTTAGTGTTTTCTCCTATTCAAATCATCTTGAAAAAAAATTTTAAGGGTTTTTGTTTTTATAGTCGTCATTCTCGTGGGATTGCCCATATGTCAAAAATCGAGGCAGTCATTTTCCTTTTGTCTTAGCCATTTGTGGCCCAATTTTTCGAATTTAAATAGGAACCGAACCAGTGGATATGTTGTATCAATCATGTATGTATGTTATTTGGGGGTTTCGGAAGGATCATTTCAACAGACAGATAGATATGGCTACATCGACTCCGTTATCTATTACGATCCAGAATATATTGTTACGTTTTTACCTTTTAAAAACGGTGGTTTATTTCCTTTAAATAAACCGGATACTTTTGATTGCAAATAGTAAAAGCAGTTTAGTAGTTTCAAATTAACAACTCTTTATTTATTCAAATGTACAACAACAATTTAAATAGTCACTCACTGTTTTTATATGAATACACGTTTATAATTCACACACTTCAATTACATACTTTATATTGTACAAGAAAGCAGTTAATGATAACTCTAACAGCGTCTATGATAACCTCCCTAACAACTGCAACCTCTTACACTATTTATACACAGCGCCATCTTTCGAGTAGCTTCTATATTAACGAACAAAACTAGAATATTCGAATTTTAGAGCTTAATACAATATATGTAAAAAACGCCATGTTTTAATGTTACTAAATATTAGACAAAACTGGCTGGATTTGTCGAAACGATTTTATGCTTGATTGAATCAAGAAACTGTAGATGACTAATATTAAATAAATAAAGCAGTAGTTTTAAAAATTATAAAAAAATGTCTTAAGACAGTTACTGTAAATAAACGAGGAAGACCTCGTTAAACTTTTCCAAAACAAGATAATTTAATAGCACGAGAGTTTAAGGAATTTAAGGAATGATTCGCCGGGAGGCTATCAATTATTTATAACTGGAAATTAGTACTCGAACTGTTGGTGTTGGTTTATATAGCCCCGCGAAAACCCTCCTATGTCCTAGAAAAAACCGTTCTGCTCATATACAATTAGCTAAAGAAAATTTAAACTGGTCGAGACAGAAATGGAATACAGTTCTGTTTTCGGATGCATCCAAATACAATTTAAGAGGCAGTGATTGAAGAACATTTGTAATGCTGTCTTACTCAAGTAAGACAGTCATGTTTGGCGGTGGCAATAATATGGTGTGGGGCGGTTTTGAAGGGGCAAAGTGTGGTTCCAATACAGTCATAGATACTATGACTGGGATCGGATTCATATTGATTTTAAAAAATGTTTCGAGATTCTAGTACGACAATTACCCCCAACACACCGATTGGTTACAATCCAATGAGGCATATGTTTTGCAGTGACTTGCACGCAGAAAAAAAAAAAAATATAGTTGTGCATGTTTACAGTAACCATTTCAACATTTTTAAAAGTTTTTTAACAATATTATGGTCACAGTAACTATTTACATGATAATATCATATATATGGTTACAGATGAATCTTTATATCATAATATGTTGTTCTCAGATTATAATATCAATTAGCCGACAGCAACATAATATGGTAAAACCTTAATCATAAAAATGGTTGTCACAAACATATACTTGTTTACTGTAACCATATATATGATTGATATAATCATGTGAATCGTAAGTTAACCATATTATGGTTGCCACAATCATGTAAATAGTGACTATAATATTGTTAAAAAACTGTAAAAATGTTGAAATGGTTACTGCAAACATTCACAACTATATTTTTTCTCTGGATGTGCTCCATCGCTAGATATCAATGCAATACAGAACTTTCAATAGCGGTCCATGATTTCTCCTAGCCCCCATACAAATGTCCCTCCAGAATACTGTTTAAGCAGTCATTAATATGTTGATTATGCGGCAATCTCGATAAAATTTTGCACAAATTAGTTCTAAGTACTCTAAAATTATACTGCAACATGTGACCCTAGACGCGATACAAGGTCCTCCTCAGAAAATGGCTAGAAAATATCATAATTGACTTAAAATAATTAATATCTTGATGAAATTAGACATAAACAAGATGTATATGCACCTAAACCTTTCTACCAACTTAAATGAGCAGCTATCCATAATTGACCCTAAGCACTCTATAAAATATTTTATTGACACATAACGATGATGGGCAATCACGGACTCAGGTCAAGCATTTTTGGGAAAATTAAATTTTTTTACATTCTTAATTTTTTCCTGTTTTATATTACAACTTTTCGGTTTTGGGGAGGGAAATTTCTTGTTTACTGTGTATTAAGGAATGCAATGCTAAAGACATACTAAATACAGATAGAATTTTCATCCATTTAAGAATCCCTGCTCTAATTGAAAATGAAAAACCGAACAAGCTAAAATATATTCGAAACGAAACGAAAAAAAAAAACAAGGAAAAATATTATCACTTACCTTGCATTTACCGATGACTGAGCGGCTCCAATCTCTTCCATTGATTTTCTGCGAAAATTCAAGAAAAACCATTATTAACGTTTTTTTTTTTTTTCTATCTTCAATTTATTTATTTTTTTTTTGTTTTGAAGAAAAAATCTGTTGAAAAAATGTTAAGAAATCGCACAATACTACTCTAGTCATCCATATGTACATATGTTTTTATACATACATATAGGCTTAACTGAATATATTTTCTTTTTCATTATTGTAAATGTTGTTTTCATATGAATTAAAGTGCAGAGTTAAAGAAAGACGAAGGCAAACAAATATGTATGTATAAAAAAAAACGTTAAATGCATTTTTGCTTTAAATTTAATAATGCGGTAAATGTGTTGCGGTGTTAGGAAGAATTAACACAATATGACTGCAACAAATACGAGACACACGGATGGACCGACAGACAGTTACGAATTTGTTAAACATGAAACAACACATACAAGCATTTTTCTTACTGTATTTTAATGCGATCGATCGTACTGATCAACAAACGCATATATTATTATCATACAGTGGAATAAGAAAGCTTCCCAAAACCAACGGGATGCGTTGCTGTGTCTGTTGCAGTTTTCATTCAATTACTGACTGCTTGCTGCTCGCTCCACTCAACTCAATAGAAATTTCGTTACTTACCGATCACCCCAGCAGAGAGCATCTTCACGGTATCTGCAAACAAATTGAATGGGGGAAAAAAAAGTATATAATTAAATTAGGAGTTGATTAATTGTTATATGTATTTATTTGTAGCTGAAAAGGTTTATGTGAATGTTTAGATACAAAATGGTTTACATGTTGCAATTTTAAGCAGGATGGCAAAATTTTATTATATATATAGTTTTAAAAATATAGGACAAATGAGGTAATAGATTTCAAATTTTAATTTCTCATTTATACTGAATCACATGTGTCAAATTTTATGTTGCTGGGTTAATTATTATAGAAAATTCAAATGGTACTATTGGGAAATTATAAAGTACCACTTATAAGTTTTCACTGCATTCTCTGTCATATATTCGAAAAGTTACATTATAATAATGAAAAATTTCCAGAATATCCCTTTTAAAATATTAGACAATTTTCATTAGAGGAAAAAAAGTACCAATATCCTGTTTTCCTCCTTGAACACCGTTATGCTGGAATTTGTTGACTTAAAAAATTACACTAATTACTTTCTGACTCCATTACGCGATGTCTGTCCGTCTGGCTAGCTGTCCATGTAAACCTTGTGCGCAAAGTGCAGGTCGCAATTTTGAACATATTTCGATCAAATTTGACACATAAATTTTTTCGGCCCAAGGTCGAATTCTTTTAAAACTGGATAAAAACGTTTAATTTATATAGGTATCAACACAAATTTCGCTCCAAATAAGTTTTATATATACGGAAGTCATGTCACCTAATTTTATGATGATCGGACCATAATTGGTCATAGCTTATATATAAGGCCCTCATCCGAAAATCATTCACGAAAATAAATTATTAAAATTTTAAAAGAAAATTTTTTTGCTCATTTAATCAGTGTAGGGTTGTATGGTCGGCCTTGACTCACCATACTTTCTCCACAGATAAAACTGATTCGATGTTATTTATTGCCAATCTAATAATACGATTATATCCATATATTTTTTCGTTTAAAGTGAATCATTTCAATTATTATCAACAAATTAAGTTATCACAATCAAAACTATTTTCTTTGTGTAACAGAAACAAAAAAAGTTTATATATGGAGTGAGATCGAAAAAATCTTAACATACATATATGTTAATCAAAATGCAACCACTAAACTTACAGGTTTGATTTTTTTTATTTGATTGAAATTATTATTACAATTTACCAAAAATTATTATTATTATAAGGACTGAGATCGTAATATTCTTAACACACGTTTTTCATTAAAACTTTTAACCCAAGTATTATTTGATTATTTTTTTGATCAAGTTACCTTTGTAAAGCATGTCAGTTATTATGTTTAATGTCAATTATGTTCATTTATTGTTAATCTGATTAAAATGAGTGACCAGAAAAAAATGCGTACTAAAATTATAAAATATTTTCAACAAAACCCAACTTGGTCCTACAAAATGATGGCCAAACAATCAAAGGTCTGCTATCAAACTTTTTCCAATGTTATTACACAGTACCGGGAAAGGTACTGTCAAAAGAGCTCCCAACACCTCCGGTAGGAAAGCAGCCCGGTTGGGTCAGTACTCGGACTATTTGGTACGAAAAGTTAAAGCCAATGAAGGTTTAAAAGCATACAAGCCTCAAAAAGTTCCTGACAGGAACTCTGCTAAAAATTTAGAGGCCAAAAAATATTCCTGCTGCATAATGGAAGACGAAGTGTACGTATGGAAAATTTTTCGTAGCTTCTGGGTCAATTTTTTTATGTTGCAGATGCTCGAGGGAATGTTGAAGAAAAGTTTAGGACCCAAAATCAGAAAAAATTTCCCAAAAAGTTCTTGGTATGGCATTTGTTACAAAGGGCTATATAAATACCGAAATTTACATCAATTTCTTAATGTGTCCACTTATTTTTGGCCTGATTTGGCATCTGTCGCTATGGTAAGAAAGGTCTTGAGTGGTACAAGACCAATTATGTGGTATTTGTACCAAGAGAGGCAATTCCTCCAAACTGCCTATAGCTGAGGCCAGTGGAAAGATATTGGGCTCTTGTTAAAAGAGAATTGAGGAGCACAAAAAAGGTGTCCAAAAGTTTGGTAGATTTTAAACGGAGATGGACAATCTGTTCGAACAAAGTGACAGAAATCACTATAAAACCCATAATGGAAGGGTATTCGAAAAAGGTTAAAAATTTTATCATTAGTGATTAAAACTATAAAAATATTTTTTTTTGTAAATTGTAACAATAATTTCAATCAAATAAAAGAAGATTCAAAACTGTAAGTTTAGTGGTTTCAGTTTTATTATTATGTAGTCCATCTCCGTTTAAAATCTACCACACTTTTGGACACCTTTTGTGCTCTTCAGTTCTCTTTTAACAAGAGCCCAATATCTCTTCACTGGCCTTAGCTCCAGGCAGTTTGGAGGATTAGCCTCTCTTGGTACAAATACCACATTATTGATCTTGTATTACTCAAGCCCTTGCTTACCATAGTGACATGATTAAGAGGTCACATTAAGAAGTCTTATGAATGGAAGCATTCTCTTTTGTCAATATTCTTTGATGTAAATTTCGCTATTTAGAAAGATCTTTGTAACAAATGTTTGGGTTCTTTTGCCGCAACTGCATATTGTTTGCCATTCCAAGAACTTTTTTGGAAAATTTTTTGCTTTGGCTCCTACACATGTCGGAAGCTGCGAAAAATTTTCCAGAACATACGTTTCGTCATCCATTATGCAGAAGGTATAAGCGACTAAGCGACCAAAAAGGTTTTAAAGGAAAAGACCTAAGCTTTCTTTTGAGAAAAAAAAAAAAAAATAAATAAAAAAAGGGTCCATTTTGAAAAAAAAAGTCAAAAAAGTTTTTGATTTTGGAAAAAAAAGTAAAAAATTTTATGTCTTGAGTTACAAAATATTTTTTTTGATAGATATCCCACTCGCATCCCACTAAGTGACAAAAAAGGTGTTAAAGGAAAACACATAAGCTTTCTTCTGAGCAAAAAAAAAAAATTAAAAAATGGGTCCATTTTTCTAAAAAAAAG
This sequence comes from Calliphora vomitoria, assembly GCA_942486065.2. Taxonomy (NCBI): domain Eukaryota; kingdom Metazoa; phylum Arthropoda; class Insecta; order Diptera; family Calliphoridae; genus Calliphora; species Calliphora vomitoria. Next base: position 42,266,481 of record OW818031.2, read on the forward strand.
TCAACAAAGTTTTTGATTTTGCAAAAAAAGTCAAAAATTTTATATCTTGAGTTACAAAATATTTTTTTGATAGATGCGAGTGGGATTATTTTTTTAAAAAAAGTCAAAAATATTTAATTTATTTTTTTTAATTTTTTTTTCAAAGATTGCATAAATAGCTATCTAAACTATTTGAGACACATTTTGCTAAGAACAATAGGTAATAGTTATATGGATAAAAAAAACATCTGTTTGGCCAAAATGTCAAATTTTGACCTCCTATAACTCAAAGAGTTCTTGACAGATCTTGTTGAAAAATTGTGTCCGAATTACTATCCAATAGAACTAACATTTAAGCAAGTTAGTATAGTCGCTCAAGCCCGTACCAAATGAGCAAAAACAGCTTTCTTTTAAAATTTCAATAATTTATTTTCGGGGATGATTTTTGGAAGTGGTACTTATATGGGAAATATGACCAATTATGGGCCGATCGCCATGAAATCTCGCTTATTTATGTTGAATTGTTTTTTTTTTTTCATACCAAAATTTTCAAGAGATTTATGCTCGTTAAAGTGATTTTCGGTAGTGGGCTTTGTATGGGAGCTATTGTTGTGTGGGTAGCTAAAAATTGTGTGGGTATCTATATAAATCAAGCATTTATGAAAGATAAAGTTCTATTTGTGTGGAGGCTAGGTGAAATAATGGACCGATTTTTATCAGTTTCAATATTCTTCGCCCTTGGGTCGTAAATAATACTTGTGCCAAATTTAAACGAAATACATATGTACCTACTTTGCAAGTACAAGTTTATATGGTAAGCCTACCAGCCAAACGG